>CM022303.1:119407048-122001837 GCA_011799875.1 Thinopyrum elongatum | reverse complement strand
ACTACTACCCACCGAGCCAAACAAGAGATAAACAACAGGAAAATCAAAAGGAAAAGGTAAATTGTAAAAGATAGAAGTAGAAAATAGAAAATGGACCAGAAGCAGGATGTCGACATATTGACAAAACTACAAAACCGACGTATATTAGGAAATATGTTGTTTCCTATTCGATGCTCACTACGTCATAATGTCATGGAAACACACAAAAGTGACTGCACTAGGCCAACCCATGTTGCCTATTTATTTTCTGGCATTTTCTACTTTCTCTCTTTTAATTTATGAGTTGGTCTCTTTGTTTTTATTATAGTTTCTCTTTATGTTTTATTCCATGTTTTCTTTGGTTTTTTCTTGTCTTCGCAGTTTCTTTCCATTCAATCTATTCCCTCACTTTTTTTTTGTTTAATATTTTTGTATTGTTTTATTTATCTTCTTAAAATAGAATGTACTATTTTAATAATAAATGAATGATTTTTCTATCGAATGAATATTTTAAAAAGGTTGTCGATATATACTCACTTTACCGAAAAAGGCTTTCGCCCCGCTTTATATATAAAGCAATAACCGACCACAGCTCAGATACAAACGCACACCACCACAACACACGCACACACCCAAGGCTGGATACATAGGCGCTGAGCGCAGCAACACAACCCCTAGTACTACAAGAGCAACCGGAGTCCTCAACCGTGGACACGCCAACGCGAAGAGAAGAAGCCGCATATGACAAACCGTGTGCTCCAAAGCGGCGCCTCCAGGAAGGTTACGACACCAGAGCGCCGTCACCGCCCGACCCGAGGATCAGAGTTTCCCCTAGAGTAACACGACGGGCAATGAGAGCGGCGACGACGCCTTCAAGAAGGGAGCGAGCTTCGCCGCCGCCAGTCCGTCCGAAGATAGAACAGGTTTTCACCCCGGCCAACACTCACCACCACCGGATGCCACATCCCATTGACCACGCCGCCCACACGGCCATGGCCATCAGGCAGCACCTAACCACGGGCTCTGCCCAAGAGCTCCGCGGAGCCACCACCAGGGCCGCCGCCCTGGCATCCAAGACCTGGACACCACCTCACTCGAGACCCACCGCTACCCCAACCAAAGATACGAGCGGAAAGGAACCGCCTTTCGCACCCCTGGGCTGCCCCCAACGCCGAAACCCAGAGGCCGGCCAAAAATGGCCGCCATCGACCCGTCCTGCTGCCGGGCGCGAGACGAGCACGGCCCTGCTGCCGGGCGCGAGACGAGGTCGGTCCTGCTGCCGGGCGCGAGACGAGGTCGGTCCTGCTGCCGGGCGCGAGACGAGGTCAGTCCTGCTGCAGAGCGCGAGACGAGCGATGGATCGAAGTCGGGGGAGGGCCAACCCTTCGACGAAGGTAGCAACCAGCCGACGAGGAGAGGGCCGAAGGTCGAAACGGGCCGCCTACAGACAAGCCGACGCCGGAAAGCCAGCCGCCGCCCCAGACGACCCGCCGAGCTGCTGTGGAGCTGGCACGGCGAAGCCACCACGCCGCCGCCGCCCACAGCTGGGACCGCAGCCGTGCCGGGGCCCCAAACCCGCGCCGCCGGCCGGAAAAAGGCAAAATCTGGCCGGCACGCAACACCACCACTGGCACCATGCCGCCGACGACGAGCGCATCAGCCGCCACGCGCCGCCGGCAGGCCCTTGCCGCCTCAGCCGCTCCTGGCCCGCGCCGCGAGCAGCCGCCACCGCGCAGATCTGGCTAGCCATCCCCGCCGCCGCAGCAACCACCGCACGCCCCGCCACGAACCACGCCGCCCGAAGCCCGACAGGAACACGGGAGCCCACCACGAACCCGTGCGCCGCGACGCCCGGCGCCCGCGCCGTGCCCAGGATGGAGGGGCTGCGCCGCGCCAACCCTAGCCACCATGGGAACGCGAGGGCCCCGCCGCCGCCGGCTCCGGTCGGGCTTTGCCCGTCCGAGCCCCGGGGCGGCGGCGGGGGAGGCGGGGGAGGGAGGGAAGGGGGCTAGGAGCGCCGGATTTGGAGCCCCCCGGTCGCCGCGCGGGGGCGATACAGAAGGGAGCAGAGAGAGCTTGGAGAACGCCTTCTGCCTTTTGCTCATATATACTCACTTTGACGTTCGAAAGGTGCAAAGTGCTGATGATGAACCGATCATTATATGCACTTTGGGTGCTGGGAAGCAAGAAACTTCTGAAAGATATTTCTGAAGCATGATACTACAAGATATTTCTGAAACCTAGGACGGCAGACCGTGGAACTCAACTGAAAGAGACGCTACCTAGCAAGCATATAGCATAAGACACAGATTGATGAGCGCACCAGACATTAATATTGCTCATCATCACAGAGAAGCCACCCGTTTCATACATAACTTGACACTTGATTATATTGCCATAATCATGAGGAAGTTGTACAAGACCCAACACATGCATGTGCTTTGCTACTGCGCTAAGTGTGTACATATCACTGTGTCTTGTAGCAGTCGCTGTCAGTTACATGTTTATCTCCCATGCATAACTATGTCTATATGATTGACTGATGTTCATGCACGCATAAGTGAACACACAAGACCAACCTGCAGATATGTACCAGGTAGCACTAAGTTGCACATAGCGTTTAGCTCCTCCAATATTGTGTGCTGTATACTACTGGCATCAGTTTATTGCAGACTATATATATAGTGCAGTACCAAGCCATTGATCTAGGGTTCATCACCCCTTAATTAGCCGTTGATTGCATATATGCATGCGGCTAGTTGTACATCGATCATAGTATGCATATATGTAGTGTATGTGTTGCCAATATATAGATAATGCTTAATTCGTGGCTGGCTTCTTATGACAAACCATATATACTAGTAAACTAGCCACGTTGGATAAATTGCTGACTTGGCCAGCGGCCGTGTTGCGTGGGTGTGGTGAGTAGGTCAATTGTACATCCTCCTGCCGCCGGAGCCGGCCTCGCGCTGGCAGTTGAAGTAGACGGCGGCGACGGGCTGGCCGAGGTTGTAGAGCTCGGCGAAATCCCTGGTGTTGAAGTTCTGGCGCCACCCGGGGGCGTACACCGTCTGCCGCCCGAGCTGCTGGAAGAGCACGAGCACGAAGCGGTGGATCCCCATGGTCGGACGAGGGCTCTCATAGCACATCACCTCCTGCCCGAAGGACGCACCAGTTGTACCGGGAATATCTGTCACAAGCCTGCACACACATGTAGATGCGCACACATGAGCTAGTGTGTATATCTAGGGAAAGAGAAATTATTCAACTGAGTTGCAAATTTACTTACCAGTGGAGATACTCCCTAAGGTTGGGGTCGCTTGGACTTGGAGCATCTGGGTCTACCATCACCTGTGGGCAGTAAAAGCATGCACATCATGATCAGTACCAGCGAGTACGTACATACATACGCATATATAGTAAGATCGAGCATTAGTCATGTGATTGCAGAAGCATCGAAGATTAATTAATGTTCCTCGAGTAGAAAAGAAAGCATAGAAACTCATGATCAATACCAGCCGGAGAGAGCATACTAAGTTGAAAATGATGCATGTGCTTGCTAATAAAGACAAATTACATGTGAACAGAAGCATCGAAAATCAATTTCCCTCGAATAGAGAAGAAGCCTCGAAGATGACACGTACTATAGAGCCCGGTCATGTGCGTGTGTTGAGCACTTTCAAGGCTAAATTAAAAATGGCATTAGATAGTGACTGTGTACGTACGAGGGTGTAGAAGGTCCTCATCTCATTGCCGCCCACCTCAACCCTGGGCTGCTGGGCGACCATGGACGGCTTGAGCTCGCAGCCGTTGGACACGGTCCGGTTCCCGAAGGTCACTCTGAGGTTGGTGGTCCGGACGAAGGGGTCCAGCACGTCCCCCACAACCCTGCCAACCACCAGCGGGTCCCTGTCCCTCCCGGCCATTTCCCCTTCCTTCTTCCTAGTGTAGATCGACCGGCTTGCTAGCTAGCTAGCTAGGGTACGAGGGAGCAAGAGGCAGAGGTTCTCTGGAGCAGGAGTAAGCTGTGAATTGAGGAAGTGGTGATGATGAGTGTTGCCCTACGGCCGGTGGCCACTTTATATAGGGCCGAAAAGCTCAGGCAGGGTACATGTCCATGTCCAGACCAATTCAGCCGCTGCTCTCCGCTATAGTCCTTGGCGCTGCCGAGCTGGCGTGGCCACGGAATCTCATCGCCTCTCTCTGTTGAATTGGTTCTGTGGACGTGGTGCAACCGGCAGCGCTTTTGACCCCCACAGGCGGAAGCGAGACCGATGGATGCATCTGTCTGCCGTAATAAGCTCCTGATCATGATCACCACGCAAATTAATGGTGGTTTCTAGGCCGTGCCTGCTGGGGTGTAGATTTGCGTTGCGTCCGGGGCTCTGGGCCGACCGGCGGTCACGCCGCGGCCGGCCGGCAGGCGGGCACAGTGAATGTCTGCCAATTAGCTAGCGCGAGACGGTGACTGCGGTGCATGCTTCCTTGGCTCGATTTGATGTAAGCTTCATCGGCTGCCGCCGGCCATAGCTGGGAAGGTGTCGACGGGGAGGGAGAGCAAGATCACACGGCCTCAGATGGGTCGTACGGGGGAGATCATTGGAGGGCAGGGTCATTCTTGCTGCTGGGTGTGTGCGTGGTCGGAAAGGATGAAGAAGACGGACTTTCCCGAAACGTTAGCTTACACGGGACGCGGGCCGTATTAGGAAAAAAGCCCCCCACGATCATTTTCCCGCGAGAATATATACACAATGCCGGGCCCAAGGACGATGATAATGCTCTACCTGTCCCTGGGCTCGAAATAAACTCTCTGAAAATTAATATACCCTCCGCTTTTGTTGCCTGGTTCCCTTCCAGCGCATCTGTTACTACCCTACCTTTGGATTCTTTTTAGTCCATGGCATGAGACGCTCCGCACGTTGCTGCGCAAATCATATTAAAACAAATTAATAACGGAAATGCTATCCGGCGAACGTTCCCTAGGAGGGCGATGTCAAGCGAAAGCATTTTTTCTGACAGTTTTAGTTGCGACGCAAGATCAAACGATGATAGTTTCTGTCCGCTTTTGCCTCAAAATTTCCTTTCCAGAAACTGTCATGCATCTTCGAAGAAACTGTCAGAAAAAAGTTTGCAAATGCCACCCCTCACAGCAAACATTCGCCAGCTATTGGGGTCCATTAATAAATACTATGTGTTTCAAATATCTAAAACTAATATAGGAATGTTATCGGCTTACATTTAAAAAACAATGAAGCTATGAGTTACGTTACAACTAGGTACTAAAAGATTTTTTTAATTGAACTTAGCACGACAAAACCAACATTTTACAAAAATGTGAAGTATGAAAACCAACATGTTTTTGCACCAATAGTACAACACATATCCTATCCATGTCCACATAGAAATTAACGTAGGAAATAAATGTGTGATCCGCATGCATGACTTGATTCACCCGGGAAAAAAAGACATGCATAAATTGATGAGGTGCATGATTTGCAAACATAACTTATCAGTACATGCATGAGTTACTGATGCCACACATTTTAGGTCCTATGACTATCAATAATTGAGGTGATGTGGAAGCACGCATGTGAGAGAAATCAATTAGTGGGGGCTTGCTATTTAGACATAGAAAATGTCTTCTCCATTGGAAATTTTGTAGTCAAAGGTATGTGACCCTCTCTGCTAGAAGAGAGAAATATCCTTTTTGGCAGTATTTTGTATCATGAGGTTTTCCAGGTTCATCTAATTATTTACTTCTAGATATACTTCCTTTAGTTTTTCTTTTCCGAGAAAAACTTCCAATCTAGTCAGTAACTGTTAAGGTAGTACAAAGAACACCAGAAGTAAAAATTACATTCAGGTATGTAAAGACACTTTGGAAATGTCTTAATTCAAACATTGAAAGCTTTGAGCTCCCAAATTGATTGTAATATTTCAATCTGGAATTTATTAAATCATATGTATATGTATGTCTCTAGAAATATTTTTGGCGTATTATAATTTTATTGGTTACTAGACATATATTTCAAAAAAATCTAGTATTCCATGATTATTCTTGGTTATCTTTAATTGTCCCTAAATATAACCTTGACTTGGATCAATGAATGTGTGATTCATCTGCGGAACTTTATGTCGTATGATGTTACCATCATGTTATCTAATGTCTCTAGTCATTAAGGGTGTTAGGACACACATCCAAAGACTAGTATGATTATCAACAGATTATGTTTAGTGTGGCCTCACACGTTTATAGAGGTGGCTCTAGTGTTACTGATGGGGAGCCTTGCAGATCTGCGAGTAAAAAGTCGTGGTCACTGACGGGCTGCTAAGGCAACTCGACAGAGGAGAAGTGGATTTCGCTCTATGGTGTTCTGGAACCCTGGGTCGACTATCCACCGATGGTCAAAATTACTTCCTAGGCATCATTGGAGCTGAGGTCGCCTTAGCGGGTCTGGATTGTATACGACCTATGAGGTGCATGTCAACCATAGTCAACCCCACCATGGATCGATATGTGTTTGGTGTTCAACAGAACATCAATCTGTATTAATATAGAGAAACTATTCTTCGCCTTATAAAACCAAATTTTTGCGTCCATCGTATTCATGGGTTGATGAACAGCGCCATAAAATTTGACTAAAAATAATGGTAACAAAATTTACTTTACATATGGTTTTTAACTTGGATGTCAAATTTAAAGTCCCAAACGGCAAAAGATGCATTAAATAAACTCAGAGATAAATGGAGAGAGAAAGTTGATATGTCTATCTTCACACCTCTTGTACGAGATGCTAGCTAGGAATCCGGATGCTCTTTCTGCTCACATTCTGTTTGCATACTACAACGCATATGCTAATTATCCTATTGCAGTTTAACCAACCTAAATATTTTGGAATATTGTACCGTTGGCGGTGAAAAAGTTGTACAGTTACTAATTTCCTGTCAGTTAATGACCGGGGCATCTAGGCACATACATGTATGTCTCTCCAGTATCTATCATGCTGTAGCACAAAAGTCATGTCCCTTTCTCCATCTGCCTTTCCTTTTATCGATGACCAGTGAAGCTAAAGTCCAAAAAAGCATCTGTTTTTTAGTTAGTAGTTCTTATTAGCTTCGAAATCTGCATATCTTTTTCTGCCTTTTTGTCCCACCTAGCTAGCATTCCCTTTCCAAATATGCAGCGACTGTATACACACGTACGTTTGCAGCTCAATTAATGGCTACTCCAAAATCTAAGAGGGAAATAAAAACTAATGGCTCCTTTGGCCAAAGGAAAAGTGGAGAGAAAATATTTTTTTTTCTTTGATGGCACTATTTATGTCATTGGTTCAAAGGAATGGAGCAGACAAAAATGGAGGCCATTTTCTTGATCCCAGTTCCAAGGAAAAACACCGAAATTCTAACTTCCATTTGGACCTTTTTTTCATATCCCTATGCACAAAGAACAGAGAGTAAGACTCTTAATGGTCTAATAACATTCTAACTATATATCTTCATGTGGTTTGACTTTGATTTGACCATGTTTATTAAGATTTCTGTGTTTTTCCAATTTTCGTGAACCAAACACCCAAATTGACTGAATTTTTATGTTTGCTAATCCTCTGTTTTGCACATGCATTCATATCATAGTCATGTGTTTCTTTCTATTCCTACGTTTTGTACAATCCCGCTAGCCAAAGAAGCCCTAAGGGCAACATCCATAGCAATTATCTCTGAATAATGCATCACCTAGGCCATAGCGCCTCTTAACTTCACAGTGAATCTATCAATTTCACAACCAACAGATAGGAATGCCAACCCAAGCCATCTTCTGAGGCGAGCCACTAAATCTTGACATCCGTGATCTAGGATCGCCATTACGAACTCTGATTTCAAGTTGTCCATACGAAGACGAAACCATAGTCGGAACACATGCTCGATCCCAAAAACAGTTGCTCGACACAAACAACAAGGTGAGGGTCTTAAACACCGGTATGTCGCTCCTTGATCAACCAAAGCTGGCTCATAGGTTTCACCCATAAGTTGGAACACACCGGTATGCATGCTCGATCAAACTATGTCATGGTATCTTTAAACACGAATTTTAATTTCCTTTTGTGAAAACAACTTATTTGGGTTGGCCTTTTTTTGTATTTAAAGTTTTTAGATCTATTTTTTTGTATCATAGTTAGGGAGTGACTATGATTCACCTTGACTTAAAAAATAATTACTCACTCCTTACCAAATTATAGTGAATAATATTTTTTTATAGTCTTGACTAAGTTTATAGAAAAAAAGAACATTTACAATATCAAATATGTATCATATGAAAAATATTTCATGATGAACGCACATCATGACTTCCTTCTAAGTTATGTGTGGTTAAGAATTTACACACACACACACACCATGGATATATTTAATATATATCTGTACCCTAATAAACAAGGATAAATAAGAAACGATACTAGATTATATTCATATTCCATAGCAGATAACCTGGGAGCGAATCTATCCTGCACTGCTTTACGTACGTGAGATGTAACTCCTGCTGCCACCGCTCGACCAGTATTGTTGGATAAAATTCCTCTATATCTCTCTCCATCTCTCCAAGTGGAACATATCTCCCTTTTTCCCGGAGCACATCGATACGCGGGGGGGGGGGGGGGGGGGGGGGGGGGGCGGCGCGCCAGAGATCTCGCCCGCGTGTGGCAGGAACCGAGCTCCAACCGGAGGTATATATCCCTCTGGCTTTCCGGCGACAGTACGGCACCGCGCACGTCGTTTCACAGCTCCCTTCCTGCAGCCCGATCACATGCATAGCTGGCCTGATCGTCCCAAAAGGTCTCGGCGTTACGTGTCGCCGCGCCGCGCTCGGGCGCCGGAGGACACGTATCGGGCAGCGAGCCCGGCGGTCCGTCTTGTCGCCGGAAAGACAGGCCCGGCCGGTCAAATCGGCACAGATGGACGCACAAAAATACGTGGCTGCGCATCGGGCATCGGCGCTCCGTTTCTTCCTTTCGCTCCTAAGTGGAGCGGGAGAGCACGTATGGTGGTGTACGTATGGTGGTTGCCTCTGATTCGTAGAGAAAAGTAAGAACCACTACCACCCGACTTAGCGAATCTCACTGTCTGTCTAGCTAGGACACTGGTTCTAGACGATCGAGCGGGACACATCCATGCTTGCATGCGGCTTAAATGTTGCGTCATGCTTGCATGCGCATCGTGTGGATAAAAATGCAAGAAAGGGTTCAATGTTTGTAGAAAAAAGTTTCACATTTAAATCATCACCAGGATCATGTGTAGTATTGTGAAACGTGGACAGCTGAATGGCAGACGGCCTGCCTTTTCCTTACAAAAACTCACTTAGGGCATGGGACACCAGAAATATGGTATGTGGTGCATTTCATTGTCATGCTTCTCCGTTACTCCGTATACATGTAAGGTTAGGGCATCTCCAATGCTGGCCTCAAACCCCACGCATCCGTCCAGACCATGCGGTTCTGACGTGTTTTTTCATCTAACGCGGTATGCATCCGGCTGCGGACCGGTCCATACATCCGTTTTCCTGCAAACCGGGGGGTGGGGGGCTTTGCGGGCATACGGACTGCTGCCGCACACGCGTCTAATACACAGGACCCACAAAACCCTCTCCCGCCTCTCCAGCACTTTCTCTCCAATGGATGATCCGCTTCCCGCGCCGCATTCATGCCGGCCTAGAGCCGTAGCGGCCGACATTGATGTGCCGTGATGTGACAAGACATGAGGGCGGCACTGAACAATGTGACCATGCGGGTGTTGCCGCTTCAATGCGGACGCATTGTCCCAAGAAACCAACTCCGGCCGCTATGCCGCATTGAAGCGGGATGACAGTCCGTCCGCCTGGCCAGGCCAGGCCTCTATAATCCATGCTACGGCGACGTCTGCATCCACACCTCCGCGCTCAGCCGCTTCTCTGAACTCCTCCTCCTCTTCCATCCACACACACCATGCCCAAGTCGTGATTCTTCAAGCCGGCAGGTGGCGGCGGCTCCCGATATGGCATGTTTGGAAAAATCCTTGCTCCGGTGATGTCCACATCCACACCTTTGCCAATGCCGGCAGGGCCAAGGCCGCCGAAAGGGCAACACGGCCGGGTCGGCCCTACGCACGGCGCAGAAGGAAGTGGAACGGCTCCTCCGCGAGCGCCAGGCGACGACCGGGCAAGGCTGTTGCGGCCCCACGCCTTTCCAAGCTGGAAGAATGACGACGATGGTGACGCGGATGGCGACGACGGCGTAGCTGGTCAGGGCGGCATGTGTACGAGGTCATCGTCCGCTATAAGGTAGCCTCCAAGTTTAAAAAAAAGTTAAACAGTCAAATTATCACCCGTTTCATGTAAATCATGTCCGAACTAAGCTTTGTGTTGAAATGTATGGGGCATGGTTGGATGGTCAGTGCCCGCATCACTGTCTGTGAACTAGTCCCCATTGATCTGCGAACGGATACCGTGTCCTATTTTGGGGTGAGCGTTGGAGATGCCCTAAGGTTATCACATATAGTGCCAATAATGGATGAATGTGTGCTGTGGCTAAGAGAGAAGATCCTGCCAATTTGCTTCCCTTTGGGTTCTTATTGCCAACGAGAATGTTTTGTCCTTTCAAGGGCTGATTTGTATGTGATACCTAACTCAAATTGGTGTTTCTGTAAAGTGCAAGCGCACATAAAAGTGTGACTAATTCCTAGTATTAGCCAGTGGGGCATCAAATTGAACTCACAATCCCAAGTATCAATAAGTCCATGTGGTATATATTTAACGACTTTCTAGATGGGGGTCTATTACATGTAAGTAGCCAGAGGTTTTCTTATGTCTAAGCTGATTATGAAAAGTGCAACTTGCAATTTTTCCCCCCTTTCAAAAAGTTCTATTTTTCACAAAATTGAAGTTGTACTTTTCGGAAATCATGATTTGGAATTAGCAAAAGCATTAAAGTTAGGGAATGACTACGCGTCAGTTGCCTGATTTTCAAATTTGGGTCAGTCGATCATTTTTGGCTGTTGGATGCAGGTCGAACGATGGGCAGACCTTCTTCTTCCTCCAGCTTCTTCTTCCCCAGGCTGCCGCACGGGCCGCCGGCCGAATCGCCTACGACCAACCTGCGGCCGGTGGCGCACCCGCGCAGCCTCGCCGCTCCGCCCTCCCAGGAGCCGCTCCCCACCGCCGGTCTTGCCACCGCCACGGACCATCCCTCTAGCCCCGCCCGCGTCGGGCGTTTTTCTCCGACGAAGTTGCACCACCACCCCCTCCCCCTCCACCGCTGTCCACCACTGCCCCCGCCCTAAATCCTAAGATAGATAATGGGGTAACCCTCCAGCGAGCCCCTTCCTTCTCCTTCCTTCCCTCCGACGAACTCTCATAATCGACTGACCCCAAATTTGAAAGTCGGTCGACTGACATTTAGCTAATGTGTTAAAGTTACCCTAATCATATGGCGCGGACGTTTGGCCTGGTGTCTTGCGGCGTGACACACTTCATACCGTGGCACCGACTGTTGTGCAGAGCATGCAAGGCGCAGATGATAAAACAACGATCCTTGGCCGACGTGTGTGGCGACGAGTGCGCGCCGCGCCCACTTCCCACTGCCAGTTGCGCCCTAGTGATGCCCTAAAATTAAATGTTGAAACTGGTGTCAAATATGTGCACAAGGCTACAGCTGGACTTGAGTATACAAAGGGTTAGGTGTTGGAGTCGAAGAAATGTAACCTGGCCAAATATATACAGGCACTGGAAAGTATCCAAAATAGACTAATTAAACAAACTGATAGGCTAAACCGGTTATTGGAGATGCGTCTAATTGGCTCATGCACTTTGTCCATAATCACGCCTATGGAATGTAGGCGTTGATCGCTAGACATCGTTAACAAATATTGTTCCTCGTCTACATTCCGTAATGGTCTAATGACATATAAATACTAACATTAAATATAACTTAGGTGCTAATATTATCATGTAACATTACACATACTACTAATGCTAGAGCATGCAGTAGAGGATGATTTAGTAAGCCTCGCGTTGCCAACTAAGGGAGGACGTATGGTGCGGCTTAGCTGCTTTGTCCATGCATGTGTACAGCGTGGAAAGATGCACGTGATGAAAGCAATCCTCTAGGCACCACCTCCACAAGGCGTCTCGTACACTACCCCTTGCCGGCCCCATTGGTCACGTAGGCGAAGTTGCACCGGCGCCCGCAGCCTCGTGCCCCGGCCATGAGCCGCCGGGACCAGCGTCGTCGTCGTGGCCACGGGGGGGGCTTTCTCTTCGGGGAGATTCGGGCAGCTTTTTCTCCAAGGCGGATTAAAAAAGGAGCTTTGATTGGCTGGAGCTTGCGCGGATCAAAATGCTACGCATTATTGGACAAGGACGCCAGAGAATCAGATTGCATTTGCATGGCCACCTTTTCCTCTCCCGCGCGCTAACTAGAATCACGCTAGAAGGAGCTACGCTCGCCCATAATGATATGACCAAGGGAGCTGACTAGACATGGAACAAAAGAGAAAGAAAGAGCTAGCCCTAGGCCCTAGCTTTCGCCATCGATCCATAATACTCCCTCCGTCTGAAAAAACTTGTCCCAAGTTTGTTCCTCAAATGGATGTACTAAGCATTAACTTAGTGCTAGATACATTAATTTGAGGGACAAACTTTTTCGGACGGAGTATCTTTCAACATTCTCTAGGGTTCTCTCCGTGTTCTAGAGTTTTGGTGAAAACTATTACTACCTCTTCAACTGTCCATAACCCGGAACCCTTTGCATTTGTCAGAGTGTGCTACTGTCTAAACCTCTCCCGCTTTCAGGCAGTCATTAATGAATGTATGCTGTCAATTTCTCAAAAATATATGCATTTGCTTGCACATTGCAGGCTGCAGTCCTTCAACATAAATGCCAATATGGAAGCTCCGTCAAGCTATATGATAACTGAAGATTGAGGGGCACAATCAATTCTGACTAAGACCCGCTATTAGAAGGAAGAAAGAAGTCTACGAATTGGTCCGATTTGGTTATCCCCTTTTTATAGCAACTGCGTGAAAATTCTCACTCTTGTGCTTCGAGCTCTTTCCAAAAACGATACTGACCAACATCGACCGCGTTGAATTTCTGAGTACCCTCTCCTCGCCCTTCCCCTCCACCCAAACCTCATGATCCTAGAATCAACCGGTTCACTGGATCCTTACATGGTTATTACTACAACATGTGAAGGCTCGGAGCTTCTAGACTGTGGATGCAACTATTTCGAGATGGTCATACAGACTTTATTCAACCAATTGATGACGGCTTGATGGTACCCCTTCTGTAAACAAATATAAGAGTGTTTAGATCACTAAACGCTCTTATATTTCTGTACAGAGGGAGTGGCATTGTTAATACATATATAAGTGCGCTTTATGTAAGCTCTATTGGTTGTTGCCGTATTTTTTTTACCTTTTCATATTGCACTTAAAAATGTTACAACCTCCCTCTCGAAGAAAAAAGTCGCATGAGATGAGTTGCTATGACTCATTGTAAATGTGTTTGCAGCACTTCTTATGGCATCGGGGAGATCACTATCATGACCTCGTGGTTTTTTGCCGAAAGGTTTTTCCGCGTGAAGATTCGGTGGCGATCATTGTTATTGATTTTATTTTCTATTTTCTGTTGATATCTATTATTTTCTCACGGATGGAGTGCTCAAGTTTTTAGCATTCAATTTTTCTGCATGATGCACGCTTCTTGTTAGCTCCTATGGTCAGTGATGAGTTAAAACTATTTATGAGCACCCGTGCGTAGATAAGGTTTATGTTTACCCATGGGCGATCATAAAATAGTTTGAACTCAACTCGTCCAAACCTTTAATTTGTTTTATTTTCTACTAGGGGTTGCCCAAACTGTACTTAGTGAAGAAAAATTAATATGAACGAATAACTAATTGCTGATTTTCACGGTTTGAGCCCAACCCTTTTTTGAACAACCCCTGTAAGGCGTCAATCCTAATATTTACAAACACATTGTTGGCAATGCAAGTATATTGACAGTGTTTAGTTGGCTCAAAGGAAATTACACTAAGCAAAAGTGCCACAGCATTTCAAACATTTCAAAATTCAGATCTACCCTGTTGCAATTGTACACCAATTCATTTGAAATTTCGACCATACAATCAAACATTGTGTTGCAACTTCCCAGATGACAAGGTAGGGGCACTTGGATCGAGTCAGATCTAAATCCTTCAAACCGTTGGACAGGGGGATATTACCATGAGAATCAGGTTGCATTTGCACGGCCACCAACACCAGGATCTTTTCCAGCGGCCAGGAGGATCTGTATCGTCACTGCGTTTGCATTGACTGCAGCGGCCGAGAGGATCTTTATCTGTGCATACGCATGGACCTGAGCATATCTTTTTCTCCCTGTAGGATAACGCCGGCCACTTTGCATGCAACTTGCAGTACTGTTCTTTCAACGGAAATACTCCTGTGTGTGGAGGCAGAACTTCCAGAATGAAGCGATGTGCAGACGTTTCCATGTCATTGCCACCATGATTCTCATGTCCCTCTCCCCCACGCCCAGCGATGGTGTAGCGTGAATTTCACATATTGTAATGCTAGCTCTAAATGTGTCTGTCCTAGATTATTTTTATGTGGTTCATGCATTGCTGCTAACGTTTTTGGACCATGACAGCCACATCTTGCTGTACTTAGATTTAGAAGAAACAAAATATAGAGTATCAAAGTGCAAACTTATAATGTGTATATTTTAGTACTTGTCTGGCCTAGAAATAATTTCCATAAAAGCGATTTTTTTGGTCAAGCTAAAGAGGCTGAGGACGAGAATAAAAACAACTATCTGGGGTTGTGAGGATCAACAGCGGAAAGTTGTTTAAGAGATAAATGGAAAGGATCAATGATTGTTTTGAGAAAAATCTTAGCAGTTCAAAAGGTAAGTTGCTATCATATCAAGGGCGAATTATTTTAATCAACATGGAACTCACACCCTTGCCGATGTTAATGTTATCATTCTTCGAAGAGCCTATAGAGGTGTGGAAAAGAATAGACTATTACAAATTCAAATTCTTTTGCCAAAGTGATAAAGAAAATCTGAATCTGCTACCTAAGTGGAGTATTATATGTAGGCCGAAGAAAGGTCTATGTGGACCAGGGACTGAGAACCTAGACATCAAGAACAAATGCCAGTGGGGAAAATGGATGTTCAAACTAGTAAATGGGAATATGGTGTGACTTTTCTTATGATATGACGTGAAGATAACAGCCCTACATTTTACCAAAACTAATTTCCGCATGAAAATTATGTGTTCCTTGTTATTGATTTACTTACCGTCTATTGATATCCAACATTGCTCTCTGATGGGGTACTCGAATTTTGAGCATCCAGTTTTTCCGTGTGATTTGTGCTTCATGTGGCTCCAATAGCCAACGACGAGATTCTTAGCCACTGCCTGAGATTCTCAAAAACCAGTCAAAGGATAAAGTAGAGATGAGTATTAAATAAGAGACACCAGTTATCTCGATCATTGTATTAGTCATTTCTTGTGTGACATGTTTTTGCTAAAAGATATGGTATTTATACACTGAACATGCCATTATTGGCTTATTACACGTAGAGTTATTGAGACGACAACCTTTTCTTATCCTCTCCACATCATCTAAAGATTAGCTTATTTTGTTTGATTCACATGTTTCATGAAATCCTCCTTTTCTGTAACATATATTTGAGCCAAGGCATCAATCTCACTGTTTAGAAACACTTTGCTGTCAGTGAAAGGATACTGACTATATTTTTGGTTGGCCTGGAGGAACAATAAATAGTAAAAAACTACCACAATTCGGATTTGGGTTTCAGAATAACTAACACTTTATTTTGTTTGACAGATAACTACCACTTTGGGTCTGTTTTTTTTTGGAGAAAACACTAGTTACCACTTTGGCCTGAACTGATCTTGGTTATGACATGTCGGGCCCCGCCTGTCAGGTCCATGTGGCACCACTGCCACATGGACCTGACGGGGGCGGGCGCGAAATGTCATAATCGGGAACAATTTCGGCCAAAAGCAGTAACTAGTGTTTTTTGAAGAAAAAAAAGACTCAAATTGGTAGGTAGCTGTTATCTGTCACACAAAAAGCGGTAGTTTTTAGAACCCGAACCCGAATTTCGGTTGTTTTTTGCTATTTACTTTCTGAATGAAATTAAACAACGTGAAAATCATGTAGCATTTCAGGCATTCCAAAAGTCAAATCCATTGTTTGAAGTCTTGCCGGTCGAATAGAACATTGTGTGACTGGTTTTCAAATTTAAATCAACTTTCCGAGATGACAAAGAAAGGGCACTTGCTAGGATCGAGTGGATCTAAATCCATCACGCCGTTGGACAAGGAGATGTTACAATGAGAATCAGATTGTATTTGCACGGCCTCCAACGGGCATGATCTTTTGCTGCGTTTGCACGGCCTCCAGCGGCCGGAGAGGATCTTTATCTCTGCATATACATGGCCACCAAGTAGCCGGAGGATATCTTTTTCTCTCGGGAAGATAACCGGCGCCACTTTGCTTGCAACTTGCACAACTCTTTCAACGGAAATTCTCTCGTATGTGGAGACAGAACTCCGACAAGGTGACAAAGATAACGCTCGGGCACGTGCAAGCTGCAGGCACTTAACGGCGGACATCGGAATGAGGCGATGTGCACACGCTTCCGATCCTCCTTCTTTTCTTCCACTTCTCACACTTCACAGCGACGGTGTGTCACGTGAATTTCACTTATTATTGCAACTAACAATGAGAAGTATCATATGTTAGTATGACGTGTATGACACTAGTGTATGGTAGTACCTCTACAATCTATAGTATCATAACTTGGTAGTGACTTTATTTATTGTCATGCATCGCATACTAGTACATCATTTAACATGATACATATCATATCATGATACTCAATCATCTCTTTCCTCATTTAATTGTGTTTCACCTCAGCAAAAATGTCTAGTTGGCATGCATGCATGATAGAGTGCTATCCATGATACTTTCATTGTGACCAGCCTAAATGTCCTCCAAAATTATTTGTTATAACCAAACTAATGGGTTGGCGTTACACTTTTTTTGGACAATGACAGTCACATCTCACTATATGCTGATTCATGGTTTTCTTTTTATTAAGCATTAACATGGAACTCATTTTGTGATTATTGGAGCAGTTGCTTGGCCTAATAATTAATTTTCATAAAAGAGAAATTTTCGGATTGGTCAAACTGAACAAGTTGAGGAGTAATATTGAACAACTATATGGCTGTGAGGTTCAATCTGTACCTTTTCGGTAGTTTGGCATCCCCATTTAGCTCATAAAAAAAGTTGGAATTACCGGAAAATTTGCTTCATTGGATCCCAGTAAAATTTTCTACCACGTAAAATAGGACCATGTTACAGTTATAGATTACTGGACCAATAATGCTAGACCTTTATAGATTCTACAAACGTTTACTTAACTTTCTAAGCTGTAATTCTCTTCTCCCTCCTAATTTAACTAGGGTGGGCCCCTTCATCCCGCCATTACCGATCATAATCCTACACATCAGCATGCCTGTAAAAAATTTGAGTAATCTTTTATAGATGTAGCATTACTCTTACCTGATTACCATGAGATGCAGCCCACAGCGGAAGTAGAGTCGATGTAGCGTGTTGGGCCTTGGGACTGTTGTAGCTGTACATCCTTCTCTGTTTTTGTGATCAAAACGAAACGATTAAACACCTCTTTCTCGAGTGTCCACTTGCAAAATTGTTATGGCGATATATTCATATATCGAAGGGCCAGTGGCCGAATTTTATTAGATAGGAAAAGAGAGCGATAGTACAACAGGTTACATTCTAGCAAAGCTAGGACTACAACCAGCTCGATACAGCCTCCACAGGACGATTTCCACAGAAATCAAACTGCTCTACAAAAAGAGAGCCAGGCTCATGCCACCAGATCACTAATACAGCCCGCTGTCCTCCAGACGCCGATATCCTCAAGGATCAGGTCCCTAATCTTATCCGCAGAACTGGCCACATTATCAAAGATCCTCGCATTTCTTTCCTTCCAAATCCTCCAGTGTATAAGAATGATAATTGTGTCGAAATTCCTCCTAATTGGCTTTGGTATAGCCGCCCTAGCCTGCAGCCACCACTCCTCCGTAGAGCTGAAGATGACATCTGGGATCAGAAAGTCAGCTCTAGTCCAATCTCTAAAAGGAAGCCAAACTAGCTTGGTGAAATTGCAGTGCACAAAAAGATGTGAGCATGTTTCAGGCTCGGAGGCGCACAGAGGACAGATTTCGTTGGATGGCCAGTTTCTTCTCTCCAAGTTGTCATCTGTCAGGCACCGGCGGTGAACAGCAAGCCACATAAAAAACTTGCAACGCGGAGGTGCCTTGGATTTCCAGATTGGCTTGTAACAGGCAAAGCTAGTGTTCCCGAGGAAGAACAACTGATAAGCACTCTTAACAGAGAACTGGAGGTCGTGTGTTAGCTTCCAGATCGCCCTGTCTCTGGTTCCCTCCGTAAGAGTAGTGGCCTGAACAATCTCCCAAACCCGCAGATATTGTGCCATGGCGATAAGTGATAAACCTCCAGAGATATCTCTGATCCATGCCTGGCCTTGTAATGCCTCACACACTGTTCTCCCCTTCTTCTTCACAAAGGAGAACAACGTGGGAGCCATAGCAGCAATAGATCGGCCATCCGGGAGCCAGTTATCGGTCCAAAGGCGCGAGGATCGGCCGTCCCCCAGGCTGATTTGGCAGGCCGCACTGAACATGGCCTGAACTTCCTTCTCAGTGGAGTCAGGGATAAGCTGCCACGGTCTCTCATCGACGTCCCACTGCAGCCATGGCCATTTGCATCGTAGGGCCCAACCGAACCATTTGAGATTAATAATTCCGAGCCCTCCTGCCTCCAAAGGTAAACACACTCTAGACCAAGGCAAGAGACAGTGTCCCCCATTGATCTCCTCCTCTCCTTTCCAAACAAAACCACGGCAACGCCTGTTGATGATCTTGATGGCCCACGCCGGCAAAGGTAACACAGCCATGAGGTGGATAGGCAAAGCCATGAGCACCGATCGGGTGAGAGTCAGACGACTCGCAGCGGCAAGCATCCTCGGTTTCCAGCCTTTCAACTTACCAGAGAATTTGTCAATGAGAGGAAGAAGATCTTGGCGTTGCAATCTGTAGATGGACAGGGGTAAACCCAGGTATTGGATTGGAAATTGTTGCCTCCTGCATTGAAAGTGCCCCTCGACCGCTTTGGCCATTTCCTCATCACATCGGATGGTTGTGACCGTACTCTTCTGCAAATTGATCCTCAAACCTGTGGCTTGTCCGAACAGCTGCAGAATAGTAGATATGAACTGGAGGTCCATGTGCACCGGCGTGAAGAACAGTACAGCATCATCCGCAAATATAGATACCCTCTGCAGCCTTGGGTTGCAACCAATCTCAGCCAGAAGCTTATTCTGAACCGCCCACTGTAACATGCCATGCAAGGTGTCCATGGAAAGAATAAACAGAGTAGGCGACAAGGAATCACCTTGCCTAACTCCCTGACCTAGTGCAAACGGCTGGCACAATTCACCATTGACGAGAACTGAGGAAGATGCTGTAGAAAGAAGACCACAAATCCAGGAGCACCATCTTCTGCCAAATCCTCTTTTCCTCAAAACCTCGAGAAGGAACTCCCAAGATAAAGTATCAAACGCTTTGGATATGTCGATCTTCATCAAAACCGCTTGCTTGTGCTTTTGGTGCAGCCATCGTGCCGTATTGCGCACAAACTTAAAGTTCTCATGCATGTTACGTTTGCAGATGAACGCGCTATGGGCCTGAGATATGAGAGCAGGCAGGAAGGGGGCCACACGCACCGCAAGCACTTTGGCAAAGATCTTGGCAGGCCCATGAATTAGATTTATAGGTCTGAAGTCGCTCACCTCGAGAGAATCAGCCTTTTTCGGTAGGAGGCTGATAATTGAGGAGTTCAGATCACCGAAAGAGAGGAATCTGCCATCGTACAGAGCCCTCATAACAGCCATAAAATCCTGAGCAATGACCTCCCAGCAAACCTTGAAGAAAAGCCCGGAGAACCCGTCCGGCCCTGGTGCCCTATCCGAGGGCATGTCCATAATCACCTTCTTGATCTCCTCCTCTGTGAAAGGGGCTTCCAAGGTAGTTGCCATCTCCGGGGTGAGCTGACCCAAGTTTAGAGCATCAAGGCAGATAGAATGGCCTCTCTGTTCTGGTGCGCCAATCAGATTACTGAAAAAATGTCTTGCCAAGTCCAGCTTGTCCTCGCTAGCAGTGGCCGTCCTGTTGCCAAACTTGAGATAAGGGATCAAGTGCTTTCGGCGTCTCCCATTAGCTTTCATGTGAAAATATTTAGAATTTGCATCACCCTCCTGTAGGTCCCGCACCCTCGCACGCTGCCTGAGACGCACCCGCTCCAGAGATGCAAAAGCTAAGCACTTGCCCTTCAGGAATGCTTTCAGTCTGCGTTCACTTTCCGACAGAGACCTGAGCTCTTGCGCAGTGTCAAGCCGCAAAATGAGCTCGCTAGCAATTTGGAACTAAAGATTAAGGCGGCTCATACTCCTCTGACCCCAACTCCTTAAGGCTTTGGCTGTG
The DNA here is from genome assembly GCA_011799875.1 of Thinopyrum elongatum. Lineage (NCBI taxonomy): Eukaryota > Viridiplantae > Streptophyta > Magnoliopsida > Poales > Poaceae > Thinopyrum > Thinopyrum elongatum. Next base: position 121,981,203 of record CM022303.1, on the reverse strand, counting down.
CGAAATAACTTAATGCTCAGGATCTTCATAGGGTCACTACCAAATACCTCTTGATTCCAAGCTTCCCTGACCACATCCATGAAACCGGGAAGCTTGCACCAAAAAATTTCAAACCTAAAATGCCCAACCCGTGGTCTGCCCGCAGAATAAGAGATCAGCAAAGGCGTGTGATCAGAAATATTAGAACTGAGCGGCAGCAGATCACTGATGGGCTGGATATCTTCCCAAGCATTATTGAAGAGAACTCTGTCCAGCCTGGCCATAACTAAGCGCTCTTGCTGATTGCACCAAGTGAAAGGCCTACCCATCATCGGCATATCATGCAGCCCCAGCCTGTTAATAGTGTGTCTGAATTTTGACATGAGCCTTCTGTTGCCCCTCCCAGAACTGCGTTCCTCCTCAGAACAAATCAAGTTGAAGTCGCCGTTTAAGATCCACGGCATGTGCACTTGCTCACCAAACTGCGCCAATTGCTCCAGAAATCGCAATTTCTCATCGTCACCCTGAGGCCCATATACCGAAGAAACCATCCATTCCTTACCATCTTCGAGAGAGAGAACCTGAGCAGAGATCATGAATTCATCTTTCTGAATATTTGACAACCGCAGCTTGTCCGAATTCCACGCGAACAAGATGCCACCTCTTGTGCCCTCCGCCGGAAGGAAATCAAAACAATCAAAAGCCGGACCCAGAGTCTCGCAAACCACCGCAGCATCAATCAGTGCCATTTTAGATTCTTGAAAACAAACGAGAGAGATGTTGTAGGACTGGGAGAACAGTCTGATCGAGCTCCTCCTAGCAGGGTTATTAAGCCCCCTTACATTCCACACTAAAACACCTAGAGAGACAGCCATAACACAACTAAATTGTCCACTGCAACCTCGCACACACACCTAGGCGCCACATGGTTCGACGGCATCTTGAAGGGAGAAGGCACTGAAGCCCTGCTGCATTGGCTCGTCGAAGTCAGCTTCACCAGGGGCAAAGAGCGCGATCACCGCCTTGACATGGTGTGGCGCTAGAGGCTTGTCGAACAGCTTGATATATTCCTCAAGAGCTTCATATAGCTTTTAACATCCAACCTCCAATGAGCATAAACACGTTATTTGGGACGTGGCTTAATGGAGTAGACATACACATAGCTAAACATATTCGGGTAGGGATATGTGCTTTATTATGGGCTATATGGAACACTAGAAATGATATGATTTTTAATTGTACAACATTCATCAATTTTTTGCAGGTTATCTACAGAGCTACAACCTGGATCCGTAGATGGTCGTTACTCACTCATGCGGACTACAGGGGGCCTATGGTTATTGGGTGCAACCGCTGGGAGATGGTAGCACGGGCTATCTTCAGCCGATTTGGATGGCGAGTTAATAATAGGCTAGGTGTGTCGGCATCATAGCCTGTTTTTTATCGCTGGATGTGGCGCTTTATTGCCGGATGTGGCGCTTTGCATACTTGTTTTCTCCTTTTTTGCTCGGATTTTGAGCTTAATTGGATGTTAAGACCCTGTTTCGATTTCTAATAATATGGCTGCATGCATCGACTGATGCAGAGGCCGTAGGTATTCCTCTTTTTCAAAAAAATAAATATATCCTTCTCCTCTATAACTGGGTCAACATGATATTGTGTTTAACAAAGTGAGAGTTTGGAGAATTTACAGTTTACCTACTGGGCTGCTCGTTGAGCCGTACATGGTTCTTACAGTATGTGAAGACTTGGGAGCTTCTAGGCTCTGGTTGCAACTATTTGAAGATGGCTGCAGCAGCTTTATTCGGCGATTTAAATGGTGGTTTAACAAAAGGGTTAGTAATGCATAAGTGCTTTATGTATGCTCTATGGTTGTATGTGTCCTTCTTTTCCTTTTGATAATGCATTTTAAAATGTTGCATAAAATGGTTGTGTGAATCAGTCAATGCAAAGGATGGGGGTACAATCTCCTTTTCTCAAAAGAAAGTCGCATGAGATGAGTTGCTATGACTCAAATGCAAATTCCTTGTGTTTGCAACACTTCTTATGGCACCGTGAAGATTTTTTTTTTAAAAAGGAGGCAATTTTTTTTGCCTAATTGATTAATTAAGAAGCGATTTAATGAAAACCAAGCGAAACAGATACATAAAGACCACATGTGTATTACTCACAAAGCATGATACCCCATGACTGCACAGTCGACCCAACAAACACACCCCTTTGCAGGAGGCATAATGAAGATCACCATCATGACCTCGTGGTTCTTTGCTGAAAGGTTTTTCCATGTCAAGATTCGGCAGCGATCGTCGTTATTGATTTTACTCTTTTACCATTATTTTTGTTCATATGTAGCATTTTCTCATTGATGGACTGCTCAATTTTTTTTACATTCAGTTTTGCCATGTGATTCATGCCTCTTGGTAGCTCCCATGGTCAAGGACGTGATTTTTTCGGTGCTCCATCTAGATTTGGTTTAGGTTAAGCACAGGTGCTCATAAACAGTTTGAACTCGGTTCAACACTTTATTTGAGTTTTTTTACTAGAACTTGCTCAAACTGTACTTAATAAACGCAAAATAAATATGAACAAACAACTAATCGCTGGTTCTCATGGTTAGAGCTCAACCCGTTTTTGAACATCCCCTGCAAAGGTGTCAATGTTAATACTCAGAAACACATTATTAGCAATTTCGGATATTGGCCGATTTAGTTGGCTCAAAGGAAATTAGATTAAGGAAAGGTTCCATAGCATTTAAAACATTTCAGATGGCAAATCTACCATGCTACAATTATGTTGCGTCATTTACATTTTTGACGATAAAATCAGACATTATACTCCCTCCGGTCCTTTTTAATCTGCATATAATTAAGTTTTGTCCGAAGTCAAAGCATCTCTATTTTGACCAAACTTATAGAAAAAGTCATCAACATTCACAATACCAAATCAATATTGTTAGATTCATTATGAAATGTAGTTTCATAGTATATATATTTGGTACTGTAGATGTTAATATTTTTTAATATAAACTTGGTTAAACTTTGTTGAGTTTGACTTGACACAAATGGAGTAAAAAGGACCGGAGAGAGTAGTTATGAAAGAATTAAAATTAAATTCTAAACTTTCCCAGATGAGAAAGAAAGGGCACATGGACCGAGCCAGATCTAAATCGTCTACACTGTTGGACAGGGAGATATTGCTAGGAGAATCAGGTTGCATTTGCACGGCCTCCAAAACAGCACGATCTTTTCCTGCGTTTGCACGGCCTCTAGACGGATCTTCTTTCTGTCTGCGTTTGCATGGCCTCCGGCGGCCGGGAGATCTTTATCTCTGATATGCATGGCCTCCAACTACCCTGAGAGGATATCTTTTTCTCCTGTAAAATAACCGAGGCCACTTTGCTTGCAACTTGCAGTCTTGCACTGTTCTTTCTATAGGAAATACTCTTTGTGTGGAGACTGAACTTCAGACAGAGATAACGCCACTTTACTTGCAACTTGCACTGCTTTTTCAACTGAACTACTTCCTTCGTCCTAAAATAAGTGTCTCAATTTATTATGATTTTAATAAAAAGTTATTTTAATTGAGACACTTATTTTAAGATGAAAGAAGCACTATTCTAATGTGCGGAGACAGAACCAGAACAAAGGTAACGCCCGGGCCTGTGCGAGCCGTTGTCCTCAACGGAACACCGAGAATGAAGTGGAGTGCAGACGTTTCCATGCATGTTGTCATTGCCGTCATCCATGCATGCGTTGTCGACTTGAGTCTTTACCTTCTCGCTGACTTGGCATTCCCTTTACCACAGAGAGTGCAGACGTTTCCATGCATGTTGTCATTGCCGTCATCCATGCATGCGTTGTCGACTTGAGTCTTTACCTTCTCGCTGACTTGGCATTCCCTTTACCACAGACAACTGCTGGCGTATGGGTAGACGAACTAGACCATATTTAAATTATCTATACCATGTAAACTAGGAACATGTAGGGATGGCAATGGGTCGGGTTTGGGGCGGGTGGAGCTGGTCCAAATCCAACCCATGACCCATCTTCCTACCCTCTGGCCATCCACCAAAATATCCATGGGCACAACTTGTGCCCATGCCCAAACCCACTGGATACCCAGAAACCCATGGAGCTCCATGGGCATAGAAATATCAGCTTGAATCCTTCCCAAAGATCAAATTAACTCATCATCATTCATTCACAAATGACAACATAAGCTACAAGCATAAGTAGGCAACAAGTACTACAATGAGTCCTTAAGTGTTACATACCAGAGGTTGATTCTGCGGGCAACTTGGGGTTTGGTTAGTCTATTGTCACTGGCATATGGGCTCATATGGGTATCCATTGGATATCCATGGAGCACAGATTGTAACCGTGCCCAACCCGGCTGTTCGTGGGTATCCATATCCATTGGCCCATGGGCAGAAATGCGCTCCATACCCTTGCCCAACCGGGTCGGGTATCCACGGGTATCTGGATCCATGGATAAAATTGCCATCCCTAGGAACATGATGTTATTGTAGATCATGGGTTTATCTCCCTCTATCCCTGTTCATGGCTGTTCCCACCTCCACCGAGGTGGCGGCAGGCCCGGCTACCGAAGGTGTCGGGGGTTCCGCTCGAGGAGGCGCTAGGAGTCGATCCTGCCGGCTCGGGAGGCGGCGATTGGCGGCCTAGCACGAGGAGGCCGGGGCGGCAGCTAATGCGGTCACCTATTACAGGTAGGGTCAAGGACCCATCATTTGGGACCCACATGGGGCCCATCACCATCATAGGTAGGTCCCTGGACCGTACCAGCATTCGGATGCATACACTAGGAGGTTCACTCAGACGGCTCTGCAGCACTCGGACGACCACACATCACTCGGCGGACGAACTATCACTCGGATGTACCGGACAAGGAGGCGTCGTGGGAGCTGCAACGGTTGAAGAATCCTAAGTCATCCACTAAATAGAGTTATTGCTACCGTTACCTGTAACTGTTGTAGTAGATGCTCATTACACTAGTAACTGTCCATTCAATGGCATTAATTGCCTCGGCGGCGTGGGAGACATGGGGCTGCAGCGCACTCTATATAAGCCGCACCCCTCTCCATAGCCGGGCACGTTCAACCTCTGTAACCATACTCATCAAATCAAAGCAAGCCTCAGGGCACGAGACGTAGGGCTTTTACCTCCACAGTTTGAGGGGTCTGAACTCGTTAAACACCGAGTGTTACACCTGCGCCGTAGCTAGTCTCTGCCCCTTATTCGTACCCCTAATACTCATTGTCAGGATCATAACCCCGACAGTTGGCGCCCACCGTGGGGCTAGGTGTCTAGCAAAATTTCACTGCGTGAGTGGATTTCTTCATCATCATGTCAGTCGGCGGCGAAATCCGTTTTAGGGTGATCTCCTTCATCGCCGACGACTCAGCGTGGCTACGCGAGGCCCCGCTGGACGTGCAGGCGTTGCCCGTCCGTGGCGCGACGCACTTCCGTGCCTCCTCGTACGGAGTCCTTCCCCGACAGCCCTCGGCTCTGTACCGAGTGGTTGCCCACCCCACCGTTGTGCGCCGTCGCAAGTGCTCCGGGCGTTCGCGGCTGCAGCGCTGGATCAAACACGCTGTTGCCACCCAGGCAGCGACGGAACAAGTGGCGGCTATCGAGTTCGACGAGCCCTCCCTCGATCTCTCCAATGGATCACTCGGCGATTCCTCAGAGGAGTCCGAGTCCGAGAGCGTCGAGTCAACCGCCGAGATTCTCATGGCGGATAACTCCGAGCACCACGTACCCCCGGGTTACGCGGAGCCTAAAGATGGCCGTGCAGGCACGTCCCACGTCAACACCAACAGCGGCTTCCCGGGTCACGAGCCATATGTACCTCAGGCTCTCACTCGGGAGCAGCGGGACAAGCTCCGTCGCAGGAACGACCAGCTCCTGAACACTCCCATCACCGGGACAACTCCCGAGGCGTTAGCCATGGAGTCGACTCGCCTGGCCACTCTGGCCGAGCGCAATCACCTCGAACGGCTTTGGAGGGAGTTAGGCGAACGCGAGCGCCGTCAACCCAGTTGCAGTCGGCACAAATGCCGGCTCTACTCGAGTGACCAACCTCGTAAGTATCAAGTTCTTAGTACTCCATTTTAAAATCTAGCAGTTGCCACTCGGATCGCGGTTTCTCTCCAACCCTCCGGCTCCACGGCTAGAGAGGGGATTCAGCAGATCCAGGCGCTCCTGAAGACGGCATTGTCGCAGAATGCGGCGGTATCCCAATCCTGAGATCGGATCCACAGCGCGTCGATGCGCGCGGAAACCGTCCAGTCGGCACATAGCCCACTCGGTTCTGGCAGGCACCGAGTCACTTCCTCCTCAAGGGACCACCCTGAAGACCGGAGGCGGGATCAGGTCGAGTCGCCTCAGCGTCACGACGACCATGATCGCGCCCTGATGCCCCCACCTAGAGATGGCACGTACGGGCATCCGCTCTATGACGATAGGCGTACACATGGTGGTGATCGTAAGCCAAGTCCGGCTCATCATACGAGGGACACTCGAGACCCTCTATTCAATGCGAGATCTGTTCTCGCTCAGAGCTTGGTCGACAGGGGTCGCGCCCTGCGAGAGGGCCGAGATCATGATATCCCGAGTGGTTCCGTATCCTCGGGTCCCGAGTGTTTCAACCGTTACATACGAGCGGCCGAAATTCCCAATAACTTCAGATTGGCCACGGGGATCAGCAAGTTCACCGGCGAATCCAAACCCGAGATTTGGCTGGAAGATTACAGAGTGGCAGTCCAGATCGGTGGCCGTAATGATAATGTGGCCATGAAGCATTTGCCGCTGATGCTAGAGGGCTCCGCTCGGGCTTGGCTAACGCAGCTCCCTCCAGGTAGCATATTCTGCTGGGATGATCTGGCAAGACTTTTGAAGGCTTTTGAAGGCACATACAAGAGAGCAGGGGGTTTGGACGAGTTGCAGCACTGTGTGCAGAAGCAGAACGAGACTCTCCGTGAGTATATCCAGCGGTGGACCACTCTGCACAATAAGGTGGAAAATGTTACTGAACACCAGGTGATCTGTGCCTTCAAGGCCGGAGTAAGATACCGTGAGCTGAACATGAAGTTTGGCCGAACTGAGACCCCGACTCTCAGTCGGGCTATGGAGATAGCCAATCGGTATGCCAATGGAGAGGATGAAGACCGACTGAGAAGCGGCAAAAGCTGGACAAGCGACGTCCATCAGTCAGAAAACAAGGGCAAGAAGCACAAGCGCAAGGCTGATGCTGGAGGGAGCGCTGAGGCTGCGGCTCTGGCCAGGCAAGGCAAGAGCAAAGGCTTCCAAAAGTAGAAGAAGGACTGGAAAGGGAAGAAGCAAGTCGCGCAGAAGAGTGACATCCTCTATCAGCCCTGCCAGATCCATACAAAGAAAGATGAAGAGGGCAATTTGATTTTGCCCAAACACACCACTCGGGAGTGTCAGCTCCTGAAGCAAGAAATGCGTCAAGATTCTTCCGGAGACAAGGGTGAGGATGACGATGATGGAGACAAGGGTACTTCCGGGTACCCCAACATCGAGAATGTCCTCATGATTTTCGCCGACGTGGAGAGCAAGAGTCACCTCAAAGTCATCAACCGAGAGGTCAGCATGGCAGGTCCGACTGTTACCAAATACCTCGATTGGGCCAAGACGCCAGTAACTTTTGATCAGTCAGATCACCCGGCTCACATACCGACCCACGGGCGGCAGGCTTTGGCGGTGGATCCAGTTGTGGGAGGAGTCCGACTGCGCAAAGTTCTAATGGACGGTTGCAGCGGGCTTAATATCATTTACGCCGACACATTGGAGGCAATGGGCATCCCGATGAACCGGCTTAGCAAGAGCAACATGCAGTTCCACGGGGTAATTCCCGGGAAGAAAGCCAAATCCCTTGGCCAGATCGCCCTCGATGTTGTATTCGGTGAGGAGAAGAGCTTCCGAAAGGAACGGCTGACTTTCGAGGTAGTGGACTTCCGAAGCGCCAATCACGCCATCCTGGGTAGGCCTGCCTACGCATGTTTCATGGCCTGTCCATGTTACGTGTATCTTAAGCTTAAGATGCCAGGGCCGAAAGGCGTAGTCACCATCATAGGCAATCGGAAGTTGGCCGAAGAGTGCCTCCAGAAGGGCTCCCAGATTGCTGACGAGCAGATGGAGATGGCCGAGCTGGACGAATACAAGAAGGCGGTAGGTTCAAGTGAGCTTTTGACGTCCAAGAAGCCGACTGTGGAATCTGCTTTCCAGTCAGCAGGGGAAACGAAGCCGGTGCATGTCCATCCTGACGATCTGAATGCTACCCTGACCAACATCTCCACCACCCTGGACAGCAAATAGGAAGCCGCGCTTGTCCAGTTCCTCCGTGAGAACTGGGACATCTTCGCATGGAAGCCTTCTGACATGTCGGGTGTTCCCAGGGAACTGGCCGAGCACAGACTCCGTGTCGATTCGACGATGAAGCCTGCCAAGGAGCATCTTCGGAGATCTTCCACCGAGAAGCGCAAGGCGATCGGAGAGGAGATAGCGCGGCTCTTAGCCGCCGAGTTCATCCGAGAGGTGTACCACTCTGAGTGGCTCGCCAATGTCGTCTTGGTGCCGAAGAAAGACGAGTCTCTCCGAATGTGTGTAGATTTTAGGCACATCAATCGGGCTGCCCGAAGGATCATCTCCCTCTCCCTCGCATATATTAGATAGTAGATTCTACCGCCGGATGTGAGCGGTTGTCGTTTCTGGATACGTACTCCGGGTACCACCAAATCCGACTGTACGGCCCTGATGAAATAAAAACAACGTTCATCACCCCATTCGGGTGTTTCTGTTATATCACGATGCCATTTGGGTTGAAAAATGCTGGGGCCACATTCCAGCGTATGATCCAGAAGTGCTTACGGAAGCAGATCAGTCGGAACGTAGAAGCTTATATGGATGACATCGTGGTTAAGTCCAGGAAAGGTTCCGACCTCCTGATCGACCTCACTGGGACTTTTGCGAACTTGCGCGCTTTCGGCATCAAGCTCAACCCAACCAAGTGTACATTCGGCGTACCAGCAGGAAAGTTACTCGGTTTCCTCGTTTCCGAATGAGGGATCGATGCCAATCCCGAGAAGATAGGACCTATCATCCGAATGAAACAACCGGAACATCTACACGACGCACAGCGCCTCACAGGCTGCTTAGCGGCCCTGAGTAGGTTCATCTCTTGACTCGGTGAAAAGGCCCTGCCGCTTTACTAATTGATGAAAAAGTCTGACAGGTTCGAGTGGACTCCCGAAGCACAGGCTGCGTTCTAGGAACTTAAAGGCTTGCTTTCCACCAAGCCGGTGCTAGCTGCTCGGAGCAGCAAGGAGCCCTTGCTCTTATACATCGCGGCCACGAGCCAAGTTGTTAGCACGGTCCTCACTGTGGAACGGGAAGAACAAGGCAAAGCCTTCAAACTCCAATGACCGGTCTACTACATCTCTGAAGTCCTCACACCTTCCAAGCAAGGGTATCCACATTATCAGAAACTAGTATATGGAATCTATCTAACTGCAAAGAAGGTGGCACATTATTTTCAAGAACACTCGGTCACAGTGATAAGTGCTGCCCCTCTATCTAAGATCATGGACAATAGAGATGCCACTGGCCGAGTGGCCAAGTGGGCCATTGAGCTCCTCCCGCTGGACATCAGGTTGGAAGCCAAGAAGGCCATCAAGTCACAAGCCCTGGTAGATTTCCTGGCCGAATGGATTGAGCAAGAGCAGCCTGTCCCGAGTGTTCCCGAACACTAGACGATGTTCTTCGCTGGCTCCAAAATGCTCCATGGCTCTGGGCCAGAAAGGTATTGGTGTCTCCTAAAGGCGATCGACTCAGCTACGTAATTCAGATCCATTTTGATTCCTCCAACAATGAAGCTGAGTACGAAGCTCTCTTGTATGGATTACGAATGGCAATTTCTCTGGGAATTCGCCGACTGATGGTCTATGGCGATTCGGACCTAGTGGTGAATCAAGTCATGAAGGAATGGGATATCCGCAGCCCTGCGATAACCGGCTACTGCAACACCATTAGGAAACTGGAAAAACACTTTGAAGGGCTGGAGCTCCATCATGTGCCGCGACTCAAAAACCAAACGGCTGACGACCTGGCCAAGACGGGCTCCACTCGGAAGGCACTACCCAAGAATGTGTTCCTGGAACACTTGCACTCACCCATGATCAAGGAAGATCCTTTTGTGGAAGAGCCCCCACAACCAGTCGGACCTTCTAATCCGACTGAAGTAGACATTCCCGCAGTAATTGATCTGGTCCAAGAAATGCTGATCATCATTCCCGAGTGGACCGAGCCATACCTGGCATACTTGCTCCGGCAGGAGCTCCTAGTGGATGAAGATGAAGCCCACCAGATCGTCCGCCGATCCAAGGCCTTCACCGTCATGGGGGACCAACTATACAAGAATAGAAGAGCCCAGAGCTTGGAACGCGGATTTGCTCCGCAAGTTTTATACTTAGAATAAAATTTCTCCCTTGTAATAGTTAGTCTGAATGAACTTAGATGAATAAAAGCCTTGCTTTTTTCCATATATCGTCTAGTTCGACCTACAGTCGTGTCTCACTCATGTGACTAATCGCATTCGAAAACTAACACACCTCCAGTGGGTGAAGAGGTGAGAAAGCTTAGCTGCGAACCAATTTTCGTCTAAGTTCAAAAACAATCTGAGTGAGGATCTAGTACGCACTCGGGTGCTTAGCCGCGAACCAGTTTTCACCTAAGTTCAAAAACAATCCGAGTGAGGATCTGGTCCACACTCGGGGGCTTAGCTGTGAGCCAGTTTTCGCCTAAGTTAAAAAACAATCCGAGTGAAGATCTGGTCCGCACTCGGGGGCTTAGCCGCGAATCGGTTTTCACCTAAATTCAAAAACAATCCGAGTGAGGATCTGCTCCACACTCGGGGGCTTAGCCACAGGCCAGTTTTTGCCTAAGTTAAAAAACAATCCGAGCGAGGATCTGGTCCACACCCGGGGGATTAGCCGTGAACTAGTTTTCGCCTAAGTTCAAAAACAATCTGAGTGAGGATCTGGTCCACACTCGGGGGCTTAGCCGCGAGCCAATTTTTGCCTAAGTTAAAAAACAATCCGAGTGAGGACCTGGTCCGCACTCGGGGGCTTAGCCACGAACCAGTTTTTGCCTAAGTTAAAAACAATCCGAGTGAGGTCCTGGTCCGCACTCGGGGGCTTAGCCGCCAACCAGCTTGCGCCTAAGTTCAAAAAATATCTGAGTGAGGAGCTGGTCCACACTCGGGGCTTAGATGCGAACCAGCTTTCGCCTAAAAGTAAAAGAAAACACGAGAAGCAAATAGAAATTTGAAGGGTTTCAAACCAAAGATTCGATCCGAATGTTTCCAAGATAAAACGAGCCCAAGGCTCGGTAGAGTATTTCATTACATCAACCACCCGGCATTCCGAGGCAAATTCGATCAAGTGTTTTTAAGCCTCAGGCAGAGGGCTAGCTGGGTCAACAAAGGTCTCTAGTTCAATCCCGTCGGCGATGCGAGTGGCAGCTTCTGTGAAGGTCTCCATGAAATCCTCAAACTTGAGGTTCTTCTTGTTCACCACTCGGAGGTTCTTCAGCTTCTCCTTGTCCACGTTCTTGCAATGAACATGGACGAGTGACAGCGCCACATCAGCTCCACTCCGAGCGGCAGATTTCTTCCAAGCTTTCACCCTAGCAGGGACTTCATTTAGCCTCATCATCATCAATTCCAGGTCTGTCTAAGTTTCTTCACCTAGCTGCAATTCCTTGTCGATCAGACCCAAGGCACCTCAGGTCCGAGTGATGTAGCCCAGCGTGTTCTCCAAAAGGTCTTCCAACCGAAGGATAGCGAGGGCAGCCTTGTCGGCGACAAGAGACCTAGCAGGGTTCAGATCTCTCTCAAGCCGCTCCAACTCCAACTCCTTGTTGTAGCAATGCTCTGGTCGAAAGAAAATGGTCCATGAGCGAATAATTTAAGATGGTTTAGTGGCATATGGATTTCACTCGGCCAAAGAAGAACTTACCGTGAAGCTTCCCGCTAAACTCCTCACAAAATTCCTCAATGTGCGCCTCCAAGGCATCTTTCTTGTCGGTCAACTGGGTGACTTTCTCCTACAGGGCCTGCTTCTCCTGAGTGAAGGCTCCAACAGAAGCCTTGAGGTCCTTAATGTCATCCTCCAACTTGCCAACTGAAGCCAACTTCTCGTCAGCAAGTTTGGTCTTGGTCCTAGCTTCCTTCTGGGCCATCGCCAGGTCCTTGTCTTTGTTCTCCAGAGCCTGCTTCATAGTTTCTAAAGAAATAGAAGTCCTGAGCCTCATTACCAGTTGGGTGTTCTCGCTACGAACATCTGTCAGAGTGAAACATTTTGGATCAAAGGGGAAAAACAGTATGTAGCCACCAGTCAGAGGTAATAACTTACCTCCCAGAGTCTTCTTCTCTTGCTCCAGTAGGGCGCTCTTGAGCCTCTCGGCCTCCAGATCAAGTCGAAGGGATGTCACCTCCTTCTCCATTGTAGCATAGTGGGATCCCATCTCACAGGTCCTCTACAACACGCCAGAAAAAAGTTAGTCAGAAGATCCAAAAGAGAAACCGAAACATTGGCTTATGAGCATCCGCATGGACACCAATGGAAGGAACAAGCTCGACCAATACCAGATCTTGAGGTACTCTCTGGTTATCCACTCGGTCGTACCCTTCCAAGAGGAACAAGCTAGACCAATACCAGATCCTAAAGTACCTCGAAGCTGCTCACTCGGTCGCCCCCCCCCCCCGCCCCCGAGGGGAACAAGCTCGACCAGTACCAAATCCTAAAGTACTTTCGGATTACCCACTCGGTCGTGCACACCCTCGACAGGAACAAGCTTGACTAGTACCAAATCCTCAAGTACACTCTGGTTACTGCTCGATCAATACCAGATCCTAAAGTACCCTCTGATCTAACCCCACTCAGCTAACCCTTGAGTAGGCGATAAAGAATATAGAGGACAGCAACACTACATGACCTGCCTCACTCGGCTAACTTCCGAGTCAGTAACGAAGGTAGTTTTATGTCTCCAATGTATCTATAATTTATGAAGTATTCATGCCATGTTTACAACAATTTTATATGGTTTTGGTATGATTTGCATGGAACTAACCCGGACTGACGCTGTTTTCAACAGAACAATCGCGGTGTTGTTTTTTGTGCAGAAATGAAAGTTCTCCAAATGAGCTGAAACTTTTTGATGATTTTTTTTGGAACAAAAGAGACCCCTGAAGCTTCGTGGGAGGACCAAAAGAGCCACGAGGAGGGCACAACCCACCACGGCGTGCCGGAGGGGCCTGGCTTGCCCCGGTGGGTTGTGCTCACCTCGAGGCCCATCTTCGTGTGATTCCAACACTGAAAAATCCTATAAATAGAGAAACCATCAGAAATAACCCTAGATCGGAAGTTCCACCGCCGCAAGCCTCTGTAGCCACGAAAAACCAATCTAGACCCCGTTCCAGCACCCTGCCAGAGGGGGAAATCAGCACTGATGGCCATCTTCATCATCCCAGCTGCCACCATGATGAGGAGGGAGTAGTCCACCCTCGGGGCTGAGGGTTTGTACCAGTAGCTATGTGTTTAATCTCTCTCTCTCTCTCATGTTCTTGAGATGGCATGATCTTAATGTATCGCAGGCTTTGTTAATATAGTTGGATCATATGGTGTTTTCCCCTCTCTATCTTGTTGTGATGAATTGAGTTTTCCCTTTGAGATTTCGTTTTATCGGATTGAATACTTTTATGGATTTGAGAGCACTTGATGTATGTCTTGCTATGAATACCCGTGGTGACAATGGGGTATCATATTGATTCACTTGATATGTGTTTTGGCACTCAACTCGCGAATTCCTGAGGTGACATTGGGGTAATCTCTGCATAGGGGTTGACGCACGCACTACAAAAAAAACACTTCCATGATGATACGTGTTTGTCACAGTAGGTCATGTTTTCTGTCATGCATGTACATCCATGATGATTTTATGACAGAATGAAGATAGTCATAACTGTGCTGTCGTAGAAGTGTTCCATGACAATACCAAAATTATCATCACAGAAGTGTCCACTTCCATGACGATAAATGGCACGTCATGGAAGTGTTTTCGTCAAGGGTAACCGACACGTGGCATCCACCGTAACGGGTCGCCGTTAAGCTATCGGGTTCCGGTTTGGATCCGATAACCCGTTAACAGCCCGGACCAATGGGGATTTTCCACGTGTAAAATTCTGATTCGCCGGAGTTTCCACGTGTCTGCTCAGGGTTGGGACAGATGTCGTCCACTCATTGGACGGTAGGCGCCTATGATACGTAGACACGTGGCATGGCCCAACAGTGGCCCATTCAGGTGAAAAGGCCGCCCCGTTTGACTTGGTCAAAAGGTAGTGGGCCGGCCCACGGAAAGCCTGTTAACGGCCTGTTCGCATATAGCCCATTTACAGCATGCTAACTCACGGCCCATTATGGCCTATCCGAATTAGGCCCAGTACCGGCATCTGGGCCATCCAATATGATTCCAGCCCGTTGTGACTTCCGGCCCATGTATGGCCCATGACGTCTTTCGGCCCATATGAGGCCCTATGTAACTCTTGGCCCATTAATGGCCCGTGGTGACACTGGCCCATAATGAATAGTGTACCACTTTATACCCATTAACAGCCCATTATTCCATTGGGCCCTTTCCAGCCCGTATGATCTTTCGGCCTTCTAAGGGCCCATTTATTCTTGGGCTCATTTCCAGCATTCGATTACTTTCGGTCCGTTACTGGCTTGTTGCGCTTGCGGGCCAAATTCAGCCCGTGGTTAAAGTCGGCCTGTTTGTGGCTCGTTAATCCGTTGGGCTGTTTTCTTAGCGTCATCAAATACGGCCCGTTTAAGCTTGTTATACATATCAGCTATTAACAGCCCGTTATGATCGGGCCATAAACAGACAATTTCCACTCTAGCCCGTTTACGGCCCATATTGCGGTCCTTTATTGGTCCATGAATAGTACGACCCGTAGAAGGCCCATTGATTCTAATGCCCGCACAAGGCCCATTGATCCTACGGCCGTAGGAGGCCCATAGATCCTACGGCCCGTAGGAGGCCCATGGTAACTACATAATGGTCCGTGGTTTTTACGGCCTACTTTTAAAAAATATTTTATTGTTGCCACTAGCAAACCGCGAAAAAAGAACTGTAGTGACTACAACCAAACAAATAAACAAGACAATAAGGAAATAAATAAGCAAGCAACTTATGCTTGGCTATTACAGCTATTATACATATTACATCCACTTGGCATCAAAGTTCCCCACCAGTGCAAATATAGGGAACAAAGCAGCATATTACATACACTGGGCGTCTAAATTGGCCACGAGTGCAAATAAACGAGCAGCAACAAAACAAGTCCATAACTGAAACAACTTCACAAGAGCTCAAGAAACGTTATCCTGGGTATCCACCATGCTGGCAATAAGCTTAACAAGCTTATTAGCTTTCTCATGTTTGGCGCTAAAATCCTCCAACGCTTGCTGTTGCACCAGAAAGTATGCATCTGAATTCTCCAAGGAATTCCGCAGTCCTTCGGCTTCTTGTCGCAGCACAGCTGATCGATGTCTTTCAGCTTGTAGTTGAGACTCAAGAAACCAAACTGATTTAGACAATGAGTTCGAATAGCTTGTGCCAGCAGTAGTGGCCAGTAACTCGAACACTACACCAAAATAGGACTTTGGCGTTGTCTCACTGTCTTCAAGATAGTTTTCCTTAGCTGTTTTATCAGCTTTTTTGGAGACCAACAAGGATGTCTCACTATCCTGAACCTTATCTGCATTACTTCCTTTACCATTGCTTAATAAGGCACTCTTCCCCAATATTCTGTCAGCATTCTAAAAGAAGAAACAAGCAGACACATAATAGGTTTAGCATGTAGTATATGAAACTCATTTCGGTGAACCAGTTCAGTAGTAAGGTGGATAGGATTAAACTACCAAGTCTTCTATTGCCAAGTAGTACATAATAAAAGCATCAAACAAACATATATCTATCCTATGGTCACTACATTGTCTTGCCAAATCAAAATAGAGACACGGTTCAAATCATATCAGTTCATGACAAAGCAGCATTGAAAGAATACAAAGCGTGGGAAACTACACGGCACAACAAGATTTCAGATGGGTACCACGGGTCTACATGTACAACAACACTATTGGCTCTATTGTGATGCTAGTAATGTGCATGATATGAGAAGTCAACTATATATACAATTGAAATTGAAATCAACAGAGATATTTATAAGAGCAAACCTTTAAAGAAACATGCTTAAACATACCTGTTGTGCCATTGGAGTTTCGATTGGATCCTTCAATTTAAAAATAAGTTTGTATGAGTAAATACAGTGATACAAGAGCAAAATAGTATACACGATAGCAATGGAATATTAAATGAGAACAGTTGTTCTTGAGGTTTAAGCACTTGTTCTACACGAACAGAGTACAGTAAGACGCAGGCATATAGTACTTAAAAATAAAAAATGAGCTCATAGACCTTACCACATTCTTGGTTCGGGACCAGTACAGAACAAGGCGTTCCCAGTCAACGTCCCATAAATGTGTCTCAGGAGAACTTAAGGGAATTTGATGAGTTTCTTTGCCAGTGAAGTACGTTTTCTTCAGGTAATTCCGATACTGCCACGAAGCATTCTTGAAGATAGCAGAGGTATTAGCACAGGTTACCTCATCCTAAGTTTCCAAATCGGTCCTTCTCTATAGAGAAAAATGGGAAAATTTGCTGTATTATAACCATCATGGAGGTAGAATGTATGGGACAAAGTAAAGTAATTTCCATGAATAAGATTACTTACACATAACTCCTAGACGAACACGTGCAACTGGCATTTTCCTTCATCTTCAGCATAATATTTCCATGATGGGAAGATACGCACATAGGATTTGACAACATCAAATGCGATAGATGCTAAACTACGAATGGCTGGTTGTGCTTCCTCCACATGAATAGGTGTACTAACTGGTGGAGTTGGGGTTCGCCGTGGTAGTACTGGCGCTTTGGGCACTAGAGCTGCCTTACTAACTGCTCTTGTTTGGGAGCTCTGTCATGGAGATGGTGCTGTGTCAACAGGAACTGGGTTACTATCTGCTGGGGTTGGGGTTAGATTGGGTGAAGCTGGTTCTTTGTCCATCGCAGTAGGAATACAATCTGCGAGAGTCTGGGTTATGTGTGGTAGGGCTGATTCTCGTGCATGTACAACCGAGGTGCTATCTCCACGAAGAGGTAGCACTGTTTTATTTGAAGACCGTGTTTTTACTCCGCTAGATACTGCCATCACCCGCTCCAATTCAAATGGCTGATAAACAGGAAACATAGTTGAATGTACAGACCTTGTATGAGAGACAGATGCAATAGATAATGTGAAAAAAAGAGAGCATGAAATAGTTGACATGTATATTGTTTAACTAAAAAGGATAGCATGACATAATTTCACATATATGATGTCTATCTAAACTGGATAGCATAGCATGACATAATTCAAAGATATGATGACTAACTAAACAGGATGGCATGAGATAATTATATGATGTCTTTAGTAAACAGGTTCGCATGACATAATTCACATACATGTTATCTAAGTAATCAGGATCGCATGATTTAATTCACATATGTGATTTATATACTAAGTAGAGGGCATTCGCATATATGATGTCTGAACTAAGAACATCATGTTGAATATTGTGTATATGATGTCTAAACTATGCAATGCAAGACACCATATGCATGATATGAGCAGTATAACCATGCCAAGTTAGAGCATACACCTCGGTGGGGGAATAGGACTGGTCATCTGTCTCTGAATCCATCTCTGAGGAGCTGTCGGGACCCAGCAAGAGATCTGCTTCGACATGTAGCACTGTCTGCTCTGAAGACCTTGTTTTCACTCCAGATTTTTCCATCACCCACTCAAATTGCTGATTCACAGGAAGAGTAGTTTAATGTACAAACATTGTCAACAAATGGAAATGTAATGAAGAAAAGGATTGGCAAGATATCATTCAAATATATGATGCCTGGTTAAATAGGATGGCATTGCATATTTCACATATATTATGGCTGGTTAAAAGAGATGAGACTACATAATTCTCATATATGATATACTCCCTCCGTCCGGAATTACTTGTCACCAAAATGAATAAAAATGGATGTATCTAGAACTAAAAGATGTCTAGATACATCCATTTCTGTGACAAGTAATTCCGGATGAAGGGAGTAGAAACTAAACAGTTGGCATTATAGAACATGTCTAAACTAAGCAGATGGCATATATGATGTCGAAAGTAGGCACTGCAAGGCAACATATGCATGATATGACCAACATCATCATGCCAAGTTAGAGAAAACACCTTGAGGGGTAAATAGGAGTGGTCAGCTGCGTCTGAATCTGCCTCAGAACAAATATCTTCCTCTGGATTACAATCTGGAGAGGGGGGAGAGTTTGCCATTGAACCCACCATGGAGCGATGCCTGCATGACATTGTATTGCCGCGCAAAACTCTTCTCTTTTTCTCTACATGTTCAGCATGACTGTGTACAATAGCTGACATGCATACAAAAAAATATAGTGAGATTATGTAAGGAGAGCATGCAGAAATCTAGAGTGATGGTAACAACCAGTGGATGGATCCAAAAATAATGATAGCAGGCTGATGATAGCTTTAATTTAATAAAAAGACAGATGGTGATTGCTTTACTATTTGTTTCCCACCCAAGATGAACAACATAGGCATACCCTAGGTGAACCAGATAATAGACAAAGATACTATTCATTGCTGCCTCGATATGTGCCCCACAAGTAATTTTAAAACTCAAGTTCGAACATTAATTTGGACCTGACTTGGAGTCTAAGAGGTGAACATGATGATAAAGTAGCAGTTAATATTAAGCAATGCATAAGATAAGCAGAAACAAAAGAGTGCGACCTCTCTTGTGGACCCGTGCACTCCTCAGGTACATCTGCTGAGTCGATGATGGTGATGCAGTTGTGGTGGGTGCCGGTGGCAGGGAAGGAGATTTGAGGCGGCGAAAGACGGTCAAGAGTCGTGATGTCTAGTTTGGTGGATGCTTCCGTCGATGGAGCAGCTCAGGTGAGGTGGACGACGTCATGGCAGGAGCAGGACAAACCACACAAAGTTTTCTTCGACACCTATCTGTAACTGAAGTAATTCTATAAGGGCTCCTTTGGCTTGTAGGATTCTAAAAACGCATGGATAGGAAAAACACCGGAATAGGATAGGAATGCGCGTGGGAAACAGAGCATTTGTAAACACAGGATTTCTGTCAACTTGGGTGTTTGGTTCACAGGAATTGGAAGAGCAGAGGAATGCAAAGAAACATGGCCAAATTAAAGTGAAACCATATGAAAGCGTGTACAGTTAGAATGTTATTCTGTCACTTATGCACTTGGTCTTGTTTTCATGCATAGGATTTTGAAAAGTAGGTCCAGGTGGATGTTTTGCTCCATTCCTTTCAACAAAATGCATGAATAATTGAATAGTAGAGTGCCATAGGAAAATTTCCTATTGCTATGTTTTTCCTTCGCTTTTTCCTTTGAACCAAAATAGCCCTAATGGATCGACATGAATGTAGAGTAATAAGTGATGCGACAAGTGTACAACCTCTTTGCCATAGCCGTGTTGACCTCAGCATCATTGGGTTGGTCGCTGAAGAAGTTGCGGCAGAGGTGGCTGTCGGAGGTGTGGAGGAAGATCTAAGACGTCTGTAGACGTCCTCCAGGGCACTGCTCTGTTGTGATGGATGGTTCCGTCGTTGGGGCAGCTCCGGTGAGCGGTAAGACATCGAGGCTGAAGTAGTACAAGACAGACATCGTTAATCTCAAGTGGGATTCTAATAGCATCTCTAATAGATGATGTAAAATACATTACCAAAAAGTGATAGATGTAAAATTTACATCACCACAAAACACCTTACTACAACAGATGAGGTAAAAACTGTTGACTCTGAACTTAACTGTCGAAACTGAAATTTACTGTGGAATCTGAATGTTAATGTCGAAACTGAACGCACTGGTAGCAGAGAGGCACTTTACATGCAGTTTTGGCCGCTCGAGCACTAGTAGTAGAGAAAGAGTGATCTAAATCAGCTGGCGATCGACGGGGAACACAATAGCAGATAGTAGCCGGAGCAACAGTGCCTGGAGGAGCAGCGCGAACTATAGCCAGAGCAGCAACTCATGTAGCTGCAGCAGCCCGTGTACCAGCATCAGCAGCACGAGCGAGAGCAAGAGCAGAGCAGAAGCACGAGCGAGGGGGAGAGCAAAGTAGTAGCGCGACCGAGCGAGAGACGGAGCAGCAGCAGCACGAGCGAGTGAGAGCAGGAGCAGTAGCAGCGCGAGCGAGCGAGAGCCGGAGCAGTAGCAGCAACGCGAGCGAGCGAACGAGAGCCGGAGCACCGGCAGTAGTGCGAGCGAGCGAGCGAGAGCCAGAGTGGCAGCAGCAGATCCGGCTGGTATGGCCGCCGCCACCGCCGAAGGAGCCTCGCACTGGGGGAGAGCCGCCATGGAGATGTCGCCCACAGCGCCGGCTTCAAGGTAGCCGCGCCATGGGGGTGTGGGATCGAGCACCGTCGAAGCCGGGAGGTCGAGTTAAGCAGAAGGTGCGATGCGATGAGTGTACAACCACTTTGGTGCCGCCGAGTAGGCCTCGGCTTCGTCCGAGGAGTCGGTGAAGATGCTGCGGTTCTGGTGGAGCAGGTTAAGGCGGTGCTGTGGGGATGGATCAGCCGCGATAGACGAGGCGATCGTCGGAGCAGCTCATTGGAGGTGGAGGACGGGGCCTGAACCGGCGGGACGACGAGATCGACGGCAGATCCTCATCCGGGGAGGTGGATGAGGGATGTCGAGCTGTTGTGGTGGACGACGTCGTCGGGGAAGAGGCTCCGGCTGGGCCGCGGTGGGGTGGCAGACAGAGGAGGGTGGGGTGATACGTCTCCAACGTATCTATAATTTATGAAGTATTCATGCTGTTATATTATCATTCTTGGATGTTTTACAATCATTTTATAGCAACTTTATATCATTTTTTGGGACTAACCTATTGACATAGTGCCAGTGCTAGTTGCTGTTTTTTGCTTGTTTTTTACATCGCAGAAAATCAATACCAAACGGAGTACAAACGCAGCGAAACGTTTTGGAGATTTTTTCTGGACCAGAAGACACCCGGTGGGCCAAAGAAGTACCAGAGGGGAGCTCCGAGGAGAGCACAACCCACCAGGGCGCGCCTGGGGGCCCAGGCGCGCCCAGGTGGGTTGTGCTCACCTCGGTGGCCTCCCGCACCGCCTCTTCGCCCTATAAATTGCCAAATATTCCAAAAACCCTCGGGGTAACCCTAGATCAGAAGTTCCGCCGCCGCAAGCCTCTGTAGCCATGCAAAACCAATCTAGACCCCGTTCCGGCACCCTGTCGGACGGGGAAATCATCACCGGTGGCCATCTTCATCATCCCGGCGGCCACCATGATGAGGAGGGAGTAGTCCACCCTCGGGGCTGAGGGTTTGTACCAGTAGCTATGTGTTCAATCTCCCTCTCTCTCTCGTGTTCTTGAGATGTCACGATCTTGATGTATCGCGGGCTTTGATAAAATAGTTGGATCATATGGTGTTTTCACCTCTCTATCTTGTTGTGAATTGAGTTTTCCCTTTGAGATTTCGTTTTATCAGATTGAATACTTTTATGGATTTGAGAGCACTTGATGTATGTCTTGCATATGAATACCCGTGGTGACGATGGGGTATTATATTGATTCACTTGAGATATGTTTTGGTACTCAACTCACGGATTCCCGAGGTGACATTGGGGTAATCTATGCATAGGGGTTGATGCACCTTTTCATCCTTGTTTCTCCGGTAGAAATCTTGAGGCACTCTTTGAGGTTCTTTGTGTTGGATTGAGTATAATGAATCTGAAATTGTTTGATGCGTATCATATAATTAACTCATGGATACTTGTGGTGAGATTGGAGTATCTAGGTGACATTAGAGTTGGTTGATGCATATCATATGGTGTTATTTTAATACGAACTCTTGGATAGATCAAACGAAAAGAATAACTTTGCGTTATTTTAGTACGAACTCTTAAATAGATCAAACGGAAAGAATAACTTTAAGGTGGTTTCGTACCCTACAAACAATTTCTTCTTATGTTCTCCGCTAGATAAGAACTTTGGAGTGATTTTTCATCGCACGTTGAGGGATGGTTATGTGATCCAACTAGTTTAGCATTGTTGAGAGATTGGACTAGCGAAGTCCGGACCCTAGGCCTCATTTTCAAGCATTGCAATACCGTTTGTGCTCCGTTTTATCAATTGCTACCTTGCGGTTTTTTATTGTTCCTATTACAAAAACCAATATCTACTATCATTACTACGCTTTTATTACCATCTTTTCACCGAACTAGTGCACCTATACAAATTACCATTGTATTTGGTGTGTTGGGGACACAAGAGACTCTTTGTTATTTGATTGCAGGGTTGTTTGAGAGAAACCATCTTCATCCTAGGCCTCCCACGGATTGATAAACCTTAGGTCATCCACTTGAGGGAAAATTGCTACTGTCCTACAAAACTCTTTGCTTGGAGGCCCAACACTAGTCTACAAGAATAAAGTTGCGTAGTAGACATCAAGCTCTTTTCTGGCACCGTTGCCGGGGAGGTGAGTGCTTGAAGGTATATCTTTAGATCTTGCAATTGAATCTTTTAGTTTCTTGTTTTATCACTAGTTTGGTTTATAAAAACAAAACTACAAAAATATGGAATTGAGGTGGTCTCATATTTTTCATCTTTATAATGTCTTTCGTGAAAATGATGGAAAGGAAAATTGTGCTCAATTGATAGAGGAGGAATTCAATAAAATGTTTGGCATAAATGATTAGCATGATTGCAATGTTGTTAGTATGAATTCTTTGAATATCCAAAATGCTAATGATGATTACACAAGTCCTGACAAAAATGTTTCTTATAAGCATGTCAATTTTTGTGGAGTGGAAAGACTTTGTGAAGACATGCCTTATAGGGAAGATAGATTTTGTAAGAAGCATAAACATGATAGAACCAATTCTTTGCTCAAAGTGATAGATGAATTTGCTACAAAATTATGCTCTCGTTGTCCTATTACTTGTGAACTTTGCAATAAGGTTGGTCATCCTAATTTCCAATGCAAACTTTTTCATGATCGAATCATGGCCAAATATTGTAATGACTTGATCACCCTTGAACTTTATAATGAGCTTTGTCTATTCTTGGGGAGTGAAGAATTGACATATAAAAATAGTTGGTTTGAAGTATTCATTCTCACAGATGACATTGAAACTAATCTAAAAAATATCTATATGTTTTGCATGGTAAATTGCAATGAGAATGCTTATATTGCCAACTATAGAAAGATGGGAAAACCAATGGAATATAAAAGGAATACTAATGAAAGGGTAAAGATTTCTACTTTCCCTCCTGTTGTCTCTCATGATGAAATAGGTGACGAGGAGGAGCTCCCTATTCAACCAATCTCATCAATAACAAGCTCGAAAAAATTAATTAAACCCACACATGATGTGGTGAAGAAGAAGAAAAGAAGAAAGAATAAAGGTAAAAAGGTATCTCTCCCAAATAACATTGCTCCTATTATTGTTGTGCCTTATGAAAATGAATCAAAAATAATTGTGGAAGATGATGCACTTGATGATGATATTGCTTCTTTGTCTTATGGCACAATGTCCGAGAACACTATTGATGATGATTTTGTTATGCCTATTGCTTTTTGTGATGATTATGATTGGGAAGTTAATGATACTTCTTATAATCTTGGAAATCTTTTTGGCACCAACTTGGGAAATTATGATGATAGCAATTGTTATACCGTTGGTGCTATTCATACTATTAATGATGAGAGTGATTATGCTTATGATATGCCAAGCCACAAGCTTGGGGATGCTATGTTTGATGAGAATTACATGTTTGAGAATTTATTTGCTGCAATTAATGTTTGTCCCAAGCTTGGGGATGATATGCTCAATGAAGATGATCTTTTTAGTCCCCCTACTTTGAATGATCAAATTTGCTATGATGATTGCATGCCTCCTATCTATGATGAGAACAAAGTTGCTACTTATGATGATTATTGCGATGATACTTATGTGATAAAAAGTAGTGATAATTATTGTCATAATTTTGAATATCCTTTTACTGAACATTACTGTTTTAATGTGGAAACAATTTATAGTATTCGAGTTTCATGTGATACTGCCACTATTGTGAATGAGAATAAAATTGCTTATATGGAGAGTAATAAATTTTCTATGCTTTTGGATCATGAAAAGAATGCCATATGTGATGGTTATATTGATGAATCTATTCATGATGCTACTGAAAATTATTATGAGAGAGGAACTTATGATTCATGATGCTCTTGTTATGTTTCAATTCTTATCTTTTATGCAAGCATCATTGAAATCATCATGCCTAGCTATAAGGCATTAAAGAAAAGCACTTGTTGGGAGACAACCCAACACTTTTACCTACTGTTTTTGTGTGTTCACATGGTTAGGCTACTGTAGTGATCATGTTTTATAGCTTTTGTTTCAATAAAGTGCCAAGTAAAGCCTTTGGGATAGTGTGGATGATAGTTGACTTGATTCTGTGCAAAAACAGAAACTTTTGTGTCCTGTGCGGAAATTCCTGTCGTTTAATGGAATGTGGAAAAATTCTGAATTTTTTACAGTTGATGGGTATACACATTTTCTACGTTGTCCTAATTTTCAGAATTTCTGGAGTTAAAGAAGTATGACCTTAATTCAGATCTTTACGTACTGTTCTGTTTTTGACAGATTCTGTTTTCAATGCATAGTTTGCTTGTTTTCTAGTTTCTATGGCTTATATTGCTCAATATAAATTGTAGAAATGATAAGGTACAGTAGGCATTGTGTGAGAAAAATTATGAATCTTGTCTTTGACAGTACCAAAGTGAATGATTTGTCTTTATCATGCTAACCCATCTCACGAAGTTCCGTTAAGTTTTGTGTGATTGAAGTTTTCATGTTTTGGGTGAGATATCGATATGAGGAGAATAAGGAGTGACAAGACCCTAAGCTTGGGGATGCCCAAGACACCCCCAAGTCAATATTCAGGGAAGATCCAAGCAGCTAAGCTTGGGGATGCCCCGGAAGGCATCCCCTCTTTCGTCTTCGACATTATCGGTAACCTCACTTGGAGCTATAATTTTATTCGTCACATGATATGAGTTTTGCTTGGAGGGTCATCTTATTTTATTAGGATTTGCTTTATGTTATTTAGAATAATATTTTGCATCTCTTACTTCAATAAAAGTGGCAACTATAGCCTTTGCCATGCTTATTTTGCAAATATATGAGTTGCTGTTTCAAAACAGAAAGTTTATCGCTGTTGCAATAATTCTCCAGAAAAGTCAGAATGTGATAAAATGTTGAAACTTTTTGCACAATAATCTCTGATAAATTTTATACAGTTTGGTAAATTTTCAGAATTTTTGGAGTTAGGAAAGTATGAATAATATTGCACTCTTTACAGAGTGTACTGTTTAGATAGATTGCTGTTATGTTTGCATTGTGTGCATATGTTTGCTTGTTTAATGATTATATTTGAGGATAGGAGTATTAAATATGCATAGGAATTTAGTATGCAATGTTGAATAATAATTTTAGTGATTTGCTACAGTAGAGAATGATAAGGTTTTTTCATTGATTTATACTAACTTATCTCACGAGTTCTTGTTGAGTTTTGTGTGGATGAAGTTTTTAAGATTTAGGGAAACCGTGATATAAAAGGAATTAAGGAGATACAAAAGCTCAAGATTGGGGATGCCCAAGGCATCCCAATATGATATTCCAAGAAGTCTCAAGCATCTAAGCTTGGGGATGCCCCGGTAGGCATCCCACCTTTCTTCATCAACAATTATCGGTTAGCCTCGGTTGAGCCTAAGTTTTTGCTTCTTCACATGATGTGTGCTATTCTTAGAATGTCATTTTATTTTGTTTTGCTTGCTGTTTTAATAAAATACTTAAATCTGAAAGTTTTAAATAAGAGAGAGTCCTCAATTAGCTACCCATTTACTTAACTACTCATTTGATCTTTACTTATATCTTTTTGGAGTAGTTTGTCATTTACTCTCATGCTTCACTTAAATTATTTTGAGAGTTGAAATTTTTGAAGAAATACTTATTCTCTCGTGCTTCACTTAAATTTATTTGAGAGCTTGTTAGTAGCAATGGTAATATATAAATTTAGTCACAAAGTAATGGATATTCAAGAAAGATATAATAAAAGCCTTCATGTAGATCATTGGATATGATAAGTTTGATTCCTTGCAATAGTTTTGAGATATGGAGATAATAATATGTGAGTCATGTTGGTTAGTAATTATGCTTTAGTAAGAATATTGGTGTTAAGGTTTGTGATTCTCTATGCAAGCACGAAAGTCAATAATTATGCAATGAAATTACATCCTACTTGTGGTGCATTATTCGGTGTTAGTTATGCTCAATGCTCGTTTATGTGAATTTTTGTTTCTTGTTTGGTTGCTTCTCAATCTATTTGCTAGCCTCCATTTGTACTAAGTGGGAATACTACTTGTGCATCCCAATTCTTAAACCCAAAGTTGTGCCAAATGAGTCCACCATACCTACCTATATGCGGTATTTCCATGCCGTTCTAAGCAAATTTGTATGTGCCATCTCTAGCAAAATGATTTCCTTTTTGTGTGCTCGTACTGTGACGCCCCCGGCTTAATTGTGCACTAATCATACACGCAAATGCACACGATCAAGCCTAAGGACTCACTTGAAGGAATCACAACACAACTCTAAAACATAAATAAAATAATACAAGCTTTATATTACAAGCCAGGGGCCTCGAGGGCTCGAATACATAAGCTCGCTTACAAGCGTTAGCGGAAGCATCAGATATCTGAGTACAGATATAAAAGATAAAATAGACAGACCTTAAGAAGGCAGGGCAAAACAACGACTACGATCGAAAAGGCGCAGGCCTCCTGCCTGTGACCCTCCGATCATACTCCTGGTCGTCGGCAAGCTCATAGTAGTAACCATCCTCGGTGTAGTAGCAGTGGTCGTTGGTGGGGACAGCTATCTCAGGGGGCTCTGTCATCTGGTTGCATCAAACGGATATGGGGAAAAAGAGGAAGCAAAGCAACCGTGAGTACTCATCCAAAGTACTCAGCAAGCAAGGATCTACACTACATATGCACTGTTATCAAAGGGAAAAGGCTGTATATGTCGACTGGGCTGCAGAAATGCCAGAATAGAGAGAAGGCCTAGTCCTATCGAAGACTAGCATCTTCAGCGGTCTTGCGGCATTAGAAGAGCGTAGATTAGCATGGTATAAAGTAATAGTATTGTTATCAACCTCGCCCATAGATCCTTGCTCGACTCCCTGCGAGAAAGCAATCCCAGAGCCATACTATCCATTTCTCATCACAAGTATCCAGTTCTAGTTGTATCGATCGGGATACAACTCCGAGCGTCCGTTATCGAGGAACCGGCTATGCATAAATTAGTTTTTCCTTGCAGGGGTGCACCAACTTACCCACCACGCTCGATTAACTCCGGCCGGACACACTTTTCTGGGTAATGCCCGGCCTCGACCAAACGACACATTGCAGCCCTACATAGAGCTCAGCAGAGAGGTCCCCGTTGGTCTATATCCTAAGCGCTTAGGGGTCTTGGGCCATCGCCCTGTGCACTCCGGGTCGTTGCGCGCAGGGCGGGTCCAGGCTCCACCACTACAGGATGGTGCCGGCCCTGCCGTGCCGCCATAATAAACTGGACGTCTGACAGAGCTTTCGGCTGATGCATACGAGGCAGAGCAGCCATAATTATTCCCGCATGATGGTTAGTGCTGTCGGGCCAAAGGCCCACTCAGATCAAATATCCAAATCGTTAGTGTGTTGGTAGCGTGCGGTAACGAGCAGAGACTCACGATCGATGTGACCCCGTCACCCCATCTCGAGGACTTGCGGCAAGGGCTAAGAATGCCCGGCCATGCCTCGTAATTATGTCTCGGGTACCCTCCAGGTCAACCTGACTTCCCATCACTCGCGGGTACCCCTCAGGGTCGACCCGCCTTTCCAAGTAACAGTTGGAAAGTCCAAGTATCCGTGTGTCCAAAACATCAGGGAATCCGAGGTATCACCCTCGTTGGATTCCTACTCGATGTATCTGTCAAGGTAAACTTAGGAGGAATCACCCTCGAGGTTCACACTTGAGGTGTTGCATGACAGCGCCGTTATCGGAAGTGGTGAAGGGGTAATCACCCTCGAGGACCATGACCGAATAGCTACTCTACAGAGTTAACATCAGAAGTGCTAAACGAGGTATCACCCTCAGCACTCGATGGTAACGCTGCAATGTTATACAACTAAGGGGGTGATGTGCGGTGCCGGGGCCTGGTTGTCGATCACGTTGATCGAGTCATCTGATTATCCAGCGGGGGCAACTGGGTCAAAGTGGTGTCTCTGGTGGGTCTCTATCCAGCCTATACTAAGCACTTTAGGATAATCAGGTAGGTATCAATAGTAGTTACAAAAATAGGCTATGCATTAGAAATAGGATAAACAGTAGCAGCAGCAATTTCTAATGCAAGCATAAGAGAGAAAGAATAGGCGATATCGGCATGTTCAAAAGGGGGTGCTTGCCTGGAAGCTTTGCCGGAAAAGAAGAGTTGTCGGTGATGAAGTAGTCCTCAGAGGCTACGTCAGTGTCAGGATCTATCGGGGAGGAAGAGGGGGAGGAAACAGATAAATACATAGTATACAAATGCAATCACAAAGCAAGACATGGCAAAAAGCTACGCTAGGGGTGATCTAACGCAGTGCTACACGTTGCAGACGAAGCGGGAAAATATCTGGGATATTTTCCCGGCGTTTAGGCAGTTATCGGTGTACTAAACCGGAGGGGAAGGTTCCATGTTTAGGTAGTTAGAGGCATCTGACAGGCATATGGATAGCGTATCCGGATTTGTCTCGTTTTTCTGATCAACTTTCATGTATAAAGTTTTTCCATCCGAGCTACGGATGAATTACTAAGAATTTCCGAGGTTTAAGCAATATCCGGTAACTCTGAAATTCAGCCAAGTCTGAGAATTGCTCAGTCTTAAACATCACTTAGCTGTTTTCCGGAAGCTATAGCTATTGTTCTGTACATCCTATAATTATGTGCCTTATATCAATTGTGAGTATTTTCTGCGATCTACATGTTAGTAACACTTTCCTCCATATTAGAATTCATTTGCTTTATCATCAACAGCTCTAAAGTAGCTATGAATATAAAGCAGTTTTTCAGTTTTTCAGCTAACAAAACTTAGCATTTTGTGAGTTTCATAGGATTTAATCCGCGCATCAAATGGATTTGGTCCAGTGGGGTAAATTGAAGTTTGTCAAGTGTACTTCCTTCACATATTATTTTTACTCATGTTAGCACTTGATTAGCTGTTGTTTAGGGGCTGTCCAGAGAGCTAAACGGCGTAGCAGCACAAAAGCTAGCTACTGCTACAGTAACTGAATGTTACTGTAGCAGAGCAGCAGCAGAGTGCACCGGTGCGGTGCGGGCGCTAGGCAGCGGCGGCGAGGCCACGCACGGGCGGAGCAGCAGCAAGCGGCAGCAGCAGCAGCAGTTCAAGGCAGCAGCAGCTGAAAGCAGCAGCAGCTGGCAGAGCAGTGAGCAGCAGCGGCATCGAGTAGCGCAGCAGTAGCAAGCAGCAGGCGGCGGCGAGGTGTAGGCGGCGCGGGAAGGCATGCGCGATCACGCTACGCACGCACAAGGCGAGGCCGCGGCCGGTGGAGCTCGCGAACGGGGCGGCTGGGGGCGCGGCCACGGCCAGAGGGCGCGGGCGGTGAGCACAAGCTCCATGGAGCACAGCTCGGTGGTGGTGGCGACGGACGATGATGAAACCAATGGGGAAACAGGGGGGACGGCGTGGCTCACCGGGAGGGAGTCGGTGGCGAGCTCGGACGGGGCCGGGGACGACCGGACACGATGATTTGAGGCGGCGGGATGGCGGAGGCCGAGGCGGAGGGAGCCGCCCGATCTGGCGAAGGGGAGCTCTCGGGCTCGAACCGAAGGTGGGAACCGACGTGGACGACGACGGCAGTCCTCCTGGACGCCTCCGGGCGGCGCGGGGCGGCTGCTGGCTGGCGAATCGACGCGGAGACGGCGACGATGGCGCTCGGCCGTGGTGGGAAAGATGGAGCGAGCGAGAGGAGGGAGAGAGCGGGCAAGTGCGCGAGTGGGTGCGGCGGTAGGTGGGGGGAGGGGAGACCGAGGAGGCGCGGGGGGATCCTTATCCCCTCGGGGCGGCGCCGGCGAGGCTGGTTCGACGGGGATGAGCTCCTAGTCGGACGCGGTCGTGAACAGTAGAAGACGATCGGGGGGAGAAGATGGGCTGGGCCTGGTCGGGTGGCCGAGGCCCAGGTGGGATTGGGGCCTTTCTTTTCTTTTCTTTTTATTTTGCATTTCCTTTTTCTTTTTCTTATTTCTATTTTATTTTTACAGCAACAGTTTGCAATATTTTGAGCTGCCAAAACACTTTGCAAAAATGTGAAACTTGGTCACACAATTACAATGGAATATTCTGCACTGCCTCATAAAGTTTGGGCAAGTTTTGATTCCATTTGGTATTTTTCAAAAATGAATAGGACATTTAAAGTGCTGTTTTGGAACTGATTTAAATGCTCTGGCCCATTTTGAGTTGATGGTGATGTTGTTTTCCTTAACAGCAAATTGTTTTTGAATATTTGCTTGAAGGTGAACATTTTTCCAGAAATTGTTGAGTAACTTCATTTTGCACTTTGAATTTGAATTGAATCCAGAGAAGGATTTTGAGATGAGATGTTTCACCACTGTGATCATGCATTGCAAATGATGATGACTTTGCATGATTAAAGAGGTGATCGCTGTAGTTGATTCATGGGGGTGTTACACGTACCGCTCATGAAGCGGCAGGGGGTGGCCAATATTTTCCATGCTAGATGTGTTATTCTCAAGATGAGTGTTTATTCACTTCTCATTGCACGAGAGTACGGCAAAGGTATTAGGGATGCCCAGTCCCGAAATGAAAAATGAATTTACTTTATGTTGTCAAATAATAAATTCCTTGGAAAGTGTTGGTATGGAGGGCACCCGTGGATACGGCTAGCCATGGATCATGAAAGAATGGTGGAAAAAGGAATAAACTTTATTTTCTGTTTGGGAACCACCTATGATATATCTAGCATGGAAAGTGTTGGGAATTAATCGGTCGTTTTCATTGACGGAAGAAGTATGCCACTCAAAAATTTTATCTCTCAATTTAAGCTTTGAGCTCTGACACCTCTACAAATCCCTACTTCCCTCTGCGAAGGGCATATCTATTTAATTTATGTAATTTTTATTTTTATTTGAGTCTCCATCTTCTCCTATAAAGCACCAACTAAGGGGCACTATGATCGTACTTGAGCATTGGGTGTAGCTAATATGCGAGTGTGTTTCATGAATGGATCAATGATTGAGCATAATGGGCTAGGGATAACTTGCTTTAGTGTTGATATTTTGAAAGACATGGTTGCTTGTTGATATGCTTGAGTATTGATGTCTTCATGTCAAATTATAGACTATTGCTTTGAATCATTCAAGTCCAAATGTCCATGCTACAAAAGAAAGAGTATATGATGAATATGATAGGTAGCATTCAACAATAAAAATTCCGTTTTCAATTGCTACTTTATCATGATAAGTTTTATGAGAAAGAGTTGTTGTTATGATGCTAGAAAAAGTGATTGAAATTATCATTGATCAAACTTATGCACTATGTGTAACATCCCAATTTTCAATTTGGATGTTATGCATTAGATCATCATATGCATTCATAATTTGTGCATTTTTGAACTTGTTTTATTTGGAGTTTTGATCCTAGAAACCTTACGCAACTCAAGGACCAATTGAGAGAGTTGGAGGTTTTCACAAAAATCCATTTTTGAATTTTTTCAAAATTGGCATTTTGGATCAAAGTGTTTTATTCAAAATTATTTTTCCAATTATTTCAATTAAATAAAAATAATGAGAGAAGATAATATGACTTCTTCAAAATCAGTAAAGAAATATTAGGAATTTAATTTTGAATAAAAATATATTTTATTTGGATTTTATTTGCGAGTTTAATTATTCCTATTAGTACTAAAAATGTTTGTTTTTATTTTAGGCATTTTGGTCCAGAAAAATGTTCACTAGGCCATTAATAAGGCCAAATTATTATGTGAATTTTTTTTGGTAATTTTAGATATATATTTAATATAGTTTTTCGTATTTTTCTTTCTCTGGAAAATTGTTTTAAAAAAATTCCAACTGGGCCGGCCCAGCCGAAGCCAGGCCTCGGCCCAGCTCGCGCCACCGCCTCCGCCAGCTCGGGACGGAGTCCCAAGCGGATCCGCGCCGCGCCGCCGCTGGACTCCTCCCGGAGTCCGAGTCCGCCCCGCCGCCGCCACCCCCTCCCCAAGTCAGCTGCCACCCCCCTCCCGCATATAAATACGGGACCCCCCCGGCCCCTCTCTCCTCATCCCGCGCCGCCGCCTGCTGCAGCTGCTGCCGCCGCGCTGTCCCGCAGCCGTCACCTCGCCTAGCCGGAGCCGCCGCCGCCGCCGTCGGTTTTTCTCACCGCCGTTTAGCCGGTAAAAACCGTCCCGGTTCGCCGGTCTTTTCTCGGTTTTCTTTTTTTTGGTTTAGTATTAGATCGGTTTAGTTATTTTAGTTCGTTAATTAGCGAATGTTCGTTCGTTTAGATCTGGTAATGAATGTTTTCGTTCGGTAGTCTCTGTTAGCGGACGTCCGTCCGATAGATTTTTCTTTTTCAGTTAATTTTCGGCCAGAGACCCGTACGTAATTATCTTCTTCGCAGATTAGTCCCTGATCTTCAAACGGTCACAACTTTTTGCTCTTTTATCCAAATCCAACGAAACCCACGCCAAATTCTTCGTCTCGATCCCCTCTGTTCAGATAATCAACTTGAACATGTTTTTGAAAGATTAAAATTTGGTTTCAAACAGATTTGTATTTGAACTTCTTTTGATCGTAATTTGAGTTTCGTAATTCCGATTTGATCGATTCTTTTTGCAAATCGAAACTCTTCACTTGAACTCTCTGTTTAGATCTTTTTATTTGGTTTTACCTTTGCCTCTTATGCTTGAGTACTTATGTATGCTATTGTTTATCTACGATAGAGTATCCGGAGTGCGAAGCTTGCTACTACGAATCTCTAGGCTTTTCTGATCGTCAGCAAGGAAAGTTACACTTTGATCATACTTTTCAATACCCAGTTTTTACTATGCATTAGTTTTATCCCTCAAAGATTTGCATGAGTAGGAGTGGTAACACATGGTTTTGGTTGTAGTACTTGAGGTAGGAACCTATTACCTTTGATCACCTCGGGAGTATACGTTATGCTCATATATTGCTTAGCCATGCTCGTAGACGGGGATTGGTATGTGAGATTCATGCAAGTTGCGAGAGTTAATAATTAAGGGTAACTTAAGGTGGCAACATTAACACACATCTGGGTGGATTGTTTGGGGCACCTGGAGAAACTAGTGCTTGCCCAAGGGAATCCCGGAGTACCCGTGTGATTACCCTAGGTCCGCCACCCAGGCTCAAAGGGATCATAAGATTATTCATGCTAGAAACTTCCGTGTGCAGCCACAAGCCATTATGGGCTCTAGCATAGTTGAGTATGTTGTGTGACCTCTTTCAGTGGTAGGCTAGCAAATGTAGGGGAAAGTAGGTGGTACTGTCTACCCAGAGTAAAGAGTTAACACTTCGGAAAGACTGTGTCTCGGTCATCTGTTTCTCAAACACCGTGTAGTGCGAGAAATCCAACGAAGGAGATCGAGTCTTGTGGGGAAAAGTGCGCAAACCTCTGCAGAGTGTATAAACTAATCATGGTTAGCCATGTCCCCGGTTATGGACATCTTGAGTATCTGGTATTTTGAATTATTGGTTGATCTCATCACTTTTACTTAATGAATTTGTTGGGTTACCATTAGTTATACAAGTTAATCTTAGGATTGAGTTGGAGTTACCTTCTCATTAATGGCATAAACTTGGTAGTAAATAAAATCTATTCCTTTGTTGTAGGGAAAAATTAGCTTTATGCAAAACTAAACATAGAGCCTCCACCAGCCAAATATGCATGTAGTAGTAGATATTGTTCTTCTTTGCTCTATAGTGTTATCTTGCCAGCATATTCCATGTGCTGACCTACACGGCTGCAACGTATCATGTTGCAAAATTTTCAGACGAAGAGTAATGTGCGCTAGGTCGTTGTCATGCACTCAACTATGCCGTTGGAGTTGATGGACTCATTTATCTTCGAAGCTTCCGCAGTTATTTTATTTAGATGGACTTCGGCCATATTTATGTAATAAATACGCTCCATGAGGATTTTCGATGTAATAAGTGTGTGATTGAACTCTGTTATAAATCCTCGAGTACTGTGTGTGTCGGCATACCGATCCAGGGATGACACTTAAGCACAGAGACTTCGATCCATTGGGATCAGGTCACTACAAGATGGATCAGGCTGCTCTTCAACTTCCTCCACATTGACGTGGTTCACCTGACCTCTGGTGAAGGGATTTGGCTTCTTTCCAGAGCTCCCATTGCCATTACCATAGGTAAGCATGTTTTCCCCTCAGACCTCATTATTTTGGAATCTCAAGGATTGGATGTAATACTAGGCATGGATTGGTTATCGAAGTATGGAGGAAACATCGATTGTGCTAGTAAGTCAATTCTTCTCACCACCCGAGAGGGAAAAAGGATCAAGTATGTGTCTAGGCATGCGCCGAGGAGGACTCAAGTAAATTCCCTATCGGGAGTTGTTCAGGAGGACGTACCAGTGGTGAAGGATTATCCCGATGTATTTCCATAGGAGTTACCAGGCATGCCACCAGACCGAGACATAGAATTTCTGATAGAGTTGTTGCCAGGCACCGGACCAATATCCAAGAGACCGTATCGGATGCCCGCTAATGATCTGGAGGAAATTAAGAAGCAGATTAAGGAGTTACTGGAGAAAGGTTATATTCGACCAAGCTCATCACCTTGGGGAGTCCCAGTGTTTCTAGTTGAGAAGAAGGATGGATCCTTGAGGATGGTTGTTGATTATCGTGCATTGAACGAGGTGACGATTAAGAACAAATATCCTCTGCCAATGATCAATGATTTGTTTGACCAGCTGCAGGGAGCTAAAGTATTCTCCAAGATCGATCTTCGATCAGGATACCACCAGCTTAAGATCCGAGAAGAGGATATACCTAAGACAGCTTTTACCACAAGGTATGGGCTTTATGAGTATACAGTTATGTCATTTGGTTTGACTAACGCCCCTGCCTATTTCATGAGTATGATGAACAAGGTATTCATGGAGTTCTTGGACAAGTTCGTCGTGGTTTTCATTGATGATATATTGGTTTATTCGAAGAATGAAGAAGAACATAAGGAACATTTGCGCTTGGTTCTTGAGAAGGTCAGGGAACATCAGCTATATGCCAAGTTCAGCAAGTGCGAGTTTTGGTTGAAGGAAGTTGGATTTCTCGGACATGTTATATTAGGAGAAGGGATAGCAGTAGACCCTTCCAAGGTTAAATCTATCACTGAATGGTTGGCACCCACCTCAGTTGGAGAGATACGCAGTTTTCTTGGACTCGCAGGTTATTATCAGAGATTTATTGAGAATTTTTCCAAGATTGCGAAGCCCATGACGGAGTTATTGAAGAAGGACACCAAGTTTAAATGGACCGAGGATTGTGAGGCCAGTTTTCAGGAGTTGAAGAAACATTTGGTTACAGCCCCAGTGCTAATTCTACCGAATATACGCAAGGATTTCCAGGTATATTGCGATGCTTCTCGTCAGGGACTTGGAGGCATTCTTATGCAAGAAGGAAGAGTTGTTTCATATGCCTCACGTCAGCTTCGACCTCATGAGTTGAATTATGCCACGCATGATTTGGAGCTAGCAGCCGTAGTGCATGCGCTCAAGACCTGGAGACATTTTCTTATGGGAAATCATTGTGATGTTTACACGGATCATAAGAGTTTGAAGTACATTTTCACGCAGAAGGAGTTGAACCTCAGGCAGAGGAGATGGTTGGAGCTCATAAAGGATTATGACATGAAGTTGCATTATCATCCAGGAAAGGCAGATGCATTGAGCCGCAAGAGTTATGTTAATATTCTCATAACCGGAGGATTACCCCAGGAGTTAGCCGATGATCTCCGA
This sequence comes from Thinopyrum elongatum, assembly GCA_011799875.1. NCBI lineage: Eukaryota > Viridiplantae > Streptophyta > Magnoliopsida > Poales > Poaceae > Thinopyrum > Thinopyrum elongatum. Next base: position 121,944,822 of record CM022303.1, on the reverse strand, counting down.
GAACTTCGCTTGGAGATAGTTCCGAGAGGTTTTGTTGCGGCATTGGAAATTCAGTCCACTTTGTTGGGAAGGATCCGAGAAGCCCAGAAGATGGAAAAGGAAATTGCGGAGATAAAGGAAAGGATGAGTAAAGGAAAGGCTAAAGGTTTTCGTGAGGATGAGCACGGAACTTTATGGTTTGAGGATCGCATCTATGTGCCAGTGACCTAGAGACCAGGAAGTTAATTCTTCAGGAGGCTCATGATTCGCCATACTCGATTCACCCAGGCAACACCAAGATGTATCTGGATTTGAAGGAACATTTCTGGTGGACAGGTATGAAGAAGGATATCGCCGAGTATGTAGCCGTATGCGACGTATGTCAGAGAGTCAAAGCAGAGCATCAGAAACCAGCAAGATTACTTCAGCCTTTGCCGATACCCGAATGGAAGTGGGATAAGCTTGGCATGGATTTCATCACTGGATTACCCAGGACTCGTTCAGGATATGATTCCATTTGGGTTGTAGTTGATCGCTTGACCAAAGTGGCTCACTTTATCCCCGTGAAAACAACTTATACAAGTGCTAAGCTGGCAAAAATATACATGACCAGGATCGTATGTCTGCATGGAATTCCGAGGACCATCGTATCAGATAGAGGAACACAATTTACCTTGAAGTTTTGGAATCAGTTACACGAAACTTTGGGTACCAGGCTAGAGTTCAGTACAGCCTTTCATCCACAGACAGATGGACAGACCGAGAGAGTCAACCAAATTATGGAGGACATGTTGAGAGCTTGTGCGCTAGATTATGGATCTAGTTGGGATGATAATTTGCCCTATGCAGAGTTCTCATATAACAACAACTATCAAGCTAGTTTGAAGATGGCTCCTTTCGAAGCCTTGTACAGAAGGAGGTGCAGGACACCATTGCTGTGGGATGAAGTTGGAGATCGACAACAGTTTGGACCAGATTTAATCAGAGAGTCTGAGGAGAAGGTCAAGTTGATTCGTGATAGACTTAAGGTAGCCCAGTCCAGGCAGAAGAGTTATGCCGATACTAAATGCAAGGAGGTAACCTATGAAGTCGGAGACAGAGCATATCTTCGTGTATCGCCACTTCGAGGAGTCAAACGGTTTGGAGTCAAAGGGAAGTTAGCGCCACAATTTGTAGGACCATACCAAGTTTTGGAACATATGGGGGAAGTTGCATACAAGTTGGAATTACCCGAAGGTTTGTCAGGAGTTCATGATGTGTTTCACGTTTCCCAGTTGAAGAAGTGCCATGCAGGGATGGCCGATATTCCTCTGAGAGATACAGTGCCCCTGGAAGCAATTTAGTTAGAGAGTGACCTAACTTATGAGGACAAACCCGTCAAGATTTTAGAGTTCGCCAAACGAGTCACTCGCAGCAAGGTCATCAAGTTTTGCAAAGTTCAGTGGAGCCACCATACCGAGGAGGAAGCCACCTGGGAGCGAGAAGAAGACCTCCGGAAAGACCACCCACACCTTTTTCCTAGCCAACCCGAATCTCGAGGGCGAGATTCATCTTAAGGGGGGTAGGTTTGTAACATCCCAATTTTCAATTTGGATGTTATGCATTAGATCATCATATGCATTCATAATTTGTGCATTTTTTAACCTGTTTTATTTGGAGTTTTGATCCTAGAAACCTTACGCAACTCGAGGACCAATTGAGAGAGTTGGAGGTTTTCACAAAAATCCATTTTTGAATTTTTCAAAATTGGTATTTTGGATCAAAGTCTTTTATTCAAAATTATTTTTCCAATTATTTCAATTAAATAAAAATAATTAGAGAAGAAAATATGACTTCTTCAAAATCAGTAAAGAAATAGTGGGAATTTAATTTTGAATAAAAATATATTTTATTTGGATTTTATTTGCGAGTTTAATTATTCCTATTAGTACTAAAAATGTTTGTTTTTATTTTAGGCATTTAGACCCAGAAAAACGTTCACTAGGCCATTAATAAGGCCAAATTATTATCTGAATTTTTTTTGGTATTTTTAGATATATATTTAATATAGTTTTTCGTATTTTTCTTTCTCTGGAAAATTGTTTAAAAACAAAATTCCAACTGGGCCGGCCCAGCCGAAGCCAGGCCTCGGCCCAGCTTGCGCCACCGCCTCCGCCAGCTCGGGACGGAGTCCCGAGCGGATCCGTGCCGCGCCGCCGCCGCGACCCCCTCCCCAAGTCGGCCGCCACCCCCCCTCCCGCATATAAATACGAGACCCCCCCGGTCCCTCTCTCCTCATCCCGCCGCCTCCCGCCTCTGCCACCACTGCGCCACGCCGCCGCCGATCCCGCGCCGCCGCCGCCGCTTGCTCCGCTGCAGCGCCTGCGCCGCCGCCTGCTGCAGCTGCTGTCGCCGCGCCGTCCCACAGCCGTCGCCTCGCCTAGCCGGAGCCGCCACCGCCGCCGTCGGTTTTTCTCGCCGCCGTTTAGCCGGTAAAAACCGTCCCGGTTCGCCGGTCTTTTTTTGGTTTTCTTTTTTTCGGTTTAGTATTAGATCGGTTTAGTTATTTTAGTTCGTTAATTAGCGAACGGTCGTTCGTTTAGATCTGTTAATGAACATTTTCATTCGTTAGTCTCCGTCAGCAGACGTCCGTCCGATAGATTTTTTCTTTTGCAGTTAATTTTCGGCCAGAGACCCGTACGTAATTATCTTCTTCGCAGATTAGTCCCTGATCTTCAAACGATCACAACTTTTTGCTCTTTTATCCAAATCCAACGAAACCAACACCAAATTCTTTGTCTCGATCCCCTCTGTTCAGATAATCAACTTGAACATGTTTTTGAAAGTTTAAAATTTGGTTTCAAACAGATTTGAATTTGAACTTCTTTTGATCGTAATTTGAGTTTCGTAATTCCGATTGGATCGATTCTTTTTGCAAATCAAAACTCTTCACTTGAACTTTCTGTTTATATCTTTTTATTTGGTTTTACCTTTTCATCTTATGCTTGAGTGCTTATGTATGCTATTGTTTGTCTACGATAGAGTATCCGGAGTGCGAAGCTTGCTACTACGAATCTCTAGGCTTTTCCGATCGTCAGCTAGGCACTTTGATCATACTTTTCAATACCCAGTTTTTACTATGCATTAGTTTTATCCCTCAAAGGTTTGCATGAGTAGGAGTGGTAACACATGGTTTTGGTTGTAGTACTTGAGGTAGGAACCTATTACCTTTGATCACCTCGGGAGTATACGTTATGCTCATATATTGCTTAGCCATGCTCGTAGACAGGGATTGGTATGTGAGATTCATGCAAGTTGCGAGAGTTAATAATTAAGGGTAACTTAAGGTGGCAACATTAACACACATCTGGGTGGATTGTTTGGGGCACCTGGAGAAACCATTGCTTGCCCAAGGGAATCCCGGAGTACCCATGTGATTACCCTAGGTCCGCCACCCAGGCTCAAAGGGATCATAAGATTATTCATGCTAGAAACTTCCGTGTGCAGCCACAAGCCATTATGGGCTCTGGCATAGTTGAGTATGTTGTGTGACCTCTTTCAGTGGTAGGCTAGCAGATGTAGGGGAATGTTGGTGGTACTGTCTACCCAGAGTAAAGAGTTAACGCTTTGGAAAGACTGTGTCTCGGTCATCCATTTCTCAAACACCGTGTAGTGCGAGAAATCCAACGAAGGAGATCGAGTCTTGTGGGGAAAAGTGTGCAAACCTCTGCAGAGTGTATAAACTAATCATGGTTAGCCGTGTCCCTCGTTATGGACATCTTGAGTGTATGGTATTTTGAATTATTGGTTGATCTCATCACTTTTACTTAACAAATTTGTTGGTTACCATTAATTATACAAGTTAATCTTGGGATTGAGTTGGAGGTACCTTCTCATTAATGGCATAAACATGGTAGTAAATAAAATATATTCCTTTGTTGTAGGAAAAAATTAGCTTTATGCAAAACTAAACATATAGCCTCCACCAGCCAAATATGTATGTAGTAGTAGATATTGTTCTTCTTTGCTCTATTGTGTTATCTTGCCAGCATATTCCATGTGCTGACCTACATGGCTGCAACGTATCATGTTGCAGAATTTTTAGACGAAGAGTAAGGTGTGCTAGGTCGTTGTCTTGCACTCAGCTATGCCGTTGGAGTTGATGGACTCATTTATCTTCGAAGCTTCCGCAGTTATTTTATTTAGATGGCCCTCAGCCATATTTATGTAATAAATACTCTCAATGAGGATTTTCGATGTAATAAGTGTGTGATTGAACTCTGTTATAAATCCTCGAGTACTGTGTGTGTCAGCATACCGATCCAGGGATGACACTTAAGCACAGAGACTTCGATCCATTGGGATCAGGTCGCTACACTATGCTAGCATTCACACTTCATAAATTATTTCTTTTATCATTTACCTACTCGAGGACGAGTAGGAATTAAGCTTGGGGATGCTAATACGTCTCCAACGTATCTATAATTTATGAAGTATTCATGCTGTTATATTATCATTCTTGGTTGTTTTACAATCATTTTATAGCAACTTTATATCATTTTTTGGGACTAACCTATTGACATAGTACCCTGTGCCATTTCTGTTTTTTGCTTGTTTTTTACATCGCAGAATATCAATACCAAACGGAGTCCAAACGCAGCGAAACTTTTTGGAGATTTTTTCTAGACCAGAAGACACCCGGTGGGCCAAAGAAGTACCAAAGGGGAGCTCCGAGGAGAGCACAACCCACCAGGGCGCGCCTGGGGGCCCAGGCATGCCCAGGTCCGTTGTGCCCACCTTGGTGGCCTCCCTCACCGCCTCTTCGCCTATAAATTGCCAAATATTCCAAAAACCCTTGGGGTAACCCTAGATCAGAAGTTCTGCCGCCACAAGCCTCTATGGCCATGAAAAACCAATCTAGACCCCGTTCTGGCACCCTGCCGGAGGGGGAAATCATCACCGGTGGCCATCTTCATCATCCCGGCAGCCACCATGATGAGGAGGGAGTAGTCCACTCTCGGGGCTGAGGGTTTGTACCAGTAGCTATGTGTTTAATCTCTCTCTCTCGTGTTCTTGAGATGTCACGATCTTGATGTATCGCGGGCTTTGATAATATAGTTGGATCATATGGTGTTTTCCCCTGTCTATCTTGTTGTGAATTGACTTTTCCCTTTGAGATTTCATTTTATCGGAGTGAGTACTTTTATGGATTTGAGAACACTTGATGTATGTCTTGCATATGAATACCCATGGTGACAATTGGGTATTATATTGATTCACTTGAGATATGTTTTGGTACTCAACTCGCGGATTCCGAGGTGACATTTGGGTAATCTATGCATAGGGGTTGATGCACGTTTTCGTCCTTGTTTCTCCGGTAGAAATCTTGGGGCACTCTTTGAGGTTCCTTGTGTTGGATTGAGTATTATGAATCTGAAATTGTTTGATGCGTATCGTATAATTAACTCATGGATACTTGTGGTTACATTGGAGTATCTAGGTGACATTAGAGTTGGTTGATGCATATCATATGGTGTTATTTTAGTACGAACTCTTGGATAGATCGAACGGAAAGAATAACTTTGCATTATTTTAGTACGAACTCTTGAATAGATCGAATGGAAAGAATAACCTTAAGGTGGTTTCGTACCCTACAAACAATTTCTTCTTATGTTCTCCGCTAGATAAGAACTTTGGAGTGATTTTTCATCGCACGTTGAGGGATGGTTATGTGATCCAACTAGATTAGCATTGTTGAGAGATTGCACTAGCGAAAGTACGGACCCTAGGCCTCATTTTCAAGCATTGCAATACCGTTTGTGCTCCATTTTATCAATTGCTACCTTGCTGTTTTTTATTGTTCCTATTACAAAAACCAATATCTACTATCATTACTACGCTTTTATTACCATCTCTTCGCCGAACTAGTGCACCTATACAAATTACCATAGTATTTGGTGTGTTGGGGACACAAGGGACTCTTTGTTATTTGGTTGCAGGGTTGTTTGAGAGAGACCATCTTCATCCTACGCCTCCCACGGATTGATAAACCTTAGGTCACCACTTGAGGGAAAATTACTACTGTCCTACAAAACTCTTCGCTTGGAGGCCCAACACGAGTCTACAAGAATAAAGTTGCGTAGTAGACATCATGGGGTTTTGCGGCTGGAGCAGAGAGGTTATGGTGGCCTGGGATTTCGAATGGCGAAAAGCAGGTGATGGGAGGGGAGAACCATGACTTAGGGACGCGCTTGTCCAAAATGTAGGGTGTGTTACAAAAGTACCCCCATCGATTTGAACTAGCGGCCCTTTCGGCTCAGGGTTAGAAGGGGGATTTCGTGTGTCGGGATTTGGCAGCTGGAGGGAGTTTTCGCGCGCATTGTAATTTCGGGCGCGGGTTGTGAAGGCGCGAGTTTTGGGAGCACGATATCTGAATTTCGGGATAATAAGGCATGGGTTGAATTTTAGGGACAAGCCTAACGTGTAATTATGAACGTAGGAAATCAATTCGCACTTCCCTCAATGAAACAAACTAAAAAATAAAACTATTCGCACAACACAAAGAGAGAGTCTTGTCCCGTTTTACTGTACAAATGCTATTCAAAGCTATGAATCCATGTTATGTCCAATTAAATTTTTTCGCTGGCTGTATAATGCATGTAACCTACTCATAGGAACATTTTAGTGCATTCCAAATGTCTATACTACCGCTCCAATTTGAACTAAATTTCAATTCGTTTCTCTGTTTGAATAAGAATCTACAATCATGATTGTTGCCAACTTAAACCATCATTCGTATATTATCTTAACAACACACCACATGATTACTATAGAGATAGATATGAACTATGTGTACTATATGAACTCGAATTCAAAACTTTGAATACACTTGATGTTGATTCCAAATAATAGTACATTTGATGTACTAACTAGATCTTCATAATCTAAACCATGTTTCATACGTACACTGTGTTTATCACACAAAGTATAGTGCCCCGCCCCCTACATTATGACAAGTATTTTGCCCTGAGCTGCAAAAGCCACACATTATCACAAATTCAAATAAATGTTCTATATATTATATGTAGTATAACATGTTCATAACCACACCATGCGTATCACCATTATATATATTCATGCATGCGTCGGTTTAAAACACTATGATATCTTCTTCAAATATCCGAATCCACTTTTTTATAATGAATTATGATCTCTATTCTTCTTTTACACCCACACAATCCTCTTCTCTTTGTAGCTAGCGCTAACTTTCTCTCGTGCATGCACACGCCCGCCCCCCTCTCACCCTCCCTCGGCGTCCCCTCCATCGCGCACATTCGTTATTTCTCTTTAGGTCGTTCACCCACGGTGTGTGTAGGCCCCCCGGCTCCTTCTTTCTGGCACACACCGGTCGATATACCTCTCTAGCCAAGTGTGCCTACCACAAACACACACTTTCCCTCTTCTCTTCTCACCGTCCATGCCCCCCAATGTCCAATACGGTTCCACGCACGTGCACACTCCCGCCCCTCTTTTCATCGATCTCATACTCGCACACTCCTCCCCCTTGATATAGTAGGCCTCTCGCACCAACTCCTAGCCGCATCCCTCTCCCCCTGTCCGTCTCTCCGGACCTTATTTGCTTCTAACACATGCATGCATGTATACCTACCGATCTCCCTACATATAGCTAGGTCGACTATAAGTCTTTTTCCCCACGCACCGATCGACGTACCTCACTAGTTATGTCTCTCCCTTTCTCCGACACACGACGATTGATCTTCCTATGTAGTTACGTCTGCTTACCACAACCATATCGTCCCCCCTCATCATCCTTGCATACCTCTCGACCCGTGTCTCACACGCATGTGCATAGACAGGCAAACATCCCCTCTCTTATTGCTATTGCACTCGTACCCTCCGTTTGTCTAGCAGGCCTCTACCACCATTTGTGAGAAGCAACTCCACCACCAACCCTCCGACACTCTACCTTTGTCTCTTTCCCAACCTTATTCCTCTGCTACACATATGCATGGATGCCGATCGATCTCCATCAATACATAGCTAGGTCTCTCTCCTTTTCCACACATATACCAGTCGATCTACCTCTCTATAGTTAGGTCTCTGCCCCCTCCCCCCCACCCCACATCGATAGTTAAAGGTTGTAGGTAGGTATCCATGCCACAAAGACAAACTGCACCTCTTCCCTCTCACATTCCAGTAGGCCAGCCGCCCTGTATCTTTGACGTGGGCAAACACAAATTCGATGGCACTCTTTATCGATCGCACACCCACACACTTCATCCCTGTTTTCGATTCTATCGATATCTCACGCCGATGATCCCTCCACTCTCTTCTCGTGGATCGCTCCCTTTATATATGATATATCCATGACTCTGTGTCACACACATTGCATATGTTACATTTTTTGTTTGAGATATCATCGACACATTGCCTTTGTTTCGCACAATCCATCTCTCTCACACCCACCCACGTACGTACTAACTAGATCAGAGAGGAGGTGCACGCACGACGCACGTACTCACGTCTCATTCCCGGCCACACCCGCGCGGGTACACGGTGGAGTTCATTTCTGTACGAAAAGGCAGCCCACGTGATAATTTGACGCGTGTAGCGGTTGTTTACTCGAAGGAGGGTCGTGTACCACGCGTACACGGAACAAAGTTCGACTTGATGCGTTAGTATTAAATAAAGTTATATTCCTCAATGGCACATACAGGATATAAAACGATTGTCATCGGGAAAAAAGAAATATGCTCCACTATATACAATGGAGCCTGCCTGCCGGGGTTTGTCTCTCGTCATAGTATCTCACACAAGGCGGCGGTGGCCTCTCTCTCTCTCTCTCTCTCACCGTTGGTTACTAATCCGGCCGCATCTCGTTCGCCGACGGAAAGGGAGGATGTGCATCGTTTCTCCGTTCGACGACATCAAGGTAGCACCTCCCGATCTGCGGTACCCGCCGTTGTCTCTGACCAAGCTCCGGCGCAGTAGGGCCTTCGCCACTTGCTCGCTGCCGCAGTATGGGTAGATCCCGCCCGCTGCCGCCCTCCTAGTTACTTCCCGACGACCCCCAGGTACAGCTTCCTCCCCTCTGGCCTTGCTCCAGTGCCCATCTTCCCATGTCGCTGCATGTGGAAAATCTTGCATGTGGATCTTCCCTAGTTCTTTGACCAGAACGTAGCTCGTCCGGCGTAATTTCCATATTGCAATCTCGTCCTCACACCGTTTTAGATAAACAACCATGCTGTTATCTTCCCTTAGGACAAGGAATATGCTTCTTTTTTGTCATCGTTTGTGTCATCAACTGTTATTGGCCAGTAATTGTTTCCTTTCTACCTCTTTTTTGCAAACAGGGCTATCCATTTCACCTTGTTGCTATTGCGACCTTTTGGTGAACTACACAAATCACTTTTTTCTTAAGAGTGTTTTGTGCAGTTCTACTAAAATGTCTCACGGGCAACGTCTCTACATTTCAGTGCGACTGCACAAAGGGAGATTGTTTTTGCTTTATCCTCCTCATCCAACTCCGAGCCAAATCTTCTCCAACTATTTGCTTAATCTTCTCCAACTAGTTAGTCTTAAGAGAGACTGCAAAGGTGACCGGCTTCTATTTTTGTGTTTATTGTTTCATCAACAGTCCTCTATTATTGTAATCACACTTAATATCTTTGGAACAGGGATGCTTAGCTCTATTTTAGTGGAACTGCACAAAATGATCAGAATGTTGCATGCTCCTGATAGCTACTTTTTTTCCCAACATGCCTTGTTGATTTAGACAGAGCTGGGGGGAAGTTGCTGCCAATGAAAGCATGGATCAATTTTAATTTAACACCTTCTCACAACTTTGTCTTCAGTTGTGATGTAAATATTAGATCTGATATGCTAATCATTGAGATGCATTAGCAAGGAAGTTAGTTTCCTTTCTAGTATTTTGATTGATGTTGTAACGAGACAACCTTCCAGCTGGCAAGACACATGAAACAAAAGCTAAAAGCTTCAGAGCATTGTACAATTTCATGTCACTGGAAAATTATTTGTATACGTTAATTATGTAAACAAATGCTGGAAGCTTGATAGCATTGCCAGAAGCCATTCAGCATCCGGGTCCATGTGCCATGCACCAAATTATAGTGCACAACCACATGGGAGACTCAGCTCGGTCGTTGCGCCGCACTAATAGTGAGTAATGAGCAGTCAAATCATAAGCCCCACCTTTCCCACTGTAAGTTGCTCGGAAGAAGCAACCATCAATACGCTCTTCTTTGAATCCGCTCATACTAGTATGAAGGTGCAAAGCCAAGTCCATGTATGGCCTGTCGGTCAACGTGCTTCCTCTTGGCATATCACCGACTTGTGGGACCGGAGTGTGAGCAAACCGATCTCAATTGAGGAGGATGGCAAAATGGCCAACCCCGTCGCTCCTTGAGAGAGACGAGGAGCGAGAACACACAGACGGGCTCGCACGGAGGCCAAGATATATTCGAGCATGGTTGATCGATATTATCATTACATGTTCGATGTTTTTTTAATTGTACTATTGGGCTGCCGTTTTCCGCACTTCTCCTGAATAAATGTGTACTTCATCAGAGATTAAAATAAAATAAGAGTACAGATGCTCCACCATGCGGTTCCTAGTACCAGTATAATAGTAGTACTACTAAACCTTGCGCTTGGCTCTTCGCCTCTTCGGGAAGTCGAACAATGATGGTACTACAGTGTATGCCTCTGGCAATCTGACACCGAATGAACTGCTGCACGTCCACCGCCTGGGCGAGGGTAGGTTGCATTAGTCAAAAGCTTCTCCTCGTCCTGTGAGCCACCGCGCATGAGGTAGACGGGGAGGGCGTAAGGAAGCTTCACCTTGTCCTGCAAGCTTCTCCTCGTTCTGCGAGTTGACGGGACACACCAAAGTAGTGCTAGTCCATACTTTCTCCTTTCCGGTTAATATGGCTTAATCTTTTTGTGGGTAAATGAGTGAGCTTTATTCATATATAAGCATTCTTAGGACAATCAGCCAAAAGACTGGTCACTAGGAAGCGAGTTACCCCGCAAAAAAAAGGAAGCGAGGTGTTTCATCAAGCCAGCTCTCGGTCACATTCAAAGTGCAGCAAGCACGGTTCGCACAAAGATGCGCCGCAAGGTTTGCTGACCTGTTTACATGCTGAATAACAAAAAAAGAGAAAATATTACTGAGCACTCCTATTTGTAACAGGATAGGATCCATAATTAAGCGAGAATTGTGGCAAGTGTTCCATGCAATCAACTTCCATTATCACCTGCGAGAACCCTCGAAGAGAAGCAAATGTGTTGAAGATTGCTTTATCACTAATTAAAATAAAATAATAGTGCAGACGCTCCACCATGCGGTTCCTAGTAGTACTACCTGTACAGTATTAGTAGTACGTAATACTACTCGGAGTACTCTACTACCGTAGTAAACTTTGCGCTTGGCTATTCGCCTCTTCGGGAAGTCAAACAATGATGGTACTAGTATAGTGTATGCATGCTTCTGGCAATCTGACATCGAATTAACTGTTGCACATCCACCGCCTGAGCGAGGGAGAGCTTGCATAGTCAAAAGTTTCTCCATGTCCTGCGAGCCACCATGCGCAAGCTTCACTCGTCCTGCAAGCTTCTCCTCGTTCTGCAAGTTGACGGGGCACAGCAGAGTAATGCTAGTCCATACTGCCTCCTTTCTGGTTAATATGGCTTGATTTGACATGAGATAAATACACTGGCTGTCACTGTATATTTGTAAAAATATGGTCAGTGGACTTCATAATATGCTCATTGCGGTCAATATATACATTTTCCGGTGTTTATACGGTCACGAGCTCACCCTAGCCTAGTATGTGGGTGCATGCACGTGTAGGTTGGGCACTTGAGCGTGACCGTGTGTGTTCCATTGTGTGCTCGGACATGCATGCATTAGGGTGTCGCGCGCGTTTTTGCGTGCATGTGTACGTGTGACTGTTGCACGAGGTTGTAGTCCCTCACATTCACATGTTCATATGTCAATGCTTTGTCAAAACGTTGCATGCATGGTTTAATCATTCGTTGTTCACGCATGCATTCCCGATATTAATATGTTGGTAAAGACAATTTCTTGAGGAAAACGAGCCCATGAATTGAGTACAAAGGGGACCAATAAACCAAGACGGAGGGAGTACTAGTAGTGAACCGGAAGGAGAGAGTAGGTACTACATAAACAACGTACAGTAAAAAAATTCCTCTATGCGCTTCTAGTGTATGTGTCATGCAAGAAAATAGAGATAAGTACAAGTGAGACTCAGGAACGGTCATACACGTAGGGGGAGTACATGCAGGGGCCACTCAGGAGCAGTGAAATCACATAGTAAGTTAGTCGGATGAAGCAACCATTAAAGGTTGATATGGAGAGAAAAAGAAAACCTCTCCACTATATATACACTAGCAGGAGCCTAAGCTACAAGCCTGCTTGCTTGGGTTGCTCTCTTCACAAGAATAGAACGACGGTGGCTACACCGCTGGTCACAGATCTGGCCTGATCCCGCCACCGGGGGAAGCAGACGATGTTCTCCGTAGACGCGATCGACAGTGGCGAGGAAGAAAACCCATTGTCGGTGTGTCCCGATCGGGGGTCCCCGCGGTATGGGCTGATGCCGCCTCCCACCGCCCTTCTAGCTACACCCCGACGTCCCAGTTACAACTTCCTTTTGGAGCCAGCTTGCTCCACTGCTGCAGCTCCCCACGTAGCTCCATCTTCATGTGGATATTTCTCTACTTCTACCGGCTTCTATTTGTGATGAGTTTATGTCTCATGAACTAGTGCCACTACTATTATTCTAATCATACTTCTTCAATATGTTTGCCAACAGGGATGCTCAGCTCGATTTTAGTGGAACTGCACAAAAGCATCATATGATTCGAGGGGGCTAGGCTTCTTTCCTTCGACAGGTTCTACCTAGCCAGGAAATTAAATCCAGTTTAGGGTTTAGGGTTCAAGTCATAGAGACCCCATCAGTAGTTTTTTTTGTACACACTCCCATAACTTTTGTCTTTAGTTGTGAAGTAAATATTGGCTATGATCTATGAATCATTGAGATGCATCAGCATGCGTGTTAGTTTTCCTTTGTATTTGATGGAATGTTGTAACGGGGCAACCTTGGAGTCAGGATACATACATGAAACAAAATCATAAAGCTTCGTACTCCCTCCGGTCCTTTTTTGTATGCATATAAGGCTACTCATAGTGGGGAGTATCATATACTAGTATCATGCATAAATTACATAGGGTACTAATAAACCAGGACAGAGGTAGTATGTGAGAGTGTATGGTGGGTCATGTGGTAAAATGTACTCGCTCCTTTCTGGTTTATTGGGCTCATCTCATTTTCTTAGTCTTATACCATATTATAAGTGTTATTTTCACTTCTTTCCACCACATGTTCACATTCCAAGGTGCATTAAATTGATGCATGCAAGGATTAAAAGAAACCAACCAATGCATGTAACCATTCCTACTCATTTAGTGGTCATCCATGCATATATTCTAATTAATGCAGATTAAAGTTTGAGTAGTTTTGTAAACTACGAGATACATTTCTCCACTCATCATCTGCCTTGGTTGATGAGATTTCAAATTTAAGCCCTATATAAACTGGAAAAGAGGGAGTACTACGCAGAGACAAAAGGACCGGAGGTGTCGCATGATGTCCAAGGAATATGGTGACAGTGGGAGGTGGGCCATGTAGTCACTGGGCTGCCGTGTTTCGTACTCCTCCGGTGTAAGAGTGGAGAAAGTTAGTTTTATCACAGAATAAATAAATAAGAGTGCAAACGCTCTACCGCCGCAGTAATAGTGACCCATGAGCCGTCAAATCACATAGACCCGGTATAGTTAGTTGGACGGAAGAAGCAAACCATCACTCTATCTCTCTCATGCAGTACAGTATTCTTTTAGAAACCAACGTTTAGTTTTGTTGGATTGCGCCATCGAGCAAAACCAACATTTAAATCACGTATGTTGTGTTCGTGTCTCACCCTTCTCCACCCCACACGGTCGCTCGGCATGCCACTCACCGCAAACCGAGTATACACAAACTTTCCCACCTGCTTCTCGATGCATCGTGCCATGGAGTACTAGCACTACTGGAAGAGATAGACGAGGAGGGGGAGGACAGCTAGCTGTAGCATAGACTCCCAAGAACTTTTTTACATGCATGTTGTGGCCAGCCGTGGTGACATTTGAACGCGGAGCAGTCACGTGCATCGGGAAGCGGCGCAGGCGGCGCTCCCTCGACCGGCGCGCCGCTTCAATGCTGGCGCCAGTGAGAGGTCGCGTCTGCTCTGGCCGGGCATGAATGCGGCACTGACCGTTTCGGGCGGGAATCGCACGCGGGTGATGAAGAGGGTTCGGGTTGGCCAGGGCGGTCAGGCTGGACGTACGTAAATACTATTGCATAATTAATAACGTAAATAATGTGCCAGTTGGACAAATATGATTGAAGATGGAGATGGAGATGGAGATGAAAGTAAGAATTTTACGTAAACATGGATATGCATGTCTATGTGTGTGTGCGCGCTCACACACATAGTGATGACTCTCGCGACTACTCGTACACAACATCGATGTCTCGTTCTCCCTACACACACACAAACTTAGTACCGCCTCATTTTGTGCCTAGGATAGGAATATCACAGGAGTGGGAAACAATATGAAGTGAGATAAATGAAGTACTACGTACAAGAAAAAATGTACACGCACTCACTCTGCCTTCGACATGCCCGCGAGTACACGATGGAGCGCATTTGTACACGAAGAGGTAGCTTACGTACGTAATAATTCGACCCTTTAATTTGGTCACTTAATAATGGAGGGTCGGGGAACACACGTGAGTGATACAAACTGCGACCTGGAAGCGGGGGCGTGTTATTGATCGAGTTTTCTTTCTTGGTATGTTAAAAAATTATTTCTCCGCCAGTTTTCGTTTCTTTTTTCTGGGAACGCGCGTATCTCTACTCTCTACTTCTACTCTTATAAAAAACCAAGTTGGTGATGATGGTGTGCCTACCATCCTGCAACATAGATCGTCCGATCTATATCTGAGGAGTAGAAAGCAAACTATGGCAATTTTGCAAAAAGATACCCGCACCCCTCTCCACATTTGCAAATAAGGCCTTCCCTCATTCATCTTTGTCTCCCACAAGATAAACAACTCGTATGAATGCATCTTGATGTTCCGTGCAACGCATGGGCCTCTTGCTAGTCTGAACAAGATGACAGTGTCCACTCTATCTCTCTCCTCACCGGTGGTCATAGATCCGGCCGGATCCTGTCAGCTGCGGGAGGTGAGGAGGTCCAGCGTTGATGTTGTCGCCGTCGGCGATGGAGGAAGCCAATGCGCACCGTCCTCTCTGAGCCGGCGCCGGCGCGGACGAAGGTCCTCTGCGCCCTTGTTCGCTGCCGTCGTGTGGGTAGATCCTGCCCGCCCGCCTAAGCCACATCTCGCCCACCTGAGGTATAAATTCTTTTGGATTTCATGCTTCATTGGGTTTTCTTCTACCACTACTCCCCAGCTCCCCATGTACAATAGCCAGGGTTCATCGGCTGGTCCAACATCACCTATTTTTTACTATTAGAGGAAAGGCCACTCCAAAAGTTGTCCCGGTTTATCATTTATGCATCGGTGGAGGTATACACGTTTTTTTTGACTAAAAGTACATGGTGGTTGTGCGGTCATTGTCCATATTCTCCTATTGCTGCTGCTAATCTAAAACTATCACTGGTCAAATGAAGCAATGCCCATGTAGAGGCGTCGATAAATGCTTATGTCCTGCTTTAGTTTTTTTTTTCGGGTATCCTGCTTTAGTTCCCATCAAGAAAATCATGTTGCTTCTACTTTTTGGTGTACGTTTCATTAATTCTTATTGAAAAATTAAGATGCCACTATTAATCTTGTTCCACTGCTAAAATAAAGAAAAAACACTACTTAAATATCATTTTTATATATTTTTTGCAAACAGGGATGCGTATTTCCATACCCGGGCATGTCTTCCTCAATTTTAGTGGAACTGCACAAAATTGGATGGCCACTGTTGCTCAGTTCTTCCTTTCTCGATCTTGATTACTGAGAAGAGACAAACCATAGTGAGGATTGTCAAACTTGATTGGTGCCTGACCCAAACATGATGCCAAAATTGATGATGCATCACACCACGATGAGCTATCGATGCTCATGGTTGTGTCTCATGGTTGCATCGGCTGGTGAAGCTGATCGATGTTCAATGAAGAACGGGCTATCTTCCATCAGTGCTCTTTGCTTTTTACCACAAAGACTATATCCTTCATTAGTTCATCTTGGAGCAGTCGTTTACGTTGGTGCAATTTTATCACACAATTGGATATGAACCAAATGTTTCCTCGAAGAAGCATCGACGTTGGTACTAAGAGCAAAAGTTTTGTATTGATTTCTAAGCCTTCTCACAACTTTGTCTTCGGCTACCCTGTAATTTTATTCGTCCAACTTTTAACTAAATATGTGGCCAAACTTTGTTTAAAAACATGGTGTGGACTAAAAACCCGGATGGAGGTAGTACCCCTCTGTTTTTATTTAATCTGCATATTCGATTTGACTGAAGTCAAACTTTATAAAGCTTGACCAAGTTTAGGCTAAACACAACAAACCATAATTATTGAGAGAGGGCAAACTGTACATACTCTCGCACCTTTCCGATAATTGAAATTAAAATTCTTTATTTGTACACACTCTCACACCTTTCCGATAATTTGGCGTGTGTGTGGTTGTTCACTTAACGGAGGGTAGTGTACCACACGTGAAGGACAGGAAGTGCGACCAGGACGCGTGGATCGTTAGTTGATCGTAAGTAGTTTCCTTCACTGGTACGTTAAATAAAGAGTTTCCTTTCGTACTTACACAATTTAAAACGATTGTTATGGAGAGAGAAAGAAAACCACTCCACTATATTAGTAGTATACACGATTACTATATAAGCTTGAGCCTCAGCGCTTGTTCGCTAGGGTTTGCACTCTCCACACTCTCGCTGCACTACATATATATATATGTATATATATATATATATATATATATATATATATATATATATATATGTATATATATATATATAGTATATATATATATATATATATATTATACATGCTGGAGGCTCAGCGTTCCTTTGCTAGGGTTTGCTATATTCACAGTCTCTCACCCTCTTCACCAGATCTAAACAAGACTGCATTGGCCTCTGTCTCTCTCTCCCCCCTCACAACTGGTGAAGGAGCCGTCTGGATCCCATCGCACCGGGAAGGGGAGGAGGTGCAGCGTTCACTCTGTCGCCTTCGGCGAGGGAGGCAATCCACTGCCGGCTGCGTTGTTCTCTTTCACCCAGCGCCTATGTGGGAGGGCCTCCGACCCCTTCTTCCTCGCTGCTGTACATAGTGTGGGCAGATCCGGCCTCCCGCCACACGCCTAGCCACATCCCGACGACCCTAAGGTATAACTTTCTTTGAAACCGTCATTGCTCTAGCTGCATGCGGATCTTTTTCGATTCTGTAGTCGAATCTAGGTCTTGGTTCAAAGAGGAAAGAAGGGTGGGGGTGGGGTGGAGCATAAATCTAGGATGTGGTTCAATGAGGAAACGAGGGAGGGAAAGTAGTATAGACTGGCTATCCAGCCGGTTTGTTGGCCGAAAAGGGAAAAAGGGGGTAACCCAGTACACACATCTGTAAGGAACCGATCTCTTTGTTAAAAAATGAAAGAAGGGGTCAGGTAGTTTGTGCAGGACTAGATTTGCTGCCCTCACATAGGAAAAAGGTTCAAAGAGAACAAATATGGGACCAACGCAGATATGCTGCTTGGCAACATACTCTGCATCACCCATTTATACGTGTGGACGCACATGGTGCTGGCATGTCCCATGTCCCATACAACTATTTTGCTGTTGTTAATCCAAGAATGCCGCTGGAAAATTGAAGCAATGCCACTATTAAAAGTAAATTACATTTTTAACGACTGTTATTTTAAGAGAATGTCTTTGTTAATAAGAATCAATGCAACCATTTTAGAAATGCTACTGTCCTACTTTGTTTTCCGTCAAGATAAGGTAGATGCTTCTTTTTGTAGCCATATGATTCATCCTCCTTTATTGGCCAGTAATTGTTTCTTTTTTTACCTCTGAAAACAGGGATATCTATTCAACTCGTTGCTATTGCGACCTTTTGCTTCACTACACAAAACACTTCTGTTGTAAGAGTGTTTTGTGCAGTTCAACTTAAATGTCACACCGGCAACTTTGCTTGATTTAGTTGAACTACACAAAACGAGATTGGATTTCCTATTCATGTTGGCAAATCCATATTTGATCTTGTCTGCCTCATGAAAGGTCAGTACCGGCCTTCATCCACATGATTATGCAGTGTGCTTTGAGATGCTGTGCTACTTGTAGTGGTACTATTTTAAATAAATGTTGAATTGAAGCTATTGTATTGTTGTCTTTTCCCATTAAGTGAACAAAAATGGGACCAACCCAGACATGATACTTGTTGCTTTGTTACAACAAACTCTGCATCACCCCTTTTATAAGTAGATGGAAGCACATGGTGCTGTTACGCCCACTCTCCCCTGGAACTGTTTATGTTTTTTGTTAATCTAATGCCACTGGTAAAATTAAGCAATGCCACTCTCAGAATTAACCACTGAATCTTAGTTCAAAACTGCAACACTTGTTAGGGATCGGCGGGAATACCATTTCTGTTAGGGATCGGCGGGAGTACATGTTTAAGAAATGTATTGTTGAGATAATGTCTCTGTTATTATATATCAGTTACAGTGTTTTACAAATGGTACTATCCTGCTTTGTAGTTCTTTCTACATGTTTAACCAAGGTATTGTTAAGATAATGTCTCTGTTAATATGAATCAGTTCCATTGTTTTAGCAATGGTACTTTTCTTCTTTGTTTTTATTTATACATGTTGAAACAAGGTATTGTTAAGATAATGTCTCAGTTCATATGAATGAATCACACTGTTTGACAATTGCTACTGTCCTGCATTGTTTCCCATTAAGATAAGGTAGATGTTTTTTCTTCTGGGAGTATAAGTCATCAACCGTTATTTCTCAGTAATTGTTTCCTTTATACCTATTGTTGCATAGAGGGATATCAAAACTTCTGCTCGGTTCTATTTCGACTTTGATTTTAGTTGAACTGCACAAAAGGAGCCAATGTGTTTAAGGCAAACTGTTGCATTATTGGGCCCAGTTGGTCTTTCCACTTTGCAGAAAGAAGCAGTCACTGTTTGTGCTACATTACACAAGGAATGATCAAGATGCTTTACAGAGTATTAGTAGATCCTGGTGACATGACAAGTATGTAGAGAGCATGGGAAACTCAACAGCACGTGGACTGCAAAATTCACTTCACAAGGAAAGGTATGACCAAGTCAGTGGCCGACGCAGCTGTAACAAACGAGGTCAGTATCGGTCTTCATCCACATGATTGTGCTTTGTTATGTTGTGCTACTTATATTGTTGTATTGTTTGGAATAAATGTTTAATTGAAGCTATTGTATTGCCACCTTTTCCTGTTAAGATAATGAAGATGATTATAGTTGTGAGCGTATAGTTGTGAGTGTGGTTTATATGTGGATGGTACAAGCTTGCTCCTAGAGCTGTATAGGGAGGAAGGAAGACAGGCCAAAGCATAGGCTGCTCCTTCTCCTTGTGTGTGTATACTACTGATGATCTCTTTCCCTGCATGGAGGCCGCCTGGGGGGTTTTATAGGTCAACCCGCTAGGGCTACAATGGTAAAGTTACATGACCGTGGAGCCGGGATGTCAGTGTCTGAGATGGCGGCGCTGGGGCCCGCCGGGTACCAGTGTACGCCGTGTTCTCCGGGCTTGGGCCCTGTGCGCCAGGGGGCACTGTTCCCCATCTTGTCGTGCGTCACGGAGTGGTTGAGCCGGCTCGGCTACAGCGGCATGTCGCCTGGTTGCCGTCAGCTTGTGTCAGCCGGACGGGGGATGCACTGTAGCCATGCCGGCCCTGGTCAGCGGGGTAGGTGGGCCACTGTTGCCACGCTCCTGCCGGTCAGCGGGGTTGGTGGGCCACTGTAGCCATGCTCATCCCTTCATGGGGACTTGGTTCGTCGTACGCCTTGGACAGGACGGGAGCTGACCCGTGGCCGGGTTGAGGGGCGCACTGTGGCTGCGCTTACTTGCTGGAGAAGTCTCGACTTGTTGGGATCGGGCAGCATGCGCCAGCGGGTTTGGCCGGGTTGAGGAACTTGGCCGGGTTGCAGAACCCGGCCAAGGGCAAGCCGGACTGAGGGGCGTCGCGAGCCCTGATGTTTTTGAAAAGGATCCAGGTTCCGTTGCCTGCCCGGGGTTCATCCCCCCGACAGTTGTCCCCAAAGCTGCGAAGGCTCGCCGGCTTCAGGCAGGGGGGCCTTCTCAGTTTCACCCCCTGAGAAGGCGGCTAATCTTGATGAGGCTTGCGACCGCCGGGTCCAGCAACACCCACTGTGTCCCGGTTTCCGGAAGCCAGATCGCGGCAGCCCAGCACGGGCGGGAAACCGAGGAGTCCGCCGAATCTTGAAGGGGAAGGGACGCGCCTCCCATGGTCTGGTTTTTGCGCCACATGGCGAACGGTAGCTGAAGAGGCTCTGACATGCCACGCGCGTGACGGGACCCAACGGCGGGCTGGGGCCTGCCACGCCACGCCCTCGGCCCCCGTGCGGCGATTTATTGTGGTGGCCGCGGATGGTTGCCCTTCTCGATGTAGTTAATGCGTGGGGAGATCGTGCCCACTTAATGCGGGGAAGTGGAAAGGGTGGGCGCAATCGATCCCACTTCCCCACGTTCTTGCCGCACTTATAAATCGGGGGGAGGGGGCGGCCGAAATCATTCACGCACGCGCCCCCACCCCATTCTTCTTCCAACTTCGCCCTGTCTTCTGAGCCCATAGCACACCGCAGCGCTCTGCCGCCCGTGCACGACGCACCACTTGCCGCTCTGTAGAACTTAGCAGCCACCCCAAGCCTTCACTTAGCTGACGCACTTCTCCTCCGCCGCCACATTCGCTGATGGCGAGACCCAAGGGATCGTGGGAGGGGTCAAAGGTCACCGCTGACGAGCTTCAGTATCTGCGCGATACGCGGCAGCTTCCACCGGCGACGGATGTGGCCGTGCGCCTGCCGGGCGGCCAGCTGGTGCCGCGGCCGGAGGGGACCGAGTGCGTGGTCTTCTTCTCCCACTTCAAGCGTGGGTTCGGCCTCCCTGCGAGCGACTTCTTCTGCTCGTTCTTGGACTTCTTTGGGCTTGAGCCGCATCACTTGGGGGCGAACACGGTGCTGCAGCTCTCGGGGTTCGTCACCCTTTGTGAGGGCTACCTGGGCGTCGAGCCCAGCATCGATGTCTGGGTTCGCTTCTTCTTCTTGAAGCAGCAGGGGCCGGTGGCCGGCGTGATGTCTGCCTGCAGGGCCGCCGTTGTCTCGAGTCGACCGCACGGGGTGTGCCCCAAGATGCCGCTGGAGGATTCTGCCAAGAAGTGGCAGAATTCTTTCTTCTACGTCCGTAACCTTGGTGCGGACCGCATCAACCTGCCGCCCTTCGTCGACGTGACGCCGCACGCCAAGAGCAACTGGACCTACTGCCGCAGGAATCCGGTGCAGGAGGTGCTGAACCTGAGCAGCCGGGTCACGGAGATGACAACGCGCGAGGGGCTCACTGGGACGGACCTCATCGCCGCCTTCATTGCACGCCGGGTGCTGCCACTGCAATGCCGGACGCACATCATCAGCCAGATGACCGGCCTTCAGGACTGCAACCGGATGTCATCCCGGCTGCTGACGCAGGAGCAGATCGCAGGCCGAGTGAACGACATCTCGAAGGCCGGGATGCCGGAGGAGTGGAACTTCGGGAAGGCGCCCTACAGCCAAGGGAACCCGACGCCGGCGGTGAGTCCTTGGTCACCATATTTTGCTATGTGCCACTTCTTTCTTCATCCTGATGCGACAAGGGAGGTGCTGCTGAACGCCATCCGGCATCCATATGACGGAACGACGACACAGGTAGTGGCCGCCCAGCGAGTCGGCTTGGAGGAGGTAGCGATCCTCGCCGAGAACCTGGAGACGGCTGAGGCCGAAGCCGGCGAGGCGCGCACGGGTAAGTCTCCACATTCTGATCTCGTGCGAGTTTGGTCGAGCGATGATGTGGAGGCCCTGACGCATGCTGATGGCACAACACCGCCGAGGGGAGGAGACGGCAGCGTCGCCCCTCTGAGACGGCCGACGAAGACGGCCGACGCTGGGTCGTCCCGCACGCCGGCCGTGGCGAGCCGGCCGCACGGGAAGGAGGACGTGGCGCCGAAGAAACCGGCTGCGAAGCGCACGGCTGACCCGGCCGCAGGCGGCCAGCCGGCCGCCAAGAATAGGCACCGCGCCATCCCGGTGGCACCGACGAGACAGGCCATCCCGACGGCAATCGGGTACGTTTTCTTGCTGACTGTGGCACACTGCCGAGCCGTTCTTTTCTCATACTTTACTTGGTGTGGTTCAGGACGCCGCTGGAGCTGGCGCTGGTGGCGATAGATGCCGCGTCTGGGGGCGGCTTCTTATTCAGGAAGACCCGGACCAACGCCATCGACCTGCCCGAGGGTTCGGTCGATGAGGACCTTGGCTTGGACCCGGCGGACACGGAGCGCTGTGCCTGGCTGGCCCTGAACAAAGCCGAGGAGGAGGAGGTGGCAGCCATCAGGGCCGCGGAGGAGGCTTCAGCCCAGGCATGGGCGAGGGCCGCTGGGGCAAGCGGGCATGCCGCCGCGGAGCAGGCTTGGCCGGAGATGCCGGCGGAGACGGTCGTCATGCCGCCGACGAAGGACGGGCGCGACCCAGATGGCCGGCTGGAGATGGCGGTGGATGACCGGGAGGTCATGGAGATTGATGATGACACCCCATCACGGAACGACATGGTCGAGCGGGTGGAGGCGGAGGAGGGGCCGCCCTAGAGGGGGCGCCGCAAGCGACGTCGGACGGGGCACCGCAGGGGACGCCGGACAGGGCGCTGGAAGGGACACCGGCCAGGGCACCGCAGGGGACACCGGCCGGTGCGTCGGAGGGGACGTTGGCCGGTGCGCCGGAGTCGAGGTCGGCCGCAGAAGAGGCGGTGGCAGCGGGCGCGCCTTGGTGATCGGGCAACCGCAAGCGGCGCCGGGAAGCCGTCCTACCACCGGGTCGCAGCAGGTTCGGGCCGTGCCCAGCCGGGCCGTCTTCAAGCCGCTGATGCAGGAGGAGGCGTCGATAGCCACCGTGCGCTGGCATCTTCGCAGGCGCGCGGACCGGGTTCAGGCCTTTGCCCAGGCCGAGATGGAGCGGGCGCGGGAGCTGGAGTGCTCCGTGTTTGTGAGTTCTCTCCCGTCTGGCTTTTCTCTTGTAGGTGGCTAGTGGGGGCGCGCCAGCGCACCCACTGGGTGTAGCCCCCAAGGTTCGGGCCAACTGCGTAGTAGTTGGGTCGAATCTTAATGAGTCTTGTGCTAATTCTTGTCTTTCTGTAGAATATGGATGCCCTCCGAGTCGTCATCTACAACCGGCTCCTGGAGAAGCACTAGCAGATCATGGCGCAGCTTGCCGCCAAGGAGGAGGCGCTCCACCTTGCTGAAGGTACGCCTTGCATGTTCTTTAGTGGGGGCGCGCTAGCGCACCCACTGGGTGTAGCCCCCGAGATTCGGGCCAACTGCGTAGCAGTTGGGTCGAATCTTAACGCGTCTTTTTTTTCGCCGTCTTGACTTTGGATCCTCACCGCGCAGCCGCTGCAGCCGAGGTGCCGGACCTGTGAACCCGGCTGGTTGAAGCCGTTCAACAACATGACCAGGCGGTTGCTGACGCCAGCCAGCTCCGGACTGAGGTGCGGCAGCTGAAGGCGGAGGCCGCCAAGGTGGCGGATGCCCAGCAGGCGCTTGCCGAAGCCGGCCAATAGCGCGACCAGCTGGCCGGCGACAAGAGCCAGCTTCAGGCCGAAGTGGAGTGCCTGAAGGCGGAGGCCAAGCAGGCGCTTGGCGAGACCGGCGAGCAGCGTGACCAGCTTGCTGGTGACAAGAGCCAGCTCCAGGACGATATGTAGCGCTTGAAGGCGGAGGCCGTCAAGGCGGCGGAGGCCCACCAGGCGGAGCTCCTCTGCCTCAAGGGGGAGCACGAGGAGGCGGCCGCCGCTAAGGACGATGACCTGAAGGCGGCAGTCGACAAGCGCACCGAGCTGGAGAAGGCGCTCGAGGCGCGCGACCGTGCGGGGACTTGGAGAGGCATGGTACGTTGCTCGAAGCGCAGCACCTAGTTGAGGCCTTCGCCAGTAAGTGTTTCTTTGTTAGTGTCACCGGGTTGGAAGCCGGCTGGTTTATTTTGGTGCTAACTGTCTTGCTTCTTTTCTTGACAGGGCACTTCCCGGAGATGCAGGAGACGGCGGACGAGACCGTGCTTGCTCACCGGTCGACCCAGGCGGACGCGGGTGTCGAGCTTGACCCGAACATCGCCTGGAGTTTCCCGGAGATTATGCATGCCGCCGAGGCCCGCCTGCAGGTCTTGGGTATGCAGATGGCGCGGGTGTCCGGAGCCGGAGTGGGGATGACGGCGGCCCTCTGGCCCGGTGCCGTTGCGCCCAACAACTTCACGCGGTTGGCGCGGTGGCTGGAAGCCGGACGGCGCAGCTTCACGTGTGGCGCATTTCTGCCGCTCGTGCCGGTGCCGACCTGGCGCTGAGGTTTGTTATGTCCTGGTATCTCGATCTGGCACTGGACCAGCTGGCAGCCCAGCGAGCCAGCGCGGAGCCCCAGCTGCAGGCGGAGGCGGGCCGGATCGCCGCCCGGGCCAGCTACCTGGCCTCGTTTGCACTGCATGACGAGTTCCAGGTAGAGAGGACCCAAGACGGCGGGGTGGTGCCACCTGACAGCTTCGGCTTGCTGCTCGACGACCCAAAAGGCAGCTCTGAGGAGACGGGCGCCTATGCGAACGATGAGGCCGGGTTGGACGATACAGGCGCCTCTGTGAACCCGGAGGCCACCACGGAGGAGCCGGCAGCTGCGCAACCCGACGCGGGAACTGCCTGAAGCCGCCCTGTTTATCTTTCTCATACTTTTGTTATGTAGCAGGTCCACCCGCCCACTGGGGTGTATTGGTGAATGTAATGAACTCTGGCCATGGGCCCATATTTCTGTAATGTAAATATTTTTGCGAGTGTCAACGCCTTTGTTCTTTGTTTTCTAAGCCTTTTTCTTGCCTGATCCTTCTTTGGGCCTCCCCCCCCCCCCGCGAGTCGAACAGCCGGGTTCTGGTCTGTGACAAGGAGTTTGGCCCTTGGAAAGAGCGCGCAATACTTAGGCTTTTTAAACGTTGAGCGCGAGCGAAACACCCATTGGGCCGGCTGGCGGCAGGCGGCGAAGCCGGCTGGCGCGCAGCCGGTCGTGCGGCATCTTAGTGCGATGAGTCCGGGTTGGCCGATCCAGTGAATCCAACTTAGTGATTTTTGGCGTGCCGGCGCTTTGACCCTTAGTTCTTTCCGGCCAGCAGCCGAAGGCGGACTGCGGCTTAGGGCGAAGTGAAGGGCCTTGGCAACTCGGACATGCCGGGATGCACTAAGGGAGATGGCGGGTTCCGGTCAAGCCGGCTAGCCCCCGAGCCCCCGGGTTGGGCGGGCCAACCCAGCGGTGGGGTTTTAAGAAAATTTACGAGGATGTGTGAGATGCAGCAAGTTGATGGGAAAGCGTAGCCCCCGAGTGTCGTTCGGGGGTCCCATTGTCTTTCATTAAAGTACAAAAGGCAGCGATACATACGTGCATACGGCTAACTGTAAAATGGGCGGAGGAGCTCTGCATTCTAGGGCCGGCTTGTTTCTTCGCCGGCAGTGTCTCTCTTGCGTTTGTTCGGCTTGCGAGCGTCGATGAGGTAGTAGGCGTTGCGGTCACACAGGGCTCTGCTGACGATGAAGGGGCCCTCCCATGGGGAGGCCAACTTGTGCTGGCCGGCTTGTTGGTGGACAAGACAGAGGGCGAGGTCTCCCTCACGGAATGCAAGGGGCTTGATATTTTTGCTGTGATAGTGCCTCAGGCCTTGCTGATAGATGGCCGACTGGCTGAGGGTCAAAAGGCGTGCCTCTTCGAGTAGGTCGACGCCGTCTTCGCGGGCTTCCTTGGCTTGGGCTTCTGTGTACATTACGACTCATGGTGAGTCGAACTCGATGTCGATCGGGATGACGTCTTCTGCTCCGTAGATGAGGAAGAATGGGGTAAACCCGGTCGACTAGTTTGGCGTTGTCCGGAGACTCCAGAGGATGGCTGGTAGTCGTCAAGCCAGCTACCAGGTGAGCGGATGAGGGGCTCAACAAGTCGCGGCTTGATGCCGGACAGAATCAGACCATTGGCCCGCTCGACCTAGCCGTTGGATTGGGGATGGGCGACGGAGGCCGGGTCAAGCCGGATGCCGGAGACTGAGCAGTATTGCGCCAGAGCGCCTTTCGCAAAGTTGATGCCGTTATCAGTGATGATGCTGTGTGGGACGCCGTAGCGTACCGCGATGTCTTTGACGAACCGGACGGCCATTGGCCCGTCCAGCTTCTTGATCGGCCGCGCCTCGATCCACATGGTGAACTTGTCAACCGCCACCAGCAAGTGCATCATGCCGCCCCAAGCGGTTTTGAAGGGTCCTACCATGTCGAGCCCCCAGACCACGAAGGGCCAGGCGATCGGGATGGTTTGCAGTGCTGAAGCCGGTGGTGGCTGCGCTTGCTGAAGCGTTGGCAACCCTCGCACTTGAGGATGAGCGACTCGGCGTCTTTGAGG
Organism: Thinopyrum elongatum; assembly: GCA_011799875.1. Classification (NCBI taxonomy): domain Eukaryota; kingdom Viridiplantae; phylum Streptophyta; class Magnoliopsida; order Poales; family Poaceae; genus Thinopyrum; species Thinopyrum elongatum. The sequence continues at coordinate 121,918,019 of CM022303.1, read as the reverse complement.
GCCGTGGGCCAGCAGAAACCATGGCGGAAAGCCTTGGCCACCAGGGACCTGGAGGCGGCGTGGTGCCCGCACTCGCCCTGATGTATGTAGAGGAGGATCTCCATGCCCTTGTCTTGCTCGACGCAGCACTGGAACACGCCTGTCGCGCTGCGCTTGACGAGCTCGTTGTTGATGATGCTATAGGCGGACGCCCGGCGTTGCACTTGCCGGGCCTCGGTCTCGTCCATGGGAAGCGCTCTGTTCTCCAGGAAAGCCAGGATCGGCTGGGCCCATGACAAAGCCGTCACCACGGTGAAGACGGCTGCCGGGACGGGTTCCGGGCCAACAGCCCCCGAGCTGGAGGCGGCAGCCCCCGGGTCAAGGATAGCGGTAGCCGGGTTGAGCACGGCAGCCCCCGGGCTGGGGTCGATGGTCGCGGGGGTCGAGTAGGCAGCCCCCGGGCCGGGATCCGCAGTCCCCGGGCTGGGATCCGCAGCCCTCGGGACTGTCTTGGGGATGGCAGCCCTCGAGCATGGACCGGCAGTCCCCGGGTTCGGGTTGGGGAGGGGCGCTGCAGGGTCGTCCGGGATGAAGATGGACTCTGAATCCAGAGATGGCTTGATGGACGGCTTGCGCAAGTACTCGAGGGAGATGCCGGACGGTATGTCCTGCTGGGATGAGCCAATCTTGGCTAGAACGTCGGCGGCTTCATTCTCTACGCGCGGGACATGTAGGAACTCGCAGCCGTCGACGTTGCCGGAGAGCTGCTGGACCAGGAAGCGGTAGCTGGCCATGTTGGCATCCCAGGCGTCCCACTCACCAGAACACTGCTGCACCACCAGATCCGAGTCGCCGTAGCATAGGATGCGTCGGCGCCAAGTTCCTTGGCAAGCCGGAGGCCATGCACAAGGGCTTCGTACTCGGCGACGTTGTTGGAGGCAGTGAAGTGGATCTGGAGTGCATACCGCAGCCGGTCGCCCTTCGGGGAAGACAGCACGATGTCGGCTCCCAAACCGGTGCGCATCTTGGAGCCGCCGAAGTGCATGCGCCAGTGCATTGAATCCCACGGCGGCGGCAGGTACTAGGTCTCTGTCCAATCGACGAGGAAGTCGGCCAGGGCTTGGGAATTGATCGTGGTGCGGAGCTCGTAGAGGATGGTGTGGCTGGCCAGCTCGATGGCCCATTTGGCAACCCGGCCAGAGGCATCCCAGCAGCCCATGATCTCGCCGATGGGGGCCGTGCTGACCACAGAGATGACATGCTCTTGAAAGTACTGCTTCAGCTTCTTGGCGGTAAAGTACACGCCATAACACATATTCTGGTAGTGCGGGTAGTTCTGCTTGGAGGCGGAAAGCACCTCGCTCAGGTAGTAGACTGGGCATTGGACAAACTGGATCTTACCCTTCTCTGGTCGCTGGACCACCAGCACCGTGCTGACCGATCGCGAGGTGGCGGCAATGTATAGCAATAGCGGCTCCTTGTCGGCCGGTGCGGCCAGAACGGGTGCGGTGGAGAGCATGCGCTTGAGATCCCGGAATGCTTCATCTGCCTGGTCGTTCCATTTGAACGGCGACGTCTTCTTCATCAGCTAATACAGGGGCAAGGTCCTCTTGCCCAGTCGGCTGAGGAACCAGCTGACCGAGGCCAAGCAACCGGTGAACTTCTGGACATCACGCAGCCGGGTTGGCTTGCTCATGCGCTCGATGGCCTTGATCTTCTCCGGGTTTGCCTCAATGCTGCGCTCTGAGACGAGGAAGCCGAGCACCTTCCCGGCCAGTACACCAAAGACGCACTTCTCCGGGTTGAGCTTGATCTGGTACTCGTGCAGATTGGCGAAGGTTTCCTTCAGGTCGTCAAGGAGCGTGAGGTCCTACTTGGTCTGCACCACGATATCATCCACGTAGACGTGGATGTTGCGGTCGAGTTGCGTCAACAAGCATTTCTGCATGCAGTGCTGGAAGGTGGCGCCGGCATTCTTCAAGCCGAACGACATGGTGATGTAGCAATACACCCCGAAGGGCGTGATGAAGGACCTCTTCAGGGCGTCTGCCGGGTCCAGCTTGATCTGATGATAGCCGGAGTAAGCATCCAGGAAGGACAGGAGCTCATAACCAGCGGTGGAGTCGATCACTTGATCAATCTGCGGGAGGGTGAAAGGATCCTTGGGGCAGGCCTTGTTCAGCCTGGTGTAGTCTATGCACATGCGCTAGGTGTTGTTCTTCTTCAATACGAGGACTGGGTTGGCCAGCCACTCGGGGTGAAACACGTCCATGATGAAGCCGGCCGTGAGTAGCTTGGCGACCTCTTCACCGATGGTTCTTCTCTTCTCTACTGAAAAGCGACGTAACGGTTGTCGGACAGGCTTGGCGTCCTTGCGTACGTGGAGTTTGTGCTCGGCGTACTTCCTCGGAATTCCCGGCATGTCCTTTGGGGTCCATGCGAAGATATCCCGATTCTCACGGAGGAAGTCGACGAGTTCGCTTTCCTATTTGCTGTCGAGGCGGGTGCCTACGATGACATACTTGCTGCAGCTCGGGTCTTCCGGGTTCAGCTTGACCTTCTTGGTCTCCTTGGATGGCTGGAACGAGGCCTCGCCGGCTGGCTCCTTAGCCGAAGCCGGCGCGGCCGACTCCTAGCTGGCCAGCGCCATAATCCGGTCAAGCTGGCGCCGCTCCTCGGCTATGACCAGTGACTCGGCCAGCTTGGCGCCGGCTTGAGCGCACTCCAAAGACTTTCTGTAGTCGCCGACGACAGTGATGAGGCCCTTGGGACCCGGCAGCTTCATCTTCAGGTAGGCGTAGTGAGGGACCGTCATGAACTTGGCGAGTGCAGGCCGGCCCAGTAGCGCGTGATACGCGCTGGACAGGTCCACCACCTCGAACCAGATGGTTCATGTCGGAAATGGTCACTCGTGCCGAACATGACGTCAAGCTTGATCCGACCGATGGGGGAGCAGGACAGACCCGGCATGATGCCGTGGAATACCGTCCGGGATGGCTCCAATTGCTTGGCCTCGATGCCGAGCTTCGTCATGGTGTCACGATAGAGGATGTTGATGCTGCTGCCGCCATCGATGAGGACCCACGAGAACTTGCAAGTGCGCTTGGTGGCGACGACGGTGGTGTCGAGGACGAGGGTGTAGCCACCCGGGTTCGGCATGACGGCCGGGTGGTCCTCCCAGGTCCAGCTGATCAGGCGCTCCGACCAGTGCATGTATCCCGGCACGGCCAGGACGACGGTGTTCACCTCCTACCGGAGCAGGCGCTCGCTACGCTTGTCGTCGCCGAGGCTGGTGAAGACGACGTAGCTCGCGTTCTGGTTGGGGAAGACATCATCGCGCATCGCGCCATTTGCCGGGGGAGGGGGAGGAGGCGGAGGTGGCGGCCCCGCACCCGGAGCCAGAGCCAGAGGTGGCGGGATGTCGCCCCTCATGATGCGCTTGGTGATGGCGCACTGCCGAAGCGTGTGCGTGGACGGCCTTGCGCCGCTGTGGTGTTTGCAGGGAGTGTCGAGCATCTCCTCGAAGCTCATGGCGGGTTGCCATGCCGTCTTGCCGGTTTGCCGTCGCTTGCCGGCCGGCTCGGCCGCGGGCGCGTGCTCGGCGGCCGCGACAGGGCGGTTGTCGTAGCAGGGGGCCTGTTGGTCGGTCTTGCGCTTGTAGTTCTGCTGGTTCTGCTGGCGGCTGCTCTCGCCAGCCGACTTGGAGGGGGATGCCGGCAATGCCTTGCCGGCTTCGTCCAGCACCACTTGGACTTTCATGGCGGAGTCAGCGTTGGCGTACTTGTCCGCTGTGACCATGAGCGCAGCCATGGTGGTCGGCTCGGAGCGCAGGAGCTTGTGCTTGAACAGGGTGCCATCCCGGAAACCACTCACGAAGTACTGAATGGCTTGGACATCATGGACGCCCTCGCAGCTGTTTCGGAGCTCGGTCTAGCGTGCGAGGTACTCATGGCCGGTTTTCGTCGGCCCCTGCACGCACATGGCGAGCTGGCTGGGGCGCCAAGGACGCTTGTAGGTGCCGGTGAAGTTGCGGACGAAAGCTTGCTCGAAATCAACCCACGCGTTGATGCTGCCAGCCGGCAGGCTGTTCAACCACACGCGGGCCGACCCTTGGAGCATGAGCGGGGCGTAGCGCATGGCAAAACGGAGGTTGCCGCCCGCGATGCCGATGGCAGTGGTGTAGTCGATGAGCCAGTCCTCCGGCTTGACGGTCCCGTTGTACTTGGGGGTGTCACAGGGCAGCGTGAACCCTTTGTGGAAGGGCTCATCCCGGATGCGCGGACCAAAGCAAGCTGGCCCGACGGCGTTGTCTTCCTCCAGCTCAAGGGTGAGGGTGAGCTGATCGAGGCGGTGGTGTGCGTCGGTGTCGTCGATGGCGCGCAGGCCTAGCCGGCTTGCGACCGGGCCGCGGGGGGCCGGATCGACCGAAGCCGGCCGGGCACGTCGGCCGGATTGCAGGGGGGATCTTGCCGGCGCCTCTCCTTCGTAGCTGGCTCGTCGCCCTGGCCATCGCCAGTCGTCAGAGCGCGGTTGCGCTAGGTTCAGGTCCGGCCGGAGTGGGCTTCGCTGGGAGGCGGGGAAGACGCCGTGTTCCGCTGCTCGGGATCCTTGGTGCGGCGCGAGCCGGACGCAGTGGGATGGTCGAGGCGGTCTTGCTGCATGTTCGCAGCGCCGAGAAGCTCGTTCATGCACCGCAGGCGCTCCTACAGCTCCTCACCCTGCAGCTGATCCAAGCCGATGGCGGCCGCTTGCGCGACGCGCATGTTCTTGACGGGGGTGTCGTAGACGGGAGGGATCGCGCCCAGCGCGTGGCCGATGGCGGCGCCACGGTTTCGCACCTCGCCAACCCGGCTAGGCTCGGCAGCGGCTGGGGTGAAGCCGTACGCAGCGTCACGTTCCCGCTGGGCGGACTCCAACCGACGCTGCATAGCAGCGAGCGTCGCGGCCTCGTCCAACAGGCGCTTGCGCCCTTCCTCGAGCTGGGCCAGGGCCTCCGTGGTGTTGGTGGCGTTGACGTTGGTGGCGATGGGGATGCTGAGGTTCTACATCATGGTGCGCAGCAGGTCAGGCACGCTGGTGCGCTCCGCTGCGGCCCTGGCGGCCGCGGCGCTAGAGGAAGTGGAGCCGGAGCCAGTGGCGAGCACCTCCACTCGGACGCAGAGATCTGCCACCCTGGCAGAAACATCGTCGCCGAGGGGGACAGGCGAGTCGGTGACGTCGAGCACCCCACTAAGGTACTCATTTGTAACACCCCCAGTGGTTAACTACAGTAATCCCCTTTTGATTATGCCATGTCATCATGATTATCAGTGCCTAATCATCATTTGCATTCAGCTCCTAACTAAAATTTCAAATTTAAACTAAAAGTGAAAATAAAAGTTGTCCAAACCCAGAAACTAAATTGTTCATAATATTGTAAATAATCCAGAGACAATTCTAAAATTATATTCAACATATACTAAATAAATTATGAGACTCTAACAACCACAAAATAGAGTTATTTAATACCTTTTTATTTAAATAAAATCCATATGAAAACATTTGGCCCCAAAGCTATTGTCTACCAGCGTTGGATATTGCACTGATATTATATGGGCAAGTGCCATATTTTACAAAAGTAATTTGGAGTAAAAACAAAAGACAAAACAGAAAAGAAAAACAGAAAACTGAAAAAAAAGAAGAAAAGGAAAAGGCTCACTGTGCCTGGGCCGCAAGTGCACAGTGCGGCCCAGCCCACCCCGCTAGTCCCCCCCCCTCCTCTGTTCACCACCGTGCGCCTCTATCGCCTCTGCTGCGCTCGCCGCCCTGGCCCCCCCTCGCTCTGCTCGACAGCGAGCCCCGCGCCCGCTGTGGAGGGATAAGGCCACCCCCTGCACCCCCCCCGAGCCCCCTCTGGCCTCGCTTTCTCTCTTATCCCTCTCTGTTCTTCCACACCCGAACGCTGCCGTCGCCGTCGCCCACCATTGTCGCGGCCACCGACCACCATTCGCCAAGACGACGAGTCCCCGAGCCTCCCCTACTTCGACTACGTCGACCAAGCGCGTCAGGTCGAGCTGGAGTGCCCCATCGCGCCGGATCCGACCTCTTCTTCAACCTCCTGCTGCCGTCCATCGCCGCCTCGATCCGCCACCATCGCTGCCTCCCCGGCTTCCCCGACGTGCCCGCGAGCACCACTGTGAGCTTCCGGGCCTCCACGCCCCTATTTCCCCTTTCCCCGTGCCGCCTAGCTTCCTTTTCGCCATTGGCGTGAGCTCGCCGCCGCCTGCCAAGTCGCCGCCGTCGTTATAGCGTGCATACATCGCATCCGAGCTCATGCTCGAGCTCCTGGTGACACCAGGAAGCTGTTGCGCCCCTCACTTCGCCCGCTAGCGCGCTGTTGCCACGAGCTCATGCTCAGCCCAGCTCCGGTCGCCGCCCAGGTCGTTGCCGTTCTCAACTCCGGCCACCCGGCGACCTCCTGCTTGTCCCATTGGATGCGCACAAGCGCCAGCCATCCGTAGCTGCAAGCCGCGCTCTAATCCGTCACCCATAGGCGAATCCCGAGCGCCGCCGCTGCTCTCTGTGGTCGCCGGAGGCCACTGCCGGCGCGCGCGTACGTTCAAACCCGGCGATGGGTCACTGGCATGTGGCCCCGCCTTCATTAGACACTGATTAGGCCCCCCTAATTAACTCCCTTAGTGGATGACAGCCGGGCCCCATGCGGCTTAATTTAACCTTAATAAAAATTGTTAGTTATTTAACTAAACTGACATGTGGGCCCGTGTGCACTGTTCACCTGCTGACTAGTCAGCCGTTGACTTCTGACTCAGCAGTCAACGGGACCCACTGTCAGCCCCTGGTTCACTGCTGGGTGCACTGGACCGGGTGCACCTAGCCTTTTCATGTTTATTTTCAAAATTAGATTAATCCAGAAATTCCAGAAAATCAATAAAAACTTTAGAAAATCATATCTTTTAATCCGTAACTCCGATGAAAATAATTTATATATGAAAAATGCTCAGAATTTCGAGACGAATCCGATTACGTAGTCCGTTCGTCCGGCACACGTCCCTAACTATCCAAACATGGAACCGTTCCCCTCCGGTCATCTGTCTGACAAATGTCCGGAACCGGGAAAACATTCCCGGATGGATTCCCCCTTCCCCGGTGATGTGCAACCATACGTTAGGTCACCCCTAGCACCGCGTATTTGCCATGCTGCGCTTTGTGATGCTTTGATTGCTCTATTATTTATTGTGCTTCCCCTCCGTTACTTCTTTCCGGTAGATTCCGGTACCGACGTAGTCCCCGAGACTGATGCAGCTCCGGAGCCCGACGCCACCGTTGACGACCTTGCCCTTGCCGCCGAGCAACCAGGCAAGCCCCCCGTTTGATCATCCCGATATCGCCCATTCTATTTTCTCATGCTTGCATTAGAATTGCTGCTGCTACTGCTTTACCTATTCTGATGCATAGCCTGTTTATTGTAACCTGCTATTGATAATTACCTGCATATCCTAAACTGCTTAGTATAGGGTGGGTAGAGACCTATCACTGACCCCACTTATCCCGGTTGCCCCGCTGGATTATACGAAGACCCGATCAACGGGATTGAAGACCAGGCCCCGATACCGCACATCACCCCCTTAGTTGTAACGACACTGCAGCGTTACTATCGAGTGCCGAGGGTGAAACCTCTTGTAGCACTTCTGATGTTAACTCTGTAGAGTAGCTATTCGGTCGTGGTCATCGAGGGTGATTCCTCCTTCACCGCTTCCGATAACGACGCCGTCGTACAACACCTCAAGTGTGAACCCAGCGAGGGTGATTCCTCCGAGTTCAGCTTGACGGATACATCGAGTAGGAATCCAACGAGGGTGATACCTCGGATTCCCCTGATGTTATGGACACACGGATACTTGGACTATACTATTGTTACTTGGAAAGGCGGGACGACCCTGAGGGGTACCCGCATGTGATGTGAAGACGGGTTGCCTGTATGGTGCCCGAGTGATGAATACGAGGCGCGGCCGGGCATTCTTAACCCTTGCTGCAAGTCCTCGAGACGGGGCGACGGGGTCACATCTTTCGTGAGTCTCTGCTCGTTACCGCAAGCCCAAGGTACTAACGATTTGGATATTTGATCTGAGCAGGCCTCTGGCCTGATAGCACTAACCATCACGTGGGCATAGTATGGGCGTTCTACATCGTATGCATCAGCCGAAAGCTCTGTCAGATGTCCAGTTCAGCATGGCGGCACGGTCGGATCGTGTCGGCCACCCGAGGCGATGCTGGTATCCACCCTGTGCGCAACGACCCGGAGGGCGAGGGGCGATGGCCAAGACCCCCTTGCGCTTAGGATGTAGACCGGCGGGGACCTCTCTGCTGAGCTGTAGGTAGGGTTGCGATGTATCGTTTAGCCGAGGCCGGGCATGACCCAGGAAAGTGTGTCCGGTCAGAGTTAATCGAGCGTGTTGGGTAAGTTGGTGCACCCCTGCAGGGAAGAACACATCTATCAATAGCCTGTCCTACGGTAAAGGACACTCGGAGTTGTATCCTGATTGATACAATTAGAACTGGATACTTGGATACTATGGCTCTGGGATTGCTTCTCACAGGGAGTCGAGAAGGGATCTCCGGACGAGGTTGATGACTGTATGGCTCTGGGATTGCTTTCTCGCAGGGAGTCGAGAAAGGATCTCTGGGTGAGGTTGAGACTTAATGATACTGCTACATTATATGGTACTGTCTACACTCTTCTAATGCTGCAAGACCTCTGAAGATGCTAGTCTTCGATAGGACTAGGCCTCCTCTCTATTCTGGCATTTCTGCAGCCCAATCCACATATACTGCCTCCCTTTGAAAATGTTGCATATGTAGTGTAGATCCTTGCTTGCTGAGTACTTCTGAGTACTCACGGTTGCTTTGTTTTCCTTTTCTCCCCACATCAGTTTGTCGTGACCAGAGGACGGAGCCCCCTGAGACAGATACCCCGTCGATCGACTACTACTACTACTACCCCGAGGGTGGATACTGCTACGAGCTGGCTGATGACCAGGAGTAGGTTCGGAGGGTCCCAGGCTGGAGGCTTGCGCCTTTCGATCGTAGTGTTTTATTTTGCCCCGCCTTTCTAAAGGCCTTTCTGTTTCTCTTTTAATATATGTACTCAGATATCTGATGCTTCCGCTGACGCTTGTATGCCATCGAGCTATGTATTCGAGCCCTCGAGGCCCTGACTTGTAATATAAAGCTTCTATGACTTTATTTATGTTTTAGAGTTGTGTTGTGATATCTTCCCGTGAGTCCTTAGGCTTGATCGTGTGCATTTGCGTGTATGATTAGTGCACGATTGAGCCGGGGGCGTCACAAGTTGGTATCAGAGCCGACTGACTGTTGGAACCCCCTTTCCAACTCCTTGGCCGAAGTTGAGTCTAGTAACCCGAAAACTGTTTTACTAACTTGGCTGTGTGGCTTACGGGCCCACGTCGCCAAATGGGTGGTATTAGGATCTTTTACTCCTCGACCTTTACTCTGGGACTCTGATCTCTCTTCTATTCGGGTTAAATAAAGTTTACTAACACCGACACTTAGGATCTCGTAATTCTCGTCCACCCGGAGAGCTGGATATCTATGCGATTTCCCTGATATTGATCTGATTAGTCTGATAATCATTTTCCTTTCCATTGTTTTGTTTAACCTTTCTCTCCGAGTTGTCATTCGATAAGACCGGATTCTGGATCAGAGTGCACACGGAGAGTAGGATCCAGCAAGTTGATCGATCATCGGTGTTTTCTAAACTCGACTTGAGGTTGGGTTATCATCAGATCCGTGTTCGTGAAGAGGATATTCCAAAGACTGCATTTGTTACTCGTTATGGCTCCTACGAGTACACTGTCATGTCTTTTGGCTTAACAAATGCTCCAGCCACATTCTCCCGTTTGATGAATTATATCTTCATGGATTACCTCGACAAGTTCGTCGTGGTTTATCTAGATGATATTCTGGTATATTCGAAAAATAAATAAGAACATGCTGAACACCTCTGTCTTTTACTGGAAAGGCTCCGAGAACACCAGTTGTATGCCAAATACTCCAAATGTGAATTCTGGCTTTCTGAAGTAACGTATCTTGGTCATGTGATCTCCAAGGATGGAATTGCTGTTAACCCAGAACGACTTCAGGCTATTCTTGACTGGACTCCTCCGAAGAACGTCAAGCAAGTCAGAAGTTTTCTCGGCCTTGCAAACTATTGCCGTCGTTTTGTCGAGAATTTTTCAAAGATTGCTAAGCCCCTGACTGATCTGCTTCACAAGGGCGTTAAATTTGAATGGACAGAAAAATGTCAGGAAAGTTTCCAGACACTCAAAGACAAGCTGACATCTGCCCCAGTACTATCTCCTCCAGATACCCGCAAAGACTTTGTGATCTATTGTGACGCATCCCGTGAAGGATTAGGCTGTGTCCTAATGCAAGAGCGTAAAGTGATTGCTTATGGCTCTCGTCAGTTGCGCCCACATGAAGAGAATTATCCGGTACATGATCTAGAACTAGCTGCTGTGATCTATGCATTGCAGTTGTGGCGACATTACCTTCTCGGTAATCGTTGCAAGATCTACATGGATCATAAAAGTCTGAAGTACTTGTTTACTCAACCATCTCTAAACCTCCGTCAGCAAAGATGGATGGAGGCCATTGCGGACTATGATTTGGGTATATCCTATACCCCTGGCAAGGCTAACGTGATGGCTGATGCCTTAAGCTGCAAGTCCTATTGCGACAACCTCATGGTTAGGCGAGCTCAACCTCGTCTTTTTGAAGAACTGTGCAAGTTGAATCTGCGTATTGTTCCACAGGGTTCTCTTAATAACCTTGTGATACAACCAGATCTTGAGAAAGTTGTTAAGACTGCGCAAGCTAAAGATGCTGAAGTTGATCTGATGAAGAAGAATCTTCACCTTGAAAAGTACAGGGATTTCTCGCTGTCAGAAGATGGAACCTTGTATTTCAGAAACCGCATTGTGGTACCTCGCTTCGAACTCATGACTGACAAGGTCATGAAGGAGGCACATGATACACCGCTGTCTATTCATCCGGGTAGCACCAAGATGTATCGTGATCTCTGTCAAAGGTACTGGTGGTCTAAAATGAAGCAGGACATTGCTCGATATGTTGCTGAATGTGATGTGTGTCATCGCGTTAAAACAGAACATCAGAAGCCTGCTGGAATTCTACAACCACTTCCTATTCCTCTGTGGAAATGGGATAAGGTTCAGATGGATTTCATTACTAGCCTTCCCAGGTCACAGAAGGGTCACGATGCTATTCTTGTCGTCGTCGACCAACTTTCTAAAGTTGCACACTTTCTGCTTGTCAAGGAGATGATCACTACTAGTCAGTTAGCAGAATTATATATCTTCAGGATTGAATCACTCCACGGTATTCCGAAGGAGATCAGTTCGGACCGTGGCGGTCTTTTCACTTCCAAATTCTGGGAAAGTTTCCAAACAGCTATGGGAACTCATATTACCTGGAGTTCAGCTTATCATCCACAATCCCAAGGCCAAGTCGAACGAGTCAATCAAGTGCTTGAAGGCATGCTTCGAGCTTGTGTTATTTCTTTCAGCAAGAAGTGGGAAGAATCTCTTCCATATGCCGAGTTCTCTTATAGCAACAGCTATCAAGCCAGCTTGAAAATGGCTCCCTTTGAAGTTCTATATGGACGTAAGTGTCGAACCCCTCTGAATTGGTCAGAAACTGGGGAACGACCACTCGTGGGTCCGGATATTATTCAACACACCGAAGAACAAGTTTGTATTGTTCGAGAAAATCTCAAGGCGGCTCAGGACCGCCAGAAGAGCAACTATGATCGCAAACGAAGGGGTTTGACTTATCAACCTGGTGATCAAGCTTATCTGCGAGTCACTCCTATGAAAGGCACTCACCGTTTCGGAATCAAGGGCAAGCTAGCTCCACGCTACATTGGTCCTTTTCGCATTATTGCTAGACATGGTCAGGTGGCATATAAATTGGAGTTGCCACCGCAATTCTCTCATATCCACGATGTCTTCCATGTCTCGCAACTTCGTAAATGCTTCAAGGAATCTCCGCACCGAGCAGTGGATCACGAGGTGCTCGAATTGCAAGATGACCTATCTTATAAGGAGCATCCGATCCGCATTCTCGATGAAGCTGAACGTCGGACCCTTCAGAAGGTTACCAAGTTCCTCAAAGTGTAGTGGTCAAATCATACTGAAGATGAAGCCACTTGGGAACGCGAGGATAATCTTCGTGCGGAATACCCCGAACTTTTTCCTTCTACCTCTTAATTCTCGGGACGAGAATTCTTGTTAGTGGAGGAGATTTGTAACACCCCCAGTGGTTAACTACAGTAATCCCCTTTTGATTATGCCATGTCATCATGATTATCAGTGCCTAATCATCATTTGCATTCAGCTCCTAACTAAAATTTCAAATTTAAAATAAAGTGAAAATAAAAGTTGTCCAAACCCAGAAACTAAATTGTTCATAATATTGTAAATAATCCAGAGACAATTCTAAAATTATATTCAACATATACTAAATAAATTATGTGACTCTAACAACCACAAAACAGAGTTATTTAATACCTTTTTATTTAAATAAAATCCATATGAAAACATTTGGCCCCAAAGCTATTTTCTACCAGGGTTGGATATTGCACTGAGATTATATGGGCAAGTGCCATATTTTACAAAAGTAATTTGGAGTAAAAACAAAAGACAAAACAGAAAAGAAAAACAGAAAACTGAAAAAGAAAAGAAGAAAAGGAAAAGGCTCACTGTGCCTGGGCCGCAAGTGCACAGTGCGGCCCAGCCCATCCCGCTCGTCCCCCCCCCCCTCCTCTGTTCACCACTGCGCGCCGTTGTCGCCTCTCGCGCTCGCCGCCCTGCCCCCCCCTCGCTCTGCTCGACGCGAGCCCCCGCCCGCTATGATATGCCACCCCCTGCACCCCCCCCCCCCCCCAGCCCCCCCTCCTCTCTCTCTCTCTCTCTCCTCTCTTGCTTTCACACCCGAACGCTGCCGTCGCCGTCGCCCACCATTGCCGTGGCCACCGACCACCATTCGCCAAGACAATGAGTCCCCGAGCCTCCCCTACTTCGACTACGTCGACCAAGCGCGTCAGGTCGAGCTGGAGTGCCCCATCGCGCCGGATCCGACCTCTTCTTCAACCTCCTGCTGCCGTCCATCGCCGCCTCGATCCGCCATCATCGCTGCCTCCCCGGCTTCCCCGACGCGCCCGCGAGCACCACTGTGAGCTTCCGGGCCTCCACGCCCCTATTTCCCCTTTCCCCGTGCCGCCTAGCTTCCTTTTCGCCATTGCCGTGAGCTCGCCGCCACCTGCCTAGTCGCCGCCGTCGTTATAGCATGCATACATCGCATCCGAGCTCATGCTCGAGCTCCTGGTGACACCAGGAAGCTGTTGCGCCCCTCACTTCGCCCGCTAGCGCGCTGTTGCCACGAGCTCGTGCTCAGCCGAGCTCCGGTCGCCGCCCAGGTGGCTGCCGTGCTCAACTCCGGCCACCCGGCGACCTCCCGCTTGTCCCATTGGATGCGCACGAGCGCCAGCCATCCGTAGCTGCAAGCCGCGCTCTAATCCGTCACCCATAGGCGAATCCCGAGCACCGCCGCTGCTCTCTGTGGTCGCCGGAGGCCACCGCCGACGCGCGCGTACGTTCAAACCCGGCGATGGGTCACTGACATGTGGCCCCGCCGTCATTAGACACTGATTAGGCCCCCCTAATTAACTCCCTTAGTGGATGACAGCCGGGCCCCACGCGGCTTAATTTAACCTTAATAAAAATTGTTAGTTATTTAACTAAACTGACATGTGGGCCCGTGTGCACTGTTCACCTGCTGACTAGTCAGCCGTTGACTACTGACTCAGCAGTCAACGGGACCCACTGTCAGCCCCTGGTTCATTGCTGGGTGCACTGGACCGGGTGCACCTAGCCTTTTCATGTTTATTTTCGAAATTAGATTAATCCAGAAATTCCAGAAAATCAATAAAAACTTTAGAAAATCATATCTTTTAATCCGTAACTCCGATGAAAATAATTTATATATGAAAAATGCTCAGAATTTCGAGATGAATCCGATTACGCAGTCCGTTCGTCCGTCACACATCCCTAACTATCCAAACATGGAACCGTTCCCCTCCGGTCATCTGTCTGACAAATGTCCGGAACCGGGAAAACATTCCCGGATGGATTCCCCCTTCCCCGGTGATGTGCAACCATACGTTAGGTCACCCCTAGCACCGCATATTTTCCATGCTGCGCTTTGTGATGCTTTGATTGCTCTGTTATTTATTGTGCTTCCCCTCCGTTACTTCTTTCCGGTAGATTCCGGTACCGACGTAGTCCCCGAGACTGACGCAGCTCCGGAGCCCGACGCCACCGTTGATGACCTTGCCCTTGCCGCCGAGCAACCAGGCAAGCCCCCCCTTTGATCATCCCGATATCGCCCATTCTATTTTCTCATGCTTGCATTAGAATTGCTGCTGCTACTGCTTTACCTATTCTGATGCATAGCTTGTTTATTGTAACCTGCTGTTGATAATTACCTGCATATCCTAAACTGCTTAGTATAGGCTGGGTAGAGACCTATCAGTGACCCCACTTATCTCGGTTGCCCCGCTGGATTATACGAAGACCTGATCAACGGGATTGCAGACCAGGCCCCGACACCGCACATCACCCCCTTAGTTGTAACAACACTGCAGCGTTACTATCGAGTGCCGAGGGTGAAACCTCTTGTAGCACTTCTGATGTTAACTCTGTAGAGTAGCTATTCGGTCGTGGTCATCGAGGGTGATTCCTCCTTCACCGCTTCCGATAACGACGCCGTCGTACAACACCTCAAGTTTGAACCCAACGAGGGTGATTCCTCCGAGTTCACCTTGACGGATACATCGAGTAGGAATCCAACAAGGGTGATACCTCGGATTCCCCTGATGTTATGGACACACGGATACTTGGACTATACTATTGTTACTTGGAAAGGCGGGTCGACCCTGAGGGGTACCCACATGTGATGTGAAGACGGGTTGCCTGTATGGTGCCCGAGTGATGAATACGAGGCGCGGCCGGGCATTCTTAACCCTTGCTGCAAGTCCTCGAGACAGGGCGACGGGGTCACATCTTTCGTGAGTCTCTGCTCATTACCGCAAGCCCAAGGTACTAATGATTTGGATATTTGATCCGAGCAGGCCTCTGGCCTGATAGCACTAACCATCACGTGGGCATAGTATGGGCATTCTGCATCGTATGCATCAGCCGAAAGCTCTGTCAAACGTCCAGTTCAGCATGGCGGCACGGTCGGATCGTGTCGGCCACCCGAGGCGATGCTGGTATCCACCCTGTGCGCAACGACCCGGAGGGCGAGGGGCGATGGCCAAGACCCCCTTGCGCTTAGGATGTAGACCGGCGGGGACCTCTCTGCTGAGCTGTAGGTAGGGTTGCGATGTATCGTTTAGCCGAGGCCGGGCATGACCCAGGAAAGTGTGTCCGGCCGGAGTTAATCGAGCGTGTTGGGTAAGTTGGTGCACCCCTGCAGGGAAGAACACATCTATCGATAGCCTGTCCGACGATAAAGGACACTCGGAGTTGTATCCTGATTGATGCAATTAGAACTGGATACTTGGATACTATGGCTCTGGGATTGCTTCTCGCAGGGAGTCGAGAAGGGATCTCCGGACGAGGTTGATGACTGTATGGCTATGGGATTGCTTTCTCGCAGGGAGTCGAGAATGGATCTCTGGGTGAGGTTGAGACTTAATGATACTGCTTCATTATATGGTACTGTCTACACTCTTCTAATACTGCAAGACCTCTGAAGATGCTAGTCTTCTATAGGACTAGGCCTCCTCTCTATTCTGGCATTTCTGCAGCCCAGTCCACATATACAGCCTCCCTTTGAAAATGTTGCATATGTAGTGTAGATCCTTGCTTGCTGAGTACTTCTGAGTACTCACGGTTGCTTTGTTTTCCTTTTCTCCCCACATCAGTTTGTCGTGACCAGAGGACGGAGCCCCTTGAGACAGATGCCCCGTCGATCGACTACTACTACCCCGAGGGTGGATACTGCTACGAGCTGGCTGACGACCATGAGTAGGTTCGGAGGGTCCCAGGCAGGAGGCTTGCGCCTTTCGATCGTAGTGTTTTATTTTGCCCCGCCTTTCTACAGGCCTTTCTGTTTCTCTTTTAATATCTGTACTCAGATATCTGATGCTTCAGCTGACGCTTGTATGCCATCGAGCTATGTATTCGAGCCCTCAAGGCCTTGGCTTGTAATATAAAGCTTGTATGACTTTATTTATGTTTTAGAGTTGTGTTGTGATATCTTCCCGTGAGTCCTTAGGCTTGATCATGTGCATTTGCGTGTATGATTAGTGCATGATTGAGCCGGGGCGTCACATCATCGGCCGTGGACGCATCGGAGATGCGCAGCGCGCCGAAGGAGGCGGTGAGCGAGTCGGTGAAGTCAGCCGCGAGCGCGCCGGGCGCGGGGAACGCGCAGTGCGCAATGTGCTCACCGAAGTTGATGAAGGGCCCCATCTGGAACATGTCTCCGGTCGGGACCTCGAGCTGCCCCACGGTGGGCGCCAACTGTCATGGTGGGCGCACGGCAGATGCCAATGGATGCTAAAGAGAGGGACATGCTCAAGGGCACCGATGGGCTCCAGAGGCGAGGTCGGCATGAGCGAGCGAGGAATGCAAGATATACCCAGGTTCGGGGCTCTCCGAAGAGATAACACCCCTAGTCCTGCCGAGTGTGGTTTATATGTGGATGGTACAAGCTTGCTCCTAGAGCTGTATCGGGGAGGAAGGAAGACAGGCCAAAGCATAGGCTGCTCCTTCTCCTTGTGTGTGTATTCTACTGATGATCTCTCTCCCTGCATGGAGGCCTCCTATGGGGTTTTATAGGTCAACCCCCCAGGGCTACAATGGTAAAGTTACATGGCCGCGGGGCCGGGATGTCAGCGTGTGAGAAGTGGGCACTGGGGCCCATCGGGTACCAGGTACACCGGGTTCTCCGGGCGTAGGCCCCGTGCGCCAAGGGCACTGTTCCCCATCTTGTCATGCGTCACGGAGTGGTTGAGCCGGCTCGGCTACAGTGGCGCGTTGCCTGGTCGCCGTCAGCTTGTGTCAGACAAACGGGGGATGCACTGTAGCCATGCTGGCCTTGGTCAGCGGGGTAGGTGGGCTACTGTTGCCACGCTCCTACCGGTCAGCGGGGTTGGTGGGCCACTGTAGCCATGCTCATCCCTTCATGGGGACTTGTTCCGTCATACGCCTTGGACGGGACGGGAGCTGACCCGCGGCCGGGTTGAGGGGCGCACTGTGACTACGCTTACTTGCTGGAGAAGTCTCGACTTGTTGGGACTGGCCGGCATGCGCCAGCGGGTTTGGCCGGGTTGAGGGACTTGGCCAGGTTGAGGAACTTGGCTGGGTTGCGGAACCCGGCCAAGGGCAAGCCGGACAGAGGGGCGTCGCGAGCCCCGGTGTTTTTGAAAAGGATCCGGGTTCCGTTGCCTGCCCGGGGTTCATCCCCCCGACAGTTCGTGTCCTCCATAATACTTCATCATGCACAATACATCGAGTGGTTCTCTAATCATTCATCGTCACCTTGAGCCACCGGACTATCTACTTGAATTGAGCTGCCAACGTGTTCAGCGCCTTGCAACATATAAATACGAAATCCACCATGCTACTCAAGACATTGTTTGATTTCAGTGGAACTGCACAAAAAGAAACGCTGGTTAATCCGGCTCCATGTGCTATTTCAATGTGCAAACTGATGACAATCATAGGCATTACATGTTTTGAATGGGAAAAGCTTGTCAAAGATTAATTATTGATGTTAGCAAGAAGGCATTCGTTTAATATTTTGGAATTGGAAAACCTTGCCAAATTGTGCTCATTGATGATAGCCAGAAGACATGCATTTGATATTTTGGAATGGGACGCCCTTTGCTGTGAGCAGCGTCGATCGTTTTTTCCTATTCGTGTGTTTAGCTCAGAAGTAAATATTTACTCTGATGAGATGCATAGTCATGAATGTTAACTTATGTAAGGTATTTTTTGTTCTGAATGTTGTCTATGAAATGCCAGGCCTTGTGAGTTTGATTGCAAAATTGAGCTTGGAATGTTGTGGCATGCGGCATCACGAGCTGTTCACCGTGCCTCCTGAGAATAATGCTTCATATTGTTTTGCACGTTAATCTAATGCCAGTGATTTGCATGTTAAGAAGATCATCCTCTTCTGTTGTTTCTGTGCTTAAGAAGTTCATCGTCTTATGTTTCATACTTTCATTCATTGCCTATACGACAACTCGGGTAGGTTAGAGGTGAAATGATATGATCTTCCGACCAACTCATCGTATTAGGCCGTGATTGGATCGTCATTTCCCAACCAAAACCACTTGTAAAACTGACGCTTGTAAATAAAAGCAGATGGTCTTGGGCGAAGCGCTTGGTTGGTCGTTTTCGACTGATAAAATATACACTGGTTTCTCAGATTACACGCGTAACTCGCCGGTTTTCGTTACAGACCTCGGGCCGTCGGTTTCATTACGCCTGTATTTTACGCGTTGTTTTCGGTGACGAGTAAATTACACTTGTATCCTTAATACAGGTGTGAAACAATCCAGAGCTCCCAAGCGCGGCCTTACCGTTTCATGCCGGCTCAGTCTCTCGAAGGTGCTCATAGGGGTCCGATGATCCTGGCTTCCTGAACAACCAGCGGGCGCTGTATCAGACCATCCGTAGGGCCCGTGAGGCCCTCTCCGTCGTCCTTCGAGTTGTTACGCTCGCCGTGGCGCCGCCGTCTCATGTTGTCAACATGGTCAACGAACATGAGGAATCAGGAGATGACTTAACTTGGAGAGGATGACAGTGGGGACCCACCAGGGCCATAGCCGCAAGTACGCAAGTGCCTCCTTATTATATACAACTATATTTTTTTTGCTTCCTCCTGGTTTTCTGACATCACGGTCCCACACCATTGTCAACCTATATAGTCAATAAACGAGAGAATTGCACAAGGAGCAGCCGAGAGCTGGGACCCAGCAGCTCGAGCAGTATTTGTTTTTTGAGGTGTGAGCAGAGTTTTTCTTGAGCGATATTTTTGTTGTTGTTCAGAGGAGCAGGGTATCAACTGGGCGGGCTGTGGCCCGTCTGGCCCAAGCTATTATTTTATGTCGATCAAATATCCAGCCCAGATATTAATTTTTCAATGTGAAAATGGCTAGTCCAGCTATACTTTTTTTGCGGAATACCCAACCCATGTCAACTTGTTATTCTCCGCCCCGCAATAGACATGCCAAGAAAATGGGCTTTAAGAAATAATAAATGGGCTGTAATTAAAAAAATTGGCTGTAAATATAAAAAACGCACCGAACACGTAATTTTTTTAATTTCATTACTTGTTGCGCGCGCCAAATTTCGTTGGATTTTTACCTAATACAAATTTATTTTGAAATTATATTTAATATGACTCGAAATTTCGGGTTAAAAAATATTTCGGATCCCATCAAAATGTGGGAAATTTTGTTGAATTTTTTGGGCGGTTGGTTGAAATTATTAACCGTTGTCTTGGGTAGAAAATGGGCTGTAATTTTAACAAACAGTAAATGGGCTGAGTAAATTCCATTAGAATTAAAAAATGGGTTGCACATCTTATATTTACTAATTGGAGGCACCTTTAAAGCCTTCTCATTAATCCACATCAGTGAAATTAATTACACCGTTGGATTGAATAATTAACGCCGGAGATAAAAATAAAACTTACGTAACACAAGTGCTCCAAAAAGGCTCTTGACACGACTCAAACAAAGAAAGCATCAATCGTTGCCTTAAAAAAAGATATCTTCCTTTCATAAAAACTCCAGCGATGTAAAGGAAAAAACATAGGTCCGTTTGATTAAAAAAAAGGAATATTCACGTTGGTAAGTGCAGATTGTTTTTCCTCAATAGATATGTTGAACGTGACATGTGATTTAAGTCCAAATTGATAAGTTAAAAAAAGGCAAGTCATTTGTTAAAAAAAAAAAGCAAGTCCATAATGAGCGCATGTGTCTGCACGCTACAAATAGAGAGTCCATATATGGTACGATTTGTCATTCCGCAAAAAAAAAAAGATATCCTACAAGTCATACGTGATTAGATAAGTTAAAACGCATGTTGGATAGTCCATCCAACTACAAGTCGTACGCCTACCTGATTGGAGTCCAACGTGACAAGTTTTTTGAAGAAAAGGTCTAATGTGATAGAACAAACAGTACTACTCATGCGTACAGAGAAATGTGTCCATGCACAAATGCATGTCTACAAAAACCATACAAGGGCCCATGACAAAATAAATGAATAAATAAGCCTTCCATAAAAACTCAAGCGATGTAAAGGAAAAAAACATAGATCCGTTTGATTAAAAAAAAGGGAATATTCATGTTGGTAAGTGAAGATTGTTTTCCCTCAATAAATATGGTGAATGTAATATGTGATTTAAGTCCAAGGATATCCCCATCACCATCAAGTGTGCTCTCCCACCCGCATGGCCATCGACGAACCACAAAGGAACCCAAAGCTAGGTACCGCAAGGGATGATGAGCGACGACAACCGTCGATTGATCTTCCTGTTTGTGACGATCGCGTGTCTTCCTCCCTACATCCATAGCCAGCATCAAAGTACACCCACGTTTCGGATCTAACAAAGGCCAACTATCAAATCCATCCTCTAAAATTCTCCATGGCTTAAAGTTCCAAGCAGACTACAATCTAACGATGATAATGGTAGATGCAGCGTAGGATGAGGTGTACCGATGATGCTCTAAAGTCGATTGTGTTGTAGTGGTAATTGATACACTGCCCATTGGCGAACCTACAGCGGACGGCAAGCACAGCGATTTACATGTTCGATGTCATTGAGTTCGTCATCGATTCTACAAGTCCCATGCAAGTAAAACCTATCCTAAAATTTGTTGAATGTGCTGCTTGATTTTTAGCCCGTCGGATGCCAGACGAATCCCAATAAAATATCATGATATGAAGCGTCCAATCATGTGAAAAATTGATATATACATGCATGTTTATGAGCACACCTCACCCAGTTATGTTGTAGAGGAGCGAACCAGATTCATCTGCATCCAGTGTCGCCATGTGCAAGGTAGTGGTGTCGTGATGCATATGTGTAGAATCATTTGGGGCGTCGATTAGTATTATGTATTTTTCTAGGGCATGCGATTCACGAATTACATGGTTTCACATGATTCTTTGGAGGTGCGGATTCTTAATACGTATTTGCATATATAGTATGTCTATGCATGCCTTTTTTTGTCCTTATAACAAAGAAAAAAATTAGTCATTAAAACAACTGTAAATACATATATATTACTATTGTAAAATAAACTGGATGTATCATCCGCCACAAAGATCTAATGTAAACACATCATTGTCTATGCGAAATATGGATGACGAATATTAAAAAAATTCTAATAGAAAAAAAACTATGGTATGATGAGAATATAAGACAATCTATTTTTTAATATGTATATTATTTGCTATGATATCACATATGTTGATAGAAACCCAGGCAAGCATGTGTCCACTATTGTGTATAGAAATAGACTGTATAATTCTATGGTGCTTCCATTGCCAAAAGAAAGATGCATATATTTTTTTAGGTAGGGTATGAAAGGAAGATATATGCTAAAATATTTGAAACAATGTATGTTTGCCGGACCCTATGTCCAGCCAAAGTACACATGCATGTATTATTATTATAATTTACATCACAATATTCATATTATTGGATGCAAACAATCTAATCACAAAATGGTCGAAGCAATGTAGCTTCGTTGGATCCTATGTCCAACCAAGGTACACATGCATCTGTCATAAAAATAATCTACATCAACGTATTGATATTATTGTTTGACATTTCGAATTGTAACAACTAAGTTATATTAAATATTAAAAATGCTAGCCCGTGCAGGTGCACAGGTTGACGACTAGTTATAATAAATCGCAAATGGGCTATATGTTCTCTGTCACAGATGTGATGGTCACTTGTGGGCCTACTAAGTTGACGCGTACGCAAGGCTTTGTCAACTTATAGTCAACACACGATTCTAGTAGCAGTGACCGTTGGATGTCCATCTAATGGCTGTGGTGCTTCTTCAATCTCGGATATTCATACTTCAGCCACCCAAACCACCGCCGGCGGTACCGCCTGCTACCGCCTCCCGTGGCCGGCTGTGCATCCAGTGAACCCTCGTACTCCCCTCCGCATGGGCATCCACTGATGTATCTTCGTCGGCTCCGGGTCGTTCCCTTGCTAGTCCTCGCCATCGTCCACCGCGTTGGTTCTCTTGGCGCGGCGTGGTCAACTTTGTCAACAAACGACAGCCATCGGAAGAGGCATGTACGTGGAGTGGCTGACAGTAGGGACCCGCATGGCCCATGGCCGCACGCGAGCAAGTCCCTCCTTATTATGCGAAAACAAATGATTTCTCCCCCTGACAGGTTTGAGCCACCAGCTACATCTTCGCACGCAGGGAAGTGTTTCCTTTATTACGCGAAAAAAAAAAGTTACCTCTCCCTAACAGCTAGGACCCACCAGCTTTATTACGATCCATTTCGTGAAAATATAGATTGTACCAAATATGCTAAATTGTTTTCTTTTTATTCTAACTAGAAAAAGAAGAAATAAAAAACAGAAAACATCTTCGCACGCAAGGAAGTGCCACCTTATTACGAGCAAAAAAATGATTCCCCCCTGCTAGCTGGGACCCACCAGATTTGGAGGCTGACTTGTGGGCCAACTAAGTTGACGCGTATGGGATTGGTCGACTTAGTCAAAACGATTCTAGCTGCACTGACTGTTGGATGTTAAATCAACGGCCGTGCTGCGTCTTCAACCTCTGGTCTTCTTGCTCCAGCCGCCCAAACCAGGCCCGCCGTACCGCCTGCTCCAGCCTTCCGTGGCTGGCTGTGCTACCGCGCAGGCCTCACGGACCGACCATACTACGACTGGCCAGGCCTTCCCTCTACTCACCCATATCCCCTGTTATTCTCCGGCGATGGCAGCCTTACGCCGCAGCCGAACCAGTGAACCCTCGTACTCCTCTCCACGTGGGCATCCACCCGCCTCGTCTTCTCTGGCTCCTCGTCGTTCCCTTCCTAGGCCTCGCCGTCGTCCACCGCCTTGATGCTCTCGGTGCCTCGTGGTCAACGAGGTCAACGAACGACAGCCATCGGAAGTGGACTTTTAGGCTGTGAGGCTGACAGCTAGACCCACCAGCTACATCTTCGAACATAAGGAAGTGCCTCCTTATTACTCGCAAAATCAAGATGATTCCTCCCCCTGACAGCCGGGACCCACCAGCTATATCTTCGCACGCAAGGAAGTGCATCCTTATCCTCCCTGACAGCTGGGACCCACCCTGTCGAAGCGTACGTAGCATTGTCATGAACGTGTACGTACATACTGGTCGATCGGTCTCTCTGTGACGATGAACCGTGGCTGAGCAAGCAGCGGCACGTGTAGTAGTAGAGTCCCCGACGTAGTAGTTCAGGCAGTCCCTTCTAAACCGTGTACACGTACGTACAGCCACATGCCAAAAAATACGGCCACATATGTACATACGGGCGGGGTCTCGAACGCCTACTCACGCATACGTACGGCCATGGCTCGTGTACATGGAAAGGCAACGGATGGCAATAACGGCGTCTTGTTCATCGAAAGCCAACCGGCTGGGTTGGAACGGAGAAACTGCGTCCTGTTCATCGCGAGGGAATGGAATACGTCGTGTTCATCGGGAGTAGACCGTCTTGGACGGAATAGCCGAAACGGGGTCTGGCGTACCGCAGTATGGAGGAAACGGCCTTCTGTTCGATCGGCTACGGTCGAAATGGGATCCTGTTCATCAGGAGGGGTCTGGCGTACCGCAAAACGGAGGAAACGGACTTGTGTTCGAGCTCCTACGGTCGAAACGGGGTGCTATTGATCGGGAGGGGTGTGGCATACCACAAAATGGAGGAAACAGACTTGTGTTGGAGCGCCTACGGTCGAAACGGTGTCCTGTTCATCGAGAGGGGTGTGGCATACCGCAAAACGGGACTCCATGGCTACTGTTCATCCATCGTCTACTGCCTCGCTCTAGCCTCCATGGGCTACTGTTCATCCACCGTCGCCTTCCTCCAGCCTCCACCTGCTACTGTTCATCCACAGTCGGCTTCCTCCGGCATCCACCAGCTACTGTTCACAATGGGGGTCCTGTTCATCCAGCCTCCACCGGCTACTGTTCAACCAGCCCTCCACGGGGTCCTGTTCATCCACCCTCCACCGGCTACTGTTCATGGAGCCTCCACGAGGTAATGTTCATCCATCCTTCACCGGCCTCCTCGATCAGGGTCCTGTTCATCCAGCGGCAACGGCCTCTACTACCACGGGGTCCTGTTCATCCAACCCTCAACAATGGTCACTGTTCATCAAGAGGCAACAGATTCGATCGGCTTCAGTTAGCAGCAGTAGCGAAGGAATCGCTCGATCGGGTTCAGTTAACAGCAAGGGATCGATCGCTCGGGTTTAGTAACGCGTAGCTAGTGCAATCGCTCGGGTTCAGTAAGCGAACGCCTCGCTCTCGGGTTCAGTTAGAGCCCAACGCCTCGCACACACGCGCATACGTGTACGAGAGAAACGCGCAAACCCTCTGTGCATCGCTCGGCCCCGACCACCCACCGTAACCGGGAACTCCTCAAAATTTTCCTCGCCCTCGCTTCTACCATGATTTTTTCCGTCATGGACGGCCCAAATAATGTCATGCAGGTGCGTCCCCGGCCCGCCCAGGACGAAAAGCCCATTTTCTGTCATGATTTTTTGTCATAGAAGTAGGAGCCCACCACATCTATGATGATATGTGCTTTTGTCACAATTATCGTCATAGAAGTGTCATAAGCATGATAGAAAAAAATTTCTTTCGGCCCAAAATGTCATGGATGTGTCTTTTATTTGTAGTGACGTTCTCGTCTTTGTTTCTACGGTAGAAATCTTTGGGCACTCTTTGAGGTTCTTTGTGTTGGATTGCGTATTATGAATCTGAAATTGTTTGATGCACATCGCATAATCAACTCACGGATACTCTCGGTGACATTGGAGTATCTAGGTGACATTAGAATTGGTTGATGTGTATCATATGGTGTTATTTTAGTACGAACTCTTGGTTAGATCGATCGGAAAGAATAGCTTGTAGTTATTTTAGTACGAACTCTAGGATAGATTGATCGGAAAGAATAGCTTTGAGGTGGTTTCGTACCCTACAAACAATTTCTTCTTATGTTCTCTACTAGATAGGAACTTTGGAGTGATTCTTCATCTCAAAATATTTTATATCTCAATTTAAGCTTTGTGCTCTGGCACCTCTACAAATCTCTGCTTCCCTCTGCGAAGGGCCTATCTATTTACTTTATGCAATTTTTATTTTAGTCTCCATCTTCTCTTATAAAGCACCAACTAGGGAGCACTATGATCATACTTGTGCATTGGATGTAGCTAATATTCGAGTGTGTTTCATGAATGGATCAATGATTGAGCATAATGGGCTAGGGATAGTTTTCTTTAGTGTTGATATTTTGAAAGACATGGTTGCTTGTTAGTATGCTTGAGTATTGATGTCTTCATGTCAAATTATAGACTATTGCTTTGAATCATTCAAGTCCAAATATCCATGCTACAAAAGAAAGAGTATATGAATATGATAGTTACCTTTCACAGCAAAAATTCCGTTTTCAATTGCTACTTTATCATGATAAGTTTTATGAGAAAGAGTTGCTTTTATGATGCTAGAAAAAGTGATTGAAATTATCATTGATCAAACTTATGCACTTTGCTAGCATTCACACTTCATAAATTATTTCTTTTATCATTTACCTACTCGAGGACGAGTAGGAGTTAAGCTTGGGGATGCTGATACGTCTCCAACGTATCTATAATTTACGAAGTATTCATGCCATGTTTACAACAATTTTATATGGTTTTGGTATGATTTGCATGGAACTAACCCGGACTGACGTTGTTTTCAACAGAACTACCGTGGTGTTGTTTTTGGTGCAGAAATGAAAGTTCTCCAAATGAGCTGAAACTTTTTGACTATTTTTTTTGGAATAAAAGAGACCCCCGAAGCTTCGTGGGAGGGCTAGAAGAGCCACGAGGAGGGCACAGCCCACCACGGCGCGACAGAGGGGCCTGGCTTGCCCCGGTGGGTTGTGCTCACCTCGAGGCCCATCTTCGCATGATTCCAATGGTGAAAAATCCTATAAATAGAGAAACCATCAGAATTAACCCTAGATTGGAAGTTCTGCCGCCGCAAGCCTCTGTACCCACGAAAAACCAATCTAGACCCCGTTCCGGCACCCTGCTGGAGGGGGAAATCATCACCGGTGGCCATCTTCATCATCCCGGCGGCCACCATGATGAGGAGGGAGTAGTCCACCCTCGGGGATGAGGGTTTGTACCAGTAGCTATGTGTTTAATCTCTCTCTCTCTCTCTCTCTCGTGTTCTTGAGATGGCACGATCTTGATGTATCACGGGCTTTGTTAATATAGTTGGATCATATGGTGTTTTCCCCTCTCTATCTTGTTGTGATGAATTGAGTTTTCCCTTTGAGATTTCATTTTATCGGATTGAATACTTTTATGGATTTGAGAGCATTTGATGTATGTCTTGCTATGAATACCCGTGGTGACAATGGGGTATCATATTGATTCACTTGATATGTGTTTTTGCACTCAACTCACAGATTCCCAAGGTGACATTGGGGTAATCTCTGCATAGGGGTTGATGCATGTTCTCGTCTTTGTTTCTCTGGTAGAAATCTTGGGGCACTCTTTGAGGTTCTTTGTGTTGGATTGAGTATTATGAATCTAAAATTGTTTGATGCACATCGCATAATCAACTCACGGATACTTGCAGTGACATTGGAGTATCTAGGTGACATTAGAGTTGGTTGATGTGTATCATATGGTGTTATTTTCGTACGAACTCTTGGTTAGATCGATCGAAAATAATAGCTTGTAGTTATTTTAGTACGAACTCTAGGTTAGATTGATCGGAAAGAATAGCTTTGAGGTGGTTTTGTAGCCTACAAACAATTTCTTCTTATGTTCTCCGCTAGATAGGAACTTTGGAGTGGTTCTTCATCGCACATTGAGGGAAGCTTATATGATCCAATTATATTAGCATTGTTGAGAGATTGCACTAGCGAAAGTACGGACCCTAGGCCTCATTTTCAAGCATTGCAATACTGTTTGTGCTCCATTTTATCAATTGCTACCTTGCTGTTTTTTATTGTTCCTATCACAAAAATCAATATCTACTATCATTGCTACGCTTTTATTACCATCTCTTCGCCAAACTAGTGCACCTATACAAATTACCATTGTATTTGGTGTGTTGGGGACACAAGAGACTTTTTATTATTTGGTTGCAGGGTTGTTTGAGAGAGACCATCTTCATCCTACACCTCCCACGGATTGATAAACCTTAGGTCATCCACTTGAGGGAAAATTGCTACTGTCCTACAAAAGTCTGCGCTTGGAGGCCCAACACAAGTCTACGAGAACAAGTTGCGTAGTAGATGTCAAGCTCTTTTCTGGCGCCGTTGCCGGGGAGGTGAGTGCTTGAAGGTATATCTTTAGATCTTGCAAATCGAATCTTTTAGTTTCTTGTTTTATCACTAGTTTGGTTTATAAATGAAAACTACAAAAAGATGGAATTGATGTTGCATCATATTGTTCATCTTTATAATGCCTTTCGTGAAAATGATGGAAAGGAAAATTGTGCTCAATTGATAGAGGAAGAATTCTATAAAATGTTTGACAAAAAATCTTTGAATGATGAGCATGATTGCAATATTGTTATTATGAATTCTTTGAATATCCATGATGCTAATGATATGAACAACCATAAGCTTGGGGATGCTATGTTTGATGAAGGTGATATTTTTAGTCCCCCATGTTTTGATGAGAATATTTACTATAATGAAAGCATGCCTCCTATTTATGATGATTATGGTGATGACATGTATGCTATATTGAATAATGATAACCATGAAACTTTTCATCATGATTTTAATTTTCAATCTCATGATAGTTATTTTGTTGAGTTTGCTCCCACTACTATGAATGAGAAATTTCTTGCTTATGTGGAGAGTAATAAAATATCTATGCTTGCGGATCATGAAAAGAATACTTTATGTGATATTTATATTATTGAATTCATTCATGATGCTACTGAAAATTATAATGAGAGAGGAACATATGCTTTTACATATTGCAATAGTATCAAGTTTCCTCTCTATGTGTTGAAAATCTTGAAGTTTTGCTTGTTTTGCCTTCCTATGCTACTTGATTCTTGTTCCCATAAATTGTTTGCTCACAAAATCCCTATGCATAGGAAGTGGGTTAGACTTAAATGTGCTAGTCATATGCTTCATGATGCTCTCTTTGTGTTTCAATTCTTATCTTTTATGTGAGCATCATTGAAATCATCATGCCTAGCTAAAAGGCATTAAAGAAAAGTGCTTGTTGGGAGACAACCCAATACTTCTACCTACTGTTTTTGTGTGTTCACATGATTAGTCTATTGTATTAATCATGTTTTATAGCTTTAGTTTCAATCAAGTGCCAAGTAAAGCCTTTGGGATAGTGTGGATGATAGTTGACTTGATTCTGTGCAAAAACAGAAACTTTTGTGCCCAGTAACAGAATTGTTAAAAATAATTGGAGTGTCTAAAAACTCTGAATTTTTTACAGATGATTTATCTACAAATTTCTACGTTTTCCTCCCTTTTCAGAGTGTTTGGAGTTGCAGAAGTATGACTAAAATTCAGATCTTTATGTACTATTCTGTTTTTGACAGATTCTGTTTTCAATGCATAGTTTACTTGTTTTATGGTTTCTATGGCTTATATTGCTTAATATAAATTATGGAAATTGTAGGGTACAGTAGGCATTGTGTTAGAACAATTATGAATCTTATCTTGACAGTACCAAAGTGAATGATTTGTCTTTATCATACTAACCCATCTCACGAAGTTCCGTCAAGTTTTGTGTGATTGAAGTTTTCAAGTTTTGGGTGAGATATCGATATGAGGAGAATAAGGAGTGACAAGATCCTAAGATTGGGGATTCCCAAGGAACCCAAAGGTAATATTCAAGAAAGATCCAAGCAACTATGCTTGGGGACGCCCCGGAAGGCATCCCCTCTTTCGTCTTCAACATTATCGGTAACCTCACTTGGAGCTATATTTTCATTCGTCACATGATATGAGTTTTGCTTGGAGAGTCATTTTATTTTATTAGGATTTGCTTTCTGTTATTTATAATAATTTTTTGCATCTTTATTTCAATAAAAGTGTCAAGTATAGCCTTTGCTATGCTTATTTTGCAAGTCTATGTGTTGCTGTTTGAAAATAGAAAGTTGCACGCTAGTGCGTGAATTCCTGAGAAAAGTCAGAATGTGATAAAATGTTGAATTGTTTTGCAAAATAAGATATGATAAATTTTCTACTGTGTGGTAAATTTTCAGAATTTTTGGAGCTAGGGAAGTATGAGTAAAATTGCACTATTTACAGACTGTCCTGTTTAGACAGATTGCTATTCTGTTTGCATATATTTGCTTGTTTAATGATTCTATTTGAGGATAGGAGTATTAAATATGCAGAGGCATTTAGTATGCAATGTTAAATAATAATTTTAGTGATTTTCTACAGTAGATAATGATAAGGTGTTGCATTGATTTATACTAACTTATCTCACGAGTTCTTGTTGAGTTTTGTGTGGATGAAGTTTTTAAGATTTAGGGAAACCGTGATATAAAAGGAATTAAGGAGACACAAAAGCTCAAGCTTGGGGATGCCCAAGGAATCCCAAGATAATATTCCAAGAAGTCTCAAGCATCTAAGTTTGGGGATGCCCCGGTAGGCATCCCACCTTTCTTCATCAACAACTATCGGTTAGTATCGGAAGAACCTGCAGCCAACACCACCGCGGTCGAAGACGCCGAACCACCTTGAGCCAGAGGACTCAGCCCCGCGGTCTTGGTGGCAGCCTTCGCCGGGGAAACACGGGTCATCTGGCGAGGAGAGGCTTCCGTCATCGGCGTGTCAGCATTCAGCGCCCCCTCCCTGGTGACGTTCGGATTTGGCGGGTCAGCAACCACTTCGTCATCCAGCTGGATAATCTCGAGCGGGGCTGCGTGAACCAAGAAAATCATCAAAGTTCAGTCGAAGAAGGCATAATCATATGACTCAATCAACGCAACATACCTTTGGAGGTGGTAGCATCCGCCGCGTCATTGTCACTCGGGCCTAGTTTGCGGGCATGCGGGTCTGCTGAAGTTGTCGAGGTGTCGTTGCTGCAAAGACCGAACATCACTTGGTCAGCAACTGAATGCATTCAAAACAAATAAGGAGTCGGCAAGAACACTCACTTTGAGGCCACAGGCACTACCACCCTGATCCTTGGCACTGTAACCTTCCAAGGCTTGGAGGAGATCTGCTTGGGAAGTTTGGGTTGCTTCTCCATTGAACTCTCAGCCTCGGCACGGGCGCGCTTGGAGCTCCGAGTCGCCCGACCCGAGACAGTCGGCTGTTGAGCTTCTCCCGCCTTGTCCTTTGGGTCGTGCAGCACCTTGGAGCGGGGCTCTTTGGGGGCCTCACAGGACGAAGAAGATTCCGCCTCGTCCCCCTCCTCCGAACTCTCATCATCTTCTTCGACGTCGTCATCGTCACTCTCGTCATCATCGGACCTCTCCAAGTACTGCTACTCGGTATCACTTATCACATCTTGAGGCGAGCGGTCCACCACTGGGATCATGGAAATCAGGTTCTAGGAGTCCTGAGAATCAAACGCATGTACAAAAAATAACAAACAATCGAGCCGACTGAATTACAAGCGAATACCTCGATGGACGGCAGGTTCTTGTGAAAAGCTACCACCAGCCGAGTCCCCCGCGGGTTGTCTCGAGCGCAGGTGATGGCCTTGATCTTGTCACCCACCTCCTTCTCGGTGAGATCTTCAGGATGCACCCGAGTGGAGTCACCCGACACCTTGTACAGCCACATGGGGTGAGCCCTGGCCTGAGGTGGTTGGATACGCCGACTAAAGAAGGTCTCCAGCAAGTCCATGTCGTTCACCCCAGCGTTCACAACTCCAATCAATGCACTGGATAAGATGTCGACTCCCACCTTCTCCTCCTTCGCCATGGTGAGGGTCGGTGGAGCTCGCACTCGTTCAGACGAGTACGGCGGGAGGCTCGACTGATTGTGGGCGCTAGGGACGTCCCTGCAGTAGAACCAAGTCCCCTACCACACCTTGACGGAGTCGGGAAAGCTCATTTTGGGGAAGGACCTCCTCCCTCGTACCTGGATGCCCATACCTCCGCATAGCTGGGTGACATGGCTTTTCTCCCCACTCGACGAATCTTTCTTCACGGCCATCGATCGACATGTGAAGAAATATTTGAAGAGGCCCCAGTGGGGGTGGCAACCCAAGAAGTTTTCACAGAAAGAGATGAAGGCCGAGAGATAGATAATGGCGTTGGGGGGAAGATGGTGGAGTTGAGCAACGAAATAGTCGAGGAACGCCCGAAAAAAGGGGTGAGGCGGCATCGAGAAGCCCCGCTCGACGTGGGTGACGAGCAGGACGCACTCATCCTCCTGAGGCGCCGGCTCAACCTCCCTCGCACCGGGCGACGCCATCCCTCACATGTGATCAGCCCCTCTTACGCCAGCTCCTCCAATCACCGAGCGGTGACGCGCGACAGGATCCAGTCCCCCCCCCCCCCCCCCCCCGCGCCGCCGGCCGCCGTGCCAGAGCCAGAGGAGGTGGCCTTCCCCGCCTTCTTCGCCTTCTCCGCCTTAGCTGTGGAGTCCCTCGCCATCGCCGTGGAGGAGAGGAGCGGACGAATCGAAGTGGGCGAAAAGGGGATCTGAGGGCCGGACCGTCTCCCCCAGAACCTTTTATACCTCCAGAAAAAATCCTTAGCCAAATCTATCACCGCGAATCCCTGGATCGGCGGCACGCACGGCGCAGCTTTGCACAGGACAGACGCGACACGTGGCGGAGATCGTGCACACAAATCGAGGAGCCACGCCCCCCACTTTCCCACTAACACATGATGTTACCGCTTCAGCGCGTGAACGCACAAATACAAATCCTGAGATTTCCGCGACAAATCAATCCGATTGATTACTAGCAATTCCTTTTCTAAAGGACGCACGTCAGTGCGACTGACCACCCTCCACGGGGACCCATGCACTCGGCCACGTTAAATACCCGACTGAAGTCCTCTTTAGGATTGTTATGTGACGAGCTTGACGCACATCTGCGGGTTCACTTGGCCCTCTAGGTAGGCTTCAAGGCGCATGAGTAAGCCTGGACTAGTAGGAGGCCTGCGCTGGCGTTCCCCTGGGATAAGGAGTGCCGTCTCCTGGGAGAGTCAGACCACGTACCGGCGTCGGCACTCGAGTTGTAATGGCATGCCCTCACTCATGTCCCCATTCTATCTCCTCTAAGAGACAAAACGAATGCCACCAGGTTTTTTTTGACGATCGACAGCACCTGGTCATCTAGGTAAACCTAAAGTCCAGAATCCGTTGTGTTTTCGTCCAAGGAACAACAAATCACGGTTCGGAAACATATTCAGAGTGTCCCTGCAGCACTCGGATTCAACCGAAGGGTCGGTTTTTTATCCTACGAAATCCCAACTGATTTGGGGGCTAATGATGTGGTCACCTATTATAGGTAGGGTCAAGGACCCATCATTTGGAACCCACATGGGGCCCATCACCATCATAGGTAGGTCCCTGGACCGTACCAATATTCGGATGCATACACTAGGAGGTTTACTCGGACGGCTCTGCAGCACTCGGACGACAACACATCACTCGGCGGACGAACTACCACTCGAATGTACCGGACAAGGAGGCGTCGTGGGAGCTGCAACGGTCGAAGAATCCTAAGTCATCCACTAAATAGAGTTATAGCTACCGTTACCTGTAACTGTTGTAGTAGATGCTCATTACACTAGTAACTGTCCATTCAATGGCATTAATTGCCTCGGCGGAGCGGGATACATGGGGCTGCAGCGCACTCTATATAAGCCGCACCCCTCTCCATAGCCCGTCATGTTCAACCTCTGTAACCATACCCATCAAATCAAAGCAAGCCTCGGGGCACGAGACATTGGGCTTTTACCTCCACCGAGTGAGGGGCCTGAACTCGCTAAACACTAAGTGTTACACCTGCGCCGTAGCTAGTCTCTGCCCCTTATTCGTACCCCTAGTACTCATTGTCAGGATCATAACCCCGACAACAGCCCCGGGACAGGCTCACCGGCACGCCTTGTGAGGAGGTGGTGACAGCTTGGGTGGTGACCAAGGCCGCGGCATCCATGCTCGGCTGATGGCTCTGGCGACAGAGTGGTTGGCTGGCGGCGTCCTAGGTGCAGATCTGGCGCTGCATGACCCGGATCTAGCCCGTGGTGCTCGTCTTGGAGCCTTGGCTACCGGTTCTTCGGGGGGGGGGGGATGTCGGGACGTGATGCTACGATTTTGGGCATGGTGAGCTCCAGGTAAAAGCCTTGCATCAGTCTCGGGCGATGCCGATGATGGCGGCGGTCACGGGCGTCGTTCACCTTTTTGGAGGCGGCATCGTGGAGCCTCTTCACCTGCCGTGTTATTTGGATCTCGAGCTTTTAGGGTGAAAAGCTAAGTTCCGGCCATGGCCGGGGCTGGTGGCGACGGCGTACCCACCGCATACCCCTTGGGGGCGTTGTCTTCGATTCCCTGTCTTTTTTTAGACCGTGGTGGCTGCTGTTGTCCTCCGTTTTCATCATCGGCTAGGCAGGTTTGCGGCCTTGGGGTCGACGGGGAAGTCGGAGCAGCCGCTCCGGAGAGCACTTCAATGTTGTGGCGTGTCACATGTGGTCACGTGAGTGAGTGAGTCATCGGCTCCTCTAGAGCACGACCTAAGGGTCCGCGCGAGGAAGTTAGAGTGGCGGCTTCAAAGAGCACCATTGTGTTGTGGAGTGTTGGATCTGATCGTGTGGGTGGAAGAGTCATCGGCTAGTGTGGAGCACGCCCTCGGGGTCGGCGTGTGTGCGTTGTTGAGGTATGTAAGCTAGAGTGGCGGCTCCGGTCAAGTGTTAGGGTGTCTACTCTGGTTGCTTGGGGGACAGAGTCGTCAACAAGTTTGGTACGCACCCCGAGGCAGGTGTGTGTTTGTTGTATCGGTTTATGGCAGTTTTCCTTATAAACTGGCCAATTCTCTTATTCTTAATGAAAAGACAGAGCTCTTGTTGGTTTATTAGAAGATAGCAGACTTGCAGTGGAAATATAGTCAATGTAGGGTGTCGGCATTATTGTAGGTGTACAACCTTCTTCTCTTCGCGAGATCCCACATACGGTCCATCCTAGAGTCACAGATGCAACAACTCCAACTTATTGAAACGTTGTTCGTGCCTTTCCACTTATATAGACGTCTCTACATGGGTTGCGACCTTTGTGTCCCAATAAGAATCCAAACCCTTATCCACTCGAATTATGTAGACATACTAATACGATTGTGAAACCCGTGTCCTAATAAGACTCTAAACCCTTATCCCTCATATCTAATCCAAGTGGTTTTGAACCCCTTAAGTGTGTGACCTTGGAGGTTCATGACCACTTAAACATGTCCTGAGTGGTCCGAGTAACACTCTCCCAACCTCCGAGTACTTGGTGGGGTATCAATTATAGTACTCAGACACAGACTTCCTCTAACTCAGACAATAGCTAGTAGCAAGTCCTAGCAGAACGTGCCAACTCTCACTTGCTCACAAATTCATAATGACAAACTTCACAATGTGTTATATGATTCATTTCTTTTGTCTCACGACATGCATCGTCGAACCCAAGGCAAGTGTTTTATTTTCTTCCTCGTTGGATGGTTTGACCTAACTTCTCAAACTTCTGATATAGATTCCTTGATAAGGTTAACACTTAATCTTAGTTGTATTGTCATCAATTCTAAATATGATCGCTCGGGAGGGCCCAGAGATATCTCCCAAAGTAGGGGCGCAAATCATGACTTGGTTGATATTCCTCACATCATAGCTTCATAACAAGCCTAAAACCCACCTTTTATGACTACTCGGTTACGGAGTAGTATTCAATGTTCTCTAAGCAATTGGGATGTCTCGAGAACATATGACGAACCCAAGTCTAGGAAATGGCATATAAATTTTATTTGGGACTAATATATGAAACTTATGGATGCGTATCAAAGTGGGTTTGTCCAGCATCATGTTCTACCAACACAGGGTATTACCTACAAGATTGATATCACGTACATATGACATGTGAAACATGGTCATTTGCTGATAGATATGCTAGTCTTCAAGTATATATCCCCATATCCTCGACAACTAGAGACAATTAGAATAAGATCATCCAACATTAAGTTTCACAAACAATCATGTATTCATCAATCCACGTCAAGATGATACTCAAGGACAAATGTAATAACATATTAATACAAAGGAATACAATCATGTCGATGGTTGCCTCTATGGCATATTCCCAACACATGCTTATTAACAAAGAATGGGAAGGGATCGATGCTTATTTTAAGAAAAACATAGCATTTGCAATGGCGGGTTGCTATGGAGGGCGACTTGTTTCAAACAATGTGGTACTCACTAGCGTGCCGATGTTTGTGTTGTCGTTCCTTGAGGTTCCCAAAGGGGTACAAGAAATAAATTACTAAAAAATCAAATTCTTCAAGTGACGATCAAATATAAATGCAATTAACTAACTATGTGGAGTATTATATGCAAGACAAAAATTCAAACATGACTAGGGGTAGTGAACCTAGACATCAAGAACAAATCCCTTTTGCAGGAAACGGTTGTTCAACCTGCTAAACAAGAATAATGTGTCATTTTCTTATATGATGTGACCAAGGAAGCTACTCAAGTAGGCATATGATATGACCACCTTTTCTTCTCTCCTGTGCTACCTAGAATAATGGCGGATGGGCTAACATGGGCCATATGTTGTGGCCAAGGAAACCACCCGGCTAGAATGTAACAAAATAGATAGAAAGAGCTATACCTTTCACAATTTATCAATATATCTTTGAACACTACTTGGAGTTCTTTCGGTGTTCCAATTAACCTTTTGTGTGAAAACACAATAGCATTGATCTAGTTGTACTACTATCTGAACTTATGCTTTAGTTGATAGGAAGAGAGCTATATAGATATATGATGCCATACTGATGGGTCCAACTCAATCACTGAGCCTGTGCAAGATTTAAGCGCAATCTTCTTCATCAGAGTTTGCCCTAAAAAAAATCTTGCTTATACTAGAACTTGCTTCTAGGCACCAAAGGAGATTTGGCACCAGAGCTCATGCCGCCGACCGGGCTCACCAAGCTTTAGTTCCGCCACTAGATGCCACTTCCATATAAATACCCACTTTAAATTGTTTGCATCCTGCAATATGCACTCCTCCACTAGAAATGTCAATGTATTCGTTCTTCTGATGGAGATTGCTATCTGGTACTAAAGTCTTCCCCGTTAATTAAGCTGGTAATATGTGATCTTTGTAGATTCTTACGAAGAGAGGGCATGTTCTATCATGCGGATTATTTACATGGATTAAGTTTGTGCATTGTAAGCCACCATATGCACACCTCTTGTAAGACATACGGGTGAGTTAATGATGATCAATTTAAATTTCCTATGTTTAGAACACTTCTTCGATTGTGGTAGTGATAACCATCCTGCACGCACTCTCGGTTCTTTTACGAAAGAATTTTCCACATGAAAATTACGTATCCCTTGTTTCGTTTTGCGGGTGATGTATCCCTTGTTATTGCTTTGACTTCTTAATATATGTTGATATCCAAAATTTTCTCCCAAACTTTGCACATCCAATTTTTTCTGTGCAATTTGTGTCCTCACTACTTGGGAAAAGCCTAGCAGTAGCGCGGGTCTAAAGGCTATCAGTAGCGCGGGGCCCCGCACTACTGATACGGTGCTATAGCTAACGTTTAGCAGTAGCGCGTTTTGACCCGCGCTACTGCTATACCTACTTAGCAGTAGCGCTATCCGCACAAGCGCTACTGCTAAGTTGCTTAGCAGTAGCGCTATCCGCACAAGCGCTACTGCTAAGTTGCTTAGCAGTAGCGTTTTCCTGTCCAGCGCTAAAGAGCGCTACTACTATATTTTCACATATTTTTTTGGTACGTATTTGCGATGTTTTTGTACAGGTTTTATACAGTATTCTAATCATATCATAAACATGCAATTTGCTCATCATATCATACACATAATAGTCTCATATCAACCAACACAAATCATGTCGTCACATCATAATCACGATATAGCGATACAAGTTAACTAACATGTCTCATCATACATAATGTAGTACTTCTTGAGGCGCCGGTTCGGATCTCTCTCCCGCACTAGCGTGAACCTAAAACTAACTATTTTTCGCTTCGGCTCTGCTATCGAACCCTCTCTGGCTGTCGCTTGGAAACTGGTACACCTGGGCCTGACACTCACGCCACTCGTCGTATACTCCAACTGGCGTAGCACTTCTTCGCCATCGATGATCTATGTACCTGCATCGTCACATGATTCGATAATATGCAACATAATATATAGTTGAGAAACAGAAAGAGACAGAGCTAGCAAAAATAGAAGCAACATATCATACACAAAGTTCATCATACCCAAACTGCCCTAATTACTAGAGTGATCTACGCTAGTTGAGGAGGACGGTTTAATTACATCACAAATTTTCGTCGTGCATAATTTGAAAGTTTCGTCATAGAGAAAGTAGTGACTAAACGGACACATTGTCATCGTCAATCCCTCCAACATGTCGTGCCAACCATCCAAATTAGGGAGGAAGTCCCTGAGCGAAGTGAAAGGCTTCAGGTCAAGACGCTGAGTGGCTACACATGTTCAGACGTCTTCCCGCGACATTTCCCCTTCTTCGTAGAACATCCCTGTTTTTTCGAGGACCTCCTTCATGATGATTTGAGCAAGTTCACGCTGGATGTGATAGAACTCAGCTCGGAGTCGATGATCCGGGACATTTCCTAGATTCTTTCCCCATTGCAGAATATTGGCATCGCCGGATCTCGGTGACATGCGAAGGTTTTGGTGATCCCGTCTGTACTCCAGCATGTGGTGGAGGACATAGAATCCATCACTGAGAGTACATCTCGGTTGCTGGATGCAGCAGAAGTCGGTCTTATGGCCGAAGCAGGGCGCGCGGTTCCTTGTCTTCTTGATCGTGATCTCTCCACCCCGGTGGCCGTAGCTTAAGATAGCACTGTCGAGAACATACTTGATGTGGGTGTAATCCTTTTTCTTCATGTTCTTCGATGTGTCCAAGTAAAGAGCGTGGGGTAAAGGATGATGAGGACGGCGCGCCCGTCGCTGCGCAAAAAAAGTACACCTCAAATTAGCCTCCACGCGTGCAAATGAATGATTGAAATCGAAGGAAGGATATCCACGGATGACTTACATGGGATGATAAAGCAGGATAATTGTCTCCTTGTCCTTATTGCCGACCATGAAATCGGCGATGTAGTCCCTCGCGTATTCACGGTGCTCCTGGCAGACTGCCAAGAAGCCCTCGTGCATGAAGTATGGGTCAGCGACACAGATATAAGGTATTTGCTCAATCCTGATGATGTAGTTCATGTACAAGGCAAAAAGGCGGACAAACGTAAAATCCAGCTTCTTCAAGTGAAACATGTCGAAGATGTAATCGAATCGAAGGAAGAACTTTTCCGCGGGGAATGTGTCGACGTACCACCTTTGCCACGGCACGTTAGCCACGTAAAGCGGGTATCCTAGATTTGTCGAGGCGATCAGGCTTTTCTCTCTCCGCAGCACATCGTCATGAAGTCTCCTTAGATCGTCGTATATGGCCTCTACCGCTGCCTTAGGTAGGATCGGATCACCGGGGATATGGTATTTTGCCGCACCTATGATAGGTATACGGTCTTCAACCAGAGCTTGCGGAGGCGGCTGGCTCATAGAAGCAGCTTTGCCTTTCTTCGGTCTCTTCCTATGCTTCTTTGCTACCGAAAATGAGCCTATCATACGTTCATCCTCCGCCAATTCAGGCACCAACTCATCACGCTCAAACCCTGAGTACTCATATTGCTGAGGCATCAATCCTCCGTTGTCATTGGCGCCGGTATTGAGATACTGTAGAGGGTCATCATCCTCGTCGTCCATGGCATCATGCATTGTTTCTTCGAATGCGGCTACGTCATCAGCCACTAATGGAGCCTCTTCCTCACGCCACCCGCTATCACTACCCGGCACGACAGGCGACGCTAATTGGGTAGCTGGGGTGTTGGTGTTCATACCTTGCTGAGGCTGCTTGATCGTGGGTGTGCACCCGGCCGCCTCCAGACAAAGCAGACTTTGGCCACAACAGGACCCAACTATTGCAATCGCCAAGCCGCCGCGGGGTCTCATCGTCATCTCCCCCTAGTACCGGAGGAGCCAAATTATCGTGGCCCGGTTTGATACTGGCCACGGAAACCTTGAAGACGCCAAGGAGCATCGGCCGGGTGTGGAACAATTGATCCTTCAGCTTCACTATCGTCGCCTTTCCCACGTCCACCTTCTGGCCGCCGATGGTGTACAGTATGGTGGACGGGGTTACGTTGGCCTGCAAAGACATGTCTGCGATGCGAGACATCCGAAAGGCAACGGAAACGAGAGATTATACATATATTGAAGAGGGCCGGTGTGACAGATACCGTGAGGGCGTCGAGCTCAGCCAAAGACGAAGCACCGCCGAGCACGCTAGAGACGCAGGGCGGGCTGCTATGAGTAGGTGCAGTTGCGTGAGCAGGTGCTGGTGCAACGCTAAACGAGCTGCTCCCAAAGAAGTTGGAAAGGAGAAAGTCCACTACCTCTTTATCTGGATTTTTCTTGGTCCAACTAACGATAGCCGAAATCAAGACACTATACGAAGCTGCCATTTCCTCTCTTGCGGCAGCTACCGCTGCTTTGACTGTCTCAGCTGATTTCTTATCAACCGCAATCTCAACCTTCTTATCGACGTTTTCTTCGTTTAACCTCCATCTTTCCTTTCTCTCCTCGGTGGTCTCACGGTAGTACTTCTTCCATGTGGCGCCGTCTCTGACGCCGTGCATTCGTCCATACGACGGCCGAGTGTCCACCGGGAGTCCTTTCAATATGTTCAAGGCCCGGTTGAATGGGGTGTCCCACTTGGGCCTCGCCAATGCCTCAGATGGCGAGTCGCTTTCGGCCGCGATCCTGTGCTGCTCTTTCTGCAAAAGGAACGTGGATCGTTTACAAATGTGACTAAACGTGCAGTCGAATTGATCAGAAGCTAAAATTAGGGGGTAAATTAATAATTACCAGCAGTCTCGTGAACTCCTTCGTGACCGCGTCTGTATCGAAAACCTTGTTGACTCGGTCCCAACGGTACTGGGCCCTGATGACGTCACTCTCCTGCGGGACAGTGAACTCCGCCAAGGGGTCTGGGATCCCTAGACTTTCGCATTCCGCGTCCTCCTTGGCCCATATGGGCCTCTTCCCCGCGTAACCATGGCTTCCGAAGTGGTGGCACCCCATGTTCCTCTCTTGAAGCCCCTTCATGTACTCTGACTTTTCTTTGGCAGCTTCGGCAACGCAAGCCTTCTTGAATATTTCAAACTGCTCTTCCATAATTGTCGGATTATCCTTTACAATCTCAGAGTAGGGTTCCTCTTTGATGATGATCCGATGTTTTACCCTTACTTTCCAGGCGGACAACGCGCCGCTAAACTTGCCCATGGCGCATTTGTTTATCTTCTTCATTGCCGGGTCTTGCCACGGTCGAGTATATTTGATTTCATCCCGGCCCGGGAACAAGAATACCTGGTGCAGCTTCCTTAGGAGGGAGTGCTCCATATTTGGTATCTTCTTTAATTTCTCATCGTTGATGGTGGCGGTTGCCCGTAGGATGCAGTCTATTTGATTGCCGTAGCACGCGCGCACTTCCGCAGGCTCTATTCGCTCAAAATTGCCGGAGTCCACCTCCGTGACCACCAGTCTAGTAGTGTTGAGCTGGTTTGGGCGACGTATCCTCTTCGGTTTCGGTTCTATACTGGCTTCGCCAGTCTCATTGCCGGTCTCGGCGCCGGTGTCGGTCTCAGCGTTGGTCTCGGCGCCGGTCTCGATGTCCGTCTCAGTCTCGGATGTGACAGGTGGGCACTGCAACAACCATTGCTCCTCGAGAAGGTTCAAATAGGCGTCTGCCGCCTCGTAGACATTGCAATCACCAGAACCCTGTCCTTCATCGTTGCTAGCCATGTTTCCTACGATTAAATCTAGTCAATTAATTCTAGACCTAATAAAATGAATAATGACATAAAAAAGGCCTATGTTTTGCAGGAATGTTGATTCATTCCCGTTGCGGCAAATCTCGGGCACTCGATATGTCCTAGTTTGTAGCACAAGTCATGCCAAAATTCATGGAAAATTTCAGCACGACCTTTGCTACAAAGTGGACAAATCGAGCACCTGAAATTTGCCGGAACGGAAATGAATCAACATTCCGGCAAAACATAGGCCACTCGGCTTCATTCCCTGCAAACAACAAAAGGCCACTTGGGCACAATCGAACCACTTCAATGTTGCATATAACAGGACAACTTAAGAACCTGGACATGAGCAACTAATAAAAAATATGTCCTAATAAAGATTATGAACCCTAGAACTCAATTTTTGTCCTAAATTTCAAATTATGAACCCTAGAACTCAATTCAAATTATGTCCTAAATTTCTGTTATAATAAAAATTCAGTAAAAATTAAGAACCTACTAGACTTGCAGCCCTAATGTAAATTTATATTTTTATACTGAATTTTTTCTCTAAACTAAACCCTACTGCCCTAATTAACATCTAATTCAAAAACTAAGTTAGAAGAAAATTCAGTTAACTACTAATAGAACAAAATTCAGTTAACTTTAGTGCTCTATAATGATGAAATGAAAAAATTCAGTTAACTACTAATTTCATTTATTTAGGTCATTCATTTAACTTCACCTAATTAACCTACTGTACCACTACTACTAGCAGCACTACTAACCTAATTAACCTAGTAAAACCCTACTGCCCTACCTAAAAAACATCTAATTAATATCTACTAGTACCACTACTGGCCTAACCTAATTAACATCTACTAGTACCACTATATATACTACTAGCAGCACCGCTGCAACATTTTCTTCATTTTGTTCTTTTAAAAAAACATCTATGAAAATAAAAATCATAATTAAACCCTACTGGCCTAACTAAATTTTTGCTCTAAACCCTACTGCCCTAGTTAAACCCTACTGCCCTAACTAAATTTTTCCTCTAAACTAAATTTTTTGCTCTAACCTAGCCAACCTAGTTTACCTAGCTAGTTAACCTAATGAACCAAATTAACCTAGCTAGTTCACTTAGTTACT
The DNA here is from genome assembly GCA_011799875.1 of Thinopyrum elongatum. NCBI lineage: Eukaryota > Viridiplantae > Streptophyta > Magnoliopsida > Poales > Poaceae > Thinopyrum > Thinopyrum elongatum. The sequence continues at coordinate 121,875,476 of CM022303.1, read as the reverse complement.
TAACCTACCTAGTTAACCTACTTAACCTAGCTAATTCCTAGGGTTCATAACAAAATTCACCTAAGTAAATTAACCTAGAGAGGAGGGGTGGGGGCTTACAGAGAGGAGGGCGTCGAGGGTGGCTCGGGGGAACGGTTGCGGGGAGGTGCACGGGGGAGACGGTGGCACGGAGGGCGTCGAGGGTGGCTCCAGTGGTGCCTACGGTGGCTCCGGTGATGGTGAGGGAGGCAGGGGCGGCGAGGAGCGGACGAGGGTGGCTCCGGGGGTGTAGAGGGCGCGCGGCTCCGGTGGCGGCGATGGCGCGCGGTTCCGGTGGCGGCTCCGGTGACGGCGACGGAGGCAGGGGCGGCGAGGGAGCAGGGGCGACGAGGAAGTAGGGGCGGTGAGGGAGAGGTAGGGGAGTCGCGAGAAGAATGGGGAATTGGGGGAAGGAGGGACGCCCACGCAGGGGCAAGTCAAACTTAGTAGTAGCGATTTTTCCCAACAAGCGCTATAGCTACTTAGCTAGCACGTTCATTCGAAAAGCGCTATAGCTAAGTATTTATCTATAGCAGCAGCACGTTCATTCGAAAAGCGCTATAGCTAAGTAGCTATAGCGCTTTCGTGAAAACGCGCTGCTGCTATTGCTTTCATTTTTTTTTTCTTTTCTTTTTTTTCTTTTTTTCTTTTCTTTTCCTTTTCTTAGTTGCAGCACTGTCGCCTTAAAACGCGCTGTTACTATTTTGTTAGCAGTAGCGCTGTTCTTAGAAGGGCGCTACTACTATACCAAGCCCGACGGCAACGGTGTAACAGTTATAGTAGTACCGCTTTTTATGTGGGATGTGCTACTACTATTTATGTAGCAGTAGCGTGCTTTTTCATCATGCGCTACTGTTAGATAGCAGTAGCGCTTTGTTTTAACAAGCGCTACTGATAAGTCTCTGTGTATAAGTTTTTTCCTAGTAGTCTTGTGGCTCTAATATATAGCCGCAGCAAGGTTTCCCCACATTCCTTGAGATTAAGCTGAGCACCCAGGTGTATTAAGAAACGGTTTGAAAATGCGAATATAGGTCAGAGCCATGTCATCACCGAGCGATATAATGGGAAGGTCTATTAAATACAAGAGAGACCAGTCATGTTTTGTCCAAAAAAAAAAACTACATTAGTGGTATGTGCCTCGGTAACATGTATTGCTAAAAGATACTGCTGTATTGATACCTCTGGACATGCCATTCTTGGTACATAACATGTGGAATGGTGAGAGGATAATCTCTTCTCTTAGCCTCTCGGCGCCATCTAAACAACATTGTGCAACGAGCTCCTCTCTTAAGTTCAGTTCAGCTTTCGAGGACGACAGAGAAAGGGCACTTCCCCCATTGGATCGATCGAGCGGATCAAAACCCTTCAGGCCGTTGGACAGGGAGGAGAATCAGATTGTATTTTGCGCGGCCTCTAATGGCAGCATCCCTATCTTTTCCTGCGTTTCGCGTGGCCTCCGATGGCTGTATCCTCCTTTCTCCTGCGTTTTGCGTGGCCTCTAATGGCTGTATCTTTTTCCTAGCATCGGCGGCCGGGGGATCTTTATCTCCACAGATGCATGGCCTGCGACGAGCCGGGCCAGCCAGGGATATCTTTCTCTCCCTGGAGCATAACGCCCGCCGGCCCACCACGGATATCTTTTTGCATGCCCCTTTGAGCGAGAGCAACTAGTTAACGAGTACTCCTTCAGGAGCATCGCAACGATCAGCGCCACTTGGCGCGTTCCCAGCCGCCCCGTCACGTGTCGCGCTCTGGACGCTCCCTCCGGATTTTTTTTTAAGTTTTCCGCACGTGTTTTCGGCTTTTTAAACGGTTTTTTTTTCGTTTTTTTGCCATTTCGGTTTTCCTGAACTTTTGGACAAATTTTTTTTAGCAATTTTTCTTTTTTGCGCGAAAAAATGCGGTTTTTTCCCCTTTCGCGAGAGTTACGGTTTTGCTTCCACGAGAGGCGCGGTTTTGCTTTCGCGAGAGTCACGGCCGTGCCTCTCGAAAACGGAAAAAAACGCGTTTTCTATTTTTTTCCTTCCGCGAGAGGCACGGTATTGCTTCCGAGAGAGGCACGGTTGTGCTTTCGTGAGAGTCACGGCCGTGCCTCTCGGAAACGAAAAAAAACACGTTTTCTGTTTTTTTTTCCTTTCGCGAGAGGCACGGTTTTGCTTCCGCGAGAGGCATGGTTGTGCTTTCACGAGAGGCACGGCCGTGCCTCTCGGAAACGGAAAAAATAAACGCGTTTGCTATTTTTTTTTCTTTCGCGAGAGGCACGGTTTTGCTTCCGCGAGAGGCACGGTTGTGCTTTCGCGAGAGGCACGGTCGTGCCTCCTCGGAAACGGAAAAAAAACGCGTTTTCTCTTCTTCTTTTTACTTCCGCGAGAGGCACGGTTTTGCTCACGCGAGAGGTACGTTTGTGATTTCGCGAGAGGCACGGGCGTGCCTCTTTCGGAAAGGGAAAAAACCCGTGCTCCCGGTTCGGTTTTTTAGTACGGTTTTTTTCGTGAAAAAAGTTCGTCATAACGTATCAACATGGGATCTAGTTTTGAAGATCTCGACGCGAGGAATTCAACGATGAAAACGGTTCAAGATTTGGACGCACGGCTTAAGAGATAAAACGTTTTGAATAAACGAATCTACAAAAAAGAGAAACTCCCGGGTTGCGACAAGTGGCATAACCTAAAAATATGAGAGTGATATTTACAAAGAGTACTCCTTAATTAGTGATTTCACCTTTCAGCGGAAATACTCGTGTGTGTGTGGAGGCAAATCCAACTTGCATAAAGATAACGCCCGGCCGGGCGCTCGAGGACATAGGAACGAGGCCGATGTGCACAGAAGTTTCCGTGTCACCGCTCAACATCGTTCACGTGGGCGACCGTCCACGTCAGCCCTTCTTTTCCTTTTTCTTTTCTTTTGAACACTCGGCCATTCTTTTCCTTGTACCATCTGGAAAAGAAAAAGAAAAGCTTCGCCTGAGGCCTTCTGGATGCTCTGCAATTTGCATCCCACCGGCTGATATATATCAATCACGTGCTCGTCGCTGCCTGCAGCTGCGGCCTTTTCATCTACACCACTCAAATGCTTTGAGATATTCGTACGGAATGAATGTATGCTGTTGGGGTTTTCAAAAAAAAAAAAAGGCCGGCATGTGAGGCCCACTGTCAGAACATAGTATAGGTTCACAGTGTAGGTTTCATTTTCAATTACCAATTCAAATACTGAAATTAATTTTTTTAGATGAATACCGAACTTAATTAGAATTGATTCCTCGTGGAATTTTACTTTTAACAACTATACTATGGATATTACGCGCAAGAATATTAGTAAGTGTTGCAACAACGAGTCTGCCTCAATCGGGTCGTGAGATTTTGTTGACGGCAATTGCAACAAGTGCTTATAGCCTGCAAGATCGGACCCACAACGTCACACTGTGTGAATCAAAGGCATGTGGGTAGATCTAATACTTGTTGCCTTGGCCCAAATCTTACCAATCCTACTTAATTATGGGTGACGATGTCACTCTTGATCGACGCGGCAAGATTTGTGGATTGCTAGCCATGCCGACGATAGAAACATCTGCAGTGGCACCCCCACCACATAGCCTAAAGGTGAAGGTTCCCATGTGTAACCCCAGATTAGGAGCGGTGAAATACATTCATTGCCTCGTCTAGACAAGTCGACAGGGTATGCATCATGAGCAGGTTGACAGAGTTGAGGCATAGAAGGGTCGATGAGATAAAAGAAAGTCTAGACTGTAGAAGTGCAACGGTGAAATGAGGACGGCTCGTGTATTGTCAATGCTTGGGCTATGGATCCACGAATAGGGAGCCAAGAGAACAAAACTATCGCTTCAACGGACTGTTTTTTGTGAAGGTGGTTGTCAAACATCGATCCACCGGGGAACAACTCGGCTTCCTATGTGGTTGTGTCATATCAACATGAAATGTTCTCTTGGTGGCAAGCTCGTCGGCCTCGAGCTGCCCATGGTAACTTTGTCGATCTTCAAATACTAGATGCGAGAGCAAGCACTTGTGCATGCCAGTGATAATCATGCTTTTTAGTCCAACATGCAGGATGTGCTAGATGTTACGTGAGTAAACACATATGCGCATGATCACTAGTGGTTATACTTTTTCCTTTCACTGCGAGTGGTTATAAAGAGAGAAAAGACAAGTAAGAACCAATCCACTCAAGCCTCAAGCCCTCAACTGCCCATCCACTCAAGCCTCAAGCCCCCAACTGCCCATCCACTCAAGTTAAACTTTTTTTAAGAACACTTTCTTTTCTTTCTGTTGTGAGACCACTCAAGTTTTTTTCTTTTTCTTTGAGGGGAACGAGACACTCAAGTTGCTCTACTTTTTTTTGTTGAGAAAAACATAGCTAGGCTTTATTAAACGTTAATAGTATTTACAGGAGTAGCAATGAGATCATGCGGCGATCCCAACCAAATATGCCTCCCTAAAGGAAGAGAGACACCTGACCTAGCTTTGTTTTCTCTCGGGTACCCAGGCTGCGAACGGTTTGGCATCGGGCAGCGTCAGGCCCGCGATCGGAGCAACTCCGCGCGTCCGCAGAAGGCGCAAGGCCCACTCACGCCTCAACGAGATAGCGGCCCGGTAAAATAGAAAACATCGCCGGCGGAGCCCATGGATCAATTTTGGTCGAACACGTTACGACGGTGGATGCGTGATATATTTTGATGATTTGTTTTTTTGCGTAATATTTTCGGATGATTCAGAAGAAGAAGCCAATCAACGTGGGTTTCTCATCTAGCTTAATTCCAACAAAGGAAACATGGGCCTCTCGCCTTTCACCGGCCTGCGCTCGATCGTCCGGCCGCGTGGGTTTTCACCGCCGGAATTCCACCGGACGACTAGCTCGCCGGTCCTGCGTCCGGGCGACAGCTGGGTTCGATCGGCATCACATGTACAGTATGTAACCTCGGTTAATATCTGTTGGTCTGCATGCGCGTCGATCCTTCGTGAAGGCCTTCCATGCAGCTTCAGATCGGGGTGACAGCCTGACAGGCAGGACCACGGTAAATAGTAGGCTTCAAGCGGTTCACACTGGTACACACACACACGGTACGCGAACGAGAGCGACACACGACTGCATGACTTCCTGGAAGCACGAGACAGACAGAGCTGATCGGTCAGAGGATAAGAGTAGATATTTCGGAAGAGATCGACCATGCTTTCAAGGGAACAAGCCCAGAAACCATGTGTGAAAAGGACAAAAGATGGCTACTCGTGATCGACCGTGTGCAGTGATCGGTCGAGGGAACAGGCAAAAACTGATTTCTCCTTGGGTCTATGTCCTCTCCTCGAACGATAGATGAACCGGCTCTATATTTTCCCCGATAAAGAGTAGATTTTATTTGTATTATAATGAAGCATCATGGAGATACCTCTATATTTCCCCCCGATAAAGAGTAGATTTTATTTGTTTTATAATGAAGCATCAAGGAGATACAAACACAATAAACATGCATCTGGTCATCGGATAATTAGGATGCACATAGTCAAAATTAATGCATACACATAAAAAACACGCTGACAAAAAATGTCATATAAGACCACAATTATGCATAGGTGAGGAAAAATTTAAAACCCAAGTGATCAGATCCACGGTGGATAAACTATAGCATGACCATATCCACACTAATCATCTCATGGCACCACACAGACGGCGAGTTTCTTCAACAGTAACGCCTTCAAAAAGGACGTGATGCTCAAGCGTCGCCAACAACGGGTCCAATCACCCAAGGCCGAAATCTAGGCTTTCACCTTGAAGAACTAGTATTAGCATATCTGAGCATTGCCTTCAAAAAGATAACGCGATGTAAAAACATCGTCATTGCTAGGTATAACCAACTCGGGTCAGACCTAGGATATCACCAAAGAGCTCGAGACCAGGTGCATGCGATGTGCGACTACTGCTGCTGCACAACCATCCATCCTTGTCAATCCGTTGTCCATAGTTTGCATCCATCAACGAAGTGAACCACCGGATTTGAAGAGAGGAACCCTCACAAAGATCTTTTGGTGGCTACATCAATCCGTTGCTAGGTGGGGCCGCTTTAGGCTGGAGTGGTCACCACATGGAACAACATTGACGGCGTAGCACATCACTGCCGGCGACCATCTCACCGGAGAGAGTTCTGCCCAGGCTATCAGCCCAGGGCCGACGTTGCCAGAACTGGAGCAAAAAAGGCACATTTGTGCCACCACCAGTAGCTCCCACATCAGGCCCGCACATGCACAGATCGGACATGGCCGAGCAGCACTGCCATGCCTCGAACTTCCACTGTCACGGGTGCGGGCTAGGTCGTCACCCATACATCATTTTTCCACAAGGGAAGATGACCGCAACATGCCACCATGATGTCCATGTTTTGAGCTGCTGACGCCCCATACGATGCGACCACCACCATCAGAGAGACCCCCACCATTCTGGTTGTGGGGCCGACCGCCACCGCAGCGTAGGCTGGTAGCAGTGGTGGAAGGAGGAGCACCTTCGGGGTTTACCGCCGGCAGCGCTAGGGTTGGCCCCGGTTGAACCGTTTCGTCGCCTCGCGAGCCAACTCTATGCTATGCATGTACATCATTCCCCACCACCGTGAAAATGATCCTATCACGATCTTTCCAAATCATATATAAGTGAGAGTGATCCTCACTAATTTATTTATCTCAACATGCAAGCATGCCACATCACCATATAATAATGGATGGGATAAGGCACATCTCATCATGCAACCATGCATAGAAAAATACCCATCATCACATGCAACCATACCATACGTGAAAAAACATATTTCATTCTACTATTCTACTTGTTTCATATTCAATGTATGAGATTGCTAACTGGCCTGCCACCCGGTATTCTATTACTCTACTTAGATTCAATAAATATTTTACAACTATATATAGTCAAACATAATAAGTCATAAGTATTTTTATTTTTACTCACGTGTTATTAATGTAAATACATTCATCACAAGCAAATCTTATTGACACGTATTGTAACCGATTCCTGTAGCAACGTGCGGAGTATTATCTATCTACTTAATTATATTCCACGTGACATACAGCAGTTGATTTGAACCTCGCCGATGTCATCGGAGCTGCACAACTATGGATGCGTTGATGTCATCCACTACGTTGCACGAGGGGGAAAACCTCGGAAGGCGGAAACTATAACCTACCTGCAGTTCCAGTTTTCCACACAGGCAACGACCAGTCATGCGTTGACGCTATTCTGTTCCAGATCGTGTCCACTCCATCCACGGAAACGTAGCTCTCCTTCTCCATTCAACACTCGCGATTCGGCTCCAGATCTTGCCACGACCTTTCCTTCCCTCCTTCCCCGTTCCCGGAGTCCCGGAGCTCAATGATCCAGATTGACTCAGACCAGGTGGTCGGCAGATCGAGCTACCGCCGCCGTGCCTATGTATGGAGCTGTAGCTTAATATAACATATTTTCCATCTCCGCAGCGGCCGGCCGGCGGTGACGTACCTTAGCACATATATATGGATAGGCGAGCAATAGATGGCGACCGCGGCGGCCCGTTAAGGCGGCCGCCGACCAGCGCCGGGCGGACGGCGCCGAAGCACGGGGTGAAGGTGACGCACATCGTCCCGAGGGAGGTGATCGCGGACGAGGCCAGCTTCAAAGACGTCGTGCAGAGGCTCACCGGGAAAGACTCTGCGGCAGCGCGTCTGGAACTCCTCGGCGACTGTAATCCGGTAAGAATGACGACGGCGCCAGCGGTGGCGGACGCCGGTGTGTCGATCCGGAGCTGTAATGACGGCGCGGAGGCCGCCGGTGGCTCGAGCTCGAAGAGCAATGACAGCGTGGAGGGCGGCGACGGTGGTGCAGCTGGGGTTTTCCCTGCAGTTTCGTTGTTCGAGGACATGGTGGCAGCTAATGTGCTCCCGTCGTTGGACGAAATGAATTGCTGGTGGGGCACGCGTGATTGATTGATGCCTCGCTTTATCTGCAGACAGCCACATTAGCTATCGACGTTTGCAGGAGGTTTTATGCTTGCTAGGTCCAAGATGTAATTGCGTGAGCAAAATGTAGAAAAGGGGTATCAATTATCTGAATTGCTCAATGATCGAGCTGGAAAGAGGTAATTGTCACACAAAATTGCCCTCTAGAATAATTTTGGTACATTATGTCTTAATTGCAATGAACTAGTCCACGAACTTGACTCTGGGATTCATTTTGTTCTAAACAGAGCCAATTCAGCCTAGTTTTATTTTTTTTGAGCCTCACTGAGTATACAAGCTGTAGTATCTGTTCGGACACACAGCCACACACACCACACGCACGCACACCATAACTCACGCCTCCGGCTATGCACCTAAACCAGACATACAACTTATATCTCTAATACGTCTAGTGAGACTTCCGAAGTCTAGGACTCAGGAAACAACGAGCACGTTGTCCCCGCCTGTGGCTCGTAGACATCGTGAGGTACCTGCGGATATTATTACACTGTTCATGGTGAACAGTGCGCTACAGTGTAGCAGTGAGACGCCCAGAAATTCGTCCCCGCTGGGGATCGAACTCGGGGCGGGCTGGTGCGCCACTGCGCTCCCAACCACTGTGTCTAAGAGACAGGCCAAGCTTAGTGTAGCCAACCCTTAAATTTTGCACTACACTAAACACTATGATGCATTTTAGGCATAATTGGTGTTCAAACTATAGATTATCCCCTCCTTATGTATCTGTTTTCCTTCAAGTCATCGCCCCCTCTTGAATTATGCTCAAGCTCAACCATCACGCTTGGCCATACCGATGGTACAACGTTACAAATAACCCCCTAAAATGTCTTTGAATCACATCAAAATGCCCTTCTCCTTTGTTCCTCTCTTCTTGCTAACCCTACCATGGTATTCAAGGGCAACACCATCTTGCGGAGCAACCACCGTAGGGGAGGGGGTGGGGGGCTAGTGCCATCCAAAGCAAATACGCTAGTTAATACTCCACCTCCTAAGGTACGACGATACCTTAGAGTTAAACATATATTGTTGCCTTTTGCTGAAACTAGCTTTCAAATGTTGTTTTATGTTAAACTTACTTTGACCCCAACCCCCCCCCCCCCCCCCCCTCCTACTCGGATTAAAAACACCTCCTACTTAGTCAATGTGACATTCAAACATACTGCCATGTTAAGGCCAGTCACGCAATGTTGTGTTAGCAATGACCGATCTACATTCTTCAAATATGACCGTTGGTTGTTGCTCAAACCACTAACTGACGCCACTACCTCAAAATTCTCTAATTAGTGATGTTCTAATTAATACGATTGAAAATGCCTACATGACTGGCTAACCTCAATTTCACTTGTGAAGCTTGCGATTTTCTAGCCCTTCCTTCACGGTTTCCACATCAGAGAAGGCCTGGACTCGCGACTGCTACTTGATGACACAACCTTCTTGTCGCATGGGGCATACGTGATGCTCATTGCCCAACTCAAAAATGAGGGATGCAACTCATATGGAGGGGCGTCATTTCTACACCCACGGCGAACATATTCTGATGGTTGCTCCTGCTCGCTCAACTTAACATCAAAGCTAAAATACTCCAAGATCGAACATGATGATCAGCTTTTCTTTCTATGTCATGTGTAGTTCTTTGTGTCGTCTTTGGATGGCTTCCACACCACCATACTCCTGGCCTGGATGGTCCCTGAGTTCTGCCTGGTAGTTGTTTGCTTCGTGTCCTCATAGAAAAGATGTCTGCCTGGCCTGGCCATCTCTGCCATGTGATTATCCTGGCCCAACTAAGAAGAAAATATTGAAAATGATAATAATCCAGGTAACCTGATTAGACTGGTCCAGGCATCCCTTTGCATGCGCCTGGTGTGCTACAACAATGCTGGCATTAATGCTTAGTAGTTGCACATCTATTCTTTAAAAATAATTTAAGCAGTCAACACATCATGCCGGCAAGGACGTGAACCAAACACGGTAGGCTATCCTGGCCAGGCCAATTTTTTCCATCATCCCATGCTCTATCCAGGCACCTTATTTTCTCAGGCACACTGCTCAGGCCCCAAACCAGACAAGCCCTTAGTCCTTTACAAATAGCATGGCTGCAATAAAACAAATTTTTTTAGGGGAACAGAAACTCTTTATTGATTAACGATGTCCCAAGGGATAGTTACAATATCATGGGGCTATAAGAGCCAAACATGTCTAAGTAGAGCAAGATGGAAGGAAAACTTAGCTAAACTATCCACTTGCACGTTCAAGCTTCTATTCTCAAAAACAAAATTACACGCTACAAACTCAGACAAACTAGCTTGAATTTCTTTGATAACAGTTGCGTACTGACCCCATGTACCTTGAGCAATTTCCCCCACTACCACTTGGCACTCCGAAGAGATAATAATATTTGACAACAGCAGATCTTTGAAGGCAATATGCCCTAGAGGCAATAATAAAGTTGTTATTTATATTTCCTTATATCATGATAAATGTTTATTATTCATGCTAGAATTGTGTTAACCGGAAACTTAGTACATGTGTGAATACATAGACAAACAGAGTGTCGCTAGTATGCCTCTACTTGACTAGCTTGTTTATCAAAGATGGTTATGTTTCCTGACCATAGACATGTGTTGTCATTTGATGAACAGGATCACATCATTAGAGAATGATGTGATGGACAAGACCCATCCGTTAGCTTAGCATAATGATCGTTAAGTTTTCTTGCTATTGCTTTCTTCATGACTTATACATATTCCTCTGACTATGAGATTATGCAACTCCCGAATACCGGAGGAACACTTTGTGTGCTATCAAACTTCACAACGTAACTTGGTGATTATAAAGATGCTCTACAGGTGACTTCGAAGGTGTTTGTTGGGTTGGCATAAATCGAGATTAGGATTTGTCACTCCGAGTATCGGAGAGGTATCTCTGGCCCCTCTCGGTAATGCACATCATATAAAGCCTTGCAAGCAATGTGACTAATGAGTTAGTTGCGGGATGATGCATTACGGAACGAGTAAAGAGACTTGCCGGTAACGAGATTGAACTAGGTATGATGATACCGACAATCGAATCTCGGGCAAGTAACATACCGATGACAAAGGGAATAACGTATGTTGTTATGCGGTTTGACCGATAAAGATCTTCGTAGAATATGTAGGAGCCAATATGAGCATCCAAGTTCCGCTATTGGTTATTGACCGGAGATGTGTCTCGGTCATGTCTACATAGTTCTCGAACCCATAGGGTCCGCACGCTTAACGTTCGATGACGATTTGTATTATCAGTTATGTGATTTGATGACTGAAGTTTGTTCGAAGTCCCGGATGAGATCACGGACATGACGAGGAGTCTCGAAATAGTCGAGAGGTAAAGATTCATATATTGGAAGGCTATATTCGGACATCGGAAAGGTTCCGAGTGATTCGGGTATTTTTCCGAGTACCGGGGAGTTACGGGAATTCACCGGGAGAAGTAATGGGCCTTATTGAGCCATACGGGAAAAGAGGAGGCAGGCCAAAGGGGAGGTGGCGCGCGCCCTCCCATGGGTCCGAATTGGACTAGGGGAAGGGGGCGGCGCCCCCCTTGCCCTTTCCTACTCCCTCTCTCTTTCTCTCTTTCCTTCTCTCCTACTCCGAAAAGGGAAAGCGATTCCTACTAGGACTTGGAAGTCCTAGTAGGACTCCATACACTTGGCGCGCCCCTAGGAGGGCCGGCCTCTCTCCCTTCCTCCTTTATATACGGGGGAGGCGGACACCCCAAAGGCACACCAAGATTTGTCTTAGCCGTGTGCGGTGCCCCCCTCCACAGTTACACACCTCGGTCATATCATCGTAGTGCTTAGGCGAAGCCCTGCGCCGGTAACTTCATCATCACCGGCGCCACGCCGTCGTGCTGACGGAACTCTCCCTCGTCCTCAACTGGATCAAGAGCTCGAGGGACGTCATCGAGCTAAACATGTGCTAAACTCGGAGGTGCCGTACGTTCGGTGCTTGATCGGTTGGATCGCGAAGACGTTTGACTACGTCAACCGCGTTAATCTAAAGCTTCCGCTTTCAGTCTACGAGGGTACGTGGACATACTCTCCCCTCTCGTTGCTATGCATCTCCTAGATAGATCTTGCGTGAACATAGGAATTTTTTTGAAATTGCACGTTCCCTAACAGTGGCATCCGAGCCAGGTCTATGCGTAGATGATATGCACGAGTAGAACACAAAGAGTTGTGGGCGATAATAGTCATACTGCTTACCACCAACGTCTTACTTTGATTCGGCGGTATTGTTGGATGAAGCGGCATGGACCGACATTACATGACCGCGTTCATGAGACTGGTTCTACCGACGTGCTTTGCACAAAGGTGGCTGGCAGGTGTCTGTTTCTCCAACTTTAGTTGAATCGAGTTTGACTACGGCCGGGTCCTTGTTAAAGGTTAAAACAGCACACTTGACGAAAAATCATTGTGGTTTTGATGCGTAGATAAGAACGGTTCTTGCTAGAAGCCCGTAGTAGCCACGTAAAACTTGCAACAACAAAGTAGAGGACGTCTAACTTATTTTTGCAGGGCATGCTGTGATGTGATATGGTCAAGACATGATGTTATATACGTTATTATATGAGATGATCATGTTTTGTAAAAGTTATCGGCAACTGGCAGGAGCCTTATGGTTGTCGCTTTATTGTATGAAATGCAATCGCCATGTAATTGCTTTACTTTATCACTATGCGGTAGCGATAGTCGTAGAAGCAATAGTTGGCAAGACGACAACGACGCTACGATGGAGGTCAAGGTGTCAAGCCGGTGACGATGGAGATCATGACGGTGCTTTGGAGATGGAGATCAAAGGCACAAGATGATGATGACCATATCATGTCATATATTTTGATTGCATGTGATGTTTATCTTTTATGCATCTTATTTTGCTTAGTACGACAGTAGCATTATAAGATGATCCCTCACTAAATTTCAAGGTATAAGTGTTCTCCCTGAGTATGCACCGTTGCGACAGTTCGTCGTGCCGAGACACCACGTAATGATCGGGTGTGATAAGCTCTACGTTCACATACAATGGGTGCAAGCCAGTTTTGCACATGCAGAATACTCGGGTTAAACTTGACGAGCCTAGCATATGCAGATATGGCCTCGGAACACTGAGACCGAAAGGTCGAACGTGAATCATATAGTAGATATGATCAACATAGAGATGTTCACCATTGAAAACTACTCCATCTCACGTGATGATCGGACATGGTTTAGTTGATATGGATCACGTGATCATTTAGATGACTAGAGAGATGTCTATCTAAGTGGGAGTTCTTAAGTAATATGATTAATTGAACTTAATTTATCATGAACTTAGTACCTGATAGTTTTTGCATATCTATGTTGTTGTAGATCAATGGCCCGTGCTACCGTTCCCTTGAATTTTAATGCGTTCCTAGAGAAATCTAAGTTGAAAGATGATGGTAGCAACTACACGGGCTGGGTCTGTAACTTGAGGATTATCCTCATTGCTGCACAGAAGAATTATGTCCTTGATGCACCGCTAGGTGAAAGGCCTGCTGCAGGAGCAGATGCTGATGTTATGAACGTCTGGCAAGCTCGATCTGATGACTACTCGATAGTTCAGTGTGCCATGCTTTACGGCTTAGAATCGGGACTTCAAAGACTTTTTGAACGTCATGGAGCATATGAGATGTTCCAAGAGTTGAAGTTAATATTTCAAGCAAATGGCCGAGTTGAGAGATATGAAGTTTCCAACAAGTTCTATAGCTGCAAGATGGAGGAGAATAGTTCTGTCAGTGAACATATACTCAGAATGTCTAGGTACCATAACCACTTGACTCAGCTGGGAGTTAATCTTCCTAATGATAGTGTCATTGACAGAGTTCTTCAATCACTGCCACCAAGCTATAAAGGCTTCGTGATGAACTATAATATGCAAGGGATGGAAAAGACAATTCCCGAGCTCTTCGCGATGCTAAAGGCTGTGGAGGTAGTGACGAAGACATGTACCTAGGGTAGGGTAATAGGCCTGACCTAGACACCCTTCCCCGAGGACACTGCTCTAAGGCTAAGGACATTCAAAGGATAGCATCATCTACTGACTGAAATCACCACAGGGTGCAACCCACCCGACCAACAGTTCACTCGGATAACCCAATTCCATTCGAGCGGGGTGTACTCACTCGACCACACCAGAAACCACTCGGAAGACAGAAGATCTAAGGTCACTCAGGATGGCAATGGCCAGGCGTTCACTTCGTAGTCTTAATGATCATTTATTTGCCTTTATTGCTGGCGTTATCAGTAACGTCCTGTCTTTATGAACATTGAACCCCTTGTAACGTGGGACGGCTGGGGTCCTGGCGCACTCTATATAAGCCAGCCCCCTCCACTGGCACAAGGGTTCGCACCCCCTGTAACTTCACGCATAATTCAATCGACCGAGCCTCCGGGCACCGAGACGTAGGGCTGTTACTTCTTCCGAGAAGGGCCTGAACTCGTAAATCTCGCATGCACAACCTCATCGTAGCTAGGATCTTGCCTCCTCATACCTACCCCCTATTCTACTGTCAGACTTAGAACCACGACAGTTGGCGCCCACCGTGGGGCTGGTGTCTTAGCGACTTTCCTGTGAGGTTGCGATTTTTTCCGATTCCCATCATCATGGTTTCGGGTGGAGGTTTGGCTGAGGGCCACGAGATCTGTCTCGGCGCGCTCGTCTTCATCTCCGACGACTCCGCCTGGCTCCAGGAGGCCCCCCTCGACGTCGAGACGTTCCCCGTCCGCGGGGCGATGCACTTTCGCGCATGTGTCCGCGGCGTCCTTCTGCGGCAGCCGTCGAGCCAATATCGGTCGTTTCCTATGGCGTCTTCGTTCCTCGGTCGATTGCGGCTTCAGCGGTGGGTGAAGCATGCAGTGGCACGTCAATCGGTCACCCCTCAAGTTGCGGCAATCGAGCCCGATGAATCTCTCTACGGCCTGTTCGATCTGTCGACTGGCTCCGTTGAGACTCTGTCCGAGTGCGACAGCAGCGATCCTGCGGTGGAGGTCCTGATGGTCGACACGCCGCGTAGCCCACCTGGCATGCGTCGCAACGGAGGCGGCGACGGCGGTGGCGATCCGTCGCGTGTTCACGAGGAATACCACCCCGAAACCCTCTCTTCACAGCGGAGGGAGGAACTTCACCGCCGTAACGAGGAAGCACTCCACACGCCCATCGTCGGAGAGACCTCTGAGGCTTGGGCCTTGGAGACAGCGTGCTTGGCCACTTTGGCTGAACGCACTCGACTGGAAAATCTTCAGCATGCACTCGACGAACATGCTCGGCAGCGGATTCCTGAGTCCAGTCGACGGCGACAATTGTTCCCTCCTGAACCTCAGGTATACCGCACTCCGATTCAGAATCTTGCAGCTGCAGCTCATATAGCAGAATCCATCCAGCCATCCCAGTCAGAAGCTGGACGAGGTTTGATGCAGATCCGGGCTCTCCTCCGGGCGGCAGGAGACCAAAACACTGCAGTATCACAGTCGCGTAACAGAATCCATAGCAGATCTGTGGTGGTTGACACAGTTCAGTTGGCTCACAGCCCAAGATCGCCTCCGCGGCGTGAGAGGCGGGTGCATCACCAGGATCAACACTTGGGTCAGATCCACGAGCAGTACGATCATCGACTCGGCCGTGATGACCACCGTCGAGCGCCTACACCCCCTCCGAGAAGCGGATCATATGTGCCCCGGCACTATGATGACAGGCGCCCGTACAGCGGAGGGCGAAGGACGCCGGTCAACCCAAGAGAGCCAGGGTTTGATGCGAGGTCAATTTTAGTGCAAGGTTTGGTCGACAGGAACCGAGAACACAGAGAGGGGCAAGGCAGGGATCGCCCGAGTGGAAGCAGGATTCATGTTTCGGGTCCCGAGTGTTTTAGCAGAGCTATCAGAGCCGCTGAGATCCCCCCCAACTTCAGGTTGGCGACTGGGGTTAGTAAGTTCACCGGTGAGTCGAAGCCTGACACTTGGCTAGAAGATTACCGAGTGGCTGTCCAGATCGGTGGTGGAAATGATGAGGTAGCTATGAAACATCTTCCTCTCATGCTAGAAGGGTCGGCCATAGCATGGCTGAATCAGTTGGCTCCAGGCAGTATATTCAGCTGGGAGGAGTTAGCCCGAGTGTTTGTCAGGACATTCGAGAGCACATGCAAACGACCTGCGGGGTTGACAGAATTGCAACATTGTGTACAGAAGCCGAATGAAACTCTGAGGGATTACATCCAAAGATGGACCACTTTACACCACATAGTAGAAAATGTATCCCAACACCAAGCAGTTTGTGCCTTCAAGGAAGGCGTTCGGTATCGAGAGCTTAACTTGAAATTCGGTCGGACAGGAGATATGTCTCTGACCCGAATGATGGAAATAGCCACCCGGTACACTAATGGTGAAGAAGAGGACCGACTCCGCAGTGGAAAGGGCAAACCAGTCGCCCAAGACACCGGAGTGGGTCGGAAGCAGAAACGCAAAGCCGAGCCAGCAGGTCCAGGTGAAGCTGCAGTTGTAACTCAAGGAAAATTCAAGGGGAAGCCCAAGGGACCCTGGATCCCCAAGAAGGTGAAAGATCAGGCTGGGAACGATATGTTGGACTTGCCATGTCACATTCACACCAAGAAGGATGAAGAGGAAAATCTGATTTATCCCAAACATACCACTCGACAATGTCGGCTCCTGATCCAGCAGTTCCGAGAGAAACAACCCAGTGAAAAGGAAAAAGAGTCTGACAAGGATGGTGATCAGGAAGAAGATGATGACGGTTTCCCTAACGTCAATTCCACTTTGATGATTTTTGCTGACATTGAGAGTAAAAGTCGACTGAAAGTCATCAACAGAGAGGTAAACATGGTTGCTCCGGCAACAACGACATATTTGAAATGGTCAAAGACTCCCATCACATTCGACCAATCTGACCACCCACCGCACGTCGCCACCCCCGGGAGGCAAGCGTTGGTGGTCGACCCGGTCGTTGGGGGCACCCGACTGACCAAAGTCTTGATGGATGGTGGCAGCGGCTTGAACATTTTGTATGCAGAGACTCTTCGTGGGATGGGCATTCCGATGTCCAAGCTCAGTGAGAGCAACGTGCGGTTCCACGGTGTCATTCCAGGGAAGAAAGCTGATTCACTCGGACAGATCACTCTTGACGTGGTTTTCGGTGACTCAAAGAATTACCGCAAGGAGAAGTTGACATTTGAAGTTGTGGATTTTCACAGTGCCTATCATGCTATTCTGGGCAGAACTGCATATGCCCGTTTCATGGCTCGACCGTGTTACGTGTACCTCAAGCTGAAGATGCCTGGCCCCAGGGGCGTGATCACGGTCACTGGTAATCGGCAACGAGCAGAAGAGTGCCTCCAGAAGGGCTCTAAGATAGCCGATGAATAGATGGCAGCGATAGAAATGGAAGAATATAAGAAGACTGCAGATCCGAGTGATTTGTTGCGCGCTAAGAAGCCTGCTTCCGAGTCTGCATTTCAGTCGGCCGGTGAAACAAAGCCTGTTCACATTCACCCGACCGATCCCAGTGCTACTCCGACTCATATCTCAACAACACTCGACAATAAATAGGAAGAAGCGCTCATCAGTTCCTCCGTGAGAACTAGGACATCTTCGCATGGAAGCCGTCTGACATGCCGGGTGTACCCAGGGGGCTGGCTGAGCACCATTTCCGAGTCGATCCAAAGGCAAAACCCGTGAAAGAGCACCTCCGTCGGTCCGCTGCGGAGAAGAGAAAGGCAATCGGCGAAGAGGTGGCTCGGCTTTTGGCAGTTGAGTTCATCCGCGAAATTTACCACTCCGAGTGGCTCGCCAATGTTGTCATGGTTCCCAATAAGGATGATTCACTCCGTATGTGCATTGATTTCAAGCATATCAATCGGGCCTGCCCGAAAGATCATTTTCCTCTCCCCCGCATCGATCAGATAGTCGACTCAACTGCGGGATGTGAGCGATTGTCTTTCCTGGATGCATATTCCGGGTACCATCAGATCCGACTGTATGGACCTGATGAAATAAAAACAGCTTTTATCAGCCCATTCGGGTGCTTTTGCTACACCACCATGCCCTTTGGTCTCAAGAATGCTGGTGCCACATTCATGCGCATGATACAGAAGTGTCTGCTAGCTCAAATCAGTCAGAATGTAGAAGCATACATGGATGACATCGTGGTTAAGTCGCGCAAAAGTTCCGACCTGCTGACTGACCTAGCTGAAACCTTTGCCAATTTGAGAAGATATGATATCAAGCTTAATCCATCGAAGTGTACATTCGGAGTTCCAGGTGGAAAGTTACTCGGTTTCCTCGTTTCCGAACGTGGGATCGATGCAAACCCAGAGAAAGTTGGTGCAATCCTCTGAATGAAACGCCCTGTGCGTGTACACGAAGTTCAGAAGCTTACTGGTTGTTTGGCTGCTTTGAGTCGATTCATTTCTCGTCTCGGCGAAAAGGCATTACCTCTTTACCGACTGATGAAGAAATCTGATATGTTCGAGTGGACTCCGGAAGCTGACGCAGCGTTTGCAGAGCTCAAAGCCCTACTTTCCACCCAGTCGGTGCTTGCTGCTCCAATCAGCAAAGAACCTTTACTGCTTTATATAGCAGCCACTGGACAGGTTGTCAGTACGGTACTCACAGTCGAGCGGGAAGAAGAAGGTAAAACCTACAAGGTTCAACGCCCAATGTACTATATTTCTGAAGTCTTAACCCCATCCAAGCAGAGATATCCACATTATCAGAAGCTTGTCTATGGAATTTACTTGACCACAAAGAAGGTTGCACATTACTTCTCAGATCATTCAATTACAGTCGTCAGCGATGCTTCTTTGTCAGAAATTATGAACAACAGAGATGCAACTGCCCGAGTGGCAAAGTGGGCGATTGAACTCCTTCTGCTGGATATCAAGTTTGAAGCAAAGAAAGCGATCAAGTCTCAAGCGATAGCAGATTTCCTCGTCGAGTGGATTGAACAACAGTTACTGACCCAGATACAGTCGGAACATTGGACTATGTTCTTCGACGGGTCCAAGATGTTGAATGGTTCATGCGCTGGAGTAGTCCTGGTATCTCCACGAGGCGACAACCTCAGATATGTTCTTCAGATTCACTTTGATTCCTCCAACAATGAAGCTGAATATGAGGCACTCTTGTACGGGTTGCGTATGGCCATTTCACTCGGCGTCCGCCGCCTAATGGTTTACGGTGACTCAGATTTAGTGGTTAATCAAGTGATGAAGGAGTGGGACGTCAGGAGCCAAACTATGACTGGTTATTGCAATGCGGTGAGAAAGTTAGAAAAGAAGTTTGAAGGGTTAGAGCTCCATCATATACCCCGACTGAAGAATCAAGCAGCTGATGACTTGGCGAAAATAGGTTCCAAGCGGGAGCCTATTCCCAGCAATGTGTTTTTGGAGCATATTCACGCACCATCATTTCAAGAAGATCCCTTCACTGAAGAGCCCCCACAGCCTAAAAGTTCCACTAATCCGACTGAAGTTGAAATCCCAGCTGTGGTCGACTTGATCATGGAAGTTTTGATCGTTATTCCTGATTGGACAGTGCCGTATATCGCATATATTCTCAGGAAAGAGCTTCCAGAGGATGAAGAAGAGGCTCGCCAGATTGTCCGTCGAGCCAAAGCCTTTACAGTAATGGGGGGGCAACTCTATAGAGAAAGTGTCACTGGGGTCGTTCAGAAATGCATCACTCCGGAAGAAGGCCGAATGATCCTCGATGATATTCACTCGGGAACCTGTGGTCACCATGCGTCTTCTTGGGCCATCGTGGCCAAAGCGTATCGAGCAGGGTTTTATTGGCCGTGGGCAAATGAGATGGCAAAGGAAATAATTGACAAATGTGAGGGCTGTCAGTTCTACTCCAACATGTCCCACAAACCCGCTTCAGGCCTGAAGACCATTCCACTCGTCTGGCCATTCACTGTTTAGGGTTTAGATATGGTGGGACCTCTGAAGACTGGCAGGAGTGGTTTCACCCATGTGCTTGTAGCAGTCGACAAGTTCACCAAATGGATCGAAGCTAAACCTGTCAAAAACCTGGATGCAAGTACTGCAGTCAGCTTCATCAGAGGGTTAACATTTAGGTACGGAATCCCACACAGCATCATCTCGGATAATGGGTCGAACTTTGATTCTGATGAGTTCCGAGCTTTCTGTGCGTCCCAAGGTACTCGGGTTGACTATGCTTCAGTCGCCCACCCTCAGTCGAATGGACAAGCAGAAAGAGCGAACGGTTTGATTCTCAAAGGGCTAAAACCTCGATTGATGCGCGACCTCAAGCATACGGCCGGTGCTTGGGTAGATGAGCTACCGTCAGTCCTTTGGGGATTAAGAACAACACCAAATCGGTCGACTGGTCGAACCCCCTTCTTCATGGTCTATGGGGCTGAGGCTGTGCTGCCGAGTGACTTGCTTCACAATGCGCCCCGAGTAGAACTTTTTTCAGAAGCCGAAGCAGAACAAGCTCGAGAAGATGCTGTTGATCTTCTGGAAGAAGAAAGAGAGATGGCCTTGATCCGATCGACCATTTATCAGCAAGACCTTCGCCGATTATATGCCAGAAATGTGAAGGGTCGAGCATTTCAGGAAGGGGACCTTGTGCTCCGAGTGGACCAGCAACGGCCTCACAAACTTACCCCCGCTTGGGAGGGCCCCTTCATCGTCACCAAGGTGCTCCACAACGGAGCGTATCACCTCTACAATGTGGAGCATAATAAAGACGAGCCACGCGCTTGGAATGCGGAGCTACTCCGCCGTTTTTATACTTAAGTGTTCAGACTGATGAGATGTAATAAAGAGTACCTTTCAGTTCGTTTATCAAAGACATGGTTTTACAGTCTCCTAAATGATTGTTGTTACTAATACATGTGTCTAAAATCCCCCAGTGGGTGGCTTAGCCGCGAATCCGACTCGCCTAAGTTCAAAAAATCCTACCGAGTGATGAGCAACCCTCTCACTCGGGGGCTTAGCAGCAGTCCTGTACTCGCCTAAGTTTGTAAAATCCTACTGAGTGATGAGCAACCCTCTCACTCGGGGGCTTAGCTGCAGTCCTGTACTCGCCTAAGTTTGTAAAATCCTACCGAGTGATGAGCAACCCTCACACTCGGGGGCTTAGCTGCAGTCCTGTACTCGCCTAAGTTTGTAAAATCCTACCAAGTGATGAGCAAAACCCTCTCACTGGGGGCTTATCTGCAGTCCTATACTCGCCTAAGTTTGTAAAATCCTACCGAGTGATGAGCAACCCTCACACTGGGGGCTTAGCTGCAGTCCTGTACTCGCCTAAGTTTGAAAATCCTACCGAGTGATGAGCAATCCTCTCACTTGGGGGCTTAGCTGCAGTCCTGTACTCACCTAAGTTCAAAAAATCCTACCGAGTGATGAGCAACCCTCTCACTCGGGGGCTTAGCTACAGTCCTGTACTCGCCTAAGTTCAAAAAATCCTACCGAGTGATGAGCAACCCTCTCACTCGGGGGCTTAGCTGTAGTCCTGTACTCGCCTAAGTTTGTAAAATCCTTCCGAGTGATGAGCAATCCTCTCACTCGGGGGCTTAGCTGCAGTCCTGTACTCGCCTAAGTTTGTAAAATCCTACCGAGTGATGAGCAACCCTCTCATTCGAGGGCTTAGCTGCGGTCCTATACTGGCCTAAGTGTAAAACACACTCCATCCTGATCTGCAAGGACGACGAGGTGCAGGTCGTCCGCGATCCTCTCCTCAGAACTACGTCTGTTCCGAGTGAAGATACAAGTTCCACTCGGAAATAAAAACAAGCATATTTAAGGGCAAACTAAGTTCGGACGAAGGAGCTTAAAGTATTCGGGCATCAGGCCCGAAGGAGTTTTACAGTTACAAGATCACTCGGCATACCGAGGCAAATTGAATCGGATCATAAAAGTTCGGACGAAGGAGTTTAAAGCACTCGGGCATCAGGCCCGAAGGAGTTTTACGGTTACAAGATCACTCGGCATACCGAGGCAAATTGAATCAGATCATAAAAGTTTCATTCACTCCGTAGAGGGGCTGGCAGGCTCGACAAACTCGTCCAGGTCGATTCCATCTGCGATTCGAGTAGCAGCAGCAATGATGGTCTCCATGAAAGACTGGAAGTCGAGTTTCTTGGTGTTGGCGACCTTGATTGCCGCTAGCTTCTCTTCTCTGGCTTCCTTGCAGTGGACACGAACCAAGGACAAAGCTACGTCAGCACCGCATCGAGCAGCGGACTTCTTCCACTCCTGCACTCGACCAGGAATCTCGTTGAGTCAAGTCATCAGAGACTCGAGATCGTTTCGGAGCATGTCCCCTGGCCAGAGCGCTGTGTCGATCCGCGACACCGCAACCTTGAGTCGAGCAAGATATTCCAAGGCACTGGCAAGGCGAGACTCCAGTCGGAGCACATTCATGGCTGCTTCATCTTTGACAGGGGAGTTGATGGGGTCCAAGTTTGTCTCGACTTGCCCAGTCTCTTCCTCGAAGTCTTGACAGAATTCTGCACTCGCAGAGAAATAATGAGTCGACAGCAGTATGATGAGTCGACGAAAGCAAACCAATCGCACAGAGAAAAGTACCTTCAAGCATGAGGAATAATTTTTTGGCGAGTCCTCCCAGGTAGTTCTCCAGCTCGTCCCTCCTGCGGGTGATGTCTTCTACTTTGTCGGTCAGGGTCCGCTTGTCCTTCTGCAGACGAGTCACTTCTTTGTTGGCTTCGTCAAGAGCAGCCTTCAGCTTGGTATTCTCTCCCTCCAGCTTTCCGACTGAGGCCATCTTTTGGTCGGCAAGCGCCATTTTGTCTTCGGCGGTTTTCTTCGCAACCGCAAGGTCAAGGTCCTTCTTCTCCAAAGCCTGTCTCATTGTTTCTAGAAAGAATAACATTCGAATCAGAAAAAGGAGGAGAAAAGATGGCAAGAGAACCGGTCGACAAGCTTTCTTTACCAGTAGCGTCATCCTTAGCCTTCTGCAGGTTGTTTCGAGCCAACTCTAGGTCAAGATTGAGCTGGATTTGCTTCTTCTCCAAGTCGGCGAACCGGGCTCCAAGATCACAAGATTTCTGTGTTCAGAAGATAGTCAGTCCGCAGACACAAAGATTGGTTGCTTCCGAACAATAAAGTAGCAAGTTCAAATAGTTCTAAGACTACTGCCGAATCAAACATTCGCCAATAGTCTCGGGGACTACACCCAGTGGGTGCACTCAGCGTGCCCCCAC
Organism: Thinopyrum elongatum; assembly: GCA_011799875.1. Classification (NCBI taxonomy): domain Eukaryota; kingdom Viridiplantae; phylum Streptophyta; class Magnoliopsida; order Poales; family Poaceae; genus Thinopyrum; species Thinopyrum elongatum. The sequence continues at coordinate 121,852,204 of CM022303.1, read as the reverse complement.
TGGTCCAACTTTTTCAATCGACTTGGTCCGTCCAGTCAAAAAAAAAACTCAGACCATAGCCGACTGCCCGCAGTCGACTACGGTCTCGGGGACTACAACCAGTGGGTGCACTCAGCGTGCCCCCACTGGTAAAGGTTCCACTCGGCATGATCTGCCCAGACCGATTGGAAAAGCTCTGTTCAAAGACCCCCGCCGAATCAAACATTCGACGGCGATCTCGGGGACTACACCCAGTGGGTGCACTCAGCGTGCCCCCACTGGTTCAGAGATTCAATCAGCACAACCTAGTCGACTCAAGTAGAAAAACTACTCAACAGAAATTAAAACACCCAGTGGGTGTGCAGACTGACAATGGGTGTGCAATTAAGGTTCCAAAACGCTCATCCACAGAAGTCTTGCGGATAAAGCAGCAGTTTCTAAATATCATATCCTAACAGAACAAGCATCAAGATGGAGTTCAGTCGGAAGTAAGCTAACCTGGACATTGGCCTGAAGTGCTGAGCTGGCATCATAGGCAGCTTGACTGGCCTCGCGCACCACCTTCATCTGCTCCATCATAACGCCAGCCTGGCGTATAGCCTCCTTGGTAGCACTCACTTGGTCTTCTGGGACGTGATGGGTGGTGGGAGGTGCAGTCGGTGTATCGGTTGCAGTAGCTTGAGAGCTCGAGGCATGAAGTTGGACAGACGAAGCAAGGGCCGGCACAGTCGACGATGAAGGACGAACACTCGACAAGGGATTCGCAAAAGTAACGGAGGCACGGTTGAAGGCCCCGGATTGCTGGATAGCTGGTTCCGTCGCCGGTGTCGACTGAGGCGTCTTGCTAGCTGGTACCTTCTTGACCGAGGTCCTGCTCCTCCTACCCACGAGTTTCTGTGGCTCATCTTCATCATCGTCTTGAAGTTCAATAACATTTTGCGGAGCTGCAAAAGAATCGACCATAAGAGTTCAGTCGACTGTAGAATCGGCTAGCAAAGAAAAGACGAGATAACAGGGGTCATACCCGCTTTGGATGTGACCGCGTCCTCTATCTCCTCGTCACCATCATCTTGGTAAGCAGAAGTCCCGGAGGTAGCAGCGCTGCAAATCTCAAGGTTCACTCGGTCAAGCAAGTGAATGGGTCGACAACTGATATAAGATTCTTGGAACAAAGGGTGAAAACGAAACACTTACGCGGAGGCGACGGGAACGTCAACCTTGACCTTGGGCAAAGCCTTCCGTGGCTTTGACGGCACGGTCTTGAGCTGCTTCGGAACCTTCTCAGTCGGCACTGGAGAAGATGTCTGAGTGCACTTCGAAGTCTGTCCAGTCGGTGCTGCCACCTTGCCCCGGATACTTGCTGAGTCGTGCTTGTGCTTGGAACGCTTTTCCGCGCGAGGTGGAGAATCGACCTCCTCATCACTGCTCGAGTTTTTGTGCTCTTCATCACTCTCCCCATCGGAGTTCCAGTTGCCGCTGTTGCCTCCGCTCTCTTCTCCTTCCTGGATCTGCTCCCCGTTGGGCATCGAGTACATCTCAGTATATATCTGCGAAGCAAAGAATCGAACAAGCATCAGTCGGTTCCAAAGACAGTTTACAAATTAGAGTAAAAGTCACTCGACATCGAAGGTCTGACCTTGTCTGGTTCGTTATCAGCGCTGAGTGGCGGAATTCTCCTGGACCCCCTGGGGTTGTCTTTGTTTCCGGTAATGCCCTGCAGCCACTGCGCCACCGTCTCCTCGGCAACTTCCTCCGGGTGGATCCGAGCAGAATCATCGGCGCCCGAGTACATCCACATAGGATGATCGCGGGCCTGGAGCGGCTGGATGCGGCGAGTGAGAAACACCTCTAGCAAATCCATGCCGGTCACACCATCGCGGACAAGTTGGATTACGCGTTCAACCAACATATTCACCTCCGCCTTTTCTGCTGGAGTCACTTTCAAGGGAGAGGGCTTTTCAATTCGCCCCATGGTAAAGGGGGGAAGGCCAGTCGACTGACCAGGAGTTGGTTTGTCCTTACAATAAAACCAGGTCGACTGCCACCCTCTCACCGAATCGGGAAGAGTCATAGGCGGAAAAGTGCTTTTTCCTCTCATCTGGATCCCTAGACCTCCGCACATCTGGATCACGTGCATCCTCTCATCACTCGGATTGGCCTTTTTCATAGACTATGAGCGGCAAGTAAAGATATGTTTGAAGAGACCCCAATGCGGTCGACAACCCAGGAAATTCTCACACATGGAGACAAACGCAGCGAGGTATGTGATGGTGTTCGGAGAAAAGTGATGAAGTTGGGCCCCAAAAAAGTTTAGAAAACCTCGAAAAAAAGGATGAGGGGGCAGAGAAAAACCACGGTCGACGTGGGTCGCGAGGAGGACGCACTCACCCTCCTGCGGCTGCGGCTCGGTCTCATCACCTGGCAGCCTCCAGGATCCATGAGCGATCAAGCCCCCCTCGACCAGATCCTCCATATCCTCTTGCTGAATCATGGAGCGAATCCAATCGCCCTAGATCCAGCCGGGCAGCAGGCCGGATCTCGACGACGATCCACCCCGACTCGTCTTCTTGCCCTTCGCTGCCGCCGTCGCTTTCTTCGCACGCTCCAGGGCCGCTGTCTTCTCCTTCCCCATCGCGGCAGGCTGCGCTCGGACGGGGCGGCGGCGTCGAAGGTGGCGGCGAATGTGGTGGTGAAATAGGAGAAGAGGAAGGGGATGGGGAGCACAGTGCCAGGCTCATCGACCCCGACGCCTTATATGGGCCTGCTCCCAAGTGGCTGACTTGTGGGCCCAGGCATTCCAGTCAAATCCCACAACAGTCGCGCGCTGGATATGTGGCGAAAAAGGTGGCGCGAGAATCGAGGCGTTCCTGCCTAACCCGCTCCGTTTACTACGGTACTCTCTGTCCCGCGCACTTCTCCAAATTTCGAATCCCGTGAGATCCGGAAAGCGGCAGCGTGACCAATCACGCCGAGGATTTTATACCATACCAACACTCAGAGCTTATCAGCAAAAATCACTCGACGACCTCTTAATGGACCCAGGCGACTGAAAATGAAGTTGAAGTTTTTACAAAGATCACCGGCCCGGTTAGAATGCCTCTGAAGCATATAAATCAGGTCGGAACCATCTTCAACCCCTTCTCCACTCGGACCCAGATCCATTCGAGGGCTAATGACGAAGACATGTACCTAGGGTAGGGTAATAGGCCTGACCTAGACACCCTTCCCCGAGGACACTGCTCTAAGGCCAAGGACATTCAAAGGATAGCATCATCTACCGACTGAAATCACCACAGGGTGCAACCCACCCGACCAACAGTTCACTCGAATAACCCAATTCCATTCGAGCGGGGTGTACTCACTCGACCACACCAGAAACCACTCGGAAGACAGAAGATCTAGGGTCACTCAGGATGGCAATGGTCAGGCGTTCACTCCGTAGTCTTAATGATCATTTATTTGCCTTTATTGCTGGCGTTATCAGTAACGTCCTGTCTTTATGAACATTGAACCCCTTGTAACGTGGGACGGCTGGGGTCCTGGCGCACTCTATATAAGCCACCCCCCTCCGCTGGCACAAGGGTTCGCACCCCCTGTAACTTCACGCATAATTCAATCGATTGAGCATCCGGGCACCGAGACGTAGGGCTGTTACTTCCTCCGAGAAGGTCCTGAACTCATAAATCTCGCGTGCACAACCTCATCGTAGCTAGGATCTTGCCTCCTCATACCTACCCCCTATTCTACTGTCAGACTTAGAACCACGACAGGTAGAAATCAAAAAGGAGCATCAAGTGTTGATGGTTAACAAGACCACTAGTTTCAAGAAAAAGGGCAAAGGGAAGAAAGGGAACTTCAAGAAGAATAGCAAGCAAGTTGCTACTCCCGGGAAGAAGCCCAAGTCTGCACCTAAGCCTGAAACTGAGTGCTTCTACTGCAAAGGGACTGGTCACCGGAAGCGGAACTGCCACAAGTATTTGGCGGATAAGAAGGATGGCAAAGTGAAAGGTATATTTGATATACATGTTATTGATGTGTACCTTACTAATGCTCGTAGTAGCACCTGGGTATTTTATACTGGTTCTGTTGCTCATATTTGCATCTCGAAATAGGAGCTACGGATTAAACAAAGATTGGCTAAGGACGAGGTGACGATGCGCGTGGGAAATGGTTCCAAAGTCGATGTGATCGCCGTCGGCACGCTACCTCTACATCTACCTTCGGGATTAGTTTTAGAATTGAATAACTGTTATTTGGTGCCAGCGTTGAGCATGAACATTATATCTGGATCTTGTTTGATGCGAGATGGTTATTCATTTAAATCAGAGAATAATGGTTGTTCTATTTATATGAGTAATATCTTTTATGGTCATGCACCCTTGAGAAGTGGTCTATTTTTGTTGAATCTCGACTGTAGTGATACACATATTCATAATATTAAAGCCAAAAGATGCAAAGTTAATAATGATAGTGCAACTTATTTGTGGCACTGCCGTTTAGGTCATATTGGTGTAAAGCGCATGAAGAAACTCCATGCTGATGGGCTTTTGGAATATCTTGATTATGAATCACTTGATACTTGCGAACCATGCCTCATGGGCAACATGACTAAAACTCCGTTCTCCGGAACAATGGAGCGAGCAACTGACTTATTGGAAATAATACATACTGATGTATGCGGTACGATGAGTGTTGAGCCTCGCGGCGGGTATCATTATTTTCTGACCTTCACAGATGATTTGAGCAGATATGGGTATATCTACTTAATGAAACATAAGTCTGAAACATTTGAAAAGTTCAAAGAATTTCAGAGTGAAGTGGAAAATCATCGTAACAAGAAAATAAAGTTTCTGCGATCTGATCGTGGAGGTGAATATTTGAGTTATGAGTTTGGTCTTCATTTGAAACAATGTGGAATAGTTTCGCAACTCACGCCACCTGGAACACCATAGCGTAATGGTGTGTCCGAATGTCGTAACCGTACTTTATTAGATATGGTGCGATCTATGATGTCTCTTACCGATTTACCACTATCATTTTGGGGTTATGCATTAGAGACAGCTGCATTCACGTTAAATAGGGCAACATCTAAATCCGTTGAGACGACACCATATGAACTGTGGTTTGGCAAGAAACCTAAACTGTCGTTTCTTAAAGTTTGGGGCTGCGATGCTTATGTGAAAAAGCTTCAAACTGATAAGCTCGAACCCAAATCAGAGAAATGCGTCTCCATAGGATACCCAAAGGAGACTGTTGGGTACACCTTCTATAAAAGATCCGAAGGCAAGATATTCGTTGCTAAGAATGGATCCTTTCTAGAGAAGGAGTTTCTCTCGAAAGAAGTGAGTGGGAGAAAAGTAGAACTTGATGAGGTAATTGTACCTTCTCCCGTATTGGAAAGTAGTTCATCACAGAAATCAGTTCCAGTGATGCCTACACCAATCAGTGAGGAAGTTAATGATGATGATCATGAAACTTCGGATCAAGTTACTACTGAACCTCGTAGGTCAACCAGAGTACGTTCCGCACCAGAGTGGTATGGTAATTCTGTTCTGGAAGTCATGTTACTAGACCATGACGAACCTATGAACTATGAGGAAGCGATGATGAGCCCAGATTCCGCGGAATGGCTTGAGGCCATGAAATCTGAGATGGGATCCATGTATGAAAACAAAGTGTGGACTTTGGTTGACTTGCCCGATGATCAGCAAGCCATAGAGAATAAATGGATCTTCAAGAAGAAGACTGACGCTGACGGTAATGTTACTGTCTACAAAGCTTGACTTGTTGCGAAAGGTTTTCGACAAGTTCAAGGAGTTGACTACGATGAGACCTTCTCACCCGTAGCGATGCTTAAGTCTGTCCGAATCATGTTAGCAATTGCCGCATTTTATGATTATGAAATTTGGCAAATGGATGTCAAAACTGCATTCCTTAATGGATTTCTTAAAGAAGAGTTGTATATGATGCAACCAGAAGGTTTTGTCGATCCTAAAGGTGCTAACAAAGTGCGCAAGCTCCAGCGATCCATTTATGGACTGGTGCAAGCATCTCGGAGTTGGAATATACGCTTTGATGAAGTGATCAAAGCATATGGTTTTATACAGACTTTTGGAGAAGCCTATCTTTACAAGAAAGTGAGTGGGAGCTCTGTAGCATTTCTGATATTATATGTGGATGACATATTGTTGATTGGAAATGATATAGAATTTCTGGATAGCATAAAAGGATACTTGAATAAAAGTTTTTCAATAAAAAGACCTCGGTGAAGCTACTTAAGTATTAGCATCAAGATCTATAGGGATAGATCAAGACGCTTAATAGGACTTTCACAAAGCACATACCTTGACAAAAATTTGAAAGAGTTCAAAAAGGGATCAGTCAAAGAAAGAGTTCTTGCCTGTATTCAAGGTATAAAGTTGAGTAAGACTCAAAGCATGACCACGGTAGAAGATAGAGAGAGAATGAATGTCATTCCCTATGCCTCAACCATAGGTTCTATAAAGTATGCCATGCTGTATACTAGACCTATTGTGTACCTTGCCATGAGTTTGGCAAGGGGTTACGATAGTTATCCAGGAATGGATCACTGGACAGCGGTCAAAATTATCCTTAGTTACCTAAGAGGACTAAGGAAATGTTTCTCGGTTATGGAGGTGACAAAGAGTTCGTCGTAAAGGGTTACGTCGATGCAAGCTTTGACACTGATCCGGATGACTATGAGTCTCAATCTGGATACATATTGAAGGTGGGAGCAATTAGCTAAAGTAGCTCCGTGCAGAGCATTGTAGACATAGAAATTTGCAAAATACATACGGATCTGAATATGGCAGACCCGTTGACTAAAACTCTCTCACAAGCAAAACATGATCACACCTTAGTACTCTTTGGGTGCTAATCACATAGCGATGTGAACTAGATTATTGACTCTAGTAAACCCTTTGGGTGTTGGTCACATGGCGATGTGAACTATGTGTGTTAATCACATAAAGATGTGAACTATTGGTGTTAAATCACATGGCGATGTGAACTAGATTGATGACTCTAGTGCAAGTGGGAGACTGATGGAAATATGCCCTAGAGGCAATAATAAAGTTGTTATTTATATTTCTTTATATCATGATAAATGTTTATTATTCATGCTAGAATTGTATTAACCGGAAACTTAGTACATGTGTGAATACATAGACAAACAGAGTGTCCCTAGTATGCCTCTACTTGACTAGCTTGTTTATCAAAGATGGTTATGTTTCCTGACCATAGACATGTGTTGTCATTTGATGAACAGGATCACATCATTAGAGAATGATGTGATGGACAAGACCCATCCGTTAGCTTAGCATAATGATCGCTAAGTTTTATTGCTATTGCTTTATTCATGACTTATACATATTCCTCTGACTATGAGATTATGCAACTCCCAAATACCGGAGGAACACATTGTGTGCTATCAAACGTCACAACGTAACTGGGTGATTATAAAGATGCTCTACAGGTGACTCCGAAGGTGTTTGTTGGGTTGGCATAAATCGAGATTAGGATTTGTCACTCCGAGTATCGAAGAGGTATTTCTGGGCCCTCTCGGTAATGCACATCATATGAAGCCTTGCAAGCAATGTGACTGTCGGGGATATCGTGCGACATATGCCAGGGGGTGGCTTATCGTGGATGGGGACAAAAGTACGTCGCCGGGCTCTAGAAGCGGGAGTTAGCGAGACCGCGTACGCTTGCGAATATTAACCAGGTTCGGGGCTCTCCTAGGAGATAACACCCCTAGTCCTGCTCTACGGGGTCTCCGCATGATCACTACTTCACAGGTAGCTACAAGCTCGCTCCTCGAGCTGTTTGGCTAGAGGAGGAAGAAGGGCAAGGCTAGCTCTACTCCACTCTCTCTGCGTGTGTGTGTGGGTGCTTGACGAGGCGTCTGCCAAGGTGCCAGCCACCAACCCCCTGCATGGGGTGACCTGGGGGGTTTATATAGGCCTACCCCCCAGGGATACAATGGTAATCCGGCCGGGCGTAGGACCCGGCCGTTAGTATCTCTGGTCGCCAGCTTCTCCGCCGACTGCAGGGGCCCGCCGCCTGGTGGGTCCTCCCGGCGGTCTCGTACTCGGCCGACAAGCTGGGCCCACCGCTTGCGGGTCCTGTCGGCTGCGTAGCACTGTAGCCGTGCCACTGATGATGCATGCTTGGTCGGGGAGAGCGTGGCTACAGTTCCGCCGCCTGGCGGGCGTTTCACTGTAGCCACTCCCCGTCTCTTCTGGTTAATGGCACACAAACTTCAAGGAAGGGGGAGGGCCACCTGCCAGGAGCCGACCTCCCACTAAGCCGACTGGTCTGGGCTCGCCGCTTTCTGGCTTGTCATGGACAGGTAGGGCCCACCGCCTGCGGGCCGTACTGGCCGCCCGTCGCGGGAGCATGGCTACCTCTGCCATGGGTGATGTCATGAGCGGCATGGCAACAGTCCTGCGCTGGGCACGGGATGCCTGCGTGGTACGCTGAACTGTGTCCACGCTCTGCCCTGGATTTGGGGGTGGCAGGCCTGTACTGTAGCCATGCCCTGTCTCCTCATGTTTATATTGGCGCCGACTTTGAAGGCGCGAGGGGCCGCCTGCTAGGATTCGGCTTCCCAGGAGGCCGCCTACTAGGAGTCGGCCCACTTCATGGCCATCTTGTGGACTCCGCCGCCTCCTGGCAACCGGCTGCTCGGACCAGCCGGCCTCAAGAAGGCGGCCCTTTGCCTTGATGTTTGAGGGGCGCAGCCTGCACCGATGTCTTAAAATACCAAAGGGAGCTGATGGGGCTGCCTGTGGTCATTTACTCCGAGAGTAGTCCCCGAAGCTGATGAGGCGCTGCGGCTGAAGGGGCGAGAAGCCTTAGCAGCTTCATATTCCGGGTCGCCTGGTGTTCTGCTTCGTCCATCTTCCGAGGTGCCGACTGGTATGTGTCGGCCATGACCAGGCAGGCCGCATGGCGATTTCGAAATGTCGTGGTGGGGACCAGGTGGCATGCCAGCCAGACGTCGGGCGTGCCGCCCGCGCATGTCGGCCATGTGGCGTCATCACGTCAAGCCGGCCTACCAGCTCACGCGCGTGACGGGATGGCGACGCAGGCCGGGGCCCGCCACTATAGTGCCTCGGCACGCGCGCGGATCCGCTGCAGCCGAGGTGGATGGTTGGGCTCCTACGGCAGTTAATTTGCGCCTTTACTGGCGCCGCAATCGTGGGAACGTGGGGGAGTGGGCGTAGTTAATCCCACGATCCCCCACGCCCCCGCCCCCTCAGCTTCCCCGCCTGTGGCTATAAGTAGGGGGAGGAGGGAGGCGGTAGATGCACGCGCGCCCTCCTCTCCCTTTGCTGTTCTTCATCTTCTCCGCTGCCGCCGCGCCCTTTCCTCCCGTCGAAGTGCTGCCGCAGCCCACCGTCATCGATTGTCCCCTCGCTGCGGCTTCCTTGCTCCGCCGCAGCCTCGCCCGCTCACCACCGCACCGCGCCTGCGACGAGTTCCTTCATCCATGGCGCGCTCATGAGCCGGCGACTGGGACGGCTCCAACATCCATGACGATCACCTCTCCTTCCTCCGTCAAACACGGCGGCTGCCCCAGGAGGCGAATGTGCAGGTGCGCATTCCCCCTGAAGCAGAAATCTCATCGGCGCCGGAGGACGATGAACGCATCGTCTTCCGGTCCCATTTCCTTTGCGGCTTGGGCCTTCCGGCGAGCGGCTTCCTCCGCTCCTTCCTCGACTTCTACCAAGTCCAGCCGCACCACCTCACGCCAAACACAGTGGTGCTGCTGGCCGCCTTCGTCACCATGTGCGAAGGGTACCTCGGCACTCTCCCCACCCTCGAACTCTGGGAGGAGTGCTTCTACCTCAAACTTGGCACCGCCGCCAAGGGCCAGGCGGCTCAATGCGGAGCCTGCGTGGCAGTGCGGCGCCTGGGCACCGGGAACCGCGTCCCGTCCATCTCCCTGCTGCAGTCGGCCAAGCTGTGGCAGAAATCCTATTTCTACGTCAGGAGCATCCACCCGACAAGTGACTACGTCAACTTGCTGGCCTACGCAGCCGGCCCGCCAGCCGAGCCGCGCGCCAACTGGCAGTACAGGCCGAGTTCCCTGTCGGCCACCTCCTCCGCCGCCCTTGCCTGACTTCATGCGATGACGGACTCGAAGGGACTAAATGGCTCGGACTTGCTGGCCGCCTTCGTGACATGCCGGGTGCTCCCCCTCCAAGCCCGGCCTCACATCATCAGCTGCATGAGCGGGCACCAGGACCCGTGCTGGATGTGCACACGGGACCTGCTGGACGTGGAGGTGGTCCGGCTGGTCAACTATATCTCCAACTGCAAGCTGTCGGAGGCGGACTGGCGGTTCGGCATGCGGCCGTACGACCGCGCACATCCGCCGCCTGCGGTGAGTCTTGTAATTCTTTTCTCTTGCTGGTCTGAGTTCTTGTTCCGCCGCCTGACCAGTCGGCCATGGTGCAGGTTCTCCCGGCCCAGTCGGCCGCCGGTGCTCTGGATCCAGGTCAGCAGTATATGCCGGACCGAACGAGGAGCGACGTGGAAGACCCCGACTTGGGGGCGGCCGCCATGGAGGAGGACAACGCCACAGGTGGCGGCGATGGAGCAGGCGGCTCCGGGGAAGGAGGCGGCCTTAAGGACTGGCCGGATGACGATGAGGAGGAGAACGAGCCGCACCGCCCGCACGGCACCGACAGGGCGGGCGCGAGCTCCTCAGTCGCGCCAACCGCACCAGGCGGCCCGCAAAAGCGCCGAGCTGGCTCGTTGCTGTTCGGCAGCCGGCCGAAGAAGTCCAAGAATGCGGCCGCTGCGACCAGGTAGCAAGAGGCCGCCGCAAGAGCGGCTCAGTTCCAGAGGGCCCCGAAGCAGTCTCTGATGGTGTCCGCGTAAGTGCTTGGTTGTGTTTTCCTTTCTTCTTCCTTGCAAACTTTTTCTGAGTTTTCTCTTGTCTTGCTTGAATCAGGGCCCCACTCACTCTTGAGCGGTCTGCCGCTGCTTCCGTGATCGGGGAGGTGGAAGGCTCCGCTAATACCCGCCGCATGGACCCGCTCGCCGACCTTCGGGCGGCGACGGAGAGGAACGTGCGGGAGGCGCGCAAGGAGCGGGAGGAGGCGGAAAGGCAGGAGGCGGAGGTGGCCAAGGCAGCGCGGGCGGACGTGGACGCGGCGGCCAAGGCCCAAGCGGACGCCGCCGCCAAGGCTCAGGCAGACGCGGCCGTTAGGGCGCAAGCATAAGAAACCGCGCGCGGCCGGACCATGCGACTTGTCATTCCATTGCGCGCGGCGCCACCAGCGCCAGAAATCCCAGTGCCGGCTGGAGGGGCCGGCCATGACCAGCCGGTTGTGGAGAGGAGAGGAGGCGACGCCATCGTCTTAAAGGCGGAGGTGCCCCCACAAGCGCCGACTGCCGGGGGCCGAGGCAATCGGCCTGACGTGCCACCGGCGCCGCCGGTCAGTGGTGAGTTGGTGGTAGGGGCGACTCCCGTGGTCCGCCCCTCGGTGCACCGGCGTGCGACGAAGGCGGCCTCGGCGCCACGGGCGCAGGAGATCGGGGCCGCGAGCTCGTCGGCCCCAGACGTAGACGCCACCAGTGCCGCCCCACCAGGATGGACGCCTGGGGGCGGGACGGGCGTGCTGAACAAGGCCGCGCAGGACATTCAGGCCTAGCTCCAGGCCCAAGGCGCCGCCCTCCAGCAGTGTACGAAGGCGTTCTTGGCGACGCGGATAGCCGTTCGGGTATGCCTCTTTGCTTTGTTTTTTGATTCTCGCAGTCTTCCGTGGGGGCGCGCCAGTGCACCCACTGGGTGTAGCCCCCGAGTTCCGGACCGGCTGCTGAGCAGGCGGCTCGGAACTTTAAGGTAGGTTCCAAGTGCTAACTTGTTTTCTCTTCTTTGGTCTTCGTTGCAGGACTATCACAACATACGCGCAGCCGCCTTCAACTCCTAGGTCCAGGAGTTGGCTAAGCGGACCGCCAACCTCACCGAAAGCCGGCGTAAGCATTCTGTCTTCTTCCTCGTGGGGGCGCGTCAGCGCACCCGCTGGGTGTAGCCCCCGAGATTCGGGCCGACTGCTGAGCAGTCGGGCTGGATCTTCTGGCAACCACTTTTCTTTTTTGGTCATGTTTGTTGATTGTCCTCTCTTTCTCATTTTTGCAGGAGCCAACGCCACATTGCAGCAGCATCTGGGTGAAGTCCAGACCGAGCTGCGCGTCAAGGAGGAGGAGCGCCATAAGGCGGCCCTGGAGCGCGACCGTTTGGCCAAGAAGTTGGCGGACCAGGCGGACCAGCACAAGGCGGAGCTCCAGGAGCTCAAGGAGGCGGAAGGCGCCCTTCAGGCCGAGTTTGAGGTCGAACGCTCAAAGTGGGCCGAGAAGGAGGCGATCCTCACCGCTGGCTACAGCGAGATTGAGGACATGATTGACGGTAAACTTCTTTCTTTGGAATAGCTGCCGACTGCAACGGGAGTCGGCTTCTGATCTTTGTTTTTCTTTTGCGTAGACTTCTTTCCTTTTCACGCCGTCGCCGTCAGCTAGGCCATCAAAACATGAACGAGCAGCTCCTGGCCGTCAGGACACGTTTGCAGCCGATTCACCGTCTGCTCCGCCGCCTTCAGCATGCCGGGTCTCAGCTGGTTTCCGCCCTTTGGCCAGGCGGCCAAGCTCCACACACCCCCAGTCGGACCGCCGACTGGTTGGAGGCGGCAATCGGCCGCTTCGAGGCTTGGAAGGGCTCCTCCGCTCGGGCAGGCGCCCGAAGAGCCTTGGAGTTCATCAAGGCGTGGTATCCTAGGCTGAACCTAGCCTAGTTGGCCACGTTTCGGCAGGAGGCCATGGAAGAGTTGGTGGCAGTGGGGCCTGCGCTCACCCATCGGGCGGTGCCGATCGCCGAGTAAACCGACACCAGCGTCTTCTTCCCCGAGCTGGACGAGGAGGGTGCCGAGGTGCCGATGAACTGGTTCGGGCTTAACCCGGATGACGGTGAGGAATCGGCGGAAGAAATCGCCTCAAGCGACGAAGGCGTGGACGAGGAAGATGAGGGTGGTGAAGGCGACACACCGGAGGGCAGAGGAGACGCACAGCCTCAGCTTGATCGGGCCTCGAGCAACGAGCCGCGTGCGAGTGCACCGACTGCTGCTGAAGGCGACCAAGCCGAGACTCGCCAGACGGCCACTCCACCAGCTGGCGCCACCGACTCCACCAACCTGCCAGACTCGCCTGTTGCTCCTTTGGCCTAGGCTGCCAACTTTTCTTATCTTTTCCTGCTTTGGTAATCTTTAGAACAAACTTTGTTAAATTCACGTAGTTCCACCCGCTGGGGGTGTATTCAAACTTTGTTGAATGCTGGCCGAGGGCCTCTTGCTATGTGATTTAATTCTCGCACAAGATGTGCTTCGCCGAGCTCTGACTTGTCTTGCTTTCTGTTCTTTTGGCTTTTTCCTTTGCCGCTTTCCCTTGGCTGCCACCTTGCCGGCCAGACAGCCATTCTTCGATCTGCTGGCCTGGTCAAGTACTTGGCCATTTTGGGAAGACAAGTACTTTGGCCGCTTAGAACATAGCAATTTAAGTGAGAAGCCGGCCGGCCGGCTGCTCAGCAACCGGACGGCGAGGCGAGGAGCCGACTTGGCCTATGTGGGTGCTTTCGTCCTTAGCCATTTTTCATGTGAGCACCATTTCCTGCCTTTGACTCTTGCCTGCCAGACAGTCGCTCTGCAAGCTGCGGCTTTATGGCAAGGGTGGGCTTAGATGCCGGCACACTACTTGTCCGACTGCAGGTAGAGCCAACATAGTACAAGGCGGCAAGCCCCCGGGCCGACTGGTCGGACCCGGTGTCGGGCGGAGGAATGAAATAGCATACTCACAGGCATGGAATTTATCATACACATAAGAAAGGTAGCCCCCGAGTGCTCCTCGAGGGACCCGGTGCCTTTGCCCTTAGTACAAAAGGTAGCGTGGTACATACTGCATTTAACTGTAAAATCTTTGGAGGAGATTTGCGTTCCATGGGCGCTCTGTTTCCTTGCCGGAATCGTCCCTTTTGCGCGCCCTGGGCTTCTGCGCGTCAATGAGGTAATAGGAGTCATTGCCCAAGGCTTTGCTGATGATGAAGGGGCCTTCCCAAGGGGCCGAGAGCTTGTGCTGGCCGGCTGTTCGCTGGATCAGCCGGAGCAAAAGGTCTCCCTCTTGGAAGGATCGTGGCTTGACCTTCCGACTGTGGTAGCGGCGCAGGCTCTGCTGGTAGATGGCGGACCGGCTGAGTGCTAATAGCCAGCCTTCTTCCAGCAGATCGATGCCGTCTTCTCGTGCTTCCTTCGCCTCCGCCTCCGTGTACATGGTGACGCGAGGCGAGTTGAACTCGATGTCAGTTGGGATGACGGCCTCGGCCCCGTACACGAGGAAGAAGGGAGTGAAATCGGTTGATCTGTTCGGAGTGGTGCGGAGGCTCCAGAGGACGGCCGGCAACTCGTCGATCCAGCAGCTGGCCGAGCGCTCCAGTGGCTCGACCAGTCGGGGTTTGTTGCCGGATAAGATGAGGCCGTTTGCTCATTCTACTTGGCCATTTGACTGCGGATGGGCAACAGACGCTAAGTCCAGTCGGATGCCCTGCGTTGCGTAGAAACGGGCCAAGGCGCCTTTGGCAAAGTTAGTGCCATTGTCAGTGATGATGCTGTGTGGTACACCGTACCGGACGGTGATATCTGCAATGAAGGTCACAGCGGTCGGACCATTTAGTTTCTTGATTGGTTTTGCTTCAATCCACTTGGTGAATTTGTCCACGGTGACAAGTAGATGGGTCATGCCACCGCGTGCTGTCTTGAATGGGCCCACCATGTCCAACCCCCAGACGGCAAAGGGCCAGGTAAGCGGGATGGTCTTGAGTGCAGAAGCCGGCAGATGTTGCTTGGAGCTGAATTTTTGGCACCCCTTGCATTTCTTGACTAGATCCTTGGCGTCCTCCAAAGCAGTCGGCCAGAAGAAACCATGGCGGAAAGCTTTGGTGACAAGGGATCTGGAGGCCACGTGGTCGCCGCACTCGCCTTGGTGTATGTCTCTGAGGATTGCATTGCATTTCTCTGGTTCGACGCGGCGTTGGAACATGTGGGTCACGCTGCGCTTGACAAGCTCTCTGTTTACTATCGTGTAAGCTCCTGCCCGGCGTTGCACCTGCCGGGCCGAGATCTCATCAACTGGCAGCTTTCCGCTTACCAGAAAGTTGAGGATGGGCTGCGCCCATGATGGTGCTTTGACTTCATCCACTGTCATTACGGCCACTGAAACTAGGGCTGTTGGGTTGGGAGGTGGCGGGGGGGGGGGGGGAGTCGGCCGCGTATTGCTGCGTTGTTGGAGTCCTTGGGATGGCCGCTGCAGCCCCTGGGCCGGGTTGAAGAACCCCTGGGCCGGGTGCGACTGCCGCAATCCCCGAGCCGCTTGGTGAAGTCCTCGAGCCGGCTGCCGCAGCCCCCGGGCCGGGTTGCGAAGTCCCCGGGCCAGCTGCTGCAGCCCCCGGGCCGGGTTGCAAAGTCCCCGGGCCAGGTGCGATTGCTGCAGTCCCCGTGCCGCTTGCCGAAGTCCCCGGGCCAGCTGCTGCAACCCTTGAGTCGGATCCAGCTGCCTCGGGAGCAGCCGGCACAAAGATGGATTCTGATTCCGGGGAAGGCTTGATAGACGGCTTGCGGAGGCACTGATGGGACACGCCAGCTGGTATGGCTTGCCTGGTGGAGCCGACCCGTGCCAGGGCGTCTGCTTGCTCGTTGTCGGCCCGTGGCACGTGAAGGAACTCGCATCCATCAAAATATCCGCTGATCTGCTGGACGAGGAAGCGGTAGCTCGCCATATTTGCATCCTTGGCGTCCCAGCCGCCAGACGACTGTTGGACCACCAAGTCCGAATCGCCGTAGCACAGAATCCGGCGGATGCCAATCTCCTTGGCCAGCCGGAGTCCGTGTACTAGCGCCTCGTACTCGGCCACGTTGTTGGAGGCGGCAAAGTGGATTTGCAGCGTGTATCTGAGCTTGTCGCCTTTGGGAGAGGCGAGGACGATGCCGGCTCCCAAACCAGTGCGCATCTTCGAGCCATCACAGTGCATCCGCCAATGAGTGGAGTCTGGAGCTGGCGGCAGGTACTGGGTCTCGGCCCAGTCGACGAGGAAGTCGGCCAGTGCTTGGGACTTGATGGCGGCGCGAGGCTCGTAGAAGATGGTGTAGGGGGCCAACTCGATGTCCCACTTGGCCACTCGGCCCGATGCATCTCTGCTACCTATGATCTCCGCAAGCGGGGCATTGCAGACGACCGTGATGGGATGCTCTTGAAAGTATGGCTTGAGCTTCTTGGCGGCAAAATGCACGCCATAGCACAACTTTTGGTAGTGGGGGTAGTTCTGCTTGGATGCTGACAGCACCTCACTCAAGTAGTAGACGGGCCTCTGGACCGGCTATGCCTTGCCATCCTCTCGGCGCTCTACCACCATAATTGTACTGACCACCCGGCTGGTGGCGGCGATGTAAAGAAGCATGGGCTCCTTGGCAGCCGAAGCGGCCAGGACGGGCGGCGTGGACAACATCTTCTTGAGTTGGAGGAAAGCCTCGTCTGCCTTGTCGTTCCACTCGAAATGAGTGGTTTTCTTCATCAAATGGTAAAGTGGAAGAGCCTTCTCACCCAGCCGACTGATGAAGCGGCTGATGGATGCCATGCAGCCGGTGAACTTCTGAATGTCTCACAGTCGGGTGGGCCTCTCCATCCTCTCGATGGCCTTGATCTTGACAGGGTTGCACTCTATGCCGCGCTCTGGGACAAGGAAGCCGAGGAGCTAGCCGGCAGGTACTCCGAAGGCACACTTTTCTGGGTTGAGCTTGATTTGGAAACGGCACAGGTTATCAAAGGTTTCCTTGAGATCTTCAAGGAGGGTACCGTGCTTCTCCGTCTTCACCACAATATCGTCCACATAAACATGGGCATTTCTGCCGAGTTGCTTGAGGAGGCACTTCTGCATGCAACACTGAAATGTGGCGCCGGCGTTTCTCAAGCCGAATGTGATGGTCAGGTAGCAGAAGGCTCCGAATGGTGTAATGAAGGCGGTCTTCAGGCGGTCGGCCGGGCTTAACTTGATCTGGTGGTACCCCGAGTAGGCATCCAAAAAACTCAACAGCTCGCATCCAGATGTGGAGTCTATCACTTGGTTAATCCGAGGCAAGGTAAACGGATCTTTCGGGCAAGCTTTGTTGAGGCTGGTGTAGTCAATACACATGCGCCATTTGTTGTTCTTCTTTAGTATAAGGACTGGGTTGGCAAGCCACTCTGGGAAGAATACTTCCGTAATGAAGCCAGCTGCTAGAAGCCGAGCTATCTCTTCACCAACAATTCCTCTCTTCTCCTCCGACAGGCGGCGGAGGGGTTGCCTGACTGGTTTTGCATCTGCTCTGACATGTAGCTTGTGCTCGGCGAAATCCGTCAGAACACCCGGCATGTCCATTGGAGACCACGTAAAGATGTCCCGATTCTGACGGAGGAAATCGACGAGCTCGCTTTCCTATTTGCTGTCGAGGTGAGCTCCTATGACAGCTAACCTCTTCGGGTGCTCCGGGTCCAAGGGTATCTTCTTGGTTTCTTTGGCCGGTTGGAAAGAGCCCTGAGCTTCTGACCCCTTGGGATCTGGCGACAGTTCCGGCTGCTCGCCGGCCATGGCCACAACCCGGTCAAGGAGCCGTTTCTCGGCAGCAATCACAAGGGACTCAGCCAGCCGACTGCTGGCAGTGGCACAGGCGGCAGACTTCTGGTAGTCGCCGGCTATGGTGATAATGCCCTTGGTGCCCGGCATCTTCATCTTGAGGTAGGCGTAGTGGGGGACCGCCATGAACTTGGCCGGAGCAGGCCGGCCAAGCAACGCGTGGTAGGGGCTCTCAAGGTCAACCACCTCGAACCAGATTGGCTCTCGGCGGAAGTGATTCTTGTCTCCGAAGAGGACATCTATCTTGATCTTGCCAATTGGTGAGCAGGATAGGCCAGGCACAATGCCATGGAAGACAGTCCGGCTGGGCTGGAGCTGTTTCTCTTTGATGCACAACTTCTCCATGGTGTCGTGGTAGAGGATGTTGATGCTGCTACCACCGTCTATCAGAATTCGGGAGAAACGAGCAGCTCACCTGTCTGTTGCAAAGGTGGCATCCAACACCAGGGCATAGGAACCCGGAGAAGGTATCACCTCTGGGTGGTCAGCTCGGCTCCAACTGATCGGCTTCTCTGACCAGTGCATGAACTCTGGGGCTTGAGAGGCGACAATATTCACTTCTCGGCGCTGTTGACGCTGGCTATGCCTGTCGTCAATCACGCTGGTGAAGACGACGTAAGCTCCATGCTCTTCAGGAAACTCATCTTGGATCGCGCCGACTGGTCGGACCGCCGGCTGCTGGGGAGGCGGAGGTGGCGGGCCAGCGGGCGGCGGAGGCAGTCCTTCGCCTCTGGCGATGCGGGTGAGCCAGTGGCACTTCCGGGTGGTGTGGTTGGATGGCTTCGCGCCGCTGTGGAACTTGCAGGGAGCGTCAATGGTTTGCTCAAACGAGAAGGCGGGCCACCAGGCAGGCTTGCCGCCCTTCTGGCGTTTGGGGCCGGGCTGCTCCCCTGGCTGCTGGTCTTCGACTGTCACCACCTGCCGGTTGGTAGTAGCCGGCTGCGGGGTCTTGCGCTTATTGTCGTTTGACTGTTGGCGCCGACTGGAATCACCAGCCGGTGTCTGAGGGGCCGGAGGGAGCATCTTTCCTGATGCGTCCACTCGGAGCTCCGACTTCATGGAGGAGTCAGCAGTGGCGTACTTGTCCGCTATGATTAGCAGCTCGTCGAGGGTGGCCGGCTCATCGCAGAGGAGTCGGTGCTTGAGTAGGGAGCCCTCCCGGCACCCAGCAGTGAAGTATTCTATGGCTTGTACCTCATGCACCCCTTCGCTGGAGTTGCACAGCTCGGCCCACCACGTTAAGTATTCGCGGGTGGACTCGATCGGGCCTTGGACGCACAGGGAGAGCTGGCGAGGCTTGGGCGGCCGCTTGTAGGTGCTGGTGAAGTTGCGGATGAAAATTCGGTGAAGTCTAGCCAGCTGTTGACGTTGTAGGGCTTGAGGCGGTTTAACCATGTCCGGGCCGTGCCCTGGAGCATGAGCAGAACATACTTCACGGCGACACGCTTGTTGCCATTCGCTATATTGACGGCAGTGGAGTAGTCGACCAGCCAATCTTCCAGCTTCACAGAGCCGTTGTACTTAGGAGTGTCCCGAGGGAGCGAGAACCCTTTGGGGAAGGGCTCATCGCGAATGCGGGGGCTGAAACAAGGCGGGCCGATTGCATCTTCTTCTTCCAACGCCAGGGACCGAGCCAAGCGGTCGATCCGGTTGTGGGCATCGTTTTCTCCGACTCCTTCGTGGGGGCCCAGCCGGCCTCCGAGAGTCGGATGCTCCACAGGCAGGGGGGAGGCGCGCCTCTCCCTGCGCGGGAGAGGCGAACCACCGTCCCGCCGTTCCACTGCTTGTGGGCGGCCGTCTTGATCGCGCTCGATGGAGATGCGGGTGCGGCTGCGGCTAGCAACCGGCTCTTGGTCGCGGGCACCGGCTGTCAGCATCTGGGAGGTCGCGCTGTGCTCTCGGTGAGGGGGAAAGTTCCCAGCCTGTAGACCGGGTTCCACCGTGCGGCGGCCAGCTTCTTGATGCGCGGCGGCCGCGTCGATGAGCTGCTGGACGCGCTCCGTCATGCAGCGATGCTCGTCGCCCTCCAGGTGGTCCAGCTCGTCTGCCGCTGCCTGGGCGGCGCGCAAGTTCTCCATGGGCGTGGCGTAGACCGGGCGGTCGGCCCCCAACATGCTGGCGATGGCGGCGCCGCGCTGCCGGACTGTGCCCACGCGGCTGGGTTTGCCAGTAGCCGGCGTGCCGCAGACGGCGCGGTTGATCTCGCGGTGGTTAGCCTCGGTGAGGCGTCTCATGGCCGCCAACTTGTTGGTGCTGTCGAGAAGTGCGATGCGGCATGCTTCCAGCGTTTCACCGCTCGCACCGGGCGCTACGGGAGCGGACAGGTCCCGCATTGCCGCCTGCAACAGGTCCTGGCCGGCCTGGTCGGAAGTTCCGTCGTGGCTGATGACCAGCACCTCAGTGACGGTGCGGGTGCTGGCGCTGCCATCTGCAGCGGGAAGCGGGTCGTCGAAGATCACCATGTCACCGGGGAAGGCATCAGGAAGCGCGACGTCGTCGTCGATGACCATGTCGACGAGCAGGTTGGTGGAGCCAACGGACTCCGGGTCGGAGACCGGCTCGTCGGTGATGTGAAGCTTGCCAACGAGATCGATGAGGCAGCTCTCGGAGCTAGCTGCGCCCGCATCGAGTGCGGGCTCGTCGAAGAGGCAGATCCCGCCGATGAGATCAGCAAGGCTGCTAGCGATGCAAACAACTTCCATGCCGTGCAGCGTGTCGGCGCAAACGCCGTCGGGTGTGCCGGGCTGGCTGCGTGCGCCAGGGAGGAAGAGGGTTCCTGTCCAGAATGTGTTTCCGGACGACGGTGCACCCTGCCCACGGTGGGTGCCAAATGTCGGGGATATCGTGCGACATATGCCAGGGGGTGGCTTATCGTGGATGGGGACAAAAGTACGTCGCCGGGCTCTAGAAGCGGGAGTGAGCGAGACCGCGTACGCTTGCGAATCTTACCCAGGTTCGGGGCTCTCCTAGGAGATAACACCCCTAGTCCTGCTCTGCGGGGTCTCCGCATGATCACTACTTCACAGGTAGCTACAAGCTTGCTCCTCGAGCTGTTTGGCTAGAGGAGGAAGAAGGGCAAGGCTAGCTCTACTCCACTCTCTCTGCGTGTGTGTGTGGGTGCTTGACGAGGCGTCTGCCAAGGTGCCAGCCGCCAACCCCCTACATGGGGTGACCTGGGGGGTTTATATAGGCCTACCCCCCAGGGATACAATGGTAATCCGGCCGGCCGTAGGACCCGGCCGTCAGTATCTCTGGTCGCCGGCTTCTCCGCCGACTGCAGGGGCCCGCCGCCTGGTGGGTCCCCCCGGCGGTCTCGTACTCGGCCGACAAGCTGGGCCCACCGCTTGCGGGTCCTGTCGGCTGCGTAGCACTGTAGCCGTGCCACTGATGATGCATGCTTGGTCGGGGAGAGCGTGGCTACAGTTCCGCCGCCTGGCGGGCGTTTCACTGTAGCCACTCCCCGTCTCTTATGGTTAATGGCGCACAAACTTCAAAGAAGGGGCAGGGCCACCTGCCAGGAGCCGACCTCCCACTAAGCTGACTGGTCTGGGCTCGCCGCCTTCTGGCTTGTCACGGACAGGTAGGGCCCGCCGCCTGCAGGCCGTACTGTCTGCCCGTCGCGGGAGCATGGCTTCCTCTGCCATGGGTGATGTCATGAGCGGCATGGCAACAATCCTGCGCTGGGCGCGGGATGCCTGTGTGGTACGCTGAACTATGGCCACGCTCTGCCCTGGATTCGGGGGTGGCAGGCCTGTACTGTAGCCATGCCCTGTCTCCTCATGTTTCTGTTGGCGCTGATTTTGAGGGCACGAGGGGCCGCCTGCTAGGACTCGGCTTCCCAGGAGGCCGCCTACTAGGAGTCGGCCCACTTCATGGCCGTCTTGTGGACTCCGCCGCCTCCTGGCAACCGGCTGCTCGGACCAGCCGGCCTCAAGAAGGCGGTCCTTTGTCCTTGATGTTTGAGGGGCGCAGCCTGCCCTGATGTCCTAAAATACCAAAGGGAGCTGATGGGGCTACCCGTGGTCATTTACTCCGACAGTGACTAATGAGTTAGTTGCAGGATGATGCATTACGGAACGAGTAAAGAGACTTGCCGGTAACGAGATTGAACTAGGTATGATGATACCGACGATCGAATCTCGGGCAAGTAACATACCGATGACAAAGGGAATAACGTATGTTGTTATGTGGTTTGACCGATAAAGATCTTCGTAGAATATGTAGGAGCCAATATGAGCATCCAAGTTCCGCTATTGGTTATTGACAGGAGATGTGTCTCGGTCATGTCTACATAGTTCTCGAACCCGTAGGGTTCGCAAGCTTAATGTTCGATGACGATTTGTATTATGAGTTATGTGATTTGATGACCGAAGTTTGTTCGAAGTCCCGGATGAGATCACGAACATGACGAGGATTCTCGAAATGGTCGAGAGGTAAAGATTCATATATTGGAAGGCTATATTCGGACATCGGAAAGGTTCCGAGTGATTCGGGTATTTTTCGGAGTACCAGGGAGTTACGGGAATTCACCAGGAGTAGTAATGGGCCTTATTGGGCCATACGGGAAAAGAGGAGGTAGGCCAAAGGGGAGGTGGCGCGCGCCCTCCCATGGGTCCGAATTGGACTAGGGGAAGGGGCGCCCCCCTTGCCCTTTCCTACTCCCTCTCTCTTTCTCTCTTTCCTTCTCTCCTACTCCGAAAAGGGAAAGGGATTCCTACTAGGACTTGGAAGTCCTAGTAGGACTCCATACACTTGGCGCGCCCCTAGGAGGGCCGGCCTCTCTCCCTCCCTCCTTTATATACGGGGGAGGGGGGCATCCCAAAGGCAACCAAGATTTGTCTTAGCCGTGTGCGGTGGCCCCCTCCATAGTTACACACCTCGGTCATATCGTCGTAGTGCTTAGGCGAAGCCCTGCGTCGGTAACTTCATCATCACCGTCGCCACGCTGTTGTGCTGACGGAACTCTCCCTCGTCCTCAACTGGATCAAGAGCTCGAGGGACGTCATCGAGCTGAACGTGTGCTGAACTCGGAGGTGCCGTACGTTCGGTGCTTGATCAGTTGGATCGCAAAGACGTTCGACTACATCAACCGCGTTAAGTTAACACTTCCGCTTTCGGTCTACGAGGGTATGTGGACATACTCTCCCCTCTTGTTGCTATGCATCTCCTAGATAGATCTTGCGTGAACGTAGGAATTTTTTTGAAATTGCACGTTCCCCAACAATCTTGTGCCAGCGTCAAGGCTTCACGACAGCGAGGGCCTCTAGAACAGGGGCTTCAGTTATTCCGGCATAGGTGACAGAAGAAGATCCCAAGTAATGACCAGTATCGTCCCGGCATACCATAGCAACAACTCTCCTATCACATGCCTAGAAACCGCGCCATCCACATTAAGTTTAGCACACCCTGGCGGCGGAGATAGCCATGCTAATCGTTGAGCTCGCGGTGTAGTCATATTTACCTTAATGGGCTTAAATTTGATCAAAGAATCAAGTTTAGAAATGTAGTGACTGACAACCCCATGAGTTGCTTGCGGTAATTGGAACTCATGATCATAGACTGCTTTCCTCCCGGCATACCAGATAGACTACAAAGTGACTACCATCTCTGTGCAACCCACATGTGATAACGAACTAAACATTGTAAACAACCATTGCTTTGCATGTGGTTCTGTGGTTGACACCATCCTTTCCACTAGTTCAAGTTTTGCTATTGCCCACACACATTGCTCAAGAGAACATTCTATTAGAGCACGGCACCAAGAATCTGGTCATCTACAAAGCACGTAGTGGTGAGTATCAGACGTTTCCCTATGATCAAGAACATCAAAAGTTGGGAGCTAATGATCTGCCAATCTCCATAGAAATATGCGGATCTTGGATGGAACCTAAACACCCCATAAGTTTTTCCAATCCGTAGTCTTAGTTGCCGCCTTAGAAGGCTCAGCATCATGGTACAGCCAGCCTTCCCTTCTAATTTTTGTACTTAGCAGCATTCAGTATGAAGATCCAACAGTGAAAACCCACTTCTTTTCAAATGCCCATGCCCAAAAGTCTCCAATATTTCTTGTACAAAGAGGGATACCAAGGATGGCCAAGGAATCCATTGGTAGGAAAGTGTCTCGAATCACTTCCTCCTTCCAACAGATGCGGCATCTATATGATCACTTACATAAAATAGATGACCTGATAGCGCTACACTGATCGATCTCATACTTCCCCCTCTCTTGGCAACCAATTATGTCCACATATTTCAGTTGATCCGCCATCTCCAATTCTTCGAATTAGACCTTGTGACAGCACGTCACGACCTTCCGAAATTGATCTCCATTTTTGTGATTTATGAGACCCTAGTGTGGCCTCCAATACCAAACTGTTAGGGAAGTTTTCTGCTTTAAAAAAAAACTGGCACTCAAAGTGGTAGGGTCCTAAAGAATTCTCCAAGCCTTCCTAGCAAGAAGAGATTTTATTTTAGACAAAGCAAGAAGATATGGATTAAATAGTTCTTTCCATTGTTGGGCAGGCCAGTTTAGATCGAGAGAAGCCCAATCGCTGTTTTCCTTCCATGGCTAATTTCCCCCTTGGGGCCCATTGGTTTCCAACAAAACTGGGCGGGCCACAACCACTTTGCTTGCACTAAGCTATGCCACTATAGTCTACCCAACCATTCCAACAGAGTCTTTCTCTGGTACCCTCTAATTAACAAGGAAATTTAGGATCATTAATTTCTTGTAGACTCTGTTGGGCCTCCAAGCGCAGAGTTTTGTAGGGCAGCAGTAAATTTCCCTCAAGTGGATGACCTAAGGTTTATCAATCCATGGGAGGCATAGGGTGAAGACGGTCTCTCTCAAACAACGTTGTAATCAAATACAAGAAATCTCCTGTGTCCTCAACACACCCAATACAATGGTAAATTCTATAAGTGCACTAGTTCGGCGAAGAGATGGTGATACAAGTGTAGTATGGATAGTAGATATAGGTTTTAGTAATCTAACAGCAAGGTAGCAAGTGACAAAAGTGAGCACAAACGGTATTGCGATGCTCAGAAACAAGGCCTAGGGTTCATACTTTTACTACTCCAATCTCTCAACAGTGCTAACATAATTGAATCTTATAACAATCCCTCAATGTGAGACAAAGAATCACTCCAAAGTTTCTATCGAAGAAAGTAGGATGAAAACTTGTATCAACCTATGTGCCTAGATTACCCCAATGTCACCACAGGAATCAGCAAGTTGAATACCAAAACATACATCAAGTAACTCAATAGAACCCCCATTTTCACTGCGGGTATCCACGTGCAAGACATATATCAAGTGATCTCAAATCCAATATTCAATCCAACATAACGAAACCTCAAAGAGCAAGACTCAATTCATCACAACATAATAGACAGGGAAGAACACCATATGATCCAACACAAGATCGTGCCAATATTAACAAAGCTCATAGTACATCAAGATCGTGCCAAATCAAGATCACGAGAGAGACATCAAACACATAGCTACTGGTACATACCCTCAGCACCGAGGGTGAACTACTCCCTCGTCGTCATGGAGACCACCGGATGATGAAGATGGCCTCCGGTGATGATTTCCCCCTCTGGTAGGGTGCCGGAACAGGGCTCCAGATGAGATCACTTTGGAACAGAGGCTTGCAGCGGCGGAGCGGAAGTTTTAGGTTTCTTTCTGGGGGTCTTGGTATTTATAGGAATTTTTTGCGTCGGTTTCACATCAAGGGGGCCCACGAGGGACCGACAAGCTCAAGGGGCGCACCCTAGGGGAGTGGGCGCGCCCCCCGGGCTTGTGGCGCCCCCGGCCACCCCATGGTGCATGTTCGGTACTCCGTGGGTCTCTTTTGGTCCATAAAAATCATCATAAAGTTTCGTGGCATTTGGACTTTGTTTGGTAGGGATTTTCTGAAAAATCAAAAACATGCAGAAAATAGCAACTGGCACTGAGCACCAGATCAATAGGTTAGCCCCATAAAATCATATAAAGTGCACCAAAACAATATAAAATTGTTGTAAACATGGCATAAATACTTCATAAACCATAGATACATTGGAGACATATCAACATCCCCAAGCTTAGTTCCTGCTCGTCCTCGAGTAGGTAAATGATAAAAGAAATAATTTATGATGTGCGAATGCTAGCATAATGCATAATTTTGATCAATGATAATTTCAATCACTTTTCCTAACATCATAACAACAACTCTTTCTCATAGAACTCATCATGATAAAGTAGCAATCAATTCACATGTTATGGTTCAAACATTGCATTCTCTTGAAATTTAACAACCTATGTTCTTAGTCACCAAACAATTTCAATGCATCTTATTTTCAGCAAAGTCTAAGTAAGAGCTCCACATACTCAATTATCATATAGTTTTCTATGATTTCTAGTACTCAAAGCATATTTTTAGAACAAACAGCATCCATCGAACACAGAGAAAGATAGGGGCTTAATGTTTCGCCTCCCAACTCATTTATCATAGAGATAATTGTCAACAATAATAATTCATGATCAAATATATTTGAATGGATATATGTGCCTGGATCTTTCCCCACCACATGATGCTTGCCAACTAAAGAATTGGTTGGAATAAGAAATTGACTCAACAAAAATAAAATTAACAGAAAAAAGGATAAGCCCTTCGCAGAGGGAACATGGATTTGAAGAGGTTCCAGAGCTCATTGCTTAAAATAGAGATGAATACATTTTGAGTGGTGTGATTATCCTGTCAATGTCGCGACTAAGGATTTCAATATCTTCCATGCTAAACACATTATTGGCGGTTCCCAAACGGAAATGAAAAGTTTACTCCCCCTCAACCATACATTCACAAGCCATGGCAAGCCAAATTCATGGGTGCCCTCCAAATAAACATCTTTCTAGGGGGAGTTTATTTTATGATTATTTTCTTTTTGATTGGTGGGACTGGGCCTCCCAATTACCAGCCTCTCTCATGCAAGGACAAGTGAATAAACACCTATCATGAGAATAAGCCACTTAGCATGGAAGATATTGACCGCCCCGTCACTCCATGAGTGGTATGGGCACACAAAACAAATGTTTATTTGAAGGTTTTAGAAATGGCACATGCAAATTTACTTGAAACGACAGGGTAATACTGTATATAGGTAGGTATGTTGGACACTCATGGAGGAAACTTGTCTCAAGGATTTCGGGTGCACAAGCAGTATTCCCTCTTAGAATAGAAATGTTTGGCTAGCAAAGATTCTAAACAAGCACCACATTTTGGAGCATCCATAACAATATAACTTCAATGCAAATATACCCAACCATAACTTATTACGTTGTCTTCCTTGTCCAACTTCAACTAATTCGATCAAGTTTGAAAATAATTAATGGGTATTCACAATCATAAAAGATGTTCAAGATAATATAATTGTATGTGAAATTTCCCTTCCATATACTAATCATTCATGAATCGCTTGTATGACCAATATTGTGATTGTCAAACTTAAAAAAAAATTCTTTCTAAACCCAATGTGAAACTACTACTAGGCATGATACAAGCATATGAAGCATGTATAATTTCAACTTCATGATATTCAATTCAGTCAACAATTTACTCTTAGGATATAAGTGAAGCACAGGAGTAAATGACAAACTACTCCAAAAAGATATAAGTAAAGATCAATGAGTAGTCAAACAATTAAGTAGCTATGTGAGGACTCTCACTCATTTAAAACTTTCAGATCTAACCATTTTATTCAAACAACAAACAAAAATAAAAAGGCACTCCAAGAACAGCACATATCATGTGAACAAGTAAAAACTTAGGCTCAACCAAAACTAACCGATAGTTGTTGATAAAGAAAGGTGGGATGCCTATTGGGGCATCCCCAAGCTTAGATGCTTGAGACTTCTTGAAATATTAACTTGGGATGGCTTGGGCATCCCCAAGCTTGAGCTCTTGTGTCTCCTTAATTCCTCTCATATCACTGTTTCCCGAAATATTAAAAACTTCATCCACACAAAACTCATCAAGAACTCGTGAGATAAGTTAGTATAAATCAATGTAAAACCTTATCATTCTATACTGTAACAAATTACTAATAATTAAACATTGCATACTAAATGCCTCTGCATATTTAATACTCATATCCTCAAATAGAATCATTAAACAATCAAACATAACAACAATCTGTCTAAACAGAATAGTCTGTAAAGGATGAAAGAAAATTCATACTTATGTAACACCAAAAATTCTGAAAAATTACCACACTGTAGAAAATTTATCATAGATTACTGTGTCAAATTTCAAGATTTTATCATGTTCTCACTATTCAGGAATATTCAACACATAACAGAAAACTTTCTGTTTTGAAACAGCAACTCATATACTTGCACATTGAGCATGGTAAAGGCCATACTTGCCACTTTTATTGAAATAATAGAGACAAAACATTATTCTAAATAACAAGTAAATATCAACAAAAGAAAATGATGCCCCAAGCAAAACTCATATCATGGGAAGAATAAAAATATAGCTCTGAGTGAGGTTACCGATAATGTTGAAGACGAAAGAGGCACTACTAGGAAATATCTTATAGGTAGAATTTTAGTAGCAGCGCTGGTTATGTCCCCGACGCTACTGTTAAGTACCAGCAGCGCTGGGCAGGGCGCGCGCTACTGGTACAAGTTAGCAGCAGCGCGTGTTCGGCAGATGGGCGCTACTGTTAAGTGGGCCACACCGTACCCCCCGGTCAGGAGTTACTAGAAGCGCTTTGTTATAACCCAGCGCTACAACTAAGACTATAGCTGTAGTGCTGTGTTAGGTAAAGGCGCTACATCTATTCTTCTACGGGTAATCTGGTGGGCCCCAGTTACCAGCATCGCGTTTCCCTGATCGGCGCTACAGCTAGGGTAACTAGCAGTAGCGTGCTTCTATACCAGCGCTACTGCTATCGTCGCCAGCCATAAAAATATACCATCTTTTACCCCTCCTTCCCTTCCCCTTCCTTTCTCGCCCCTTCCTCTCTTCCACTTGCTTCTTCCTTCAATGCTCCCCCTCCTCCCTCTCTCTTCTTTGCCCTCTCCCCCACCTCCATTAATGCCCTCCCTCCTCCCTCTCTCTTTCTTTGCCCCTCCACCACCTCCATTATTACCTCCTCCCTCTCTTTGCCCATATCCACCCATTTCCACTAGATAGTTCTCTCCCTAGTTAGAGCTATCTAGGTACGTCACTATCTAGATCTACTAGCTAATTAAGAAGGAGAATTGAATATCTTCACTGTGTACGTGCTCGATCATGGTCGACATTACGTGAGCAAAAAGAAGAGTTGTGCAAGACATATATGTGTGTTTGTGCATGGTTTCAAGGAGGAACGCGAGCCACTAGTGCAATATGATATATACCGAATTGTGTGTGGCATGGGAGTTGCCTATATTGTGTATTTGTTGAAATGTGGGTGACATGAGTTTCCTATGTTTTGCCAAAATGTCGATTCATTTCCGTTTCGGTGAATTTCGAGCAAACTCAATATGCATGTCCTATGTTTAGGGAAAGTCATATTGATTTTTTGTATGAATTTGATGCATGCATGCATGTGCGTACGTGGTTATAATTATTTTGCTCTGCGTAGGCGATCATGAAGGTCAATCGAAGGATGGTGGAAAGATACTGGCAATCCACGGTGGACGACATGTATGAAAAAAATTGAAGGATGTTTTATGTCCGTGTCGAAAATGCAAAGGAGGAGTCAGGCTCAACCCCTTTAAGGGTGGTCGATTCAAGGCGCACCTGCTCATGCATGGTTTCATGGATGGCCATACTCGGTGGGTAAGTGAAGATGATGATGATGATGAGGACGTCGACGGGGCAGGAAATAACGACATGGGGCTAGAT
Organism: Thinopyrum elongatum; assembly: GCA_011799875.1. Lineage (NCBI taxonomy): Eukaryota > Viridiplantae > Streptophyta > Magnoliopsida > Poales > Poaceae > Thinopyrum > Thinopyrum elongatum. Next base: position 121,822,606 of record CM022303.1, on the reverse strand, counting down.
GAAGAGATGACCGATTATGGGCCCGAAGAAGAGGGCCTTGGAAATGGCGATGGCGAAGAGGTCGGACAAGGCAGAGAAGACGCGGACACGCCGTAGTGGTCGTCACTACTAAGTTCAGCCATGCGGGACCCGCATGTTCGAGACCTGCTTTGCAAGAAGACGACTAGCGAAATAGCTGCTTCTAGAGAGGAGGCCAAATTGGCGCAACTGGAGGTAGACTTGATGACTCCATTGTATGATGGTTGCGATCCCGAGGTGACCAGCTTGAGTTTCACGCTACAACTTCTAAAAATGAAGGCAAAAAACAAATGGACGGATGCAAGCCTGGATGAGCTTCTGAAGTATCTAAAGAAGGTTCTTCCTGCGGGAAGCCTGTGTCCTGCTTGTGTCGAGGAGGCAAAGAAAACCATGTGCCCTATTGATCTGCCGCACATTAGATATCACGCATGCATCAACGATTGCATCATATATCGAAACGAGCATGCGAAAAAAACCTTCTGTCCAAACTGCAATGCTTCACGATATAAGATGGCCAGAAAGAAAGCTCCACAGAAAGTTGTATGGTACTTTTCGATCACTCCCCATCTGTAGCAGTATTTCGTAGATCCTAAGGAAGCAAATCTTATGTGCTGGCATGTGGAGAGGGTGAAGCCAGGTGATGGAGATGATCCGAAGCTGAGACACCTCACAGATGCTAGCCAGTGGAGAGCATTAAACGCTAAATATAAATTTTTCACAAATGATGCAAGGAACATCGTGCTTGGCGCTAGTACTAATGGCATGAATCCGTTTGGCAACCAGAACACCAATCATAGCACATGGCCCGTGTTTGTATGGATGTACAACCTTACCACTGGAAGTGCATGAAGGAAAAATACATACACATGACTATGCTTATTCAGGGCCGAGACAACCGGGAAATGATATAAATCTGTATCTTGGGTTATTGAAAGAGGAGCTACAGACCTTATGGACAACGCCAACCAAGACATGGGACGCAAGCAAAGGAGAGTATTTCTACATGAGAGCCGCGCTGATCACGACGGTGCAGGACTATGTCGGTTACGGCTATGTCTCCGTCCAGGTGTGCCACGGATATTGTGGATGCACCAGGTGCATGGATGATACAACTTCTCAGCAGCTATCGAAAGATGGCGGGTCTTCAAAAATCGTGTACATGGGGCATCAAAGATGGCTCGAGAAGGATGACCTGTGGAGATCTATTCAATGGTAAGGTGATGCGGTTTGAGACTGCGTCGGTATTTCCCTAAAGAGGAAGGGATGATGCAGTATAGCTATGGTAGGTATTTCCCTCAGTTATGAAACCAAGGTATCAATCCAGTAGGAGAACCATGCAACACTATGTAAACTGTACCTGCACACAAAGAACAAATCCTCGCAACCCAACGCATAAGAGGGCTTGTCAATCCCTCCTCGGTAAAAAAAATAGATTGTTTTGTATGTGTTTGGATAAATAGATCTGAATAAAATGCGAAAAAAAGATGCAAATAAAAAGTGCAGCAAAGTATTTTTGGGTTTTTGGAATAATAGATCTGAAAACAAATGCGATGAAAAATAGATCGGAAAGCAATATGATAAAAGATAGACCCGGGGGCCGTAGATTTCACTAGTGGCTTCTCTCGAGAAAATAGCACACGGCGGGTAAACAAATTACTGTTGGGCAATTGATAGAAGATCGAATAATTATTACGATATCCAAGGCAATGATCAATATATAGGCATCACGTCCAATATTAGTAGACCGACTCCTGCCTGCATCTACTACTATTACTACACACATCGACCGCTATCCAGCATGCATCTAGTGTATTAAGTTCATGGAGAAACGGAGTAATGCAATAAGAACGATGACATGATGTAGACAAGATGTATCCATGTAGGAATAGACCCAATATTCCCATGGCAAGAAAAATCGATCTAGTTAGCCTAACTAAACAAAAGATTCGAAGAAGAAATACGTGGCTATAAATAATCATGAATATAAGAGATCAAAGAAAACTCGAATAATATTCATGGATATAGATCTGATCATAAACTCAAAGTTCATCGAATCCCAACAAAATACCGCAAAAAGAGTTACATCAAATAGATCTCCAAGAGACCATTGTATTGAGAAGCAAAAAAAAAGAAGAGAGAGGAAGCCATCTAGCCACTGCCTACGGACCCTTAGGTCTATGGCGGACTACTCACGCATCATTGGAGAGGCACCAATGAGGATGATGAACCCCTCCATGATGGTGTTAGATTGGATCTCGTGGTTCTGGAACTTGTGGCGGCTGGAATTGTGTTTTGTCGACTCCCCTAGGGTTTCTGGAACATTTGGGAATTTATAGGGCAAAGAGGCGGTGCAGGAGACCTCCATGGGGCCCACAACCCACCTGGGCACACCCAGGTGTCTTATGGTCCCCACGGGGATCCCCTCTGGTGCTTTCTTGGCCCCCAAGGTGTCTTCTGGTCCAAAAAAATCTCCAAAAAGTTTCGCTGAGTTTGGACTCTACTTGGTACTGATATTCTACGAAGTAAAAAACAAGAAAAAAATAGCAAGTGCCACTGGGCACTATGTCAATAGGTTAGTCCCAAAAAATGATATAAAGTTGCTATAAAATGATTGTAAAACATCCAAGAATGATAATATAACAGCATAGAACAAGGAAAAATTATAGATACGTTGGAGACATATCATAAGGCTGAGCATCGAGGACCTCCACGTAAGTGTAGCAGTGCTGAAATATATGAGTTGTTGAAGAACTGGGAAGAGTGCCCCTCGCTGGGAAAGACGAAGAAAAAGGAGTCGGAGCCGCTACTGAAGGTAAGGAAGACGAGGTCTGTTTTCTGGGACTTGGAGTACTGGCCCAAACTCGACACGCCTCATAGCCTTGATCAAATCCATATCACGAAGAATATCCTTGAGAGCTTGCTTGGAACATTGATGAACATGCCGGAGAAGACCAAGGATGGGCCGAAGGCAAGAAAAGACCTGTAATTTTTTAATATCAGGAAAGATCTCCAAATGCCCGGTAAAAAGTCGTCGGAGGAGACGAAGACGGAAGATAGGGGCAAAAAAGTAAACAAGAAGGAAGAACACTATTGCCCCCCCTCTTGCTTCACCTTAGATCCGAAGGAGGTCGATCAATTGTTCAAGTGCCTTGCGGGAATCAAAGTTAGTTCCGGATACTGTGGGAAGATAAGCAGATATCTGGACACCAAGAAAAAAAGGTTCAGCGGGATGAAGTTTCATGACTATCACGTGATGATGACGTAGTTACTCCCGGTTGCACTTAGAGGGTTTATGGACACACACATCGGTGAGACGCTTACTGACCTATGCCGCTTTTTTCATGCTATCTCTCGAAAGTCGATCAGTGTCAAGCAACTCCAAAGGCTATAGGAAGAGATCATTGTCATACTAAATGAGATAGAGATGTATTTCCCGCCTGCGTTCTTTGATGTCATGGTGCATCTATGTGTCCACATCATGGACGACATCATCGACCTAGGGCCGACATTCCTGCACAGCATGATGTCGTTCGAGAGGATGAATGTGGTCATCAAAGGATTTGTTCGTAACATGTCCCGTCCGGATGGAAGCATAGCCCATGGCTATCTGACCAAAGACTACATCTCCTTCTGCGAGAATTATCTAGGCATCAGAGACCCTGTTGTTGGTTTGCCCGTCAACAAGCACTGTGGAAGGCTCCAAGGAGAAGGTCACACCAACGGTTGGAGGGAATTGAATGTGGACCGCTCGGACCGACAAAACGACTTTGACAGGGCAAACTTAGTAGTGCTACAACACCTAGATGTGCTAGAAGATTTCGTGACACTTCACAAAGAGACCATCGCAAAGAACTACCATGACCGTGGGGTGCATAGGACGGACGCTGAAGTTATTAGAGAGCACAACTCCACTTTCTTGCGTTGGTTCAAAGAGCGAGTTCTGGCTAATCCCCCGGAAGAGGGCTGTCCGGACGGAATGTTCATATACGCCTTAGCACATGGCCCGTCGGTCAACCTCGTGACTTACCAAGCATACGATATCAACGGATACATGTTCTACACGGAGGCCAAAGATATAAACAGTGATAACCAGAACTTAGGGGTGATGCTGGAAGCCATGACCGGGAACGTAATTGAAAGATATTACGGAAGGGTCGAAGAGATCTGGGAGCTTGACTACTCTAGATTGCATAGCGCGACGATGTTCCATGCCAGATGGGTTAAGAACATACAAAGAGAAAACCGACATTTCACTACCATGTGTATACCCGACGCCAATAGCGCTACCGTCAACGCCACTGCCAAAAATGAGCCATGGGTACATGCTAAACATGTGACACAATGTTTCTTCATAACCGACCCCAGCAATCCCAGCCGTGTTGTCGTGAGGAGAGGCAAAATGAATGGAGTCGCCAACGAGGAAGACTACGACCAGTACGGTGACTTGATGAGGGAAGATAATGATGATGACGATGAAACATACGTCAAAAGAAGAATGAAGACTACATTACCTAAGAAAGATCGTACTCCCTCGAAAAGGAAAAGTCATGACCAAGGGCTCAATTATTCGGCAATGAACAAAAGAGGAAAGAAGAAGATCAGTCTGAAGTGTCGTCGCCCAAGCTGACAAACTATCATAATTTGTGTGTATCTATTTTGTATATGTACTTAACACAGTTAGCGGTCAAATGATGTAATATATATTATACACTAATTATGATCCAGAGGGTGTTATTGCTCCAACAGACCTAACCCTATACCCCTGCTACAACTTACAACAAGGAAATGAAAAAGAAAAATGCAAATGAAAGATAAGAAAAAGAAAAAAGAAAAAGAAAGATAAGAAATGGGAAAAAGAAAAAGAATAGAGAAAAAGAAAAATTGAAAAAAGTGAAAATGAAACATAAGAAAAAGAAAAATGAAAAAGAAAATAAAAAATAGTATCAGTAGAGCTTTTTAAGTGGACAAGCGCTACAGATAACTGGCCACATAATTTTAAAATAAAAAAATTGGTAGCAGTAGCGCTTGTTGGCTTGAGTCGTGCTATAGCTAACTTAGCTATAGTGCGTTTTCTCCACGAGCGCGATAGCTAAGTTCGCTATAGCCATGTCCAGCCACTCCCCACGCACTCTCTACTCCTCTATCTCTCACTCTCTCGATCCCCCTCTCTCTCCAGACCACGCCGCCGCCTGCCGCCGACGCCGCAACAGTCCTCAACCCCGACCCCAACGCCGGCCATCGTCCTCTGGCCCGGCCCCCCGACAACGACCCCGGCTCGCCCCTCTGCCCCGGCCACACCGACGCTGACCCCCGGCCCTCTGCCCCGGTGACCCCGACGCCGACACCCTCTGCCCCGGCCACCCCGACGCCGGCCGACCCCTCAACCCCGACCCGGACGCCGACCACCTCAACCCCAACGCCGCCCCCTCTGCCCCGGCGACCCCGACCCCAACCCTGACGGTGTGCCACCCCCTCTTCCCTCCCTCTTCTCTATTGTTAGAGTGTCATAGATAAATTGTTGATTTAGGGCCTAATTAAAAGAAATGCTTGTTGTTCAAATGCTTGCTGCCCAAATAAATTGTTTTGATGCACAAATTAAAATGAAATGCAACAACAGTTTGGTTCATGATTCAGATTGTTGGTAGAGTATTTGGAGTCGATTTCGAGTCCATTTGGCGTTGCTAGATATAACATTCTACTCTACTTATTTTGTTGTCCATTGGACTCCATTTGAAGTTGCTGTCCATTTGGATTTTGTTTCTACAGTAAATGAAAATGAGTGGTCATTTTGTTGATAGAGTAAATAAAATGAAAATGAGCATTTTATTAGGTAGATTGTAGGTCTGCAATTGATCTTCTGTGTCTACAATAATTCATCTTGTGAATGCTTGACGCACAGGTAGATCATCGACGTGCTGCTCGACGACGCTGCGAGAAGATCATTGACACCACACTCGCATCCTCGACATGCAGATAGTGAGCATCCCAAAACCTACACTATATATAGCTCTCTCCATGCAGAAACTAGAGGAGAGTGATGACATCTGCATGTGGTTGTTGTGCTGCTATAGAATGTTGTTTGGACAGATGCTATAGAATGATAGTGAGCATCCTATATTGTTCTCTTACTGTTGTTGTGCCGGACATTGATTGTTTGCAGGGAAACCGATTCCGAGTGGCCTATGTTTTGCCGGCAATGTTGATTCATTTCCATTCCGGCAAATTTCAGGCGCTCTATACGTGCACTTTTTAGCATAGGCATGCCGAAGTTTTCTGTGAATTTCGGAAAGACTTGTGCTAGAAAGTAGAACATATCGAGTGCCCGAGATTTGCCGCGACGGGAATGAAATGACATTCAGGCAAAACATAGGTCACTTTTTTGTCATTATTCACTTTATTATATAAAGCTCATGAATTAAACGACTACAACATTGAACGCTAGGAAACATGATCCACAATGATGAGGCCGGAGGTTCTCACATCCAAGAAGGATGAGCACACGCCTACCTCGACTTTCTGGCGAATCAGGAGAAACAAGGGTGGCAGGACCCTCTTGTCATGATGGGCGACGATGATGGTGGCGCCGACGCTGACACTGATGCCACCAACACCGGCATTGAGACGGGCCTTGATGATGTTGCTAACGAGAGCACGGAAGGTGGGACCTCCTAAGCCAGTGAAGGAAAGAAGGCAAAGAGGGCAAGACACCCAAATGAGCTCGGCACTGGAAGACTGGTGGTCATGGCGGTGAACCTTGGCGAGTTTGAGCCAATAGAGCCGCGGGAAGTGGCAGCGTGTTACGTGTAACACCCCTGTGTAATAAGCACTGTGTTCTTCTGTTAAACATGCCAGGTCATCAACATTTGCCATGCTTGATCACAGTGGTAAAACAAACCAATTCAAATTTCTCTCTGAAAACAATTCAAATTTCTCTCTGAAAACAATTCAAATTCTAAGTGCAAATTAAAGTTGCCCAAAAGTTGCTGGAAAAATGTTCATCATCTAGCAAATATTCCAAAACAAATGTTGTTAAGGAAAACAACATCACCATCAACTCATATTTGGGTTAGTGCATTTAAAACAGTGCAAAAACAACACTTTAAATGCCTTTTCATTTTTGAAAAATCCAAATGAATTCCAAAATTGTCCAAACTTCATGTGGCAGAGCAAAATATTCTAAAGTATTTGTTTTGGCCAGTGGAATATTTTTACAAAGACATTTGTGGCTAAAGGAAAATGCAAAAGCTACTGGAAAAAGAAAAGCAGAAAAAGAAAAGACAAAAGGCCAGAAGCTACTGTGTACTTAACCCCACCTAGCACAGTGCGGCCCAGCCCACCCCGCATCTCCTCCTACCTCTTACAGCACACGCGCGTGCGCTATCGTCTCCACCGCAGCCGCTGTGCCTGGCCCCCCTCATCCCTGCTCGACAGCGCGTCGCCGCGCCCGCGTAGAGGATAAGACCGAGGCCATCCACTCCCCACTGGACGCCTCCTCCATTTCCCCTTCTCTCCCTCGCCCTCGTCCTTGCATCGCTCGACGGAGCTGCGACCGCCATGACCGCCGTCGTGTTCGCACTCTCCGTCCATCCCACGGCCTAAGACCTTGTCTTCGAGGACCGCCGTGTTCGTCTGCTTCGCCTGCTGAAGCTAGCACAAGCCGGGGAGCAGCACAGCCGCGGGATAGAGCCGATCCCCTTCTCTGCATCGCCGACGCCATCACCGCCGTGCCGTCCACACCGAGCCTCGCCGAGCCCACTTCCTCTCCCTACGACTCCGATGTGAGCTCCTCTCCTACCCCCCTCTCTCGCGCGGTCCATTTTATGCTCTTGCGCGCGCTGCCGTGCTGGCCGAACTCGCCGCCGCCTCCGCTGGTCGCCGGGGCTTCTCCGGTGACCAATTGGTCACCCGCGCGTGACCAACCCGCTCGCCGTGCCGCGTAGGGCCTCCCCAGTTAGCTAGTTCGATCGTTCACGTGCCGTTCCACCGTTTTCATCGGAGCCCGAAACCTCACCGCCGCGGACCTCGACGCCGGCGACGATTCCGGCTGCCCCCGCGCCAACCAATGTCACAGATCGACGCGGGGTGAAGTGCCCGTTCGAACGCCGGTAGTCACGTGCCAAATGATCCCCTATACGCTGATCCCGAGCTCGCCGGAGTGCTCCGCCGCTCTCGGGCACGCCGGCGCAGTTCTGGCTGCCCCGCTGGCGTGGCGCCAATGTGGCACCGCCTAGGCCACTGACTGGTGGGCCCAGGGGCCCCACTTTGACCAGTCAACCTGGTCAACTGTGGTGACGTGGCCGCCACAGCCACTGACAGGCGGGCCCCACCGCGTAATTAAGTTAATTAGAATAATTTTATAAATAAACTTAATTAGTAACCCAATCAGACACTGACATGTGGGGCCTACCGGCTAATTAACTCTGTCTATTTAAATTAAACTGCTGTTAGTCCCTCTGTCTATGACAGGTGGGACCCACTGGTCAGGTTTGACCTGGCCAACCGGTCTGTTCACTGATGATGTCATCATTGCATCATGCTGATGTCACTGCTACTATTTTGGATAATGTTTGATTTAAATAATTAAATAAAATCCAGAAAATGTTTAAATCTTTTAAAATCCGTAGAAAATAAACCGTAGCTCGGATAGAAAAACTTTGTAAATGAAAGTTGCTCAGAACGACAAGACCAATCCAACCGCGCCATATGTTTCTATGTCGGGACCCTCTATGGAGGTGAACTCGCAACTTTTAGACTATTTTCGGTAGATGAATACTACATATACACCGGTTAATAATTCCAATTTAAATCCTAAATTAATTAATATGATTTAGATATGTCTTTAGGCAACCCTGCACTGCACGTTAACATAGCATGCTCTGTGTTACATATGTTTGCCGTGTATTTATCTGTTTCCTCCCCCTCTTCTCTCTCGGTAGACCCCAGTACAGACGCAGTTCCCGAGACCGACGCAGCTCAGGAGCCCGACGACACCATTGACGACCTTGCCTTTGCCGCCGATCAACCAGGCAAGCACCCCCCCTTTGAGCATGCCTATATCGCCTATTCTCTTCTCTCTTGTGCTTGCATTAGAATTGCTGCTGCTACTGCTTTACCTATTCTGATGCATAGCCTGATTTTTGTAACCTGCTTTTGATGATTACCTGCTTATCCTAAACTGCTTAGAATAGGATGGTTAGAGACCTCAGTGAACCCACTTGTCCCAATTGCCCCGCTAGATTATTAGAAGACTCGACAACCAGGCCCCAGCACCGCACATCACATTCCCTTTATCTGTACGACACTGCAGCGTTACTATCGATGTTAACTCTATGGAGTAGTTACTCGGTCGTGGTCATCGAGGGTGATTCCTCGTTCTCCACTTCCGATAATGACGCTGTCGTGCGACACCTCAAGTGTGAACCCATCGAGGGTGATTCCTCCGAGTTCACCTTGACGGATACATCGAGTAGGAATCCAATGAGGGTGATACCTCGGATTCCCTTGATGTTATGGACACACGGATACTTGGACTTTACTGCTGTTGCTTGGAATGGCGGGTCGACCCTGAGGGGTACCTGCCAATGATGTGAAGATGGGATGACCTGGACGGTACCCGAGAGACGAATACGAGGCGTGGCCGGACATTCCTAGCCCTTGCCGCAAGTCCTCGAGACAGGGCGACAGGGTCACATCGATCGTGAGTCTCAGCTCGTTACCGCACCCCCAATGTACTAACGATTTGGATATTTGATCCGAGTGGGCCTCTGGCCCTATAGCACTAACCATCACGTGGGATCAGTTATGGGCACTCTGCATCGTAGCACCAGCCGAAAGCTCTGTCAGATGTCCAGTTCAGCAGTGCGGCATGGAGTGGTTGGCACCATCCACGACAGAGGTGGTGCTTGGATCTGAGCCATGTGCGCAATGACCCGGAGGGCGAGGGGCGATGGCCCAAGACCCCCGAGCGCTTAGGATGTTGACTGACGGGGACCTCTCTGCTGAGCTCTAGGTAGGGTTGCGGTGTGTCGTTTGGCCAAGGCCGGGCATGACCCAGAAAGTGTGTCCAGCCGGAGTTAATCGAGCGTGGTGGGTAAGTTGGTGCACCCCTGCAGGGAAGAACTAATCTATGCATAGCCGGGTCCTCTGTAACGGACGCTTGGAGTTGTATCCCGATCGATACAACTAGAACTGGATACTTGCGATGAGAAATGGATAGTATGGCTCTGGGATTGCTTTGTCGCAGGGAGTTGAGAAAGGATCTCTGGCCGAGGTTGTTACATAATACTGCTACTACTTTATACTGTACTAATCTACACTCTTCTAATGCTGCAAGACCGTTGAAGATGCTAGTCTTCGATAGAACTAGGCCTTCTCTCTATTCTGGCATCTCTGCAGCCCAGTCCACATATACAGCCTCTCTTTGATACTGTTGCATATGTAGTGTAGATCCTTGCTTGCTGAGTACTTCGGATGAGTACTCACGGTTGCTTTGCTTCCTCTTTTTCCCCTTTCCCCTTTTGAGGCAACCAGACGACGGAGCCCCGGAGTCAGCTGCCCCGCCGACGACTACTACTACCACCCCGAGGGTGGTTACTACTACGAGTTGGCTGACGACTAGGAGTAGGATCGGAGGGTCCCAGGCAGGAGGCCTATGCCTTTCGATCATAGCTTTGGTTTTGCCCCGCCTTTCTAATGGCTTATCTGTTTCTGTTTCATATCTGTACTTAGATATCTGATGCTTCCGTTGACGCTTGTAAGCGAGATTGTGTATTCGATCCCTCGAGGCCCCTGGCTTGTAACATAAAGCTTGTATTATTTTAATTTGTGTCTAGAGTTGTGTTGTGATATCTTCAAGTGAGTCCTTAGGCTTGATCGTGTGCATTTGCCTGTATGATTAGTGCACGATTAAGCCGGGGGCGTCACATTACGGCAACTGATGGAGTCATGGACTAAGGGGTCCTTGGGGCGACGGCCCATTATACGTGGGCTGGACTGGTGGAGCCGTATAGTGACAGGAGATCTACGAAGCCGTGATGTGCCCTCCAAGTCAAGAAGGCGCAGGACCTCTTTAAACCCTTATTGTAATCTATCGTCGGTAACCCTAACCCTACCGGTGTCTATATAAACCGAGGGGTTTTAGTCTTAGGGCTAGAGCTATATTCTTCACCTCATCTCCTTAGGGTTTAGCTCGTGCTGATCTCGAGGTAGATCTACTCTGTCAACCACATTATACCTCCAATACAATCAAGCAGGATGTAGGGTATTACCTCTTCAAGAGGGCCTAAACCTTGGTAAACACTGTGTTCGTCGTCCCTTGTTGCCCATCGATCCTAGATCCATAGCTCGGGACCCCCTACCCCGAGGTCTGCCGGTTTTGACACCGACATTGGTGCTTTCATTGAGAGTTCCGCTGTAGGGTCGCCCAGAGGATCGATGGCTCGCCTGTTCATAGGAGAAGCAATCGCATCCAGGGACCTCTTCGTCCTAGGACAACTCTTTGTGTTCGGCAGCATCGTGCTGCACGCAGACCCGACTGGCCGTCTGGGTCAGGTCGACGCCTTCACCCCCGGACACCAAATTTGATTCGGTGGTCTGGAATATGTTGCGGACACACGGAGCGATCTGGTTTCACCGGATTCACTTCCGCCTCCCGCACCCTTGCCACGCCCGCTCCGGAGTTCCTTTCCGATCTGATCGGCAGATCGGCCTTGAAATCTTCGAGCCAGGAGAGCTCCGCTTCGAGCAGGGGCCAGACTTCGCCTCCGTCTGGACACGTCCTGACTGCGGAAGATCTATCCTCGACCTACGAGGAAGAATCAGGAGGCAGAGGCCAAGAGTCAATCTCGGCCGAACCTTCCTTTCACAACGCTTGCCTGGCCTTGAGCCTTTACGACAAAGTGGCAGCCAATGGCCAGGGGTCACCCCCAGCCCAAAGCAGCTCGATCTCAAACCCCGACGGGGAAGACACAAGCAAGGACCAAAGCCTGTCCTTGACCTCCAGTGACGGCCTGGACCCCCGCAAGGATTCGGCTCCGCACCCCGAGATCAGCACGGCCAGCGGAAATTAGGTACCGACCAGGGCATTGATCGCCCCCCACGCCGTTAAAATAGAGTTCGGCCCGGAGCCCTCGAGCTCGGCGACCCTCGCAATGGTAAACGAGGTGCTAGACCAAATTCAGAAAATGACCATCTAGGAGGACCTGCCCTCTGCCTTCAATCATCGACCCTTCAAGGCGTATGATAGGGAATTTTGCGTCCCACCCACCACCCACTTGGTAGCCACTATCGATGATTTAACCGATATGCTAGACTATAATTCCGAGAAAGCCGAATACATGGACGAGGAGGACGGAGCCACGGCCAATGCCAATGTTGCGCCCCTGTTACCAGCCCGCTGGTCAGCCACATCCACCTACGAGATTTACATGGTGGACACCCCCAAGGACGACGACGGCACTCCTAATCAGGACAGAGGCAAGCCCAGAGATGAGCCGCCCAAACACTGAAAACAGCGCCGCTGATCAAAGCCACGTCGAAGCCATGCGAGCAACATGGACTCTGTGGAGAACTGCACCGTAAATAGTACGGATGACCTCGCTGGAGACGCAGCCAACGAACATCATCAGGATGACCCCGCGGGGCAGGAGGACCCGCTGCATCCAAAAAACCCCGACGACTCCGAGGGTAGCAACTACCTCCCACTCTCTGAAGAGGAGGTCAGTCTTGGGGATGATGATTTCATCGTCCCCGAAGACCCTCTGGAGCAGGAACGGTTCAAGCGGAGGCTTTTAGCCACCGCCCGCAGCCTAAAGAAACAAAAACAAAAAATCAAGGCCAAATAGGACACCCTCAATGACCGATGGACTAAAGTCCTAGCTGCCGAAGAAGGCTACGGCCGCGAACAGCCAACCAAAAGTTATCCCAAGCGAAGACTACTACCACAGTTAGACGACGAGGCCTTAGAGCCAATACGTCCAACATACACAAGTGCCGAACAGCCAAACCGCCCTCCTAGAGGGCGGGACAGAGAAGCTGACAAGGCCAAACAACCAACCGCCCCACCCCGCCGTTACGGCAAAGATCAAGTGCGGCCCACTTACGAGTACAACCTCTGCCATGACCTAGACGCTCGAGGAAGCCATACTAGGTCCATCTACGGACCCAGAGAAGACCCTCCCGCTTACCGGGAAGGATACTACAATCGACTAAACCAAAACGATAGAATCCGGGAGCAACAGCAGATTCGGAGGGCCGAAGACCTCTGACGCGATGTAGCCCGAGTTCGAGGCGCCGCACACCCCTTGTGCTTCACAGAGAGGGTAATGCAACACCAATTCCCAGAAGGCTTCAAGCTTGTGAACATCGAATCATATGACGGAACCACAGATCCAATCGTATGGATAGATGATTTCCTCCTCCACATTCACATGGCGCGAGGAGATGACCTCCATGCCATCAAAAATTTGCCGCTAAAGCTTAATGGTCCAGCTCGACACTGGTTGAACAGCCTTCCCGAAGACTCTATAGGCTACTGGGAAGAGCTCGAGGACACTTTCCGAGCAAACTTTCAGGGCACCTATGTCCGGCCTCCGGATGCTGATGACCTAAATCGCATCACACAACAACCTAGAGAATCTGCCCCACAATTTTGGAACCGATTCCAGACCAAGAAAAACCAAATCGTTGACTGTCCGGATGCCGAAGCCTTGGCTGCCTTCAAGCATAGTGTCAAGGACGAATGGCTCGTACGGTAGCTTGGCGAGGACAAACCAAGAACTATGGCAGCCCTTACTTCCCTCATGACCCGCTTTTGCGCAGGCGAAGACAGTTGGCTTGCTTGCAAAAACACCAACCCAGACACACCCGGTACCTCTGAGGTTTGGGACGGAAATGGAAAGCCCCGACACAGCAAGAATAAATGTCGCCACAATGACGGCGATGGTGAGGATATGGCATTAAATGCCGGGTTCCAAAACCAGAAGCCCGGACCCCGAAAGAAAGCCCCTAAAGGCAACAGCGACGGCCCGTCCAGACTGTATACAATTCTGGACAGGCCCTGTCAGATCCACGGCACGTCAAAGAAGCCCGCAAACAACTCCAACCAAAATTGTTGGGTGATCAAACAGGCCGGCAAGCTTACAGTCGAAGACTCGGGCAAAATCCCACGAAGCAAGGACGATGATGAGTCCCGCAGGCCAAACAGTGGAGGCCAGAAAGCCTTCCCTTCCGAGGTCAAGACGGTAAACATGATCTACGCAACCCACATACCGAAGAAGGAGAGGAAGCGAGCGCTACAGGACGTATATTCCGTCAAGCTAGTAGCACCGAAGTTCAATCCATGGTCAGCCTGTCCGATCACGTTCGATCGCAGGGACCATCCGACCATCATACGCCACGGAGGGTCCGCAGCCTTAGTGCTCGACCCTATCATTGATGGTTTCCACCTCACTAGAGTCCTCGTGGATGGAGGTAGCAGCCTCAATCTAATATACGAAGATACAGTGAGGAAAATGGGGATCGATCCATTAAGAATCAAACCCAGTAACACCACCTTTAAGGGAGTCATTCCGGGAGTGGAGGCCACTGCACAAGCACCGTGACGCTTGAAGTAGTGTTCGGATCTCCAGATAACTTCCGAAGCGAGGACTTGATCTTCGACATAGCACCTTTTCACAGCAGCTATCACGCCCTACTCGGCCGAACAGCGCTCGCCAAATTCAATGCCGTCCCGCATTACATGTACCTCAAGTTGAAGATGCCTGGTCCCTCAGGGGTCATAACTATCAACGGGAACAGATAACGCTCACTTCGAACCGAAGAGCACACTGCAGCCCTAGCGACCGAAGACTACCCTGGCCCATATAGGCCCGGATGCCGACCCGCCGTAAAGGCCGGCGACAATAGTAAACGGGTTCGAACCCGTTCCCTATCATGGGAACCCACATGCGTTTGCCGCAAATAGGGATACGCGCCCCACGGCATGCCCACATCTTCACGCCCCATGTGTCTCGTCAGCACAACTTCGCACTCCAAATACCATGGGCAGCCGTGAGGCATACATTAATAAATCCGAAGTGCATGTTTGGTTAAACCGAATTTCGGAATTACTCCGGCTTCGGATGACCCGGGGACCAATTCCAGATACCCCAAGCATAAAGCTTCATCGGCAGGGTCCTCGCCCATCAAGGTCTCATCGAAGGTCCCAACCCCCACCTATCAGAAGCAAAGGCGCAGACGTGCAGCAGGGCACAGTGAAGGCTTCAACTCACGCATCAAGGCCCTGCGTCAACCTTTACTCTGTAAACTTTCTTTTTCTTTCACAAGTACTGCCTTCACACTTTGAATTGTACTGATAGACGTCCCGATCTTACGAGAAATAATAAAAATACCCTTTATGGTGTTCGGATATCCGCATCCTGTGATTTGCGTATTCCCTTTCTGATTCCCCCTCGCTCTTCGAACAGCCTGGCTTGAAAATATATTAACTAGTCAAGAGTTCGATTTATATATCAGCTCAATATCTTCAAGTCCGGCACCGCTTTCCGCTAGGTGTTCGGCGTCTCGGATATTGCATTATATGCATCAAGTTCCGAACCATGTCTTAGGTCAATAGTTGGGTTGCCCGGCTCCTGTGCTAGCGCCCCTTATGTTCCGCACGTTTGGCTAAGAGGGCAAAGGGAGAACCCCTGCAATTGTACTTCTGGCTCGCCCGGTCAAGTACCTCAGGAGGAGAAAGCTGAAAACTGACCGTCATGGTAAGCGCGAACTGATCAGCGATCCGACGACGAGGTTTGATTCCAAAAATCGTTGGCGATTTCACCGTGTCACACGAAGGGTTCGTCTTAACACAAACCACGTGATCGGAAAGGGTAAGCGTTCAGCCCCAAGTACATCACAATACACCGAGGGCTAGTCCTTAGTCCCCACCATCAAGCAACTAAGGCTAAGTGAAAGCAGTAAAACCGAATAGTCTGATTGCCTAGTTTTGCTCACGCGCTACCGCCTCCGGGTACCATGACATTGTCTAAGGGTAAAGGTGTGGAGACAAAAACACCCCTCGCGACATTCACCTGGGGGGCCGAAGCCGACGACTGGTAGCTTTTAGATTTATCATACGGCAGAATAAGAGTCAAAATGAAAATTACGATAATATAAAACAAGTCCGGCGGACGCATTATAAAGCACAAGGTCCACTTGGTACAAACTTAACACAATCACTCAAATATTACATCTTTCGAACACTGGCCCTCTATCGCCCGTGCGCCATTCATCACCTGTGCAAAGTACTGCTCAGGGCGGCGATGCTCCTTTCCCTTGGGCGGAGGACCAGTGGCCATGTCCATCGGATTAATCCTCGGCCAATACACCATGGTCTTCGTGAATGCAACCCTAGCCCCCTCAAGGCACGCTGACCGCTTTACGGCATTTATCCGGAGCAGCGCCTCCCGCAGCTTCTGCACAAGGCCGAAGTAGGTGTCCGAAAGGGGCTCAGCAGGCCACAGACTGACACAGAGGTCCTTCACGGCCAGCTCAGACATCCGATGCATCTCCATCAGCTGCTTCAATTGATCACTGAGGAGGGGAGGACACTCGGAATAGAAAAACTGTGACCAGAAGAGCCGCTGCATGGAGTCCTCCTCAAGGGTGGCATAGTGCCTCGCTGCGGCTGCCACATTCTTCGAAAGTTCGGCGAAGAAGCCTACGAAGCGCCAGACCCGTGTCAGCAGGGCGAACCTGTTGCCTACAAAAACACTCCGCAGTAAGTATTTCTTACCATTTGCAATTTGCACAGCTTGGCTGTGTTCCTCCCGGACACCTCGCGCGTCAGTCCTCGCCTCCTAGAGCTCCTTCTCCGCCTTGGATAGCTGGGAGGATTGCTCCTCCTGCCCCTTCTCAAGGGCCTCCAGCTTCTCGGCAGCATCCTGGAGCTCCACTTGGACTTCGGTCACTCGATCGTCGTGCAGCTCAGCAGCAAGCTTGGCCTTCTCAAGCTTGGCCACCACCTTCTCAACGGCCGTCTTCTTCGCGGCCGCCTCGGCCTCAGCTTTCTTTCGGGCCTCCCTCAAGCCCTTGACCTTGGCGGCAGCAGCTGCAGGATCATCAAGATAAAGGATTAGCATACAGTCCAAATCGTCAATATCCGGCATCAAGCAAAGTACACATCTTCTCACAGGGCTTACCTTGCGCCTCGTCAAGTCGTTTGTTGACAAGGTCAAGCTCTTCATCGAAAAGCTTGAGCTTTCGATCCATCTCCTCTAACGCCACGGCATTAGCAGCCGCAGCCACGGAAGATGCCCGCGTCAGCAAAAGAAATGTTGACATCATTAATCGGCCTACCGATTTTGATCCTCTGCAGTTTTGTTCGAAGTCCTTGCAGAGTCTCAGGTGTTGCTATGTATACGGCCTACCCAAACTAACAATTACAACCGTAGTATGAGGAAAGAGCATTACTTGACTTACTGTCGTGGTAATCTCACGTCACATGCCAGGGGGTGGCTTATCATGGGTGGAGCCATGAGGACGTCATCGGGTTCCGGAAGCGAGAGTGAGCACGAGCTCGAGAGCACATGAGACGTACCCAGGTTCGGGGCTCTCCGGAGAGATAACAACCCTAGTCCTTGTGTGATGACTATGATCGATAGTATATAGAGTTGCTCTTAGAGCTGTGTTGCTAGAGGAGGAAGAAGGGTAGAGCTCTCCCTCTTCACCTGGCTATGGCGTGGGTGTGTGGAATGAAGGCTCAACCCCTTGCATGGGTGAGCCCGGGGGGGTCTTATAGGCCGACCCCCCAGGGGTACAATGGTAATACGGCCCGGTGTAGGACCCAGACATCAGTGTCTAAGGTCACCGGGTTCTCCGCCGGCTGCTGGGGCCCGCCTCTGGGGGGCCCCGCTGGCTGCCAAGAATTCGGCCGACAAGTAGGCCCTGCCGCCTGCGGGCCATGCTGATTGCCTTTTGCTGTAGCTTCGTCCTTGCTGACGAGAGCCGCATCATGTGTCGTATGGCTATAGTCCCATGCCAGGCAGGTAGGTGACCGCTCGGTCAGCACGCACTGTAGCCACGCCCCTCCGGGATTCGGGGGAGCAGGTGGCACTGTAGCCACGCCCCGTCTCGTCGTGTTGGGTGAGTGCAGACTCCGAGGCGGAGGGGAAGCCGGCTGCTGGAAGCCGGCCCACCCCCATAGCCGCCTTCTAGGAGTGTGCCGTCTTCTGGAAGCCGGCTGCATGGTCCCAGCTGGCCACGCGGCTAGTCGGCTTGAGGGGCTTTGCCAGCCCCGATGTCTTGAAACGTTATTGGGTGCGGATGAGGCTACCCGGGGTACATCCCCCAGATAGTAGTCCCCGAAGCTAGTGAGGCGCCATGGCTCGAAGCCGGAGTCCTCAGCAGTTTCCGCCTCCGGGAGATCCTGTGTCTCTGTTTGTCTGGCTTGAAGAAGCCGCGTGCCAGGAGCCGGCCGAGGCGAAAGCCAACCTACTGATGAATTCGAATCGCCGTGGCGGGCGTCGGGGGTACGCCACCGGGTGGCGCGCGAGCCGCCCGTTGCTTGCATGCCACGTGTCGCCATCAGGCTGGGCCGACCTGCCAGCCCACGCGCGCGATGGCATGCCGCCATAGGCCCGGGCCCGCCACTACACAGCCTCGGCACGTGCGCGGATCTGCAGTGGCCGAGGCAATCCGTTTCCCTCCCGGGGCAAATTGAATGCGCGCCGTAAAGGCGTGAACATTGCGGGGGCGCGTGGGACATGGAAGCAGTTAATCCCACGTCCCCCGAAGAGTCGCCTCAATCCCACCATCGCCGTATAAATGGAGGGGAGGGGGGTGGCCAAACGCACGTGCGCCCCCTCCCACTCTCTATTTCTCCTCTGCTCCTTCGCCCCCTTGTCGCTGCCGTGCCACTGTGTCACACGCCACCGGAGTGCCGCCGCGACATCGACACCACCCAGCCTCGCTGAGCCGCCGCCGGACCACCAGAAGCCATGGCGCGAGGCGACTGGGACGGATCCAACGTCCACGATAGCCACATCGAGTTCCTCCATGTGACGCGGAGGCTTCCAGTCAAAGTGGTCGTGGGGACGTGCATCCCCGACACGAGGGAGATCTCGCCGGCGCCGAGGGCCAGTGAGTTTGTGGTGTTCCGAAGCCACTTCCTCAGCGGGTTCGGCTTGGCCGC
The DNA here is from genome assembly GCA_011799875.1 of Thinopyrum elongatum. Lineage (NCBI taxonomy): Eukaryota > Viridiplantae > Streptophyta > Magnoliopsida > Poales > Poaceae > Thinopyrum > Thinopyrum elongatum. The sequence continues at coordinate 121,803,417 of CM022303.1, read as the reverse complement.
GAGTGGTTTCCTCCGCACCTTCCTCGAGTTCTACCGCCTCCAACCACATCATCTCACTCCCAACACCGTTGTTCTCCTCTCCGCCTTCGTGACCTTCTGCGAAGGCTTCCTAGGCATCCTGCCCACCCTCGAGCTATGGGGCAGGTTCTTTTACCTGAAGCTGGGGACCCGAGCCAAGGGCGAACCGGCCCAGTGCGGATCCTACGTCGCCGTGTAGCGCAGCGGCCCCGGGACCCGGTTCCCATTCATCGCTTTGCTGTAGTCGGCGAACCTGTGGCAGAAGTTGTACTTCTATGTCCACAACCTCCACCTGACTCGAGATTACATCAACCTACCGGCCTTCGCAGCCGGCCCGCCTGGTGAGCCGCGTGACAACTGGGGGCAGCAACCAAAGTCGGTGCCGGCCTCCATTACAAACATCTTGATCCGGCTTCAGGAAATGATGGACGCGGAGGCCTCAAGCCGGCGGACCTGCTAGCCGCCTTCGTCTACCGCCAGGTTTCTCCGCTCTTGGCCCGGTCGCACTGGATCTGCGACATGAGTGGCCGCCGGGATCCATGCCGGATGTCGACCAAGGAGCTGCCGATGGTCGACGTAGTCCGCCATGTTAACTACTTCCCCGACAGCAAGCTCAGTGTGGCTGACTGGCAATTCGGCAAGCTGCCATACAGTCGCGCCAACCCACCACCGCTGGTCAGTATCTGGTCTCCATTCTTTGCTCATGCTGTGCTTTTTATCCGACCTGAACATCCGGACGCGGGGCAGCGCTTCCCTGGCCAGGTGGTGTCCAACGCGCCGGCTCTAGCCATTAATGGATGCCGGACCGCGAGGAGAGCGATGTGGGTGACCCCGAACTGGTGGCGGCCGCATTGGAAGACGGAGTTGAGAACAACGCCGCCGGGGGAGGCGGCATTGGAGGAGGCGGAGCCGCTGGAGGCGGCGCAGGAGGAGACGGCAATGTTCGGTCCTGGCCGGATGATGATGAAGACGACGAAAGGCAACGCCGCCCCGAAGGTGCCAAGAGGACAGGCGCCGGCTCTTCGACGGCACGGCCGTCCAGCGGAGCGCCGGCTGACGCACCCGGCACGGCTAAGCTTCACGCCGAGGGGTTGTTCGGCAACAAGCCGCCCAAGAAGGCCAAGCAGACGGCCGCGACCAGGTGGCAAGAGGCCGCGAAGGCGGCCGCCACCAAGGGGCCAACCTGGACGGCCCCGAAGGATCGACCCATGGTGTCCGGGTAAGTGCGTTCGTCGCACTTTCTAAATCACTTTTTTCCTTTTGCGAATTTCTTATCTTTGTTTGCTTTGCTGTGCAGGGCCGCCATCTCCATATCTCGGGCTCCATCCACCTCGCTGGTCGGATCAGCGGGCGGCTCTGAGGAGGCCCGGCGCGTGCACCCGGCCGCAGCCCTCCGGGAGGCGACGGAAAGGATTGCGCGGGAGGCGCGGGAGGAAGCCGCAGCGCAGGCAGAGGCTGATGCCTGGGCCGCTGCGCCAGCGCAGGCAGAGGCCCATGCCGTGGCGTCGGCGCAGGCGCAGGCGGCGACCAAGGCGCAGGCGAAGGCCGACGCGAAGGCCGCGGAGGATCCGGCTGGTGGCCGGATCCCGGAGGCCGCCAGTCTTGAGCAGCCGGGGCCATCGGTAGCGGAGACCCAGGTGCCGACTGGAGCAGCCGGAGCTGACCAGGCGGCGCAAGGGCGGACGGTTGCCGACTCGGCAGCCGCGGAGGCGGAGACGACCCGGCGCGCGACGGGTGCCGGCGAGCGGGGTGGAGGCGAACCCGAAGGGCAGGAGATGCCACTGGCCAGCGCCGGGGTGAACATGAACCAGGCCATGACGGCGCACACCCCCATGTGCCTGCGCCGGTGCGAGCGGCCTTCGAGCCGAGGCCGGCGGAAACCGGGGCCACGAGGTCGCAGGGGGCTGATGCAGAGGCCACGAGTTCCGCCCCGCCGGGCTGGACGTCAGCGGCCGGCATGGCCGCCCTGAACCTGGCGGTCCAGGATGTTCTGGACAAGTATGCCACCCACGGCGCCACCCTCCGGAAGGGGAGGAGCGAAATGGTGGAGATACAGACGTCCGTCCGGGTACGCCTTTGATTTGCTTTTTTGTCTTTTGCGATCTTCAATGGGGGCACGCCAGCGCACCCACTAGTTGTAGCCCCCGAGTTCCAAGTCGGCTGCTGAGCAGGCGGGTGGAACTTTAAGGCATGTTCCTGAATGTTGAGATGTCGTTCTTGATGCAGGAACTAGACGCCTACCACTACCACAATCTTCGGGCGGCCGCCTACAACTCCCAGAACTAGACGCTCGCCAACCGGACCACCGAGTTATGGAGGAACCGAGGTACACAGGCCGGCTTCCAGTGGGGGCGCGCAAGCGCACCCACTAGGTGTAGCCCCCGAGATTCGGGTCGACTGCTGAGCAGTCGGGCCCGATCTTTCCGGCAGCTTCTTGTTTTTGATGAATCTTCTTTGTTTTCGTAGAGGCCGCCTCCCAGCTGTAGGGCCGCGTGGAGGAGCTCAAGGGCCAGCTTCAGGCCAAGGAGCTGGAGCGCAGCCAGGCGGCCGTGAAGCGCGACCGGCTTGAGAAGGAGCTGGCCGACCAGGCGACCCGGCATGCGAAGGAGGTCAAGCGGCTGAAGGACGAGGAGGAGCACCTCAAGGCCGAGTTCGAGTCCCAATGCTCGGGCTGGGCCGACAAGGAGAAGTACCTGTCAGAGGGCTATGAGGTGATTGAGGGCCTGCTCGAAGGTGAAGCTTCTTTCTTTCTTGATTGGTTGGTTGCCGGCTGTTGCGGGAAGCCGGCTTCTTATTCTTTCGCTTTCTTTTAAGCAGAGTACTTCCCGGACCACACCGGCACCATCAGCCAGGCGATCGAGGCACGGCGCGAGCAGCGGAGGAAAGTGGGCGAGGAGATTGCACCGGACCGGCCCCGAAACTTGGGCGAACAGTTCCAGGCCATTTAGCTGCGCCTTGCGCTGGTGTGCCAGCTGCTCTGCCGGTTTCAGCGCGCCGGGTCGCAGGTCTTGGAAGGGCTCTGGCCGGGTGTGCAGGTCCCCCGGACTCCCAGCCGGACTGCCAACTGGCTGGAGGTGGCGTGGGAGCGGCTCGACGCCTGGAAGGGTGCCGCGGCACGGGCCGGCGCCAAGGTGGCGCTGGAGTTCGTGAAGGCGTGGTATCCGGGTGTGAGCATGGCGCTGCTGGCCACCTTCCGCCAGGAGGCGACACCGGAGTTGGAGCTGGAGTGCGAAGGGATCGCCATTCACGCATCCGCCCTCGCTGAGTACACCAACGGCGACGTCTTAATCCCGGAGTGGGCATAAGACGGAACCAAGGTGCCACCGTCCTGGTTCGGGCTGGACCCGGACAAGGCGGAGAACCCGGCGGAGGAGATTGCCTCTAGCGACGAGACCGCGGAGGAGGACTAGGACAAGGAAGGCGACAACATCGCGCCAGATGACGGAGCGACCAGCCGGAACCGGCCTGATACGACCCCAGCCGGCGAGCAGCGAGAGACCACGTCGGCCGTCGCCGCCGACTAGACCGAGACCAACCAGCCGGAGGCCCCGCCATCCGGCGCTACAGCCACCGCCGACTCGTCCGAGCATCCTGCAGTACCTCCGGCCTAGGCGGCCCTTATCTGTTTACATTTTTTCTGTCTTGTGCTCAAGGACGAAGTTAGTTATGCGCAGTTCCACCCACTGGGGTGTACTTTTAAAGTTTGATGAATGCCGGCCACGGGCCTTTTGGAATGTAAATGAATTTACTTTCCCCACATGCTTGTGTGCTATGCCAAGTTCTAACTTGATTTTGCCTTTGCTCTCTTTGGCTTTTTCCTTTGCCGTGTTCCTTTGGCTACCGCCTTGCCAGCCGGAGAGCCGCACTGCGGTCTATGGCCGGGTCAAGGACTTGGCCGTTTAGAATAGGCAAATTACTTCAGCCGTTTATAGTGTATGCTAGTCAAGCAAGAAGCCGGCCGGCCGGCTGCTGGGTAGCCGGACGGGGGAGGCAGAAGGCCGGCTTGGCCCAAATCGCGTTCTTCCTTAGTCATTTTTCATGTGGACAGCGTTTCCGGCCTTTAGCTCTTGCCAGCCGGACAGTCGCGCTATGAGCTGTGGCTGGGGCAAAGAGAGGGCTTTGGCGTCAGCACATTACTGGACGGACTTCGAATGATGGCCAAGTCGGCGAGCCCTCGGGCCGGTTGACCGGACCCGGGCGGGGCGAGGGAATAAATACTCATGCATAGGGGGAGCTTATCATAGAGATAAAAAGGTAGCCCCTGAGTGCGCCACGGGGTACCTTTTGCCTTTACTTGGTACAAAAGATAGTGTGGTACATACACTACATCAACTGTAAAATGGGCGGAGAAGGTTCGCGTTCCATGGGTGCTCCGACTCTTCGCCGGCTGTGTCTCTCTTGCGTGCCCTGGGCTTCTGTGTGTCGATTAGGTAGTAGGAATCATTGCCCAGGGCCTTGCTGATGATGAAGGGCCCCTCCCAAGGAGCAGAGAGCTTGTGCTAGCCAGCTGATCGCTAGATCAGTCGGAGCACAAGGTCGCCGTCGCGGAAGGCAAGCGGCTTGATCTTTTTGTGGTGGTAGTGGCGCAGGCCCTACTGGTAGATGGCGGACCGGCTGAGTGCTAGCAGCCGGGCCTCTTCGAGCAAATCGACGCCGTCTTCGCGTGCCTCCTTTGCTTCCGCCTCCATGTATAGGGTGACGCGAGGCGAGTCAAACTCGATATCCATTGGGATGATGTCCTCGGCCCCGTACATGAGGAAGAAAGATGTGAAGCCGGTTGATCGGTTTGGCATTATCCGAAGACTCCAGAGGATGGCCGGCAGCTCCTCGAGCCAGCAGCCGGCCGAGCGCTCCAGTGGTTCGACTAGCCGTGGCTTGATGCCGAATAGAATGAGGCCGTCTGCCCGCTCCACCTGGCCATTTGACTGCGGGTGAGCAACCGACGCGAGGTCCAGTCGGATGCCCTGTGTCACGCAGAAACGAGCCAAGGCACCTTTGGCGAAGTTCGTGCCGTTGTCGGTGATGATGCTGTGTGGGATGCTGTATCGAATGGTGATATCTGCGACGAATGTAACGGCTGTGGGGCCGTTCAGCTTCTTGATCGGCTTCGCTTCGATCCACTTTGTGAACTTATCCACGGCAACCAGCAGATGGGTCATGCCACTGCGTGCAGTCTTGAATGGGCCCACCATGTCCAATCCCCATACGGCAAACGACCATGTGATGGGAATGGTCTTGAGGGCTGAGGCCGGCTGGTGCTGCTTGGTGCTGAAATGCTGGCACCCCTTGCACTTCCGGACCAACTCCTTGGCATCGTCCAGAGCAGTCGGCCAGAAGATACCATGGCGAAAAGCTTTGGCAACGACGGCTCTTGAAGCGGCATGGTGGACACATTCGCCCTGATGGATGTCCCTGAGGATGGTGATGCCCTTCTCCGGCTCGATGCAGCGCTGGAAGACATAGGTCGCACTGCGCTTGATGAGCTCTCTGTTGATGATCGTGTACGCACCTGCCCGACGTTGCACCTGCTGGGCCGATACTTCATTGGCTGGGAGCTTGCCGCTCACCAGAAAGTTGAGGATGGGCTGCGCCAAAGACGGGGCTTCCACCACCGTCATGACAGCAGCCGGCGTTAGGGTGGCCGGGTTGGGAGGCGGCGGGTTTGAGCCAGCCACTCCTTGTTGCGTCGTGGAAGTCCCCAGGCTGGCTACAACAGTCCCCGGGTCTGGTGCTGGAGTCCCCGGGCCGGGTTTAGGTGCTGCAGCCCCCGGGCCGCCTGCAGAAGTTTCTGGGTGGGCTGCTGAAGTCCCCGAGCTGGATCCGGCTGCTCCAGGGTCAGCCGGCATGAAGATGGATTCTGATTCTAGCGAAGGTTGGATAGACGGCTTACGCAAATAGTCGAGGGAGACGCCGGCTGGAATGGCCTGCCGGGTGGAGCCAATCCTCGCCAGGGCATCAGCTGCTTCGTTGTCGGCCCGTGGCACATGGATGAACTCGCACCCATCGAAGTGCCCGCTGATCTACTGGACGAGGAAGCGTTAGTTGGCCATGTTGGCATCCTTGGCGTCCCAGTCGCCAGAGGATTGTTGGAGCACAAGGTCTGAGTCACCGTAGCACAGGATGCGGCGGATGCCAATCTCCTTGGCCAGCCGGAGCCCGTGGACGAGTGCCTCGTACTCGGCTATGTTGTTGGAGGCGGCGAAGTGGATCTGCAATGCGTACTTCAGCTTGTCACCTTTGGGAGAGGTGAGGACGATGCCGGCTCCCAAACCGGTGTGCATCTTCGAGCCGTCGAAGTGCATCCGCCAATGCGTGGAATCCGGCGTTGGCGGCAGGTACTTGGTCTCGGCCCAGTCGATAAAGATGTCGTCTAGCGCTTGGGACTTGATGGCGGTACGGGGCTGGTAGTGGATGGTGTGGGGACCCAGCTCGATGGCCCACTTGGCCACCCAGCCCGAGGCATCTCGGTTGCCCATGATCTCGGCAAGAGGGGCGGTGCAGACGACCGTGATGGAGCGCTCCTGGAAGACTGCTTCAGCTTCTTGGCGGCAAAGTACACACCGTAGCACATCTTCTGGTAGTGGGGGTAGTTCTGCTTGGAGGCGGACAACACCTCGCTCAAGTAATAGACCGGCCTCTGGACCGGCTGCGCCCTGCCGGCTTCTGGGCGTTCGACAGCAATCACCGTGCTGACGACCCGGTTGGTGGTGGCGATGTAGAGGAGCAGTGGTTCTTTGGCAGTTTGGGCAGCCAGAATAGGCGGCGTGGACAGCACCCGCTTGAGCTGGAGGAACGCCTCGTCTGCCTGGTCAGTCCACTCGAAGCACTTGGTCTTCTTCATCAGTTGGTACAGAGGGAGGGCCTTCTCGCCGAGCCGGCTGACGAACCGGCCGAGAGACGCCAGGCATCCGGTGAACTTCTGGACGTCCCGAAGCTTGGTCGATTTCTTCATCCGCTCGATGGCCTTGATCTTCACGGGGTTGCACTCTATCCCGCGCTCGGAAACAAGGAAGCCAAGGAGCTGTCCGACTGGCACTCCGAAGACGCACTTCTCTGGATTGAGCTTGATTTGGAAACGGTGCAGGTTGGCGAAGGTCTCCTTGAGATCCTCCAAACGGGTGCCGCGCTTCTCCGTCTTCACCACTATGTTGTCGACGTAGACATGGGCATTCCTGCCGAGTTGCAGGAGAAGGCACTTCTGCATGTAGCATTGGAAGGTGGCGCCGGCATTCCTCAAGCCGAATGTCATGGTGATGCAGCAGAACGTGCCGAAAGGGGTGATGAAGGAGGTCTTCAGTTGATCGGCCGGGTCCAGCTTAATCTGGTGGTAGCCGGAGTAGGCGTCCAAAAATGACAGCAGCTCGCAGCCGGCCGTGGAGTCGATCACTTGATCGATCCGGGGCAAGGCAAACGGATCCTTGGGGCAGGCCTTGTTCAGGCTCGTGTAGTCGATACACATGCGCCACTTGTTGTTTTTCTTCAAAACGAGGACTGGGTTGGCAAGCCACTCCAGGTAGAACACTTCCATGATGAAGCCGGCTGCCAGAAGCCGGGCGATTTCTTCACCAACGGTCCTTCTCTTCTCTTCTGATAGGCAGGGAGGGGTTGCTTGACCGGCTTAGCATCCGGCCGCACATGCAGCTTGTGCTCGGCGAATCCCCTCGGAACACGCGGTATGTGCTTGGGGGACCATGCAAAGATATCCTGATTCTCACGAAGGAATTCGACGAGCTCGCTTTCCTATTTGCTGTCGAGGTTGGACCCGATGACAGCGTACTGCTCCGGGTGCGCCGGGTCCAAGATGATCTTCTTGGTTTCCTTAGCCGGCTGGAAGGAGCCCTCGCCTTTAGCTTCCTTGGGGTCAGTCGGCATGGCTGGCTGCTCGCTGGCCATGGCCACAACCCGGTCAAGGAGGCGTTTCTCTTTGGCGATATCGAGGGACTCGGCCAGCCGGGAGCTGGCTACGGCGCACACGAGCGACTTGTTGTAGTCGCCGGCAATGGTGATGATGCCCTTGGGACCAGGCATCTTCATCTTCAGGTACCCATACTGCGGGACCGCCATGAATTTGGCTAGTGCCGGCCGGCCCAAGAGCGTGTGGTAGGGGCTGTCCATGTCGACCACCTCAAACCAGGTAGACTCGCGACGGAAGTGGGTCTTGTCACCGAACAGGACGTCTATCTTGATCTTGCCGATTGGAGAGCAGGAAACCCAGGGACGATGCCACAGAACACGGTCTGGCTAGGCTAGAGTTGCTTCTCCTTGATGCCCAGCTTTTCCATGGTGTCGTGGTAGAGGATGTTGATGCCGCTGCCACCGTCTATCAGGACACGAGAGAAGCGGCAAGCCCGCCTCTCGGTTGAGAAGGTGGAGTCCAGCACCATGGCATAAGCACCCGGCGAAGGCATCACGGCCAGATGGTCATCTCGGCTCCAGGTGATGGGTCTCTCAGACCAGTGCATGAATTGTGGGACTTCAGGAATAACAGCATTCACCTCGTGATGCTGCTGACGCTGACTGTGCTTGTCGCTGGCTTCACTTGTTAAGATGATGTAAGTGGCGTTCTCGTTGGGGAATTCATCTCGGAGCATGCCGATGGGGCGGGCTGGCTGCTGAGGAGCTGGAGCCGCCGGGCCGGCTGGAGGAGGCGGCAAGCCCTCGCCCTTAGTGATTCGGGTGAGCTAGCTGCACTGCCGGGTTGTATGGTTGGATGGCTTTGCGCCACTGCGGAACTTGCATGGAGCGTCGAGGGTCTACTCAAAGGAGAAGGCCGGCAGCCAGGCACCCTTGCCGCCCCGCGGACGCTTGGGGCCGGGTTGATCTGCCGGCTGTTCGTCCTCGACGGTCGCCACCTGCCAGCTATTAGAAGCCGGCTGCTGGGCCTTGCACTTGTTGTCATTCGGCTGCTGACGCCGGTTGGAGTCACCATTCGGCGCCGGAGAAGCCGGCGGGATCACCTTCCCGGACGCGTCGATCCGGATCTCTGACTTCATGGCAGAGTCGGCCATGGCGTACTTGTCCGCCACAACCAGGAGCCCATCCAAGGTAGCTGGCTCATCGCACAGAAGCTTGTGTTTGAGCAGGGTGCCCTCTCCACACCCGGAGGTGAAGTACTCGATGGCCTGCACATCGTGCACCCCCTTGCAGGAGTTGCGTAACTTGGCCCAGCGCGTCAGGTAGACGCGAGTGGACTCGGTCGGGCCCTGAACGCACATGGACAGCTGGCGAGGCTTCGGGGGCCGCTTGTAGGTGCTATTGAAGTTGTGCACGAAGACTTCGCTGAAGTCCAGCCAACTGTTGATGCTGTTGGCCTTGAGGCTGTTTAGCCATGTCTGGGCCATGCCCAGCAACATGAGCGGAACATATCTCACGGCAACGCGCTTGTTGCCGTTCCCTATGCTGACCGCTGTGGCATAGTCGGTCAACCAATCTTCTGGCTTCATGGCGCCATTGTACTTTGGAGTGTCGCGAGGAAGCAAGAACCCTTTGGGGAAGGGCTCGTCGCGGATGCAGGGGCCGAAGCAGGCCGGGCTGACTATATCCTCATCCTCCATTGCCAAGGCCTGAGCCAGCCGCTCGATCCGGCGACGAGCTTCATTCTCGCCGACTGCTTCACGGAGACCTAGCCGGCCCCCCAAAGTCGGGTGGTCATCCGGCGCCGGAGAAGCCAGCCTCTCCCTGCGGGTGGGAGGCGGACGTTCATCCTGCTAGCGTCGGCCCTCCGCTCTCAGAGGAACTTGAAGGTTGTTCACAACCGTCTCGAGAGAGCGCCGGCTGCAGCTAGCCGCCGGCTCCGGGTTCCGCTGGCCGCGGCCGCCGCCACTAGGGGACCGGGAGGTCGCTCCATTCTGGCGGCGGGGTGGAAGGTTTCCTTCCGGGAGATCGGCCTGCTGGCTGGCTCCCACCACGCGGTTGCATGCATCTTGCTGCGCGTTCACAACGTTGAGGAGCTCCTGGAGGCGGTCCATCTGACTGCGCCGCTCGTCGCCCTCCAGGGTTTCGAGTTTTCTGCCGCGGCCTACGTGGCGCGCAGGTTCCGCACTGGGGTATCATAAATCGGACGTCCGACTCCCAGCATGCTGGTGATGGCCGCGCCGCATTGCCGGACAGCGCCGGCTCGGCTGGGCTCGCCTGCAGCCGGCGTGCCGCCCGCTATGCGGTCAATATCGCACTGGTTAGCCTTAGCGCAGCGCTTCATGGCCGCCATCTTGGTGGCGCTGTCGAGGAGCTTGACACGGATTTCTTCTAGCGCCGCCCCGTCGGCGTTGGCGTCGACGGGAGCAGCCAGGTCCTGCATTGCTGCTCGCAATGGGTCCTTGGTGGCCCCGCCAGTGTCCTGGCTATTGCCAGTGACCATCACCTCCACGAAGACGCCAGCGTCGAGCACGCCGGCAGAGGCGTCGCTAGCGACAGGAGGGAGCGGGTCGTCGATGACCACCATGTTGCGGGGATATGCATCGGTGGTGACCGCATCGGAGAGGCTGAGCTTCCCGAAGAGGTCGGTGAGGCAGCTCATGGGGCAGATGGCTCCCGCGTCGAGGGCGACCGCATCCGAAAACCTGAGCTTCCCGAAGGGGTCAACACGAGGCAGTCCGCGGGGCAGACGGCTCCCGCATCGGGCGATGCGCCGGTGCAAGCGCAAACGAACGCATCGGGCTGGCTGATCAGGCCAGATGCGACGCGCTTGCTGGAGGGAAAGGTGGTTCCCGTCCGGAACACAACTCCGGCCGACGCCGTGGATGGCCCCACGGTGGGCGCCAACTGTCAAGGCCCTCCTATTTCGCCCTACGCCATAGTCCGGCTTCGGCTGTTGGCCGGCAAGAACTATGGATCGAAGAACCTGCACGCCCAGAAACATTAAGTTGGATTTGCCGAATCGGCCAAGCCGGCCTCGCCACACTAAGTTCCCGCACGACCGGCTGCTCGCTAGCCGGCCCAGTGGGTGTTTTCACTCGCACTCAACATTCGAAGGGCCTAAGTACTGCGCGCTCTTCCCAAGGACTGAACTCCTTGTCACAGACTGGAACCCGGCTGTTCGACTAGCGGGGGGGAGGGGCCCAAAGAAGGAGCAAGCAAGGAAAAAGGCTTAGAGAACAAAGAGCAAAAATGTAAACACTGACAAAAATATTTACATTGCTGAAATATGGGCCCAAGGCCAGAGTTCATTACATTCACCAATACACCCCAGTAGGTGGGTGGACCTACCACTTAACAGAGTACAAGAAAGATAAGCAGGACGGCTTTAGACGGCTCCCATGCCAGGTTGCACAACCGCCGGCTCCTCCTCGGTAGCCTCCGGGTTCATCGAGGTGACGGTATCGGCCAACCCGGCGTCGTCGTCCGCATAGGGGCCTGACTCCTCGGAGCTGCCCAACGGGTCGTCAAGCGCCAAGCCGAAGTTGTCGGGCGGCACCTCCACGCCGTCTTCGGTCCGCTCTAACTGGAACTCGTCAGGCAATGCAAACGAGGCCAAGTAGCTGGCCCGTGCGGCGATCCGGCCCACCTCCGCCTGTAGTTGGGGCTCCGCGCCGGCTCGCTGAGCCGCCAGCTAGTCCAGGTTCAGGCCGGATACCAAGACATGACAAAACTCAGTGCCAGGCCAGCACTGGCACAAGTGGCAGAAACACGCCACGTGCCAGCCGCATGAAGCTGTTGGGCTGAACGGCGCCAGGCCAGAGGGACGCCGTTATCCTCACCCTGGCTTCAGATACCCACGCCATCTGCTCGCCCAGGATCTACAGGCGGGCCTCGGCGGTGTGCATGATCTCCGAGAAACTCCAGGCGACATTCGGGTCAAGCCCGGCACCCGCGTCCGCCTGGGGCGACCGGTGAACAAGAACGGCCTCCTCCGCTGTCTCCTGCGTCTCTGGGAAGTGCTCTGTCAGGAAGAGAAGCAAGTCAGTTAGCCACCAAAAAACTCAGCCGGCTCACAACCCGGCGAAACCAACAAAGAAACACTTATTGGCGAAGGCCTCATCCAGGTGCTGCGCTTCGAGCAACGTACCATACCCCTCCTAGTTCCCGGCATGGTCGCGCGCTTCAAGCGCCTTCTCCAGCATGGCGCGCTTGTTGACGACCGCCTTCAGCTCGTCGTCCTTAGCGGCAACCGCCTCCTCATTCTCCTCCTTGAGGCGGAGGAGCTCCGCCTGGTGGGCCTCCGCCTTCAGGCACTCCACCTCCGCCTAGAGCTGGCTCCTGTCACCGGCCAGCTGGTCGCATTGCTGGCCGGCTTCGACAAGCGCCTGCTGGGCCTCCGCCACCTTGGCCGCCTCCGCCTTCAGGCGCTCCACTTTGGCCTGGAGCCGGCTCTTGTCACTGACCAGCTGGTCGCACTGCTGGCCGGCTTCGACAAGTGCCAGCTGGGCCTTTGCCACCTTGGCGGCCTCTGCCTTCAGCTGCCCCACTTCGACCCAGAGCCAGCCGGCGTCAATCGCACTCTTGGCCGGCTATGGCCAGACGGGTTCGCAAGGCCGGCACCTCGGCCACAGCGGCTGCACGACAAAGATTCAAAGTAATGACAATGAAAGAAACGACAAGAACACTTTAAGATTCGACCCACCTACTACCTAGCTGGCCCGAATCTCAGGGGCTACACCCAGTGGGTGCGCTAGCGCGCCCTCACTAAGAGCACGCGGGACGTACCTTCGGCAAGGCAGAGCGCCTCCTGCTTGGCAGCAAGCCGCGCCATGATCTGCTGGTGCTTCTCCAGAAGCCGGTTGCAGATGCCGACCCGGAAGGCATCTAGGTGCTACGAAAAAGCAAGAATCAACACAAGACAAAGCATTTGAAGATTCGACCCAACTACTACGTAGTTGGCCTGAATCTCGGGGGCTACACCTAGTGGGTGCGCTGGCGTGCCCGCGCCCGCTCCATCTCGGCTTGAGCGAAGGCCTGAACCCGCACCGCGCGCCCGCGAAGATGCTGTCGCACGGCGGCCATTAACGCCTCCTCCTGCGTCAACGGCCCGAAGAGGGCCTGGCTCGGCCCAGCCCGGACCTGCTGCGACCCGGTGGCAGAACGGCCTCCTGGCGCCGTTTGCGGCTGCCTGATCAGCAGGGCATGCCCGCCGCCTACCGTCTCCCCGCTAGCCAGCCTCGGCTCCGGTGCGCCAGCCGTTGTCCCCTCCGGCGCCCTGACCGGCGTCCTCTGCGATGCCCCGTCCGACATCGCCTGCGGTGTCCCCTCTGGGGCAGCCCCCCCTCCGCCTCCTTCCACCTCCATCCGCTCGACCACGTCGGTCCACGGTGGGGTATCATCGTCGATCTCCATGACCTCTCGGCCATCTGGGTCACGCCCCTCCTCCATCGGCGGCGCGACGACCATCTCCGCCGGCTCCATGCCCGCCGGCATCTCCGGCCAAGCCTGCTCCGCGGCAACTTGCCCGGTCGCCCCGGCCGCCCTCGCCCATGCTTCGGCCAAAGCCTCCTCCGCGGCCCTGACGGCCGCTGCCTCCGCCTCCAAGGCCTTGTTCCTGTCCCGCCAGGCACAGCGCTCCGTGTCCTCTGGGTCCAGGCCAAGATCCTGCTCGGCCGACCTCTCGGGCAAGTCAATGGCGCTGCTCCGGGACTTCCGAAACAAGAAGCCGCCTCCAGATACGGCATCCGTCGCCGCCAGTGCCAACTCCAGCGGCGACCTGGATCACAACAAGAGAAGCATGAAAAAAGAACAACTCGGCGGCTCACCGAAGTCAGCTAGAAAACGTACCCAATCGCCGTCGGGATGGTCGGTCTTGCCGGCACCGCCGGGATGGTACGGCGCCTCTTCTTAGCGGCCGGCTTGCCGCCTGCGGCCAGATCTGCCGTGCGCTTCATGCCGGCTTCCTCGGCGCCACGTCCTCCTTCCCGTGCGGCCGGCTAGCCACGGCCGGCGCGCGGGACGACCCAGCCTTGGCCGTTTTCATTGGCCATCTTGGGGAGCCGGCGTTGCCGCCTCCTCCCTTCGGCGGCGCTGCACCATCAACATGCGTCAAAACCTTCACTTCCCCTTTTAACCAGTCTCACAGAGGATCAGGATGCAAGAACTTACCCGTACGACGCGCCTCGCCGGTTTCGGCGTCGACCGTCTCCGGGTTCTCGGCGAGGATCTCTGCCTCCTCTGAGCCGGCTTGCTGGGCCGCCGTTACCTGCGTAGTCATTCTGTCATATGTACGTTCAGCAGCACCTCCCTTGTCGCGTCGGGGCGGAGAAAAAGATGGGACATAGCAAAGTACAGAGACCAAGGACTCACTGCCGGCGCCGGGTTCCCGTGGCTGTAGGGCGCCTTCCCGAACTGCCACTCCTCCTTCATCCCAGCCTTCGAGATGTCGTTGACCCGGCCGGCGACCTGCTCCCGCATTAGCTGCCGGGATGACATCCGGTTGGGTCCTGGAGGCCAGCCATCTGGCCGATGATATGCGTCCAGCGCTGCAGCGGGAGCACCCAGCGCGCGACGAAGGCGGCGATGAGGTCCGTCCCAGTGAGCCCCTCACGCGTCGTCATCTCCACCACCCGGTTGGTCAGATTTAGCACCTCCTGCACCGAGTTCTTGGGGCAGTAGGTCCAGTTGGTCTTGGCGTGCGGCGTCATGTCGGCAAAGAGCGGCAGATTGATGCGGTCCGCGCCAAGGTTGTGGACATAAAAGAAAGAATTCTCCCACTTCTTGGCAGAATCCTCCAGCGGTATTTTGGGGCACGCCCCATGCGGCCGGGTCTAGATGACGGCGGCCCCGCAGGCAGACATCATGCCCGCCTCTGGCCCTGGCTGCTTCAAGAAGAAGAAGCAGACCCAGAGATCGACGCTGGGCTCGATGCCCAGGTAGCCCTAGCACAGGGTGACGAACCCCGAGAGCTGCAGCACCGCGTTCACCCCCAGGTGATGCGGCTGAAGCTCGAAGAAGTTCAGGAACGAGCAGAAGAAGTCACTCGTAGGAAGGATGAACCCACGCTTGAAGTGGGAGAAGAAGACCTCGCGCTCGGTCCCCTCCAGCTGTGGCACCAGCTCGCCGCCCGGCAGGCGCACGGCCACTTCCGTCGCTGGCGGCAGCCGCCGCGTGTCGCGCAAGTACTGAAGATCCTCCGCGGTAACCACCGATCCCTCCCATAAACCCTGGGGCCTCACCATCAATGGACTTTGGTGAGAGGAGAAGGGCGCGTCGGCTAAGGCGAGGAGTAGGGGTGGCTGCTGGACGTTGTAGAGCCGCGGTGGTGCGTCGCGCGCGGGCGCCGGAGCGCTGCAGCGTGCTACGGGCTCAGAAGTCAGGGCGAAGGAGGAAGAGGGGAGGGGGGGGCACGTGCGTGAATGGTTTCCGCCGTCCCCTCCCTCCGATTTATAACCACAGACAGAACGTGGGGAAGTGGGATCGGTTGTGGCCACCCTTTCCACTTCCCCGCATTGTGTGGGCACCATCCATGCGCGAATTAACTCCATCAAGAAGGGCAACCGTCCGCGGCCGCCACATTAAATACCCGCGTGGGGGCCGAGGGCGCGGAGTGGCGGGCCCTAGCCTGCTGTTACGTCCCGTCCCGCGCGTGGCCTGTCAGGGCCTCTTCAGCTACTGAGCGCCACATGGCGCCCACGCCGAAACCAAGGAGGCGCGTCCCTTCTCCTTCAAGATTTGGCGAACTCCTCAGTTTCCCGCCTACGCCGGGGTGTCGCGATCCGGCTTCTAGAAGCCTCATCAACATTAGCCGCCTTCTCAGGAGGTGAAACTGCGAAGGACCCCCTGCCTGAAGCCGGCGAGCCTTCACAGCTTCGGGGACTACTGTTGGAGGGATAAACCCCAGGCAGGCAACGGAACCCGGATCCTTTTGAAAAACTTCAGGGCTAGCAACGCCCCTCAATCTGGCTTGTCCTTGGCCGGGTTCCCCAACCCGGCCAAGACCCGCAACCCGGCCAGACCCGCTGGCGCATGCCGGCCGGTCCCGGCAAGTCAAGACTTCTTTAACAAGTAAGCACAACCGCGGTGCGCCCCTCAACCCAGCCACGGGTCAGCTCCCGTCCCATCCAGGGCATACGACGGAACAAGTCCCCGTGAAGGGATGAGCATGGCTACAGTGGCCCACCAACCCTGCTGACCGGCAGGAGCGTGGCAACAGTGGCCCACCTACTCCGCTGACCAGGGCCGGCATGGCTACAGTGCATCCCTCGTCCTGCTGACGCAAGCCGACGGCGACCAGGCGATGTGCCACTGTAGCCGAGCCGGCCCAACCACTCTGTGATGCATGACAAGATGGAGAACAGTGTCCCCTGGCGCATGGGGCCCGCGCCCGGAGAACCTGGTGTATCCTGGTACCCGGCGGGCCCCAGCACCGGCTTCCCAGACGCTGACATCCTGTCCCCACAGCCGCATAACTTTACCATTGTAACCCTGGGGGGTTGACCTATAAAACCCCCCAAGAGCCCTCCATGTACACGGGCGAACACTTGAGAGAGACATCAAGTAGAATACAGACACAAGGAGAAGGAGCAGCCTATGCTTGGGCCTGTCTTCCTTCCACCTCAAAACAGCTCTAGGAGCAAGCTTGTAGCATCCACATATAAACCATACTCGGCAGGACTAGTGGTGTTATCTCTCCGGAGAGCCCCGAACCTGGGTATGTCTTGCATCCCTCGCTCCCTCATGCCGACCTCACCTCTGGAGCCCAGTGGTGCCCTCCAGCCTGTCCCTCTATTTAGCCATCCTTTGGCATCTGCCGTGCGCCCACCACGACAGAAGCCGAGCAGCTTCCTGGCCAGTACGCCAAAGACACACTTCTCTGGGTTGAGCTTGATCTAGTACTCGTGCAGATTGGCGAAGGTTTCCTTCTGGTCATCAAGGAGCGTGACGTGCTGCTTGGTATTCACCACGATGTCGCCCACGTAGACGTGGATGTTGCGGCTGAGTTGCATCAACAAGCATTTTTGCATGCAGCGCTGGAAGGTGGCGCCGGCATTCTTCAAGCCGAATGACATGGTGATGTAGCAATACGCCCCGAAGGGCGTGATGAAGGACGTCTTCAGGGCATCGGCCGGGTCCAGCTTAACCTGATGATAGCTGGAGTAAGCACCCAGGAAGGACAGGAGCTCGCACCCGGCGGTGGCATCGATCACTTGATCAATCTGCGGGAGAGCGAAAGGATCCTTGGGGCAGGCCTTGTTCAGGCTGGTGTAGTCTATGGACATGCGCCAGGTGTTGTTCTTCTTCAATACGAGGACCGGGTTGGTGAAAGTGCAACTAATCCCCGGGTGATTTTGGTAATTCATAACAACATATAGCTCATTGAACTAATATCCATTCAAGTTAAATATTTCAGAAAGTTCAATGATTGGTATGGCATGGACTAGAGATGTGGACCCCTCAAAATTCTAAGGACAAAGATTGGCAAAAGCTCATGACTCTTCATTTATATTTTAGTGATCCAAGATCACATTGAGTCCATAGGAAAGCCAATACTATTAAAAGGGGATGAGGTGTTGCTTAATGGTCTACTTGCTCAAAGTGCTTAGTGATATTGCTCCAAAACCCTCAGCCACTTTCACTTCCAAATATGTCCAAAACTCAAAGTCAAACTCGGCCCCACCGAAATGATCCATCCGGCGCCACCGAGTTCAGTTGACATAGCCACTACCAGAAACCCTAGCAATTCGGTTACACCGATACGGATCTCGGTGTCACCGAGATGGCCCTGCAAACTCTCTGTTACCTATTGCAATTATTTCGGTCTCACCGAAATATGCAATCAGTCCCACCGAGTTTGCTTGACCAACTCTTTGTTTGCTCTTTGCTGAAAACGGTCTCACCGAGTTCAAGCAATCGGTCTCACCGATATGAAGTTTTGCCCTAGCACTAGCACATTAGTCCCACCGAGTTGTTCCAGTCGGTCCCACCAAGATTCCTAATGTTCACATTTTGAACTAAATCGGTCTCACCGAGTTCTTCTATTCGGTCTGACCGAGTTGGGTCAAATATGTGTAACGGTTGGATTTTGTGTGGAGGCTATATATACCCCTCCACCCCCTTCTCCATAAGAGAGAGAGAGCCATCAGAACGTGCCTACACTTCCACTACTCATTTTCTGAGAGAGAACCACCTACTCATGTGTTGAGACCAAGATATTCCAATCCTACCACTAGAATCTTGATCTCTAGCCTTCCCCAAGTTGCTTTCCACTCAAATCATCTTTCCACCATAGCCAAATCTGTGAGAGAGAGTTGAGTGTTGGGGTGACTATCATTTGAAGCACAAGAGCCAGGAGTTCATTATCAACACACCATCTATTACCTTTTGGAGAGTGGTGTCTCCTAGATTGGTTAGGTGTCACTTGGGAGCCTCCGACAAGATTGTGGAGTTGAACCAAGAAGTTTGTAAGGGCAACGAGATCCCCCACTTCATGAAGATCTACCGGAGTAAGGCAAGTCCTTCATGGGCGATGGCCATGGTGTGACAGACAAGGTTGCTTCTTCGTGGACCCTTCGTGGATGGAGCCCTCCGTGGACTCGAGCAACTGTTACCCTTCGTGGGTTGAAGTCTCCATCAATGTGGATGTACGATAGCACCACCTATCGGAACCACGCCAAAAATCTCCGTGTCTACATTGCGTTTGCCCTCGCCAAACCCTTCCCTTTACCTTCATATGCAATGTTTTACTTTCCGCTGCTACACTCTTAAAATTGCATGTGTACGTTGATTGCTTGACTTGTACTAATTGCTGAAATCTGCCAACAATTAAAATTGGGAAAAGGTTAGATTTTTATTTGGTCAAGTAGTCTAATCACCCCCCTCTAGACCTACTTTCGATCCTACAAGTGGTATCAGAACCTTGGTCTCCATTTGCCTTGATTTCCATAGCTTTGGTGATCATAGCCTTGGTTTCACAACCTAGGAGAGTATGGCGTCTAGCGATAGAAATTACCACCGTAGAGGTCCTTACTTTGATGGTACAAATTTTGCTAGTTGGAAGCATAAGATGAAAATACATATTCTTGGTCATAACCCTGCCATTTGGGCTATTGTGCGTATTCGCTTGCAAGGTGAATACTTCGAGGATGGAACAGAACCGGATCGTGAAGCGTCCGTGGAAGAATTGAAGATATTGCAATACAATGCTCAAGCTTGCGATATTCTCTTCAACAGATTGTACCCCGAAGAATTCAACAAAATCAGCCGCCTTGAGAATGCAAAGGAAATTTGGGATACTTTGGTTGATATGCATGAAGGTACCGAGTCCGTCAAGGAATCCAAGTTGGATGTGCTTCAAAGTCAACTTGACAAGTTCAAAATGAAGGATGGTGAAGGAGTCGCTGAGATGTACTCTAGGCTTGCTCTCATCACAAATGAGTTTGCCGGCTTAGGAAGCGAAGAGATGACCGACAAATTCATCATCAGGAAGATCCTAAGAGCCTTGGATGGAAAATATGATACCATGTGCACATTGATCCAAATGATGCCCAATTACAAAGATCTCAAGCCAACGGAAGTCATTGGTAGAATTGTTGCTCATCAGATGTCACTCAAGGATAAGGAAGAGCTCCACAACAAGTCAAGTGGTGCTTATAAAGCTTCATGCGATGCTCCTACAACATCAAGTGAGAAACAAGTCTTCAATGAAGAATTGAGCTTAATGGTGAAGAACTTCAAAAATTCTACAAGAATAGAAGCAAAAATAGAAGTTCCATGTCAAGGTCCTACAATGACAAAAGATCTTCTAGTCATGATCGTAATTGCTACAATTGTGGAAGACCCGGACACTACTCCAATGAGTGTACGGCTCCCTACAAGAAAAGAGAAGATTCACCTAAGAGGAGAAGTAAAAGAGATGAATCACCACCAAGAGAGTGAAGGAGTAGAGATGATCGTTCTGAACGAAGACCCTCTCGTAGAAGCAAGGATTCGGAAAGGAAGAACAAGTCATCAAAGAGCTATACAAGACGAAGACATCAAGCTCACGTTGGTGAATGGGTATCCGGTTCTGACTCCGACAACTACTCCGAGAGAAGTTATCACTCTGACTCCGAATATACTCAAGATGAAGGTCTTGCCAGTCTTGCACTTGTGTCATCCAACTCCTATGACATATTTGACTCACCAAACGAAGGAGTTGGAAGATGCTTCTTGGCTAAAGGCCCTAAGGTATCACACCCCGAGTACTTTGATTTCAATAGTGATGAAGATGATTTGCTAGGTGATGTTGATTTACTTGTTGACAACACTAGTGATGAAAACTATGATGAAATTGCTATTAATCATGCTAATCAAAATGAAACGAATGACAATGATAAGAAGGAGATTGAGCGTCTAACTAAAGAGCTAATCACTCTTAAGTTAGCTCATGAAACAACTCTAGAGGATCATAGAGAGCTCCTAAAGACTCATGAGAAGCTACGCTTCAGGAAGCTAAATTTAGAGCAAGAGCATGGGTTCTTAAAAGCTCTCAATGATGATCTTCGAAAGGAGAGTTCTCCTTACATTGCCAAGCATTTACTCTTGTCTACTTATATGCCACAAGTAAAATCTAGCAACAAGTACAAGAAATATGCTTCTTCTAGTAGTAACAGTAACAATGTTAAATCCAATATTGTTGCCTCTAGTAGTTCTCTTGATTCCACTAATGATTCTCTTAGCCAAGTTACACTTGAGCAAGAAAATAGCTTATTGAAGGCAATTATAGAGAAAGGTGTTTACAAGAGCCTTCCCGGAAGTAAGCAATTTGAGGAAATTGTACGCAAGCAAGGAAGGCATCGGAAGAATCAAGGTGTTGGTTTTTAACGAAAGTTCAATGTCAATGGAGTTGAGTGGGAAGAAGATCAATACCCCAAGACGAAGTTTGTTCCTCAACAAGAGAAGTACGACCCCACTTCTTTCAAGGAAACACAAGCTCAAGATGATCTTCCACCACAAGACCACAAGCTAAAAGGCAAGGACAAGCTTCAAGAAGAGATTGATTCATTTGGAGAAGCTCCTAAGGCCATGGTCAAGTGAGTTCCCAAGACTACATCAAGTTCTACTTCATCAAGTACGACTACAACTGCAAGGATTCCCATCAAGTTGATGTGGATCCCAAAGAAGAAGAACTAGAGAGTTCTTGAGGGTGACTCCGCCAACATACTTCACTCATATTCATTTTAGCAAGGGCAAGTGCAATCAATTTCCATATCTTGCACTAGTTCAAGGAGTCACAAACCCTCTTGTTGGTAAGACAATGGACAAGGTAACCTAATGCTTTCATGGACATCATCATATGTGTGTTTCACTCTATGTCTATGGATATCCTTGTGTGTTCCTTGTGGGACTAACCCATGTAGGTTTTGAAAGTGCAACTCACTCCAATGGATTGCTCCAAATGATCTACATCAACATTGAGCATCCACATATTCAACACCTACATGAAGTCATCATCGACAAAACCCAAGGTTAGTTCATCCCTCTAAGGGGGGATATCACATCTAGTGGGAGCTTTGCTCTAAAAATTGAGCTAAAGCAACTCTAATGATGTGAATAAAACAATGCTTTATGTAAAAGTGGTAACCCCACTTGTGCTTAAACGATGAGTATGACCTATGATCAAATGTTCTCATTTGACTCCTAAGTCAATATACTCATATATAGGTGACCTAGTCATCACCAATTGCTTGATAGATGCTAGAGTGTTTGTGCATGCTTTGCCACATGTTTTATTTGCTATCTTATTGTGTGACCATGTTGGTTGCATAATTTTCTCCATTCGAGGACATCCATTTGTTGCCTTGATTGTTTGGTTTTTCTTCTTGCCAAATGGATGGACAAGAATGCCTAAGTACTCCCTCTAGCTATCTATGCTTTTTCTCGTCTCAAACTCTATTCATGCTACACCACAAAGTTTGAACAAGTCGAGTTTGGACCCTCTGGGTGAGGAGCACTCGGAGCCACCGATCCGTCAAGGGCTTAACTTCCAAAACCTCTTAATGCCTTTCGGTCAGACCAACTCACTCCTACTCGGTCTCACCGAAGTCATTAAGTTGATCTAGGTTTTTATCTTGGTGCAACCGATTAGAACCATTCGGTCACACCGAGTTGCAGCAACTGCTAGCAGTTTTGCATCTCTGTGCCACCGAGTAGTTCCACTCGGTCACACCGACAGCGCCTGGGTATTTATACTCTACGTACCCGTACGGTTGAAAATCACTTCAACGGCACGAGCCCGCGCCCCAGCACTGCCGCCCCTGGTCTCCAGATCATTGCTGTCATCACCAGTGACCTTCTGCCGCTGGTCTCCGCCGCCGTCAATGGAATCCTCACCGCCGTTGTCACCGTAGCAAGTCTGTCGCCAAGTTAGGGTACGGATTTGACCCTTTGTGCTTTCCGTTACTCCGATTCTTGCACAAAGTGTAATGCCCATGTTCTTCCCATGTATGAGATTGATCTATCTACCAAAAGAACTCCTTAGAATATATTTGAGGCAAAAACTTAGGGTTAGGTTTCCGCTGAACCCATCTCGGACCGACCGATCTGAGGATCTCAGTCACACCGATTGGCCCTGGCCATTGCACAAGTACAACTCAGTCTGACCGAAGTGTACTGATCGGTGCGACCGAAATCACTTTCTCTCTGACACCGTAGCATCTCGGAGTCACCGAACTGCATTTTGATCTGACCAAAACTGTGTGTTTAGACTCTGTTAGTGCTTCGGTGTCATCGAGTTTGTCAAATCAATAGCTCTGAAATGCTTTCTGCAGAAAACTAAAGTTATGTTTTTGTCTCAATATTTTTGCAAAACAAGCTGTGCTTTGTGATGCTCATCTACTCTATCAACTATTCACAGTTTCAGTTTCAGCAATGTCAGAGGGCAGTGATAGTTATCACTGAGATGCTCATCTACTCTATCAACTATTCACAGGTTCAGTTTTAAAACAGGTCTGAAGAGCAGCTCAACCTCAATGAGGGCACTAGTCCCTCTAGCTATGATGATGGAAGCAGAAGCACTCCCAGCAATTTGCCTAAGGCAGCAACTAGGCAAAGGAAGAAGAGAACATCTGAATCTAAGGATGAGGACTTTGTTGTTGAGTAGGAAGTGACCTCCAAGAAGAAGGTGCTCAAGAAAGAGTATGCTACTGCTACTGCCACAAAGCCTGGAATGCAGAAGAAGGCTCCTGCCAAGAGAGCTCCAATGTCTAAAGCTAGGCAATCCTTTGTTGCTCGAGAGCAAGCACATCCAGCAAGTGGTGTTGGAAAAGAAAAGAAGAGAAAGGAGAGGGTCAGAAAGACTATGGCCAGAGTCATTGGTAAACCTTCTATGATGAGAGATTCTGATGAAGAAGATGAGGAGGAGGAAGAGCCTATTGCACCTCCTACAAAGACTCTGAAGCTTATGGGGGATGCCATAAGGACTGGGGCTGCTCCATCTAAGCCCAAGTCTGCCCCCAAGCCTTCAGCTCAAGCTCAAGCTCCCAAGCCAACTGCACCTAAGAGATCAACAAGGAATAATACTGCTGCTGAAAAGAACAAGGCCCCAGTGCCTGAAGTTCAAGAAGATGATGAGCCACTAGTGCTCAGAAAGCTGAAGCCCAAGATTCCAGATCATTGTGATGATCATCCTGTGGTAGAGAATATGCAGCTAAGAAAGGATGCAGGTCTGAGACTATGGAGACAGACAGATCCCTATGCCACTAGGAGAAGAACTGATGTGGACTATCGCTTTCACACCAAGGAACAGCAGGATTTCTATGAGACTATCCTTTTGACAAAAAGCCCATAGTGTGTGACATGAAATGGGTGGACTGGAGGTACATTGATGACAATGAAGATTACTTCCCAGGTGTGCATGAGAGCTTTAGACTGAATAGTGTTGACACTTTTGTTGGTCAGAAGTTGACTAAGTGGAACGATGAGATGATCATGCAATTCTATTCCACTGCTCACTTCTACCCCGATGGTAAGATAGTCTGGATGACAGAAGGAACAAGATATCAATCTACTATCTCAGAATGGGCCATGCTGATCAATGCCCCAGAGGAAGAGGAGAATGACATTGATGTGTATGCTAAGCCTAGAAAAGATCACAACTCCATGGCTAACATGTATAAGCCTATTCCTGACAAAGCCTTGGAGACTCACAAGCTTGGATCTATCTACTATTTGCTCTCTGGCTTGACCACATTGAACACTATATTGAGGCACACTCTTTTGCCCAAGTCAGGAGATCACAGAATGATCCGTGGTCACTCAATCAACTTGCTTCACTTATTTGATGTGCCACAGAAATTCAAGGTGATGAGTTTGATTGTAGAAACTGTGAAGAGAACAGCTGCAAATCAGAAGAGATCATGTGGATATGCCCCTCACATTCAAATGTTGATCAATTCCAAGATGGGAACCGGGACATACCTACTAGACAGTGAGCATCTACCCTTGAGGCCAGATTTTGAGGACAACGAGGTTGTCATGGATGCATCCCAACCTACTTGTGCAGAAGCCCAGGAGAAGATAGAGAAGGCAAACGCTGCAAAAGCAACAAAGGCAGCAAGTGCACCAGATGCCTCCACATTGCTACTCAAGACCAAGCAAGATCAACTCAGTTATCTGCTTGAGGCTACAGTGAGAATTGAGAAGGGCTTGGCCACCCAGACTCAAAATCAGGAAAGTCTTGAGAGGATCATAGAGACAAAATTCCATGACCTAGATGTGAAGGTCACTGAGATACAGACCATTGTGGAGAAGGTCCAAGAAGATGCTGAGGATAGGGAGGATAGACTACAGATACTTTCCAGAGAGTGCCAAGGGCACAAAGGTCATCTGCTGTGCCAATTGTTAGAGACTCCAGGACTACCACTTTAGCACCTGCAGCAACTGCCATGGTTGTATCTCCAGTGTCAACTCCTCCAGCTCCACAGACTTCTTCAGAAGCATTTGCAGATGCACTCCTCTCCATGCCATCTACGCACACCGGAGCGACAAGCTAGAAGACCCCTTCAGGAGCTCCCGGAGATCATGCCTAGAGTGCCTGATAGCACTATAAGTTTTCAAACTTTTTGGTAACTTGTTGCCAAAGGGGGAGAAAGTGTCACTGGTATAGCGAGGTGCTATACACACGGTTTTTAAACCCTTTCCGCGATGGCATTTTGAACCGTTGCCAAGTGAGTGACTGCGATAGGGGGGTCCTTCCCACACGACCCAGAAACCGTCGGGGATATGGAGCCATCATCCAGAGGCCTTGCAAAATGTAATCGTATGCGATGCAGCGCACAATAAATTCTTTCACACGTGTGGGATCGGTGATTAAATGTTTCGAATGATGAAGTGAAACCAAACGGTGTGTCATAATGAACCGTTTGGGAAACAGTATGTAAGGCACAAGGGCCAAAAAATGAACTATGTGCGATATGTGCCCCATCGCACACGAGTTTTCTGCGGAACCCGTCTACCATGCAAGACTCCATCGCACACATTTCCCAACAATTACCGTGTGTGATAATGTTCTATCACAAATGGTTCAGGAGCCCCTTCGCACGCATACAAGTGTTGTAGACTATTTGTGATTTGTTGTGTATCACCGACGGTTGCGGCAAGAGTGACGTGTGCTTTTCATTTGGTATCCCACACATTTCCTGAAAAATTTATGACTGGGATTGTATTTTACATTGGGCATGGTTTACTCCGAGCTCTCGTGTGCGATAACGTGATATCACAAACGGTTCCGGAGCCCCTACGCACACGTAGTAGTGCTGCAAATCGTTTGCGATCTGCTGTGTATCACCGACGGTTCTGCTACGATTGACGTATGCTTTCCGATCTGGATCGCACACACTCATTTAGTTGAACCGTGTGCGGAGCAATTGCCAGGTTAAAAAAAATATCCCATTTGAATCGGCATGCAAAAAGCAAATTCACCACAATATTCAATTGAACAAATAGTGTCCACAGGAAGAACATTCATCAGATTTCGCAACAATTGCAATTGAACATATGGTAGCTAAATTGCAATGATTTGTCGACACATATATGCATTACATAATTAATCATAGTGTATGAAATACGAAGACCTCATTAGATGGAAAGCAATGGATCCATGCGTATGTGTTTAGCGGCTAACTCTTACTCAATGTTTCAGGAGAAGGCATGCTGAAATCTTCATTATCACTAGTGGGATTGATGTACTGATTCAGGAAGAAGTCGCTGATAAATCTCCGAACCATCAGCAATTCGCCAGTGGGGAGCGGTTCAGGGGTCCTCGGTTCTAAGATGAGCTGCAGTATTTTTACGATCAGAATGTGCCATATGAGTGGAGTAGAAGATATTAATTAAGATAGACTTACTAGTACTAATTCATGAGCATCTTCACAACTATCAGCAGATTTGCAGATGGAGATCATGAGTCTGCAAACATAGTATCCACAAAGGTTGGTCCCTGCTTGTTGCTGAGGACACTGAAATTTTTTGTAAAGAATTAGTCATGTATTTGTCCTGTTAGGAACAACCTAACCGGTGTTAGATGTATTTTTTTTCTTTGGACAAAAATAGAAAGAGGTTTATTTAGAAGCTTGAACATTTGACTAGCGTAAGAAAAGGTATTTGCAGACTATTGGATAAATTTTCCGAAAATAACGGATTTCGGTGTGTTACTAGATAAACGATCTCGTGCTGTAGAGGTAGTTCCCTGGTTTAGTTTTCCACAATGCGAGCACACTGCAAATGAAGATGAATTTTGACAACATCAATTATTGAACCAGATATGAATGCAAATTAATTTCAACATCATAGAATTCAATACCTATCCATGAATTGCTGAAGATGCGTCAGATCCTGGGCGTTTGTTGACTCTCTGAGAGAATCCATGTAGTAAACTGTGTTCTTGTTTGGAACAACGAATACCAATATCCAGTGATTGCTACATATTAAGAAAGCCATGAACTTACGAATTATGTCGAAATCTGAAAGACAATCAGTGTATGCGTGGTTGTTTACTTGACTTATCGTTCATGATATGGCTAGAGAAATGATTCTGCATGGGACGTGTTTTCGAAGATACGGACAACCGTGTTAATGGCCCAGTCCCATAGGTCCTTACCATCTAATGTTATGCCATTTGCTAATGCAGGATCTATGAAATACACACTCTCCCTTTTTCTTCTCTACGCGTTCAATCCCCTGAGAGGAATAAAATGCAGTTAGCTGTTTATCATTTGTAGCCTTGTATGGAGAAGTTGATCAGAGTTTGTTAAGTACTTACAAAATCAGGCATCTAACAAGAGTGGCGTCGAGCTCGTTGAAGTGGAAGAAGAGATGTAAGTCCTCGAAATCCACACTAATGGAACCAGCATCGTGTCAGAAATGATCTCTGTTGTAGTGGACTAGTAGAACTTGATGACCTGCTGACATTTGATCCATGCAATATTTATGTAACTCGCAGCAACTGGAGCTGCACTCATCAAAGTATTCGCCAACAAGAAATGGCTGGCCATGGATGTAATTGCGTGCTTCAAGTATGTCTGCTTTATTTTTAGCAAGCTGCAAAGCTATTTCTTCATCATCCATGCCATCAGAAATAATATTACTCCCCGATTCGAACAACTTGTTGTTAATTTGGTTCTGGGTGATGAGTGCTTTAAGTAAGAGGAAATCATTCTCTTTCCTCTTCGCTCTCCCGGCGCGCTTCCTCGCGGGTGCAGCATTTTTGGCCGCTTCCTTCTTGGTACTTGAAGCACTTCTGGTAGAACGTCTGGTTGGCTGAAAGGTAGACTGCCGAGCAGACGATGAAGCTTCGACGGACTGCTTAGCAGACAGTTTAGCTATGCCGGACCTCTGAGCTGGCGGTGCTGCTGTGACGGACTGCTGGGCTATAGGAGCAGAGGCATTGGACTGCTGACCATGCGTTGAAGCTATGTCGGGTTTCTGCGCAGGTGGTGCCACCTTGTCGGTGTGCTGAGGAGGCCGTGCCAACGCGTTCGTTTCCTGAGCAGGAAGTGCTGACGCATTGGTATGCTGATCATGCGGCTGTGGACTGACGCACTGATGAGCAGTTGGTTCTGGACCTACAGACTGTTTAGCAGGCGGTTCCGAAGCATCAGACTGCTTAGCAGTCCGTTCCACCAGGTTGGTCTGCTGAGCATGTGCTGCAGCTGGGTCTCCCCTCGCTGCTTCAGCGGCCGGCATCTGAACCGGTGGTGCGTCTTCAGCAGTTGTAGGCCATGCCACTGGCTGCTCTGGGGCGGACGATGACATGGCCTATAAGGCACAAAGTCAGGCTGGCTGATCACAGGTTGATGCATCAGCGGTCGGATTACGAGTATTAGGTTCTTTGGGGGAAGCACGCGAGAGCTGCTGTGGCAAGGAGAGCGTCACCGGTTGAGGGGCGACATTGGTTGCTCTTGGCGGGGCTTCAGGGATCTCATCCATGAACTCTATTTCCTTTCATGGCCACTGGATGTGATGTAATAGTGTTTCTCCTAAGGTCTTTGCTCATCAAAGTCTCCTAGGACATTCTTCAGGCAAATTCATTGAATCCAGGCTTTACTTCAGTCACATAGCACTTCACATAGCCCGGCTTCAATGGCACATTGTCCAACAAGAGGCCCTCTTCCAAGAAGGGTTGGCAAACCCAAGCTATTGCACATTTTAATGTACCTTCATAATGTGTAAGCATGCCCTTCAGTCTGTCTTTCATTCCAGATAGATCAGATATAGCATCATCATGAGTAGCTGCAGTCTCAATGTCGCTGGGGTCAGCTGATGCACAGCTACTCTTGTGCGGTGTTGTCGCGCAATAACCAGCATCCTCCATGCCCGCCTCCCCTCCCATCTGCTGGCTATCTGTCAGTGTTAGAGTCTTCTGCATCGTCATTGACTCCTCAATATCCTTTCGAACAACCGGATACATGTCTTTCCTCAACCTTTCATACAATTCATTCTGCTTCATTTCACTCCTCGCTTTTTTCATGCTGAGCCTCTCTTCTTTGCTGAGTGTGAAAGCCCTATTATGCGGGACATTAACACCTATCCCTTGCACAGCCAGGGGGCTCTCTTGTTTCCAAAGCATCGGACAAAATGTCACATGGCCCTGAGTTCCCGTAGAACCTTCCAGGGATCTTGGAAGCCTTTAACATCACGCGATACAGTTCTTCGTCATGTGAATTTTCAAAGTAATAAGTTCCGTCATCACGCCTCCTTGCACGTGCCCACAAGTAGTCTCTAGCGCGTTCGCCCCTGATTTCACTAAAGGCCGGTTTTCCCACCCGCCACTACTGCTTCTTTGTCCTCCTGGTCCCATATCATTTTCATGCCGTAGTATCCTGCCACACCCATATGGTGGGGGTGTGTGTTCCTCTTCTGAAGTTCCGATTGCTTGGCACTCTTCTCAGCAAACTCTGTAGTTGCCCTGACCCTTTTGAATTCTGCCCAGTCTTCCTTTGTAATTTGGGGGTATGCGGGGATTGGGTCCTTACCTTCACTCAAGTACTTCTTGTACATCACGTGCTTCAAGTTTCTCCAAGCATCCCTAGCCTTCTTCAGTGCAGCGTGTTCCACCTGCATTCTCCACTGCTCTGGAACATTGAAGTGATCCATGATCTCCCGGACTATCCTTTGCCATGTTTCTGTGTCAGCCTTCCGAAACCCCGGCAGATTAATGTTGAGCCTTGCCCTGCCAACAAATCCACACACACTCCTGAACCTCATGCGTGCTTTATCTGGTTTAGTTGGAGCCCAAGACTTTAAATCGATCTCGGTTACTTCATATACACCTTTAGGCTGGTGTGTGGGTTTCCTTGGAGCGTTCCTCCGTGTCCTAACCGGAAGGGTAATTGCTGCAGCTCTATCCCGTTCAAGATTACTTGATCCCTCACCATCTGCTGAAGACCTAGGGTTGTTGGAATCAGATGAAGATACATCGCATGAAGCATGAGTGCTGTCGCTGCTACTCGGCATCTACAGAGAACACATGCGAAACTCAGGAAAGGAGGATAAGCATAAAACTAACAACTTGGTATCAAGCTGTCTAAACATGTCATGCAATAATTTAGAAAATTTATGACTTATTTGTTAAGTTTGTGTGACTGGGGCACCCGTGATCTGTAAATCGGCAGTAACTTATTGGAACAAATACAGCTTATATGTACTAGTTAGGAAGCTAGATAATGAACATATATACGCTCTCCGTTATTTTATAGCCAATTTGGGAACATACAGAACGAAATAGGAAGAGGGATTGCGAGGAAATATGCCTCACCGCGATGGAGAGCAGTAACTAATAGGTTTCTTAATGCAAACCCGGCAGGACCACAGGAGAGGCGAGGGTTACAGGATCGATATGCTCGAGGGTGGTTGGCGAGCAAACAAAGACGGTGAGGCGCGGGCAGCCGCGTGTTGGGAACGGCAGTGGAGGTAGGGTTGACGCCAAAGAGCGGGCACACGGCCGGGGTGAGCACGCTGGCGCTGGAGAGGGTTCTGCTATGGATCTAGGGGAGGGGGAGCTGGTGATGGAGATTGGGTGGAGTAGTTGAGTGAAACGCGGGCGGGCGGTGGAGTGGTGTTGGCGGCCTAGGTGAAAAGCGTGAAAAAATATCCCCGGTCGCCGCGCGGAAAGGCCTATGCAAACGGTTGCCTCTAAGCGCTCGTTTGCACAAAGAGAATAATTTCGTTTAAAAGAAGACGTACTAATTTTGAAATGAAGACATGAGTTCATCGTTTCGCCTCTAAATTTTTCCCACGTTAAGCAATCACCATTATACCACGGGTTTGATTTGCTGGCGCATTTCAGGTCTCGTGTGCTATATTTAAGACATTTTTTGGCATTTACCATGCATTTTGGCATATAAATCAAATCCTAGCCAGACTGCGTTTGCTGTCGAAAGGGGATGAGGATTGTCGTTCGATCTGGGAGCATCCAACGGTGCAGATGTACGATCCGTGGGGTTTGGGTTCAGGCCAATCAGAACGCACGACTCAGATCGCGCGTGCAGCAGGGGGGGCATCGGCCACGGTTTGGTAGGCATACGGCTTTTGTGAGTGAACCGTGTGCTATTTTAAAACATTTACATGAACTAACAGCATATTTTTGTTTGAATGAAAACAAGAGTTCATCGTTTCAGCTCCAAATTGTTTTCCATGGTAAGAAATCACCATTGTACCCTATGGTTCGATTTTCTTGTGCATTTAAGGTATCGTTTGCTATATTTGAGTCGTTTGCTATATAGTCGCAACTACACATGGGTGCTAGCTAGCAAGATCATTTGTGTGTCGCTTTGGGAGTTTTCATTCATTGTTTGAGAAACGGGAAAAAAATTCAAACAGTTCGGCCGCAGGGTGCGGCCAGAGGCATAGGCCTTGTTGGTATTCTAATTACAGGAAATGCATATAGAGTCCGAAAATAACGAAAATCGGTGTGTCACCGTGGCGTGCTCTCAGGATCCCATGGAAAAATTTTGGTAAAGTTTGGCACAAGTTTTGATGCTCACACCTTCCAAATCGGAGCATCACACAAGAAGGATCATAGTTTCCAAAAGGAGACGCGGCACTTCGGACTCCAATCGTCAGTGACTACATCGTTCCCCCTCGAATTTTTTTCACGGTAAACAATCACGTATATACCCTAGGTTTGATTTTCTGGCTCATTTCCAGGTCTCGTCTGCTATATTTAAGTCATTTTTTTTGCAATTACCATGCATTTAGTGCATATAAATTCAAAACCGTTCTACAACTACATCTGGGTGTTAGTTAGCAAAGAAGGTGTACAAATCATTTGTGTGTTGCTTTGCGAGTTTTCATCCATTGTCCGAGAAACGGGGAGAAGTTTCAAACATTTCAGCCGTGAGGTGCGGCCACCAGCGTAGGCCTAGTTGGTATTTTAATTACAGGGAATTTAGATGGAGTCCATACATCATCAAAATCGGTGTGTGCCCGTGGCGTGCTCTCAAGACTCCGGGGAAATTTTTTGGTAAAGTTTGGCACAAGTTTTGATGATCGCTCCTTCCAAGCCGGAGCATCTCACATGAAGGACCATGGTTTCCAAAAGGAGACATGTCAATTCAAACTCCAGTGGCCGGTGACTTCATCGTTTGGCCTCATAAAAATTTCCACGGTACGCAATCACCATTATACCAAGGGTTTGATTTTCTAACGCATTTCAGGTATCGTTTGCTATATTTAAGACATTTTTTGAATTTAACGTGCAATTTCTGTATATAAATAAAATCACAACCGGAACTGCATGTGCTGTCGAAAGGGATGAGGATTGTTGTTCGATCAAGGAGAATTCAACGGTGCAGACATACGATCCATGGGGTTTGGGTTCTGGCCAATCAGAACGCACGACTCAGATCGCGCGCGTGGCGGGGGGGCATCGGCCACGGTTTAGTAGGCACACGGCTTTCGTGATTGAACCGTGTGCTATTTGAAAACATTTATATGAACTAACAACATATTTTCGTTTGAATGAAAACAAGAGTTCATCGTTTCGCCTCCAATTTTTTTTCCATGGTAAGAAATCACGATTGTACCCTATGGTTCGATTTTCTGGTGCATTTGAGATCTCGTTTGCTATATTTGAGTCTTTTTTTGCACACACACACACACACACACACACATATATATATATATAGTCGCAACTACACGTGGGTGTTAGCAAGATCATTTGTGTGTCACTTTGCGAGTTTTCATTCATTGTCCGAGAAACGAGAAAAAACTTCAAACAGTTCGGCCGCAGGATGCGGCCACACGCGTAGGCCTTGTTGGTTTTTTAATTACAGGAAATGCATATAGAGTCCGGAAATAATGAAAATCATTGTGTCACCGTGGCGTGCTCTCATGATCGCATGGAAAATTTTTGGTAATGTTCGGCACAAGTTTTGGTGCTCGCACCTTCCATACCGGAGCATCTCACAAGAAGGATCATTATTTCCAAAAGGAGACGCGACACTTCGGACTCCAAATCGTCAGTGACTACATCGTTTCGCCTCGAAAAATATCATGGTAAACAATCATGGATATACCCTTGGTTTGATTTTCTGGCCCATTTTAGGTCTTGTCTGCTATGTTTAAGTCATTTTTTGCACTTACCTTGCATTTAGTGCATATAAAGTCAAAACCCTACTACAACTACATGTGGGTGTTTTAGTTAGGCTATACTTAGGCTACTCATAGTGGAGAGTATCATATACTAGTATCATGCATATGATACTAGTGTATGATACTACCTTTAATTATAGTGCATAGTATAATAGAGTAGTATCATAGATGATCATATTTATGGCCATGCATGACACAAATTAGCATCGCATTTAACATGATACGGTATCTACCTATATGTTACTCTAACCCTCTCTATCTTCTTTAATTCTTTGCCACATCAGCATACTTGCTGTTTCCGAGTGCATGATACCGGCTACGATACCACCACTTTGGCCAGCCTTATAGTGGGGAGTATCATATACTAGTATCATGCATATGATACTAGTGTATGATACTATGTACCTTCATAGTGCATAGTATCATAGAGTAGTATCATAGATGACCGTATTTATGGCCATGCATGACACAAAGTAGTATAGCATTTATTATGTTACGGTATCTACCTATGTTACTCTAACCCACTCTTCCTTCTTTAATTCCTTGCCACATCATCATATTTGCTATTCCCGAGTGCATGATACCGGCTATGATACCCCCACTATGGCCAGCCTTAGCAAAGAAGGTGTACAAATCATTTGTGCGTCGCTTTGCGAGTTTTCATCCATTTGTCTGAGAAGCGGGGAGAAATTTCAAACATTTCGGCCGCGAGGTGCGGCCACTGGCATAGGCCTAGTTGGTATTTTAATTACAGGAAATTCAGATGGAGTTTGGACATCATCAAAATCGATGTGTGCCCGTGGCGTGCTCTCACGACCCCGTGGAAAAAATTTGGTAAAGTTTGATACAAGTTTTGATGATCGCTCCTTCCAAACTGGAGCATCTCACATGAAGGATCATGGTTTCCAAAAGGAGACGTGTCAATTCAAACTCCAGTGGCCACTGACTTCATTGTTTGGCCTCATAAAAATTTCCACGGTACGCAATCACCATTATACCACGGGTTTGATTTTCTGGCGCATTTCAGGTATCGTTAGCTATATTTAAGACATTTTTTTAGTTTAACGAGCATTTTGTGCATAAAAATAAAATTACAACCAGAACTGCATTTGCTGTCGAAAGGGATGAGGATTGCCGTTCGATCTGGGAGCATCCAATGGTGCAGACATACGATCTGTGGGGTTTGGGTTCTGGCCAATCAGAAAGCACGACTCAGATCGCGCGCGGGGTTTGGTCGGCCCATGGCTTTCATGAATGAACCGTGTGCTATTCGCCAACCAGATTGCATATCTTTTGTTCACACATACTAGAGTGAGATCAATTGAGTGTGCTACCTCTATGATATAATAATAATAAACAGTTCGTATTCATTGCCTGAGTTGACAGCATATCAAGGTCAACATATTAACGGTTCTTGCATCAACAGAAAACCGGGCATAACTCACAAATTCAGTACACGCGACAGTTATAAATTGAACAAATTAAGTTGCAGGGTAGGCATAAAGACTAGTCTTATAGCTTAATCCCATGTACATGGGGGAACTGGGATCATTACATTGACCCCGAATGAACTTGGGTTTTCTGATGATTTTACGCTTCTCTGTTAGATGGGTGCGTGATCCCTTGGCTGGCAACTCAGCAAATTCATCGTACTCGTCCTCATCGGCAACATCCTCGACACCCAGTACCCTCCTCTTCCCATGCATCACTACATGGCAGTTCTTATGCAAGGGGTCTTCCACATAGAAAATCTGGGTAGCATCGCTGGCAAGAATGAACGGGTCCGCGTGATATACCATTGTTGTCCTGTTAACACAGGTCTTCTAGTAATCATCAACCTTTACATGACCAAGAGGGATCCATGCGCACCTGAATAATGCCACCTTAACTTTCACATAGTTAAGCTCCCAAATCTCTTTGATGGTTCCATAGTATACCCTTTTATCAGCTTCATCTACAGTCATGCATTATATCCGAACAGAGTTGTTCTGATATGAGGTCTTCTCATCACGTTCCTCAGTGTAGAACATGTATCCATTTATGTCATATGCTTGGTACGTCAACACCGTAGGTGATTGGTTTTGTGCCAACCATGTAGCAATGTCATCGATGGATCCTTGTGCCAAATGATTCTTCAGCCATTCGGTGTAGTTCTTAGTGTGCTCCTTCATCTCCACATCTGATGAAGGCACCATTGGTAAGAAGCTTTGGCGTATCTCCGACAAGTGTTCTTCGGCATAAGCGCTGAGAACTGGGCTGTTAAGCAGTACCGTCAAATGGGCTTTCTCTGCCAATTCTCCGGGTGCAGCCATTTGTGTTCCAGCAAGGACCGGCTTACCTTTCAGCCTTCTCTCGTGGCGAGAGAGGGGCAAACCTATAGGTATTTGTTTAATGTATTCAGTGCAAAACTCAACCACCTCCTCCGTGGTATAACCTTGTAGGATGCTTGCCTCTGGATGGTTTCGGTTCCAACAATAGCGCTTCAGTATTCCCATGAACTGCTCGAAGGGATACATGTTGCGAAGAAACACAGGACCACAATACTTTATCTCGTCGACAATGTGCACAGTGAGATGGACCATGACATCAAAGACTGACGATGGGAAAAACATCTCTAGGTTGGACAATATTCTTGCAATATCCTCTTGCATATGATCCAACTCTTCAGGATCTACAACTTTCTGCCATACTTGGTTGAAGAAATCATAGAGCTCAATGAGTGTGTTTCTTATATCTTTGTCCATCAGATTCCTGATGGCCACCGGGAGGATTTGTGTCAACATTACGTGGCAACCATGTGACTTCATGTGTCCCAACTTCATTTTACCTGAGCTCACATCCACGAGACTTCTGATGTTTGCGGAGTAGGAAGAGGGTGTCTTAACTGACAACAAATAGGTGAAGAATTGTGTTGCTTCTTTTGTACTGAAATTGTAACTCTGGCGAGCTTTGATGAATTTGTCATCATCTTTTGCTTCACTCTTGCGTTTTGATTGATCAGCAAGCATATCAAGCCGTAAACCATCACCATCCTTTGTTTTACCTTTAATCTTGAGCAGAGTACCAACGATGGTTTCACATACGTTCTTCTCTATGTGCATGACATCGATGCAGTGACGTACACGTAGAATCTCCCAGTAAGGTAATTTCCAGAACACCGATTTCTTCTTAAAGACTTGACCCTTAGGTGTTTGTTTCACCGTCAAAGCATGCTTCTTGCCAAGCACAACATTAATTTGTTTAGCCATGTTTTGGACCACCTCCCTATCATAGGGTCTTGGGCCCACATCTACCTCTGCCGTGCCATCAAATTCAGCTATCATCTTTCGGTATGGGTGATTTCTCCGTAAGAACCTACAATGACGCGAATACACGGTTTTGCGCGAGTTGGGAAGAAATCTGCTAGCTGTCCTATCCATGCATGTGACACACCCTACATCTCCCTTTGTTTTCTGCCCTGATGTGTTGCCTAATGCCGGCATATCTTGAATGGTCTGCACCAGCATCGCATGTAGATCAAAAATCTCCTTTTTGTAAGCATCATAACATTTTACAGTAGGCGCATCTATCCACACTGTCAGCAGTTCTTCTACCAGTAGCTGAAAGTAAATGTCGATGTCATTTCCAGGTTGCTTCGGGCCTAGAATAATCATTGACATCATAATGTATTTTTTTTCTTCATACACAACCAAGGAGCTAGGT
The DNA here is from genome assembly GCA_011799875.1 of Thinopyrum elongatum. NCBI lineage: Eukaryota > Viridiplantae > Streptophyta > Magnoliopsida > Poales > Poaceae > Thinopyrum > Thinopyrum elongatum. The sequence goes on along the minus strand of CM022303.1, from coordinate 121,766,709 downwards.
TATATATGCACAGAAGCACCGGCCGTGTGCTGTGATTGGTGCTCATATCGCCAAAAGGATTCATCCCATCAGTACACTCCCCGAGCCTTATACTTCTAGGACCCTTGGCAAAGTCTTGAAACTTGTTGTCGATTAATTCCCACAGAGCCCCATCTTTCGGGTGCCTCATATATTTATCCGCAGTTCGCTCATCATGATGCCACCGCAACCTCTTTGTCTGTGTAGGGTTTGCAAACAAACGCCTCAACCTTGGAATTAAAGGCAAGTACCAAACAACCTTGAACGGGATTCTTGTCTTGATCTCGTCATCCAATTTGTACTTGTCCTTTGCTCTCCTGCGCTTGTATCGTGCATGCTTGCATATGGGATATGCACGCAAATCTTTGTACTCACCACGGTACAATATACAATCATTCACACAAGCGTGTATCTTCTGTACTTCGTGTTCCAATGGGCAAACAATTATCTTCGCTTCGTTCATGGTTCTGGGGAGCACATTATCTTCTGGAAGAATTTCTTTGAAAAGACCTAACATCTCTGTGAAGCCCTTGTTTGATAGACCGTTTGCTGCTTTAAATCTGAGAAGCGCTAGGGTGGCACTCAACTTGGAATATCTCTTTTTGCTACCTGGATACAATTCTTTCTTGGAGTCCGCATCAATGGTTGGTAGATCCTTGTACCCAATCATATCCTTTTTTGGGCCCTTGAAATCTGCAATCATAGCAGCAAAATCTGGCATATCAAGATCGTCGTCATCTGCATCGACGTCTTGGTTTTCCAGTGGGCGTTTCGGCTTTCCATTGTTCCATTGGTAGCTTGACGCCTCTGCCCTGATGTTAGATTCAACATCCTTGTGACACTGATCGGGGTTTCGCATCTCGCAGGCCTGGGTATATTCATCCATGACCTGCTCTTCACCGTGTCTGGTCCAACGTGTATATCCATCCATGAATCCCCGAGAGAGTAAGTGCCACTGGACATCTCCAACTTCACGTGACTCTGTATTGGCACAATGAGTACATGGACACAGGATGTAGTCCGCATCACCAATTCTCCTCTTTGTACTTTCAACCAAATTCATGAACTCTGTCATGCCACCGATAAAATATGTGGTTCTCCGATTCTTCATCCATTGAGATCATTCCATCTGCACCACACGAATGGTAATTAAAAACAAAACAACAACATTAATACACCGATTAACTGATGCCCAAAGATGCGTGCATAAATCAGAAGGTTTTATTTTCATAATTACTGAGGGTGCTCCATATTGTTATCCAGATGTGCAATGACAAAAATTAATGGCCAGTCAATTTACACGCAGAGTACTACAGCACTACCCTTAGGAATTGAATACCTTAATTAAGCCACTCACGAAAAGAATACCTTAATTAATTAGCCACGTGGCGACCTCCACCCAGCAGACAGAGAAGTGCGATGCGGCAGCACGCCGAGACAGCAGGGTCGAGGAGCAAAGCTTAGTGCGGTTGCCACCTGAAGTTCGACCTCTACTATCCCGCCATCGACCACGATGGATGTGCTCCAATCACGCTACCGCCGACCTCGATGGTTGAGCTCCTCCTATCTCCTACTGCAGACTGAGGATTGACCTCCTATGACGCCGCCACTACCCACGGACCGAGGATTGACCTCTTCTCCGGTAGCCGCTGCGTAGGCCGCCGCCACCATCTCTATCTGCAGAGCGGCTGTTTTATTTTTTGACGGATATCCGCAGAGCGGCTGTTTACACGATATCACTGTAACTCAATTATATGTACAGGGTAGTACATCACATATGGTTATGTAACGGCAACCGTGTCTCACCTACGTTGTCTTCTCACACGGTTTGGTGCGGAAATCGTGTGTGAAGTTGTAATACCTAACACAAACGACATGTATAAACAGTGTGCCGTATACAACATATAGTGCCATAAGTAGTTCCCGACCGTTAGCTTATCCCCATAGTTTCCCCATTTCCCCCAAATACCTAGATAGCCTCCAAATTCCCTCACATGGCGCCGACATTACGGTACTGTGGACGAGTGGTGCTGATGGTTTCGGTGTGGCTGCTCCTGCTCGTATCACCGCTCTCGGCAGCGCCGCCACGATGGCGGTCGCCGCCGAGCACTTGCCTAAGGTCATCAGAAGGCAGGTGTACTACGGATCTGAATCTTCCTGCCAGGTTCCAATCTATCCCGATCTTTTTTAGCATGTCCAAAGTAGCTCCTTGCTGAATCCGTCCTGAATGACCCCCCCCCCCCACCAGGAAAGCGATCTGCCGCCGGATCCGAAGCATGACTCCAGACTCCCGCAACACGAGTTCGACTCCGAGTTTTGCGCCACTGAGAAGTACCAAAAGCTGAGTTGTGTGCATGGGCATGCTCCCGCTCGACGTGTATGCATGGAGGGATTTGACATTGGTAGGCGGTTTCTCAGTTGCCCCTTAGAGGTTAGTGCTAAGTTCATCATTTTACTTGAGTTAATGCCACCGCTCATCCTGAACACTATTTAACATTTGCAGGGATATGAGGCTTGTGCCTTTGTTAACTGGCTGGATGAAGAATGGCATGGCAGGGCTCGGATTGTTATCACCAAGCTTGCACAAGATAACGTAAAGCTAAAGAAGAAACTGGCTGATCTGGAATGTACAATCAGTACGATGAAGCAAGAAAGAATCAATCACAGGCATAAGATGAAAGCAATAGACAAGAAGGAACTAGCATGTGTAGTTGTGGTTCTCGCATTAGCCATATTCTATGCACTATTTGCAATGATGATTAGGGGTTTTGTTTGACAGTATTGCTAAAGCACATCTAGGTCCTATGCCATTGATGTTATGCGAAGATTTGTGCAGATATTTTCCTTTGTCTTTTTTTCTTTTCCTTTGTAGTTTGATTATTACTGGCTTCATCAATAAGAAGAGCTCAATGTATTGCTTGCCAACTGTCCTACTTCGTTTGTACTGGTACCGGTGCATAATCCCAAAACTCGTCCTTGTTTTTGTCCTAAAAAAAGAAATCAACCAATAGGAGTCCTGTGGCTAGTATGCATTCAATGACTTCAGACTACTTAGCATAACATGCATGCAATGGTCAATTATCTGCACGCAATGGTATTGATTACCAAATAGTAATCATCAAGTTATCTCGTTTTCCCCCACCTAGGTCGCTGGTACGGAGGGAGTAGAAGTACTACGAAAAATGCTTGTTTCATATTTGGACGCTCCAACGCGTGTGCGTAATTAATTATCACATTGAGAACTACGCAACCCCGAGAATTTTGAGCGACTGGGTACAAATAATTGTGGTTGATTGTATCAGCGGTTAGATAATACGTCAACCCCCGCTTCAATTGGCATTTCCTCTTCTCTGCATACCCCGCTTAAGTGTCCACCATCTTCATCTTCCCCGGCAGACAGTGCTACACACTTGCACACACTCTGCAATCTCGCTTTCCCGCGGTTTTTATATGACCGCAGCCATGTCGAGCGACAGCGAGGACGACAGTTCAGCCAGCAGTCTGGCGCCTGATGATTGGTCAACATCGGAATCATCCCGCTCGTCTTCCATGAGTCCGACGTCGAGCCCAGACCTCGATTTTATCCGGATCATGGAAGGGACGCCGCCTCCGGAGTCGTCAGACGACAACCAGACGGACAAGGAGCCGTCGAAGGACGAAGAAGAGGACGACGATGATGATAAGGAGGAATGGTCGAACGAGGAGGAGGACGACGATGATAGCAACAACGATGATGACGGCGGCGGCGATGAAAAGCCAATGGTCAGCAGCAAGAAGCGTCCTCGCCAAGATGATGTCGCGGGGCCATCCAACAACAACAACAACAACAAGAAGGACTAAATTAAGCAGACTGTATATATCTCTGTTGCCATTCACTCACATTAATTTGTTATCTCTGTTTATCCTATCAATCTCATCGCAGATGGTTAGTAATACGTATTCAATAGAGATCTTCTACATTATCGCCCACAGGTTGGTTTGTTGAACTGTGTGCCCTGACGAGCACACAATTCACAAAAAAAGACCGTATGGGCTGTCTATATTGATCGCACACAATTATGATTACCGACCTGTTTGTCGGGTATCACACACATCTTGTTACGCCGAATCATTTGTGTTCACCTCGATCATCACAAATGGTTCATCGGAGAAAACATTATGCCGTATATCGCACACACCTTGATCCGGCTGCCCATTTCTGTTTTTCTGTCTCATCACAAACAGTTCGTATGGATTAACCGTATGCCCTGCATCGCACACACAACTAAAATTGGAACCGTGTTTGATGTATCAATCATCGCAAACGTTTTGCATCTTTTTTGATAGTTGTTTTACATCACCGTTTGCGATTAATGCATCGCACACAGTTTCGTCAAAGGGTCTCTGATCCTAGTGTCGTGTTAGCAGCATCCTGCAGTAGTGTGTTTAGATCATAGGCTTCGAGAGAGAGAGAGTGTGTTTTGGTTTCATTTGCTTCTCTTGGTACTTTGATCATTAGGTTGTTTGATTCCTATGCCCCTCTCTCGCCACGTGAGATACTTAAGTGATCATGTGTTTGATCATACTGTGCTCAAGGTGTGGTTGCATGCTTATATCTTCATGATTATTTGTGTATGATCAATCACTTTTATCCTTAGTGATGAGTGCATGTTATTTAACTCTTATCATTTTGAGCGCTCCACCAAGATGTATGTGACATGGAAGAGTGACCCATGATCCTAATCGATTGTGCATTTGCATTCAAAAGCAAATTTTAAATAATGCACAAATTTAGGGGGAGCTCTTGCTTATCACATACTTCTCAAAGCGATGATGTATTTCTTTCATACTATCATTTGTCGAAGCTTTGATCTATATGTTCTCATCAATTACCAAAAAGGGGGAGATTGAAAGTGCAACTAATCCCCGGGTGGTTTTGGTAATTCATAACAACATATAGCTCGTTGAACTAATACCCATTCAAGTTAAATTTTTCAGAAAGTTCAATGATTGGCATGGCATGGACTAGAGATGTGGACCCCTCAAATGCTAAGGACAAAGATTGGCAAAAGCTCAAGACTCTTCATTTATATTTTAGTGATCCAAGATCACATTGAGTCCATAGGAAAGCCAATACTATTAAAAGGGGCTTGCTCAAAGTGCTTAGTGATATTGCTCCAAAACCATCAGCCACTTTCTCTTCCAAGTATGTCCAAAACTCAAAGTCAAACTCGGCCCCACGGAAATGATCCATCCGGCACCACTGAGTTCAGTTGACATAGCCACTACCAGAAACCCTAGCTATTCGATTACACTGATACGGATCTCGGTCTCACTGAGATGGCCCTGCAAACTCTCTGTTGCCTGTTGCAATTATTTCGGTCTCACCGAAATGTGCAATCGGTCCCACCGAGTTTGCTTGACCAACTCTCTGTTTGCTCTTTGCTAAAATTGGTCTCACCGAGTTCAAGCAATCGGTCTCACCGAGATGAGGTTTTGCCCTAGCCCTAGCACATCGGTCCCGCCGAGTTGTTCCAGTCGGTCCCACCGAGATTCCTAACGTTCACATTTTGAACTGAATCGGTCTCACCGAGTTCTTCTATTCGGTCTCACCGAGTTGGGTCAAATGTGTGTAACGGTTGGATTTTGTGTGGAGGCTATATATACCCCTCCACCCCCTTCTCCATAAGAGAGTGAGCCTTCAGAACATGCCTACACTTCCACTACTCATTTTCTGAGAGAGAACCACCTACTCATGTGTTGAGACCAAGATATTCCAATCCTACCACTAGAATCTTGATCTCTTGCCTTCCCCAAGTTGCTTTCCACTCAAATCATCTTTCCACCATAGCCAAATCTGTGAGAGAGAGTTGAGTGTTGGGGAGACTATCATTTGAAGCACAAGAGCAAGGAGTTCATCATCAAAACACCATATATTACCTTTTGGAGAGTGGTGTCTCCTAGATTGGTTAGGTGTCGCTTGGGAGCCTCCGACAAGATTGTGGAGTTGAACCAAGAAGTTTGTAAGGGCAAGGAGATCGCCTACTTCGTGAAGATCTACCCGAGTGAGGCAAGTCCTTCGTGGGCGATGGCCATGGTGGGATAGACAAAGTTGCTTCTTCATGGACCCTTCGTGGGCGGAGCCCTCCGTGGACTCGCACAACCGTTACCCTTCGTGGGTTGAAGTCTCCATCAACGTGGATGTACGATAGCACCACCTATCGGAACCACGCCAAAAATCTCCGTGTCTACATTGCGTTTGCCCTCTCCAAACCCTTCCCTTTACCTTCATATGCAATGTTTTACCTTCCGCTGCTACACTCTTAAACTTGCATGTGTAGGTTGATTGCTTGACTTGTACTAATTGCTAAAATCTGCCAACAATTAAAATTGGGAAAAGGTTAGATTTTTATTTGGTCAAGTAGTCTAATCACCCCCCCCCCCTCTAGACCTACTTTCTATCCTACAGTTGGCCAGCCACTCGGGGTGAAACACTTCCATGATGAAGCCGGCCGCGAGTAGCTTGTCGACCTCTTCACCGATGGTTCTTCTCTTCTCTTCTGAAAAGCGACGTAATGGTTGACGGACAGGCTTGGCGTCCTTGCGGATGTGTAGTTTGTTCTCAGCGTACTTCCTCGGAATTCCCGGCATGTCCTTTGGGGTCCATGCAAAGATATCCCGATTCTCACGGAGGAAGTCGACAAGCTCGCCTTCCTATTTGCTGTCCAGGCGGGTGCCTATGACGACGTACTTGCTGCAGCTGGGGTCTTCCGGGTTCAGCTTGACCTTCTTGGTCTCCTTGGACGGCTGGAACGAGGCCTTGCCGACCGGCTCCTTAGCCGAAGCCGGCACGGCCGGCTCCTCGCTGGCCAGCCACACCATCCTCTACGAGCCCCGATCCACAATCAAGTCCCAGGCCTTGGCCAATTTCCTCGTTGATTGGACGAAGACCCAGAACCTGACGCCGCCGCCGGATTCGACGCACTGGCGCATGGACTTTGACGCCTCCAAGATGCGCACCGGCTTGGGAGCCGGCATCGTGTTGTCTTCCCCGAAGGGCGACCGGCTATGGTACGCACTCCAAATCCACTTCACCGCCTCCAACAACGTCACCGAGTACGAAGCCCTTGTGCATGGCCTTCGACTTGCCAAGGAACTTGGTGTCCGGCGCATCCTATGCTATGGCGACTCGGATCTGGTGGTGCAGCAGTGTTCCGGCGAGTGGGATGCCCGGGATGCCAACATGGCCACCTACCGCTTCCTGGTCCAGCAGCTCTCCGGCAACTTCGACGGCTGCGAGTTCCTACACATCCCGTGCACGAAAAACGAAGTCACCGACACCCTAGCCAAGCTTGGCTCATCCCAGCAGGCCATACCATCCAGCGTCTCCCTCGAGTACTTGCGCAAGCCGTCCGTCAAGCCGTCTCCGGATTCGGAGTCCATCTTCATCCTGGATGACCCTAAAGCGCCCCTTCCCAACCCGAACTCGGGGACTGCCGGTCCAAGCTCAGGGGCTGCCGTCCCTAAGACAGTACCAGGGGTTGCGGATCCCTGCCCGAGGACTGCTGATCCCAGCCCGGGGGCTGCCTTCTCGACCCCAGTGACCATGGACCCCGGCCCGGGGGCTGCTGTGCTCAACCCGGCTGCCGCTGTCCTTGACCCGGGGGCTGCTGCCTCCGGCTCGGGGGCTACCGGCCCGGAACCCGTCCTGGTGGACGTCTTCACCGTGGTGACGGCTCCGTCATGGGCCCAGCCGATCCTCGCTTTCCCTGAGAGCGAAGCGCTCCCCATGGACGAGACCGAGGCCCGGCAAGTGCAACGCCGGGCGTCCGCCTATAGCATCATCAACAACGAGCGCATTAAGCACAGCGCGACAGGCGTGTTCCATCACTGTGTTGAGCAAGACAAGGGCATAGAGATCCTCCTCGACATACATCAGGGCGAGTGCGGGCACCACGCCGCCTCCAGGTCCCTGGTGGCCAAGGCTTTCCGCCATGGTTTCTACTGGCCCACGGCCCTCAAAGATGCTGAATCGCTCGTCCTAAAGTGTGAGGGTTGCCAATGCTTCAGCAAGCGCAGCCACTATTCGGTTTCAGCCCTGCAAACCATCCCGATCACCTGGCCCTTCGTAGTCTGGGGCCTCGACATGGTGGGACCCTTCAAAACCGCTCGGGGCGGCATGACGCACTTGCTGGTGGTAGTCGACAAGTTCACCAAGTGGATCAAAGCATGACCGATCAAGAAGCTGGATGGGCCAACGGCCGTCCGGTTCGTCAAGGACATCGCGGGGCGCTACGGCATCCCACATAGCATCATCATGGACAATGGCACCAACTTCGCCAAAGGCGCTCTGGCGCAATACAGCTCAGTATCCGGCATCCGGCTTGACCTGGCCTCCGTCACTCATCCCCAATCCAACGGCAAGGTCGAGCGGGCCAATGGGCTGATTCTGTGTGGCATCAAGTCGCGACTCGTCGAGCCCCTCGTCCGCTCACCTGGCAGCTGGCTTGACGAGCTGCCAGCCGTCCTCTAGAGTCTGCGGACAACGCCAAACCGGTCGACCAGGTTCACCCCATTCTTCCACATCTACGGAGCAGAAGCCGTCATCCCGACCGACATCGAGTTTGACTCACCATGAGTCGTAATGTACACAGAAGCCCAAGCCAAGGAAGCCCGCGAAGACGGCGTCGACCTACTCGAAGAGGCACGCCTTTTGACCCTCAGCCGGTCGGCCATCTATCAGCAAGGCCTGAGGCACTACCACAGCAAAAAGATCAAGCACCTCGCGTTCCGTGAGGGAGACCAGGTCCTCTGGCTTGTCCAGCAGCAGGCCGGCCAGCACAAGTTGGCCTCCCCATGGGAGGGCCCCTTCATCATCAGCAGAGCCCTGTGTGACCGCAACGCCTACTACCTCATCGACGCAGGCAAGCCGAACAAACACAAGAGAGACACTGCCAGCGAAGAAACAAGCCGGCCCTGGAATGCAGAGCTCCTCCGCCCGTTTTACAGTTAGCTGTATGCACGTATGTATCGCTGCCTTTTGTAATTTAATGAAAGACAATGGGGCCCCCGAACGACACTCGGGGGCTACCTTTTTTCTATTAAACTATTATGTCTTGCACATCTATTGTGATCTTCCGCCCTTCGCCGCCGTGTTGGTCCATCCGGCTCGGGGGCTCGGGAGCTAGCCGGCTTGACCGCAACCCGCCGTCCTCCTTAGTGCATCCTGGCTTGTCCGGGTTGCCGAGGCCCTTCACTTCACCCTAAGCCGCAGTCCGACTTCTGCTGTTGGTCGACAAGAACTAAGGGCCAAAGCGCCGGCATGCCAAAAATCGCTAAGTTGGAACTGCCAAATCGGTCAACCCGGCCTCACCGCACTAAGTTGCAACACGACCGGCTACGCTCCGGCCGGCTTCGCTGGCCGCCGCTAGCCGGCCCAGTGGGTGTTTCGCTCGTGCTCAATGTTCGAAAGCTTAAGTACTGCGCATTCTTTCCAAGGACCGAACCCCTTGTCACAGACCGGAACCCGGTTGTTCGACTCGTGGGGTGGGGGGGGGTGAGGCCCAAAGAAGGAACAAGCAAGAAAAAAGCTTATAGAACAAAGAACAAAGGCAGAAACACTTGCGATAATATTTGCATTGCAGAAATATGGGCCCAAGGCCAGAATTCATTACATTCACCAATACACCCCAGTGGGAGGGTGGACCTGCCACTTAACAAAAATTCGAGAAAGATAAAATAGGGCGGCTTCAGTCTGTTCCCGCGCCGGGTTGCGCAGCTGCCAGCTCCTCCGCGATGGCCTCCGGGTTCACCGAGGCACCGGTATCATCCAACTCGGCCTCATCATCCGCATAGATGCCCGACTCCTCGGAGCTGCCTGTCGGATCATCAAGCGCTAGGCCAAAGTTGTCGGGCGGCACCACCCATCCATCTTCGGTCCGCTCTACCTGGAACTCGTCATGCAGAGCAAACGAGGCCAGGTAGCTGGTCCGTGCGGCGATCCGGCCCGCCTCCGCCTGCAGCTGGGGCTCCGCGCCGGCTCGCTGGGCCGCCAGCTGGTCCAGGTTCAAGCCCGGATACCAAGACATGACAAACCTCAGTGCCAAGTCGACGCCGACGCGAGCGGCGGAAACACGCCACGTATGAAACCGCGCCGGTCCGGCTTCCAGCCAGTGCGATAGCCGCGTGAAGGAGTTGGGCGCAACCACGCCCGGCCAGAGGGCCGCCGCCATGCCCAATCCGGCCTCGAAGAGCCTCGCCGTCTGCTCGTCCAGGGCCTGCAGGCGGGTCTCTGCCGCATGCATGATCTCTGGGAAGGACCAGGCGGCGTGCGGATCGTCTTCGGTGCCCGCGTCCGCCTGGGTCGACCGGTGGTTGCGCACGGCCTCGTCCGCCTTCTCCTGTGTTTCCGAGAAATACTTTGTCAATCAGAGAGCAAGACAGTCAGCCACAGAATAAACAAAGATGGCTTCACAACCCGGCGAAACCAACGAGGAAACACTTACTGGCGAAGGCCTCATCCAAGTGATGCGCTTCGCACAACATACCGTGGCGCCCCAGGTCCCCGGCACGGCTGCGTGCTTCATGCGCCTTCTCCAGCTCGGCGCGCTGGTCGGCAGCCGCCTTCAGCTCGTCGTCCTTGGCGGTGGTCGCTTTCTCGTGCTCCTCCTTGAGGTGGAGGAGCTCCGCCTGGTGGGCCTCTGCTGCCTTGGCGGCCTCTACTTTCAGGAGCTCCACCTCAGCCTGGAGATGGCTCTTGTCGCCTGCTAGCTGGTCACGCTACTGGCTGGCTTCAGCGAGCGCCTGTTGTGCCTCCGCCACCTTGGCGGCTTCCGCCCTCAGCTGCCCCACCTCAGCCCAGAGCCGGCTGGCGTCGAGAACCGCCAGATCGCACTGCTGGCTGGCTCTGGCCAGCCAGATTCACAGGACCGGCACCTCGGCTGCAGCGGCTACGCAGGAAAGATCCAAAGTCAAGACGACAGAGGAAAAAGATAGATTAAGATTCGACCCTACTACTATGTAGTTGGCCCGAATCTCGGGGGCTACACCCAGTGGGTGCGCTGGCGCGCCCCCACCAAGATTACGCAAGACACACCTTCAGCAAAGGCGGAGCACCTCCTCCTCGGCGGGAAGCTGCACCGTGATCTACTGGTGCTTCTCCAGAAGCCGATTGTAGATGCCGACTCAGAGGGCATCCAGGTGCTGCAGAAAGACAAAAATCAGCACAAGACTCTTTTAAGATTCGACCCAACTACTACGTAGTTGTCCGGAACCTCGGGGGCTACACCCAGAGGGTGCGCTGGCGTGCCCCCACTAGCCGGCAACAAGAGAAAAGCCGAAGAAAGGAAACTCACAATCACGGAGTGCTCCAGCTCCCGTGCCCGCTGCATCTCGGCCTGGGCAAAGGCCTGGACCCGGTCCGTGCGCCCACAAAGATGCCGGCGCACGGTGACCATCGCGCCTCCTCCTGCGTTAGCGGCCCGAAGACAGCCCGGCTGGACCCGGCCCGAACCTGCTGCGACCCAGCGGCAGGGGGACCACCCGGCGCAGATTCCGGCTGCTTGATCACCAGGGCGTGCTCACCGCCCGCCATCCCCTCACTGGCCGGCCTCGACCCTGGCACATAGGCCGGTGCCCCCTCCGGCGCTCCGGCCAGTGTCTCCAGCGGCGTCCCGTACGGCGTCGCCTGCGGCGCCCCTCCCGAGGCAGACCCCACTCTGCTGGCTCCTTCAACTTCCACCCGCTCGACCACGTCATTTTGGGGTGGGGTGTCATCGTCAATCTCCATGACCTCCCGGTCGTCCACCGCCATCTCCACCCAGCCATCCAGGTTGTGCCCCTCCTCCGTCGGTGGCACGACGACTGTCTCCGCCGGCTCCGCGCCCACCGGCATCTCCGGCCATGTCGGCTCCGCGCCTGTCCTCTCCCTCGCCTCCGCAGCCCTGGCCCAGGCGTGGGCCAAGGCTGCCTTCAGCTCCTCCTCGGCCTTGTTCTGGGCCCGCCAAGTGCAGCGCTCCGTGTTCGCCGGGTCCAGGCCAAGGTCCTCCTCGGCCGAGCCCTCGGGCAGATCGATGGCGCTGCTCCGGGTCCTCCAGAACGACAAGCCGCCCCCAGACGCGTCGTCTGTCGCCGCCAACGCCAAGTCCAACGGCGACCTGAATCACAACAAGAAATGCGTAAGAAAAGAGCAACTCGGTAACACGTCGGAGTCGGCAAGAAGACATACCCAATCGCCGCCAGGATGGCTTGTCTCATCGGCGCCGCCGGGATGATGTGGCGCATCCTCTTGGTGGCCGGCTTGCCGACCAAGGCCGGGTCCGCCGCGCGTTTCGCGGCCGGTTTCGATGGTGCCAGATCTTTCCCGTGCGGCCGGCTCGCCGATGCCGACGCCCGGGATGACCCGGCATCAGCCGTTTTCGTCGGCCGTCTTAGGGGACCGGCGTTGTCGTCTCCTCCCCTCGGCGGCACTGCACCATCAGCATGCGTCAAAACCTTCACGTCGTCTTTCGACGAGTCTCGCGAGGGATCAGGACACAGAAACTTACCCGCGCGGTATGCCTCGCCGGCTTCGGCATCATCCGTCTCCGGGTTCTCGGCGAGGTTCTCTGCCTCCTCCAAGCCGGCTCACTGGGCGGCCGCTACCTGCGTCATCGTTCCATCATATGAATGCCGGATGGCGTTCAGCAGCACCTCCCTTGTCGCATCGGGACAAAGAAAGAGATGGCACATAGCGAAATACGGAGACCAAGGACTCATCGCCGGTGCCGGGTTCGCCTGGCTGTAGGGCGCCTTCCTGAAGATCCACTCCTCCGGCATCTTGGCCTTCGAGATATCGTTGACCCGGCCGGCGATCTGCTCCTGTGTCAGCCGCCGGGATGACATCCGGTTGGGGTCCAGGAGGCCAGTCATCTGGCCGATGATGTGCGTCCGGCGCTGCAGCGGCAGCACCCGGCGCGCGACGAAGGCGGCGATGAGGTCCGTTCCGGTGAGCCCCTCGCGCGTCATCATCTCCACCACTCGGTTGCTCAGGTTCAGCACCTCCTGCGCTGGCTTCTTGGGGCAGTATGTCTAGTTGGTCTTGGCGTGCGGCGTCATGTCGGTGAAGAGCGGCAGGTTGATGTGGTCCGCGCCGAGGTTGCGGACGTAGAAGAAAGAATTCTGCCACTTCTTGGCAGAATCCTACAGTGGCATTTTGGGGCACGCCGCGTGCGGCCGAGTCTAGAAGACGGCGGCCCCGCAGGTAGACATCGTGTCGGCCATCGGCCCCTGCTGCTTCAAGAAGAAGAAGTGGACCCAGAGGTCGATGCTGGGCTCGACGCCCAGGTAGCCCTCACACAAAGTGACGAACCCGGAGAGCTGCAGCACCGCGTTCGCCCCCAAATGAAGCGGTTGAAGCCCGAAGAAGTCCAAGAGTGAGCGGAAGAAGTCGCTCGAGGGGAGGCTGAACCCACGCTTAAAGTGGGAGAAGAAGACCACGCGCTCGGTCTCCTCCGGTCAAGGCGCCAGCTCGCCACCCGGCAGGCGCACGGCCACCTCCGTCGCCGGTGGCAGTCGCCGCCTGTCGCGCAAGTACTGAAGATCCTCTGCGGTGACCACCGACCCCTCCCATGATCCCTTAGGCCTCGCCATCGGTGGAGTACGGCGGGGGAAGGAGGGTGCGTCGGCTAAGGCGAGAAGTTTGGGTGGCTGCTAAGCGCTGCGGAGCGGCAGCAGTACGTCACTCGCGGGCGGTAGAGTGCTGCGGCGCGCTGCGGGCTTGGAAGGCAGGGCGAAGGAGGAAGAAGGAGAAAGGGGGCACGTGCATGAATGATTTTCGCCACCCCTTCCCCCCGGTTTTATAACCACGGCTCGAGCGTGGGGGAGTGGGATCGACTGCGCCGACGATTCCACTTCCCCGCATTAAGTGGGCACAATCTCCCCACGCATTAACTACATCGAGAAGGGCAACTGTCCGCGGTCGCCACATTAAATCCCCACGCGGGGGCCGAAGGCGCGGTGTGGCGGGCCCCACCCCATTGTTACGTCTCGTCGTGCGCGTGGGCTGGCGGCACCTCCTCGGCTACTGCCCGCCATGTGGCGCCCGCATCAGGTCGTGGGACGCGCGCCCCATCCCCTTCAAGATTCGATGGACTCCTCGGTTTCCCGCCTAGGCCGGGGTGCCGCGATCCAGCTTCCGGAAGCCGGCACACAGTGGGTGTTGCCGGACCCGGCGGTCGCAAGCTTAATCAATACCAACCACCTTCTCAGGGGGTGAAACTGCGAAGGCCCCCCCTGCTTGAAGCCGGCGAGCCTTCACAGCTTTGGGGACTACTATCGGGGGGATGAACCCCGGGCAGGCAACAGAACCCGGATCCTTTTCAAAAACATCAGGGCTAGCAATGCCCCTCAATCCGGATTCTCCTTGGCCGGGTTCCGCAACACGGCCAAGCCCGCTGGCGCATGCCGTCCGGTCCCAGCAAGTCAAGACTTCATCAACAAGCAAACGCCATCATAGTGCGTCCCTCAACCCGGCCACGGGTCAGCTCCTGTCCCGTGCGGGGCGTATGGCAGAACAAGTTCCCATGAAGAGATGAGCAAGGCAATAGTGGCCCACCTACCCCGCTGACCGGCAAGAGCGTCGCAACAGTGGCCCACCTACCCCGCTGACCAGGGCTGGCATGGCTACAGTGCATCCCCCGTCCTGCTGACACAAGCCGACGGTGACCAGGCGACGCTCCACTGTAGCCGAGCCGGCTCAACCACTCCGTGATGCATGACAAGATGGGGAACAGTGCGCTCTGGTGCATGGGGCCCGCGCCCGGAGAACCCGGCGAACCCTGGTACCCGGCGGGCCCCAGCACCGGCTTCCCAGATGCTGACATCCCGGCCCCATGGCCATGTAACTTTACCATTGTAACCCTGGGGGTTTGACCTATAAAACCCCCAGGAGGCTTCCATGTACAGAGAGAGATCATCAGTAGAATACACACACCAGGAGAAGGAGCAGCCTATGCTTTGGCCTGTCTTCCTTCCTCACCGAAACAGCTCTAGGAGCAAGGTTGTATCATCCACATATAAACCACACTCAGCAGGACTAGGGGTGTTATCTCTCCGGAGAGCCCCGAACCTGGGTATGTCTTGCGTTCCTCGCTCGCTCATGCCGACCTCGCCTCTGGAACCCACCGGTGCCCTCGAGCCTGTCCCTCTCTTTAGCCATCCTTTGGCATCTGCCGTGCGCCCACCACGACACGCATGGATGCTAACTTGATCGTGTATTTTGCACAACGGGGAGGGCCGTGCCATTCTCATCGTTCTTTACCCGCGTTTCTCTCGCGCTCTATATTTGGACCCATCGAAGAACATAGAGAAGAAAGATTACACACACATAAAGTATGTTCTGGACAAACCTCTCCTGGGCTTCAGCATGCGGGGTGGCTACATCCAAGTAAAAAAATAAGGGTGGGTTGTGTTTCGGCCACAAGACTGACTTATGTTGCGTCCAGCGACCGGCAAGAAGTGTTAATGATGGATTCTACGTCATCCATCAAATGATGGAGTATAGAAGGGATGTGCAGTCACTTTGCATGACATCTTCATCCAATCACTGGTACAGCGAGGTGCTATACAAACAATTTTTAACCCCTTTCTGCGATGGCTTTTTGAACCATCGCCAAGTGAGTGACTGCGATAGGGGGGTCCTTCCCACATGACCCAGAAACCGTCAGGGATAGGCCTCCGGTCACACACGCTCGGCAAAATGAGGTCATGTGCGATGGGCGAGCGATCAAATACAGTTATACAGGCCCAATCGGTTCTGGTCGTAAGTACATCCCACACAGTCAGTCCCAAACAAACGTTTCCGTTTGTTACGTACATTCCACACAGTCAATCCAAGGAATACGTTTCTGTTCTTATGTACATCCCACACAGTCAATCCAGGGAAAACGTTTCCATTTTTATGTACATCCCACACAGTCAATCCAGGGAAAACGTTTTCGTTCGTATATACATCCCACACAGTTTTTTGTATAGCCTCGTGTGTGATAGGTGTAACTATCACACACGCTCTATCTCGGTTCACCGTTTGCTTTTATTCAACTACATCACACACGATTTGATCAAGAAAACTGTATGGCATTGGGCTATCCATCACAAGCGCTTTTACTGCTAGAACCATTTGCAAAGTTCCATGACCCATTTAGCAGGTTTATTAGTTTCCAATTAATAATTCTAGTATTACCCAAATTCACATTTCATATTGAAGAGTTGTTTGCCAATTTCATATCAGGCACATAAATATATTTTAACATCACAGTACGATAGCTACCTGAAAATAGCACACTACAGCATATAGCTAGTTCACCTTCATAAGAACAATATTAGAACAATATATTCATTTCCCTAATCGAGATCACCCAGGCTCGTCTTATCCACCTCTGCTTTCAGTTCAGTAAGAACCTATTTTGCACTGGCCAACTGGGAAAGTGCCTCCTCCTTCGCCAACACTATCTTAGCAAAGTCTAATTTAAAAAATCGGAGCTCATTCTCCATCTTCCTCTTTTTATCCCGCATCTTCAAATATTCTTTAGCGTTGACAACACTTTCTCTAAGCCTACCTCTGTTCTCTTCCTCATACATGCTCCAGAGCTTTGCTAGGCACATCTTCAAAGACTGTGGCCACTCTTGATCAACCCACTCCAGGTAAGAACACTTTCGTTCATCCTATAATATTTAAAACTATATCAGTAACAATTGTAGGGGAAATGGGTTTCAAGCAACATAGAAAATCATCAAATACATATTTTAAAAAACTGAAGAAACGGGTTAATTATGACATATCTTCTCAAAAAGATCAATGTGCAAATGAATTAATTGCTACTGAGACAACAACCAAATTCTGAAACATTAGAAGCTATAATTAACTACAACAACGCTACAAGTTCTTAGCCATGTACTATAAATAACAAATTGAACATTTTATGAGGAAGCTAAATATAACTGCAACAGCATAGCGACACTGTTTGGATGACAGCAAATTGATACTAACAGGTGTGTACATGCACAAATTTAGTAACATAGAATTAATAGCACCAAGGTCGTCCACTATGTATGCCAAAACCAGTGTAAAGACAAATGTTGCTACATTCGGCACCGATGCCCTGCACTGGCGAGCTGATGCAGCGGGAAAAAAAATCAGGGACCTGGACTCCGGAGCACCTAGTTGCTCTGGTGCCCAGTTCCTTCATGCCATAAAGATTTAGTATTTTACTGCTTGGCTCCTCGAATGTGTGGACCAAAGTTGGCTGCACAAACTGCTGAAGCGGTGCCAAATAAT
This sequence comes from Thinopyrum elongatum, assembly GCA_011799875.1. Lineage (NCBI taxonomy): Eukaryota > Viridiplantae > Streptophyta > Magnoliopsida > Poales > Poaceae > Thinopyrum > Thinopyrum elongatum. The sequence goes on along the minus strand of CM022303.1, from coordinate 121,749,398 downwards.
TTTCTAATGGCACTGCTAATGAGATGGCAACATTTTTAGATACTAGGTACAAACTATGACACTGTCTTAACATCCAGAATAACATAGCACAGTGACAGTGTCTGAATCACATCTAACAAATGATTTGTAACAATGAAAGTGGGGCTAACTGGGGGAGTCATGGACTAAGGGGTCCTAGGGGCGACGGCCCATTATACATGGGCCGGACTGGTTGAGCCATATAGTGACAGGAGATCTATGAAGCCGTGGTGTGCCCTCCAAGTCAAGAAGGCGCAGGATCTTTTTAAACCCTTATTGTAATCTATCTTCAGTAACCCTAACCCTACCGGTGTCTATATAAACCGGGCGTTTTTAGTCTTTAGGGCGAGAGCTACATTCATCACGTCATCTCCTTAGGGTTTAGCTCATGCTGATCTCGAGGTAGGGGAACCGAGCTGTAGATCTGAGATCGATGGGGAACAAGGGACGATGAACACGGTGTTTACCCAGGTTCGGGCCCTCTCAAAGAGGTAATACCCTATGTCCTAGTTGATTGTATTGGATGTATAGTATGGTTATAGAGTAGATCTACCTCGAGATCAGCATGAGCTAAACCCTAAGGCGATGAGGTGATGAATGTAGCTCTAGCCCTAAAGACTACAACCCTCGGTTTATATAGACACCGGTAGGGTTAGGGTTATCGGAGATAGATTACAATAAGGAGTAAAGAGATCCTGCCTATCCTTGACTTGGAGGGCACACCACGGCTTCATAGACCTCCTGTCGCTATACGGCTTCACCAGTCCGGCCCATATTCCATGGGCCGATGCACCTAGGACCCCTTAGTCCATAACTCCCTCAGTAGCCCCCCGAACTAACCTCCAATGCCGGGGATTGTCCTCTGGAATCTTCATATCATCGGCTTGCGAGACGAGTTCTTCCATTCCTTTATTCAGTTTGGAGCCGTATCAATCTCGTCGAACACTATCAGGAACCCGAACTAATACGTGCTCGGGCCCGGACAGTTTCAAGATTCTGGGATCCGAAGATATCTCGAGATTGAGGTGGGACCATCAGAGTTTAATGCCATTCCTCGGGTCAAGGGCTCCGTGCACCTTTTCACAAGGCGTGCGGCCCAGTGCCATCTTTCCACGAGCCCGTCCTTCCAGCTTCAAGGTGAGACACCTATTTATAGATCCAAAGGTGCGGGGGACAGTTTACCTCCCCCTTTCACAAGGAACAACACCGAAGAAATTCCCCGGCACCATGGCCGACCTCCTAGGTTCATCCTCGTGCCCGCACGGCCCACTCCCAGGCGATTGGTCGAGCTGTTCAGTTTCACACCTTCAGCTGAGGCACTTGCAGAAGCAGGGCTTCCTCCCTCCGGCAGATTTGGTTCCCATCCGCACCGGTCTCATCTCCGTCGATGGCTGCGCCCTCTCTGAGAACTCCCCCGCTCCGAGTAAGGAGGAGAGGGTATGTCTCGTGCCCTTCCTTCTAAGAGGTTTGGGCTTTCCCATCCATCCCTTTTTACTAGTTTTGTTGGAGTTCTATGGGGTCCAGCTCCACAACCTCACCCCGGGGTCCATATTTCATATCTCTGGCTTTGTAACCCTTTGCGAGATATTTTTGAGTTGTGAGGCCAACTTCGACTTGTGGAGGAAGTATTTATGTCTTGTCCCTCACCTCCGGGGAGGATTAATATTCGAGGTGGGCGGTGCCGAAGTATGGCGGATAGCTGGGACAGGGTACCCAATTGGAACCCCATGAAAATATCCCAAAGAATGGACCTCGGAGTGGTTTTATATTGAAGACGTTCCCCTCACTGATCCCATTCGGCAAGGGTTGCCCGAATACTCAACCGACCCGCCTATAAAGCAGTTCAACTAGCGGCCCAAAGGCCCTTCCGAACAGGACAGCGAAGAGGTGCGTTCGTTGGCGGCCAAGGTCAGGCTGCTAACTAGCAGTAAGCTGACCATGATCGAAGTGATGGTCGTTGCCATTACCCGATGCGTGCAACCCCTCCAGAAAAGGGGTCATACTTTATGGTGCTATAACAGGACTAACGACGTAACCCGCTACCAGCGACAAGGGCCAGAGAATAAGGCGGCTCTGGCCAAAATATTGGCTGGTCTCTTCAAGGGAGAGGAGGCAGATTTTGCTCAAATAAGTATCCGGGAAGGTTGCTCCGGATACAATCCGGCAGACTGGGTAAGCCACAATCCACTGTCTTGCGCTCACGGATTATGCCCAAACTCTGACTGGTTGTATTTGAATAGAGATAGAGGGGTCAAGCTGCGTCCATTAATTGCCCTCCTCCTCAACCGGAGGATCATTCCCGTGATGACGGTCCAGGGTATCATGACGACCCAGAGACGTCGATTAAATTTCAAGATGGGGTGTTTTATCAGGAGAGCCTTGACGGCGCCAAGGTCGCTCTGACAGCCGATCACTCCGAGGCTCTTCCCTCTTCCACAGTAAGTGAAAAGAAGACCCTCTCCCGAACAGGGCGCTCATCTTGCGCTATTCCCCACGTGCTGACTTCTGCTCCCAAGGGTCGCCACACTACGCGTCAGACCGTCTTGGGTGTGGTGCGGACCGCACCAGCTTCGGCCACTAACAGGAGATCAAAGCGGAAGGCCTCCTCGGCCCAGAGGTGACGTATTTCGGAATTACTACGAGGGTTGCTTTTAACACCCTTTTATTAAAGCTTGCTTAATTTTGCAGAAGAAGTATGCCCCTGCATCAGTCCAAAGATTCCTTGGGTGCGCTGAATCGCAGCTCCGGTCCTAAGTCTTCGGCACCAGCCAGAGCTTCCTCCAAACAAGCAGCAGCCAGCGTGCCTCCGGCGGATTCCGATGATGTTTCGATCACCAACTCCGAAGTCGAAAGCGTAATGAATCATCGCTGGCGGAGGGAAACTTTACGTCATACTGCCTTTGCCGACCACGAATTTAGTGCCTTTAATTCGGTGGATGCGTACCTTGGAGCGGCCCGGACAGGTCTTGATGGGATCGGCGGCCTTTTTGCCACCAGAGTGCAGGTATGTAACTAAAATAGCTTGAAAGGAGATCATGTTCCCTAACCAACTAGCCCCCAAGCCTTAATTTGGGCGGGACGGCTGAGTTAAGGATTTCTAATGATATGATTTTTGTAGGCCGCAAGAGAACAGAGCAAAAAGCTGTCCGAGGACCTTGAGGTGAGCCGGACACAGTTGGTCGAAACCAAGGCCGAACTGGATGCGGCTCGAAAAGCCAACAGTGAATTGTCCGATAAGTAGAAAAAACCATTTCATAATGCGTAGAAAGGTATACGGTGTATTCTATGCATTAACACCTTTTTCTCCATATAGCTGCGGAAGTCGTAAGTGGGTTGCGAAAGGAGCTGGAGGCTGGTAAATGAGTGCTGACACGAAGTCATGAGGAGAAAAATGAGCTCAAGGCAGAGAATCGGCAGAAAGCCGAGGAAATTGAGAGTTTGAAAACTCAGCTGGCACAAGCCTTGGAGGAAAACTAGAAGCTGAAAGGTGGCATATTTGGTAAGCACTGATCTTACCGTTCTGCGGGCAAGTACCATTGGTGTTTTAATGACGAAATGCAACACCTGCTTTTTAGGTCTCCTGACTGGGCGGCCCGAGGAAGAAGTGAGCACCTATGATGGGAACCTTTTAAAGGAGCTGTCGAAGACTCATGAGAGGGCCCGAAAAGCCATGAAGAGCATGGCGAAGGCGTTATGGCCGTCAGATGTGCCGCTAGAGAACATGGCCGAACTAGCTAGTCGCTTTAAGGGAGCTTGGCGAAGGTTTGAATTATGGAAGATCTCGTCATGCCGAGAAGGAGCGCGCGAGGCATGGGCTATGGTGAAGACCCGTTTCACCACGCTAGACCCGGAGCATATGGCCCGGGTTGGTCCAGTGGGACCTGATGGCCAAGAGATACCTCTAATCTTGGTGTATGATGATGTGATGCCAGCCGCTCGCTATTCTCAGAAGGATTGTGCTTTAGAGCAATTGATAGACAATGTTGATCAAGAGTAGTTTTGTCAATTCTATGTATCTATGTACTTTACATTGACCGAACTCAATCCACGTCCTTATTTTTATTTTTAAAGAATGTTGTCTTAACCGACCATCGGCTTCTACCTCCCCGACCAGTGATCGGGAAGTTGAAAGCACAAGTGCTCCCTGGGTGATTTTGGTAATTAATGTCAACATGTCTCTTGTTGGACTAATACTTTTATTAACTATATTTCAAATGATTTCAACAATGGAGTGGTCAGGAAAAGAGGATGTGGAACCCCTTCAAAATTCTAAGGACAAAGATTGGCAAAAGCTCAAGACTCTTCATTTCTATTTTAGTGATCCAAGACCACATTCAGTCCATAGGAAAGCCAATACTATTAAGAGGGGATGAGGTGTTGCTTAATGGTCTACTTGCTCAAAGTGCTTAGTGATATTGCACCAAAACCCTCAGCCACTTTCTCATTCCAAATATGTCAAAATCTCAAAGTCGAACTCGGCCCCACCGAAATGATCCATCCGGCGCCACCGAGTTCAGTTGACATAGCCACTGCCAGAAACCCTAGCAATTCGGTTACATCGATACGGATCTCGGTCTCACCGAGATGGCCCTACAAACTCTCTGTTGCCTGTTGCAATTATTTCGGTCTCACCGAAATGTGCAATCGGTCCCACCGAGTTTGCTTGACCAACTCTCTGTTTGCTCTTTGCTGAAATCGGTCTCACCGAGTTCAAACAATCGGTCTCACCGAGATGAGGTTTTTCCCTAGCCCTAGCACATCAGACCCACCGAGTTGTTCCAGTCGGTCCCACCGAGATTCCTAACGTTCACATTTTGAACTGAATCGGTCTCATCGAGTTCTTCTATTCGGTCTGACCGAGTTGGGTCAAATGTGTGTAATGTTTGGATTTTGTGTGGAGGCTATATGTACCCCTCCACGCCCTTCTCCATTTGTGAGAGAGCCATCAGAACATGCCTACACTTCCACTACTCATTTTCTGAGAGAGAACCACCTACTCATGTGTTGAGACCAAGATATTCCAATCCTACCATAAGAATCTTGATCTCTAGCCTTCCCCAAGTTGCTTTCCACTCAAATCATCTTTCCACCATAGCCAAATCTGTGAGAGAGAGTTGAGTGTTGGGGAGACTATCATTTGAAGCACAAGAGCAAGGAGTTCATCATCAACACACCATCTATTACCTTTTGGAGAGTGGTGTCTCCTAGATTGGTTAGGTGTTGCTTGGGAGCCTCCGACAAGATTGTGGAGTTGAACCAAGAAGTTCGTAAGGGCAAGGAGATCGCCTACTCTGTGAAGATCTACCCGAGTGAGGAAAGTCCTTAATGGGCAATGGCCATGGTGGGATAGACAAGGTTGCTTCTTCGTGGACCCTTCATGGGTGGAGCCCTCCGTGGACTCGCGTAGCCGTTACCCTTCGTAGGTTGAAGTCTCCATCAACATGGATGTACGATAGCACCACCTATTGGAACCACGCAAAAAATCTCCGTGTCTACATTGCGTTTGCTCACTCCAATCCCATCCGTTACTTTCTTGCAATTTGCATGCTTTACTCTTTCCGCTGCTCATACTCTTGCCATGATTGCTTGAAATGTATTGTGAATGCTTAAACTTGTGCTAAAACTCCACCTCAACTTGAAGATCTTAAAAATTGCCACTTTTACTTGTTGAGGGTCTAATCACCCCCCACTTGACCCCTCTTCTCGATCCTTTCAATTGGTATCAGAGCTTTGGTCTCCATTGCTTTGGTTTAATCACCTTTGGAGGAAGATGGATGAGTCTACGATTGGGAGTATTAGACTTAGAGTGCCTATGCTTGACGGAGAGTTCTATAATGTGTGGAAGAATGAGATGCTTCAGATTTTCAATGAATATAATTTGAACAATTATATTACTAGTCCCTATGCGCCCCCTATTGATCCCTTGCATCCTACCCCGATGAGTATCTTGACATGACCCGAAATCTTAGAACTATTGATCTTATCATGAGAGGATTGCCTAGAAATTTGCTTCTATGCTTGCCTACTTTTGAGTGTGCCTATACTATATGGAAATATCTTGAGGAGCGTTTTCTGAACTATTCCTTGAAAAATTTAGATGAAATTCTTCAAAAGTCCATTGCTTTTCAGAAAATGGATCCTAGTGATCCTAAATTTGATGATTGTCTATTTGAGCTTCGTGACCTTATGCGTGCCAAAGGAAATGTCGGAGTCATTAGTAGTATCATCTCCCAAGTTATTAGAATTCATAAACATGCACATTGTCATGGTCATAAATCTAATGAATCACTCTCTCTAGGTGATGATCAATCACATGATGATGATGAACATGTATATTATGATGAGGATGATGATAGTGACTTTGATCTTGATGAGTCAATGAGACACTTTGGTCTTATGGCTAACCTTCGTGGTTACATGGCCGGAGGAAAGGAATGGGTTCTTGATAGTGGATGTACTGATCACATGACCGGAGACAAGGATATGTTTCATGAGCTGGCTGAAAATGACGGTCCCCAAAAGTATGTCACTTTTGGTGATACCTCAAAGGGTAAGGTGGTTGGTCTTGGTAAGGTGGCCATCTCACATGACAGCTCTATCCAAAATGTTATGCTCATTGAATCCCTTGGCTACAATCTACTTTCTGTATCTAGACTAGTTGATTTTGGTTTCAATGTTCTATTCACTGAAGTAGATTGCCAAGTGTTTCGTAGAGATAATCATAATATGGTGTTTACCGGTATAGTAGAGGTGATCTATACATTGTTGATTTCACTGAAAGAGCTCAACCTCGTACACGGTTAATTGCTAAATCTTCTGAAGGTTGGTTGTGGCATAGAAGGTTAGGTCATGTGGGCATGCAAAATCTTGATAAGCTTATTAAAGGTGATCATATCCTTGGTGTTAAAGATGTCATACTTGACAAGGATAGAGTTTGCAGTGCTTGTCAAGCAGGAAAACACGTTGGAGGAAGTCATCTCGTGAAGAACATCATGACCATGAGAAGACCACTTGAGCTACTTCACATTGATCTTTTTGGTCCAAATGCCTACAAGAGTCTTAGTGGTAACTCGTTTGGTTTGGTCAGTGTTGATGATTTTTCCAGATTTATGTGGGTGTTCTTTCTTGATGATAAATCGCAAATCTAAATGTTCTTCAAGAACTTTGCCAGGAAGGCCCAAAATCAATTTGAAGTGAAGATCAAGAAGGTTTGGAGTGACAATGGAACGGAGTTCAAGAACGCCAATGTGGATGCCTTTCTTGATGAAGAAGGGATTTCGTATGAGTTCTCGGCTACGTACACACCTCAACAAAATGGAGTTGTTGAGAGGAAGAACCGGACACTTAGTGAGATGGCAAGAACGATGCTGGATGAATACAAGATGCCAAGACACTTTTGGGCGGAAGCGGTTGAGACAGGTTGTCATGCTACGAATAGACTATATCTTCACAAGCTTCTCGGCAAGACGGCATACGAGCTTCTCACCGGTAACAAACCCCTAGTTGGATACTTTCGAGTATTTGGCTCAAAATGTTACATTCTTGATAAGCATCATCGTTTGAAATTTGCCCCAAAATCTCATGAAGGTTTCCTACTCGGTTATGGCTCAAACTCTCACACTTGCCGTGTCTATAACAATTTCACCCGAAAGGTTGAAGAAACAGTAGATGTGAAGTTTGATGAATCTAGCGGCTCGCAAGTAGAGCAATTGCCAATTGATGTAGGAGACAAAGATCCTTCAGAAGCAATTCAAGACTTGTCTATCTGCAAGGTTCATCCAACGGAGGTGAAGTAGAGTACTTCATCCATTCAAGTGGAAGCCTCAACTTCACGACAAGGTGAATCACAAGTTGACTTGGAGGCATCCACAAGTGGAACACGTCAAGATGAAGCAAACGAGGAAGTACAACAAGATGAACCTCATCGACCTCCTTCACATCCACAAGAGAACAACAACACCAACAACAATGAAGAAGGACAAGAAGAAGAAGAGGAAAACAATGAAGAGGATGTTCCACCCCGAACCAAGCAAAAGCTCTCACGAGTTAGAGCAAGAGTCTCAAGAGATCATCCCGTTGAACAAATCTTCGATGATATTCAAACTGGGAGAATCACTCGCTCTAAAACTCGCTTGGCTAATTTTTGTGAACATTACTCATTTATTTCTAGTATTGAACCTATGAAGGTTGAAGAAGCTCTTGAGGATCCGGATTGGGTGAAAGCTATGCATGAAGAACTATCGGAGTAAATGACCATGGGTAGCCCCATCAGCTCCCTTTGGTATTTCAAGACATCGGGGCAGGCTGCGCCCCTCAAACATCAAGGACAAGGGCCGCCTTCTTGAGGCCGGCTGGTCCAAGCAGCCGGTTGCCGGGAGGCGGCGGAGTCCACAAGGCGGCCATGAAGTAGGCCGACTCCTGGCAGGCGGCCTCCGGGGATGCCGAGTCCTAGCAGGCGGCCCCTCGCGCCCTCAAAGTCAACACCAACATAAACATGATAAGACATGGCATGGCTACAGTACAGGCCTGCCACCCCCGAATCCAGGGCAGGGCGTGGCCACGGTACTGCGTACCGGGCAGGCATCCTGCGCCCAACGCAGGATTGTTGCCTTGCCACCCATGACATCACCCATGGCAGAGGAAGCCATGCTCCCACGATGGGCGGCCAGTACGGCCCGCAGGCGGCGGGCCCTACCTGTCCGTGATAAGCCAGAAGGCGGCAAGCCCAGACCAGTCGGCTCAATGGGAGGCCGGCTCCCAGCAGGCGGCCCTCCTCCTTCCTCGAAGTCCGTGCGCCATTAACCAGATACGACGGGGGATAGCTACAGTGAGTTCCCGCCAGGCGGCGGGACTGTATCCACGTTCTCCCTGACCAAGCATGCATCATCAGTGGCACGGCTACAGTGCTACACAGCCGACAGGACCCGCAAGCGGCGGGCCCAACTTGTCGGCCAAGGACAAGACCGCCGGGGGGACCCACCAGGCGGCGGGCCCCTGCAGTCGGCGGAGAAGCCGGCGACCAGAGACACTGACGGCCAGGTCCTACGCCCGGTCGGATTACCATTGTATCCCTGGGGGGTAGGCCTATATAAACCCCCCAGGTCACCCCATGCAAGGGGGTTGGCAGTTGGCTCCTTGGCAGAGGCCTCGTCGAGCACTCGTAGCAACACACACACACACGCAGAGAGACTGGAGTAGGGCTAGCCTTGCCCTTCTTCCTCCTCCAGCCAGGAAGCTCAAGGAGCAAGCTTGTAGCCACCTGTTGAGATAGTGATCATGCGGAGACCCCGCAGAGCAGGACTAGGGGTGTTATCTCCTAGGAGAGCCCCGAACCTGGGTAAGATTCGCAAGCGTACGCGGTCTCGCTCACTCCCGCTTCTAGAGCCCGGCGACGTACTTTTGTCCCCATCCACGATAAGCCATCCCCTGGCATATGTCGCACGATACCCCCGACAAGAACTACACAATTTCGAGAGGAATCAAGTGTGGACATTGGTTGAAAAGCCGAACGACGACCACAATGTCATTGGAACCAAATGGGTGTTTTGGAATAAGCAAGATGAGGATGGACAAGTTGTACGCAACAAGGCCCGTCTCGTCGCTCAAGGCTACACTCAAGTTTAAGGTATGGACTATGGTGAGACATATGCCCCCGTTGCTAGACTTGAGTCCATACGCATCTTACTTGCTTATGCCAATCATCATGATATCACTTTATACCAAATGGACATTAATAGTGCTTTTCTAAATGGTGAAATTGAGGAGGAAGTTTATGTTAAACAACCTCCCGGCTTTGTCAATCCTAAGAAACCTAATCATGTTTACAAACTTCACAAAGCTCTTTATGGTCTTAAACAAGCTCCTAGAGCATGGTACAAATGCTTGACCAAGTTTCTTATTGAAAAAGGCTTTGAAATTGGGAAGATTGACTCTACACTTTTTACTAAAAGGGTTAATGGTGAATTATTTGTGTGCCAAATTTATGTGGATGATATTATATTTGGTTCTACTAACCCCCTTTTTAGTGAAAAGTTTGGAAGGCTAATGTCGGAGAAGTTTGAGATGTCTATGATGAGTGAACTCAAATTTTTCCTTGGGTTGCAAATCAAGCAAACTAAGGAAGGTACCTTTGTTTCTCAAACAAAGTATACCAAGGATCTTTTCAAAAAGTTCAACATGCAAGAAAGCAAATGTATGAAAACACCCATGCCTACTAGTGGACATCTTGACTTGACTAAGGATGGCAAACCGGTTGACCAAAAGGTTTACCGCTCTATGATTGGTTCATTGTTATATCTATGTGCATCTCATCCCGATACTATGCTAAGTATGTGCATGTGTGCACGATATCAAGAGACCCCTAAAAAATGTCATCTTAAGGCTGTGAAAAGGATAGTGAGATACTTAATTCATACACCAAATTTTGGCATTTGGTATCCTAAGAGGTCTTCTTTTGATCTTGTTGGCTACTCGGATTCAGACTATGTCGGTGACAAGGTTGATAGAAAGTCCACTTCGGGTACTTGTCAATTTCTTGGTAGATCTCTTGTGTCTTGGTCCTCCAAGAAACAAAACTCGGTATCCTTATCCACCGCCGAAGCGGAATACATTGCCGCCGGATAATGTTGTGCTCAATTACTTTGGATGACCCAAACCCTTAAGGATTATGGGATACATGTGAAACATGTTCCATTGCTTTGTGACAATGAGAGTGCTATTAATATTGCTCACAATCCCGTGCAACATTCTCGAACTAAGCATATTGAAGTTCGTCATCATTTCATTCGAGATCATGTTGCTAAAGGAGACATCAATCTTAAGCATGTTCGCACCGATAAGCAATTAGCGGATATATTTACCAAACCGCTTGATGAGAAAGTATTTTGCTGTTTGAGAGGTGAATTGAACATCATTGATGCCTCAAACTTGGAGTAGAAACTCCATTTGGATACATCCAAGGCATGCGCCTCTTATGACTAATCCTTGATATTTCTCTTATGATGATGATCATTTGTCTTGGATCTATACTTGTACCCTTGCATGCTATCTAACCCCTGTAGGTACTTGGATGATCCCAAATCTATGAGATTGCAAGTCATTCATATCTTAAGCAATCTCTAAATCACCGAGTTCCTAGGATATGGTTGTTGAATACAAGGAAGCTTGAACTCACTCAACATATCCTTTGACAATTTCTATATATCAAATTTCATTTGGTATCAAGTGTCATGATTGTCATTTTGGATACACAAGTGCTCTTCCTTGCAAGACTAACCCATGTACGAAGATGAACTCAAAACACAAGTGGTGCTCCAAACTCTTGATGTACTACATCAACGTTGAACACCCAACATAAGTTCAACTACATGATCAAGATCAACACCACCCAAGGTATGTCATTCCATCTTAGAGAAGCTTTGCCCCAAGTCATGAGACAAAGCAACTCAACGAGATGTGAATACATCAAAATGCTTAAACGAAAAATGGTAACCCCATTTTGAGCTTAAACGATGAGTATGACCTATGATCAAGTGATCTCACTTGACTCCTAAGTCAATATACTCTAACATAGGTGACTTTGTCGCCGACCGCTTCTAGATGAGTATTTCTTGCTATCTTGTTCCCCTATTCAACCTTCATCTAGATCTCTTTTCTATTTTTCTTCTATGGAAATTCATTGCAAATCTTTCAGTTAATTCCTTGCAAATCCTTGAGAGATTTAAATTGCTAAGTGAGCTGAGTTGACAAAATTTTTACTCTGTGTTGAACTCGGTCCCTCCAAACCAAACCTATCGGTCTGACCAAAGCACAAGGTCTCCTTGTGAATAGTTCATCGGTACAACCGACATGGACTAACTCGGTCGCACCGATCAGGATCTTCTGTGACTCTGTTCACTCGGCGTCACCAATTTCAACTCTGAGAAAATGTTTTGCCATTTTTACTGCCTTTCTTCTTCAACTCCACTCAATGATTCTTATCCTCTACCCGCATCTTAAACTACATGCTGCTTTGTAGTGTGTCTCAAGGACCAAACCTATTTGACTCATGCTCCAGAAGCACCCTTCTTGGAAATTGATGTCAAAGGGGGAGAGAGAGCACATCAAAGCTTATCATATGAGCACATCTAAGCTCTTCCAGATCCTAGTAAAACAAAGAGGAGAGAAGTCACATGTCTTTTAGAGGAGAAAGACATGCCTATGTAATTGTTATTGCATAACATTGTTGCTCTGATTGTGGTTATTACTCTTTCTTGCTCTGATCTTTTCTTGCTCTGATTTTCTTACCCTACTTTCCCCCAATATCCAATATCAGATTTAGGGGGAGAAAATGTCCATTTCTAAGGGAAGAAAATCTTTGGAATTCATTGCATATCTTTAAATATTTGGGGACATGTCAGTATCTAAATAGAGTACCTAGTACTCACCCATTACATGGCATCCCAATCTTGGTACTCTTGTGGTTTCCTGAAATTGCTTTATCTAGAGTGTTCTTGTGTTATCTAACTTTGTTTTCTCAAGTACACTTCTTCTAAAGCCAGCCCAAGACCACAAGGTAAGTTTATGCAGCACACACATGTGCATGATGATCTCTTGTTGATGTACATATTGTTTGCAAGAAGGATTCATGAACATGGAGGTACACTTCCTATACACATCATTTGCTCTGATGCATATGGCCAAGATACATGTAACTCATTGCTTGCTCTGTCATGCTTATGCATTCACATGTTCTTATATTCTATCTTCACATGATTGCATACATGTAGGGGGAGCCTATGCATGTTACATGTCTTTCCGAATCTTTACTTAAAACCATGTATATCCTTAATCCTAAGCTTTCATGTATGTCATCATCAATTACCAAAAAGGGGGAGATTGAAAGCAAAAGTGCTGCCTGGGTGATTTTGGTAATTAATGTCAACATATCTCTTGTTGGACTAATACTTTTCTCTAGTATATTTCAGATGAGTTCAACAATGGAGTGGTAAGGACAAGAGGATGTGGAACCCTTCAAAATGCTAAGGACAAAGATTAGCAAAAGCTCAAGACTCTTCATTTCTATTTTAGTGATCCAAGATCACATTCAGTCCATAGGAAAGCCAATACTATTAAAAGGGGATGAGGTGTTGCTTAATGGTCTACTTGCTCAAAGTGCTTAGTGATATTGCTCCAAAACCCTCAGCCACTTTCTCATTCCAAATATGTCAAAATCTCAAAGTCAAACTCGGCCCCACCGAAATGATCCATCCGGTGCCACCGAGTTCAATTGACATAGCCACTGCCAAAAACCCTAGCAATTTGGTTACACCGATACGGATCTCGGTCAAACTGAGATGGCCCTGCAAACTCTCTGTTGCCTATTGCAATTATTTCGGTATCATGGAAATGTGCAATCGGTCCCACCGAGTTTGCTTGACCAACTCTCTGTTTGCTCTTTGCTGAAATCGGTCTCACTGAGTTCAAGCAATCGGTCTCACCGAGATGAGGTTTTGCCCTAGCCCTAGCACATCGGTCCCACTGAGTTGTTCCAGTCGGTCCCACCGAGATTCCTAACGTTCACATTTTAAACTGAATCGGTCTCACCGAGTTCTTCTATTCGGTTCGACCAAGTTGGGTCAAATGTGTGTAACGGTTGGATTTTGTGTGGAGGCTATATATACCCCTCCACCCCCTTCTCCATTTGCTCACTCCAATCCCATCCCTTACTTTCTTGCAATTAGCATGCTTTACTCTTTCCGCTGCTCATACTCTTGCCATGCTTGCTTGAAATGTATTGTGAATGCTTAAACTTGTGCTAAAACTCCACCTCAACTTGAAGATCTTAAAAATTGCCACTTTTACTTGTTGAGGGTCTAATCACCCCCCTCTTGACCCCTATTCTCGATCCTTTCATTTGGTATCAGAGCTTTGGTCTCCATTGCTTTGGTTTAATCACCTTTGGAGGAAGATGGATGAGTCTACGATTGGGAGTATTAGACTTAGAGTGCCTATGCTTGACGGAGAGTTCTATAATGTGTGGAAGAATGAGATGCTTGAGATTTTCAATGAATATAATTTGAACAAGTATATTACTAGTCCCTATGTGCCCCCTATTGATCCCTTGCATCCTACCCCCGATGAGTATCTTGACATGACCCGAAATCTTAGAACTATTGATCTTACCATGAGAGGATTGCCTAGAAATTTGCTTGTATGCTTGCCTACTTTTGAGTGTGCCTATACTATATGGAAATATCTTCAGGAGCATTTTCGGAACTATTCCTTGAAAAATTTAGATGAAATTCTTCAAAAGTCCATTGCTTTTCAGAAAATGGATCCTAGTGATCCTAAATTTGATGATTGTCTATTTGAGCTTCGTGACCTTATGCGTGCCAAAGGAAATGTCGGAGTCATTAGTAGTATCATCTCCCAAGTTATTAGAATTCATAAACATGCACATTGTCATGGTCATAAATCTAATGAATCACTCTCTCTAGGTGATGATCAATCACATGATGATGATGAACATGGATATTATGATGAGGATGATGATAGTGACTTTGATCTTGATGAGTCAATGAGACACTTTGGTCTTATGGCTAACCTTCGTGGTTACATGGCCGGAGGAAAGGAATGGGTTCTTGATAGTGGATGTACGGATCACATGACCAAAGAAAAGGATATGTTTCGTGAGCTGGCTGAAAATGACGGTCCCCGAAAGTATGTCGCTTTTGGTGATACCTCAAAGGGTAAGGTGGTTGGCCTTGGTAAGGTGGCCATCTCACATGACAGCTCTATCCAAAATGTTATGCTCGTTGAATCCCTTGGCTAAAATCTACTTTTCGTATCTAGACTAGCTGATTGTGGTTTCAATGTTCTATTCACTGAAGTAGATTGCCAAGTGTTTCGTAGAGATAATCATAATATGGTCTTTACCGGTATAGTAGAGGTGATCTATACATTGTTGATTTCACTAAAAGAGCTCAACCTCGTACCTGCTTAATTGCTAAATCTTCTAAAGGTTGGTTGTGGCATAGAAGGTTAGGTCATGTGGGCATGCGAAATCTTGATAAGTTTATTAAAGGTGATCATATCCTTTCTGTTAAAGATGCCATATTTGACAAGGATAGACTTTGCAGTGCTTGTCAAGTAGGAAAACAAGTTGGAGGAAGTCATCCCGTGAAGAACATCATGACCACGAGAAGACCACTTGAGCTACTTCACATGGATCTTTTTGGTCCCAATGCCTACAAGAGTCTCAGTGCTAACTCATTTGGTTTGGTCATTGTTGATGATTTTTCCAGATTTACGTGTGTGTTCTTTCTTGATGATAAATTGCAGGTCCAAAAGTTCTTCAAGAACTTTGCCAGGAAGGCGCAAAATCGCTGCGTTCCATGGGTTTGGCTTGGGGCGATCATCGGACAGGCGGCGAAGGCGATATGCTCCTCCTGCAAGTACTTCGTCAATGATGTATGGGCCCTCCCATTTGGGCAAGAGCTTATGATTCTGCTTTTCGGGGAGCCAGAGGATGAGGTTGCCCATGTTGTATGTCTTCGCCCGGACTTCGCGGTTTTGGTAGCAGCATGCTTACTGCTGATAAAGTGCGGATTGAGCCCGAGCTATATCCCATTCTCCTTCAAGAGCGTCCAAGTCATCCTGCCAATCCAACTCGGCTTCCTTTTCTTAGTACATGCGCATTCTAGGCGCATCATGGATGAGGTCGCATGGGAGAATGGCTTCCGCACCGTATACCATAAAAAATGGTGTGTATCCGGTTGATCAATTAGGAGTAGTGCGCAGCCCCCATAATACAGAATCAAGTTCCTTGACCCAATGGCAATCTGATTGTTCAAGTGATCGGACCAGGCGAGGCTTGATGCCGCTCATAATGAACCCGTTGGCCCGTTCGACCTGTCCATTGGTCTGTGGGTGATACACCGAAGCATAATCGAGCTTAATGCCCATTTTGCCGCACCAGTCTTTGACTTCCTGGGCGGTGAAGTTGGTATTGTTATAGGTAATTATGTTGTGGGGGACACCATAATGACGTACGATGTCAGATAGGAAGTCGACGACCGGTCCGGATTCTGCCGAAGCGACGGGCCTTGCCTCAATCCACTTGGTGAATTTGTCGACCATGACCAATAGGTACTCCTTTTTTTCTGTGCCCCCTTTGATTGGCCCGGCCATGTTGAGACCCCAGACCGTGAAAGGCCATGTTATCGGTATCGTCCGAAGAGCTGTGGGGGGCATGTGACTTTGATTTGTGAACAGATGGCATCCAATGCAATGTTGGACGAAAGCCTGGGCATCCTCACGGGCGGTAGGCCAAAAGAATCCTGCTTGGAAAGCCTTGCTGACCAAGGCCCGAGCTATCGCGTGGTGGCCACCCATGCCCGCGTGTATTTCTGCCAGGAGTTGAAGCCCCTCTTTTTCGGAGATGCACCTTGTGACATCCTGGGTTTTGCCCTTTTTCTTTTTCTGGATTTCATTGCCATTTGATTTGAATTTGGAGTTTTGAATCAACTCAGTTGGACTTAATCACTTGGGCATGTCCTTGATTTTCACCCAAGTGACCCACCCCCCTCTCAAACACATCATTTCCTCTCTAATATATCACAAAATGGCCCTAGGAATATTTTTCATAAATGAAAAATATTCATTTCCTCTCTAACACCTCACTTCAGTTACATATGCTCCAAAGCAATCCTCATTTTTCTTGCCCACAAAAATCGGAGAAAATTCCTGAATATTCTTTGGACCTTGGCACACCTCCCTGTGTAAAAATATTTCATAGTTATTTGGAATATTTTTGCTATAGAAAATATTTTCTGTTCTGGCCAGAAAATGCAGTTTCTACAGGAAGTGCATTTTTCCTTGATCCAATGGAGCTGAATTTTTTAGGGCTTCATTACCCTCCTAAGAAACCCCTAACCACCAAAGCTTAGCCCTAAACTCCTTCTAGATCTCTCTCTATTAACCTCACAAGTTTCTGTCCAGAAACTTGCCAAGATGCTACTCTCTCACACAGTCGACCTGTGATCAACTCAAGACCTTGGATCAACCCAAACCATCAAGGACTACACGCCAGACATGATTTTAATGCATGGCGTGGCACTATGCCAAAGTTCATGCGGTGACCACGCGTGTGCCTGATGTCAGGTTGTGTGTCGACGCGCTCTGGATGCCGCCGACGCCTCTGTGGCGCTCGTGCTCACTTCCCCGCTCGCCGCAGCTTGCCAAACCCCGCCACCATCATCGTCTCGACGCCCTTAACTCCCCCTGGCGCTCGCCGACGCCGGAGCTCGCCGCAGCAAGCACGGGCACGACGCGGCCAAGCGCACAGTGCGCCCGTGCCACTGTTCTCGTCGCCACCCGAGCCCCTGTGCTCGTCTCCTCCCTCCCACAGTGGCCGCGTGAGCCACGGCTTCTTCTCCCCCTCACACTGACACCTCTCGTCGCCTGGCGCCGTCTCCAGAGAAATCCGGCGGAGCCCGAGCCCCCCTCCTCCCTCGCCTATAAATACAGCCCCTCCCCAGCCTCTCCGAGCACCTCAACACACTCACACAACCACCACGACACAGTTGATAGCTGCAGCCCGGCCGGGCAGGCCTCTGGCCTGTGTTCCCGACCGGAGTTCGCCGGCGATCCTCTTTGTTGCTTCCCCCTCCTCCAGAGCCTCTTGAGCCCGACTGACTCCTTCGGCGTGTCTCTGGTGAACCACTGGTGCGCGTTGGTGAAGTTGGAGCCCCTGGAAACGCCCTGCCTCACCGGAATCGCCATCTCCGACGAGCTCCCTCCACCGATGTCTCTGGAGAAGACCACTGCGACACGCTCCGTCCACCCCTAGCGACGTTTCGGGTACGTACAGGCTCGCCGTAGTCTTGCGCATCCATTCTCCCCCTCCACGGCGGCCGCCAACCTCTCCTCGCCGGAGAATCATCGGCGATTCGCCGCCCCTCCTCTATTTCCCTCCCTCTCTCTCTAAACCTGACCATGGGGCCTACTGTCAGCCAGTCAGCCGCGCCCAAAGCAGTATAAGTGGTGGCGCCCCGCGGGAATACGCCTTGGACGTCACCCCCCTGGTTTTCTGTTTATTTGAATTTAATTCAAATATTGACCAGAAACTTTGACCAGCCATAGTTTTTAAACCATAAGTCCAAATGAACAGATTCTTTTTGCATTGTGTTTGTATTGAAATATTCTAGCAGCACACAAAATTTGAGATTTTTCTCTGCTGTCTAGAATTTTTGGTGAATTTCAGAAGTGTTCTTGATGTTTTCTTTTTGTTGTTTTATTTATTTTCAGAAGGAGAAGCTTGCCTAGAGGAGAACCAGGAGGAGTGTGACCCTGCTCTCTGCTAAGGCAAGCCACACAAATATTTGCATGGTGTCATTTAAATATTTATGATTTTTCCAACTTGAATATGAGTTATTTCATGCATTTAATCATTTAATGAATAATGTTTATGCTAGTTACTTTGTCATGATTGAAGTGCTTAGTTTACAGTAGTGTTTGAGTACATGGACTAGTGTGAGGCAGTAGAAATATTTTTGGTAGTATGGCTATGGTTTGGTTATGATCGGTATCATTTTCATTATGAGTTAATGATTTTAATATGTTAATGGCATAACTAAAAATGATGGTAGTAAAACCAGTGAAGTTGAAACCAGTGAGTTAAAGTGCTTATTAGTGCAAGTAGAATGATTCTATGATGTTGATCCGTTCACTTTAGTGTTATGTGGATATAGTGCATGTCGGATAGTTGCATGTTCATGGCATACTATGACTCGAGTACTTTTATTTCAAGTTAAACCTGATGATAATTCAACTTGAACATAGTGTTGATCGAGTCATGGTGCCACCGAATCGAGCTTCCCAGTGCAACCACATTTGCCTTTATGGGAAGGCCTTTATTCGGTCCTTTGTCATGCCTCTGGTCGGTGCCTCCAACAAGGGAAGGTTATGGGCGTGCGGTACCCTGGCCCGGTAAGCAGACATAACCTTGTGTGCCCGTTGTTGTTATGGTACCTTATCCCCATTTAGGACCGTTGATTGTTTTGCCACGACGGTGGCCGTTGGATGTCTTTGGTAGATATCGGGGCCACCCATGACTTAGCCCAAGAGAGGAGTTGGTCGGAGTGGCCGAGTGAGTGTCATGGCAATGGGAGGGTTCTGTTGGAATGTCGTTGGTCCACCCGAATGGGAGTGCGAGGCCATGGGTTACGTGGTGTGGGTACAGTGTACTAACCTCTGCAGAGTGTTTATTAAATCTATCAATAGCCGTGTCCTCGGTTACGGACACAGCTCGTAAGTAGGTCACACCATGGATCAACATGACTAAGTTAATCTTGCACACTAAAGTTATATGGTTGGCACTAGTTATGTGATGAAATTGTTGGGACCATGAAGATGGTCGTTGTTGTGGGAACCAAAGTGTTGGTTTCGTTTGTCATCCGGGAGTGATCACCGTAATGATGAGGTTGGTTACGAGGTAACCCATTTGGTAAGAGAGTCTGAGGGACTCGGTGCACAAACATGATTTACTGCATGAGTATTCTGTTGTAGACTTGCGTTTAACCTGCTTAATTGTCAAATTATTGTTTGCCATTATGCTTATACTTGTTGTGAGCTTGCAAGTACATTCAATGTACTGACCTGGCGTGTCATGCCAGATTTCAGGAAAGTCTTACCGGATCGGAGTGCTTCCCGTTCTAGATCGTGTCCACATCGGTATCCCTATGCTATGGAGTTCCGCTTCGTCGTCGTTCCGCTGTTGCATAGTTGTCGTGATTGAGGCCCCTTCATGTTCATTAAATAATGTACATACTGTTCAGCCGCACCGTGTGTGCCGCTTGGCCTCGCTACTTGATGTAATATCGAATCTATGTTTCCACTAGCATCAATAAAGCGGTTGTATTCTATACCAAGTTGTTGTGTGTTGCCCGAAGACTCGATCTCTGGGCTGGCAATGCAAGGTAAACCGATTGCTCTGAGTCGGGTTGCCACAACGCTTGGTATCAGAGCTGCGCTGACTGTAGGACACGCTAGACCTCCGACGCATTAGTTAAATGGTAGATAGAAGGTTTTTGAGTGCCGGTAGTGTTTGCATCTACTTGCTACATTGCATGCATTTGATGTATTGTTATTTCTAACCGACTAATGGTTGTGAGTGTAGATGGCTCTAGTGCCGTATGAGTGTCAGGTGGAGCTGGCACCGTACACTTCACCGCACCTTCTTCGGCATGTGTGGCGTCGACTCTACCCTCACGGTGACGACCCGGTGTATCGGGTGTACCGGGAGCGCCTAGCAGATTCAGTGTACGAGTGTCATGCGGTGGTTACCCTGCGCTGCAGTACGACAGCTAGCACTTACACTCGTTCTTCTAGGAGTGGGTTCACTTCTACCCCCGCTCAGGCTATTCAGTTTGCTGCATTTGAGATTCTTGTTGAGCTCCGCTATAACGAGATCCAGATGCAGACCCACCCAGGTTTCTACCACTACCCCTCCCTGCATGATGATGGTCGTGTCCGCTTTCCTGTCGTTGATCCGGCGGCCGATAGCGCTGCTAGCCACCTTTCTCACTATGTCAATGCTAGTTATCTTTTGATTCACGAGCTGGCCCGAGAGCTTACTCGTGCTCGCACTGCTTTAGTGGCCGCTAGGTCCTATCCCACTCCACCTTCCAGGGGATTTACTCCCTATATTGCACCAGTTTCTAGCTCGCCAGTTACCCCGGTTACTCCTTCGAGTAGCTCGGGCACCTCGACCGTGACTCCCCACAGTGCCCCTGCCGAGTGGGTTTCACTTCTCGCTACTCCCGCAGCACCTATGCTCCAGCCTCATCCCGCACCTGCCCCTGAGGGAGAGCCCTCGAGGCAGTGTCATCGTGTCACCTTTAACCCGGAGGTTTCCGTTAACTTCGTCAGTTCAGGATCTGAGTCCGGCTCAGGAGAGGACTCAGCAGGACCAACAGAGCACTAGACCGTCCGACTATCCGTAGTGTCATGATGCTTGATGTACGGATGTAGTCGTACTTGCCATGATGTTTCGTTTCATGTATGAGCGTAGTCGAACCCGTCATGATGTTTCCCTTTCATGTATGAGTCTATGTATAATTATGTTGGAGTTTTTTTTATTATTCGCCTTGGTTTTTGCTGCTTTCTTTCGGGTTTGTCGCTTGCTTTTCTTCCCATTTTTGGATGTTGCTCATCTCGGTTGCCTCATATTGGGAAAAACAAACAATAGGATGACGCGGGGAGGCAGCAGCAGTCACGCTGGTGAGGATGTCCCTGTTCGTCGCTTAGCAAGACAGGCAGGACATTCCCCCGAGCCGTATCCACCACCACCGCCTCCACCGCCACATCCGCCATCCACTGAACAAATCATGCGCATGTTCGAAGAAAGAAGAAACAACGATCTGATTGAGCTGTTGAAAAGTGTGCAAGCTATGGTTGGGCAGAATGGAAATCAGAATGGCCATCACTCTAAACTGTCAGACTTTCAGAGGACTAAGCCTCCCAGTTTCAGTCAAGTTATCGATCCTTTGGAAGCCAATGATTGGTTATGGATTATTGAGAAGAAGCTTGAGATTGCACGCACTAAGGAAGTCGACAAGGTTCCATTTGCTACACACTACGTTGAAGGAGCTGCCGCTATATGGTGGGATAATGCGAAAGCAATGTGGCCGGCGGACGATGAAATCACTTGGGCTAAATTCAAAGACCATTTCCGCAAGTACCATATTCCCGCCGGTATTATGAAGGTCAAGCAGCGTGAATTCCTCGCTCTCACCCAAGGAAGCCTGTCAGTAAGTGAGTATCTGCATAAGTTCAACCATTTGGCCCGCTATTCTCTCTATGATGTGGCTACGGAAGAAAGGAAGATCGACAGATTTCTTGGAGGACTGAATCAACACCTCAGATGCACTCTCAGTATGCTCAACTTTTCGGATTTCCAGACTCTGGTAAACAAAGCCCTCATTGCAGAACGAGAACACAAGCTCGTGCACGACAATAAACCCGCTAACAATGATCACAAGCGCAAGTTCGAGCCTAAGAAGGATGGACAGCCAGTGCAGAAGGCTCGTACCTGGCAGTAGACTCAGGTTGAGTACAAGCCCAATTGGTAGCAGAATGTTAACAAGACTTCTACTCAAGTCAAGAATGTCGTGACCAGTTCGGTACATGAGGAGTGTTAGCGCAAGAATTCGTGTTTTTCTTGTGGGTAGACCGGGCATTACGCCAGACAGTGCCCCAAGAGCGGCAAGCCAAATGCTCCATTTAGGCTGCTAGTCAACCACATGGGACCATATCCTGGCCAGAAGACCATCCAAGGGCAAGTTCACCACCTCTCCGTAGACGAAGCCCAAGAGGACCTAGAAGTTGTCATTGGTATGTTTCCTGTTAATAGCATACCTGCAATAATTTTGTTTAACTCTGGGGCTTCCCACTCTTTTATTTCGCGGAGTTTTGTTGACCAAAACATGTTTTCTTGCTCGATTTTGGGAAAGAGTATGATGGTACAATCCCTGGGATCCGTGCTCAAAAGCAATCTGGCCTACCGCAATTTGGAGATTGACATCAAGGGAGTCAGCTTCCCAGCTTCTTTGATAGTCATCGAGTTTGCCAAGTTGGATATTATTTTGGGAATGAACTGGTTGACCCAACATCAAGTATGCATCAATTGTGCGACCAGAGAAGTCACCTTGATAAGTCGGGAAGGTCAGACTACACAATTCTTTGCTCAAAGAAGCATACCCAAGAAATAAATGGTTTTCATAGCTGTAGCTGAAGAATTGGATCTAATTCCTGTGGTCAGTGAGTTTCCAGATGTATTTCCTGAGGAATTACCAGGAATGCCGCCAGACCGAGAGCTTGAGTTTGCAATTGACCTTGTGCCCGGGACCGCACCTATATACAAGAAGTATTACCGGATGCCTTCATCCGAGTTGGTGGAGCTGAAGAAACAGCTTGATGAGATGCTACAGAAAGGATACATTCGTCCGAGCTCTTCACCATGGGGATCACTCGCAATCTTCGTGGACAAGAAGGATGGCAGTCTCAGAATGTGTGTGGATTACCGTCAGTTGAATGATGTCACTATCAAGAACAAATATCCACTTCCGAGGATTGATGATTTGTTTGATCAACTCAGTGGGGCAAAAGTATTCTCCAAAATTGATTTGAGGACCGGATGCCACCAGCTCAAAATCAAGAAGGAGGATATTCTTAAGACCGCGTTCACCACTCGTTACGGTCTTTACGAATATACGGTCATGTCATTCGGTCTCAACAACGCCCCCGCTTTCTTCATGCATATGATGAATAAAGTATTCATGGACTTCTTGGATAAGTTTGTGGTGGTCTTCATTGATGACATCCTCATATACTCGAAGGGTGACGAAGAGCACAAGGGACACCTCAGAGGAGTCTTGCAAAGACTTCGTGACCATCAACTATATGCGAAATTCAGCAAATGTGAATTTTGGCTCAAGCAAGTCGGATTTTTGGGGCATGTTCTTTCGGCTAAAGGCATAGCTGTGGACCCAAGCAAAGTGAAGGATGTACTTGATTAGACAGCACCCACGACAGTAACTGAGATCCGGAGTTTTCTTGGATTACCCGGATACTACCGTCGATTCATCGAAGGCTTCTCTAAGGTTGCCAAGCCAATGACAGAACTCCTCAAGAAGGATAAGAAATTTGTATGGTCTGAGGACTGTGAGAAAAGCTTCAATGAGTTGAAGACCAGATTGACGACAGCACCTATGTTGACCCTCCTAGACATCTACCGCAGCTTTGATGTATATTGTGACACATCCAGGAGAGGTATTGGATGTGTACTCATGCAAGATGGCAAGGTTGTAGCATACACATCTCGACAGCTATGACCCCACGAAGGAAACTATCCAACCCATGATTTGGAATTGGCCGCAGTTGTGCACGCATTAAAAATCTGGAGGCACTACTTCATTGGCAAAAGATGTCAGATATTTACCGACCACGAGAGTCTCAAGTATATATTCACCCAACCTGATCTGAACCTCCGACAGCGAAGATGGCTCGAATTGTCAAGGATTATGAACTTGGAATAAATTACCATCCTGGTAAGGCCAATGTGGTTGCCGATGCCCTCTGCCGCAAGCCCGCCAATCTGAACACCCTGATGGAGTCCTTGCCTCCCGAACTCCAAGAAGAGATCACTCAACTTAACCTGGTTATTGTTGAGGCTGACCTTGCCAATATCTTGGAAGTTACCCCTACTCTCGAAGAAGAAATCCGCATGGCCCAGCAAGATGACTCGGTCGTGCAACACCATGTCAAGCGTACGCAAGAAGGCAAGACCCAAGATTTCTCGAAGGATGAGCAAGCCAAGACCTAGGATTTCTTTTTTTGAATTTGGAGTTTTGAATCAACTCAGTTGGACTTAATCACTTGGGCATGTCCTTGATTTTCACCCAAGTGACCCACCCCCCTCTCAAACACATCATTTCCTCTCTGATATATCACAAAATGGCCCTAGGAATATTTTTCATAAATGAAAAATATCCATTTCCTCTCTAACACCTCACTTCAGTTACATATGCTCCAAAGCAACCCTCATTTTTCTTGCCCACAAAAATCTGAAATAAATCATGAATATTCTTTGGACCTTGGCACACCTCCCTATATAAAAATATTTCATAGTTGTTTGGAATATTTTTGCTACAGAAAATCTTTTCTGTTTTGGCCAGAAAATGTAGTTTCTACAGGAAGTGCATTTTTCCTTGATCCAATGGAGCTGAAATTTTTAGGGCTTCATTACCCTCCTAAGAAACCCCTAACCACCAAAGCTAAGCCCTAAACTCCTTCTAGATCTCTCTCTATTAACCTAACAATTTTCTGTCCAGAAACTTGCCAAGATGCTACACTCTCACATTGTCGACCTGTGATCAACTCAAGACCTTGGATCAACCCAAACCATCAAGGACTACACACCAGACATGATTTTAATGCGCGGCGTGGCACTATGCCAAAGTTCACGCGGTGACCACGCATGTGCATGATGCCAGGCTGCGTGTCGACGCGCTCTGGATGCCGCGGACGCCTCTGTGGCGCTCGTGCTGGCTTCCCCGCTCGCCGTAGTTTGCCAAACCCCGCCACCATCATCGTCTCGACGCCCTTAACTCCCCCTGGCGCTCGCCGATGCTGGAGCTCGCCGCAGCAAGCACGGGCACGACGCGGCCAAGCGCACAGTGCACCCGTGCCACTGTTCTCGTCGCCACCCGAGCCCCTGTGCTCGCCTCCTCCCTCCCACAGTGGCCGCGTGAGCCACGGCTTCTTCTCCCCCTCTCACTGACACCTCTCATCGTCGGGCGCCGTCTCCAGAGAACTCCGGCGGAGCCCGAGCCCCCCTCCTCTCTCACCTATAAATACAGCCCCTCCCCAGCCTCTTCAAGCACCTCAACACACTCACACAACCACCACGACGCAGTAGATAGCCGCAGCCCGGCCGGGCAGGCCTCTGGCCGCCGTTCCCGACCGGAGTTCACCGGCGATCCCCTCTGTTGCTTCCCCCTCCTCCAGAGCCTCTCGAGATCGACCGACTCCTTCGGCGTGTCTCTGGTGAACAACTGGTGCGCGCTGGAGCAGTTTGAGCCCCTAGAAATGCCCTGCCTCGCCAGAATCGCCATCTCCGACGAGCTCCCTCCGCCGACGTCTCTGGAGAAGACCACCGCGACACGCTCCGTTCACCCCTAGCCACGTTTCAGGTACGTACAGGCTCGCCGTAGTCTTGCGCATCCATTCCCCCCTCCACGGCGGCCGCCGACCTCTCCTCGCCGGAGAATCATCGGTGATTCGCCGCCCCTCCTCTATTTCCCTCCCTCTCTCTCTAAACCTGACCGCGGGCGCCGACTGTCAGCCACTCAGCCGCGCCCGAAGCGGTATAAGTGGTGGCGCCCCGCGGGAATACGCCTTCGACGTCACCCCCCTGGTTTTCTGTTTATTTGAATTTAATTCAAATATTGACCAGAAACATTGACCAGCCAAAGTTTTTAAACCATAAGTCGAAATGAATTGATTCTTTTTGCATTGTGTTTGTATTGAAATATTCTAGCAGCACACAAAATTTGAGATTTTTATCTGCTGTCTAGAATTTCTGGTGAATTTCATAAGTGTTCTTGATGTTTTCTTTTTGCTGTTTTATTTATTTTCAGAAGGAGAAGCTTGCCTAGAGGAGAACTAGGAGGAGTGTGACCCTCCTCTGTGCTAAGGCAAGCCACACAAATATTTGCATGGTGTCATTTCAATATTTATGATTTTTCCAACTTGAATATGAGTTATTTCATGCATTTAATCATTTAATGAATAATGTTTATGCAAGTTACTTTGTCATGATTGAAGTGCTTAGTTTACAGTAGTGTTTGAGTACATGGACTAGTGTGAGGCAGTAGAAATATTTTTGGTAGTATGGCTATGGTTTGGTTATATCGGTATCATATTCATATATGAGTTAATGATTTTAATATGTTAATGGCATAAGTAAAAATGATGGTAGTAAAACCAGTGAAGTTGAAACCAGTGAGTTAAAGTGCTTAGTAGTGCAAGTAGAATGATTCTATGATGTTGATCCGTTCACTTTAGTGTTATGTGGATATAGTGCATGTCGGATAGTTGCATGTTCATGGCATACTATGACTTGAGTACTTTTATTTCTAGTTAAACCTGATGATAATTCAACCTGAACATACTGTTGATCGAGTCATGGTGCCACCGAATCGAGCTTCCCAGTGCAACCACATTTGCCTTTATGGGAAGGCCTTTATTCGGTCTGTTGTCATGCCTCTTGTCGGTGCCTCCAACGAGGGAAGGTTATGGGCGTGCGGTACCCTGGCCTAGTAAGCAGACATAACCTTGTGTGCCCATTGTTGTTATGGTACCTTGTCCTCGTTTGGGACCGTTGATTGTTTTGCCACGACGGTGGCCGTTGGATGTCTTTGGTAGACATCGGGGCCACCCATGACTTAGCCCAAGAGAGGAGTTGGTCGGAGTGGCCGAGAGAGTGTCATGGCAATGGGAGGGTTCTGTCGGAATGTCGTTGGTCCACCCGAATGGGAGTGCGAGCCCATGGGTTCCGTGGTGTGGGTACAGTGTTCTAACCTCTGCAGAGTGTTTATTAAATCTATCGATAGCCCCGTCCTCGGTTACGGACACAGCTCGTAAGTAGGTCACACCATGGATCAACATGACTAAGTTAATCTTGCACACTAAAGTTATATGGTTGGCACTGGTTATGTGATGAAATTGTTGGGACCATGAAGATGGTCGTTGTTGTGGGAACCAAAGTGTTGGTTTCGTTTGTGATCCGGGAGTGATCACCATAATGATGAGGTTGGTTACGAGGTAACCCGTTTGGTAAGAGAGTCCGAGGGACTCAGTGCACAAACATGATTTACTGCATGAGTAGTCTATTGTAGACTTGTGTTTAACCTGCTTAATTGTCATATTATTGTTTGCCATTATGCTTATTATTGTTGTGAGCTTGCAAGTACTTTCAATGTACTGACCTGGCGTGTCATGCCAGATTTCAAGAAAGTCTTACCGGATTGGAGTGCTTCCCGTGTCTAGATCGTGTCCACATTGGTGTCCCTGTGCTATGGAGTTCCGTTTCATCGTCGTTCCGCTGCCGCGTAGTTGTCATGATCGAGGCCCCTTCATGTTCATTAAATAATGTACATACTGTTCAGCCGCACCGTGTGTGCCGCTTGGCCTTGCTACTTGATGTAATATCGAATCTATGTTTCTGCTAGCATCAATAAAGCAGTTGTATTCTATACCAAGTTGTTGTGTATTGCCAGAAGACTAGATCTCTGGGCTGGCAATGCAAGGTAAACCGGTTGCTCTGAGCCGGGGTGCCACGCACCTTTGTAAGATTCCTGTAGTGCTTTTTTTGTAAAGCTCGCCCTCATGGACCTTGTATGCTTTAGAGCGCCGGACTATACGTCGTGCCTCCGTCTGGTCCTCCGGGAGCTGTTGTTGAATGAGGTAGGCGAGGAGAGGTTCTGTCCAGGGGTAATTACGGCCATGATTTTGTGGGCGAAGGTTGTTTCCTCGAGTGCGGAGCCGCCGATGATATGGTCATCGGGCTCCTTTTCCGGGGAAACATTGTGAGCGGGCTCATTGATTAGTGAGCCGGCGTCACCGTCCTGCCATACTACGGAGGGCTTCAAGAGCCGCTTGAGGAAAGTGTTTTTGGGAACCGGGTCATGCTTGGCGCCCATGCGGGCGAGGACGTCCGCGGCTTGGTTGCTGTCCCTAAAGACATGGTGGAATTCTAGGCCCTCGAATCGGGCCGATATACGGAGAACCGCATTTCTGTATGCCACCATCTTGGGGTCCTTGGCGTCAAATTTGCCGTTGACTTGAGAGATCACTAGGTTTGAATCTCCCCTTACTTCGAGGCGCTGCACTCCCATTGACGTGGCCAGACGAAGACCATGTAGTAGCGCTTCGTATTCGGCTGCGTTGTTGGAGTCCATGTACATTATTTGTAGGACATACCGAACAGTGTCGCCTATAGGGGAGATTAGGATGACCCTAGCCCCCAGTCCGGCTAACATTTTTTAGCTGTCAAAGTACATCGTCTAGTGCGAATATGTACTATACTCTCGGGGAAGTTCGGCTTCAGTCCATTCGGCTATAAAATCGGCCAGTACCTAAGATGTAATAGCTCGGCGTGGTTTGTATGTTATCTCGAAGGGAAGGAGCTCGATGGCCCATTTGGCGATGCGGCCCATGGTGTCCCTATTGTTGATTATATCATTCAAGGGGACCTCTGACGCCACTGTGACCGAACATTCTTGAAAGTAGTGTCGTAGCTTTCGGGACACCATAAAAACCGTATAAGCTATCTTTTGATAGTGGGGGTATCGTGATTTGCATGGCGTAAGTACATCGGACACATAATAGACCGGCTTCTGGACTTAGAACTTGTGGCCCTCAGACTCCCAATCCACGACGAGCACCACGCTAACCACCTGATTGGTGGCTGAAATGTATAGTAGCATGGGCTCACTGATGCTAGGTGCGGCCAGGATAGGGTTGCCAGCGAGAAGTGTTTTAATCTCCTCAAGCGCCGCAGTTGCTTCGTCTGTCCATTGGAAGTTCTTGGTATTTTTAAGCAGTCTGTAGAGTGGGAGCGCCTTTTCTCCGAGGCGAGATATGTAGCGGCTCAAATCTACCACGCATCCGGCCAATTTCTAGACGTGCTTGAGCTCTATTGGTATTGCGAGCTGGGATAGCACACTAATTTTGGCCGGGTTGGCCTCGATTCCTCTATGGGAGATGATGAATCCGAGCAACTTTCCGGCAGGGACCCCGAAGACGCATTTTTCCGGGTTGAGCCGTATATCATAGGCTCACAAGTTGTCGAAGGTTTGGCGGAGGTCGTCTATCAGCTGGTCGATGTTTTTGGTTTTGACAACCACATCGTCCATGTACGCCTCGACCGTTCTACCGATTTGGTTTTCGAGGCATGCTTGAATCATGCGTTGGTATGTGGCTCCTATGTTTTTCAGCCCGAATGGCATGGTGTTGAAGCAGAAAGGCCCGTAAGGCATGATGAATGCCCTTGTCGCCTAGTCGAACTCCTTCATCTTGATCTGGTGGTATCCGGAGTATGCGTCAAGGAAGCATAGCATGTCGTGTCCGGCGGTGGCGTCGATGATCTGGTCTATTCTTGGTAGGGGGAAAGGGTCCTTAGGGCAGGCCTTGTTAAGGTCTTTAAAATCGACACAGAGCCGCCAGGACTTGTCCTTCTTGGGTACCATAACCAGATTTGCTAACCACTCGGGGTGCTTGATCTCGCGGATGAATCCGGCCTCCAGCAGTTTTGCGAGCTCTTCACCCATGGCTTGCCGTTTGGGTTCGGAAAATCGGCGTAGAGTCTATTTCACCGGCTTGAAGCCTTTTAAGATGTTTAGGCTGTGCTCTGCCAGCCTGCGTGGGATTCCCGGCATGTCTGAGGGGTGCCAGGCGAATATTTCCCAGTTTTCACGCAGGAATGTTCTTAGTGCCTCGTCGACTACGGGGTCCAGTTGTGCTCCTATGGATGCCGTTTTATTGGGATCTGTTGGGTGCACTTGAAATTTTACTATTTCATCTGCTGGCTTGAATGATGTGGATTTTTGTCTTTTACTAAGGACCAGATCATCCCTGTCGACTGTTGTGCATACTGCTATCAACTCTTCGGCCGCGAGGGCTTCGGATAGTGCCTCTAGGGCGAGGGATGCCGTCTTGTTTTCGGCCCGCAAGGCTTTGCTTGGGTCGCTTTTAAGTGAGATTACCCCGTTGGGCCCCGGCATTTTGAGTTTCATATACCCATAATGTGGTATGGCCTGAAATCTCGAGAATGCCTCACGTCCTAGCAGGGCGTGGTATCCGCTGCGGAAGGGCACAATGTGAAATAGCAAGGGTTCAGATCTGTAGTTATCGGGTGTGCCGAACACAACGTCCAGGGTTATGCATCCCGAGCAGTGTGCCTCCCTACCGGGTATTATACTTTAGAATGTGGTGTGGCTGCGTTCGATGCGAGATCTGTTGAACTGCATCTTGTCGTGAGTATCCTCATAGATGAGGTTGAGGCCACTGCCTTCGTCCATCAGCACTTTAGTCAGCCGAAAACCATCGACAATGGGGTCGAGGACCAGTGCGGATGGTGCGTGGTTGCTACGGGGACTTAGCTCGTCCTTCTCGTTGAAGGTAATAGGCACGGCTGCCAACGCTATGCGGCCGTCACTTGATATATCTCGTTGAAGAGAGCCTTTTTCCTTTTATTGTTTGAGGCGAATGTCTCATAGACCGTAAGGACATTGTGGTCCTGTGGTGAAGCCGCGAACTGCTTATCTAGGGGTGTAAGGCCCAAGATTGGCTCGCCATGTTTGGCCACTTGTCTTACCACCCAACAGGCTCGAAGTCTATGGGTTGGGTTTGCATCTAGCAAGACTGAGTGTATTGGGCACGGTTTATCTAGCACCTCGTCCAGCACTGATCTAGGTCTGGTTTGCTTTTCGTCGGGCTCGCGTTCCAGCGACCGATGTGTGTATGCTCGTTTAACGCGAGACTTTCCATGCTGCGCGGCGGGCGGTGACCCCATGTTCATCTGTTGCGCCCCCCACATGTTTTCCATGGCACAATACTTGCGTACCATGTCTGATAGTTTGGTGAGGCTTTGAACTCAGCGACGAGCGAGAGCGTTCAAAAGGCCCTCGTCCTTGCAGGTGAACTGGAAAGCTTTGATTACCTCTTTGTCGCAGCAAGATGCCATCCTGTTTTTTACAAGGAGAAATCTAGCCCAATAATGATGGACTGTCTTGTTTGGCAGCTGTTTGACATTCATGAGGTCCCATATGTCCGGATTTCCCGAATCCGGGGAGTATTTCGCATGGTGGGTGGGTGGGAAAAATTTTGGGATTCCCACCTGCGGCGGACCCGGACTGTCCTCAATAGGAGGTTGAGTTGCGTCCGATTTTGATCGCATAGGGTTCGGATCCGGACTGATGTGCGGCTGGATCGGCTCGAGGCCGGATCCTGCTTTAGGGCTCAAGTCCAGACGTATTTCTTGGCTGGTGTTTGACTCCGAGCTAGACACTCGAGTGTACACTGTTTTTAGCTTATAAGGTTGTGGCCCCTCCTGGGCCTCTTTGACGGTGGCGACAAGGTGCGTGACCGAAGGGGTGTTGATTTCTCGGTCGTCGAGTTTAAGCCCGACCAGATCATAGGCCGTGGGCCAGATAACGGAGATTCCCATTGCGCGGAATAGACTTGCAAGGTGGTCTGCCGGCTGGGCACACGGGGCTGCCGAACACTCCAGTGATTCGGCGGGGGATCTTGTGGATGGTCTGTCGGAGTCGGGCTTCAAGGCCGGACCCTGGGAGACACCTGATTCTTTTGGGTCTACTGGCCCCAGGTTGATGCCCCCGAGCCGGTGGGTCCCTCCATAGGGGCGAAGCCTTCAATCTGGTCGAGGTGACCAGTGTGATCGGCGCGTAATAATACGCCACCGAACACGAATAGACAATCTGGGGGGGAAGCCCTCAGCACGGGTGTGGTCTCTAACGACCGGTTGAGCCATTGATCCTTTCGGCAATCCAACAGCGGAACTCTCAATGAAAGCACCAATGTCGGTGTCAAAACCGGCAGACCTCGGGGTAGGGGTCCTGAGCTGTGGATCTGAGATCGATGGGGAACAAAGGACGATGAACACGGTGTTTACCTAGGTTCGGGCCCTCTCGAAGAGGTAATACCCTACATCCTGCTTGATTGTATTGGATGTATAGTATGGTTACAGAGTAGATCTACCTTGAGATCAGCATGAGCTAAACCCTAAGGCGATGAGGTGATGAATGTAGCTCTAGCCCTAAAGACTACAACCCTCGGTTTATATAGACACCGGTAGGGTTAGGGTTACCGGAGATAGATTACAATAAGGAGTAAAGAGATCCTGCCTATCCTTGACTTGGAGGGCACACCACGGCTTCATAGATCTCCTGACGCTATACGGCTTCACCAGTCCGGCCCATATTTGATGGGCCGACGCCCCTAGGACCCCTTAGTCCATAACTCCCTCAATCAGAAACACATGAAACCTTGCTTGATGTAATGTCATGCCACCAAGATGATGTGGTAAAAAATTTGGCATGTTTGAAAAAAGTTTGGACACACACCCCTCACAAACTGGAGCAACTCACAAGAAGGCTCGTGGTTCCGAGAGGGAACAGTGCATGTTTGATGACGAACGGGAGATAGCTTCCTCTTACGGCCTTCAAAAATTTTCTACATTTAACGTGCACTAATACCGCTGTCATTTGAAAATTTGGAAAATTCTAGGGGTCATTTGACCTTTTAAAGACATTTAAGTGATTTTCTAGCCATTTAATGATCGTAATTCAAATTTGAACTATATCTACATGCAACGGCTAATCATAACGGTTTGAAAAATCATATTTGTGTACTTGTGTGCGAGTTAATTCCATGTGCAGTAAATTAGAAGGAATTTTCAAACATATTGGTGTCACGGCCTGGACACATGCATGGAGTGCCATGGCATTTAAATTCCAAAAAATTAAAAATTGATCAGACAAACTTGAAAGCTCACTTGATGTAATGTCATGCCACCAAGATGATGTGGTAAAAAAATTGGCCTGTTTG
Organism: Thinopyrum elongatum; assembly: GCA_011799875.1. Taxonomy (NCBI): domain Eukaryota; kingdom Viridiplantae; phylum Streptophyta; class Magnoliopsida; order Poales; family Poaceae; genus Thinopyrum; species Thinopyrum elongatum. Next base: position 121,716,209 of record CM022303.1, on the reverse strand, counting down.
ACAAAAGTTTGGACATGCACCCCTCACAAACCGGAGCAACTCGGTAGAAGGCTCATGGTTTGGAGAGGGAATAATGCATATTTGATGACGAATCAACGATAGCTTCCTCTTATGGCCTTCAAAAAAATTTGACAGTTAACATGCACTAATACATCTGTCATGTCAAAATTTGGAAAATTTAATGGGTCATTTGACCTTTTTAAGACATTTAAGTGATTTTCTAGCCATTTAATGACCGTAATCCAAATTTGAACTACATCTACATGCAGCGACTAACCATAACGGTTTGGAAAAAAATTGTGTACTTGTGTGCGAGTTAATTCCATGTGCAGTAAATTGGAACAAATTTTCAAACATATTGGTGTCACGGCTTGGACACATGCATTGAGTGCCATGGCATTTAAATTCCAAAAAATAAAAAAATGATCAGACGATGTAAATATCTGGTGTTCAAAAAAGAAAATGTAAATATCTGGCAAGACAACCGGGCCCCACATGATTGGCACTCTATTTCGCGCCTCGGGGATTGGAAGGTGAGTGGCATGGGTTATTAATCAGACGCGGTTCTGTATTGGAAACCATCAGCTATTAAGTTCACACACGGCTTTTGCTGCGGGAATCGTGTGTAATTCAAATTACAGTACTCGTAAATTCCACGACCGGCATGTGTACTGTTCTCATCGATCTAGATTCCGGCCGCCAATAAATACTACCTTCCTCACGTCGTCCCGCCTACATTCTCATCTACATCCTCCCCTCGCTCGCCCTCTCTCTCTCTCTCTCTCAAATCTCTGCCATGGCGCCGCTGATCTGCCCATGCGCCGACGAGGAGGCGCCGCCCCCCGAGGACGCTCAGTCGAAGAGCAGCGATAAGGAGGACCCCTACGTGCAGCCGGACGAGGTTGCGTCGGACCCCCCAACTTTGGAGTGGTTTTGGGGCCAGTACAATCACTACAAAAAAAATACACTTCTGTGATGATACGTGTTTGTCACAGTAGGTCACGTTTTCTGTCATGCATGTACATCCATGACGATTTTATGACAGAATCAAAATAGTCATACCTGTGCTGTCGTAGAAGTGTTCCATGACAATACCAAAATTACCATCACGGAAGTGTCCACTTCCATGACGATAAATGGCGCGTCATAGAAGTGTTTTCATCAAGGGTGATCGACATGTGGCATCCACCGTAACGGGCCACCGTTAAGCTATCAGGTTCTGGTTTGGATCCGATAACCTGTTAACAGCGCTGACCAATGGGGATTTTCCACGTGTAAAATTCTGATACGCCGGAGGATCCACGTGTCAGCTCAGCCTTGGGACAGATGTCATCCAGCCAATGGATGGGACGCGCCTATGATAAGTCGACACGTGACTCAGCCCAACAGAGGCCCATTCAGGTGAAAAGGCTGGCCCGTTTGACTTGGTCAAAAGGTAGCGGGCCGGCCCATGGAAAGCCTGTTAACAGCCTGCTCGCATATAGCCCATTTACAGCCCGCTAACTCATGGCCCGTTATGGCCTATCCGAATTGGGCACAGTAGCGTCATATGGGCCGTCCAATATGATTCCAGCCCATTGTAACTTCTGGCCCATGTATGGCCCGTGACGTCTTTCGGCCCACACAAGGCCCTTCGTAACTCTGGGCCCATTAAAGGCCCGTGGTGAAACTAGCCTACAATGAACAGTGTATCGCTTTACACCCATTAATAGCCCATTATTCCAATGGGCTGTTTCTAGCCCGTCTTACCTTCCGGCCTTCTAAGGGCCCATTTATTCTTGGGCTCATTTCCAGCATTCGGTTACTTACGGTCCGTTACTGGCCTGTTCTGCTTGTTGGCCAAATTCAGCCCGTGGTTACAGTCGGCCCGTTTGTGGCCCGTTAACCCGTTGGGCTGTTTCCATAGCATCATCAAATACGGCCCATTAACGACCCATGATGCCTGTCGATAGAATTAAGCCTGTTATACATTTTGGCCGATTAACGGCCCGTTATGGTCGGGCCATAAATACACGATTTCCACTCTAGCCCGTTTACGGCCCATTTTGCGGATCATTATAGTACGGCCCATGTTTGGCCAATCGATCATGCAGCCTGTAGAAGGCCCATTGATTATACGGCCCGTCGAAGGCCCATGGATTCTACGGCCCGTAGGAGGCCCATGGTCACTACAGTAGGTAGCAGGACCATGGCTACAACGGTCTGTATGTTGCCCATGGTTATTGTGGCCTAGTTATAAAAAAATAGGTTATTGCGGCCACTAGAAAAATGCGGAAAAAGAACTGCAGTGACTACAAGCAAACAACTAAACAAGACAATAAGGAAATAAATAAGCAAGCAACTAACGCTAGGCTATTACGGCTATTACACATATTACATCCACTGGGTATCAAAGTTCGCCACCAGTGCAAATATAGGGAACAAAGCAGCATATCACATACACTGGTTGTCAAAGTCCAGAACTAAAACCACTTCAGAAGAGCTCAAGAAACAATATCCTGGGTACCCAACCTACTGGCAAGATGCTTAGCAAGCTTATTAACTTTCTCTTGTTTGGCGCTTAAATCCTCCAGCGCTTGTTGTTGCACCAGAAAGTATGCATCTGAATTCTACAGGGACTTCCTCAGTCCTTCGGCTTCCTGTCGCAGCACATCTGATCGATGTCTTTCAACTTGAAGTTGAGACTCAAGAAGCCGAACTGATTCAGGCAGAGAGTTCGAAGAGCTTATGCCAGAAGTAGTGGCCAGTAACTCAAACACTACATCAAGACATGACTTTGGGGTTGTCTCACTGTCTTCAAGATAGTTTTTATCAGCTTTCTTGGAGACTAACAGGGATGTCTCACTATCTTGAACCTTATCTGCATTACTTCCTTTACCACTGCATAACGGGGTACTCTTCTCCAATATTTTGTCCGCATTCTAAAAGAGAAACAAGCAGACACATCACAGGTTTGCCATGTTGTATATGAAACTCATTTTGGTAAACTAGTTCAGCAGTAAGGTGGATAGGATAACAACATGAAAAAAAAACATATATCTATGTACTATGGTCACTGTATGGTCTATATCATTCTAGTGTATGTTGTCAAATCAAGATAGAGACAGTTCAAATCATATTTGTTTAAGACAAAGCTGCATAAACAGAATATAAGTGCGGGAAACCACACAGCATGGCATGAGAACATAACTGTTTATTCAATTGAAACTGAAATCAACATAGAGCAAGTTACAACTGCAAACCAGTTAAAGAAACAGGTTTAAAACATACCTGTTGCGTCATTGGAGTTTCAATTGCATCCTTCAAATTTGAAATTAGTTGGTATAAGTAAATACAATAATGCAAGAGCAAAGGAGTATGAACCATAGCTACGGAACCTGACCTGAGAACAATTCTTCTTCTGCTTTAAGCGTTGACTTGGGGTTCGGAGTGGTGGTCCTCGTGCTTTGGGCACTGCAGTTGCCTTACTAACTGCTCATGTTTGGGTGCTCTGTGGTGGAGACGGTGTTGTGTCAACTGGAACTGGGTTACTATCTGCTGGGGTTGGGGTTAGAAGAGGTGTAGCTGGTTGTCTGTCGAACTAGGTAGGGGTACAATCTGCAAGAGTCTGGGTTATGTGTGGTGGGGCTGGTTCTTGGGCAAGTACAACCGTAGTTCTATCTGCATCGACGGGTAGCACTATCTTTTCTGAAGACCGTGTTTTTACTCCCTTAGATACTGCCATCGCCCCCTCTAATTCAAATGGCTAATAAACAAGAAAAGTAATTGAATGTACAGACATTGTATGATAGACAGGTGCAATGGATAGTGGGGAATAAAAGAGGGCATGAAATAATTCACATTTATGTTGTCTAATCAAACAGCATAGCATGACACAATTTCAAATATATGATGGCTAACTAAACAGGATAGCATGACACAATTTCACATATATGATGGCTAACTAAACAGGATAGAATGACATAATTCAAAATGTGATGACTATGTAAACAGGATGACATGATATAACTATATGATGTGTCTATTAAAGTGGTTGGCATGCTATAATTCACATACATGCCGTCTATGGAAACCAGATGGCATGATATAATTCACAGATAGAATGACAAAATTCAAAATATGATGACTATGTAAACAGGATGAGATGATATAACTAATATGATGTCTTTATTAAATGGGATGGCATGGCCTAATTCAGATACATGCTGTCTATGTAAACATGATGGCATGATATAATTCAAATACTGTATATGATTTATGTACTAAGCAAGTAAGCAGATGGCAATCGCATATATGATGTCTAAACTAAGCAGATGGCATTCAATATTTTGTATATGATTTAAAAACTAAGCAATGCAAGACAACATACGCATGATATGAGTAATATAACCCTGCCAAGTTTGAGCATACACCTCAGGGGGAAAATAGGACTGGTCATCTGTCTCTGAATCCTCCTCTGACGAGCTATCTGTAACCCACAAGATATCTACTTCGGCAGGTAGCATTGTCTGCTCTAAAGACCTTGTTTTCACTCCAGATTTTTCCATCACCAATTCAAATGGCTGATGCACAGGAAGAGTAGTTGAATATAAGAATATTGTCGACAAATGGAATACGTGATACAAAAAAAGGATGGCATGATATAATTCACATATATGATGCTTGGCTAAACAGCATGGCATTGCATAATTCACATACATAATGCCTTGCAACAAGATAGCATTGCATAATTCACATATATAATGCCTTGCACCAAGATGGCATTGCATAATTTTCACATATATATGGTAATTAGACACTAAACAGGTGGCATTCACACAAAGAATGTCTAAACTAAGCAAATGACATAGCAAGGCAAGACACCATATGCACGATATGAGCAAGATAACCATGCCAAGTTAAGAGCATACACCTCGGGGGGGGGGAACAGGACTGGTCATCTGTCTCTGAATCCTCCTCTAAGAAGCTATCCGTAACCAGCAAGATATGCGCTTCGTGAGATAGCATTATCTGCTCTGAAGACCTTGTTTTCACTCCAGATTTTTCCATCACCATGTCAATTGGCTGATGCACAGGAAGAGTAGTTGAATGTACTTACATTGTTGACAAATGTACTACGTAATCAAAAAAAAGGATGGCATGATATAATTCACATATAAGGTGAATGGCTAAGCAGGATGGCATTGCAAAATTCACATATATGATGCCAGGCTAAACAAGATGGTATTGCATAATTCACATATATGATATAGAAAGTAAACAGATGGCATTCACACAAAGCATGTCTAAACTAAGCATATGACATTTTTAATGTATAAAGTAAGCAATGCAAGGGGCCATATGCATGATATGACCAACATCAGCATGGCAAGTTAGAGCACAGACCTTAGGGGGTAAATAGGAGTGGTCTGCTCCCTCTGAATCCCCCTCTGAACAGTTATCTTCCTCTTGATTACAATCTGTAATGGGGGGAGGGGGGCTGCCTTTGCGCCCACCATGGAGTGATGTCTGCATGAAATTTTATTGCCACACAAGGCTCGTCTCTTTTGCTCTACATATTCAGTACCATTGTGTACAATAACTGACATGCATAGGAATAAAACATAGTGATATTATGTAAGGAGTGCATGCAGAAATCTAGAGTGATGGTAGCAACCTGTGGACAGACCCAAAACCAGTGATAGCAGGCAGATAATAGCTGTCGTTAAAAAATACAGATAATGGCTCCTTTACTGTTTGTTTCCCATCCAACATGAAAGTCATAGTAGACACCCGAGATTAACTAGGTAGTAAACAGATAATATTCGTTGTTGTGCCGATATGTACCCCACAACCATTTAAAAATTTAAGTTTGAGCATTAGTTTGGAGCTGACTCGGAGTCTAACAGGTGAAGAGGACGATAAAGTAGCAGGTAATATTAAGCGATGCATAACATAAGCAGACACGAAAGGGTGCAACCTCTCTTGCGGACCCATGTAGTCCTCAAGGTCATCTGCTCAGTTGATGATGGTAATGCAGTTGTGGTGGCTGCCGGCGGTGTGGAAGAAGATCTAAGGCGGCGAAACACAGTCTGGAGGGCGGATCCCTGCTGTGCTGGACCCTTCCATCGTTGGAGCAGCTGAGCTGGGGTGGACGACGGCGGGGCAGGAGGGGAACAAACCACACAAGGTTTTCTTCGAAACCTATCTGTAACAGAAGTAATTCTGTAAGGGCTCGTTTGAATTGGAGGATTCTAACAACGTAGGGATAGGAAATACACAAGAATAGGTTAGGAATGCACGTGCAAAACAGAGTATTTGCAAATACAGGATTTCTGTCAATCTGGGTGTTTGGTTCACAGGAATGCAAAGAATCATGGTCAAATTAATTCAAACCACAAGAAAATGTACAGTTATAATGCTATTATGCTACTATCACTCAGTCTTGTTCTTCATGAATAAGAATTTAAAAAGGAGGGCCAAGTGGATATTAAAATTCCTACGGTTTTTCTTTGAAAGAGATACTAAAGGAACAAATAATACTTTGGACCTAGGCCACTGCCCTACTAGCTAAACTCCCAGGCCCATCTACACATGCACAGCTCCAACGCGCAGAAATAAATAATGATGGCTTTCGAGAGAGTCCATCACGGATAGCTAACTTGCCTAGTACCCACTTCTTGTCATATAGGAGAAACTAATCGTATTCCTCATTACTACGCGTGCTAAGTGGACAATATATATAACCTGTAAAGTAAACAAACAATGCAACAAGTGTACAGCCTCTATGGCGAAGCCATGTCGATCCCAGCATCATTGGGTTGGTAGTTGAGGATGCTGAGGATGCTGGGGTTGATGTGGCTATCGGAGGAGGGGAAGAAGATCTTGGGAGTCTGGAGGTGGAGTCAAGGGTACTGCTCTGCTATGATGGAGGGTTTCATCGTTGGAGCAGCTCCGGTAAGGTGTACGACGGCGAGGCTGAAGCAGGACAAGAGAGACAACGTTAACCTGAAGTGGTATTCTAATAGCATCTGCAATAGATGATGTAAATAAAATACATCACCAAAAAGTGCTAGATGTAAAATACATCAGCCGCTCATCTCTGAACTTAACTGCCGAAACTGAATTTAACTGTCGAAAATGAATTTTGCTGTCGAAACTGAACGCACTAGTAGCAGAAAAGCAGTGCACTAATAGTTTTGGCCACTCGAGCACTAGTGGTAGAGGAGCAGTGATCTAAATCGGTAGCCGCTCCAGCAGGGAACGTACTACCAGAGAGCAGCCGGGGCAGCTGGTCCTGCAGCAGCAGCAGTGCCTGGAGCAGCAGCGCGTGCGAGAGCCGGGGCAGCTGGTCGTGTAGCAGCATCTCGGGTAGCAGCAGCAGGGACTCGAGCGAGAGCCAGAGCTGCTGCTCGTGCATCAGCAGCGCGAGCAAGAGTAGAGCAGTAGTGCAAGCAAGAGCAAGAGCAGCAGTGGGAGCTAGAGCAAGAGCAGACGAGGCAGGGGACTGAGAGCAAGAGCAGAGCAGCAGCGCGAGCGAGGGCCGAAGCAGCAGCAGCAGTAGCAGCAGCACGGCCAGCGAGAGCCGGAGCAGTAGCAGCTCCTACTGATGTGGACGTCACCGCCAAGGGATCGACGCCGTGGAGGAAGTGGCCGGCGACGCCGCCATAGATGGAGCCGCGCCATGGCGGCTCCGGACCGAGCGCCGGCAGCACCGTGAGATCGAATCAAGAAGAAAATGCAGCGATTACTGTAGAACCTCTTTGCTGGCGCCGATTAGGCCTGAGCTTCATCCCAGGAATAGGTGATGGTGCTGCTCTTCCGGTGGTGCAAGTGAAGACGGCGCTGTGGGAATGTAGGTGGCGCGATAGATGAGGCGAACATCAGGGCAGCTCCTTGGAGGTGGAGGACGGGGTGGCTGAACTGGCGGGACGATGAGATCGATGACGGATCCTCATCAGGTGCGGTTGATGAGGGACGTCGAGCTGTTGCAGTGGACGATGTCATCGGGGAAGAGGCTCCGGCTGGGTGGCGGACGGAGGAGGGTGTGGGGCTTCATGGGTTTTCGCGGCCTCGGTGTACGAATGGGGGCGGAGGGGATGGGAGGGGAGGGGGGAACCATGGCTTAGGGACGCGCTTGTCCGAAATGTGGGGTAAGTTACGAAAGTAGCCCCACCGATTTGAATTAGGTCTTCTTTCGGTTCAGGGGTATCACGGGAATTTCGCGTCTCGGGATTTCGCAAGAGGTGGGAGTTTTCGCGCGCGTTGTAATTTTGGGATAGCAAGGCGCGGGTTGAGATGGAGGGAATTTTAGGAGCACAACAAGACAAAGAGATATCTTAAAATTTCGGGATAACAAGGCGCGGGTTGAAATTTCCGGACAAGCCTAACGTCTATACTATATCAAATCAATTCGCACTTCCCTCGACTTAAAAACCAAAAAGAAATCAATTCGCACCACACAAGAGAGTCTAGTCCCATGTACTGTACCAAATCAATTCGCACTACAAATGCCATTCAAAACTTTGAATCCATGTTATGTTCAATTAAAATATTTCGCTACATGTATAATGCATGCAACCTGCTACTCAAATGAACATTTTAGTGCATTCCAAACGTATATACTACGCTTCAATATGAACTAAATTTGAATTTGTTTCTCTATTTGAATAAGATCTACAATCATGATTGTTGTCAAGTTAAACCATTTGAATTCATTTCTCTATTTTAATAAGATCTACAATCATCATTATTGTCAAGTTAAACCATCGTTTGTATATTATCTTCATAGCACACCACATGATTACTGTCTAGTTAGATATGAACTATGTGTACTATATGAACTCGAACTCGATTTTTTGAATCCACTTTATGTTGATTTCAAATCACAGTACATTTCAAGCTCTAGCTAGATCTTCATAATCTAAACCATGTCTCATATGTATAATGTGTTTATCACATAATGTATGGTGCCCCGCCCCCTACGCCTACAAGTATTTAGCTGTGAGTTGCAAACGCCACACATTATCACAAATTCAAATAAAATGTGAGATGGTCGATATATAGTAGTATGGTTTAGGTTGTTCGATATTTAGTTGTGACCTGCAAACGCCACATATTATCACAAATTCAAATAAAATGTGAGATTGTTCGATATATGCTATGGTTTAGATTGTTCGATATTTAGCTGTGAGTTGCAAATGCCATGCATTATCACATTATAGTATAACATGTCCAAAACCACACCACGCGTATCACCGCTATATTCATGCATGCATAGGTTTATAACACTACGATCTCTTATTCAAATATATGAATCCACTTTCATATCGAATTATGATCTTTGTTAGTCTCTTACACCCACACAATCCTCTAACCTTTGTAGCTAACCCTAACTTTCTCTCGTGCATGCACACGCCCTCCTCGCCCTCCCCCTCCCTCAGCATTCTATCCATCACGCACATTCATTTTTTTTTCTTTAGGTCATTCTCCCACGGTCTCCACACCTCCTTCTTTCCGACACACACCGATCGATAAACCTCTCTAGCGATGTGTGCCTACCACATACACACACACTTTCCATCTCCTCCTTTCTCTGTCCATGCCTCGTGTCTCTCATATGGTCCCACACACGTGTAAACTCTCGCCCTCTTTTCGTCGATCTCACAATCGCACACTCCTCCCCCTATCTAGCTAGTAGGCCTCTCGCACCACCTCCTAGCTCCATCTCTCTCTCTATCCGTCTCTCTAGGCCTTATTTGCCTCTAACAAATGGATGTACACCGACCGATCTCCCACTATACATATAGCTAGCTAGGTCGTTTATAACTCGTTTTCCGCACGCGCCGATTGATCTACCTCATTAGTTATGTCTCTCCCTTCCTCCAACACACAACAATTGATCTACCAATCTAGTTAGGTCTGCTTACCAAACACATGGTCCCCCTTCATCATCCATGCATGCCTCCCGACACATCTATCACGCACACGCACACACAGAAACACATCCCCACTCTTCTTGATATTGCAATTATACCCTCAGTTTGTCTAGTAGGCCTCTCCCACCATCTCCGAGAAGCAACTCCACCACCCCTCCGGCATTCTACCTCTCTCTCTCTCTCTCTCTCTCTCTCTCTGTCCCAACCTATTTCCCCTCCTTCATTTATGTATGGATGTCGACCGATCTCCCTCAAGACATGGCTAGGTCTCTCCTTCTCAACACATATACGAGTCATCTACCTCTCTAGTTAGGTCTTCGCCTCCCCCCCCCCCCCCCACACACACACACACACCGATACATCGAGCGCTCTAGTCATGTCTCCCTGCCACACACAAACTTGCCCTCTCCCCTCTGATGTTCCGGTAGGTTAGTCGCCCTATATCTTTGACGTGCACACACACACAATTTCGATGGCTCTCTTCATCGATCTCGCACACACATACTTGATCCTCTCTTCGACTCTATCGATATGTATGACCCCTCCCTCTCTTCGCGTGGATCGCCCCCTCTATATATGGTATAGGTAGGCCTCTATTTCACACACATTGCATGTGTCACATTTTTGTTTGAGACATCATCGACACATATTCCCACAAATACATTCACGAAATCACCCCCCCCCATAACAAAAAACACTCATGAATGCACACGGCATCTCTCTAGGTTTGTATCTCTCTCACACACACCCACGAAGGTGTGGGACGTGCACGAAGAGAAGAGGTGCACGCACGGCGCATGTACTCCCGTCTCTTTCCCAACCACACCCGCGCGGGTACACGATGGAGCTCATTTCTGTACGAAAAGGCAGCCCACGTGGTAATTTGACACGTGTACTAGTTGTCCACTTGATGGAGGATCATGTACCGTGGGTGAACAAACAAATTGTGACTTGATGCGTTATTTAAAAAAAGAGGCAAACCATGTGGGGCCTACCTTAGAGGCAAGGCTCTATACACTGGAGATGCTCTGTACTACTTTTGATATGTCCCATCAACTTGCAGAACAAGGAGAAGCTTGCTTAGTACACCCTCTCCCCCGCCCACGGGCGCGGTGGCTCACAGAGTCGCAGGACGAGGAGAAGCTTGCTTACTACGCCTACGCCCGCTCCCTCGCCCACGCGCGGTGGCTCACAGGATGAGGAGAAAATTTTACTACTCCCTCCGTTAGACATATACTCCCCTACCTTGGTTAGAGAGATTATCATATTGTTTGAAATATATGTCTTTTAGCAGATTTCAATATGAACTACTAGTACATACTCCAAACACTGATGTATATAGACGCATTTTAGAGTGTAGATTCACTCATTTTGCTCTGTATGTAGTCCATATTGAAACGGGCATAGTAGTACGCACTCTCCCTCGCCCCTCGCCCCTCGCCCATGTGGTGGACGTGCAGCAATTCATTCAGTCTCAGATAGCCAGAACCATATACTGTAGTACCATCATTGCTCAACTTCCCGAAGAGGCGAAGAGCCAAGCGCAAGGTTAATATATTTGAGATGCCAAGTGCAAGGTTTATAGGAGAACAAGTAGTAGTAGTAGTACTAGTAGTACGTACTGTATGAGGAAGAAGGCAACAAGAATGTATGTTTTGCGTGACAGTCTCTTCTTACAGGACGTGCTAGACCTAGTGGACCTCATTGTTGCAATGGGAGTACTATCATAGATGGCACGATTCAGTGTGGTGGGCAGCGGGAATAATTCGGAGCTGCTTAGTCATAAACCCCATGAAGAAGTCCCATCGAAAGGAATAGCCATCCTCTACACGTGCTCCTATGTCAAATGAGTAAATGAGACAAAAAGAGAAAGAGACAAAGTAAAAAAAAATCACCAGCCTTAGAGCCAGCCCTATTGTATCAGTGAATGATATTTGTACGTCGTTATTCACATGGCTATCTTATTAACCATGCTGCGGAGGTAGCAGTGGATTTTTATTTATTTGCGGAGGTAGCAGCGGATGGATATTCAACGAGGAGTGAAATGATGGCTGCTTCCTCGGTTAAACATAGAGAAAGGTGGGCCTCATGATTTGACAGCTCATTAGTCATTATTACTGCCTATACTCTTTGCCCATATAATAACCGTGTGGTAGAGTAGTTGGCTATACTTTTAATAACCATGCTCGAAGAGAAGAGGTGCACGCACTCACGCACGTACTAGTAGCGCTCTTTGCGTCTTCCCCAAGACCCCAACGACACACGTGACACGGTGGAGCTCATTTCTGTATGATGATGCAACCCACGTGATAATTTGACGCGTCTAGTAGCACTTAATGGAGAGTCAGGAACCACGCATGAACGGTGCCGCGTTATTTAGAAATAAAGTTTTTTTCTTCAGTGGCACCTACGCAGTATAAATAGGTTCATATGGAGAGAAAAAGAAACCGCTCCACTATATATAACATAGCCAGGAGCCTACACAGTTGCTTGCTGGGGTTGCTCTCTTCACACTCTCTCACACAAAATGATTGTGGCCTCATCTCTAACATCCAGGCGGATCACGTCCACCGGGGGAAGGGGTGGATGCTTTGTGTAGATGCGGTCGCCGTCACCGATGGCGAAAACCCACTGTCGGCGTGTCCCGATCAGGGATCCCCGCCATTCTCTCTCACAAAGCCGGTGCGGTTGCCTTCGCCCCTTGCTCACTACTGCGATGTGGGAAGTTGCCGCCTCCCACCGCCCTCCTCTAAGCTAGCTACATCCCGACATCCCTCAGGTACAACTTCCTTTACAGCCAGCTTGCACCACTGCCCCAGCTGCCCACATCGCTCCATGTGGTTATTTCTCTACTTCTTTGCCCCGCACGTACCTCTACTGGATTCTACTATATTTGTGATGAGTTTATGTCTCATAAAAACTAGTCCCACTAGTCTTATTATAATCACACTTCAATTTCTTTGCCATAGGGATGTTGAGCTCGATTTTAGTGAAACTGTACAAAATGATCCGATGGTCAAAGGGTTGCAAACTTCATTACTTCGGAAGGTTCAACCTCACCAGCAAATTAAAGCCTGGTTAGGGTTTAGGGTTCAAGGCCTAGGGACTACATGGATCATTTTTTTCTTTAGCTGTCTCTGTTCCAAAGTAAGTGTCAACTTTAGTAAAACTTTGTACTAAAGTTGGCATAAAGTTGAGACACTTATTTTAGAACGGAGGGCGTATTGGCTATATGATCTGTGAATCATTGAGATACAATAGCATGCATGTTATTCTCCTTTGTATTTGATGGAATGTTGCAACGGGGCAACCTTGGATGCAAGATACATGAAACAGAAGCTGAAAGCTACATAGCATTGTACATTTTTCGCTGCTTTCGTGTTTTCGCTGAGCTGCCGTGTTTTTGCTGATTTCGCACTCCTCCACTATAAGAGTGGAGAAAATGGTAAAGAGTGGACACGCTCTACCTCCTTCCGCCAAAACATGGGACATCCAGCATCCGGTGCACGTGTCATGCACCAAAGTAAAGTGTACAGTACAAGTGAGACTCAGCACCGTCGTACCACCTCAGTAATAATGACCAATGGGCCGTCAAATCACATAGACCTGGCAGTAAGTTGGACGGACGAAGAAACCATCACTCTTCGTTGAATCCGCTTCTCCCTTCAACGCATGAGCCAGTGAGAGGTCGTGTCCACTCTGCCCGAGCATGAATGCGGCACCGATTCTCTGGAGCGGTGCTGACCGTTTCGGGCGGGAAGCGCGCGCGGGCGATGGAGGGGCCTTGGGTGGGCCAGGGTGGTTAGTCAGGAGCGGGCGTGGCAGTTGTCCCGACCGGACGCCCGGAAACGAGAGGATGCACCGACTCTCGCGACTTCATAGTTAGTAAGTACGCACCGACTCTCGCGACTTCATAGTTAGTAAGTACATAGTACTACACACCATCTCTCTGTAGGTCGATGTGCCGCTCTCTCTAACACACACACAGTGTTAAAACACACACACACACACGCACACACAAGTTCATAGAATAGGAATATCGTGGGAGTGGGAAGCCACAGGAAGTGAGATAAATGGAGTACGTACAAGAAGAGAACAGTTACACGCACGTCCATCGGAGACACAGTCGCTGCCTCACACTATAGCGTTTAGAACACATAAAAAAAGAAGCCAATAATATTTATTTTTTGTTGGCATGTATTAGCAGTTTACTACTTCCTGGCTAATCTCATTTTCTTCGTTTTACCATATTATTACAGTCTTATTTTCACTTATTTCCACCACATGCTCACAATCCAATGTGCATTAAATTGATTCATGCAAGGATTAAAAGAAACCAAACAGTGCATGTAACCATTCCTACTCATTTAGTGATCGTCCATGAAAATATTGTAATTAATGCAGATTAAACTTTGAGTAATTTTGTAAACTACGAGACGGAGTACATTTCTCCACTCATCATCTGCCTTGGTTGATGAGATTACAAATTTAATCCCTATAAACCGGAAAGGAGGGAGTAGTTAAAAATTTTGGTCAAACTTTGACAAAAAATATATGACGTGGGGTAAAAACCTAGACGGAGGTAGTAGTATGACTTAGGCCGAATACAAGTGCCCGCTCATTATTGGAAGAGAGCAAAGTGTACATACAAAGTAATTAAAATTGAATTTCTCAAAAATATTTAAAATTGGAGGATGGTGCAGCCCACCTTTCCGATATTTTGACCGTGTGTGCTTCAATTGTTGTTCACTTCGGAGGGTCGTGTACCACACGTGAACGATAGTAAGCGCGACCAGGAGGTGTGCAGCGTTAATTGCGAGTTGACTCCTTCGAGCGTTAAATTTTCTTCACGTATTAGCATTGCCCTAGTATTTTTCTTCACTACATTACATAAAGAGTTCTGTTTCATGCACAATTTATAATGATTTTTATGGAGAGAAAAAGAAAACCACTCCAACTATATACGCTGCAGCCTTGGCGCTTGTTTTCTAGGGTTTGCTCTCTTCACACTCTCTCTCCACTATATACATACACGCTGGAGCCTCAGCACTTGTAGTTGCTCTCTTCACACTCTCTCACCCTCTCCAGATCTAAACAAGACTGCGTTGGCCTCTCTCTCTCTCACTCCCCTCACTGTTGGTCAAAGAGCCGGCAGGATCCTGTTTGCCGGGGAAGGGAAGGAGGCTTAACGCTGTCGCCGTCGGCGAGGGAGGGAATCCACTACCGGCGTAGCTGTTCTCTTTCACCCAGCGGTGGCGCAGGAGGGCCTTCGACCCCTTCTTCCTCGCTGCCATACATAGTGTGGGCAGGTCGGCCTCCGGCCGCCCATTGAGCCACACCCCGAGAACCTTAAGGTATAAATTACTTAATCCACATGCATTGCTCTAGCTGCATGTGGATTATTTCCGCTTCTGCACTCGAATCTAGGTGTTCGCTCAATCAGGAAAGTAGTGGGGAAAGTTGTATAGCATGAATCTAGGATGTGGTTCAAAGAGGAAAGGAAGGGGGGAAAGTAGTACATACTGGCTCTCCAGCACCTACGTTGGTCGAAAAGGGAAAACAATGACAAACGCGGTACGCACATCTGTAATGAACTGATCTTTCTGTGGGTGGGGGACAAGGTTGTAGAGTTTGAGCAGGACTAGATTTGCTGCCCTCGCATAGGGAAAGGTGTCTAAAGATAACAAAACTGGGACCAACACAAATATGCTCCTTGGTTGTTTGTTCTTTGTTGCAACAGACTGTGCATTACCCCTTTATATACATCAGTAGATGCACATGGTGCTGGTGCGTCCATTGTCCCGTGCAACTCTTTAGCTGTTGTTAATCTAATAATGCCGCTGGAAAATTGAAGCAATGCCACAGTTAAAAGCAAATTACATGCTTAATGAATTTTATTGTTAATATAATTTCTCTGTTAATATGAATCAATGCCACTGTTTGAGAAATGCTACTGTCTTGCTTTCTTTCCCATTTAGATAAGTAAGATGCTTCTTTTTGTGGGCTTCTGTGTCATCCACCGTTATTGACCAGTAACTATTTCCTTTGCACATCTGTGTAAACAGAGTTATCTACTTCACCTCGTTGTATTGCGACCTTTTGTTGCACTGCACAAAACACTTTTGTTTTAAGAGTGTTTTGTGCAGTTCAACCAAAATGTCACACCGACAATGTTGCTTGATTGCTTGATCTTAGTGGAACTGCACAAGAGGAGATCTGACTTCCTATCTGTGTTGGCAAATTTGTTTCAGATCTTCTTCTTGTGAGTTGTTTGAATTCCGCGTCATGAGAGGTTGGTAATGGCCTTCTTCCACATGATTGTGCAGTGTGCTTTCATATGTTCTGCTACTTATACGGTAATGTTGCTTGATTTTAGTGAACTCCACAAAAGGAGACCAGACTTCCAATCTGTATGTGCACCGTAATATCCCATTGAGGTAAGATAATGATATTTCACAACTGTTGGCCTGTATTTTGCTACTGTTATCAGAAAAGTAATGTTGTTGTTTAGTGCTATACTTGTGCTCCCTAATTGACATGCCAAATCTTACATTGAAGGCGAAGCTTGTCTGTTATTGAACCAAGTGATGAAGGGGAAGAACAAGCGGAAGAAGAACAAAAATCAACTCCCGGTGCTGTAATGAAGCACTGGAACTGTGATGACACAAGTAATGTTATAGTTTTGCATCTTAATTTATTGCTATGGCTGGAACGAGCAATTGTTTTGCCATTGTGATTTGATGCCAATCTTAATGTAATATGTAATTATCTCTACTTGTGCAAACAGGGATCTTGTTTGAAGATAACATATATTTTAGTGGAACTACACAAGAAGATGTTGGAAACATTAAACTAATCAAGGAGTTTATAGTAAGCATGGCAACCACAGTAGATAATAACGGATGGTTCCGGAGAAGTGCTTCATCTGCATGCTCTACACAATAAGCCTCTTGACAAAGGTTGGTACCGGCCCACGAATTTCATCCATATGATTGAGCTTTGTCATCTCTATTGGTGTTGTGCTACTACTGTTTAGCTACTCTCATGAGAAAGTGGTATTGTTTCGCATGTTAATCTAAGGCTGCTAATAAATTGATGCACCGGTTTGCCACCGTTATAGCCACTGATAAAATTAAGTAATAATACAGTTCAAGTTGAGCTGCTGTGTTTGGTATCATATCATTTCCTATGAGGATAATGAGGAGATGCATCTCTTTGTGACTATACATTTCATCAGTTACTCCCTTTGTTAATGTAATGGTTGTTTTAAATATTTCCTTTCCTTTTTTTCGAGCAAACAGGGATGCTAGCATTTAGTTGTTCTCTTGTCTTTGCACAACAAGATCATCCTCCTCTGAAGAAGAATATGGAGTACGTGAAGTGCCTAGTTCCGATAATGCCAGGATGAAGAAGCCCAGTCTATCTTCTCATCAGAAGGAGCAGTTGAAGGATGATAAAACTAACTTCAGCTCAGAAGGACTCACAGATTTCCATCTTTTTTGCTGTGATGGGCAAGTACAATGTTGTTCTAGGATTCTTTCTGGTGAGTTCCATTTTTTTAAATGTGTGCTCTGCATGGACCATGTAGGTGCCTATTTAAACTGTAAATTCATACTACAGTTTGCTTTACTAATCATTTTTTTTGTATTTATGCAAACAGGGGTGCTCAGCTTGATTTCAATGGGAACTGCACAAAATGTTCTGATGGTTCGTGCCCATTATACTTCATCATGCACAATACATCGAATGTTCTCGAATCATTCATTTCCACCTCCAGCCACAAAATTAGCTACAAGAAAGGAGGTGCCGATATGTTCAAGGCATTGCAACATATAAAGGTGAAATCATACAAGCTATGCGCGAATTTGGTTGATTTTGGTGGAACTGCACAAAAAGAACAGCTGGTTTATTTAGCACGAGGTGCCATGTCAATGTCCGAACCGATGGCAAACCCCGCCATTCCACAATCGTAGTCATTTGATATTTTGGAATGGGAAAACCTTGTCAAAGTTTGCTCATTGATGTACGCAAAAAGACACGCATTTGATATTTTAGAATGGGACAACCTTGTCAAATTTTGCTCATTGATGTTAGCAAGAAGACATGCGTTAGATATTTTCGAATGGGACGCTCTTTAGTAGTAAATATTGTCTCTGACATGTGAATCACTGAGATGCATAATCATCAATTGTTTTGAATGTTCTCTATGAATTGCCAGGCCTGTAAGTTTGATTGCAATGTACAGGCACGCTAAAAAGCTGCTCAAACTTTTTGTACGTGTGAAACTGCTGCAAACGAGGTGATCACGGTGCATCCTGGGAATAATGCAAGTACGTATTGTTTTGCATGTTCATCCAATGCTAGCGATACAAGAATTCGAACTAATCGAACTAAATTCGTTCATACACGGCCGGATTTCATATAAACATGTCGGATTTCATTACATTTCATACATTCTTCAACTAAAAAGGGGTGCGCTGGAGGTATAATTAAGTAACCTAATCTATGATCTCCGGCGCCCATTTCCCGTGTCCGGCTCAGCCGAACAGAAGCTTATTCTCCAGCACAGCTCTCCGACTCCACGTCGCCGCCAAGAAGCTAATCGGCCATCAGTGTTCAACCCACCAAGCTTGGCTTCAACTACAGGGTAGCAGCGGTGGCCTTACTTGGACCCGAGCGGCGGCGTCCTACCGTGTTCTACTCTTCCTCGTTTTCTGTGTGGCGCGGCCTCATTGGCAGTGGGGCGGGGCCTCGACGGAGCCGGCGATGTCCTCTGTCTCATTGCCGGCAAGGCAGCGCCTCGGTGGAGCGGGGGAAATCCTCCCCCTCGTTGCCGGCAGGGCGGGGCCTCGACGGAGCCGGCAATGTCCTCTACCTCGTTGTTGGCGGGGTGGGGCCTCGGCGGAGCAGGGCCTCACCAAAGCCGGCGAAGTCCTCTGCCTCAGTACCGGTGGAGCGGGGCCTCGGCGGAGCCGGCGGTGTCCTCTGCCTCGTTGTTGGCGGGGCGGGACCTCGGCAGAGCAGGGCCTCGCCGAAGCCGGCGAAGTCCTCTGCCTCGGTGCCGGCGGGGCGGGGCCTCGGCGGAGCCGGCATTGTCCTCCGCCTCATCGTCGGTCTCGCCAAACAGCGCCTCGCCTGCTTCATCGCCCTCTTTGTAGGCGGCTCTCGCGGGCGGAGCGGTACGACTCGAGAAGCGCCCCCTGCTCCGCCCGCTCCGCGGTGATCTGCTCCTCCACCTACAGGTCCTCCTGGAGGACATGGTGGTTGTAGGCGGCGTCGGCCTGCGCCTCCCGAAACTGCTCCTCACGCTTCTGCAACACCATGTCCATGTATTGGGCACGGTCCTCGCCGATGGTCATGGTGCAATGCACCAGCGAGGATGGCGCGGAGGAGGCGGTTGGCGCCGGATCGTCGACTACCACGTTCTCCATTGGGACGTCGTCGTCCTCCGGCTGCCTGCCGGCCAGCCAGTCGGCAGCAATGGCTGCCATCTCCTTCTTGTCCATCGTCCGCCCGTCCCGAAGAGCGCTGGAGCGCGAGGAAGCCATGGTGGGAGTGGCGTGGACAGGAGAAAGGGAACGGAGGCGGATGACTGCGGCTATGGCCGGTGCAGTAGTTTATATAGCAATGGTGGGTGACGGAGGGACAGACGGGTGGCGCCGGAGTAGCCGCCTCGGCAACCCAGTATCATTATTGTGGGCGGCAGACGGACGGACGGCACTTGTGTCGTTTGAACGCGGAGCAATCGCCTGCACCGGGAAGCAGCGCGGGCGGCGCTGACCATTTCGGGCGGAAAGCACGCACGGCGACGGAGGCGGTCTGGGTGGGCCAGGGTGGTTAGACTCGTGCTTGGCAGTGGGTCGGTCCAGCAGCCGGACATGCTGGCTCGCTAGCGAGCTCGCCGAGCTGAGCGACCACAATCAGACGATGGACGTGGCTTCCGACCAGGAGCCGGCGCCACCGCCCAAGCCGGTTCATGCCGTGTTCACCATAGAGCAGGTGCGGCTGCACTTCGACGCCATAATTGCGGAAGAGCTACCAGCGCAGGAGGACCTGTGCTGCAACCTCTGTCTCCTCAACGAGCACCGGCTCACGGAAGGACGAATCATCGGTGAACAAGCGAATGACAATGCCATCACGGACATGTGGCCCTATGACCCTGGCTTCCTGAATGAGCAGTGGGCGCTGTATTAGACCATCTGTAGGGCCCGCGAGGCCCTCTCTGTCGTCCTTCAAGTTGTTGCGCTCGCCGTGGCGCCGCCGTGTCGCGTTGTTAACATGGTCAACGAACATGAGGAATGAGGAGATGACTTTACTTGGAGAGGATGACAGTGGGGACCCACGAGGGCCATAGCCGCACGTACGCAAGTACCTCCTTATTATATACAACTATAATTTTTTTTGCTTCCTCCTGATTTCCTGACATCACGGTCCCACACCATTGTCAACCTATATAGTCAATAAACGAGAGAATTGCACAAGGAGTGCCGACAGCTGGGACCCAGCAGCTCGAGCAGTATTTGTTTTTTGAGGTGTGAGCAGAGTTTTTGTGGAGCGATGTTTTTGTTGTTGTTCAGAGGAGCAGGGTATCAACTGGGCGGGCTGTGGCCCGTCTGGCCTAGGCTATTGTTTTATGTCGACCAAATATCCAGCCCAGATATTAATTTTTCAATGTGAAAATGGCTAGCCCAGCTATACTTTTTTTGCGGAATACTAAACCCAGGTCAACTTGTTATTCTCCGCCCCGCATTAGAATTGCCAAGAAAATGGGCTTTAAGAAATAATAAATGGGCTGTAATTAAAAAAATTGGCTATAAATAAAAAAACGCACCGAACAGGTAATTTCATTACTTGTTGCGCGCGCAAAATTTCGTTAGATTTTTACCTAATACAAATTTATTTTAAAATTATATTTAATCTGACTCAAAATTTCGGGTTAAAAAATATTTTGGATCCCATCAAAATGTGAGAAATTTTGTTGAATTTTTTTTGAGCGGTTGGTTGAAATTATTAACCGTTGTCCTGACTAGAAAATGGGCTGTAATTTTAACAAACAGGAAATGGGCTGAGTAAATTCCATTAGAATTAAAAAATGGGTTGTACATTATAACAAATCGCAAATGGGCTATATGTTCTATGCCACAGATGTGATGGTCACTTGTGGGCCTACTAAGTTGACGCGTACGCAAGGCTTTGTCAACTTATAGTCAACACACGATTCTAGTAGCAGTGGCCGTTGGATGTTCATCTAACGGCTGTAGTGCTTCTTCAATCTTGAATATTCATACTTCAGCTGCCCAAACCACCACCGGCGGTACCGCCTGCTACCGCCTCCCGTGGCCGGCTGTGCTGCCGCGCAGGCCTCACCGGCCCACCCTACTCCCATTGCTGTCCAGGCCATTCCTCTACTCACCAACACCTCATGCTATTCTCCGGCGATGGCAGCCTCACACCGCAGGTGAACCAGTGAACCCTCGTACTCCCCTCCGCGTGGGCATCCACTGCTGTGTCTTCGCCGGCTCCGGGTCGTTCCCTTCCTAGGCCTCACCATCGTCAACCGCGTTGGTTCTCTCGGCGTGGCGTGGTCAACTTTGTCAACAAATGACAGCCATCGAAGAGGCATGTACGTGGAGTGGCTGATAGTAGGGACCCGCATGGCCCATGGCCGCACACGAGCTAGTCCCTCCTTATTATGCGAAAACAAATGATTTCTCCCCCTGACAGGTTTGAGCCACCAGCTACATCTTCGCACGCAGGGAAGTGTTTCCTTTATTACGCGGAAAAAAGTTACCTCTGCCTGACAGCTGGGACACACCAACTTTATTATCATCCATTTCGCAAAAATATAGATTGTACCAAAGATGCTAAATTGTTTTCTTTTTATTCTAACTCGAAAAAGAAGAAATTAAAAAAACCAGAAAACATCTTCGCACGCAAGGAAATGCCACCTTATTACGAGCAAAAAAATGATTCCCCCTGCTAGCTGGGACCCACCAGATTTGGAAGCTGACTTGTGGGCCAACTAAGTTGACGCGTACGGGCTTTGTCAACTTAGTCAAAACGATTCTAATTGCACTGACCGTTGGATGTTAAATCAACAGCCGTGTTGTGTCTTCAACCTCCGGTCTTCTTGCTCCAGCCACCCAAACCAGGCCCGCCGTACCGCCTGCTCCAGCCTCCCGTGGCAAGCTGTGCTGCCGCGCAGGCCTCACGGACTGACCATACTATGACTGGCCAGGCCTTCCCTCCACTCACCCACACCCCCTGTTATTCTTCGGCAACGGCAGCCTTACGCAGCAGCCGAGCCAGTGAACCCTCATACTCCCCTCCATGTGGGCATCCACCCGCCTCATCTTCTCTGGCTCCTCGTCGTTCCCTTCCTAGGCCTCACCATCATCCACCACCTTGATGCTCTCGGCGCCTCGTGGTCAATGAGGTCAACGAACGACAGCCATCGGAAGTGGACTTTAGGCTGTGAGGCTGACAGCTGGACCCACCAGCTACATCTTCGACACAAGAAGTGCCTCCTTATTACTCGCAAAATAAAAATGATTCCTCCCCCTGACAGCCGGGACCCACCAGCTATATCTTCGCACACAAGGAAGTGCATCCTTATCCTCCCTGACAGCTGGAACCCACCGGGTCGAAGCGTACGTAGCGTTGTCGCGAACGTGTACGTACATACTGGTCGATCGGTCTCTCTGCAACGATGAACCATGGTCGAGCAAGCAGCAGCACGTGTAGTAGTAGAGCCCCCGACGTAGCAGTTCAGGCAGTTCCTTCTAAACCATGTACACGTACGTACAGCCACATGCCAAAAAATACGGCCACGTACGTACATACGGGCGGGGTCTCGAACGCCTACTCGCGCATACGTATGGCCAGGGCTCGTGTACATGGAGAGGCAACGAACGGCAGCAACGGCGTCCTGTTCATCGGGCAGCCAACCGGCTGGGTCAGAATGGAGAAATAGCGTCCTGTTCATCAGGAGGCAACAGACTGGGTCGGAATGCGTCCTGTTCAACAGGAACCAACCGGCTTGGATGGAACAGCCGAAACGGGGTCTCGCGTACCGCAGTATGGAGGAAACGGCCTTTTGTTCGACCGGCTATGGTCGAAACGACATCCTATTCATCGGGAGGGGTGTGGCGTACCGCAAAACGAAGGAAACGGACTTGTGTTGGAGCGCTACGGTCGAAACGGGGGTCCTGTTCATCGGGAGGGGTGTGGCGTACCGCAAAACGGAGGAAACGGACTTGTGTTGGAGCGCTACAGTCAAAACGGCGGTCCTGTTCATCGGAGGGTGTGGCGTACCGCAAAATGGGACTCCACGGGCTACTGTTCACCCACCGTCGACTTGCTTCAGCCTCCACCTGCACTGTTCATCCACCGCGTCTTCCTCCTGCCTCCACCAGCTACTGTTCATCCATGGGCTACTATTCATCCAGCCCTCCACCGGCTAATGTTGAACCAGCCCTCCACGGGGTCCTATTCATCCACCCCCAACTAGCTCAGCTGTGGTAGCCTCCTCTTGGGGTCCTGTTCATCCAGTGGCAACGGCCTATATACTACCACGGGGTCCTGTTCATCCAACCCCCACCGGGAACTGTTCATCCAACCCCAACCACGTACGTCTCGACTCGTTCAACCACAACCCCCATGTTCACTGTTCATCAAGAGGCAACAGGTTCGATCGGCTTCAGTAAGCAGCAGCAGCAGCCATCGATCGCTCGGGTTCAGTTTGCAGCAGTAGCGAAGGAATCGCTCGGGTTCAGTAACGTCGCTCGGGTTCAGTAAGCGAACGCCTCGCTCGGGTTCAGTTAGAGCCCAATGCCTTGCACACACGCGCGTACGTATACGAGAGAAACACGCATCACTCGGCCCCGACCACCCATCGTAACTGGGAACTCCCCAAAATTTTCCTCGCCCTCGCTTCTACCACAATTTTTTCCGTCATGGACGGCCCAAAGAATGTCATGCAGGTGCGTCTCCGGCCCGCCCAGGATGAAAATCCCATCTTCTGTCATGATTTTTTGTCATAGAAGTAGGAGCCCACCACATCTATGATGATACCGGGTTTTGTCACAATTATCATCATAGAAGTGTCATAAGCATGACAGGAAAAAAATTCGTTCGGCCCAAAATGTCACGGATGTGTCTTTCTTTTGTAGTGAATCTTTGTCTGTGGAAGTCGCTGCCGCCAGCTGAGAAAGCCAGGCAAGTGGCGTTCAAGAAGGAGATGGTGGAGGAGGAAGCCAGGTACTAGGCAGCCTGTGAAGCCCGTGATGCCGCCTGAAAAAAGGAGGTGGTGGAGCTTTGGGGGCGGGCTTGTCGTCGTGCGGAGGAGGTGTACGAAGACGGGTACTTCGCGAGGAAGGTCAAAGGCGCTAGGTGCCTCATCGCTGCGTGGAGGTGGGCCGATAAGCTCCAGCGTGCCACCGATGAGGAGCTCTGGTGGGCGCCCAACAAAATGGCAAGGTCGTTCATGCTCGTCCACCAGCAAGAGGCAGATCGGTACGTCAAGCGCTGCAAGGCGGAGGAGGCGGAGTACTGCCTCCGCGCTGGGAAGACGCCGCGCACCAGGGAGCTGCTGGTGAGGGGCTGCCGGAATACTGCCCCTAGGAGGGATTATTAGTTTTAGTATTGTTCATTTTCAATTTTATGCATTGTACCTAGTAGTTAAGTATCATCACGTATGTGTGATGATATTATATATATTCTGTGATGAACTAATGAACAATTAATATATATTATGAATTCCATTTTCTATTTGTTTTCGTATACTAATTTGTATCTAGCTGTTATCATCTACATATACAGAATGGAAAGCATATACACACACATTGAAACAGAACATATAAGAACGGAAAACAGAGTACACACATTGAAACAGAGCAATATTATGATTGCTGTGAATACATAGCGAACCATGTCGAAATGACTCAACAAAATAAAACGCGTCCATGAGACCATGACCAGCAGCCCTTGCCTACGGTAGCTCTTGGCTCTGCCTGAACTCGTGCACGCGTTCGTCCAACAGGTCGACACGCTCGCGGTACATCTGGAGCGCGATCTCGAGCTCCAAGTTGGCTATTTCATTAGAGATCACCAACTCGAGGATGTGACGGCCATTTTCCTCTACTACGCCCAGGTGGACACCTGGGCCAAGGAGGCGGTCGAGCCTAGCGACCAACGCGTTGGCATTGAGCGGGCCGTGGACAAGGTGAATGGCGCGATCCATGTGAACGGCGCGGCGGGCGTCTGGTGCAAGTACCACATGGCCGGCCTCTGCCCACTCCTGGCGAGGAATGGGGGTACTGACGGGACGTGTACCCAGCTGCGACGCCCTGTCGACAGCAGGCAAGCACCGATGGATTCGCTCTTGCTATGCGGCGCGCCGCGCCTCTCGCTCTGCGGCGCTCCAACGGTCTCGCTGTGCGGTGAGCCGCAGCCTATCGGTGCGGACACGCCTAGCTTGCTCTGCGGCGCGCCATCGATCATGTTGTGCAGTGAGCTGCAGCCTCTTGGTGCTGACATGCCTATCTTGATCCGTAGCGCTGAAGTGCCATGCGCCAAGGGTCTGCTCAACCCTGGCGATGACGCGCATCACGGCGTCGTCCATCGCGTTGCCGGGGAGCGCCTCGGCCTCGACGGGCCGTGGCGCCTTCTCGTTTTCCTCATCGAGGAGGTTGATGGCAGAGGTGGCGCTTTGGTGGGTTGGCATGCTTGGAAAAGGTGGATGTGCTACAGGCTGCGCTTGTTGCCTTTGTGCATCGCGTGCCGCGCACAATATTGCTGGGTGGCGGCGGGAAACCTGTGAGGAAATGGCGGGAAACGGTGGCGTGTTCATAAAACGCCATCAATTAATGGAAACTTAGCATAGAAGGAACATCGAGCTAGCACGACGCGTGCGGGCACATTGCTCGCCCAAGGCTATGATCCATATACTTGTGTGGCCAACAGAGCACACTATTCACAGTAAAGAATACTGTTCCGTTTATCCTAGTAGAGCAGTGGCGGCAAGCGTCACAAGAATTAGATGATGATCAGATGATCGTTTATCCTAGTTAATTATGCATGTAATAGTTTACTTTGGTGTGTGGAAATGTCATGTGTGTACTAGCCACCTATGCAATTGGATGTTTGCCACGTATCACACACATCTTGTTTATGTGAAATGTTTCTGTTCTCTTGGCTCAACACAAACAGTTTATCGGAATGAAGTGTATGCCCTCCATTGCACACACCTTGATCTGGCTGAATCATTTCTGTTGCGTTGCCTAATCGAAAACAGTTCATCCGAGTGAACCGTATGCCGTATATCACACACACCTTGATCTGGCTGACTATTTATTTGTGTTGCCTAATCACAAACAATTCATCCGAGTGAACTGTATGCCATATATCGCACACACCTTCATCTGGCTGCCCGTTTCTGTTGTTTTGCCTCATCACAAACAGTTTATCCGAGTGAACTGTATGCCCTATATCACACATGCCTCCATCTGGCTGCCCGTTTCTTTTGTTCTGCCTCATCACAAACAGTTCATTGAACTGAACCGTATGCCCCGCATCGCACACGCAACTAAAATCGGAACCGTGTTTGATGTATCCTTCATCGCAAAAGTTTTGCATCTTTTTTGACGGGTTTTTTACATCACCGTTTGCGATTAATGCATCGCACACAGTTTCATCAAAGGGTCTCATCGTAGTGTCGCGTTAGCAGCATCCTGCAGTAGTGAATATCCATATCCAGAGATGGGCCGAAGCATTGGGAGACATGCTGGATCATCAACTTCAAAATGATTTCTACCGGATCCAGCAGGAAATTGCGTCCATCATCATGAAAGACGTCCTCGAAGAGAATGGGATGTTCTACGGCGGCTGACGAGCCACAAGTATAGGGGATCAATCTTAGTCCTTTCGATAAATAAGAGTGTCGAACCCAACGAGGAGCAGAAGGAAATGACAAGCAGTTTTCAGCAAGGTATTTTCTGCAGGCACTGAAATTATCGGTAACAGATAGTTTGGTAGTAAGATAATTCGTAACGGGTAACAAGTAACAAGTGTGACAAAGGTGCAGCAAGGTAGCCCAATCCTTTTTGTAGCAAAGGATAAGCCTGGACGAACTCCTATATAAAGCAAAGCGCTCCCGAGGAAACATGGGAATTATCGTCAGGTTAGTTTTCATCATGCTCATATGATTCGCGTTCGTTACTTTGATAATTTGATATGTGGGTGGACCGGTGCTTGGGTGCTGTCCTTACTTGGACAAGCCTCCCACTTATGATTAACCCCTCTCGCAAGCATCCACAACTATGAAAGAAGAATTAAGATAAATCTAAGCATAGCATGACACATGTGGATCCAAATCAGCCCCTTACGAAGCAACGCATAAACTAGGGTTTAAGCTTCTGTCACTCTAGCAACCCATCATCTAATTATTACTTCCCAATGTCTTCCCCTAGGACCAAATCATGGTGAAGTGTCATGTAGTCGACGTTCACATAACACCACTAGAGGAAAGACAACATACATCTCATCAAAATATCGAACGAATACCAAATTCGCATGATTACTTATAACAAGACTTCTCCCGTGTCCTCAAGAACAAACATAACTACTCAGAAAGCAGGATCATGTTCAAGATCAGAGGGGTAATAAATGTGAAGGATCATGAACATATGATCTTCCACCAAATAAACCAACTAGCATCAACTACAAGGAGTAATCAACACTACTAGCAACCCACAGGTACCAATCTGAGGTTCTGAGGCAAAGATTGAATACAAGAGATGAACTAGGGTTTGAGAGGAGATGGTGATGGTGAAGATGTTGATGCATATTGACCCTCACTCGATGAGAGGATCGTTGGTGATGATGATGGATTCGATTTCCCCCTCCTAGAGGGAAGTTTCCCCGGCAGAATAGCTCCCCCGAAGCTCTAGATTTGCTTCTGCCCAGGTTCCGCCTCGAGACGATGGCGCTTCGTCCCGAAAGCTTCCTTATGTTTTTTTCTAGGTCAAAACCTTTCATATAGTAGAATATGGACACCAGGGGCTGGCCAGGGGGCCCACAAGCTCAGGGGCGCACCCCTAGGCTTGTGGCCACCTGGTGGGTCCCCTTCTGTTGTTTTTCACCCAATATTTTTTATATATTCCAAAACAATTCACCGTAAAGTTTCAAGACATTTGGAGTTGTGCAGAATAGGTATCTCAGATTTGCTCCTTTCCGGTCCAGAATTCCAGCTGCCGCCATTCTCCCTCTTCACGTAAATCTTGTAAAATAAGAGAGAAAAGGCATAAGTATTGTACCATAATGTGAAATAACAGTCCATAATGCAACAAATATCAACATAAAAACATGATGCAAAATGGACGTATCAACTCCCCCAAGCTTAGACCTCGCTTGTCCTCAAGCGAAAGCCGAAATCGATAATCATGACCATCTTTAGAATAGCAACATATTGTCATATAACTTCTTATGCGAAAGTGATAATTCATTCACAAAGTAAAGTATAGACCAAAAAACTTTATTGAAAACTAACAAACTATGATCTTGGTCATTGAAGCAATTGCAATTTATCATAACATGGGAAAGAGTCAATGCACGAGATTTTAGTTAGAAAGCTCACATACTCAACCATAATTTAATCTTTCATAATTGCTAACACTCACGCGATACTTATGAGATCAAAGTTTCAATCAGACACATAGGAAGATAGGGGCTTATAATTTTGCCTCCCAACCATTTACCTCAAGGGTAATGTCAACAATAATAATTTATGATCAACTACATCCTAGAGGATATGTATGTCTGGATCTTTCCCCAACACATAGTGCTTGCCAAAAAGAAAAAGTGTAAAAAGGAAGGGTGAAGATCACCATGACTCTTGTATAAAGGTAGAAAATAAAATAAAAGATAGGCCCTTCGCAGAGGGAGGCAGAGGTTGTCATGCGCTTTTATGGTTGGATGCATGAAATCTTAATGCAAAAGAACGTCACTTTACATTGCTGCTTGTGATAGAGAACTTTATGTCCGTCGCTTTTATTTCTTCCCCATCGCAAGTTCGTATAAAGTTTATTTTCCTCACACTAAAAGATCATACATATTTAGAGAGCAATTTTTATTGCTTGCACCGATGGCAACTTACTTGAAGGATCTTACTCAATCCATATGTAGATATAGTGGACTCTCATGGCAAAACTGGGTTAAAGGTTTTATAGATGCACAAGTAGTATCTCTACTTAGTGTGGAATTTTGGCTAGCATAGGATGAGAAGCAAGCTCAACATGTTGGAGGATCCAAGACATTATAACTTCTACTCGGATGTAAGAAAACATAACCCATTATGTTGTCTTCCTTTTCCAACGTCAACTTATTAGCATATAATATTTTTAATGAGTGCTCACAATCACAAAAGATGTCCAAGATAGTGTATTTATATGTGAAACCTCTCTTTATTTATTACTTCCTATTAATTGCAACAATGACCAAAACTATGTTTGTCAACCCTCAACAAATTTCATGTGACATACTTCTTATATGTGAAGTCATCACTCTCCATAAGATTATTATATAATCTTTTTTATTTTTATTTTTTTATTTCCTATTTCTTTTCCTAGATGAAAGCAAGAAAGCAAAGCCCTCAACTCAAAACTACTCTTTATTATATAACTTTCACACTCGATTACATAGATGGATCACAAAGCAAAACTTAATGACTAGATCATACTAAAACTTTTATTCTACTAGATAACGATATAACCAAAAGGATCGAACTAAGATAAACAATAATGATAAAGATGTGATGGTGATACGATACCGGGGCACCTCCCCCAAGCTTGGCATACGCCAAGGGGAGTTCCATACCCGTGTACTCAAGTATCCTTAGAAGGTGGTGGTGCAATATTCTTGGCAATGATTCCTTTTAGAATGTGATTCTCCTCTTCGAGCTTATGATTTTGCTGCCTTAGATCCATAATTTCCTAGTGGAGTTTGCCTGTGACAGTTAGAGCACCGTCCACCCATGGATGCATCCTGGCTGCGGGGGAAAAAGCAACACTCTTTTTCAAGTTATTGTAAGAGATAAATTTAGCACCGGGAGGTTTGACCGAATCCGGTAGGACTGAGCTCGTGAATTCCTCATGCCAGCCATCAGGTTGAGGGAGAGAAGTAGCCTCTTGATCATCTTCCATGGCATCCACTCTTTTGAGGTCGGCTTCCATCTCTTCCTCCATTGACCACCCAAAGCGAATAGCTTCCCTGTATGCTCTTGGATCCGGTGTCGGGTGAGAGACACGACTCTCCCCGACTAACTCTTGCGAAGACATCTTGCTCTAAATCTACTGCAGGAATAGCTCGAAACAAGAACAGAGGATATTGTCATAATATGGTGGTCAAAACCTTCAGGAGATTATATAATGAATTTTTACCATGCAAAACAAGTATTCTAGGAGAAAACATTATCCGGAGGGCACACGAGGTGGCCACAAGCTTGGGAGGTGCACCCAGGGGGGTAGGGCGCGCCCCCAGGCTTGTCGCCTCCTCATGCATTATTCGGACTACTTTTTATTTTCTTAATTTTTTAAATAATCCAAAATGGAGTAAAATTGCTTTTGGAAAACTTTTGGATTCGGTTTACTTACCATATCACATACCTATTCCTTTTTAGGGTTCTAGAGCGTTCTGGAAGGTTTCCCTTATGTACTCCTCCAGCGTTATGGTATGAATAATATTAGTTTCAACATTTATGGTCGTACCTAAGATATAATGTTTTATTCTTTGCCCATTCACCACCTTTGGGTTGTTTTCCTCGGCATTGTTGATCTTGATGGCACCGGAGCGATAAACCTCCTCGATAATGTAAGGACCTTCCAACTTAGAGAGAAGTTTTCCTGCAAAAAATCTTAAACGAGAATTGTATAGAAAGACATGGTCACCTACATTAAATTCCCGATTTTGTATTCTTTTGTCATGCCATCTTTTAACCTTTTATTTAAACAACTTGGCATTTTCATAGGCTTGGGTTCTCCATTCATCAAGTGAGCTAATGTCAAATAACCTCTTCTCACCGATGATGACCCACAAGTATAGGGGATCTATCGTAGTCCTTTCAATAAGTAAGAGTGTTGAACCCAACGAGGAGCAGAAGGAAATGACAAGTGGTTTTCAGCAAGGTATTCTCTGCAAGCACTGAAATTGTCGGTAACAGATAGTTTTGTGATAAGATAATTCGTAACGGGTAACAAGTAACAAGTGTAACTAAAGTGCAGCAAGGTGGCCCAATCCTTTTTGTAGCAAAGGACAAGCCAGGACGAACTCTTATATAAAGCAAAGCGCTCCCGAGGACACATGGGAATTATTGTCAAGCTAGTTTTCATCATGCTCATATGATTCGCGTTCGTTACTTTGATAATTTGATATGTGGGTGGACCAGTGCTTGGGTGCTGTCCTTACTTGGACAAGCCTCCCACTTATGATTAACCACTCTCGCAAGCATCCGCAACTACGAAAGAAGAATTAAGATAAATCTAACCATAGCATGAAACATATGTATCCAAATCAGCCCCTTACGAAGCAACGCATAAACTAGGAATTAAGCTTCTGTCACTCTAGCAACCCATCATCTACTTATTACTTCCCAATGCCTTCCCCTAGGCCCAAACAATGGTGAAGTGTCATGTAGTTGATGTTCACATAACACCACTAGAGGAAAGACAACATACATCTCATCAAAATATCGAACGAATACCAAATTCACATGATTACATATAACAAGACTTCTCCCATGTCCTCAGGAACAAACGTAACTACTCACAAAGCATATTCATGTTCATAATCAGAGGAGTAATAAATATCATTAAGGATCTGAACATATGATCTTCCACCGAATAAACCAACTAGCATCAACTACAAGGAGTAATCAACACTACTAGCAACCCACAGGTACCAATCTGAGGTTTTGAGACAAAGATCGGATACAAGATATGAACTAGGGTTTGAGAGGAGATGGTGCTGGTGAAGATGTTGATGGAGATTGACCCCCTCTCGATAAGAGGATCGTTGGTGATGACGATGGCTTCAATTTCCCCCTCTGGGAGGGAAGTTTCCCCGGCAGAACAGCTCCGCCGGAGCCCTAGATTGGTTCTGCCCAAGTTCCGCCTCAAGATGGCGGCGCTTCGTCCCGAAAGCTCTCTTCTGATTTTTCTATGTCAAAACCCTCCATATAGAAGAAGATGGGCACCGGAGGCCTGCCAGGGGGCCCACAAGCCACAGGGGCGCGCCCAGGGGGGTAGGGTGTGGCCCCCAGGCTTGTGGCCTCCTGGTGGGTCCCCTCTGGTATTTTCTTCGTCCAATATTTTTTATATATTCCAAAATAATTCTCCATAAATTTTCAGGACTTTTGGAGTTGTGCAGAATAGGTCTCTCAGATTTTCTCCTTTATGTAAACCTTGTAAAATAAGAGAGAAAAGGCATAAGTATTGTACCAAAATGTGTAATAATAGCCCATAATGCAATAAATATCAACATAAAAGCATGATGCAAAATGGACGTATCAACTCCCCCAAGCTTAGACCTTGCTTGTCCTCAAGCGAAAACCGAAATCGATAGTCATGTCCACATGTTTAGAGATAGAGGTGTCGATAAAATAAAATACGAACATGAAGGCATCATGATCATCTTTAGAACAGCAACATATTTTGTCATATAATTTCTTATGCCAAAGTAACAATTCATTCACAAAGTAAAGTATGAAACAAGAACTTTATTGGAAACTACCAAATTATGATCTCAGTCATTGGAGCAATTGCAATTTATCGTAATGTAGGAAAGAGTCAATATAAGAGCTTTTCAGCAAGTTCACATACTCAACTATCGTTTAGTATTTCACAATTGCTAACACTCACGCGATACTTATGAGATCAAAGTTTCAATTGGACACAGAGAAAGATAGGGACTTATGGTTTCGCCTCCCAACCTTTTACCTCAAGGGTAATGTCAACAATAATAGCTTATGAATATCTACATCCGAGTGGATATATATATATATATATATATGATCCTATATTATATATATATATCTATCTCTGGATCTCCCCCCAACATATAGTGCTTGCCAAAAAGAAAAAGTGTAAAAAGGAATAGGTGGTGATCACCATGACTCATATATAAGGGTAGAAGATAGAAGTAAACGATAGGCCCTTCGCAGAGGGAAGCAGAGGTTGTCATGCGCTTTTATGGTTGGGTGTACAAAATCTTAATGCGAGAGAACGTCACTTTATATTGCCGCTTGTGATAAAGAACTTTATTATGCAGTATGTCGCTTTTATTTCTTCTATATCACAAGTTTGTATAAAGCTTATTTTCCTCACACTAATAGATCATACATATTTAGAGAGCAATTTTTATTGCTTGCACCGATGACAACTTACTTGAAGGATCTTACTCAATCCATAGGTAGGTATGGTGGACTCTCATGGCAAAACTGGGTTGAAGGATGTTTGGATGCACAAGTAGTATCTCTACTTAGTGCAAAAGATTTGGCTAGCATGGGATGAGAAGCAAGCTCAACATGTTGGAGGATCCATGACAATATAACTTCTATTCGGATATAAGAAAACATAACCCATTATGTTGTCTTCCTTGTCCAACATCAACCTTTTAGCATATAATATTTTAATGAGTGCTCAATCACAAAGATGTCCAAGATAGTATATTTATATGTGAGACCTCTCTTTCTTCATTACTTCCTATTAATTGCAACAATGACCAAAACTATGTTTGTCAACTAACAACAAGTTTCATGCGACATACTTCTTATATGTGAAGTCGTCACTTCCCATAAGATCATTATACAATCTTTTTATTTCTTTAATTCTTTATTTCTTTGTCTCATGATCATAGCAAGAAAGCAATGCCCTCAACTCAAAACTAATCTTTATTATATAACTCTCGGAATCTATTACATAGAGGGAATATAAAGCAAAACTCAAAGCTAGATCACACTAAAACTTTATTCTACTAAACCAAGATATAATCAAAAGGATCGAACTAAGAAAAACAGTAAAGATAAGGATGTGATGGTGATACGATACTGGGGCACCTCCCCCAATCTTGGCAGTTGCCAAGGGGAGCGCCCATACCCATGTATTTAGGTCTCTTTCTTCGGAGGTGGTGATGATCGAGTTGTTGATGATGAAAGAATTTTATCCTCCGTCTTCCAAGGCATAGGTTCACCATCATAAAAAGATGAACGAGTCTCCGGGATCCTCAAATCTGCAGCCAAACTCATCCTCTTAAATCTGTATTCATACTCATAGTTTTGGTTTTGCAGGTCATAGATCTGGGCTTGGAGATGCTCGATTTTCTCATGAAGCTTGAAGATGGCCTCCCCAATGTTCTTGGCATCCAGCTTGTGATCATGGGTAAATTCAGCGATCATCAAGTGATTGGTATTGAGTCCACGTTCCACCATCCCTTGGCACTTGAAGACTTGCTGCTCCATTGCTTCGAGCCTTGTCTCTACGCTTCCGGTCCTCTTTGGTCCTTCAACATCGCGGATGTGCAGCACACCCTCACGCATCTCAATGGTTTGAGGGTGTTGCAGCACCTCCACGAGGTAAGGGTTGATGACCTTCTCGAAAAACTTGTCCTTGGGGGCGCTTGGAGACGTCATGGTGATCCGGATCTGTCAGGAAAAACAGCTCGAAACAAGAATAGGAGATATTGCCGTGGTACGGTGGTCAAAACCTTTGGGAGATTATATAATGATTTTTTACCGACCAAAAGAAGTGTTCCACAAGAAAACGGAGTCCGAAGGGCACACGGGGTGGCCACAAGCCAGGGAGGCAGGCCCAGGGGGATAGGGCGTGCCCCCAGGGCTTGTCGCCTCCTCGTGCACTTTTCGGACTACTTCTAATTTTCCTAATTTTTTAAATATTCCAAAACGGAGAAAAATGGCCACTGAAAAAGTTTGGGAGTCGGTTTACTTACCATACCACATACCTATTCCTTTTCGGAGTCTGAAACGTTCTAGTAGGTTTCCCTTATGTACTACTCCGGTGTTATGGTATTAATAATATTGGTCTCAACATTTATGGGAGTACCTGAGATATAATGTTTGATTCTTGGGTTTTTTACATCTATGCCCCTGGTTCCTTAGCTGTACTCATTCATCTCCACACTCTTAACTTTTGCTCACTTTTCCCCACTCCCTTGCCCGAAACCCTCACAAATGGGCAAACTGGACGTTGCCGTCGGGTCAATGGTTTGACCGTTAACTCTGACGAGTGGGGCCGCGCTGGACTGTGTCGCCCGTTGGACCTGACAAGTGGGGTGGCCTTGGACGGTGGCGCTGTTCGACCGTTGGGCCGTTGTTTCGTTGGACTATTAGGCCGTTCCATGAAACGCCTGCGCGCGCCACCACAACAGAAGCCTGCAATGTACGCATGACATATCCAGCTAGCCTGCTATGCATGCACGCAGCTAGTCTGCCTGCATGCGCCGATGCGTGCTGACAGAGCAGCTTTCCAGCACGCCAGCTGCCACGGACGCAGCGACGTCGCTGTCGCTGGTTCGCACCCAGCTAGCTGGCCTGCATGCGCCGATGCATGCCGCCACGATGCGCTGACTGAGCCACTTTTGTGCACGCCAGCCACCACGGATGCAGCGACGGTTGCTGCCTGCATGCGCCGATGCGTGTCTCCTCGATTTAGAACATCATTTGATCCTTTTATATCCACTCGCATCTGCACCCGTTTTGCTACAACAAATAAATTGAACAATATTTTTTATTATTTTTGGCTGCATGCACTAGGTGGCTACATATCTTAATTCTTTGTGGCTTCCTCGATGTGGTGGTGGCTTGTGTAGCTATGCATGAACTAGGTGCTTACGAACAAAGCGAGCTCTCTCAAAAAACAATTAATAATTCAAAAAAAAGTACAAACTAGCAAGAACTTAATAATAGGATAGATAGAAAACTTAATAATAGAAATTAATAACATAACATAGATAGGGCTAACAAGCCCAGAGCACGATCATATAGTTCAATTACAACTTAATAACATAACATATATTCAAAAAAAGAAAAAAAGATAGAGGGTTCTAAACCCTAGCCGCCGCCTTCTCCACCTCGCTCCTCCAGGCGCCCTTCACTACTCCTCCGGGGTGTTGTCGATGGGGTACGGCAGAGTGTGCATGCGCGACGTGGTGGGGAAGATGTTGCTGTACTCCGTGAAGATGTTGTGGGTGGTGAAAGCGATGAACTCGCAGCCACACCAAAACATGCGGCCGAGGAGGTAGAAGGCATCGAAGGGGTTGGTGAAGTGGGCAAGGATAGCAACCACCACCCCGTTTTGGATGACCTCCTCAATGCAGAATATCATTGGAGATCCCCGTGGGAGGTGGCGGTAGCCAGCCGCGAGGAAGAACTCGGTGAAGCCCCTTGCGGTCCTCCACCTTGGTATCGCCCACACACGTAGTGTATGCTCAACGTACACGCCGGCAGGGGAGAGCCTCTCCGGCATGGTGGGTGGGAAGCGGTAGGTTGGTCCGGTGTACTACATGGCTGAGGGATGTGAAGAAGAAGGAGAAGGGGTCAAAGAAGATGGGGTCGAAGAACAAGAAGGGCAGATGGCAGAGGATGGGAGATAGATGAGGGATGTGAGAGGAAGAAGAAGATGATTGGTGGCTTAAATAGCCGTAGTGCGACGTGTTATTTCACCGTGGCAATAATGGGGTCAAATGTGAACTACCTCGTTTTCACACCCACAGCGGCATCGGGAACTCAATCTCTATAGGTGCAATCAAAACAATCAAGCAAAAAAACAGAGCCAATGTGACGGCCCAACCAGAGCTTGGTTTCATTTTGGGCCCAATAACTACGTTTTTTTCGCGGAGTCAATGGTGGGCGAGCACAACCAACGGGAGAATATCTCGCGGATCGCCCCACGATCCAACAATGCGGAGCCGTTCATCTGATCCAACGGCGCGGAGCCTGCATGCAGCCAGCCCTTCTAGAAGACCACATCTAAGGGATGTCGCTTGGCGCTAGTGTATGATCGGACGGCTTATGTTTGGAACTAGGGTTAGGCGAAACCCCGCGGGGTTTAGAGGGGTTTTGAGCTGGTCAACGGGGTTATCTAGGCTTTGACTGAGCATAACTAATTTTAAAAAATCAAAAAAATATGAAACCTTCGCCGTTCGTCGTTTTATAAGACACACTAACAAGGAAAAATACTAAACTTGGTATACGGAAATTTTCAAAAAAAAAACCTAGGTGGCACGATCGAGGTCAAATGTGCACCATTAATTTAAAAAAATCAAAAAAATATAAAACCTGCGCACAATGTTGTCTTATGTGACATGTTACCAACCAAAAATCATAAACTTGGTCTATGGACATTTTCATGAAAAAACCTTCACACATATGAGCTATCATGTACAACGTTGCAGAGAGTTCAAGGAGAGGAGGTAGGGTTCCCTTAGGTTTTTGAAAAATTAAAAAAAATTTAAAAAATTCACCAAAGCCTGATTTCAAAGTGAATAAGAAGGATCTGAACTTAGTTTTCCATTTTCATATTTTAAACGTGTTTTTTAATGGTTTTCTATTAGAGCATAATTTTTTCAAAAAAATGTAAAAATATGAAGATTAATTCAATAAATAGGGAGACTTCGAATCAACACTATATAGATTGAATAGGTGTTAATAAAAAATATTTGGCTCATTTGGAGTAGGTCCAAAAAAACTTGATTACAAATGGAGCTCATTTGGAGCATATTTCTCATGACTATAAGTTTTACCACGCAAAAGAGATCGGATTGATCATCTAATGTTTATAATAGTTCAACAAACTTTGCAACATCACACCACAGGGCAATGGACTTCAAGTGTTGGTTCAAATTCAAATTTTGCCTCAAATTCAAATTGGAATATTTGATCTGTTATTGGAATATTTGATCTATTATTGGAATACTTGATCAAATGATGGACTATCTTCATTCAAATGTTGTTTTTCGCTCTGTTATTGGAATATTAGATCAAATGATGGACTATTTGCTCTTTTTGCTTATTCTTTGCAGCATGTCTGATCAGTGAAGCAACACTGAAGCAGCATGTGTGATCATTACAGCACCTAAACTCATAGCTCACAACATCTAAACAGAACATACCATACACCACAGGCAAATTTAAGGACAGGCAAATATAGATAGCATAATACATTACTACCATAGATCACACACAAAGTTTACTATAGATACCACCACACAAAGTTTACCAAACAGCCACATTCAGTTTACCAAAAGTAAAAGATAAAACATCATCACATCACTTGGGAAGAGGAGTCAGGGCCTTCATGAGGGCAGCATGCTGCCCCCTGATCTTGTAGTCCTCCCCGCGAATCACTATCCTCTGCATGAGACACAAGGTTATCGAAGCGGCCATCCTTTGGCTTTGGCTTGGTGGTGCAGTAGGGGCAGTGACACTTCTTGATCTTGCGGTTGTAGAAGGAAGCAACTCCCTTGGCCTTGATCTTCTCCTCCTCCTTCGCTGTGAAGGATGCGACGTTGCCGTTGTCCACATCTTCTCCAGACTCATACTGCACACATGAATGAATTACATTAATACATTATAGATTCATATACACCATGTCAAAGGAACTAAATGAACAATCTAAATTTCAAGTAGGCTTACCTCATATTCTTCATCGTCACTATACCCTGGATCGTACGGGTCCTTGAACCCAGTAAGGTCCAGCTTCCTCTTATTCCCCACAGAATCATCCTCCTGAATATACAATTACATCCATTACTAGTAAATATAGAAGCCAACTGATAATTTAGATATGCACACATGACACATTGATCATATTATCCATACTATGATCCTATTTGCATTTTCCATTGTCATGCACACACATTGAACAACAAAGCTAATATAACTACATATTGTGGACAAATTTATATATTGATGAATCAAGTAAGTTCTTAATCAATTGATAGGTACATCAAAATTAATGCATTCCATTCGGGCATATGACATTCAAAACACCAATCTGTGTAGCATTCAAAAACAAATCTAAGCATACATGTCTATAGCATTCAAAACCCCAATCTGTGTAGCATTCAAAACCCCAATCTGTGTAGCATTCAAAACCCCAATCTGTGTAGCATTCAAAAACAAATCTAATAATCACGTGTAGCATTTAAGCACAGAGATCCCTATCTCTCATTAAGATCTGTCTAGCATTTTTGCAACGAATGTAATCCAAAAAACTCTAATACAAAAAACCCCCATCCCCCCATACAGAAAACCCCATCCCTCAGTACCTCCTGTACCACCTTCTCCTCGCCAGGCTGCGCATATGGATGGACTGTGCCGCTCGACGCCGTCACCTTCAGCTCTGGCAGCGCTGAGGCAGAGCCCGCCACCTCCTTCTCCACATCCACAGCCGCGACAGCGGTTGCGAGTTTCCCCGCACCACCGTGGTCGCCGCCAATGTCCTGCACTGCATCTGCCGCGGTCACCGCACCCTGCAGATCTCCAGCCGCTGCGCCGGTGTCGCCACGAGCATCCACCATCGGTATGAGGGAGGCAATGAAGATGAGGAAGAGGATGCGGTGGGGGAGAGCGAGACGGTGCGGTGGAGGAGAGCAAGATGACGCGGTGGGGGAGAGGGAGACGATGCGGCAGGGAGGGGATTTGGGGGGAAATGGTAGCGGCGATGCGCCCGTAGGTGGTTCCCCCTCTTATACGATGGGACGTTTTTGGCATGTTCCATGGACACGTGCTACCCCACGACCGCGGTCAGTTGCATGCAAAAATGAAATGCCTACGCGGCCCCACTAGTCAGAGTTAACGGTCAAGCCATTGACCCGACGACAACGTCTAGTTTGCCCATTTGTCAGAGTTTCAGACAAGGGAGTGGGGAAAAGTGAGCAAAAGTTAAGAGCGTGGGGATGAAAGAGTATAGCTAAGGAACCAGGGGCACAGATGTAAAAAACCCTTGATTCTTTGCCATTCACCACCTTCGGGTTGGTGCCTTCGGCGTTGTTAATTTTGATGGCACCGGAACGGTAAACCTCCTCGATGATATAAGGACCTTCCCATTTAGAGAGAAGCTTTCCTGCAAACAATCTTAAACGAGAGTTGTATAGCAAGACGAGGTCACCGACATTAAATTCACGCTTTTGTATCCTTTTGTCATGCCATCTTTTAACTTTTTCTTTAAACAACTTAGCATTCTCATAGGCATGGGTTCTCCATTCATCAAGTGACATAATGTCAAATAACCTCTTTTCACCGACAAGTTTGAAATCATAGTTGAGCTCTTTGATTGCCCAATAAGCTTTATGTTCTAGTTCAAGAGGTAAGTGACATGCTTTTCCATAAACCATTTTATATGGAGACATACCCATAGGGTTTTTATAAGCAGTTCTATAAGCCCATAATGCATCATCAAGTTTCTTAGACCAATTCTTTCTAGATCTATTAACAGTCTTTTGCAAGATCAACTTTATTTCTCGGTTACTCAATTCTACTTGACCACTAGACTAAGGATGATAAGCAGATGCAATTCTATGGTTAACATCATACTTAGCAAGCAATTTACAGAAAGCACCATGAGTAAAGTGTGAACCACCATCAGTCAAAAAATATCTAGGGACTCCAAACCTCGGGAAAATAACTTCTTTAAGCATTTTAATGGAGGTGTTATGATCAGCACTACTAGTTGGAATAGCTTCTGCCCACTTAGTAACATAATCAACATCAACCAAAATATGTGTATACCCATTGGAGGAAGGAAAATGTCCCATATAATCAAAGCCCCAAACATCAAATGGTTCAATAACAAGTGAATAATTCATAGGCATTTCCTGACGTCTACTAATATTACCAATTCTTTGACATTCATCACAAAACAAGACAAACTTACGAGCATCCTTGAAAAGAGTAGGCCAATAAAAACCAGATTGTAATACCTTGTGTGCAGTTCTATCTCTAGCATGGTGTCCTCCATAGGCCTCGGAGTGACACTTGCGTAAGATTTTTTCCTGTTCATGCTCAGGTACACAATGTCTAATAACACCATCTACTCCTTCTTTATAAAGGTGTGGGTCATCCCAAAAGTAATGTCTTAAATCACAGAAAAACTTTTTCTTTTGCTGGTATGTGAAACTAGGTGGAATAAATTTAGCAACAATGTAATTAGCATAATTTGCATACCATGGAGCATTACGGGAAGCATTTATGACAGCTAATTGTGCATCAGGAAAACTATCATCAATAGGTAGTGGGTCATCAAGAATATTTCTAACCTAGACAAGTTGTCTGCTACGGGGTTCTCAGCTCCCTTTCTATCAATAATATGCAAATCAAATTCTTGCAGCAAGAGAACCCATCTGATAAGTCTAGGTTTAGCATCTTTCTTTTCCATAAGGTATTTAATAGCAGCATGATCGGTGTGAACAGTAACTTTGGAATCAACAATATAAGATCTGAACTTATCACAAGCAAAAATAACTGCTAAAAATTCTTTTTCAGTAGTAGCATAATTTCTTTGAGCACTGTCTAGAGTTTTACTAGCGTAATGGATAACATTTAATTTCTTATCAACTCTTTGTCCTAGAACAGCACCTACAGCATAATCACTAGCATCACACATAATTTCAAATGGTAGATTCCAATCAGGTGGTTGAACAATAGGAGCAGAAATCAAGGCTTTCTTAAGAATTTCAAATGCTTCTACACAGTCATCATCAAAAACAAATGGAACATCTTTTTGCAAAAGATTAGTGAGAGGCCTAGAAATTTTAGAGAAGTCTTTAATAAACCTCCTGTAGAAACCAGCATGACCAAGGAAACTTCTTATACCTTTGATATCTTTAGGACACGGCATCTTTTCAATAGCATCAACTTTAGCTTTATCAACTTCAATACCTCTTTCAGAAATTTTTTGCCCCAAGACAATACCTTCATTAACCATAAAGTGGCACTTCTCCCAATTCAAGACAAGATTAGTTTCTTCACACCTCTGCAAAACTCGATCAAGGTTGCTTAAGCAATCATCAAAAGAAGTACCGTAAACGGAGAAATCATCCATTAAAACCTCAACAATCTTTTCACAAAAAGTCAGAGAATATAGCAGTCATACATCTTTGAAAGGTAGCAGGATCATTGCACAAACCAAAAGGCATTCGTCTATAAGCAAAGGTACCGAAAGGGCAAGTAAAAGTAGTTTTTTCTTGATCCTCTTTTCACACAGGTATTTGAGAAAAACCAGAATAGCCATCTAGAAAGCAAAAGTGTGTATGTTTTGATAGTCTTTCTAGCATTTGATCAATAAAAGGTAGAGGATAATGATCTTTCCTAGTAGCTTTATTCAACTTCCTAAAATCAATAACCATTCTATAACCTATAACAATCCTTTGTGGAATCAATTCATTCTTATCTTTAGGAACAACAGTAATACCTCCCTTCTTAGGGACACAATGAACAGGACTTACCCATCTACTATCAGCAATAGGATAAATTATACCTGCCTCCAGAAGCTTTAGTATTTCATTCCTTACCACTTCTTTCATCTTAGGGTTTAACCGTCATTGGTGATCAACAACTGGTTTAGCATCAGGCTCCATATTAATTTTGTGCTGACATAGAGTGGGACTTATGCCCTTAAGATCATCAAGAGTATATCCAATAGCGGCACGGTACTTCTTCAGAGTTTTCAATAATTTCTTTTCTTCATGCTCTGAAAGGTTAGCACTAATAATAACAGGATATATCTTCTTTTCATCAAGATAAGCATATTTCAGGGTATCAGGTAGTTGTTTAAGCTCAAACACGGGATCACCCTTGGGTGGAGGAGGATCCCCAAGAATCTCAATAGGCACGTTGTGTTTCAAAACAGGCATTTGGTTAAAGAATATTTCATCTAATTCCTTTCTTTCATTCATGAACATATCATTTTCATGGTCTAGCAAATATTGTTCTAAAGGATCAGTAGGAGGCACAGTAATAGAAGTAAGACCAATAATTTCATCTTTATTAGGCAATTCTTTATCATGGGGTTGTCTACGAAATTTAGAGAAATTAAAATCATGAGACACATCCCCAAAACTTACAGTAACAGTTTCTTTTTCACAATCTATTTTGGCATTAACAGTGTTCAAGAAAGGTCTACCAAAAATAATGTGACAACAATCATCTTGTGGGGAACCAAGAACTAGAAAATCAGTAGGGTATTTTGTTTTCCCACACAAGACTTCAACATCTCTAACAATCCCAATTGGTGATATAGTATCTCTATTAGCAAGCTTAATAGTGACATCAATATCTTCTATTTCAGCAGGTGGAATATCATTCATAATTTCTTGATATAAAGTAAAGGAAATTGCACTCACACTAGCACCCATATCACATAAGCCATGATAACAATGATCTCTTATTTTAACAGAAACAACCGGCATGCCAACAACAGGTCTATGTTTATCTTTATCATCGGGTCTAGCAATTCTAGCAGCTTCATCACAGAAGTAAATAACATGTCCATCAATATTATCGACCAAGAGATCTTTAACCATAGCAATACTAGATTGAACTTTAATTTGTTCAGGGGGTGTAGGTGTTCTAGTATAACTCTTACGAACCACAGCTGAAGCTTTAGCATGTTCCTTTATTCTAACAGGGAAAGGTGGTTTCTCAATATAAGCAGTAGGAACAATAGGATCAACATTATAAGTAATAGTTTCTTCTTCAGCTTTAATTGGTTCTACTACTTTCACTTCAATGGGAGGATGATATTTAAACCACTTCTCCTTAGGGAGGTCAACATGAGTAGCAAATGATTCACAGAAAGAAGCTACTATCTCAGAGTCAAGTCCATATTTAGTGCTAAATTCACGAAAAGCATCGGTATCCATAAAAGATTTAACACAATCAAACTTGAGGTTTATACCTTACTCCTTACCTTCGTCGAGTTCCCAATCTTTAGAGTTGTGTTTAATTCTTTCCAATAAATCCCATTTGAATTCAATAGTCTTCTTCATAAAAGAACCAGTACAAGAAGTATCGAGCATGGATTGATCATTACGAGAAAGCCGAGCATAAAAATTCTGAATAATAATTTCTCTTGAGAGCTCATGATTGGGGCATGAATATAACATTGACTTAAGCCTCCCCAAGCTTGAGCGATACTTTCTCCTTCACGAGGCCAAAAATTATAAATATAATTCCGATCATGATGAACTAGATGCATAGGATAAAACTTCTGATGAAATTCCAATTTCAATCGGTTGTAGTTGCAAGTCCCAATATCATCGCATAGCCTATACCATGGCAATGCCTTCTCCTTCAAAGATAAAGGGAAGACCTTCTTCTTGACTTCATCCTCGGGCAAACCTGCAAGCTTAAATAATCTACAAACTTCATCCACATATATTAGATGCATATCAGGATGTAATGTTCCATCTCCTGCATAAGGATTAGCTAGCAGTTTCTCTATCATACCCGAAGGAATTTCATAATAAATACTTTCAGTAGGTTCAGTAGGTTGAGGGGCAACTCTTTGCTCATCCGGTCAGGGTGAAGATACCCCAAACAAACCCCTCAAAGGATTATTTTCCATAGCAACAAGTGACAGTAAATTTCAGCACAATATATAAATGTTTCCTTACCAAATTCCACTTACCAAAGGCACTTCACTCCCCGGCAACAG
Source organism: Thinopyrum elongatum (assembly GCA_011799875.1). Lineage (NCBI taxonomy): Eukaryota > Viridiplantae > Streptophyta > Magnoliopsida > Poales > Poaceae > Thinopyrum > Thinopyrum elongatum. Next base: position 121,671,571 of record CM022303.1, on the reverse strand, counting down.
CACCAGAAAAGAGTCTCGATGACCCACAAGTATAGGGGATCTATCATAGTCCTTTCAATAAGTAAGAGTGTCGAACCCAACGAGGAGCAGAAGGAAATGACAAGTGGTTTTCAGCAAGGTATTCTCTGCAAGCACTAAAATTGTCGGTAACAGATAGTTCTGTGATAAGATAATTCATAACGGGTAACAAGTAACAAGTGTAACTAAAGTGCAGCAACGTGGCCCAATCCTTTTTGTAGCAAAGGACAAGCCTGGACGAACCCTTATATAAAGCAAAGCGCTCCCGAGGACACATAGGAAATATTATCAAGCTAGTTTTCATCATGCTCATATGATTCGCGTTCGTTACTCTGATAATTTGATATGTGGGTGGACTGGTGCTTGGGTGCTGTCCTTACTTGGACAATCCTCCCACTTATGATTAAGCACTCTCGCAAGCATCCGCAACTATGAAAGAAGAATTAAGATAAATCTAACCATAGCATGAAACATATGGATCCAAATCAGCCCCTTACGAAGCAACGCATAAACTAGGGTTTAAGCTTCTGTCACTCTAGCAACCCATCATCTACTTATTACTTCCCAATGCCTTCCCCTAGGCCCAAACAATGGTGAAGTGCCATGTAGTCGATGTTCACATAACACCACTAGAGGAAAGACAACATACATCTCATCAAAATATCGAACGAATACCAAATTCACATGATTACTTATAACAAGACTTCTCCCATGTCCTCAGGAACAAATGTAACTACTCACAAAGCATATTCATGTTCATAATCAGAGAAGTAATAAATATCATTAAGGATCTGAACATATGATCTTCCACCGAATAAACCAACTAGCATCAACTACAAGGAGTAATCAACACTACTAGCAACCCACAGGTACCAATCTGAGGTTTTGAGACAAAGATCGGATACAAGATATGAACTAGGGTTTGAGAGGATATGGTGCTGGTGAAGTTGTTGACGGAGATTGACCCCCTCGCGATGAGAGGATCGTTGGTGATGACGATGGCTTCGATTTCCCCCTCCGGGTGGGAAGTTTCCCCCGCAGAACAGCTCCGCCGGAGCCCTAGATTGGTTCTACCCAAGTTCCGCCTCGAGACGGTGGCGCTTCATCTCGAAAGCTCTCTTCTAATTTTTTTTTCCAGGTCAAAACCCTCCATATAGCAGAAGATGGGCACCGGAGGCCTGCCAGGGGGCCCACAAGCCACATGGGAGCGCCCAGGGGGTAGGGCGCGCCCCTAGGCTTGTGGCCTCTTGGTGGGTCCCCTCTGGTATTTTCTTCGCCCAATATTTTTTATATATTCCAAAATAATTCTCCGTAAATTTTCAGGACTTTTGGAGTTGTGCAGAATAGGTCTCTCAGATTTACTCCTTTTCGGTCCAGAATTCCAGCTGCCGGCATTCTCCCTCTTTATGTAAACCTTGTAAAATAAGAGAGAAAAGGCATAAGTATTGTACCAAAATGTGTGATAACAGTCCATAATGCAATAAATATCAACATAAAAGCATGATGCAAAATGGACGTATCAACCGGCAAGTTTGAAATCATAGTTGAGTTCTTTGATTGCCCAATAAGCTTTATGTTCTAATTCGAGATGTAGGTGACATGCTTTTCCATAAACCATTTTGTATGGAGACATACCCATAGGATTTTTATAAGCAGTTCTATAAGCCCATAATGCATCATCAAGTTACTTAGACCAATTCTTCCTAGATCTATTAACAGTCTTCTGCAAGATCAATTTTATTTCTCTATTACTTAATTCTAGTTGACCACTAGACTGAGGATGATATGGAGATGCAATTATATGGTTAACATCATACTTAGTAAGTAATTTACAAAAAGCACCATGAATAAAGTGTGAACCGCCATCAGTCATTAAATATCTAGGGACTCCAAACCTCGGGAAAATAACTTCTTTAAGCATTTTAATGGAGGTGTTATGATCAGCACTACTAGTTGGAATAGCTTCTACCCACTTGGTAACATAATCAACAGCAACCAAAATATGTGTATACCCATTAGAGGAAGGAAAAGATCCCATATAATCAAATCCCCAAACATCAAATGGTTCAATAACAAGTGAATAATTCATAGGCATTTCCTGACGTCTACTAATGTTACCAATTCCTTGACATTCATCACAAGACAAGACAAACTTATGAGCATCTTTGAAAAGAGTAGGCCAATAAAAACCAGATTGTAATACCTTGTGTGCAGTTCTGTCTCCAGCATGGTGTCCTCCGTAAGCCTCGAAGTGACACTTCCATAGGATTTGTTCATGTTCATGCTCAGGTATACAATGTCTAATAACACCATCTACTCCTTCTTTATAAAGGTGTGGGTCATCCCAGAAGTAATGTCTTAAATCATAGAAAAACTTTTTCTTTTGTTGGTATGTGAAACTAGGTGCTATAAATTTGGCAACAATATAGTTGGCGTAGTCTGCATACCAAGGAGTACTACGAGAAGCATTTATGACAGCTAATTATTCATCAGGAAAGCTATCATCAATAGGTAGTGGGTCATCAAGAATATTTTCTAACCTAGACAAGAATATTTTCAATGGCATCAACTTTAGCTTTATCAACTTCAATACCTCTTTCGGAGATTTTATGCCCCAAGATAATACCTTCATTAACCATAAAGTGGCACTTCTCCCAATTCAAGACAAGATTAGTTTCTTCACATCTCTGCAAAACTCGATCAAGGTTGCTTAAGCAGTCATCAAAAGAAGTTCTGTAAACGGAATAATCATCCATGAAAACCTCAACAATCTTTTCACAAAAGTCTGAGAATATAGCAGTGATACATCTTTGAAAGGTAGTAGGTGCATTGCATAAACCAAAAGGCATACGTCTATAAGCAAAAGTACCAAAAGGGCATGTAAAAGTAGTTTTTTCTTGATCCTCTTGTGACACATGTATTTGGGAAAAAACAGAGTATCCATCTAGAAAGCAGAAATGTGTATGTTTTGATAGTCTTTCTAGCATTTGATCAATGAAAGGTAGAGGATAATGAACTTTCCTAGTAGCTTTGTTTAATTTTCTAAAATCAATTACCATTCTATAACCTGTGATAATTCTTTGTGGGATAAGTTCATTTTTATCAATTAGGGACAACAGTAATACCTCCCTTCTTAGGGACACAATGAACCAGACTTACCCATCTACTATCAGCAATAGGATAGATTATACCTGCTTCCAGAAGCTTTAATATTTCATTTCTGACCACTTCTTTCATCTTTGGATTTAACCGTCGCTGGTGATCAACAACTGGTTTAGCATCAGGTATATCCTTAAGATCATCAAGAGTATATCCAATAGCGGTGTAGTGCTTCCTCAGAGTTTTCAATAATCTCTTTTCCTCATGCTCTAAAAGGTTAGCACTAATAATAACAGGATATATCTTTTTTTCATCAAGATAAGCATATTTCAGTGTATCAGGTAATTGTTTAAGCTCAAACACAGGATCACTCTTGGGTGGAAGAGGATCTCCAAGAGTTTCAACAGGTAAATTGTGCTTCAAAACAGGCATTTGTTTAAAGAATATTTCATCTATTTCATTTCTTTCATTCATATGCATATCATTTTCATGTCTAGCAAATATTGTTCTAACGGATCAGTAGGAAGCACGGCAATAGAAGCAAGACCAATAATTTCATCCTTACTAGGTAATTCTTTATCACGGGGTTGTCTACGGAATTTGGGGAAATTAAACTCATGAGACACATCACCAAAACTTACACTAACAGTTTCTTTCTCAAAATCTATCTAAGCATTAACGGTGTTCAAGAAAGGTCTACCAAATATAATGGGACAAAAATCATCTTGTGGGGAACCAAGAACTAGAAAATCAGTAGGGTATTTTATTTTTCCACACAAAACTTCAACATCTCTAACAATCCCAAGTGGTGTCATAGTGTCTCTATTAGCAACCTTAATAGTAACATCAATATCTTCTATTTCAGCAGGTGCAATATCATTCATAATTTCTTGATATAAGGTAAACAGGATAGCACTCACACTAGCACCCAAATCACATAAGCCATGATAACAATGATTTCCTATTTTAACAGAGACAATAGGCACGCCAACAACAGGTCTATGTTTATGTTTTTCATCGGGTTTAGCAATTCTAGTAGCTTCATTACAAAAATAAATAACATGCCCATCAATATTTTCAACCAAGAGATCTTTAACCATAGCAACATTAGGTTCAACTTTAATTTGTTCACGGGGTGTAGGTGTTCTAGTATAACTCTTACGAACCACAGCTGAAGCTTTAGCATGTTCTTTAATCCTAACAGGAAAGGTGGTTCCTCAATGTAAGTAGTAGGAATAACAGGATCAACATTATAAGTGGTGGTTTCTTCTCTAGCTTCAATAGGTTCTACTATTTTTACTTCAATGGGAGGATGATATTTAAACCACTTCTCCTTAGGGAGATCAACATGAGTAGCAAATGATTCACAAAAAGAAGCTACTATATCAGAGTCAAGTCCATATTTAGTGCTAAATTTACGAAAAGCATCGATATCCATAAAAGACTTAACACAATCAAACTCAAGATTTATTCCTGACTCATTACCTTCGTCAAGGTCGCAATCTTCGGAGTTGCGTTTAATTCTTTCCAAAAGATCCCATCTGAATTCAATAGTCTTCTTCATAAAAGAACCAGTACAAGAAGTATCGAGCATGGATTGATCATTACGAGAAAGCCGAGCATAAAAATTCTGAATAATAATTTCTCTTGAGAGCTCATGATTGGGGCATGAATATAACATTGACTTAAGCCTCCCCCAAGCTTGAGCGATACTTTCTCCTTCACGAGGCCAAAAATTATATATATATAATTCCAATCACGATGAACTAGATGCATAGGATAAAACTTCTGATGAAATTCCAATTTCAATCGGTTGTAATTCCAAGCTCCAATATCATCACATAGCCTATACCATGTCACTGCCTTTCCCTTCAAAGATAAAGGGAAGACCTTCTTCTTGACTTCATCTCCGGGTAAACCTGCAAGCTTAAATAGTCCACAAACTTCATCCACATAGATTATATGCATATCCGAATGTAATGTTCCATCTCCTTCATAAGGATTAGCTAGCAGTTTCTCTATCATACCCGAAGAAATTTCATAATAAATATTTTTAGTAGGTGCAGTAGGTTGAGGAGCAACTCTTTGTTCTTCCGATCGGGGTGAAGATACCCCGAACAAGCCCCTCAAAGGATTATTTTCCATAGTGACAAGTGACAATAAATTTCAGCACGTAAAATAAATGTTTCCTTACCAAATTCCACTCACCAAAGGAACTTCACTCCCAGGCAACGGCGCCAGAAAAGAGTCTTGATGACCCACAAGTATAGGGGATAAATCTTAGTCCATTCGATAAGTAAGAGTGTCGAACCCAACGAGGAGCAGAAGGAAATGACAAGCGGTTTTCAGCAAGGTATTTTCTGCAGGCACTGAAATTATCGGTAACAGATAGTTTGGTAGTAAGATAATTCGTAACGGGTAACAAGTAACAAGTGTGACAAAGGTGCAGCAAGGTGGCCCAATCCTTTTTATAGCAAAGGATAAGCCTGAACGAACTCTTATATAAAGCAAAGCGCTCCCGAGGACACATGGGAATTATCGTCAAGTTAGTTTTCATCATGCTCATATGATTCGCGTTCATTACTTTGATAATTTGATATGTGGGTGGACCGGTGCTTGGGTGCTGTCCTTACTTGGACAAGCCTCCCACTTATGATTAACCCCTCTCGCAAGCATCCGCAACTACGAAAGAAGAATTAAGATAAATCTAACCATAGCATGAAACATGTGGATCCAAATCAGCCCCTTAGGAAGCAACGCATTAACTAGGGTTTAAGCTTCTGTCACTCTAGCAACCCATCATCTACTTATTACTTCCCAATGCCTTCCCCTAGGCCCAAATCATGGTGAGGTGTCATGTAGTCGACGTTCACATAACACCACTAGAGGAAAGACAACGTACATCTCATCAAAATATCGAACGAATGCCAAATTCACATGATTACTTGTAACAAGACTTCTTCCATGTCCTCAGGAACAAACGTAACTACTCACAAAGCCTGCTCATGTTCAAGATCAGAGGCGTAATAAATATCATTGAGGATCTAAACATATGATTTTCCACCAAATAAACCAACTAGCATCAAGTACAAGGAGTAATCAACACTACTAGCAACCCACAGGTGCCAATCTGAGGTTCTGAGGCAAAGATTGAATACAAGAGATGAACTAGGGTTTGAGAGGAGATGGTGCTGGTAAAGATGTTGATGAAGATTTGCCCTCCCTCGATGAGAGGATCATTGGTGATGACCATGGCTTCGACTTCCCCCTCCCGGAGGGAAGTTTCCCGGCAGAATAGCTCCGCCGGAGCTCTAGATTGCTTCTGCGCAGGTTCCGCCTCGAGACGGCGGCGCTTCATCCCGAAAGCTTCCTTATGATTTTTTCTAGGTCAAAACCTTTCATATAGCAGAAGATGGGCACCGGGGGCTGGCCAGGGGGGCCACAAGCTCAGGGGCCGCGCCCTGGGGGTAGGGCGCGCCCCCAGGCTTGTGGCCACCTGGTGGGTCCTCTTCTGATGTTTCTTCGCCGAATATTTTTTATATATTCCAAAACAATTCTCCGTAAAGTTTCAGGACATTTGGAGTTGTGCAGAATAGGTATCTCAGATTTGCTCCTTTCCAGTCCAGAATTCCAGCTACCGCCATTCTCTCTCTTCATGTAAATCTTGTAAAATAAGATAGAAAATGCATAAGTAGTGTACCATAATATGAAATAACAGTCCATAATGCAATAAATATCAACATAAAAACATGATGCAAAATGGACGTATCAGCGGCCCAATATCGCAAGCTGATGTCCGAACCCGCATAGCCCTACAGCGTCAGGACATGACGCCTTTCATTAAGCTTGGGTGCATCCTCCCGGATATGGTCTGATGGGATCAGTGCACTGCTTGCCGATGACAATGTGTTCATTTAATTAGTTGTTACTTTCTGTATGACGAAACTTTGGATGTCTCTGTATGACGAAACTGATGTAAATGGTGTTGCACTCTAGTTAATTAGTTTCGGTACGATGAATTTCGTTAAGTATGTTTACTATACGTTTCTTCTATTTCATAACTATTTCTCTCCACAGGCCGATGTATCTTATGTTGCATATTATCGTTGAACTCGCTTGATGATATATGTGCATCTCTGACAGGTATATAGATCAACGATGGCACTGAAGTGGTATGCCATGTAAATAGGGCATGTTCCGGGTGTGTACGACGAGTGGCCAGAGTGTCAAGCCTAACTGCACCGCTTCCCGGGTGGAAGCCAGAAAGGGTTTGATAGCAGAATGGAAGCCGAAGCTAGTTACTTGAGGTTCATAGCGCAACATAGGATTCAGAACCGGCACCGCAAGAACTACTACATAATCCCGCTTTTGCCCATCATGGTCGCTCTTCTCTCGTATGTCATAGTTTAGGTAGATGATGAAACATGTGTGTGCGGTGACAAGGTAAGAGACATGTGATAATTAACTTGTATCGCTATTTCAAGATGATGATGAGATCGACATCATTTGTGTTCGATAATGATGATATGATGAGACTATGTTGTACCACTTCGATGATGATGATGAGACATTCCTTTTCCATATAGTTTCAATGTATGTGTATGTTGTAATTGTATAAAACCTATAAAAATACAAATAGAATAGAATAAAAAAAGAAAATCCTAGCGGTAGCGAGGGGTTTTGGGGTAGTAGCAGCGCTGTCTTACCAGTAGCGTGGGTCCTAGAGCCGCGCTACAGAACACTAGACCATGATGGCGCGCATTGCCGCGCCCGTCCATTTGATAAAATGGTAGGAATTTAAGGAAATAAACTAAGACATGAAACATGGAAGTCAAATTTTCATCAAGCACAATGATGCACTAAAGGCCATAAACATGAAAAAATTCTTTTGGCGCAGTGGGCTTACAATATGCGTTAGTGGCCATGCAAATGTATGAAATGAAGATTACATGTCCAGGGCTACACTTGACATCACGAATTCAAATACAAGGAATGATATCGAAAAGGCACCTTTGGCATCTCAATTGCAGCAGCAGACCATCCTCCATTTTTCATAGTACTTTACTGTATGTTCGGAAATTGTGTTACTGCAAGGAAAATAACTGTAATGCTCGGTGCATGTTATCTCGCAATAACTTCTTGTGCTATATTGCAGTTGCTTAATTTTATGAAGAGAACTTGACGAAACCATGTCCTTCACATTTCCTAGTCACAGTGGCATACTTTATCTGTATGACACATCCATCAGTTAAGAGGAAAGTCTCCAACACAAACCATAGATCCTACACAAAACATGGTAATATTACCATGCATGCTGAATGAAGGTATCGTTCATATTACTTTCTTTGTTGTCATAGAACAGACCTGCAACTCAAGTGGAAGAAATAGCAGGCCATCAAAGCATCTTGAACTGCAAGCCAACATTACTCTTGCGATGTTCAGTGTGCAGTTTTACCGCCCTAAATTCTTCCTAACATTTTCATTTAGTTAAAACTGGAGACAGCGGTTCCAGTATATATGTTTGCAGCCAGCAAACAGGATGATTTAACAATCTAGCATGACACCCATATTCCAAGTCTATATATATATATATATATATATATATATATATATATATATATATATATATATATATATATATATATACCTATAATAAACCAAGGTGCGTTTCGCCAATTTTTTCATCCGTTCACCCATATTATATTTTTGAGATTTATTTTCTATCCAAGGTGGTACTATTTTTATGGTCCGTCCTAAAAATTATACCAAAAAGTTTAGAAAAAACGCTTGGGCCACGTTCGCAGTGCGCACTTAAGCCTGCTCCCGCCCCACAACATGTTGGGCCTCAGCCTGCTCTCTGCGGCCGTCTAGGTCCCTGATTGACACCCCACAAATGTGTTAAAAAATAAGGGCCAGCCAGGGATTCGAACTGAAGACCTCTTACTTCATAGGTGACTTATTAATGCAACAACCAACTGAGACAACTAATCGTTGTGGCTAAGACTAGGTTGTATTATATTTCTATGATTTCAAACAGGATTGGGCCTCGGGATGCGCTCTGGCTGCTGGGTGAGGTCCACCAGCGCACGTGTGTATATATATATAAAAAATCGTACCACTGAAAAAGTATGCCGTGATAAAAAAAATAGTATGTATTGATGCAGTTGTTGCACCGCTGGGCCTACTCAGCATAAAATCGCCGCAAAAAAAGCATAAAATCGCCGCAATAATAGGCCTTCTTTTATGCGCAGCGAGCCACACAACCATATTTCATGTTAAATTGTCCCACCTCGCTTCTTTAGACTGATTCTTTCCAGTTTATATACGTTCATAGTTGAGTTTGAATATCAGCAAGATCGCTAAAATAGACAATCAGGACCGCTGATTAAAGGAATCATGGGCTGTCTTGGAGGGTGTATTAAAGGAATGATGGATAGAGGATTGTGCAATGGAAAGATATTCACGTACATGCAAGAATGGATAATGGACGTGCACCCTCCATCGGTAGGATTTGTGGGCTGATGTGACGGTGTATTAAAGGAAGGATAGATTGGAGGATTGTGGAATGGAAGGATATTAACATACATGCAAAGCATGGATCGTGGACATGATGCATGACCCTTATGGGAAGGAATCGACTATGGAATTAATGGGATTGAGAAATCTATATATCCACCCCTACCGTGAATTTCCAAAAAAAAAATCCACCAATTTCTAAAAAATGTTCGTCTATTCTAGAATTGTTCGCCCATTCAAAAGAAAATGCTTAAAAACCGTTCACAATAAAAAAATGTTCATATTTTTTAATTTTGCTTGTAAATAGTAAAAAATGTTCACGATTTTTAAAAATGTTTTCAAATTTGTAAAAATGTTCACCAATGATCGATGTTATGTAGTTAAACAGTAATGCTTCTGAGTCCTTGTGACTATATACCCGCGTGAATTTTGAAGAATTAACTGCCGGGGTGGATCGGAATATTATAGTATGTTTTTTTTAAAATGTTTCTTGAAATTGCGAATAATTCTTTGAATTACCAAGTTTTTTGACAACCATGATTTTTTTTGAAAATGTGAACATTGCTTCAATTTGTGAATAATTTTTAAAAAGAAACATTTTCTTGCATTTGTGAACAAATTTTCAAAATCATGCGATGAGATGTGAACAAAATGTAGTTATCGCCATTGAAGATTATGAAGAAAAAAAATATCTCGTTGCAACGCACGGGCCCTTTTGCTATAGGATAAAAAATTGTGTTATCTTAGATGAAGCCCATAAGATCTCAAACCCAACAGGGCATTTGGATCGAAGCATCAAAATAACCACAAAATGAATTTAAGTCCTCTGCATGAAAAGACTTAAGTAGTACATCTTACCTCCAACAAATAATTTTGGGCATTAGGAGATGCAACACTTGGAATTACTTGCTTGGAACGGAAGTATAACAAACAAGTGTGGTTTTTCTACACCCACCCTTGGGGCACCCACGGTGCACCCACGCAAGAAAACATATCAAAACATTTTGAAAAAATCTAAAACTTTGTGAGAATGAGCATCAACAAATGTTAGAGAGGCTTGCCAATTTTGGTGGTCAAATGACATCCGAGGAGCTCTACACAAAAAAGACAAAATTACTGAAAATTTCTCAAAATGTACGTGCACTGTTTGACCAAAATTTGTAATTTTGTTTTTTTTTTTGTACAGTTTTCCTCGGATGTCGTTTGATGACCAAACTTGGCAAGCCTCTCTAACATTTGTTGATGATCATTTCCACAAAGTTTCTGATTTTTTTGAAATATTTTGGTATCTTTTCTTGCGTGGGTGCACCGTGGGTGCACCGAGAGGGGTTCAGCCACTAATTTCCCATAACAAATTTCTATTCTGAAAGTCATTTTCTCTGATGTTGTGACAAGTAAATAATGACCTCAGTGTATACAGTGTAAAATTGTCATATGGGAAATTTGGAAAACAAACAACTTTAAATTAGCAAAAGATTTTCTTAAAAAAATCTATAGTTGCAATTTAAGTACAAATTCAACAGTCCATCAAATCTACAGTTGAAGATTGGATTGTTTTTTGAGACACTTCTTGAAAGATTATGCAATTCAAGGTCTACAGAGAAAATATTAAATATTTTACTGCAGATACAATTCATCTAATTGACATAAGAAAAGTGTTACATACTTTTACTACGGCACAATTTAAGAACACCAAACTGAACATGTTTGAGCCACTTCTCTGGGCATTTTAAACTTGAAACTTCGAAGAAAATGAAGCCGTGGTGCTCACGCAACTGGGCAGTTGTTAGATTATTTATCCTGAAGTTGAACTCAAACCAAAGAGGAATGAGGAGGGACGAGCTGTACCTGAACGCGGATGTAGTGTCAGTGCTGAAGTCTCTATTATTTTTGCCCCACACGGATAGGGAACCCCAGCATCAGCATTAACACTATCTGAACACCTGCAAATTGTTTTATTAAAAGCTCTCGAAGTATGATATCTAGTACTGCTCTTCAAACCTGTTATGAACTTATGATGCCCCCAATGTTCCATTGTGATACTTGCATGAGTTAAAAAGGAGTGGCACCAGAACTAGTTGAAAGCAAAAGGAAAACCCTGACATCCAGAATCAACAAATTTTCCATAACAATATCACTTCATTGTTCCTAGAAGTCAACTACCTAAAGATTATCATGTCCATCGGAACAATAATTATGGACATGAATAATTCGAAATTAAAATGAGAGAATTGCAGATAAGCGCATAGTGTGTCATCTTTTCTCCAAAAATGCTACCATGCCAGCTAAAAGCAGTTCGTTGTCTATTCATGTCCCTTTCATTACCCAACCATTGTCTATCTGTCATGCCATCTTTTTTGTTGGTCCTTGTAAACAATACGGATTTCGTATGAAATGAAAAATACAGTCTAATAAATTGCACTTGAACCCAGTTACCTCTTGCCTGATGTCGTCGTGGCCACCATAATAATTTCTTCAATCATCGTTCAGCCTTCCATTCATTTGAAACTCTGAAAAAACACGCTGAAAAGAAAAAACACTTAGCGATGATCAAGGTAAACACACCCATAATTGGATCTGATCATGGAAAAAAATGGTACGTACGAGATTCAGTAAAGAAGAAGAAATAGGAGAATGTCCATTGCCCAGTCGGGTCTCATACATGAGAGGATCGCGAAGATAGGAAGCCCCAAAGAAATAGGTCACCACAGATCGATCCAAGCGAGAGTTGCAAGGATCACGTTCGTCATTTTCTCATCCCTTTTATTACCCAGCCATCACGTATGCTCATCCGTCATCCGGTGGATCAAGAACCATCGTGATAGATCGGACATCGGAGAGAAAATATTATACTTGTTCTTGATTCAGTCACGGCATACTTTGCCAAGTAGGTGAGATCCCTCCTCAAAATCATTTAGGAGAGTACAAACACAACACCTAGAATTTAAAATGGAGAGAGATCGGGTGAGGAGTAGAACAGGAATTCCGCGGACTTACGAAATCATTGAGGAATCAAAGTGGCCGGGAACAGTGGCGGCAGCTTCATCCCAATCGCCCACGCTGCCGCAGGAGGAGGCTGGGGCGGACGGTATCGTCGCGGGGTTCCGAGGGGATCACACCGTTTCTGGCCGTCGCGGGGTTCCAATTGTTGCAGCCGCCATCGCCGTAGATGGGGGAGAACAGGAAGTCGCTCTCGAACCGTCACTTTCGCATCCGCACAGGAACCACGCAAACGCGACCTAATGGGCCGGTTCCTTAGGCCCAATGGTCCAATCAACCAGAATGCTGCATTTCGGCCGTCGGAGTAGCCTCCCTAGGACAGCCAACCCACAAAACACAAACCTGGCGCACAGATTGGATCGGACGGCCAGAAACGGTGTGACCGAAAAAACGAACGGTCCAAACATCTGATGGCGTGAGAGGGCAGGGTTTAGGTGCAGTTTTACTATCCTTAATTAGCAGCAGCGATGGCCAGAAGCACGCTACTGGTAGGTATAGCTAGCAGTAGCACTGGGTAAGAACCGCGCTACTTCTAAAAGTTAGCTGTAGCGCTAGCCAATAAACCAGCGCCACTACTAGGGTTTTCCCTAGTAGTGAGGGGATGCCATCCGGGGCATCCCCAAGCTTATATGCTTGAGTCTTCCTTGAATATTACCTTGGGATGCCTTGGGCATCCCCAAGCTTAGGGTCTTGCCACTCCTTATTCTCCTCATATTGATGTCTCACCCAAAACTTGAAAACTTTAATCACACAAAACTTAACAAAACTTCGTGAGATGCGTTAGTATGATAAAGAGCAAATCATTCACTTTGGTACTGTCAAGACAAGATTCATAATTGTTCTCACATAATGCCTACTATAACCTATCATTTCTACAACTTATATTGACCAATATAAGTCACAGAAACTATAAAACAAGCAAACTATGCATCAAAAACAGAATATGTCAAAAACAGAACAGTCTGTAATGATATGAACAAACACCATACTTCTGTAACTCCAAAAAATCTGAAAATTAGGAAAACCTGGGCAAATTGTATAAAAATAATGTGTAAGAAAGTTCATAATTTTATCACGTTCCAGTGAATCACAGTAATTCCAGCACTAGGCGCAAAAGTTTCTATTTTTGCACAGAATCAAGTCAACTATCATCCACACTATCCCAAAGGCTTTACTTGGCACTTTATTGAATCAAAAGCTATAAAACATAATTACTACAGTAACTTAATCATGTGAACACACAAAAGCAGTAGGTATAATTATTGGGTTGTCTCCCAATAAGCACTTTTCTTTAATGCCTTTTTAGCTAGGCATGATGATTTTAATGATGCTCACATAAGAATAGGAACTGAAGCACAAAGAGAGCATCATGAATCACATGGCAAGACCATTTAAGCCTAACACACATCCTATGCATAGGTATTTTGTGAGCGAACAATTTATGGGAGCAAGAATCAACTAGCATAGGAAGGCAAAACAATTATAACTTCAAAACTGTCAACACATAGAGAGGAAACTTGATATTATTGAAAAGGCTACAAGCATATGTTCCTCTCTCATAATAATTTTCAGTAGCATCATGAATGAATTCAACAATATAACTACCACATAAAGCATTCTTTTCATGATACATAAGCATAGAAATTTCATTACTCTCCACATAAGCGAATTTATTCTCGTCAATAATAGTGGGAGAAAATTCAATAAAATAACTATCATGAGATACTTGATTGACATAACCAAACTGAATATTAAAATCATGATGACAAGTCTCATGGTTATCATTATTCTTTATATCATAAGTGTCATCACAATAATCATCATATATAGCAACTTTGTTGTCATAATCAATTGAAACTTCTTCTAAAATAGTGGATTCAACATTAAATAAAATCATGACCTCTCCAAATCCACTTTTATCATTATTCCAATAAGATTCAACACCCTCCAAAATAGTGGGATCATTATTACCTAGAGTTGACACTTTTCCAAACCCACTTTCATCATTGTAATCATCATAAAAGGAGGCATGCTATCATCATAATAAATTTGCTCATCAAAACTTGGGGGACTAAAAATATCATCTTCATCAAATATAGCATCCCCAAGCTTATGGCTTTGCATATCATTAGCATCATGGATATTCATAGAAAGCATACTAACAACATTGCAATCATGCTTATCATTCAAGGATTTTATGCGAAACATTTTATTGAATTCTTCTTCTAACACTTTGGCACAATTTTTCGATCCATCATAAAGATAAAGAACTTGATGCAGCTTCAATTCCATTTTTCTGTAGTTTTCTTTTATAAGCCAAACTAGTGATAAACAAGAAACTAAAATATTCAATTGCAAGACCTAAAGATATACCTTCAAGCACTCACCTCTGCGGCAACGGCGCCAGAAAAGAGCATGATTTCTACTATGAAACTTTATTTTTTGTAGATTCTGTTGGGCCTCCAAGCGCAGAGTTTTGTACGACAGCAGCAAATTTCCCTCAAGTGGATGACCTAAGGTTTATCAATCTGTGGGAGGCGTAGGATGAAGATGGCCTCTCTCAAACAACCCTGCATCAAATACAAGAAATCTCTTGTGTCCCCAACACACCCAATACAATGGTAAAATGTATAGGTGCACTAGTTCGGCGAAGAGATGGTGATACAAGTGTAGTATGGATAGTAGATGTAGGTTTTTGTAATCTGAAAATATAAAAATAGCAAGGTAGAAAGTGACAAAAGTGAGCACAAATGCTATTGCAATGCTTAGAAACAAGGCCTAGGTTCATACTTTCACTAGTGCAATCTCTCAACAGTGCTAACATAATTGAATCTTATAAAGATCCCTCAACGTGCGACAAAGAATCACTCCAAAGTTTCTATCGGAGAAAGTAGGTCAAAAACATGTATCAACCTATGTGCCTAGATTACCCCAATGTCACCACGGGAGTTAGCAAGTTGAATACCCAAACATACATCAATTAACTCAATAGAACACCCCATTTTCACCGCGAGTATCCACATGCAAGACATATATCAAGTGATCTCAAATCCAATATTCAATCCAGCATAACAAAACCTCAAAGAGCAAGACTCAATTCATCACAACAAGATAGAGAGGGGAAAACACCATATGATCCAACTATATTAACAAAGCTCATGGTACATCAAGATCGTGCCAAATCAAGATCACGAGAGAGATAGATAGATAGAGAGAGAGAGAGAGGGAGGGATCAAACACATAGCTATTGGTACGTACCCTTAGCCCTGAGGGTGAACTACTCCATCCTCGTCATGGAGACCGCCGGGATGATGAAGATGGTCTGCGATGATGATTTCCCCCTCCGGCAGGGTGCGGAACAAGGCTCCACATGACATCGCTTTGAAACAGAGGCTTGCAGCGGCAGAGCGGAAGTTCTAGGTTTCTTTCTGGGGGTTTTGGTATTTATAGGAATTTTTGGCATCAGTTTCACATTAGGTGGGCCCACGAGGGACCGACAAGCTCAAGGGGTGCACCCAAGGGGGGTGGGCGTGCCCCCCGGGCTTGTGGCTCCCTTGGTACATCTCCGGTACTCCGTGGGTCTCTTTTGGTCCATAAAAGATCACCGTAAAGTTTCGTGGCATTTGGACTTCGTTTGGTAGTGATTTTCTGAAAAGTCAAAAACATGCAGAAAACAGCAACTAGCACTAGGCACTAGATCAATTGGTTAGTTCCATAAAATAATATAGAAGTGCACCAAAACCATATAAAATTGTTGTAAACATGGCATGAATACTTCATAAATTATAGATACATTGGAGATGTATCAGGTCTAGATCTATCAATACTACGGTAAGCCTCCAGCGGTATTGGTCGCTAAGCAATGCCTCAAAGGGATAAGGTTAACAAATGAAAAATTGAATCTCACAAGCGAAAGGATAGTGTAGTATTTTCATGTTCCATGGGCCTCCCTCGTTCCGGCACGGTCTAATCCTGCATCTCATCCATCTTCCTTCTCTTTCGCCCCCGAGGCCAGTGAGGCGAGCCCCCATTCCCGTCGATAGCGCCGTTGCTACCAAATGCTACTTGTGAGCTGCGTTGGGATTTTCCCTGAAGAGGAGAGGTGATGCAGTACATTAGAGATAAGTATTTCCCTCAGTGAAAACCAAGGTTTATCGAACCAATAGGTGAATCACGCAAAGCCTCGCGAACAGCACCTACACACACAAAAGCAAATACTTGCACTCAACGCGGGCAAGAGGGTTGTCAATCCCCTTGGACTCGTTACTTGCAAGGATTAAATCTGGTATAGGTAGATGGATAAATTGCAAAGTAAAATAAAAGTAAATAAATTGCAGCAAAGTAATTTTGGTTTTTATAATATGGTAAAAGTAGACCCGGGGGCCATAGTTTTCAATAGAGGCTTCTCTCTCGAACACATAGCATATGGTGAGTGAACAAATTACTGTTGGGCAATTGATCGAATAGCGCATAGTTATGACGTATTCACGTCAATGATCATGTATATAGGCATCAAGTCCAAGACAAGTAGACCGACTCCTGCTTGCATCTACTACTATTACTCCACCAATCGACCGCTATCCAACATGCATCTATGGTATTAAGTTCATGAAAAACGGAATAACGCCTTAAGCAAGATGACATGATGTAGACAAAGTAAACCCAATCAATATGAATAAAACCCAGTGTTTTGCCCTTAATGGCAACAACACAAATACGTGTCTTGTCCCCTTTTGTCACTAGGATATAGAGCACTGCAAGATTGAACCCATTACAAAGCACCTCTCCCACAAAAGATAAATTAATCTAGTTGGCCAAACAAAATGGATAGATCAGAGAGAAATACAAATCTATAACAATCATGCATAATATAGTTCAGAAAAGACTCAACTACTTTCAATGAATAATCTTATCATAAACCCACAATTCATCGGATCCAAACAAACACGCCGCAAAAGAAGATTACATCGGATAGAACTCCAAGAAGATCAAGGAGAACATGGTATTGAAGATCAAACCGATAGAGGGCCGACGCACGCTAGCCCCAGGATAAGACCTGGCGAACGTCAAAGACATGATACATCAATTCCAGGCACAAAATGGCTTTATTATATAAAATGGAGTATTACAATACTGTTGCTTACAACAATATTACATAGCTCCAAGGCTAACTAAAATGGCAGCGAAGGTCTTGGTTCAGTGGCAACGACGTCTCTGGCTGGGCTCCACAACACACAGGACTGGCTGGGTTACGATCTAGCACGACGGATCTCCTCCTGCAACTGGCCACGTTCAAGGCCAGGTGAGTACTTTGAATGTACTCGCAAGACAACCAAATACATAGCATCCAAACAAGCAGATGACAAAGCAAGCCCTATGCTATGCAAGAATTTATTCTAAACATGGCATGGAATTAACAGGAAAACATGGATCAAGCATGGCATAACATAGATCTGGCATATAATCTACATAGCATAGCCTGGCAATGATCACAATAGGTGCTCAAAGTGCTTACTGTTACCGATTACCAACTTACTCTCTTCTAGGTTGTCCCACAACCCTCAAAATACTCATGATCCATTGGGCACTTCCGAACATAAGACAAGTTCTTCCATCATTATTATTACTGTTACGGTTGACCACCTAGTGAGGTCTGGACGGGCTGTCCAATACCGTGGACGCGGCTATTCGAATAGATTTTTCACTCTACAGAGGTTGCGCACTTTACCCACACCATGGAGTACCCGGCCTCGTACTTAGTACATGTTCCCATTCGGGTGGACCGGTGTTACTCCAACGAAACCTGCCTAACCCATGACTCCTCCACCGTACCGCCGGCAATCATTCTCCCCCGGAGTCCTGCCCTGGGTGGCCCCTGTGTCACTCCTGACACCTGCCACCGTCGTGGCCAAACAACTGTCCCAAATGGGGACTCCCGGGCTAAACATATAACTGGGCTCACAAGGTTATCGCCACCTACCTGATCAGGGTAGCACGCACGCATAACCTTCCCTAGTTGGCGGTACCGATGAAAGAGCACAAAGATAGACCAAGTCAAGGCCGTCCCATACTGGCAAATGTGGTTGCACGAATAACCCCGGACAGGTGACTCTGGATCAACCGACTAGGTTTAGTTTATAAATTTAATTCAACATCTTCATCATCGCACCATTACATCAATAATTATAAGCGCGAACAATCACTTAACAACAGCATAGCAAAATCATAACAACGTTGACAACATGGCATGAGATCAAATCATGGTACTAACATGATAATGGTGTTAACAAGATTCTTGCTAGAATGGCAAAATAAGGCATGAAAACAAGTCATGACATTAGATGGAAAAGTAATGCTAACATCTAATACAGATGACATAACAGGTGTATGCAAGTGCAGACTAGCAGGCGATACAGATGTACTATGATAAACACACAGGGTGCAACCAAAGTCATCACGCAAGTCCGGAGCTCATGATAAGAGGTTGGCTTGCCTGGGGGTCGATGAATACGCCGGGAGGAAGTGCGATAAAACTCCGGAAAGATTTGCCGGAAAAGTTCCCTTTCGAAGAGGTTGATCGAAGGGCAAGGGCAAAATGGTCATTTTCATGGTGTGAAAACATTATGAAAATGATGCCATCGGAACGGGTTCGTCGAACTGAAGGCGTGGGCGTTAGTTTTACCTCAATCAGAGTTATGGTCGCGGAGAAACGGCCGTTCGTTCGTTAAGTGATAAAACAGACAAACTCTGTCCATTCTGGCGCTTAACGAGTGAATGTTTACTAAATAGTAGGTTCGGCCGCCGGCTGGAAAGTAAAAGCGCATTTCTGGGAATACGTCTTCGGTTAACCGAATACGCATTCTGCAGAATGCGTCTCCACTTACCGGCTGGGCCCGGGCTAGCACTCACTTACGGGTGGGCCCCGCCCCATCCCTTTCCTCTCTACTCCCCTGGGTCGTCCCTATCCCCGACAGAAGCAGGGACAGGGGTGGCCGGCCGCCGGCGTAGTCGATGAACGGCGGCACAGGAGGGCCCGCCGAGGGTCTCCTTGGAACCGGGGTACCACGCCGCCTCTAGTGGCGGTTGCAGGGTCCCAGGGGTCGCTCTGTAGCGCCGTCGCCGTGGGCCGATGTGCGGTGGCCGACGGGCACCCGCGGGACTACTCCGGCAACATCTCCTCGAGGAAGATGGGGACGGCGGTGGGTTGCGGGTGCTTGGGAAGGGCCACGGTCAAGGATAGAGAGGAGGGGGAGAGGGCCATGGCAGGAGGTGGCCGAGGAATCGGGCGGCGGCCTCGCGGCCATGGAAGCGGCAGAGAGCTCGGGGAGCTTGGCTGAGGGGGCGAGGGGATTGCTGGTGCGGAGGAGGGGCTCAGGAATGCTACTTATAGCCGCGGAGAGGAGCTCTAGAAGGCGGCTGAAGCTCCGGGAAGGGTTGTGCCGTGTAGGCGATCTGGCGGCGAATCGAGGTCGGCAGAGACGTCCACGAGCTAGGGGACAAGGGGGAGAGGTGACCGGATGGCATAAACGAGTGGTGGGCAGCTCGTCGGTGCTCCCGGACGAGCTGCGGCCTGCAGGAAGTGGCCTCCCGAAGGATCTAGTTCCCAGAGCACCGATTCTGCCGACAACGTCGACGGTCACCACCGGCACCACGTGCACTTGGCGCCAAAATGCAATAAAACCATGTATGGAGTGTTCTCCTCTCTTCCTGGGGTTTACCTATGTAGCTGGAAGCCATGGGAGAGGTCTGAAGTGACTAAACCAAGGTCAAACAGTTTATGACAGCAGAGTGTTTGACACGTGCTATGGCCACCATAGTGTACCTCTTGGCATGATCTTGTGCAGAGGTTGATCATCCACTAAGGTGACCAACTTGGCAAAGTTTCAGCTCAAATGGGCAAAGCTAGAGGCTACTTCCTTTGTAACCTTGCCCACAGACCAGAAATGAAG
This sequence comes from Thinopyrum elongatum, assembly GCA_011799875.1. Classification (NCBI taxonomy): domain Eukaryota; kingdom Viridiplantae; phylum Streptophyta; class Magnoliopsida; order Poales; family Poaceae; genus Thinopyrum; species Thinopyrum elongatum. The sequence continues at coordinate 121,650,989 of CM022303.1, read as the reverse complement.
ATGAGGATGCTGGGGTCAAATGGCTGGTTGGATTTGGATAATTTTTGGTGGAGAGTGATTATATGGTCATAAGAACTGTCTGGAAAAGTTTCAGCCCAAATTGATCATCTATGAAGGTACTTCCTTCACAATGATACAATCTGAACAGAAATTTAGATTATTTACTGAGGAAAATTGGCTAAATAAAATGGACTGGTTTTTGGTATCCAGAGGTTATTTATCAATGCCAATCACCCTGAAAATTTTCAGCCCAAAAAGATCAAATGAGCAAGCACTTCGTTTGCAAACTGGAAATCTAGACAGAATTTGCAAATGGATGTTGTGCTCAAAATTTAACTGGTGGAACTTGAGATCTTGATAGAAATGGTGAATATATGGATAGGATAAGCTCCACAAATTATTTGGGATTTTTCCTAGCTACCAAAATGGTAGTTCCTTTGGAAAGGCCACAAATTGAAATATTTGCTTTAAATAGAAAAATGCAATTTCCCTTACTTAATTATGGCCAATATTTTTATGTGAGCTTAATATGATCACAAAGAATATCTCCACAAGTTTTCATGAACTTTGGAGATGAATAGATATTTTCCTGGATTTAATTCCTCAGAAAGGCAGAAAAAGAAATTAATTCTGGATTAGAAATATTGCATATGACTAGGCAATATTTTTACACATCTAGGGATTATGAGTGAAGGATGATCTCTGGGAATTTTGGGAGGGTTGACAGAGCAAGGAAAATGATAGCTCCTTTGTAAACACCAAGGTAGGATTTCCAGTTCCAATATTTTGGAACTAGGGTTTCAATGGGATTCGGGGTTTACTGGCAAGAGCTTGGCTGGCACAAGAGCATGGGAAAGGCACTGAGAGATTGAGGATTGTCTGGATTCACCTGGTCACTCACCAGATTCCAGAGGAAAAAATTTGGGAGGGAAAAGCTAGGAAGGAATAACAGCACAAAAATCGATAACCTGATTTTTGGGGTGTTACAAACCTTCCCCCCTTAAGAGAATCTCGTCCTCGAGATTCCTAGGGTTAGCTCAAAACAATTATTACGCCTCCTGGAAAACCTCTGGGTTGGGTCTTAACCTGGCAGTTGAAAACAACCGAGTTAAGAGTACCGAAAATTGGTACACCCAGATCGAGATACGGATATCGCCGGATCTACTCCACAAGTAGGGGCCGCTGGGTTCTCTCATAGCCCTGACATTTTTAGAAAAAGCAGAATTTCCTTTTTCCAAAAATGCTCGGGGTACCACAATGAACAGTGGCCTCTCTTGCTGACAGGTGGGCCTAGGGCCCACTGGCAGCCTTCTTCTTCATTCTCTGGCCAACGGCTCTCTCTCGCTCCAGCGCTGTCCTGAGTGCGGCTAGGCACTGCGCACGCCTAGCTCCTGGGGCATAAAGCACCCTACGACGATAGTGCGCGGCGTGCATGAGGCCGACGCAGAGAGCACTCCCATCGCGGGCCAGTGCCAAGCGGCACTGCTCGCAGATTCGCCTCCTCGATGCCCATGATCGAGCGACGTGCGGTTCTCCTGGACCTCGCTCACCGTACACCGGACTTGGGCTATAAAACGACCGTAGTTTTCTTCTCTCTTCCACCTCGCATGCTACCTCACCTCTTCTTCCTCTTCTCTTTCTCCTTCTGGTTGCAGGAGCGCGAGGCGAGGTGTTAATGGCGGACGTGGGTTCGGAGCTGATCACCATCCTCTTGGTGAGTCTGCTGGCGGCATTGGTTGGCTCCTCGCTGCTGTTGTGTGCGATGATCCTCGATGATCGCCAGGATGCCGCTACCCAAGTGGTGGCTCCCTGAGGCGGTGGTGATCATGAGGACTAGGCATCGATGCAGGGACCACCCTGCTGGTAACTCCTCGTCGAGCAGCATCCACAATGAGTGGTTGCTGGGGGAGAATCGGGGTTTAGATCTTGGATTGGAAAGGTTGTAACGGTTTATGTTGCAATAAAATTTCTCAGAATTTCTCCGAGATTGCAACCGGGTTCTGGGAAAAGATTTTGGGGACCGGGGAATTATTGGGGAGAACTGGCTCTCCAGAATGCTGGGTTCGGGAAAACTGGCAAATGGAGTAGGCACAGATATGTATGGATAGGTGGTTTTGCACTATACCCGAGTACTGCAGCGGCTGTACTCAGGAGAAGGAACTTGGCGTGCAGACATTGCTCACACGATACACATGCAATCTATTCATACTAATATGCAAGCAAATGCAGAATGCATACAATAGCAAAATGCAGACAGAAGAAAGAAACATACCGAGCAGATTACACTAAGGTGTTTTAATGCTAGTGGGTGTATGTACTCCTGGTATACATACACCTACACCAGCTCGCATTTCATTAGGGACACTGGGCGAGTCCAATGTTATTAGGTGTAAGTGTTCTACTGACTAAAATCTTGTTAAGCATCCTCTGCCAGCTCTGTTAAACATTTCTGCTTAACAGAGAGATAGATGAACAAAATACACAGAGCAAAAAGACATACACAGCATTACAACAGCACACAGGCACAAGCAATACAAGCATACAACAACGCGCAACCTTACTAAGCAGCTAACAGCAACAACTCACTCCGAACTACAGGGTCCTAATCCTAGATGCGAGCAAAGAAACAGTCTTCGCAACATACATACTCGCGGCATTTCCTGGCTACACTCACTGCCGGAGCCACGAATGGGCCTACTCTTGCTGGGGCTCTCCTGGGGGACAAAGGCTGAGCCAACTTCCATCTTCATCGTCGGACACCTCTATGGGTTGGGGCTCAATTGCTGGAGCTGCAGCCAGAACTCGACGGAACACATCCCGACGACAAAGACGCTGAATAGCTCCTCGAATTGAATTTGGGTGAATGATGCCGGGTAGACATGGGTTCATAGATTGCGAGGGTGGTACTAGCTGCGAAGGTGGCACTGGGTTTGGCAGCAGGGAACGGGTAGTCTGGGATGCAGTTTGACGGGCTGCACGGTATGCTTCCGGAATAACCCGAGTGGTGTCACGGTCAATGGATTTAAACTCTCCAAGAATGCCGAAGAGCAGTAGTCCCTGAGCAGCAATGAACTGAACCAGGGGAGCTATTGCTGGGTCAGCGTCTCCCACTGTGCTAGAGAACTCGCAACCTACGTCGGATGAAGAGAGAAAATAGTGGAACTCCTGCATCTCCGCTACTTGCGAAAACTGGAAACGAAGATGGGTGATGGCTTCCGCGGCAGCTATCTGGACAGCCAACGCGGGGGTGGGCATGGGTTTGCCCCAAAAATTCATGGGCTTCCCATCCACTGCTGGACCTGGGTTGATATGCGTCTTCGCATAGAATCGGCAAAGGTGGGGAACGGGGTCCGATTGGAACACCAGATACACCAGAGTAGCACTACAGCCAAGGGCTTGGGTGAGCATACTTGAAAGGATGGGTGGAAAGCCGGGATAACCATCAGCCAAAGTTCGGCTATGGAAAGTGGGTGCTCTGGAAGAACTAGCCATGGCTGCGGGTTTGGGGATACTAGCCTGGGTTCTCTTGCGGGGATCTGGCTTACTGAATGGAGAGGGCTACGACTTGCAGGTGGAAGGTGGTTAAATGGGCAGTCGGGCTAGGACACACTAGCATGGCGTGGATCCTTCTCGTGCTGGGCAGAAGATACGCCAACACGGCCGACAACTGGGTAGGGTCGCGGTCTAATCCAGGGTGGCTGGGTGGCGGACAGCTGGGTAGGGACACGTCAATTCTGACTGTGCCGCCTGTTGATCAACAGTGGCCGTGTCAGATACCAGCGATGGGTAAACTCTATAGGGCTCACTACCGGTTGAAAATAGGGGTGATTTGGTGCTAGGGTAACCTACAGCCAGCCTGGCCGCTCTGATACCACGTCCTGTGGCACCCCGATAGAGGGCCGACGCACGCCAGCCCCAGGATAAGACCTAGCGCACGTCAAAGACATGATACATCAATTCCAGGCACAAAATGGCTTTATTATATAAAATGGAGTATTACAATACTGTTGCTTACAACAATATTACATAGCTCCAAGGCTAACTAAAATGGCAGCGAAGGTCTTGGTTCAGTGGCAACGACGTCTCTAGCTGGGCTCCACAACACATAGGACTGGCTGGGTTACGATCTAGCACGACGGATCTCCTCCTGCAACTGGCCACATGCAGGGCCAGGTGAGTACTTTGAATGTACTCACAACACAACCAAATACATAGCATCCAAACAAGCAAATGACAAAGCAAGCCCTATGCTATGCAAGAATTTATTCTAAACATGGCATGGAATTAACAGGAAAACATGGATCAAGCATGGCATAACATGGATCTGGCATATAATCTACATAGCATAGCCTGGCAATGATCACAATAGGTGCTCAAAGTGCTTACTATTACCGATTACCAACTTACTCTCTTCTGGGTTGTCCCACAACCCTCAAAATACTCAAGATCCATTGGGCACTTCCGAACATAAGACAAGTTCTTCCATCATTATTATTACTGTTACGGTTGACCACCTAGTGAGGTCTGGAAGGGCTGTCCAATACCGTGGACGCGGCTATTCAAATAGATTTTTCGCTCTGTAGAGGTTGCGCACTTTACCCACACCGTGGAGTACCCGGCCTCGTACTTAGTACATGTTCCTATTCGGGTGGACCGGTGTTACTCCAACGAAACCTGCCTAACCCGTGATTCCTCCACCGTACCACCGGCAATCATTCTCCCCCGGAGTCCTGCCCTTAGTGGCCCCTGTGTCACTCCTAACACCTGCCACCGTCGTGGCCAAACAACTGTCCCAAACGGGGACTCCCGGGCTAAACATATAACTGGGCTCACAAGGTTATCGCCGCCTACCTGATCAGGGTAGCATGCAGGCATAACCTTCCCTAGTTGGCGGTACCGATGAAAGAGCACAAAGCTAGACCAAGTCAAGGCCGTCCCATACCGGCAAATGTAGCTGCACGAATAAGCCCGGACAGGTGACTCTGGATCAACCAACTAGGTTTAGTTTATAAATTTAATTCAACATCTTCATCATCGCACCATTACATCAACAATTATAAGCGCAAACAATCACTTAACAACAGCATAGCAAAATCATAACAACGTTGACAACATGGCATGAGATCGAATCATGGTACTAACATGATAATGGTTTTAACAAGATTGTTGCTAGCATGGCAAAATAAGGCATGAAAACAAGTCATGACATTAGATGGAAAAGTAATGCTAACATCTAATACAGATGACATAACAGGTGTATGCAAGTGCAGACTAGCAGGCGATACAGATGTACTACGATAAACACACAGGGTGCAAGCAAAGTCATCACGCAAGTCTAGAGCTCATGATAAGAGGTTGGCTTGCCTGGGGGTTGATGAATACGCTGGGAGGAAGTGCGATAAAACTCCGGAAAGATTTGCCAGAAAAGTTCCCTTTCGAAGGGGCTGATCGAAGGGCAAGGGCAAAATGGTCATTTTCAAAGTGTGAAAACATTATGAAAATGATGCCATCGGAACGGGTTCGTCGAACTGAAGACGTGGGCATTGGTTTTACCTCAATCGGAGTTATGGTCGCGGAGAAACGACCGTTCGTTCGTTAAGCGATAAAACAGACAAACTCTGCCCATTCTGGCGCTTAACGAGTAAACGTTTACTAAATAGCAGGTTCGGCCGCCGGCTGGAAAGTAAAAGTGCATTTCTGGGAATACGTCTTCGGTTAATCGAATACGCATTCTACAGAATGCGTCTCCACTTACCGGCTGGGCCCGGGCTAGCACTCACTTACGGGTGGGCCCCGCCCCATCCCTTTCCTCTCTCCTCCCCTGGGTCGTCCTCATCCCCGACAGAAGCAGGGACAGGGGTGGTCGGCCGCCGGCGCAGTCGATGAACGGCGGCACGGGAGGGCCCGCCGAGGGTCTCCATGGAACCGGGGCACCACGCCGCCTCTGGTGGCGGTTGCAGGGTCCCAGGGGTCGCTCTGTAGCGCCGTCGCCGTGGGCCGATGTGTGGTGGCCGACGGGCACCCGCGGGACTACTCCGGCAACATCTCCTTGAGGAAGATGGGGACGGCGGCGGGTTGCGGGTGCTTGGGAAGGGCCCCGGTGAAGGATAGAGAGGATGGGAGAGGGCCATGGCAAGAGGTGGCCGAGGAATCTGGCGGCGGCCTCGCGGCCATGGAAGTGGCAGAGAGCTTGGTGAGCTCGGCTGAGGGGGCGAGGGGATTGCTGGTGCGGAGGAGGGGCTCGGGAACACTACTTATAGCCGCGGAGAGGAGCTCTAGATGGTGGCCGAAGCTCTGGGAAGGGTGGTGCCATGGCGGCGATCCGGCGGCGAATCAAGGTCAGCAGAGACATCCACAAGCTAGGGTACAAGGGGGAGAGGTGACCGAACGGCATAAATGAGTGGTGGGCAGCTCGTCGGTGCTCCCGTATGAGCTGCGGCCTGCAGGAAGTGGCCTCCCGAAGGATCTGGTGCCCAGAGCACCGATTCTGCCGACAACGTCGACGGTCACCACCGGCACCACGTGCACTTGGCGCCAAAACGCAATAAAACCATGTCTGGAGTGTTCTCCTCTCTTCCTGGGGTTTACCTATGTATCTGGAAGCCACGGGAGAGGTCTGAAGTGACTAAACCAAGGTCAAACAGTTTATGACAGTAGAGTGTTTGACACGTGCTATGGCCACCACAGTGTACCTCTTGGCATGATCTTGTGCAGAGCTTGATCATCCACTAAGGTGACCAACTTGGCAAAGTTGCAGCTCAAATGGGCAAAGCTAGAGGGTACTTCCTTTGTAACCTTGCCCACTGACCAGAAATGAAGATGTGGATGCTAGGGTCAAATGGCTGGTTGGATTTGGATAATTTTTGGTGGAGAGTGATGATATGGTCATAAGAACTGTCTGGAAAAGTTTCAGCTCAAATTGATCATCTATGAAGGTACTTCCTTCACAATGATACAATCTGAACAGAAACTTAGATTATTTACTGAGGAAAATTGGCTAAATAAAATGGACTGGTTTTTGGTATCCAGAGGTTATTTATCAATGCCAATCACCCTGAAAAATTTCAGCCCAAAAAGATCAAAGGAGCAAGCACTTCCTTTGCAAACTGGAAATCTGGACAGAATTTGCAAATGGATGTTGTGCTCAAAATTTAATTGGTGGAACTTGTGATCTTGATGGAAATGGTGAATATATGGATAGGATAAGCTCCATAAATTATTTGGGATTTTTCCTAGCTACCAAAATGGTAGTTCCTTTGGAAAGGCCCCAAATTGAAATATTGGCTTTAAATAGAAAAATGCAATTCCCCTTATTTAATTATGGCCAATATTTTTATGTGAGCTTAATATGATCACAAAGAATATCTCCACAAGTTTTCATGAACTTTGGAGATGAATAGATATTTTCCTGGATTTAATTCCTCAGAAAGGTAGAAAAAGAAATTAATTCTAGATGAGAAATATTGCATATGACTTGGCAATATTTTTACACATCTAGGGCGTATGAGTGAAGGATGATCTCTGGGAATTTTTGAAGGGTTGGTAGAGCAAGGAAAATGATAGCTCCTTTGTAAACACAAAGGCAGGATTTCTAGTTCCAATATTTTGGAACTAGGGTTTCAATGGGATTCGGGGTTTACTGGCAAGAGCTTGGCTGGCACAAGAGCATGGGAAAGGCACTGAGAGATTGAGGATTGTCTGGATTCACCTGGTCACTCACCAGATTCCAGAGGAAAAAATTTGGGAGGGAAAAGCTAGGAAGGAATAACAGCACAAAAATCGATAACCCGATTTTTGGGGTGTTACACAAAGAGAGAGAAGAAGCCATGTAGCTACTAGCTATGGACCCGTAGGTCTGTGGTGAACTACTCACGCATCATCGGAAGGTAGCAAGGATGATGTACATGCCCTCCTTGGTCGATTCCCCCTCCGGCAGTGAACCAGAGAAGGCCTCCAGATGGGATCATGGAAGAACAGAAACTTGAGGCGGCGGGAAAACGGTTTCAGGTGGCTCTCTGTTGGTTTCTCAATATTTGAGAATTTATAGAAGTGGAATTAGGTCAGAAGGAGCCTCATGGGGCCCACAAGGTAACAGGGCGCAACCCCCCAGGGCGTGCCCTGTTACCTTGACATCTCTTCGTCCGCCGTCTGCTCTCCTCCCGAAGCTTCTAGGGTCTCTTGTCCAAAAAAAATCGTCAAAAAGTTTCGTAGCGTTTGGACTCCGGTTGGTACTGATTTTTTGGAAAACCAAAAACATGCAGAGAACAGGAACTGGCACTAGGCATTGGGTTAATAGGTTAGTCCCAAAAAATGATATAAAATAGCATAAAAAGACATATAAAGTATCCAAGATTGATAATATAATAGCATGAAACAATCAAAAATTATAGCTATGAGACGTATTAGCATCCCCAAGCTTAATTCCTACTCGTCCTCGAGTAGGTAAATGATAAATATAGAATTTTAAATGTGAAATGCTACCTAACATGTGTATCATGTAATTTCTTTTACGATATGAACATTAAGATCCGAGTGATTCAAAGCAATAGTCTATAATTTGGTATAAAGACATCATTACTCAGGCATACCAACAAACAATCATGTCTTTCAAAATAAAAATGCTAAACAATGTTAGCCCTACATAATCATATAGCCTTGTCATGCTTGGTCTTCCTAACATAAAGTATTAATCAAGAACTACCCCGATGACAAGATGAGCAATTGGATCATACTTTTGAGCGTGCTTCAGCATTTTCAACCTCACGCAATACATGAGCGCGAGCCATGGACATAGCACTGTGGGTGGAATAGAATGTGCTGGTAGATATTAATAAGGAGAAGTCAAAAGGAAGATAGTCTCGCATCGACGTGGCTAATCAATGAGCTATGGAGATGCCCATCAATTGATGTCAACACGAGGAGTAGGCATTGCCATGCAACAGATGCACTAGGAACTATAAGTGTATGAAAGCTCAATGGAAACTAAGTGGGTGTGCATCCAACTTGCTTGCTCATGAAAACCTCGGACATTTGAGGAAGCCCATCATCGGAATATACAGGCCAAGTTCTATAACGTTAAATTCCCACTAGCTAGTATATGAAAGTGACAACATAGGAGACTCTCTATATGAAAAACATGGTGCTACTCTGAAGCACAAGTGAGGAAAAGGATAGTAATATTGCCCCTTCTCTCTTTTTCTCTCATTTTTTTGTTGGGCTCTTTTTGGCCTCTCTTTTTTCTTTTTTTAATTTTTTGTCCGGATTCTCATCCCGACTTATGGGGTAATCATAGTCTCCATCATCCTTTCCTCACTGGGACAATGCTCTAATAATGATGATCATCACACTTTTATTTACTTACAACTCGATAGCTAGAATAATATGACTCTATATGTATGTCTCTGGCAGTGTACCAGGCTGTGCAATGATGATAGCGTAACATGTATGATAATGATGAACGGTGGCTGAGCCACAAATACTATGTCAGCTATATGATCATGCAAAGCAATAGGACAATGAATGTGTATGTCATGAAAACAGAACAGTGTAAATTGCATGGCAATATATCTCGAAATGGCTATGGAAATGCCATAATAGGTAGGTATGGTGGTTGTTTTGAGGAAGATATAAGGAGGCTTATGTGTGGTAGAGTGTATCATATCATGGGGTTTGGATGCACTGGCGAAGTTTGCACCGATTCTTGAGGTGAGAAAGGGCAATGCATGGTACCGAAGAGGCTAGCAAATTGTGGAAGGATAAGAGTGCGTATAATCCATGGACTCACATTAGTCATAAAGAACTCACATACTTATTGTGAAAGTTTATTAGCCCTCAAATCAAAGTAATACTCGCATGCCCCTAGGGGATGGATTGGTAGGAAAAGACCATCATTCGTCCTCGGTCGCCACTCATAAGGTAGACACTCAATAATAAATCATGCTCCAACTTCATCGCATAACTAGAGACTATACGTGCATGCTTCGGGAATCACAAACTTTAACACCAATATTCTTACTAAACCACAATCATTCACTAGTACCCCCACATATTACCATCTTAATATCGCAAAACTATTGCAAGGAATGAAATTTATCATATTCAATTATCTACATGAAAGTTTTTATTATATCCCTCTTGAATACCTATCCTTTTTGGACTAGCCTGGTAACCCGTGTAAATTGCCATTACTATTTATTAGACTCTCAAAAATATTTAAGTGAATCATGAGAGTGCAACTATTTTTTTAATATAACCACCGCCGTGCTCTAAAAGATATAAGTGAAGCATTAGAGCAACTTCCTAGCTCAAAAGATATAAGTGAAGCACAAAGAGTATTCTAACAAAACATGAATAAATGTGTGTCCCTCTCAAAAGATATGTGCAGCAAGCAACGATTGTGGCAAACTAAAAACAAAACAAATCAAAGACTACTATAATGCAAGACGCTCCAAGCAAAACTCATATCATGTGATGAATAAAAATATAGCTCCAAATAGTATACCAATAGATTGTAAACGAAAGAGGGGATGCCATCTGGGGCATCCCCAAGCTTAGACGCTTGGGTATTCCTTGAATATTACCTTGGGGTTCCTTGGGCATACCCAAGCTTAGGGTCTTGCCGCTCCTTATTCCTTCATCCATCGTGATCTCACCCAAAACTTGAAAACTTCAGCACACAAACTCAACAAAAACCACGTGAGATCTGTTAGTATAATAAGCAATTCATATACTTTAGGTACTGTTGTGAACCCATTCATATTTTATCCTTACATAATACCTACTGTATTCTAACTTCTTCATGACTTATACCCCCCGATATAATCCATATCATCATTATAACAAGCAAACTATGCAATAGAAAACAGAATATGTCTAAAACAGAACAGCCTATAATGATCTAAACAAACACTATACTTTTGTTAACTCCAAAAAATCTGAAAAATTAGACAAAGTGGGAAATTTGTATATCAATCATGCGTAAAAAATTTAGAATTTTATCATGTTCCAGTGAATTCTGATAATTCCAGCACTGGGTGCAAAGTTTCTATTTTTTTCACAGAATCAAGTCAACTATCAACCAAATCATCCCAAAGGCTTTACTTGGCACAAACACTAATTAAAACGTAGAAACACAATCATAACAGTAGCAATAATTGTGTGATCACTCAAGAACAGAAAGAAAAGGCACAAATTTAAGATAACTGTTGGGTTGCCTCCCAACAAGCACTATTGTTTACGCCCCTACCTAGGCGTAATGCAATGTTTCAAGTATTGTCATCTTTAGACTTCATAATCTCTTTATATATAGCATCATCATAAACACTTCTCATGAACTTGTTTTTCTCATACATAGCCTTCCTATTAGGAGAACTCAAATGATGGAATTGGCTATCCTTAGTAATTGTCACATCATTAGTTTTAACTTCTTGGGAGACGTGGTCATCAAGGGACTTTTCATAAGTAATGGTGAACTCATCATCTATTAGGATTTTAGCATTTTTAAGGCAATCTTCTTCAAAACCTTGTTGATTCCCTTTTATGATCCAAGAATACTGATGATTAATACCATTGAATACTTGTTGGATTAAATGTAAATTGGGACCTTTCTTTTTAGCATTTTCCTCAAAAGCATGATGATCATGAGACATATATCTCCTAATAAAATCTTTGTCATATAAAATTTCATCTATCATAGGACATTCTAATTTACATTGTAAAAGTCAAAGATTTCTCTAGCCTCTCACACTATATAATCAAATTCATTCGTGAGAATAAGAGTGGTTATCTTTTTAGCCTTAGGATCGTTTATGACAAGTAGCTCAAAGAACAATCTTTGCAAAGTAGGATGGGTACATAAATCTTCTTTCAAGTTTAACAATGAGTGCAGAAATACATTGGGCATAACTATTGGTTCTTTAAGAATAGGAATATCATTACACACCAATGTTCCCGTACAAGTGAAAAACTCTTGAATAATACTTTTTCCTATGATATTCCCACTCCCCGTCACAAAAGTTTTAGTATCCAAATTTACGGGGATTTCCATCTTAGGAGTCTTACTATCCTCACTCTCACCCTTAGCGATAACAAATTCAGACATGGTAGCAACTTCAAGCAAGACAAGCAAATTGATAAAGCAAATATTTTTGTGTTTTTAAACTTTTATGAGAAGTGAGGGAGATGAAAACGAGAGGAAAAGGCAAATAAAAAGTAGAGCAAGTAGATGATAGTTTGTGTGTAGGTACTTGATAGGTTTTGATGATGTCTCCCCAGCAACGGCGCCAACAGTTCTTCCTGCTACTTGTGAGCTGCGTTGGGATTTTCCACGAAGAGGAGAGGAGATGCAATACAGTAGAGATAAAAGTATTTCCCTCACTGGGAAACAAGGTTTATCAAACCAATAGGAGAATCACGCAAAGCCTCGTGAACAGCACCTGCACGCACAAAAGCAAATACTTGCACCCAACGCGAGCAAGAGGGTTGTCCATCCCCTTGGACTTGTTACTTGCAAGGATTATCTTGTATAGGTAGATGGATAAATTGCAAAGTACAATAAAAGTAAATAAATTGCAGCAAAGGAATTTTAGTTTTTATAATATGGTAAAAGTAGACCCCGGAGCCATAGTTTTCACTAGAGGCTTCTCTCTCCAACACATAGCATACGGTGGGTGAACAAATTACTGTTGGGCAATTGATAGAAAAGCGCATAGTTTTGACATATTCACGGCAATGATCATGTATATAGGAATCATGTCCGAGACAAGTAGACCTACTCCTTCCTACATCTACTACTATTACTCCACCAATCGACCGATGTCCAGCATGCATCTATGGTATTAAGTTCATGAAAAATGGAGTAATGCCTTAAGCAAGATGACATGATGTAGACAAAGTAAACCCAATCAATATGAATAAACCCCATCATTTTATCCTTAATGGCAACAATACAAATACGTGTCTTGTCCCCTTGTGTCAATGGGATATAGAGCACCACAAGATTGAAACCATTACAAAGCACCTCTCCCATTGAAGATAAATCAATCTAGTTGGCCAAACCAAACGGATAGATCAGAGAGAAATACAAAGCTATAACAATCATGCGTAATAAAGTTTAGAAAAGACTCAATTACTTTCAATGAATAATCAGATCATAAACCCACAATTCATCGGCTCCCAACAAACACACCGTAAAAGAAGATTACATCGGATAGAACTCCAAGAAGATCGAGGAGAACATGGTATTGAAGATCAAAGAGAGAGAGAGAGAGAGAGAGAGAGAACAAGCCATCACGCATCATCGAAAGTTAGCAAGGCTGATGTAGAAGCCCTCTGTGATCGATTCCCCCTCCGGCAGAGTAACGGAAAAGGCCTCCAGATGGGATCGCGGAAGAACAAAAACTTGCGGCAGCGGAAAAAAGGTTTCAGGTGGCTCTCTGTTGGTTTCCCAATATTTGAGAATTTATAGAAGTGGAATTAGGTCAGACGGAGCCTCGTGGGGCCCACAAGCTAACAGGGCACCCCCCCCCCCAGGGCGCCCTATGTTACCTTGTCGTCACCTCGTTCATCGTCTGGTCTCCTCCCAAAGGGTCTCTCTTGTCCAGATAAAATCGTCAAAAACTCTTGTAGCGTTTGGACTCCGTTTGGTACTTAATTTCTGGAAAACCAAAAACAATCAGAAAATGGCAACTAGAACTAGGCACTGGGTTAATAGGTTAGTCACAAAAAATGATATAAAATAGCACAAACATACATATAAAGTATCTAAGATTTAGAATATAATATCATGAAATAATAAAAAATTATAGATACATTGGAGATGTATCACCAACTCCCTGCATGTGTAATGATCGGCATTGCGGGACTCGACCTAGAACGACCCTCTCAGTGAAGTAGCGACGACAAGCGGATATGCGGAAGCAGACTCCCTCGCGCGCCTCCCGAAGGAGGGCTCCTTGGACGATGCAGGAGGGGTGGACAAGACTCAACGAGCCCCCGGGCCACTAGCGTGCCTAGCAAAATGTGGTCGTCTGCTGAGGCACCCGTTGGGGACAACCTCGTCTCCACCTGCTAGACCGAAGAGCAGCCCAAGGCGTGGATGGCAGGGTGCGGCCGGTGGACCTCGGTGCCTTCTACAACTAAGGCTGCTTAGCCACCTCTGTTGCGCGAGCAGCCACCGGCAAGGCGGCTGGCTCGTCCTGTATAGTAGGAGGGGGACACGAACGTCGGTGCCCCCTGCACCTGAGCGTGCATGCACAACCACCATACTGGCGAGGAGCAATCCGCTACGGGCCGACGAAATCGAGGAGGCATCAGCAAGGAAGGCCTACTGCGCCAGATCTTAGCATCCCTGAATGGTGCATCATATTGATGGGTGGCCACTTCATGGGCAAACTAGGCTATGCCATTTACTCATGTGCAATTACCTCCTTACCCTTAAAAACTAAATTCAAAACAAAAACTATTTACTTTACATCAAAAACTTGTACTTATGACTCCTCCCACCAATACTGGGTACCGTCAAAATTTTCTTCCAACTCCCCACGATGATCTAGTTAACTGTGTTGCGAGTGATGCTAAAAAAGTTGGGATGTGCTACCTTGAGAGTCATTGATCGATCTACATTTGTTACTCTAGACAACATTCTCTTGGATTTCACATTTGTGGTCGCACTTATTTAAGAAACCGAAGCATATAGTAGTTGCTGCCGTGTGGCAGGATTATCTTTACTCCTATAATTGTAAGTCCGACACCTTTTGTAATAAGATATACAGGATTGGTGTAACACCCCAATAGTTAAGCTACAGTGATCCCATACTACTGATGGCATGCCAGCATGTGTTGCAAGCTTAATTGCCACTTGATTAAAACTCAAGTTAAATTCAAATTCAAATTACAAGTCAAAATAATATTTTTTCAAATAGTAAAACAAAAATATTGGTGGTGTTGCAAATATTCCCTAAATAATTGCCATGATGTAACCAACATCTTCTTAATTACCAAAATGCCACTAACCTCATTTAAGGAAACCAGAAGCATTTAATTGGGTCATTTCAAAATAAAACAAATATTTTAACATATCAAAACAATTTGAAACTTGGTGGGCTTCTTCAAAATATAGCCAAGTACATGTGCTAAGTTCCATAGTAAAAAAATCATTTGCTAATTATATAAAATGGAAAATAGAGAGAGTCGTTGATCATTCCAGATATCGCCTATTCTTCCTCTCTACATTCATGCATTAGGTATTATCACTGTTGTTGTTCGCTAGATCCTATTCTGATGCATAGCCTGCTTTTGTCATGTGATATAAATGCTTTACCTATTACCCTAGCATGCCTATTTTAGCTATGTTGGTGTTCCATCAGTTGGCCCTACACCCTTGTCCGTGTTCCTATGCTAGATTACCGGGATGTGGTCCCCTCTGGGCGATGATCACGGGTATGCTTTACATCACTGCATTACACTTTTATATTTATGTCTGATATGGGGGCTGAAGGGCAGATGGTACCATACAACAAGAGATGGACCTAAGTCCCGACAGCTCCTGAGTGATGCGGTACGGGAACCCAGCAGATATCCATAGGATGATGGTGAGGTTGGTACTGTCCCCGCATGTTTAACGTTGGTGGAACGACATGGCAGGCGGAGACCATCTAGGATGAGGTGGGTCTGGGCTTTGGTCCTTGTCCGTGGATAAATGATATAATAGGACTAACAAGATTTGGGTATTTGAACCGAGATTGCCACTGGCATATATGCACTAACCACCGCACGGGATAAGGGTTATGGGGCCCTCGACGTCGTTGGTTCCTTCGAAAGCTCTATCAGATGTCATAGTTGAGCAGAACGCGCCCGGGTGAGCATAGTAATGCCTGTTGTGTATACAGAGGTGGGATTGGTCCCGGTCGTCCTCGCAACATGCAGGAGTGCTTAGGCTGATCGGCCCATGAACCCTTCGCGCTTAGGATGTAGACCGGTGTGTTGACCTCTCTGGAGAGCTGAGGTAGGACTTCGACGTGTCGATTATCTGAGGCCGGGCATTACCCAGAAAAGTGTACCCGGTGATACGTCTCCAACGTATCTATAATTTATGAAGTATTCATGCCATGTTTACAACAATTTTATATGGTTTTGGTATGATTTTAGTGAAACTAACCCGGACTGACGCTATTTATAGCAGAACTACCTTGGTGTCGTTTTTTGTGCAGAAATAAAAGTTCTCGGAATGGGATGAAAATTTACGGTGGTTTTTTATGGACCAAAAGAGACCCCCGAAGCTTCGTGGGAGAACCAGAAGATCCACAAGGACACGACAAGCTCACACGGCGCGCCCTACCCCCCAGGGAGGGGCGATCGAGCTTGTCGCTGCCTCGTGGGCCCCTTGACGTGAGACGGACGCCAAAAATTCCTATAAATACCCAAACACCCATAAAGAACCCTAGATGAGAATTTCCGCCGCCGCAAGCCTATGTATCCATGAAAACTCAGTCAGGACCCCGTTCCGGCACCCTGTCGGAGGGGGGAAATCATCACCGGAGGTCATCTTCATCATTTAGGCGGCCACCATGATGAGGAGGGAGTAGTTCACCCTTGGGGCTAAGGGGGTGTACTATTAGCTATGTGTTTGATCCCTCTCTCTCGTGTTCTTGATTTGGCACGATCTTGATGTATCACGAGCTTTGTTAATATCTTTGGATCTTATGGTGTTCTTCCCTCTCTACCTTCTTGTGATGAATTGAATCTTTTCCTTTCAGGTTTTGTTATGTCGGACTGAATCTTTTGGATGTGAGAGCACTTGATGTATGTATTATGATGGTATATCTGTGGTGATAATGGGATGTTCTATTGATTCACTTGATGTATGTTTCGGTTATCAACTTGTGGATTCTCGTGGTGACATTGGGGTAATCTATGCATAGGGGTTGATACGCGTTTTCATATTCCTTTCTCCGATAGAAATCTTGGGGTACTCTTTGAAGTTCTTTGCGTTGCATTGAATATTATGAATCTGAAGTTGTTTGATGCATATCGTATAATCAACTCACGGATACTTGTGGTGACATTAGAGTTGGTTGATGTGTACCATATTGTGTTATTTTAGTATGAACTCTAGGGCTTTTTGTGACACTTATAGGAATAGCTCAATAGATTGAACGGAAAGAATAACTTTGAGGTGGTTTCGTACCCTACAAACAATTTCATCTTATGTTCTATGCGATAGGAACTTTGGAGTGATTCTTTGTTGCACGTTGAGGGATTGTTATATGATCCAATTATGTTATCATTGTTGAGAGATTTTGCTCTAGTGAAAGTATGAACCCTAGGCCTTGTTTTCAAGCATTGCAATACCGTTTTTGCTCACTTTTGTTACTAGTTACCTTGCTGTTTTTATATTTTCAGATTACAAAAACATACATCTACTATCCATATTACAGTAGTATCACCATCTCTTCGCCGAACTAGTGCACCTATACAATTTACCATTGTATACAATTTACCATTGTATTGGGTGTGTTGGGGACACAAGAGACTCTTTGTTATTTGGTTGCAGGGTTGTTTGAGAGGGATCCTCTTCATCCTACGCCTCCCACGGATTGATAAACCTTAGGTCATCCACTTGAGGGAAATTTGCTATTGTCCTACAAAACTCTGCACTTGGAGGCCCAACACGAGTCTACAAGAACAAGTTGTGTAGTAGACATCAAGCTCTTTTCTGGCGCCGTTACCGGGGAGGTGAGTGCTTGAAGGTATATCTTTAGATCTTGCAATTGAATCTTGTAGTTTCTTGTTTTATCACTAGTTTGGTTTATAAAAGAAAACTACAAAAAAATGGAATTGAGGTTGCCTCATATTATTCATCTTTATAATGTCTTTCGTGAAAATGATGGAAAGGAAAATTGTGTTCAATTGATAGAAGAAGAATTCAATAAAATGTTTGGCATAACATCTTTGAATGATGAGCAAGATTGCAATGTTTCTAGTATGAATTCTTTGAATATACATGATGCTAATGATATGTAAATCTACAAGCTTGGGGATGACATGTTTGATGAATATGATATTTTTAGTCCCCCAAGTTTTGATGAGAAAAATTATTATGATGATAGCATGCCTCCTATTTATGATAATTATATTGATGAAAGTGGGTTTGGAAGAGTGTCAACTCTAGGTAATAATGATCCCACTATTTTGGAGGGCGTTGAATCTTATTGTAATAATTACGAAAGTGGATTTGGAGAGGTCATAACTTTATTTGATGATGAATCCACTATTTTTGAAGAGGTTTCAATTGATTATGACAACAAAGTTACTATCTATGATGATTATGGTGATGATATGTATGCTATAAAGAGTAATGATAACCATGAAACTTGTCATTATTATTTTAATGTTCAATTTGATTATGTCAATCAAGTATCTCATGATAGTTATTTTGTTGAGTTTGCTCCCACTACTATTGATGAGAATAAATTTGCTTATGTGGAGAGTAATAAAATTTCTATGCTTGTGGATCATGAAAAGAAAGATTTATGTGATAGTTATACTATTGAATTCATTCATGATGCTACTGAAAATTATTATGAGAGAGGAACAAAGGCTTTTACATATCTCAACAACATCAAGTTTTCTCTCTTTATGTTGAACGTTTTGGAGTCATGCTTGTTTTGCCTTCCTATGCTAGTTGATTCTTGCTCGCATAACTTGTTTGCTCACAAAATCCTTATGCATAGGAAGTGGGTTAGACTTAAATGTGCTTGCCATATGATTCATGATGCTCTACTTGTGTTTCAATTCCTTACTTTTATGTGAGCATCTTTGGAATCATCATGCCTAGCTAAAAAGGCATTAAAGAAAAACACTTTTGGGAGACAACCCAATATTTCTACCTACTATTTTTGAGTGTTCAAATGATTAAGCTACTGTAGTAATCATGTTTTATAGCTTTTGTTTCAATAAAGTGCCAAGTAAAGCCTTTGGGATAGTGTGGATGATAGTTGACTTGATTCTGTGAAAAAACAGAAACTTTTACGTCCAGTTCTGGAATTTTGTAAATTCACAAAAATGTGTTTTTGCTCTGAATTTTTTACACATAATTTATATAAAAATTCCCTACGTTGTCCTAATTTTTAGAATTTTTGGATCTATAGAAGTATGGTCATTGTTCATATCATTACAGATTGTTCTCGTTTTGATAGATTCTGTTTTCAATGCATAGTTTGTGTAACACCCCATGTATTAAGCTACAGTGATCACCCTTTTGATTATGCCATGTCATCATGTTTAACAGTGCATGATCATCATTAGCATTATATTGCATTTCAACTCCTAAGTCAAAATCCAAATTTAAGTGAAAGTGGAAAATAAAAGTTATCCAACATAGAAACTAAAATGTTCGATAAATAACAAATATTGCAAAGACTATTCTAAAATTGAAACCAACAATAAATAAATTAATTAGGTGGCTCACACTTTACCAAAACAGTAAAGTTTAATACATTCTATTTATTATGAAATTGTGTGAACTCAAATTGACTCCAAACTAATTTTTGACAGTGGTAGAGGATGCCTAGTATTTATTGGAACAATTGCCATGTTCTACAAAAATCATTTTGAGGCCTAACAATTTACTAAATAGGAGATATGAATAAATAAAAAAGAAAAAGGCAAAAGAAAACAAAAGAGAAAAATAAAAGAGAACCTCCCCCCCCCTTGGGCCTCGGCCCAGCAGGCCGTCCAGGCCGCCAGGCCGGACCACCCCACTCCCCCTTAACCCCCCTGAGGCGAAACCCTAGCCCGACACCCCACTCCCCCCCCCCCTCGCTCCCCCCCCCCCCCCCCCCCCACTCCCCGTTCCCTCTGGATCGGGATCGAGGACGCGCCCGGCGGCCGCCCCCACCGTCACGCCGGCCTGCTCGACCGCCGGCCGCCGCACCAACGCGCCTCGCCTCCTCGAGCCCCCACCCCCGTGAGCCGCTCCTCCCCTGCCCCTCGCCCCGCTCGCCGCCCTCCTATGCCCCGCTCCCCTGCACGCGTCGGCGTTCGTCGCCGCGCCCTCGCCCGCCCTGCGCGCCCGGCTCGCGCCGCTGCTCGCTTGCTACTGCTTCGCGCCGCGGTCGCCGCTCGCCGCTGCCGCCCCCCTGCAGCTCCTCCTCCTGCAGCCGCGCCTCGACCGCCGCCTGCTCCGCTCCGCCAGCGCCGCTCGCCGCAGCCGGCCGGCCTCGCCGCGCTCGCCTCTGGCCGCGGCCAGCCCTCTCTGTCGCGCGCGCGTGCGCGTTGACCCCCTTCCGCGCGGACATGTCCGTCCCTGGACAGGCACAGCGCGGACGTGTCCGGCTGTGCCACTGTCCAGTGGGGTCCGGTCCCTGTTTAAAAAAATGAATAATTAAATTAATTAATTAGTTAATTAGTTAGTTAGATTAATTAACCCTGATTAGGTTAATCTAAATTAGTTAATTAGTTTAATTAAATAGTAATTAGTTAGCTAATCACTAATTAACCTAACAGTCTATGACAGGTGGGACCCACGTGTCAGATGACTGCTGACGTCAGCATGAGGTCATGCTGACGTCATCAACTACTGTTTCGGATAATGTTAATTTAAATAAATAATTAATTTCTACAAATTAATATAAACTTTAGAAAATCATATTAAATAATCCGTAACTCCGATGGAAAAACTTTGTACATGAAAGTTGCTCAGAACGACGAGACGAATTCGAATACGCGGTCCGTTCGTCCGTCACACGTCCCTAACTATCCGAACCTGCAACCGTCCCTCTCCGGTCATCTGTCTGACAAATGTCCGGAACCCGGAAAACATTCCCGGATGGATTCCCCCTTCCTCGGTGACGTGCAACCATACGTTAGGACACACCCGGCACTGCACATTGTCATGTCGTACTTTGTGTTGCTCATGTTTGCTGTGTATTTATACTGTTTCCTCCCCCTCTTCTCTCTCGATAGCCCCCGACACCTACGTCGTCCCCGAGACCGACGCAGCTCCGGAGACCGAAGACACCATTGACGACCTTGCCCTTGTCGCCGAGCAACCAGGCAAGCCCCCCCCCCCCCTTTGAGCATACCGATATCGCCATTCTATTTCTCATGCTTGCATTAGAATTGCTGCTGCTGCTTTACCTATTCTGATGCATAGCCTGTTTATTGTAACCTGCTGTTGATAATTACCTGCATATCCTAAACTACTTAGTATAGGCTGGGTAGAGACCTATCAGTGACCCCACTTATCCTGATTGCCCCGCTGGATTATCCGAAGACCCGATCAATGGGATTGAAGACCAGGCCCCGACACCGCACATCACCCCCCTTAGTTGTAACGACACTGCAGTGTTACTATCGGGTGCCAAGGGTGAAACCTCTTGTAGCACTTCTGATGTTAACTCTATAGAGTAGCTATTCGGTCGTGGTCATCGAGGGTGATTCCTCCTTCACCGCTTCCGATAACGACGCCGTCGTACAACACCTCAAGTGTGAACCCAGTGAGGGTGATTCCTCCGAGTTCACCTTGACGAATACATCGAGTAGGAATCCAACGAGGGTGATACCTCGGATTCCCCTGATGTTATGGACACGCGGATACTTGGACTTTACACTGTTACTTGGACAGGCGGGTCGACCCTGAGGGGTACCCGCGTGCGCCTGAGAGGCGAGTGTTGTGAAGATGGGTGCCTGTATGGTGCCCGAGTGATGAATACGAGGCGCGGCCGGGCATTCTTGGCCCTTGCCGCAAGTCCTCGAGACGGGGCAATGGGGTCACATCTTTCGTGAGTCTCTGCTCGTTACCGCAAGCCCAAGGTACTAGCGATTTGGATATTTGATCCGAGCAGGCCTCTAGCCTGATAGCACTAACCATCACGTGGGCATAGTATGGGCGTTCTGCATCATAGCATCAGCCGACAGTTCTG
This sequence comes from Thinopyrum elongatum, assembly GCA_011799875.1. NCBI lineage: Eukaryota > Viridiplantae > Streptophyta > Magnoliopsida > Poales > Poaceae > Thinopyrum > Thinopyrum elongatum. The sequence goes on along the minus strand of CM022303.1, from coordinate 121,629,066 downwards.
TCAGGCGTCCAGTTCAGCATTGCGGCCGGGTCGAATCGTGCCGTTGGCGCTGGTATCCACCCTGCTCGCAACGACCCGGAGTGCACAGGGTGACGGCCCAAGACCCCTGAGTGCTTAGGATGTAGACCGGCGGGGACCTCTCTGCGGAGCTCTAGGTAGGGCTGCGGTGTGTCGTTTGGCCGAGGCCGGGCATGACCCAGGAAAGTGTGTCCGGCCGAAGTTAATCGAGCATGTTGGGTAAGTTGGTGCACCCCTGCAGGGAAGAAAACTTCTATCGATAGCCTGTCCTATGGTAAAGGACACTCGGAGTTGTATCCTGATTGATACAATTTAGAACTGGATACTTGGATACTATGGCTCTGGGATTGCTTCTCGCAGGGAGTCGAGAAGGGATCTCCGGATGAGGTTAAGACTTAATGATACTGCTACATTATATTGTACTGTCTACACTCTTCTATTGCTGCAAGACCGATGAAGATGCTAGTCTTCGATAGGACTAGGCCTTCTCTCTATTCTGGCATTTCTGCAGCCCAGTCCACATATACAGCCTCCCTTTGAAAATGTTGCATATGTAGTGTAGACCCTTGCTTGCTGAGTACTTCTGAGTACTCACGGTTGCTTTGTTTTCCTTTTCTCCCCTTATCAGTTTGTCGTGACCAAGATGACGGAGCCCCTGAGACAGATGCCCCGTCGATCGTCTACTACTACCACCCCGAGGATGGATACTACGGCGAGATGGTTGACGACCAGGAGTAGGTTCGGAGGGTCCCAGGCAGGAGGCCTACGCCTTTCGATCGTAGTGTTTTCTTTTGCCCTGCCTTCTAAGGGCTTATCTGTGTTTTCTTTTATATCTGTACTCAGATATCTGATGCTTCCGCTGATGCTTGTTCGCAAGCTTATGTATTCGAGCCCTCGAGGCCCCTGGCTTGTAATATAAAGCTTGTATGACTTTATTTATGTTTTAGAGTTGTGTTGTGATATCTTCCCGTGAGTCCTTAGGCTTGATCATGTGCATTTGCGTGTATGATTAGTGCACGATTGGGCCGGGGGCGTCACAAGTTGGTATCAGAGCCGACTGCCTGTAGGAACCCCCCTTTCCAACTCCTGGGCCGAAGTTGAGTCTAGTAACCGAAAATTGTTTTACTAACTTGGTTGTGTGGCTTACGGGCCCACGTCGCCAGATGGGTGGTATTAGTATCTTTTACTCCTCGACCTTTACTCTGGGACTCTGATCTCTCCTCTATTCGGGTTAAAACTTTACTAACTCCAACATTAGGTTCTCGTGATCACATCCACCCGGTGTTTTGAAAATTTCCCCCCTTCCTTCAAGATTGTGGGCCAGGTTCTGCTTGCAGGATCCTTTAATCGAGGGCACCCTGTGTTGTCACTTGCAGATTCCTCGCTCCAATAGTTTTCTCCGACGTTGATGTAGCCTTTGCTATGTCTCGTTGTGTACTTCCTTACCGCGTGCCTGCGCGCCGCCTAGATGTCTAGCCTCCCCTTTCAACTGTCGTAATGCCGGATACTAACCGGGGCTATGTGTGGATTTGAATGTCTGGTGCGAATATGATGAAGTATCTATTGCACCTCCTTCTGTTGTGCGTGTTACTTCATGAATCATTCCATACACCTGCAGTTTTTCTTGCTAAACTGCCCCTGTTGATTTGGCAGGATGGCGGACGATCCTCCACCTCCACCCTATATTGCCGCAATGAGGCAGCAGTTTGAATCGAACCGTCAGCTCAACGAGAGTCTGGTAAGACGTTTGGAACGCAACGAGGCTCGCCAGGAGCCTGGACCGATCTCGCTGCCAGAATTTGTGCGCCTCAATCCGTCCGTTTTCCGCAACTCCACCAATCCTATGGATGTTGATGATTGGCTTCGTGACATCCTGTTTGAGATGGAGTCAGCTAATGTTTCCCCTGACAGTCACGTCACCTTTGCGACATTCCACTTAAAGGGTCCAGCTGCTCAATGGTGGGAAAGCCACAAGGGTATGTTGCCTGCTGAGACTGAAACCACTTGGCAGGAATTTCAGTCAGCCTTTCGTGCACGGTACATTCCTCAAGGTCTGATGGACCAGAAGAAGCAGGAGTTCCGCAAACTCTCTCAGGGCAAAATGATTGTGGATGAATATCAGAGGAAATTCCTTGAACTGTCCCGCTATGCTGAGGATGACGTCGACACTGACACTCGCAAGCAGGAGAAATTCCGTGGAGGACTACGTACTGATATAAAACTTGCACTTGCTGTCCATGATTGCACAGAATTCGCAATGCTTGTCAGCAAATCTTTCCAAGTCGAAACAGCTCTGACTGAGTACCAGGAGTCACTCAAGCGCACTCATGAAGCTGGCTCATCCTCGGGTCAGCCTGTTCAGAAGCGTCGAGTCTGGGTTCCCCATAATGTTTACCACCGGCCTGCTCCAACACCAAGGCCGTCTTATGTTGCACCTCGCCTGCCTCCATCGCCAAGACAGCTTACAGTTCATGATGGACCGCCTAATGCTATGGCTTCTCATCAAGTTGCGCCACGTCCTCCTAATGGTCGTAAGAAGAATTGTCGAAACCGCCGACTCAGAAACCGTAATGTCATACCATCTACTGTAGTACTTGGCCATGCCAATCACGTCAATGCTGAAAAGGCTCAGAAGGAACCGACTATCGTGCTGGGAACACTCTCTGTGAATTCAGTGCCAGCTTCTGTTCTTTCTGATTCAGGTGCATCACATTCCTTCGTGCCCCAGCAATTTGCACAATTGCATGGGTTAGCTATGAGCTCGTTACCCACTCCTTTAGAAATCATCACTCCCCGTTCTCGGTGGCAAACCAAAATGGTAAGTCACAACAATCAGATCAGAATTGAAGGGTTGATGTTCTCTGCTTCCCTTATTGCTCTTGGACCTTCCGACATAGACATCATTCTCGGTATGGACTGGTTGACCGCCCATAATGCTTTGATTGACTGTACCGCTAAGAAAGTCCAACTGACCGCCCATAGTATGCAATGTTAAATTATAATTTTAGTTATTTGCTACAGTAGGTAATAATAAGTTTTTGCATTGATTTATACTAACTTATCTCATGAGTTCTTGTTGAGTTTTGTGTGGATGAAGTTTTTAAGAATTAGGGAAACCGTGATATAAAAGGAATGAAGAAGACACAAGAGCTCTGATACGTCTCCAACGTATCTATAATTTTTTACTGTTCCATGATGTTATATTATCATTCTTGGATGTTTTACAATCATTTTATAGCAACTTTATATCATTTTTTGGGACTAACCTATTAACATATTGCCCAGTGCCAGTTGCTGTTTTTTGCTTGTTTTTTACTTCGCAGAATATCAGTACCAAATGGAGTCCAAACGCAGTGAAACTTTTTGGAGATTTTTTTGGACCAGAAGACAACTTGGGAGCCAAGGAAGCACCTAGGGGGAGGCCCGTGGGACCCACGATACACCAGGGCGCGCCAAAGGCCCCTGGCGCGCCCTGATGTATTGTGGGGCCCACGAAGGTCTCCTCCACCGCCTCTCAGCTCTATAAATACCCAAATATTCCAGAAACCCTAGGGGAGTCGACGAAACACAATTCCAGCCGCCGCAAGTTCCAGAACCACGAGATCCAATCTAACACGATCACGGAGGGGTTCATCATCCTCATTGGTGCCTCTCCGATGATGCGTGAGTAGTTCACCATAGACCTACGGGTCCATAGGCAGTAGCTAGATGGTTTCTTCTCTCTTCTTGATTCTCAATACAATGGTCTCTTGGAGATCTATTTGATGTAATGACTTTTTGTGGTGTGTTTGTTGGGATCCGATGAAGTTCGAGTTTATGATCAGATCTATATCCATGAATATTATTTGAGTTTTCTTTGATCTCTTATATGCATGATTATTTATAGCCTCGTATTTCTTCTTCGAATCTTTGGTTTAGTTAGGCCAACTAGATCAATTTTTCTTGCAATGGGAAGAGGTGCTTTGTGATGGGTTCGATCTTACGGTGTCCTCACCCAGTGATAGAAGGGGTAGCGAGGCACGTATGTATCATTGCTATTAAGGATAACAAGATGGGCTCTATTCCTACATGAATAGATCTTGTCTACATCATGTCATCATTCTTATTACATTACTCCATTTCTCCATGAACTTAATACACTAGATGCATGCTGGATAGCGGTTGATGTGTGGAGTAATAGTAGTAGATGCAGAATCTTTTCGGTCTACTAATCTTGGACGTGATGCCTATATATTGATCATTGCCTTGGATATCGTCATAATTATTTGTTCTTCTATCAATTGCCCAACAGTAATTTGTTTACCCACCGTGTGCTATTTTCTCGAGAGAAGCCACTAGTGAAATCTACGGCCCCCGGGTCTATCTTTTATCATATTGCTTTCAGATCTATCTTTTACCGTATTATTTTCAGATCTATTATTCCAAAAACCAAAAAATACCTTGCTGCACTTTTTCTTTACTTATTTTATTTCGTGTTTTATTCAGATCTATTTATCCAAACTCATACAAACCAATCTATCTTTTACCATGGAGAGATTAACAACCTCTCTTACGCGTCGGGTTGCAAGTATTTGTTCTTTGTGTGCAGGTACTGTTTACATAGTGTTGCTTGGTTCTCCTACTGGATTGATACCTTGGTTTCATAACTGTGGGAAATACTTACCGTAGCTGTGCTGCATCATCCCTTCCTCTTTGGGGAAATACCGACGCAGTCTCAAGCCACGTCAAAGGAATTTCTAGCGCCGTTGCCGGGGAGACATCATCAACATCTATCAGGTTCCTAATCACAAATCTCATCTCCTTGCAATTTACATTATTTTCCATTTGCCTCTCATTTTCATCTCCCCCACTTCACAAAAAATTGCCTTTTTATTCGCCTTCTTTTTTGTTTGCCTTTTTCTTGTCGGATCTCTTTTTGCTTGCAATCTTGTTTGCGTAGTCACGATGTCTCAAAGAAAGTACTATGATATTCCTTACCCCAATATTTTGCTTGAGATTGACAAAAGTACCAAGGAATATATGACTACACAATTTGAGCATAATAAGTATTTTACCGAAGAACTTAAAGAACACTCTACTGTGCTAGATGCTATAACAAAACAACTTGATGATGTTAGCAGAGAAGTTTCTAATCTCCAATCCAAGTATGCTCATGCTGAAAATTTGCTAGGCAAAATATCCGATGCACAAGCTACACTAGTAAATCAAATGGCCGCTAAGACAATTTCTCTAGAGGATAAAAATGATGAAGATCTTAAAGTGATTGGTGTTTCTTCTATTGATTCCTTGTTTAGTAAAATTAAAATTGATGATAAAGGGACTGGAGAAGAGTTAACTTTAGCTAGAGGGCATCCCAATGAATCGGAGGGTGGAAATCTTGATGAATTTTTTTTTTGATAAAAGTGGGTTTGGAGAGGTCAAAACTTTAACTAGTGATGTGCCCACTCTTTTGGATTACAAAGACTTTAATTATGATAGTTGCTCTTTGATTGAATGTATTTCTTTGTTGCAATCCATGATCAATTCACCCCATGCTTATGAACAAAATAAAGCTTTTACTAAACATATTGTGGATGCCATGATGAAAGCTTTAGAAGAAAAGTTGGAATTAGAGAGTTCAATTCCTAGAAAATTACATGATGAACGGGAACCTACCATTAAAGTCAAGATTAAAAATTATGAGTGCTTTGCTTTATGTGATTTGGGTGCTAGTGTTTCCACAATTCTGACATCTCTTTGTGATGTGCTTGGTCTTACCAATATTGAAGAATGTTCTCTTAATTTGCACTTGGCGGATTCTACTATTAAAAAGCCTTTGGGAAGAATTAATGATGTTCTTATTATTGCAAATAGGAACTATGTGCCCATAGATTTTATTGTTCTTGATATTGATTGCAATCCGTCTTGTCCAATTATACTTGGTAGACCGTTTTTACGCACTAGAGGTGCCGTGAGTGATATGAAAGAAGGCAATATTAAATTTCAATTTCCACTAAGGAAGGGTATGGAACACTTCCCTAGAACAAGAATTAAGCCACCATATGAATCAATCATGAGGGCATCCTATGGATCAAAAACCAAAGATGACAATACTTGAATCTATGCATTATGCCTAGCTAGGGGCATAAAACTGTAGCGCTTGTTGGGAGGCAACCCAATGAATAAAATTTATTTTTGCCTTTTTCTTTCTGTTCTTGAGTGTTTGCACAATTATGATACTGTTATGATTGTGTTTTATATGTTTTAATTAGTATTTGTGCCAAGTAAAGCCTTTGGGATCATGTTGGGCGATAGTTGACTTGATCTTGTTGAAAAAACAGAAACTTTTGCATCCAGTAGCAGAATTTTAAAAAATCACAGAAGTGTCAAAAAGTTCTGAATGTTTTACACAAGACTGATATACAAATTTCCTAGGTTTTCCTAATGTTTCAGAATTTTTGGAGTTACAGAAGTATGAGTAAAATTCGTATCTTTGCAAACTGTTCTGTTTTTGACAGATTCTGTTTTCTTTGCATTGTGTGCTTATTTTGATGAATCTATGGATTGTATCGGGGGTATAAGCCATGGTAAATTTAGAATATATTAGGTATAATGCAAAAAAAATATGAATGGGTTTTCAATAGTACTTAAAGCAAAGATTGGTTTTATTATACTAACGGATCTCACAAAGGTTTTGTTAAGTTTTGTGTAATTGAAGTTTTCAAGTTTTGGGTGAGATCTCGATGGATGAAGGAATAAGGAGTGAAAAGAGCCTAAGCTTAGGTATGCCCATGGCACCCCAAGTTAATATTCAAGGAGAACCAAGCAACTAAGCTTGGGGATGCCCCGGAAGGCATCCCCTCTTTCTTCTAACAACCATCGGTAATTTTACTTGGAGCTATATTTTTATTCATCACATATCATGAGTTTTGCTTGGGGCGTCTTGTATTATAGGAGTCTTTGCTTGTTTTGCATTTTAGTTTGTCACAAGTATCCTTGCTGGACACACCTATTTGAGAGAGCCAAAATTATGCTATGTTTTGTTAGAATTGCTCTATGTGCTTCACTTAAATTTTTTGAGCTATGGAATTGCTCTAGTGCTTCACTTATATCATTTTTAGCACGGTGTGCTTTCATATTTTTGAAGAAATACTCTCATGCTTCACTTAGATTTATTTGAGAGCTAGTAAATTTTTGAAGACATTCTCTCATGCTTCACTTATATTATTTTGAGAGATGAAAAAATTTATGCTCATGTTCTTCACTTAAATTTATTTGAGCTTGTCAAAAGCAATGGCAATATATGAAACTAGTCCCAAAGTGATAGATATTCAAGAGGGATATAATAAAAACTTTCATGAAGATCATTGGACAAAATAAACTTGATTCCTTGTAATAGTTTTGAGATATGTTGATAGTAATATGTGAGTCATGTTCGTGAGTAATTATGCTTTAGTAAGAATATTGGTGTTAAGGTTTGTGATTCCCTATGCAAGCACGAAAGTCAATAGTTATGCAATGAAATTACAACCTACTTGTGGTGCATTATTCGGTGTTAGTTATGCTTAATGCTCGTTTATGAGAATTTTCGTTTCTTGGTTGGTTGCTTCTCAATCTATTTGCTAGCCTCCACTTCTACTAAGTAGAAATACTACTTGTGCATCCAAAACCCTTAAACCCAGTTTTGCCATATGAGTCCACCATACCTACCTATATGCGGTATTTCCGTGCCTTTCTAAGTAAATTTGTATGTGCCAACTCTAATTTTCAAAATGAATTTCCTTTTTGTGTGCCCATACAGCTCATGAAGCGGCAGGGGGTGGCCAATATTTTCCATGCTAGATGTGTTATTCTCAAGATGAGTGTTTATTCACTTGTCATTGCACGAGAGTACGACGGTAATAGGGATGCCCAGTCCAGAAATGAAAAAGAAATTTACTTTATGTTGTCAAATAATAAATTCCTTGGAAAGTGTTGGTATGGATGGTACCCGTGGATACGGCTAGCCGTGGAGTGTGAAACTATGGTGGAAAAAGTAATAAACTTTATTTTATGTTTGGGAACCGCCTATGATATATCTAGCATGGAAAGTGTTGGGAATTACTCGGTCGGTTTCGTTGACGGGAAAAGCATGCCCCTCAAAAAATTTATCTCTCAATTTAAGCTTTGAGCTCTGGCACCTCCACAAATCTCTGCTTCCCTCTGCGAAGGGCCTATCTATTTACTTTATGCAATTTTTATTTTTATTTGAGTCTCCATCTTCTCTTATAAAGCACCAACTAGGGAGCACTATGATCGTACTTAAGCATTTGGATGTAACTAATATTCGAGTGTGTTTCATGAATGGATCAATGATTGAGCATGATGGGCTAGGGATAACTTTCTTTAGTGCTGATATTTTGAAAGACATGGTTGCTTGTTGATATGCTTGAGTATTGAAGTCTTCATGTCAATTATAGACTATTGCTTTGAACCATCTAAAAGTCCAAATGTCCATGCTACAAACGAAAAGAATATGTGATGAACATGTTAGGTAGCATTCCACATCAAAAATTCTGTTTTTATCATTTACCTACTCGAGGGCGAGCAGGAATTAAGCTTGGGGATGCTGATACGTCTCCAACGTATCTATAATTTTTTATTGTTCCATGCTGTTATATTATCATTCTTGGATGTTTTACAATCATTTTATAGCAACTTTATATCAGTTTTTGGGACTAACCTATTGACATATTGCCCAGTGCCAGTTGTTGTTTTGTGCTTGTTTTTTACTTCGCAGAATATCAGTACCAAATGGAGTCCAAACGCAGCGAAACTTTTTGGAGATTTTTTTTGGACCAGAAGACAACTTGGGAGCCAAGGAAGCACCTAGGGGGAGGCCCGTGGGGCCCACGATACACCAGGGCACGCCAGAGGCCCCTAGCATGACCTGATGTATCATGGGGCCCACGGAGGTCTCCTCCACCGCCTCTCAGCTCTATAAATACCCAAATATTCCAGAAACCCTAGGGGAGTCGACGAAACACAATTCCAGCCACCGCAAGTTCCAGAACCACGAGATCCAATCTAAGATGATCACGGAGGGGTTCATCATCCTCATTGGTACCTCTCCGATGATGCGTGTGTAGTTCACCATAGACCTACGGGTCCGTAGGCAGTAGCTAGATGGCTTCTTCTCTCTTTTTGATTCTCAATACAATGGTCTCTTGGAGATCTATTTGATGTAATGACTTTTTGTGGTGTGTTTGTTGGGATCCGATGAAGTTCGAGTTTATGATCAGATCTATATCCATGAATATTGTTTGTGTTTTCTTTGATCTCTTATATGCATGATTATTTATAGCCTCGTGTTTCTTCTTCGAATCTTTGGTTTAGTTAGGCCAACTAGATCGGTTTTTCTTGCAATGGGAAGAGGTGCTTTGTGATGGGTTCGATCTTACGGTGTCCTCACCCAGTGACAGAAGGGGTAGCGAGGCACATATGTATCATTGCTATTAAGGATAACAAGATGGGGTCTATTCCTACATGAATAGATCTTGTCTACATCATGTCATCGTTCTTATTGCATTACTCCGTTTCTCCATGAACTTAATACACTAGATGCATGCTGGATAGCGGTCGATGTGTGGAGTAATAGTAGTAGAAGCAGAATCGTTTCGGTCTACTAATCTTGGACGTGATGCCTATATATTGATCATTGCCTTGGATATCGTCATAATTATTTGTTCTTCTATCAATTGCCCAATAGTAATTTGTTTACCCATCGTGTGCTATTTTCTCGAGAGAAGCCACTAGTGAAATCTACGGCCCCCGAGTCTAACAGGCAAGAGGTCTGCGCCATTTCAATCTAGTGTCATTGTTATGCTCGGCCTTCTTAAGGCAAACTTTTTTAACATTGTTTGTACCCAGACTTAACTTGCTATTTCTACTGATGTATTATGGGTCCTCGTGACCCTAGCTTGTAATTTAAAGATTTATGTTTGAATTTGTGTCATGGAGTTTTGTTGTGGTATTAACGTGGGTCATCGTTTGTGATCATGCATGATGCGTGTATGATTAGTGCATGATTATAAACGGGGGCGTCACAATTGGTCAGGGAGCCTCTCCGCGCCGGTGATCGGCCTAATATCCGCCAGGGCTAAATCTCGCTTACTGCGAGACGTATGGAGCTCTTGCCTATTCATCGTTCCTCCGAGTGGGAACGCCCAATAGATGTCATATGCAAGCGGTTTTCGGGAGCTTCCATCTACAGTGAGATTGGTATTGGGATTCTGTCTATTTTTTTCTTCTTTATATGTTTTTCTTTACTTGTTTTTCTCCCATTTTTTATTTCTTTTCTTATTATTTTTTTTATGTTTTTTCCTATTTGTTATATTCAAATACATGTCATCATTTTATTGAATACATGTTGAAAAAATTTGTATATGGGTTCAATATTTTATAGAAGCATGTTAAATATTTTTCAAATACATGTTGATCATCTTATCGGAATACATGTTGAATGTTTCTAAAATACACATTGAACATTTTTTTAAATACAATAAACATTTTAAACACACATGCACATTTCTTAAAAAATGTCATGAATATTTTTTTTAACCTGCAAACATTTATTACATGTTAGAAATTCTTGAAATGGCACAAACTTTTTAATATGTTATGAGAAATTTCAGAAAATTGCATGAACAATTTTCACATTTCATGAACATGCATTCAATTAGTAGCAAAACATTTTTTACACGTAAAATTTTTTTAAATGTCACGAATTTTTTTAATGTAATTGTTTTCTATTAATATACAAACAAGTTATCACATTTTCATCAAAATTTTAAAACTGTTCATGGACAATATTTAAACGAGTGAAAATAATTAAATATCACGACATATTTTAAAATTTTGCAAATAAATTATTTATTGTATAACCTATGAATACATTTTTTAATGCACTATGAACAATTCTAAGTAATACAAAAAAATTACAAATAAAGAATAGACATTTTGATGGGAAAGTCCTTAAAAATATGAAAAGAAATAACATAAATAGGGGGAAAAAACCTAAGAAAAAACCGATGAACGAACCTATTGAAGAAGCGAATGTACAAACCTACAAAAAAGTAGCAAAACAAATCTTTTTGGATAATGAAAGAATCAAACGAATGGAGCAAAGTTTGGGCGCCCGTTTGCTGTTTTTTCAGCTCGCTATTTCTCGTTCACTCGATCTGTTGCGTGCTATTGGCTGGTTCCCGTCCAGTTTTCTTCTTTTCTCTTTCTGTTTTTTTTCTTTATTTCTCAATGCTTTCTTCGAAAAAAAATTGGTTTTTTGGCCTTTTCAACGGTTTTCTCTGTTTTTACTTGTATTTTTTTCTATTTTCCATCAATTTCTTCGGTTCATATTTTCATTTTCAACGATTTATTTTGTTTCTTTTTCATTTTCTTTTATTTTTTTCGTTTCTCTTTGTTTCTTTGTCGATTTTCATCGGCTATTATTTTATTCAACACATGTGTATTCTTTTCAGTACACAATATATATTTCTTAGTGTACACATGAAATGTTTTGCGGGTACACATTAAACATTTCTTCTGAAAACGTGTCTTGAACAATTTTTTCAATACATGCTCAACATTTTTTTCAAATACACTTAAATATTTCCTTAATGCCAATAAACATATTTTCACACACAATGTTCTGTTCTCAAATAAATGATTAATATTTTTTATATTTTTCAACATCTACTTTTTTCACACAGATTATACATTGCTCGTATACATAAGAAACTTTTTTCTTAGACATTTTTAACATTTTTTCGACCACATGATTAACATTTTTTTGAGATTTTGGTATTGGTTTTTAGTTTTTTAACATATATTGTAAATTGATTTTTACATTTTTCAAGTTCATCATTGACCTTTTTTTTAAGACTTTTGTATTGATTTCTACCTTTTTCATATATATATATATATAACGTAAAATTTGCGTATACACAAGAAACATTTTTCTTATACGTGTTTAATATTTTATAAAGTCCTCCCTCCGTCCCTTAATGTAAGACGTTTTTGGTCAAAAAATGTCTTACATTATGGAACGGAGGGAGTACATAATTAATACTTTTATACACATTTTAACTTTTTTTTAATACATGATAAAAAAATTCCCTAGACATTACCTATTTTTTGTAAAAAAAAGTTCATGTACATGTCAAACATTTTTTTCTACACACTTTCAACATTTTTAAAATGCTTCATTAATATCTTTCAAATACTTGATTAAAAAAAAATTAAATACATGATAAACAAATTTCCTACATATTACCTATTTTTTGTAAAAAAAAAAAGTCCATGTACATGTCAACATTTTTTTTCTACACAGTTTCAACATTTTTAAAATGCTTGATTAATACCTTTCAAATACTGGATTAACATTTCTTCAAAGGCCTTGATTGACATTTTTAAAATATACTTGATCAACTCTCTACATAGACATGGTATATTTTTAGTATACTTTTTCATATACATGAGAAAAAAATCTATACACTTTCAACATTTTTTAAATACTTGATTAACATTTTTGGAATACCTGATTAACATTTTTGAAAGGCCTAGATTAACAAAAAAAATACATGATGCACACTCTCCATACACTTTGTAAATTTTTCGTATGCATTTTCCAAATACATGAGACATATTTTCTATATACATTTGGCATTTTTCAAATTCTATGTAAACTATTTTCCGTAATATATATATTTAGATTATTTTGAAATACCAGTCAAATTCAAAAATAAAGTAAAAACACTAAGCAAAAGTGTTTAAAAAAACAGAAGAAGAAAACGCTCAAGGCCAGGGTTCCCTGTTGGGCCGACCATTCTGTGCGCTGCTTGAGAGACTCCGTGGCTGTTCCTATATTTGGCGTGTCGCAGTGGAGCGACCTAGCGCGTACCCCACACTGTACATACCAGCCCATTTAGAACCTTCCTTGAACCATTTTTCAATTTACATTTTTTACGTGATTAATCAATCATTTTTTCCTTTTCTTTTCTATTTTTCTTTTCTGCTATTTTCTTTTTTTTCTGTTTTTCTTTTAAATTTCTTATTCTTTTTTTCTCTTTTTTATTTTCTCAACGTTTGTGCTTTCCTTTCTTTTTCATTTCTCTTTATTTTTTAATTTCTCCTTTTCATCTTCATTTTAAATTTCTTATGTTATTTACATATCAAGAATATCACTCAAATTCATGAATATTTTTTAAGAAATCATAATTATTTTTTAGCAATCAGTTCATATTGTTTTCAATCGTGAACATTTTTTTTCATATTTGCAAACATTTTTTCTATTCAGCAAACATTTTCGACATTTTGGAAACCTTTGTGAAGTGGGCAAACATTTTTGAGATGCATAAACATTTTATGAAATCCTGAAGATTTTTCTAATTAGAGAATATTTTAGAAATTGATGAACTATTTCGAAATTTGGGACCAATTTATGAAATTCTAAAACATTTTCTAAATTTTCTTAGAAATTTTCTGAATTGGCGAACTCTTTTTGAATTCATGAGCTTTTTTTTGAATATGCATACATTTTTTAATCATATTAACATTTTTTTACTAAATCTTGAACTTTTTTTTTCATAATCACTAATGTGTTTTGAATCCCCAAACATTTTACGATTTTCTTAACTTTTTTAAGAAAATAAGATTTTCCTTGATATTCGGATTTTTGTTTGAAATCCTGAATTAACTGAAAGAAGAAAAAAAAACAAAAACGGGAAAGAAAAGTAAGAAGAAAAAAAAAGAGAAAACACGCCCCTCACATTGCATGGCCCAATGCTACGTGCGCGCCTGTTCCCTATTTAGCGCGTAGGTCGCTGAATAGGGACGCCCCTATCTCTCGCTGTAATCATGACAGAGGGAGTTCCCTATTTGCCGCTTGTTAGGTCGAACTATTGAGACAACGCACAGGCGAACCACATCATCTCAAATATATATACTAAAATGTGAAATTTTGTTCAGGAATTTTGTCTGGGAGTTTTAGGAAATGTTTCCGTATTACACTCTATACATTTATTAAAATGCCATATTGGTCGTGTTTTTAAAATTGTTTTCTTTTGTCAAAAAAAAAATCATACGTTCAAAATTTTAATTAAAATTTGGCAAATTGTAAAGGATTTTTTTCAAATAGTGTTAAGTCTTATACTTTCTTTACTTCTTTTAGTGTTTTGTTGTACATTGGTCAACCGAGCGCTTCCATCATAGTGGCTAGTAGCGAGCGAGCACAAGTAGGCAATCATGTGTTTGATTCCCAGCCATCGCGCCCTACCTTTTTGCATTTTTTCACCTGGTATTTGCGGCGCACTGCAATGGGCCGGCCCAATCGGCGCACCGCGAACAACGTGCCTTTGCGAAAGCGCAGCAATTTGACGCAGAACACGTCACATAGGAACTAGCGAGACCTAGAGAGAAAATAAATGGTGATGCATCGAACTCACATCGATATAGGTTGTCATAAAATTTTAAGTCAAAATTCGAAACATAACTCGAAAAACAAAAATTATAAATTCAACACTGAAAAGTATATAACATAACTTCTGCTTTAGATTTGGCCCATTATCACACTGATGTCAAATTTATCATTTTTGTATGTCAAAAAATAGTTCAATATTTTGTACGAATTTTCGTGACATCATACATTGATGTTGCGTTAACGTGCTAGTTTTTTTTCATATTTTAAAAATATTCTATGATATCCGGTGCACCGGTAGCACCACAAGTGCGGGTGCACCGGATACAATCCCTGACCTAGCGTGCTCTCGAGTCAAGAGCCTCCCCAAATGGGTCGGCCTAGGCGGGTGCTAGGCCACGGCCTCGTTTTCTCGTTTTCCTTACGTAATTCATTTTCTTTTTCTCCTTTCATTTTTTGTACTTTTGTTCACACTGCCAAACATACTAAACCAATATAGTACCAAAAACACTTTACATAAAAACATTTAAAAAAATATGTTAACCAAGCATATGAAAACATTAAAGGTGTATAAATAATAGTATGTTTTTCATGTATACAAAAAGTATACAATGTGCGTGGAAAATTTTGATCATGTATTTAAAAATATTAATTAAACATTTGAAAAATGTTAAACAAGTATTTTCAAAAATTTATTCAAGCATTTAAAAAATGCTGACCATGTGGTAAACAAGTGTTAATCAAGCATTTGAAAATATTAATGTGTATATGAAACAAAGTTGACCCAAAATGTTAATATTTTATTTTAAAATATTTATAAAAAATATTTTGAGTAGGCATTAAAAAATGTTAAACCTTTATTTAGAAAATAATAAATGTGTATAAAGAACATGTTTCTCAAGTTTACGAAAACAGTACACAAGTATTTGAAAAATGTTAGTCCAGCATTTGAAAAAATGTAAACAAGTATTTGAAAAATGTTATCCATGCATTTGAAAAAAAATTAATGTGTATTGAATAAATGTTGACCTATATTAAAAAATGTTAATCATACATTTGAAAATATTAAACCAAAAAAGCAAAAATAAGAAAATAAAATTGAAGTAAACCAATGCAAAAGAATTAAATCTGTGAAACCTGAGAACAAAACAAAGAAAACCGAGAATAGAAACAAAGAAAAATGAAGGGAAAGAGAGAAAACAAAAAAGAAAAGCAAAAACTATGAAACAGAGAAAGGAACAAAAAATGAAGAAACTGAAAGAAATTAAAACCCAATAAAAACAGTGAAACAAACGAAGAAAATTGGTGAAAAAAACGAAGAAAACGGGTGAAGAAACAAAGAAATCGGAAAGACGAATAAAAGAGAAACTACAGCAAGAAACTGCCCAAAACCTACTACGTGTAACAATGAGCGAGCGATCTGAGCGTGATAGGGAGCGATGAAGGCTTTTTTTGGGAAGGAGCGATGCAAGCGAGAGCTCCTAATTGGTGTGTTTTGCACCAGTTAACGAGCTACCGCTTGCACCATCGCTAGCATGGGTTGTCGCACAGTCAGTACAGCTGAACGACCGCTTGCTGGCTCAATTTTGTTTTCTTCAGAAAATAAAAAAGAACGCAAAAAAATTCAGAAAAACATGCATTTGGTTTTTTTTTAAGTTCATGATTTTACAAAAAGAGGTTGCCTAAAGATGCAAAAAAGTTCATGGCTTCGAAAAAAGAAATAAGCCCGGCTGGGAAGAAAAGATCTCTCCCGTTACACCCTAGATGGGCCGGCCCATGTAAGAGCGCCTTCAGCGCCAGTTAACAAAATGCACGTTAACAGGCGCTGAAGGCACCGAATAGGAAATGGCAATGCAAGCGACCACAGCAGCGCGTGAGCGAGGTGAGCTAATGGGCTGGCCCGATATGCAAGATACAGCTCCCGCGCTCCTAACCAGCGCTTAACGGGCCCAAATCACCAAATGGTGGCCGAGGCCCAAAAGCCATCGCTGCTGACTGGTGGGATTCCATCGCTGGGAGCTCCCTCTATAGGCAAACCCTATTTGGCGCTGCAGGCGCCCGTTATAGGCCATTTTGCTAACGGGCGCCTGCAGCGCACGTCCCCCCGCCGCGATTGGGCCGGCCCAGTTGGTTTCCTTCACTGTTTCTGTAAAAACTGAAAAAAGGGTGTGTAAAAACTAAAAAAAAGGGTGGGCACGGTAAGAACTCGAACCCGCGATCACTTGGCTCAGGTCGAGATGCGGAAACCACCTGGGACAACACACGTCGTGTGTTTAGCTTCTCCCATTTGCCCTTTTTGTTTCTTTTTTCTCTTTCCTGTTTGTATTTTCTATTTTTTTCTTTATTTTTCTGTTTCTTTTCTTTTCTTTTCTTTTTCTATTTCAATTATGCACAAACTTTTTAAATTCAATGAACTTTTTCTTCAAACCGATGAACTATTTTTCGATCTTGATGAACTATTTTCAAATTCGATGAACTTTTTTCAATTTTTGCGAACTTTTTACAAATTTGATGATTTTTTTTTCAAAATTAATGAACTTTTTTCAAATTCGATGAACTTTTTTCCAATTTGATAAAAAAAGTTTCCAAATTTGATGAACTTTTTCCAAGATTGATGAATTTTTCCTTCAAATTGGTGAACTTTTTTCAGAATTGATGAACTTATTTTTAAAACTCAATGAACTTTTTTTCAAAACTGATGAACTTTTTTCAAAACCGATGAACTTTTTCGATAATGATGAACTTTTTTTCGAAAATGATGAACTTTTTCAACTTTATCATAAAGTTTTTTTCCAAAATCGGTGAACTTTTTTAAGTTTGTGAACTTTTCTTCAGAAATGATGAACTATTTCTCAAAATCGTTGAACTTTTTTGAAGTTTTTGAAATTTTGTCTCAAAATCGATGAACGTTTTAAATTCATGATGTTATAAAAATAAATAAATAAACTGAATGATAAATAAATAGCGTGGGCAAGCTAGTTCATGTACAGTTACCGCTATTTAAAATCACAAGTGACAATTGGCTGTGGTGGCCAGCTAAGGTCGAACAAGCCTTGGCTTCGCGAGCTCGCGAGTTCGATTACTGGAGCAGTCACCTTTTTTCCGTTATTCTAGCTTTTTGTGATCGCCACGCTTTCCCATTACGGGCCGGCCCAACAACGCGCTGCTGCGGGCGCCAGCTACCTGTTCGGGCGCTTAAGGCGCCGAACAGGAGCTCCCCCCTCTATATCATAAGCCACTGAATAAAAAAAGTTGTGAAATATCATATTTGACGCACCTGCGTCAAACTGTCGAGCTTCAGTACAGGAACATTCCAGAGATTCCGAACCGGTTTTTATCAATTTTGTTACTGTTTTATTTTTCCTGTTACCTTTTTGTTTTCCTTTTCTTGTTTCATTTTGACTTCTTTTTTTTTTTTCTTTCCTTTTTTCTTTTTCCTATTTTGTTTGTTTTGATATTTGAAATTTTAAAATTTGTTCTCATTTAAAAAAAAAAATAGAATTTAAAAAAAAAATGTGTTTGGAAAAATATTTAGACATTTCAAAAACAATTCTCGTTTTAAATTTCTTTCACAATTTCAAAAAAATGATGTTAAAAAAAGTACAGGAATCAAAAAATATTCTAATTTTCAAATTGGTTTGAAACTTCAAAAAATGTTCAAAAAATATAAAAAATATTCTAGTTTTTAAATTTTGTTCACCAGTTCAGAAAATCTTCATGTTTCAAAAAATGTTCGCATTTGAACATTTTGTTCGCAATTTCAACAAATGTTCCCATGTTTCAAATTTTGTACGCATTTCCAAATAAGCGTACATTAAAAAATACCATCTAAAAAATGTTACGTTTTTGTTCAGAATGTATACATTGTTCATGTTTTCCATTTTTATTCAAAAATTTAAAAATCATGATCTCGGAAAATATTCAGAAATTTCCAAAAATGTTCGCTTTTTCATAGTTGTTCGTGTATTCAGAAAATGTTAAATTTTCAAAAAATGATTCACGTTTTAGAAAACTCTTCAGGATTGGCAAAATTTGTTCGTGTTTCTTGTAAAATTAGAACTACAAAAATAGTACTTTGAGTGAAAAAGTTGATGCACTTATGAAATTGGTTGCTAGTAAAATGCTTCTATTGTTTTTAATGATGTACCTTTGTTTACTTTGATTGAGCAAAACAGTGATCCCGTAGATGTGAATTTTGTCTCGCGAAACAATTTTAATAATAATGCTTATAGGGGTAATTTTAATCCTAGGCCGTTTCCTAGAAATTCCTCTAATAATTATGACAATTCCTATAGTAATTCTTATAATAATAATAATAATAATAATAATAATAGGATGTCCTCTGATCTTGAAAATAGTATCAAATAATTTATTAATGCTCAAAAAGTTTTCAACCCTACAATAGAAGAAAAGTTGAATAAGATTGATGATATTGATACGTCTCCAACATATCTATAATTTTTTATTATTCCATGCTATTATATTATCCATCTTGGATGTTTTATATGCGTTATTATGCTATTTTATATCATTTTTTGCGACTAACCTATTAACCTAGTGCCCAGTGCCAGTTGCTGTTTTTTTCTTGTTTTTGTCTTTTACAGAAAATCATACCAAACGGAGTCCAAACGGAACGAAATTTTTTGACGATTTTTCTTGGATCAGAAGACACCTAGGAAGTTTCGGGAGGAGGCCAGAAGGGCCACAAGAGAGCCACAAGCTCGGGAGGCGCGCCCTAGGGGTGGCGCCCCGTGTAGCCCCCTAACCCTAATTCCAGCTCCATAAATACCCAAATATTCCCCGTATACCAGAGGGCACACCAAAAATACTTTTCCGCCGCCGCAAACTTCTGTTCTCGTGAGATCCCATCTTGGGGCCTTTTCCGGCACTCCGCCGGAGGGGGATTCGATCACGGAGGGCCTCTACACCAACCTTGCTGCCCTTCCGTTAATGTGTGAGTAGTTTACCACAGACCTACGGGTCCATAGCTAGTAGCTAGATGGCTTCTTCTCTCTCTTTGATCTTCAATACAATGTTCTCCTCGATGTTCTTGGAGTTCTATTCGATGTAATCTTCTTTTGCGGTGCGTTTGTTGAGATCTGATGAATTGTGGATTTATGATCAGATTATCTATGAATATTATTTGAGTCTTTTTTGAAATCTTTTATGCATGATTAAGATAACTTTGTATTTCTCTCCGATCTATTGATTTGGTTTGGCCAACTAGATTGATCTATCTTGCAATGGGGGAGATGCTTTGTAATGGGTTCAATCTTGCGGTGCTCAATCCCAGTGACAAAAGGGAACATGACACGTATTTGTACTGTTGCCATTAACAATAAAAAGATGGGGTTTATACCATCTTGATTGGATCTATCCCTCTACATCATGTCATCTTGCTTAAGGCGTTGCTCCGTTTTTGTTAACTTAATACACTAGATGCATGCTGGATAGCGGTCGATGTGTGGAGTAATAGTAGTAGATGCAGACAGGAGTCGGTCTACTTGTCACGGACGTGATGCCTATATTCATGATCATTGCCTTAGATATCGTCATAACTTTGCGCTTTTCTATCAATTGCTCAACAATAATTTGTTTACCCATCGTATGTGTTCTTTCAAGAGAGAAGCCTCTAGTGAAAACTATGGCCCCGGGGTCTATTTTTACCATATTATTTTCAGATCTATAAAACCAAAAACACAAAAATACCTTGCTACAATTTATTTACCTTTACCTTATTTTGCATTTTTATTTAACTTTTATACCTATCTCTATCAGATCTCATCCTTGCAAGTAACCGTGAAGGGATTGACAACCCATTTTTCGCGTTGTGTGCAAGTATTTGTTTGTTTGTGTAGGTGCATCTATTGGGGACTTGTGTGTTCCACCTACTGGATTGATACCTTGGTTCTCAAACTGAGGGAAAATACTTATCTCTACTTTACTGCATCACCCTTACCTCTTCAAGGAAAAAATCAACGCAAGTTCAAGAAGTAGCAGGAAGAATTTCTGGCGCCGTTGCTGGGGTGGATCTACATCAAGCCTACCAAGTACCTATTGCTACTTCTTGAGCTTGCGTTGGTTTTTCCCTTGAAGAGGAAAGGGTGATGCAGCAAAGTAGAGATAAGTATTTCCCTCAGTTAGAGAATCAAGGTATCAATCCAGCAGGAGGCACAAGCAAGTCTCCAATCTATGCACCTATACAAACAATCAAACACTTGCACCCAACGCGATAAAGGGGTTGTCAATCCCTTCACGGTCAATTGCAATGGTGAGATCTGGTAGAGATAGATATAAAGATTACTAAAACATAAAATAAAAGTAAAGTAAATAAGTTGCAGCAAGATATTTTTGGTTTATAGATCTAAAAATATATAAGGGAAAATAGACCCGGGGGCCATAGGTTTCACTAGAGGCTTCTCTCTTGAAGGAAAATAATACGGTGGGTGAACAAATTACTGTCGAGCAATTGATAGAAAAGCGCAAAGTTATGACGATATCCAAGGCAATGATTAAGCATGTAGGCATCACGTCTGTGTCAAGTAGACCGAAACGATTCTGCATCTACTACTATTACTCCACACATCGACTGACTCCTGCCTGCATCTAGAGTATTAAGTTCAAGAGAACAGAGTAACGCATTAAGTAAGATGACATGATATAGAGGGATAAACTCAAGCAATATGATGAAAACCCCATCTTTTTATCCTTGATGGCAACAATACAATACGTGACTCGCTACCCCTACTATGTCACTGGGTGAGGACACCGCAAGATTGAACCCAAAACTAAGCACCTCTCCCATTGCAAGAAATACCAATCTAGTTGGCCAAACTAAACCGACAATTCGAAGAGAAATACAAAGATATCAAATCATGCATATAAGAATTCAGAGAAGATTCAAATAATATTCATAGATAATCTGATCATAAATCCACAATTCATCGGATCTCGGCAAACACACCGCAAAAGAATATTACATCGGATAGAACTCCAAGAACATCGAGAAGAACATGGTATTGAAGATCATAGAGAGAGAAGAAGCCATCTAGCTACTAGCTATGGACCCGTAGGTCTGAGGTAAACTACTCACGCTTCATCGGAAGGGCAATAGGGTTGATGTTGATGCCCTCCGTGATCGAATCCCCCTCCGGCAGATCGCCGAAAAAGGCCCCAAGATGGGATCTCACGGGAACAGAGGCTTGCGGCAGTGGAAAAGTATTTTCGTGGATGCTTCTGATGGTTTGGGAATATTTGGGAATTTATAGGCCAAGGATTAGGGTTAGAGAAGCTCCAAGGGACCCACAAGGCAGGGGGCGCCCCCCCTGGAGCGCGCCCTGCACCCTTGCCGTCGCATCGGGACTCCTTTTCCTTGGTCTCCAAGTCCTACGTGTGTCTTCTGGTCCAAGAAAAATCATTGTAAAGTTTTATTCTGTTTGGACTCCATTTGATATTCCTTTTCTGCGAAACTCAAAGACAAGAAAAAAAACAAAACTGGCACTGGGCTCTGGGTTAATAGGTTAGTCCCAAAAATAATATAAAATAGTATATTAATGCATATAAAATATCCAAAACAGATAATATAATAGCATGGAACAATCAAAAATTATAGATACGTTGGAGACGTATCACCTATCATAAACTCTCATCTCTTGCACTTACATTATTCGCCATTTGCCTCTCATTTTCATCTCCCCCACTTCTAAAATGTTTTCAGAAAAATACAAAAATATTTCCCTTTTTGTTTGCCTTTATGTTTTACTTTGTTGCTTTGCTTGTTTGTTTGGTATAATTGCATGTTTATTGGAAATCAAAAACAAAAAGCTTATGGATCCTCATCTACTTGCTAATCTTTTTAAAAGATCCAACTATGATGAACCAATCACTAGTGAGTTGAGTGCACTAGATTATCTTTATGAAGTTTGGCTTGAAATTTGTGAATCTGAAAACTGTGATGAAGTGCTAAAAGAGGAAATTTATGAAGTGATTTACAATAGCTCCTTGAATGAAAAGCATGATTGCAATGGTGTTATTATAAATCCTGTTAATGTCAATTGTGCTAATAATATGCAAAACCCCAAGCTTGGGGATGCTAATTTTGATATGTTCACTACCTATTGCAATGATCATGATTGGGGTGATTCTTCTTATGATCTTGAAATTTATTTAAGCCTCATGATGAATATGTTTGCGATAATATTGAAAGTGAGTTTGGAAGAGTGTCAACTCTAGGTAATAATGATCCCACTACTTTGGAGAATGATCAATCTCATGATTTTTTTTATAAAAGTGGGCTTGGAGAGGTCATGACTTTATTTGATGATAATCCCACTATATTGGAAGAGTGTCAACTTTGCATGTATGTGGATCATGTAGAGAATATGTTATGTTATAGCTATATTGTTGAATTTGAATATGATCCCACATGTAATTATTATGAGAGAGGGAAATATGGTTGTAGAAATTTTCATGTTACTAAATTACCTCTCTTCAGGTTGAGATTGTCAATGTTTTATTCTTCTTCCTTGCATATGCTAGTTTTTGCTTGTTTTGATAATTTGTTTGCTTATAAAATGCCTATGCATAGGAAGTATGTTAGACTTAAATGTGAATTTTCTCATGCTATTTGATGCTCTCTTTGTGCTTCAATTCTAGTCTTTCATGCGAGCATCATTAAAATTATCAATGCCTAGCTAAAAGGCTTTAAAGAAAAGCGCTTGTTGGGAGACAACCCAATATTTTTCCTTTCTGTTTTTATGAATAAATATGCAATATTACTTCTGTAATATTTGTGTTTTAGTGTTTTAATTATTTTTTGAGCCAAGTAAGACCTTTGGGATGATCTTGGGTGATAGTTGATTTGATTTTGATGAAAAATAGAAACTTTTGTGCTCATTGCTGGAATTTTAAAAATTCACATAAACATGATTTTGATCTGAATTTTTTACACAAGATTGATATAAAAATTTCCTAATATGTACTAAATTTTCAGAATTTTTGGAGTTACAGAAGTTTGGCTAAAGTACAGATTACTATAGACTGTTCTGTTTTTGACAGATTCTGTTTTCATTGTGTTGTTTGCTTATTTTGATGAATCTATGGGTAGTATCGGGGGGTATGAACCATGGAGAAGTTAGAATACAGTAGATATAACACCAATATAAAATTGGAATGAGTTTACAACAGTACCTAAAAGTGGTTATTTGCTTTGTTTCACTAACGGATCTCACGAGCTTTCTGTTGTGTTTTGTGTTGTGAAGTTTCGATGGACTACGGAATAAGGAGTGGGAAGAGCCTAAGCTTGGGGATGCCCAAGGCACCCCAACATAATATTCAAGGTCAACCAAGCATCTAAGCTTGGGGATGCCCCGGATGGCATCCCCTCTTTTGTCTTCCATCCATCGGTAAAATTACTTGAGGCTATATTTTTATTCACCACATGATATGTGTTTTTCTTGGAGCGTCTTGTATTATCTGAGTTTTTTCTTTTTAGTTTGCCACAATCATCCTTTCTGTACACACCTTTTGAGAGGGAGACACATTAATCGTGAATTTATTAGAATACTCTATGTGCTTCACTTATATCTTTTGAGCTAGGTAGTTGCTCTAGTGCTTCACTTATGTCTTTTTAGAGCACGGCTGGGGTTTTATTTTGAAGAAATTGATGAACTATCATGCTTCATTTATATTATTTTGAGGGTCTTATAAATAGTATGGCAATTTGCTTAAGTTATGAATTTAGTCCTAATATGATGGGTATTCAAGAGGGATATAATAAAAACTTTCATGAAGATCATTGAATATATGAGAAGTTTGATTCCTTGCATTTGTTTTGAGATACAAAGATGGTAATATTAGAGTCATGCTACTGATTAATTGTGGATTATTCAGAATATTTGTGTTGAGGTTTGTGATTCCCGAAGCAT
The DNA here is from genome assembly GCA_011799875.1 of Thinopyrum elongatum. Lineage (NCBI taxonomy): Eukaryota > Viridiplantae > Streptophyta > Magnoliopsida > Poales > Poaceae > Thinopyrum > Thinopyrum elongatum. The sequence continues at coordinate 121,604,691 of CM022303.1, read as the reverse complement.
GCACGTATGGTCTCTCGTTATGCGATGAAGTTGGAGCATGATTTATTTTTTATTGTCTTCCTTATGAGTGGCGGTCGGGGACGAGCGATGGTCTTTTCCTACCAATCTATCCCCCTAGGAGCATGCATATTAGTACTTTGTTTCGAGGGCTAATAAACTTTTGCAATAAGTATGTGAGTTCTTTATGACTAATGTTGAGTCCATGGATTATACGCACTCTCACCCTTCCATCATTGCTAGCCTCTTCGGTACCGTGCATTTCCCTTTCTCACCTTGAGAGTTGGTGCAAACTTCGCAGGTGCATCCAAACCCTGTGATACGATACGCTCTTTCACACATAAGCCACCTTATTTTTGGGTAATGTTGCATGGGAAACAAAAAAAATCCTACGCTCACCAAGATCAATCTAGGAGATGAACATCTACGAGAGGAGAGATTGCATCTACATACCCTTGTAGATCGCTAAGCGGAAGCGTTAAGAAATGTGGTTGATGTAGTCGAACATCTTTGCGATCCAATCATGATCCATTCACGATCTCCCGATCCAAGCGCCGAACGGACGTCACCTCCGCGTTCAACACACGTACGGCTTGATGACGCCTTCACCTCCTCGATCCAGCGAGCGATGGTGAAGTAGTAGCTCGAGTCCTCCGGCAGCACGATGGTGTGGCGGCGGTGGTGGTGGAGCAATCTCGGTAGAGCTTCGCTAAGCTACGCGGAGAGAGAGAGAGAGAGAGAGAGAGAGAGAGAGAGAGAGAGATAGATAGAGAGAGAGAGAGAGAGAGGAACTGTAAGTGCATCTAGTGCCACCCCTAGTTGGTTTTGGAGTATTGACGACAAACGTGGTTGAGGGACTAATGTGTTTGTGAGAATTGCAGGATAACACAGGTAGTAGTCCCTCATTAATTCGGTTTTCCTACCAGAGATGACCCCTAAAAATGTATGAAGACATTGAAGACAATGGTGGTTCATGAAGACATTCACATCGAAGATAATGACGTGTGAAGACATTCACTTGAAGACTATGGAGTGCGAAGACATAGTTTCTTTCGTAGTTTCATTTTCTTCTTTATTGAGTCATAGGAACCACCGTACTGTTAAGTGGGGTCCAAGTGAACAAAGTCAGAAGACTGATGTGATGCTCAACCAAAATCCTATGTCTTCGAGCGAAGACAATGAGAGCAAATCTTATCCAGAGTTGGATGAGTCAGCTTTGCTTGTAGCCCAAGCCAAGCTGCCGCGTGTGTTTGAAATCCGACCGTTGGACACGTGTCGGTTCCTTAGTGACCCAGGGTCATTTCGGGCATATCATGTCGGGTTGCCTCCTGGCTATAAATAGCACACCCCCTACACCATAAATTGATGGCTGCTTAGAGTTAGTGCACGGCTTTTGTCGTTTGAGAGCAACCCACCTCCGAAGCCTTTCAGAGAGAGATCCTTGCGAGGACAAAGCCCAAAACACCCAGAGCCAAAGAGTGTTAGGCATCACTGAAGTCTTTCTGTCTGCGCAAACTGAAGACTTGTTACACTTGAGGACTGTGTATCCTCCAGCCGGTTAGGCGTCACATTCTGAGGGTCCAAGAGTCATTGTGGATCGCCGGTGAACGGAGTCTGTGAAGGTTTGGAAGTCTACCTTGAAGACTTACCAGAGTGATTGGGCGAGGACTGGGTGTCCTTAGCTCAAGGGGAATAAGGTGAAGACGTGGTCTTCTGAGTTCAATCTCAGCCTCCCTAACCAGACGTACAGTTGTCACAGCAACTGGAACTGGTCTACCAAATCCTTTTCTTCACCAAGCTACTGGTTCTATCCTCTACCTCCTTTACATTTCACTTCGTCTTCGTGAAGTCATTGCTTGTTTGTCTGATCTGTTTGACTTCATTGTGTGAAGACTATTACCTGTTTGGCTTCATACTGTCTTCCATTCCAATCTGTACTACCTAGTAGCTATTAGTCCTCGTGCTTTCATTACAATGCTTACTTGACTATGGCCTGTCTAGTGTAGTTTATCTTCCGCTACATATCATATAGGTTCCACTTGATTGTTTGCCTTCAAAGACCTTGTGTTTTGAAGACTTTCATAAAAATCGCGTATTCACCCCCCCTCTAGTCGATAACTAGCACTTTCAATTGGTATCAGAGCCTGGTGCTCCCTTGTTCTGTGTGATTCGGTTTAACCACCTGGAGTTTTAGCTATGTCGACTGCAGGGATAATCAAAGTCTCCGCTACGTGCCCCGTCTTTGATGGCACTGATTACCCCTACTGGAAGAATAAGATGCGCATGCATCTTGAAGCCATTGACATCGACCGCTGGTATGTCGTCAGGACTGGTGTTCCCAAAGTCGGTGAAGGTGTCACCGCTGCTGATGTCAAGAGGTTTGCGCAACTGGACTCAACCGCCAAGAACATCATCTGTGGTCATCTGACCAAAGGACAGTATGGCCATGTGAGTGCTCTGGAAACTACGAAGCTAGTCTGGGACTGGCTATCCAAGGTCAACGAAGGCGTCTCAACACAGAGAGACTGAAGGATTGATGTACTTCGCAATCTCTTCAATCGCTTCAAGAGAAATGACAATGAGAATGTCTAGCTCATGTTCGATCGCCTCACTGATATCACAAATGAGCTTCACGCACTCGGCGCCACTGAGATCACCAAGCATGAAATTGTGAAGAAGCTACTGAGATCTCTTGACAACTCATTTGACACCTTGGCCCTGATGATTCAAGAACGCCTTGACTTCAAAGATCTTGATCCATCTGACATACTTGAGAGGCTCAACACACATGAGTTCCAGCTATCTAAGAAGAGAGATATCTATGGCCCCAACTATGGCCGATCCCGTGCTTTGAAGGCAAAAGCTGTTTCCTCATCTGAAGAAGAATCTGACTGCAGTTGTGATGATCCTAAAGACATTGGCAAAGAGCTAGCAATGCTCGTGAGAAAGTTCCAAAAGTTCTCAAAGAAGAAGAGCAAGGAATATGACTCTGACGACAAGAAGAAGAAGAAATCCTCAAAGTCTTCTTCGAAGTATTCATCAAAGCCTTCCTCACACAAGAAGAGCTCATCTGGCAAGGCTCGTGCATTCATTGGCAAGGAGATGGATTTAGAGGAGGAGTCTGCTTCTGAGGAGGCAGAGGTGGAGTCTGAGGAGGAGTCTGATTCAGGTGTGGCAAGCCTGGCTCTAGCTTCGGCATTCATCGCCAAGTCCATCTTCAACACTGAAGACAATTGTCACGCCGACGACGTTGAAGCCGATGATGAGGACGACTCTGCTCCGACCTACTGCTTCATGGCACGAGGTGCCAAGGTAAACTCACGCAATGCTTACTTTCAAACCTCCAGTGAAGATGACTCTGAATGTGAATCCAAACCAAGCTATAAGACTCTTGCTAAAATTGCAACTGAACAACAAACTGCTATGGAACACATTCAAAAATTGCTAGACAAAAGCGATGACCTGTTGGACGAGGAAATGAATCGAACTCAGTCCTTAATCGAAGACATAAAAAACCTTCGCGTTAAGTACGAAGAACTTGAAAGTCGTCATGAAACCCTCTCAGCCACTCATGAGAAGCTTTCCTATGATTATCTTCAAAGGAAGCAAGATCTCGAGAAACTAAGAGCGTTTCATGAAGATCTTCAAAAGGAGAACGATTCACTACTCGCTCAACAGATCAGTTCCGCTCAGGAAGATTTTGTGCCACCATGTTTAAAATGCCTTGAGTGTGACAATGTTGTCTCTATTGCTGAATGTTCTACTGCCTCTGATGTTGCAATATCTTCAACTGCTGATGTGGTAACTAACCCCTCTTCTGAGGATACCACTACTATTGCTGATGAGAATGCCAGGTTGAAGACATTGCTTGAAACAGGCATGTACAAAAGCCTTAAAGGGCATCAGACACTATGTGATGTCCTCAAGAAACAGATTCTGAACCGAAACCCTAGGAAAGAGGGTGTTGGTTTCGAGAGGAAAATGAATGCTGATGGTTCTTACTGGAAGCCTGAGCAGTACCCCAAAACCACATGGGTTGCTGCAAAGGGTCCTTCAGTAGATCCATCTACTTTATCTGGCTTCACTTGTGCTAACCCCATTATCATTGATGAGTACTTTGACTCCAATTATAAGCTGTTTAAGAATCAGAATGGTGAAGTGTTTTCCAGGTTTATTGGTACTAACTGCAGGAATGGGCCACCTTTGAAGAAGATCTGGGTACCCAAAAGTTGTCTTGAGAAGCTTTCTGTGAATGTCATCATGACACCACCAGGGAAGAAGACAAACCCCAGACCAAAGGCTTCATATGGCCCAAAGGCTTCATACAGACAGAGGACCTCACAAGGTCACCCTAACGCCAATGTTTTGCAGGGAAATTATCATGAGACTCATGAATATGAGCGTGTTTCATCTAACCGCTATGTTCACAGATCAAAGAACTTTTCTGCATATTCTTTTGTGTACTATTCACCTCCTGCAAAACTATTTGCTAGGGCTCCAAAGCCAAAGTTCTCAGATGCTGCACTTAGACTCATTGCTTCTAAGCCACCCCTTAAGATGTGGGTGGTTAAGAAGAATTAACTTCTCTTGTAGGGAATGGTCTCCAGCCAGAAATCATTGACTTCTGAAGACAATGCTGGGGACCTAAAACATCTTGTGGGACGCAAGATTAAGTGTCAAAATGGTCTTACCATTTATTTCGTCCCTGGGTTTCTTGACGAGCATCCCATCATACCATCCAAGAATCTTAACTTTGATAGTATGCTTGTATGTCAAATGTTTATGCTTCACAATACTCTTGGTGAAGCCTATCCCGCTAACTGCACTATAGGGTACGACTCCGAAAGCTACTGAGTGGATAATGGATAGTGGATGCACTAACCACATGACTGGTGATCGAAGTCTTCTCATGGATTCAACCCTACGTCCATCTACAAAAAGCCACATCACGTTCGCTGACACTGGTAAAAGCAAGGTATTGGGCTTAGGTAGAGTTGCTATCTCAAAGGATCAACACATGAATAAAGTGATGCTTGTTGAATCCCTTGGCTATAACTTAATGTCTATCTCAATGCTTTGTGATCTGAATATGATTGTGATATTTGGAAAATATCGTTGCCTTGTGCTTATGGAATCTGACAAATCTCTAGTCTTTGAAGGCTATCGAAGAGGTAATCTGTATATGGTAGATTTCTTCGCAGGACCACAGCTTGCCGTATGTCTTCTAGCAAAGGCTTCAGAGTGTTAGCTCTAGCATCGAAGGTTAGGACATGCCTGTTGGGGAACGTAGTAATTTCAAAAAAAATCCTACGCACACGCAGGATCATGGTGATGCATAGCAACAAGAGGGGAGAGTGTGTCCACGTACCCTCATAGATCGAAAGCGGAAGCGTTATGACAACGCGGTTGATGTAGTCGTACGTCTTCACGATCCGACCGATCCAAGTACCGAATGCACGGCACCTCCGAGTTCAGCACACGTTCAGCTCGATGATGTCCCACGAACTCTGATCCAGCAGAGCTTCGAGGGAGAGTTCCGTCAGCACGACGGCGTGATGACGGTGATGATGATGCTACCGACGCAGGGCTTCGCCTAAGCACTGCTACGATATGACCGAGGTGGATTATGGTGGAGGGGGGCACCGCACACGGCTAAGAGAGATCAATGATCAACTTGTGTGTCTATGGGGTGCCCCCTGGCCACGTATATAAAGGAGTGGAGGAGGGGAGGGGCCGGCCCTCTCTATGGCGCGCCCTGGGGAGTCCTACTCCCACCGGGAGTAGGATTCCCCCCCCCCCCTTCCATGTAGTAGGAGTAGGAGAGAAGGAAAGGGAAAAGAGAAGAGAAGGAAGGAGGGGGCGCCGCCCCTCCCCCTAGTCCAATTCGGACTAAGCCTTGGGGGGTGCGCAGCCTCCCCTCTCTCTTTCCCCTAAAGCCCAATAAGGCCCATATACTCCCCGGCGAATTCCCGTAACTCTCCGGTACTCCGAAAAATACCCGAATCACTCGGAACCTTTCCGATGTCCGAATATAGTCGTCCAATATATCGATCTTTACGTCTCGACCATTTCAAGACTCCTCGTCATGTCTCCGATCTCATCCGGGACTCCGAACTACCTTCGGTACATCAAAACACATAAACTCATAATACCGATCGTCACCGAACGTTAAGCGTGCGGACCCTACGGGTTCGAGAACTATGTAGACATGACCGAGACACGTTTCCGGTCAATAACCAATAGCGGAACCTGGATGCTCATATTGGCTCCCACATATTCTACGAAGATCTTTATCGGTCAAACCGCATAACAACATACGTTGTTCCCTTTGTCATCGGTATGTTACTTGCCCGAGATTCGATCGTCGGTATCTCAATACCTAGTTCAATCTCGTTATCGGCAAGTCTCTTTACTCGTTCCGTAATACATCATTCCGCAACTAACTCATTAGTTACAATGCTTGCAAGGCTTATAGTGATGTGTATTACCGAGTGGGCCCAGAGATACCTCTCCGACAATCGGAATGACAAATCCTAATCTCGATATACGCCAACTCAACAAGTACCTTCGGAGACACCTGTAGAGCACCTTTATAATCACCCATTTACGTTGTGACGTTTGGTAGCACACAAAGTGTTCCTCCGGTAAACGGGAGTTGCATAATCTCATAGTCATAGGAACATGTATAAGTCATGAAGAAAGCAATAGCAACATACTAAACGATCAAGTGCTAAGCTAACGGAATGGGTCAAGTCAATCATATCATTCTCCTAATGATGTGATCCCGTTAATCAAATGACAACTCATGTCTATGGTTAGGAAACATAACCATCTTTAATTAACGAGCTAGTCAAGTAGAGGCATACTAGTGACACTCTGTTTTTCTATGTATTCACACATGTATTATGTTTCCGGTTAATACAATTCTAGCATGAATAATAAACATTTATCATGAAATAAGGAAATAAATAATAACTTTATTATTGCCTCTAGGGCATATTTCCTTCAGTCTCCCACTTGCACTAGAGTCAATAATCTAGATCACATCGCCATGTGATTTAACATCAATAGTTCACATCACCATGTGATTAACACCCATAGTTCACATCGTCATGTGACCAACACCCAAAAGGTTTACTAGAGTCAATAATCTAGTTCACATCGCTATGTGATTAACACCCAAAGAGTATTAAGGTGTGATCATGTTTTGCTTGTGAGAGAAGTTTAGTCAACGGGTCTGTCATATTCAGATCCGTATGTATTTTGCAAATTTCTATGTCTACAATGCTCTGCACGGAGCTACCTTAGCTAATTGCTCCCACTTTCAATATGTATCCAGATTAAGACTTAGAGTCATCTGGATCAGTGCCAAAACTTGTATCGACGTAACCCTTTACGACGAACCTTTTGTCACCTCCATAATCGAGAAACATATCCTTATTCCACTAAGGATAATTTTGACCGTTGTTCAGTGATCTACTCCTAGATCACTATTGTACTCCCTTGCCAAAATCAGTGTAGGGTATACAATAGATCTAGTACACAGCATGGCATACTTTATAGAACCTATGGCTGAGGCATAGGGAATGACTTTCATTCTCTTTCTATCTTCTGCCGTGGTCGGGTTTTGAGTCTTACTCAATTTTACACCTTGTAACACAGGTAAGAACTCCTTCTTTGACTGATCCATTTTGAACTTCTTCAAAATTTTGTCAAGGTATGTGCTTTGTGAAAGTCCTATTAAGCGTCTCGATCTATCCCTATAGATCTTGATGCTCAATACTTAAGCAGCTTCACCGAGGTCCTTTTTAAAAAACTCCTTTCAAACACTCCTTTATGCTTTGCAGAATAATTCTACATTATTTCCGATCAACAATATGTCATTCACATATACTTATCAGAAATGTTGTAGTGCTCCCACTCACTTTCTTGTAAATACAGGCTTCACCGCAAGTCTGTATAAAACTATATGCTTTGATCAATTTATCAAAGCTTATATTCCAACTCCGAGATGCTTGCACCAGTCCATAGATGGATCGCTGGAGCTTGCATATTTTGTTAGCACCTTTAGGATTGACAAAACCTTCTTGTTGCATCATATACAACTCTTCTTTAATAAATCCATTAAGGAATGCAGTTTATCCATTTGCCAGATTTCATAAAATGCGGCAATTGCTAACATGATTCAGACAGACTTAAGCATAGATACGAGTGAGAAACTCTCATCGTAGTCAACACCTTGAACTTGTCGAAAACCTTTTTGTGATAATTCTAGCTTTGTAGATAGTAACACTACTATCAGCGTCCGTCTTCCTCTTGAAGATCCATTTAATCTCAATGGCTCACCAATCATCGGGCAAGTCAATCAAAGTCCATACTTTGTTCTCATACATGGATCCCATCTCAGATTTCATGGCCTCAAGCCATTTTGTGGAATCTGGGCTCATCATCGCTTCCTCGTAGTTCGTAGGTTCGTCATGGTCAAGTAACATGACCTCCAGAACAGGATTACCGTACCACTCTGGTGCGGATCTTACTCTGGTTGACCTACGAGGTTCGGTAGTAACTTGATCTAAAGTTACATGATCATCATCATTAGCTTCCTCACTAATTGGTGTAGGAGTCACAGGAACAGATTTTTGTGATGAACTTACTTTCCAATAAGGGAGCAGGTACAGTTACCTCATCAAGTTCTACTTTCCTCCCACTCACTTCTTTCGAGAGAAACTCCTTCTCTAGAAAGGATCCATTCTTAGCAACAAATGTCTTGCCTTCGGATCTGTGATAGAAGGTGTACCCAACTGTCTCCTTTGGGTATCCTATGAAGATACATTTCTTCGATTTGGGTTTGAGCTTATCAGGATGAAACTTTTTCACATAAGTATTGCAACCCCAAACTTTAAGAAACGACAACTTTGGTTTCTTGCCAAACCACAGTTCATACGGTGTCGTCTCAACGGATTTAGATGGTGCCCTATTTAACGTGAATGCAGCTGTCTCTAATGCATAACCCCAAAACGATAGTGGTAAATCGGTAAGAGACATCATAGATTGCACCATATCTAATAAAGTACGGTATAAAGTACGGTTACGATGTTCGGACACACCATTACGCTGTGGTGTTCCAGGTGGCGTGAGTTGCGAAACTATTCCGCATTGTTTCAAATGAAGACCAAACTCGTAACTCAAATATTCTCCTCCACGATCAGATCGTAGATACTTTATTTTCTTGTTACGATGATTTTCCACTTCACTCTGAAATTCTTTGAACTTTTCAATTGTTTCAGACTTATGTTTCATCAAGTAGATATACCCATATCTGCTCAAATCATCTGTGAAGGTTAGAAAATAACGATACCCGCTGCGAGCCTCAATACTCATCGGACCGCATACATCGGTATGTATTATTTCCAATAAGTCCGTAGCTCGCTCCATTGTTCCGGTGAACGGAGTTTTAGTCATCTTGCCCATGAGGCATGGTTCGCAAGCATCAAATGATTCATAATCAAGTGATTCCAAAAGTCCATCAGTATGGAGTTTCTTCATGCGCTTTACACCAATATGACCTAAACGGCAGTGCCACAAATAAGTTGCACTATCATTACTAACTTTGCATCTTTTGGCTTCAATATTATGAATATGTGTATCACTACGATCGAGATTCAATAAACCATTTACATTGGGTGTATGACCATAGAAGTTTTTTATTCATGTAAACAGAACAACAATAATTCTCTGACTTAAATGAATAACCGTATTGCAATAAACATGATCCAATCATATTCATGCTCAACGCAAACACCAAATAACATTTATTTTGCAATAAACATGATCCAATCATATTCATGCTCAACGCAAACACCAAATAACATTTATTTAGGTTCAACACTAATCCCGAAAATAGAGGGAGTGTGCGATGGTGATCTTATCAACCTTGGAATCTCTTCCAACACACATCGTCACCTCGTCCTCAACTAGTCTCTGTTCATTTTGCAACACCTGTTTCGAGTTACTAATCATAGCAACTGAACCGGTATCAAATACCCAGGGGCTACTATGAACACTAGTAAAATACACATCAATAACATGTATATCAAAGATACCTTTGTTCACTTTGCCATCCTTCTTATCCGCCAAATACTTGGGGCAGTTCCGCTTCCTGTGACCAGTCCCTTTGCAGTAGAAGCACTCAGTTTCAGGCTTAGGTCCAGACTTGGGCTTCTTCCCGGGAGTAGCAACTTGCTTGCTATTCTTCTTGAAGTTCCCCTTCTTCCCTTTGCCCTTTTTCTTGAAACTAGTGGTCTTGTTAACCATCAACACTTGATGCTCTTTCTTGATTTCTACCTTCGTTGATTTCAACATCACGAAGAGCTCGGGAATCGTTTTTGTCATCCCTTGCATATTATAGTTCATCACAAAGTTCCAGTAACTTGGTGATAGTGACTAGAGAATTCTGTCAATTACTATCTTATCTGGAAGATTAACTCCCACTTGATTCAAGCAACTGTAGTACTCAGACATTCTGAGCACATGCTCACTGGTTGAGCTATTCTCCTCCATCTTGTAGGCAAAGTATTTGTCAGAGGTCTCATACCTCTCGACACGGGCATGAGTCTGAAATACCGATTTCAGCTCTTGGAACATCTCATATGCTCCGTGGCGTTCAAAACGTTTCTGAAGTCCCAATTCTAAGCCGTAAATCATGGCGCACTAAACTATCAAGTAGTCATCATATCGAGCTTGCTAAACGTTCATAACGTTTGCATCTGCTCCTGTAATAGGTCTGTCACCTAGCGGTGCATCAAGGACATAATTCTTCTGTGCAGCAATGAGGATAATCCTCAGATCACGGAACTAGTCCGCATCATTGCTACTATCATCTTTCAACTTAGTTTTCTCTAGGAACATATCAAAATTCAAAGGAACAGTAGCACGGGCCATTGATCTACAACAACATAGACATGCAAAATACTATCAGGTACTAAGTTCATGATAAATTTAAGTTCAATTAATCATATTACTCAAGAACTCCCACTTAGATAGACATCTCTCTAATCATCTAAGTGATCACGTGATCCAAATCAACTAAACCATAACCGATCATCACGTGAAATGGAGTAGTTTTCAATGGTGAACATCACTATGTTGATCATATCTACTATATGATTCACGCTCGACCTTTCGGTCTCAGTGTTCCGAGGCCATATCTGCATATGCTAGGCTCGTCAAGTTTAACCCGAGTATTCTGCGTGTGCAAAACTGGCTTGCACCCGTTGTAGATGAACGTTGAGCTTATCACACCCGATCATCACGTGGTGTCTCGGCACGACGAACTTTGGCAACGGTGCATACTCAGGGAGAACACTTTTGCCTTGAAATTTAGTGAGAGTTTATCTTATAATGCTACCGTCAAACAAAGCAAAATAAGATGCATAAAGGATAAACATCACATGCAATCAATATAAGTGATATGATAGGCCATCATCATCTTGTGCTTGTGATCTCCATCTCCGAAGCACCGTCATGATCACCATCGTCACTGGCGCGACACCTTGATCTCCATCGTAGCATCGTTGTCATCTCGCCAACTATTGCTTCTACGACTATCGCTACCGCTTAGTGATAAAGTAAAGCAATTACAGGGCGATTGCATTGCATACAATAAAGCGACAACCTTATGGCTCCTGCCAGTTGCCGATAACTCAGTTACAAAACATGATCATCTCATACAATAAAATATAGCATCATGTCTTGACCATATCACATCACAACATGCCCTGCAAAAACAAGTTAGACGTCCTCTACTTTGTTGTTGCAAGTTTTACGTGGCTGCTACGGGCTGAGCAAGAACCGTTCTTACCTACGCATCAAAACCACAACGATAGTTCGTCAAGTTAGTGTTGGTTTAACCTTCACAAGGACCGGGCGTAGCCACACTTGGTTCAACTAAAGTTGGAGAAACTGACACTCGCTAGTCACCTGTGTGCAAAGCACGGCGGTAAAACCAGTCTCGCGTAAGCGTACGCGTAATGTCGGTCCGGGCCGCTTCATCCAACAATACCGCCGAACCAAAGTGTGACATGCTGGTAAGCAGTATGACTTGTATCGCCCACAACTCACTTGTGTTCTACTCGTGCATATAACATCTACGCATAAAACCAGGCTCGGATGCCACTATTGGGGAATGTAGTAATTTCAAAAAAAATCCTACGCACACGCAGGATCATGGTGATGCATAGCAACAAGAGGGGAGAGTGTGTCCACGTACCCTCGTAGATCGAAAGCGGAAGCGTTATGACAACGCGGTTGATGTAGTCGTACGTCTTCACGATCCGACCGATCCAAGTACCGAATGCACGGCACCTCCGAGTTCAGCACATGTTCAGCTCGATGATGTCCCACGAACTCCGATCCAGCAGAGCTTCGAGGGAGAGTTCCGTCAACACGACGGCGTGATGATGGTGATGATGATGCTACCGACGCAGGGCTTCGCCTAAGCACCGCTACGATATGACCGAGGTGGATTATGGTGGAGGGGGGCACCGCACACGGCTAAGAGAGATCAATGATCAACTTGTGTGTCTATGGGGTGCCCCCTGACCACGTATATAAAGGAGTGGAGGAGGGGAGGGGCCGACCCTCTCTATGGCGCGCCCTGGGGAGTCCTACTCCCACCGGGAGTAGGATTCCCCCCCCCCCTTCCATGTAGTAGGAGTAGGAGAGAAGGAAAGGGAAAAGAGAAGAGAAGGAAGGAGGGGGCGCCGCCCCTCCCCCTAGTCCAATTCGAACTAAGCCTTGGGGGGGGCGCGCAGCCTCCCCTCTCTCTTTCCCCTAAAGCCCAATAAGGCCCATATACTCCCCGGCGAATTCCCGTAACTCTCCGGTACTCCGAAAAATACCCGAATCACTCAGAACCTTTCCGAAGTCCGAATATAGTCGTCCAATATATCGATCTTTACGTCTCGACCATTTCGAGACTCCTCGTCATGTCTCCGATCTCATACGGGACTCCGAACTACCTTCGGTACATCAAAACACATAAACTCATAATACCGATCGTCACCGAACGTTAAGCGTGCGGACCCTACGGGTTCGAGAACTATGTAGACATGACCGAGACACGTTTCCGGTCAATAACCAATAGCGGAACCTGGATGCTCATATTGGCTCCCACATATTCTACGAAGATCTTTATCGGTCAAACCGCATAACAACATACGTTGTTCCCTTTGTCATCGGTATGTTACTTGCCCGAGATTCGATCGTCGGTATCTCAATACCTAGTTCAATCTCGTTACCGGAAAGTCTCTTTACTCGTTCCGTAATACATCATTCCGCAACTAACTCATTAGTTACAATGCTTGCAAGGCTTATAGTGATGTGTATTACCGAGTGGGCCCAGAGATACCTCTCCGACAATCAGAGTGACAAATCCTAATCTCGATATACGCCAACTCAACAAGTACCTTCGGAGACACCTGTACAGCACCTTTATAATCACCCATTTACGTTGTGACATTTCGTAGCACACAAAGTGTTCCTCCGGTAAACGGGAGTTGCATAATCTCATAGTCATAGGAACATGTATAAGTCATGAAGAAAGCAATAGCAACATACTAAACGATCAAGTGCTAAGCTAACGGAATGGGTCAAGTCAATCATATCATTCTCCTAATGATGTGATCCCGTTAATCAAATGACAACTCATGTCTATGGTTAGGAAATATAACCATCTTTAATTAACGAGCTAGTCAAGTAGAGGCATACTAGTGGCACTCTGTTTGTCTATGTATTCACACATGTATTATGTTTCCGGTTAATACAATTCTAGCATGAATAATAAACATTTATCATGAAATAAGGAAATAAATAATAACTTTATTATTGCCTCTAGGGCATATTTCCTTCAATGCCGGCATGAGGAACTTGCACACTCTTGTGAAGAAGAAGCATATCATTGGCATCGAGGGCATCAAGTTCAAGAAGGATCATCTATGTGGTGCTTGTGAAGCCGGGAAGATGACTAGGGCCAAGCATCCCTCGAAGACAATCATGACTACATCACGCCCCTTCGAGCTTCTACACATGGACTTATTTGGCCCTACTCACTACTCTACTCTTACTATCACTGCACATCTTTATGGCTTCGTTATTGTTGATGATTATTCAAGATACACCTGGGTGCACATAATTCTCTACAAGACTGAAGTGCAGGATGTCTTCAGACGCTTCACCAACCGTGCCATGACCAACTATGGCATCAAGATTAAGCACATCAGGAGTGACAATGGCACAGAATTCAAGAACACTGGCCTCGACACTTATCTTGATACATTGGGCATCACTCATGAGCTCTCTGCTCCATACACTCCTCAGCAGAATGGCGTCGTGGAGCGCAAGAACAGGACCCTCATTGAGATGGCTCGTACGATGCTTGATGAGTACAAGACTCCGAGAAAATTCTGGCCTGAAGCCATTGATACTGCATGCCATATCATCAACAAAGTTTATCTTCACAAATTCCTTAAGAAGACAGCTTATGAACTACTCACTGGTAAGAAGCCAAACGTAAGCTATTTTAAAGTCTTCGGTGCTAGGTGCTGGATCAAGGATCCACATCACACTTCAAAATTTGCACCGAAAGCACATGAAGGTTTTATGCTTGGTTACGGAAAGGATTCGCACACCTACAGAGTCTTCAACCTCTTTCACTATAAAGTGGTTGAAACTATAGATGTGCGGTTCGATGAGACTAACGGCTCGCAAAGAGAGCACCTGCCAAATGTGCTAGATGAAGCTTCCCCTAGTGAATCTATCAAGCTAATGGGTACTGGAGAAATCATACCCACCGAGGAACATGCAGAAGAGGAGATTGTTGTCCCAGCACCTACTACACGTGAAGACAATGCTCAGTCTGAAAGATAATACTGTAGAACATAGCAATCAGCAAGAACAAAGTCTTCGCCCTATTCATCCTCGGGTTGCTAATGAAGTTCAGATTAAGAAGATCATCGATGGTATCAAAGCACCTGGTCCCCTCACTCGATCAAGAGCAACATAGCTAGCAAATTTCTGTGGACACTTTGCATTTGTCTCTATATCTGAACCCAAGAAAGTTGATGAAGCCTTCATGGAACCTGAATGGATTCAAGCTATGCAAGAAGAACTTCAACAATTTGAGCTGAACAATGTCTGGGAGCTAGTCAAACGTCCTGATCCTCGCAAGCACAATATAATAGGCACCAAATGGATCTACCGCAACAAGCAAGATGAACATGGTCAAGTGGTCAGAAACAAAGCTTGTCTCGTTGCTCAAGGCTACACACAAGTAGAAGGAATTGACTTCGATGAAACCTTTGCTCCTGTGGCTAGGCTCGAAGCCATTCGAATACTGTTAGCCTATGCCAACCACAACAACATCCTTCTGTATCAAATGGATGTGAAGAGTGCCTTCCTCAACGGAAAAATTGAAGAAGAAGTATATGTAACTCAACCACCTGGTTTTGAAGATCCAAAGCGTCCTGATATGGTCTACAGACTCAACAAGGCACTGTATGGCCTCAAACAAGCACCT
The DNA here is from genome assembly GCA_011799875.1 of Thinopyrum elongatum. Classification (NCBI taxonomy): domain Eukaryota; kingdom Viridiplantae; phylum Streptophyta; class Magnoliopsida; order Poales; family Poaceae; genus Thinopyrum; species Thinopyrum elongatum. Next base: position 121,589,120 of record CM022303.1, on the reverse strand, counting down.
CGCGCTTGGTATGACACACTCAAAGACTTCCTGAAGAGCAAAGGCTTCAAACCTGGTTCTCTTGATCCCACTCTCTTCACGAAGACATATGATGGAGAATTGTTTGTATGCCAAATCTATGTGGATGACATTATCTTCGGCTGCACTGATAAGAGATACAGTGATGAGTTTGGGCATATGATGCAAGAGCAATATCAAATGTCCATGATGGGTGAGCTGAAATTCTTCCTTGGTCTTCAAATCCATCAACAGAGAAATGGCATCTTCATATCACAAGAAAAATACCTCAAAGTTTGCCTGAAGAAGTTTGGAATGCAAGATTACAAAGGGTACACGACGCCAATGCCAACCAAAGGTCAATTGGGCTCCGACGACAATGGTAAAGAATTCGATCAAAAGGTATACTGCTCCATGATTGGTTCTTTATTGTACTTATGTGCATCTAGGCCAGATATAATGCTTAGCGTTTGCATGTGTGCCCGATTCCAAGCGGCACCAATGGAATCGCATTACCTCACGGTGAAGCGAATACTTCGATATTTGGCTCACACCCCGACGCTAGGATTATGGTATCCAAAGGGCTCAGAGTTTGATCTAGTTGGATACTCAAATGCTGATTATGCTGGTGACAAGGTTGATCGCAAGTCCACATCAGGCACATGTCACTTTCTTGGACGATCTCTTGTCTGTTGGTCTTCAAAGAAGCAGAACTACGTATCACTCTCCACTGGTGAATCTAAATACATTGCTGCTGGATCTTGCTGCACTCAGCTTCTCTGGATGAAGGAAACCCTCAAGGACTATGGAATCAACATGAAGCATGTGCCCCTCTACTGCGACAATGGAAGCGCCATCAAGATTGCTCACAATCCAGTTTAGCACTCAAAGACAAAGCACATTCAGATCCGTCATCATTTTCTCAGAGATCATGTGTTGAAGGAAGACATTGATATCATTCACTTCAACACTGAAGAGCAATTGGCAGATATCTTCACGAAGCCCTTGGATGAGAAAAGATTTTGCAAGCTGCGGTGTGAGCTAAATATCTTAGAATCCTCAAATGTCCTGTGAATGGACACACATCCTAACGCTTATGCATTTTGATGACTTAGGTGCGCAACACACAAAGTAACGTATCTCTTTAATTCATGAAGACATACCCTCTGAGTGTGAATACATTAATGTGGAATTTGACTTCGGAGCGCCACGATAATTGTGCACCGTGTCTGGGTCTAATACTTCCTATACGGTGGGTAACGCCACCACCAACCTTTCTTGAAGATTTTTGTTTGGCGTCAAGTTAAATTATCTTCAAAGTTGGTTTGTCTTCAACATTGCCTTGTCTTCATGATTTATCTTCGCGATCTTCGATTTGGTCTTCACTAATGTATATATATATATGTATATGTTCTGTCCTCTACAACATTTACTTATAGCTATGTCTTCAAGTTGCCATTTTCTACGCTAAGTGAATGTGATCGGACCCTAACCCCTTCTGTGCTTATCTCTCAAATTCTCTCTGTCTCTTCATATGCATTCTATTGACATGTGTCGATTGTCTTCACTGTGTCCTTGTCAGCTGAAGATACAGAGACACACATTTAAAACTGCTTTTATTATCTCTATCCTTTTTGCCTGAATACCGGAGAAGCCGGAACGACCACCCGACAAACCAGGCACGCATGGGGTCGTGGCACAACCTTCAATCTGTTGCATGCTTGCCACGTGTCCTTCAGATGTGAACCGCCAGGGGCACCTGAGTAATTACACTGCATCGTCCCTCTTGCTTATAAATACTCCACCCCTGCGGTCATTATTTCCTCTCCCCATGCTGTCTCGCTCAAACCCTAGCGCCACCGCTAGCATCAGTCGTCGCCGGAGACGAAGCGCTTCGCTGCCATGACTTCTCCGACGTTGTCTTCACGCCGGCCGCGGACATCTTCCCCCCTGCCGCTGCCATAGGTGTCTTCCGTCGCGAAGTTAGGGCACGGAAGATTGGACTGCTCGGCCTCCCTACTTCTCGTCTAGCAGTTCTTCATGCGGTAAATAAGAACTTACTTTTCACCGTTTATTTGATCCGTTGAACTATCCACATCTTCCAAAAGTTGTTTTTACACCTCCAAATCTGGATCTTTCCTTTTCTGCATCTCATAATTTGTAAGAACGTTCACTTATACATCACAGCAAGTTAGATTCCTCACTTGTACTTATTCATGGATTCGTACAAATCTGGAACCAACTCACATCGATAAGTGAATGTCTTCACGCTATGAGGTCAATGTCTTCAAACTGATTTATCTTCAAAATCTTCTGAGAATGCATATGACCTCTTCCCCTTTCCTCGCATCTCTAATGCTGTCACAGGTACATGTCCGTGGGAGAATCCCTTGGTTCTCATAGTCTGCATTCATTTGCAGAGTTCTTACAACATCATATTGAATCGCCTGAAGCCAGTTCCTGTCCGACCAGTCGCCTGAATCCAAACACTGTTGTGAAGCCTTTCAGTTTGAATCCAATGGCTTCTGGAAAATCAGCAAAGAAGGGTGGCAGACAGCGCCGTGACAATACTGCCTTGGATCTGCCACCTGATCTATATGAAATGTACAAGTCAGATTCTGATGAAACCTATGCAGAATGCAAGTCGAGAGTTCAATGGATTCGCAGGTACTGGGCTGAACAATGGTTTCTGTATCATTATGTGACTTCTGAATATGGTGAAAAGAATGCAGTGAGGCCACCATGGGCCGATATTGTATACAAGAAGCTACATCGCAAGACCAAGGCTGAAGCCATTGCCAAAGCCATTACCAAATGCTTCTTTCCTTGCATGGTCAGAGGCCCTATGCCTGAAGATGCTGACCCATCCAGCCTCAGATGGTGTCGAGAAGATGATCTCTTTGAAGAAAATTACAAGTATGCCAAGAACTCTGCTGTCCAGAACAAGAAGGACTTCGGGATTGACTTCAACCTGGGTCCAGCTCGACCAAGGCCCAATGGCAGCCATGAAGCTGAACAGAATCTCATTGGTCCTTTCAACAGCCTTGATGGGCTTCTCACACATATCGCTAAGCAAAGGGCCAGTGTTGAAGAGGCTGCTGAGGAAGAGGAACATCCTGAAGTTCTAGAGCCCCCGAAGCCTGTGAAGCAAGCAAAGGCTTCAAAATCTTCTGCTGCACCAAAAGCTTCAAAAGTGAAGCCACTGAAGTCTTCACCTCCTGAATCCAGTGTGCAGTCTGAGGACCTGTCTCGCACCTCCAAGAAGCCCAAGAAGATCTCAGGGCAAGCTCTTACTCCAGCAAGCATTCTTCGCAATGATGAAGATATTATCGATCTATCTAGCGATGAGGATATTGATGATGATGCCCTTGAGATGCTGATCAAGAGCAAACAGGAAGCCGAAATCTTCAATGATCTGCCACTGTTTGATGCTGACGTTCTCAACAACTTCATTGATGAATGGTTTGAAGATACATCCCTTACCATCGATGATTTGCAGCTTCCTATTGGCATTAGCGTGACATTTCAGGGCTACATTACCAAGGAGCTGGCCATTGCTCAAAAGGTCATTGAGCAGAAAAACAAGATTGACCATGAAAAGGCTGTCTTCAAGAAGCACATGGCCAAACTGAGTGTCACAGATGTTAAGAATTTCAAGAAAATGATGGTTGACCTCAAGGCTGAGTTTCAAAAGCGTCGTGATGTAGCCAAAGGCTCCAGGGAGCGTCTCAAGCTCTATGCTGCAAAGTGCGTTCAGGCTCATAATGAAGCTCTAAAAAGGAAAGCACTTGGGCGTCCTGGCATTGACCCCAAGCTGGCTGCAAAGCAGAAGAAGCCCGCTGAAGCTGAAACCGAAGCTCCATGGTAGGAAAGACCAAGCATTGTCTTCCCTGCCAGCATGACTGGCTCGAAGCCAAAGGTCCCATCAGCTGCTTCTGAAAGGAAGAAGACTAAGCAGGCTGGGGCTGAGGCCAAGAAGCGAAAGCATCATGAAGCCTCTGATGTTGCTCCCTCCAAGAAAAAGCTGAAGACTAAACCTTCAAGGTCTTCAAGAAAGGACCAAACCATAGCACCAGAGCCACTGCTTGTTGAACCCATTTCTGTTGCCCTACCTGCTTCCTCCAACCGTGAGCGCCGCCTAGTTGTTCATGAGCCTGCTACCATAGAGGCTCATGTGTCTGAAGATATTCCAGCTGCTGACTCCACCGCAGCTGAAGACATTGGTCCTGAAGACAATGTTGATGATGATGAAGTCCTTCCTCAGTTTCCCCAGATTATGCCCCAGCCGGTATCATCGCCTGCTCCATCAAGCAGTGAATAGATAAGCATTGGCGGTCCCACAACGCCAATCGCACATGATGAGTTCTGGGAAGAGCAACACCCCAACTCCCCGTTGCATGAAGTCATACCTCGCACACCACCGGCTCAAGTCACTACACCCGTGATTGAGACCCCACAAGACACTCCTGAAGACATGGAGAAGACCACTCCCTCACCAAAGGTGTCGCCATCTTTCCGAAGGCTTCGCAGAGGCCCTAGGCCCTCGGTCTCCATGTGAAGTATACCTGAAGAGGATGGGCAAGCCACAAGCTCAGTAGCACGTCAAGTGTTCCCTGAAGCCATCCCTTCAGTCACTACTCAAGAGTCTGAAGCCAAAGAGGCTGAAGATATTCCGGCTGCATCAGCCGATGAAAAAGAAGAAGAACGTGAAGTTATTTCCCCTACCACTGTACCAGTTGTGAATGAAGATGTGTTTATGCCAGACCCCCCAATTCTTGAAGCCACTGAAGTTGCGGCAAATACGGTTGCCAATACCACCACTGATGAAGCCAATGATGTTGTCATGGTTGAAGTCAATGCTCCTCCTGCAGCCACCCCTCAGTCTGAAGCCCCTGTAGCCACAGAAGATCTTCAGCCATCCTCCTCGGATGTTGCTGCTGCTCCACCTATTCCACATACAACGGCTAGGGCCTTCAATCATGAAGGTGAGCTCATCAGCATCAAGTGGCCTATCCTGACGCCTCCAGCTGCTCCTAGTCCCCAATATGACTATCATGTGGAGCAGAGGCCTCAGACGCAGAAGCCAAAGCCCAGGTTGCCAAGGCTTCCAAGTGCCATTATCACACAAGGCTCCTTTAGTGTGCTCAGCTTCAGGGAGCACAACACATTCTTTGACTCGGCCAAGAATCCATACAAAAAGCCAAAGATCTCCTCTGACAGGTTCTGGAGCCACCAGCAGTGAAGCTATTACTCTTGCATCTTATACAACCAGGACAGGATCTTTCCCCACAAGCGCCTGTGCTGCGATGCCATTGCTGGACTCCCCTGCCTTGAGGAAGCTTTTGACTGCTTCCATGAAGTTGGCTTGCTCCCATTTGTCGTCGACAAGGAGCATTGGAATGAAGAACTACTGCTGCAATTCTTTGCCACTCTCCATATATCAGGCTACAACAGGGATCTGAAGACATGGGTCCTTGAGTGGATGTCAAGTGATGTACATCACGAAGCCAAAGCTCAAGACATCATCGAGCTCACTTCCCTGCCCACTCCTGGTGATCTGTATGAACCAGGTTGTCAGCGCTATGAACAAGAATTGCAAAGCATCTTCCAGAAGCCTGAGCCCAACATGAGTCAAATGCTCAGCATGATGAAGCCATTGCCAGTTGATGCTGAATACCCCAAGGAGTTCTATGTCAATGACCTCGAGTATCTGCCCCGCACTATCTATCACATACTGAGGCATACTCTATGGCCAATTAAGGTGCATTCTCCTCAAGCCAAGATTGAAGGCACTATGAAGACATTGGTCTTCTACATCATCAATGGCATCAGATTCAATACTCTAGAATTCTTCATCCGCCAGTTGGCAGCTTCAGGCATTGATCTGTTTGGCCTCAAATTCTATGCTCCATGGGTCATGCGGTTGATTAAGCTTCACTCCACCATCAAACTATCAAGCTTCAGCACGCAACCATGTTGTCTTTCTGCCTGAAGTGGATATGTCTCATGAAGCCATATATCCTGAGCCTGCAAAGAAGCCTGTTCGCGAAGACAATGCTGCCTTCCAAAGCTTCACTCAACCACTTGAAGGGATTCATGTGCCAAACCCAACCACTACTGTTGCTGGTTCACTTGCCGGTCAGCTCAGGCTACCGCATCGTGCCAACACTGATGCAACAGCCAGCACAGTAGCCCACAGGCCTCAGAAGCATGCTCGAGTTCTGAATGACAGAGAGCTTCTTGTATCACTTCATCAAAAACAGGATAGGCACCATGACTGGATGAAGCACCAGATGCAAAGTCTCCTAGTGGATGTCAATTGCATTCGCAACCTTGCTACCAAGAACTCCTTTGTTGCTCATGAAGCCTGTCGGCGAGCCTGGAAGAGTCTCACAATGCTCTGTTCTGAAGACGATCTTCAAGCAGATGGCTTCACTGAACGCTTCAAGTTTGACTCCAGGCCTCCACAATCAGCAAGTTGGCATCCAACTCCTTCAATTGAATATTCTGAGTATTCATCTTCGGCTCCAACTATTGTTGCGCGAGTCATTGATGAAGAGGACGACGCCACCTCCCCAGCTATGGCTTCACTGCATCAGGATTCTGCATCAGGCCCCTCTGCACCGCCCAACTCCACAGTCGACCCTGCTGCCCCAACGTCTTCACCAACACCACCTGGGAACGCATAACCACTCTATGTCTTCAAACCTTTTTGGTCATTCCTGACAAAAGGGGGAGACGCATATGAGTTGATAGTCTTCAAGCGGGTCTATAAGGGTCGGGTGCTTATTTTTTGCTAAGTTTTACAACTCTCGTTCTTGAACTGTTGGTTTTGAGTTGTAACCCTTAAACCTCGATAGTCGTCTGCCACGTTTGATGCTTTCTTTTATTGCGATGATAAATTCTGCATACTGCAGACGCCCATTTCTCATTGTGCATGTCATTATCTTCATTACATTTTTGTATGCACGATGAATTGTCTTCATGAAGTAAGGGAGATCTCCACAAAGCAGAACCTGCCATGTGCATTTGCATTCAAAGGCAAAATACCTATATGCACATCTTCAGGGGGAGCCCCTTCATCTTCATGAAGCCAATGACCGCATTCTTTAACTTACACATATTTTTATCCCCGTTGAAAACTTCAACCAGTTTGTCATCAATCACCAAAAAGGGGGAGATTGTAAGTGCATCTAGTGCCACCCCTAGTTGGTTTTGGAGTATTGACGATAAACGTGGTTGAGGTACTAATGTGTTTGTGAGAATTGCAGGATAACACAGGTAGTAGTCCCTCATTGATTCGGTTTTCCTACCAGAGATGACCCCTAAAAATGTATGAAGACAATGGTGGTTTGTGAAGACATTCACGTCGAAGATAATGACGTGTGAAGACATTCACTTGAAGACTATGGAGTGCGAAGACATAGTTTCTTTCGTAGTTTCATTTTCTTCTTTATTGAGTCATAGGAACCACCGTACTGTTAAGTGGGGTCCAAGTGAACAAAGTCAGAAGACTGACGTGATGCTCAACCAAAATCCTATGTCTTCGAGCAAAGACAATGAGAGCAAATCTTATCCAGAGTTGGATGAGTTGGCTTTGCTTGTAGCCCAAGCCAAGCTGCCGCGTGTGTTTGAAATCCGACCGTTGGACACGTGTCGGTTCCTTAGTGACCCAGGGTCATTTCGGACATATCATGTCGGGTTGCCTCCTGGCTATAAATAGCCCACCCCCTACACCATAAATTGGTGGTTGCTCAGAGTTAGTGCACGGCTTTTGTCGTTTGAGAGCAACCCACCTCCGAAGCCTTTCAGAGAGAGATTCTTACGAGGACAAAGCCCAAAACACCCAGAGCCAAAGAGTGTTAGGCATCACTGAAGTCTTTCTGTCCGCGTGATCTGAAGACTTGAGGACTGTGTATCCTCCAGCCGGTTAGGCGTCACGTTCTGAGGATCCAAGAGTCATTGTGGATCGTCGGTGAACGGAGTCTGTGAAGGTTTGGAAGTCTACCTTGAAGACTTACCGGAGTGATTAGGCGAGGACTGGGTGTCCTTAGCTCAAGGGGAATAAAGTGAAGACGTGGTCTTCTGAGTTCAATCTCAGCCTCCCTAACCAGACGTACAGTTGTCACAGCAACTGGAACTGGTCTACCAAATCCTTGTCTTCACCAAGCTACTGGTTCTATCCTCTACCTCCTTTACATTTCACTTTGGCTTCATGAAGTCATTGCTTGTTTGTCTGATCTGTTTGACTTCACTGTGTGAAGACTATTACCTGTTTGGCTTCATATTGTCTTCCATTCCAATCTGTACTACCTAGCAGCTATTAGTCCTCGTGCTTTCATTACAATGCTTACTTGACTATGGCCAGTCTAGTGTAGTTTATCTTCCGCTGCATATCATATAGATTCCACTTGATTGTCTGTCTTCAAAGACCTCGTGTTTTGAATACTTTCATAAAAATCGCCTATTCACCCCCCCTCTAGTCGATAACTAGCACTTTCAGGAACTACGAGGGAGAGGGAGGGCAGCGCCGTGGCATATATGGGTGCGGCTGCCCTCCCTCTACCCCTCTATATATAGGGGGAAGGGAGGAGGGGGAGCCCCTAGGCTTTCCCCCAGGGGGGCGGCGGCCCATAGAGGGGGCGCCTAGGGTTTGGGTGTGTAGGGTAACGCAGCAGAAAACAAAAAAATTCCGCCCTACGCACCAGCCCAGGACCACTATGGAGACTGCATACAAGGTTTTGATCATTTCGTTACCGACTCGTAGCGCAGCGGAAGTAGAGTCGATGACGATCGTCGGTGCAGATCCCCGCAGCTAGGATTTACAACCTCCCAACCGCGAGGATGTATACCCTCATCCGCCACCCGGACAGCCCTCCGGGAGGCGGTCGAACAGTCCCCGGACGGTGTCGCGGACAGCCCTTCGGGAGGACTCACAGAACTCGGACCATCACATGGACAGCCCTTCGGGAGGCACTCACGAACAGCCCCACGGGCACTAAGATCGAAACTACGACCTCTCTACAGAGTTGCACACATACGGTGTCATCTATCCGGCAGGGCTTCGCCGTCCAGAACTAGTTCCCACCGGAACCCAGACAGCCTTTCGGCTCTACGAAACTCTTTTCGTGGGAGGGAGAGAGAAGCCAGATAATTGCATGGCATGAGTATGAGAGCAAGGGATGGGGAGAATGGCAGCCCCTTCTCCTCCTTTTATAGGCCAAGGCAAGGGGTGGGGTGGGATGTTGAAATACCAAAATACCCAAGCTTTATGTCACACATGAAAGGGCATAATGGTAACACAAGGGGGGCACCAAGGGGACACCACCATGGCAGCCCTTGGGCCGGCCCACACCTTGTCTCCCCATGGGGGAGGGCCCCCCCAACAAGCCACCAACATGTCTCCATGAAACATGCATGCTCCCTAGACAAAAAGCCACCAAACATGCAACCCCCGATTCGTGGGATCTTGTCCCCTCGCGCTGAGACAAGATGTTTTCCGCGAAACTTTTTCTGAAAAATTCCAAAAAGTCCCAGAACATTTCCGGCACCCTCTAAAATTATTCTGGGCATGATCCGAAACATTTTCGATGCGGTGGTTTTCATCAGCGGAAAGCATTAACAACGGTTACGGCAGTTTCGGAACATTTCCGGTTTTTCTCTCCGAAAATTCCCAGAAGTTTCCAGACCAATTCTGGCATCCTTTGAAAATTTCCAGGCGGTGCCGAAACCCTTTTTGACCAAATAATATATTCCGAAACAACTTTTCGGTTTTACCGAAACTCTTTCGGTGTTCTCTCTCGGAACTCTTCCGTTGTCTCCGAAACATTTTCGGTGACTTTCTCTCAGACTCCCTGTCTAGCGTTCAACAGATAGATGACCCTTAAGCGTGTGACCCTATAGGTTCGGTGAAGTATAGACATGACCGGAACACTTTCCGATCAATGATCAGCATCGGAGCCGTGGACACCCATATTGACCCCTATACCCACACGAATGAATATTCGAGTGAACCTCCAGTTGCCGTGTGCTATTCCTGTTGCTTCGCGATATGTTACAAATACCCAAGGTGAGACATGTTGGCATTCCCGTGGATCAACAACTTGTCCACTATGCTAGTTACCTCGTTACCGGTATTGTTCTCTTTTCTCGTTACCGTGTTCCGACATCCCCGTGATCAAATCACAAAGTGTCTGGCCAGACGATGATGGATACCGTAACACCAAGAGGGCCCAGAGATATCTCTCCATCGCCGGAGGAGCAAATCCCAATCTTGAGCTATCAAGTTACTTGACATACTTTTCCATGAACCCGTAAGCCGCCGTAATAGCCACCCATTTACGGATGACGTTTAACAAACCCCAAAGTTCATGAAGCAAGCATGAAGAAACTCGATACTCTCATGGTCTAAGGAATTATGCAAACATTAACCATCTCTGCGTTATTAACCATTAACTTGTGACGAATGTATCTCATAGCATAACATCAATCGGGTCGATTCAACACAAATGTTCTTCTAACATTTGTGCCCTCAAAGTTGCTGGCATAGACATGCCTATGATTGGGAAAACATAATCATCATGCAACACTTGAGCTAGTCTTAGAGGCATGACTAGGAATACATTTTACCGTTTATTATTCCACACGTGCACATGGGTTTTCCCCAGAGCCTTTATGGATATACGGGCTCGGGAACCACAGCAGTTATAGCATGGAACATAAACCTAATTATGAACACGGAGATAAATAATAACATTTATTATTGCCTCTAGGGCATATCTCCTACACCTTCATCCAATGGCACTTCCCTGTTTCAGGGTCCAAGGTTCCTCCAATCCCGAAGAACCAAGTCCTTGACCGGTCTGGCCAGTTCAATGTCTCTGGTTCGACCCCTTTTGTAGGGTAACGCAGCAGAAAACAAAAATTTTCCGACCTACGCACCAGCCCAGGACCACTATGGAGACTGCATACAAGGTTTGATCATTTTCGTTACCGACTCGAAGCGCAGCGGAAGTAGAGTCGATGACGATCGGCGGTGCAGATCCCCGCAGCTAGGATTTACAACCTCCCAACCGCGAGGATGTATACCCTCGTCTTCCCTTCGGACAGCCCTCCGGGAGGCTGTCGAACAGTCCCCCAGACCATGTCGCGGACAGCCCTTCGGGAGGACCTTTGAAACTCGAACGGTCACTCGGACAGCCCTTCGGGAGGACTCACAGAACTCGGACCGTCACTTGGACAGCCCTTCGGGAGGACTCACAGAACTCGGACCGTCACTTGGACAGCCCTTCGGGAGGCACTCTCGAACAGCCCCTCGGGCACTAAGATCGAAACTACGACCTCTCTACAGAGTTGCACACATACGGTGTCATCTATCCGGCAGGGCTTCGCCGTCCAGAACTAGTTCCCACCGGAACCCAGACAGCCTTTCGGCTCTACAAAACTATTTCGCTGGGAGGGAGAGAGAATGCCAGATCATGCATGGCTTGTGTGAGAGCTAAAGATGGGGAAATGGCTGCCAAGATCACTCCTATATATAGGCTAGCCAAGGGGTAAAATTGTCACACAAAAACCCCAAAGTGCCCTTGGAATATCCCTTTCCAAAAGGGAATATGCCATATGGGAGTGCCATGTGGAGCACCATGGTGCTCCACCTCCTTGGCCGGCCACCCTTGGGGGGGGGACCCCCCCCATGAGGTGCCATGCCCTCCTTCCCCTTCTAGAAGGCCCTTTTGGAATTTCCAAAAAGGTGCTTTCCATAAAATTCCCAAAAAGCACTTTCACTATTCATGACGACATTTTTCAGCGTCCGTTCGAACTGAAAATATTTATGTGGGCTTAGAACATTTCCAGTACCCACTAAAATAATTTTCAATGCGTTCTGGAACAATTCTAGTTTAGTGATTTCATCTGCGAAAAGCATCTGAAGCGGTTCCGGCAGCCCCGGAACATTTCCGGTTTTTCTTCCAGAAAATTCCCAGAAGTTTCCAGAATGATTCTGGTATCCTCCAAGAATTATCAGGCATGTGCCGAAACCATTTTGACTTAATGGTATCCCCTGAAACAACTTTTCAGTTTCACCGGAACTCATCCGGTGACCTCTCTCTGCGGAACTTTTCCGCTGTCCGAAACTTTTCGGTGTCCGAAACTTTTTCGGTGATTTTCTCTCAGACTCCCTATCTAGTATTCAGCAGATAGATGACCCTTAAGCGTGTGACCCTATAGGTTCGGTGAAGTATAGACATGACACGGAACCCCTTCCGATCAATGATCAACATCGGAGCCGTGGACACCCATATTGACCCCTATACCCACACGAATGAATATTCGAGTGAACCTCCAGTTGCCGTGTGCTATTCCTGTTGCTTCGTGATATGTTACAAATACCCGAGGTGAGACATGTTGGCATTCCCGTAGATCAACACTTGTCCACTATGCTAGTTACCTCGTTACCGGTATTGTTCTCTTTTCTCGTTACCATGTTCCGGCATCCCCGTGATCAAATCACAAAGTGTCTGGCCAGACGATGATGGATACCGTAACACCGAGAGGGCCCAGAGATATCTCTCCATCGCCGGAGGAGCAAATCCCAATCTTGAGCTATCAAGTTACTTGACACACTTTTCCATGAACCCGTAAGCCGCCGTAATAGCCACCCATTTACGGATGACGTTTAACAAACCCCAAAGTTCATGAAGCAAGCATGAAGAAACTCGATACTCTCATGGTCTAAGGAATCATGCAAACATTAACCATCTCTGTGTTATTAACCATTAACTTGTGACGAATGTATCTCATAGCATAACATCAATCGGGTCGATTCAACACAAATGTTCTTCTAACATTGTGCCCTCAAAATTGCTGGCATAGACATGCCCATGATCAGGAAAACAGAACCATCATGCAACACTTGAGCTAGTCATAGAGGCTTGACTAGGAATACATTTTATCGTTTATTATCCCACACGTGCATATGAGTTTTCCTCCAAGCCTTGTTTTATTGCAGACCCGAGAACCATAGCAGTTATAGCATGGAACATAAACCTAATTATGAACAGGGAGATAATCAATAACATTTATTATTGCCTCTAGGGCATATCTCCTACAGACTCCCACTTGCACTAGAGTCAATAATCTAGTTAATGCTAATGCACTTTACACCTGTGGCACACCGGTGTAAATATGCTTCGCTTGTGGTATAGCCTGATGTCCAACGAATCTGACAACTTCAGATCCGTGTGTATCTTTGCATATCCTCGCGTTTTCACGCTTTCACAAAATTCATATTTTGTGTGGACTTGGTTTTGTATGTATGTGAATCACAGGTCGAACCTGGATTCCTCAGACTGAGTTATGGAGCAACTACCTGCAGTAGTGTCCCATTGACAAAAGCCATCTTGGAACCATACTAAGTTCATGAATGAACTATATGATTCAACATCTTCTTTGTCGCTTTTAAAAGCGGCAACATACTTCACCTATGTTATAGAATTCGCCACAGTAACTTGTTTGGAACAAATTCCAACTAACTGTGCCACCATATTGTGTGTTACACAAAAAAAACCCTCAATTTAAATCGAAAATCGCATGGAGAAATGATGAAGACTGTATCGATGTAACCTTTTACAACGAACTCTTCATGATCTCCACTTGCGAGAAAACATGTCATCAGTGCTACTATAGTACTCAATGACCCTTTTTCACTGTTGTCCCATGATCAGTACTTTTGATCACTTTGGTATCTATACTCGCAACAACTTCGGAGTATTGGACATATCTGGTTGTTTTACATACCATGGAATACATGATTAATCCAAACACAAGAGTGTGTGGAATCTCCATCATGTATTTTGCTCATCAGTGTTTAGGGACACCGAGTCTTGCAAAAACTCTTTCCACGTGACTTCGGCAAGAATCACTCCTTGGCGTTTTAAATGCTAAAAAGTTTTAGCATCTTGTCAATATGTATCTTTGCTTAGCCCCATCAGGTAAATCTATCTCCATAGATCATCATGCCTAATATCGAGGCTATTTAGCCTAAGTACTTCATCGAAAAACTATTTTCAAATGAAGTCCTAATTCATGTCAAGAAATTTATTTCCAATTAACAATGTGTCAAGCACACAACATTTTTAGAAATATTATTATGCTCCCACTTACTTTCTTGAATCACAAGCATCTTCGTTACCCATTGATGAAGTCAAAAACCCTTTTGACCATTTCATCAAATCACGAAGATTCCAACTCCACTTTGCTCTCTTCTGTCCATTGCTGGAACTCTGAAGTTTGCATACTTACTAGCATCCTCTGGACTGACAAAATACCTTGGACTGTAACACATGCAAGTCCTTGGTTTTATTTCCATCATATGGAAATCCTATTGTCATCCATGTTTCATATCTCATGACTGAAATATGTATTAATTGCTAGTTCAACCCAAACCGACTTTAAGCATCGCTACGGTGAAACAACCTCATCGTAGTCAACTCCTTGAACTTGTTATTGCAACAAGTCGAGCTTTATGGATAAAACATTTTTATCCGTATCAGTTTTAAGTTCCATAAAAATTGTTAGACTCTAAGTCTTCCGAAAGGTGTATCAAGATTTTAATCTTGAAACATTTATATGGAAACTATCTCGGATTGTATTGGCATTTAGCCAATTCCGGAGTCAGGGCCCATCAACGCTTCCTTGTGTATCATAGGTATACTGTTGTCCAACAACAATATCTCGTCTGCGCACCTGATAGGTTTGCACGAGCTTTGCCTACGTGGTTCAGCTGCAAGTTCGATCAAAGTCCATACATTTTATTGTAGAGACTTCCGTATCAGTCGCAGTAGGAAACTTGGAATTACTTCCAAGGTCTCTTTCCTTTGATCTGATGACGAAGATACTGTTTATCTTGTCGAGTTGCACTATTCGCCCACTCACCTTTTTGAAAGAACCATTTTCTTCAAAAAGCATACCGTTCTTTGTGGCAAACCTATTTGCCTCGGTATAGTGAGGTAGGAATACCCAATGACTTGGGATAACCTACAAAGTAGCACTTGTCTGATTTGGAATAGGTTTGTAACCTTTTACACAAGCCCCATATTCCAAATGTTAAGAAAAGATATAACATGGTTGGGCGTACCATACCATGGTGTCATTTCAACAGACCCGATGGAGCTCTTTTCAGTGTAAAAGCCGCAGTCTCTAAAGCATCACTCTTTAAAAGGGATAATGGCAAATTTATTTATGTCATCTTTGATCTTACCATGTCATAAATGGTTCGATTACACCTTCACGGACTTTTCACTCACAGTGGTGTTCCGGGAGGTGTAAGTTATGAAACTCTTTTCACAACTCATCAGACATTCGCTAAACTTGTAACTCAATTATTCCTTTCTGCAATTGAATTGTAGAAACAGAATTTTCTTGTTACAATAACTTCTACTTCATTTTTGAAAACCTTTCGAATGAATTCAAAAGATCCAGACTTACGTCTCATCAAGTAAATATCCACATATCTACTTGAGTCATTTCTGAAGATAGATAAATCCACTACTAACAACATTTATCGGACTACACACATCAAATGTATGATCACCGATAAGTTTGTTGTCCGTTCCTTATGGCCTGTGAACGGTATTTCAGTCACTTCACTTTTCGGAGGAAAGTTGCAAGTGTCAGATGATTCAAAATCAAAGGACTTCAAAAAATCCATCATAATGGAATTTATCCATGCGGGCTTCTCCAATGTGACCAAATGAAGTGCCACACTTGTGTGGTATTCTCTTAGTCTTACGACATTTAGCGTCAGTGTTACGGATGTATCATATTACCATCAATATTCATAACATACGTCCCATTTTGGATGGAAGCATGGCCCTTCATGTTATTCATAATACTGAACAACAATTGTTGTTTTTATGAACAACTCTTTTGCAACAAACATTGTGCAATGGCTAGAGTGTATGAAACTCTAAAATGAATTATGAAAGTAAATCCAGAGGTAATATATTATTATCATTATTCATAACATACATCTCATTCTCAATGAAAGTATGGCCCTTATGTTATTCATAACTTCGAACATAAAAAGTTATCTTATGAACAACCTTCTTGAAAGATACCTTATGCAATGGGCTAGAGTTTAAAACTCTAAATGAATTATGAAAATAAATATAGACAGTAATACACCGATGGAAGGTATAGTAACATTTACTATGTTCCCTGTGTATACCTAAACCTCATCCCTGGCTAGTCTTTCAGGCCATAGTAGTTCTTACATCGAGTTGCAACAGAATGCAATCGAGCGGGTATCTTTGTGATTGTCTCACAATACCCAAGAATTAGTGATTAACATGTTTAACCATAATTCCCAAGAACTATATCTTTGACCAGCCTTCTATACATCAAAAACTTGTATGACATTCATACATGAGCTGGATATTCCAGTCTTCTTTCTTATTGCCTTTATACTTCTAACAGTTTAACTTTTAGTATTTCTCCTACTCTCAGAAGAAGCACCCAACTTAAGAGTGGCGTTTAGCCCTGGACTTCCTAGGCGTGAAAGTTTCACTAACACCCTTTGGACACTTCCTTTCTCTTTAAGTTGTTGTTTTATTCACCTTTCATCATATGACAGGCATTCTCCTGGATCCCTCTCTTATCAGTCTAATGCATAGTAAACTCCTTTACTAATAGTTTGCAAACAAACACTGCTTTGGATATCTCATATCTTTTAGCCTTTGTTTGTCCCTGAAAATGATTTTCAGATTCCATGAATATCACATAACTATCCAAACTTTCGAAGTTCGGGTCTCATGGAAGCAAACATATTGCACTTGACTGAAATGGAATTCTAGCTTTTGGATCGAAGGACGAGAGTCACATGATCCATAGCATAAGCGAGAGAATACCGAAAGTATGCGATAGGACAAAGTCCTTCTCGGCACTCTAGAGGACAATCCTCACATTACGTTACCAACCGTAAAGTTTTAACCAGATATTTAACAGCTTATTCAATTTTAACAGGGAAGGTGGAAATGCGAGCCATTATTCTACAACTATTATGCAAAATACACTTAGACAGTGTTCAAAATTAATTGCACTGAGAATTAAACAAGTTAATTCATCAGTGCGCTCCCACTCAAATCAATATCTCTCATAATTGATTGTGAGTGATTCAAGATCCGCATTTCAATTCGACGCCATCGACGGGTTCATCACTGATGACGTGAATTTCAATCGGTAGGCCAACTTGCCAATCACATCTCTATGTGACTCTTGTCCATCTTTCGATGCGTGTGTTCCGAGCTTAGGACTGTCCTGCCTGAACGTCAAGACAACCAAGTGATCACGCAGTGAGGTCTGACCTTCACCCGCCTTACACCTCTCTAATCGTTCGTGCTCATGTGTACATGGCGCACCCCGAAAAGATACGTGTTGTAGACGGTGCTACACTTGGGAGAACACTAACTACTTGATATTTTTGTGAGAGATCACCCTAATAAAAGCGACTACCGCGCAATTAAGAAGGGTGCATCATAAGGGATAAACATCTCAGGCAATTCATAATAGCATGATATGGTATAGCCCTTTCTGACGGAGAAGTCTTGTATTTCTTCGTCTTCGGCATTTGCATCGGTGTTCACCTTCGCGAAGATTGCCACCACCTTGTCGATGCACCAGATAATATTGCTATCTCTATAGCTAATAAAATAATGCATTACACAAGATTGACACGCAGGTCATTTAAAGTGCAATCATATGGCTCCAGCCATCATGCCAAATCATGACACGTAGGTCATGTTAATCAATTTACATCATATAGACATCTCATACATAATCAAATTATTATGAGCACTGCTATACCACATCATATGCACATGCAAACCCTCCTGCAAAACCAAGTTAGACGCCTCTAATCGGTTCATGCAAAAACTTGTTTTTCGTGGCTTCTAAGGTTTCGAAACAAACCGAAGCTACCAACGTCCATCATCAAGTATGATAATTCAAGCGCTAGATTAACAATGCGGGGTGTATGAAAACCGAGATAATAAAATCTCGAGCCCCATACTGAACTTCGTCATACGCATGACCCCCGTACAGATCATATCTGCATTGCCCTTTCGTCTGCGAAACATCCATCTTTCATTGACTAAAGTGGAACCCAAAGAACTGTTAGCACTTCGTTGATCTGTCAATCAGCATACTCAGGAGCAGCATGAAAGGATCGCGGATTGCCAGAACTTTGTCAGATTCCACAATGCTGTCAAGATCAGGACTACGCAAATTCGAGGGAAGCAACAAGAACATCGGGTAACAGATTTCATCTGCGACCCGCACAAATAATTTTCAGTAATAGAACTCATCTACTACCTAATTATTTTGTGCAACACCCATACATCTCTATGTATTCTAGATCGCAACCCGCATCTACGCATAGCACGGCTCATGATGCCACTGTAGGGTAACGCAGCAGAAAACAAAAAATTTCCGCCCTACGCACCAGCCCAGGACCACTATGGAGACTGCATACAAGGTTTTGATCATTTCGTTACCGACTCGTAGCGCAGCGGAAGTAGAGTCGATGACGATCGTCGGTGCAGATCCCCGCAGCTAGGATTTACAACCTCCCAACCGCGAGGATGTATACCCTCATCCGCCACCCGGATAGCCCTCCGGGAGGCGGTCGAACAGTCCCCGGACGGTGTCGCGGACAGCCCTTCGGGAGGACTCACAGAACTCGGACCATCACATGGACAGCCCTTCGGGAGGCACTCACGAACAGCCCCACGGGAACTAAGATCGAAACTACGACCTCTCTACAGAGTTGCACACATACGGTGTCATCTATCCGGCAGGGCTTCGCCGTCCAGAACTAGTTCCCACCGGAACCCAGACAGTCTTTCGGCTCTACGAAACTCTTTTCGTGGGAGGGGGAGAGAAGCCAGATAATTGCATGGCATGAGTATGAGAGCAAGGGGATGAAGGAGATGGCAGCCCCAACTCCTCCTTTTATAGGCCAAGGCAAGGGGTGGGGTGGGATGTTGAAATACCAAAATACCCAAGCTTCATGTCACACATGAAAGGGCATAATGGTAACACAAGGGGGGCACCAAGGGGACACCACCATGGCAGCCCTTGGGCCGGCCCACATCTTGTCCCACCCCCCCCCATGGGCCCCCCCCCCCCCCCCCACAAGCCACCAACATGTCTCCATGAAACATGCATGCTCCCTAGACAAAAAGCCACCAAACATGCAACCCCCGATTCGTGGGATCTTGTCCCCTCGCGCTGATGAGACAAGATGTTTTCCGCCGAAACTTTTTCTGAAAAATTCCAGAAGGTCCCAGAACATTTCTAGCACCCTCTAAAATTATTCTGGGCACGATCGAAACATTTTCGGTGCGGTGGTTTTTATCAGCGGAAAGCATCAACAACGGTTACGGCAGTTTCGGAACATTTCCGGTTTTTCTTCTGAAAATTCCAGAAGTTCCAGACCAATTCTGGCATCCTCTGAAAATTTCCAGGCGGTGCCGAAACCCTTTTGACCAAATAATATATTCCGAAACAAACTTTTCGGTTTTACCGAAAATCTTTCGGTGTTCTCTCTCGGAACTCTTCCGTTGTCTCCGAAACATTTTCTGGTGACTTTCTTCAGACTCCCTGTCTAGCGTTCAACAGATAGATGACCCTTAAGCGTGTGACCCTATAGGTTCTGGTGAAGTATAGACATGACCGGAACTCTTTCCGATCAATGATCAAATCGGAGCCGTGGACACCCATATTGACCCTATACCCACACGAAAAAATATTCGAGTGAAACTCCAGTTGCCGTGTGCTATTCCTGTTGCTTCGCGATATGTTACAAATACCCGAGGTGAGACATGTTGGCATTCCCGTGGATCAACAAATTGTCCACTATGCTAGTTACCTCGTTACCGGTATTGTTCTCTTTCTCGTTACCGTGTTGCGGCATCCCCGTGATCAAATCACAAAGTGTCTGGCCAGACGATGATGGATACCGTAACACCGAGAGGGCCCAGAGATATCTCTCCATCGTCGGAGGAGCAAATCCCAATCTTGAGCTATCAAGTACTTGACATACTTTTCCATGAACCCGTAAGCCGCCGAATAGCCACATTTACGGATGACGTTTAACAAACCCCAAAGTTCATGAAGCAAGCATGAAGAAACTCGATACTCTCATGGTCTAAGGAATCATGCAAACATTAACCATCTCTGTGTTATTAACCATTAACTTGTGACGAATGTATCTCATAGCATAACATCAATCGGGTCGATTCAACACAAATGTTCTTCTAACATTGTGCCCTCAAAATTGCTGGCATAGACATGCCCATGATCAGGAAAACAGAACCATCATGCAACACTTGAGCTAGTCATAGAGGCTTGACTAGGAATACATTTTATCGTTTATTATCCCACACGTGCATATGAGTTTTCCTCCAAGCCTTGTTTTATTGCAGACCCGAGAACCATAGCAGTTATAGCATGGAACATAAACCTAATTATGAACAGGGAGATAATCAATAACATTTATTATTGCCTCTAGGGCATATCTCCTACAGGGTGCCCCCCCCCAAGTGGCTTGCCCCCCAAGCAAGGGGGAGGCAGCCCTAGGGGGGCATACCAACCTTCTGGTGCTCATGGGATGGGGTGAGGGGGGCGCACAACCCCTTAGTGGGCTGGTGTGCTCCCTCCCCTTGGCCCATGAGGCCCCCAACACTTGCCGGGGCCCCCCGAAACCCTTTTCGGTTCCCCTGGCCATAACCCTGTACCCTCGGAACACTTCCGGACTCCAATATCCTTAGTCCTATATATCAATCTTTACCTCCGAACCATTCCGGAGTTCCTCGTCATGTCCGGGATCTCATCTGGGACTCCGAACAACCTTTGGTTACCACCATAACAACTCAAATATACTTATATCGTCACCAAACGTTAAGTGTGTAGACCCTGCGGGTTCGAGAACTATGCAGACATGACCGAGAAACCTCTACGGCCAATAACCAATAGCGGGATGTTACTTCTTGAGCTTGCGTTGATTTTTCCCTTAAAGAGGAAAGGGTGATGCAGCAAAGTAGAGATAAGTATTTCCCTTAGTTAAGAACCAAGGTATCAATCCAGTAGGAGGCACAAGCAAGTCTCCAATATATGCACCTGCACAAACTAACAAACACTTGCACACAACGGGAAAAAGGGGTTGTCAATCCCTTCACGGTCATGAACAAGAGTGAGATCTAATAGAGATAGGTATAAAAGATAAATAAAAGAGCAAACTAAAGTAAATATAAATAAATTGCAGCAAGGTATTTTTGGGCTAGGACAAGGATGACAGACTCGCCTTGAGCCCGACACCATATATCGTGTGGCAAAGGGAACAGAAGTGTGACATGTTGTACAGGTTCGTCTAACCAGCTTCATCGGACACTTGGAGTCGGCATGCTTTGCTAGAGGCCGCTGCCGACTAGCTGAGTCGGATGTGATCTGACTCGCGACCAAGTGAACGAGAACCTAAGGGGTCGCGCGCTTAAGGGAAGGAACATGTGAGGCCGGATCGGACTCCACGAGTCAGATGTGATCCTACTCGGACTCGGATCCAGGCCGAACAGATTTTGGGCTTTAGGGTCCGTGCGAGGCCCAAGTGTTGAGCCCACGACGGACGCCTATATAAAGTGGGAGTGCGGCACACTCATGCGGTTGATCGCTTCGGCACTGTCACTAGGGTTTGCATGTGTTGCGAATAGCCACCTCCACTCGCCGCCGACTGTGTGATCGGACCTAGCAGTCCGCCGCACGGTGTTCCTCCTGCACGCGCGGATACCGTTAGAGGCGGTGCACTTGCGCCGCTCTGGCGAACTTGTACGCGTGATCCACTCCGGCTGTTCGAGGGAGATCGAACGAGAAGGAGACGACTCTGGACGCGCTGCATCAACTCTACTTCCGCTGCACGGCACTGCGCGTCTAGTGGTAAATATCTATGATCCATCTCCCGTAGCATGTTCTTGGTTGTTCTGCGCGTAGGAAAATTTTAATTTGCAGTCGACGCACCCTACCGTAGAACCCAACACAAGGCCGCATGGCCGGCTCACCGGCCTCATGGCTCACAGGCCTCATGTTTGCTTTCAAGGCCGCAATAGCCGGCTCACAGGCCTCATGTTTGCTTTCAAGGCCGCAATAGCCGTTGAGTTTATCCTAGCTCACTGTAAGCCGGCTCTCACGTGACACAAGCCGCCGTTTTAACCTTAACAAAGTTCAGGGTCTTAAAAAAGATTGACTGTTAAGAGTTTGGCGGGTCACCTGGCAGAGTAGCAAGTTGCAAACAGGCAGGTGTAACTCATAATGTGACAACTCAGGCCGGTCAAGAGGGAATGAAAGCTAAACCCGGTGGGTTGGAAGCCCCAAGTGACCTTATGATCAATTAACAAAGACTCATATGCACAGAGATGAAACGACAGAGGCCCCGAATTTCGGGGATGCCGGCTTTTGTTAAGCTGATCATAATATGATAAGCCAATAAGGCAGGATACCCATGTTTGAACCGCGCATCATGGCAGCAAGTTCTCTTTGGCAACCTTTAATTTTTCTAAGAACTCGAACTTGCGAGAGATGAATTCCTCTTGAACCGGATGTTGAGCCGGATATTGAGAGGTCAAAACATTATGGGAGACAGATTTCCCTTGAGCCAGATTTTGAACCGGAATCATTTCTGATAACCCGGAACTCTTCCATTGAGCCAGAACTTTTTGATTGCCAGGCACTTTTTAAACCGGAAATTTTCTGACGGCCTTTAAATTTTCACCAATGGGGCAGTAGCCTCCGGGACCGGGTTATTTTCCCTCCAATGACCCGGGGTTTTTGAATTTGCTGAAACTGGCAAAATTTGCTGAGTCAAGTCCGTGTAGCCCCCGAGTCTTAAGACAACTCAAGGAGTTGGCTTGAGATTCTTCCTATTTGACCGTGGCATAAGACGGCATATAGTTGACAGTGGAACGCCGGAATGCGTTGAAGCTAGAAGCAAAGTGGCGAGTTGATGGTTTTCGCAACACTCATTGCATATCCTTAACGTTGATAACGCGATGTGAATCCACGAAAAGTTGAAGTCGACCTTGGCGGGTTATAAATGACCCCGTATGATTTGTGTCAGTAATCCGGCCAGCGGTTCATCCCAGCTGGTTGTTGAAATTAACCCAACCGCAGTGGCGGCGACTTGCGTGCCTGTCCATTGAGCCATCCGGTGCAGGCGGAGGCTGATAACAAATTATATTTTTTTTGCTTTAGACTTATCAGAATAGACCGGGCTGCAGGAGCAGCGACTTGCATGCGCTCACTAGACAGCTCGTGCAGACAGGTGCAGCTCTGGTGTGTTGATGTAGATCAGACCGCGGGGGCGGACAGTAAAGACGACCGCAGCATCAGAGGCGGCACGGACGCGGGCGAGTGGGCTGCGGGCACGGACAGATGAGTCGGCCGCGGTTTTGTAAGCCGGTGCGGACAGGCGAGTCAATCGCAGGCGCGGTAAGCCGCGCGGACGGGCGGGTCAACCGCGTCAGTTTGATGTAAATTGGGCCGCAGAGGCGGCGGTTTGCACATATATTCGTCGAGCATCATGGCACGGCCAGATGCTAGCACATGATGATGATGGCGCGAGCTATATATCCATGACACAACCATCGCTCTTGCAGTGAACAATTGTCCTACATAAACAATATTGCAAGTCAGAGTAATTTTTTTTAAAAGAAAAAATTAATATGTGCTATTTAAAATAGACTGGACGGATATCACCTGATATACTTGGACCTTATGATCCTCAGCGGTGTCCGTCAGTCGATCCGGCGCGTTGAAGTAAGCCAGACCGCAAGGGGCTTGGCCTGCACGCCTGTCCGGAAGTCGGCGTGGCATGGAGGGAGGCCGACATAGGACAACAGTGGCGCAAGCTCCAAATCCACTTTATGATGTCACTTTTATCATGAAATGATTGATTGTGTACGGGGCGCCGTGTTGGTGCTATCCACTTGTGGACAAAGCGTCAGTAGCGGGCGGAGGCTGGTATTTCTCCTTATCCGTTTTGATAATTTTTGGATGTACGTAGACTAGTACTGATGATCCTCAGCAGATGTTTCATTGATCTGGGACTAATTTGCCTTGTACACCGAACGATGGTAGTAATGAGAGGAGCGCCCATGAGATATTCTTCTGAATGTACGCCCTCGCGTGTATGAGAACTCTGCGCCACAACCGAGCACTGAAATCTGCTCTCAGTAAGGCGGCAGCAATATATGCAGTGATGAAAGATCTGTGTCTCAAGGGCTAGCTCCATGGGTATGGATGTTAGCTTTGGGTGCCCCTCCAGATCCGTGCTTCCAAACACGAGCACCATCTTCTCTGATCGGCTCGTTCCCTCTTTTATTTAGTGACCAGACAAACACGCGATGGCTTGCCGCTGACTTGGTGACTTTTAACGTTCAGTAGGAAGCTTCAGAAAGCAATTGTGCAAAATATTCAGAGAATAGGCATCTGACCCAACCAACGAAGGCAGCACAGCGTGGTTGGCTCGGCAAAGACAACTCGCAAGCAAGGCCTTGGTGGAGGCGGTGCTGCTCGCGACGGGGCGGCTCGACGAGGCCGCGGGCGGCGACTTGAGATGGCGGAGGACTGCGGCGGGTCGTCGAGGCAGCGGAAACGGCAGGCCGGCGAAGGCAACTCGAAGGCCGAGTCGTGGCCGCTTGTGGTAGAGGCAGAGGCAACTCGACGAGGCCGCGGGAGTGGCGGCGACTCGGTGATGATAACTCGCAGATCTGGCAGCCGCTCAGCGAGGTGATTTGAAGATGCGGCAACGGGCGGTTCGAGGCAGTGTCGAATTGGCGGCGGCTTGCCGCGGAAACAGCGCGGCAGAGGAGTCCACTTGGCGACGGCTTGCAGCAGCGCGGCAGAGACTCGGACGGCGATTCGTGACCGCAACGGCGCGACGGCGAAGACGTGTGCCGCGGGGGCGGTTTGAGGCGGCTCATGCCGCGGCGGAGAAGGCGGCTCGCAGGCGCGGACGACCCACAGATGGCAGGGCGAGGCCTGGCACGGGGACGGGCCGTTCGGCGAGGTGTTTCACGGCGACGGATGTGGCGGAGGCCGGCGCAAGGCAAGCCAAGGCGGCGACGGCTTAGAACAGAGGCGGGTCTGATGAGGAGAGGCGGAGGTCGGCATCGGCTCAGACACGGCCAAGGAGGAACGAGACCGAGGCGACGGCGGCCGGACCGGCTCGAGCGCGACGGAGACGGCGTCTCAGCAGAGATGCAGTGGAGGCCGAGGCGGAGTCCAGATCAGCCACGGGTTGGGGCCAGCTTTGCCTTTGCTCCTTGACGTTGCTAATCCTTCTCTTCCCCTTCCTTTTCCCTGATTGCTTCGATCAGTTTTGTTGTGGTTGTGTTGGGATTCGGGCACAGAACACGCTCGATGGAAATCCAGTCCGACGCGTAACTGCTTCAAGAATTTTAATCTCACTTTGGATTGGATCACCTGTCGGTTTTCGTCAACTCGGCGACTTTGCCGGCGGCGTATCTGATGTGCAACTGTTTTTGATTGATGAGATTGGCTTTGATCTTTGATGATTTGCCAATACAACTGATGTCCGCTGCCAAAAAGAAATTTCTAATCTCGATCCAGCGAATTCATAGTCGATGTAGATCCTTCTAAAAACGGGCTTTCCTTCATCCAGAAAATTGCGAACTTCTCGAACCCTGAAAAAAAAATTCCTTCAAAAACTCAACGCCATCGTGCGTCAGACTCCACGGTGGGCGCCAACTGTCGTGGTTTCGTCACGGCAGATGTCCTAGTACGAGGACTTAGTCGTGAGGCCAACACAACTAGGTAGTGGCTTGAACGGGGCTGGTCTGAATCGAGAGACGCGAGGTTTTACCCAGGTTCGGCTCCTCACGATCGAGGTAAAAGCCTACATCCTGCTCCATTAATATTGATGATCATGATGCTAACGATTACAAGGGTGCTCTTTCGCTACCTCTATCTTGAGAGCTACTGACTTGTCAGTAAAAACTTGTCCCTCTTGGGGTGCCCTGCCCCTCCTTATATAAGTTAGAGGGGCAGCTTACATGACTAGTCCTGGTAGGATTAGGACTACTCTATTACAAGTGGAATCCTAGTCTTGCTTCCCTTACAAGGAAAATATTCCTTATGCCTTTCCTTTCAAGCCGGCCCACCATAACATGAGCCGGCCTTCCCATGAACCGCCTTATGGGCCGTTGGGTCTTGTCGTTCATCTGATCCGCCCTCCGGGTCACCAGTGAGTCGCCAGACTCAGCCGGGTCATCAATGAGTCTCCAAGTTGGGCGGATCATCCTTGAGTCGCCAAGTCCAGGCGGGTCACCAGTGAGTCGCCACGTTCCGGCCGGGTCATACATCAGATCGGGTCATACCGCAAGGTATATACCTGACAGCAACACATCATTGGATCATAATATGTGGCATAAAGCACCATGTTCAAGTAGGGGATTAAAGCAGGGTGCGGGAGAGTGGACCGCTTAAAAGAGATGAGGAAGATGATGAAGATGGTGATGTTGATGAAGACGATCACTGCGGCGATGGTTCCCCCGGTGGCACTCCGACGCCACCGAGAGAAAGGGGGAGAGAGTCTCCCCCTTGTGCTTCCTCATCCATGGCCTCCCCCTAGATGGGAAGAGGTTCTCCCTCAGGTCCTTGGCCTCCAGGGTGATGATGGCCCCCTCCGGATTCCTCCTCCATGGCCTCCGGTGATGATGGCCCCCTCCGGCAGGGTGCCGGAGAGGGCCTAGATTGATTTTTCGTGGTTACAGAGACTTGCGGTGGCGGAACTTCCGATCTAGGGTTTTTTTTGGAGGTTTGGGTATTTATAAGAATTTTTAGCGTCGGTCTCACGTCAATGGGGTGCCCGAGGGGCCCACAAGCCCGGAGCACCCTCCCTGGGGGGTAGGGCGTGCCTAAAGGGATTATGGCCTCCTCGTCCACTTCCTGGCCCAGCTCTTGTGCTTCGGGGGTCTCTTATGGTCCATAAAAAATCACCGTAAATTTTCAGCCTATTCCGAGAACTTTTATTTCTGCACAAAAAACGACAACACGGTAGTTCTGCTGAAAACAGCGTCAGTCCGGATTAGTTCTAATCAAACCATACCAAAACCATATAAAATTGTTGTAAACATGGCATGAATACTTCATAAATTATAGATACGTTGGAGACGTATCAAGCGTCTTGATCTATCTCTATATATCTTGATGCCTAATATGAAAGCAGCTTCTCCTAGGTCCTTCATTGAAAAACTCTTGTTCAAATGTTCCTTCACGTTTTCCAAAAGTTCTATATTGTTTCCCGGTGCTGCTAAAAATCAGTCAACTGAGACTTCGCGAAGTCTTAGTCGAGTCCCCTAACCGTTGGATCTTTTGGTGCTTTAAGATCTGTGTGCTCTGTTTGTTGGATGAGAAACCGGCCCATATAGGAGGCAGCTGGCCTGTTTTTATATTTTTGTCTTACACTCGTGTCGGAAGGGCCTGGGCGGCTTGCCGCAAAACAGAATAGGAGATCTTTTTCATTTGGGAGATAGAATAGGAGACCGTTCTTTCTTTTTGTTTGTTTGTTTTTTGGTCTGCAAGTTTCACGGCAGCCCATATTTTTTGTCACGAGATACACGTTGATTATGTTTTTCTCAAAAAAAAACACGCTGATTATGTTTATTTCGAAAGTAGGTATGTATATTATATGCAACATATTTTTTATTTTTTGTATATCTTTTCTTCATATTCTTTTTATTTTGCTTTGTTCATGTCGTTTGACAAGGTATTTTTAAAATAGAGGATTTCAGATTTAATTTTTTTGCCTGTGTTCCTTGTCGCGTTGATTATTTTTCTCAACTGTATTTTCATTTTATTTTTTATTTTCTATTTTATTAAAAAATTAAACATTTTTCTAATTTTGTTTTAAATATTTTTATTAAAAATAGTTTTTATTTTGAAATTTGTGGTTGCTCAATTGCACCCTACTGCAGTTGCATGTCTTCAATGCGACTGCAACTCAGTGGTGTTTTGTCAGGGGTGAGGGGCATAGTTTCATGTCTATCACTAAACATGCAACGACAAGCCGCCTTGATTACAACTGTACGTCTTCAACCTGACTGTAACTATATGGTGTTTCATCAGAGGAGGGGGTAGTTGATACGCAATTGCATGTCTACCACTAGGCATGCAACTATGTAATGTCTCGTCGGGGATGGGGTAGTTGCATGTCTGTCAATATCCCTATTTTTTGTTATTTTATGCGCTCAAGAGATGGCGTATGAAATATGCTTGAACCGTTGCAACCATAAGAGTAAGTGTAACGGTTTTGGCATCTATGTATGGGAGTTTAAAAACGCAGTGCTAACTCAGCAAATCTATTTTTTAATTTTAATTTTTTATCTTTTTATCTTATTTTTAAGTTATTTGTCATGATATATTTTTTTCTTTTTTGTGTGTTTTCAACAAAATAGGTTGTAAAATGTAACGAAAGTGGTCGTTCCAACAACGGTAACGGGAGAGAATCTCACATTTTGAGGCTAGTTCATGATCGTACAATGCAAAGTGAGGGTCCTCAACAAAGTGCAACATAAGGAAGATGGTGGAGAAGCTTTGTTGCAGACAACAATCTGAGGAAGGGTCACCTGGTGTTCTTCGGTGGTGGGCGGTGAGAGATGGTGAAGTTGTCTGTCTGATACTAGGCATGTAACTGCAAGTGTCGCCCTCGACTGCAACTAACTTTGTTTTATCGGAGGACGGCTAGAGAGACAGGCAGTTGCATGTCTAACACTAGGCATGCAACTGCAAGTGTCGTCTTCGAGTGCAATTACATGTCTACTCAAATGACTGCAACTAACATTTGTTTTAGATGAGCGACGGGAGAGGGGGCAGTTGCATATCTGAGACTAGGCATGCAACTGCAAGTGTCGCGCTTGACCGCAATTGCATGTCCCACAACATGGTTGCAACTGGACCTTTGTTTTATCGAAGGGGGCGGGGCAGTTGCATGACCGACACTAGGAATGCAACAGCAAGTGTCGCACCCGACCACGACTGCATGTCTTGTAACCCGACCACAACTGGACTTTTTTGTTCTGTCGGAGGGGGCGCCGCTAGAGGGGGCGGGCCAGTTGCAAGCCCGACAACAGCCTCGCAACTGCAAGCGCCGCACCCGACCGCAACTGCAATGTCCCCAACATGGTTGCAACTGGGCCTATATTTTGTCGGAGGGGCGGCGGGAGAGGGGGCGGGCCGGTTGCATGTCCGACACTAGGCATGCAACTGCAAGTGTCGCACCCAACTGCAACTGCATGTCTTCTAGCCCTACCGCCACTGAACTTTTTTGTTCTGTCGAAGGGGCGCCGGTAGAGGGGGCGGGCCAGTTGCAAGCCCGACAACATCCCCGCAACTACAAGCGACACACCCGACCGCAACTGCATGTCCCCCAACATGGTTGCAACTGGACCTTTGTTTTGTCGAAGGCGGCGGCGGGAAAGGGGGCGGGCCAGTTGCATGTCTGACACTAGGAATGCAACTGCAAGTGTCGCACCCGACCGCAACTGCATGTCTTGTAACCCGACCACAACTGGACTTTTTTATTCGGTTGTAGGGGGCGCCGCTGGAGGGGGCGGGCCAGTTGCAAGCCCGACAACAGCCCCGCAACTACAAGCGCCGCACCCGACCGCAACTGCATGTCCCCCAACATGGTTGCAACTGGACCTTTGTTTTGTCGGAGGGGGCGGCGGGAGAGGGGGCGGGCCAATTGTATGTCAGACACTAGGAATGCAACTTCAAGTGTGGATCCTGGCTGCAACTGCATTTTTTCAACACGACTGCAACTTAGTGGCGTTCTGCCAATTTTTTATGAAAAAACTATTGCACGCCATATCTCAACTGTAACTACATGGTGTAACATGACCCACAACAAGGGATACAAGTACCAGCAACTAGCCGCTCCCTACACCTTCATTATCTTTTCAAATACACATTGAATATTTTAAAAATACATTTTTATATTTTAAAAAATATGGTGAATATGTTTAAATCTTTTTGAATATTTTTATAATTACACAACTATTTTTATCAATACACGATGGACATTTTTGAAATGTACAAACACTTTTTCTGAAGTATAACGACGAATGCAAAAATGTGCTTCCTTTTTTTGGTGAACATGTAACTAAAAATGAAATATAATAAAAACATTGAACAAACAACAGGAAAAATTAAAAATATGTGCACATAGAACAGAAAGCTAGACAACACGCAAAAAAAGAGAACAAAAATGATACACATGTGCACATTAGTCGGACGCATATAGTTGCTTATCTGTCGATCACAGGCAACTAAATTGTCTTCTTCTTTTCATTTTGTTTGTTTTTCTATTTATTTTCTTTGTTACATTAAAGATTTCTTTATCATTTAAAAATAAAAATAATATTTTTAAAAATGATAAATAAAGGAAAAAATAACAAGATGAAAAGAAAAGAAGGAACAGAGCATTAGCAACGCTAGCGTAAAAAAGTACGAACTACATCGTGCTGTATAGCAATACACCTAATGGGACAATGTTCTAGTGATACAGTAAAAAGCACAAATAAAAAAAAGGAAAAAATATACAGCCCAACAACAGCCCACGTGGTGAGGCAACACAGGCCAACGCAGGTCAACAAGGAATGCGAACTCCAGACAAGCGAACGAAAATTAACGTGCATACTAGTTTAGAGATGATGTCAGTCGACTTAGACTTCACGAAGTCTAAGTCGACTGAGACCTAGACAGACCCATTGTTTCCAATCAGCAATATGTCATCCACATATAATATTAAAAACGCTATAGAGCGCCCACTCACTTTCTTGTAAATATAAGATTCTCCGAAAACTTGTATAAACCTGTCGGGGATATACCCCGCGGTATGACCAGGCCGGATATATGATCAGGCTGGGACTTGGCGTTTCATCGGTAACCCGCCCGAAGACGGGCTACTCACTGGTCTGGCGACTCACTAATGACCCCGACGCTGGGTCAGATGGATGACAAGGCCCAAGGCCCAGTAGGCCGGCTTAAGAGGAAAGGCATAAGGAATCTTTATATAAAAATTCTTTTCGACAGATCAATGAAACTTTTGTTTGAATACGAATAAATTTAAATTTAAATATTTATATAAAAGGAAATATAGTGCGGAATGAACATACATATGTTTTTCGGACAAATCAACTCAATTTTTGTTTGAATTTGAATAAATGTAAACTGAAAAATCAAGATAAAAGAAAATATAGTGCAGAATGAATGTACGTAAATTCTTCTGGACAAATCAAGTAATTTTTGTTTGATTTTGAATAATTATAAATTTAAAAACTTTATAAAAGGAAATACTGCAGAATGAATGTACGTAATTTTTGGGACAAATCGACTATTTTTTCAATTGGAAACAATTTAATTTTAAAATCTAGATAAAAGAAATTTAATGCAGAATGAATGTACGTAAATTCCTTTGGACAAATCAACGACATTTTTTGAGTTTGAATAATTTAAATTTTGAAAATCCAGATAAAGGAAAATATAGGTCAAAACGAATGTACATAAATTTTTAGGACAAATCAACGAAATTTTTGTTTGAATGTGAATTATGTAGATAAAAGAAAATATAGTTCCGAATGAATGTATACAAATTTCTTTTGGACTGCGCCCTCAAGCCTGAGGTCTGAATTTTTTTCATAATAGTAGTCCTACTAACTTCGGTTTTAGTAATGAAAAAGTTCGGACAAATCAATGGAAATTTTGTTTGAATTCAAATAATTTTAAATTTAAAAATCTAGATAAAAGAAAATATAGTTCTTTTTTTATACTAAAGAAAATATAGTTCAGAATGTGTACTTTTACACTTGGATATATACCTTAGTAGCCTCAAATAAACATTTAGTGACATTAGTTAGGTTGGTTAGAACACCCGCTTTATTGCAATAGGTCGCCGGTTCGAAGCGGGGATTATCTTTTCTCCGTTTTGATTTTACTTTAATTCGTACAGTCTGTTTATATAAAGATAATTTTTCTCCTTAAACGCTAAGCTTCATCCTAGTTTTAAAAACCGGACCGGACCGGCGGTTCAACCGGAAAACTAAAGTAACGATATAATGAGAGCATGGCAAAAAAGAGAGTAAATTCACCAACACATGATGCCTTGACAATATGCGTTAACAAAAGTAAAAAATGATAGCATGGGAAATCTCTAAAATAGACATATAGTCCGACAGCATGGTAAGTTCCCCGAGCACACAGGTATCTTCGTAGTGAAAAAGAAAAACAGTGCGTCCGGATTACCACCACCTCAGCCACTGACAGTGGGCCCCGCCATGTTGGTACGTGTAAGGATACAACCGGATACGGTATAAAGCATCGTATATGAACGAAAGGACAAGTTAGATGATGAGAAACATATATTTTGCAAGTTTATGTATCAAACTGACTGCTGCGTGCAAGTTATGTGACTTGCAGTGTATTTACCTCTTAAATGAAGGACGATGACATTGTGAGAGAATGGTGAATGGCAGGTCGAGAAAGCATTCATGTGACATCCATCCAATCCAAGGGTGGGTCTGGTGATGCACGTCGATTGTGTAGCTACTGCTCTCCCGGTGCATATACATCCATGGCAACCAGTCCGATGACCATGATCCCAAATTCGCTGACCATATAATTGGGCCATGACTGACGAGAGAGCGGCCATGCACGCACCGCACCGCACGGAAGGAAGGATCAACGACATCTCGAGCGGTTTCCCATTATTAAAGACAAGTCCAAATCCTAACCACTTTCCGCTTTGGCAAAGAGCTGGACAGAAAGGGAAGGTAAGGAGCAGGATCTGACCTGACGAGGCCCTTTCACACACACAGACATAGTGATGAGCTAGCTTGGCTTAGCTAGCTGGTCACCTGGATGGTATGCGCTTATGCTCACATCCGACCGAGAACAAAGGTGAAATGAAAAGAGCCATGCATGCATCGATCTGTCGACACGTAAATTTCCTGATGATGCGTAGATAGATGTTTTTGATGGGAGGGGAAACATCTACGGCGTGCCGGCCACTTCGCTGACCCGGGAGGTACCTACCTACTCGACTCGATCGGTAGAATATCTAGACGCCCATACCCAGGACGATAATAATACAGCGACGCGCACCCGGAGACCGCGGATCAACCACGCATAGTCGTCAAGGATCCGAGAAAACAGGGAGCAGAGCCAAGTGGTAGCAGGTAGGTGCACACCAAACCGGCCGTATTCTTTCTTCTTTGGCGAGAAACAGCAGCAGCTGCCTGTATTTCAGCCCGGTCGTGCGTGTCCCGTCCCGTTCCGGCTGCAGGTTCTCGGCGGCGCTGCTCAGCGAGCGGGATGGGCGAAGAAGATGCGGCCGAGCGGGCGAGCATCTGCTTGCTTGGCCGGTGGTGCAGGGGCGGAATTGGGCCTGGGGCAACTGGGGCTATAGCCCCAGGCGTGGCCCAACTCGCAACTACATTAACCAGCAGGAATTTTGCATGTTTGTACACTTATAAAGGCCCAGCCCCAGACGTGCACATCCAGTGCCATGCCTCAGCCCATATACAACCCAGAAAGCTCTCCATCGCCACCAGGCACCAGCCCACGACGTACGATCGCTCCAAAACGAATCAGAAAGATCTCGCCTGGTCGCTACCCCTAAAAAAAAAGATCTTGCCTGATTGCTGCTCACCATCGCTGATCTCTTTCCATCGTTTCGCCAGATCGATTAGAAAAAGAAAAAAAACCTCGTTCATGCTGCGCCGCCAATTCCCCTCGAGGCTTCGACTACTCGACTCGACGAACCGTACGTCCAGACCTGCGCCGCAGCCCCCACCAACCGTTCTATTCTGTTCAGCTCCATTTACACATCTGGATGGACATGATAGGTAATCTCTAGTTTGTTGTATCATTTTTTTTCTTAGTTCTTTTGTATCAGCCTAAATCAATGAATTACTGATGTTAAAATTCTATTACTTTCGTCAATTTTGTTCATATGTTCTTATTTTGCAAAATTTCAAATGAACAATTGATTTAGTCTATCCAATGTCTTGGCTTTAAATACTACTACTTGATTTATATTTACAAGTCCATGTCCTTTTATTATTGCTTGTGAACAGACAATGACCTCAAATGAACAAAGTCTTCATTAATTGGTACCTACTTTTCAACGATGGATTTTGTTAAATTGTTTACATATTTTATCAAAATTGCTCTTAACATAATATGAATTCATATTTTTCATTTTGGTGAATTTGTGGTGTCTTACTAACATGCATTAGTATGCGTGGTATTTGGAGTTTTTTATAGCCACTTAGTTTTAGTCCTAGTCTTTGAGAAATCCTGGCTCCGCCTCTGCGGTGGTGTCACGGCCGGTCTCGGGAAAGCAACGCCCGCCAAACCAAACGCTATAGATAGGTAGTAGTTGCTGTGTGCAATCGCGAGTGGTGCGTGTCGCGGTGCCGTGCGTGCCCGTGCCACTGCCCGCCGGACGAGCTTGCAGGGCTGTGGATAGAGCCGCGCGTGTGACAAGAAGAACGTGATGTGCATGCAGGCAGCCGCCTGGCCGGCCTTCTTTGGCGTGGCCGTCGCCGTCGCACAGCTAGCATTGCTCGTGACCTCCTTCTGACTTGTGCGCTCGCCGCCGTCGTCCCGTGGCCTCGTCTGCGACCTTCCTTTGTCGCCGTCCTCTTCATTCATCGCCGGAAAGTAACCCCGCAAATTCCTTCATCCAGGTCTGACCGCATTCCAACAAACTCCAGCCAACAATCAAATTAAGGCAGCTATAGTGGCAGTGTTCTTGCACCGCAATCCGATCGCAAGTGCTTGTTTTCGTCCAGCCACTTTTTTTTTTGAGAAACGTCGGCACTTTATTAATCAAGCAACATAGTTACAAAGAGTCTCCCGAATACAATCCGGAGTAGAATGAAAAACACACATACCACTAGAGTTCATACAAGATTTAGCTAAAACATTGGACTGCCGACGAAAATGCTTGAAAACTACAGAAGCGAATCCTGAAGCACCAAATTTGATGTCCGACACCACTGAACCCACCAGCGAACGATCACGGGTAGGAGAGTTTACCCTCTGCACCAGGGATAGACAATCGGAGGCGAAGATCACCGATTGACATCCTTGCTCCCTTGCAAGATAAACAGCTCGCCGAAGAGCCAAGGCCTCGGCCATCTCAGGTATAGGCCTGCCAATTGTAGCTTCTTGAGTGGAGGTTGCCAGGTGGTGCGGCGTTGTATC
The DNA here is from genome assembly GCA_011799875.1 of Thinopyrum elongatum. Lineage (NCBI taxonomy): Eukaryota > Viridiplantae > Streptophyta > Magnoliopsida > Poales > Poaceae > Thinopyrum > Thinopyrum elongatum. The sequence goes on along the minus strand of CM022303.1, from coordinate 121,553,789 downwards.
TACCGCGTCATTGACGACGAGTGTTGGCGGCATGGTGCAGCTGCATATCGACGACGGATGCGGCGGATGGACGAGCGCAGGGTGGTCGAGCTGTCTGGCGCCATGGTGGCGTCGACGGCAGGCCTGGCAAGGTCTGTGCGTCAGTACCTGCTCTGGAGATGGATCGATGGAAGAAGGCGGCGGCAGCCTCGGTGAGTGCGCCGGACCGGTGTGTGACCCAGTCCTGGTATGTGGCTAGGATGGGGTATCCGGCATTAGATGTTAGGGTTTGGTGCGATGTCTGTTTGGTATTAGGCTCGGACATTCGGCACCACTGCATCAAGGGGATAGGAGTAGCGACAGATGTTGCCTAGATGGTGGCTTCAGGCTTACTAATGTACTACTTTGTAAGGTCTTTTGTGCTTAATAATTAATAAAGTGGCCGTATGCATCGTCCAGATGCAGAGGCTGGGGGTGCATCCTCCTTTTCTAAAAAAAAATTGTAGCTTCTTGACAGGCAACAACACAATGGCCATCAGCATTCAGGGCGACCACACCTGCACCAAGCTCGGAGAAAATCGCAGCATCAGACATAAATAACAGTGTACCTGATGGCGGCGGAGACCAAACAGAGCTTGAAGCAATGCTCTCACGCCTATGCGCAGGATCCAGTTTGTATAGATGCTTTACAATCAGATCAACATAAGCTTTAATCTTGAATGCAATGCGAACAGGATGTGGCTCATCTTCATTGTTCCTAGAAGAATTACGTGCCTCCCAAACATGCCAAATGGTCACAGCCATTACAGTAGCCATCAGGTTAGAGGAGTGTGTGAGGAAATCAAAGAGCCATTGTCTTGGCAAAGAGAACTGGGATCGCCATAACTTGATGTCAAAGGATTGCTTCACATGCGACCAGACCTCATAAGCAAAAGGGTAGAACAGAAGTGAGTGCTCAATACTTTCTGCCCTGCCACAGAAACAACACAAGTCGGACGTGGGAACATGACGGCGATGGAGTTGGACGCCGGACGGGAGACAATCATGAGCTAATCTCCAAAGAACCACTTTCATCTTGTTAGGGGCTTTGATGGACCAAATGGATTTCCAACTTTTCTCAGCCGCACCACCATCAGAAGACATTCCTCGACCAAAAGTACTATGCACACTTTGGAACCTAGCAGAACGAGCCATGTTATAAGCTGAACGAACCGAATACTCCCCAAATCTAGTGTGAGGCCATCTAACATAATCTTCCTCGCCATGCTAGCCAACAGGTAGCATCAGAATCTCATTGGCAATATCTTCCTGGAAGAAAGCTCGAACTGTTTCCTCGTTCCAGGACCCAAGGTCCTCGTCCAAAAGACACTTGACCGTAGCATTTGACAGGATCGGAGACACAGTCTGAAGCAAGTTCAGTGGCGTGGACGGTATCCAGTGATCACCGGTGATCCGAACTACAGATCCATTGCCAATACCCCATTGCACCCCCTGTTGTAGCAGCTCCCGACCGAACAAGATACTGCGCCATGTGTAGGAAGCAGATCGAGGGGCTTTGGCATGCCAGAAATCACCATGGGGAAAGTACCTGCCCTTGAGAATGCGAGCGCAAAGGGAGTCCGGCGAAGTGAGCATGCGCCAGCCTTGCCGTCCAAGCATGGCCTGGTTGAACAGCGCCATGTCGCGGAAGCCCATCCCACCAAGGAACTTTGGAGTGGTAAGCCATTCCCAAGATCGCCAGTGCAGTTTTTTCTTTCCATCCTCACAACCCCACCATTGGTCAGCAATGATCTGTCGGAACTTTTCGCACGTGATGATAGGAAATTGGAAGCAGCTCATGACATGTGTTGGAATTGCCTGAATAACAGATTTGAACAACGCCTCCTTACCCGCACGGGACACAGGACGATCTGACCAAGCATGCATCCGCTGCCATGCCTTGTCCGGCCAGATTTTGAAGATGGACGTAGGTGTCTGTCCAACCTCAGTAGGCATCCCCAGGTATGTTTGCTGAAGTGCTTCACTACTAATCCCCAACTGAGATTTGACCCGCGTCTTCACAGCTTCAGCACAACGATTTCCAAAGAAAAGGGAGGATTTCTCTTTATTGATAAGCTGGCCCGAACCATTACAGTACATGTCCAAGGTAGCCTCCAGAGCAGCCACACTCCGTGGATCACTTCTCGCAAAGAAGATGCTGTCATCGGCGAAGAGAAGATGTGAGATAGGTGGGCCATGACGACCGTTACAAATACCATGGAGCTCGCCACATCTCTCTTTCTGCAGTAACAAGCTTGACAAACCTTCAGTGCAAAGCAGGAACAAGTAGGGGCTGATAGGGTCACCTTGGCGGATACCACGGGATGGAACAACAACTTTAGTAAGCTCACCATTAACCTTGACGGCATAACGAACATTAGTGACGCACCGCATCATAGAATCAATGCAGGCAGGAGCAAAGCCAAGCCTAGTTAGGCAACCATGAAGATAGCACCATTCGACACGATCATAAGCCTTCGTCATGTCAATCTTCATAGCAAAAAATGGTTGCTTCACCCGTTGTCTTCGGATTGTATGCATGCATTCATAGGCAATCAGAGTATTCATAGGCAATCAGAGTATTATCCGTGATGAGCCTACCCGGTACGAACGCACTCTGATAATCAGAAATCACCACCGGCAATAATGATTTAAGGCGATTAGCTAGGACCTTAGAAGCAATCTTGTAGAGGACGTTGCAGAGGCTAATAGGGCGGAAGTTCTTCAACTATTTTTGCCTCGCAACTTTGGGGATAAGCACGATCACTGAATCACAAAATCCCTCCAGAATTGGCCGTCCTTCCAAGAAGCTTCTCACAGCTTGACAAATATCCTCCTCCAGAAATGCCCAGTGTGTTTGATAGAACAAAGCAGGGAAACCATCTGGACCAGGCGCCTTTGTAGGACCCATCTGAAATAAGGCTGTTTTGATCTCCTCATTGGTATACGGTCTGCACAGATCCTCATTCATTTCTGGAGATACTTTCCGCGGAATGGATTCCAGAACATCATCCATCGCAGCACAAGGTTCAGACGTGAATAGCTTATCATAGAAACTCTGAACCATACTTTTGATCTCACCCTGCGAGTCACAAACAGAGCCATCATCGCGCACCAAAGCAGAAATTTTATTAGCTCGACACCTCGCAGCAGCCCGGGCATGAAAAAACTTGGTGTTTCTGTCCCCATCACGGAGCCAGTCCACTCGAGAACGCTGGCGCTCCATGATCTCTTCCCGATCAAACAGCTCACAAAGGCGGCCTTCGATGGTCCGCTCTTCAATCAACATGGCCTCCGATGCAGGGGAGGACCGGATTGTCTTGAGTCTTCGCTCCAGTTTCTGGATTTGCTTGCGGACGCAGCCAAAAGAGTCCCTGCTCCACGTCCGAAGACAACCCGCCAACCGGTTCAGATTTGACCAAGTAGATTGTAAAGACAAAGAACCATCTCTACCATCTTCCCAGGCTTGCTCCACGGTCTCCTTATAGTCTTCCGCTCTTTGCCACATAGCTTCATATTTAAAGCCCCACTGAACCGGCGTAGAGTGCCTCAAAGAATTTTCTTATGAGAGCTGGATCAGCACGGTATAATGATCCGAGGTGGTAGTAATGATATTCTCCATGGAGCAACCATCAAACAACTGAGTGAAAGCTCCATTGGCCACCACTCTGTCTAGGCGGACCTTCACATGGTTATCCACATCCTGGCGATTACACCACGTGAACTTAGGTCCAGAGAAGCCCAAGTCCACAAGCTCACATTCAGATAAGCAATCCCGGAATGCAGCAATTTGATTCTCCGAACGATCCCGAGAGCCACAGTGTTCATCTTGGGACAAAACTTCATTAAAATCACCACAACATATCCACGGTCCATTCCATTGTGCACGCATGAACCGAAGGAAATTCCAGAAATGGTACCGCTCTTCCCTTCGTGGCTCACCTTACACACAAGTAGCGCACCAAGTAGGGCCTCCCTCCGGAGTGACATGAACATCAATGCACCTATTATTGGCGGCCTTCAGAGAGACCTCAATAGACTCTAACCAGAATAAGGCGAGGCCTCCGCTCTGACCATCGCTGCCCACAGCAAAACAACCCTTAAAACCCAAAGACCACATCAAATTCCGCACACGTGATTCCCTCATCCTTGTCTCTGACAGAAAGAGGAGGGTGGGTCAGTGTAGCCTCACTAACCAGCGAAGCTCGCCAACTGTCGAGTCCGACCCAAGGCCTCGACAGTTCCAACAAAAGATGCTTATTGCGTCTGGCGGGGCTGCACCGCAGCCGCCGCCGGATCCGCCGATCTTCAATAGACTGCACCCCACAAGCACCTGTAGCATCAATGGTATCCCGCACAATCACAAGGGCCAGGGATTCAGTGTTCTCCCTCTCAGCCTCCTTACTTGTAGACCCCTCCTGGAGGGTTTTCGCAGGTTTGCGCTTATGCCCTGTTAAACTTTGCTTAGCAGATTTCGCAGCAAAAAGCTCTATGTTGGCTCCATTAGACCTCCCCCTGCCACGGCCACGACCAGCCCGGCCACGGCTACCATCTACCAGCGCTCCTCTCTTGAGAGATGAGGAAACTTCTTCAGCCCCATTTGACTGTCGAGAAGGTTTTTTGGCATGGGGATCAGAGGCCGAGGCACGCGATCCCCCAGAGGAGACCTTAGGGCCTGCACGACCCATGAACTCAAAGGAAGATGAAATGTTGCTGGAGCTGTGACTGCCTCCCTTCCTCAACTGATCGTCAACACATAACTTCCTAGATGCATAGGGCAGCTCCCCATTCTCATCACGAGTGCTCGGATTGGGACACAGCGTGGATGAATGCCCAAGCAGACCACACGAAAAGCAGTAAAAAGGAAGTCTCTCGTACATTAGAGTACGTCCAGCCACTTTGGGTAACAACCCCGTTGCTTTACGAGGCAGGATAAGACGATGATGGGGGCTACGTAAGAGCCCAATCAATCAATCAACAATTAATCCTTGTGCGTGTAAGCTGGGTAGGTAGGTAAATTAGTAGTGGTGGTAGTGCGAGTTGGTTATATTTGTACGTGTGGCGTCCAAGTCCAAGTCGCCGATCGATGGTGAGCAATTACGCGCAGCCTAGTGACAATCAGCTGACTGGCGTGATGGTTACTACCACCATTTTTTCTTTCTATTTCTTGTTACTCGCTAAAGTGCCCTCCCTGCCTGTATATACAAGACCTAATTGACCCACGCATAATCATGGCACGTACGCGTTGGCGCTGCTGGTCCTGACTGCATGCATCAAGTGGTTCGTTCAGTTGGACCTTGCAACGTCACTCTCAGCATCATCAACCAGCGTTGATAGCTAGCTAGATCGACCACACTAGCTAGCTAGCTGCCTAGCTCAGTTGATGCCCATGATTGTACCACTTTGAAATTCCAGAGTTTTTTATTAAATGGCGGTGGTGGTATGATAACGATGCATGATCATGATGAAGGTGCATCCATCCATCAATCATCTCCGCGCCATGATGCATGGCCTGGTTGTTAGTGTTCCGTTAAGACGAATATACCAAGTGTAGGCCATTGTTCTCTGCCACTGACTCGTGACCGTCCGATCGGAAACAAAAGTTTTGTGTTTTGTGTTCGGATGGATGAATGAGATACGCTGGGGCAATGCATGTATCCACGTCATGGTTCACCTCTACATACCATTGGATGGACACGTGATGAGATGTGGAACCTCCTCCGCTTGTTTCGACAGCGATCACTGGATGGACACATGGATGGATGGAGCGCCGAACTTGTATTCGGCGTCGCATTGTTCTCTTGTTCTACTTCTACCCACCACCAGTTCGTCGCCAACGACAGCCGTCTCCGGACACAAGTGGACATAGTACATTCCATTCCATCGCGAGCGCAACCAAACGGATAATCTTGTGCCATTTATTCGCCGGGCCGAAGAAACGTGAGCCGAAGAGCAGAGACACCGGTCAAACTAGCTTGCATCGACGAGAGGCACGCACACGCAACACACACACATACACGCACACTGTCCATGAGCCACGTGCGCATATGCCGCTCCCCTCACGTCCTGCTCCCCTTTTTTTTTCTCTTTTTTGGTAAATAATAAAACTTACGACTTTGTACCTCGAGCCTCGCAATCAGCCTAGCGACCACGCCACGCCCATGACAAGGAGCAAAAAGCGGGGCGAAAAGAGAGGTGCCCAAGTTTCAAAAGCGAACCTGGCCTGGGCACAGATCCTTCCGGGCACGGGACTCGTCGCGGCCACGTACGTGCCGGTGGAATGGAAGACGTCAATTGGCCCGGCTTTTTTTCTCAGCCAAAATGCTAATTTTGCTAGTCATCCCGGCTAAGTAAGCTTGGTCTCTCGGTGGCTTGCATGCCCCCACGGCCACGGGAAAGCGCGGCACATCATCACATGGAAATCGCCGGAAAAGCGTGGCCAGGTCGCGTCGCCTCGCCTGGGCGCGCGCAAAGGAGACGAGAAAGAGAAAAGGATGCTACGTACCCAGACCAGCTCATGGCGGCTACGCTAAAAGCTCCCCTCCTCTTGCCTGACTAGCCAGGGTGATCGTGGCCGCAAATTATTGTCGTGCCAACGGGGCTCGTGGCCATCGGTTCGCAGACAGTTTCTGAGTTTGCATGAAACATGAGAAAATCGAAATTTATTTTGAGTTGCATGTGAATGAAATAGCCAACACGTGAGAGCGTCTATGGCCGAGTGCCTCAAACCGGTGTCATACATTCGGGCGGACGGTCCGGTCAGTGATTGATAGGAAAAACCCGACCCAGCTGGGTTCCTCATACCGGCCCTAACCGTCTGGGCTGACTCATATCCAGTCCAATTTTGGGACGGATATGAGGAGGCCTGGGCGTGTCCGCCACGTCGGATCAGACAGCCTGACCCCGTCATAAATTGCACCAAATCCCCCACCCTCCTCTCGCGTCCGTCCACCATTTTTCGCACCTGAGCCATCACCTCGTCCACCCTTGCTCCCCCATCTTCACCGCCGACCCCCCATGCACCGCACTAGATGTTGACCAACCCGTCCCACACCGTCGCCACACGGAGGCTGCTTTGGCGTCGTCTGTGGATCTCCCGTCCTTGGCTTCGGCATGCACGCCAGAGAACGTCGCCCGAAGGGACCGACGAAAGAAGGCAGTGGGAGAGGGAAGCAACATGCAGGGAGCACATGTGGACCTCAAGGAGCAGCCCCCTCCCCCCCCCCCCCCCCCCCCGAACCCCGTCAATCCAGCCGCCAACAAGGATCACGTCGTCCAACCAGGCCGGGTCACAGGACGATCTGGCGGCTAGTTGGGAGGGAATTTCAGAGTGTTTTACGCAAACACAGAGGGTGGCGGATGACGTCTTTCACTAGCTGCAGATCCAACGGGCGCGGACAAGCACGGGCATCGGCGGCACCTAGTGTGCCCATGTCCTGTTCAACAAAATGACCCGACAAGATTTGGTACCTTTTTTTTTGTTGGTCAATTCCGATCATTGCTTTGCACATGGCATTGCAATTAGTTGCGTAAATCTTAGTTTATTTGAAATCATAATAACTTCAGGAGAATAGATTATCAGTCATGATCAACGATAATCAACAACCGACCCAAATGGACAATGATTTGGGGGATCCTAATGGTCATACGTTTAAAGTTGGCGGAACATCAAACCCAATCCCAACAAGAAAAAGAAGGCAAGAGTTCCGGCATTCACAACTTTTGAGAATATCTTGTTGGTTAAATCTTGGTTGGCCACAACCTTGACCGACGTTAAAGTGGGATGGGAGTGGCAACACATGTAAGTTTCATTATTTCATTTTTTTCATCATTTTAATGGCTTGTTTTTTTTTGCATTCATTTTGTTATACATACATTGTTTGCTAGACGATGGTGGCGGCCACTATGTATCAAGAAACGGAGAAGAAGCCATTTGATTTTGGCCATTGTTGTGTGCTATTGAAGCGCAAACCAAAGTGGACACAACTTGTGAAAGATCTCAAGGCCAACAAGAGGAAGATGATGGGTCAAGCTCCCACCAATCAATTGGGTTGGATGATGATGAAGAAGAAGAAGTTGTAGGGGAGGATAGAATAGCTATTGTGACAAAGAATAACCAGCAGGTGACGGAAAACAAGTGGGAGAAGGCAAGGGCCTCCCATGACGCCACAGTGACAAAATGTCCTCCACATGGACAGGCATTTTTTTGTAAGGGAGAACAAGAAAGGAGAGATATAAGCTCATGTTGGATGCGCAAAAAGGAGAGGACAGATTGGGACTGGGAGAGGGCGAGCAAGGATCTCCAAATTAAGAGGGAGAAGATCAAGTTGGAGAAGAAAGAGGCGGCGGGCGATCAAATGGGAGCTCGAGAAGGCGCGGACATTTGAAGAGATGAAGCTTGAGAATGAGAGGTTTCAACTTGCTTGACGCGCAAACGATACGAAGATAATGTTGGCGCACAAAAGCCCCTTGAATGAGCATGCAAAGAAGTGGCTTATGGAGATGGAGAAGGAGAACTTATGGAGTACGAGGCTGCGAAAGCGGCGATGGCAGCAGCGGAAGCGGAGGCAATGATGCTGGCAGAGTAGGCAGCAAGGATGCAGACGGAGCAGGAGGCAAGGATGGTCGTGGAACAGGCCGCATGGGCGGAGTCTAGGGAGTGATCCGGATAGCAAGTGATCCGTCCCGCTCGGACTTGAATTTTATTTTGACATGTTCAGATTGTTGAACTATGATTTAGTTCGCGTTGTCATTGTTTTGCACGGTTGAATTATGAGGAATTTGTGCTCTATGATCCACGTGCATGGATTGCATGATTTGAGAATCCATATTTGAGGTGTATGATTGCCTGGCAGGCCAAATGAGGGACTGCCCAGCGATGTCCGTAAACGCGCTCCTAGAAGCGCCAGCGGGCGTATAAGGGGGCGGATTTGCCAAGTTGGAATGCTCTAATATTAGTAAAAGATATGGTGTGTGACGGCCACCGTCATCAGCAACACCAGTAAGTTGGGGCTATTAGAAATAAATTAGTCGCATGTCTATGAAAAATTAACACATGTTAATCAACGAGTCGTCATTAGCAAGGGATGTGTTTAAACCCCGAAGAGTCAATGTCCCTTCTCTCTCTATTTCCAAAATTCACATGTTCTGGACGGACGCCTCCGAAAAGACACATCTTCATGTCTTCTCGATGTATATATAATTGAGAACCAATAGAAACCATCCTCAAAAAAAAAAAAATCAATAGAAACCATGACTAATCGCCCATTCACTCATCTCAACCTCGCTTTACTCTAACAGGGGCGTTAGGCTGCCGCGGTCCCTAACAAGAAACTCCTACCTTTCTAAAAAGGAAAAAAGAAAAACAGTAAACTCCCACCTTTCTAAAAAGAAAAAAGAAAAACAAGAGACTCCTACCTTTGTAATAACAGTTTTGCTAGAACTCATCTAGATGAGATATAATTTGGTCTCATTGGATATGATGCTATAAGATGCGTGTGTGCTGACGTGGTTGTATCTGTTCTTATTTTTCAGATGAATGAGACCATATTATATCTCATCTAGATGAGTTCTAGGTACTCCGTTATAATAAAAAGAAAAAGGAAGAACTAGAAACTCCCTCGCTCCCACTGGACCGGCGTCCGGCGACACGAGTCCAACAGCAGCGTTGATTGCCATTGCCATTGCCATTGCCATGTACGGCACGTAAAGCGAATCACTTGCAACTTGTTGCATGCACTCCTCCACACGCCTGGCCTTACCTACCTGTATATGCGCGTCGACCATGGCCCAGCCGGCCGGACAGGCCTGGACGACTCCGACGGAGCGAGCCTCTGCCACGCCCACGGCCCTATAAAAAGTGCTGCCCCTCGCCACCCGTTCCATCCATTCAAAGTGCTCTGCTTTGCTCTCTGCCCCGCCCGCCGGCTCATCCCTGCGCGCAGAGGCAGCGAGCACACCACCTTCGACCCCTCCTCCTCCCCGTACCCGCTCTTGCGCGTGGCCGGCGGTGTCGTGATGGCGAGGTCGTCGTCGCCGCCGCCGACGAGGCTGCCGCTGCTTGTGCTGCTGTGCGCCTCGTCGCTTTCCATGGCGGCGGCGCAGAAGTACAATGCGGTGTACAGCTTCGGCGACTCGATCACGGACACGGGGAACCTGTGCACCAACGGGCGGCCCTCGGCGATCACCTTCACGCAGCCGCCCTACGGGGAGACCTACTTCGGGAGCCCCACCTGCCGCTGCTCCGACGGCCGCGTCATCGTCGACTTCCTCAGCTCCAAGTACGGCCTCCCCTTCCTGCCGCCCTCCAAGTCCACCTCCGCCGACTTCAAGAAGGGCGCCAACATGGCCATCACCGGCGCCACCGCCATGGACGCCCCCTTCTTCCGCTCCCTCGGCCTCTCCGACAAGATCTGGAACAACGGGCCCATCAGCTTCCAGCTCCAGTGGTTCCAGACCATCACCTCCTCCGTCTGCGGCAGCAGTGAGTCCTCCCCTCCTCCCATCATGCTTTTCTTTTCTTTTCTTCTCTTCCTTCAAAGCCCAGCCCACCATGTCTGCATGCTCTGCTCCTCCCTTAATAGGAGCAGCATAATTTCCTGCGCCATCCAGCTGTCGGCACTGCCGCTGCCGCCATTGATAGGAGCTTTACTACTTACTTTTCATGGGGCCTGGCGAATTGATTCGCCTGCGCGTGTGTACTATCACTATATTTGCAGGCTGCAAGAGCTACCTGGCCAACTCGCTCTTCATCTTCGGGGAGTTCGGGGGGAACGACTACAACGCGATGCTGTTCGGCAACTACAACACGGACCAGGCGAGCACGTACGCGCCGCAGATCGTGGACACCATCGGCGCCGGCGTGGAGAAGCTCGTCGCGCTGGGCGCGGTGGACGTGGTGGTGCCGGGGGTGCTCCCCATCGGCTGCTTCCCCATCTACCTCACCATCTACGGCACCTCCAGCGCCGCCGACTACGACTCCCTCGGCTGCCTCAAGAAGTTCAACGACCTCTCCACGTACCACAACAGCCTGCTGAAGAGCAAGGTGTCGGCCCTCCAGGCCAAGTACAAGTCGGCGAGGATCATGTACGCCGACTTCTACGCCGGGGTCTACGACATGGTCCGGAGCCCCAGCAAATACGGTACGAGCATACGTTCATACGTACATGATTTCATGCACACGTACTCCTTACGGACACACGGATCGGCGTTTGGCGGCTAGTCTCGTAGCGGCAGTGTTGGTCGCTACATTTCAAACTCGCCGTGACTGCGCTGGACCCCGTCCTCCGTCGGCGCAGAGCATTTTTCGTTTTTGGACGCGCACGCCACGCTCTGTCCTGGCAGTGCGGCAGTGGCAGTACTAGCAGAGCAGCAGTCTAGCACGGGACAAGCATGGTGCCGTTATTAATGTAGGATTATTCGGCGTTTAAGGCTCGTGCACGATCGGGCATCAGCAAGCAGTGAGTTTGCAGTGCTGCACTGGCGCACCACTAGTTCCGCACTGCTGGCCGGTAGCGTGGTCACCACATGCCCGTCCGTAGGGATTTCCTGCCGTTGCCCCGCTCTGTCTCGCGCCGGCGCCGGCCGTGGGAGCGTGATCGTGTCCTGTGTCGTTCTGTCCTGCACGCGGTCGATCGCCGGTGAATAGAAAAACGAGATCGCGGGCCGACACCGGCGCTCTCCAGCTCGTGACGGGCGCCCCGAGCGAGTAACGACATCCCGTCACGGGGAAAAATAATGGCGGACACGCCGGGTTTGGTAGGCGCTGCTCCTCAACCGGCGCCACTTGCAGAAGCAAACAGGCGGTGCTCTGTTTCCCCAACCGAACACATGCATGCCGCCCGCCCGGTGGGTGGTAAACGCCGGGGCATACACCACTGCTCCAGCACGTTGCCGATCAATGATCGGAAAACTATCCCTCGGAATCTTCGTACGAGGGGCGTCACGGACCCATCATGGCGGATGGGTGCAGCAGGGAACGGGAAGGGGCCAAAACGATGAACCAACTAACACACACTGTGAGGTGATATGATCTCATCTTGCTCTTGTGTGGATGTGGATGCAGGTTTCAGCTCGGTGTTTGAGGCGTGCTGCGGGTCGGGGGGAGGCAAGTACAACTACGCCAACAGCGCGCGGTGCGGCATGTCCGGCGCCTCCGCCTGCGCCAGCCCGGCGTCACACCTCAGCTGGGACGGCATCCACCTCACCGAGGCAGCGTACAAGCAGATCACCGACGGATGGCTCAACGGCGCCTACTGCCACCCCGGCATCACCCACTAGCCAGCCACTCCCATCAGTTCGTGCATGGGCGCATCAACGAACGCATCGTCGTCGTCCATGGATCGATCATTAATCAATCAATCAAACGATTGTTGTTATTATTATTATTATTATTATTTGTTCAGTCGGGTTAATTATAAGGAAACGTTTCTGGGGACTGGCTAAGGCTGGGTTCCCGGTCTGATCTGGGTGCGTGTGTGGTGACCAAGAAAGGGGAAAAAAATGAAGGCAACCGTCGTGGAATAGTACTGCATGTGTTGCTGTGAACCTGTAATAATCTGATAATTGTTTTGTTCCATGGGAAAAGAAGTGGTACAGTTGAGTGAAAAGGAAAGAAATAAACACGATAATAATGGAAGGAAGGAACTTTCTGCCGTGGCAGCTAGGGGTTTGGATCTTTTGCCCTGGCGCACGGGGTCATGTGTGGTCGGAGCTTTTCGGTGAAGACACTGCACAAATCTCTCCTCTGATGGTCGTCATCCTGTCCGGGACGGGACTACAGACAAGTCTACTGCTAGCCACTGTGGTCGCTCGTCGTCGGGGCAGTGCCCGTGATAACGAAGGACAAACCGTGGCTGGCAACGAAAACGGCCAGGAGAGGCTGTTAACAGTGTAACAACAGCTCGATGATTGATCGACAGTGATGTTTCATCTCGGTAAAACATACTCCCTACGTTAAAAAAATAGTGTCAAAAAACGCTTTTATATTATGGGACGGAGGGAGCAGTGCCTTTTGAATGATCTAAGGCCAACTCCAGCGCACGACCCCAAACGGACGTCCGTTTTGACCTGCTTTCGTCCGTTTGGAGCGCCAATGGGGTCGCCCATGTTCGCTTGGGGCCGTTGCCGTGTCGGTGCGCCCAACGCGCGGCCGCACCCCAAATCATGTCCGGGGTGGACGTGATTAAAAAAATCACAAAAACTAAAAAAAATGCTGACAAAATTAAAATAAATGCAAAGGTAAAAACATAATTAAACATCTCACGCCCCATAATGGCCCGGTTCCACAGTTCACATAGATTTAATTAACATAAAAAACAAAAGAAAAGCGCCGCCCGCGCGCTCCTGCCGTGCCCGTCACCATCTCCTCACGCGTCGTCGTCGTCGCCAGTGAGGTCGATGTAGGGCGGCGGCGTCCAGAGGTGGGCCGGTCCCTGGAAGGCGGGAGGCTCCTGGAAGGTGGGAGACGCCAGCACCACCTCACCCCGTGGCGACGTCTCGTGCTCCGGTGAGCGCGGCGGCGTAGGGCACCAGTTCACGGCCCCCATGGCGTCGGCCATGTCGGCGGCCGTGCACGACCAGCTCCACCCCTGGCCCACCAGGCCCGGGTGGAACGCAGCGACGGGCTCCTCCTCCTTCACCTCCTCCCTCATCTCCAGCTCCGGCACGGCCACGTCGCCGGCCGCAGAGAGGGCAATCATCGTCTCCAGGCCCTCCCATTGGCGCTCATCGTGCGTGTTCATGGAGTCTTCCATGACACGTTGAAGGAGCCGGGCCTCCTCCTCCTCTGTCATGCGAGGAGGTGGTGGGGGCGACGGAGAGGGCGAAGGCGACGGCATGATGCCGCGCTCCCGCGTACGCCCGCGCACGTGGGGAGGGCTCGGAGCACGCGCGCGGCGCTCACATGGCCGCCGCGGCCCCGATGAGGTGCCGGCAAAAAAGGACGCGCGCCGCATGTCGTGCTCGTCCCGCAACCAAGTGTCCCAGAGGCCGGAGTCGACGGCGTACCTGGGGTCGTAGTAGAGGTCGTCTGGCAGGAGGCGGCGGCGCTCACATGGCCGCCGCGGCCCCGATGAGGTGCCGGCAAAAAAGGACGCGCGCCGCGTGTCGTGCTCGTCCCGCAACCAAGTGTCCCAGAGGCCGGAGTCGACGGCGTACCTGGGGTCGTAGTAGAGGTCGTCTGGCAGGAGGCGGCGGCGGCGTTCGATCTCCTCGCGGCGTGCACGGCCGCTCGTCGGGACCGGCGGGATCGGCACCCGGTCCGCGGACATATGCCAGTTATTGGGGGGATGAACGTCGCTCCAGGGGAGCGGCGTCCTCGTCTCCCAATAACGACGGCAAACATCCACGTGGATGTACTGCCGGTCGCGCTCGCCGCCGGCCGTAGGGCCGATGGTGAATGGGGCAGGCGCGGGGGCCCTCCGTGGGGCGTGCCGTGGGGGTGATGCGGCCTCTTCTTTGACGCCGCGGCGGCGGCAGCCCGAGGACGAGCCAGCCTCATGGTCGTGCGCCCCCTTGCGGCCGGTGTTCCACCACCCCATGGCTGTCGGTCAGTGGACGGCGAGCTCGAGGAAGGGGAAGGGAGAGCTAGGGTTTGGGTGTCGGGTTTCGAGGAGGCCGCGGCGAGTGGAATGGGAGCGTGGACTGCGACCGGTCCACGGCTTCCCATTTAAGAAGGACGCCTACCGCGCGCCTAGGCGGATGACAGGTGGAGCCGACCACACGTGCGCATTTATGTTGGGCGGTGGGAGGTAGGTGGCCGCCTGCCACGCGGCTCCGATGCGGACGAACGGCGCGTCCGTTTGCTGTCCGCCTGGACCCAAACCAGACGCATGTTTGCGCTCGAAATTGATCGGGCCGAACACCAAACGGACAAGATGGATCCAGGATGTCCCGCGCTGGGCCGTGGGGTCTGTCCGTTTTGTCCCAAACGGACGGGGCCGGACGGGATGGGTCGCGCGCTGGAGTTGGCCTAAAAGAGATCGACAGATGAAACTAGCTAGATTCGCTCGTTCGGCGGGCAGGATAAACAGCCCATTCGGACAGCGACTGCTGATGTGGCCGGTCGCTTTGACGGCCGAATCTCAGCTACCGCGTCGAATCAGCTTCAATACAAGGGAGTGAGTGAATGCGTTTCGCAAGTGGCTGACGACGCGAGCGAAAGTGGACTGAGCTTTTCTTCCTAGCTGGAGTCCGTGGACTTGCTAGGACCAAGAGACGGCTACTCTACCGCAAGACCCATCATCATCCTTGCGAGTAGGAGGATCTTTCCTATTCAATGCTACCACCAACATCTCTACCACTACTCTAGCTGGCGACAAGGCAATGGACGGCATACCGGTGTCGGGAACTCGAGGATGGCATCTTGCAAAAGGATTCGATCCAGCAGTCCATATCTTTTACTCCCTCCGTTTGAACTAAAACCACGACGAGTAATTTGATACGAAGGGAGTATCTTTCAAGAATGAGCTGGTTTGCACCATCTCCACAGAAAGCAAAATGTATGGTGCGCTACTTAATTTGTACTACGGCATTCCTCTTCTATACAACAAAACTTTTGTCACGACGACGCCTCCGGTGGTAATAGTAATACAGTTTTGCGGTTAAAAAGCAGGCAAGAATGTGCTGCAACTGCGCTTGTTGTGGCGCCTGAATCGCACGCAGCTGTAGGGTTCCTAGTCAGTATGCTTGGTGGTATGCTTGCAAAACGGCAATGATTGTACTACCTGGTGATCGAATCGAATCAGATGTGCAGGCACTCCAAGAATCTATTGGGTCAACCGACCATTTGTGTCATCATGACATGTCGCCTGGTCCAATGCCCATGCATGGCTCCCTGTGTCCTGACGAAGCTTCACTCGTCATCGGTTTCAGCGGCCTCGGTTGGACCACCCGTGCACTCTTTCCGCTGGTGAAGCTCTAGCATCTTTACCTCTGGGTGGCATAGCCCTGGATGACAGGCAGATAGAAACCCGTTAGCATTTATCCAGATAAAATGTGACTGAAAGATCCATGTTTCATCAAGCGCTTCTGCTCTGGTAAAGTCAGCTGAAGATAGAAACTGGAGTAGTTAAGGAAATGACCTGAGCATTTTGGAATATCCCAGACAGCAATTGATGATGCTGTGCACTCGGGTTCGCACAGAGCATGGGTGTTCTCGTGGTTGACGTTCATAGCAAGCATCCAGGATCCAATAGTAACATCCTCGTTGTTGAACATTCGGAAACTGGACAAACATTGGTAAGAATATACAGTATTAAACAAACATATGCATGATTCAGTTTGAGGTAGGACGATGATGCAAATTTGATAATGTTCCTGTGTGCAAAACCGGTTCACAATATTCTAAAAAAAATTCTACGTTACAAACTGTCAATTTCCTTGATTCGACTACAACCCACTATAGGCTTAAGGATTATTAACCTCAACATAACAATTGCGACTCTTTCCTATGGCTCTTACCAGACCAGACACAGGAAAGGGAAGTTCACCTAGCCACATCATCATTTACTAATAGATGAAAGAGACATGACCACACTCCCTATCCATGTCAGGTATAACTTTCACGCTTTGGCATATGCTTTCAGCATGAGGGAATCTGGACATAAATAACATATCTCAAAATATTCCAGCCTGTAGGAGGAATGTTCGCTGTCAAGACTTGTTTTCAATTTCAAACTGACACTAGGGACTGAAAAAATGTTTAAGCTCGTTGCCAAGCAGTCAATTTCAAACGGACACCAGGGGAGTGAAAAAATGTTTTAAGCCCGTTGCCAAGCAGTAGGGCATTTTGCTGGCACTTCATGACTATAGCATATTAGCATGACTACTTGGTAGTTGGTGCCAGGGGCGAATTGCTCCGCACCATCGCAAAGATCACTCTACTTGTGAAGTGTCATTCATGTGCCACTAACATGTGGCCCCGGGGCACTTTTTAGTTATACATCTTTCTGTGGGTACCAAGTTAAAAAAAAATCTTGGTACTACTTTGCATGCTGAGACCCAAAAAAGAATATACTGGTACAGTTAAACATGCTTATGTGTAAGATGGCATGTTTTAGAATATTTACCTGTTGTTTCTTAGAGCAACCAAGCTTGCCACCACATCAGCTGATAAAGCATAAATAGGCCCATATGCATGAAGGAAGTATTCTGATCCAAGTAGGAAGGACTGTGGCTCATACCTGCGTTCATCAAAAGAGCACAATAAAAAACAATAAGAAGGCAGCGACGAGTGCTACACAGTATAATTGCCCAGGTAGAGCGTTCACAAATACAAAAAACATATGGTATGAACTGCGCTCTACGTCTCTAAACTTGTACACCGTATGTTTTATATACCCCTAAACTTGCAGTTCCATTTGTTAGGTCTTTAGCCTCAAATGTTTGTATTAGCTCCCTGAACTGGCAAGTCAGTTCTGACAAGTAAAATCTTCTCTAAGTTCGCACTGTAACAGTAACAAATCTGGGAACATAAAGCCGTAAGGCTGAATACAAGAACGGATGAACTCGACTACAAATTGTTAACCAGCAGCTTTGCGCTTATGGGAATTCGGCCTTTTATCCTGACTTATTACCCTTATGGTGACATTGTCAGAGCAATATTTTAATCCTGTGGGAATGTTTTTGGATCCCATGCAGCCGGTTCTTTTGTCCAGATATAATCCAACTGTTGTGAATTTAGGCAGAACCATAACTACACATTTTGCATCACGTTTGTTCTTGTTATTCTAAACCATGAGCAAAGGGATTCACCAAGTACACAACTTGCATGACTGCATCCACGTTTGATTTGTTATTCTAAACCCTGAACAATGGGGTTCACCAAGTACTGGTATGTGGTATCGTGTTTGATATATCAGTAATACCAAACACATATGGCCTTAAGCTACTTTAGTAGTACTACCACTTTTTGAATGTGTGTTAGCAGTAGAGAAAACTATTTAACTTCAGGTATCACAAATAAATTGCAAGGTTCGAATTCTAACTGATAGAACTGTTAATATTTAGTGAAATAACATATTGAGTTACAAAAGATCAGAGATAGGATCATATCAAATTGCAAGGTCACCCATGTATAACCAAATGTTTCAACCATGTCTTGGTGAATTACTCACCAAATAGAAGTTCAGAGATAGGATCAAATCAAGTGATACCTAACACAAATATGCAGGTTTAGGAACTCATGGCACAATTCGCACCAACAAATGTTTCGCCCATGTTTTGGCAATTTACTCATAATGCAGCATGTAGCTACTAGCTAGCTAATATCTGCTGAGCTTACATCAAGTCATCAAATAAGCTATAGTTTCACTCCTTAACTACAGATATGAGCGGCAGAAGTTTTGGATGCTCGAAAAGTTATCTTTGCACTGTGCGTTCACCTTTTGACCATACTTGCACAAAATTCACTATCATGAACGATAGAACTCCTAGTCAGCATAATAATATATCCAACTATCCATACATAACCATGTTTCTCCCAGCCATTACATACATGTCCATGCTAACAGCAGTATAGCACATACCATATTCACTGAGAACAACAAGCTCCTTAATATTCGTAAAATGATCGAGAGGATATCACTATCAAACTTTGCCCAACATCACTTAGGCCTCCTACAACTGATTAGGCAACAAGGTTTGTACTCACAGATTGTTATTAAGCTTTATTTTCCGAAATTAATGCATGTCAAAGTAAGCTGAAGCTAAAACTTGAAGAAGCATTGCCATTCACTTGCATTATTTATTTATTTTTACCAAATTGCCATTTCTAATTTTTTACTACTAACTTACTTACACTGGAACATTATCTTATAGTTGATCCAGACATTTAAAAATATATAAGCAATCAAAATTAGATATATTTAACCAGAAAAGATATAGAAGAGACGAGTAAATTGGATCGGAGGGAGCAGAACTTGACAAAATAAAGGTAGTGAACATGAAAATTCTCTAAGCCAAACCAACTCTGAACAGATTTTGTATCCAGAAGCATTAACCTATTCTAAACAGTCCAGTACCTCATTCCATGCTAACCATTGCATTCCCTTCCAATACTCGAGCGCAATTGTTGGCTCCAAAAGAAACATATCTCAGGAAGCTCAGAACTTAACTATGAAAAACAATGCAGATATGAAAGTACTAGACCCAATCAAAAACAGTCAGCGCTGAACATAGAAAAACAAATTTAGGCCCTTACAGCAAATATTGCCTACTAGACCAATCCAAGTGAGCCCACTACTTCTTTATATCCTATGATATTAAAGTACTAGACCCAATCCAAAACAGTTATCAGCGCTGAGCATAGAAAAAAAAATAGGCCCTTATGGCAAATGTTGCCCACTAGACCAATCCATGTGAGCTCCACTACTTCCATATCTCCTATGATAGGTGAAACAAGGATCACTGACGGAATCACTCCTTGCCCACCAGGCAATGCCAATCATTTTGGTTTCAGATAACTATTACGAATCTTAACACAAATACTTCTGAGACCATAAGACTACAGTTTTGATGCACTAGTGTTATGCCATAGAAAAAAAAAATCACTTCTGGGTCAGTTTTTGCAATATTAGCTACTCCCTCCGCCCGGAAATACTTGTCGGAGAAATGGATAAAAATGGATGTGTCTAGAATTAAAATACATCTAGATACATCCATTCCCCCGACAAGTATTTCCGGACGGAGGGAGTACTTTCCATATATTTAGCATGTAACTGTATGTATTGCTTCTTAGAGTTAGACATCCTTCACAAGGAAAAGTGTTAGGTAAAAAATGAAAAGAAGAAACTAACCATTTCAATTTGGGATCAGTAAAAACAGGCCCCTTCTTCATGCATCCAATGTATGTTTGTGTATGTGTACGTTCCTTGGCCAAAAGCAAGGAGAGTCTATCTGCAGATTAGAAATTGATGACGAAAGTGCCAACCTTACAAAAAGAAAATATATCTTGGATGTTGTTAGTTTCTTGCTCACCTGGTCTCAAGTAAATGTCATCATCAGCTTTAACATAGAAATCAGAATCGAACAACGCATAGGCAGCCTTAAAGAATGCTAACCTAAAACATAAGATCAAATCAGTTCCCATATGAAGAGATAACATAATGATATGATACTAGCTATACTGTTTACGTTTTGTATGGAAGCCTGCTATACTCCTCCTCGAGATCTAAAAGCACAAAATCATCATATTCTTCAACCTCTCTTTCAAGAGCTGTCATCTTAGACTTGTCATTGCTTTTGCCGATCACGAATCTGAATGCCAGACCAGTAGCTTCCTCCAACCTGCATTAAAGTGAACATAATGAGAATTGCAAGAGCACTTAAGCAACATCATCACTGGATAGAAACCAAAATAAAAACTAGTTGTGACAATCATCAAGCAACAGAACTGGGGCCACGTTTATCACTAGAGCTCTAGGAGCAAATGTACAAATTCCCTGTACAGAACAACAGATTGTCCGACTTGATGCATCATTCTTCGAACTCAAGAAAGAAAATAATTAATCACTACTCCCTCCGTCCCAATAACTTTGTACTAAATCAGCGACACTTGTTTTGGGACGGAGGGAATTTTTTTTTTTGAGAACCACCAATGATTTTGCGATATACTCATGATTTTGGGGCGCAGGGAGTATTTATCAGTACTAGTGAGACAGAGTCCAGCAATTCAAAAGGATCAATACGTTCTTCTAGAATAGTAGCACGATTCCATTAAAATCATGAGTATATCACAAACTCGCAGGAGTTATGCCTAGAGAACCACCAATACAGAAGAATTAGCAAGTCTGATGCCACAGCAGATAACTCACAATCAAACTCAAGGAGCAAATATAGAAACAAAGGAATCCAATATCCATATGATCGATAGGGTGAACTTTCCATATGAATGGATGAATGAATTAGCCAGCTGTTGATCCTAAAAATCAATTGACCAGCGTTAATGACTGAGAATTAATAGCCACAGGATGATTTGAATACACCGCGGTCAAAATCTAGATCACAGAAATGGACAAACGGAATGTTAGGTAACCAGCACTAAAGCTAGATCTCGAGCAACACAAGCGAACATGAACTAGGAAGCTGTGGTACCAGCGACAACTAACCGAAGGAGACCCTGCCGATCGGAGGGGAGCCACGTCCGCCTCAGCGCGCGGCGGCGGCCGACGGAGCCGAACCCGGTGAAGATCCCGACGAAGGCCATGACCTTGTGCCTGCCGCGCGATCCGGTGGCGAGGCCCGCCGGGAGCTCGGTGGCGCCGCCAGCGGCATCCCCGGGGCGCCGGTCCCAGGCGACGGAGACGGAGAGTGGGTGTGAGGAGTCCGGGCAGCGGCCCCGCGGGGCCTCGGCGGGCCCCCGGGAGAGGGAGACGGCGGCGGCGAGGAACCCGGCGAGGCCGAAGAGGAGGCAGGCCGCGGAGACGCCCGGCGAGGAGAGGAGGCGGCGGAGCGAGGAGCGGCGGGAGGCTGCGGCGGCCGAGGAGGAGAACACCTTGGGCGAGCTGGGCATGGCTGCGGCCGCGCCGCGCGCGCTGCCGCGGGTGGGGCGGGCGGGTGGGCGGGATGGGGGGCGAGGCCGCGTGCTGCGGCCGGTGCCGAGGCAGCGGCGGCGTCAGATCAGAGCAGGTAGAGCGGTGGCGGAGCGGGCGATGGGTGCGCGACAGTGTGACGGCCTCGGCCGTTTTGCTTTGTGTTGGTGTAGTGTGTGACTCGAATGTGTGCTGGGCTGGGCTTGGTCTAGAACTCTAGACTTTTTTTTAAAGCAATTTAGAGACATAAAACGAAATCACATTGCTAAAAAAATTTAAACGAAATCACTAGTTAAGGGCTACCCCTTGCAGGGAAACCGTTTCGAAAGCTTTGTGGAAAATTCATGTTCAACATATGATCAAGGTCTTCTGGTGAAGGGTGCTCAAAGGTTTCCTCCATGTGCAGATCAGGTTATTCAGAAAGGCATGTTAGCGCTGCTAAAAAAAAGACATGTTAGTGGGGAGTCGCATTGTCCTTTACGTGGGCATAGTGAGGAGACGATTTTCCATGCGCTTATAAAATGTGATCATGCGCTGCTGTTCTAGGATAAAGCGAGGAGTTTCTTTGGCGTAAATCTTCCTCGGCTGCACCCATTAGCTTGGGCCAAAGATATGCTAGATCCCATGTTCATCATTAGAGACACTGTTGCTATTGCAATTTATGTGATGTGGGAATCTGGAACAATCGGAATGAATACACTCACAAAGAGATGGTATAACAACCGAAGCGGTCGATGGAGGTGATAGAGGAGCTGATAAGAGTGTTTGACATCCCGTCGAGTTCCCATGCTATGCCACCAGCGAGAGCTAGATGACAACCACCGGGGGATGGAGGTGTGAAAATAAATACAGATGGTGTTGTTGATGCGACAAAAGGCTAGTATGGTTGCTCGAGATCATATGGGTGTATTCCTACCAGGCAGGTGCGTGAGGTATCCAGGAGTTGCTGATCCATTTGTCATAGAAGCATTAGCATGTAGAGATGCACTTCTCTTTGCAGTCGAGCATGGCTGGACAAACAATTATATTGAGGTAGATTGCAAAACACTGGTGGAATACTAGAAGCAAGGACTTGATCGGTTCATTAGAGGATACATCATCAGAGAGATGCGTACTAATCTCTCATCTTTCCAGGGATACGAACTACATTTTGCTGGGAGAGTTGCAAATGAGGTTGCTCATATATGTGCTAGACGTGCTCTTTCAGTAGAGATGAATCCTATATTCGATGTAATCCTTGATTAGAGGGCTCCTCCCCCCCCCCCCCCCCCCCCCCCCCCCCCCTCCCCCCAACAACAAGATCGCTATGATAAAAAGAATTATTACATCAGACCGGCCAGTTCAGCCTGAACGACCACCCCATCTCCCAGAACCACCACGACCCGGCCATTGGAGGCCGACCAGTCCTCATGCTCCACCTCACGCGAAGATTCTTAAAAACAAGCGTCGAGGGAGGATATAAGCCATTACCATGCTCTTTGTAGACAATGACCAAACATGCGGCGGACCGCACATCAATCCGGTAGCCTCTCATACTTCACAACGACTAACTCGCTGCGGTGAACGTAGAATAGGGTTTTGCGCTGCAAGTGTGTTGAGGAACCACGGCGGAAGGAAACAAATCAAGTTTTTTTTTTTTTTTTGGGAAACAAATCATGTGGGCCTCTGCAGGAGGTTGCGCTCAGGAGTACGGGCTGGCCCCTCAAGCCCACTATGCGAGCACGGCGACGACGTCAGCCTCCTTGAAATACCCCGCCTTGGCGCCCGAACGTAACCGTCCCAACCAACAGCCTTCTCTCCCCATCGCCGGAGAAGAACCCACCATCCTTCCCCGCTTGGTTTCTCTCTCCACCGCGCGCCTCTGCTCTCCAGCGTCACCGGCGACCGATGGAGCAGTTCGAGGACGGCCACCACGTGCGGCTTCGGAGCCGCGAGCGCGGCACGTACCTGCACGCCGCCGACGACGGGCTGGGCGTCTCCCTCAGCCGGCGCCGCGCGTCGATGAACACGGCGTGGGCGGTGCACATCTACCAAGGCGATGGCAATGCCCAGTACGTGCTCCTCCACAGCGCCGCCTACGGCCGCTACCTCGCCTCCACGGACGCGCCGGCGCCGCGAGGCCACAGCGGGCGCCGCGTCGAGCAGTGCGACTACGAGCCGTGGGAGGAGGAGGCCATCAGGTGGCAGGCCGTCAGGATCGGCTCGGGGGACGATATCCTGCTCCGCCAAGTCGCCGGCCGCCTCCGCGCCAACGGGAGGTACCTCAGCGTCGACGACTTCAACAGCGCCGGCCCGATGATGCACTGGGTCGTGGAGCACATCCCCGCCAGGGAGGACACGCCTCGCCTTGCAGCTCCGACTGGGGTGAGTCCGCCATGCCCGCTTATTCATACTTCTCGAACTGCTTTCAGCGGAACTATCGATTGGGCGAATTGGGTTCTTGGATGTCGTTAGTTTGCGTCAGAATTCAACCGCGGGGATTGCAGATTGTGTTAATTTCATTCGCCTGGGAGCAAATCTTGCCAAATTTGCGCTATGCCCGCTTCTTGATTCTTCCCGAATTGGGTTCTTGGATGTCGTTACAATTGGGGATTTGTGTTCCGACCAAAGAATTGAGTACCCTGCTTCGTATTTGATGGTTCTTTGTGCTCAACTGCAGCTCCGCCTCCCCAGAAGCCTCGCCTTCCTGTTGCCGTGGCGGGTGATCCAGTACGAGCAGGCCAGCGCCGACGAGCCCAACGCCAACTTCTCCTGGGCCTCACTCGTATTCAGGGGCAGGTCCGCGTTCCACCTGAGGAAGAAGCTGGCCCGCCGGCTGGATGCCGCCATGGACGCCTCCAACCTCGTCATGTGCGTCCGAGCGGGTACGCACGGGCGGCCTACCCCACTGCTCGTCGATCTGCCCCACAGCGACGAGACCCTCGACATCATCGTCGTCATGGCCGGGACGCCAGGTGAGACGCGCCATTGCTAACCTCCTACTTCCTATTTTAATCTTCAGTTTACTGAAACTGTCTGAAGAACAGTTTACTGAAACTGTTGTATTCTGCAACCGCTGATAATCTTCAGTTAGGAATGGGGAGTTGTGTGGACTGTTGTAGTATTAGATATAAGTAGGGAGTTGAATGGAAATAGTTAGTATTTGCATTATGCCTGCTGTAAAAATGCTAGAAGGTAATCTAAATCCAGTTTGTTTCGGGATAAATCATAACATATTCACATTAAACCCTGACACAGAAACTATTGGTTTCATAGTACTGTCCTTGATACAAATAATTCAGTTTTCCCATTCGGCACTATTTGTCGCTTGTAGAAACTTTGTAACTTAGATACCCAACTCAGTCAAGTTATTTGTACTGTAAATTCTGTTTGGTTTAGCATACTTTAAATTCTTTGAACCAAATTCAGGTTAATCCTACAGTATTTCATGAAATCTGTCTTTCAGGTTTTTTGCACATTATATTGTTGTTTTTCAGGCTTTTTGTGCACAATCCTACAGTTATTCATTAATTCTGCAAAACAGTGATATTTAAATTATCGATCTTCTCAAACTGTTGCACTACCTGTGACATGATGCCTAACTTCCTCACTTTCTGTTCTAATTCAGCCCACGCAGACCTGCGGTACCCGAATGTCAATGTAGAGTAGAGAAAGATAAGAGCGGAACTCCCGACCGTCGACGGTCCACCTATTCAGAAGTGTCGCCGCCTCGGACACTATGACATGAGAATTCAGAACTGCATTTTTAATTGAGATATAGGTTTAGCATAGATAAACTTGATTCATTCTCCAGACAGGAGGAACCTGTCCCTTGTGGTTCTAAATTTCAGAACCTGTGTGAAGAAATTATACATTGGCGTTGGTCTGTAATGATTGCATTCTTATTGTGGCTGCTACTTCAGCCAAGTGCATTTCTCTAAGATGTCAACTTGAGAACCTCTGTGAACAGTTATGCAATGGCATTGGTTTGTAATGGTTGTCTTCTTATTATTGCTGCTACTTCAGCATTTGAATCGCCAAGTGCATTTGAATGTCACTGGTTTCTCTTAGATGTCAGCGCTGCCGTTTCAAGTGTCAGTCATTCAGCAGAAAATGAATTTTACAAGATATGTACTGGTCGATATTATTTGCTGCATTGACATGATCTTTTGGGATTTATTTTAATGGAGCACTGATCAGCTTGTGGTGGAAGACAGTGCTAATCTTCAGTTAGGAGTCTACTGAAACTGTTGTATTCTGTAACTGCTGCTAATCTTCAGTTAGGAGTCTACTGAAACTGTTGTATTCTGTAACTGCTGCTAATCTTCAGTTAGGAGTTGGGAGTTGTCTGGACTGTTGTCTGTATTAGATATAAGTAGAAGGAGTTGAATAGAAATAGTTGGTATTTCCATTATGCCTGTTGCACAGATGCTAGAAGGTTGATCTGAAGCTAAATTGGTTGTTGAGGAGAAAATCGTTACTTAAGTCACATATTCACACTAAACCTTGATACAGAAATTTTTCGTTTCATACGACTGGTACAGATAATTAAATTTTCCCATTTGGTACTATTTGCTGCTAGGAGAAACTTTGGAACTCAGAAACCTGGTTGATTTAGCATACTGTACATTTGTTGAACAACATGCAACCCAAATTCAGGTTATATTGATGATACCAAATTCAGGTTGTTTTTCAGGTTTTGTGCATAAGCTTTCTTCTTCGTCAATTATGCAATACAATGATATTTAAGTTATAGGTCTTCTCCAACGATTGCCTGTGACATGATTCCTTACTCTTTCACTGTCTGGTCTAATTCAGGCCACGCCGAGTTGTGGTACCCGGATGTCACCTGACAGTCCACCTCTTCAGAAGTGTCGCCGCCTCCGGCACAATGACATGAGAATTCAGAACCACAATTTGCATTCAGCTATAGGTTTATAAAAACCCCAGCAGCTCTTGTTATTCTGCTACCTGAAATTGATTCAATCTCCATACAGGAACAAATTATACAATAGCATTGGCCTGTAATGATTGCATTCTTATTCTGGCTGCTACTTCAGCGTTGCCAGGTGCATTTCTCTTCGGTATCAATTTGAGAACCTCTGTCGACAGGTATGCAATTGCATTGGTTTGTGATGGTTTCTTCTTATTCTGGCTACTACTTCAGCTCTGCCCGGCGCATTTCTCTTAGATGTCAGCGCTGCTGTTTCAAGTTTCAGTCATTCGGCAGAAAATAAATTTGTGTTTCACAGAGATCAACTTCTGAACATGGCCATTTCAATGCGTCGGACAAGTGATGGCGGCCACTTGCTGCATTTTGCTGCGTGTGTGGTGTTTCTGCACATTACATTCTCAGGTTTTCTACATCGCCTGTCTTCTTCTCTCTTTTTTGCGAATACTGTCTTCTTCTTTTTGTTGGCACAATCGTCGCATAACAACTTTCGGACAGAACTTGCAGAGCATCTTGTGCTCGCTTCTCCGATTTTCTGAGGTTTTGTACGTGAGCATCCCAACAACTTCAAGCACAAGTTAAGACAGTAAAACGTTGACAGGCCAGTAAAAAGTATATTTTGCTTAGAAGACAAATTAAACTATCCTCGCGGAGAAAAGAAGCGAAGAAGAGAACTTTAACTCCACAAAAGTTGGAATTACACATTGGTGCGATCTCATCTGAGCTCATCAAGTTTCACATTCGACTGCAAGAAAGGAATTGTGTGTACAATTTCAGCCAAGCTGCCAAAAGCCCAAAACTCGAGAGACACGAACGCAAGCATAGATTCAGAGCCTATCGATCGATCAGGCATCGCTGTCGTCGTCGCCGTCGCTACCGACTCGCCGCTGCCGTTTGTGGTAGTCCCGGACGTCGACTTCTTGGTTGGCCTTCTCACAGGCGTCGATCCAGTCGTGGTAGATGTCGACGGGCTTCGGTGAGGTAGTGCGCCGTGGTGTGGTAGGTCTCCTCGCAGACGTAGCAGACGGCGGTGGCGACGTACAGCTTGAGGTCGATGGTGCAGGACACGCCGCCGGGGTGGTTGCAGAAGGGGCAGCAGAAGGTGGTGTCCAGCTTGGGCGCCGGCTTCTTCCGCTGAGCCATCTTGGAGCTCATCGACTTGCGCTTCGCCATCTTCTTCTCAGCACCAGATCGCAGGTGGGTTCTTCTGGTATTCCTCGAGACGAGATGTGTGCATGTAGGGAAAGCGTTGGGTGTGCTTTATAAAGGATGTGTACACTCCGACTCCGGCTCCTCTTGGGCGGCAGCAATGCATATGCAAATGCATTGCGTGGTGTGGCGGTGCAACGAAGCCATTAACGAGTCGGAGCCGGATTCTGGCGCCCAGTCGAAATGGCCGCAGTCCGCCTGGGCTACGCATTGCTGGCTGGGTTGGTGCTACGCGGTACGCGTACTGTCAGCGGTGGCAAAACTACGTTTTTTTTTCTTTTTTTGGGGGAAAACTACGCTTCTTCTTCTCCGGACTGGGAAAACAAATTAAATGATTTAAAACCACATGCGTCCTCAACGTAGATCTTAAGTTTTTTAGCATGTGTTTTGAATTAACTCATTTCATGGATTCACTAGTTTTAAAAAAACTTTCTCTCCAATTTCCATTACTAGAAACCTGGATTCGCTACTATAATATGATGTACGTACAGATCCCGATACGTTATACCCTTTCCCGAAAGCAGAAACAGAAGCGCGGAATTAGTAGAAGATCCCGTCTCCCATCCCCATCCCCATCCCGCAAGCACATGAAGGAAGAAATACGCGAACCAACCTGTGGTTGGATGGTTAGAGAGACAGTGGTATCCCCAGCCCACCAGGGTTCAAATCCTGGTGCTCGCATTATTCCTGGATTTATTT
This sequence comes from Thinopyrum elongatum, assembly GCA_011799875.1. Classification (NCBI taxonomy): domain Eukaryota; kingdom Viridiplantae; phylum Streptophyta; class Magnoliopsida; order Poales; family Poaceae; genus Thinopyrum; species Thinopyrum elongatum. The sequence goes on along the minus strand of CM022303.1, from coordinate 121,525,403 downwards.
CAGGATTTTCGGCGATGCGCTTTCAGTGGGAGGAGACGTTCCCGTCGACGACGAGGTGCCTACGGTGACTTCGTAAATCTCAAGATGATATGCCGGCTCAGTCTCTCGGAGGTGCTCATAGGGGCAGGGTGTGCGTGTGTGCGTTCATAGGAGTGAGTGTATGCGCGTATGTATGAGCGCTTGCGTCTGTACTTATGTTAAAAAAAAATGAAGGAAGAAATACACAGAAGACAATGAATATAGTTTCTCTAGTAAGAGAAATCACCCCCAAAATTGACAACCGGTCACATTCTTACCCCTAATTTAAAGATTCCTCCCACATTTGCCCTCTCCCGACACAAATTGCCCTCAATTTTACTGCTGATCCTGATTTGATGCTGATTTGGCAAGCCACGTAGGTGTTTTTCTTTCTTTCTTTTAATTGGTCTTGTTTCTGTTTTTTCTTGAGCTCGAACTAGTTACACATGACTGCACCGAACCAGACCCGGTGGCCGCACTAGGTCATCGCTGCACCCACCTTGTCGCCGCACCCGCCAGCTCGTGTGGTGGAGACAACGCCGCGATTTTGGTTTCCTTTTTTTGGTCTATTGGTGGAAACGTAGTAGAAAACAAAACTGTTCGACCTACGATCAAGATCCAAGGATCACTATGAAGATGCATACAAGCTTAGATAAGTTCGTTACTAACTTCGAGTTGTAGCGGAAGAAGAGTTGGCGTAGATTGAATTTTAAGTCCCTCGAACTGTCTCACGAATGATCCCTCAAACAAAGATCGAAAGCACGATCTCTCTACAGATTGCACACGTACCGAACTAGCGGTTCAGCAGAGCTTCGCCTCAAGAGCTAAGAGCCGCTGAGAAAACTAGAGGGAGAACTAGCTTAGCGGCGTCGACGTCTAGATCAACTAGATGTGAGAGAGAAACTGGGCGCGGGCCAGCATCGGGACAACCTCCAAGGCTTTTGGTATGTTCTAGGGCTGCCCCTACCCCTCTATTTATATGCCGAGTCAGTGAGGCCTTGGGTCGCAACTTGGGGAGGGGGCATCCTCAAAGTCGGTGTAGACCACGAGGAAGAGTCTTCATAGGACTCCAGCACAAAACGCCACGGTTCCTGGCGTTTTAGGAAACATCGTAGACTCCGGTGTTTGGCCCGGGGGGAAACGCCAGGGACCCTGGTGTCTGAGCCTTGCCCTCCAAGCAACCCCATTATGCACCGACCTAAGGACGCGTGGGCCTTACCCCTTGATCCATCCAAGGTTTCCTTGCACGAGGAACCCTTGCATTTATTCGGAAGGTTTCGTAACCTCCCGGGACCTCTCAGAACATCTGGAACACTTTCCGAAACAACCTGAAACTCTTTCGGTGCCCATTCTCTCATGCTCCTTTATCTCACAGCTTTCTAACAGACCACTAGACGTTAAGTGTGTGACCCTACAGTTACGGTGAAATATATACATGACCGAAACACCTTCCATTCAATGATCAATAGTGGAACCGTGGACATCCATATTGACCCCTATGCCCACATGAATGATATTTGAGTGAACCTTTGGTTATCATATGTTATTTCTTTTGCTTCGCGATAATTTATAAAACCCGAGGTGAGATATATAAGTATCCCCGTGAGTTATACACATGCTCACTATACCGATCTCCTCGTTACCGGTTTCGTATGGACTGGGGGGTGACCTCCCCGGTTCCGGCAAACCCTATTCGGTGCCTTAAGCGCCGCTTAAAGGCGTTTACGTACATGGCGCACACCCCATGTACACCGGATCTAGTAGCGGGCCGGCTCATATTCTTTGTGTTCGTTTTTTTCTTCTGTGTTTTCCACCTGGGTTTTCAACATTTTCTTTTTTTTTTCTTGCTCTTGTTCGTGTTCCTTTCTCTTTTTTGAAATCGACGATTTTTTTTCAAAATTGATGATTTTTTTAAAACTTAGGAACTTTTTAGAAAAGTTGAAGATCTTTTTTGCAAATTCATGAACTTTTTTCAAAACCGATGATTTTTTTTTCAAATTCATAAACTTTTTAAAAAACAATGTACTTTTTTCTTCAAAATAGATGAAATTTTTTCTAATTCGTGAACTTTTTTTCAAAATTTGACGTTCATTTTTTCAAAATCGATGAATTTGTTATTGGCAAACTACGTTTTCAAATTCATGAACAATATTTTTAGTTCCTGTGAACTTTCTTTTAATTTTTGCGAAAAAATGAATTTAGGAATTGATTTTGTATACTACAGAAAACCAGGAAAAGAAAACCAGAGTGTCAGTTGTTTTCCTGGTTTTCTGTAGGTAGACTTTGGTTTTTTTCCTAGCCAGGCGAGCGAAGCGCCAAGCTGGGCCTCAGGCCGCTACGCTCGTGCGTAGCGCCCGCTCTCTAGCCAACTAGCGCTGAAGGCCTAAAAAAAAAAAAAAACTAGCGCCTTCAGCGCTGATTAGGACTTCCCCTGGTTCCATTGCAACGACGAAAACAATCACAGTATATGGTCTTATGCAAATGCAAGATTGGCTGACGATCAGAACTCATCTGTTACACATTGCGCAGCAACACAGGTCCAGGACTAGAGGCTCCAATCAATACAATTTCAGCCGAACTGCTAAACCTCGAGAGACACGATCAAATATCAAAACTACCATCGAGAGATCTCTCTCCTCTCGCGTCGCCTCCCCCGCGGGCGGCTCGGGAGGGTTCAGCCGCCGCCGCCGCCTAGTAACCCTCCAGCGCCCTTCTCCCCCTCCGCCGCTGCCGATGGTCGGCGCCGGGCAAATCGGCAGCGGCGGAGGGTCTCTCCTCCCTCTCCCGGATCCGCGGCGGTGCGGGCGTCCTGATCCGCGGGGTGCGGCCCTTCCGACGGTGTGGCGGATCCCGGAGGCGGCGGGCTCGCGGCGGTGCACGGGCGCCCAGATGGGATTCCCGGCAGCGTGCGGGCTCCCGGCGGCGGCGGGATCGGTCGACGGCGGGCTTGAGCGATGGCGTCGGCCGCGCGGTGCCGGATCTCGTCGCTCGTGGCGGATCTCGACACTCCGGCCATCGTGGAGGAACCTGGACCTGGGGCGGCGGCCCCGTTAGGCATGGCGGTGGCGCCCTCGGCTAGCGACTCTCGCGGGGGGTGGATGGATGGCGTCTTGACCGCGTGGGTGGTGAGTTGCCGGTGGATCTCCTCCGCGCTACAGGCTCTCTCCCGCTGCACTTGGTGGCTTACGATCGCGGTCGTCGGCCTCGGTGCGTTCGCGGGGGCTGGTAGAGATGACATCAGACCGGAGGAAACTCTGGATGACTCGTTCATCCCGACGGTGGCAACGACCAGGGTCGCCGTTCTCCTCCTTGCAGGCGCCGTCGAGGCCCGACCCCAGGCCCGGGTGAAGACCCAAAATCTCCTTAGATTGGGCGGCGGCGGCACTGCGTGTGTCGTACCCTTCTTGGAGGCGCCGCCTGGGGCGTTTGGGTGCTCGGTTAGAGGAACTACAGGCGGAGGGGATGGAACCAGTGGCAGCAGGTGGTGTTCGCGAAGGAGGAGCGGCGTGGCATCTGGCACGTCGACAATGGCGGGTCTCAGCGGCATGGAGCAGCGGGGTCTCGCCGGTGGGCGTGTGATGATGGACGAGCGCAGGATGGTGGCGTTGTCTAGCGTCGTGGTGGCGTCGACGGCAGCTAGATCGGGCAGGGTCGATGCGTCAGTACAGCTTTGAAGATGGATCGGTGGAAGACGGCGGCGGCAGCCTTGGTGAGTGCGCCGGACCGGTGTGTGACCCAGTCCAGGTATGTGGCCGGGATGGGGCATCCGGCACTAGATGTTAGGATTTGGTGCGATGTCTGTTTGGTATTAGGCTCGGACATTCGGTATCACTACATCAAGGGGATAGGAGTAGCGACAGGTGTTGCCTAGAGGGTGGCTTCAGGCTTACTGATGTACTTCCTCGTAAGGTCTTTTGTGAATAATTAATAAAGTGGCCGCATGCATCGTCGAGATGCAGAGGCCGGGGATGCATCCTCCTTTTCTAAAAAAATAATATCAAAACTACCCAAGATTAGGTGAGGTCGTTTCGATCGATCCATGAAAGCCACCTAGATCCATCGGACACGATCAGAAGTTCACAACTCATCAGTTGCATCTTGCGTAGCAACAGCCAACATCAAAGTAGGCAAGCTTAGCATAGCATCGTCTAAAAATCTGAAGCCAACTTGATTGGACACGATCGATCGATCAGGCATCGCTGTCGTCGTCGTAGCTGCCGACACGCCGCCGTCGTTTGTGGTACTCCGGGGCTTGGAGTTCAATTCCTTGGTTGGCCTTCTCGCAGGCGTCGATCCAGTGGTGGTAGACGTCGACGGGCTCGGTGAGGTGGTGCGCCGTGGTGTGGTAGGCCTCCTCGCAGACGTAGCAGACGGCGGTGGCGACGAAGAGCTTGAGGTCGATGGTGCAGGCGACGCTGTCGGGGTGGTTGCAGAAGGGGCAGCAGAAGGTGGTGTCCAGCTTCGGTGCTTGCATGCTGTGGCGGTGCACGGCAGTACGCAACCGATGGACATGCTGGCTGCTGTTGTGCTCCCGAGTTGTAGCCGGATTCCGGCGCCCAGTCAAAATGGATCGGGTAATCGCGCACTAAACGTAGATCAAATGATTAACCCCACATAGATCCTCAAGGTAGATCTTAGGACATCTCCAATGCTGACCCGTAAATTTACTCCGGTCTCTGTCTGAGGACACAAATGCGGAAGCCAGGCATCCAACGCTACCCCCATACGTTCCAATCATTGTTTGAATTGAACGGACGAAATTCATGCAAACACGGTGAATTTCATATAAACCGTTACATTTTGGACAATTTTAACTAAACTCTACTAACCAAATCTAAATGATCACCGACGTCCGTTCCCATGTCCGGCCAAGAGCCCCGAGAACTGAAGCTCCGGCTCTTGCCTTTGCCTTCTCCAGTTCCGCCTCGGCGCTCTTCAGCTCTGCTTTTGTAGCCTCTGCAGCTGTGAGCCCCGAGAAGTGAAGTTGTCCACCTCCATGTCGCCACCAAGCAGCTAATCGGCCGACGATGTTCATCCCACCAAGCTTGGCTTCAACGACAGGGGAGGACCGGTGGCCTTCTTGGGACCCGAGTGGCTGCAACCTACCATGCACTACTCTTCCTCGCTGCCGGTGGCGCCCGCGGACGTGCCAGAGAGGCGCGGCTTCGGCGGAGCTGGCGATGTCCTCCTCATCGTCGCTCTTGCCGAACACCTCATTCGCCGCCTCGTCCATCTCCTTGTAAGCGGCCTCCAATTCCGCCTGATGGAGGCGGTACCGCTGTCGGTGTCAAAACCGGCGGATCTCGGGTAGGGGGTCCCGAGCTGTGGATCTAGGATCAATGGGGAACAAGGGACGAAAAACACGGTGTTTACCCAGGTTCGGGCCCTCTCTAACAGGTAAAACCCTATGTCCTGCTTGATTGTATTTGATGTGTATGATATGGTTACAGAGTCAATCTACCACGAGATCAGGTGAGCTAAACCCTAGGTTGAGGGGGTGATGGATATTGCTCTAGCCCTAAAGACTAAAACCCCTTGTTTTATATAGACACCAGTAGGGTTAGGGTTACATGCGATCGGTTACAATGAGGGAAAGATCATGCTAAATCTTGACTTGGAGGGCACACCACGACTCCGAAGATCTTTTATCCGTCCACGGATCTGCACTCTAGCTTGGCCCATAATAGCCCATCAGTCCGGCCCACATGTACTGGGCCGACGGTCCGAGGACCCCTTAATCCAGGACTCCCTCAGTAGCCCCCGAACTAGCCTCCAATGCCAGGGTTTGTGTCCGGCATCCGCACATCCAACGGTCTTTGGCTTGCGAGGTGAGTTCTCATCCTGTCCTGTGCGTGCTTGGAGTTGAGTGGCGTCCGGAATCCGGAGCATTCAGTTTACTTAGCCTTGAAGGTCAAAGTGCTCGAGTGTGAACAGTGCCCTCGTCTGACAACTTTTGGGCGAAGGGTCATGTCCGGTCATAACACCAGACGGCTGGAAGTTCTCGATACGCGGCTCCAGGCCGCCCCTCTATTGGCACGTCTCATCAAGGCAGAGATCGTGCCCCGTTTTTTAGGGGATATGATCAATGATTGCGATTCCCCCACCCGCGCATAACATTGCAAGTGTATCGGGAAGTGGAGAGGCCCGCGACGTGGAAAGGGGAACCCTTGGCTCCTCTGCGGTCTATAAAAAGGGGAACAACTACAGTTATCATCTTAAGCCTTCTTCCACCTCCCGCTGTTGCCTTTCCAATCTCCAGAGCTCCAGCGCCCTGCCCTATTCCTCCGCGGCGAGTCCCTTCCCAGCCTCTTCCCAGCTTTGTCCATGGCCGGATCCGGTGCCAATGGCAAGTGGGAGGCCTCCATCGTCACCAACAAGGACATCGAAGAGCTGAAACGAGCCGGCTACTTGTCGGCTGACATTGCTCACCGGGCCCCCAAGGAGGGCCAGGTCGTCCCCACGCCCAAGCCAGGCGAGAGGGTGGTTTTCCTCCCCCACTTCATCCGGGGTTTTGGATTCCCGCTGCACCCCTTCGTGCGGGGATTGATGTTCTTTTACGGGCTGGATTTTCACGATCTAGCCCCAAATTCTCTTCTCCACATCTCCGTTTTTATCATCGTTTGCGAGGCCCTTCTGCGGGTCCAGCCACACTTCGGCCTGTGGCTGAAGGTGTTTAATGTCAAGCCGAAGGTGGTCGGTGACGCCCAGGCGGACTGCGGCAGAGCGATGATCAGCAAGCTCTCCCGAGTCCAATGGCCGGATGACAACCCACAAGTATAGGGGATCGCAACAGTTTTCGAAGGTAGAGTATTCAACCCAAATTTATTGATTCGACACAAGGGGAGCCAAAGAATATTCACGAGTATTAGCAGTTGAGTTGTCAATTCAACCACACCTGAAAGACTTAATATCTGCAGCAAAGTATTTAGTAGCAAAGTAGTATGGAAGTAATGGTAACGGTGGCAAAAGTAACAGTAGCAGTTTTGTAGTGATTGTGACAACAGTAGCAACGAAAGTAACTTAGCAAAGATCACTATGTGAAAAGCTCGTAGGCATTGGATCAGCAATGATAATTGTGTTGGATAATATTCATCATGTAGTAGTTATAATCTAGGGTGATACATAACTAGCTCCAATTCATCAATATAATGTAGGCATGTATTCCGTATATAGTCATACGTGCTTATGGAAAAGAACTTGCATGACATCTTTTATCCTACCCTCCCGTGGCAGCGGGGTCCTAATGGAAACTAAGGGATATTAAGGCCTCCTTTTAATAGAGAACCGGACCAAAGCATTAGCACTTAGTGCATACTGTTGGGAAACATTGCGTGGAAAACAAAATTTTTTCTACGCACACGCAATGATCTATCCATGGAGATGCATAGCAATGAGGGGGAGAGTGTGTCTACATACCCTCGTAGACCGTAAGCGGAAGCTTTTGATAACGCGGTTGATGTAGTCAAACTTCTTCGCGCTCCAACCGATCAAGTACCGAATGTACGGCACCTCCACGTTCTGCACATGTTCAGCTCGGTGACGTCCTCCGCCTTCTTGATCCAGCAAGACGACGAGGTAGTAGATGAGTTCCGGCAGCACGACGGCATGTTGACGGTGATGGTGAAGTGATCTCCGCAGGGCTTCACCTAAGCACTACGAAAATATGACCGGGGGTGTAAACGGTGGAGGGGGGCGCCGCACACGGCTAGGCAATTGTCTGGGGTGTGCTAGGCGCCCCCCTCCTCATATATATAGGTGGGAGGGAGAGGGGAGAGGCCAAGGGGCACCCCAAGTAGGTTCGAATCCTACTTGGGCTCGTGCCCTTGGCCGTGCCTCCCCCTGCCATGTTTGTCGGAGGGGGGAGGAAAGAGGGGGGGGGGGAGGGAAGGAAGTGGGAATCCTAATCCGCACTTACCTTTACCTTCTCCCCTTTCCTTCTCCTCCTTAGGTCGGCCCATATGGGGGGCGCACCAGCCCCTTGTGGCTGGTGCGTTTCCCCTCTTAGCCCATAAGGCCCATATCTTTTGCCGGGGGTGCCCGGAACCCCTTCCGGTGACCCGATAAGTACCCGGTAGCCCCCGAAACACTTCCGGTGTTCGAATACCATCGTCCTATATATCAATCTTTACATCTCTACCATTTTGAGACTCCTCATCATGTCCGCGATCTCATCCGGGACTCCGAACAACATTTGATCACCAAATCACATAACTCATATAATACTATATCGTCATCGAACGTTAAGCGTGCGGACCCTACGGGTTCGAGAACTATGTAGATATGACCGAGACACCTCTCCAGTCAATAACCAATAGCGGAACCTGGATGCCCATATTGGCTCCTACATATTCTACGAAGATCTTTATCGGTCGAACCGTTATGACAACATACGTAATTCCCTTTGTCCATCGGTATGTTACTTGCCCGAGATTCGATCGTCGGTATCTTCATACCTAGTTCAATCTCATTACCGGCAAGTCTCTTTACTCGTTCCGTAATACATCACCTCGTGACTAACTCCTTAGTCGTTTGCTTGCAAGCTTATGATGTGTATTACCGAGAGGGCCCAGAGATACCTCTCTGATACTCGGAGTGACAAATCCTAATCTCGATCTATGCCAACTCAACAAACACCTTCGAAGATACCTGTAGAGCATCTTTATAATCACCCAGTTACGTTGTGACATTTGATAGCACACAAGGCATTCCTCCGGTATCCGGGAGTTGCATAATCTCATAGTCGAAGGAATATGTATTTGACATGAAGAAAGGAATAGCAATAAAACTGAACGATCATCATGCTAAGCTAACAGATGGGTCTTGTCCATCACATCATTCTCCTAATGATGTGATCTCGTTATCAAATGACAACACATGTCTATGGTTAGGAAACCTTAACCATCTTTGATCAACGAGCTACTCTAGTAGAGGCTTACTAGGGACATGGTATTTGTTTATGTATTCACACATGTATTTAAGTTTCTGATCAATACAATTCTAGCATGAATAATAAAGCTTTATCATGAATAAGGAAATATAAAATAACAACTTTATTATTGCCTTTAGGGCATATTTCCTTCAGTCTCCCACTTGCACTAGAGTCAATAATCTAGTTCACATCGCCATGTGATTAACACCCATAGTTCACATCGCCATGTGAGCAATACCCAAAGAATTTACTAGAGTCAATAATCTAGTTCACATCGCCATGTGATTAACACCCAATGAGTACTAAGGTGTGATCATGTTTTGCTTGTGAGAGAAGTTTAGTCAATGGGCCTGCCACATTCAGATTCGTATGTATTTTACAAATTTCTATGTCTATAATGCTCTGCATGGACCTACTCTAGCTGATTGCTCCCATTTTCAATACATATCCAGATTGAGACTCAAAGTCATCCGGATCGGCGTTAAAGCTTGCATCGACATAACCCTTTACGACGAACTCTTTATCATCTCCATAACCGAGAAACATTTCCTTAGTCCTCTTAGGTAACTAAGGATAATTGACCGCTGTCCAGTGATCTACTCCTGGATCACTATTGTACCCTCTTTGCCAGATAAGTGGCAAGACACACATCAGGTGTGGTACACAGCATAGCATATCGTATAGAACCTATGGCTGAGGCATAGGGAATGACTTTCATTCTCTCTCTATCTTCTGCCGTGGTCGGGCTTTGAGTCTTACTCAACTTCACACCTTGTAATACAGGCAAGAACCCCTTCTTGGACTGAACCATTTTGAACTTCTTCAAATCTTATCAAGGTATGTATTTTGTGAAAGTTCTATTAAGCGTCTTGATCTATCCCTATAGATCTTGATGCTCAATATGCAAGTAGCCTCATCGAGGTCTTTCATTGAAAAATTCCTATTCAAGTATCCTTTTATGCTATCCAAATTTTTTATATCATTTCCAATCAATAATATGTCATCCACATATAATTATCAGAAATGCTACAGAGCTCCCACTCACTTTCTTGTAAATACAGGCTTCACCGTAAGTCTGTATAAAACCATATGCTTTGATCACCTCATCAAAGTGTATATTCCAACTCCGAGATGCTTGCACCAGTCCATAGATGGATCGCTCGAGCTTGCACACTTTGTCAGCACCTTTAGGATCAACAAAACCTTCTGATTGCATCATATACAACTCTTCTTTAAGATATCCATTAAGGAATGCAGTTTTGACGTCCATTTGCCAGATTTCATAATCATAAAATGTGGCAATTGCTAACATGATTCAGACAGACTTAAGCATCACTACGGGTGAGAAAGTATCATCGTAGTCAACTCCTTGAACTTGTCGAAAACCTTTTGCGACAAGTTGAGCTTTGTAGACAGTAACATTACCATCAGCGTCAGTCTTCTTCTTGAAGATCCATTTATTCTCAATGGCTTGCCGATCATCGGGCAAGTCCACCAAAGTCCACACTTTGTTCTCATACATGGATCCTATCTCAGATTTCATGGCCTCAAGCCATTTATCGGAATCTGGGCTCATCATAGCTTCTTCATAATTCGTAGGTTCGCCTTGGTCTAGTAACATGACTTCCAGAACAGGATTACCGTATCACTCTGGTGTGGTTCGTGCTCTAGTTGACCTATGAGGTTCAGTAGTAACTTGATCTGAAGTTTCATGATCAACATCATTTGCTTCCTCTCTAGTTGGTGTAGGTATCACAGGAATGGTTTTCTCTGATGTGCTACTTTCCAATTCGAGAGAAGGTACAATTACCTCATCAAGTTCTACTTTCCTCCCACTCACTTCTTTCGAGAGAAACTCCTTCTCTAGAAAGGATCCATTCTTAGCAACAAAGATTTTGCCTTCGAATCTGTGGTAGAAGGTGTACCCAATTGTTTCCTTAGGGTATCCTATGAAGACACACTTCTCCAATTTGGGTTCGAGCTTATCAGGCTGAAGCCTTTTGATATAAGTGTCGCAACCCCAAACTTTAAGAAACGACAGCTTAGGTTTCTTACCAAACCACAGTTCATACGGTGTCGTCTCAACGGATTTAGACGGTGCCCTATTTAACGTGAATGTGGCTGTCTCTAATGCATAACCCCAAAACGATTGTGGTAAATCGGTAAGAGACATCATAGATCGTACCATATCTAATAAAGTACGGTTACGACGTTCGGACACACCATCATGCTGTGGTGTTTCAGGTGGCGTGAGTTGTGAAACAATTCCACATTGTTTTAAATGAAGGCCAAACTCGTAACTCAAATATTCGCCTCCGTGATCAGATCGTAGAAACTTTATTTTCTTGTTACGATGATTCTCCACTTCACTCTGAAATTCTTTGAACTTTTCAAATGTATCAGACTTGTGTTTCATTAAGTAGATATACCCATATCTAGTCAAATCATCTGTGAAGGTCAGAAAATAACGATACCCGCCGTGTGCTTCAACACTCATTGGACCGCATACATCGGTATATATTATTTCCAATAAGTCGTTAGCTCGCACCATTGTTCCGGAGAACAGAGTTTTAGTCATCTTGCCCATGAGGCATGGTTCGCAAGTATCAAATGATTCATAATCAAGTGACTCAAGTCCAGCTGCATGGAGTTTCTTCATGCGCTTTACACCAATATGACCTAAACGGCAGTGCCACAAGTATGTTGCACTATCATTATCAACTTTGCATCTTTTGGCATCAATATTATGAATATGTGTATCACTACGATTGAGATTCAATAAACCATTCACATTGGGTGTATGACCATAGAAGGTTTTATTCATGTAAACAGAACAACAATTATTCTCTAACTTAAATGAATAACCGCATTGCAATAAACATGATCTAATCATATTCATGCTCAATGCAAACACCAAATAACATTTATTTAGGTTCAACACTAATCCCGAAGGTAGAGGAAGTGTGCGATGGTGATCGTATCAACCTTGGAATCACTTCCAACACACATCGTCACCTCGCACTTAACTAGTCTCTGTTTATTCTGCAACTCCTGTTTCGAGTTACTAATCTTAGCAACTAAACCGGTATCGAATACCCAGGTGCTACTATGAACACTAGTAAAGTACACATCAATAACATGTATATTAAATATACTTTTATTCACTTTGCTATCCTTCTTATCCGCCAAGTATTTGGGGCAGTTCCGCTTCCAGTGACCATTTCCTTTCCAATAGAAGCACTCAATTTTAGGCTTGGGTCCAGCTTTGGGCTTCTTCATGGGAGCGACAACTTGCTTGCCATTCTTCTTGAAGTTCCCTTTCTTTCCCTCGCCCTTTTTCTTGAAACTAGTGGTCTTGTTAACCATCAACACTTGATGCTCTTTGTTGATTTCTACCTTCGCCGATTTCAGTATCGCGAAGAGCTCGGGAATCATTTTCATCATCCCTTGCATATTATAGTTCATCACGAAGTTCTAGTAGCTTGGTGATGGTGACTAGAGAACTTTGTCAATCACTATCTTATCTGGAAGATTAACTCCCACTTGATTCAAGTGATTGCAGTACCCAGACATTCTGAGTATATGCTCACTGGCTGAGCTATTCTCCTCCATCTTGTAGGCAAAGTACTTGTCAGAAGTCTCATACCTCTCGACACGGGCATGAGTCTGAAATACCAATTTCAGCTCTTGGAACATCTCATATGCTCCGTGGCGTTCAAATTTTTTTTGAAGTCCCGGTTCTAAGTCGTAAAGCATGGCGCACTAAACTATCAAGTAGTCATCATACCAATCTTGCCAAACATTCATAACATCTGCATCTGCTCCTGCAACAGGTCTGTCACCTAGCGGTGCATCAAGGACATAATTCTTCTGTGCAGCAATGAGGATAATCCTCAGATCACGGACCCAGTCCGCATCATTGCTACTATCATCTTTCAACTTAGTTTTCTCTAGGAACATATCAAAAATATAAGGGAGCTATATCACGAGCTATTGATCTACAACATAGATTTGCAAATACTACCAGGAGTAAGTTCATGATAAATTAAGTTCCATTAATCAAATTAGTTAAGAACTCCCACTTAAATAGACATCCCTCAAGTCATCTAAGTGATACGTGATCCAAATCAACTAACCCATGTCCGATCATCACGTGAGATGGGGTAGTCATCAATGGTGAACATCTCTATGTTGATCATATCTACTATATGATTCACGTTCGATCTATCGATCTCCAGTGTTCCGAGGCCATGTCTGTACATGCTAGGTTCGTCAAGTTTAACCCAAGTATTCTGCATGTGCAAAACTGTCTTACACCCATTGTATGTGAACGTAGAGTCTATCACACCCGATCATCACGTGGTGTCTCGAAACGACGAACTTTCGCAACGGTGCATACTCGGGGAGAACACTTATATCTTGAAATTTAGTGAAGGGATCATCTTATAATGCTACCGTCGTTCTAAGCAAAATAAGATGCATAAAAGATAAACATCACATGCAATCAAAATATGTGACATGATATGGCCATCATCATCTCATGCTTTTGATCTCCATCTCCAAAGCATCATCATGATCTCCATAGTCACCGGTTCGACACCTTGATCTCCATCGTTGCGTCGTGGTCATCTCGCCAACTATTGCTTCTACAACTATTGCTAACGCATAGCGATAAAGTAAAGCAATTACATGGCGTTTGCATTTCATACAATAAAGAGACAACCATAAGGCTCCTGCCGGTTGCTGATAACTTACAAAACATGATCATCTCATACAATAACGTATATCACATCATGTCTTGACCATATCACATCACAACATACCCTGCAAAAACAAGTTAGACGTCCTCTACTTTGCTGTTGCAAGTTTTACATGGCTCCTACGGGTTTCTAGCAAGAACCATTCTTAACTACGGCAAAAACCACAACGGTGAATTACCAAGTTTGCTGTTTTAACCTTCTTCAAGGACCGGCCACAGTCAAATTTGATTCAATTAAAGTAGGAGAAACAGACACCCGCCAGCCACCTTTATGCAAAACTAGTTGCATGTCAGTCGGTGGAACCGGTCTCATGTACGTGGACATGTAAGGTTGGTCCGGGCCGCTTCATCCCACAATGCCGCCGAATGAAAATAAGACGTTGGTGGTAAGCAGTATGTACATCACCGCTCACAACTTCTTTGTGTTCTACTTGTGCATATCATCTATGCATAGACCTGGCTCTGATACCACTATTGGGAAACGTTGCATGGAAAACAATTTTTTTTCTATTCACACACAATGATCTATCCATGGAGATGCATAGCAACGAGGGGGAGAGTGTGTCTACGTACCCTTGTAGACCGTAAGCGAAAGCGTTTGATAACATGGTTGATGTAGTCGAACTTCTTCGCGCTCCAACCGATCAAGTACTGAACGCATGGCACCTCCGCGTTCTGCACACGTTCAGCTCGGTGACGTCCTCTGCCTTCTTGATCCAGCAAGACAACGAGGTAGTAGATGAGTTCCGGCAGCACGATGGCATGGTGACGGTCATGGTGAAGTGATCTCCACAGGGTTTCGCCTAAGCACTACGAAAATATGATCGGGGGTGTAAACGGTGGAGGGGGGCGCCGCACACGGATAGGCAATTGTCTGGGGTGTTCTAGGCGCCCCCCTCCTCATATATATTGGTGGGAGGGAGAGGGGAGAGGCCAAGGGGCACCCCAAGTATGTCCGAATCTTACTTGGGCTCCTGCCCTTGGCCGCGTCCCCCCTGCCATGTTTGTCGGAGGGGGAAGGAAAGAGAGGGGGGGGGGGGGGAGGGAAGGAAGTGGGAATCCAAATCCACACTTACCTTTCCCTTCTCCCCTTTCCTTCTCCTCCTTAGGCCGGCCCATATGGGGGGCGCACCAGCCCCTTGTGGCTGGTGCATTTCCCCTCTTGGCCCATAAGGCCCATATCTTTTGCCGGGGGTGCCCGGAACCCCTTTCGGTGACCCGATAAGTACCCGGTACCCCCCGAAACACTTCCGGTGTCTGAATACCATCGTCCTATATATCAATCTTTACCTCTCAACCATTTCGAGACTCCTCGTCATGTCCGTGATCTCATCCGAGACTCCAAACAACATTCGGTCACCAAATCACATAACTCATATAATACTATATCGTCATCGAACGTTAAGCGTGCGGACCCTACGGGTTCGAGAACTATGTAGACATGACCGAGACACCTCTCCCGTCAATAACCAATAGCGGAACCTGGATGCCCATATTGGCTCCTACATATTCTATGAAGATCTTTACCGGTCGAACCGTTATGACAACATACGTAATTCCCTTTGTCCATCGGTATGTTACTTGCCCGAGATTCGATCGTCGGTATCTTCATACCTAGTTCAATCTTGTTACCGCAAGTCTCTTTACTCATTCCGTAATACATCACCTCGTGACTAACTCCTTAGTCGTTTGCTTGCAAGCTTATGATGTGTATTACCGAGAGGGCCCAGAGATACCTCTCCGATACTCAGAGTGACAAATCCTAATCTCGATCTATGCCAACTCAACAAACACCTTCGGAGATACCTGTAGAGCATCTTTATAATCACCCAGTTACGTTGTGACATTTGATAGCACACAAGGCATTCCTCCGGTATCCGGGAGTTGCATAATCTCATAGTCGAAGGAATATGTATTTGACATGAAGAAAGGAATAGCAATAAAACTGAACGATCATCATGCTAAGCTAATGGATGGGTCTTGTCCATCACATCATTCTCCTAATGATGTGATCTCGTTATCAAATGACGACACATGTCTATGGTTAGGAAACCTTAACCATCTTTGATCAACGAGCTAGTCTAGTAGAGGCTTACTAGGGACATGGTATTTGTTTATGTATTCACACATGTATTTAAGTTTCCGATCAATACAATTCTAGCATGAATAATAAACCTTTATCATGAATAAGGAAATATAAAATAACAACTTCATTATTGCCTCTAGGGCATATTTCCTTCACATACATGAACTCCTCAAACTACGGTAATCACCGGAAAGAATCCCAATTATTGTCACCTTGGGGTATGCGGATCATAACTCGTAATAGGTGTCTACAACTTGCAAGATAGGATCAAGAACTCACATATATTCATGGAAACATAATAGGTTCAGATCTGAAATCATGGCACTTGGGCCCTAGTGACAAGCATTAAGCATAGCAAAGTCATAGCAACATCAATCTCAGAACATAGTGGATACTAGGGATCAAACCCTAAAAAAATAACTCGATTACGTGATAAATCTCATCCAACCCATCACCGTCCAGCAAGCCTACGATGGAATTACTCACTCACGGCGGTGAGCATCATGAAATTAGTGATGGAGGAAGGTTGATAATGATCATGGCGACGAATCCCCCTCTTCGGAGCCCCGAACGGACTCCAGATCAGCCCTCCCGATGAAGAACAGGAGGCGGTGGCGGCTCCATATCGTAAAACGTGATGTATCCTTCTCTTTGATTTTTTTCTCACCGAATAGGTACTTATAGAGTTGGAGTTAGGGTCGGAGGAGGTCCAGGGGGCCCACAAGCCTGTAGGGTGCGCCCCCATGGCTTGTGGCCTCTGGGTGGCCCCCTCTGGTAACTTCTTGCGCCAGTATTTTTAATATATTCCACAAAAAATCTCCTTAAATTTTCAGTTCAATCCGAGAACTTTGATTTCTGCACAAAAATAACACCATGTCAATTCTGCTGAAAACAACGTCAGTTCGGGTTAGTTCCATTCAAATCATGCAAATTAGAGTCCAAAACAAGGGCAAAAGAGTTTGGAAAAGTAGATACGATGGAGACGTATCAACTCCCCCAAGCTTAACCCATTTCTTATCCTCAAGTAATTCAGTTGACAAACTGAAAGTGACAAAGAAAAACTTTTACAAACTCTGTTTGATCTTGTTGCAAATATGTCTAACCAATGTTCAGGTTTTCAGCAAAGATTATGAACTAACCATATTCACAATAACATTTAGGTCTCACATTTACTCATATCAATGGCATAATCAACTAGCGAGCAATAATAGGATATGTCGGATGACAACACTTTTTTTTAAAACAATCATGATACAATATGATATAATGGTATCTCGCTAGCCCTGTCTGAGACCGCAAAACATAAATGCAGAGCACCCCTGAAGATCAAGGACTGACTAGACATTATAATTCATGGCAAAAGAGATCCAGTCACAGTCATACTCAATATCAATTAAAAACAAAGCATATAAATGACAGTGGTGCTCTCTAACTGGTGCTTTTTATAAGAAGATGATGACTCAACAATAAAAGTAAATAGATAGGCCCTTCGCAGAGGGAAGCAGGGATTTGCAGAGGTGCCAGAGCTCGAAGCTTTTAAAACAGAGATGAATATAATTTTGAGCGGTATGCTTTCGTTGTCAACATAACAACCAAGAGATCTCACTATCTTCCATGCTAGACACATTATAGGCGGTTCCCAAACAGAATGGTAAAGTTTTTACTCCCCCTCCACCAACAATCACACTCCACGGCTAGCCGAATCCACGGGTACTGTTGGGGATATAACCCCGAGGTGTGACCCGCCCAGGAGGGGCCGGGTTACACCATTGGCGACTCAGTGAAGAAGGCCCAGTTAGGCCCAAGAAGATGAAGCGTAAAGACGACGGCTTATAGAGGTGGGCCTGGTGGTGGCCCAAGACCCGGACGTGTGAACCGCCATACGGTGGCTTGCCTGGTAAGGCAAGGCGACTTAGAAACCGGGCCGGTCATGTTGTATGATCTGGCTCGGACTCTTGTAAGCCTCGGGCCTTGACCTGTGTATATAAAGGCGAGACCCGGCGGCGGGTTAACGGGGAAAAAATGACTGATCGATAGCTAGGTCAAGCGTGATCGCTCCCTTGTAATCGAAACTCAAGCAATACAACTAGAAGCAGGATGTAGGCTTTTACCTCGCTGTGAGGGGCCGAACCTAGGTAAACCCTTGTGTCCTTTGTCCCGTCCAACCCCTTTGAGCTAACCTACATTGCGATGGTTCCACACCTAAGTCCTTTCACAAGGGCATCTGCCGGGTTAAAACCACGACAGTTGGCGCCCACCGTGGGGCCAGAGCACGGTGGTTTCAAGTTCTTGAAGGGCAACTTCTCAGGGATCGAAGGATACGCCGTGGGTCGGATGACTAAGAGTCGCCACGGCAAGATCTACATCGACGACGCTGGCTGGGGCCCCGAGGCCGACTCAATCGAGTATGGATACCGGGTCCCCTTTGGTGGAATTCACGTCTTCATCGGCAAGATCGGCGAGTCAGAGGCTAAGCCGGACACCTACACCGACATCATCGAGACGGCTCAGCGCGGGCGACCCGCCAGGGTTCAACCCGGCCGGAAGCACGTCTTTGTTGGCTTTGCTCATGGGGCGGATCTTGAGGAAGGTTCTAGATCGACTGGTGAGACGGCCATCTATTCAGGTGATGAGTCCTCGACCGGAGAAACTGAGTCAATCTATCAGCTTCATGATGGCGGGCTTGGGGGCTATTCCGATGGTGACAGTATTCTGGACCCTTATGAGCCCCCAAGCAGGGCTGCTATTTTTATGGTAGGCACGCAGCCGGTTCTGAACTCATCAACAGCTGCTGCTATGACATCCGGTTCAACTGTTGCTGCAATGGTTGGAGCGAGCGATTCAGCTCGGCTGCCGGCTCAAGTCTTCTCTGAACTCTTGGGCACTTTGGCAACTCTGTTGGCTACGGAGGTGACTCCGGCGAATCAAGCACAGCATAATGCGGAAGTTGCAAAGGTGCGAGATGAGGTGACTAAGGCTCAGGAGGATTTGAATGCGGAGAACGCCAGGATGGCAACGGAGCGAGCTGCGATGGATGCCGAGTCACAGCGGATAAGAGCCGAAGCTTTTCGTCAGAGTCTGGATCAGAACGCATCCCATGATGTCCTTCGAAGGAGACACCAGAGCCGCCTACCTTCACAGTTCGAGGGACGGAATCTTTTTAATACACCCGGGGCAGGAACGAGTAACCCGCCCGTTGTAACCCGGGCTGCTGAGGCGCCAGGGACTGGAGCGGCGGCCCAGCCTCATGTCCCAGACCCGCCTCGTAGGGATCGGACCCCACCTCAATGGGTTCCAACGCCCTCTGGCCATTATTCTAATCCGGTGGATAACATGATAGCCACGGCTACACGGCTGGCGGCTATCCCGATCGAAGGCGAGTCTCCAGCGGCGATAGAGACCCGGAACACGGTGGAGCTTCTTCAGACGGCTGTAGCACAACAGGCGGCTTATTCATACAGTCATGAGCGTGTTCATTCAACTCCCCACCCAAGTCGAAGCTATAGCCGGTGCATTGAGTCGCCGGCGGTTCCCAGCAGTGAGTGGCATCGTAACCCGCCCCATGATGACAATAATGCTCAGGACCTTGTGGATCAGGCTAGAGCCCGTCATGAGGCGGAATTGGCGGCTCAATTGGGCGCTTATCGGCAGCCCCCGGTGAACACTTCGGCCTCACTTGAAGCGGGGATGACATCTAGGACAGTTGGTGTGCCATGTCTGGTGCCGGCTCTACGCAATGAATGTTTGCCCAAGGATTTTAAGGGCCCTCATAAGGTGCCTAATTATACAGCTGATCTCCCACCTGAGGCTTGGATTGAGAGCTATGAGCTGGCGATGGAGATGCTAGACGTTAATGATGCTGTATGTGCCAAGTATTTCACCATGATGTGGGATAGACCGGCTCGAACCTGGTTGAAAGGCTTACCCGCCAATTCCATGAATTCATGGGATGAGTTGAAGGCACGCTTCATTCAGAACTTCAAGGGAACGTGTAAGCAGCCTTTGACGATTATTGATCTGGATAGCTGTGTGCAGCGCGAGGATGAGTCGGCCCACCATTGGGTCCGCCGAGTCTCAGCTATTATTCATTCATCAGATAGCATTGCGGCGGGTTCAGCTGTTTTGGTCTTGGAGAAGAATTGTCACTTTACACCCCTTAAGCAAAAGCTTGGGCGGCTCAAGTGTCACTGTAAGGACATGGGAAAGCTCATGGCGGCTCTCATTAAGTATGTCGACTCTGATACTACCAAAGATCCTAGATCTGACGATGAAAAGTCCAACAAGGGAAAGAAGAGTGGTAATGGTAAGGGTCAGTAGCAGAACATGACATGGCATTATGGTCACAACCAGGGTAATGGTGGTAAGCACAGACACCCCGATGGCAGGCCAGATCTTGTAGCTAACACCAATACTGAATATAAAAACCAGTGCCGTGGTAAGCAAGCCTTTGGAGGGCCAAAATTTAATATTGAGGCGATGATGAATGAACCTTGCCCAAAACACAGTCTGCCCAATAAACCGGCGACTCATGCTTGGAAAGACTGTTTCATCATGAAAGAGTACAGGAATTTCAACTTCAACCAGAATCATGGCAACAATAATGGCCCGCCTGGCGGGTCAGGATCCGGCTCACAGGGGCCAGGCTTTGGTGGTGGCGGCTCAAATTCTGGGTACCAAGGACAGGGCAATCAGGGTGGTTATAGCCAACAGTCTGGTCAGGGTAACCAGCAACATCAGTCAGGGTACCAGAGTAATCCAAAGCAGGTTAATAGTGGCCAGTACCATGTTTTTACCACAAGCCTCTGTAAACAAGATCAGAAGGTTCATAAATGCGCAGTCAGTGTGATTAAGTCGGCGGTGCCTCAATACTTACGGTGGTCAGAGCAACCAATCACATGGAGTCGAGAGGATCACCCGCCCTGGGTTGACAATCCGGGCCAACTATCATTGGTGGTAGCCCCTCAGGTTGGCGGTTATAAATTCACTAAAGTGCTCATGGATGGTGGCAGCAGCATCAATATCCTTTATTATGATACCTTTCGTCAGATGAATTTAACTGATAAGGAACTTAAGCCATCTTCTACAGTTTTTCATGGTGTAGTACCTGGTAAGTCGGCGTATCCAGTTGGTAAGATTTCCTTGGAAGTGGATTTTGGCGATGACTATGACTACAGAGCAGAGACGTTATGGTTTGAAGTGGTTAAGATCAAGAGTCCTTATCATGCCTTGTTCGGACGGCCGGCTTACGCCAAATTTATGGCTCGACCTTGTCATGTTTATTTGCAGCTTAAAATGCCAGGACGTAAGGGAACTATTATGGTCCATGGTAATCGAAAGATTTCTTTGGAATGTGAAGAAGGAGATCCTGCCTATGCTGAATCAGCCTGTGCTACTGAGGAGCTAAAATTTTATAAGGATAATGTTGACCCGGCTGACATGACCCCTTTGAAGAAGCCCACCACAGAGCAAGACCCTTTGTTGAAGTTTAAGTCGGCTGATGATACTAAGCAGGTTGACTTTGTCCCTGGTGACTCATCTCAGCAGTTCACAATAGGGGCTAACATAGATCCTAAATAGGAAAGCACGCTCATCGAGTTCATCCGTGAGAATCGGGACATCTTTGCATGGAAACCTTCTGACATGCCGGGTGTACCGAGAGAATTGGCTGAGCACACTCTTAATGTTGATCCTAAATTTAAGCCGGTCAAACAGTTCCTTCGTCGTTTCAATGAGGAGTGGCGTAAGGCTATTGGAGAAGAGGTGGCCCGGCTCTTGGTAGCTGGGTTCATCATTGAAGTCTTTCACCCTGAGTGGTTGGCTAACCCGGTGTTGGTACTTAAGAAAAGCGGCACTTGGCGTATGTGTGTTGATTACACTGATCTTAACAAGGCTTGTCCAGCTGATCCATTTGCTCTCCCTCGCATTGACCAGATTATTGATGCTACAGTGGGGTGTGAGAGCTTATGTTTCCTTGATGCTTATTCTGGTTATCATCAGATCAAAATGGCAGTTAAAGACCAAGAGAAGACGACTTTCATCACGCCTTTTGGAGCTTTCTGCTATGTCTCTATGCCTTTTGGGCTCAAAAGGGCCCAGGCGACTTATCAATGTTGTGTTCAGAATTGCTTTCACAATCAAATTGGGTGTAATGTGCATGCCTATGTGGATGATATTGTGGTTAAATCCAGGAAAAGGGAGACGCTCTTGGATGATCTTAGGTTTTCTGGTCTCAGAGAGAGGTATTGAAGCTAACCCGGAGAAGATTAAGGCTATTACTTCACTAGCTAAGCCGGCGTGTGTCAATGATGTCCAGTACCTGGCGGGTCGTATTGCAGCTTTGAGCCGGTTTATAAGCCGCCTGGGAGAGAAGGCTATTCCCCTATACCAGATGATGAAGAAAACAGATCATTTTGTCTGGGGTGATGCTGCTGATAAGGCATTTGAGGAACTCAAAAAGCAGTTAGCTGAGCCGCCTGTCCTTGTGGCTCCTATTGAGAAAGAACCTTTGCTCCTGTATGTGGCGGCTAATAGTAAGGCTGTCAGTGTGGCGATTATTGTTGTGGAGCGCAAAGAGGCAGGTAAGGAATACCCAGTCCAGCCATCGGCTTATTATGTCAGTGAGGTGTTGATTGAATCCAAGCAACGATACCCACATTGGCAGAAACTGGTGTATGGGGTGTTCATGGCAAGTCGTAAGCTGAAGCATTATTTTCTTGGTCATCCTATCACTGTGTTCAGCTCTGCTCCCTTAGGAGACATTATTCAAAATAGAGAGGCCACAGGCCGGGTTGCTAAGTGGGCACTAGAGCTCGGGCCTCATGGTCTGAAGTATGTGCCAAGGACAGCTATCAAATCTAAGGCTCCGGTGGATTTCATCAAAGACTGGACAGAGTTGTAGACGCCTGAGGAGAAGCCTGATAACACATATTGGACAATTCACTTTGATGGGGCCAGGCAGCTAAAAAGCTCGGGGGCTGGGGTTATATTGACCTCCCCACGAGGTGACAAGTTTTGCTATGTTTTGAGGCTAATGTTTCCTTGTACTAACAATGCAGCTGAATATGAGGCCTTACTCCACGGCCTTCGAATGGCCAAAGAGATGAATTTGAGCCGGGTCAGGTGTTTTTGTGACTCAGACCTTGTGGCTCAGCAAGTTTCAGGTACATGGGATTCCAAAGACCCGCTCATGGCGGCTTATCGTCGAGCGGTTGATAACATTGCTGGTGACTTCAAGGGTTATCAAGTGGAACATCTTGATCGACAGAAAAATGAGGCGGCTGATGCCTTAAGCCAGCTTGGATCTCAACATAAGCCGGTACCTCCTAATGTATTTCTTGATGTATTGCATAATCCTTCAGTCAAGTTATCATCAGAAGAGGACCTTGCTATTCCTGACCTGGAGACGCAGTTGGTGGCGGCTCTCCATGCTATTCCTGATTGGACACTTCCCTACTTGGCTTATATGACCCGGGGTGAGTTACCTAAGGATGAAACTTTGGCAAGGCAAATCATCAGGAGATCTAAGTCCATGACTATTGTTAATGGCGAGTTACACCGATGCAGTGTGACAGGCGTGTTTCAACATTGTGTTTGTCCTGAGGAGGGCCGTGAGATTTTAAGAGAAATCCATGAAGGTGATTGTGGTCATCATGCCGGCTCTAAGTCCTTAGTGGCTAAAGCTTTTTGTCATGAGTTTTATTGGTTAACGGCTCACGCTGATGCAGAGGATATCGTCAGTAAGTGTGATGGATGTCAGAAATTTTCTCGACGGGCTCATGTGCCAGCTCAAGAGTTGAGGATGATTCCAATTACTTGGCCGTTTGCAGTCTGGGGGCTTGATATGGTTGGACCTTTCAAGAGGTCTAAAGACAAGAAAACCCACCTCTTGGTGGCGGTTGATAAATTTACCAAGTGGGTTGAAGCAAAGCCGGTCAGCAAGTGTGATGCAGCTAATGCAGTCCAGTTTGTCAAAAAACTGATCTTCCATTTTGGTTACCCTCATAGTATCATCACTGACAATGGCACTAATCTATCTAAGGGTGCTATGAAGGAGTTCTGTCAACGAGAGCATATTCGTCTTGATGTTTCTTCCGTAGCTCATCCACCGTCCAATGGTCAAGCTGAGAGGGCTAACCAAGAAATCTTGAGAGGCATAAAACCCCGGCTCATGGTCCCTTTGAAGAGAACACCGGGTTGTTTGGTTGAGGAGTTACCTTCAGTACTCTGGAGTATCAATATGACCCCCAACAGGTCAACAGGCTATACACCTTTCTTCATGGTTTATGGTACAGAGGCGGTTCTTCGAAGTGATATCCGTCTTGACTCGCCTCGTGTGGCGGCTTATGTTGAAGCTGATAATGAAATAGCACGTCAAAATGCACTCGATGCTTTGGATGAGGAGCGTGACCTTGCGGCGGCTCGTTCGACGATATATCAACAAGACCTGCGTTGTTATCATAGCCACAGAGTCAAGACCCGGGCGTTTCAAGAAGGCGACTTGGTACTCCGGCTCATCCAAGATCAAACAGATATGCACAAGTTATCCCCATCTTGGGAAGGACCCTTTGTGGTCAGCAAAAACTTGAATAACAGGTCTTATTACCTCATTGATATACGAGAACACAAGGATTCACGCAAGTCGGAGGAGGAGACCCGCCGGCCCTGGAATATTGCTTATCTTCGGCCTTATTACACCTGAGCCACCGACTCTTGTCTTTGTACATACATTTGTCAGTGTATATATATTTTATGATCAATATAATAAAGCCGGCATCCCTGATAATTCAGGGCCTCTGTCGTTTCATTTCTGCGTATCTGAGTCTTTATTATTTGGTCATAAGGTCACTTGGGGGCTTCCAACCCAATGGGTTTAGCTTTCATACCCTCTTGACCAGGCGTGGACGCCAAATCCTGAGTTATCCTGCCTGTTTGCAACTTGCTACTCCGCCAGGTGACCCGCCGAACTCTTAACAGTCAATCTTTTTTCAAGACCCTGAACTTGTTAAGGTTAAAACGGCGGCTTGTGTCACGAGAGAGCCGGCTTACAGTGAGCTAGGATTAACTCAAAGGCTGTGCGGCCTTTGAAAGCACATGGCCTTGCGAGCCAATTTGTTTGGTCGTGCTTTGGTAAGCCGGCCAGGCAATTATTTGAGATTTTTTGAGCCTTTTGGATTTGTGTCTCCTAAAGATTTTTTCTGCTAAGTGTATTTTTTACAATCCGGGTCATGAAGCTCCGATTGTGTGACTCATGTTTGAGTATTTTGGGTTTGGTAACCCGCCCTGGCTATGGACTTTAAAGTCGCCAGTATGCTTTGGTTTGAATAATTGAGGTCATGATATTGCAAGTGTTTGGGTTGTTACCCGCACTGGATATTGAGGTGTAAGCCGGCAGTATGATCCAAATCTACAGGTATGTTTTCAATTGTTATATGAATATTCGAGGTTTGGTAACCCGCCCTGGCTTTCGACTTTAAAGTCGCCAGTATGTTTTGGCTTGAATGGCCTTAATTCTAGTCTTTTCTGTAATTGCATAAGACTATATTATGTTTGGGTTGTTGCCCGCCCTGGCTTTTGACGTTAAGTCGCCAGGGCATATGTTGTTTAAACTTTGTGCAGGACATGCAAAACTTTCAATGGAAATACGAGTACTGGCATGGCCTATATAAGTGAGTACATCAGGCAGGTCATAAAGATTAAATTGGCGGCTCAAAAGTCAAAGATTAACATGCATGAAGGCATGACATGGCAGATCATTGTTTTCAACTATCCTATTACAAGGCATTGCTTTGAGCCAGCAAAAGTTTTCAACTTCAAATGTTTTTGGAGCTGCGCTCCCTTACCCCGGCCTGAGAGCCACCTGGATCATCATCTCTATGATCAACTTTCTTCTTGTTGCCTTGATGATTGTGGATCATCCTGCGCTGGTTCTTCTTCGTCGATCATCTGAAGATCAGCCATTGTCCAGTCGATGCCGGTTAAAGCTTTGAAAGTAGCCTCATCATCGAGTATAATAGAATGATCAACGTCAGGGGCGAAGATATGCTTACGCCGGGGAGGAATAAGGTTGACAACATCATGAACTGGTGGCCTAATCTTTTGGTTTTTCTCGTCGTAAGCCGGCGTGTAGTGGTCTAAATCCAGATCTTCAATTAGCTTGCAAGCGACGGGTCGCATCTCTCTGACGCAGTTGTTGAAGTCTTGTTCCTCGAAGGCAGACCCGTCATCCTTGAATTCTGGGCAACTGGTGGCTATTTCCACCGGGTCAAGTTCTGACTGCCACGCCTTGGCTCGGCCTAGTGCACAAATGGCTCCAGCTCGGGCGGCTGATAGTTTATATTCCATAACTTGAGCCGGCGCTATTGAGAGTTGATCCAGCACGATCTTGATCTGCTTTGGAGGTCTTTTCCCACCTGATAAGGCCACAAGGCTTCGCAAAGTTCCAGCGTATAGCTGCTCAGTCAATGAATATAGTGCCTTGAGCTTCATCAGCATATTTTTGCCAAAGCTGGCGCTTCTGGGGCCTGTTTATAAGTTGCCAAGCGAGTTAAACAACATGAATTGAGAGCCTCCAGGTGGTTTAACATAATATTCGCACATGCATTGAAGTGCATATGAGTCTTACCAAAGATGGCGGCTGTCATACGGGTGAAATGTTGTCTTAAGCCGGCAAGCTCATCAGCAACCGGCTTAAGTTGTGCTTCCGCCTCTTCAGCTCTCTTCAAAAGTGCAGTCTTGTCAGATTCCCAGGCGGCTCTCTCCATTTCAAAACTTGCTTTAAGCTTCTTGACTTCCTCCAAAGAAGTTTTTAGCTCTAGCTTGGCCTTGGAAGTTTCTGCCTGCTGCAAATTTGTATTCTTCCTGAAATCGCCCACTTGCGATTCCTTCATGCTCAATTTGGCCTGAAATACAATGATAAAGTAATGGTTAAAAAGCAAGGTTGAACTATTAGTGATGATATTCTGTTAAAGTTCCAATCACACTACAAGTACTCTACTTGGCACTTGGGGGCTAATGTGGGTCAATTCACTTTTTTGATTGAGACCCAGCGGCTCAACTTGTCAGTTTAAGCCAGCCCTTGGGGGCTACGTGTTTGGATTTCTTAAGTGACTGTAAAATCCTGGCTCAACTTGTCAGTTTAAGCCGGCCCTTGGAGGCTACGTGTTTGGATTTCTTAAGTGACTGTAAAATCCTGGCTCAACTTGTCAGTTTAAGCCAGCCCTTGGGGGCTACGTGTTTGGACATCTTAAGTGACTATCAGTCCTGGCTCAACTTATCAGTTAAAGTTGTCCCTTGGGGGCTACATATTTGGATTTTAAAGGATAAGTGTTCGCACACGAACACGTCACCGTGTACCCTCGACGCCGGGGGTGATTCACCGCAGCTCACGTCGAAGGAGACCCGTCCGGAAGCGCGGTACGCAAGCAATCCGGCAGGTGCTTTTGAGGACCCAAAACCCCACACGCCCGGGAGGGACCCTGTCAGGGCGCGCGGCGGCTATGGGCTGCCCTAGGTCAACCTGATCGCCCCTTGGGCCTCGAGGTTCGACGTCCTTCAACAAGAAGAGCAGACGAAGAACGAGGAAGAAGAAGAACTAGGGTTGAGGAGAAAAGATAAAAGATAAAAAGTGATAGATGATTTGTTCAATTGTGTGTTGTTGTTCAATCGGCCGTCACCCCTTAGGTATATAAGAGGCGGATGGACTTCCCGGGCAAGGAAATGTTAGAATTCATGTTCAAAACCCTAGTTTGGGTCCAACTCGGAATCCAACTTTCCAAAATGGTTTGGTTTGCAACTTGCGGTAGAAAAATTCAAAACCCAGACAAATATTCCCGGAGTGTCCGGCCATCCTCGGAGAAATCCAAAACCCGGAGGATCATTCCCGGAGTGTCCGGCCATCCTGATGCAACCGCGCCTTTTTGGCTCTAACTTTTGCATATGAACTCCGATTGAGATGTTTTTTATATCAAAATCTTCCGTTTCGATGAGACGCACAACTTTCATGTTGAAACTTTTTCAATTTGAAGCCATCTTAATTCGGTTTCAAGCCATTCTTTAATCTGGTGTCACCATGAGCATCTCTGAACTTGTCATAACTTTTGCATCCGAGCTCCGTTTTAGACCACTTTCATATCCATCTTGATCTTATCGAAGAAAGCCATACCATGGTGACTTCCAATCATAAGTTTGAATTAATCTTGACATAGCTTAAAGCAACTTTTATGATTGTGCCACTTTTGAGCGTCAACACATGCCCCCCTGTTTTGCGGCAAAGCTAGCGTGCCGAAAAATAACTTGTACCGTGTCGGTTCTAAGGACGATGTCAACACTCCATCGGCCATTTATATGCTTAGGGCGGTAACTATATATCAGCCATTATTATTTTTGAATCCTTGATGCAAACTTGGGCGAAACCTTCTCAACTTCATTAACAATCCGATGATAAAGTTCCATAGATATGTATCTCAAGGTCATCCTCCGAACCATATTGTTCACCCTTTTGCTAGGATTTTGTAGATAATCAACAATAAACTTTCTCCAATCCTTACTTTCGCCTGCATAAAAATTTCATTAGTGGCCGAAGCTGTGGACTTCGGTTCGGCCTTACTTATGTTGACGAGACGAAGCATCGGCTATTGAGAGAAATGCAATACACCATGATTAACATAGTAGCCGGATGCTTGCTGTGCCAACTCTTTCGAATTGTCATGTCTAAATATATGAACAATTTTAAAGCAACCCAAGGTAAATTTTGCATCTAGACATACCCCAAGATAAACTATAAGTGATTCGTCAAAACATTGATAACCCTTGGATATTTCTTGCACCACTCATAACGAATCACCGAAAGCCTCAATATGAATAGCACCTATAGCAAGTAAAAGATTCAATCCGAATAACGATGCATATTCGGCTTTGATTAATTATGCAAAAAAAATATATTCTAAGCGGCATGAGGCTTCAAAAATAGTACCATAAGGAGATATATAAACAACACCAACACTTTGGCCATTGCTACGAATTGAACCATCAAAACATAATCTCCATAGTACTAGAGAGACAAGGCTAATATCAATATTATGCATGTCATTAAACCGATGTTCAGTAATAAAATCAGCTATGATTTGGCCTCTTATAGATCATAAGCCAAATCATATCCAAAGAAAGTATAAGCCCCCTAGCCAATTCTGCAACTATGAATTGGTCTATGCAGCATGTATTCAATGACATCGGTCATGATGTCTCAACTCCATTCAAATATAAATATAAATTTCCATGAGCACGTACCTTGTCTCGCTCTCCAATTGAACTAAGGACGATGTTAGAATACTACACCGGCCATGCATTGACATACTCTTAGGACGATAGTTAAATATCGGCCATTACCATGTAAACTTCATTCAAAGCACATATAGCCGAAACAAACAAATGAAATGACAAACCAAGTATTTCGGCTCTTTGGATGAGCAACAAACTTGTAGCTAATCAAATGTATAGTGACTTGGTAATACCCTTTCATGATGTAAGAAATTATATTGCATCCATGGATTAAAATAAGCCCATTGAGGGTTACCAATCATACCTGATGACGAATTCCATGGCATAGGCGTTAATGGCATAGTTGAAGAATATGGATAATGTGTAGACCGAAGATGCTGAAACCTTCGGCTTGGTCTTTCATAGTTTTCACTCTTTTTCTTCTTCACCTTTGCCGCACTTCTTGTAATGGAAGCTTGCACATAATTCTTATTTTGAGCACTTCCTTTGGGAACCCATGCCATGTTCCTTTCTTCAAGTTCTTGTGCACTAAGTTTTTGTAATTTCTTCTTTTGCCAATATGATAAGCCGAGTGGGCACCTCAGCTGTGATTCTGTTTTGACCAATGGCAATTCTTTTTTGGCCTTGTGCACTCTCAACTTCTTTTCTTCAGATTTGGCACTTTGACTCTCAACAATTGGTTGCATCATCTCATTGCCTTTAGCCAATGTCAACACTTTAATTGGATCTTTTTCATTTGAAATCAAATCTGAAGTAGCACTTTTACGACCATCTCTTTTAATGTGGTACACTTGTTTGACCACCTCTTTCTTCTTCTTTGAGCTCCGAAACGATTCCTTATGATTGAAAAGGTCTTTAACATGTGATTGTTCAAATGTTGATCTTCTCAGAGCTGCATAATATTGGTGCGATGGTCTAAAATAAGATGGAGAATGTGCCCTTGTATCATACCTCTCCCATGATGGATATGGATCTACATGAGCATAGGGAGGCATCCACGGCATTGGCATTGGCGGCCCAAAAGAAGGATATGAATATGTTGCATAAAAATTCTCAATTTGCCAATACCGATCCTCATATTTGCGCCTTGGGGGTGATCTTGGTTTCTTTGCATGATTTGGCTGATAAGCATTCTTCTCTTTGTTCTTCTTTTGATATTTATCCAATAGTTCAGCGAAGGTGATTTTTGATCTCTTACACTTGCGCTTATTTTGGCCTTTGTTCTCTTTCAATTTGTTCTCATCGATCACTGGATTTGCTTGCTGCCCCCCAGTCCTTGGCGTCTTCATTGTAGCTTCGACAGAATTCTCGTCCTCAAGATTATGTTCATTATGCTCTTCAACAACTTCTCTTCTTGAAAGCTTGATCCCGTCATCTGCATTTTTTACCTTCTCTTTAAATGGATCGGCTTGAAGCAGCCGATGCATAAACTTTTTGCCATCGGGACCAATTGGAATAGACTGGTCATCTCTTGGTGTTTCAACAAATTTCAATCGTCCTTTTTCAATGGCTGATTTAACTATTTGACGAAACATGTTGCAATCCTCAAAACTATGCTTGAACGAATCATGTAACTTACAATACATTCGTCCATGGATAGATGGCTTGACATTGTGATCAAGAATTCTAATATAATTACTTTTCACCAACAAATCAAATATTTGATCACACATGCTTGAATTGAAGGTGTACTTCTTATTTTCTAGCCGATCTTGTTGTGAGAACGGCTTTGGAGTTACGCAAACGAATGGTTCTGATTTTGCATCACCCCATTCGGCTATGCATTGTGTTTTGCACTCTATCCCTGATGTCTTTGGGTAAGATATTATACTAGCATCGGTTTTCTCAACAGAATTTAACCTTGGCTTTAAATTTCTAAAACGAAAATATTTAGAACATACATGTCTCAATTGAGACCAAGTGCAAGCCAAGTACGAAATAAGCAAAGCTACCCAATTAGATATGAACTTTATATAAAGCAACGGGGAAAGCTTTGGCTGCAACAATAAGTCATTATCGGTCTTTATAAATGGCGCAATGGGTTGACCGATATGTTCTATAACAATTTTATTGCTAACAAGTAAATTACCCTTCTTCATTGGTCTTTCAAAATTACTTATGAGGATTTTTCTAATAGATGCATCAACAATAAAGTTGTGACCAAATCTGAAAATAGGTAAATTACTTGCTAAACATACCTCTTCAAATATGTTGGGAGAGCATGACGGTGGTGTGACTTGCACAATATCTTGCTCCGCCTTTGTATGGCTCCCCAACGCCTCTTCATCATCTTTTTCTTGATTCCGTGCATCATTACTTTGAAGATCCTTGTCAGCTGAACTTTGTTCGGCTACTTGTTCTTGTCCTTGAAGTTCATCAATTTCTATGGCACGAAACTCATAGGGCAGGAAGTAGGTTCCATTAACTTCAGAAAAATCAAGCATGGTCGTTTTGCCATGCTTTCCATGCCCTTTCTCAATACTACTTGCCTCTTTGGATTTGATGGATTCGGAATATATACTACTTGATTCGGCTTTTTCAACCGAAGCACTTTCATGTTCCGAATCATCCTTATTTTCATTGATACTACCAATTGGCAATGCTTCTTTTATCTGAGCCAATTCTTTTTCTATTTGTTTCTGGCGGCGAGCGGCAAAATTGGCTTTAAGCTTTTTCTCAATTTCAGCCCACTCCGGATATGATTACCCCCTAATGCTTTTAGATTCTTTCGGCAATGACACATGGGTGTTGCCGAACTTTTGCAATTGTGTAGGGGGTGTATAATATGATGTAGTACTAGGTGAAGGCACATGCATTGTTGTAAAACCATATTTTTGTTTGCCAATTTTATCAATTGGCAAAGATTCATCTTCTTGCAAAACTCTAGCTTTTATTGCTGCATAATCAGGAAATAGCCCCTTTTCATGATGTTCAAGG
The DNA here is from genome assembly GCA_011799875.1 of Thinopyrum elongatum. Classification (NCBI taxonomy): domain Eukaryota; kingdom Viridiplantae; phylum Streptophyta; class Magnoliopsida; order Poales; family Poaceae; genus Thinopyrum; species Thinopyrum elongatum. The sequence goes on along the minus strand of CM022303.1, from coordinate 121,493,399 downwards.
CAAAGAGCACTAATCCTCTTATTTTGGGCTAAACTCTTCAATGCAGCCACCACTACCTCATCTTCTACAATATTGGGCACAACCGCTCCTGTAAAATTTACATTTATTCGGCTATGACCAGGAAGGTGTGAGGCCGAATTATGAACATCTACAGTTGTGTATGGTGCTGAAAAATTATTGTCATGAGGTGTGGCATATGACGGTTGAGAATAACTAGCCGAATAGCTAGTAGTAGCATGGCCAATTCTCTCGTTCATCGGCATGGTTGGATTAGTATATTGCACATTACTTGCCGATGAATAAAAGGGTGAAACACTTTCTTGCATGGCATTGGAAATTCTAACATGAGGTGTTTCAAATTTATTAACCGAACTCACCATGTTGTTCATCGGCATAACGATTTGTGGGGTTACCGATGCATGAGAGTTAGGATACATATGGTGCATGTTACTAGTATCATAAGAAGTTGAAGCATGTAAATTACTTTGAATCAGCTCTTGCACGTAGTTAGATGCATGATTGAAAAAACTAGGGCTGGCCGATAGAGTATACTCATTGAACGATCTAGTAACACCATATGAATTATTTGCATCTACACAAGGGGATTGGGTATTCATATTACCTTTGTAGACTGCAAACCTTAGATGACGATCTCTTCGTAGCAAGAACAGGCTGGAGACCGTTCAAAGCTTTGTCCCCAGCGGAGTCGCCAAAAAGTGTGTTCGCACACGAACACGTCACCGTGTACCCTTGTAACACCCCATGTCATTAGCCACAGTAATCACTTTTGATAATGACATGTGAGCATGTTTAACAGTGCATAATCATCATTAGCATCATACTGCATTTTAACTACTATGTCAGAATTCAAATTTAAATGAGAGTGGAAAATAAAAGTTGTCCAACATAGAAACTAAAATGTTCAATAAATAACATGTATTACAGAGGCTATTCTAAAATTATAACCAACAATTAATAAATTATTTAGGTGGCTCTAAATTTACCAAAGCAGCAAGGTTTAATACATTTTATTTATTATAAAGATTGTGTGGACTCCAATTGTCTCCAAACCAATTTTTGGTAGTAGTAGAGGATGCCTAGTAATTATTGGAGCAAATGCCATATTTGACAAAAATCATATTGAGGCCTAACTAATTACAAAACAGAAAATAGGAATAAAGAAAAGAAAAAGACAAAAAGAAAACAAGACAAAAAAATAAAAAGAGAACCCCCCCCTGGCCCAACTGGGCCATAGCCCAGCCGGCCGGCCCACCCCTTCCCCCTATATGGCCCCCTGGCCGAAACCCTAACCCCCACCAACACCCATTCCCCCCTCGCTCCCCCCTCCCCGATCCATTTCTGGATCGGGCCGAGCCGCCGCGCGCTGCCTCGGACCCGACGCCCATCGCCGCCGCTCGCCGCCCCGTCCACCTCGCCGGACCGCGCCGCCTCCCCCTCGATGGCTCCAACGAGCCTCGCCGCCCCCTCTCCCCTGCAACGCCGGTGAGGCTCCGGCCTCCTCTCTATCCCTCGCTCCCACACCGGACCGCGCCCGCCCCCAGCGCCGCTCGCCTCGCCCCACACGCACACGCTCGCCCGCTCGCGCGTGTTCACCGCGGCCTCGCTCGCCACGCGCTGCCGCGCCTGTCCGCCCGCTCGCGCCGCCCCGCACTGGCCCCGCCCGCGCACTCGCCGTCGCGCCACCGCAGCCACCCCGCTGCCGCTGCCGCTCTGCTCCGCCGGCCTCGCCCCGCCGCGCTCCGGCCCTGGCCGTGCACAGCGCCCGCTCGCCCTGGCCGACGCCCACGCGCCCTCGCCCGTTGTGGCCATTGGGCCACAGACAGGTGGGGCCCGACGCCCTGTGACACTGGCATAGGGCCCACGGCCCAGAAACGTTTTTTAAAAAAAAGGAAAAAAAGAAAAAAAATGAAATTAATAAATAGTTAATTAATTAATTAATTAGTGAATTAATTAAATTAGTTAACCCTAATTAAGTTAATCTAATTAATTAGTTAGTTTAATTAAATAGTAATTAATTAGCTAAACCCTAATTACTACCTCCGTCCCGGTGTATAAGTCATTCGCGTAGTTCTAGGTCATCGATTTGATGAATTAAATATGTGTTATATGTCATGAAAAGTATACCACTAGATTTCTACATGGATGTAGTTTCTAAATATATATTTTTTGTCAAATATAATACATATTTAGATAGTTAAATTATCGACCTAGAACTACGCGAATGACTTATACACCGGGACGGAGGGAGTAGACTAAACAGTCAATGACAGGTGGACCCACTTGTCAGGATGACTGCTGACGTCATGCTGACGTCATGATGACATCAGCATACACTGTTTCGGATAATGTTGAATTTAAATAAATAATTAAATTCCAGAAATTAATAAAAACTTTAGAAAATCATATTAAATAAACCGTAACTCCGATGAAAATAATTTATATATGAAACTTGCTCAAAATTTCGATACGAACCCGAATACGCCCTCCGTATTCATGTCAGATGCCCCTAGATATATGAACATTGAACTTTTAGACCGATTTCGATAAATAAATAGTGCCCAACGTTGATTAAATAAATCCGGTTAAATTCCTAACCTGTTCATTGTTACCTTACCTGCCTATGATAAACTGTTTAGTATAGGTTGGTAGTGAACCATCAGTGACCCCACCACCTTTCCCTAGTTGCCCCTGCTTGATCATCGACGACTTGATCAACGTGATCGTCGACCAGAGACCGACACCTCACTTCACACCCCCTTAGTTGTACGACTCTGCATAGTTACTGTCGAGTGCCGAGGGTGATACCTCGAAACGCACTCCTGATGAATACTCTGCAGTGTAGCTGTTCGGTTGTGGTCATCGAGGGTGATTCCTCCTTCTCCACTTCCGATACGACTCTGTCATGCAACCCCTCAGTGTGAACCTCGAGGTTGATGCCTCATACGTTCACCCTGATGATTTCGTCGAGTGGAATCCGCCGAGGGTGATTCCTCGGGTTTCCCCCTTGATGTTATGACCACACGGTTACTTTGACCTTTGTTACAGGCGGGTCCACCCTGGTGGGTGCCCGCTGGGGATCTATGTTGTCGGGTGTGCCGGAAGGACACTCGAGTGTGATATTGTGGCGGAGCATCAGAGACTCTGATTGTCTCCGCGTGATACTAAATGAGCCTATTGGATTTGGGTGTGTGATCTGAGTGGGTCGACGTGCCCTATACGCACTACCACCACGCAGGATAATGGTTATGGGGCCCTCTGCGATGTACGTTTCTCCCGAAAGCTCGTCAGACGTCACGATTCACCGTGCGGGCTGATCGCCGGGACTGGGCTGGATACTTCACTGACGAGTTCAGTGTCGCGCCTGCACCCCGGCCAGCCACGCAACACGCAGGGTGCCCAGGGCGATGGCCCAAGACCTCTGGGTGCATAGGTTAGTCCGGCGTGCTGACCTCTCTGCTGAGCCTAGGTAGGGCGTTGCTTCATGTTGATCTTCCGAGGCTGGGCATTACCCAGCAAGTGTGTCCGACCAGAGTTGATCGAACATGTTGGGTAACAGTAGTGCACCTCTGCAGGGATGAATGATCTATTGATAGCCGGTCCTATGGTAAAGGACGCTCAGTTTGTGTATCCCGATCTACTACTTGAACTGGATACTTGTTACTTAATTGAAGCTTCGGGATCGCTTCCTCGCTTGGGAGTCGAGGAAGGATCTCTAGGCTTGCTTCAACATGTTTGCTTAATAAAATGCTATTCTACTCTCTTCTACTGCTGCAAGATGATGGCTTCGTGAAGATGCTTGAAGATGCTAGTCTTCGATAGGACTAGGCCTTCTCTCTATTCTGGCATTTCTGCAGCCCAGTCTACATATATAGCCTTTCTCCATTGATAATGTTGCATATGTAGTATAGATCCGTGCTTGCTGAGTACTTCGGATGAGTACTCACGGTTGCTTTACTTTCTCTTTTCCCCATACCCCACCTTGATGATACATCAGACGATGGAGTCCAGGAGCCAGATGCCACCATAGGAGCTTACTACCAGGAGGGTCCAGAGGGCACGTACTACTGGATCGAGCCAGCCGACCAGGAGTAGGATCGGAGGCTCCCAGGCAGGAGGCCAACACCTTTCGATCTAGAGTCGTTGTTTGTGCTAGCCTTCTTAAGGCAAAACTTGTCTAACAATGTCTGTACTCAGATAATATTTGTATGACTGACTTATGTATTCGGATCTTCGGATCCCTGGTCTGTAATATTGTGGATCTCTGTTTATTTGTGTTTAGAGTTGTGTTGTGATATCTTCCCGTGAGTCCCTGTGCTTGATCGTACACGTTTGCGTGTATGATTAGTGTACGATTGAGCCGGGGGTGCCACAACCCTCGACGCCGGGGGTGATGCACCGCAGCTCACGTCAAAGGAGACCCGTTCGGAAGCACGGTACGCAAGCAATCCGGCGGGTGCTTTTGAGGACCCGAAACCCCACACACCCGGGAGGGACCCCGTCAGGGCGCGCGGCAGCTATGGGCTGCCCTAGGTTGACCTGATCGCCCCTAGGGCCTCGAGGTTCGCCGCCCTGCAACAAGAAGAATAGACGAAGAACGAGGAAGAAGAAGAACTAGGGTTAAGGAGAAAAGATGAAAGATAAAAAGTGATAGATGATTTGTTCGATTGTGTGTTGTTGTTCAATCGGCCATCACCCCTTAGGTATATAAGAGGCGGATGGACTTCCCGGGCAAGGAAAGGTTAGAATTCATGTTCAAAACCCTAGTTTGGGTCCAACTCGGAATCCAACTTTCCAAAACGGTTCGGTTTGCAACTTGCGGCAGAAAAATCCAAAACCCGGACAAATATTCCCGGAGTGTCCGGCCATCCTCGGAGAAATCCAAAACCCGGAGGATCATTCCCGGAGTGTCCGGCCATCCTGATGCAACCGCGCCTTTTCGGCTCTAACCTTTGCATACGAACTCCGATTGAGACGTTTTTTATATCAAAATCTTCCGTTTCGAAGAGACGCACAACTTTCATGTTGAAACTTTTTCCATTTGAAGCCATATTAATTGGGTTTCAAGCCATTCTTTATTCTGGTGTCACCATGAGCATCTCTGAACTTGTCATAACTTTTGCATCCGAGCTCTGTTTTAGACCACTTTCATATCCATCTTGATCTTCTCGAAGAAAGCCATCCCATGGTGACTTCCAATCATAAGTTTGAATTAATCTTGACATAGCTTAAAGCAACTTTTATGATTGTGCCAGTTTTAAGCGTCAACAATAAGTTAGCCCTGAGAGGCTACAGTTTGAAGATTATTCTTAAGTCTACAGCATACTCAATTTTTTCCTATCCTCTAGACTTGGCGGCTATATGAATGGAAAGAGATTAGCAACATACCTCATAGCGTTCCTTCATAAGGTTCACTAAGCCGGCTTCCAGATCACGACTAGTGTGGAGGCGGGTTAGATAGCCTGCGTGGATATCACTTGCGCTGAAGCCAGCATAGCTCTCCTGATCCAACTTCAATTTACCCTTGTCGGCGGCTAATGGCTCTTCTTTGGCACTGTGCTTTGCCAAGATTGTAGGATTTCTGGGCTCGGTATATCCTGTACCAGTGATGATGACATCATCAGTGATCTTGTCAGAAGGGACCTCTTCAGTAGTCTTTGCAGGGCTGGCCGGTTTAGGACTTGGCGGGTTATGCGTAATTGCGGGGTCAACCTCAGTGTGCAGCGGTTCTAAGACTGTGATATCAACTTGTGGAGGCGGGTCATTGATAAGACTGTCAGGATTTTCTGATGCCTCAGTTGCTGCTGGTGTTTGTTTCTTCGGCTCAACAATTTGGGGATCCTTGGAAGAACCGCCCACCTTCTGTTTCTTACCTGCTTTGGCCACACCGCTGCAACAAGAGAACATGAATTCGTAAATATATTATTGCAAGTTATGTATGAAACAAGTATAAAAGCTTACCCAGGGGCAACTTTGAAGACATGCATCTGAGTCCTAGTAGACTCGCCAGATGATGAATGAGGTGTTCCCTGATAGTTTGAATCGGAAGAGTTAAGCGTTTGATGAATGAGACCCGCCTTTGGAAAGGAGAGGGATGGATTATGTGGCACCTCATTTCGGCGCTTGTGAGGGGCAGGCGTGTTGGGTAAGCCTGCTGCAAGGTCTCCACCACCGCTCCTCCGGGTTGTACGCTTTGCCTCGTGCTGCTGCTTTTTCAAAAGAAAATTGGGGTCCAGATAAGCAAGAGGATGGGAAAATCTTACTTTTCGGGAGACCCGCCGAGTTTTCTGTCTTGGCAAAGATTCTGAGTCGGAGGAGATTATGGTTACCTCTGCTGCGTCTGCATGGCTCGTCTCCGCATCATCCTGAGAGGAGTCAGCATCAATAAGTTGCATAAAAAGAAAGCCAAGAGAATCGAGTTCTACCTCCGACTCATTGTCAAGGCAAATAAGTCTTCAACGTCCTGTTTCTTCCCTTTGGTCTTTTTTGGAGCCCGAGTTTTTACTTTGGACTTTTTGGTCGGCTTGTCTTAGTTTCTTGTTCCAGAAGGAAGAGCCAGCCTAAGAACATAAAGGACAATGAGAAGATGTGCAGTTTATGAGATAATGATAAATGAGTTAAAGAACGGCTTAAAACACTTATGTCGGGAGCCGGATTAAGAGCGCAGAAGGGGTTCAGTCCCGTTTTACTGCAGCTTTCTAAGGTCTCCCTGAGTAATGTCTTGGTCATTTCATTGATTTGCCGATCTTCAAGTTGTACTTGGCTATACCGCTGCGGGTCCTTTACATCACATGTATATTGGTACATTAAGCCGGTGTGGCAGCTCAAAGGAAAAATCCTCCAAGCGACCCAGCAGCGGACCAGGTCAACTCCGGTTAAGCCGTTGACTAATAAGGCCCGTATTTTTGAAAAAGTAGGCGCGTACTTCGCCCGTTCTGCAGCAGTGATCCGGTCAGGAAGTTCATGCCTAGGGCTAAGCCGGAAGGAGCGGAAACCCGGCAGAGGGGTTTCATTAGCAGGAGAGGTATCTTGGCAGTAGAACCAAGTCTGGTTCCAGTCCTTGGGGTGACTGGGTAGTGAAGCTACAGGGAAAACAGCGTCTCTCCACCTTTGGATAGAAATCCCGCCGAGTTCAAGGCTAGTCCCGTCTGTCATCTCGGTCTGGCGGTTCAGGTAATAGTACTCTCTGAATAAATCAACGCTGGGCTCTTCTTGAAGGTACACCTCATAGAAGACTTGAAAGTTGCATATATTGGAAACAAAGTTGGGGCCGATATCTTGGGGGTGTAGCTTGTAGAAGTTCAGAACATCCCGAAAGAATTTTGACCCGGGTGATGAGAAACCACGGAGGAGGTGATCTGCAAAGACTACAACTTCACCCTCTTTAGGTTGAGGTTTAGTTTCAGCCCCTGGAACTCGCCAGTGAATGACGTTTTTTGCTGGTAAAACGCCCATCTCAACATATTCATTGAGAGATTGATCAGTGACATTGGAAACAACCCAATCGCAAGAGGTTGTGGATTTAGTCATTTTTGACAGTGGATGCCTGAGAATAAAGAGTTGACAGGTTAATATTATGATGTTAAACCGCTCCATGATCAACGACTGGTGATAAGGTGCAAAGTCCGTCACAATGATGAGTAAAAATAAACCGCCCAAATGAGTCAGCTATATAATGGCGGGTTACAAGTCCTGATTATAAGGGACAACCATCTTGGCGGGTCATGGAAAAGGTTATAAGCTACATGGATAAGCCGGAAAGAGGCCGGCGGGTTATCAGTTTATGATTAAAATTAGATAAGTATTAGTGGAATGCAAGGTTGTCGCTATAAGTCGCCTGGGCAAGGGATGGTGGATAATTTGTCTAAAGATTGCAAGGCTATTGAAATTTTCGCTAACTGTGGATAAAACAGATTTCACAAATTGCGGCTACAATTGCAGATCTACCATAGTTCAGAAAAAAGAAGAAATTTAGACCTAAAACATATGGCCACGGAAGAACTGAGGAACTATATGTTGACTGTAAAGGGAAAGGGATCTACCTGAGATTGAAATAGCTAAAGCGGATACCGCTACTGATTCTCCTGGAGTACGGATTGAACTATGTTTTCTAAGTAACATTGGATGAACTTGGAGGAGCTTGACGGAACGATGATGAACTCGACAAACTAGGGCATTATAATGTGGATCTGAGAAGGAGATGGGATAATACCTGATGGAGGTGATGGAGAGCGGGAGTGCGCAGCGTTTTTCTGGTTCGTTCAGGTTGATGCAGCGGCCCTTGTTGGAGTCGCCGATGAAGGTCGGCCAGAGTGGCAGAGCTCTTGCGGCAAAGGTCGCGAGGAGGAAGAAGAAGTGGAAGAAAAAGGGGGTAAAAGTGAAAAGGAAACCCCCTCGGGCCTATTTATAAGGAAAAAGGTGGAACAGTGAAATGGCAGGTGCAGGAATCAAGGAGATGTCATGATTATCTAAACACTGGAAGTGCCTTGATTCTCGGATGACCAATTAATGCGAAAAGATCCGTTGTGATGTCATGGATTTTCTCTGTATTTATTTTGCATGATGTCATGGCGGGTTATATGATTTGTTCAATATTAAACTTTGAAAGGAAGAATCGCCAACTTGAAGCAGTGAAGATTGACATGAACAAGTTCAAATCAATCTGGGGCCTAATGTTGGGGATATAACCCCGAGGTGTGACCCGCCCAGGAGGGGCCGGGTTACACCGTTGGCGACTGAATGAAGAAGGCCCAGTTAGGCCCAAGAAGATGAAGCGTAAAGACGGTGGCTTATAGAGGCGGGCCTGGTGGTGGCCCAAGACCCAGACGTGTGAACCGCCATACGGTGGCTTTCCTGGTAAGGCAATGCGACTTAGAAACCGGGCCGGTCATGTTGTATGATCCGGCTCGGACTCTTGTAAGCCTTGGGCCTCGACCTATGTATATAAAGGCGAGACCCGGCGGCGGGTTAACGGGGAAAAAAGACTGATCGATAGCTAGGTCAAGCGTGATCGCTCCCTTGTAATTTAAACTCAAGCAATACAACTAGAAGCAGGACGTAGGCTTTTACCTCGTTGTGAGGGGCCAAACCTGGGTAAACCCTTGTGTCCTTTGTCCCGTCCAACCCCTTTGAGCTAACCTACGTTGCGATGGCTCCACACCTAAGTCCTTTCACAAGGGCATCTGCCGGGTTAAAACCACGACAGGTACCGTCCATACCAAGACCAGTCCTAGGGGAGTTTTGTTTAATTATTATATTTTGATTTGATTTTGAGCATGGAACTGGGCATCCCGATTACCAACCACTTTCTCATGAATGATAAGTGAATAAACACTCATCATGAGAATAACCCACCTAGCATGGAAGATACTGACAGCCCCCAGTCGCTACATGAGCGATTCGGGCATACAAAACAGATTATTATTTGAAGGTTTAGAGTTTGGCACATGAAAATTTACTTGGAATAGCAGGTAAATACCGCATATAGGTATGTATGGTGGACTCATATGGAACAACTTTGGGTTTAAGGAAGTGGATGCACAAGCAGTATTCCCGCTTAGTACAAGTGAAGGCTAGCAAAAAGATCGAGGAGCGGCCAACTAGAGAGCGACAACGGTCATAAACATGCATTGAGATTAATCAACATTGAATGCAAGCATGAGTAGGATATAAATCACCATGAACATAAATATCATGGAGGCTATGTTGTTTTTGATTCAACTACATGTGTGAACATGTGCCAAGCCAAGCCACTTGAATCATTCAAAGGAGGATACCATCCTATCATACTACATCATAACCATTTTAAAATGCATGTTGGAACACAAGACAAACCATTATCCACTCCTAATTAATTAAGCATGGCATGAATAACTATAATCTCTAATTGTCATTGCAAACATGTTTCATTCATAATGGGCTGAATCAGGAACGATGAGCTAATCATATTTACAAAAACAAAATAGGTCGAGTTCGTACCAGCTTTTCTCCATCTCAATCATTTCATCATATATCATCATTATTGCCTTTCACTTGCACGACCTAATGGTGTGAATAATAATAAGAGTGCACGTGCATTGGACTAAGCTGGAATCTGCAAACATTTATTCAAAGGAGAAGACAATGTAATATGGGCTCTTTGTTAGATCAACAATAATGCATATGAGAGCCACTCAACATTTTCATCGTGGTCTTCTCCTTAACCCAAAGAAAAGAAAAGAATCTCAAAGAAACACACTAAAATATTTTTGGAGTTTTTTGTTTTTCTGAAGAAAGTAAAAACGAAAATGGGAAACTATCTACATGGGAAAGCTCCCAACAAGTAAAAGAAGAACGAGAAATCTTTTTGGGTTTTCTTTTAATACTACAACTAATTGAACTAGAAAGAAAAACTAAAAGAAACGAGAAATATTTTTGGATTTTATCAAAGTTTTTCAAACAGACAAGAAGAAAGCAAGAAAAAATAAACTAACATGGATAATACAATGAAAAAGTATGAACACGGACAACTGGAATGTATTTGTGAACACGAATTTAATGTCGGTGAGAAATACGTACTCCCCCAAGCTTAGGCTTTTGGCCTGAGTTGGTCTATGGCCATGGCTGTCCTGGCGAATAACCAAAGTCGTATTTGGGGTTGTACTGAGTTGCGACCGCTACCGCCTGGAGGGCTGCCTCATGAAGGCGAGCACCCTCCCCTTCTCTCTCATACTCATCCGCCTCCTCTCTGGTTATGAAGTATCTTCGTTTTACCTGAAAGTCAAAGAAGGCAGGAGTGGGAAGCGTAATATAGAAGACGCGCTCCCTGTCAAAGATTAGTCGGTACTGGAGGGGCTGTTCGCTCCTCTCAAGAAACTGGTAATGCTCCATATCATTATAATCAAGGAAAGCAGGTGGCAACTGAGCATCATTTTCTCTTATGGGAACACCATGATAAGTAGCTAAACGGGTGGCATAAATTCCACCAAAGAAATCCCCATCTTTAGCATTATTATGTAATTGGTGTGCAATGATAGCCCCCAAGTTAAATTGTTTATCATTCATTACCGCGCTCTTGAGGACACTCGAATCAGAGGCGCAAAGGTGGCTCTGGTCATGTTTACCATTAATGCATCTACCCACAAAGAGAGCAAAATAATGTGATGCAGGAAAGTGAATGCTCCCTATAGTAGCTTGTGTTATGGTCCTGGTTTCACCTACGGCAATGCTAGCAAGGAATCCAACGCAATCAGCTTTACAAGGTTCATTACATGTACCCCATTGTGGAATTTTACATGCATCATTAAATTCTTCAAGGTCCATAGTGAATGATTTATCATATAGATCAAATAAAACAGAATGTGTATTGCGATGGACCAAATACTTAAATCTCCGCACAAAGGAATCAGTAAGGTTGTAGTATTGTAAACACTTATCTGACACGAAGTCCGTCAGGTCGGTGTTGCGTACGTACATATCAAATTCTTCCTAGAAACCTGCACGAGTCATGAAGTGATCTGATGGCCATTCGCAAGGTTGCACTTGATCTTCCCGCGGTGGTTCAAGGTCCGGCTCCCGTATAGCGGGCCTTGCAGATTTCTTCTTTGAGGAACCACCTTGGAATATTTTCCTAAACATTTTCTTCCTCTGAAAAATTTCTGAAATTTTTAGTGACTCAAAATAAAAGTGAACAAAACTCAACAAAACTAATGGCAACTACTCCCACAAGTGTCTAGAGGCTATATCATGCAACAAAACTACTTTGGACCATATAAATTTGACATGCAAGCTCAAGAACAAGGTCACCACAGCAGCAAAAATTTGCAATAAATAAAGCACTATAGCAAAAACTAATTGGACCAACGGAGGAGTCACATACCGATGAACAATCCCCCAAAATAGTTTCAGAAATGGAGTTTTGAGCAAGGAGATCGAAAATGGCAGCAAAATGAGCAAGAACACGGGTTTGAGCAATGGTGTGATTTTTTCTGGAGGAAGACGAAGTGAATGGGTGGCTGGAAGAAGTGAGGGGGCCCACGTGGGACCGACAAGCCCTCTAGGCGCGCCCTGTGGGCTTGTGTCCCACTGGTGCACCCCCCTGAGGTGTGTTCAGTGCCAAAAATTCTTACATATTATAGAAAAATCATACTAAATTTTCAGGGCATTTGGAGAACTTTTATTTCCTGGTCATTTTTTATTGCACGGATAATTCAGAAAACAGAAAAATAATAGCATTTTTTCTTTATTCGCTCTAAAGAACAGAAGGTAGAAAGTGGGTACAGAGAGTTGTATTTACTAAATTCATCCATCTCATGCCCGTCAAAAGGAATCCATTAACAAGGTTTATCAAGTCTTAATGACATGAAACCGGAGAATCTTCGTAATACACTAGGTTACCTTAACGGGGATATGCATGTCCCCAACAATAAGAATATCATATTTCTTTTTGACAGTAGGAAGAGGGAATTCAAAACCTCCAATAGTAATTGTTGAATTTTTTCCAATAGAATTGATACTATTCGCTCGAGGTTGTTTCTTCGAAAAGTGTACTGCATGCTCATTACCATTAACATGAAAAGTGACATTGCCCTTATTGCAATCAGTAACGACCCCTGCAGTATTCAAAAAGGGTGTACCAAGGATGATCGACATACTGTCGTCCTCGGGTATATCAAGAATAACAAAGTCCGTTAAAATAGTAACATTTGCAACTACGACAGGCACATCCTCACAAATACCGATGGGTATAGCAGTTGATTTATCAGCCATTTGCAAAGAGATTTCAGTAGGTGTCAACTTATTCAAATCAAGTCTACGATATAAAGAGAAAGGCATAACACTAACACCGGCTCCCAAATCACATAAAGCAGTTTTAACATAGTTTCTTTTTAATGGAGCATGGTATAGTTAGTATTCCTAGATCTCCTAGTTTCTTTGGTGTTCCACCCTTAAATGTATAATTAGCAAGCATTGTGGAAATTTCAGCTTCCGGTATCTTCCTTTTATTTGTAACATTTTCTTTCATATACTTAGCATAAGGAGACATTTTCATAATATCAGTCAAATGCATAAGCAAAAAGATAGGCCTAAGCATTTCAAGAAAGCGCTCAAAGTCTTCATCATCCTTTTTCTTGGATGGTTTAGGGGGAAAGGGCATGGGTTTCTAAACCCATGGTTCTCTTTCTTTACCATGTTTCCTAGCAATGAAGTCTCTTTTATCATATCTTTTATTTTTAGGTTGTGGGTTATTAAGATCAACAACAGGTTCCATCTCCACATCATTATCATTGCTAGGTTGAGCATCAACATGAACATCATCATTATCATTATTACTAGGTTCATGTTCATCACCTGATTGTGTTTCAACATCAGAAATAGAAATATCATTTGGATTCTCCAGGGCATCTATAACAGGTTCACTAGAAGCATGCAAAGTCCTATCATCTTTATTTTTATTTTTAGATGGACTAGATGCATCAGTATTAATTCTCTGAGAGTCTTGTTCAACTCTCTTAGGATGGCCCTTAGGATACAAAGGTTCCTGGGTCATTTTATCACCTTTAGTCATAACTCTAACAACATGATCATGGTTTTTATTATTCATTTCATTAAGCAAATCATTTTGTGCCTTAAGAACTTGTTCTACTTGAGTTTTTACCATGGAAGCATGTTTACTAACAAACTTGAGATCATTATCAGTTCTACACATATAGTCACTCAAGTGTTCAAGCATATAAGCATTATGTTTCAATTGTCTACTAACATATGCATTGAAGTTTTCTTGTTTAATGATAAAGTTATCAAATTCATCCAAGCATTGACTAGCACACTAATTATAAGGAATATCACCTTCATCAAATCTATAGAGAGAATTTACCTCTACTACCTGTGACAGAGTATTAAGAACATGTATTTCTTCAATAGGTGGTAAATTCTTAACATCTTCAGCTTTAATACCTTTTTCTTTCATAGATGTCTTTGCCTCTTGCATATCTTCAGGACTGAGAAATAGAATACCTCTCTTCTTCGGAGTTGGCTTAGGTGGTGGCTCAGGAAGAGTCCAATCATTATCATTACTCAATATATTATTCAATAGTACTTCAGCTTGTTCAATAGTTCGTTCCCTGAAAACACAACCAGCACAGCTATCTAGGTGGTCCCTAGAAGCATCGGTTAGTCCATTATAAAAGATATCAAGTATTTCATTTTTCTTGAGAGGGTGATCAGGCAAAGCATTAAATAATTGGAGAAGCCTCCCCCAAGCTTGTGGGAGACTCTCTTCTTCAATTTGCACAAAGTTAAATATTTCCTGTAAAGCAGCTTGTTTCTTATGAGCAGGAAAATATTTTTCAGAGAAGTAATATATCATATCCTGGGGACTACGCACACAACCAGGAGCAAGAGAATTAAACCATATCTTAGCATCACCCTTTAACAAGAAAGGAAACAACTTAAGAGTATAGTAATAGCGATTTTTCCCTCATGAGCAAATAGGGTGGCTATATCATTCAATTTAGTAAGATGTGCCACAATAGTTTCAGATTCATAACCATGGAAAGGATCAGATTCAACCAAAGTAATTAACTCAGGATTGACAGAGAATTCATAATCCTTATCAGTAACAAAGATAGGTGAAGTAGCAAACTTAGGATCATATTGCATTCTAGCATTCAAAGTTTTTTCTTTCCACTTGCATAACAATTTCTTAAGGTCATCTCTATCCTTACAAGCAAGAAAGTCCCTAGCTACCTCTCCATCCATAACATAACCCTCAGGTATAACAGGCAATTCATATTTAGGAGAGCTATGTCTAATGGGTGTTTCAAAGTTTTCAGTTTCAATAATTTCATCAGTTTCAGAAATATCATCAGTTTCAGCATTCTCAATATCTTTAGCTCTAGTAAGTTGTTCATCAAGAAATTCACCCAGTGGCACCGTATTATCAAGCAAAGTAGTAGTATCATTATAAGCATCATGCATAGCAGAAGTAGCATCATTAATTACTTGCGACATATCAGAATCAATAGCAGGTGTAGGTGTCGCAAGCTTACTCAAAACAGAAGGTGAATCAAGTCCAGAGCTAGATGGCAGTTTCTTACCTCCCCTCGTCCTAGAGGGAAAAATCTTGGTTTTGGTATCTTTCAGATTCTTCATAGTGATCAACAGATATAAATCCCAAGTAACTCAGCAAATATTGCTATGCTCCCCGGTAACGGCGCCAGAAAAAGGTCTTGATAACCCACAAGTATAGGGGATCGCAACAGTTTTTGAGGGTAGAGTATTCAACCCAAATTTATTGATTCTACACAAGGGGAGCCAAAGAATATTCACGAGTATTAGCAGTTGAGTTGTCAATTCAACCACACCTGAAAGACTTAATATCTGCAACAAAGTATTTAGTAGCAAAGTAGTATGGAAGTAACGGTAATGGTGGCAAAAGTAATAGTAGCAGTTTTGTAGTGATTGTGACAGCAGTAGCAACGAAAGTAACTTAGCAAAGATCAATATGTGAAAAGCTTGTAGGCATTGGATCGGCAATGATAATTGTGTTGGATAATATTCATCATGTAGCAGTTATAACCTAGGGTGACACATAACTAGCTCCAATTCATCAATATAATGTAGGCATGTATTCCGTATATAGTCATACATGCTTATGGAAAAGAACTTGCGTGACATCTTTTGTCCTACCCTCACGTGGCAGCAGGGTCCTAATGGAAACTAAGGGATATTAAGGCCTCCTTTTAATAGATAACTGTACCAAAGCATTAGCACTTAGTGAATACATGAACTCCTCAAACTACGATAATCATCGGAAAGAATCCTAATTATTGTCACCTTGGGGTATGCGGATCATAACTCGCAATAGGTGTCTACAACTTGCAAGATAGGATCAAGAACTCACATATATTCATGGAAACATAATAGGTTCAGATCTGAAATCATGGCACTCAGGACCTAGTGACAAGCATTAAGCATAGCAAAGTCATAGCAACATCAGTCTCAGAACATAGTGGATACTAGGGATCAAACCCTAACAAAACTAACTCAATTACATGATAAATCTCATCCAACCCATCACCGTCCAGCAAGCCTACGATGGAATTACTCACTCACGGTGGTGAGCATCATGAAATTGGTGATGGAGGAAGGTTGATGATGATGATGGTGACAAATCCCCCTCTCCGGAGCCCCAAACGGACTCCAGATCAGCCCTCCCGATGAAGAACAGGAGGCGATGGCGGCTCCGTATCGTAAAACGCGATGAATCCTTCTCTCTATTTTTTTCTCCCCGAATAGGTACTTATAGAGTTGGAGTTAGGGTCGGAGGAGGTCCAGGGGGCCCACAAGCCTGCAGGGCACGCCCTAGGGGGGTGGGCGTTCCCCTAGGGCTTGTAGCCTGTGGGTGGTCCCCCTCTGGTAACTTCTTGCGCCAGTATTTTTTATATATTCTACAAACATTCTCCGTAAATTTTTAGGTCAATCCGAGAACTTTAATATCTGCACTAAAATAACACCATGGCAATTTTGCTGAAAACAGTGTCAGTCTGTGTTAGTTCCATTCAAATCATGCAAATTAGAGTCCAAAACAAGGGCAAAAGAGTTTGGAAAAGTAGATACGATGGAGATGTATCACTGGAGGGCACCTTTATCGACACTGTCAAGGTGTGGCAGAAGGAATGGTTCTATATAACAGAGCCACGGGTTGCGGCCTGGACGGCATCCCGCGAGTTTAGATCCGGACCCCCAGCGGGATTGACCTCATGGACCAATAAAGGTCTTAATTGGGGATCCGCCGACGAGGTGAAGAAACTGCAGAAGCGTGTTTCCAACGTGATGGAGACCGGCACCAAGATGACCAACGTGGTTCAGATAATGCTCCGACACCGCCTCCTTCCTTGCCAGCAGAGGGCCACCCCGATGTGGTCTTTCAAACCCGAGGACCTGGCCACCGTGCAGTACCTCTTCGGCACCACCCATGACAAGGTGTGGAGGTTGCTGTTCAAGCCCCAGGAGGCGTGGCCAGCCGAGAAAGAAGACATTGTCCTTGATGCCGCCAATCCCCCGAGGGAGGTAATTGATTGTTTGCCCAATTTGTATTCGGATGCTCATGCCGCACAAAGTTCGGTCTAAATTACTTTTCGTTGCCCCCATAGGGCTGGCTTGAGAAGGCCAAGAAGATCAGCAGTCCGGCTCCACTGCCTGAAGAGCCCCGGATAGCTCAACTGGAGGAGCTGCTGGTCGTGGCACCTTATGAGGCGCCAGAGAAGAAGGGGAAGAAGAAGAAGCACCTGCCGGAGACCAGAAAAGGTCTTCGCTCAAGAGGTCACCCAGACACCAAGGCCGGGGTTGCTGCGGCGATGAAGACGAGGAGTAAAGCGCCTCCTCCCACTCCAAGAAGAGGGCGGCGTCCAAAGACATCGAGGAAGAGCAACCTCTTCAGGCCCCGAAGAGGCAGTGCAGGCCCAAGGTGGTCCTGCCCGACAGCTCGGACTCCGATGAGGAGTCCGTGGCATCTGAGAAGGTCCCGGAAAAGGACCCCAGGGTCAAGCCCCCCGCCACAAGGTATGAATTTGAACATCTCTTAGTTACTTCCTTTTATTAGTCTTTTATTGACAAAAACGGATCATGTGATATTTCAGCCCACTGCGTGGCCACCCTACCGAGCAAACCTCGGAGGGGACCTCCCCGCCCGCCGAACTGGCGGACAGCAGATCAGCGTCGCACTCCGCGCCTCCCCTGGTCCCCGAAGAGCCTGGGGAGGTGCTGTCCCGAAGGACCCCTCCCCGTCCAAACACGGGTGAGGGCGGTGACGACATCATGGCTGAGGCCGATGCCTCGTTCGCCAAAGACCAGGAGGATGTGTCCCACCTGGCGAACACGGGAAAGGAGTTTGGACCTTTCGAACCCTTACAATCAGCCGCACCTGAGCCCCTAAGGCCCTCAGAGGAGCCGATCCCACCTTCCACGGAAGGGGGAGCCGAGGTCCCACCGCTCGTGCCGAACACCAATAACTGGGCGGCAGCAAGCTGACCGGACACAATGGAGGAGTTGGTGAACAGCTCCGTCATCATTGCCGAGCACCGCGCCCTTATAGGTGCAGTTCTACAGGGCGTTCGGTCCGTCAACGCCGGACTGAGCGATGCAGTCCAAGGCCTTTTAACTTGCTTTGAGGTGAGTCAAGTAATGCTTTTTCTCTGCCAAACGGATTTAGCTTTTAGCTTGAGTTTGAATAAGCCTTGTGCATAACAGCCCTTGAGACTCTGTGAGGATTGCAAAAGCCTTACAGAGGGTCAAATATCTGTAGGGCAGTAACTAAGGCGTTATTGTTGATTTGGTATTGCAGGCATCGTCCTTGGCGACGGCTTCTAATGCCGCGGCGCTAGAGGAGATGGATCGGAAGCTGAAGCTCTCCGATGCGGAACTTGGCCTTGTCAACAAGCGGCTTGATGAGGCGCAAGGTAAACCCTGATCGAATTGCATAGTCAATACTGCCGGACAGTTATGTGCCAGATTGTATGCTGAGTACGCAGTGGTTGCAGCTGTTGCCGCGGAGGTCGAGAACCTCAAGGCCGTGCTAAAGAAGGCCGAGGGCGAGGCGGCCGAGAAGAAGGTGGCTGCCAAAAAGGCGGTGGCCGAACTCGAGACGGTGAGGACCGCCGGTGAGAAGCACGAGGCTCGAGTGGCCGAAGTGCAGGTGGAGCTCAAGGATGCCGTCACAAAATGTGAGGCCCTTGAGCAGAAACAGAAAGAGCAGTCCTCCGAGCTATCCAAGGTGGAGAAAGAGCTCCAGGAGATGAGGACCGAAGTGTGGGGTGCCCGCGAAGAGCTCCGCCAAGTGAAGCAGATTGCGGATGGTAAGCCATACTTACTGCAGAGTGTTTTTGGCGGCAACATGTTCGCCTTGCTGACGCGGGTCTGGCGCTCCGCAGGCGTATTCGCTGAGCTTCCAAGGAGTGTGGCGGATGCGACGGAGCACTACACCATGCGGGAAGAGGACTCCGAGCGACGGCTGTTCTGGACGCAGTTCTAGGCGCCCGAACACCCTCCCCTCCTGAGCAACCAAATGAAGCAGCTAATGGAGCTGCATCGGATGGCCGGGCCGGCCATGAAGGACTTTTGTGTCCGGCTGTGGCCCTCGGAGCCGATTCCGAGCAGCTACTTTGGCCTGGTGCAGAAGCTGCGTGATGTGTCGCCCCGGGTTGATGCCGTGAAGCGCTCCGCATGCCTGGAGGGAGCCAGGATGGCCTTTGCAAAGACCATGGTACATTGGCCTAAGATCAAGCCAATGGATATGGCCACTGGCCCCCCGCCTGTTGGAAAAGAGCATTGCCGCCCCGAATAGTACTTCGCACAAGTTATGGATGGTGCTCGGGCGATAGCGGGCCAGTGTTCCAAGGATGTAATAATTGAATGATTGTATTTTTCAACTGAACCTTTTGCTTTATAGCGCGGCCCGTTTGTATGTTATATACTATGGTATTTTTATTTTGACTCATGTGCAGCCGTTTATTATTCTGAAAGTTACCAGTCATTAGCTTCAGCCCCCAAGTGAATATTTCGAGGGGTGTTTCATCTCCGCACTGTTATCCTTAGCCGACGTCTCGGTACCCGAAGGTGGTAGTGCGTGCGAGAGACTAGGCAATCGGATTATGCGGCTTTATTGCTTTCACTTAGCCATAGGAGTTGATGGCGGAAGCTAATGACTAGCCCCCAGTGTTTTGTGATGTACGTGGGAGCCGAGGCATGCCTTTGCAATCACATGGTTTGTGCTAGGACGAACCCTGCGTATGACACGGATAAATCGCTAACGATTTCTTAGTTTAACACTTGTCATCGGATCGTTGACCAGTTCTCGCTTACTATGACGGTCACTTTTCGGCTTTCTCCCCTAAGGTGCTTAGCTGGACTAGCCATAAGTACAACCACAGGGGTTCTCCCTTTACCTTCTTAGCCGAATGTGCGAAACGTAAGAAGGCAAGCACAAGAGCCGGGCAACCTAACTATTGACCCAAGACATAGTTCGGAACTGATGCATATAGTGCAATATCCGAGACGCCGAACACGCAATGGAAAGTGGTGTCGGACTTAGTACGTAGAGCTGATGGGAAGATCAAGCCTGTGGTTAATTAACCGATTTGTATTTGTTACACAATGTGTGCATGCCCAGCTGTTCGAAGAGTAGGAAAAAAGAGGAAGAAGAGGGCTAGACAATGCGGATGCCTGAACACCCTAAAAGATGTTTTTATTTTCCATAAGCTTTGGACGTTTATCCATACAATTCGAACTGCCGAGGTGTTTATGGTATGTAAGAAAAGAAAATTTTACAGAGAATGGTTTACACAGGGCCTTGATGCGTGGGTCGAAGCCTCAACTCTACTCTGTTGCATGTCTGCGCCTTTGCTTCTGCTGGGTAAGGGACTCGTCCATGTAGAAAAACACATGCCGTCGAGGGAGGCCTTGAATAGGAACCCTGATGGGTGGCCGTGTCGACACATCTTGATGCTGGGTGAGTCCGGAGTCGTCCGCTTGTCGTCCGAAGATGTGGCAATGCCATAGTTCGGTTGAGCCGAACACATGGTGCTATTTGCTTGATATAAGGCCCCACGGCTGCCCATGGTATCTTGAGCGCGAAGTTGTGCTGACGAGGCACGTAGAGCGCAATGATGATGGGGGTGCCGTGGGGAGCGTATCCCTATTTGTGGCGTACGCAGGTGGGTTCCCATGACGGGGACCGGGCTCGAGCCCGTTTAGATGTATCTCTTGCCTTTACAGCGGGCTGATACACTGGCCTGTTGGCGACGGCTTGGTCTTCGGCCACTAGGGCCGCGGTATGTTCCTCGGTCCGGAGTGAGCGCTCCGTATTGCCGTTGATTGTTATGACGCCCGAAGGGCCAGGCATATTCAGCTTGAGGTATGCATAATGCGGGACGGTGTTGAACTTAGCAAACGCCGTTCGTCCGAGGAGGGCATGGTAGCCATTGCGAAAAGGGGCAATATCGAAGATTAAGTCTTCACTGCAGAAGTTGTCTGGTGAGCCAAATACTACTTCCAGAGTCACCGTGCCTAAGCAGCGGGCCTCTACGCCCGGAATAACCCCCTTGAAGGTGGTGTTACTGGGTTTGATCCTTGATGGATCGATCCCCATTTTCCTCACCGTGTCTGCATAAATCAGATTGAGGCTACTGCCTCCGTCCATGAGGACTCGCGTGAGGTGGTACCCATCGACAATGTGTAACACCCTGGATTTTGCCCATTTTCTTTTTCTTTTGTTTTTGGTCCGGATTTGCTTATCTGTGGCTTAGTAGTCTTGAAACCCGGAAGGATCACCCTTCAATTTTTCTTCCCGAGTGGCTTGCCAACCTCTAAACCATCCCAAGACCATGTCATTTCCATCTTGGACCAATCTCAATATTCTTTTCTTGGGAATATTCCTTTTTCTATTAATAGAATAACCCTGTCAGCTCTGAGTTGTGAAGCAACCCACATTTCCATCACTCTAAAAATTCCCAAATAATTCTCATAAATTGTTTGGGTCATATCTTCCTCAGATATGTCAAAACCATCCTTGACATGTTCAAAAATATTTCACAAATATTCCTTTTCTGATTCTGCCCCAGCTGGCAGTTTGTGAAGCAAGTACCATTTGTATTTGCTTTCTTGCTCTCAAACTTTTTGTGCACTCTTTCCTATCCATATCATTGCCACATGCCAAAATTAAACTTTATTTGGATATTAAATATCTCTTGGCTAATTTCCAAAGTTTCTAGGCAACTGGAATCTTTGTGAAGCAAGTACTAGCTAGGAGTATCCAAATGAGTTGAAATTTTGCAAGCATCTTCATATGCTCAAATCATGACTCTCCACCAAGTTTCAACCCTATCAAATCATCTATGTGAGCATAGAATCAAACCTTGGTTTCTGGTCATATTTTCACATTGTGAAGCAACTATATTTTCTATTGCTCCATAATTGCTGAAAATTTACCAGAGCATTCTCCTACCCATATAATCTATCTCTACAAAATTTGGACTCATTTAATCTTCCCAATAATTCCCTAGAATTTTCCTAAGATTCTGGTCAGAGAGGATAGCTGTGAAGGAAGTACTATTTTGGCATGTCCAAATGGCATGAAATTTATATGGCATCCTCATATGACCAAATCAACAACCTATGCCCATTTTTAGCCTTATACAATACTTGAGGTGAGTGCCACTTCAAGGTTAGTGATTCTGGTCAGTATAGCCATTTGAACTGCAAGTGCTACGTATCTTCATCCAAATGGGCTGAAAATTTGCAGACATGATCCTCTTAGCATGTGATCACCCCATGCCAAATATAAGAGTCTAGATCCTGCTCGATCTCCCTCACCCCACTCCAAACACCTTGTTGTTGCTTGGTCTCCAAGCTCACATCTGTCATTTCTTGCAGCCACTCCCAGCCAAACCTCAATGAGTCATCTCACTGACCTCTGAGTCACACAAAAGACAAGGTGTTGGGTCAAAGCATGCACCACTGGGCATTTTGGCGTGGTGACCACGTGGACGACGGGCAGAATGCGCGCTCTGCGCACTGTACCCTTCGTGAGGTCAACTCCGGCCCTCCCTGGCTTGTCCAAGCATGTCATTTGGCTCCGCAGCACCCACGTACCCCCTCTCCAGGTCTTTCCCCCTCCGGATTCTTCCTCTTCACGTCACGGCGATCGCCGCCGAGACCCTGTTCGCCCGTGACCGAGCTGTCACCTCCCTCTGTTGGCTCCTTCCTCCCTGAGCCATCGCGTCGCAGTGAATACTCGTCAGGTCGGCCGCTCGCCGACGCTGGGAACCCTCCAGCCACGTCGCCACGAGCTCCAGTACGTGGCTAAGACCGCCACGGCGGCCATCCCTATCCCCTCCACCTCGGCCGGCTATATATAGCCACGGCCCGAGCCCCTCCCGAGCATACCAGCCACCTCCCCATCCTCCTCTGGTCCCGCCCAGCCTTTTCCCCGAGCTGGAGAAGCTCTCCTCACCGCCCTCTGGTCGCCATTGCCACTTCGGCCTCCTCCTAAATTGGAGATGCCCGAGCCCCCTCTCGCCCTCCTACCCTCACCAAGGCTCTCCTCAGACCTCCACGAACCTCCTCCGACCTTCGGCCCTTCCTCCGGTGGCCGGTAGCCGTCGTGCCCTTCGGCACCCGAGCCGCCGTCCGCCATGACCAGGGGCGCCCGTGCTCCGGTCCTCCCCGAGCGCCGCCACCTACGGGGATGGATGCGGCCCGTCGTGCTGGTCATCCTGGTAGGCGGAGCGCCACCAGAGGTGGCCCGTGCCGCCGGCGGTCGCCGTCGGGGCCGGCCCCTACCTCGGCCAGGCAGGAGACGTCGCGGGGAAGACGACTCCGAGCCCCTGCTCGTGGGCCCCACGCGGCAGTGACACGGAGAAGTCAACGCCCGGGCCCGCGGGATTTTAAGTGGAGGCGTATTTCTATAAATATGTCTCCCTATTTGGAGAGCGCATTTTCACCTAACTGCGGCCAAGTTTACGTTTTCTGTTTCAGAAAACGTACTCGGCCTGAAGGCGCTTTCGGTTTTAACCGCCAGGGGCTTGTCTGTGAATAAAATCTTTACAGATCGGTCCCTAGACTTCAAATGGCTATAACTTTTCATCTGAGACTCCGATCAAGGTGAATCCAACGCCCACGTCTTCGTCTCGTCGAGCCCGTCGTGTTGGTATCATTTTCACTATGTGGTCCTACTGTGGAAATGACCATTTTGCCCTTGTCCGTAAACAGCCCCTCCGAGAGAGAACTATTTCCGGCAGTCAACCCCGCGGACTCTCCGCACCCCTTCCCGATGGTTCCTTCATCCCCATGCAAGCCACAACTCTCATCTGCGTCATCGCATTGCAATATCATAGTGTAACTAATTACTTTAACAACACGTATGAGCATCTGTGAGATGAATTGGATTATACAATGCTTGAGTTAATTCTCGGATAGGTGACTACTATGTTGAGTACCAGATTATTAGTGACTAGTAGTTTACCCACTTGTTGATACTATGATGTTGAGATCACTGTCTATAATTATTATGGAGTTCATCCGGTAGTCGTGGAAATGAATTAGTAGCAGTGACTTAAGCATACTGGATATCGGAGTGTCAACCATGACAGAAATATTATTCGAGGATTAGATATTTCCTGGTTGACCTTGAGTCACCTGTCTGGACTTATCCGTGTAGCCACATTTGCCGGTATGGGACGGCCTTGACTTGGTCTGATCGCGTGCTCTTTCACCGGTACCGCCCGACAGGGAAGGTTATGCGTGCGCGCTACCCTGGCCCGGTAGGCGGCGATAACCTTGTGAGCCCAGTTGAGTTATTTGGATCCAGGTCCCTGTTTGGGACAGTTTAGTTTGGCCACGACGGTGGCAGGTGTCACGAGGTGACACAGGGGCCACCCAGGGCTTGACTCCGGGGGAGGATGATTGCCGGTGGTACGATGGGAGAGTCACGGGTCAGGCGGGTTTCGTTGGAGCAACGCTGGTCCACCCGAATGGGATCACGAGGTCAGTGCTCCATGGTGTGGGTAAAGTGCGCAACCTTTGCAGACTGTAAAATCTATTCGAATAGCCGTGTCCATGGTATTGGACAGTCCGTCCAGACCTCACTAGGTGGTCAACCATAGTAGTGATAATGATGGAAGAACTCATCATAAGATCAGAAGTACTCGGTGGTTCATGAGTATTCTAAGGGTTGTGAGACAGCCCGAACGAGAGTAAGTTTGTCAGTCTTGTGGTACAATTGGTATCAGGTACATGATATGATAGCCATGGGATGGCTATGAGTTGAGTGGTCGGATGACCACATGAATGGACTTGGTACAGGTTCGGATTGGATTCTGAGATTATTCGGAGTATGGATTAAACTACTTAATATGCTTTACCTTACTGCTTTTACTTCAGAAGTTATCTTGCTGGATGACCAGGCTTGTTAATCTTGACTGCTATGATGTTGTCTGGCCTTAATGCTGATGTTTGCTGTGAGCTTGCGAGTACATTCAAAGTACTCATCTGGCGTGTCATGCCAGTCTGCAGGTCATGCCGTGATTGCTTGCTTGTCGAGGATCCTGAGTTTGCGACCTAGGAGACGCGTTCTAGCCAGAGTCCCTGCGGAGTGGAGTCCATCACCGCCGTCGCTGTTCCGTTGCCGAGAGAGTTACTTCGCTGTTAGCATAGAGCTACCCCTGGCAGGCATAGTGTCGCCGTGTCGATGTAATCCTTGTACCCTTTGTAACCATATTCATTATAATAAAGAGCTGATTTGTTCTATGCCAACAGTGCCGTATTCCAGAGGACTTGTCCCTGGGCTGGAATACGGGGCGTTCCGGTTTACTCTAAGCCGGGGTGCCACACAATGGGATCGAGTACCAGGGCCGCCGATCCTCCATGACGGATACTGGTCGGATGGTCCCTGCGGTCAAAGGTGATCGGGCAAGCCGACCACGGGTTGAACTTCGGTGCTACAGGCTCGACGGCGTACACATCCCGCAGCGCGCGCTTCCTCTCCTTCCTTGGTATATGGGTGGCATAGATCATGTTCACCATCTTGACCTCAGAAGGGTTTTTGGCCTCCACTATTCGGCCTGCGGGGCTCCTCATCGTCCTCGCTTCGGAGGCTTTTGCCAGAGTCTTCGGCTGTGAGCTTGCCGGCCTGTTTTATAACCCAATAGTTACGGTTGGTGTGGTTGGCTGGCTTCTCAGCGGTGCCATGGATCTGGCAGGGCCTATCCAAGATTGCATCCAACTTGGTTGGGCCGCCCTGGTTGCCTTTAGAAGGCCTTTTCCGGGATCCGGACTTTGGATTATGGAATCCAACATTTACTGCCGTCTTGTTAGCTTTGCCGTCATTGCGGCGGCGCTTGTTCTTGTGCCTTCGTGGCTTCCCGTTCCCGTCCCGGACTTCCGAGGTGCTGGGGGCTTCTGGGTTGGTGCTTCTACGATCCAACCAACTGTCCTCTCCGGCGCAGAAGTGGGTCATCAGGGAGGTAAGCGCTGACATCGTTCTCGGCTTGTCCTAGCCAAGCTGACGTGCTAGCCATTCATCTCGAATACTGTGATTGAAGGTGGCTATGGCTTCAGCGTCCGGACAGTCAACAATCTGGTTTTTCTTGGTCAAAAACCCATTCCAAAACTGCCGGGCTGACTCACCGGGCTGCTGGATTACATGGCTTGGGTCATCGGCGTCCGGGGCCCGGATATAAGTGCCTTGAAAGTTAGCTCGAAAGGCCTCCTCGAGCTCCTCCCAACATCCTATGGAGTCTTCAGGAAGGATATTTAACCAGTGTCTGGCCGGACCCTTGAGTTTTAACGGTAGGTACTTGATGGCATGGAGGTCGTCTCCTCGTGCCATATGAATGTGTAACAGAAAATCTTTGATCCGTACTGCCAGATCTGTTGTCCCGTCATAGGGCTCAATATTTATTGGTTTGAAACCTTCCGGGAAATGGTGCTGCATCACTCTATCTGTGAAGCAAAGAGGATGAGCGGCGCCCCTGATTCGGGCTACGTCGCGCCGGAGATCATCTATCATCCGGGCTCGTTGCAGCTCCCGAGCTCTATCATTTTGGTCTAGCCAGGCTTTGTATTTGTCCCAAATAACAGGAGGATCTCTTTTAGGTCCATAAATGGACCTCGTCAGACCTGCCCGAGCGTCCAGATCACGGCGTAGGTCGTACTCATAAGCTGGCCGTAATGGCTCCTTGCCTTGACGGCGAGGGTGAGTGGGAGGTTGTTCGGTTTTATCAGTTGTCCGGTCCCGTCCTCAAGGGGGGGGCGGTCCGGCTGATCTGCCTGAGTGTACCTTGGAGGCGCTGGCTCTATGGCCTCGTCATCAAATTGCGGCAGTAGCCTTCACTTCGGGCAACTTTTGGTCTGTCGCTTGTGACCATACTCCTCTTCGGCGTCCAGGACTTTAGTCCATCTCTCATAAGGGTATCCTGTTCGGACTTTATTTTTTGCCGCTGTTTCTTCAGGCTTCGTGCGGTGGCAATTAGCTGCCGGTTAAACCGCTCTTGGTCCAGTGGGTCTTCGGGGACGATGAAATCCTCGTCACCCAAACTAACCTCCTCTTCAGAAGGAGGGAGGTAGTTGCTGTATTCGGAGTCATTGAGATATTCGAGATCGAGCGGTTCCTCATGCTCCTCGTGGTCATTTTGTGGTTGGTCGTCGGCGCCGGGATCACCGAGGTTGTCCGCATTGTCCGGGGTGCCATTTTCTCCGGTGTCCGTGTTGCTCGCATGACTTCAACGCGCCTTGGAGTGGCGCCGTTGTCTGCGGTGCTTCGGCGGCTCGTCGCTGGGCCTGCTGTTATCCTTCTCGGGAGTGCCATCATTGTCTTTCGGGGTGTCAACCATGTAGACGTAGTAAGTGGGCGTGGCCGTGCAGCGGCCGGTGATGGGGGGAGCAGCATCGGTGTTAGCCGTGGCGCCACTATCCTCGTCCATGTATTCGGAATTTTCCAAAGTGTAGCCCAACATGTCGGTTAAGTCTTCGACTATGGCTACTAAGTGGGTGGTGGGCGGGCCGTAAAATTCCCTATAATTCATATCGAGGGGCTACTAAATGCAAGCCGAGGGTGGATCCTCCCGAATAGCCATCATCTAGATTCGGTCCAGCGCCTCGTTTAATAAGGCGAGGGTTGCCGGACTGGTATGCGGTGGCCGCCGAGGGCCGGTCTCCGACGTGGCGGGGCAAGGAATGATCTGGGTCCGGGCTAGATCCTGGTCTTCAAGGCCGAGTTGGCCTCGAGGCCCGGGCGTCGGGCTTGTGGTCGGACAGACATAAGAGACCGAGGACAAGACCTGGTCTTCGGATGTTGTCTCCGTATTGGGGCTCGAAACTAAGTTGATGAGGGGGATTTCGGTAGGGATAATTCTTGGCTTCTGAACATCGACCCGTCACTGGGGCTCAAGGCCAGAGGCATGTCATGAGGAGAGGGTTCGGCCGAGAGTGACTCCTGGTGTCCGAACATCGCTTCTGCGTTGAGGCCTGAAGCTCGGTCTTCGGCGGGCATCACAGGCGTGGTCGAAGGGGACTCCTGGCCTCCGGATAGGGTGGAGCAGTCCGAGCTCAAGGCCGGCTGAGGGGTTAAGGCCAATCCATAGATTGGATCAGGAGAAAGCTCCAGAGTGAGCACAGCGAGGCCCATAGAGGTACAGGGAGAGGCTGCGAATCTGGCAAAGACCAGATCGCCTTGGGCGTCCGCGACGTACTCCAAATTGCCGAATCTAATCCGGTGCTCAGGGGCAAAATTGTTGATTTGGTCTAGATGACCAGTTGGGTTGGCATGCAACACGAAGCTACGGAACGCGAAGAGTTGGCCGGGGACAAAGAGGTCCCCGGAACTGACGCCATCTCCGATGATCAGGCGAGCCATTGATCCTTCGGCGACCCAACAGCGGAACTTTCAATGAAAGCACCAATGTCGGTGTCAAAACCGGCGGATCTCGGGTAGGGGGTCCAGAGCCGTGGATCTAGGATCAATGGGGAACACGGGACGAAGAACACAGTGTTTACCCAGGTTCGGGCCCTCTCTAAGAGGTAAAACCCTACGTCCTGCTTGATTGTATTTGATGTGTATGATATGGTTACAGAGTCGATCTACCACGAGATCAGGTGAGCTAAACCCTAGGTTGAGGGGGTCATGGATGTTGCTATAGCCCTAAAGACTAAAACCCCTTGGTTTATATAGACATCAGTAGGGTTAGGGTTACATGCGATTGGTTACAATGAGGGAAAGATCATGTTAAATCTGGACTTGGAGGGCACACCACGACTCCGAAGATCTTCTATCCGTCCACGGATCCGCACTCTAGCTTGGCCCATAAAAGTCCATCAGTCTGGCCCACATTTACTGGGTCGACGGCCCGAGGACCCATTAATCCAGGATACCCTCAACCGCCAGCAGTCGCGGTAGATGTCGCGGGCCAAGCGGTAGTTGTCGAGCAGCTCCTCCTGCTCCGCCATGTCAATGTCTGGCACGATGGCCATGACGGTAGCGAGTTGCTCCTCCACGCACCGGTGCTCCTCGAGGAGGCTGAGGTTGTAGTCCTGGTCGGCCTACGCCTATCGGAACTTGGCCTCTTGCTCTTCCCGCAGCATGTCCTTGTAGTGCTCATGGGCCTCGCCGATGGTGATGCCAGCATGCACCGGCGAGGAGGGTGGCGCCGACTCGTCCTCCATTGGGGCATCGCCGGCCGCCGGCTGTCGGCCGGCTTGCTAGCCGGCAGAAATGGCGGTCATCTCCTTCTTCTTCTTCGAGGAGAGGGTATCCCAGAGGGCTTTGGAGTGCGACGAGGCCATGGCGGACATGGTGCGAAGAGGAGAAAGGGACCGGAGGAGGATGACTATGGCTATGGCTGGGGTCGGAGTTTATATACCAGGCGGATGGCAATTGTAACATCCTAGTGTTTAGCTACAGTAATCCCCCTTTTGATGATGCCATGTCATCATGATCAACAATGCTTAAATATCATTTGGATCATATCTCTTTTCAAATTCAAAATTCAAATGGAAATTCAAACTGAAAGTGCAAATAAAAGTTGTTCAAATTTGATAACTAAAATATTCATAAGGTTGTAAATAATCCAGAGACAATTCAAAATTTAAAATCAACATATACTAAATAAATTAAGTGACTCTAACAACAACAAAACAGAGATATTTAATCCATAATCATTTATTTAAAATCCAAATGAAATCCATTTGCCTCCAAACCAATTTCTAACAGTGAATAAAACTACACTATAAATATGTGGCTAGTTCACCTATTTTACAAAAGTCTATTTGGGGCTGAACAATTTGGAAAATAGCAACTAAAAAGAAAAACAGAGAAAACAGAAAAGAAAAGAAAGAAAAAGGAAAAAGGGCCCGAGTGGCTGGGCTCTAGTCAAACAGTGCCGGCCCAGCCCACTCCCCACCTCGTCCCCCTCCTCTGTTCACCTCCGCGTGCCGCTGTCGACCGGGCACACACGCCCGCGCCTGGCCCCCTTCGCTCTGCTTGACAGCGCGCTGCCGCGCCCTCCGTGGAGGATAAGGGGCAGCCCCCCTCGCCCCTGGCCTCTTCCTCTCGCTCTCCCCCTCTCTGCTTCGCCAGATCCTCCTCGCCCGAGCGCCGCCGTCGCCGCCGCTCGCCATCATCGCGGCCACCGGCCCTCCCTCGACGAACCGGAGTGTTCAGGACCTCCGTCATGCTCCGCTCCGTCGGCTACCACAGCGGCTCGAGCCCGGGGAGCCCCCATAGCGAGCGCCTCGACCTCTTCTTCCCCGGCGCCGTCCGCCACTGCCGCCGTCGATTTGGTCATCTCCGACCACCACCGGCTTCCCCGAGCCTTCCCATCAACGCTGTGAGCGCCGCCTCGCATCCCCTCTCTCTCTCTCTGCCATCTCCTGTCGTCGTTTTAGCCGTGGTCGAGCTTGCATGCTCTGGCCGCCGCCACCGCACCTCGTGCTGCTGCTGTGGTGCCGCTCTGGCTCAACCGAGCGCGCCACCGAGTCCGTGCCATCGCGTAGCCGCCACCTAGTCACTTATTTAGACCGCTGGAGCCCCGCCTCGACGTTTCCGTGCACCACCGAACTCCGGCCGCCGCGAGCTTCGTTCCAGCGAACTCCGGTCACTCCAGCTTGTGAGATTGCCACAGATCGGCTCGGTTCGATCCCAGCTTTCGAACGAGCCGCTTCCCGCAATAAAACGATTTTTAAAATAAATAAAAACACTAATTAAAATGCTAATTAACCTAATTAGTTAATTATTTAAATTAACAGACACTGACAGTAGGCCCCACCCACTAATTAATCCTGTTTAGTTTAAATTAACTCCGCTTATACTAATCAGAGGCTGACATGTGGGTCCCACTGGACCCACCTGTCAGGTTTGACTCTGGTCAGCCAGAGTTGAGTGCTGACGTCATCTTTTTGTCGTGCTGACGTCACCTTTTACTGTTTCGGATAATGTCAATTTAAATAATAAAAATAATTCTAGAAAATGCTAAAATCTTTAGAAAATCATATACAATAATCCGTAGCTCAGATCGAAAAACTTTGTACATGAAAGTTGCTCAGAATGACGAGACGAATCCGAATACGCGGTCCGTTCGTCTGCCACACATCCCTAGCATAGCGAACATGCAACCATCCCCCTCCGTTTCCTCTGTCCGAAAATGCCGAACTTCGGGAAAACATCCCCGGATGTTTTCCCTCTTTACCTATATCATGTAGCACCGCGTCCGAACAACCCTAGCTCTGCGTATTGTCATGTCATGCTCTTGTTTGCTTTATATTTACTGTTTCTTCCCCCTCTTCTCTCTCGGTAGACCCCAAGACCGACGTCGTTCCCAAGACCGACGCAGCTCAGGAGCCCGACGACACCGTTGACGACCTTGCCTTTGCCGCCGAGCAACCAGGCAAGCCCCCCCCCCTTTGAGCATACCGATATCGCCTATTCTTCTCTCTTATGCTTGCATTAAAATTGCTGCTGCTACTGTTTAACCTAATCTGATGCATAGCCTGCTTTTGTAACCTGCTTATTTTTACCTTACCTGCCTATTTCAAACTGCTTAGTATAGGCTGGTTAGTGACCCATCAGAGACCCACTTTGACCCAACTGCCCCACTGGATTATCAGAAGACCCGATCAACGGGATCGAAGACAGGCCCCGACACCGCACATCACCCCCTTGGTTGTACGACACTGCATCGTTACCATCGAGTGCCAAGGGTGATACCTCGTATAGCACTCCTGATGTTAACTCTGTAGAGTAGCTATTTGGTCATCGTCATCGAGGGTGAATCCTCCTTCTCCACTTCCGATACGACCCTGTTGTGCAACACATCAAGTGTGAACCCATCGAGGGTGATTCCTCCGAGTTCACCTTGACGGATACATCAAGTAGGAATCCAACGAGGGTGATACCTCGGATTCCCCTGATGTTATGGACACACGGATACTTGGACTTTACACTGTTACTTGGAAAGGAGGGTCGACCCTAAGGGGTACCCGCGTGAGCCTATGTGGCGAGTGTTGTGGAGACGGGTTGACCTGGAGGTTGCCCGAGATATGAATACGAGGCGTGGCCGGGCAATCTTAGCCCTAGCCGCAAGTCCTCGAGACGGGGGGACGGGGTCACATCGATCATGAGTCTCTGCTCGTTACCGCACTACCAACACACTATGATTTGGATATTTGATCTGAGTGGGCCTTTGGCCCGATAGCACTAACCATCACGCGGGAATAAATATGGGTACTCTGCATTGTGGCATCAGCCGAAAGTTCTGTCAGACGTCCAGTTCAGCATTGTGGCCGGGTCGGATCGTGCCGTTGGTGCTGGTATCCACCCTGCTTGCAACAACCCGGAGTGCACAGGGCGACGGCCCAAGAACCCTGAGCGCTTAGGATGTAGACCGGCGGGGACCTCTCTGCTGAGCTCTAGGTAGGGCTGCGGTGTGTCGTTTAGCCGAGGCCGGGCATGACCCGGAAAAGTGTGTCCGGCCGGATTTAAGCGAGCATGGTGGGTAAGTTGGTGCACCCCTGCAGGGAAGAACTAATCTATGCATAGCCGGATCCTCGGTAACAGACACTCGGAGTTGTATCCCGATCGATACAACTAGAATTGGATACTTGGATACTATGGCTCTGGGATTGCTTTCTCGCAGGGAGTCGAGAAAGAATCTCTGGCCGAGGTTGATGACTGTATGGCTCTGGGATTGCTTTCTCGCAGGGAGTCGAGAAAGGATCTTTGGGTGAGGTTTAGTGATACTACTTCTTTATGCTGTACTAAACTACACTCTTCTAATGCTGCAAGACCGTTGAAGACGCTAGTCTTCGATAGGACTAGGCCTTCTCTCTATTCTGGCATTTCTGCAGCCCAGTCCACATATACAGCCTCTCTTTGATAATGTTGCATATGTAGTGTAGATCCTTGCTTGCTGAGTACTTCGGATGAGTACTCACGGTTGCTTTGCTTTCTTTTTCTCCCCATATCCTTTTGATGCAACCAGTTGACGGAGCCCCGGAGACAGCTGCCCCTCCGATGACTACTTCTACCACCTCGAGGGTGGTTACTTCTACGAGCTGGCCGACGACCCAGAGTAGGATCGGAGGGTCCCAGGTAGGAGGCCCGCGCCTTTCGATCGTAGTGTTTTCTTTTACCCCACCTTTTAAGGGCCTATCTATGTTCTCTTTTATATCTGTACTCAGATATCTGATGCTTCCGCTGACGCTTGTATGCGAGCTTATGTATTCGAGCCCTCGAGGCCCCTGGCTTGTAATATAAAGCTTGTATGAGTTTATTTATGTTTTAGAGTTGTGTTGTGATATCTTCCCGTGAGTCCTTAGGCTTGATCATGTGCATTTGCGTGTATGATTAGTGCATGATTGAGTCGGGGGCGTCACAAGTTGGTATCAGAGCCGACTGCCTCTAGGATCCCCCTTTCCAACTCCTTGGCCAAAGTTGAGTCTAGTGGTCCAAAACTATTTTACTAACTTGGCTGTGTGGCTTACTGGCCCACGTCGCCTATTGGGTGGTATTAGGATCTTTTACTCCTTGATCTTTACTCTGGGACTCTGATCTCTCTTCTATTCGGGTTAAAATTTTACTAACTCCAACATTAGGTTCTCGTGATCACATCCACCCGGAGTTCTGATATTATCCCCCTTGCTTCAAGAATTGTGGGCCAGGTTCTGCTTACAGGATCCTTTTATCGAGGGCACCCTGCGTTGTCACTTGCAGAATCCTCGCTCCAGCAGTTTTCTCCGACGTGATGTAGCCTTTGCTATGTCTCATTGTGTACTTCCTTACCGCGTGCCTGCGCGCCACCTAGCTTGTATAGCTGCGTGCGTTTCCGAACTCCTACCACCATTTGTGTCCAACTCCGTGCATTGTTCTGTATGTCTATAATTACTACTGATATACACCTGATGCCTTCTTGTTCATTTCCCATGTTACATCATGAACTCCATACACATGCAGTTGTTATTACTAAACTGCCCCTGTTGATTTGGCAGGATGGCTGACGATCCTCCACCTCCACCTTATATTGCCGCAATGATGCAACAGTTTGAACTAAACCGTCAGGTTATGACCGGGATATTGGATCAGTTCCCCAAACCAGAATGCTCATCAACAGCCTACACCAATAACTCTGCCGGAATTCGTGCGCCTCAATCCGTCCACTTTTTGTGGCTCGACTGATCCAATGGATGTTGATGACTGGCTCTGTGACATTGCCTTCCAGATGAAGTCGGCCAATGTTATCCCTGACAGTTACGTCACCTATGCGACGTATCACCTGAGGGGATCAGCTGCTCAATGGTGGGAAAGCCACAAGGGTATGTTGCCTGCTGAAACTGTAACCACTTGGCAGGAATTTCAGTCAGCTTTCCGTGCACGGCACATTCCTCAAGGTCTGATGGACCAGAAGAAGCAGGAATTCCACAAATTCACACAGGGTACAATAACTGTGGATGAATATCAGAGGAAATTCCTTGAATTATCACGCTATGCCGAAGATGACGTCTGCACTGACGCACGCAAGCAGGAGAAATTCCGTGAAGTACTGCGTACTGATATAAACCTCGCGCTTGCTGTTCATGATTGCACAGACTTCGCAACGCTTGTCAGCCAATCTTTCCAAGTTCAAACTGCTCTGACTAAATACCAGGAGTCGCTCAAGCGTACTCGAGATGTCGGCTCGTCTTCGGGTCAGCCTGTTCAGAAACATCGAGTGTGGATTCCGCACAATGTACATCATCGACCTGCTCCAACGCCCATGCCGTCTTATGTTGCACCTCATCTGCCTCCACCGCCGAGACAGCTAATGATTCAGGGTGGACAATCCAATGGTGTGGCTCCATCCCATAATGATCAGAATGCATCTTGTCCTCCTGTTGGTCGTAAGAAGAATTGTCGAAACCGCCGATTCAGAAACCGTAATGTCATACCATCTACTGTTGTACTTGGCCATGCCAATCATGTCAATGCTGAAAAAGCTCAGAAGGAACCGACTATCGTGCTGGGAACACTCTCTGTGAATTCAGTGCCAACTTCTGTTCTGTTTGATTTAGGTGCATCACATTCCTTCGTGTCCCAGCAATTTGCACAATTGCATGGGTTAGCTATGAGCTCATTACCCACTCCTTTAGAAATCATCACTCCCCGTTCCAGGTGGCAAACCAAAATGGTAAGTCACAACAATCAGATTAGAATTGAAGGGTTGATGTTCTCTGCTTCCCTTATTGCTCTGGGACCTTCCGACATAGACATCATTCTCGGTATGGACTGGTTGACCGCCCACAATGCTTTGATTGACTGTGCTGCTAAGAAAGTCCAACTTACCCATCCTTCTAGCCAGACAGTCAAATACTCAGCCCGAACAGTTCAGAATGCTGAGACTCAGATATATGTTCTGAATGCATTGAATGCTTCACCTCTTGAAGGCATCGAGAACGTTCCAGTTGTTCATGATTTTTAAGATGTCTTTCCGGAAGAACTTCCAGGAATACCCCCTGCCAGAGCTGTCGAGTTTGTCATCGATTTGAAATCAGGCACAACTCCTATTGCGAAGCGTCCTTATAAGATGCCTCCGCACCACCTTCTCGAGCTTAAGGAAGAAATCGACAAGTCACTTAAGAAGGGTTTCATCCGCCCCAGTTCCTCTGCCTGGGGAGCACCTTTGCTCTTCATTAAGAAGAAGGATGGAACTAACCGATTGGTTCAGGATTATCGACCCATTAACCAAGCCACAATCCAGAACAAATATCCGCTTCCTTGGATCAATGATTTGTATGATCAACTTGCTGGGTCATCGGTGTTTTCTAAACTCGACATGAGGTTGGGTTATCATCAGATCTGTGTTCGTGAAGAGGATATTCCCAAGACTGCATTTGTTACTCGCTATGGCTCCTACGAGTACACTGTCATGTCCTTCGTCTTAACCAATGCTCCAGCAACCTTCTCCCATCTGATGATTTACATCTTCATGGATTACCTCGACAAATTCGTCGTGGTTTACTTGGATGATATTCTGGTCTATTCTAAGAATAAAGAAGAACATGCTGATCACCTCCGTCTTGTACTGGAAAGGCTCCGAGAACACCAATTGTATGCCAAATATTCCAAATGAGAATTCTGGCTTTCTGAAGTAACCTACCTTGGTCATGTGATTTCCAAGGATGGAATTGCTGTTAACCCGGAGCGGGTTCAGGCTATTCTTGACTGGACTCCTCCGAAGAACGTCAAGAAAGTGAGAAGTTTTCTCGGCCTTGCAAGCTATTGCCGTTGATTTGTTGAGAACTTTTCTAAGATTGCTAAGCCTTTGACTGATCTGCTTCACAAGGGCGTTAAATTTGAAAGGACAGAAAAATGTCAGGAAAGTTTTCAAACACTCAAAGACAAGCTGACATCTGCCCCAGTACTTGCTCCACCAGATTCTCGCAAAGATTTTGTGATCTATTGTGACGCATCCCGTGAAGGATTAGGCTGTGTCCTAATGCAAGAGCGTAAAGTGACTGCCTATGGCTCTCGTCAGTTGCGCCCACATGAAGAGATTTATCCGGTACATGATCTAGAACTAGCTGCTGTCATCTATGCATAGCAGTTGTGGCGACATTACCTCCTCGGTAATCGTTGCGAGATCTACACGGATCATAAAAGTCTGAAGTACTTGTTCACTCAGCCATCTCTGAACCTCCGTCAGCAAAGATGGATGGAGGCCATTACGGACTATGAATTGGGTATTTCTTATACCCCTGGCAAGGCTAACGTGATGGCTGATGCCTTAAGCCGCAAGTCCTATTGCGACAACCTCATGGTTAAGCGAGCTCAACCTCATCTTTTTGAAGAACTGTGCAAAATGAATCTGTGTATTGTTCCACAGGGTTCTCTTAATAACCTTGTGATAAAACCAAATCTTGAGAAAGCTGTTAAGAATGCGCAAGCTAAAGATGCTGACATTGGTGTGATGAAGAAAGATCTTCACCTTGAAAAGTACAGGGATTTCTCGCTGTCTGAAGATGGAACCTTGTATTTCAGAAACCACATTGTGGTACCTCACTTCAAGCTTATGACTGACAAGGTCATGAAGGAGGCACATGATACCCCGCTGTCTATTCATCCGGGTAGCACCAAGATGTATCGTGTGTAACACCCCCAGTGGTTAGCCACAGTAATCCCATTTTGATAATGCCAAGTCAGCGTGATTAACAGTGCCAAATTATCATTTGCATCATATTGCATTTCAACTCCTAAGTCAAAATTCAAATTTAAATGAAAGTAGAAAATAAAAGTTGTCCAACATAGAAACTAAAATGTTCATTAAATAACAAATAATTCAGAGGCAATTATAAAATTGTAACCAACATCAATGGGATTAGTTGAGTGCCCCTGACAACCTCAAACAGTAGCTAATAGCAACATTTAATAACCTTTTATTTAATCTAAATTAATTATGAAATTATATTTTACCCAAACTAGTTTTTGGTGTTAGATAATAATGCACTGCTAATTGTGAGCTAGGTCACTAATTTTGTAAAAGTCATTTGGAGGCCTGACTATTTGCAAACAGAAAAATAAGAGAAAATAAATAAAAGAAAAAGACAAAAGGATAAATAAAAAGACAAAAGAAACCCCCCTGGCCTACTGGGCCGACTGGCCCAACCACGCCGGCCCACCTAGCCCACTACTTAACCCCCCAACCCTAGCTCAGTCCCCCTCCCCCCACGTCAGCCCGATCCACATCCCCCCGGATCCGATCCAGAACTGGATCGGGATCGAGGAGGAGGAGCTCAAACTCCCCCCCGCGCCGAACTCCAGGAGCGTCCGACCCCATCGGCCATCGCCGCACGGCGCCCGCCCCGACCACCGCACCCGTCGCCCCTCGTCGCCTCGCCGTCCACGACCGCCTCTCCCCTGCAACGCTGTGAGCGCCGCCGCCTCCTCTCCCTTTCCCCTTTGTGCTGCTGCTGCTCGCCGCGCGCACACCCTGGCCGCGGCCCTGTCGTGTCCGGCGCCCGACCGCACGCGCCCATCGCGCCTGCGCGTGCTCCGCCGCTCGTGTCCCGCGCCACCGCCGCTTCACCCGCGCGTGCACGCCCTGGCCCCGCCTCTGCTCGCTGGCCGCGCCCTGCCTCCCCGCGGTTGCCCTGCTCGCCGCACCGCTCGCGGTGCCCGCTGCTGCGCCCGCCTCCCGCCGCTCGCCGGCCTCCCGCTGCTGCCTGCGCCACGCCGCTCGCCTCGCCGCTCCCCGCGTCGGCGCGCGCCCGTAGCCGCGTCGCCGCGTCCTGTGCACGCGCGCGCGCGCGTTGACATCCAGCAGTGGCCCAGTGCCACTGCCAGGTGGGGCCCAACCCCCCTG
This sequence comes from Thinopyrum elongatum, assembly GCA_011799875.1. Classification (NCBI taxonomy): domain Eukaryota; kingdom Viridiplantae; phylum Streptophyta; class Magnoliopsida; order Poales; family Poaceae; genus Thinopyrum; species Thinopyrum elongatum. The sequence continues at coordinate 121,455,021 of CM022303.1, read as the reverse complement.
GGTCAATGACCCGTGGGGCCCAGCCCCCAGAAAATAAAAGGAAATGAAAATGTAATAAAAACTAATAAAAATAAATAAATAAATAACCTAATTAATTCTGTTTAATTTAGTTAATCAATTAGTTAGCCTAATTAATCTGTAATTAGTATAATTAAACTGTTGATTAACAAAACAAACAATGACGTGTGGGACCCACTGGTCAGTTTGACCAGTCAATGGTCAAAGTTGACTGCTGATGTAACAATGATTTTTCTGAATTAAAACAATTCGAAATGATTAATAAAACTTTAGAAAACCATATAAAATAAACCGTATCTCGGATCGAAAAACTTTGTACATGAAAGTTGCTCAGAACGACGAGACGAATCCAAATACGCGGTCCGTTCATCCGTCACATGTCCCTAACTATCCGAACATGGAACCGTTCCCCTCCGGTCATCTGTCTGACAAATGTCCGGAACCGGGAAAACATTCCCGGATGGATTCCCCCTTCCTCGGTGATGTGCAACCATACGTTAGGACACACCTGACACTGCATATTATCATGTCGTACGTTGTGTTGCTCATGTTTGCTGTGTATTTATACTGTTTCCTCCCCCTCTTCTCTCTCGTTAGACCCCGACGTCATCCCCGAGACTGACGCAGATCCAGAGACCGAAGACACCATTGACAACCTTGCCTTTGCCGCCGAGCAACCAGGCAAGCCCCCCCTTGAGCATACCGATATCGCCCATTCTATTTTCTCATGCTTGCATTAGAATTGCTGCTGCTGCTTTACCTATTCTGATGCATAGCCTGTTTATTGTAACCTGCAGTTGATAATTACCTGCATAACCTAGACTGCTTAGTATATGCTGGGTAGAGACCTATCAGTGACCCCACTAGTCCCGACTGCCCCGCTGGATTATCAGAAGACCCGATCAACGGGATTGAAGACCAGGCCCCGACACCGCACATCACCCCCCTTAGTTGTAACGACCCTGCAGTGTTACTATCGAGTGCCGAGGGTGAAACCTCTTGTAGCACTTCTGATGTTAACTCTGTAGAGTAGCTATTTGGTCGTGGTCATCGAGGGTGATTCCTCCTTCACCACTTCCGATAACGACGCTGTCGTGCAACACATCGAGTGTGAACCCATCGAGGGTGATTCCTCCGAGTTCACCTTGACAGATACATCGAGTGGGAATTCAACGAGGGTGATACCTCGGATTCCTATGATGTTATGGACACACGGATACTTGGACTTTACACTGTTACATGGATAGGCAGGTCGACCCTGAGGGTTACCCGCGTGCGCCTGAGAGGCGAGTATTGTGAAGACGGGTGCCTGTGTGGTGCCCGAGTGAGAACACGTGGCGTGGCCGGGCATTCTTGGCCCTTGCCGCAAGTCCTCGAGACGGGGCGATGGGGTCACATCTTTCGTGAGTCTCTGCTCGTTACCGCAAGCCCCTAGTCCACTAACGATTTGGATATTTGATCCGAGAGGGCCTCTGGCCTGATAGCACTAACCATCACATGGGCATAGTATGGGCGTTCTGCATCGTAGCATCAGCCGAAAGCTCTGTCAGACGTCCAGTTCAGCACTGCGGTCGGGCTAGGCCGGCACCATCCTGAGGGGTGGAGCCTGGTTCGCCCGGCACGCAACGACCCGGAGGGCGAGGGGCGATGGCCAAGACCCCCTTGCGCTTAGGATGTAGACCGATGGGGACCTCTCTGCTGAGCTGTAGGTAGGGTTGCGGTGTATCGTTTGGCCGAGGCCGGGCATGACCCAGGAAAGTGTGTCCGGCCGGAGTTAATCGAGCGTGTTGGGTAAGTTGGTGCACCCCTGCAGGGAAGAAAACTTCTATCGATAGCCAGTCCTATGGTAAAGGACACTCGGAGTTGTATCCCGATCGATACAGCTAGAACTTGAGATGAGACCTGGATATGAGGCTCTGGGATTGCTTCTCGCAGGGAGTCGAGAAGGGATCTCAGGTCGAGGTTGATGACTGTATGGCTCTGGGATTGCTTTCTCGCAGGGAGTCGAGAAAGGATCTCCGGGTGAGGTTGATATCATTACTGCTACATTATATTGATCTGTTCTGCTCTCTTCTATTGCTGCAAGACCGCTGAAGATGCTAGTCTTCGATAGGACTAGGCCTTCCCTTTACTCTGGCATTTCTGCAGCCCAGTCCACATATACAGCCTTCCTTTGATAATGTTGCATATGTAGTGTAGATCCTTGCTTGCTGAGTACTTCTGAGTACTCACGGTTGCTTTGTTTTCCTTTTCGCCCCATATCAGTTTGTCGTGACCAGAGGACAGAGCCCCTGATACAACTGTCCCGGCCGACGATCGCTACTACTACCCCGAGGGTGGATACTACTATGAGTTGACTGACGACCAGGAGTAGGATCGGAGGGTCCTAGGCAGGAGGCCTACGCCTTTCGATCGTAGTGTTTTATTTTGCCCCGCCTTTCTAAAGGCCTTTCTGTGCTTTCCTTTATATTTGTACTCAGATATCTGATGCTTCCGCTGACGCTTGTACGCAAGCTTATGTATTCGAGCCCTTGAGGCCCCTGTCTTGTAATATAAAGCTTGTATGACTTTATTTATGTTTTAGAGTTGTGTTGTGATATCTTCCCGTGAGTCCTTAGACTTGATCATGTGCATTTGCGTGTATGATTAGTGCACGATTGAGCCGGGGGCGTCACAAGTTGGTATCAGAGCCGACTCCTGTAGGAATCCCCCTTTCCAACTCCTTGGCCGAAGTTGAGTCTAGTCATTGAATAACCGTTTTACTAACATGGCTGTGTGTCTTACGGGCCCACATCGCCATTGGGTGGTATTAGTATCTTTTATTCCTCATCTTTACTCTGGGACTCTGACCTCTATTCTATTCGGGTTAAATGAATTTTACTAGCGCCGACACTTAGGATCTCGTAAATCTCGTCTACCCGGAGAGCTGGATATCTATGCTTAATTCCTTACCATTGATCTGATTAGTCTGATAATCATTTTCCTTTCCATTGTTTTGTTTAAACCTTTCTCTTCGAGTTGTATTAAAACTTCTCATTGTCATTTGACAATCCTGAATTTCCACTGTTTCAGATGGATCGTTTGTTTCCACCACGCCCTACGACGCAGCTTGTGCTTCGCACTTGGGCTCGTGGTGCCCCTGGTTTTCCCGCTGTCCTGATCGCCCTCCTGACCAAGCTAGGCTACCGCTGGTACCCCGAGTACATGGTCTACGAGGATTACCGCGAGTTCAACCAGGAACAGTACCATGCTGATGTTCGTATCTATGATCAGCGTGATGACTCAGACACTAAGCTGCACCTTTTCCATGGTATCGGCGTGACGATTGAGATGGCAGTACATGATGCCGCCTACTCTGCTGTCGCACGTCTCCGAGGAGAGTTCAGCGATAGCTTGGATGCTTCTGAGTTCCGATACATTCCGTATGCCTCTACTGGAGATACTACTGGATACTACACAGCTATCTGTGCCCCGTACGAGCCTCGTCGCTACGACCCGCGTGTTCTGATTCAGTGCACTCAGGCTCTGGATCGCACTGTTCGGGCTCTTGCCGTCGAGTTGGTTGCCACTCGAGCACGTCTCTACGATGCTATGACATAGTTGCTACCCGCTGTTCGTGCAGGGATACATCCGGAGCACATCCTTTATCCGAGTAAGACTCAGATGTATGCTGGTATTGATTGGCCTACTGTGGGAGGTCACGCACCTCCACGTGGACCTCTTCTTACAGCTCGAGACCGGGTTCTGCATCAGAGTGCACATGGAGCACAGGATCCTTCCGCGACGAACACTCGTCGTCCGCATGTGCAGCTACCCCGTTTCAGTGGATCTTCCCGACGTTGATGTAGCCTTTGCTATATCTCGTGGTGTACTTCCTTACCGCGTGCCTGCGCGCCGCCTATCATGTCTAGTTTTTGAATTTGCGTCGTTATGCTATTCGCATGTACCCGACTCTGTGTATGGATCTGTATGTCTTAATTGACTACTGTTTATTATCTAGTACACTGCTTAATTATTGTCGTGTTACATCATGCTTGTCGCTAAACACCCGCAACCGCTTTTACTGAACTACCCCTGTTGAAACTTAGCAGGATGGTTAGACCAGGTGGTCGTGGTCGTGCCCCTGAACACCCACCACCACCAGATTATATGGCAGCGATGATGCAACAATTCGAGCTCAACTGCCAGTTCATGACTGGGATTATGGCTCAGTTCCCGCATCTGAACAACCAGAACCAGAACCCTCCTTCAATAACTCTGCCAGAATTTATGCGTCTTAACCCCACTCAGTTCCGCAACTCTGAGAAGCCACTGGATGCTGATGACTGGATTCGCGATATCACTCATGAGATGGAGTCTGCAAATGTCTCCCCTGCCAACTTTGTCGCCTTCGCTTCCTTTTTCCTAAAGGGTCCCGCTGCTCAATGGTGGGACACCCACAAACATACACTGCCTGCTGGAACAACCGTTACTTGGCCTGAGTTCCAGGCTGCTTTCCGTGCCCGATATATTCCTCAAGGAATCATGGACCAGATGAAAACCCAGTTTCGCAACCTCACTCAGGGCAATAAGATTGTCGAATCTTATCAACGGGAATTCCTTGACCTCTCCCGCTATGCAGAAGAAGACATCGCCACAGATGCCTATAGACAAGAGAAGTTCCGTAATGGACTCCACCCAGACATCGAGCTTGCACTTGCTGCTCAAGACTTCAACGACTTTTCTACTCTTGTGAACAAGGCTATTCTGGTTGAGACCGCTCAATTGAAGCATAAGGACTCGCAGAAGCGCTGTCGTGATGTTGGCTCATCTTCGGAATCAGCACAGAAGCGAAAAACATATGGTCGTGGACATGCTTACAACATTGATATTAAACAAGTCCAGGATCAACCTGCCACCGAAATGGGTACCCTTCTCGCTAACTCAGTACCAGCTTCTGTTTTATTTAATTCAGCAGCATCACATTCATTCATCTCTGAAAAATTTGCATTCATGCATGACCTTCATTATGAGGAAATGCATACTCCGTTAGTCATCCGGGCTAGTGAATTACCGTGCCCAGATAACTCCTAAAAAAACACCTTGAAAGCGTTGAACGCCTCTCCGCTTGAGGGGATCGAAAACGTTCCAGCCGTTCGAGATTTTTTCGAACGTTTCCTCGGAAGAACTTCCAAGGATACCCCGATTTCTTTCAGTCTCCCTCTTAATTCTCGGGACGAGAATTCTTATTAGTGGAGGAGATTTGTAACACCCCCAGTGGTTAGCCATAGTAATCCCATTTTGATAATGCCAAGTCAGCGTGATTAACAGTGCCAAATTATCATTTGCATCATATTGCATTTCAACTCCTAAGTCAAAATTCAAATTTAAATGAAAGTGGAAAATAAAAGTTGTCCAACATAGAAACTAAAATGTTCATTAAATAACAAATAATTCAGAGGCAATTTTATAATTGTAACCAACATCAATGGGATTAGTTGAGTGCCCCGGACAACCTCAAACAGTAGCTAATAGCAACATTTAATAACCTTTTATTTAATCTAAATTAATTATGAAATTATATTTTACCCAAACTAGTTTTTGGTGTTAGATAATAATGCACTGCTAATTGTGATCTAGGTCACTAATTTTGTAAAAGTCATTTGGAGGCCTGACTATTTGCAAACAGAAAAATAAGAGAAAATAAATAAAAGAAAAAGACAAAAGGATAAATAAAAAGACAAAAGAAACCCCCCTGGCCTACTGGGCCGACTGGCCCAACCACGCCGGCCCCACTACCCACTACTTAACCCCCCCAACCCTAGCTCAGTCCCCCTCCCCCCACGTCAGCCCGATCCACATCCCCCCCAATCCGATCCAGAACTGGATTGGGATCGAGGAGGAGGAGCTCGAGTTCCCCCCCGCGCCGGACTCCAGGCGCGTCCGACCCCGCCGGCCATCGCCGCATGGCGCCCGCCCCGACCACTGCACCCATCACCCCTCGTCGCCTCGCCGTCCCCGACCGCCTCCCCGAGCCGCCTCCTCACGCCTCGCCGCCCCTTCTCCCCTGCAATGCTGTGAGCGCCGCCGCCTCCTCTCCCTTTCCCCTTTGTGCTGCTGCTGCTCGCCGCGCGCACACCCTGGCCGTGGCCCTGTCGCGTCCGGCGCCCGACCGCGCGCGCCCATCGCGCCTGCGCGTGCTCCGCCACTCGCGTCCAGCGCCACCGCCGCTTCACCCGCGCGTGCACGCCCTGGCCCCACCTCTGCTCGCTGGCCGCGCCCATCCCCGCGCCGCGCCCTGCCTCCCCGCGGTTACCCTGCTCGCCGCACCGCTCGCGGCGCCCGCTGCTGCGCCCGCCTTCGCTCACCCGTGTGCCCGCCTCCCGCCGCTCGCCAGCCTCCCGCTGCTGCCTGCGCCACGCCGCTCGCCTCGCCGCTCCTCGCGTCGGCGCGCGCCCGTAGCCGCGTCGCCGCGTGCTATGCATGCGCGCGCGCGCGTTGACACCCAGCAGTGGCCCAGTGCCACTGCCAGGTGGGGCCCAACCCCCCTGGGTCAATGACCCGTGGGGCCCAGCCCCCAGAAAATAAAAGGAAATGAAAATGTAATAAAAACTAATAAATAAATAAATAAATAAATAACCTAATTAATTCTGTTTAATTAAGTTAATCAAGTAGTTAGCCTAATTAATCTGTAATTAGTATAATTAAACTGTTGATTAACAAAACAGACAATGACGTGTGGGACCCACTGGTCAGTTTGACCAGTCAACAGTCAAAGTTGACTGCTAATGTCAGCATGACATCAGGCTGATGTAATAATGATTTTTCTGAATTAAAATAATTCCAAATGATTAATAAAACTTTAGAAAATCATATAAAATAAACCGTATCTCGGATCGAAAAACTTTGTACATGAAAGTTGCTCAGAACGACGAGACGAATCCGAACACGCGGTCCGTTCGTCCGTCACACGTCCCTAACTATCCGAACATGGAACCGTTCCCCTCCGGTCATCTGTGTGACAAATGTCCGGAACCGGGAAAACATTCCCGGATGGATTCCCCCTTCCTCGGTGACGTGCAACCATACGTTAGGACACACCCGACACTGCATATTGTCATGTCGTACGTTGTGTTACTCATGTTTGCTGTGTATTTATACTGTTTCCTCCCCCTCTTCTCTCTCGTTAGACCCCGACGTCGTCCCCGAGACTGACGCAGCTCCGGAGACCGAAGACACCATTGACGACCTTGCCTTTGCCGTCGAGCAACCAGGCAAGCCCCCCCATTGAGCATACCGATATCGCCCATTCTATTTTCTCATGCTTGCATTAGAATTGTTGCTGCTGCTGCTTTACCTATTCTGATGCATAGCCTGTTAATTTTAACCTGCTGTTGATAATTACCTGCATAACCTAGACTGCTTAGTATATGCTGGGTAGAGACCTATCAGTGACCCCACTAGTCCCGACTGCCCCGCTGGATTATCAGAAGACCCGATCAATGGGATTGAAGACCAGGCCCCGACACCGCACATCACCCCCCTTAGTTGTAACGACACTGCAGCGTTACTATCGAGTGCTGAGGGTGAAACCTCTTGTAGCACTTCTGATGTTAACTCTGTAGAGTAGCTATTTGGTCGTGGTCATCGAGGGTGATTCCTCCTTCACCACTTCCAGTAACGACGCTGTCGTGCAACACATTGAGTGTGAACCCATCGAGGGTGATTCCTCCGAGTTCACCTTGACAGATACATCGAGTGGGAATTCAACGAGGGTGATACCTTGGAATCCTCTGATGTTATGGACACATGGATACTTGGACTTTACACTGTTACTTGGATAGGCGGGTCGACCCTGAGGGGTACCCGCGTGCGCCTGAGAGGCGAGTGTTGTGAAGACGGGTGCTTGTGTGGTGCCTGAGTGAGAATACGAGGCGTGGCCGGGCATTCTTGGCCCTTGCCGCAAGTCCTCGAGACGGGGCGATGGGGTCACATCTTTCGTGAGTCTCTACTTGTTACCGCAAGCCCCTAGTCCACTAACGATTTGGGTATTTGATCCGAGAGGGCCTCTGGCCTGATAGCACTAACCATCACGTGGGCATAGTATGGGCATTCTGCATCGTAGCATCAGCCGAAAGCTCTGTCAGACGTCCAGTTCAGCACTGCGGCCGGGCTGGGCCGGCACCATCCTGAGGGGTGGAGCCTGGTTCGCCCGGCACGCAATGACCCGGAGGGCGAGGGGCGATGGCCAAGACCCCCTTGCGCTTAGGATGTAGACCGACGGGGACCTCTCTGCTGAGCTGTAGGTAGGGTTGCGGTGTATCGTTTGGCCGAGGCCGGGCATGACCCAGGAAAGTGTGTCCGGCCGGAGTTAATCAAGCGTGTTGGGTAAGTTGGTGCACCCCTGCAAGGAAGAAAACTTCTATCGATAGCCGGTCCAACGGTAAAGGACACTCGGAGTTGTATCCCGATCGATACAGCTAGAACTTGAGATGAGACCTGGATATGAGGCTCTGGGATTGCTTCTCGCAGGGAGTCGAGAAGGAATCTCAGGTCGAGGTTGATGACTGTATGGCTCTAGGATTGCTTTCTCGCAGGGAGTCGAGAAAGGACCTCCGGGTGAGGTTGATATCATTACTGCTACATTATATTGACCTGTTCTGCTCTCTTCTATTGCTGCAAGACCGCTGAAGATGCTAGTCTTCGATAGGACTAGGCCTTCCCTTTACTCTGGCATTTCTGCAGCCCAGTCCACATATACAGCCTTCCTTTGATAATGTTGCATATGTAGTGTAGATCCTTGCTTGCTGAGTACTTCTGAGTACTCACGGTTGCTTTGTTTTCCTTTTCTCCCCATATCAGTTCGTCGTGACCAGAGGACGGAGCCCCTGATACAGCTGTCCCCGCCGACGATCGCTACTACTACCCTGAGGGTGGATACTACTACGAGTCGACTGACGACCAGGAGTAGGATCGGAGGGTCCCAGGCAGGAGGCGTACGCCTTTCGATCGTAGTGTTTTATTTTGCCTCGCCTTTCTAAAGGCCTTTCTGTGCTTTCCTTTATATCTGTACTCAGATATCTGATGCTTCCGCTGACGCTTGTATGCAAGCTTATGTATTCGAGCCCTTGAGGCCCCTGGCTTGTAATATAAAGCTTGTATGACTTTATTTATGTTTTATAGTTGTGTTGTGATATCTTCCCGTGAGTCCTTAGGCTTGATCGTGTGCATTTGCGTGTATGATTAGTGCACGATTGAGCCGGGGGCATCACATCGTGATCTCCGTCAAAGGTACTGGTGGTCTAGAATGAAGCAGGATATTGCTAGGTATGTTGCTGAATGTGATGTTTGCCGTCGCGTGAAAGCAGAACATCACAAGCCTGCTGGAATTCTGCAACCACTTCCTACTCCTCTATGGAAATGGGATAAGGTTCAGATGGATTTCATTACAGGACTTCCCAGGTCACAGAAGGGTCACGATGCTATTCTTGTCGTTGTCGACCAACTCTCCAAGGTTGCACACTTTCTGCCTGTCAAAGAGACGATCACTGCTAGTCAGTTAGCAGAATTATATATCTCCAGAATTGTTTCACTCCACGGCATTCCGAAGGAGATTAGTTCGGACCGTGGTGGTCTTTTCACCTCCAAGTTCTGGGAAAGTTTCCAAGAAGCTATGGGAACTCATATTACCTGGAGTTCAGCTTATCACCCCCAATCCCAAGGCCAAGTCGAGCGAGTCAATCAGGTTCTTGAAGACATGCTTCGGGCTTGTGTTATTTCTTTCAGCAAGAAGTGGGAAGAATCTCTCCCGTATGCCGAGTTCTCTTATAACAACAGCTATCAAGCCAGTTTGAAAATGGCCCCCTTCGAAGTACTCGATGGACGTAAGTGTCGAACCCCTCTGAATTGGTCAGAAACTGGGGAACGACTGCTCATGGTTCCAGATATTATTCAACACGCTGAAGAGCAAGTCCGTATCGTCCATGAAAATCTCAAGGCAGCTCAGGACCGCCAGAAGAGCAACTATGATCGCAAACGATGGGGTTTGACTTATCAACCTGGTGATCAAGCTTATTTGAGAGTCACTCCTATGAAGGGCACCCACCGCTTCGGAATCAAGGGCAAGTTAGCTCCATGCTACATTGGTCCTTTCCGCATTGTTGCAAGACATGGTCAGGTGGCGTATAAATTGGAGTTGCCTCCGCAATTCTCTCATATCCACGACGTCTTCCATGTGTCGCAACTTCCTCGTTGCTTCAAGGAGTCTTCGCACAGCGCAGTGGATCACGAGATGCTCGAATTGCATGATGATCTTTCTTATAAGGAACACCCGATCCGCATTCTCGATGAAGCTGAATGTCGGACCCATCAGAAGACGACCAAGTTCCTCAAAGTGCTATGGTCAAACCATACTGAAGATGAAGCCACTTGGGAACGCGAGGATAACCTCCGTGCTGAATACCCCGATCTTTTCCCTTCTACCTCTTAATTCTCGGGACGAGAATTCTTGTTAGTGGAGGAGATTTGTAACACCCCAGTGTTTAGCTACAGTAATCCCCCTTTTGATGATGCCATGTCATCATGATCAACAGTGCTTAAATATCATTTGGATCATATCTCTTTTCAAATTCAAAATTCAAATGGAAATTCAAACTGAAAGTGCAAATAAAAGTTGTTCAAATTTGATAACTAAAATGTTCATAAGGTTGTAAATAATCCAGAGACAATTCAAAATTTATAATCAACATATACTAAATAAATTAAGTGACTCTAACAACAACAAAACAGAGATATTTAATCCATAATCATTTATTTAAAATCCAAATGAAATCCATTTGCCTCCAAACCAATTTCTAACAGTGAATAAAACTACACTATAAATATGTAGCTAGTTCACCTATTTTACAAAAGTCTATTTGGGGCTGAACAATTTGGAAAACAGCAACTAAATAGAAAAATAGAGAAAATAGAAAAGAAAAGAAAGAAAAAGGAAAAAGGGCCCGAGTGGCTGGGCTCTACTCAAACAGTATCGGCCCAGCCCATTCCCCACCTCGTCCCCGTCCTCTGTTCACCTCCGCGCACCGCTGTCGACCGCGCACGCACACCCGCGCCTGGCCCCCCCTCGCTCCCCCTTTCTCTGCTTGACAGCGCACTGCCGCGCCCTCAGTGGAGGATAAGGGGCAGCCCCCCCTCGCCCCTGGCCTCTCCCTCTCGCTCTCCCCCCCTCTGCTTCGCCAGATCCTCCTCGCCCGAGCGCCGCCGTCGCCGCCGCTCGCCATGATCGTGGCCACCGGCCCTCCCTCGACGAACCGGAGTGTCCAGGACCTCCGTCATGCTCCGCTCCATCGGCTACCACAGCGGCTCGAGCTCGGGGAGCCTCCACAGCGAGCACCTCGACCTCTTCTTCCCCGGCGCCGTCCGCCACTGCCGCCGTCGATTTGGTCATCTCCGACCACCACCGGCTTCCCCGAGCCTTCCTCGGTAACGGAAAAGTGTGTCCGGCCGGAGTTAAGCGAGCGTGGTGGGTAAGTTGGTGCACCCCTGCAGGGAAGAACTAATCTATGCATAGCCGGATCCTCGGTAACGGACACTCGGAGTTGTATCCCGATCGATACAACTAGAACTGGATACATGGATACTATGGCTCTGGGATTGATTTCTCGCAGGGAGTCGAGAAAGGATCTCTGGCCGAGGTTGATGACTGTATGGCTCTGGGATTGCTTTCTCGCAGGGAGTCGAGAAAGGATCTCTGGGTGAGGTTGAGACTTAGTGATACTACTACTTTATGCTGTACTAATCTACACTCTTCTAATGCTGCAAGACCGTTGAAGATGCTAGTCTTCGATAGGACTAGGCCTTCTCTCTATTCTGGAATTTCTGCAGCCCAGTCCACATATACAGCCTCTCTTTGATAATGTTGCATATGTAGTGTAGATCCTTGCTTGCTGAGTACTTCGGATGAGTACTCACGGTTGCTTTGCTTTCTTTTTCTCCCCATATCCTTTTGATGCAACTAGATGACGGAGCCCCGGAGACAGCTGCCCCTTCGATGACTACTTCTACCACCTCGAGGGTGGTTACTTCTACGAGCTGGCCGATGACCCGGAGTAGGATCGGAGGGTCCCAGGCAGTAGGCCTGCGCCTTTCGATCGTAGTGTTTTCTTTTGCCCCGCCTTTTAAGGGCCTATCTGTGTTCTCTTTTATATCTGTACTCAGATATCTGATGCTTCCGCTGACGCTTGTATGCGAGCTTATGTATTCGAGCCCTCGAGGCCCCTGGCTTGTAATATAAAGCTTGTATGAGTTTATTTATGTTTTAGAGTTGTGTTGTGATATCTTCCCGTGAGTCCTTAGGCTTGATCGTGTACATTTGCGTGTATGATTAGTGCACGATTGAGCCGGGGGCGTCACAGCAATGGGCCGCGGCGGTGTGGTTAATGGTGGGCGACAGACGGACGGACGAGTGGCGCCGGAGTAGGTTTCTCGGCAACCACATATCATTAATGTAGGGCGACGGACCGATGGGGTGTCATTTGAACATGAAGAAGTCGCCTGCACAGAGAAGCGGCGCGGCCAATGCTCTCTCGGCCGGCGCACTGCTTCAAGGACATCAGCAATGAGAGGTCGCATCCGCTCTGGCTGGGCATGAATGCGACACTGATGCTCTGGAGCAGCGCTGATTGTTTCGGGCGGGAAGCGCGCGCGGACAAGGCATGGAATTAATGGTGGGCCAATGCAGTCAGAAGCGGACATGGCAGCAGTCCGGAAACCCGCAAAGCCCCCAGCCCCCACTTTGTCCCCGGTTTGCGAGAAAAATAGTGTATGGACCACCGAGCGAATCGATACAGGACCGCATTGGATGACAAACATGTCCGGACCACGCGCTTTGGATGATTTTGGGTGGTTTGAGGGTCGGCGTTGGAGATTCCCTTAAGGTCATTTTAGTATGTGTTTTGGATTACCTCATAAACATAAATATAAACATTCTTAGAAGACATGATGGAGAGATCTCTAGTCTCTACTCTTAACTTTTGCATTGACATTCCTCTTTGTTGGTAGAGCAAAAGGTCTCTATGTTGGTAGAGCAGACGATCAAACATGTGAAAGTTTGACTAACTTCAATTATTGTGAAGAGTTTACTAAAGTCATCCACCCCCGAAATGTGAAAACCTACATGCTGGGAAACTCTCTTTACATGCTAAGCCACCAAAATGCTCCTTCCTCACCGAGCAAGCAGGGAAGAAAACCAAGAACACCAAATGATGAAACATGATTAGAAGACACCATAGCAAACTTGGCACCACCAATGACATCACTATAGCTATGGGAAGTAGGCACCATTGACGACCCACTGAACATAAGTTGTTAATCTGCCGCACCAAGTTAACGACCATTGGCTCCGCATTTTCGATCACCATAGCTCTATGCCAGGCTATGTACGGACCTGGTAGACCTTAGCCTCACGCCACCAGGACATTGCCCCAAAGGATATGCATAATTAACATTGAAAGCACATAATCTACACACCGGACGATCAATTGGAGGCAAGGGGGTACCTTTGAAACACAAAAAATAGACGGTGATCAGTTTCTTTCTTTTTCTCCCATGGCGGGTGTGACGCCCCCGGCTTAATCATGCACTAATCATACACGCAAATGCACATGATCAAGCCTACGGACTCACTTGAAGACATCACAACACAACTCTAGACACAAATTTAAAAAAATACAAGCTATATATTACAAGCCAGGGGCCTCGAGGGCTCGAATACATAAGCTCGCTTACAAGCGTCAGCGGAAGCATTAGATATCTGAGTACAGATATAAAAGAAAGACAGATAGGCCTTTAAAAGGCAGGGCAAAAGAAAACACTACGATCGAAAAGGCGCAGGCCTCCTGCCTGGGACCCTCCGAACCTACTCCTGGTCGTCAGCCAACTCGTAGTAGTAACCACCCTCGGGGTAGTAGTAGTAGTCGTTGGCGGGGGCGGCTAGCTCTGGGGCTCCATCGTCTGGTTGCATCAAATGGATATGGGGAAAAAGAGAAAGCAAAGCAACCGTGAGTACTCATCCGAAGTACTCAGCAAGCAAGGATCTACACTACACATGCAACATTATCAAAGAAAGGCTGTATATGTGGACTGGGCTGCAGAAATGCCAGAATAGAGGGAAGGCCTAGTCCTATCGAAGACTAGCATCTTCATCGGTCTTGCAGCATTAGAAGAGTGTAGATTAGTACAGTATAAAGTAGTAGTAGTGTTATCCACCTCGCCCAGAGATCCTTCCTCGACTCCCTGCGAGAAAGCAATCCCAGAGCCCTAATATCCAAGTATCAACCTCTTCGTTAGGTTCTAGTTGTATCGATCGGGATACAACTCCGAGCGTCCGTTACCGAGGATCCGGCTATGCATAGATGTTTTCTTCCCTACAGGGGTGCACCAACTTACCCACCACACTCGATTAACTTCGGCCGGACACACTTTTCTGGGTCATGCCCAGCCTCGGAAAAACGATACGCCACAACCTGACCTAAGCTTAACAGAGAGGTCAGCACGCCGGACTAAACCTCTGCCCCCAGGGGTCTTGGGCCATCGCCCCGGGAACTCCTGCATGCTACGTTCACGGCCGAGAGCAGACCTGGCAACCCACACTATCAAGGCGGTTGCTTCACGCGGTCCAACTCAGCGCGCGCCGCTCAGTCACTAACGTCCATTAAGCTTTGGCTGATGCATACGACGCAGAGTGCCCATAACTGTTCCCACATGATGGTTAGTGCTATCGGGCCAGAGGCCCACTCGGATCAAATATCCAAATCGTTAGTGTATTGGGGGTTTGCGGTAATGAGCAAAGACTCACGATCGATGTGACCTCGTCGCCCCATCTTGAGGACTTGCTGCAAGGGCTAAGAATGCCCGACCGTGCCTCGTAATTATCTCTCGGGTACCTTCCAGGTCAACCCGACTTCCCATCACTCGCGGGTACCCCTCAGGGTCGACCCGCCTTACCAAGTAACAGTTGTAAAGTCCAAGTATCCACGTGTCCATAACATCAGGGAATCCGAGGTATCACCCTCGTTGGATTCCTACTCAATGTATCCGTCAAGGTGAACTTAGGAGGAATCACCCTCGAGGTTCACACTTGAGGTGTTGCACGACGGCGTCGTTATCAAAAGTGGTGAAGGAGGAATCACCCTCGATGACCACGACCGAATAGCTACTCTACAGAGTTAACATCAGAAGTGCTAAACAAGGTATCACCCTCGGCACTCGATGGTAATGCTGCAGTGTCGTACAACTAAGGGGGTGATGTGCGATGCCGGGGCCTAGTTGTCGATCACGTTGATCGAGTCATCTGATAATCCAGGGGGTAACTGGGTCAAAGTGGTGTCTCTGGTGGGTCTCTAACCAGCCTATACTAAGCAGTTTAGGATAAGCAGGTAAGGTATCAATAGCAGGTTACAATAAATAGGCTATGCATCAGAATAGGATAACTCAAAGCAGTAGCAAATTCTAATGCAAGCAGGAGGGAGAAAGAATAGGCGATATGGGCATGTTCAAAAAGGGGGGTGCTTGCCTGGAAGCTCTGCTGAGAGAGGCTGATCGTCAGTGGGCTCCTCGTCCGGAGCGTAGTTGAACTCTCCTGCGACTGCGTCGGTCTCGGCGTCTATCGAGAGAGTAGGAGGGGAAAGAAACAATAAATTCACGGCAAAATGCAAACAATATGCATGACAAGCCTAAATGATATGCGGAGGTGATATATTGCCTATCTAGTTGATTTAGTTATTTAGGAATTTATTTGGATTTATTTTATTAAGGTTATGCACTATTCATGAAATCAGTCAAAAAGTTCCATGTTCAGTATGTTAGAGGGGTGTGGCAGGTGTGTGGATATGATATTCGGATTCTTCATATATTTTTGATCATTTTTCATATATAAATTATTTTCATCTGACTTACGGTTTAATTTATATGATTTTTCAAAGTTTTAATCATTTTCTGGAATTAATTTATTTAAATAAATCTGAATTATCCAAAATAGTAAATGGTGATGTCAGCATGACGTTATGATGACGTCAGCGGTCAACTGTGTTAGTGGACTGGTCAATCCGACCAGTGGGTCCCACATGTCATACACAGTGGTTAATCCAGTGAGTGAATTTTAACTAAAATGATTAATTAGCATGTGGGCCCCATTAGTCAGTGACTAACCTAATTATTAGACTAGTTTAAATTTTAAATTAGTGTTAATTAAACGCTGGGCCCTGCGTGTCAGTGACACAGGGCATCCCAGTCAGCAGCGCTGACCGGTCAACGGGTCAAAGGGGCCCACCCGTCAGCGGCACAGGGGGGTCCCACCTGTCGGGCCAGGTCAGCGCTGGCCGGCGACTCGCCGGAATCTCGCCGGCGAGCGCGTTTCGCGGCGGCGTGGCTTCGGGCACCGGTTGGAAATCGCATACGGGCCACCATTTTGGTCGCGACGTGGTGCGTTGGAACGGCAAGAAGATGCCGCGGCGAATGGCGGTGGTGCGAGGTGCTGGAATGGCCGGAGTCGAGCGGTAGGAGCTGGCCGGCGGTGAGCCGTTCGGGTGGTGCTCGGATATTTCGCTACGGCGTGCAAATGGACGAGGCGAAGCGCTAGGGAGGCTCTACGGGCTGCGACGAGCTCAATGGACACATGCCCGTGACCATTTGGTCGCCGGAGCCTCATCGGCGACGAGGTCAAGTGGCGGCGCGTTCGGGCATCTCCAATGCGGCGAGCTACGGCGACGAAATCGCGCGGGGAGAGAGGGGAAAAGACGCGGCTGCTCACATTGGTCCTGCAGGTGTGCGCTAGCGTGCTCGGGGAAGGGCGACGGCGGCGAATCGGCGCCGGAGACAAAGACGACCATGTGGGGAAGACAAGCTCGGGGAGGTCGATGTAGCGGCGCCGAGCTCCAATGCGCGGCGTCAGCCGACGTAGTCGAGGACGCGGAACACGGCGGGCATGGCGGAGCGATGATCGGGGCATGGTGGCCGCGGGATCGAACGTCGGCGGTAGCGGGCTCTCGGGTGTGGCGTGGGACAGAGAGAGGGAGGGCGAGTAGGAATGAATGGATGGGCTAAGGTTCCGCGGGAGGGGATGAGGAGCACGGGGAGTACTTATCGGCGCCAGGGAACTGCGGGATGCGCGATAGTGAGGCGGTTGTCGCCGTGTCGGTGGGCACGCGCGACAGCGCGCGATGAGGACGACGATGCGGCTAGGTGGGCTGGGCTGCTCCTCTTTGACTAGAGCCCAGCACGACAGTAGCAGTTAGGCCCTTTATCTATTTCTTCTTTTTCTGTTTTCTGTACTCTTTTCTATTTTGTAAATTGTTAGGCCACTTAATGACTTTTGTAAAACAGTGAGTTATGCCACATAAATATGTTGTAATATTTAGCACTGCCAGAAATTGGTTTGATGAACAAATGATTTCATTTGAATTTTTAATAAATGAATTGGCACTCTAAACTTCTGTTCTGGTGCTGTTTCTTGTTGTTTGAGTCACATAATGAATTCAGGTGATGTTGTTTTTCTGAAGATAATTAGTTATGAATTATTTGCTACTTAATGAACATTTTTCCAACAGTGTTTGAGCAACTTAATATTTCACTTGAATTTGAATTGTTTTCAGAGAGGAATTTGAATTGAGTTGTTTAAACACCATGATCAAGCATTGCAAATGATGTTGACTTGGCATGATTAGCGTAAGAGCATAGTGCTCTATTACACAGGGGTGTTACAATTATCCTCCTCTAAAAGAAATTCTCGTCCCGAGAATTCAGGAGGTAGAGGGAAAGAGGTCGGGGTATTCCGCCCGAAGATTATCCTCACGTTCCCAAGTGGCTTCATCTTCAGTATGATTCGACCATTGCACTTTGAGGAACTTGGTTGTCTTCTGACGGGTCCGACGTTCAGCGTGATCGAGAATGCGGATCGGATGCTCCTTATAAGAGAGATCATCTTGCAATTCGAGCATCTCGTGATCTACTGCTCGGTGCGGAGACTCCTTGAAGCAACGACGAAGTTGCGACACATGGAAGACGTCGTGGATATGAGAGAATTGTGGTGGCAACTCCAATTTATACGCCACCTGACCATGTCTAGCAACAATGCGGAAAGGACCAATGTAGCGTGGAGCTAACTTGCCCTTGATTCCAAAATGATGAGTGCCCTTCATAGGAGTGACACGCAGATAAGCTTGATCACCAGGTTGATAAGTCAAACCCCATAGCTTGCGGTCATAATTGCTCTTCTGGCGGTCCTGAGCCGCCTTGAGATTTTCTCGGACAATCCGGACTTGCTCTTCGGCGTGTTGAATAATATCCGGACCCACGAGCGGTCGTTCCCCAGTTTCTGACCAATTCAGAGGGGTTCGACACTTACGTCCATAAAGCACTTCGAAGGGTGCCATTTTCAAGCTGGCTTGATAGCTGTTGTTATATGAGAATTCCGCATAAGGAAGAGATTCTTCCCACTTCTTGCTGAAAGATATAACACAAGCTCGAAGCATGTCTTCAAGCACTTGATTGACTCGCTCGACCTGGCCTTGGGATTGGGGATGATAAGCTGAACTCCAGGTAATATGAGTTCCCATAGCTTCTTGGAAACTTTCCCAGAACTTTGAGGTAAAAAGACCACCACGGTCCGAACTGATCTCCTTCGGAATACCGTGGAGCGATACAATTCTGGAGATATATAACTTTGCTAACTGACTAGCAGTGATAGTTTCTTTGACAGGCAGAAAGTGTGCAACCTTAGAAAGTTGGTCCATGACGACAAGAATAGCATCGTGACCCTTTTGTGACTTAGGAAGGTCAGTAATGAAATCCATTTGAACCTTATCCCATTTCCACAAAGGAATAGGAAGTGGTTGCAGAATTCCAGCAGGCTTCTGATGTTCTGCTTTAATGCGACGGCAAACGTCACATTCAGCAACGTATCGAGCAATATCCTGCTTCATTTTGGACCACCAGTACCTTTGACGGAGATCACGATACATTTTGGTACTACCCGGATGAATAGACAGCAGTGTATCATGTGCCTCCTTCATGACCTTGTCAGCCATAAGCTCGAAGCGAGGTACCACAATGCGGTCTCTGAAATACAAGGTTCCGTCTTCAGACAGCGAGAAATCCCTGTACTTTTCCAGGTGAAGATCTTTCTTCATCAAATCAATTTCAGCATCTTTAGCTTGTGCATTCCTAACAGCTTTCTCAAGATCTGGCTGTATCACAAGGTTATTAAGAGAACCCTGTGGAACAATACGCAAATTCAGCTTGCTCAGTTCTGTGTAAAGATGAGGTTGAGCTCGCCTAACCATGAGGTTGTTACAATAGGACTTGCGGCTCAAGGCATCAGCCATCACATTAGCCTTGCCAGGGGTGTAAGATATATTACAGTCATAGTCCGTGACAGTTTCCAACCATCGCTGTTGGTGGAGATTAAGATCCAGCTGAGTAAACAAGTACTTCAAACTTTGATGATCAGTATATATCTCACAACGATTACCAAGAAGGTAATGTCGCCACTGCTTCAATGCATAGATCACTGCAGCAAGTTCAAGATCATGCACTGGATAGTTTTCTTCATGTGGACGCAATTGTCGCGAAGCATACGCAATTACTCTTAGTTCTTGCATTAGGACACAGCCTAATCCTTGACGAGAGGCGTCACAATATATCACAAAGTCTTTGCGAGAATCCGGAGGAGCAAGCACTGGAGCAGAAGTCAGCTTGTCCTTGAGGGTCTGGAAGCTCTCTTGACACTTGCCTGTCCACTCAAACTTAACGCCTTTGTGAAGCAGGTTAGTCAGGGGCTTGGCAATTTTGGAAAAGTTCTCGATAAATCGACGGCAATAGCTTGCAAGGCCGAGAAAACTTCTCACTTGCTTGACGTTCTTCGGAGGAGTCCAGTCAAGAATAGCCTGAAACCGCTCTGGGTTAATAGCAATTCCATCCTTGGAAATCACATGACCAAGGTAGGTTACTTCAGAAAGCCAGAACTCACATTTGGAGTACTTAGCATACAACTGGTGCTCTCGAAGCTTTTCCAGAACAAGGCAAAGATGTTCAGCGTGTTCTTCTTTATTCTTTGAATAAACCAGAATATCATCCAGATTTACCACGACGAACTTGTCGAGGTAATCCATGAATATATAATTCATCAGGCGGGAGAATGTAGCTGGAGCATTTGTTAAGCCAAATGACATGACAGTGTACTCATAAGAACCATATCGAGTAACAAAGGCAGTCTTCGGAATATCCTCTTCGCGGACACAGATCTGATGATAACCCAACCTCAAGTCGAGTTTAGAGAATACAGATGATCCAGCAAGTTGATCATACAAGTCATTGATCCGAGGAAGCGGATACTTATTCTGAATGGTTGCCTGGTTAATGGGCCTGTAATCTTGGACCAATCGGTTCGTACCATCTTTCTTCTTAACAAAGAGAGAAGGTGCTCCCCAGGCAGAGGAACTTGGACGGATAAAGCCTTTGCGGAGGGATTTGTCGATTTCCTCCTTAAGCTCTAGGAGTTCATGCGGAGGCATCTTATAAGGATGCTTTGCAATGGGAGTTGTGCCTGGCTTCAAGTCAATGACAAACTCGACAGCTCTAACTGGGGTATTCCTGGAAGTTCTTCCGGAAAGACCTCCAGAAAATCTCGAACGATAGGACCGTTCTCTATTCCCTCCAGAGGTGAGGCGTTCAAAGCATTCAGAGCATATATTTGAGCCTCAGCATTTTGGGTGATACTAGCACGATAATGTACTAGCTCATCTGATGGGTGCAGAAGATGAACAACTTTGGTGGCACAATTGATTGAGGCATAATGAGCCTTCAACCAATCCATTCCCAGAATAAGATCAATTTTGGAAGACTTCAGGATAATGGGAGACGCACAGAACTCCAACCCTTCGATTTCAATGGGAATATTATAACTAACCACGGAGGTTCGGCAACCGCCCGCGGGAGTATGTACCACTAATGGTGTGTTCATGTGCTCACACTTAATGTCATGCATGCGTGTGAAATGTTCTGACATGAATGAATGCGATGCTCCTGAATCAAATAAAACAGATGCTGGTACTGAATTAACAAAGAGTGTACCCATCACAGTTTCTGGTTGATCCTGAGCTTCAGCCATGTTGACGTGGTAGTACTGTCCATGACCATGAGAAGGCCTGACATTGCTGTTGCGATGCTGAACAATTCCACGACCATTACCACAGCCAGCAGGAGGAAGCACCAACTGGTTCTGAGACTATGGGTAGTCTCTGGCACGGTGACCTTGGTGATCACACTTGAAGCAGAGCCCACTGTCTGGATGGATTGCAGGAGCTCGAGGTGGTGCAGCTCGCAGAGGCTGCCTCAGTGGTGGAGGAGGCAGACGTGGTGCAGCATGGTACGGCCTTGGTGCAGGTGCAGTTGGACGATACATGCTGTGGGGAATCCAGATACGGCGCTTCTGTGAAGACGAGCCCAAAGATGAGCCCGCTTCACGGGTGCATTTGAGCTCGTCCTTGTGCTTGATCTGAGCGGTCTCAACCAGAATAGCCTTGTTCACAAGGGTAGCAAAGTTGGTGAAGTCTTGAGCAGCAAGTGCAAGCTCCATGTCTGGGTGGAGTCCATTACGAAACTTCTCTTGTCTACGAGCATCCGTGGCGATGTCTTCTTCAGCATAGCGGGATAGGTCAAGGAATTCACGCTGATAGGCTTCGACAGTCTTGTTACCCTGAGTGAGGTTGCGGAACTGGGTTTTCATCCGGTCCATGATTCCCTGAGGAATATATCGGGCACGAAAAGCAGCCTGGAACTCAAGCCAAGTAACGACTGTTCCAGCAGGCAGTGTACACTTGTGTGTGTCCCACCATTGAGCAACGGGACTCTTTAAGAAAAAGGACGCGAAGGTGACAAAGTTGGCAGGGGAGACATTTGCAGACTCCATCTCCTGAGTGATGTCACTAATCCAGTCATCAGCTTCCAGTGGCTTATCAGAGTTGCGGAACTAAGTGGGGTTAAGACGCACAAATTCCGACAGAGTTATTGAAGCAGGGTTCTGGTTGTTCAGATGCGGGAACTGAGCCATAATCCCAGTCATGAACTGACGGTTGAGGTCAAATTGTTGCATCATAGCTGCCATATAATCTGGCGGTGGTGGGTGTTCAGGGGCACGACCATGACCACCTGGTCTAACCATCCTGCTAAGTTTCAACAGGGGTAGTTTAGTAAAAGCAATTGCGAGTGTTTAGCGACAGGCATGATGTAACACGACAATAATTAAGCAGTGTAATAGATACTTAACAGTAGTTAATTAAGACATACAGATCCATACACAGAGTCGGGTACATGCGGACAGCTAACGGCGCAAATTTAACAGCTAGACATGCTAGGCGGTGCGCAGGCACGAGGTAAGGAAGTACACAATGAGACATAGCAAAGGCTACATCAATGTCGGAGAAAACTGCTGGAGCGAGGAATCTACAAGTGACAACACAGGGTGCCCTCGATAAAAGGATCCTGCAAGCAGAACCTGGCCCACAATCTTGAAGAAAGGGGGGGGGGGGGGGGTAGGTTTGGGGGGGGGTGGTATTTCAGAACTCCGGGTGGATGTGATCACGAGAACCTAATGTTGGAGTTAGTAAAATTTTAACCCGAAAGGAAGAGTGATCAGAGTCCCAGAGTAAAGACAAGGAATAAAAGATCCTAATACCAACCAGTTGGTGACGTGGGCCCGTAAGCCACACAGCCAAGTTAGTAAAACAGTTTTGGACGACTAGACTCAACTTCGGCCAAGGAGTTGGAAAGGGGGATCCTACAGGCAGTCTGCTTTAATACCAACCTGTGACGCCCCCGGCTTAATCATGCACTAATCATACATGCAAATGCACACGATCAAGCCTAGGGACTCACTTGAAGATATCACAACACAACTCTAGACACAAATTTAAAATAATACAAGCTATATATTACAAGCCAGGGGCTTCGAGGGCTCGAATACATAAGCTCGCTTACAAGCGTCAGCGGAAGCATCAGATATGTGAGTACAGATATAAAAGAAAGATTGATAGGCCTTTAAAAGGCGGGGCAAAAGAAAACACTACGATCGAAAAGGCGCAGGCCTCCTGCCTGGGACCCTCCGAACCTATTCCTGGTCGTCAGCCATCTCGTAGTAGTAACCACCCTCGGGGTAGTAGTAGTAGTCGGCGGCGGGGGCGGCCGGCTCCGGGGCTCCGTCGTCTGGTTGCATCAAACGGATATGGGGAAAAAGAGAAAGCAAAGCAGCCATGAGTACTCATCCGAAGTACTCAGCAAGCAAGGATCTACACTACACATGCAACATTATCAAAGAAAGGCTGTATATGTGGACTGGGCTGCAGAAATGCCAGAATAGAGGGAAGGCCTAGTCCTATCGAAGACTAGCATCTTCATCGGTCTTGCAGCATTAGAAGAGTGTAGATTAGTACAATATAAAGTAGTAGTAGTGTTATCAACCTCGCCCAGAGATCCTTCCTCGACTCCCTGCGAGAAAGCAATCCCAGAGCCCTAATATCCAAGTATCAACCTCGGCCAGAGATCCTTTCTCGACTCCCTGCGAGAAAGCAATCCCAGAGCCCTAATATCCAAGTATCAACCTCTTCGTTAGGTTCTAGTTGTATCGATCGGGATACAACTCCGAGCGTCCGTTACCGAGGATCCGGCTATGCATAGATGTTTTCTTCCCTGCAGGGGTGCACCAACTTACCCACCACGCTCGATTAACTCCGGCCGGACACACTTTTCTGGGTCATGCCCGGCCTCGGCCAAATGATACGCCGCAACCCGACCTAAGCTTAACAGAGAGGTCAGCACGCCGGACTAAACCTATGCCCCCAGGGGTCTTGGGCCATCGCCCCGGGAACTCCTGCACATTACGTTCATGGCCGAGAGCAGACATAGCAACCCACACTATCAAGGCGGTTGCTTCACGCGGTCCAACTCGGCGCGCGCTGCTCAGTCGCTGACGTCCATTAAGCTTCGGCTGATGCATACGACGCAGAGTGCCCATAACTGTTCCCACGTGATGGTTAGTGCTATCGGGCCAGAGGCCCACTCGGATCAAATATCCAAATCGTTAGTGTATTGGGGGTTTGCGGTAACAAGCAGAGACTCACAATCGATGTGACCCCCTCGCCCCGTCTCGAGGACTTGCTGCAAGGGCTAAGAATGCCTGGCCGCGCCTCGTAATTATCTCTCGGGTACCCTCCAGGTCAACCCGACTTCCCATCACTCGCGGGTACCCCTCAGGGTCGACCCGCCTTACCAAGTAACAGTTGTAAAGTCCAAGTATCCGTATGTCCATAACATCAGGGAATCCGAGGTATCACCCTCGTTGGATTCCTACTCGATGTATCCGTCAAGGTGAACTTAGGAGGAATCACCCTCGAGGTTCACACTTGAGGTGTTGCACGACGGCGTCGTTATCGGAAGAGGTGAAGGAGGAATCACCCTCGATGACCACGACCGAATAGCTACTCTACGGAGTTAACATCAGAAGTGCTAAACGAGGTATCACCCTCGGCACTCGATGGTAACGCTGCAGTGTCGTACAACTAAGGGGGTGATGTGCGGTGCTGGGGCCTAGTTGTCGATCACGTTGATCGAGTCATCTGATAATCCAACGGGGGCAACTGGGTCAAAGTGGTGTCTCTGGTGGGTCTCTAACCAGCCTATACTAAGCAGTTTAGGATAAGCAGGTAAGGTATCAATAGCAGGTTACAATAAATAGGCTATGCATCAGAATAGGATAACTCAAAGCAATAGCAAATTCTAATGCAAGCAGGAGGGAGGAAGAATAGGTGATATAGGCATGTTCAAAAAGGGGGGTGCTTGCCTGGAAGCTCTGCTGAGAGAGGCTGATCGTCAGTGGGCTGCTCGTCCGGAGCGCAGTTGAACTCTGCTGCGACTGCGTCGGTCTCGGCGTCTATCGAGAGAGAAGGAGGGGGAAGAAACAATAAATTCCCGTCAAAATGCAAACAATATGCATGACATGCCTAAATGATATGCAGAGGTGATATATTGCCTATCTAGTTGATTTAGTTAATTTAGGAATTTATTTGGATTTATTTTATTAAGGTTATGCACTATTCATGAAATCAGTCAAAAAGTTCCATGTTCAGTATGTTAGAGGGGTGTGGCAGGTGTGTGGATAGGATATTCGGATTCTTCATATATTTTTGATCATTTTTCATATATAAATTATTTTCATCTGACTTACGGTTTAATTTATATGATTTTTCAAAGTTTTAATCATTTTCTGGAATTACTTTATTTAAATAAATCTAAATTATCCAGAATAGTAAATTGTGACGTCAGCATGACGTTATGATGACATCAGCGGTCAACTGTGTCGGTGGATTGGTCAATCCGACCAGTGGGTCCCACATGTCATACATAGTGGTAAATCCAGTGAGTTAATTTTAACTAAAATGATTAATTAGCCCGTGGGCCCCATTAGTCAATGACTAACCTAATTATTAGACTAGTTTAAATTTTAAATTAGTGTTAATTAAACGCTGGGGCCCGCGTGTCAATGACACAGGGCATCCCCGTCAGCAGCGCTGACCTGTCAATGGGTCAACGGGGCCCACCCGTCAGCGGCACAGGTGGGGGTCCCACCTGTCGGGCTAGGTCAGCGGTGGCCGGCGACTCGCCGGAATCTAGCCGGCGAGCGCGTTTCGCTGCGGCGCGGCTTCGGGCACCGGTCGGAAATCGCGTACGGGCCACCATTTTGGTCGCGGCGTGGTGCGTTGGAACGACAAGAAGATGCCCCGGCGAATGGCGTTGGTGCGAGGTGCTGGAACAGCCGGAGTCGAGCGGTAGGAGCTGGCCGGCGGCGAGCCGTTCGGGTGGTGCTCGGGTATTTAGCTACGGCGTGCAAATGGACGAGGCGAAGTGCTAGGGAGGCTCTACGGGCTGCGACGAGCTCAACGGACACATGCCCGTGACCATTTGGTCGCCGGAGCCTCATCGGTGACGAGGTCAGGCGGCGGCGCGTTCGGGCATCTCCAATGCGGCGAGCTACGGCGACGAAATCGCGCGGGGAGAGAGGGGAAAAGACACGGCTCCTCACATTGGTCCTACAGGTGTGCGCTAGCGTGCTCGGGGAAGGGTGACGGTGGCGAATTGGCGCCGGAGACGAAGACGACCGTGCGGGGAAGACGAGCTCGGGGAGGTCGATGTAGCGGCGCCGAGGTCCAATGCGCGGCGTCGGGCGACGTAGTCGAGGACGGGGAACACGGCGGGCATGGCGTAGCGATGATCGGGGCACGGTGGCCACGGGATCGAACATCGGCGGCAGCGGGCTCTCGGGTGTGGCGTGGGACAGAGAGAGGCAGGGCGAGTAGGCATGAATGGATGGGCTAGGGTTCTGCGGGAGGGGATGAGGAGCACGGGGAGTACTTATCGGCGTCGGGGAACCGCGGGATGCGTGACAGCGAGGCGGCTGTCGCCTTGTCGGCAGGCGCGCGCAACAGCGCGCGATGAGGACGGCGATGCGGCTAGGTGGGCTGGGCTGCTCCTCTTTGACTAGAGCCCAGCACCACAGTAGCAGTTAGGCCCTTTATCTATTTCTTCTTTTTCTGTTTTCTGTACTCTTTGCTATTTTGTAAATTATTAGGCCACTTAATGACTTTTGTAAAACAGTGAGTTATGCCACATAAATATGTTGTAATATTTAGCACTGCCAGAAATTGATTTGGTGAACAAATGATTTCATTTGAATTTTTAATAAATGAATTGGCACTCTAAACTTCTGTTCTGGTGCTGTTTCATGTTGTTTGAGTCACATAATGAATTCAGGTGATGTTGTTTTTCTGAAGATAATTAGTTATGAATTATTTGCTACTTAATGAACATTTTTCCAACAGTATTTGAGCAACTTAATATTTCACTTGAATTTGAATTGTTTTCAGAGAGGAATTTGAATTGAGTTGTTTAAACACCATGATCAAGCATTGCAAATGATGTTGACTTGGCATGATTAGCATATGAGCACCGTGCTTTATTACACAGGGGTGTTACAGCGGGTAAGGTCCCCCGCTCACAATACAATACATCTTATACACTTTGATGCGCATTAAACTAATTTTTAAGCATGGTACGCCAAATTTATTTTTAGCAAAGCATGAAACAAGCGTGTTTTTTCTTGAGCGTAGAAACACATGAGTGTCTTTTAGAAACATAGCCGATTTGTTGGCCTACAGACCACAAGATACCTGAACAGCAGCTACCTACTGGATAACTTTTGTCAGCATAACAGGGAAGGCTCTAGCATGGTTATCTTTTTATGGAAATGCACAAAGGGATAGGGACAAATTATAGATGATCTAGCTAAGACGGCAAAGCCTCTGTAAGACTAGGCTTATACTTCCTCCCTATCAGGGACAAATGCTTTTTGAAAATTAAGAGACATATATAGATCCATGTCTCTAATCTGATTATCAAAGATGACTTTGCTCATGTCCCTCCATATGCTCCAACAATGAGGACATGATGGATATCTTGCAACTACAAGAATTTGTTAGATCGCAACCCTCTAGAAGTTCATTGCTAAGACACTCGAGAATGAAAAAACATTCTTAGAGAACGGTCCAATTCACTTTATAGATTTAACTACGCAAATTACACTTAATTGAAAATACGTAAAAACATAAGCATTCTTAGAAGACATGGTCTCTAAGTCCCTACTCTTAATTTTTGCCTCGACATTCCTCTATGCATTTGATAGAGTAGAAGATCAAACATTTGCATGATTGACTAACTTGAAATGTTTCCAAGGGTCCTCACAAGTCACCCACCACAAAAGGTGAAAATCTAGAGGCTAGGAAGCTCTCTTTGCAAGCTAAGCCACCAAAATGCTCCTTCTTCATTGAGCTAGGAGAAAGAAGGTTAATTCTACTAAATGATCGAAGGTGGCATTAGACACCAGGACAAACTTGGCAGAACCAATGGTGTCACTGCCACTACGACAAGCATCACCGATCATCCATCGAACATAAGTCGTTAGTCCAAAACATCACTGGCTCTGCATCATCAACCACCACAACGCCATGTCAGGTTGTGTATGGAGTTGATATACATTTGTCTCATACAAAATACCTTGGCCACATGAACAACATCCCCGAAGATACATAATCTACACGCTAGACAATCATCTAGAGTTTCCCCGCCACCCCGTTTTGGAATAGTAATGGAGACAAGGGGCACCATGCCGAAAACAGAAAAAGAAACGATGTTCGATTTCTCTCTTTTTCTTCTACGGTGGCTAAAGTCCCACTCGTGATACACCTTATACACTTTGATACACATGAAACAAGAGTTTTTTTTTATATATTATGTATCGTTCAAGTGTGATATTTTTTTTTTTGAAACAGAGCAGTGTTGTGTTTTGTTTGAGCGAACAATTTTTGTTTTTCGAGAGAAACTTTGAGCGAACAAAGTGAGAAGCGTTGTATTGTGGTCTTGTGGACGATTGGACGGTGCCCCGCAAAAAAAAAAGTGGACGATTGGACGGTGCCGATCGTATTTCCTAGGCCACGGCCCAATAGCCCAGCTTGTGCGGAAAGCCGATCACGGCGACGGCGTCAGGCTACCTTGAAATACTCTGCCTTGGCGCCCGACGTAACCGTCGCAACCAACAGCTTTCGCTTCCCCTCGCCGGAGCTCCAAGAAACCAAGAACCCATCATCCCCATCTCTCCACCGAGCAGCACCCAACGCCTCTGCTCTCCGGCGCTCCAGCGTCGGCGACCGATGGACCGGTTTCAGGACGGCGAGCACGTGCGGCTGCGGAGCCGCGTGCACGGCACGTACCTGCACGCTGACGAGGACGGCCATGGCGTCTCCCTCCCCAGGCGCAGCGCGTCGATGAACGCGGTATGGTCCGTGTACATCTACCACCGCGACGGCCCGCAGCTGCTCCTCTATAGCGCCGCCTACGGCCGCTACCTCGCCGCCACGGAAGCGCGGGCGCCGCCGGGCCACCGCGGCTTCCGCGCTGTGCAGTGCAACTACGACCGTCGGCACATGGAGGCCATCAAGTGGCATGCCGTTTGGGCCGACTCCGAGAACTACGTCCTGCTTCGCGACGTCGCTGGCCGCTGCCTCCGCGCCAACAAGAGGTACCTCAGCCGGAACAATGGCGTCAGCGTCGACGACATCGACGACGACTCAACTGCAGCATCCCTTCCCCGGGACCGGAATAGTCACCGCCGTGTTGCCGTCGAGGATGATCCTGTACGTGCGGGAGGGCGCCGACGGGAGCCGCATCACCCGTGGCTCATTCAAGTTCAGGGGGAAATCCGTGTTCCGCCTGAGGAAGAAGCTGGTCCGCCGGCAGCGTGCCATCATGGACGTCTCCAAACTCGTCGTGTGCGTCGAAGCGGGTGCTTTCGGGCGGCTTACCCCACTCTTCGTCGACCTGCCCGGCAGCTGCCACAACCTCCACATCGTCGTCATCGAGGCCGGGACGCCAGGTGAGAGGTGGTCTCCATGTCCCCAACTTCTTACTTGTCTTCGGTATTGTCTGCTTGTACTGAAATTGTTACAGTCTGAAAAACAGTTTCCTGAAACTGCTGCTAATCTGCTTCAGTTAGACTAATCTGCCTATGTAGTCTGAAGCTTACTGTGTTGTTACATATTCACACTCTAGGAACTCGTAAAGCCATATCAGTTCGGCTTCACATAGAAGATATCTATATGATTTAGCCAATTGTAATTCAGAAAGAAAATTCAGGTTGTATCCCACAAACACTACATGGAAACTAGTTTCTGCATGCACATTACGTTGCTTTCAGGTTTTGTACATCAATTGTCTTCTCGATCTTGTCACGTGACCTGTTTTAGCAATATCAGATTATCGTGACATGATGCCTAACCTTACGTCCTCACTGTTTCTTCTAAATTCTATTCAGCCCACGCGGAGTTGCGGTGCCCGGATGTGTAGAGAAAGACCAGAGCAGAGCAGGACTCCTGACCGTCGCTTCACAGTTCACTTCTTCAGAGTGTCGCCGCCTCGGTCACGACGGCATGTGAATCCAGAATTTTTTGCACTTAGACAGGGGTTCAGGGAAACCCAACAGTTCTTGTGTTCCTGACAGTAGAAAACCTAATTGCGCTGGCATCACGGTTCTAGTATTCATAAACTGTTTGAGCAATGATGCGGTGACGTAATTCTGTAATGTTTTGCACTCTTTTTTGGCCATCACTTCAATCGTCGCCAGCAGCATTTCTCTTATTTGAAAGCATCGTACACATATGAGTTGAGCACTTCAGTTTAGTTGTGCCGCTTAAAGCTTCAGTACTATAGCAGAAAATGAGTTTCTGTTTTGACCGAGAACTCTGAACTTGCTGCATTTTCCTGTGCATCGGCAGTATTTTAGATCGCAAGCAGTCCGAAGGCTGACAAGAGTTTGCAGTATAGTAGCGAATATTTTAAGAAGTGCTTATGGTTTAAAAAAAATATCCGTGTAATTCGATAAGTGTTCACACATTAAAAAAAATATTCGTATAATTTAGGAAGTGCTCATTCATTTAAAAATAATAATGTCCACGTAGTTGTAAAAAAGATGTTGTGCAATTTTAAATGTTCAAGCATTTATAAAAAAAGCCATCTAATTAACGAAGGTTCAGGCATTTTACGTTCTTGCAGTTCTCTAAAAGTGTTCACGACTTTAAAAAAAATCCCCATAGCTTTAGAAAAGCTTTCACACATTTCAAGAAAACATTATTGTATCTTAAAAAGAAAACTCATTTTTTTGCGCCGTGATAGTCTCCATTATTGGATAAGGTCTGCTCAACCTGGAGAGTCAGTGCAGTTGGTCTTGGGATTGCAGTTACCACTATTTTTGTTGTGTTTGTTGTAAGTCTGTAACAAGTAACGGATAGGCATTGAAGCGGATGAAAGGGAAGTGACTGTTTTGTGTCTGTGTGTGTGTGTGTCATCAAGAAGCGGGTGAAGAGTATATACCCATAAAACATGTAACATCAAAGGGACAATTGATCTTCTCCCGTGTTGACAAAGTGCATGTGTCATCAAGAATCACAATGTATGTTCAACTCACAAGTAGTATCCAGGATCAAAACATCCAATGATGAGGTGATGGACCCTAGGGATAGGAAACTGAAGTTCAATTAACGCAAATATGAAATGAGCACATAGAACAGAGATACATCAAGATGGGACATCTAGATATAAGAACAATACAACTCACAAGATCGTGTCCCCCCCCCCCCCCCCCCCCCCCCCCCAAAAGCCCATAACATCTTGGCATCAAGTTTTTAGGTCCTTGCTCATATGCATTTTTTCCAGGGGTGAAACTGTTACAAATTAAAATTACAGGGAAACCCTAGGTTGCCAGGAGAAGTATTCCCTCCAAGATGAGACACCAACCTTACCACTAGGTTGGTATTGTATCAGTTGAATCCAATGTAGGTTAACATAATGTTATCGTTTCTCAAATATTCCCTTCTTCTACTAAAAGTTTAGAAAAATCTAAATATTACAATTTTTTATTTCTACTAGGCACAGTGTCAGGTACCTGCTGAGGAAATTCTAAGAAAATATCTAATTGAACAACCTTGACATGGGACTCTATAAGCATGTTGAGCATCTTATGTTAAATGTCTACATGCCATGGTAGTGAAATACGAATAACCATCAAATCAAAAGTATTGGTTGAGTTCATAAAATTCTTTTAAAAAAGCTAGAGAGGAAAGCTACTTAGCATGACTAAAAAAGCAATGGCAAAAGAGAAGGCTACAAATATGACCACACACATGAGGAGTTCCTCATGAGTCATGACAGTCCCACAAGTTACTATTTGGCTTCCACCCAATGGTCTGATCGAAACGATGATAATCAATTTTCTTCTTCTTCTTCTCTCTCTCTCTCTCCCCCCCTCCTCCTCCTCCTCCTCCTCCTCCTTTCTCTCTTTCACTTTACAAGAAATGTAGGTGATATTACCATGTTTGCGTTATGCTACTTTGTTCAGCTTTTATAATATATAGTTTGGCTAGGTACAAATGCATGAATGCATTTTCAGAATTTCTGTACACTACAATGTTCCACTAAATGCTATTAATTGTTTATATGCTTATCGTGGCCATGAAGAGGGATCATGTTACTCCTATCCAGGTATTTTCTCTTGTGAACTTTTGGTGCTCATCTTTATGAAGGTTAGACTCTAGGCAACAAGGTTACCACGTATCGTGGTCTTATCAAGCTTAGTCTGCTAGTGTATATCAATACTTGCATTGTAGACGGTGTACTATTCTACCGTGATCTCATTCCAATGATTATAAGTAGACATAAGTACAAATCAAAATCCTTACAATTTCAAATTGTTTTGCATGTACGAGAACAACAATATCACATCCGCTTCGACAACTCATAGCAATATTTTATAGTTTGATAGTGAGGGTCAGATAGAAAGAACTCTCCAATCAAAAGTAGATAAAGGACAACCATGACATGCCGATGTGCCACCTAATAAACTAGTCAAGGTGAATTAAGCATGACATACGGTTTTATGAACCATCAAAATCAGGTGCAAACTGAAATATTGCATGGGTTCTTCTAGTGTAAACTTCTAACATTGAAACCCACATGATACTAATTGCAACTACAACAACAAAACTATCCCAAAATGCAATTTACCTTTTGCTTTATTCCTTGAGATCATTCACCCTCCAGCGAGGTATGCTCATTATGTTCAGAGGATGTGAAACAACAGTTAGAATCCCCCCCCCCCCCGGGTGTGGGAGAGCAACATCATAGACTAACCAGACAAAAGGTAAAGTGCAACAAACTAGAATGAAGTAATAGCCAGGGCTTAGAGAAACTGTTGGAGTGAGAGGCTACTATATGTAGTTGTATACGACCAACATTGTGGGGGAAGAATGCTCGTTGAAGGTCACACAATCTAGGAACTTAACCATCTCTTCCCGGTCTCTCTCAATCCCGTGATTTTAAGTTGCTAGCATTTTGCCCCCAATCAAACTGAGGTCTAAAACAATTCTTCGATATTCCTTCCTTCCACTCTTCCAATTTACATAAACTATTATATATTATCTTTCCTCTATGCCACTTGATCGGCCCTTTATAACATAGTTTGGCTGGATGCATTTTTTAAACAACAATATTGTCCTTCAACGAAAGGCTATGTATTAATTATTTATAGTGCCCATGGGCAAGGAGGGTATGATTCCTATTGAGGATCACATTTCTTGTAGTCGGGTAGGAGTGAAGTTCGCACATGCTAGTGTTTATGGAACTTTAGTGACAATAAACTATAGTTATTACTCATCCAGAAGAGTTGGTATTGGCTGAGATACAAATGAAAAAAGAGACCAATAAATATAACCTACACTACTCTTTTCTCCAAAATCATCGTGCACATATGCACCAACATAGTTTGAGGACCTCTGAACACTGGAAAGCTACGTGGAAGGATTCATCTTCGACAAAAAGACACTCAAACTTATTGTAAAACCATAAAATGATGATATAGTATGACTGAGCAAACTACAAACGCACGTGGATCCTACACTAGTGACTAGGGTGTCCAACAAGGGGACTTAATAGCACGATTCTACACTAGTGACTAGGCAACATGGTTGGAGCAGAGGTTGCAGGCAGTCACTTCATTTGTACTCCGGTATCTACACCAGCTTTGACCAATATATTACTCCATATATAGATGTGAGATCGAAGCGAGAAAACACCTTACGAATTATCATGTTGAATCAACAAATGAAAATGTAAAAAATATATCACTAAATATTTGCCAATTGCTCAATTATCAATGCCTTATTTCAACAACGAAGACCCAATACTGATAAACACTTATAAATTTTGATCGGTCATCATAGCAGTTAAGTGGGTATAGCTAGCATGTGACGCCCCCGACTCAATCGTGCACTAATCATACACGCAAACATGCACGATCAAGCACAGGGACTCACGGGAATATATCACAACACAACTCTAACACAAATAAACGGAGATCCACGAATATTACAGACCAGGGATCACGAGGATCCGAAATACATAAGTCAGTCATACAAATAATATCTGGGTACCGACATAGTTAGTCAAGGGTTTGCCTTAAGAAGGCTAGCACAAACAACGACTCTAGATCGAAAGGCGAAGGCCTCCTGCCTGGGGCCTCCGATCCTACTCCTGGTCGGCTGGCTCAATCCAGTAGTACGTGCCGTCTGGGCCCTCCTGGTAGTAAGCTCCTGCGGGGACATCTGGCTCCGGAGCTCCAACGTCTGAGGTAACATCAAAAGGGGTATGGGGGAAAAGAAGTAGCAAAGCAACCGTGAGTACTCATCCGAAGTACTCAGCAAGCAAGGATCTACACTACATATGCAACATTATCAAAGAAAGGCTATATATGTGGACTGGGCTGCAGAAATGCCAGAATAGAGAGAAGACCTAGTCCTATCGAAGACTAGCCTTTTCAAGAAGCCACCATCTTGCAGCGATTAGAAGAGTACAGAAAAACATTTTATTAAGCAAGCATGTTGAGGCAAAGCCTAGAGATCCTTCCTCGACTCCCTGCGAGAAAGCGATCCCGAAGCTTCAATTAATTAAACAAGTATCCAGTTCAAGTAATAGATCGGGATACCAAACTAAGCGTCCTGTTACCGTGGACACGGCTATTCGAATAGATCACTTCCCTGCAGGGGTGCACTACTATTACCCAACACGCTCGAACACCTCTGGCCGGACACACTTGCTGGGTAATGCCCGGCCTTGGGAGATCGACACGAAGCAGCGCCCTACCTAGGCTCAGCAGAGAGGTCAACACGGTGGACTAACCTATGCACCCAGGGGTCTTGGGCCATCGCCCCGGGCGCTCCTGTGCGTTGCGAGACTAGACGGGGAGCAGGCATGACACTGAACTCGTTAGTGAAGTATCCAGCCCAACCCCAACAATCAGCCCGCACGGTGAACTGTGACGTCTGATGAGCTTTCGGGAGAAACGTACGACGTAGAGGGCCCCATAAACCATTGTCCCACGTGGTGGTAGTGCGTATAGGCCATTGGCCAACTCAGATCAATTACCCAAATCCGTTAGGCGTATTTAATAACTCGCGGAGACGATCAGAGTTTCTGATGCTCCGCCACAATATCTCTCTCGGGTGCCTTCCTGGCAAACCCGACTGCATAAGTTCCCCGCGGGTACCCATCAGGGTCGACCTGCCTACGACAAAGGTCAAAGTAACTGTGTGGTCATAACACCAAGGGGGAAACCCCAAGGAATCACCCTCGGCGGATTCCACTCGATGAAATCATCAAGGTGAACGTAGGAGGAATCACCCTTGAGGTTCACACTTGAGGGGTTGCATGACAGAGTCGTATCGGGAGTGGTGAAGGAGGCATCACCCTCGATGACCACGACTGAACAGCTACACTACAGAGTTATCATCAGGAGTGCGTTACGAGTTATCACCCTTGGCACTCGATAGTAACTATGCAGAGTCGTACAACAAAAGGGGGGTTGAAGTGAGGTGTCAGTCTCTGGTCGTCGATCGCGTTGATCGAGTCGTCGATAATGAAGCAGAGGCAACAAGGACAAGGTGGGGGTCACTGATGAATCACTAACCAACCTATACTAAGCAGTTTGAATAGGCAGGTAAGGTAGCAATAAGCAGGTTACAAAAGCAGGCTATGCATCAGAATAGGAGCAACCATTTACAGTAGCAAAATCTAATGCAAGCATGAGAGAATGGAATGGGCGATATCGGAGTGATCAAAGGGGGGGCTTGCCTGGAAGCTCTGCTGAGAGGGGCTGGTCATCAGAAGGCTGCTCGTCCGGAGCGTAGTCGTACTCTGCTGCGTCGGCGTCGGTCTCGGCGTCTATCGAGAGAGAAGGAGGGGGAAAGAAACAATAAATTCACGGAAAAAATGCAAACAATATGCATGATATGCCTAAATGATATGCAGAGGTGTTCTACTGCCTAACTAAATGATTTAGTTAATTTAGAAATTTATTTGGATTTATTTTATTAAAGTTGAGCACTATTTATTTATCGAAATCAGTCTAAAAGTTCCATGTTCAGATAGTTGGGGGCATTTGACAGCAACACAAAGGGCGTATTTAGATTCGTCTCGTCGTTTTGAGCAACTTTCATGTATAAAGTTTTTCGATCGGAGCTACAGTTTATTTTATATGAATTTCTAAAGTTTTAATCATTTTCTGAATTTATTTAATTATTTTAAATTTGAATTATCCAGAACAGTGAATGATGACATCATCATGACATCACCATGACATCCATCAGCAGGTCAAACCCAGCTGACCAGAGTCAAACCTGACCTGTGGGTCGAGTGGGACCCACATGTCAGTGACTCAGCTAATTAACCAGAGTTAGATTATACTAATTAGGTTAATTAGTGGGCGGGGCCTACAGTCAGTGGGAGATTAGTGTTTTAATTAACTAATTAATTAATCTATAGATTATCTATTTATCTAAAAGCATTTTAAACGGCGGGACCCACATGTCATAGACACAGGGCCGCCCAGTCAGCGCTGACCGAGGTCAACAGGGCCCAGTGGGTCCCTTTGTCAGCGGCAGAGAGGCGGGACCCGCGGTGCCTGGTGGCAGCCACGTCGGCCCCGGCAAATGGAGTGCGCCGGCGAGCCCGAGCACAGCGCTTAACTCCAGCGAGCCCGGGTTTCTTCTGTGGTGCATCGTTTCGGCCGTGGTTTGGTCCTATCGAACGAGCACTTCACGCCGCGTCCGATGGTGGGGTTCACGGTGGCTGGGGTGGCCGGAACAGGGTAGCGCAACGACGATGGGCGGCGGCTGTTTCGGGCGGTGCTCGGTTTGGTTGCTACGGGGTGCGCGCGACCGAAGCAAGTGGCTAGGCGAGGCCTACTCGATGCGACGAGCAAGATGGGCATGAGCCCGGGACCATTTGGTCACCGGAGCTTTGCCGGCGACGAGCTTGAGCGGTGACAGGTGCGGCCATGGTGGGGGTGACGTCTACGAGCAGCAAATGGCAACGAGCGAAGATGGAAAAGAAGCTGCGGCTCACCGGGATCCTGTAGGTGAGCTTAGCGGGCGTGGGGGAGGCTCGAGGTGGCCGGAATCGACGGTGAGGTTGCGGTGGCCGTAGAGGAAGGAGAAGGTCGACGCGGGCGAGGCAGGGGCTCCCAGCTCTGCCAAGTGGCACTGGTCGATGCAGCGACCGGCGGCGGAGCAGACGGACACGGAGGAGCGTCGAGGGGATGACGGTAGCCGCGGCTAGGACGGGGCCATGGCGACGGCGCGTTCGGGATCTGGGGAAACAGAGAGGGAGCGAGAGGGGAGAGTGAGCGAGGGGGACGCCAGGGGTGCGCAGGGCTCGCCCTTATCCTCCACGCGGGCGGGGCGACGCGCTGTCGACCAGAGGGGAGAGGAGGGCCAGGGTGCAGTGCGTGCGCGTGGCGACAGCGTGCGGGGAGGAGCAGTGCGAGGTGGAAGGAGGTGCGGGGTGGGCTGGGCCGGCACTGTAGCACTGGGAGCCCAAGTGCACAGTAGGCCTTTGCCCCTTTTCTTCTTTTTCTATTTTCTATTTTGTTTTCTGTTTTCTTTTCCGTTTTGCAAATTGTTCAGCCACTAAATGTTTTTTACAAAATATGTGACTTAGCTCATAAATTGCAGTGCATTATACTCTATCTCCAAAAACTAGTTTGGGTAAAATATAATCTCATATTTAATTTAGATTAAATAAAAGGTTATTAAATGTTGCTGTTAGCCACTGTTTGAGGTTGTTAGGGTCACTTAACTAATCCCATGGATGTTTGTTACAATTTTATAATTGGCTCTGAGTTATTTAATATTTAATGAACATTTTAGTTTCCAATTTGGAACAACTTTTATTTTCACTTTAAATTAATTTGAAATTTGAATTAGGAGTTTGAAATGCAATATGATGCAAATGATGACTAGGCACTGTTAAACTTGCTGACATGGCATTAACTAAGGGTGATCACTATGGTTAATTACATGGGGTGTCACATAGCATAGGCTACGTTTTCTGGAATCAACCTCTCAACTCTTGGCTTGCCGCCAATGGGGCGACTCCGGCTCAAGTGGCCTATTGGCATGCGTGTTTGGCGTCACCCACTGCTGTTGGACCATTCCTGGCATGGAGGACGCTACATCTACAAGCGATGAGAACAGGGGCAGAGCTAGAACGAAAAACGAGAGGGGGCAAAGATGTGTATGATTTTTTCTGCGGGGGTCGTTTACGAAAAGTGACCACACAAGCATACATATAGATAGTATATATTTGCTTAGAAGATAACTTGCGATGAACATTTACGAAAATTGGCGCAAAATCATATATTTGCCTATAAGATAATTTCATCACACAAAATCATGACAATTCGTCACAAAAGCCAAAGTGAGTTTGGCTGTTTTAATTAAAATGACAACATATAATGTGTTGTTCCTAAACTACAAAAGAGAACATCGATCTTAGAATAAAATTTCTAACCTACAAGTTGTAATGAAAAAGAACATACTAAAGTCAAGAGAGGATGTAAACATTGATGAATAAGAAGGGAAAAAAACTTGACTCGATTGTGGTTGAAAATATGTGATTCTCTTCGATTTAAATGTACCTCGGGGAATTGTGTTCATATGAATTATTTCAATCATGTTGGCAGGTGTAGATTTTGCAACAACAAACAAAATCTCCATTTAGGCCCTACCAATGACAAATAGTTGAAATGGTAAATAAACTACACACATGAAGGCGACAATTTCTTATAGATTTTGTTCTACTCACATTCAAACTTATTCTACAAAAGGTATACTGAATGAACCTAATTGCCAAATTGTATTGGTCCATTATACACATAGTTGATAATTTGATAATATTAGCTGAGTTTGTAGCAAGAAAATTGGAAAATAAAAAGAATTTAGAAATGAGAAGGGTCCGAGGAAGAACCTAAAACTTATGGATTACCTTGATCAATACGACACGCGCGGTTCCAAGCCTCCAATCGACTGAATTAGGATGACAAGCAGGAGGGCGTGCAAAGCGGACGACGACGACATTGGCAGAGACGCGTGATGGCGTGGTCAGGTCGCCATGCGGCGAACTCTTCGCTGACTCCATCTCGACCTCTAGGGGCTAGGGCTCCAGGAGGCCAATCCTAGACGATTCGTATCATGTGCGCAAGTTGGATGAGCCAGCAGCATAGATCATTGTATGTGACCAGGCCAACGTTATATTTGTGGGACATTTTTTTTTTGAGGTGTTATATTTGTGGGGCTGAGTTATTGTTTTTTCAAAAGACGTCATTGTTGGGGAACGTTGCATGAAAAACAAAACAAAATTTACTCACACGCAAGATCTATCCATGGAGATGCATAGCTACGAGAGGGGGAGAGCATATTCATACCTTGAAGATCGCTAAGCGGAAGCGTTTATCAACGCAGTTGATGTAGTCGTACACCTTCACGATCCGTCTCGATCAAGTACCAAACGTACGGCACCTCCGTGTTCAGCACACGTTCAGCTCGATGACGTCCTCGCCTTCTCGATCCAGCAAGAGAGCCGAAGTAGTAGATGAGTTCCGGCAGCATGACGGCGTGATGACGGTGGTGGTGAAGAACAATCTCCGCAGGGCTTCGCCAAGCACAACGGAAACTATGACAAAGGATAAACTAGAGGGGGCGGGGTTGCCGGCACACGGCTTGGTGAATCTTGATGTGTCTTGGGTGCTAGCCCTACCCCTCTATTTATATGTTGAGCCCTGGGGTCGTTTCTTGGAGAAAGAGCCTCCTCAAAGTCGGTTTAGCCCGCAAGGTAAGAGTCCTTCTCGGACTCCAGGACCAAACGCCAGGGTCCTTGTCGTCTGGCCCCAGACGCCAGGGTCCCTGGCGTCTCGCCCCTGACCTTCGCAAAACTTCCTTTTGCACCTTCCAAAAGCCTCGTGGGCTTTACCCCTTGGCCCAAATAAAGTGTTCTCGCACCAGAACATTTCGGGAAACATCCGAAACCCCTTCCGAAGAACAAACACTATTATCCCATATATTAATCTTTACCTCCGGAGCTCTTCGTCATGTCCGTGACCTCATCCAGGACTCCGAACAATATTTGGTCATCAACATACATAACTCATATAATACTATATCGTCAACGAACGTTAAGCGTGCGGACCCTATGGGTTCGAGAATGATGTAGACATGACTGAGACGCTTCTCCAGTCGGGACCTGGATGCCCGTATTGGTTCCTACATATTCTACGAAGATCTTTATCGGTTGAACCTTTATGACAACATACGTAATTCCCTTTGTCTGTCGGTATGTTACTTGCCCGAGATTCGACCGTCGGTATCTCCATACCTAGTTCAATCTCGTTATCGGCAAGTCTCTTTACTCGTTCCGTAATACATCATCTCGTAACTAACTCCTTAGTCACTTTGCTTGCAAGCTTCTTGTGATGTTGTATTACTGAGAGGGTCCAGAGATACCTCTCTGTCATACGGAGTGACAAATCCCAATCTCGATTCACGCCAACTCAACAGACACCTTCGGAGATACCTGTAGAGCATCTTTATGATTACCCAGTTACGTTGTGACATTTGATTGCACACAAGGTATTCATCCGGTATCCGGGAGTTGCATGATCTCATGGTCAAAGAAACATGTATTTGACATTAAGAAAGCAGTAGCAATAAACTGAACGATCATATGCTATGCTAACGGTTGGGTCTTGTCCATCACATCATTCTCCTAATGATGTGATCTCGTTATCAAATGACAACTCATGTCTATGGTTAGAAAACCTTAACCATCTTTGATCAACAGGCTAGTCTAGTAGGGGCTCACTAGGGACACGATATTTGTTTATGTATTCACACATGTATTCAAGTTTCTGGTCAATATAATTCTAGCATGAATAATAAACCTTTATCATGAATAAGGAAATATGATAATAACAACTTTATTATTGCCTCTAGGGCATATTTCCATCAGTCTCCCACTTGCACTAGAGTCAATAATCTAGTTCATATCGCCATGTGATTAACACCCATAGTTCACATCGCCATGTGACTAACACCCAAAGAGTTTACTAGAGTCAATAATCTAGTTCACCTCGCCATGTGATTAATACCCAAAGAGTACTAAGGTGTGATCATGTTTTGCTTGTGAGAGAGGTTTAGTCAACGGGCCTGCCATATTCAGATCCGTATGTATTTTGAAAATTTCTATGTCTACAATGCTCTGCATGGAGCTAATCTAGCTAATTGCTCCCACTTTCAATACGTATCTAGATTGAGATTCAGAGTCATCCGAATCGGTGTTAAAGCTTGCATCGACGTATCCCTTTACGACGAACTCTTTATCACCTCCATAACCGAGAAACATTTCTTAGTCCTCTTAGGTAACTAAGGATAATTTTGACCACTGTCCAGTGATCCACTCCTAGATCACTATTGTACCCCCTTGCCAAACTCATGGCAAGGCACACAACAGGTATGGTACACAGCATGGCATACTTTATAGAACCTATGGCTGAGGCATAGGGAATGACTTTCATTCTCTCTCTATCTTCTGCTGTGGTCGGGCTTTGAGTCTTACTCAACTTCAAACCTTGCAACACAGGCAAGAACCCTTTCTTTGACTGATCCATTTTGAACTTCTTCAGAACTTTGTCAAGGTATGTGCTTTGTGAAAGTCCTATTAAGCGTCTCGATCTATCCCTATAGATCTTGATGCCCAATATATAAGCAGCTTCACCGAGGTCTTTCATTGAAAAATTCTTATTCAAGTATCCTTTTATGCTATCCAGAAATTCTATATCATTTCCAATCAGCAATATGTCATCCACATATAATATCAGAAATGCTACAGAGCTCCCACTCACTTTCTTGTAAATACAGGCTTCACCATAAGTCTGTATAAAACCATATGCTTTGATCACCTCATCAAAGCGTATATTCCAACTCCGAGATGCTAGCACCAGTCCATAGATGGATCGCTGGAGCTTGCACACTTTGTTTGCACCTTTAGGATCGACAAAACCTTCTGGTTGCATCATATACAACTCTTCTTTAAGAAATTCGTTAAGGAATGCAGTTTTGATGTCCATTTGCCAGATTTCATAATCATAAAATGCGACAATTGCTAACATGATTCGGATAGATTATACATCGCTACGGGTGAGAAAGTCTCATCGTAGTCAACCCCTTGAACTTGTCGAAAACCTTCTGCGACAAGTCGAGCTTTGTAGACAGTGATATTACCATCAGCGTCCGTCTTCCTCTTGAAGATCCTGAAGGAAATATGCCCTAGAGGCAATAATAAAGTTGTTATTTATATTTCCTTATATCATGATAAATGTTTATTATTCATGCTGGAATTGTATTAACCAGAAACTTGATACATGTGTGAATACATAGACAAAACAAAGTGTCCCTAGTATGCCTCTACTTGACTAGCTCGTTGATCAAAGATGGTTAAGTTTCCTAACCATAGACATGTGTTGTCATTTGATAAACGGGATCACATCATTAGGAGAATGATGTGATGGACGAGACCCATCCGTTAGCATAGCATTATGATCGTCAAGTTTATTGCTGTTGCTTTCTTCATGACTTATACATATTCCTCTGACTATGAGATTATGCAACTCCCGAATATCGGAGGAACACTTTGTGTGCTATCAAACATCACAACGTAACTGGGTGATTATAAAGATGCTCTACAGGTGTCTCCGAAGGTGTTTGTTGGGTTGTCATAGATCAAGATTAGGATTTGTCACTCCGTGTATCAGAGAGGTATCTCTGGGCCCTCTCGGTAATGCACATCACTATAAGCCTTGCAAGCAATGTGACTAATGAGTTAGTTACGGGATGATGCATTACGGAACGAGTAAAGAGACTTGCCAGTAACGAGATTGAACTAGGTATGATGATACCGACGATCGATTCTCGGGCAAGTAACATACCGATGACAAAGGGAATAACATATGTTGTTATGCGGTTTGACCGATAAAGATCTTCGTAGAATATGTAGGAGCCAATATGAGCATCCAGGTTCTGCTATTGGTTATTTACCGGAGATGTGTCTCGGTCATGTCTACATAGTTCTCGAACCCGTAGGGTCCGCATGCTTAACGTTCGATGACGATTTGTATTATGAATTATGTGATTTGATGACGGAAGATAGTTCGGAGTCCCGGATGAGATCACGGACATGATGAGGAGTCTCGAAATGGTCGGGAGGTAAAGATCGATATATTGGAAGGCTATATTTGGACATCGGAAAGGTTCCGAGTGATTCGGGTATTTTTTGGAGTACCGGAGAGTTACGGGAATTCGCCGGGGGAAGTAGTGGGCCTTAATGGGCCATACGGGAAAGGAGAGAAGGGCCTCAAGGGGTGGCCACGCGCCCCCCCATGGGCTGGTCCGAATTGGACTAGGAGGGGGCGGTGCCCCCCTCCTTCCTTCTCCCCTCTTCCTCCTTCCCTCCTTCTCCTACTAGGAATAGGAAAGAGGAGGGGAATCCTACTTGGACTGGGGAGTCCTAGTAGGATTCCCCACACCTGGCGCGCCCCCCTTGGGCCGGCCACCTCTTCCCTCCCCTCCTTTATATACGTGGCCAGGGGGCACCCCAATAGCACATCAAAGTTTCTCTTAGCCGTGTGCGGTGCCCCCCTCCACAGTTACACACCTCGGTCATATCGTCGTAGTGCTTAGGCGAAGCCCTGCGCCGGTAACTTCATCATCACCGTCGCCACGCCGTCGTGCTGACGGAACTCTCCCTTGGCCTCAACTGGATCAAGTGTACAAGGGACGTCATCGAGCTGAACGTGTGCTGAACATGGAGGTGCCGTACGTTCGGTGCTAGGATCGGTCGGATCGTGAAGACGTATGACTACATCAACCGCGTTGATAAACGCTTCCGCTTTCGGTCTACGAGGGTACGTGGACACACTCTCCCCGCTCATTGCTATGCATCTCCTAGATAGATCTTGCGTGATCGTAGGATTTTTTTTTGAAATACTACGTTCTCCAACAGATCCATTTATTTTCAATGGCTTGCCGATCATCGGGCAAGTCCACCAAAGTCCACACTTTGTTCTCATACATGGATCCTATCTCTGATTTCATGGCCTCAAGCCATTTGTCAGAATCTGGGCTCATCATAGCTTCTTCATAGTTCGTAGGTTCATCGTTGTCTAACAACATGACTTCCATGACAGGATTATCGTACCACTCTGGTGCGGTACGTGTTCTGGTCGACCTACGAGGTTCAGTAGTAACTTGATCCGAAGTTTCATGATCATTATCATTAGCTTCCTCTCTAGTTGGTGTAGGCATCAGGGGAACATTTTTCTCTGATGTGCTACTTTCCAATTTAAGAGAAGGTATAATTACCTCATCAAGTTCTACTTTCCTCCAACTCACTTCTTTCGAGAGAAACTCCTTCTCTAGAAATGACCCATTCTTAGCAACAAAGATTTTACCTTCGGATCTGTGGTAGAAGGTGTACCCAATAGTTTCTTTAGGGTATCCTATGAAGACGCACTTCTTTGATTTGGGTTCGAGCTTATCAGGCTGAAGCCTTTTGATATAAGTGTCGCATCCCCAAACTTTAAGAAACGACAGCTTAGGTTTCTTGCCAAACCATAGTTCATACGGTGTCGTCTCAACAGATTTAGACGGTGCCCTATTTAACGTGAATGCAGCAGTCTCTAATGCATAACCCCAAAACGATAAAGGCAAATCGGTAAGAGACATCATAGAACGCACCATATCT
The DNA here is from genome assembly GCA_011799875.1 of Thinopyrum elongatum. Taxonomy (NCBI): domain Eukaryota; kingdom Viridiplantae; phylum Streptophyta; class Magnoliopsida; order Poales; family Poaceae; genus Thinopyrum; species Thinopyrum elongatum. Next base: position 121,410,192 of record CM022303.1, on the reverse strand, counting down.
AATAAAGTACGGTTATGACGTTCGGACACACCATTACGCTGTGGTGTTCCAGGTGGCACTACTAGGGATAACCCTAGCAGTAGCGCTGGATTTATAGCTATCAGTAGCGCTTGTACAAGCGCTACCACTAAGGCGCTACAGCTAACTACCTGTTAGCTGTAGCACTCGGTCTGGAACAACGCTACTGATAATAGTAAGTAGCCGTAGCATTTCTTATGATAAGCGCTACTGCTAAATTTTCCTGTATTTTTGAAAATGCAGCTTATTGTCGCTGTATTTGTATAGGTTTTATATACAGTACTTTCATCATATGATTTTATGACCATGATTAGTTATTATATATAACAGTGGTGAAATGAACGTGGATTAGATTCAAGTGGAGGCAACATGTGGTGCATGTCCATCGAAAGTACTACTAATTCAAACTTGATCCATGTTCATTTCACCCACTGATATATATAATAACTCATCATGCTCATATAACAACTTAGCATCATGCATCATCATAATAATAAATAACTCATCATTGTTATCATAATAACAAGTCCTACTCATCATCATCATACAACTTCTACTCGTTATCATAATAACAAGCCATACTCATCGTCATCATAGTCATCTAACGAACCCTACTTAATTGTTCTTAGCACATGATCATGAGTATTAGCTAGGACCTACTACCCTCTCTAAGGTAAAATAGCCTAAAACAAGATAGGCCCTGACTCTCCATTATGGAGAATGGAGATTATCCTGTCTCCAATTCTTGCGCTTCGCACAATGTTGCTTCCAAGTAGCTCCCTACGATTGTCCATACATTTTTTCCAATCTTTGATTGTCATGTCTTCATCGGTTTTAGAAATCTGGTACGAACAGCAGTGAAGCCTAGGATGACCTGGCCGTAAGCTCATAACATCAAGGCGACCTTTCGGAAGCATCAGATCAGGCACACAATCCTTCGGGATTTTCTGTTGAAAAACATAGTAATAACTTCGTAGTTAGCAATGTAGTTTAGCTTTAGAAGAATTTATGCAAAAGATGCACGGATGTCGTAATAGTAAAAAATCTTACCATGCCATCTCCATGGATATTACCGTAGTTCAACACGTGCACTAGTGGCACGTATTGACCATAATGTGCAGGAGTTTGATAATTGATATTGTAATTCTCAACATCATTAATAAATGAGATAAGATGATCTTTCTCCTGATAAGTTAATTCTACGCCATCAGTGTAGTAGGTTTTGTCTACCATCTTCCATACATTTTTTGAAAAATGAAAATAAGCTGTTAACGGAAATAAGTTGTCAACTATTTTGAAATAAACAATATAAATTACTTAATAAATATGTTTGAGAAACTCACATAGAGGTAGAAGTGGAAGCGTATCAACAAGGACCCAAATGCCATCGTCATGATCACCAAGATCGAAGGTGACATACATACCCTCCTGAAAATCATATGCCTTGCACAGTGCTTCCCAATTCGAGCAACCAAAATGGGTTACGCTCTCTGAATTGTATAGCTTTACAGCAAAATCATAACCATGATGGGTCCTGAGATGAATTATCTGTGTCTCCATATTTTCATGATCTTCGAAATCCAGATGCTCCAAGACATAGCGTCTTGCATGGCATGGGATAAGCTAGTCGAATTGTAAAAGACGAAAATTACACGTTGAAGAAGCATAAGTCATGCTTAATTACGAAAAAAGACTTGTCGTTGCGTACTGTTTCAACACCGAAGGTCTCATCGAGCTTAACATTGAAGCACCGACCGTCTACCAGGTGAGGCCTGTCGCACAGACCCCGGTCCTATCGTCGTCATCAGACATTTCCTATGTCCATAATTCAAAGATTAAACTTGTAAAATTCGATATATGTACTACAAAAACTAAATTAGATCATTATTATTCATCACGGGTTGACTGTCGGTCTGTCGAGACTTTTCTTGAAAATTGTCATCTCATCTCATGTGGTGTATATGGTGGACACTCCCTCACTGATTTTTCGACCGTCGGTGATGGTCGTTACTCCTCCTTCCCCTAGTGCATAACAAAGGTCTAGCACAAGGAGAAGAAGGAGAAATGAGCCCCACGACAACAGTCAGGATTCTTCGTCCTCTCTCATATATGGTGGACACTCCCTCACTGATTTTTCGACCGTCGGGATCCTTCTTCTCTCGACAGACTTAAAGTCAACCCGAAATGTCGTTTAATTATCTTTCTAGAAAATCCGGGCGACTTGATATTTCCTACATATTCTAGCACTAGTCATGCCAAAATTCACGGAATAATCTGGCATGACCTTTGCTAGAAAGAACATATCGAGCGCCTGAAATTTGCCGGAATGGAAACTAATCAACACTCCGGCAAAACATAGGCCATTTGGAGGTGTTTGGCTGGTCATCACATTGTCACAGCTACTCATCTACTACTCTAGTACATCTATCAAAACATCTACATCATCATCGACATGGGGATTTGGCTGGTCTCACCTCGAGGTCGGAGGGGGTTGGTGACGGGGACGACGGCGGCCGGGATGATGCAGGGGCTCCTTGATTTCTACAAAAACAAAATATAAACAAAAAAATTATTAGGACTTAGTGAAATCATATGTCTAAAACAGAAACCAAATTTGTAAAACCTAGTTCTAACCCTAATAATTTGTAAAACCTTGTTCTAACCCTAAAAATTGAAAAGACCTATACATTTACTAAAAATACCCTAGTTCTAGCCCTAACATCTATCCATCCATCCATCTATCTATATATCCATTAATATATCCATCCATCCATTTGTCTATTGATGTCTACTACACAACTTGTTCTTGTAGACTCGTGTTGGGCCTCCAAGCGTAGAGTTTTGTAGGACAGTAGCAAATTTCCCTCAAGTGGATGACCTCAGGTTTATTAATCAGTGGGAGGCGTAGGATGAAGATGGTCTCTCTCAAACAACCCTGCAACCAAATAATAAAAAGTCTCTTGTGTAACCCAACAAACCCAATACAATGGCAAATTGTATAGGTGCACTAGTTCGGCGAAGAGATGGTGATAAAAGTGTAATATGGATGGTAGAAATATATTTTTGTAATCTGAAAATAAAAAAACAGCAAGGTAGCAATTGGTAAAATGGAGCACAAAGGGTATTGCAATGCTTGAAAACAAGGCCTAGGGTCCGTACTTTCGTTAGTGCAATTTCTCAACAATGCTAATCTAATTGGATCATATAACCATCCCTCAACGTGTGATGAAGAATCACTCCAAAGTTCTTATCTAGCGGAGAACATAAGAAGAAATTGTTTGTATGGTACGAAACCACCTTAAAGTTATTCTTTCCGTTCGATCTATTCAAGAGTTCGTACTAAAATAACACAAAGTTATTCTTTCCGTTCGATCTATCCAAGAGTTCGTACTAAAATAACACCATATGATACGCATCAACCAACTCTAATGTCACCTAGATACTCCAGTGTCACCACAAGTATCCATGAGTTAATTATACAATATGCATCAAACAATTTCAGATTCATAATACTCAATCCAACACAAAGAACCTCAAAGAGTGCCCCAAGATTTCTACCAGAGAAACAAGGACAAAAATGTGCATCAACCCCTATGCATAGATTACCCCAATGTCACCTCAGGAATCCGCGAGTTGAGTGCCAAAACATATATCAAGTGAATCAATATAATGCCCTATTGTCACCACGGGTATTCATATGCAAGACATATATCAAGTGCTCTCAAATCCATAAAAATATTCAATCCGATAAGAAAAAAATCTCAAAGGGAAAACTCAATTCATCACAACAAGATAGAGAGGGAGAAACACCATATGATCCAACTATATTAACAAAGCCCGCGATATATCAAGATCGTGGCATCTCAAGAACACAAGAGAGAGAGAGAGAGAGATTAAACACATAGCTACAGGTACAAACCCTCAGCCCCGAGGGTGGACTACTCCCACCTCATCATGGTGGCCGCCGGGATGATGAAGATGGCCACCGGTGATGATTTCCCCCTCCGGCAGGGTGCCAGAATAGGGTCTAGATTGGTTTTTCGTGGCTACAGAGGCTTGCGGCGGCGGAACTTCTGATCTAGGCTTACCCCTGGGTTTTTGGAATATTTGGCAATTTATAGGGCAAAGAGGCGGTGCGGGAGGCCACTGATGTGGGCACAACCCACTTGGGCGCACCTGGGCCCCCAGGCGTGCCCTGGTGGGTTGTGCTCTCCTCGGAGCTCCCCTCTGGTACTTCTTTGGCCCACCGGGTGTATTTTGGTCCAGAAAAAATCTTCAAAAAGTTTTGTTGCATTTGGACTCCGTTTGGTATTGATTTTCTGCGATGTAAAAAACAAGCAAAAAATAGCAATTGGCACTGGGCACTATGTCAATAGGTTAGTCCCAAAAATGATATAAAGTTGCTATAAAATGATTGTAAAACATCCAAGAATGATAATATAACAGCATGAATACTTCATAAATTATAGATACATTGGGGACGTATCAGCATCCCCAAGCTTAATTCCTACTCGTCCTCGAGTAGGTAAATGATAAAAGAAATAATTTATGAAGTGTGAATGCTAGCAAAATGCATAAGTTTGATCAATGATAATTTCAATCACTTTTTCTAGCATCATAACAACAACTCTTTCTCATAAAACTTATCATGATAAAGTAGCAATTGAAAACGGAATTTTTGTTGTGGAAAGCTACCTATCATATTCATCATATACTCTTTCTTTTGTAGCATGGGCATTTGGATTTGAATGATTCAAAGCAATAGTCTATAATTTGACATGAAGACATCAATACTCAAGCATATCAACAAGCAACCATGTCTTTCAAATACTAACACTAAAGAAAGTTATCCCTAGCCCATCTTGCTCAATCATTGATCCATTCGCAAAACACACTCGCATATTAGCTACATCCAATGCTCAAGTACGATCATAGTGCCCCTTATTTGGTGCTTTATAAGAGAAGATGGAGACTCAAATGAAAATAAAAATTGCATCAAGTAAATAGATAGGCCCTTCGCAGAGGGAAGTAGGGATTTGTAGAGGTGCTAGAGCTCAAAGCTTAAATTGAGAGATAAAATTTTTGGGAGGTATACTTTTCCCGTCAACGAAAACGACCGAGTAATTCCCAACACTTTCAATGCTAGATATATCATAGGCGGTTCCCAAACAGAAAATAAAGTTTATTCCTTTTTCCACCATTCTTTCACGATCCATGGCTAGCCATATCCACGGGTGCCCTCCATACTAACACTTTCCATGGAATTTATTATTTGACAACATAAAGTAAATTCATTTTTCATTTCGGGACTGGGCATCCCTAATACCTTTGCCGTACTCTCGTGCAATGACAAGAGAATAAACACTCATCTTGAGAATAACACATCTAGCATGGAAAATATTGGCCACCCCCTGCCGCTTCATGAGCGGTACGAGCACACAAAAAGGAAATCATTTTGAAAATTTAGAGATGGCACATACAAATTTGCTTAGAACGGCATGGAAATACCGCATATAGGTAGGTATGGTGGACTCATTTGGCACAACTTTGGGTTTAAGAATTTGGATGCACAAGTTGTATTCCCACTTAGTACAAACGGAGGCTAGCAAATAGATTGAGAAGCAACCAACCAAGAAATGAAAATTCACATAAACGAGCATTGAGCATAACTAACACCGAATAATGCACCACAAGTAGGATGTAATTTCATTGCATAATTATTGACTTTCGTGCTTGCATAGGGAATCACAAACCTTAACACCAATATTCTTACTAAAGCATAATTATTCACCAACATGACTCACATATTATTATCTCCATATCGCAAAACTATTGCTAGGAATCAAACTTATCATATCCAGTGATCTACATGAAAGTTTTTATTATATTCTTCTTGAATATCCATTACTTTGGGACTAAATTTATGTATTACCATTGCTACTAATAAGCTCTCAAATAAATTTAAGTGAAGCATGAGAGCTTAAGTATTTCTTCAAAATTTTCAACTCTCAAAATAATCTAAGTGAAGCATGAGAGTAAATGACAAACTACTCCAAAAAGATACAAGTGAAGATCAAATGAGTAGTTAAGTAAATGGGTAGCTAATTGAGGACTCTCTCTTATTTAAAACTTTCAGATCTAAGTATTTTATTAAAACAGCAAGCAAAACAAAATAAAATAAAATGATGCTCCAAGCAAAACACATATCATGTGACGAATGAAAATATAGCTCCAAGTGAGGTTACCGATAATGTTGGAGACGAAAGAGGGGATGCCTTCCGGGGCATCCCCAAGCTTAGTTGCCTGGATATTCCTTGAATATTACCTTGGGGTGCCTTGGGCATCCCCAAGCTTAGGGTCTTGTCACTCCTTTTTCTCCTCATATCGATATCTCACCCAAAACTTGAAAACTTCAATCACACAAAACTTAACGGAACTTCGTGAGATGTGTTAGTATGATAAAGACAAATCATTCACTTTGGTACTGTCAAGATAAGATTCATAATTGTTCTCACACAATGCTTACTGTACTCTACAATTTCCACAATTTATATTAAGCAATATAAGCCATAGATACCATAAAACAAGCAAGCTATGCATTGAAAACAGAATCTGTCAAAAACAGAACAGTACGTAAAGATATGAATTAAGGTCATACTTATGTAACTCCAAAAATTCTGAAAAATTAGGGAAACGTAGAAAATTTGTATACACATTAACTGTAAAAAATTCAGAAGTTTTCCACGTTAAAGTAAAATACAGGAATTTCTGCACTGGATGCAAAAGTTTCTGTTTTTGCACAGAATCAAGTCAACTATCATCCACACTATCCCAAAGGCTTTACTTGGCACTTTATTGAAACAAAAGCTATAAAAAAAGATCACTACAGTATCCTGACCATGTGAACACACAAAAATAGTAGGTAAAAGTGTTTGGTTGTCTCCCAACAAGCGCTTTTCTTTAATGCCTTTTAGCTAGGCCTGATGATTTCAATGATGCTCGCATAAAAGATAAGAATTGAAACTCAAAGAGAGCATCATGAAGCATATGACTAGCACATTTAAGTCTAACCCACTTCCTATGCATAGGGATTTTGTGAGCAAACAACTTATGGGAACAAGAATCAACTAGCATAGGAAGGCAAAACAAGCAAAAGTTCAAGATTTTCAACACATAGAGAGGAAACTTGATATTATTGAGATATATAAAAGCATAAATTCCTCTCTCATAATAATTTTCAGTAGCATCATGAATGAATTCAACAATATGGCTATCACATAAAGCATTATTTTCAGGATCCACATGCATAAAAAAATTATTACTCTCCACATAAGCAAATTTATTCTCATGAATAGTAGTGGGAGCAAACTAAACAAAATAACTATCATGAGATTGAAAATTAAAATCATGATGACAAGTTTCATGGTTATAATTATTCAATATAGCATACATGTCATCACCATAATCATCAAAGATAGCAACTTTGTTCTCATAGTCAATTGAAACCTCTTCCAAAATAGTGGATTCATCACAAAATAAAGTCGTGACCTCTCCAAATCCACTTTCATAATTATTATAAGATTCAACACCCTCCAAAATAGTGGGATAATTAGTACCTAGAGTTGACACTCTTCCAAACCCACTTTCATAAATATAATCATCATAAATAGGAGGCATGCTTTCATCATAATAAATTTTCTCATCAAAACATGGGGGACTAAAAATATCATCTTCATCACATATAGCATCCCCAAGCTTATGGCTTTGCATATCACTAGCATCATGGGTATTCAAAGAGTTCATACCAACAACAATGCAATCATGCTCATGATTCAAAGATTTTTTGTCAAACATTTTATAGAATTCTTCCATTATCAATTGAGCACAATTTTCCTTTCCATCATTTTCACAAAAGACATTATAAAGATGAACAATATGATGCAACCTCAATTCCATTTTTTTTGTAGTTTTGTTTTATAAACAAAACTAGTGATAAAACAAGAACTAAAAGATTCGATCGCAAGATCTAAAGATATACCTTCAAGCACTCACCTCCCCGGCAACGGCGCCAGAAAAGAGCTTGATGTCTACTACACAACTTGTTCTTGTAGACTCGTGTTGGGCCTCCAAGCGCAGAGTTTTGTAGGACAGTAGCAAATTTCCCTCAAGTGGATGACCTAAGGTTTATCAATCCGTGGGAGGCGTAGGATGTAGATGGTCTCTCTCAAACAACCCTGCAACCAAATAATAAAAAGTCTCTTGTGTCCCCAACACACCCAATACAATGGCAAATTGTATAGGTGCACTAGTTCGGCAAAGAGATGGTGATAAAAGTGTAATATGGATGGTAGAAATATATTTTTGTTATCTGAAAATAAAAAAACAGCAAGGTAGAAATTGGTAAAATGGAGCACAAACGGCATTGCAATGCTTGAAAACAAGGCCTAGGGTCCGTACTTTTGTTAGTGCAATCTCTCAACAATGCTAATCTAATTGGATCATATAACCATCCCTCAACGTGCGATGAGGAATCACTCCAAAGTTCTTATCTAGCAGTGAACATAAAAAGAAATTATTTGTAGGGTACGAAACCACCTTAAAGTTATTCTTTCTGTTCGATCTATTCAAGAGTTCGTACTAAAATAACACAAAGTTATTCTTTCCGTTCGATCTATCCAAGAGTTCGTACTAAAATAACACCATATGATACGCATCAACCAACTCTAATGTCACCTAGATACTCCAATGTCACCACAAGTATCCATGAGTTAATTATACGATACACATCAAACAATTTCAGATTCATAATACTCAATCCAACACAAAGAACCTCAAAGAGTGCCCCAAGATTTCTACCAGAGAAACAAGGACAAAAACATGCATCAACCCCTATGCATAGATTACCCCAATGTCACCTCGGGAATCCGAGAGTTGAGTGCCAAAACATATATCAAGTGAATCAATATAATACCCCATTGTCACCATGGGTATTCATATGCAAGACATATATCAAGTGCTCTCAAATCCATAAAAATATTCAATCTGATAAGAACAAAATCTCAAAGGGAAAACTCAATTCATCACAACAATATAGAGAGGGAGAAAAACCATATGATCCAACTATATTAACAAAGCCCGCGATATATCAAGATCGTCCCATCTCAAGAACACGAGAGAGAGAGAAAGATTAAACACATAGCTACTGGTACAAACCCTCAGCCCCGAGGGTGGACTATTCCCTCCTCATCATGGTGGCCGCCGGGATGATGAAGATGGCCACCGGTGATGATTTCCCCCACCGGCAGGGTGCCGAAATAGGGTCTAGATTGGTTTTTCGTGGCTACAGAGGCTTGCAGCGGCGGAACTTCTGATCCAGGGTTACCCCAGGGTTTTTGGAATATTTGGAAATTTATAGGGCGAAGAGGCGGTGCGAGAGGCCACCGAGGTGGGCACAACCCACCTGGGCGCGTCTGGGCCCCCAGGCGCGCCCTGGTGGGTTGTGCTCTCCTCGGAGCTCCCCTCTGGTACTTCTTTGGCCCACCGGGTGTCTTCTGGTCCAGAAAAAATCTCCAAAAAGTTTCATTGCGTTTGGACTCCGTTTGGTATTGATTTTCTGCGATGTAAAAAATAAGCAAAAAACAGCAACTGGCACTGGGCACTATGTCAATAGGTTAGTCCCAAAAATGATATAAAGTTGCTATAAAATGATTGTAAAACATCCAAGAATGATAATATAACAACATGAATACTTCATAAATTATAGATACGTTGGAGACGTATCATATATCTATACAATATATCAAAAATACCATAGTTCTAACCATCTATCTATTCATCTATCTATCTATCCATTCATCTATCTATCTATCTGTGTATGCATGCAGTGCAGGAGGGATCGGAGGGAGGGAGAGGGCTGGGAGGGAGAGAGGGATGGAGGGAGCAGGGAGGGAGAAGGGCGAGGGACGATGGAGGGAGAGGCGGCAGGGGACGATGGAGGGAGAGGGGGAGGTCGCAGGGAGGGAGGGAGAAGGGAGGGATGGAAGGAGAAGGGAGGGAGACGGCATACCGAGCGGCGGCAGCGGGCGGCGGCAGGACGATGAGAGTGTGTGTGGGGAGTGTTCGGGCCGGCGCGCGGGGGGAGGATAAGGTATCAATAACAGTAGCGCTGGCTGCCCGCCCAGTGCTACTGCTAAGTCCCTAATAGTAGCGCTGGTCTCAGCCAACCGCTACTACTACGTGTAGCCCCTGCCAGTGGCCATGGGACCACTTAGCAGTAGCGCTGCCGGGTGGCCCAGCGCTACTGATACTTTGTTACCTATAGCGCTTTCTGCTGCCCAGCGCTACTACTAAGTGTGAGTAGCGCTGGCCACGGAACCAGCGCTACTACTGATGTCCTACCTATAAGTATTTCCCTAGTAGTGTGGCGTGAGTTGTGAAACAATTCCACATTGTCTTAAATGAAGGCCAAACTCGTAACTCAAATATTCGCCTCCGCGATCAGATCGTAGAAAATTAATTTTCTTGTTACGATGATTCTCCACTTCACTCTAAAATTCTTTGGACTTTTCAAATGTTTCAGAGTTGTGTTTCATCAAGTAGATATACCCATACCTACTCAAATCATCTGTGAAGGTTAGAAAATAACGATACCCGCCGTGTGCCTCAACACTCATCGGACCGCATACATCGGTATGTATTATTTCCAATAAGTCATTAGCTCGCTCCATTGTTCCGGAGAACAGAGTTTTAGTCATCTTACCCATGAGGCATGGTTCGCAAGTATCAAATGATTCATAATCAAGTGATTCCAAAAGTCCATCCGCATGGAGTTTCTTCATGCGCTTTACACCAATATGACCTAAACGGCAGTGCCACAAGTATGTTGCACTATCATTATCAACTTTGCATCTTTTGGCATCAATATTATGAATATGTGTATCACTACGACTGAGATTCAACAAGAACAAACCATTCATCAAAGGTGCATGACCATAAAAGATATTACTCATATAAATAGAACAACTATTATTCTCTGACTTAAATGAATAACCGTCTCGCAATAAACAAGATCCAGATATAATGTTCATGCTCAACGCTGGCACCAAATAACAATTATTGAGGTCTAAAACTAATCCCGAAGGTAGATGTAGAGATAGCGTGCCAACGGCAATCACATCAACCTTGGAACCATTCCCGACGCGCATCGTCACCTCGTCCTTAGTCAATCTTCGTTTATTCCATAGCTCCTATTTCGAGTTACTAATATAAGCAACCGAACCAGTATCAAATACCCAGGTGCTACTATGAGCATTAGCAAGGAACACATCAATAACATGTATATCAAATATAACTTTGTTCACTTTGCCATCCTTCTTATCCGCCAAGTATTTGGGGCAGTTCTGCTTCCAGTGACCATTACCCTTGCAGTAGAAGCACTCAGTCTCAGGCTCGGGTCCAGCTTTGGGCTTCTTCATGGGAGCGGAAACTTCCTTGTCATTCTTCTTAAAGTTCCCTTTCTTTCCCTTACCCTTTTTCTTGAAACTAGTGGTCTTGTTAACCATCAACACTTGATGCTCTTTCTTGATTTCTACCTCCGCCGATTTCAGCATCGCGAAGAGCTCGGGAATCGTTTTCGTCATCCCTTGCATATTATAGTTCATCATGAAGCCTTTGTAGCTTGGTGGCAGTGACTAAAGAACTCTATCAATAACACTCTCAACTGGAAGATTAATTCCTAGTTGAGTCAAGTGGATATGATACCCATACATTTTGAGTATGTGTTCACTAACATAACTGTTCTCCTCCATCTTACAGCTATAGAACTTCTTGGAGACTTCGTATCTCTCAACCCGGGCATTAGCTTGAAATATCAACTTCAGCTCTTGGAACATCTCATATGCTCCGTGGCGTTCAAAACGTCTTTGAAGTCCCGGTTCTAGGCCGTAAAGCATGGCAAACTGAACTATTGAGTAGTCATCAGATCGAGCCTGCCAGACATTCATAACATCTGCAGTAGCTCCTGCAGCAGGTCTGTCACCTAGCGGTGCATCAAGGACATAATTCTTTTGTGCAGCAATGAGGATAATCCTCAAGTTACGGACCTAGTTCGTGTAGTTGCTACCATCATCTTTCAACTTAGCTTTCTCTAGGAACGCATTAAAATTCAAGGGAACGGTAGCACGGGCCATTGATCTATAACATAGATATGACAATACTATCAGGACTAAGTTCATGATAAATTAAGTTCAATTAATCAAATTACTAATGAACACCTACTTAAATTAACATCCCTCAAGTTATCTAAGTGATACATGATCCAAATCAACTAACCCATGTCTGATCATCACGTGAGATGGGGTAGTCATCAATGGTGAACATCTCTATGTTGATCATATCTACTATATGACTCACATTCGACCTTTCGGTCTCCGGTGTTCCGAGACCATGTCTGTACATGCTAGGCTCGTCAAGTTTAACCCAAGTATTCTGCTTGTACAAAACTGCTTACACCCGTTATATGTGAACGTAGAGTCTATCACACCCGATCATCATGAGGTGCTTCGAAACGACGAACTTTAGCAATGGTGCATACTCAGGGAGAACACTTTTATCTTGAAATTAAGTGAACGGATCATCTTATAATGCTGCCGTCGTTCTAAGCAAAATAAGATGCATAAAGGATAAACATCACATGCAATCAAAATATGTGACATGATATGGCCATCATCATCTTGTGCTTTTGATCTTCATCTCCAAAGCAACATCATGATCTCCATCGTCACCGGCTCGACACCTTGATCTCCATTCGTTGCGTCAGGGTCGTCTCGCCAACTATTGCTTCTACAACTATTGCTAACACATAGCGATAAAGTAAAGCAATTACATGGCACTTAATGATTGACACGCGGGTCATACAATAATTAAAAGACAACCCTAAGGCTTCTACCGGTTGTCGATATTACAAAACATGATCATCTCATACAACAATGTATATCACATCACGTCTTGACCATATCACATTACAACATGCCCTGCAAAAACAAGTTATACATCCTCTACTTTGTTGTTGCAAGTTTTACGTGGCTGCTACGGGCAACTAGCAAGAACCGTTCTTACCTATGCAAAAACACAACGGTGTTTATCAAGTTTGCTATTTTAACCTTCTGCAAGGACCGGCCGTAGTCAAATTCGATTCAACTGAAGTAAGGGAAACAGACACCCGCCAGCCACCTTTATGCAAAACAAGTTGCATGTTAGTTGGTGGAACCGGTCTCAAGTACGTGGACATGTAAGGTTGGTCCGGGCCGCTTCATCCCACAATACCGCCGAATCAAAATAAGACGTTGGTGGTAAGCAGCATGAACATCACCGCCCATAACTCCTTTGTGTTCTACTCATGCATATCATCTACGCATAGACCTCGCTCATGATGCCACTGTTGGGGAATATTGCATGAAAAACAAAAAAAATTCTAAGCACACGCAAGATCTATCCATGGAGATGCATAGCTATGAGAGGGGGCTTCATACCCTTGAAGATCACTAAGCGGAAGCGTTTATCAACGTGGTTGATGTAGTCGTACACCTTCATGATCCGTCCCGATCAAGTACCGAACGTACGGCACCTCCGTGTTTAGCACACGTTCAGCTCGATGACGTCCTCGCCTTCTCGATCCAGCAAGAGAGGCGAAGTAGTAGATGAGATCCGGTAGCACGACGGTGTGGTGATGGTGGTGGTGTGCTACTTCTTGAGCTTGCGTTGGTTTTTCCCTTGAAGAGGAAAGGGTGATGCAACAAAGTAGAGATAAGTATTTCCCTCAGTTTGAGAACCAAGGTATCAATCCGGTAGGAGAAAATGCACAAATCACCGAATACCTGCACAAACAATCAAACAACTTGCACCCAACACGATAAAGGGGTTGTCAATCCCTTCACGGTTACTTGCAAAAGTGAGATGTGATAGATATAGATGAAACTAAATAAAAGATAAAGTAAATATTTTTGGTATTTTTGGTTTATAGATCGGAAAGTAAAAGATTGCAAAATAGTAGATCGGAAACTAATATAGTAGATTGGAAACTTATATGATGGAAAATAGTAGATCGGAAACTTATATGATGGAAAATAGACCCGGGAGCCATAGGTTTCACTAGAGGCTTCTCTCAAGATAGCAAATAATACGGTGGGTGAACAAATTACTGCCGAGCAGTTGATAGAAAAGCGCAAAGTTATGACGATATCTAAGGCAATGATCATGAATATAGGCATCATGTCCGTGTCAAGTAGACCGAAATGATTCTGCATCTACTACTATTACTCCACACATCGACTGACTCCTTCCTGCATCTAGAGTATTAAGTTCATGAAGAACAGAGTAACGCATTAAGTAAGATGACATGATGTAGAGGAATAAAATCAAGCAATATGATGTAAACCCCATCTTTTTATCCTCGATGGCAACAATACAATACGTGCCTTGCTGCCCCTACTGTCACTGGGAAAGGACACCGCAAGATTGAACCCAAAGCTAAGCACTTCTCCCATTGCAAGAAAAACCAATCTAGTTGGCCAAACCAAACCGATAGTTCGAAGAGAATTACAAAGATATCAAATCATGCATAAAAGAATTCAGAGAAGATTCAAATAATATTCATAGATAATCTGATCATAAATCCACAATTCATCGAATCTCGGTAAACACACCGCAAAAATGTATTACATCGAATAGATCTCCAAGAACATCGAGGAGAACATGGTATTGAGAATCAAAGAGAGAAAAGAAGCCATCTAGCTACTAGCTATGGACCCGTAGGTCTGAGATAAACTACTCACGCTTCATCGGAAGGGCAATAGGGTTGATGTAGAAGCCCTCCGTGATCGAATCCCCCTCCGGCAGGGTGCCGGAAAAGGTCCCTAGATGGGATCTCACGGGTACAGAAGGTTGCGGCGGTGGAAAAGTGTTTTCGTGGATGCTTCTAGTGGTTTGGGAACATATGTGAATATATAGGCGAAAGAATTAGGTCAGGAGGGTCACGGGGGGCCCACAAGGCAGGGGGCGCACCCTACCCCCCTGGGCGCGCCCTCCACCCTTGTGGCCGCCTCGTGGCTCCTTCGACTTCATCTCCAAGTCTCCTGGGTGTCTTCTGGTCCAAGAAAAATCATCGCGAAGATTTTATTCTGTTTGGACTCCGTTTGGTATTCCTTTTCCACGAAGCTAAAAAACAAGAAAAAAACAGAAACTGGCACTGGGCTCTAGGTTAATAGGTTAGTCCCAAAAATAATATAAAATAGCATATTAATGCATATAAAACATCCAAAACAGATAATATAATAGCATGGAACAATAAAAAATTATCGATACGTTGGAGACGTATCATGGTGAAGAACAATCTCCGCAGGGCTTTGCCAAGCACAACGGAAACTATGACGGAGGATAAACTAGGGGGGGGGGTAGGGTTGCCGGCACACGGCTTGGTGAATCTTGATGTGTCTTGGGTGCTAGCCCTGCCCCTCTATTTATATGTTGAGCCCTAGGGTCGTTTCTTGGAGAAAGAGCCTCCTCAAAGTCGGTTTAGCCCGCAAGGTAAGAGTCCTTCTCGGACTCCAGGACCAGACGCTAGGGTCCCTGGCGTCTGGCCCGTGGCCTTGGCAAAACTTCCTTTAGCACCTTCCTAAAGCCTCGTGGGCTTTACCCCTTGGACCAAATAAAGTGTTCCCGCACTAGAACATTTCGGGAAACATCCGAAATCCCTTCCGGTGAATTCCGGAACCATTCCGGAGACCAAACACTATTATCCCATATATTAATCTTTACCTCCGGACTATTCTGGAGCTCCTCGTCATGTCTGTGATCTCATCCAGGACTCTGAACAACATTCGATCACCAACATACATAACTCATATAATACTATATCATCAACGAACGTTAAGCGTGCGGTCCCTACTGGTTCGAGAATGATGTAGACATGACCGAGACGCTTCTCCAGTCAATAACCAATAGCGGGACCTAGATGCCCATATTGGTTCCTACATATTCTACGAAGATCTTTATTGGTCGAAACTTTATGACAACATACATAATTCCCTTTGTCTGTCGGTATGTTATTACTTGCCTAAGATTTGATCGTCGGTATCTCCATACCTAGTTCAATCTCGTTATCGGCAAGTCTCTTTACTCGTTCTATAATACATCATATCGTAACTAACTCCTTAGTCACTTTGCTTGCAAGCTTCTTGTGATGCTGCATTACCAAGAGGGCCCAGAGATACCTCTCCGTCATACGGAGTGACAAATCCCAATCTCGATTCACGCCAACTCAACAGACACCTTCGGAGATACCTGTAGAGAATCTTTATGATCACCCAGTCACATTGTGATGTTTGATTGCACGCAAGTATTCCTCCAGTATCCGGGAGTTGCATGATCTCATGGTCGAAGAAACATGTATTTGACATTAAGAAAGCAGTAGCAATAAACTAAACGATCATATGCTATGCTAACGGTTGGTCCTTGTCCATCACATCATTCTCCTAATGATGTGATCACGTTATCAAATGACAACTCATGTCTATGGTTAGGAAACCTTAACCATGTTTGATCAACGAGCTAGTCTAGTAGAGGCTCACTAGGGACACGGTATTTGTTTATGTATTCACACATGTATTTAAGTTTCTGGTCAATACAATTCTAGCATGAATAATAAACATTTATCATGAATAAGGAAATATAATCATAACATACCGACAGACAAAGGGATCGGTTTATGGGCTTTATGTTCCTTGCTTCTCTCACGTACAAGGCAGACAGGCTTTCAACAAAATAATCTCTACTCCTAATGGAGCAGTTGGTAGGATTGTATCCCGCACTTTCGTCCCTTTTTTTTGACTGATTTTTTTTGTCTCCTCCCACCTTCCTCTGGTTTTTTTCGTCCCTCCTCCCACCACCCTCTATTGGTTTTTTCGCTTCACCTGCCACATAACGAGAAAAAATCTAAACGGATCATACCTTTCCGTACGGGCCCCAGTTATTTAGTAATCTATTTATGTGAAAAATCAATCACGGTTGATCTCTAATCAATCTCTGAAAATCAAATTTAAATTAATCAATGTCTACTCCTAAAAGGGAAGTCTGCGGCAGTGATGGTACGGCGATACATCGTTCTTTTGTTTCCTTTCGTTCATTTTGTTCCATCGAATGATGGATCTCGATCGATGGTTTCCAAAGGTATCCTATCTCCCATTTTTTATCCTTCCTACAATTTTCTGCCAAAACGAACTCTAAAAAAAATCAGCCCACCCCACTCATTCATCCCCGTTTCATACGGATCCCCATGCACGATCTGTTAGGAGAAAGAGAACACAAGCGATCGATTCCGCCGCCGCCCCAAACTTACTCACCCTCCCTCTTCCTGATAGGAGCAGCAATGCGGGAGAGCCACGCGAAGCAGCACTGGAACGACACCGGCAGCAAAGCAGCAGGAGACCGATGACTCTATCCCATGGGATCGTTCATCTATCACCCTTTTTCTTTCTCCATATCGAAATCGAGATATAGAGCGGCGGATGTGTATGGCGGCATGGTTGGACAGCGACTGCGCGAGAGTGAAAGTGCAACTAATCCCCGGGTGGTTTTGGTAATTCATAACAACATATAGCTCATTGAACTAATATCCATTCAAGTTTAATATTTCAGAAAGTTCAATGTATGGTGATACGTCCATTTTGCACCATGTTTACCTACTGTTATTTATAATGTTTTTATGCATAATACTGCTTTTTGGAGTAATTCTAATGCCTTTTCTCTCATAATATGCAAGGTATACACAAAGAGGGAGAATTCCGGCAGCTGGAAATCTGGACCTGAAAAAGCTACGTCAGGCTACCTATTCTGCACAACTCCAAATGAGCGGAAACTTCACGAGGATTTTTTATGGAATAAATAAGAAATACTAGAGCAAATAACTACCGGAGGGGGGCCACCTGGTGAGCACAAGACACCAGGGCGCGCCAGGCCCCCCAGTCACGCCCTGGTGGGTTGTGCTCAGCCCAGCCCACCTCCGGTGCCCATCTTCTGGTATATAAGTCATTTTGACCTAGAAAAAATCAGGTGAGGACTTTCGGGACAAAGCGCTGCCGTCTCAAGGCGGAACTTGGGCAGGAGCACTTTTGCCCTCCGGCGGAGCGATTCCGCCGGAGGGGGAAATCATCGTCATCATCATCACCAACAACTCTCCCATCTTGGGGAGGGCAATCTCCATCAACATCTTCAACAGCACCATCTCCTCTCAAACCCTAGTTCATCTCCCGTGTTCAATCTTTGTACCGGAACTATAGATTGGTACTTGTGGGTGACTAGTAGTGTTGATTACATCTTGTAGTTGATTACTATATGGTTTATTTGGTGGAAGATTATATGTTCAGATCCATTATGCTATTTAATACCCCTCTGATCTTCAGCATGATTATCATTTGTGAGTAGTTACTTTTGTTCTTGAGGTCACGGGAGAAATCATGTTGCAAGTAATCATGTGAACTTGATATGTGTTCGATATTTTGATGATATGTATGTTGTGATTCCCTTAGTGGTGTCATGTGAACGTCGACTACATGACACTTCACCATATTTGGGCCTAAGGGAATGCATTGTGGAGTAATTATTAGATGATGGGTTGCGAGAGTGACAGAAGCTTAAACCCTAGTTTATGCACTATTCCGTAAGGGACCGATTGGATCCAAAAGTTTAATGCTATGGTTAGAATTTATTCTTAATACTTTTCTCGTAGTTGTGGATGCTTGCGAGGGGGTTAATCATAAATAGGAGGTTTGTTCAAGTAAGAACAACACCTAAGCACCGGTCCACCCACATACCAAATTATCAAAGTAGCGAACACGAATCGAACCAACATGATGAAAGTGACTAGATGAAATTCCCGTGTACCCTCAAGAACACTTTGCTTATCATAAGAGACCATTTTGGCCTGTCCTTTGTCTCAAAAGGATTGGGCTACCTTGATGCACTATTGTTACTACTATTGTTACTTGCTCATTACAAATTATCTTGCTATTAAACTACTCGCTACTTACAATTTCAGTGCTTGCAGACATTACCTTACTGAAAACCGCTTATCATTTCCTTCTGCTCCTCGTTGGGTTCGACACTCTTACTTATCGAAAGGACTACGATTGATCCCCTATACTTGTGGGTCATCAAGGCTCTTTTCTAGCGCCGTTGCCAGGGAGTGAAGCGCTCTTGGTAAGTGGAAATTGGTAAGGAAAAATTATTACTACGTGCTGAAATTTATTGTCACTTGTTACTATGGAGAGCAATCCTTTGAGGGGTTTGTTCGGGGTATCTTCACCTCGACCGGAACCACAATTAGATGCCCCTCAACCTACTGCACCTACTGAAAATATTGAATATGAAATTCCTTCGGGTATGATAGAACAACTGCTAGCTAATCCTTATGCAGGAGATGGTACCGAACATCCTGATATGCACTTGATATATGTGGATGAAATTTGTGGATTGTTTAAGCTTGCAGGTTTACCCGGAGATGAAGCTAAGAAGAAGGTTTTCCCTTTATCTTTGAAGGGAAAAGCATTGACATGGTATAGGCTATGCGATGATATTGGATCTTGGAATTGGAATCGGTTGAAATTGGAATTCCATCAAAAAAATTATCCTATGCATCTAGTTCATCGTGATCGGAATTATATATATAATTTTTGGCCTCGTGAAGGAGAAAGTATCGCTCTATCGTGGGGGAGGCTTAAGTCAATGTTATATTCATGCCCCAACCATGAGCTCTCAAGAGAAATTATTATTCAGAATTTTTATGCTCGACTTTCTCGTAATGATCAATCCATGCTCGATACTTCTTGTACTGGTTCCTTTATGAAGAAGACTATTGAATTCCGGTGGGATCTTTTAGAAAGAATTAAACGCAACTTTGAAGATTGGGAACTCGACGAAGGTAAAGAGTCAGGTATTGAGCTTAAGTTTGATTGTGTTAAATCTTTTAAGAATACCGATGCTTTTCAAAAGTTTAGCACTAAATATGGACTTGACTCTCAGATAGTAGCCTCCTTTTGTGAATCTTTTGCTACTCATGTTGATCTCCCTAAGGAGAAGTGGTTTAAATATCACCCACCTATTAAAGAAGAAATTAAAGAACCGGTAATAGCTAAAGATGAAACAATTATCTACAATGTTGACCCAGTTGTTCCTACTGCTTATATTGAAAACCCACCTTTCCCTGTCAGGATGAAGGAACATGCTAAAGTCTCAACTGTGGTCAATAAAAGTTATATTAGAACACCTAAACCAGCTGAACAAATCAAGGTAGACCCTAGTGTTGCTATGGTTAAGGATCTCTTGGTCGATAATATTGATGGGCATGTTATTTACTTCGTTGGTGAAGCTGCTAGAATTGCCAAACCCGATGGGAAAGATAAACATAGACCCGTTGTTGGCATGCCTGTTGTCTCAGTTAAAATAGGAGATCACTGTTATCATGGTTTATGTGACATAGGTGCTAGCGTAAGTGCTATTCCTTTTACCTTATATCAAGAAATTATGAATGACATAGCACCCGCTGAGATAGAAGATATAGATGTTACTATTAAACTTGCTAATAGAGACACTATCACACCACTTGGGATTGTTAGAGATGTTGAAGTCTTGTGTGGGAAAGTAAAATACCCTACTGATTTTCTTGTTCTTGGTTCCCCACAAGATGACTTTTGTCCCATCATCTTTGGTAGACCTTTCTTGAACACTGTTAATGCTAAAATAGATTATGAGAAACAAACTGTCGGTGTTAGCTTTGGTGATGAGTCTCATGAGTTTAATTTTTCTAAGTTTAGTAGAAAACCTCATAAGAAAGATTTGCCTAGTAAGGATGAAATTATTGGTCTTGCTTCTATTGCTGTACCTCCTACTGATCCTTTAGAGCAATATTTGCTAGATCATGAAAATGATTTGCATATGCATGAAAGAAATGAAATAGATAGAATCTTGTTCGAACAACAACCTCTGCTTAAACACAATCTGCCTATTGAAACTCTAGGAGGTCCTCCTCCACCTAAAGGTGATCCTGTGTTTGAATTAAAACAATTGCCAGACACTTTGAAATATGCTTATCTTGATGAGAAAAAGATATATCCTGTTATTATTAGTGCTAACCTTTCAGAACATGAAGAAGAAAGATTATTGAAAGTTCTAAGGAAGCACCGAGCTGCTATTGGATATACTCTTGATGATCTTAAGGGCATTGGTCCCACTCTATGTCAGCACAAAATTAATATGGAACCTGATGCTAAATCCGTTGTTGATCACCAACGTCGGTTAAATTCGAAGATGAAAGAAGTGGTAAGGACGGAAATATTGAAACTCCTCGAAGCAGGTATAATCTATCCTATAGCTGATAGTAGATGGGTAAGTCCTGTTCATTGTGTCCCTAAGAAGGGAGGTATTACTATTGTTCCTAATGATAAGAATGAACTTATTCCACAAAGAATTGTCACTGGCTATAGAATGGTAATTGATTTTAGAAAATTAAACAAAGCAACTAGAAAAGATCATTATCCTCTGCCTTTTATTGATCAAATGCTAGAAAGATTATCTAAGCACACACATTTTTGCTTCCTTGATGGATATTCTGGCTTTTCACAAATACCTGTTTCTCAGCCTGATCAAGAAGAGACCACTTTTACTTGTCCTTTTGGAACTTATGCTTATAGACGTATGCCTTTTGGTTTATGCAATGCACCTACTACCTTTCAAAGATGTATGACTGCTATATTCTCTAATTTTTGTGAAAAGATTGTTGAGGTTTTCATGGATGACTTTTCTGTTTATGGGAAGTCTTTTGATGATTGTTTAAGCAATCTTGATCGAGTTTTGCAGAGATGTGAGCAAACAAATCTTGTCTTGAATTGGGAGAAGTGCCACTTTATGGTTAATGAAGGTATTGTTTTGGGCCATAAAATTTCTGAAAGAGGTATTGAGGTGGACAAAGCCAAGGTTGATGTAATTGATAAAATGCCATGTCCTAAAGATATCAAAGGTATTCGTAGTTTCCTTGGTCATGCTGGTTTCTATAGGAGATTTATCAAAGACTTTTCTAAAATTTCTAGGCCTCTTACAAACCTTTTGCAAAAGGATATTCCTTTTGTTTTTGATGATGATTGTTTAGAAGCCTTCGAAACACTCAAGAAAGCCTTAATTACTGCACCTATTGTTCAACCACCTGATTCGAACTTGCCTTTTGAAATTATGTGTGATGCTAGTGATTATGCTGTTGGTGCTATTCTAGGACAAAGAGTTGATAAGAAACTAAATGTTATCCATTATGCTAGTAAAACTCTAGACAGTGCCCAACGAAATTATGCTACTACTGAAAAAGAATTTTTAGCAGTTGTGTTTGCTTGTGATAAATTTAGATCCTACATTGTTGATTCTAAAGTGACTGTTCACACCGATCATGCTGCTATAAAATATCTTATGGAAAAGAAAGATGCTAAACCTAGACTCATTAGGTGGGTTCTCTTGCTACAAGAATTTGACTTACATATCACTGATAGAAAAGGAGCTGAGAACCCCGTAGCTGATAACCTGTCTAGGCTTGAAAATATTCTTGATGACCCACAATCTATTAATGATAGCTTTCCTGATGAACAGTTAGCTTCAATAAATGTTTCTCATAACACTCCTTGGTATGCTGACTATGCTAATTATATTGTTGCTAAATACATACCACCTAGCTTCACATACCAACAAAAGAAAAAATTCTTCTATGATTTAAGACATTACTTTTGGGATGACCCACATCTTTATAAAGAAGGGGTAGATGGTATTATTAGATGTTGTGTACCTGAGCATGAACAGGAACAAATCCTACGGAAATGTCACTCCGAAGCTTATGGAGGACATCATGCGGGAGACAGAACTACTCATAAGGTACTGCAATCTAGGTTTTATTGGCCTACTCTCTTCAAGGATGCCCGTAAGTTTGTCTTATCTTGTGATGAATGTCAAAGAATAGGTAATATCGGTAAGCGTCAAGAAATGCCTATGAATTATTCTCTTGCTGTTGAACCATTTGATGTTTGGGGATTTGATTACATGGGACCTTTTCCTTCCTCTAATGGGTATACTCATATTTTGGTTGCTATTGATTATGTTACTAAGTGGGTAGAAGGTATTCCAACTAGTAGTGCTGATCACAACACCTCTATTAAAATGCTTAAGGAAGTTATTTTCCCAAGGTTTGGAGTCCCTAAATATTTAATGACTGATGGTGGTTCACACTTTATTCATGGTGCTTTCCGTAAAATGCTTGCCAAGTATGATGTTAACCATAGAATTGCATCACCCTATCATCCTTAGTCTAGTGGTCAAGTTGAACTTAGCAATAGAGAAATAAAATTAATTTTACAAAAGACTGTCAATAGGTTTCGAAAGAATTGGTCTAAGAAATTAGATGATGCACTTTGGGCTTATAGAACAACATATAAAAATCCTATGGGTATGTCTCCTTATAAAATGTTTTATGGAAAAGCTTGCCATTTGCCTCTTGAGTTAGAACATAAAGCATATTGGGCAATTAAAGAACTCAACTATGATTTCAAACTTGCTGGTGAAAAGAGGTTATTTGATATCAACTCATTAGATGAATGGAGAACCCAAGCTTATGAAAATGCCAAGTTATTTAAAGAAAAAGTTAAAAGATGGCATGATAAAAGAATCCAAAGGCGTGAGTTCAAAGTTGGAGAATATGTTCTTTTGTACAACTCTCGTTTCAGATTCTTTGCAGGAAAGCTCCTCTCCAAATGGGAAGGACCCTATGTTATCGAGGAGATTTATCGATCTGGAGCTATCAAAATAAATAATGCCGAAGGTACTAACCCAAAGGTTGTTAATGGGCAAAGAATAAAACATTATATCTCAGGTACGCCCATTAATGTTGAAAGTAATGTTATGCAAACCATGACACCGGAAGAACACATAAAAGAAACCTTCCGGAACACTCCAGAATCGTGAAAAAAGGGAGGTACGTGATACGGTAAGTAAACGGAATCCGAAAAATCTGCAAAAAATATTTTTTGTCAGTTTTGGAATATTTCAAAAATTAGGAAAATAAGAAACTATCAGGAAGGTGATCCTGGTGGGCACAAGACACCAAGGCGCGCCTAGCAGGTGGGTTGTGCCCACCTCGGGTACCTTCCGGACTCCGTTTTTCTTCCGTTTGCTTGTTTCCCAAGATAAAAAATCTTTATATACCCCCCGAACCTATTGACCTCTGTATCGTGGAGAAATCTTCTGTTTTCTTTTCTTGCTGTTTTCGGTCAGATCTGTTAAGCCAGGCATCATGTCTTCCCCCTCTTCCAACAATGGAGAAGATGATGCAGGTTTGCTACAGGAGGAGCTAGAGGGGGAGGGAATTCAGGAGGTTGCTATGGAGGAAGATGAAGGGAATTCCCTCGGAGTTCACCCTCCGGCTTCCTAGAGAGGCACACTAGCTGGTATCTCCACCCGTCCTAATCCTCATCAAGCCATGAGATCATCAAACAATCACGAGAGCTCTAAAGTACAAGAAGAACTCCCTTCCAGGAGGCCTTTACACAGGTTACATCGTAACAACTTTCACAATTTGATTCATAACTATGGGTTCGAAAACACTCCTCGTGTGCATATACCGTCCAATTGGGACATATCTCGTCC
This sequence comes from Thinopyrum elongatum, assembly GCA_011799875.1. Lineage (NCBI taxonomy): Eukaryota > Viridiplantae > Streptophyta > Magnoliopsida > Poales > Poaceae > Thinopyrum > Thinopyrum elongatum. The sequence continues at coordinate 121,385,451 of CM022303.1, read as the reverse complement.
AAGAGAAAGCGATGCAGGGACAAACTCTTGGGGTCAGGAAAATAAGCATATCATGGCTAAAGTAGAGAAGAACACTGAGTTGCTTCATCAAGCTCTTCGGGAGACTCACAGTCTAAGAGTGGCACTCAGAGATATATTGGACAAGATCGCTACCACTTCATCACCACCACCTCCTTCTTCATCACCAAAAGAAAATTGAGTATCGGGTATGGGCACTCCCCTTGGCTTTCTCCAAGCTTGGGGGAGGTGCCCCAGTATCGTATCACCTCCACTATCCTTTGCCTTTACTTTTCTTAGTTCGATCCATGGTTATCTTTTGCTTTAGATGAATAAAAGTTTAGTTCGGTCCTTTCTTTTCGAGAGTTTGCTTAGTGATCTATCCTTGTAATCGTGTGCGAGATATATAATAAAGTTTAGTTTGAGTTTTACTTTCTTTACTTTCATGTTCCAATAAAAAGAAAGGAAATAAATGAAAAAGATCATATGCTAATCTTATGGTAAGTAATGACACCACACAAGGAAGAGTATACGTAGAAAATTTTATTGTAGATTGACAAACATAGTATTGGTCAATGAAGCAATTCATGAAAGAATTAATAAGGGAAGAGAAGATTCACATGCAAATACACTATCTTGGAAATCTTTTGTGATTGTGAGCACCCATCAAAATATTATATGCCAAAATTGTTGACGTTGGACAAGGAAGACAACATAATGATTTATGTTTGTTCATATTCACATAGAAGTTATATTGTCATAGATCCTTCAACATGTGGTGCTTGCTCCCTATCTTTGCTAGCCAAAAATTCCGCACCAAGTAGAGATACTACTTGTGCATAAAAAAAACCGTTAAACCCAAATCTTGTTTTGAGAGTCCACCATACCTACCTATGGATTGAGTAAGATCCTTCAAGTAAGTTGTCATCGGTGCAATAAGGCAATAAAAATTGCTTCTAAAAGTGTTGGATCATTTAGTGTAAGAGAAAATTGAGCGTTGTACGAACTTGTGATGGTGAAGAATAAAAGCAATAGACTGCATAATAAAGGTTGCTATCACAAGGGGCAATATAACGTGACGTTCTCTTGCACTAAGGGATTGAGCATACAAACAAAAAGCACATGGCAATCTCTGCTTCCCTCTGTGAAGGGCCTATCTTTTACTTTTATGTGTTTACTTTCATGCAAGAGTCAAAGTTCTTCTCTCTATTCCTTTTTATTTTCTCTTTTGGCAAGCATCATGTGGTGAGGAAAGATCTAGGCACATATATCCAGTTGAATATGGTAGCATGAGTTATTATTGTTGACATCACCCTTGAGGTGAATACGTTGGGAGGAAAAACTATAAGCCCCTATCTTTCTATGTGTCCGGTTGAAACGTTTTGCTCATGTGTACGCGGTGAGTGTTAGCAATCATAGAAGACTATATGATGGTTGAGTATGTGGACTTGCCTAAAGGCTCCGATACGTGACCCTTCCTGAAAAGATGATGAATTGTAGTGGCAAAGTTGACTAAGAACATAGTTTGTTGGTTTCCAATAAAGTTTATGCTTTATAATTCGATGTTGTGATGAATTGTCACTTATTCATGAGAAGTCTATGATAAAAGTTCTATGATGAAAGTTTTATGTTAAAGTTTGTTGCTGTTATAATAAATTACATGTTGCTTCTATGTCCGTATTTTATTTTTACCGACACCTCTCTCTCTAAGCATGTGGACATGTTTTTCGATTTCGGTTTTCGCTTGAGGACAAGCGAGGTCTAAGCTTGGGGGAGTTGATACGTCCATTTTGCATCATGTTTACCTACTGTTATTTATAATGTTTTTATGCATAATACTGCTTTTTGGAGTAATTCTAATGCCTTTTCTCTCATAATATGCAACGTATACACAAAGAGGGAGAATTCCGGTAGCTGGAAATCTGGACCTGAAAAAGCTACGTCAGGCTACCTATTCTGCACAACTCCAAATGAGCTGAAACTTCACGAGGATTTTTTATGGAATAAATAAGAAATACTGGAGCAAATAACTACCAGAGGGGGGCCACCTGGTGAGCACAAGACACCAGGGCGCGCCAGGCCCCCCAGGCGCGCCCTGGTGGGTTGTGCTCATCCCAGCCCACCTCCGGTGCCCATCTTCTGGTATATAAGTCATTTTGACCTAGAAAAAATCAGGAGTGGACTTTCGGGATGAAGCACCGCCGTCTCGAGGCGGAACTTGGGTAGGAGCACTTTTGCCCTCCGGCGGAGCGATTCCGCCGGAGGGGGAAATCATCATCATCATCATCACCAACAACTCTCCCATCTTGGGGAGGGCAATCTCCATCAACATCTTCAACAGCACCATCTCCTCTCAAACCCTAGTTCATCTCCCGTGTTCAATCTTTGTACCGGAACTATAGATTGGTACTTGTGGGTGACTAGTAGTGTTGATTACATCTTGTAGTTGATTACTATATGGTTTATTTGGTGGAAAATTATATGTTCAGATCCATTATGCTATTTAATACCCCTTTGATCTTGAGCATGATTATCATTTGTGAGTAGTTACTTTTGTTCTTGAGGTCACGGGAGAAATCATGTTGCAAGTAATCATGTGAACTTGATATGTGTTCGATATTTTGATGATATGTATGTTGTGATTCCCTGAGTGGTGTCATGTGAACGTCGACTACATGACACTTCACCATATTTGGGCCTAAGGGAATGCATTGTGGAGTAGTTATTAGATGATGGGTTGAGAGAGTGACAGAAGCTTAAACCCTAGTTTATGCGCTATTCCATAAGGGACCGATTGGATCCAAAAGTTTAATGCTATGGTTAGAATTTATTCTTAATACTTTTCACGTAGTTGCGGATGCTTGCGAGGGGGTTAATCATAAGTAGGAGGTTTGTTCAAGTAAGAACATCACCTAAGCACCGGTCCACCCACATACCAAATTATCAAAGTAGCGAACACGAATCGAACCAACATGATGAAAGTGACTAGATGAAATTCCCGTGTACCCTCAAGAACACTTTGCTTATCATAAGAGACCGTTTTGGCCTGTCCTTTGCCTCAAAAGGATTGGGCTACCTTGCTGCACTATTGTTACTACTATTGTTACTTGCTCGTTACAAATTATCTTGCTATTAAACTACTCCCTACTTACAATTTCAGTGCTTGCACACATTACCTTACTGAAAACCGCTTATCATTTCCTTCTGCTCCTCATTGGGTTCGACACTCTTACTTATCGAAAGGACTATGATTGATCCCCTATACTTGTGGGTCATCATATGGCATGGCATGGACTAGAGATGTGGACCCCTCAAAATGCTAAGGACACATATTGGCAAAAGCTCAAGACTCTTCATTTCTATTTTAGTGATCCAAGATCACATTGAGTCCATAGGAAAGCCAATACTATTAAAAGGGGATGAGGTGTTGCTTAATGGTCTACTTGCTCAAGTGCTTAGTGATATTGCTCCAAAGCCCTCAACCACTTTCTCATTCCAAATATGGCAAAATCCCAAACTCCAACTCGGCCCCACCGATTCTTTCTATCCGGCGCCACCGAGTTCATATGACATAGCCACTGCCAGAAACCCTAACAGTTCGGTCACACCGATAAAGATCTCGGTCGCACTGAGATGGCCTTGCCAATTCTCTGTTGCCTGTTGCAATTATTTCGGTCTCACCGAAATAGCGATCGGTCACACCGAGTTGGCTTGACATTTTCTCTGTTGCCTTATTGATTCACTTCGGTCTCACCGAGTTGATGCAATCGGTGCCACCGAGTTGATGCAATCGGTGCCACCGAGTTGATGTTTGACCTAAGCCTTAGCACATCGGTCCCACCGAGTTGTTCCAGTCGGTCCCACCGAGATTCCTAACGTTCACATTTTGAACTAAATCGGTCTCACCGAGTTCTTCTATTCGGTCTGACCGAGTTGGGTCAAGTGTGTGTAACGGTTGGATTTTTTGTGGAGGCTATATATACCCCTCAACCCCCTTCTCCATATGAGAGAGAGCCATCAGAACACGCCTACACTTCCACCATACATTTTCTGAGAGAGAACCACCTACTCATGTGTTGAGATCAAGATATACCAATCCGACCAGAAGAATCTTGATTTCTAGCCTTCCCCAAGTTGCTTGCCACTCAAATCATCTTTCCACCATATCAAAATCTGTGAGAGAGTGTTGATTGTTGGGGAGACTATCATTTGAAGCACAAGAGCCAGGAGTTCATCATCAACACAACATCTATTACCTTTTGGAGAGTGGTGTCTCCTAGATTGGTTAGGTGTCGCTTGGGTGCCTCCGACAAGATTGTGGAATTGAACCGAGAAGTTTGTAAGGACAAGGAGATTGCCTACTTCGTGAAGATCTACCCGAGTGAGGCAAGTTCTTCGTGGGCGATGGCCATGGTGGGATAGACAAGGTTGCTTCTTCGTGGACCCTTCGTGGGTGGAGCCCTCCGTGGACTCGCGCAACCGTTACCCTTCGTGGGTTGAAGTCTCCATCAACGTGGATGTACGATAGCACCACCTATCGGAACCACGCCAAAAATCTTCGTGTCTTCATTGCGTTTGCACTCTCCAAACCCTTCCCTTTACCTTCATATGCAATGTTTACTTTCTGCTGCTACACTGTTAGAATTGCATGTGTAGGTTGATTGCTTGACTTGTGCTAATTGCTAAAATCTGCCGACAACTAAAATTGGGAAAAGGCTAGATTTTTATTTGGTCAAGTAGTCTAATCACCCACCTCTAGACCTACTTTCGATCCTACATGTGGTATCAGAGCTTTGGTCTCCATTTGCCTTTATTTCCATAGCTTTGGTGATCATAGCCTTGGTTTTACAACCTAGGAGAGTATGGCGTCAAGCGAGGGAAATTACCACCATAGAGGTTCTTACTTTGATGGTACTAATTTTGCTAGTTGGAAGCACAAGATGAAAATGCATATTCTTGGTCATAACCCCGCCGTTTGGGCTATTGTGCGCATTGGCTTGCAAGGTGATTTCTTCGAGGATGGAAAAGAACCAGATCGTGAAGCGTCCGCGGAAGAAATAAAGATGTTGCAATACAATGCTCAAGCTTGCGATATTCTCTTCAATGGATTGTGCCCTGAAGAATTCAACAAAATCAACCGCCTTGAGAATGCAAAGGAAATTTGGGATACTTTGGTTGATATGCACGAAGGTATTGAGTCCATCAAGGAATCCAAATTGGATGTGCTTCAAAGTTAACTTGACAAGTTCAAGATGAAGGATGGTGAAGGAGTCGCTGAAATGTACTCTAGGCTTGCTCTCATCACAAATGAGATTGTCGGCTTAGGAAGCGAAGAGATGACCGACAAATTCATCATCAAGAAGATCCTAAGAGCCTTGGATGGAAAATATGATACCGTGTGCACCTTGATCCAAATGATGCCCAGTTACAAAGATCTCAAGCCCACAGAAGTCATTGGTAGAATTGTTGCTCATGAGATGTCACTCAAGGATAACGAAGAACTCCACAACAAGTCAAGTGGTGCTTACAAAGCTTCAAGTGATGCCCCTACAACATCTAGTGAGAAGCAAGTCTTCGATGAAGAATTGAGCTTAATGGTGAAGAACTTCAACAAGTTCTACAAGAATAGAAGCAAAGAGAGAAGCTCCAAGTCAAGATCCTACAATGACAAAAGATCTTCTAGGCGTGATCATAATTGCTACAATTGTGGAAGACCCGGACACTACTCCAATGAGTGTACGGCTCCCTACAAGAAAAGAGAAGATTCACCGAAAAGGAGAAGTAAAAGAGATGAATCACCACCAAGAGAGAGAAGGAGTAGAGATGATCGTTATGAATGAAGACCCTCTCATAGAAGCAAGGATTCAGAAAGGAAGGACAAGTCATCAAAGAGCTACACAAGACAAAGACATCAAGCTCACGTTGGTGAATGGGTATCCGGTTCCGACTCCGACTACTCTGAGAGAAGCTATTAGTCCAACTCTGAATATACTCAAGATGAAGGTGTCGCCGGTCTTGCACTTGTGTCATCGAACTCCTACGACATATTTGACTCACCAAATGAAGGAATTGGAAGATGCTTCATGGCTAAAGGCCCTAAGGTATCACACCCCGAGTATGTTAATTTCAATAGTGATGAAGATTATTTGCTAGGTGATGATGATTTACTTGTTGACAAATCTAGTGATGAAAACTATGATGAACTTGCTAGTAATCATGCTAATCAAGATGAAACGAATGCCAATGATAAGAAGGAGATTGAGCGTCTAACTAAAGAACTAAACACTCTTAATTTAGCTCATGAAACAACTCTAGAGGATCATAGAGAGCTCCTAAGAACTCATGAGAAGCTGCGCTTCGAGAAGATAAATTTAGAGCAAGAGCATGGGTTTCTAAAAGCTATCAGTGATGATCTTCGAAAGAAGAGTTCTTCTTACATTGCCAAGTGTTTACTCTTGTCTACTTACATGCCACAAGTAAAATCTAGCAATAAGAGCAAGAAAGATTCTTATTCTAGTAGTAACAATAATAATGTTAAATCCAATATTGTTGCTTCTAGTAGTTCTCTTGATTCCACTAATGATTCTCTTAGCCAAGTTACACTTGAGCAAGAAAATAGCTTATTGAAGGGAATTATAGAGAAAGGTGTTTACAAGAGCCTTGCCGGAAGTAAACAATTTGAGGAAATTGTACGCAAGCAAGGAAGGCACCGGAAGAATCAAGGTGTTGGTTTTGAACGAAAGTTCAATGTCAATGGAGTTGAGTGGGAAGAAGATCAATACCCCAAGACGAAGTTTGTTCCTCAACAAGAGAAGTATGATCCCACTTCTTTCAAAGGAACACAAGCTCAAGATGATCTTCCACCACAAGACTACAAGCTAAAAGGCAAGGACAAGCTTCAAGAAGATATTGATTCATTTGAAGAAGCTCCTAAGGCCATGTTCAAGTGGGTTCCCAAGACTACGTCAAGTTCCACTTCATCAAGTATAACTACAACTCCAAGGATTCCCATCAAGTTGATGTCGATCCCAAAGAAGAAGAACTAGAGTGTTCTTGAGGGTGACTCCGCCAACATACTTCACTCATATTCTTTTGGCAAGGACATGTGCAGTCAAATTTCATATCTTGCACTAGTTCATGGAGTCACAAATCCTCTTGTTAGTAAGACAAGGAACAAGGTAACCTAATGCTTTCATGGAAATCATCATATGTGTGCTTCACTCTATGTCTATGGATATTCTTGCATGTTCCTTGTGGGACTAACCCACGTAGGTATTGAAAGTGCAACACACTCCAATGGATTGCTCCAAAAGATCTACATCAACATTGAGCATCCACATCTTCACTATCTACATGAAGTCATCATCGACAAAACCCAAGGTTAGTTCATCCCTCTTAGGGGGGATATCACATCTAGGGGGAGCTTTGCTCTAAAAATTGAGCTAAAGCAACTCTAATGATGTGAACACAACAATGCTTTATGTAAAAGTGGTAACCCCACTTGTGCTTAAACGATGAGTATGACCTATGATCAAATGTTTTCATTTGACTCCTAAGTCAGTATACTCATATATAGATGACCTAGTGATCGCCAATTGCTTGATAGATGATAGAGTGTATGTGCATGCTTTGTCAAATGTTTTATTTGCTATCTTATTGTGTGAGCATGTTGGTTGCATAATTTTCTCCATTCGAGGACATCCATTTGTAGTTTTGATTGTTTGGTTTTTATTGGCCAAATGGATGGATAACAATGCCTAAGTACTCCCTCTAGCTATCTATGCTTTTTCTCTTCTCAAATTCTATTCATGCTACATCACAAAATTTGAACAAGTCATTTTTGGACCCTCCGAGTGAGGAGCACTCGGAGCCACCGATCCGTCAAGGGCTGACTTCCAAAACCTCTTAGTGAATTTTGGTCAGACCAACACTTCCTATTCGGTCCCATCGAAACCACTAAGTTGATCTAGGTTTTCACCTCGGTGCCACTGATTAGAACAATTAGGTCTCACCGAGTTGCAGCAACTGCAAGCAGTTTTGCATCTCGGTGCCACAAAACCGTTCCACTCGGCACCATCGACAGCTACTGGGTATATATACCACGGCCTGACATTTTTGGAAATTCCTTTAAACACTCGAGCACACCCCTCCCCAGTGCTGTCGCTCTTGGTCTTCGGATAGTCGCCGTCTCCACCTGTGCACCGTCGTCGCAGGTCTCCGCCACCGTCAACGGACATCGCCTCTGCTGTTGCCGCCGTATAGTGAACCACCGCCAAGTTAGGGTATGGTTCGGCCCCTTTGTGCTATTTGCTTATTCCGATTCAATGCACAAAGCAAATGCATGTATTCTTGCCATGATTGAAAGCTTCTTATCCACACAAAAATTCCTCTAGATTGGATTTGATGCAAAATCTTAGGGTTAGGTTTCCGCCGAACTCATCTCGGACCGACCGAATTGAAGTTTTCGGTCACACCGATTGGCCCTGGCCATTGCACTAAGTACAATTCGGTCTGACCGAAACGTACTGATCAGTGAGGCCGAAAGCAATTTCTCAGTGAAACCCTAGCATCTCAGTCACCGAACTGCAACTCGGTCTGATGGAAACTGCATGTTTAGACTCTGTTAGTGCTTCGATGTCACCGAGATTATCAAATCGGTAGCTCCGAAATGCTTTTTGTAGAAAACTAAAGTTAAGATTTTGAATCAATTTTTGCAAAAACCAGCTGTATTTTGTGATGCTCATCTACTCTACCTACACCCATCTATTCACAGGGTCAGTTGTAGAGATGTCAGAGGCCAGTGATAGCCAGAACAAGTCAGAAGAGCAAGTTAACCTCAGTGAGGGCACTAGTCCCAATAGCAGCTATGATGAGGGTAGCAGAAGCACCCCTAGCAACTTGCCAAAGGCTGCTACCAGACAGAGAAGAAACAGAAATTCTGACAGTGAGGATGAGGACTTTGTGATTGAGGAGGAAGTGACCTCCAAGAAGAAAGTGGTGAAGAAGGAATATGTTGGTGCTGCTGCTGTTACCAAGCCAGGCCTTCACAAGAAAGCTCCTGCCAAGAGGACTCCAATGTCCAAAGCCAGAGCTTCAACTCAAGAAACTATGCAGTTCACACTTGAGTCCAGAGAGGAAGATGATGCTGCTGGTGGGAAGAAGAAAAGGAAGGAAAGGGTCAAGAAAACTATGGCCAGAGTGATTGGACGACCATCCATGATGAGGGATGAGGATGAAGATGAGGAGGAGGAAGAGCCTGTTGCACCTCCTGCCAAGTCACAAAAGTTGATGCCAGATGCTATCAAGACTGGTGCTGCTCCTTCAAAGCCCAAGTCTACTCCCAAACCTGCTGCACCCAAGTCAACTGCTCCAAAGAGATCCACTAGGAACATCTTAGCTGCAGAGAAGTACAAGGCCCCAGTGCCTGAGGTTCAAGAGGATGATGAACCACCAGTGCTCAGGAAATTGAAGCCCAAGATCCCAGATCATAACAATGATCATCCAGTGGCTGAAAATATGAAGTTGAGAAAAGATGCAGGATTGAGACAATGGAGGAAGACAGATCCATATGCCACAAGGAGAAGGACTGCTGTGGACTACCATTTTCACACCATAGAACAGCAGGACTTCTATGAAACTGTGCTCCTGGACAAGAAGCCCATAGTCTGTGATATGAAATGGGTTGATTGGGAATACATTGATGATAATGAAGACTATTTTCCCCATGTTCACGAGAGCTTCAGGCTGAATGGAGTTGATGGTTTTGTTGGACAGAAGCTCATGAAATTGAACGATGAGATGATCATGCAGTTCTACTCCACTACCCATTTCTACCCTGATGGTAAGATTGTCTGGATAACTGAGGGAACCAGATACCAGTCATCAATTTCTGAATGGGCTGAGCTCATCAAAGCTCCCAAGGAAGAAGACAATGATCTTGATGTGTATAGAAAACCCAGGAAGGATCACAACTCAATGGCTAACATGTACAAGCCTATTCTGATGCAGCCCTGGAGACACACAAGTTTGGATCTACATATTACCTGCTTGCTGGATTGACTACCATTAACACTATCTTGAGGCATACCATGTTGCCCAAGTCTGGAGATCACAGGATGATACGTGGTCATTCCATCAACTTGCTACATTTATTTGATGTTCCCCAGAAATTCAAAGTCATGAGCTTGATAGTTGAGACAGTGAAGAGAATAGCAGCTGACCAAAAGAGGTCTTGTGGATATGCCCCACATATTCAGATGTTGATCAACTCTAAGGTTGGAACTGGGACATATCTGCTTGACAAAGAGCATCTACCTCTTAGGCCTGATTTTGAGGATAATGAGGTTGTCATGGATGCATCACATCCTACATGTGCACAGGCCCAGGAGAAGATCGAGAAAGCAAAGGCTGCAAAATCAGCAAAGGCAGCAAGTACTCCAGATGCTTCAATAGCGAATCTCAAGACCAAGCAAGATCAGCTCACTTATCTGATTGAGGCTTCCGTGAGGATTGAGAAGAGCTTGGCCACCTTGACTCAGAATCAGGAGAGTCTTGAAAGGATTGTTGAGAGCAAGATATATGACCTAGATGTGAAGGTCACAGAGATTCAGACCATAGTGGAGAAGCTAAGGGATGATGCTGAGGACAATGATGACAGACCCACTACAGACAGGTTTTAGTCAGTGCCAAGGGCACAAAGGTCTTCTGCTGAGCCAGTTGCAGACTTGAGACCTGCTCATTCTGCTCCTGCCACCACAACTACAGTTGCCCCTCCAGTGTCAACTCCTCCAGCTCCACAGACTTCAGCAGAAGCATTTGCAGACGCAGTCATCTCAACGCCTTCTACGCACACCAGAGCTACAAACCAGAAGACCACTTCATGAGCTCCCAGAGATCGTGCCTAGAGTGCCGCATAGCACTATACATTTTCAAACTTTTTGGTAACTTGTTGCCAAATGGGGAGAAAGTGTATAGATCATAGGCTTCGAGAGAGAGTGTCTTTTGCTTTTGTTGGTTTTACTTGCCTTGCTACTTGCTACTCTGGTTTGTTTGGTTGTTGCTACTCTTGCTACCTCTTGTGTTATGCTCGTGAGATACTTTATGTGATCATGTGTTTGATCATACTTCGTTTAATGTGTGCTTGCATGATTATATCTATGAATGTTTGTGTATGATCAATCATTTGTATCTTTGGTGATGAGTGCATGTTATCCTATTCTTATCATTTTGTGCGCTCCACCAAGATGTATGTGACATGGAAGAGTGACCCATGATCCTAATCGATTGTGCATTTGCATTCAAACGCAAATTTTAAATAATGCACAAATTTAGGGGGAGCTCTTGCTTATCACATACTTCTCAAAGCGACGATGTATTTCATTCATATTATCATTTGTCGAAGCTTTGATCTATATGTGGTCATCAATTACCAAAAAGGGGGAGATTGAAAGTGCAAATAATCCCCGGGTGGTTTTGGTAATTCATAACAACATATAGCTCATTGAACTAATATCCATTCAAGTTTAATATTTCAGAAAGTTCAATGTATGGCATGGCATGGACTAGAGATGTGGACCCCTCAAAATGCTAAGGACACATATTGGCAAAAGCTCAAGACTCTTCATTTCTATTTCAGTGATCCAAGATCACATTGAGTCCATAGGAAAGTCAATACTATTAAAAGGGGATGAGGTGTTGCTTAATGGTCTACTTGCTCAAGTGCTTAGAGATATTGCTCCAAAGCCCTCAACCACTTTCTCATTCCAAATATGTCAAAATCCCAAACTCCAACTCGGCCCCACCGACTCTTTCTATCCGGCACCACCGAGTTCATATGACGTAGCCACTGCCAGAAACCCTAACAGTTCGGTCACACCGATATGGATCTCGGTCTCACCGAGATGGCCTTGTCAATTCTCTGTTCCCTTATTGCTTCACTTCGGTCTCACCGAGTTGATGCAATCAGTGCCACAGAGTTGATGTTTGCCCTAAGCCTTAGCATATCGGTCCCACCGAGTTGTTCCAGTCGGTCCCACCGAGATTCCTAACGTTCACATTTTGAACTAAATCGGTCTCACCGAGTTCTTCTATTCGGTCTGACCGAGTTGGGTCAAGTGTGTGTAACGGTTGGATTTTGTGTGGAGGCTATATATACCCCTCCACCCCCTTCTCCATATGAGAGAGAGCCATCAGAACGTGCCTAAACTTCCACCATATATTTTCTGATAGAGAACCACCTACTCATGTGTTGAGATCAAGATATACCAATCCTACCACAAGAATCTTGATTTCTAGCCTTCCCCAAGTTGCTTTCCACTCAAATCATCTTTCCACCATATCCAAATCTGTGAGAGAGTGTTGAGGGTTGGGGAGACTATCATTTGAAGCACAAGAGCAAGGAGTTCATCATCAACACAACATCTATTACCTTTTGGAGAGTGGTGTCTCCTAAATTGGTTAGGTGTCGCTTGGGAGCCTCCGACAAGATTGTGGAGTTGAACCAAGAAGTTTGTAAGGGTAAGGAGATCGCCTACTTCGTGAAGATCTACCCGAGTGAGGCAAGTCGTTTGTGGGCGATGGCCATGGTGGGATAGACAAGGTTGCTTCTTCGTGGACCCTTCATGGGTGGAGCCCTCCGTGGACTCGCGCAACCGTTACCCTTCGTGGGTTGAAGTCTCCATCAACGTGGATGTACGATAACACCACCTATCGGAACCACGCCAAAAATCTCCGTGTCTTCATTGCGTTTGCACTCTCCAAACCCCTTTACCTTCGTATGCAGTGTTTTACTTTCCGCTGCTACACTCTTAGAGTTGCATGTGTACGTTGATTGCTTGACTTGTGCTAATTGCTAAAATCTGCCCACAACTAAAATTGGGAAAATGCTAGATTTTTATTTGGTCAAGTAGTCTAATCACCCCCCCCCCCCCTCTCTAGACCTACTTTCGATCCTATAGAGAGGGCCCCCAACATAGTGATGGTGGAGGCTGACCGCGTGTGAGTCGTGACAGAGCTGGGGAAGCTATTGGTGTCGTTGGGAACGTGGTCGGTGGCCACCTCTAGCGGAGTCAGGTGGCAGTTGGGTCATGGCTGCCACCTCCTTCCTGTGGCCACCACCAGCAGCTCCCCCTGTAGGGCTTCACCTTCGCCATCAAGGAGATGTACTGCGAGCGCCCTCCCTCGATCACATCGATATTCAGCAATCTCATTAACTGACTGACTGGTCGGTTGCAGCTTCGACGTTGCCGGCCGCGTCACCTGGTTCGGCACTCCGGACTGGGCCCGGACGCATGCGCCGGCCGCCGCCACGGCGCCTGCCGTCCTGGTCGCTCTCGCCGCCGGCGCCACGGGTGTGGAAGACCGTGATGGACGAGATGACCTACAACATCAACGGCGAGAACATGCACCGCGGCACTCTCTCCAACCTCTATGCCCCCGGCCGCGTCCCTGGCGGCTCCTCCAGCGGCTCGGCCGCCGCCGTCGACGCCATCCTCGCCGACTTCGCCCTCGGCACCGGCGGCACCGTCAGTCAGGGTGCCCGCTGCCTACTGTGGCATCTTCGGCCTCCTCCCTTCACATGGACTGGTGTCCACCGAGAGTGTCGTCCCCATGGAGCAGATGTTGGACACCGTCGGTAATTTCAGTCTAGCCGTGCAGTGCTACTGTCACTAGTGCAGAAAACGCTAGTGCCGGCGTGCTAAAAACCACATTGCTGGCGTGAGGGGCCAAAGCCGTCAATATGACGCCATTGTTAATAAATACCGATAGCTTGCGGGCCCACGCCATTGCTATTTTATATACTGGTGGCGTGGTACTATTCATTCAGGCCACCACTAAGTGAGATAGCAATGGCGTGGCATACATTCAAACACCACTATTATACCATGGTACTAGTGAGGTGCATACTCACTCCCACGCCACCACTAAAAATTTGACAAAAAAAATAGGTTTGCCATGATTACAAATTGAAGAGAATACATACGATACATGCATAGATACGTTTCATCCATATATCCAGTTCATACATTTAGTATATATACATTGCTAAGATACACTGCCACGCTTAGAGGTTGTCGTCGTTGTCGTTGTTGTACCCCCGTGTCAATATCGCCATCATCGCCGCAGCAACCCCATGTCGATGTCGTCGGCGTCGCCGCCCCATGTCGATGTCGTCGTCGTCATCGCCGCCCCATGTCGATGTCGTCGTCGTCGCCGCAACAGCTTACTTCCAACCGAAATGAAGCATTACTTATTAGCTAAAATATACACTGCACACTTATCTTTTTTATTTGTGTTCTCACATGTCTTTCCAAACAAATCACAACAATTAAGCTATAGTGTTGTTTAAATCAAGGAAGGACAGATCGATTAGGCTGTGCTTATATAGATAAGTAAGGAGCTGGGAAATAAAAGCACACATATATTATTATTTTTAAGGAAGAGATGCTATATATCTCATTGAGTCTTTGTGCTGCAGTCTACATTTGCATACTATCTGTTCCTTAAAAGAAACCTCGAGATCTTAAGGAAACCAAACTAGCACAGAATAATCTTAGGGTGCAGGTGGTCCAAACTAGAATGAATCTGTTCTCTTATATTTTATATTAACACCACCAAAAAAGAAGCCATGCAGATAGACTTACCTACTCACAAGGTTCAGCTAAGTGCAAGAAACGTGAAAGATCCATATAGAGAATAATTACCCAATCATACTACAAACCATGGATCATGGACTATACAGAAGATCATTATCAAAGTTTAAAGACCAGGACCAAAATAGAGACCATATACTATACAGAATACTAGTGACCCAGTTCGCAAGTGTAACATCAAGCTAAGCATGTTTCCCATAAGTAGGGATGCTACAAAACCAAGAACAACAAATATGTTTTGTTCTTTTTCTTATCTTTTTTGTAGTACATGATTTTGAAAGGAGAGAAGGCAAAATTATCAAGAAGTACAGGGGAAGAATACATATGGATACTAACAAGGAGTTCTGCATTTTCTATGTCTATTAAATCATGATGTTGCACTCAAATTGGACTTCATTATTATAATCAGATGTAGCATAATATAATTATTATTACCTTGATAAATTTAGCTGTACTACCATGATAGATGTAGCGTAACCGAACAAGTGGTTTATTTTATATTTTGAACACCCAGAGCATGCGCCAGCCTGCAAAATGATGAACAAATCAGATGTTCATTCCATTTGCAAGAAAAGATCCATTGTTCACAGTTAGGGGAATTAAGTGCAGTATGCAATTAGGAATGATGAACAAAAGCCAAATGGGCAGAAACCACTGGAGGTCTTTAGGAAGCAAAACTTCTACTTGTATACGGAATACACAATTAATGTATACACTTGTCATATTACTAACCAGCATACACAGTAGATTTGCTCTAGCTAAATCCATTTAATCTTGGCATTTATTAGCACTTTCTTCACACAAAAAATGACAACACAAAAGAGTAAATATAAAAAGTGTACTTCATTTGCCAAATTCAACTGTAGAACATCACTAACCAAGACAGCTAGTTGGTCTGCATTCTTTGATGTACGCATAGTAATCTCATTAGGCACTAGTCTTCTACAACTCTATGAAAATTTTGAACTAGATGGGGGGAATATATGTAGAGCAGAGCAGCACACAGATAAGAATGAGTAGATAAATTAGTGAAAAAACTACAGCAAACAAGACCAGCCAATCTGGACATTACCAATAGCATATAAGAATGTGTGATTATTCAGTGTGGACATTACCAATCTGCTGAAACTGAACCTAAACCAATCTGCTGAAACTGAACCTTTTACATATTAAACAAACATTATTCAGTAAGTATTGAGCCTAGGTAAACAACAAAGTCACGTAGATAATATATAACGGGTTTGTAGTTTATAAATTACAATAGGATAACACTATATGTGCATTTGCTTGCGCCATGAAAAAGACCTTCTGAAGTACAGAATGCCAAATTCCAGGTGACATGTGCCATTTTACATTTCACTGAACTTGTGGAAGTTATATTGTTATACACACCTGCAGAGTACAGTAGTTGTATCTACTCTAGTTACTATAAAATATTCTAAAGTATATCTTGTAGGTTTGTTACTATGAAATGTACCGTCCATTTAAGTATCTAGTCTAGTTGAGAGATTGATTTCCCAATGCATTGGCCATCCATGTTATTAAGGTACTTTTTGTGACAGGAGTACATTGTTTTCAGGACTTTACATCCATGTATATAAAGCCATGAATGGATCGATCAATCCCTTATATTTGTTTCAGATGCTAGCAAGTGAATGAAACTTAATTGCTATATACCGGTACTAAATGCAAAAGATGAGGACTCCGTATGGGATAAACACATGAACTAATTGTTGGCTTTGCAAAGAAAGCACTTGTCTTAAGAACAATGCATGAACTAATCGGTGATCGCACGCACCAGAGCTTGGGGAAGTCGGTGCAGCAGTCCTGCACGAGCACAGACACGGCCATCAGGGAGGCGCTGGAGCAGCACGGGCCCGCCGACGGTGCCGATGAGGCGGACGACGTTAGCGACGCGCGGCTAGAACGGGGTGGTGTGTGTGAGAGACAACTCGCTGGGGATCTTCTCCCTCTGCCACGCAGCCTCGTCCGCCGGCGGGGACACGTCCCCATCGTCTCTGGCAACGGCCGCGGCTTGGCTCGGCTGGGGTAGGAGGAGGCGCGATTGGAGGTGGAGACCCTAAACCGCCACTCGGCCTCGTCCCAGACGACGGCGGCAACTCGGCCATGGCCTTGGCAGATCCGAGATCGCCATGGCCGTCCACGCTCGATCTGGGGCCTCACGTCGGGGGACAGGGTGGGGGACGAGGAGGAGAGAGGGTGGCCTGGTGGGGGACAGGAGGAGAGAGGGTGGGGGCAGCGGCGGTGGGGATCGGGTGCAGGAGGCGGCCGCCGGCGAGGGAGACGAGGTGGGTGGCGGCGGCACTGTGTGTTTTGTCTCTCTCCCCTTTGTTTTTTTTGTTTTTCTTATTTTCCGTTGTGGGCGCAACAGGTTATCCATGGCGTGTCCATATAATGGATTTCTGTTGCACGCCATGAGTAGTTGGTTTAACTTTTTTTTATTTAAGGGTAGATGGTTCTGGTTACTAGTGACGTGACATTAGTTTGCACGCCATCAGTAATGAAGTTATTGCTGGCGTGACAATATATTAGTACGTCACCAGTAACTTAGGTCGTGTCCCATTTCTGGGTCTAAATTAGTGGTGACGTGGATTTTTTACGGCACCCACCAGTAACCTATTACTGGTGACGTACCAAATATGCCAACGCCACAACTATTTAAAAAAATAGTGGTGGCGTGGATTGAAAATGAGGCGCGACTAATTGAAGTTGTGGCTAGCACTTTTTCCACTAGTGTGTCAATGTTTAGCAGACAAAATTATTCATCTGTTCAAGTGTTCATTTAGTTGTATTTGAGCGTCTGATTGTGTTTTTGCTAACAGGGTGGTTTGCCACTTGCCAGAGATCTGGCTACATTGTCCCATGTCTCCGACGTGCTGCTGCCGCCCGTGCCTGCCGACGCCTCTGATGCCGAGCTGCGACGACCAAGCAGTGTCATTATTCCTGCAGATTCTTTCAAGATCTTGGGATCCGTGGAAGACCGCACTTACAAAATCCTCAATGCTTCAGTGGCCAAGATATTCGGAAGTAAGTATCTACCATGAACTCGAACTCATCCATCCTTCTTATCCCTTGATGCAGAGTAGAGCAGGGCTGGACTTGGCAGCTTACATATATGAGTCACTGAACCTTGTGAGGTGTAATTCCTGACTGACTGGCAGATGATGCAGTGGTGAACAATGGCAACATTGGTAATTTCGTCTCCAGCAACGTTCGGAGCATCGGCAAGTTCAAGACCGACTTGTCTATGGTCGAAGCATCATCATCTTGCGTGCCCTCTTTGTCTGTCATCTCACGTGTCATGTGTGTCCTTCAAAGGTATGTTGCTTTTCTGTCAGTTGTTTACATACCTACTTACTCACACTAAGTGCAACCACAGATATCATAAAATTGTGTGCCCCTTAATTGAACCCATGCCGTCTTCATAATTCCACAGTCAGATGAACTCGATCATCTCTGTAATGGAAAATGCCAACAGTTTACTCCAAATTGTATGTATGCACATGGACGAGATTAAATTTGTGAAGATGTACCACATGTTTTTCAGGTCTGCATTCAAAGCAAACCAGGCGGAGTGGGTGAACATGGTGAAGCACAACCTCGGCCCTGGCTTCCGAGAGTGAGTGCAGGAGGCCATTGCGTCAGAGGATGAATCTGCCATGGATGATCTTCACGCTGTTAGGACCGAATTCAAGTCTGCACTTGCCACTTTAAATGTAAATTCAACAATCAACAGTTCAGGAAATCTTAATCCTATTGCAGCATGCATTTTCTGAACCTGCAGGCAACAGGTCGGAGTTGATCATTGCTACTTTCTGCTAAATGAATCTGTGTCTATAGGAGGATGGTATCCTGGTGAACCCTACGGTCCCTGGTGCGCCTCCGAAGCTGCGCATGGATGTGGCACTTGTAAGTGCATCTAGTGCCCCTTAGTGATTTTGGTGTATTGAAGACTTATAGGTTAAGGGACTAATGTGTTTGTGACTGTACACAGGTTCTATAAGTCAATGAGGAGTTTGATATTTACGAAGAAAGTCGACCCCTAAAAATGAATGTCTTCAGTTGAAGACTTTGGTTTTCTTGAAGACTTTGAAAATGAGGAAATTGGTGTGACCTTGAAGACTTGATATTGATGCGAGGATTATGAAGCGTGAAGACTTTTGTTTTCATAGTTTTGTTTTCCCTTTCTTGAGTCATAGGAAACACCGTACTGTTAAAGGGGGTCGAGGTAAAACTAAGGAAAAGTTTCCAAGTGATGCTCAACTCAAATCCTACACCTACCAATCCTTTCGAGTGAAGCCATTGGAAATCTCATACAGTTCAGTCAAGTTCTTCAGTGACAGAGACGAAGTTCTTTTGTTCTCTGAGGAATTTGTTCTGACTGAGGAGTTAGGAATTCGCCAGTGCGGATTGCCTACAAGTGAGGAACATGATAGCCCTGAGGAATTTGAGAGCTCAAATTTCCGACCGTTGTTGTGCTATGCGCCAGCTGTCGAAAATATCCTACCCACCTAACGGTCATATCATTGAAGGGCATTTATGTCTTATCATGTCGGGCTACTCCCCGGCTATAAATAGCCGCCCCCTACAACCACTAGCTGGTTGGCTGCTACGAGAGAAACTGACACTTGTCATTTAGAGCATCCCATCCTCCGAGGACTTTGAGCGAAAATCATCAAGTGAGAAAAAACCCAAACCCAACACCTAAAACCCAAAGTGATTGAGCATCACTGAAGAAATTGTTCCTGTGTGGAACCGATGCTTGTTACCTTTGAGGACTGTGCATCCTCCAGACGGTTAGGCGTCATGGTCTAGAGCATCCAAGAGGAATTGTGGATCACCGAGTGACCAAGTTTGTGAAGGTTTGGAAGTCACCTGTGAAGACTTACCACGAGTGATTGGGCGAGGTCTGTGTGACCTTAGCTCAAGGAGAATACGATGAGGACTGTGTGTTCTCAGGTTTAAATACCTAGCCGCTCCAACCAGACGTACAACTATCACAGTAGTTGGAACTGGTCTACCAAATCACTGTCTTCACCAAGCTACTGGTTCTATTTCCTCAACCCTTTCATTTCCTCGCATACTTGATGTGTACTTGATCATTACTGTTTGAAGACTTTGACTGAAGACTTTCTCAATTTCCTCATTCCTATTTCTTCAGTCACTTTGTCTTCAGCCTGCTTATCCTGTTTACATGCTACATGTGCTCTGTTTTGTTTCATTTCATCATGATGACTATGCTACTGCTTTGTTATCCATGTACCTGAGTACTTATTCCACTGCTTGTAGTTCATTGCTTAGGAAATTCCTCAAGTAGTATTTCCTCAGCGATGAATTCATAAAAATCGCCTATTCACCCCGCCCTCTAGTCGATATAACGCACTTTCAATTGGTATCAGAGCGAGGTACTCCCTTGTTATGTGTGATTTTGGTTTAACCACCTGGAGTTTTAGTTATGTCGACTGCAGGCATGATCAAGGTCTCGGCTGGGTGTCCTACCTTTGATGGGACGGACTACCCCTATTGGAAGAATAAGATGCTCATGCATCTTGAGGCAATTGACAACGATCTCTGGTACGTTGTGGAAAATGGCGTTCTCTCTGTCACTCCTTCCGTGAACGCTGCTGATGTGAAGAGATTCAAGCAACTCGACTCTCAAGTGAAGAATATCATATGTGGCCATCTGAGCAAAGGACAGTATGGCAGAGTGAGTGCTTTGGAGTCTGCAAAGCTTATCTGAGATAGGCTATCCAAGGTCAATGAAGGAATCTCAACTCAACGTGATTCTCGAGTTGACGTTCTTTGCAATCTCTTCAATTGCTTCAAAAGACTCGACAATGAGAATGTCCAGCAAACCTTTGATCGCCTCACTGACATTTCAAACGAGCTTGAAGCACTGGGTGCCACTGACATCACCGACCATGAGGTGGTGAAGAAATTGCTGAGGTCACTTGATTCTTCATTCGATACACTGGCACTGATGATTCAAGAACGTGGAGACTACAAGTCACTAGATCCTGCTAATATTCTTGAGAGGCTGAACACTCATGAATTCCAACAAGCTAAAAAGAGAGATCTCTACGGGCCAAGCTATGGAAGATCACGCGCACTGAATGCCAAGGCAGTTTCCTCATCTGAAGGAGAAGATTCTGATAGCAGCCTTGATGACCCTGAAGAACTAAGCCAAGAGCTAGCAATGCTGATGAAGAAATTCCAGAAGTTCTCAAGGCGTGGTCGCTTTGTAAAATCTTCAAAAGGTGATGACACAAGATCAGATTCCTCATCCTGTGATTACAAGAAGAGGACTTGCCACAAATGCAAGAAACCTGGTCACTACATAACTGATTGTCCTCAGTGGGCAAAGGAATCAAAGAAGAAGAAATACAAGGATGATAGTTCAGATGACTCAAAGAAGAAGAAGAAGAAATCTTCAAAGTCCTCATCATCAAAATCTTCAAAGTCTTCATCTCACAAGAAGAGCAGTTCCAAGAAGGCTCGGGCATTCATTGGCAAGGAAATGGACTCTGAAGCTGAATCGAGGAGCATGAGGAAGAGGAGGCATCTGAGGAGTCAGACTCTGGTGTGGCGAGCCTAGCCCTCGCTACTGCTTACGTCAGCAAGTCCATCTTCAACACTGAGGAAAATGGCTTCCCCAACACTGCTGATGCCGGCAACGATGACTATGCTCCCACCTATTGCTTCATGGCAAAAGGTGCCAAGGTATTCAAATATCCCTCCTCTGAATCAAGTGAGGATGAACCTGATGATAACCTCAAACCCAGCAATTCCAAACTTGCTAATATTGCTGTTAAACAACAAAAGGCTTTGGAAAAGGTTCAAAATATGCTAGACAAAAGCGATGACCTGTTAGGTGAGGAAATGGATCGAACTCAAATACTGACTGATAATCTTCAGCAACTATAGTCTAAGTTTGACAACCTTCAAAGTCATCATGAAACTCTCTTAGCCGATCATGAGAAGCTTTCTTATGAATTTCTTTAAAGAAAGCAAGATCTTGAGAAGCTAAGGGTGAGTCATGAAGATCTTCAGAAGGAAAATGATTCATTACTTGCTCAACAGATCAGTTCCGCTCAGGAAGAATTTATTCCACCATGTTTGAAATGCATTGAACGTGAAACTGCTAATTCTTCACCTGAAAGTTCAAATGCTTCTATTGCTGCAAATTCTTCAACTATCTCTATGGTCACAAATTCCGCATCTGAGGATACCACTAGTATCACTGACGAAAATGCAGGGTTGAAGGAATTGTATGTGACAGGCATGTACAAAAGCCTCAAAGGGCATCAGACTCTTTGTGATGTGCTCAAAAAGCAGATCTTGAACAGGAACCCTAGGAAAGAGGGTATTGCCTTTGAGAGGAAACTCAATGCTGATGGAACCTACTGGAAACCTGAGCAGTATCCCAAAACCTCATGGGTTGCTGCAAAGGGACCTCCCGTAGATCCATCCACTTTATCTGGCTTTACTTTGTGAATCCTCATATTCATCTGATGAGTCATTTGACTCCAACTATAAACTGTTCAAAAATCAGAATGGTGAAGTATTTGCTAGATATGTTGGAACTAACTGCAGGAATGGTCCCCCTATGAAGAAAATTTGGATTCCCAAAAGGTGCCTTGAAAGTCTTCAGGTGAATGTCCTCATGACACCACCTGTGAAGAATAGGAACCCCAGATCAAATTCTTCATATGGACCGAAGTCTTCATATGGATCCAAGTCCTCTTATGGATCAAATTCCTCACGTGGATCCAAGTCCTCATATGATCATCATCATGCTAACGCTTCTGTTTCGTAGGGAAAATCTAAGAGTTCTGATTATGTGCATTATTCTTCAAATCATTATGTTCATAAGTCCTCGAAGAATTTCTCTGCTTACTCATATGCCTATACTAATCCCTCTCCTGTGAAACGAAGCGCTTTGGCTTCAATGCCACCTTTCTCTTATGGAGCTCGCAGAATGATGAACTCTTTGCCGCCCCTCCAGATGTGGGTGGTGAAGAAAAAGAACTAACCTCTTATGCAAGGTCAGGTCTCCAGACGAACTAAATCGTCTGAAGAATTTTCTGGAGACCTGAAATGCTTGAAAGGACGCAAGCTAATCATGAAGAAATGATTCATTCATTTCTCACGTCCTCATACTGCTGTATATACATATGTTGCATTAATTGATGAAATTCTGTCTGATGAAATTGATGTCATATTCTTCACTCTGAAGATATGTGTTCGTAAGATGCACTAATTCATCTGCAGGATGATTTACCCAAAGCTACTGAGTGGGTCCTCGACAATGGATGTACTAATCACATGACCGGTGACAAGAGCTTACTGATGAACACTCCTTTATCTCCATCACATTTGAAGCATATCACCTACGCAGACAAAGGCAAAAGCAAGGTATTGGGCCTAGGTAGGGTTGCAATATCAAAGGATCGACACATGGACAAAGTCATGCTTGTCGAGTCCCTCGGATTCAACCTCATGTCTGTCTCAATGCTTTGTGATCTTGATATGGTTGTTATCTTTGGCAAATATCGCTGCTTAGTGCTCATGGAATCTGACAATTCCAAAGTCTTCGAAGGCTTTAGGAGAGGAGACTTGTATATTGTTGATTTCTCTGCAGGACCACAGCCTGCCACTTGTCTACTTGCAAAAGCTTCAGAAGGCTGGCTATGGCATCGACGTCTGGGTCATGCTGGCATGAGGAACTTACACACGCTCGTGAAGAAAAAGCACATCATTGGCATTGAGGGTGTCAAATTCCTCAAAGATCATCTTTGTGGGGCTTGTGAGGCTGGAAAGATGACCAGAGCCAAGCACCCCTCAAAGACTATCATGACTACCACTCGTCCTTTTGAACTGCTTCATATGGACCTCTTTGGCCCTACTCATTATGCCACACTAACAAATGCAGCATCTCTATATGGCTTTGTCATTGTTGATGATTATTCTCGTTACACATGGGTGCATGTCATTCCTTACAAAACTGAAGTGCAGGAAGCCTTCAGACGATTTTCTTCAAGGGCTTCGACGAATTTCGGTGTGAAGATCAAGCATATTTGGAGTGACAATGGGACCGAGTTCAAGAATACTGGTCTTGATGACTATCTTGATGAACTTGGTATTACTCATGAGTTATCTGCCCCATACACTCCTCAGCACAATGGCGTTGTGGAGCGCAAGAACAGGACTCTTGTTGAGATGGCTCGCACCATGCTTGATGAATACAACACACCTCGTCGCTTCTGGCCTGAGGCAATTGATACTGCATGCCACATCATCAACAGGGTATATCTTCACAAATTCTTCAAGAAGACCTCATATGAACTCCTCACTGACAAGAAACCCAATGTGAGTTATTTCAAAGTCTTCAGTGCTAAATGTTGGATTAGAGATCCCCATCACAATTCTAAATTTGCACCGAAAGCACATGAAGGTTTTATGCTTGGTTACGGAAAGGACTCGCACACCTACAGAGTCTTCAACACCTATCACAACAAGGTTGTTGAAACTGTAGATGTGCGGTTCGATGAAACTAATGGCTCGCAAAGAGAGCACCTACCTCTTGTGCTAGATGAAATGTCTCCTGAGGAATCCATCAAGCTAAAGGTTACTTCGGATGTCATACCTACTGAAGAATCTGCTGAAGAAGTCATTCCAGATCGTGAAGAAAATCATGCTGGTGCATCTGAAGAAAATGGCTCTGAAGAAAATGCTGAGCCAAGTCAAAGTCGTCAACCTGCTCATCCTCGCGTTGCAAATGAAGTACAGATTGAGAGAATCATCAACGGCATCAACGCACCAGGTCCTCTCACTCGCTCGAAAGCTTCACATTTGTCTAACTTTTGTGGGCATTTTGCTTTCGTCTCTATCACAGAGTCCACCAAAGTAGATGAGGCATTTCTGGAGCCTGAATGGATTCAAGCAATGCAAGAGGAATTACATCAATTCGAGCTGAACAAGGTGTGGGAGCTTGTCAAGCGACCAGACCCACGCAAGCACAATATCATCGGCACCAAATGGATCTACTGCAACAACCAAGATGAAAATGGCCTAGTGGTGAGAAACAAGGCTCGTCTTGTAGCTCAAGGCTACACACAGGTTGAAGGAATTGATTTCGATGAAACTTTTGCACCTGTTGCTAGACTTGAAGCTATTCGCATATTGCTTGCCTATGCTAACCATCATAATATCATCTTATATCAAATGGTTGTGAAAAGTACATTCCTCAATGGTAAGCTTGAGGAAGAAGTATATGTTGCTCAACCCCCAAGTTTTGAAGATCCTAAGCATCCTGATCAAGTCTTCAGACTCAATAAGGCCCTCTATGGCCTCAAGCAGGCCCCTCGGGCGTGGTATGATACTCTGAAGGAATTCCTCATGAAGAAAGGCTTCAAACCCGGTTCACTCGACCCAACTCTTTTCACCAAAACATATGATGATGAATTATTCGTGTGCCAAATATATGTTGATGATATTATCTTTGGTTGTACTAACCAACATTACAGTGACGAATTTGCTTATATGATGAGTGAGGAATATCAAATGTCCATGATGGCAGAATTGAAATTCTTCTTAGGTCTTCAAATTCGTCAACAATGCAATGGCATCTTCATTTCTCAAGAGAAATACCTCAAGGACGTTTTGAGGAAATTCGGTATGCAAGATTGCAAAGGCGTCAAAATCCCTATGCCCACAAATGGCCATCTATGCACTGATGAAAATGGTATAGACTTCGATCAAAAGGTATACCACTCCATGATTGGCTCTTTACTATATCTATGTGCATCTAGGCCAGATATTATGCTTAGTGTTTGCATGTGTGCCCGTTTTCAAGCTACACCGAAGGAATCACACCATAAGGCTATGAAACATATCCTTCGATATCTAGCTCACACTCCAACACTTGGATTATGGTATCCCAAGGGCTCGGCTTTTGATCTCATTGGATATTCTGACTCTGACTATGCTGGTGATCGTGTGGATCGCAAGTCAACATCAGGCACATGCCATTTCCTCGGACGATCTTTAGTATGTTGGTCCTCGAAGAAGCAGAACTGCGTATCACTCTCTACTGCTGAAGCTGAGTACATTGCTGCTGGTTCTTGCTGTGCTCAATTGCTGTGGATGAAGCAAACCCTCAAGGACTATGGCATAAACATGAAGAATGTGCCACTCTACTGTGACAACGAGAGTGCCATCAAGATTGCTCATAACCCAGTTCAGCACTCAAAGACAAAGCACATCTAGATTCGTCATCATTTTCTTTGAGATCATGTGTTGAAGGGCAACATCTCTATTGATCACGTGAAGACTGAAGAACAGCTAGCGGATATCTTCACCAAGCCCTTGGATGAGAAGAGATTTAGCAAGTTGCGGTGTGAGCTAAATATCTTAGAATCTTCGAATGTTCTTTGAAAAGGACACACATCCTAACACTTATGCAAAATTGATGACTTAGATGTGCAACACACGAAGTAACGTTTTTCTTCAATCAATGAAGACTAACCCTCTAAGTGTGAAGAAATTAATGAAGAATTTGATTCTCAGAGCCCTACGACAATTGTATGCGGTGTCTGAAATCATCATTCTTATACGGTGGGTCACGCCACCACAAAAGTTGAAAATCTTCAAAATTGAGTTTTTCTTCATTTTGCAAATTCTTCAATTTTCAAATTCTTCAACTTTCAAATTCTTCAACTTGCAAAGTCTTCAAAAAAATTTGACTGATGTTCTTCATTGACTATATATATATAATTGAGTTTTTCATGTCCTCAACAGCATTCACTTATTGCTAATTCTTCAAGTTGATTTTCTTCTAAGTGAATGTGATCGGACCCGTTCCCCCTCTATGCTAAACTCAACCCAATCTGTTCACAAATTCTTCATGTGCGTTCTATTTGAAACCCGTTCAAAGTCTTCACTGTGTCCTTGACAGCTGAAGAATTTGCGAACGGAATATTAAAATTTTCATATCTGAATTTTCGGCTTTTGCCGCTCAAACCGTTCCGCATCCCGCGATAGGATTAAACTACTCACCCACAATCTACCTCTCAGTACGTGGGTGACACATGTCGTTAGAAGAGTAAGGGTCAGGGGCATGTTCTTCCAAAAATTTTGGACGGGCAGTTTTTCACCGTGGCTATAAATACCCCCTCCCTTCCTTTGTCTTCATTTACTCCGCTCGACCACCAACTCGCTCGAGCTCTCAGACCTAGCGCCGCCACTACTCTCCATCGTCGCCGGTGAGGAAGAGCTTCACTGCCTCGACCTCGTTGCCGTCGTAATCACGCCGGCCGTGGAAATCTTCACTCCGCCGCCGTCGTAGCTGTCTCTCACCGCCAAGTTAGGGCATGGGAGATCTGAATGGCCGAACTTCTCCACTTCCACATCAGTTTGTCGTGTTCTTCGTCCAGGGTAATTAAAATCTGATTTTACTGCCCTACTTTGATTCTGATGATTTCACAAAATCTTCAAAAGGTGTTTATTCTTCAACTTCCGCATCCTTAAACACCAAGTTGCATCTGTTCTTGGTTTGTTTCTCTAAGCTATGTTTTTCTTCAAGATTCCTCAATTGTGTGGATTTTCTAATCTATACAACTCTGGAACCTAAGTCAAGAATGCTTAGTGAAATTCCTCAAGACTCCCCTGGTCAAATTCCTCAAACTTGATTTCTTTTGAAAAAATTCTGAGAACGCATATGACCTCTCCAAATTCTTCGCACCTATACTCTATTCACAGGTACAAAATGTCTGCTGCTGAATCACTAGGTTCTCATCAACTTAACTCATTTGCAGCGTTCGTCGAAGATAAGTTGCACACTTCCTCAGAAACATCAATTGTTCAAAATCCTCAAGTGAAGAAAATGGCTGATGGTAAAAGACCTCAGAAGGGAGGAAAGAGGCCTGAAACAAATACAGCTTTTGAAATCCCTGGAGACATCTATGATGAATATTGCACACCTGATGAAGTAACTCATGGCAAAGAGACCAAGACTCAGCGCAAAGTGCGCATACAGAGAATTGAGAGAAGATGGGCTAAGGAATGGAGGGAATATCGTTATGTTACTCCCAAGTACATGAAGAAATTCGCCATTAACCCTCCATGTCCAAGACCTCCATTGGCACCAGGCCAAGAAGCTGATCCCTCAAGTATCAGGCGCGGTGAGGAATTTCCCAAGGAATGGGCTAAGCGCCAAGCCAAGTTGGCTAAAGTAGCAAAGGAAGCAGTGAAGAAATTCAATGAAGACTCTGTTGCTGCTGCTGCTGAGGCCTCTGCTAGCAAGCCTAAGAAGGCTTTGCCG
The DNA here is from genome assembly GCA_011799875.1 of Thinopyrum elongatum. Classification (NCBI taxonomy): domain Eukaryota; kingdom Viridiplantae; phylum Streptophyta; class Magnoliopsida; order Poales; family Poaceae; genus Thinopyrum; species Thinopyrum elongatum. The sequence goes on along the minus strand of CM022303.1, from coordinate 121,357,461 downwards.
AAGAAATCTGTTGTGAAGCCAAGTTCCTCAACTGCTATGCCCTCACGGCCAATTCCTCAGGCAACCACATCGAGGGCAGCTCCAATTCCCTCAGCTGCCACAAAGTCTTCAACTTCAGCTGCAAAGTCCTCAGCACCTGTGCATCTTGCCACGTGCCAACGGACTACAGGAATCTCTATTGCCTCAGGAGCATCTGCAAGTTCCTCAGCTCCGCCACAGTCTTCAACTGGTCCAATCTTGCTGAAGAAAAAGGCCACTGCTGAACGAGGCCCAAGGCCAAGTCCTCACAAGAAGCATGTTGCCTTTCAAGTTCCGTCTGATGACGATGATGCTGATGATGAAGAACTTGCTGAGATCATCAAAGACATGCAAGAAAAGGCCGCTAGAGCCAAAGGCAGTGCTGTGCCACTCATGCTGGATCCTAAAAGGATCCTTGATTTCATCGATCTATGGCACAAGGATCCAAATACTCCTTTGCCTGAATTGAACCTCACTCCTGGCCAGAGCCACATGTTGACGGCCTTCATAGCCAAAGAAAAATGGAAATTTGAGATGGCCAGGCAAGTCAAGAAAGCTCAATACAAGAAGGAGCACTTTCTGAAGAAGAATGCTATGAAGATGACTCCTGAAGAACTTGTGAATCTGCAAAAGGAGATCAAAGCTCTCACCGATGAATTTGACGCATATCATGCAGATTGGCTAGGTGCCAAAGTCAGATTTGTCAGAATGGCCAAGGGGTTCAACCCAAATGTTGCAGCTCCATTGCAACAACAAATTCCTTAGGCTGATGCATCTGCTCAGCCTACTGAAGAAAATGCCAGGGCAACCTCCAATGTTGCGCCTGAAGAACAACTCAGGTCAGCTGAAGCATATGAAGCTGCGCCTGAAGAATCTGAATAAGCCAGGGCAACTGCATCAGTTGTGCCTGAAGAAACTGCACCACTTTCATTTGCTCCTCCTGCAAAGTCATCACAGATGAAAGATATCCACCTTCCTTCTGCATCAGAAGCGAAGAAGACCAAAGCTGCAGAAAAGGCAGCTGTGAAGAAAAGGAAAGCATCAGAAACTGCAGAGTCTTCAGCTCCCAAGAAAGTGAAGACTTTGCAAAGCTCGTACACCAACCCCATTGATGTTGTTCCTATCTCAAGCATGCCATTAAAGGAAATTGTTCCCTTTGGTGAGGAATATGTCATTCTAGATGACAGTGATGAAGCGAATCCTTCTGCTGCTACTTCAGAGCAGTTGGATGAAGAAATTGAAGTGGATGATATCCCTTCAACCCCTCTGGTATCATCGCCCGTGCCTTAGTTCACAGCTGAAGAGGCAGGCGTTGAAGAAATTGATGAAGAAGATGAGGATGTGGACATTGGGTCTACTACACCAGTTCTTAATGATGATTATTGGGAAAGAAATCATCCAAATTCACCATTGACCACTCCTCTGCAACAAATTCCTCAGTCCCCTGTGCAGACTGAAGAAATTCATACGGGCTCTGAAGCACATCAATCTTCACTTCATTCTATTCCAGAAGAAGTCCCAGCTACTAATGCTGAAGAAATGGAGTCCAAGAATGCTGCTGATGAAATTGCTATGGAAATTCCTCAGTCTGTGGCTCCGGAGGTTGTGCGCCAAGCGGCTGTGAAGACTTCAACTGTTAATCTTTAGCCCAAGCCACAAAATCCTCATACCAAGAAGCAGAAATTCAACGCTGATGATTTCTTTGCTGAGCATCATTTCTTCACGGATTACAATCCCTATGACTCTGCAAGACTGCGACACAAGCGCTTCTGGACAGCAAGTCAAATGAACTATTACTCTTCCCTCCTATTTGGTAAGAACAAGGTATTTGACCACGAGCAAATTCCTCATGTGGATATGGAGTCGCTTCCTTGCTTCCATCCAGTCCTCAGTGTTCTTCATGACGCTGGGCTGCTTAACTTCTGCACTGACATCTGCGACTGGAATGAAGAACTCATTCTTCAATTCTACGCCACACTGCATATCACTGGAAATGTTGAAGATGTGAATTCATGGGTGCTAGACTGGATGACCGAAAATACTCATTACAAAGCACCGGCCTCTGAATTGCTTCACGTTGTTCCAGTCAGTCCTCCCACTGAAGGTGCTAGGCTCATCTATGAGGAACCTAAACTCTCAAATCATCTGATGCAAGTGCTGATGAAGCCTTTGAAGGCTGGCCAAGCTCCAAGGACCACCTTCCTTGTGAAGGAATTGCTCTATGTGCCAAGGACGATATATCGCATATTAACCAAAACCCTCAGTCCAATCAAGGGCCACAACTCTGATGAAGAAGAGGTTGTTGGCATCATGAAGAATCTGCTGTTCAACATGATACATGGCATTCCCATTAACTACCATGATTTCTTCATGAGGACTTTGGCCAATGCTGCTCTGTCACCTTTTGAGTTGAAGCCTTACGCTCCCTGGATCATGAAATTCATCAGATCAAGGTCTTCAATTCATTATCAGGCTGACTTTCAGAATCATCTCAGCTATTTGCCACCTATTGAAGTCCTCAAGCGGACTATTTCCTCAGCTAATGAGAAGGGCAAGGCTGCTATTATAGATGAAGGCACTCGTCCATTGGATGGACAGTTTCACAAAGCTGCATCCTATTCCACCAATGACGACTCTGCAACACAAGATTCTGCCGCCAAAGCTTCAAAGCAAAATCCTTAAGCAACAGCTCCGCGTGTGATGACTGATCGTGAACTTCTCCTCAGTCTTCATCAGAAAGTTGATCGAAATCACAAGTGGGTCAAGCGTCAGTTTAGTGCAATTCTTCAGAACATGGCAGTCACTCAAAATACTGTGAAGAAGAACCACTACTACTTGCATGAAGTCTTTGACCACACTTGGGCTATTCTGTCGAATCTCTATAGTGTTGAAGATCTCAAGGAGATGAGATTTCAACAGGACTTTGACTGGTCTCACCCACCTTCGAAGAAATTCAAGAAGGTCAAAGTTCCTCAGCTTGTTGCCAGTTCATATTCTTCATCGCACGAGACGGATGAAGCTGAAGATTTGAACGACACTGCGGCAGGCCCTACCTCAACGGACGACCCCAACAACGCTGGTGCTCCTCCATCGACATCATGATGATATTCTTTAGGGGCGTTAGTCCTCATTTTTCGTCCCTTTTGGTCATTCGATGACAAAGGGGGAGAAATTTGAGTTAGTCTTCAAGCGGGTCTTATATATGGGCTATTTTTTTCTGTTAAGTTACAACTCTTGCTCTTCTGAGGTGTTTGATCTGATGAGTTGTAAACTTAAGTCCTATGGTGGTCTGATACTTTTGAACTGCTTTCTGCATGCTTATTTCCTCAAGTACCTTAATGCACGTATGCATGCTGAATTTCGTCAGACACCATATTTCATCATGCATTTCAAATTCTTAATATCATATGTTAAATGCGTGTATGAATTACAAGATATAGGGGGAGATCTCCATGATATTACTCTACAATGTACATTTGCAATCCAAAGCAAAATCCTCAATATGCACATCTTCAGGGGGAGTTCCTCTATATCTTGCAATCAAATTCCTCAATATCAGTATTTACACTTCAAATGTTTTATCCCCATTGAAAACTTAACCTATTTGTCATCAATCACCAAAAAGGGGGAGATTGTAAGTGCATCTAGTGCCCCTTAGTGATTTTGGTGTATTGAAGACTTATAGGTTAAGGGACTAATGTGTTTGTGATTGTACACAGGTTCTATAAGTCAATGAGGAATTTGATATTTACGAAGAAAGTCGACCCCTAAAAATGAATGTCTTCAGTTGAAGACTTTGGTTTTCTTGAAAACTTTGAAAATGAGGAAATTGGTGTGACCTTGAAGACTTGATATTGATGCGAGGATTATGAAGCATGAAGACTTTTGTTTTCATAGTTTTGTTTTCCCTTTCTTGAGTCATAGGAAACACCGTACTGTTAAAGGGGGTCGAGGTAAAACTAAGGAAAAGTTTCCAAGTGATGCTCAACTCAAATCCTACACCTACCAATCCTTTCGAGTGAAGCCATTGGAAATCTCATATAGTTCAGTCAAGTTCTTCAGTGACAGAGACGAAGTTCTTCTGTTCTCTGAGGAATTTGTTCTGACTGAGGAGTTAGGAATTCGCCAGTGCGGATTGCCTACAAGTGAGGAACATGATAGCCTTGAGGAATTTGAGAGCTCAAATTTCCTACCGTTGTTGTGTTATGCGCTAGCTGTCCAAAATATCCTACCCACCTAACGGTCATATCATTGAAGGGCATTTATGTCTTATCATGTCGGGCTGCTCCCCGGCTATAAATAGCCGCCCCCTACAAACACTAGCTGGTTGGCTGCTCCGAGATAAACTGACACTTGTCATTTAGAGCATCCCATCCTCCAAGGACTTTGAGCGAAAATCATCAAGTGAGGAAAAACCCAAACCCAACACCTAAAACCCAAAGTGATTGAGAATCACTGAAGAAATTGTTCCTGTGTGGAACCGACGCTTGTTACCTTTGAGGACTGTGCATCCTCTAGACGGTTAGGCGTCATGGTCTAGAGCATCCAAGAGGAATTGTGGATCGCCGAGTGACCAAGTCTGTGAAGGTTTGGAAGTCACCTGTGAAGACTTACCACGAGTGATTGGGCGAGGTCTGTGTGACCTTAGCTCAAGGAGAATACGGTGAGGACTGTGTGTCCGGGACTGTGTGTCCTCAGGTTTAAATACCTAGCCGCTCCAACCAGACGTACAACTGTCACAGCAGTTGGAACTGGTCTACCAAATCACTGTCTTCACCAAGCTACTGGTTCTATTTCCTCAACCCTTTCATTTCCTTGCATACTTGCTGTGTACTTGATTGTTACTGTTTGAAGACTTTGACTGAAGACTTTCTCAATTTCCTCATTCCTATTTCTTCAGTCACTTTGTCTTCAGCCTGCTTATCCTGTTTACACGCTACCTGTGCTCTGTTTTGTGTCATTTCATCATGATGACTATGCTACTTCTTTGTTATCCATGTACCTGAGTACTTATTCCGCTGCTTGTAGTTCGTTTGTTAGGAAATTCCTCAAGTAGTATTTCCTCAGCGGCGAATCATTAAAAAATTCGCCTATCACCCCCCCCCCCCCCCCCCCGCACCCCCCCCCCTCTAGTCGATATAACGCACTTTCGCTGGAGGACTTCCGGGCGAGGGCCTTCTCCCCGCTGTCCATCGTCGGCCTGTCAGGGTTCTGCCAGGCCAGCATCCCGCTGGGCACCCATTGCGGTCTCCCCGTGTCAGTGTCACTGGTCGCCCAACACGGTGTCGACCGTTCCTCATCACCATTGCCTAGGAGCTCCAGGAGGCGCTCCAAGATTAGGCCGCCGCAGCCTAGGGCTCGTCAGGCTAGCCTAATTCGGTCATATCTTGATGAATGATCCAGAAGAGGAGGTTGTATGATTTGGTCTGAACATATGCAATATATACCATGAAGAATAGAGCTGCGGAGTGTGTGTAGTAAGTAGATTTTGACCATTATACAAACAAATTAAGACCGCTAATTAATACTCCCTCCATCCCACAATGTAAGACATTTTTACAAGCTAACATAGCTTGCAAAAAGGTCTTACATTGTGGGACGGAAGGAGTACAAACCGAAATACTTCACACAAAACAACAACACATACTGTGCACATACATGCTCGATTGTGATTTCTGAATTAGAAGAATTTTCACATGTATGAATATTTTTTTTGTTATTCCATTGCAAAACACGAGCATATTTGGGAAAATACACATGAGCTCCTAGGTGCTCCACACCCCTACATGAATATTAAACATAAAAAATACCAAAACAATTCAAAAAAAATCTGAAATTTGTTGATATCAAACATGGGTTCCCACTCTACTCCCATGTGAAGTTTTGTGAAAAAATACCAGGAAACTTATTATCCGTGGTGAAGGAAATACTGTCTGAACAAAAATCCATCCAAACAGTTTTTTCTATACATAGGAAATTTTTATCTTTTTTGCCACGAAATTTCACATAGGAGTAGAACGGGAACCCGGGTTTGATATCCCAAAATCCCAGATTTGTTTTTCAAATTTCTCGGTATTTTTTTGAATTTAATGTTCGTATAGGGGTGTGGAGCACCCGGGTGCTACAAATCCGCTTCTGGCATATTTGTCGCTATATTATATATTTCCCTTCGTAGCAAGTTCTTACATGTTTCTCTTTGATAAAGTTCTACAACAAGCATGCATCTATACAATTGATGAAGACCATTGATTTTTTGTCACATTGCTTAGAAGAATGAGCTTCTGATAAATATCTTTATGTATCTTCTAGATGTCTCTGTTATTAAATCTCTATTATCCCTACTATTCGCTTCTGTTAAAGAAAGTCTATACGTCGTGTTCATTTTGCTTCGCTTCGTAACACCAATGATTGATCAAAGAAAAAAAATCACACTCCCGCTTGATCCCACCCGCGTGCAAAAGAATGAGTTAAAAAAAATCAACAGTGGAAACACACGCATGCATGCCGACTCCACCCTCGATTCCTTGAGCAGTCCCTCTCCAATCAACACCTTCCAATCTTTCAACCCCACACCGCCGCCCCACTCACACCGCTGCCCCGTATGAGTCCCCTCCTCACACACGCCGCCACCAGCCATGTCCCGGACGCCATTGGCCCTTCCCTATTCTGCCCTGTGGCTAGCTTCACCCACTAGCTCCACCCTCCATCAATGGTTTGTTGGCTGCGCCCTCCCCAAATTTCATCAAAAATTTGGAGAGCCTGTTGGGCGCCCATTTGGGTCCAAACACGGTAGGACGTATAAGGGAGAAATGATCTTGGACCTTGAAGACGACTTTAATTATTTGTTTGATCTATTTATATGCATTGTAACCCGTAGCAACGCACGGGCGTTCTAGTAGTCAGAAAAATGAAGCAGTGGGAGCAAACATCATGGGGACCTCCTAACCGGCGCCTTCAGTGCCGGTTCAGGCAGCTGGCGCTCACACGCCGCAGCTGGTGGGCTGGCACACGACAAGCTGCGCAGTAGGAAATTTTTTTATTGCCTAACCACTAGATCAACCAAGCATTAATGAATAAGTTCAGCGCGAACTATTAAAGAATAAGTGTAGCCGCGCTGTTTACTGCATATAGCTTTTGGAAAAACGAGATTTTTTGAACAAAAATGTGAAGAAAATTTGAAAGTTCACAGATTTCAGAACAAATCACGAATTAAAAACAAGTTCACGAATTAGGAAAATTCACTGATTTCAAAAAAGTTAACAAACTTGAAAAAAGTTCATCAATTTTGAAAAATAGTTCATCGATTTTGAAAAAAAATGATTTTGGAAAAAGTTCGTCAATTTGGAAAAAAGTTCATCAATTTTGAAAAAAGTTCGTCTATTTTAAAAAAGTTCATTGATTTGAAAAAATGTTCATCGATTTTGGAAAACAATTCATCAATTGTGGAAAAAAGTCCATCAACTTTGAAAAAAGTTAATCAATTTTAAAAAAAGTTCATTAATTTTGAAAAGAAGTTCATCGATCTTAAAAAGGTTCAATGACTTTTGAAAAAGTTCATCAATTTTGGAAAATAGTTCATCGACTTTAATAAAAGTTCATCGATTTTGAAAAAACTTTATTAATTTTGAAAAGAAGTTCGTAGATCTTAGAAAGGTTCAATGACTTTGAAAAAGTTCATCAATTTCTAAAAAAGTTCATCGATTTTGAAAATAAGTTCATCAATTTAACGAAAGTTCATAGGTTTTGAAAAAAAATATGAATTTGAAAAAAAGTTCATTGATTAAAAAAAACACAATTTGTGAAAAGTTCGCGCATTTAGTAAAAGAAAAAAGAAACACAAAAAGGAAAAAGAAAAAGGAAACACAAAATGGTTAAAGAAAGAATAAAAAACCATTCCAAAAAAAGAACCGCAACCTTGACAAACAATAAATAAAACAAAAGAAGTTGACAAGCACATTTGCTAGCTTGTTGTAGTGGTTTGTGTGCTGCCCTCAGAAGCTAGAGATCCCAAGTTCGAACCACTCCCTTGCACATCTTTTTTTGCTTCGGTGTGAACAGAAAAAAAAGAGAAAACGGGTCAGCCCAGCGCAGCAGGGGGTGTGCGCCCGTTTGGGATTTTTTTTATAAAAGAAGGGCTCTCCCCTTCCGATTTTCATTAGAGAAAACCAAAGCAGTTCAAGTACGGACTACATGACTAAAAACATTTTTCGCAACGCACTAGCATGTGCCCCCTCCAGCTCTCTGTCACACCCCCCTGGTGGAGATGCTTTTTACCAGAGCCAAGCTGGGTGCCACACGCCAAAACACAACATAGTCTTAATACATTCATCCATAACCTAGTCAACAGAGGGGGGAGGGGGGCATCCCCCTGCACTCTAAACACAGACACCCAAAGACAAACTACTAGGAAGCAGAAAACAAATGAAGGTGTTGGCAGGTCCAGCAAGGGGAGGATTTCATCCCTCCAGTCGAGCCACATTGATTCTCCACCCCTACGAACCTGCATAGATCTCATTTGCTACTCGCTCTAGCAGTTTTGCTCCCGGCTCAAGCGCCCTTTTTTGATGCTCCCTTGCAAAATTGACCAATCCATCATCCAATGGCTCATTAGTTTGATCAAAGTCATAGGATCAGTAATTTTCTTACCATCAAAGATTATCCCATTCCTACATTTCCACAAAGCCCAAAATAAGGCAGATATCCCAACCAAAACCAGTTTCTTATCATCTTTCCTAAACCTATCCATCCATCGCCCCAAGCATTCCCTAATTGATGAAGGAGTTTCCTTCAGCCCAAATGAGCATTTTAGCAAGCTCCACATCAAGATGCCGCCGAACAAGTAAAGAATAAGTGATCTTCCGACTCGTCTTTACCATAGAAAACACAATTTTTTTCTCCTTTCCATCCTCTTTTTAGGAGGGAGTCTCTAGTAAGTATACATTTTCTATTAACCAACCATAGAAAAACCTTAATCTTAGCTGGGACCTTAACTTTCCACAAGAATTTTTGTGGGAAGTTAATATCACCAGCCACCAATCTTCTATATAAGGATTTGACAGAAAATTTTTGATCAGCCGTAAGGGTCCATATTATATCATCTTTCCCTTTCCCCATTTCAATTTTCTCACATCTATTCTTGAGACTGTTCCACAGTCCCAAAGTATCTCCATATAGTGTTCTTCTGAACCTGAACCCATGCCACCCTTTCTGGATGGCTTCAGCCACTGTTATGTTATGATCAAAACATAAATCATATAGTCTAGGGTATGCTTCTTTTAAAGTTTTATCATCTACCCATATATCTTCCCAAAACCTAGGATTTTTTCCATCCCCTATCTTTTTTTAGCAACTATGTAGAATATCTCCTTGACATCCATTAGGCTGGACCAAAACTGGGAGTCTCCAGGTTTTTTTGTGGCCCTAGAAAGACACCCATTCGCCCCATATTTTCTATGAATTATTTCTTGCCACATCCCCTCTTCGGTTTCCATTTTCCAGAACCATTTGCCTAATAAGGAAATATTCATTAATTCCAAATTCAAGATCCCTAAGCCCCCTATTTCTTTAGGTAGACAGCAGGTTTTCCGATTCACTAAATGATATTTTTTAATATTGTCATCTTCTTGCCATACCAACCTGGCTATGAAGAAATCAACTTTTTTTATCACCCCTTTGGGCATGGGATAGGAAGACATCATAAAGAGAGGTATATTTGTTAGGCATGCCTGAAGTAATGTAATTCTCCCCGCAATAGAGCCAAGCAATTTCCCTTGCCAACAGCTACACCTCTTTTCAATTTTCTCAGTCACACACTTCTAGTGAGTGTTTCTAATTCTAGAATCAGATACTGGCATCCCTAAATATTTTATAGGTACCATACCCATTTTACAAGTAAGGATTTCCTAGTAAATGTCTTGCTTCTCCTGAGCTTTTCCAAAGAGCATTAGCTCACTCTTATGAAAGTTAATTTGAGCCCTGGTATTTGTTCAAAGGCTCCCAGGATAAACTTGAGGTTTTTCACACTATCAATATCATCTTGGATAAGGAAAATTGTATCATCTGCATACTGCAGCATGTTAACCCCTTTATTATTTCCATCTCCCAAATCCCCCTTAACCAAATCATGTTCAAGTGCATTGTTCATAAGTACAACCAAGGCATCAACAACTAAGTCAAATAGGAGGGGGGACATTGCATCCCCCTGCCTGAGCCCTTTATGTGTACTAAAATATGGTCCAATCCCATCATTGACTCTAACCCCCACATGTCTCCCTCTCATTGTTTCCATAACCCAGTCACACCACCTATCAGGGAAACCTTTGAGATTCAACATTTGTATCACAAAAGGCCACTTGATTCTGTCATATGCTTTCTCAAAATCAACTTTAAAGATCAATGCATCTTGTTTCCTAGTATGAAAAGTACTTAGAGCTTCATGCAAAATCACCACCCCTTCCATAATATATCTTCCTTTGATAAAGGCAGTTTGAGTCTTAGAGATAACAGGAGACAGACATTTGGTCAACCTGTTCATCAGAACTTTTGTGATGATTTTAAAACTCACATTCAGTAGACAGATTGGTCTAAACTTCTGTATTTGTTTGGCATCAGCTGTTTTTGGCACTAAGGTAATGATACCATAGTTTAATCTAGAAATATCTATCTTCCCCTTGGCAAATTCTTCCACCAATGCCTTAATATCCCACTTGACCAGGTCCCAAAACTCCTGATAGAAATCAGCAGGGAACCCATCTGGTCCAGGTCTCTTGTTTTTCTTCATCCCAAAAACCACCTCTTTGATCTCACTGAGAGAGAAAGGTGCCATTAAATTCTTTTTTCTTCTTCACTAATTTTCCTCATCTCCAGATTCTTCATGGAAATATGGGTTTCTTCAGGATGTCCAAATAATTTTTTGTAAAAATTGGTGATATATTTCATTAGGTTTTCCTCTCCTTCCACCATCCCTCCTTCCTGTTCTAAAGAAGTGATTCTATTTTTCCTCCTTCTTCCATTCACCTTTGCATAGTAATATCTAGTATTTCCATCTCCATCTGTAATCTTCTTATCTTTATATCTCTGGAGCCATTTCACTTCCTGCATCATTACCCTTTTTAACTGTTCTCTTAAAGCTTTCTGTTCAGTTCTATCTGCAGCAGTAAGTCCCATAACCTCAGCTTTTTTATCAATCCCATCTAGCTCTTTAACAATAGTAATTTTAATTTTTTTATACCATGCATCAACATTTCTATTCCAACCTTTGGTTTTCTTCCTCAGGTTTCTCAATCTAAGCTGCCATCTTTCTAAGATATCTCCTTTATATTTCTCATTCCAAGTTTTATATACTAATTCCTTGAACCCATCTCTCAAAGCCCAATCATTTTCATATCTAAAAATGTGTTTAGCAGCCTGTCCTTCCCCAGTGTCCAAAAACAATGGGGTGTGGTCTAAAACTTCCCTAGCAAAGGCTTGCAATATAGTCAATGGATATTTTTCCTCCCAAGCTGGTCAAAATCTAGTAAAATATATATCTATAGAAGCAAATTTTAGGCTTCCTTCTTTTTTATTTTCCTTTTTAAAATCCCAACCCCAACAGAGTGCTTGACACAGCTCAGCGCTGGTGAGCAGTCCTTACCACCTTTTCTTCCTGAGAAAATAGCCCTCAGTTTCATATATTGTTGTTCCTCCATCTCAGCATCAGAATGCTCCATATCAGAACATAGCTCCTCAATCCTGACATCTCCAGTGTCAATGTGCACTGTTGTGTCATGAGGTTTGGTTGCCATTTTATCATTGCCCCCCTCATCCCTCTTTTTTTAGCAGCTACATGCTGAAGGTAAATCTCTCTTCTTGCTATCTCCATTTTCCTTATGGTCTCTAAGATTTTATCAATCATATCCATATAACATCCCAAATCAATCCCAACCAGAGAACTAACATGAAGTAAAGAAGGATTAGCAGAAAAAGGATCAGGATTGTTACCATAATTGTCTCTTTCTTCAACCCTTATTTTGGCCATCTCCTCCACTTTCTGGTCCTCTTTTACTCTATTTCTAAGGCTTATTTTCAATTCAAATTCCTTATCTTCTTCACTCTTGTCCAGCACCCCAACCCCATGTATTTCAGCCATTTTTCTCCAAAGGTTCCTGTTGATTCCTGACTTGCATTGTAATCAGTAGGTTCATAATACTTCCCAGATTCAGTATCTTCTTTCTTTTCTTTCTCAAAATCTTCAACCTCCAGATTAGCTAACTCCATTTCATACTGTTCTCTGTTCACTGCATCTTGTTCCAGCTTCTGAATCTCTTTTTGCTGTTGTTCAATCAGCCCCTCTAGTTTTTTCTCTGTAAGCTCCATCTCATCTATTACTTTCTCAGCTTTATTCCACAATGCATTATGTCTAGCTTTATCTTCCTCTAAACTCTGTATCTTTCTGAACATGATACCAATTTCTTTCTTCATTTTTCCTCTTTATGCAGTCATTTCTTTGCACAAATGCCCCATCGTCTCTTCCAGTGACATCTTCATCACGTTATTCTTCTTATCTATTTCCTCAATTGGTCTTAAAGATAAGCTGCCCAGCCCTATTCCTTTTCTATCCTTTTCATCTATCTTGCTCTTCTTTATTTTTTCCTCCTCTTCATCTCTGTCATCCATCTCACTGACAGCATCACTTTTCCTTTTCTCTTCCTTATACCATCCCATCTCAGCTACTTTTTCCAATTCAGTTCCAATTCCGAACATAAGCAAATCAAGGGATGTGATTTCTACATGCAAGGGAATTTTTCCTATATCTCTGATTCGACATTTCACCTTCACTTTTTCTTCATTAATAGTATCCATATCCACTTCCAAGACAGGTCCTATAGCAGCAGCAACCTCACACATGCCAAAAAAGTGTCTAAAGCAATCAGGCACCTTCTCAAATTTCACCCATGCAGTGTGCATTTTTCCAATGGCTTGATGGTCAAGAGACCAAGCTTGCACCTTGATCACAACTCCTGTTCCCAGCAAGTTGAAGTCATTAAACTTTGTAAGCTCCACCAGCTTTGCTTTGTTAGGAAACCTCATCATATAGCAGTTCTTCCCATATTCCTTCACTCTCCACTTCCAACCCTAGTCAAATATCTCACTAAGGGCCTGGACCAGTTCTGTCTCATTTATCTGGCCATCTCTAATAATGACCACTCCCAGTGGGTTCATATGCTCAGCAATCAACACATCTTTGTAGCTTTGGACCAGTAAGACTCCCAACCCTTAGCAGCATAGCCAACATATTTTGGGACATGCTTCATTTGCTTCAACAGATTGCACTCTCCAGTAATATGATTATCTCTCCCACAGATTAAGCAGTGGCCCACTCTATAATCTCTAGTTGAGTGCCTAGGATCTTTGCACTTTCCACACACCTGCTTGTTAAACCTACCCCCCCCCCCCCCCCCCCCCCCCCCCCCGCGTTTCTGTCTTCACCATCACTCTGTTGCCAAGGCCCCCTACCAACCTGCTTTCTCACACCACTATTTATGCTAGTCTCAGCTCCCTTATCTCCTTTTTGTATGGTTCTCCCAATATTAGGCTGCCCTTTTTCTGGTTCTATGCCACCAATCACCTCTGCATGACCAAGATTAACTTCTCCTGATGTTACTCCTCCACTGTTCATCCCTTGAACCAACTGAGAAAGTAAAGCACTCAGTAGCTGTTGTTGTTGATTGGAATTTATGTTCCCTTTCCCTCCAATCTCATTGCCCTCCTCTTTTCCTGTCTGCTCCCTCAAATCCTTATTGATCTCCTCAGTTGGATCTCCAGAACCTATCTGCCCCACCTTAGCTTGCTAGATCTGTGTCCTACCGAATGCATCACCCGTGGAATCAACCATAGCACCAGCCCCTCTTCCCATGCCATTGCCAAATCCAGCACGCCCTCTTCCACTACCAGAGAGGTCGCTGGAGCTCTCAGAGAAGGAAGATCTGTTTCTGTCTCCCCCTGAGCTTTGTCCAATTTTTCTAACATCAAAACCACCTACACCCCCCTCTATTGAATCTTCCACCTCCAAAACCTCTCCCAAAGTTGCCAGCCATTGTTGCACACTCAAGTGGCAGCGTGGGAGGGGAAAACCCTAAGGTCGGGTCACTTCTGGTATGTTCCTTGTATTCCTGTCTTCTTATAGGCTCCCACTCCATCCCACTGGAGTGGGCCAAACTTTTTCCTGGGCTTTCAGCAGCCCACGAGCCCAACCCAATATGAAGATATATGTTGATATCCCCCTGGGCCCCCAAACATGATTGGAGATCCCCTCCCCTTTTTTTTCTCTAGCTCAGTTCTTTGAATCTCCATTAGAAACCAAATTAGTTTCAATTGGAGTTTCATTTATCACCAATTCCCCAAAATCTATTGCTTCTTCCTCATACCAGGGAACAATTGGCTAGAAATTACCATGCCTCATATGCTCCTGTAATATCTTATCATCAATCCCTTTCGTATTAGTCTTACCATTAATCAGTAAACTGTTTTTATCACTACAATTTGCTTCTCTGTCCCCCAATTCCATCCCCCTATCCTCACCATTTTGAGGTTGGGAAGCTTTTTTTAGCCTAGATTTCTTCTTCCTTTTTTTATCAAGCTTAGAATGCCCATCACTATCAACATCATCTACATCTATTGACGCAGTAGATGTCAAATATTTATCTGCATAGGTACCTGACGTAGTGGAAGAAGTTGTCCCCTCCTCCTCATCGGAGCACTCCCCGGCCAAAAGCCAGAAGCGGCTGCCGGCCTGCGAGGCCCCTACTGAGAGCAGGAGAGAGCTCGGAGGCGTGGCGAGCGCCTTGGGAAGCGCGGTGAACGGCGAGACAGCGACGTGACCTCCCTTGCCCTCCTCCTCCTTGGCAGCTCCACCTCCTCGTCTTCGTCTTCGATTTCAATCGGTGCCATCTACGACCCCGGGGCTGGAAGCCCCATCACCACCTCTCTCGGCGGCACCGGCGGCTGGATCTGGCGGTAGCAAAGGGATCTGAAAATCCTCCACTTGTGCCTCTGCTCCGGAATCGGAGACTCCGCCTCGAGCATCGCCCACAACAGTACTCCCATCGCCAGCTGTCGATCGTAGTTGGGGAAGCACAGCAGGATCTTCTCCTCGTTCAGCCTCTCACGGACCATGTCCGCCGCGTCGTTGAGAGCCTTCGCCTTGGGGAACCACCTGTCTATCTCCCTCAGCCTCCCCATCATCATCTCGTTGCCGTCGGCGAGCGCCGCCATCTCCTGCTCTCGGGTCATCATCGAACCCTAGCGCACGGCGCGTCGCAGTGGGGAGAGTCGATGTGTGGGAGGGATGCGAGGAGTCGAGGCGAGTCGCTGGATAAAATACTCCCCCCATCACCATTACTCACCTCGATTTGGGCGACATGCCCACCCCGCCGCGCTGGCGTCGCAACTCTCGCCAAATGGCACGGAAACTGTACAATCTGGCCCACTCTGAATCCCTCGTCATCGCGCCATCCCCGTGCGTCCACCGTCCGGTCGTCGGCGTTGAGGAGGACCAGCCAGTGTTCTCGCCGGAGAAGGAAGCCCGGTCGGAACGCTAGCAAGGACGCACCGAGATCAGTGACGAAGTCGCACCGAAGGTGTGTGTCGCACCGGAGCCGTGCATCGCACGACATCGCCCAGCCCTCGCGGTGGCCTACTTCAAGGTTCTCGCACTGCTTGCGCAGGCGATCGGATAGGCGTACGAGCCACGTGAAGCGATCGTGAGGTCAGTGCGCATAAGGTGCCGTTTAGGGTTTGCCAACATCATGGGCTCAGTGGGGGCAACGTTCTATACTACTGGGCAAGTATAAATGGGCCTGGAAATCGAGTGGGGGCATTTGCCCCCACTAGGCTGTACGTGGATTCGCTCCTAGATGAGAAACCGGAGGATCACTTGCATTTGTGAAGCCGTGAACTGATGTGTCACTCCTGGTCTCTTGCATGGCCACCGTCGCTCCTGTCTTATGGGCAAGGCCTGTACTCGCTACTAGGGTCACGCACAACATGGTTGTCCCTGTACCCTATAGACAAATAAGCACACAACCGTAGGTGTCCTCCCTCTCCAGAGCACAATGTTGATGCTCTTAGACTAGCTTATCACAACAACGATAAAGAAGAAGATGGCCAGTTCGTCCTTGCATGTAAGTGGTTCCCCATGTCTCCCAGTCCTACGAGTTGCTGTGTGCAGCCCATCCAAAGACCATGCTTTGTCTCCCCTTCCATTCCACTATGAAAGAATGATAGGTGGTACTAGTATCATGTAGCTCTATGCTACTCCATCCACATTTTGTAACATGGGTTCGCTGGAGGGAGAATGGGAGATACACATCGTTCCACGGTTTTTATTTTATTTTTCTGAAGCTACAATATTTCACTAAATGAATGCAATTGTATTTATTATTCCTCGTGGCTATGAGCAGGGAGCCAGGGAGCACGTACGCAGCTCCTCTAGGGCCACTTTTATTTTCTCCTCTGAAGTTTCGGTGCTAGTCCTTATAGAGCGTTAGTGCAAGGCACTACAGTTATTATGCCTAACCTTACCTCCTCACTATTCCTTCTAAATTCTATTCATCCCATGCGGAGTTGCGGTGCCTGGATGTGTAGAGAAAGAGCAGAGCAGACTCCTGACCGTCGCTTCACAGTTCACTTCTTCAGAGTGTCGCCGCCTCGGTCACGACGGCATGTTAATCCAGAACTTTTGCACTTAGACAGGGGTTCAGGGAAAATCCAGCAGTTCCTGTGTTCCTGCTAGCTACCTAAATTTGGTTTGTTCGCCTAGTTGCGTTGGCATTCAGAAACTGTTTGAGCTCTGTAATGTTTGATGCGGTGACGTTATTCTGTAATGTTTGCGCTCTTATTCTGGCCACCACTTCAACGTTGCCAGCTGCATTTTCCTGTGCACCGGCAGTATTTTAGATCGCAAGCAGTCCGAAGGCTGACAAGAGTTTGCAGTACAGTAGCGAGTAGATCGCAGGATGGCCGCGAAGAAGGCAAAACCATACGACATCCAACAGAAATCTTGCACAAGGTCGCAAGATTTCTAACAGACCACAGCTCAGCGCAGTCTGCTTCCACAAAGGATAGCAGACATGTATTCTGAAAAAATCTCCATGTAATTACATGTAGTCATATTTTCTAAACATGTTCATCTCATTACAAAAAATATTTTCGTATTTAAAAAAATCATGTATTTTTAAAATATTTGAGAAATTTTAAGAAGTGCTTATGGGTTTTTAAAAAAATCCGTGTAATTCGATAAGTGTTCACACATTTAAAACATATGCATATAATTTAAGAAGTGCTCATTAATTTTTTTAAATAATGTTCATGTAGTTGTAAAAAAATTGTGCAATTTTAAAGTGTTGAAGAATTTAGAAAAAAAGCAAAGTAACACATTTTAATTGTGAAATTAAAATGTTCTAGCATTTTAATTGTGTAATTAGATAGGTGTTCACACATTTCATATAATATTAGAATAATTTCAGAAGTGCTCATTCTTGTTTTTAAATAATGTTCATGTAGTTGAAAAAATGTTGTGCAATCTTAGAGTGTTCAAGCATTTAGAAAAGGGCCATCTAGTTTTCTAAAAGTGTTCACGCCTTTTAAAGAAACGAAATGATAAGTGCCACATGTCAGGTGTGTGGCACTCCGGCCCTGACATTTTACAATGACAATTCCAATCACACAAGGATGAAAATTTCGAGTGACACACGGCAAGTTTTTGTCAAAAATGAAGCACGGAAGTTGTCTTGCTTCGCAAGTAAAGTTGCCATCCTTGCATCACTAAACTTGCCGTAAAAGACATTCGGAGTTGGCATGTGCTCGTACCTGATGTTCAGTACTTATCAAGGTCCTAAAAAAATTGTGTTGCTTTTAAAAAGGCATTCACACATTTCAAGACAACATTATTGTAATTTAAAAAGAAAACTCTTATTGTTTTGCATTGTGACAGTCTCCACTTCGCCCATCTAGCCCATTGCCCACACATCTTTTTTTATCTAGTTGCAAACCAACCTGTGATTGGATGGTTAGGGAGCGGTATCCTCATCCCACCAGGGTTCAAATCCCAGACTTGACACTGGTGCTCGCATTATTCATGGATTTATTTCAGGCTTCTGGCGATGTTCGTTCAGTCGGAAGAGACGTTCCCGTCGACCGTGAGGCGCCTATGGCGACTCCATATTGTGACGTGCCATCACCAAGTGCAAAAACCATCTCCGGTGCATCCGCTGAGCAGGATAGAGCACTTGCATCATGTTGTCCCTTGCAACCAATTCTTTTTTATTTATGTTATTTTCTTTTTAAATTTTAATCATAAGTTAAAAAATTGAACATTTTAAAATTGTTTGCTTATTCAAAGACTGTTTGTGAGTAAACAATTCGTGAAAACTGTTCACCAAATATTCAAAAATGTTCATTGTATATAAACAAAATGTTCGTCGTATATTAAATAATTGTTTATTTTGTATTTTTTAAATGCTAACCATATTAAAAAATGTGCAGTGTTTAATTGATTTTTTTCACTGTTTAGTTCATTGTATATAAATAAATGTTCATCGTATGCTAAATAATTGTCCAGTATGTATTTTGTAAAAATGTTGAGTGTCCTTAAGTAAATGTTCAGTTTGTAACTGAAATTGTTCACTATGTATTAAAAAGTTTAATTGTATATAAATAAAATTTTCATTCTACATAAAATAAGTTTTCAGTGACCATTTCATGAATTTTGAACAGTTGTTTGAATTCATGAACTTTTTCGAATTCATAAATTTTTTGAATTAAAGGACACTTTTTAATTCTCAAATTTTGTTTGAAATATTTTTGGTTTTTTTGCTGCAGTGAAAAATAAATAAATAAACATTAAAAAAAACCTGAATCATACTTACCCTACTGTTGCGTCGAGCGATCCGAGACATTGGGCCGGTCCACTCCACGCAAGCTCGATCGGGAACACTGCGGGCGATACATACCTTTCCCCTTGAAATACTCTGCCTTGGCGCCTGAACCAACGGCTTTCGCTTCTCCTCGCCTGAGCGCCAAGAAACCAAGAACCCACCGCCAACCCACCGCCTCTGCTCTCCAGCGGCAGATGGAGCAGTTCCAGGACGGCCACCACGTGCGGCTGCGGAGCCGCGAACGCGGCATGTACCTGCACGCCGACGAGGACGGGCATGGCGTCTCCCTCCACGGCTCCACCACCGCCGGGCGTCGATGAACGCGGCTTGGGTGGTGCACTTGTACCACGGCCACGCGGAGTACGTGCTCCTCCACAGCGCCGCCTACGGTCGCTACCTAGCCGCCACAGACGCGCCGGCGCCGCTAGGCCACCGCGGGCTCCGCGTCGAGCTGCGCGACTACGCACAGCCGGAGGTGCAGGCCATCATGTGGAAGGCCGACGGGGCCGACTCTGGGAACGACGTCCTGCTCTGGCAGTTCACCGGCCGCTGCCTCCGCGCCAACGGGAGGTACCTCAGCTGGAACAATGGCGTCAGCGTCGAGGACATCGAGGACACCTACATCGTCAGCACGATGATGCACTGGGTAGTGGAGCCCATCCCCGCCAGGGAGAGCATGCTTCCCCTTCCACGACAGACCGGGGTGAGTCCACCATGCCCGTTTCTTGATTCTTCCCGAATTTGCGCGAATTGGGTGGACATGCGTCGGAATTTTACCGCAAAGATTGCAAATCTTGTTAATTTCATACGCCTGAGAGCAATTCTTTGGCTCTGTTCTTGCCAGATTTGCGCTTCTTGGTTGCCACCTCTGTTTCTTTGGCTTCTTGCGCCTCTGTTTCTTTGGCTTCTTGCGCCTCTGCATTCCCCGGCATCATGATGGTTCTTTGCGACTCAACTGCAGCTTCCCTTCCGCGGAATACTCGACGCCCTGTTGCCGTCGCGGCTGATCGTGTACGTGCGCGCGGGCGCCGACGGGACCCGCATCAACCACGGCGCGTTGGTGTTCAGGGGCAGGTCCGTGGTCCGCCTGAGGAAGAAGCTGGTGCGCCGGCTGGACGTCTCCGACCTCGTCCTGTGCGTCGAAGCGGGTACTTTCGGGCGTCTTGCTCCACTGGTCGTCGACCTGCCCCGCAGCGTCCGGGACCTCAACATCGTCGTCTTCGCGGCCGGGACGCCAGGTGAGAGGCCCTCCATGTTACCAACTTCCTATAACCTCCTTGGGTTTACTGTATGTTAATGGAGTAGTCTGCTTGTGTTGGAAAACAGTGTACTGAAATTGTTACAGTTTACTGAAACAGCTGCTAATCTGCTTCAGTTAGGACTTGACAATTGTTTAAACTGTTGTCTTTGCATTGTGGCCGTTGGATTACTCTGCCTGTGTAGTCTGAAGCTTAGTTGGTTCAACTTGGTTGTTACATATTCCCACTCTTGGAACTTGAAAACCCAAATCAGTTAAGCTTCACATAGAAGATACTGATTTCTATATATAATTCAGCAAAAAAAAGTCCGGTCATATCCCACAACACTATATGGAAAATAGTTTCTGCAATTGCCTTCTTGATTTCGAAACTAGTAGTCTGAAAAACAGTTTGCTGAAACTTTGGGTGAAACTAGTAGTCTGAACTGCTGTAGGATTACAGATATAAATAGAAGTTGTTGAACCAAATCAGTCAACAGGCACGACAATGTGCCTGTTGGATTTATGGACAGATGCTAGAAGGTTGTCTGAAGATAGTTATTGTTTGGTTTTGAATTCAGACGATTCTGTTCTTCAATTTAATAATATGTGCCGCCGGTGGAAGACTTAGCAACCTGAAACCCCAATCAACTACGTAGATTTTTCTAGGCATTCCATTGTTTCGAGTTTTTGTACCTCAGTTTTCTTCTTGATCTTTTCATCATACTGTTAGCAGTACCTGTGACATGATGTATGTCTAACTGCTTCGATATTTCTGATAATTCAGCCCACGCGGAGGTGCGGTACCCGGATGTCGATGCAGTGTAGAGAAAGACCAGAGCAGGACTCCTGACCGTCGCTTCACAGTTCACTTGTTCAGAGTGTCGCCGTCTCAAAACTTCTTTGCAGTGAGATAGGGGTTCGGCAAAACCCAGAAGTTGTTGTGTTTCTGCTAGCTAAACTTGGTCCGTTCTCCTCACAATGTAGGAAACCTATTTGCTGTTCTCAAATTCAGATATATACTGCTTGGTCCGTTCTCCTGACAATGTAGGAAACCTATTTTGTGTTGGTCTCGCTCTTCTAAAATTCAGAAAAAGCTTGAACAATGATGCTCGTAATATTTGTGCTGCTATTCTGTTTCAGCTGCTCCACCGACTGCCGAGGCGGAGCACTAGTTGTACTTGCGCTGTAATAGTTTTGCAGTGAATGGAGGAATTGAGTTCAGATGTGCCGCTTAAAGCTTCAGTCCTATAGCAAAGAATGAATTTGTGTTTGGACAGAGAACTCTCAACGGTGGTTGTCACTTATGGTTAGTTAACCCATTTATTATTTTTTGGTTACTAGCAGTCTAGCACATATGCCCGTGCGTTGCAACGGTAGAGATATTCTTTTGAGAGGCAACGGGAGAGATAATTGATATGTGCACCAAAAACGGTCTGTACAGCAGTGGGGCTACAGAGCGAGGAGTTGTGGTCTTCTCTCGGATCATGTTTGGCCTGCGAGATCTTGATAGTGGTAGAGTTAGTCGGCGTGGCCACGACCAACCAACTTGTGCCTTTTTTTCTTTGGGTTCGCCCTTGTGTCGGGGTTGTGGCTCCCTCCTCATTTGGTGGTTGCGTGGCGACCGTCAGGGCACGGTTGCTTCACATTTCTCTTCTACTATGATGTAACCGGATGGATTACTAATTGTAATGCATAAATCAACTTTCATTAGCATAATCCACGCATAACCAGGCAGTCCCTTCTTCATCAGGGTTTATTCTTCTTTATCAGGGTTTAGCATAATCCATTGCCTACAGTTCTTTTCATTAGAGCCAATTCAGCATATTCTCTTTTATTGGTTGTGCCCACAATTTCTTTCAATTATAGCAAAAAAGCATACTCTTTTATCGTCAAATAGCGCATGGGACACACAATAGTTCACGTCTGGGCCAGCCCACTTGCAAGCACCAAAAGGACCTGTGTTTGTAAGGCACAAGTATAAATGCAAAAAAAGATAAGTTGAAGGATCGAACTCACGACCTAAAAACTCGACCACTGGGTGCTGGCCACTCGAATAAACGGGTCCTGCTTACCAATGACCAGAGCGAACGTTTAAGAACATACTGCATCACCATATTCAAAACTTTTTTGATTTTTTTCAAAATTTTCCAAAAATAAATTAATATTTATGAATTGCAAAATATTTTTAAAAAATAAACAATTTTTGAAATCTGGAAAAGTTTTTTGAAAATTTCATTCATTTTGGAAAAAGACAAACAACATTTGAAATAGGGAGATTTTTTAAAAATTCACAAACATTTATTGAAAACATGAACCTCTGAAAAAGCACTAACTTTTTTTGAATTTAGGAACAATTTTTTAATACAGGAACATGTTTTGAACATTTATAATAGTTTTTGAAAATATCTTTGTTTTAACCACGATCATTATTTTTAAAATCCAATTTTATTTTGAAAATCCCAATTTGTTTTGGAGAACACAATTTTTTTAGAAAAAATGGAACATTTTCTAAAATGCAATTTTATTTTGAATATCTCAATTTTTTTGGAAAACACAAACATTTAAAAAAAATTGGATTGTTTTTGTAATTTTGAACAAATTTGGAATGAAAACAAATATTTCAATTTTCGAACATTTTCTAAAACAGGAACAAAATTTTGGAATTCGGAATTATTTTCTAAAAATTGAAAACACAAATCGAAATTCTGATTTTTTTTAATTTTGTATTTAAGAAAAAAATTAAAAAAGTCTAAAGTTTGCAGGGAAAAAATAAATAGAGAAAACGGGTGGCACAGTCTTGCGCCCTATGCGAAGGTCAGACTATTTGTCACCACGTGCGGTAAATAGGGTTTTCCTAGCTGTGTGAGCTGGGAAATAAGTGGGCTGGCCTCAAAGGGCCACAAGGTGCACGGCCCATGTACGAAAATTATTTTTTCTGTTCTAGCAAACAGACGCACAAAAATTTAGTTCCACCTCAGATAGGGAAAAAAACTTTTTGACGGTGAACGGAAGAAAAAATCGGAGAAACGCACATTGTTTTATTAGTAGTAGGTATAGGTATAGATAAAGATATAGATATAGATGTGCATTCAGGCCGAAACCTCAACGGTTTTTGTTTGGGGGAACTGAGATTAGTTTGCAGTACAGTAGGGACCTCCTTTATTTATTTTTCTTTTTCACCTTTTTGGTTTTTATTTTGTGTTTTCATTTTTTTTCTTCTATATGTTTTTCAGTATTTCAAAATAGTTATGAATTTAAAAAATGTTTCAAATATTTAAACCAGTTCAAGTTTTCAAAAAATGTTCATGAATTTCATAATTATTCTCGAATTTTTAAAAATGTTCACAAACTTGAAAATTGTTCACATATTTGAAAAATGTTCTTATGAATATACTGTCATATCTTTCGGGCTTGCAAATGCCCCTCCAACTTTCTCCAGGATGATGAACTACATCTTCAACCCCTACACCAATGAATTCGCCCTGGTGTATCTCGATGATATCCTGGTTTTCTCCAAGAATAAAGAGGATCATGCTAAACATTTGCGATTGGTGCTCGACAAGCTCAGAGAGCATCAATTCTACGCAAATTCTCAAAGTGTGAATTCTTCCTTGATGAAGTTCTTTACCTTGGTCACATCATCTCTGCCAAGGGCATCTCTGTCAATCCAGAAAAGGTTGCATCCGTTGTCAACTGGCAGCCTCCTCAGAACGTCAAGCAGCTTCGCAGTTTCCTTGGGCTTGCAAGCTATTGCAGAAGATTCGTGGAGAACTTCTCCAAAATTGCTAAGCCTCTGTCCAACCTCCTCCAGAAGAATGGCAAATATTCTTGAACTCCTGAGTGTGACGTTGCCTTCAATGCACTCAAAGATAAACTCGTCACAGCTCTGGTCCTTACTCCTCCTGATGAGTCCAAGCCCTACCAAGTTTTCTGTGATGCTTCGTTGCAAGGTCTCGGTGCTGTTCTTATGCAAGACAAGAAAGTTGTGGCCTATACTTCTCGGCAGTTGAAGCCAAACGAGAGGAACTACCCCACTCACGATCTTGAGTTGGCGGCAGTTGTCCATGCCTTAATCAAATGGAGACATCTCTTGTTGGGCAGGCAGGTGGACATTTTCACCGATCACAAGAGCCTGAAATATATCTTTACTCAGCCCAACCTTAACCTCCGGCAAACTCGTTGGGTCGAGATTATCCAAGGGTACAATCCAAGCATTGAGTACACTCCAGGCAAGGCAAATGTGATTGCAGATGCTTTGAGCAGAAAGGCATATTGCAACAGCTTAATTCTCAAGTCATTCCAGCCTGATCTTTGTGAAGCATTCCACAAGCTCAACCTCCAAGTTGTTCCTCAAGGTTTTCTTGCCAACCTTCAAGTCACTCCAACTTTGGAAGACCAAATTCGTGAGGCACAACTCCTTGATTCTATGGTGAAGAAGGTGAAAGATTGTGTTGCCAAGGGCTTGCCCAAATACAAGTGCTATCGCATTGATGACAAAGATACCTTGTTCTTTGAGGACCGGTTAGTGGTTCCTAAGGGTGATCTAAGGAAGGTCATAATGGACGAAGCGCACAATTTTCTCCTTTCCATCCATCCAGGCAGTTCTAAAATGTACCATGACCTCAAGCAGGCGTTTTGGTGGACACGAATGAAGCGAGAGATTGCTCAATTCGTGAATGAATGTGATGTCTGCCGCAGAATAAAAGCAGAACACTAGTGTCCAGCAGGACTCCTCCAGCCCCTACCTATTCCCGAGTGAAAGTTTGACCATATCGAAATGGACTTTGTCACCGGCTTTCCCAAGCCCAAGCGAGGGAATGATGCTATCTTTGTTGTCATTGACAAGCTCACAAAAGTGGCTCATTTTCTTCCAGTCAAAGAATCGATCACGGCAGCTCAGTTGGCAGAGCTATACACCTCCAGAATAGTCTCGTTACATGGGATTCCTCAATTGATCTCCTCAGATCGTGGAAGCATTTTTACTTCCAAGTTTTGGGACTCCTTCCAGAAGGCCATGGGCACCAACATCCGTTTCAGCACGGCTTTTCACCCTCAAACAAGTGGCCAAGTTGAAAGAGTCAATCAAATCCTTGAAGACATGCTAAGGGCATGTGTCATCTCCTTCGGCATGAAGTGGGAAGATTGCCTCCCGTTTGCCGAGTTCTCCTACAACAACAGCTACCAAGCAAGTTCGGGCAAGGCCCCTTTAGAAATTCTATATGGCAGAAAGTGTCGTACTCCGCTCAACTGGACCGAGACCGGTGAGCGCCAACTTCTTGGCAATGACTTGATCACAAAAGCTGAAGATATGTGTAGAGTCATCCGTGAGAACCTTAAAGCTGCGCAATCACGCCAGAAAAGCTACTACGACAACAAGCACCGTGACTTGGCTTTCGAGATTGGAGACCATGTCTATCTCCGAGTCTCTCCCATGAAGGGCACTCAACGCTTCGGTATCAAAGGGAAGCTTGCCCCAAGATATGTGGGTCCTTTCAAAATTATTGGCAAAAGAGGCGACCTTGCCTACCAACTCGAGCGCCCTTCCAACTTCTCAAATGTGCACGATGTGTTTCACGTGTCACAACTTCGCAAGTGCTTCAAGACGCCTGAGCGCACTATCGACTTCGAAGAGACTGGTCTTCAAGAAGACTTATCTTATCATGAGCATCCCGTTGCCATTCTCGAAGAAACCGAGCGCAAAACTCGCAACAAGTCGAGCAAGTTCCTTAAAGTTAAGTGGTCTCACCATTCCGACCGAGAAGCAACTTGGGAACGTGAGGATCATCTCCATTCCGAATATCCCGATTTCTTTCGTTCTTAGATCTCGGGATGAGATCCTCATGTAGTGGAGGAGAGTTGTAACACCCCAGATGTAATCTTCCCATTTTATATTATATCCAACTTCATCTTCAGCTAATTCCATGAGGGTTCCATCATTGTTGGCTTCATTTGTTTTGCTTTGTTTTTTTACTTGTTGCATTGCCATACACACCTTTGTCATATTGCATTAGTGCCTCTTGTCATTTTGCAATTCATCATGCCCATCATGTGCATTTTGTTATTCATCTTATCACTGCTTGCTCTATGTGTGACCCATGCATCATCACCTTCTCCTTTCCTTCTACTTCCTTTCTTTTTGCAACTGCCACCTTTTCCTTCTCTATTAATGTTCATATTTTCCCTACAAATATTAGACCATGTCCTAAACCTCTCTGCCAAATTTCATTCTATTTGGAGTTGTTTTGGTTAGGTTCAAAAATGCCTCAAGTTTGAATTTTATTCAAACTTGTTTTATTTTTCTACCTCTAAAAATGACCAAACCAATTTTATCAAATAGGGCATCATTCTACGGTCATGAGGATATTTTTATATCTTCCAAATTCCTCTCCTAGCCCCCTGGGATTTTCCCTTTCTTTCAACTGTTTATTTAAATAAACAGAAGTTAAAAGGAAGTGGAGGAGGGCTTACCTGGGCCGGCCTCCCAACGCAGCAGCAGCCGCGGCCCAGCAGCCCAGCCCACCTGGCGCCCGCGCGCTCCCCTCTGCCTTTTCTCACCAGCACGCCCGCACACCCCCGCTGGCCCCTCGACGCGTGGCACAGCCGGGCCCGCCTGTTAGCGGCTGCCCTGCACCCGCATCCACCTTTTCTTCCTCCTCGGCCCCCTCGCCACGCATGCACATGGCCACGCCCGCGTCGATGCCGTGCTCGCCCGCTCACCCTAGCCCCTATTTAACCCCCTTTCCATGTCCCCCCGCCTCTCTAGGGTTTCCCTCGTCCACCACCGTCGCCGCCCGGTAAGCCTAGCCACCAGATCCGCCGTCCCCTTCGTGCCCGAGCGCATCAGTGAGCACCGCCATGGCGCCCACGTAGCCCGAGCCCCTCTCTGCCATCTTCTTCGTATCCTTCGGGTTCTCCAAGTCCATCTATGTCCACGACGTCGACTACATGGAGCCGGGATCACCTGCTGCGACGTCTACTTCTTCTTCTTCATCTCAGGTCGCCGGACGTGTTAGCTTGTCGTCGTCGTCGCCTCCAACCTCCCCACGGCCATCCAAGCACACTGCCGTGCTTGTGGTACATGTGCACACCTCCCCGGCCACTTTTACCCCTCGATTGCATGCTCCGTCGCTGATCGCCATGTCCGCCCGAGTCCGCCTCCGTCGGACCTCGTCGCCGGCGAGTGTTCCAACCTCCTTGCGTCCCGTGCGCGTGTCCTTCACGTTCCCCGTGTCTCGTAGGCTCGACCCGTGCTCGCTGCCGCCCGTTTAGTCCCTCGCCTTGCCGTGTTCGAATCCGTCGCCGCTGCGTCTGTCCCTCATCGCCGGCGTCGCCTCCGTCGACGTCTGGTGCGGCGAGATGCACACGCGGGTGTGGGATCTTCCTGCGACCCCGATGCACCCGTCTGCCGCTCGCTTAGGCCACCGGAGACAACTCCGGCGAGGCCCTCCGCCGTGCCCGTCGCCGGCCGGCAGCTCCTCTGCCTTGCTCTATTTTTGCCCAGCCGCAGTCACCGCCATGTGGGACCCATTGGTCAGCGAGACAGGGGCCAGGACCCACCTGTCAACCTCTCCCTTCTTTCTTCTTTTTCTTTTATTCGAAAACCCAGCGCCTTCCATTTCTGGAAAGTCCCCTCTTTCCATTTCGGGTCCTGTCCATTTCGGGTTCTTCCGTTTCTGGACATTTTCCTATTCTGTCATTTTCCATTTCTGGCAATATTTCACTTAATGCATTTGTGAGCATTTTTCTACAGTAACCCCTGCATATTATATATGTTTTTGGGGTAGAAAAATCCCACCAATCCATCTATGGCATCCATTTCATCATTTGCCGTTTTACCATGCTGTTTTGATGATAATCTAGTGAGTTTCAGAAATAGATCAGTAAGCATGTTTTGTAGTAGATGCTATGCACTATCATGCCATGTCATTTGTTTCCATGTTTAAATTCTGCATCATAATTAAATGTTGCATCTAAAGTGCCATGTTGCTGTTATGGTCAGTTTTGCATTGCATATTGTTTTGCTCACCGGGTGAGCTCCGTGCATCCGTTTTCGATGATCTTTATATCGATTTCAACCGAAATCTTCCAATCTTTCCAGTGGCATGCTTGGTTTACCAAGGTTCTGCCCATATCCATTGTCTTCACTGTTTCCTTCCCGTTGCCGTATCCCTTGTTCCGGTAGAACCATAGCTCCGTGCATAATGATCTTCATATGCATTTATGTTAGACTTGCATGAAGTATATGTTCATTGCCATACCTTGTTTGTTTATTGTATGCTTGTGCTTGAAGGAAATATGCCCTAGAGGCAATAGAAAAGTTGTTATTTTATATTTCCTTATTCATGATAAAGGTTTATTATTCATGCTAGAATTGTATTGATCGGAAAATTAAATACATGTGTGAATACATACACAAACACCGTGTCCCTAGTAAGCCTCTACTAGACTAGCTCGTTGATCAAAGATGGTTAAGGTTTCCTAACCATGGACATGTGTTGTCATTTGATAACGGGATCACATCATTAGGAGAATGATGTGATGGACAAGACCCATCCGTTAGCTTAGCATAATGATTGTTAAGTTTTATTGCTATTGCTTTCTTCATGACAAATACATATTCCTTCGACTATGAGATTATGCAACTCCCGAATACCGAAGGAATACCTTGTGTGCTATCAAACGTCACAACGTAACTGGGTGATCATAAAGATGCTCTACAGGTATCTCCAAAGGTGTTTGTTGAGTTGGCATAGATCGAGATTAGGATTTTTCACTCCGAGTATCGGAGAGGTATTTCTGGGCCCTCTCCGTAATACACATCATAAGCTTGCAAGCAAACGACTAAGGAGTTAGTCACGAGGTGATGTATTACAGAACAAGTAAAGAGACTTGCCGGTAACGAGATTGAACTAGGTATGAAGATACCGACGATCGAATCTCGGGCAAGTAACATACCGATGGACAAAGGGAATTACGTATGTTGTCATAACGGTTCGACTGATAAAGATCTTCGTAGAATATGTAGGAGCCAATATGGGCATCCAGGTTCCGCTATTGGTTATTGACTGGAGAGGTGTCTCGGTCATGTCTACATAGTTCTCGAACCCGTAGGGTCCGCACGCTTAACGTTCGATGACGATATAGTATTATATGGGTTATGTGATTTGGAGACCGAATGTTATTCGGAGTCCCAGATGAGATCACGGACATGACGAGGAGTCTCGAAATGGTCGAGAGGTAAAGATTGATATATAGGACGATGGTATTCGGACACCAGAAGTGTTTCGGGGGTCACCGGGTCACCGGAAGGGGTTCCGGGCACCCCCGGCAAAAGATATGGGCCTTATGGGCCAAGAGGGGAAACACACCAGCCACAAGGGGCTGGTGCGCCCCCCATATGGGCTGGCCTAGGAGGAGAAGGAAAGAGGAGAAGGGAAAGGAAAGAGTGGAATAGGATTCCCCCTTCCTTCCCTCTCCCCCCTCTTTCCTTCCCCCTCGGATAAATATGGCAGGAGGGGCGCCACTTGGGGAGGACCCCAAGTAGGATTCGGCCTACTTGGGGCGCCTCCTGGAAGCCTCCTCTCTCCCTCCCACCTATATATATGAGGTGGGGGGCGCCTAGCACAGACCAGACAATTGCCTAACCGTGTGCGGCGCCCCCTCCACCGTTTACACCCCCGGTCATATTTTCGTAGTGCTTAGGCGAAGCCCTGCGGAGATCACTTCACCATCACCGTCACCACGCCGTCGTGCTGACGGAACTCATATACTACCTCGACGTCTTGCTGGATCAAGAAGGCGAGGGACATTGATACGTCTCCAACGTATCTATAATTTATGAAGTATTCATGCCATGTTTACAACAATTTTATATGGTTTTGGTATGATTTTATTAGAACTAACCCGGACTAACGTTGTTTTCAGCAGAACTACCGTGGTGTCGTTTTTTGTGCAGAGATAAAAGTTCTCGGAATGAGCTGAAAATTTACGGAGAATATTTTTGGAAAATATAAAAAATACTGGAGCGAAAAGATACCAGAGAGGAGTCCCGAGGCAACCCTAGGGCGCGCCCCCTGCCTTGCAGCCGCCTCGTGGACCCCCTTGACTTGTCCCCAACGACAAAACCTCCTATAAATAGAGAAAACTCTAGAAATAAACATAGATCGGGAGTTCCGTCGCCGCCAGCCTCTGTAGCCACGAAAAACCAATCGGGACCCTTTTCCGGCACCCTACCAGAGGGGGAAACCATCACCGGAGGCCATCTTCATCATCCCGGCGGTCTCCATGACGAGGAGGGAGTAGTTCATGCTTAGGGCTGAGGGTATGTACCAGTAGCTATGTGTTTGATCTCTCTCTCGTGTTCTTGATTTGGCACGATCATGATGTACCGCGAGCTTTGTTACTATAGTTGGATCATATGGTGTTTCTCCCCCTCTACCTTCTTGTGATGAATTGAGTCTTGCTCTTTGAGGTTTCGTTATGTTGGATTGAGTATTGGATTTGAGAACACTTGATGTATGTCTTGCGATGGGATATCTGTGGTGACAATGGGATGTTCTATTGATTCACTTGATGTATGTTTTGGCACTCAACTCGCGGATTCCCGAGGTGACATTGGGGTAATCTATGCATAGGGGTTGATGCTCGTTTTCGTCCTATGTTCTCCGATAGAAACTTTAGAGTGATTCTTTGTTGCACGTTGAGGGATTGTTATGTGATCCAATTATGTTATCATTGTTGAGAGAACTTGCACTAGTGAAAGTATGAACCCTAGGCCTTGTTTCCAAGCATTGCAAAACCATTTTTGCTCACTTTTGTTACTTGCTACCTTGCTGTTTTTATATTTTCAGATTACAAAAACCTATATCTACTATCCATATTACACTTGTATCACCATCTCTTCGCCGAACTAGTGCACCTATACAATTTACCATTGTATTGGGTGTGTTGGGGACACAAGAGACTCTTTGTTATTTGGTTGCAGGGTTGTTTGAGAGAGACCATCTTCATCCTATGCCTCCCATGGATTGATAAACCTTAGGTCATCCACTTGAGGGAAACTTGCTACTGTCCTACAAAACTCTGCACTTGGAGGCCCAACAACGTCTACAAGAAGAAAGGTTGCGAAGTAGACATCAAGCTCTTTTCTAGGGCCGTTGCTGGGGAGGCTAGGTAAGCGGCACTCACATCCCGTCAAGGAAGCTCTTTTCTGGCGCCGTTTGCCGGGGAGGTGAGTGCTTGAAGGTAGATCTTTAGATCTTGCAATTGAATCTTTTAGTTTCTTGTTTTATCACTAGTTTAGTCTATAAAAGAAAACTACAAAAAAATGGAATTGAGGTTGCCTCATATGCTTCATCTTTTTAATGTCTTTCGTGAAAATGATGGAAAGGAAAATTGTGCTCAAGTGTTAGAAGAAGAAGTCTATAAAATGTTTGGCACTAAATTTTTGAATGATGAGCATGATTGCAATGTTGTTAGTATGAATTCTTTGAATATCCATGATGCTAATGATATGCAAAGCCACAAGCTTGGGGATGCTATATTTGATGTAGATGATATTTTTAGTCCCCCAAGTTTTGATGAGAAAATTTATTATGATGAAAGCATGCCTCCTATTTATGATGATTATATTGATGAAAGTGGATTTGGAAGGGTGTCAACTCTAGGAAATAATGATCCCACTATTTTGGAGGGTGTTGAATCTTTTCACAATATTGATAAAGTGGATTTGGAGAGGTCATGACTTTATTTAGTGATGAATCCACTATTTTGGAAGAGGTTCCAATTGATTATGAGAACAAAGTTGCTATCTATGATGATTATTGTGATGACACTTATTATATAAATAATAATGATAACCATGAAACTTTTCATCATGATTTTAATTTTCAATTCGATTATGCCTCACATGATAGTTATTTTGTTGAGTTTGCTCCCACTACTATTCATGAGAATAAATTTGCTTATGTGGAGAGTAATAAAAAAATTATGCTTGTAGATCATGAAAAGAATGATTTGTGTGATAGTTATATTGTTGAATTCATTCATGATGCTACTGAAAATTACTATGAGAGAGGAACATATGCTTTTACATATTGCAATAATATCAAGTTTCCTCTCTATGTGTTAAAAGTTTTGAAGTCATGCTTGTTTTGCTTTCCTATGCTAGTTGATTCTTGTTCCCATAAATTGTTTGATCACAAAATCCCTATGCATAGGAAGAGGGTTAGACTTAAATGTGCTAGTCATATGCTTCATGATGCTCTCTTTGTGTTTCAATTTTTTACTTTTATGTGAGCATCATTGAAATAATCATGCCTAGCTAAAAAGGCATTAAAGAAAAACGCTTGTTGGGAGACAACCCAATATTTACCCCTACTGTTTTTGTGTGTTCACATGATTAAGCTACTGTATTAATCATGTTTTATAGCTTTTGTTTGAATAAAGTGCCAAGTAAAGCCTTTGGGATAGTGTGGTTGATAGTTGATTTGATTCTGTGCAAAAACAGAAACTTTTGCGTCCAGTAACAGAATTATTAAAATTTACTGGAATGTGTAAGAACTCTGAATTTTTTACAGACGATTGATATACAAATTTTCTACGTTTTCCTAAGTTTCAGAATTTTTGGAGTTCCAGAAGTATGACCTTAATTCAGATCTTTACAGACTGTTCTGTTTTTGACAGATTATGTTTTCGATGCATAGTTTGCTTGTTTTCTAATTTCTATGGCTTATATTGCTCAATATAAATTGTAGAAATGATAGGGTACAGTAGGAATCATGTGATAAAATTTTTGAATCTTGTCTTGACAGTACCAAAGTGAATGATTTGTTTTATCATACTAACCCATCTCACGAAGTTCCGTTAAGTTTTGTGTGATTGAAGTTTTCAAGTTTCGGGTGAGATATCGATATGAGGAGAATAAGGAGTGACAAGACCCTAAGCTTGGGGATTCCCAAGGCACCCCAAGGTAATATTCAAGGAATACCCAAGCAACTAAGCTTGGGGATGCCCCAGAAGGCATCCCCTCTTTCGTCTTCAACATTATCGGTAACCTTACTTGGAGCTATATTTTTATTCGTCACATGATATGAGTTTTTCTTGGAGCATCATTTTATTTTATTAGTTTTTGCTTTCTTTTATTTATAATAATGTTTTGCACCTTTTATTTCAATAAAAGTGTCAAGTTTAGCCTTTACCATGCTTATTTTACAAGTCTATATGCCGCTGTTTTGAAAACAGAAAGTTTTCTATCGTTGTCTGAATTCTTATGGAAAGTCAGAACATGATAAAATCTTGAATTTTTTACACAATGAGTAACAACAAATTTTATACAGTGTGGTATGTTTTCAGAATTTTTGGAGTTATGGAAGTATGAGTACAATTGTACTCTTTACATACTATCCTGTTTAGACAGATTGCTGTTATGTTTGCATTTTTTGCATATGTTTGCTTGTTTAATGATTCTATTGGAGGATAGGAGTATTAAATATGCAGAGGTATTTAGTATGCAATGTTAAATAATAATTTTAGTGATTTGCTACAGTATAGAATGATAAGGTTTTGCATTTGATTTATACTAACTTTTCTCACGAGTTCTTGTTGAGTTTTGTGTGGATGAAGTTTTTAAGATTTAGGGAAACCGTGATATAAAAGGAATTAAGGAGACACAAAAGCTCAAGATTGGGGATGCCCAAGGCATCCCTAGATAATATTTCAAGAAGTCTCAAGCATCTAAGCTTGGGGATGCCCCGGTTGGCATCCCACCTTTCTTCTTCAACAATGATCGGTCAGTTTTGGTTGAGCCTAAGTTTTTGCTTCTTCACATGCTATGTGCTATCCTTGGAATGTCATTTTATTTTGTTTTGCTTGCTGTTTGAATAAAATACTTAAGATTGGAAATTCTTAAATGAGAGAGAGTCTTCACATAGCTACCTAATTATTTGACTACTCATTGATCTTCACTTATATCTTTTTGGAGTAGTTTGTCATTTACTCGTGTGCTTCACTTATATCCTATGAGTAAATGGTTGAATGAATTGAATATCATAAATCTGAAATTATATATGTTTCATATGCTTATCCCATGGGGAGTAATGACTTCACATATAAGAAGTGGAGGTGGTAAATTTATTGAAAGTTAGCAAACATAGTATTGGTCACTTGAACAATTCATGAAAGAATATTGAAGGAAGAGAGATTTCACATATAAATATACTATCTTGGACATCTTCTATGATTGTGAGCCCCATTAATTATTTTCAAACTTGATCAAATTAGTTCAAGTTGGACAAGGAAGACAACATAATGAGTTATGTTTGGGTATATTTGTATAGAAGTTATATTGTTATGGATCCTCCAACATGTGTTGCTTGCTATTTAGAATCTTTTGCTAGCCAAAATTTCTGTACCAAGCGGGAATACTGCTTGTGCATCCAAAATCCTTGAACCAAGTATCTTCCATGAGTGTCCACCATATCTACCTATATGCGGTATTTACCTGCCGTTCCAAGTAAATTTGCATGTGCCAAACTCTAAACCTTCAAATAATAATCTGTTTTGTATGCCCGAATCGCTCATATAGCGACTAGGGGCTGTCAGTATCTTCCATGCTAGGTGGGTTATTCTCACGATGAGTGTTGATTCACTTGTCATTCACGAGAAAGTGGCTGGTAATCGGGATGCCCAGTCCTATGATCAAAAGATCAATTTTTTTTTCAAATAATTAAACAAAACTCCCCCAGGAAAGTTGTTGGTATGGACGGTACCCATTGTTTCGGACCAGCCGTGGAGTGTGATTGTTGGTGGAGGGGGAGTAAAAACTTTACCATTCTGTTTGGGAACAGCCTATAATGTATCTAGCATGGAAGATAGTGAGAACTCTTGGTTGTTATGTTGACAATGAAAGCATACCTCTCAAAATTATGTTCATCTCTATTTTAAAAGCTTCGAGCTCTGGCACCTCTGCAAATCCCTGCTTCCCTTTGCGAAGGGCCTATCTTTTACTTTTATGCAAGAGTCAGTAGTATTCCTTCTCATTCCAACCTACTCTTTAGTTGGCAAGCATCATGTGGTGGGGAAAGATCTAAGCATATATGGCCATTCAAATATATTTGATCATGAATTATTATTGTTGACAATTATCTATGTGATAAATAAGTTGGGAGGCGAAACACTAAGCCCCTATCTTTCTCTGTGTTCGATGGATGCTATTTGTTCTAAAAATATGCTTTGAGTGGTAGCAATCATGGAAGACTATATGATAGTTGAGTATGTGGAATTTGCTAAATCAAAGCTCTTACCTAGACCCTTCCTGAAAATAAGATGAATTGCAATTGTTTGATGACTGAGAACATAGTTTGTTAGTTTTCAAGAAAGGTTATGATCTATGCTTTAACATGTGAATAGCATGCTACTTGATCATGAGAAGTTTTATCAGATGAGCTACTATTTATGGTATATAATGATGCTAGAAAAAGTGCTTGAAATTATTATTGATCAAACTTGTGCACTTGTTAGCATTCACACTTCATAAATTATTTCTTTTATCATTTACCTACTCGAGGACGAGCAGGAATTAAGCTTGGGATGCTGATACGTCTCCAACGTATCTATAATTTATGAAGTATTCATGCCATGTTTACAACAATTTTATATGGTTTTGGTATGATTTTATTAGAACTAACCCGGACTGACACTGTTTTCAGCAGAACTACCGTGGTGTCGTTTTTTGTGTAGAAATAAAAGTTCTCGGAATGAGCTGAAAATTTACAGAGAATATTTTTGGAAAATATAAAAAATATTGGAGCGAAAAGATACCAGAGAGGAGTCCCGAGGCAACCACAAGGGTGGGGGGCGCTCCCTCCCCCCTAGGGCGCGCCCCCTGCCTTGCCACCGCCTCGCGGACCCCGTTGACTTGTCCCCGACGCCAAAACCATCTATAAATAGAGAAAACTCCAGAAATAAACCTAGATCGGGAGTTCCGCCTCCGCAAGCGTCTGTAGCCACGAAAAACCAATCGGGACCCTGTTCCGGCACCCTGCCGGAGGGGGAAACCATAACCGGAGGCCATCTTCATCATCCCGGCGGTCTCCATGATGAGGAGGGAGTAGTTCACCCTTGGGGCTGAGGGTATGTACCAGTAGCTATGTGTTTGATCTCTCTCTCTCTCTCTCATGTTCTTGATTTGGCACGATCTTGATGTACCGCGAGCTTTGTTACTATAGTTGGATCATATGGTGTTTCTCCCCCTCTACCTTCTTGTGATGAATTGAGTCTTGCTCTTTGAGGTTTCGTTATGTTGGATTGAGTATTGGATTTGAGAACACTTGATGTATGTCCTGCGATGGGATATCTGTGGTGACAATGGGATGTTCTATTGATTCACTTGATGTATGTTTTGGCAGTCAACTCGCGGATTCCCGAGGTGACATTGGGGTAATCTATGCATAGGGGTTGATGCACGTTTTCGTCCTATGTTCTCCGATAGAAACTTTGGAGTGATCTTTGTTGCACGTTGAGGGATTGTTATGTGATCCAATTATGTTATCATTGTGGAGAGAACTTGCACTAGTGAAAGTATGAACCCTAGGCCTTGTTTCCAAGCATTGCAATACCGTTTTTGCTCACTTTTGTTACTTGCTACCTTGCTGTTTTTATATTTTCAGATTACAAAAACCTATATCTACTATCCATATTACACTTGTATCACCATCTCTTCGTCGAACTAGTGCACCTATACAATTTACCATTGTATTGGGTGTGTTGGGGACACAAGAGACTCTTTGTTATTTGGTTGCAGGGTTGTTTGAGAGAGACCATCTTCATCCTACGCCTCCTACGGATTGATAAACCTTAGGTCATTCACTTGAGGGAAATTTGCTACTGTCCTACAAAACTCTGCACTTGGAGGCCCAACGACGTCTACAAGAAGAAAGGTTGCGTAGTACACATCAGACATCACCGAGCTGAACGTGTGCAGAACACGGAGGTGCCGTGCGTTCGGTACTTGATCGGTTGAAGCGCAAAGAAGTTCGACTACATCAACCGCGTTGTGAAACGCTTCCGCTTACGGTCTACGAGGGTACATAGACACACTGTCCCCCTCGTTGCTATGCATCTCCATGGATAGATCATTGCGTGTGCGTAGAACTTTTTTTGTTTTTCCATGCAACTATTCCCAACAGTGGCATCATGAGCCAGGTCTATGCGTAGATGATATGCACGAGCAGAACACAAAGAAGTTATGGGCGGTGATGTTCATACTGCTTACCACCAACGTCTTATTTTGATTCGGCGGCATTGTGGGATGATGCAGCCCGGACCAACCTTACATGTCCACGTACGTGAGACCGGTTCCACCGACTGACATGCAACTAGTTTTGCATAAAGGTGGCTGGCGGGTGTCTGTTTCTCCTACTTTAGTTGAATCAAATTTTACTGCGGCCGGTCCTTGAAGAAGGTTAAAACAACAAACTTGATAATTCACCATTGTGGTTTTTGCCGTAGGTAAGAACGGTTCTTGCTAGAAGCCCGTAGCAGCCATGTAAAACTTGCAACAACAAAGTAGAGGACGTCTAACTTATTTTTGCAGGGTATGTTGTGATGTGATATGGTTAAGACATGATGTGATATACATTATTGTATGAGATGATCATGTTTTGTAAGTTATCGGCAACCGGCAGGAGCCTTATGGTTGTCTCTTTATTGTATGAAATGCGATCGCCATGTAATTGCTTTACTTTATCGCTATGCGTTAGCAATAGTTGTAGAAGCAATAGTTGGCGAGACGACCACGACTCAACGATGGAGATCAAGGTGTCGAGCCGGTGACGATGGATATCATGACAATGCTTTGGAGATGGAGATCAAAAGCACGAGATGATGATGGCCATATCATATCACATATTTTGATTGCATGTGATGTTTATCTTTTATGCATCTTATTTTGCTTAGTACGGCGGTAGCATTATAAGATGATCCCTTCACTAAATATCAAGGTAAAAGTGTTATCCCTGAGTATGCACCATTGCTACAGTTCGTCGTGTTGAGACACCAGGTGATGATCGGGTGTGATAGACTCTACGTTCACATACAACGGGTGTAAGACAGTTTTGCACATGCAGAATACTTGGGTTAAACTTGACGAGCCTAGCATGTACAGACATGGCCTCGGAACACTGGAGATCGAAAGATCGAACGTGAATCATATAGTAGATATGATCAACATAGAGATGTTCACCATTGATGACTACCCCATCTCACGTGATGATCGGACATGGGTTAGTTGATTTGGATCACGTATCACTTAGATGACTTGAGGGATGTCTATTTAAGTGGGAGTTCTTAAGTAATTTGATTAACTGAACTTAATTTATCATGAACTTAGTCCTGATAGTATTTGCATATCTATGTTGTAGATCAATGGCCCGTGCTAACGTTCCCCTCAATTTTAATGCGTTCCTAGAGAAAACTAAGTTGAAAGATGATGGTAGCAACTACGCGGACTGGGTCCGTAACTTGAGGATTATCCTCATTGCTGCACAGAAGAATTATGTCCTTGATGCACCGCTAGGTGAAAGGCCTGCTGCAGGAGCAGAAGCTGATGATTTGAACGTCTGGCAAGTTTGATTTGATGACTACTTGATAGTTTAGTGTGCCATGCTTTATGGCTTAGAACCGGGACTTCAAAGACGTTTTGAACATCATGGAGCATATGAGATGTTCCAAGAGTTGAAGTTAATATTTCAAGCAAATGCCCGAGTTGAGAGATATGAAGTCTCCAACAAGTTCTATAGCTGCAAGATGGAGGAGAACAGTTCTGTCAGTGAACACATACTCAAAATGTCTGGGTATTATAATCACTTGACTCAGCTGGGAGTTGATCTTCCGGTTGATTGTGTTATTGATAGAGTTCTTCAATCACTGCCACCAAGCTACAAAGACTTTGTGATGAACTATAATATGCAAGGGATGAACAAAATAATTCCCGAGCTCTTCGCAATGCTTAAGGCCGCGGAGGTAGAAATCAAGAAGGAGCATCAAGTGTTGATGGTTAACAAGACAACTAGTTTCAAGAAAAAGGGCAAGGGAAAGAAAGGGAACTTCAATAAGAATGGCAAGCAAGTTGCCACTCCCGGGAAGAAACCCAAAGCTGGACCCAAGCCTGAAACTGAGTGCTTCTGCTGCAAAGGAACTGGTCACTGGAAGCGGAATTGCCCCAAGTATTTGGCGGATAAGAAGGATGGCAAAGTAAACAAAGGTATATTTGATATACATGTTATTGATGTTTACCTTAGTAATGCTTGTAGTAGCGCCTGGGTATTTGATACTGGTTTGGTTGCTCATATTTGTAACTCGAAACAGGAGCTACGGATTAAACGAAGATTGGCTAAGGATGAGGTGACGCTGCACGTCGGGAATGGTTCCAAGGTCGTTGTGATCGCCGTCGGCACGCTACCTCTACATCTACCTTCGGGATTAGTTTTAGACCTGAATAATTGTTATTTGGTGCCAGCGTTGAGCATGAACATTATATCTGGATCTTGTTTAGTGCGAGACGGTTATTCATTTAAATCAAAGAATAATGGTTGTTCTATTTATATGAGTAATATCTTTTATGGTCATGCACCCTTGAAGAGTGGTCTATTTTTGTTGAATCTCGATTGTAGTGATACACATATTCATAATATTGATGCCAAAAGATGCAAAGTTGATAATGATAGTGCAACATAT
Organism: Thinopyrum elongatum; assembly: GCA_011799875.1. Taxonomy (NCBI): domain Eukaryota; kingdom Viridiplantae; phylum Streptophyta; class Magnoliopsida; order Poales; family Poaceae; genus Thinopyrum; species Thinopyrum elongatum. The sequence continues at coordinate 121,317,555 of CM022303.1, read as the reverse complement.
TTGTGGCACTGCCGTTTAGGTCATATTGGTGTAAAGCGCATGAAGAAACTCCATGCAGATGGGCTTTTGGAATCACTTGATTATGAATCATTTGATACTTGCGAACCATGCCTCATGGGCCAGATGACTAAAACTCCGTTCTCCGGAAAAATGGAGCGAGCCAATGACTTATTGGAAATAATACATACCGATGTATACGGTCCAATGAGTGTTGAGGCACACTGCGGGTTTCGTTATTTTCTGACCTTCACAGATGATTTGAGCAGATATGGGTATATCTACTTAATGAAACACAAGTCTGGAACATTTGAAAAGTTCAAAGAATTTCAGAGTGAAGCGGAGAATCATCATAACAAGAAAATAAAGTTTGTACGATCTGATCGCAGAGGTGAATATTTGAGTTACGAGTTTGGCTTTCATTTAACACAATGTGGAATAGTTTCACAACTCACGCCACCTGGAACACCACAACGTAATGGTGTGTCCGAACGTCGTAACCGTACTTTATTGGATATGGTGCGTTCTATGATGTCTCTTACCGATTTACCACTATCGTTTTGGGGTTATGCATTAGAGATAGCTGCATTCACATTAAATAGGGCACCGTCTAAATCCGTTGAGACGACACCGTATGAACCATGGTTTGGCAAGAAACTTAAGCTGTCATTTCTTAAAGTTTGGGGTTGCGACACTTATGTCAAAAGGCTTCAGCCTGATAAGCTCGAACCCAAATCAGAGAAGTGCGTCTTCATAGGATACCCTAAGGAAACAATTGGGTACACCTTCTACCACAGATCCGAAGCAAAAATCTTTGTTGCTAAGAATGGGTCCTTTCTAGAGAAGGAGTTTCTCTCGAAAGAAGTGAGTGGGAGGAAAGTAGAACTTGATGAGGTAATTGTACCTTCTCTTGAATTAGAAAGTAGTACATCACAGAAAACTGTTCCCATGATGCCTACACCAACTAGAGAGGAAGCAAATGATAATGATCATGAAACTTCAGATCAAGTTGCTACTGAACCTTGTAGGTCAACCAGAGCACGATCCGCACCAGAGTGGTACGGTAATCCTATTCTGGAAGTCATGTTATTAGACCAAGGTGAACCTACGAATTATGAAGAAGCTATGATGAGCCCAGATTCCAACAGATGGCTTGAGGCCATGAAATCTGAGATAGGATCCATGTATGAGAACAAAGTGTGGACTTTGGTGGACTTGCCCGATGATCGGCAAGCCATAGAGAATAAATGGATCTTCAAGAAGAAGACTGACGATGATGGTAATGTTACTGTCTACAAAGCTCGACTTGTCGCAAAAGGTTTTTGACAAGTTCAAGGGGTTGACTACGATGAGACTTTCTCACCCGTAGCGATGCTTAAGTCCGTCCGAATCATGTTACAATTGCCGCATTTTATGATTATGAAATCTGACAAATGGACATCAAAACTGCATTCCTTAATGGATATCCTAAAGAAGAGTTGTGTATGATGCAACCAGAAGGTTTTGTCGATCCTAAAGGTGCTAACAAAGTGTGCAAGCTCCAGTGATCCATCTATGGACTGGTGCAAGCATCTCGGAGTTGGAATATATGCTTTGATGAGGTGATCAAAGCATATGGTTTTATACAGACTTTCGGTGAAGCCTGTATTTACAAGAAAGTGAGTGGGAGCTCTGTAGCATTTTTGATATTATATGTGGATGACATATTGTTGATTGGACATGATATAGAATTTCTGGATAGCATAAAAGGATACTTAAATAAGAATTTTTCAATGAAAGAACTCAGTGAAGCTGCTTATATATTGGGCATCAAGATCTATAGGGATAGATCGAGACGCTTAATAGGACTTTCACAAAGCACATACCTTGATAAAGTTTTGAGGAAGTTCAAAATGGATCAGTCAAAGAAAGGGTTCTTGCCTGTGTTGCAAGGTGTGAAGTTGAGTAAGACTCAATGCCCGACCACTGCGGAAGATAGAGAGAAACTGAAAGTCATTCCCTATGCCTCAGCCATAGGTTCTATCATGTATGCTATGCTATGTACCAGACCTGATGTGTGCCTTGCCATAAGTCTGGCAGGGAGGTACCAAAGTAATCCAGGAGTGGATCACTGGACAGTGATCAAGAACATCCTGAAGTACCTGAAAAGGACCAAGGATATGTTTCTCGTTTATGGAGGTGATAAAGAGGTCGGCGTAAATGGTTACGTCGATGCTAGCTTTATACGTATTTATATTGAATGGTGGAGCTGTCAGTTGGTGTAGTTCCAAGCAGAGCGTCATGGCGGGATCTACGTGTGAAGCAGAGTACATAGCTGCTTCGGAAGCAGCAAATGAAGGAGTCTGGATGAAGGAGTTCATATCTGATCTGGGTGTAATACCTAGTGCATCGGATCCAATGAAAATCTTTTGTGACAACACTGGAGCAATTGCCTTGGCGAAGGAATCCAGGTTTCACAAGAGAACCAAAAACATCAAGAGACGCTTCAACTCCATTCGTGAACAAGTCAATGATGGAGACCTAGAAATTTGCAAGATACATACGGATATGAATGTAATAGACCCGTTGACTAAGCCTCTTCCACGAGCAAAACATGATCAGCACCAAGACTCCATGGGTCTTAGAATCATTACAATGTAATCTAGATTATTGACTCTAGTGCAAGTGGGAGACTGAAGGAAATATGCCCTAGAGGCAATAATAAAGTTGTTATTTTATGTTTTCTTATTTATGATAAAGTTTTATTATTCATGCTAGAATTGTATTGATCGGAAACTTAAATACATGTGTGAATACATAAACAAACACCGTGTCCCTAGTAAGCCTCTACTAGACTAGCTCATTGATCAAAGATGGTTAAGGTTTCCTAACCATGGACATGTGTTGTCATTTGATAACGGGATCACATCATTAGGAGAATGATGTGATGGACAAGACCCATACGTTAGCTTAGCATAATGATCGTTAAGTTTTATTGCTATTGCTTTCTTCATGCCAAATACATATTCCTTCGACTATGAGATTATGCAACTCCCGAATACCGGAGGAATACCATGTGCGCTATCAAACATCACAACATAACTGGGAGATCATAAAGATGCTCTACAGGTATCTCCGAAGGTGTTTGTTGAGTTGGCATAGACCAAGATTAGGATTTGTCACTCCGAGTATCGGAGAGGTATCTCTGGGCCCTCTCGGTAATACACATCATAAGCTTTCAAGCAAACAACTAAGTAGTTAGTCACGAGGTGATGTATTACGGAACGAGTAAAGAGACTTGCCGGTAACGAGATTGAACTAGGTATGAAGATACCGACCGATAAAGATCTTCGTAGAATATGTAGGAGCCAATATGGGCATCCAGGTTCCGCTATTGGTTATTGACCGGAGAGGTGTCTCGGTCATGTCTACATAGTTTTCGAACCGGTAGGGTCCGCACGCTTAATGTTCGATGACGATATAGTATTATATGAGTTATGTGATTTGGTGACCGAATGTTGTTCGGAGTCCTGGATGAGATCACGGACATGACGAGGAGTCTCGAAATGGTTGATAGGTAAAGATTGATATATAGGACGATGGTATTTGGACACCAGAAGTGTTTCGGGGGTCATAGGGTACTTATCGGGTCACCGGAAGGGGTTCCGGGCACCCCCGACAAAAGATATGGGCCTTATGGGCCAAGAGGGGAAACGCACCAGCCACAAGGGGCTGGTGTGCCCCCCATATGGTCCAGCCTAGGAGGAGAAGGAAAGAGGGGAAGGGAAAGGAAAGAGTGGAATAGGATTCCCACTTCCTTCCCTCTCCCCCCTCTTTCCTTCCCCCTCGGATAAATATGGCAGGGGGGCGCCACTTGGGGAGGACCCCAAGTAGGATTCGGCCTACTTGGGTGCCTCCTGGCTGCCTCCTCTCTCCCTCCCACCTATATATATGTGGAGAGGGGCGCCTAGCACAGACCAGACAATTGCCTAGCCGTGTGCGGCGCCCCCCTCCACCGTTTACACCCCCGGTCATATTTTTCGTAGTGCTTAGGCAAAGCCCTGTGGAGGTCACTTCACCATCACCGTCACCATGCCGTCGTGCTGACAGAAATCATCTACTACCTCGACGTCTTGCTGGATTAAGAAGGTGAGGGACGTCACCGAGCTAAACGTGTGCAGAACGCGGAGGTGCCGTGCGTTCGGTACTTGGTCGGTTGAAGCGCGAAGAAGTTCGACTACATCAACCGCGTTGTGAAATGCTTCCACTTACGGTCTATGAGGGTACGTACACACACTCTCCCCCTCGTTGCTATGCATCTCCTTGGATAGATCATTGCGTGTGCGTAGATTTTTTTTTTGTTTTTCCATGCAACGATTCCCAACAGTGCTTTCTTGTGGGTAGTTCTGGGAGACGAGTTCAAGTCCGAGGACCCTGTCGAGTACGTTCACGAGGAGCAAGGTTTCGATACCACTGAGGACAATCCAGACAAGATGATCATTACCCCCAATATCACTACTATCTTTGCTTGCTAGTTGTTCGTTGCGATCGATATGTCACGCTACCTACCACTTGTTTATCAAGCCTCCTAAATTGCCATGAAAAGACTCTAACCCACCTTTCTAGCAAACCGTTGTTTGGCTATGTTACCGCTTGCTCAGCCCCTCTTATAGCGTTGCTAGTTGCAGGTGCAGTGCAGGTTGTTCCATGTTGGGACATGGATATCTTGGGATATCACAATATCTCTTATTTAATTAATGCATCTATATACTTGGTAAAGGGTGGAAGGCTTGGCCTTTTGCTCGGTGTTTTGTTCCACTCTTGCCGCCTTAGTTTCGGTCATACCGGTGTTATGTTCCTTGAATTTTTGCGTTCCTAACGCGGTCGGGGTTTATGGGCCCCCCTTGACAGTTCGCTTTGAATAAAACTCTTCCAGCAAGACCCAACTTTGGTTTTACCATTTGCCTAATAACAACTAAAATTTGCATAGGGATTAATTAACCCAAGGATTCTTAATCAACAACCTGGGCCAGTGCTCCTCATGAGTGTTGGTCCAAAACAGAGCCACTTGCGGTGCCACCCCGTCAACTGGGGTTTTCGGTTGCCATACGTAGTGTTCATCCGATCGTGGCCTGAGACGAGATACGCGCGGCTCCTATCAAGGTGTCGGCACATCAGGAGGTCTTGCTGGTTTTGTTTTACCATTGTCAAAATGTCTGATATGTCTCCAACGTATCTATAATTTTTGATTGTTCCATGCTGTTATATTATCATTCTTGGATGTTTTACAATCATTTTATAGCAACTTTATATCATTTTTTGGGACTAACCTATTGACATAGTGCCCAGTGCCAGTTGCTGTTTTTTGCTTGTTTTTAACTTCGCAGGAAATCAATACCAAACGGAGTCCAAACACAGCGAAACTTTTTGGTGATTTTTTCTGGACCAGAAGACACAAGTTGGGCCAAGAAAGTACCTGAGGGGGGCTCCGAGGGGAGCACAACTCACCAGGGCGCGCCTAGGGGCCCAGGCGCGCCCAGGTGGGTTGTGCCCACCTCGTCCACCTCCCGCACCGCCTCTTTGCTCTATAAATACCCCAATATTCCAGAAACCCTAGGGGAGTCGACGAAAATCAATTCCAGCCGCCGCAAGTTCCAGAAACCACAGATCCAATCTAGACACCATCACAGAGGGGTTCATCATCCTCATTGGTGCCTCTCCGATGATGCGTGAGTAGTTCATTGTAGACCTACGGGTCCGTAGGCAGTAGCTAGATGGCTTCCTCTCTCTCTTTTGATTCTCAATACAATGGTCTCTTGGGGATCTATTTGATGTAACTCTTTTTTGCGGTGTGTTTGTTGGGATCCGATGAAATTTGGGTTTATGATTAGATCTATGTTTTTATCCATGAAAGTTATTTGAGTCTTTTGATCTCTTATATGCATGATTGCTTATAGCCTCGTATTTCTTCTTGGAATCTTTGGTTTAGTTAGGCCAACTAGATCAATTTTTCTTGCCATGGGAAGAGGTGCTTTGTGATGGGTTCGATCTTACGGTGCTTGATCCCAGTGACAGAAGGGGAACCGACACGTATGTATCGTTGCTATTAAGGATAACAAGATGGGGTCTATTTCTACATAAATAGATCTTGTCTACATCATGTCATCGTTCTTATTGCATTACTCCGTTTCTCCATGAACTTAATACACTAGATGCATGATGGATAGCGGTCGATGTGTGGAGTAATAGTAGTAGATGCAGGCAGGAGTCGGTCTACTAATCTTGGACGTGATGCCTATATAATGATCATTGCCTGGATATTGTCATAATTATTTGAAGTTCTATCAATTGCCCAACAGTAATTTGTTTACCCACCGTATGCTATTTTTCTCAAGAGAAGCCACTAGTGAAATCTACGGCCCCCGGATCTATTTTCTCATTATATATTTTCAGATCTATTTTGCTATTTGCCTTTTTATTTATTTGCCACTTTTATTTTCAGATCTATATTTCCAAAAACCCAAAAATACCTCGCTGAATTTATTTGCTTTTATTTGCATCTATCAATCTACTACAATTTATCTCACGTCCGTTTGCCAATTTCTGGCGCCGTTATCCGAAAGGGATTGACGACCCCTTTAACACGTCGGGTTGCAAGTATTTGTTCTTTGTGTGCAGGTGCTGTTTACGTAGTGTTGCTTGGTTCTCCTACTGGTTCGATAACCTTGGTCTCATCACTGAGGGAAATACCTAGAGAGAATTCCTTCTATGACACTACTCCTAAAATATGATGCCTTATGTGACACTTCCAACTTTTTGCTTCCTTCTATGGCCACTTGTGTAAAATTTATGCCTCACATGACACTCTAGTGTATTTTTAGAGCTAACGGTGTCAACTTTTCACATACAAAGTCACTTTTGCCCCTGATGCAATGTGTGACAAAAATACAAAAAAAATCAAAAAATCGGCAGAACCTCCCCTGTATTTTGATGCCATATCCCCTGCACACGGTTTATATGTATATAATTGATTGAACAATTCTCAACAAGTGCCATAAGCAACCAGATTCACACATAAGTCACCAATAGTTCACATATGTCAGGCTAAAGGACTTCCAAAAGAACCATCATATCACAGGAACTCCAAAAGAACCATTACATCAATGGAAGAGCATAGAAGCATATGAAATTACAAGCTGAGCCTTCTTTTGCTTCTTGTGCTCATAGCAGGGCTATGAGGATTAAACTTTCTGCTCCTTGTGCCCATTGCTGGGCTGTCAAGTGGCACCGGAATCTTCTCAGCAACCTTCTTTTTCGTCTTGGCCTTCTCAATGGAGCTAGTTTTTGATCTGCACATGCGTGTATGGCAACAGTAAGTTTAGGGCAGCAATGGCAGTAGCAAGTTTATCGCAGTAATGACAGCAGCAAGTTTATGGCAGCAGTAAGTTTAGAGCAGCAGCAAGTTTATGGCAACAGCAAGTTTATGGCAACAGCATAATACAGCAAGTTTATGGCACCAGCAGCAAGTTTATGGCAGCAAGTAATACAGAAAAGTACCTCTTTGAACCTCCAGATTCAGTGTTGTCATGTTTTCTCTTTTTCTTAGTTGTAGTTTCCAAGCTTTGGCTATGATGAGAAAGAAACAACTTAGAACATAAACTGAGTTTTCATACTCATTGGCAGAAGTGTACAAGTGCTAACCTTGGTGGTGGAAAAAGCATCCTTGTTGGTGCTCCATCCTCGCAAGGCACAATGGACTGGGCTGTTTTGCTAGTCTTTGCCCTCTTCTTTGGTGGTTCTCTACATGAGCAATAGGAAAAGTAGTTAATACATGTAGTTGCAAACGAAAATAATAAGAGAAGCAAGAAAGAGTAATCTATATTACCTAATAGCCAACATTGCAGCAATGTCATCAGGGTTACCCTTCTTACAGTTGTGCCAATGATGCCCATATTCCTTACAAATTGGACATAAGTGCTTGCCCTTTTTTCTTTTCTTGTCACTACAACCTTTATATCTCTCAGTTTTAGGCCTGCCAGCTGTAGCTTTAAGTAGTGGTGGATGCATGAAAAATCCATGGTCAGATTCAGGCCATTGGCTCTTGTCAGGCATAGCAGGGATCAGGTTAGAATAGGCTGCTCTGAATTTTTCAGTGGAATAATACAAATCAACGTAATTCTTTATGTGAGCATCGCTAAGTGACGTGATGAATGCAAGAGCATGTTTGCAAGGAAGACCACAGACTTGCCATTGTCGACATGAACATGTTCGATCTTGCAAGTTAACGACAAACCTAAAACCGCTGCCTCCTAATGCAACCACTTCAGCCACTTCTTCTGAGCATTCTACCACCTCCAAGTTGAATTCTCTTGTCAATGCGTTTAACTTCTTCATTATGTGGGGTAGAATCAATCCATCTAACTTCTTTGCTACTTTTCTCCTATCATTCCACAAGATCATAATCAGCTGCCTCGCCTTATCCAAGAAATCGTCCAAGTTCAATGACTTGTGGTGCTTGATCCAATTGTTAAAGCACTCCGCCAAGTTGTTGGTTACATAGTCCACCTTGCATATGGTCGAGAACTGACTCCTAGACCACAACCTATTGTGCCACTTCCTAATATATGCTGTTGCGGCTGGCTTTACTGCCTCCATTGCAGCCCAATTCTTGTCAAATATATATGGGTTCCATGAGTAAGCAGCTGCCCATAGGTGGTCATCAAATACTTTTCCGGTAAACTTCTTCTTGAAGTTGCTCACCAAGTGGAACATACATTCTCTATGTTCTGCCTCCGGGAACACTTCTTTTACCCCTGTCATCACTGCTTGGCCAGCATCAGTGCATATGGCTAAACCTGTTGGTGATCCTATGGCCTGTCTTAGCAATTGCATGAACCAGATCCAATTTTCATTTGTTTCAGAGTCAAAAACTCCAAAACAAACTGGATACATCCAATTATGGCCATCCACTGCAGTAGCACTAGCCAATTGCCCCTTGAATCTGCCTGTCATAAAGGTGCTGTCCACAGCCAAATAAGGCCTGCAGCCACTAAGAAATCCATCTATGCAAGGTTTGAGAGCAACAAAAATTCTTCTAAACCTTATTTTACCATTTATGGTATGATGGTCGATCTGCACTATGCTATTAGGGCAGCAACTTTCAACTTGTGCTTTAAACCTATACAAGTTGTTAAAACTACTATCCCAATCACCGTATAGTTGCTTCAAGGCTAGCAGCTTACCCATATAGACTCTCTTGTAGTGGATTTTGATCTTGTAGTGTTCTTTCAGCTTTTTTCGCAATTCCATTGCTCCTAGAGTTGCATCTTCAATGAGCCAATCTTTCACCTTCTCACATATCCAGAACTTAGTTGCGTTCTTCACTTTCTTTTTCCTTTTCGTACTAGAACAATCGTGGTCAAAAGGGTTTTTTTTCACCTACAAAAGAGGAATACAAGTAAGCTAAAATCTCCTCAACATTTATGCAAGATATATTCAGAAATAAGTACGGTTAGACAATTACCATTACAGTACGCCTATCAGCTGTTGTAGAAGCATGTATCCTCCATGGGCAATCATCTTCATCTCTTCTTTTACAATAGGCCCTTAACCTACGTTGTGTGCTCTTCTCTGTGTTATACTCAAAGTCACGTTTGACTGCATGCTGAGAAAGAGCCAACTTAAACACATCCATATTGGGATATGTGGATCCTACAGTCATTGGAGGGTCTTGCTGGTCATACTCTGTATTTGGGGCATGATCTGGCTCATGCAACTCCTCCTCCTCTACTTCAGGCTCCTCCTCGCTCCCATCCTCGCTCCCATCCTCAGGAACATTGGTTTTGTCTTTCTCTTTACTAGAAAAAAGAACCAATTTTAGAGGTATAGGTTCTTTCTCCAAATACATTTTCTCCTCATCAATACCAACATGCTCATTCTCCGGGATTGGGTTGCAAAGATAACTATCATCGGCCTCTTTTGTGTTGTTGTCCGCTTGAACATCTGTCCAATCCTCGGCGATAGGCTCATATGCTTCTTTGGAGGGATCACAGTATGCAATCAACATCCGCACTACCTTTTCTGGATCCATCCTGCAAATCACAGAGAAATACATAAACATTGCTACTAAATTTCAGCATACTAAACTGCATCTGGAGAGTACAAGCTCTAAGCACTCACCCTTCTTGCCAATCTGCCCAAGCCGACCAGCTCTCCGCGCCTCCAGGTCCGGCCGCCGCGCCTCCAGGTCCGGCCGCCGCGCCTCCAGGCCCGCCTTCGGCCGCCGTGCCTCCAGGCCTGCCCTCGGCCGCCGCCTGCTCCATGGCGCCCTCGGCCGCCGCGCCTTGCCCGCCCTCAGCCGCCGCGCCGCCTGGTTCTCCTTCAGCCGCCGCCTGCTCCATGGCGCCCTCGGCCGCCGCGCCTTGCCCGCCCTCAGCCGCCACGCCGCCTGGTTCTCCTTCAGCCGCCGCCTGCTCCATGGCGCCCTCGGCCGCAGCACCGCCTGGTTCTCCTTCAGCCGCCGCCTGCTCCATGGCGCCCTCGGCCGCTGCGCCTTCCGGTGACACAGCCGCGCCACCGCTGCTAGGGTTCCGCCCCGACGCGTGAGTTGCGGGCTCGGGGTTTGTTCGACTCGTGAAGGCTGGGGGTCAGGTGCTCGATCGAGTCAAACGGGGGCAGTTTGGTCCAGACGGGTAAAAAGTGACGGAACGATTTAACAGAACCGACGGCAGTGTCATGTGAGGCATAAATTTTATACAAGAGGTCACATGAGGAAGCAAAAAGTTGAGAGTGTCACATAAGGCATCAAATTTAAGAGTAGTGTCATAGAAGGAATTCTCTCAAATACCTACCATTGCTGTGCTGCATCATCCCTTCCTCTTTGGGGAAATACCAACGTAGTTCAAGCCAACATCAACTCGCCAATTTCTAGCGTTGTTGCCGGGAGGATCAAGTCATGATAGTCTCCCGGCCACGTGCCAATTTCTGGTGCCGTTGCCGGGGAGACATCTGTGGCACCCCGGCTCAGAGGAAACCGGAACGCCCCGTATTCCAGCCCAGAGACAAGTCTTTTGGAATACGACACTGTTGGCATAGAACAAATCAGCTCTTTATTTCAATGAATATGCTTACAAAGGGTACATGGATTACATCAGCACGGCGACACTACGCCTGCCCGGGGTAGCTTTATGCTAACAGCGGAGTAACTCTCTCGGCAGCGGAATAGCGACGGCGGTGATGGACTCCACTCCGCAGGGACTCTAGCTAGAACGCGTCTCCTAGGTCGCAAACTCAGGATCCTCGACAAGCAAGCAATCACGGCATGACCTGCAGACTGGCAAGACACGCCAGGTGAGTACTTTGAATGTACTCGCAAGCTCACAGCAAACATCAGCATTAAGGCAAGACAACATCATAGCAGTCAAAATTAACAAGCATGGTTATCTAGCAAGATAACTTCTGAAGTAAATGCAGTAAGGTAAAGCATATTAAGTAGTTTAATCCATACTCCGAGTAATCTCAGGATCCAATCCGAACCTGTGCCAAGTCCATTCATGTGGTCATCCGACCACTCAACTCATAGCCATCCCATGGCTATCATATCATGTACCTGATACCAGCTGTACCACAAGACTGACAAACTTACTCTCGTTCGGGCTATCTCACAACCCTCAGAATACTCATGAACCACCGAGTACTTCTGATCATACGACGAGTTCTCCATTATCATCACTACTATGGTTGACCACCTAGTGAGGTCTGGTCGGACTGTCCAATACCGTGGACACGGCTATTCGAATAGATTTTACACTCTGCAGAGGTTGCGCACTTTACCCACATCATGGAGCACTGACCTCGTGATCCCATTCGGGTGGACCAGCGTTGCTCCAACGAAACCTGCCTGACCTGTGACTCTCCCATCGTAACACCGGCAATCACACTCCCCCGGAGTCCTGCCCTGGGTGGCCCCTGTGTCACCTCATGACACCTGCCACCGTCGTGGCCAAACTAAACTATCCCAAACGGGGACCTGGATCCAAATAACTCAACTGGGCTCACAAGGTTATCGCCGCCTACTGGGCCAAGGTAGCGCGCACGCATAACCTTCCCTGTCAGGCGGTACCAGTGAAAGAGCACGCGATCAGACCAAGTCAAGGCCGTCCCATACCGGCAAATGTGGCTGCACGGCTAAGTCCGGACAGGTGACTCAAGGTCAACCGACTAAATATCACATCTCCGAATAATATTTCCGTCATAGCTGACCTTCCGATATCAGTATGCTTAAGCCACTGCTATTAATTCATCTCCACGAACTGACAGATGAAATCCAGAATAATCATAGACAGTGATCTCAACATCTTAGCATCAACGAGTGAGTAAACTACTAGTCACTAATAGTCCGGTACCCAACATGGTAGTCACCTATCCGAGAAATAACTCCAACATTGCATAATCCAATTCATTTCACAAATAATCATACTTACTATTAAAGTAAATAGTTAGACTATGATATTGCAATGCAATGATGCAGATGAGAGTTGTGGCTTGCCTGGAGATGAAGGAAGCATCGGAAAGGAGTGCGGAGAGTCTGAGGAGTTGACTGCCGGAAACAGTTCTCTCCCGGAGGGGGGGCTGTTACGGACAAGGGCAAAATGGTTATTTTCACAGTGGGACCTCATAGTGAAAATGATACCAATATGACGGGCTTGACGAGACGAAAACGTGGGCTTTGGAATCACCTCGATCGGAGTTACGGTTAAAAAGATATAGCTTGACGAAGTCCAGGGACCAATCTATAAAAATTTAATTCGCAGATAGGTCCTTGGCTGTTAAAACAGAAAGCGTACTGAGGGAAATACGTTTTCTGCAAGGGGAAACGTGCTTTTAGTCACAATAGAAGAAAATACGCTTTCAGCGTTCTGAAAGCGTATTCAGAGAACTACGTCTCCACTTAAAATTCGTGGGCCCGGGCGTTGACTCTGTCTCTGCCTCTGACGGGTGGGGTCGAGGCAATGCGGGGCCCACCTGGCCCCGGTCGTCTTCTTCCTCGCCCATTCCCCGCACGAGACAGAGGAGGAGCAGGGGAGGGGCGCTGCCGGCGTCGGCCCCGGCGACTCCGGCCATCGCCGGCCGAGGCGAGGGCACCGACAGGCGCGGAAGGGAGTGGCGCATCCGATTGGGCTAGTTGCGGACGCCGGGGAGGAGCAGTGCGGTGGTTGCGGAGGAGGACAGGGACGAGCTTCGGCGAGGGGTCCGGCTAGCTCCGACCTCCTCTAGACGGGCTGAGACCACCTGCGAGCTCAGGATGAAGTGCCGCACCCATCCAGTGGCTGCACGCATGCTGGGGAGTACGGGAGCGAGCGGGGTTACGACCACGGCGGACGGCGGCTCTGTCGATGATGGGGAGCATGGCTACGGGGCTCCGGCGGTCGAGGCGAGGAGCCGAGGGGACTCGCCGGAGTCCGGTGGGTTGAATGGTGGTGGTAGGAGGGAGGGAGGAGCTCGGCAGCGGCCGAATTTAAGAGAGGGCCGACGGCGACCGTGGTGGCGATGGGCTGCGAGGAGAGCCCCTCGGGACCAAGTGAGAGGTTGGGGAGGGAGCTGGGGTGGAGGAGAGGCCGTGGGTGAGGTCGACGGGGTCGGGCACGGCCTATATATAGCTGGCCGCAGCGTGTGGATGAGGATGCCGTCGTGGCGTCTCCATCGTCGCACTGGAGCTGCAGGGTGGCGTGGCTGGCAGCTAGCGGCGTCGAGGAGCTTCGCGGAGGAGCGGAGAGGGCTCAGGCAAAGTCGGGAGGGCTCGGGGATGGCCGTATACGGCGGCCCATGTGCGGTTACAGTGCGCCTGTGGCCGCTCGTCGGCTAGCTCCAGCGAGGAGGTTTCGAGAGGGGCCAGAGGGTCGAGGGCGACGGGAGCGAGAAGGGGAGTCAGGTCGGCATGCTCGGACGCGAGAAAACCGTCGATGTCGCGCTGCTCGCTGCTCAGAATGCGTCGGATGCCGCCAGAGCGCTGGTTTGGCATGCTCTGCACGTGGTCACCGCGTGGCCACGGCATTGACACGCCCAATGTGATGCCAAAAGATGTCTGGTGAGTAGTACCTCCTAGGTACAGTCTCTGGGATGTGATGGATCGATGAAATTCACTGTGGTTAGATGTGAATGATCCTCTGAATTTTACTGTAGCAAACTTTTCCACACATCTGTGCTCAACAGGAAAATGATAAAAACCAAAGATAATGTCTGGGAGGTTTAGGGTAGGAAGGAATATGATCCTGTGAAATTTGGAGGGAAAATGGACCAAGATTTGATATGGTTGCTTTGCAACTGACCAATCTGGTCCAGAGACTAGATCTTGATGTGCCACTCACATGGAGTAGCTAGTTGGGCTGAAATTTGGTATGGCATGATGATTTGGTCATATGAGAGTGCCATAAAAATTTCATGCCATTTGGACAAGCCAAAATGGTACTTCCTTCACAGCTATCCTCTTTGACCAGAATCTTAGAAGAATTCTAGTGAATTATTGGGGAGATAGAATGAGACAAAATTTTGTGGAGATAAGTTATATGGGTAGGATAATTCTCTGGTAAATTTTCAGCAATTATGGAGCAATATAAAATATAGTTGCTTCACAATGTGAAAATCTGACCAGAAACCAAGATTTAATGCTATGCTCACATAGATGATTTGATAGGGTTGAAACTTGGTGGAGAGTCATTATTTGAGCATATGAAGATGCTTGAAAAATTTCAACTTATTTGGATACTCCTAGCTAGCACTTGCTTCACAAAGATTCCAGTTACCCAGAAACTTTGGAAATTAGCCAAGAGATATTTAATATCCAAATAAAGTTGAATTTTGGCATGTGGCAATGATATGGATAGGAAAGAGTGCAAAAAAAGTTTGAGAGCAAGCAAGCAAATATATATGGTACTTGCTTCATAAACTGCCAGCTGGGGCAGAATCAGAAAAGGAGTATTTGTGAAATATTCTTGGACATGGCAAGGAAGGATTTGACATATTTGTAGAATATATGACCCAAACAATTTATGAGAATTATCTGGGAATTTTGGAAATGATGGAAATGTGGGTTGCTTCACAACCTAGAGCAAACAGGGTTATTCCTTTAATAGAAAAAGGAATATTCCCAAGAGAAAGATTATTGGGATTGGTCCAAGATGGAAATGACTAGGTCTTGGGATGGATTTGAGGTTGGCAAGCCACTCGGGAAGAAGAATGAAGGGTAATCCCTCCAGGTTGCAAAACTATCATACCACAGAAAAGCAAATTCGGACCAAATCAAGGTAAAAAGAAAATGGGCAAAATCCAGGGTGTTACAACATCATCAACATCTACCAGGTTCCTAATCACAAATATTATCTCCTTGGAATTTACAATATTTGCGATTTGCCTCTCGTTTTCCTCTCCCCCACTTCACAAAAAATTGCCTTTTTATTCGCCCTCTTTCTCGTTCGCCATTTTCTCGTCAGATCTGTTTTGTGTGCAGTCTTGTTGATCACTTTTTGTCGTTATGGATATTTCTTCCTCTATCGTGTGCACCCCCGAGAACGAGGTTCTTAACTTTAAACAAAGGGGAGGGGAGAATTTAAAAGATGCTTGGTATAGGATTTGCAATGCTCATAATAGATCTATCCAAAAGCAATCTACCATTGTTCTTCTTCGCTGTTTTTATGTGGGCATCACCACTTGGTATAGATTCGTCCTTGATATGATTACCGGTGGAAATTTCTTGATGTGTCCCTCTCTTGATGCTTTTAGTGCTATGAGAAATTTAGTGGGATCACCACCTCTTATGGTTAATGAAACAACTTTAACTCTCGAGCATGTTATGGAAAGGCTAGATGCTATTGAAAAGAAAATGCTTACCGAAGAGCACATTGAAAACTTGGATAAAAAGATGCATAATTTTGCTACTAAATTCGGGTCAAAAACGGGAGAAGTTTTTAAGCTGTTAAAAGAAAAGGGTACCATAATTCACGAAAGAATTGAAGAAAGCCCTTCTCGGATCGATAAGTTGGAAGAATTTTTTAGTTATTTAAGCACGGCTTTTGCTTCTGCTAAAACTATTGAAAAAACCCCCGTTAAAATTAGTAAGAGTACTCAAACCACTAAGAACAAGGGTGCTACTTCTAGTAGTAAAGAAGATCTTAAAATGATTAGTATTCACCCGGATTTTGTCGAAGTTATAAGAGACCCTACTAATAAGAACGATTTCCTCAATTTTATGCCTAGAAACTTTGCTATTTTACTTGCTAAATCTTCAAAGAAATCTGATTGTGTGATTGAAGAGTTGGAAGTTAAAGATGACAATACTTAGATCTATGCATTATGCCTAGCTAAGGGCGTAAAACGATAGCGCTTGTTGGGAGGCAACCCAATGAATAAAATTTATTTTTGTATTTTTCCTTCTGTTTTTGAGTGTTGGCACAATTATTCTACTGTTATGATTGTGTTTTAATTAGTGTTTGTGCCAAGTAAAGCCTTTGGGATAGCTTTGGTGATAGTTGATTTGATCTTGTTGGAAAACAGAAACTTTTGTGTCCAGTAAAACAATTTTCAAAATTAACAGAAGCGACGAAAAGTTCTGAAGTTTTTACACAAGATTTATATACAAATTTCCTCTGTTTTCCTAATTTTTCAGAATTTTTGGAGTTACAGAAGTATGAGAACAATTCGCATCTTTACAGACTGTTCTGTTTTTTACAGATTCTGTTTTCTTTGCATTGTGTGCTTATTTTGATGAATCTATGGTTTTTATCGAGGGGTATGAGCCATGGTAAAGTTAGAATACAGTAGATATAATGCAAGAACAAAATTTGAATGGGTTTTCTATAGTACTTAAAGTAAAGATTGATTTTCTTATACTAACGGATCTCACAAAGGTTTTGTTAAGTTTTGTGTGATTGAAGTTTTCAAGTTTTGGGTGAGATTACGATGGATGAAGGAATAAGGAGTAAGAAGAGCCTAAGCTTGGGGATTCCCCATGGCACCCCAAGCCATTATACAAAGAGAAGCAAGCAACTAAGCTTGGGGATGCCCGAGTGGCATCCCCTCTTTCTTCTAACGACCATCGGTATTTTACTTGGAGCTATATTTTTATTCGTCACATATCATGAGTTTTGCTTGGAGCGTCTTGTATGATATGAGTTTTTGCTTGTTTTGCTTTTTATTTTAAGTCATGAATCCTTTCTGGACACACCTATTTGAGGGAGCCAAAATTATGCTATGACTTGTTAGAATTGCTCTCTATGCTTCACTTAAATCTTTATGAGCTATGGAATTGCTCTAGTGCTTCACTTATATCTTTTTGAGGACGGTGTGCTTTAGTATTTTTGAAGAAATGCTCTCATGCTTCACTTAGATTTATTTGAGAGTTAGTAATTTTTTTTAGAATTTCTCTCTTGCTTCACTTAAATTATTTTGAGAGAAGAAAATTTTTATGCTCATGTTCTTCACTTAGATTTGTTTGAGCTTTCAAAAGCAACACATTAAACTAGTCCCAAAGTGATAGATATTCAAGAGGGATATAATAAAAACTTTCATGAAGATCATTGGACAAAATAAACTTGATTCCTTGTAATAGTTTTGTGATATGTTGATATAATATGTGAGTCATGTTGATGAGTAATTATGCTTTAGTAAGAATATTGGTGTTAAGGTTTGTGATTCCCTATGCAAGCACGAAAGTCAATAGTTATGCAATGAAATTACATCCTACTTGTGGTGCATTATTCGGTGTTAGTTATGCTTAATGCTCGCTTATGAGATTTTTCGTTTCTTGGTTGGATGCTTCTCAATCTTTTGCTAGCCTCCATTTGCACTAAGTATGATCACTACTTGTGCATCCAAAATCCTTAAACCAATTTTGCCATATGAGTCCACTATACCTACCTATATGTGGTATTTCTGTGCCGTTCTAAGCAAATTTGTATGTGCCATCTCTAATTTCAAAATAAATTTCTCTTTTGTGTGCTCGTGCCACTCATGAAATGGTAGGGGGTGGCTGATATATTTCCATGTTAGATGTGTTATTCTCAAGATGAGTGTTTATTCACTTGTCATTGCACGAGAGTGAGGCAAAGGTATTAGGGATGCCCAGTCCCGAAATGAAAAATGAATTTACTTTATGTTGTCAAATAATAAATTCCTTGGAAAGTGTTGGTATGGAGGGCACCCGTGGATACGGCTAGCCATGGAAAGTGAAAGTATGGTGGAAAAAGGAATAAGCTTTATTTTCTGTTTGGGAACCGCCTATGATATATCTAGCATGGAAAGTATTGGGAACTACTCGATCGTTTTCGTTGATAGGAAAAGCATGCCACTCAAAATGTTTTATCTCTACTTTTTTCGCTTTAAGCTCTGGCACCTCTACAAACCACTACTTCCCTCTGCGAAGGGTCTTTCTTTTACTTTATGCAATTTTTATTTTATTTTGAGTCTCCTTCTTCTATTATAAAGCACCAACTAAGGAGCACTATGATCGTACTTGAGCATTGGGTGTAGCTAATATGCGAGTGTGTTTCATGAATGGATCAATGATTGAGCATAATGAGCTAGGGATAACTTGCTTTAGTGTTGATATTTCGAAAGACATGGTTGCTTGTTGATATGCTTGAGTATTGAAATCTTCATGTCAAAACTAGACTATTGCTTTGAATCATATAAAAGTCCAAATGTCCATGCTACAAAGAAAAGAATATGTGATGAATATGTTAGGCAGCATTCCACATAAAAAATTCTGTTTTTACCATTTACCTACTCGAGGACGAGCAGGAATTAAGCTTGGGGATGCTGATACGTCTCCAACGTATCTATAATTTTTTATTGTTCCATGCCGTTATATTGTCATTCTAGGATGTTTTACAATCATTTTATAGCAACTTTATATCATTTTTTGGGACTAACCTATTGACATAGTGCCCAGTGCCAGTTGCTGTTTTTTGCTTGTTTTTTTACTTCGCAGGAAATCAATACCAAACGGAGTCCAAACGCAGCGAAACTTTTTGGTGATTTTTTCTGGACCAGAAGACACAAGTTGGGCCAAGAAAGTACCTGAGGGGGGCTCCGAGGGGAGCACAACCCATCAGGGCGCGCCTGGGGGCCCAGGCGCGCCCAGGTGGGTTGTGCCCACCTCGTCCACCTCCTGCACCGCCTCTTTGCTCTATAAATACCCCAATATTCCAGAAACCCTAGGGGAGTCGACGAAAATCAATTCCAGCCGCCGCAAGTTCCAGAAACCACAGATCCAATCTAGACACCATCATGGAGGGGTTCATCATCCTCATTGGTGCCTCTCCGATGATGCGTGAGTAGTTCATTGTAGACCTACGGGTCCGTAGGCAGTAGCTAGATGGCTTCCTCTCTCTCTTTTGATTCTCAATACAATGGTCTCTTGGAGATCTATTTGATGTAACTCTTTTTTGCGGTGTGTTTGTTGGGATCCGATGAAATTTGAGTTTATGATCAGATCTATGTTTTTATCCATGAAAGTTATTTGAGTCTTTTGATCTCTTATATGCATGATTGCTTATAGCCTCGTATTTCTTCTTGGAATCTTTGGTTTAGTTAGGCCAACTAGATCAATTTTTCTTGCCATGGGAAGAGGTGCTTTGTGATGGGTTCGATCTTACGGTGCTTGATCCCAGTGACAGAAGGGGAACCGACACGTATGTATCGTTGCTATTAAGGATAACAAGATGGGGTCTATTTCTACATAAATAGATCTTGTCTACATCATGTCATCGTTCTTATTGCATTACTCCGTTTCTCCATGAACTTAATACACTAGATGCATGATGGATAGCGGTCGATGTGTGGAGTAATAGTAGTAGATGCAGGCAGGAGTCGGTCTACTAATCTTGGACGTGATGCCTATATAATGATCATTGCCTGGATATCGTCATAATTATTTGAAGTTCTATCAATTGCCCAACAATAATTTGTTTACCCACCGTATGCTATTTTTCTCGAGAGAAGCCACTAGTGAAATCTACGGCCCCCGGATCTATTTTCTAATTATATATTTTTAGATCTATTTTGCTATTTGCCTTTTTATTTATTTGCCACTTTTATTTTTAGATCTATATTTCCAAAAACCCAAAAATACCTCGCTGAATTTTATTTGCTTTTATTTGCATCTATCAATCTACTACAATTTATCTCACGTCCGTTTGCCAATTTCTGGTGCTGTTACCCGAAAGGGATTGACAACCCCTTTAACACGTCAGGTTGCAAGTATTTGTTCTTTGTGTGCAGGTGATGTTTACGTAGTGTTGCTTGGTTCTCCTACTGGTTTGATAACCTTGGTCTAATCACTGAGGGAAATACCTACCGTTGCTGTGCTGCATCATCCCTTCCCCTTTGGGGAAATACCGACGTAGTTCAAGCCAACATCAATGTCTTGTGCACCGGGATTCGGAGCTTGATCGGGTTGTCCCGAGATGGAGATTATCCTCCGCGGATCATGAGAGTTTATCATGGACTAAGTTGGGACACCTCTGCAGGGTTTAAACTTCCGAGAGCCGTGCCCGCGGTCATGTGGCAGATGGGAGTTTTTAATAACCGGTTGTAGTGAGCTTGACACTAAACTCATTTAAAATGCACCAACCGCATGTGTAACCGTGATCGTCTCTTTTCGATGAAGTTCAGGAAGAGAACACGGTGGGGTTATGTTTGAACGTAAGTAGTTCAGGATCACTTCTTGATCACTACTAGTTTGCGACCGTTGCGTAGTTTCTCATCTTATTCTTGTAATCGTATGTTAGCCACCATACAAATGCTTAGAGCTTGCTGCAACTTCACCACTTAACCATGCCATTCCTATTTAAGCTTTGATAGTCTTGACACCGTGGGTAATAAGATTGCTGAGTCCCCGTTGCTCCCAGTATACTACAAACCCATCTGCAGGTACCATTGAGTCAGACATAGGAGATGCCACTGAGCTTCAGTGGGAGTTTGACGAGGATCGTGGGTGTTTCTACGTTTCGTTTCCGGACGATCAATAGAGGTCCTAGTCAGAGTATCCAGGGATAGTAGGAGGGTGGTGTTTTCTGTTTATCTTGTTCGTAGTCGGACTCTATTTATATGCTATGGATGATTGTATGATGATTGTCATATTTATACTATTCTGGGGCAAGTGTATGCCTTGATCTCGTATTCTGTCTATTCATTTGGTTGTATGTATTTGTATGCCACCTTGCTATGCGTTCCAAAACGGGATTCTGCCGTGACCTCGAATTCATCACAAGGTCGCGATAGAGTTTCGTCCTGGACGTAAGAAGTTGGTATTCAGAGCCATACCGACTATAGGAGCCTTTGCTTGATCGAACCGTTGACGAGTCTAGAAGAAAACTATTTTGAGTCTTAGTTATATCGGAGAGTAGGAATTCTTTTTACTCCTTATCCCCTTCGTCGCTCTGGTGAGGACTCGTGGCGTAGGTGTTTTCCACTCTTCCATCCTTTTTTTCACTCAAATTTTTTTTAGGATCACACGGGTATTGTGGAATCGGTCCGATATCATTGTGACGGGAACTCTGTTCTTGGTGCCTCCTAACATTTAGGGGTTGTGGCAGTGTCCCGGGGAGTTGAGCTCTAAGGTGTTTTCGTCACAATGTTAATCATTTCAGTTCCTGAATACCAGAGGACGCCGACATCGAAAGCGCTTCTACGCTACTAGTGGTGAGAGTAGTTTGGCGACACCCAGTACTGGGGAGAGCGACCAGATGTATTGCCACAACTAGTATAGGGGATGTTCTTTCGAAGGTCTGAGGTACACGATTTCCGAGGTTCTTGGTTATGTGTTGATGGAGGCAGTACATTTGTAGCGTAGAATTCTGCTAGGAGTTGTGTGATGATGTTTTGCTCCTTGTACTTGTTGTACCAGATTGCATAACCAAGAATGTCGGGAGTTAATAGGTGGGAATTCAAGTAGTTACCCAGGATTTCTTTCCGACAGATGTATGATTTGAGATTGGGGTCCAACGTCTAGTGGTTCATTTTTCACGGTCGATTTACAGCGGTCGCGAGGCGTCTTAAAGAATCCTTGGCTATGCCGATTCGGGGACGACTTGTTTGTCATTCGTGACGTCTGTTGTACGTCGTGCCCGTGGGGCCTCATCGCGAACACGTTGGGCAAAATCTCAGTCATATGTTTGTATCCAGCTGTTACCTTGTTTGCTAATCCAATCGTTCCAAGTGGCTTCTCATTCAAATGGTTGTATCATATTAACTTTGGAATGCATTCGTTCAATCTCTCTGTTCGGATGCTCATTGTGAAGACTACATTGCACATGTCTAGCCTTTGATTCAGCTTATCTATCATTTTCAATGGTGGTTCTAATGGACGTCATCTTCTTCAGGATGGCTCCTGCAACTCGTCTGAATCCGGACCGTAACGAAGGAGAGCAGTCGGAACCTCCACCTCCACCTCCGGAGGCATGGCAAGCTTTGATGGCGGCCACCAACGCCAATACTCAGATGCTGATTCAGCTCATGCAAGAGCGCAACCAAGGCCAAGGCAACCAAGGGAATCAAGGCCAAGGGCATTTCAACAATCAGCACCAATTCGCTTCACTCAGTCAGTTTCTCGCAAATCAGCCAAAGATGTTCAGTGCTTGTGTCGAGCCCATGGATGCCGATCATTGGCTCGTGGACATCAACAAGCATTTTGAGTGCAACAATGTCAGACCTGAGGACTACGTCAAGTTCGCTTCCTTCCAGCCCAAAGACCAGGCAGCTGATTGGTGGCAGCAGTACAAAGACTCCAGAGGGGGTCGAGTGATAAGCTAGCCCGACTTCTGCCGGGATTTTTGAGCTCATCATATTCCAGCAAGTGTTACCGAGGGCATGCGTGAGCAATTTTGCAACCTCAAGCAAGGAAGCATGTCCATCTACCAATATAACATCAAGTTTCAGAATCTAGCTTGCTCGTTGTGCAAGGCAAGATGTCCCAGATGAGAAGAGTATGATCTATCAGTTCAGGGGTGGCCTTAGAGAGGACCTTCAGCTAGCTCTCGTTCTTGTGGAGCCTACTCAGTTTGATCAGTTCTATAACATGGCTCTAAAGCAAGAAGCAGCTCAGCTCAGGTGTGAAGCTTCCAAGAAGAGACTCAGGGATGCAGTCCAGTCTTCTTCTTCCTCTCAAGTGGTAGCAAAGCAACAGAAGTTCTGGATTCCTCCACCTCCTCCGTTTCATCCGCCCTATCAGCAGAAGCAGTCAGGTGGTCGTGGTTCTACCCACCCACCCAACCCAGTGTACCAGCAGAGGTCTCAGGCTCCGAGGACAGGCGGTCCTCCTCCTCCTCCTCCCCGCCCACTTTCAGAGGTCACTTGTCACAAGTGTGGTATGAAAGGACACTACTCCAACAAGTGCTTCAACTAGAGGCGCCTTCCGCCTCCTCCTCCTGTCAGGTCAGCAAGCAATGAAGTTGTCAAGCACAATCCCAAGTATGCTAAGGTGAACATGATGAATGCAGCTCAAGCAGAGGATTCTTCATAAGTGATCATGGGTACTCTTCCAGTTAACTCTTTTCCTGCTAAAGTGTTATTTGATACTGGTGCATCGCTTTCTTTCATTTCAAGACCTTTTGTTGCCAAGCATGATTTCGTGACGGAAAAGATTCCTATGCCACTAAAGGTTGTGTATCCGAGGTTGCAAATGACATCTAATGCATTCATTCTGGATGTCACCGTCAAGATGGGCAACTATTCGTTTCTAGCTTCTCCGAAGGTTCTCGGCAATTCTGATATTGATCTCATTCTTGGCATGGATTTGCTTTCTAAGAACAAGGCTTCTCTCGATTGTGCTGAAAAGGAGATTAAATTGACTCATCCGTCTGAAGAGGTGATTATCTTTGCGGCTCGGGATAACACTATTCGGTTGTTCTCTCTCAATGAGAAAGGCGAGATCAACGCTATTTCTCAGATTCCAGTTGTTTGTGAGTATCAAGACGTCTTTCCAGAAGAGCTTCCGGGTATGCCTCCTCACCGGCCAGTTGAGTTCGTTATTGAGCTCGAGCCCGGCACAGAGCCCGTATGCAAGCGCCCCTACAAGCTTGGGCCAGAAGAGATGAAAGAATTGAAGAAGCAGCTCGATGGACAAGAGCATATAGGTCTGATCAGACCAAGTTCTTCTCCTTGGGGATGTGGTGTTCTTTTTGCCAAGAAAAAAGAAGGCACGGAACGACTTTGCGTCGATTACCGCCCTGTGAATAAGAAGACAATCAAGAATAAATATCCACTTCCCAATATCAATGAATTGTTCGAGCAACTCAAAGGTGCAAAGGTGTTTTCCAAGCTTGACCTCCATATGGGGTATCACCAGATTTGCATTCGTGAAGATATCCCAAAGACAGCTTTCAGAACGAGCTTTGGTTCTTATGAATATACTGTCATGTCTTTCGGGCTTGCAAATGCCCCTCCAACTTTCTCCAGGATGATGAACTACATCTTCAACCCCTACACCAATGAATTCGTCTTGGTGTATCTCGATGATATCCTAGTTTTCTCCAAGAATAAAGAGGATCATGTTAAACATTTGCGATTGGTGCTCGACAAGCTCAGAGAGCATCAATTCTACGCAAAGTTCTCAAAGTGTGAATTCTGGCTTGATGAAGTTCTTTACCTTGGTCACATCATCTCTGCCAAGGGCATCTCTGTCAATCCAGAAAAGGTTACATCCGTTGTCAACTGGCAGCCTCCTCAGAACGTCAAGCAGCTTCGCAGTTTCCTTGGGCTTGCAAGCTATTGCAGAAGATTCGTGGAGAACTTCTCCAAAATTGCTAAGCCTCTGTCCAACCTCCTCCAGAAGAATGTCAAATATTCTTGGACTCTTGAGTGTGACGTTGCCTTCAATGCACTCAAAGAGAAACTCGTCACAGCTCCGATCCTTACTCCTCCTGATGAGTCCAAGCCCTACCAAGTTTTCTGTGATGCTTCGTTGCAAGGTCTCGGTGCTGTTCTTATGCAAGACAAGAAAGTTGTGGCCTATACTTCTCGGCAGTTGAAGCCAAACGAGAGGAACTACCCCACTCACGATCTTGAGTTGGCGGCAATTGTCCATGCCTTAATCACATGGAGACATCTCTTGTTGGGTAGGCAGGTGGACATTTTCACCGATCACAAGAGCCTGAAATATATCTTTACTCAGCCCAACCTTAACCTCCAGCAAACTCGTTGGGTCGAGATGATCCAAGAGTACAATCCAAGCATTGAGTACACTCCAGGCAAGGCAAATGTGATTGCAGATGCTTTGAGCAGAAAGGCATATTGCAACAGCTTAATTCTCAAGCCATTCCAGCCTGATCTTTGTGAAGCATTCCGCAAGCTCAACCTCCAAGTTGTTCCTCAAGGTTTTCTTGCCAACCTTCAAGTCACTCCAACTTTGGAAGACCAAATTCGTGAGGCACAACTCCTTGATTCTATGGTGAAGAAGGTGAAAGATGGTGTTGCCAAGGGCTTGCCCAAATACAAGTGCTATCGCATTGATGACAAAGATACCTTGTTCTTTGAGGACCGGTTAGTGGTTCCTAATGGTGATCTAAGGAAGGTCATAATGGACAAAGTGCACAATTCTCTCCTTTCCATCCATCCAGGCAGTTCTAAAATGTACCATGACCTCAAGCAGATGTTTTGGTGGACATGAATGAAGCGAGAGATTGCTCAATTCGTGAATGAATGTGATGTCTGCCGCAGAGTGAAAGCAGAACACGAGCGTCCAGCAGGACTCCTCAAGCCCCTACCTATTCCCGAGTGGAAGTTCGACCATATCGAAATGGAATTTGTCACCGGCTTTCCCAAATCCAAGCGAGGGAATGATGCTATCTTCATTGTCATTGACAAGCTCACAAAAGTGGCTCATTTTCTTCCAGTCAAAGAATCGATCACGGCAGCTCAGTTGGCAGAGCTATACACCTCCAGAATAGTCTCGTTGCATGGGATTTCTCAATTGATCTCCTCAGATCGTGGAAGCATTTTTACTTCCAAGTTTTGGGACTCCTTCTAGAAGGCCATGGGCACCAACATCCGTTCCAGCACGGCCTTTCACCCTCAAACAAGTGGCCAAGTTGAAAGAGTCAATAAAATCATTGAATACATGCTAAGGGCATGTGTCATCTCCTTCGGCATGAAGTGGGAAGATTGCCTCCCGTTTGCCGAGTTCTCCTACAACAACAGCTACCAAGCAAGTTCAGGCAAGGCCCCTTTCAAAATTCTATATGGCACAAAGTGTCGTACTCCGCTCAACTGGACCGAGACCAGTGAGCGCCAACTTCTTGGCAATGACTTGATCACAGAAGTTGAAGATATGTGTAGAGTCATCTGTGAGAACCTTAAAGCTGCGCAATCACGCCAGAAAAGCTACTACGACAGCAAGCACCGTGACTTGGCTTTCGAGATTGGAGACCATGTCTATCTCCGAGTCTCTCCCATGAAGGGCACTCAATGCTTCGGTATCAAAGGGAAGCTTGCCCCAAGATATGTGGGTCCTTTAAAAATTATTGGCAAAAGAGGCGACCTTACCTACCAACTCGAGCTCCCTTCCAACTTCTCAAATGTGCACGATGTGTTTCACGTGTCACAACTTCGCAAGTGCTTCAAGACGCCTGAGCGCACTATCTACTTCGAAGAGATTGATCTTCAAGAAGACTTATCTTATCATGAGCATCCCGTTGCCATTCTCGAAGAAACCAAGCGCAAAACTCTCAACAAGTCGATCAAGTTCCTTAAAGTTAAGTGGTCTCACCATTCCGACCGAGAAGCAACTTGGGAACGTGAGGATCATCTCCGTACCGAATATCCCGATTTCTTTCATTCTTAGATCTCGGGACGAGATCCTCATGTAGTGGAGGAGAGTTGTAACACCCCAGATGTAATCCTTCCCATTTTATATTATATCCAACTTCAGCTTCAGTTAATTCCATGAGGGTTCCATCATTGTTGGCTTCATTTGTTTTGCTTTGTTGTTTTACTTGTTGCATTGCCATACTCACCTTTGTCATATTGCATTAGTGCCTCTTGTCATTTTGCATTTCATCATGCCCATCATGTGCATTTTGTTATTCATCTTGTCATTGCTTGCTCTATGTGTGACCCATGCATCATCACCTTCTCCTTTCCTTCTACTTCCTTTCTTTTTGCAAGTGCCACTTTTCCCTTCTCTATTAATGTTCATATTTTCCCTACAAATATTAGACCATGTCCTAAACCTCTCTGCCAAATTTCATTCTATTTGGAGTTATTTTGGTTAGGTTCAAAAATGCCTCAAGTTTGAATTTTATTCAAACTTGTTTTATTTTTCTACCTCTAAAAATGTCCAAACCAATTTTATCAAATAGAGCATAATTCTAGAGTCATGAGGATATTTTTATATCTGCAAAATTCCTCTCCTAGCCCCCTGGGCTTTTCCCTTTCTTTCAACTATTTATTTAAATAAACAGAAGTTAAAAGGAAGTGGAGGAGGGCTTACCTGGGCCGGCCTCCCAGCGCAGCAGCAGCCGTGGCCCAGCAGCGCGCCAGCAGCCCAGCCCAACTGGCGCCCGCGCGCTCCCCTATGCCTTTTCTCACCAGCATGCCCGCACACCCCCACTGGCCCCTCGACGCGTGGCACAGTGGGGCCCGCCTGTCAGCGGCTGCCCTGCACCCGCACCCACCTTTTCTTCCTCCTCAGTTCCCCTCGCCGCGCACGCACATGGCCACGACTGCGTCGACGCCGTGCTCGCCCTAGCCCCTATTTAACCCCCTCTCCAAGTTCCCCCGCCTCTCTAGGGTTTCCCTCGTCTGCCGCCGTTGCCGCCCGCTAAGCCTAGCCACTAGATCCACCATCCCCTTCGTGCCCGAGCGCATCAGGGAGCACCGCCATGGCGACCGCGTAGCCCGAGCCCCTCTCTGCCATCTTCTTCGTGTCCTTCGGGTTCTCTAAGTCCGTCTACGTCCACGATGTCGACTACGTGGAGCCGGGATCACCTGCTATGATGTCTCCGTCTTCTTCATCTTCGGTCGCCGGACGTGTTTGCTTGTCGTCGTCATCGCCTCCGACCTCCCCTCGGCCATCCAAGCACACCGCGGTGCTTGTGGTACGTGCGCACACCTCCCCGACCACTTTTACCGTTCGATTGCATGCTCCATCGCTGATCGCCTGTGACGACCCTGGCTTAATCGTGCACTAACCATACACGCAAATCCACACGATCAAGCCTAAGGACTCACTTGAAGATATCACAACACAATTCTAAAACATAAATAAAGTCATACAAGCTTTATACTACAAGCCTGGGCCTCGAGGGCTCGAATACATAGCTCGATGGCATACAAGTGTCAGCGGAAGCATCAGATATCTGGATACAGATATATTACAGAAATAGAGATAAGCCTTTAGCAAGGCGGGGCAAAATAAAACACTATGATCGAAAGGCGTAGGCCTCCTGCCTAGGACCCTCCGAATCCTACTCCTGGTCGTCTGTCGGCTCCTCGTAGTAGTACTCGCCTGGAGGGTAGAAGTAGTAGCCGTAGTCGTCGACAGGGGCAGCTAACTCAGGGGCTCCATCATCTGGCGGCGTCAATTGGATATGGGGAGAAAAAGAAAATAAAGCAAACTTGAGTACTCATCCGAAGTACTCAGCAAGCAAGGATCTACACTACATATGCAACATTTTCAAAGGAAGGCCGTATATGTGGACTGGGCTGCAGAAATGCCAGAATTGAGGGGAGAGCCTAGTCCTATCGAAGACTAGCATGTTCATCATCTTCAGCGGTCTTGCAGCATTAGAAGAGTGCAGGATAACATAATGTAAAGTAGTAGTAGTTATCAACCTCAGCCAGAGATCCTTCCTCGACTCCCTGCGAGGAAGCAATCCCAGAGCCATACTATACATTTCATCTCAAGTCACCAGTTCTTGTTGTACCGATCGGGATACAACTCCGAGTGTCCGTTACCGTAGGACAGGCTATCGATAGATTAGTTCTTCCCTGCAGGGGTGCACCAACTTACCCACCACGCTCGATTAACTCCGGCCGGACACACTTTACTGGGTCATGCCCGGCCTCAGCCAAACGATACGCCACAACCCGACCAAATACTTAACAGAGAGGTCAGCATGCCGGACTAAACCTATGCCCCCAGGGGTCTTGGGCCATCGCCCCGGGAACTCCTGCACGTTGCGTCAGGCGGCCGAGAGCACACCTAGCAACCCCTTAATACAAGCGCAGTTGCGTAACCAGTCCAACTCGGCGCGCGCCGCTCAGTCGCTGACGTCCATTAAGCTTCGGCTGAAGTATACGACACAGAACACCCATACTATGCCCACGTGATGGTTAGTGCTATCAGGCCAGAGGCCCCTCGAATCAAATAGCCAAACCGTTAGTGTGTTGGTAGTGCGGAAACGAGCAGAGACTCACGAAAGATGTGACCCCGTCGCCCTGTCTCGAGGACTTGCGGCAAGGGCTAGGAATGCCTGGCCACGCCTCGTGTTCAACTCTCGGGCACCATCCAAATCCACCCGATTCCACATCACTCGCTATTAAGCTCGCGCGGGTACCCCTCAGGGCCGACCCGTCTTTATCCATAATAAGTAGTGTCAACAGTAAGGTAAGGGCATCCGT
Organism: Thinopyrum elongatum; assembly: GCA_011799875.1. Lineage (NCBI taxonomy): Eukaryota > Viridiplantae > Streptophyta > Magnoliopsida > Poales > Poaceae > Thinopyrum > Thinopyrum elongatum. The sequence goes on along the minus strand of CM022303.1, from coordinate 121,287,966 downwards.
GTGGCTATCATATCAAGAAGGAATCCGAGGCATCACCCTCGTTGGACTCCCACCTGACGTTAACGTCAAGGTGAACTAGAGAGGCATCACCCTCGAGGTCCACACTTGAAGGGTTGCACAACGACGTCGTTATCGGGGGTGGTGTAGGAGGAATCACCCTCGCTTACCACGACCGATTAACTAACCTACAAGGTTATCATCAGAAGTGCTGACGAGGTATCACCCTCGGCACTCGATAGTAACACAGTAGAGTCGGCAACTAAGGGGAAAGTGACGTGCGGTGTCGGGGCCTGGTCTTCAATCCCGTTGATCGGGTCTTCTGAGTATCCAGCACGGCAGTCGGGATAGAGTGGGGTCTCTAGTAGGTCTCTACCCAGTCTATACTAAACAGTTTAGGATAACAGGTAGGTATCAACAGCAGGTTACAATTAAACAGGCTATGCAGCAGATATAGGATAACAACAGCAGCAGTAACTTCTAATGCAAGCATAAGAGAGAAGAGAGTAGGCGATATCGGAATGCTCAAAAGGGGGTGCTTGCCTGGAAGCTCGGCGGCAAGGGACTGATCGTCTGGAGCGTAGTCGAACTCCGGAGCTGCGTCAGTCTCGGGAGCTACGTCGACGTCGGGGTCTATCGAGAGAGAAGAGGGGGAAGAAACATATAAATGCACAGCAAATGATGCAACACAAGGTATGCTATGCTAGGATGCAGTGCAGGGTTGCCTACAGATGCACCTAAGTCATTTTAGTTATTTTAGGATTAACGCGGGATTTATTATCCGGTGTATAAGCACTATTCATCTACCAGATATGTCTCGAAGTTGCGGTTTCACCTACGTAGGGGGTTTCGGCATCAGAACAGACGACACAATCAGATTCGTCTCATCGTTCTGATCAACTTTTATGTTTTAAGTTTTCGATCTGAGCTACGGTTTAAAAGTTATTAAATTTCAAAGATTTAAATGATTTTCTGAAATTTATTCAATTTAACAGAAATTGATATATGATGTCAGCATGATGCCATGCTGACCTCAGCAGGTCAACAGGTCAGCTGACCAGTCAAACCTGACATGTGGGTCCAGTGGGACCCACATGTCAATCTCTGTTAAGACTAACAGTGAATTAATCTGACTATCAGGGTTAATTAGGGGGTGGACTCCATCTGTCAGTGAGACATTAGTCTAACTAATTAGTTTTTGTTTATTTAATCATTTATTAGATTAATTAGACGAGGGGGACCCACATGGTAGTGGCTGGCTCGGCCCAGTCAGCACGTTGACCCGAGTCAACGGAGTCAACGGGACCCACCGGGGCCACTGGCAGTGTCCCAGGGTGGACCCCGCGCCTGGCCACGTCGGCTGCGTCGCCGGAGTTGCTCCGGCGACCATTTGCGCGGCGGCCAATTGCCGGAGCAGCTTGGAATCGAGCTACGGGGCGTCATTTGCTGCGCGCTTGGGTGCGTTCGAAAGCTGGAGGACTCATGCGTCGAGCGGTGGCCTCGTACAGATAGGAGATGACCGGAAATGGCGCCGGCGATGAGCCGTGGCCGAGGCCGAACCCCGGCGAACTCGCGTTCGTTAAGACAAGGGCCAAAACGCACGGCGATCTACTCCTACAGCATCTACGCGGCGTCGCAAACACGATGGGCACAAGCCCAAGACCACATGGTCGTCGGAGGCTCGCCGGCGACGAGCTCCGCGGCGATCCGTTCGTGCGCGCATGGAGGAGACAGCTAGAGGGCGCGAGAGCCAACCAGAGGGGAGGGGAAAAGGTGGAGCTCACCGAGCGGCTCACACGTCTGGCCATTGACAGTTTAGTAGCTGCAGGGACGGCGCCGGAGACGAAGGCGAACAGCGGCGGCCAGAGACATGGACGAGAAGGATCCAGCTCCTCGGTGCTCCCCCGCTCCAACTGAGACCACCGATCGACGGAGTAGTTGATGGCGGATCTCCTCGACCAGTCGGCGGAGCGAGGTGGCAGCTGTGGCCGCGGTGACGGGTGAGGCATGGCGGCGACCGCGCCGGGTGTCAATGGGGAAAAGGAGGAGAGAGCGAGGGGAGAGGGGAGAATGACGGGGAGGAGACCAGGGGGAAGGAACGGCTTCGGCCTTAACCCTTCGCGGCGTCGGTGGCGTCGACGCCGCGCCGGCGCGCGTGCTCGGCCAAGGCACGGCCGACACGCAGGGGAGAGAAGGAGGGGAAGGGCCAGCTGTGCCGGATCGGGGCACTGTGCACTTAGGCCCAGTGCACAGTGCCTCGTTTTATATTTTCTGTTTCTGTTTTGATTTTTCTTTTATTCTTTTCTGTTTTGAAATAGTTAGGCCACTTGTGCACTTTTGTAAAACATGAGAGTTGTCCCCAATATTACAATGCAATATTACCTTTCTCCAAAAATTGGTTTGGGCAAATTTGGATTTCTTTTGGATTTGATATGAATTTAATTCGATTAAATAATTCTATTTTGGTGCTGTTTCATGTGGTTTGAGTCATTTAGCTAATTAAACTATCATTGTTTATATTTTTATGAGTGCTTCTGGAATATTTGCTTTTCCAAAGGTGTTCGAACAAATCTATTTTGCACTTTTGAATTTGAGTTGACTTTCAGAATAGAATTTGAATTGAACAATTAACCAAAGTGATTAAGCACTGCAAATAGGAGTGACTTGGCATTATTAGCAGTTGATCACAGTGGCTATTACATAGGGGTGTTACAAATTCTCCTCCTCCAAAAAGAAATTCTCGTCCCGAGAATTTACGAGGTAGAAGGAAAGAGGTCGGGATATTCTTCCCGAAGATGATCCTCGCGTTCCCAAGTGGCTTCATCTTCAGTGTGATTCGACCACTGCACTTTCATTAACTTGGTCGTCTTCTGACGAGTTCTACGTTCAGCTTCATCAAGGATGCGGATCGAATGCTCCTTATAACATAAGTCATCTTGCAATTCAAGCATCTCGTGATGCACTGCGCGGTGCAGAGATTCCTTGAAGCATTTACGAAGTTGCGACACGTGGAAGACGTCGTGGATATGAGAGAATTGTGGCGGCAACTCCAATTTATATGCCACTTGTCCACGTCTAGCAACAATGCGAAAGGGACCAATATAGCGAGGAGCTAGCTTGCCCTTGATTCCGAATCGACGGGTGCCATTCATAGGAGTGACACGAAGATAAGCTTGATCACCTGGTTGATAAGTCAGACCCCATCACTTGCGATCATAGTTGCTCTTCTGGCGGTCCTGAGCCGCCTTAAGATTTTCTCGGACAATTCTAACTTGTTCTTCAGCGTGTTGGATAATGTCCGGTCCCACGAGAGGTCGTTCCCCAGTTTCTGACCAATTCAGAGGGGTTCGACATTTATGTCCTTATAGCACTTCGAAGGGGGCCATTTTCAAGCTGGCTTGATAACTGTTATTATAAGAGAATTCAGCAAATGGAAGAGATTCCTCCCACTTCTTACCGAATGATATAACACAAGCCCGAAGCATATCTTCAAGCACTTGGTTAACTCGCTCGACTTAGCCTTGGGATTGAGGATGATAAGCCGAACTCCAGGTAATGTGAGTTCCCATAGCTTCTTGGAAACTTTCCCAGAACTTGGACGTGAAAAGACCGCCACAGTCCGAACTGATCTCCTTCGGAATACCGTGGAGTGAAACAATTCTGGAGAAATACAGCTCTGCTAACTGACTAGCAGTGATAGTCTCCTTGGTAGGTAGAAAATGAGCAACTTTGTAGAGTTGGTCGACGATGACAAGAATAGCATCGTGACCCTTCTGAGACTTGGGAAGACCAGTAATGAAATCCATTTGCACTTTATCCCACTTCCACAAAGGAATAGGGAGTGGTTGAAGAATTCCAGCAGGCTTTTGATGTTCTGCTTTCACGCGATGACATACGTCACATTCAAGAACATATCGAGCAATGTCCTGCTTCATTTTGGACCACCAGTACCTCTGTCGAAGATCCCGATACATCTTGGTGCTACCCGAATGGATAGACAGTGGTGTATCATGAGCTTCTTTCATAACCTTATCAGTCATAAGCTCGAATCGAGGTACCATGATGCGGTCTCTAAAATACAAGGTTCTGTCTTCAGCAATCGAGAAATCCCTGTACTTCTCAAGGTGAAGCTCTTTCTTCATCAGATTGATTTCAGCATCTTTGGCTTGCGCAATCTTTACAGCTTTCTCAAGGTCTGGCTGTACCACAAGGTTATTAAGAGAACCCTGCGGAATGATACAGACGTTCAACTTGCGCAATTCTTCATATAGCTGGGGTTGAGCTTGCTCAACCATGAGGTTGTTGCAATAGGACTTGCGGCTCAAGGCATCAGCCATCACGTTAGCCTTACTAGGGGTATAATAAATACCACAGTCATAGTCCGTAATTGTTTCCAACCAGCGCTGTTGATGGAGATTAAGATCCGGTTGAGTGAACAAATACTTCAGACTCTGGTGATCGGTATAAATCTCACACCGGTTGCCAAGAAGGTAATGTCGCCACTGCTTCAAAGCATAGATCACAGCAGCAAGTTCGAGATCATGCACTGGATAGTTTTCTTCATGTGGACGCAATTGTCGCGAGGCATATGCAATTACCTTCCGTTCTTGCATTAGAACACAGCCTAATCCCTGACGAGAGGCGTCGCAATATATCACAAAGTCCTTGTGAGAATCAGGAGGGGCAAGCACTAGAGCAGAAGTAAGCTTGTCCTTGAGGGTCTGGAAACTCTCCTGACATTTGTTTGTCCACTCAAACTTAATGCCTTTGTGGAGCAGATTAGTCAGGGGCTTGTCAATCTTGGAAAAGTTTTCGATGAATCGTCGACAATAACTTGCAAGGCCGAGAAAACTTTGGACTTGCTTGGCATTCTTCAGAGGAGTCCAGTCAAGAATAGCCTGAACACACTCTGGGTTAACTATGATACCGTCCTTGGAAATCACATGTCCAAGGTAGGTTACTTCAGAAAGCCAGAATTCGCATTTGGAGTACTTGGCATATAACTTGTGCTCTCGAAGCCTTTCTAGGACAAGGCGAAGATGTTCGGCATGTTCTTCCTTATTGTTCGAATAGACCAGAATATCATCCAGATATACCACGACAAATTTGTCGAGGTAATCCATGAATATATAGTTCATCAGGCGGGAGAACGTAGCGGGAGCATTCGTTAGGCCAAATGACATGACAGTGTATTCATAGGAGCCATAACGAGTAACGAAGGCGATCTTCAGAATATCCTCTTCACGGACACGGATCTGGTGATAACCCAACCTCAAGTCGAGTTTAGAGAACACCGAAGATCCAGCAAGTTGATCATATAAATCATTGATCCGGGGAAGCGGATATTTATTCTGAATGGTTGCCTGGTTGATAGGACGGTAATCTTGGACCAACCTATTCGTACCATCTTTCTTCTTGACAAAGAGAGACGGTGCTCCCTAGGCAGAGGAACTAGGACGGATGAAGCCCTTCTTAAGTGATTTATCAATTTCTTCCTTGAGCTCAAGAAGGTGATGTGGTGGCATCTTGTAAGGGCGCTTCGCAATAGGAGTGGTGCCAGGCTTCAAGTCGATGACAAACTCGACAGCTCAAGCAGGGGGCATTCGTGGAAGTTCTTCTGGAAAAACATCCTGGAATTCGCAGACAACTGGAATGTTCTCTATCCCCTCAAGCGGAGAAGCATTCAACGCATTCAAGGCATAAATTTGAGCCTCGGCGTTCTGAGTGAGGTGAGCATGATAATTCACCATCTCATCTGATGGGTGCAGGAGGTGTACAACCTTAGTGGCGCAATTGATTGAGGCGTAATGAGCCTTCAACCAATCCATTCCCAGAATAAGATCAATCGAGGAAGACTTGAGTATAATGGGGGAAGCGCGGAACTTCAACCCTTCAATATCAATGATGACATCGGGGCTGAACACGAAGGCTCGGCACTGGCCCACGGGAGTGTTCACAGCTAATGAATGGTGTAGTGCTTCACTTCTAACGTCATGCATGAGTGCAAAATGTTCTGACATGAATGAATGCGATGCTCCTGAATCAAATAAAACATATGCTGGTACTGAATTAACAAGAAGTGTACCCATCACGGTTTCAGATTGATCCTGAGCTTCAACCATGTTTACATGATAGTTCTGTCCATGACCATAAGAAGGTCTGACATTGTTGTTACGCTGCTGAGGAATTCCACGGCCAGCAGGAGGAAGAGCTAGCTGATTCTGACTCTGAGAGCAGTCTCTGGCACGGTGACCTGGCTAGCCACACTTGAAGCAGAGTCCACTGTCTGGACGTGGTGTAGGAGCTCGAGGTGGTGGAGCTCGAAGAGACTGCCTCGGTGGTGGAGGAGGCAGATGAGGTGCAGCATATGCAGGCCTGTACATTGGAGCTGCTGGACGATACATACTCTGTGGAATCCAAATACTGTGCTTCTGGGAAGAGGAGCCCGAAGATGAGCCCACTTCACGACTGCGTCTGGTCGCTTCCTTGTGCTTCTTCAGACCAGTCCCAACCATGATAGCCTTGTTCACCAAGGTGGCGAAGTCGGGATAATCTTGGACGAGCAGGGCTAGCTGAATGTCGTGATGTAGCCCTTCACGGAACTTCTCCTGTCTACGAGCATCATTGGGGATGTCTTCTTCAGCATAGCGAGATAAATCAAGGAACTCTCGCTGGTAGACCTCCACAGTCTTGTTGCCTTGAACAAGGTTGTGGAACTCAGCCTTCTTGCATGCTATAACTGCTTGAGGAATATAGCGAGCGCGAAAAGTAGTCTTGAACTCCACCCAGGTGATGACAGTTCCAGGAGGTAGAGTCTGTCTGTGAGTTGCCCACCATTGTGCTGCGGGTCCCTTCAAGAAGTATGTCGCGAAGGTGACATAGCTGACAGGGGGAACATCAGCTGACTCCATCTCATAGAAGATGTCACGCAGCTAGTCATCGGCATCCAGCGGATTAACTGTGTTGCGGAATACCGATGGATTGAGTCGCACAAACTCTGGCAGTGTGATTGAGGCTGGCTGATGGTTGGCATTGGGACGGGGGAATTGTTCCATAATCCCTGTCATGAACTGACGGTTGAGTTCAAACTGTTGCATCATAGCAGCCATGTAGTCAGGCGGTGGCGGCGGAGGTGGATTGTTATCACCCATCCTGCTAAATTTCAACAGGGGTAGTTTAACAGAAACCAACGCGAGTGTTTAGCAACAAGCATGATGTAATGCGATGGAATTTAAATAGTGCAACAAATACTGAACATTAGTCATTAAGACATACAGAACCATACAGAGTCGGTTACATACGGGCAGCATAACGGCGCAAATGTAAAAGCTAGACATGCTAGGCGGCGCGCAGGCACGCGGTAAGGAAGTACACAACGGGACATAGCAAAGGCTACATCAATGTCGGAGAAAACCACTGAAACGGGGTAGCTGCAAGTGCGGATGACGGATGTTCCTCGCAGAAGGATCCTGTGCTCCATGTGCACTCTGATGCAGAACCCGGTCTCGAGCTGAAAGAAGAGGTCCACGTGCAGGCGTGTGACCTCCCACAGCAGGCCAATCGATCCCTGGTGGCATCTCGGTCCTGCGTGGGTAAAGGATATGCTCCGGATGTATCCCTGCATGAACAGCTGGTAGCAACTGCATCATAGCCTCGTAGAGTCGTACTCGAGTGGCGAACAACTCGACGGCAAGAGCTCGAACGGTGCGATCCAGAGCCCGAGTACACTGAATCAGAACTCGCGGATCGTAGCGATGAGGCTCGTACGGGGCATAGGTAGCTGTGTAGTATCTAGTAGCATCTCCAACCGGGGCATACGGAATGTATCGAAACTCAGAGTCATCCAAGCTAGCAGTGTGCTCTCCTCGGAGACGTGCGACAGCAGAGTAAGCGGCATCATGGACTGCCATCTCAATCGTCACGCCGATACTGTGGAAAAGGTACAGCTCAGTGTCTGAGTCATCTGCTGATCATAGATGTGAACATCAGCATAGTACTGCTCCTGGTTGAACTCGCGGTAAACCTCATAGACCATGTACTTAGGGTACCAGCGGTAACCCAGTCTGGTCAAGAGAGCGATCAAAATAGCTGGGAACCCAGGGGCATCACGAGCCCAAGTGCGAAGCACAAGCTGCGTCGTAGGACGTGGTGGAAACAAACGATCCATCTGAAACAGAGGAAGTTCAGAGTTGTCATACGACGATAAGGAATATAACAGATCTTGAAGGGAAAGGTTAAACAAAACAATGGAAAGGAAAATGATTATCAGACTAATCAGATCAATGTCAGGGAAATCGCACATAATCCAGCTCTCCGGATGGATGGAATTTACGAGATCCTAAGTGTCAGCGTTAGTGAATTTATTAAACCCGAATGGAAGAGTGATCAGAGTCCCAGAGTAAAGACAAGGAATAAAAGATCCTAATACCACCCAGTTGGCGAAGTGGACCCGTAAGCCACACAGCCAAGTTAGTAAAACAATTTTTGATTTCTAGACTCAACTTCGGTCAAGGAATTGGATAAGGGGATTCCTAGAGGCAGTCGGCTCTGATACCAACCTGTGACGACCCCGGCTTAATCGTGCACTAACCATACATGCAAATGCACACGATCAAGCCTAAGGACTCACTTGAAGATATCACAACACAACTCTAAAACATAAATAAAGTCATACAAGCTTTATATTAGAAGCCAGGGCCTCGAGGGCTCGAATACATAGCTCGATGGCATACAAGTGTCAGCGGAAGCATCAGATATCTGGATACAGATATATTACAGAAATAGAGATAAGCCTTTAGCAATGCGGGGCAAAATAAAACACTATGATCGAAAGGCGTAGGCCTCCTGCCTAGGACCCTTCGAATCCTACTCCTGGTCATCTGTCGGCTCCTCGTAGTAGTACTCGCCAGGAGGGTAGAAGTAGTAGCCGTAGTCATCGACAGGGGCAGCTAACTCAGGGGCTCCGTCATCTGGCGGCGTCAATTGGATATGGGGAGAAAAAGAAAATAAAGCAAACGTGAGTACTCATCCGAAGTACTCAGCAAGCAAGGATCTACACTACATATGCAACATTTTCAAAGGAAGGCTGTATATGTGGACTGGGCTGTAGAAATGCCAGAATAGAGGGGAGAGCCTAGTCCTATCGAAGACTAGCATCTTCATCATCTTCAGCGGTCTTGCAGCATTAGAAGAGTGCAGGATAACATAATGTAAAGTAGTAGTAGTTATCAACCTCGGCCAGAGATCCTTCCTCGACTCCCTGCGAGAAAGCAATCCCAGAGCCATACTATCCATTTCATCTCAAGTCACCAGTTCTAGTTGTACCGATCGGGATACAACTCCGAGTGTCCATTACCATAGGACAGGCTATCGATAGATTAGTTCTTCCCTGCAGGGGTGCACCAACTTACCCACCACGCTCGATTAACTCCGGCCGGACACACTTTACTGGGTCATGCCAGGCCTCAGCCAAACGATACGCCGCAACCCAACCAAATACTTAACAGAGAGGTCAGCACGCCGGACTAAACCTATGCCCCTAGGGGTCTTGGGCCATCGCCCCGGGAACTCCTGCACGTTGCGTCAGGCGGCCGAGAGCAGACCTAGCAACCCCTTAATACAAGCGCAGTTGCGTAACCAGTCCAACTCGGTGCGCGCCGCTCAGTCGCTGATGTCCATTATGCTTTGGCTGAAGTATACGACGCAGAACGCCCATACTATGCCCACGTGATGGTTAGTGCTATCAGGCCATAGGCCCCTCGGATCAAATATCCAAACCGTTAGTGTGTTGGTAGTGCGGAAACGAGCAGAGACTCACGAAAGATGTGACCTCGTCGCCCCGTCTCGAGGACTTGCGGCAAGGGCTAGGAATGCCCGGCCACGCCTCGTGTTCAAATCTCGGGCACCATCCAGATCCACCCGATTCCACATCACTCGCTATTAAGCTCGCGCGGGTACCCCTCAGGGCCGACCCGTCTTTATCCATAATAAGAAGTGTCAATAGTAAGATAAGGGCATCCGTGTGGCTATCATATCAAGAAGGAATCCGAGGCATCACCCTCGTTGGACTCCCACCTGACGTTAACGTCAAGGTGAACTAGAGAGCCATCACCCTCGAGGTCCACACTTGAAGGGTTGCACGACGACGTCGTTATCGAGGGTGGTGTAGGAGGAATCACCCTCGCTTACCACGACTGATTAACTAACCTACAAGGTTATCATCAGAAGTGCTGACGAGGTATCACCCTCGGCACTCGATAGTAACCCAGTAGAGTCGGCAACTAAGGGGAAAGTGATGTGCGGTGTCGGGGCCTGGTCTTCAATCCCGTTGATCGGGTCTTCTGAGTATCCAGCGGGGCAGTCGGGATAGAGTGGGGTCTCTGATAGGTCTCTACCCAGTCTATACTAAACAGTTTAGGATAACAGGTACGTATCAACAGCAGATTGCAATTAAACAGGCTATGCAGCAGATATAGGATAACAACAGCAGTAGTAACTTCTAATGCAAGCATAAGAGAGAAGAGAGTAGGTGATATCGGAATGCTCAAAAGGGGGTGCTTGCCTGGAAGCTCAGCGGCAAGGGACTGATCGTCTGGAGCGTAGTCGACCTCCGGAGCTGCGTCAGTCTTGGGAGCTACGTCGACGTCGGGGTCTATCGAGAGAGAAGAGAGGGAAGAAACATATAAATGCACAGCAAATGATGCAACACAGGTTATGCTATGCTAGGATGCAGTGCAGGGTTGCCTACAGATGCACCTAAGTCATTTTAGTTATTTTAGGTTTAACGCGGGATTTATTATCCGGTGTATAAGCACTATTCATCTACCGGATATGACCTCGAAGTTGCGGTTTCACCTATGTAGGGGGTTACGGCATCGAAACAGACGACACGATCAGATTTGTCTCGTCGTTCTGATCAACTTTTATGTTTTAAGTTTTTCGATTTGAGCTACGGTTTAAAAGTTATTAAATTTCAAAGATTTAAATGATTTTTTGAAATTTATTCAATTTAACAGAAATTTATATATGACATCAGCATGATGCCATGCTGACCTCAGTAGGTCAACAGGTCAGCTGACCAGTCAAACCTGACATGTGGGTCCAGTGGGACCCACATGTCAGTCTCTGTTAAGACTAACAGTGAATTAATCTAACTATCAGGGTTAATTAGGGGGTGGGCCCCATCTGTCCGTGAGACATTAGTCTAACTAATTAGTTTTTATTTATTTAATCATTTATTAGATTAATTAGCCGAGGGGGACCCACATGGAAGTGGCTGGCTCGGCCCAGTCAGCACGTTGACCCGAGTCAACGGGACCCACCGGGGCCACTGGCAGTGTCCCAGGGTGGACCCCGCGCCTGGCCATGTCGGCTGCGTCGCCAGAGTTGCTCCGGCGACCATTTGCGCGGCGGCCGATCGCCGGAGCAACTCGGAATCGAGCTACGGGGCGTCATTTGCTGCGCGCTTGGGTGCGTTCGAAAGCTGGAGGACTCGCGCGTCGAGCGGTGGCCTCGTACAGACCGGAGATGACCGGAAATGGCGCCGGCGATGAGCCGTGGCGGAGGCCGAACCCCGGCGAACTCGCGTTCGTTAAGACAAGGGCCAAAACGCGCGGCGATCTACTCCTACAACATCTATGCGGCGTCGCAAACACGATGGGCACAAGCCCAAGACCACATGGTCGTCCGAGGCTCGCCGGCGACGAGCTCCGCGGCGATCCGTTCGTGCGCGCATGGAGGAGACAGCTAGAGCGCGCGAGAGCCAACCAGAGGGGAGGGAAAAGGTGGAGCTCACCGAGCGGCTCGCACGTCTGGCCGTTGACAGTTTAGTAGCTGAAGGGACGGCGCCGGAGACGAAGGCGAACAGTGGCGGCCGGAGACGTGGACGTGAAGGATCCAGCTCCTCGGTGCTCCCCCGCTCCAACTGAGACCATCGATCGACGGAGTAGTTGATGGTAGATCTCCTCGACCAGTCGGCGGAGCGAGGTGGCAGCTGTGGCCGCAGTGACGGGCGAGGCACGGCGGCGACCGCGCCGGGCGTCGATGGGGAAAAGGAGGAGAAAGCGAGGGGAGAGGGGAGAATGACGGGGAGGAGGCCAGGGGGGAAGGAACGGCTTCGGCCTTATCCCTTCACGGCGTCAGTGGCGTCGGCGTGTCGACGCCGCGCCGGCGCGCGCGTGCTCGGCCAAGGCGCGGCCGACACGCAGGGGAGAGAAGGAGGGGATGGGCCAGCTGGGCCGGATCGGGGCACTGTGCACTTAGGCCCAGTGCACAGTGCCTCGTTTTATATTTTCTGTTTCTGTTTTGATTTTTATTTTATTCTCTTCTGTTTTGAAATAGTTAGGCCACTTGTGCACTTTTGTAAAACATGAGAGTTGTCCCCAATATTACAATGCAATATTACCTTTCTCCAAAAATTGGTTTGGGCAAATTTGGATTTCTTTTGGATTTGATATGAATTTAATTCGATTAAATAATTCTGTTTTGGTGTTGTTTCATGTGGTTTGAGTCATTTAGCTAATTCAACTATCATTGTTCATATTTTTATGAGTGCTTCTGGAATATTTGCTATTTAGTGAACATTTTTCCAAAGGTGTTCGAACAAATCTATTTTGCACTTTTGAATTTGAGTTGACTTTCATAATAGAATTTGAATTGAACAATTAACCAAAGTGATTAAGCACTGCAAATAGGAGTGACTTGGCATTATTAGCAGCTGATCACAGTGGCTATTACACAGGGGTGTTACATCGCCATGTCCGCCCGAGTCCGCCTCTGTCGGACCTCTTCGCCGGCAAGTGTTCTGACCTCCTTGCGTCCCGTGCGCGTGTCCTTCGCGTTCCCCGCGTCTCGTAGGCTTGACCCATGCTCGCTGCCGCCCGTTTAGTCCCTCGCCTCGCCGTGTTCGAATCTGTCACCGCCGCATCTGTCCCTCGTCGCCGGCGTCGCCTCCGTCGACGTCTGGTACGGCGAGATGCACACGCGGGTGCGGGATCTTCCTGCGACCCCGATGCACCCATCCGCCGCTCGCTTAGGCCACCGGAGACAACTCTGGCGAGGCCCTCCGCCGTGCCCGTCGCCGGCCGGCAGCTCCTCTCCCTTGCTCTGTTTTTTCCCAGCCGCAGTCACCGCCATGTGGGACCCACTGGTCAGCGAGACAGGGGCCAGGACCCACCTGTCAACCTCTCCCTTCTTTCTTCTTTTTCTTTTATTCGAAAACCCAGCGCTTTTCATTTCTGGAAAGTCCCCTCTTTCCATTTCGGGTCCTGTCCATTTCGGGTTATTCCGTTTCTGGACATTTTCCTATTCTGTCATTTTCCATTTCTGGCAATATTTCACTTAATGCATTTGTGAGCATTTTTCTACAGTAACCCCTGCATATTATATATGTTTTTGGGGTAGAAAAATCCCACCAATCCATCTATGGCATCCATTTCATCAGTTGAGCAAGTATTCGAACATGTTATTTTTACAGCATATGCCATTTTATCATATTTGTATGAATTTGTGTAATTTTCATATGAGTTATATCATGACATGAATTGGAGCACAAACATGTCATCTTACTGCTAGATTTTGTTTGATGCTATGAAATGCATTGTAGTGAGTGCAACAAGCTTGCACACATGCCTACTCAAATCTGTTTCTGCCATGACATGCTTATTTTTGCTAAGGCTGAATCTGTCAACATAACTTGCCATTTTGCATTGATGCTATGATCAAATCTGTAGATCTTTGGAGCATTATCAGTAAAGGAGTTTTGTTAAGTGCATTTAGTACATGAATGCCATGTTCTTGTTTGCCATGATGAGTTCCAGTAGCATATAGCTTAATAGCTTCAAACATTGCAATCTGAATCTGTTCTCTGCCATGTCCAGTATTTTTACCGTCTGTAAAACTGTTATCATTTGCCTTTTTGCCATGCTGTTTTGATGATGATCTAGTGAGTTTCAGAAATAGATCAGTAAGCATATTTTGTAGTAGATGCTATGCACTATCATGCCATGTCATTTTTTTTCATGTTTAAGTTCTGCATCATAACTAAATGTTGCATCTAAAGTGCCATGTTGCTGTTATGGTCAGTTTTGCATTGCATATTGTTTTGCTCACCGGGTGAGCTCCGTGCATCCGTTTTCGATGATCTTGATATCGATTTCAACCGAAATCTTCCAATCTTTCCAGTGGCATGCTTGGTTTACCAAGATTCTGCCCATATCCATTTTGTCTTCGCCGTTTCCTTCCCGTTGCCGTATCCCTCGTTCCGGTAGAACTGTAGTTCCGTGCATAACGTTCTTCATATGCATTCATGTTAGACTTGCATGAAGTATATGTTCATTGCCATGCCTTGTTTGTTTATTGTATGCTTGTGCTTTCTTGTGGGTAGTTCCGGAAGACGAGTTCGAGTCCGAGGACCCTATCGAGTACGTTCACGAGGAGCAAGGTTTCGATACCACTGAGGACAATCCAGGCAAGATGATCATTACCCCCGATATCACTACTATCTTTGCTTGCTAGTTGTTCATTGCTATCGATATGTCGCGCTACCTACCACTTGTTTATCAAGCCTCCTAAATTTCCATGAAAAGCCTCTAACCCACCTTCCTAGCAAACCGTTGTTTGGCTATGTTACCGCTTGCTCAGCCCCTCTTATAGCGTTGCTAGTTGCAGGTGCAGTGCAGGTTGTTCCATGTTGGGACATAGATATCTTGGGATATCACAATATCTCTTATTTAATTAATGTATCTATATACTTGGTAAAGGGTAGAAGGATTCGCCTTTTGCTCGGTGTTTTGTTCCACTCTTACCGCCTTAGTTTCCGTCATACCGGTGTTATGTTCCTTGAATTTTTGCGTTCCTAACGCGGTCGGGGTTTATGGCCCCCCACCCCTTGACAATTCGCTTTGAATAAAACTCTTCCAGCAAGACCCAACTTTGGTTTTACCATTTACCTAATAACAACTAAAATTTGCATATGGAGTAATTAACCCGAGGATTCTTAATCAACAACCCGGGCCAGTGCTCCTCATGAATGTTGGTCCAAAACAGAGCCACTTGCGGTGCCACCCCGTCAACTGGGGTTTTCGGTTGCCATACGTAGTGTTCATCCGATCGTGGCCTGAGACGAGATATGCGCGGCTCCTATCAGGGTGTCGGCACGTCGGGAGGTCTTGCTGGTTTTGTTTTACCATTGTCGAAATGTCTTGTACATCGGGATTCCGAGCTTGATCGGGTTGTCCCGAGATGGAGATTTGCCTCCGCGGATCGTGAGAGTTTATCATGGACTAAGTTGGCACACCCCTGCAGGGTTTATACTTTCGAGAGCCGTGCCCGCGGTTATGTGGCAAATGGGCGTTTTTAATATCCGGTTGTAGTGAACTTGACACTAAACTCATTTAAAATGCACCAACCGCGTGTGTAACCGTGATCGTCTCTTTTCGACGAAGTTCGGGAAAAGAACACGGTGGGGTTATGTTTGAACGTAAGTAGTTCAGGATCACTTCTTGATCACTACTAGTTTGCGACCGTTGCGTAGTTTCTCATCTTATTCTTGTAATCGTAAGTTAGCCACCATACAAATGCTTAGAGCTTGCTGCAACTTCACCACTTAACCATGCCATTCCTATTTAAGCTTTGATAGTCTTGACACCGTGGGTAATAAGATTGCTGAGTCCTCGTGGCTCACAGTATACTACAAACACAGCTGCAGGTACCATTGAGTCAGACACAGGAGATGCCACTGAGCTTCAGTGGGAGTTTGATGAGGATCGTGGGCGTTTCTACGTTTCGTTTCCGGACGATCAATAGAGGTCCTAGTCGGAGTATCCGGGGATAGTAGCAGGGTGGTGTTTTCTGTTTATCTTGTCCGTAGTCGGACTCTATTTATATGCTATGGATGATTGTATGATGATTGTCATATTTATACTATTCTGGGGCAAGTGTATGCCTTGATCTCGTATTCTGTCTATTCATTTGGTTGTATGTATTTGTATGCCACCTTGCTATGCGTTCCAGAACGGGATTCTGCCGTGACCTCGAATTCATCACGAGGTCGCGATAGAGTTTCGTCTTGGACGTAAGAAGTTGGTATTCAGAGCCATACCGACTATAGGAGCCTTTGCTTGATCGAACCGTTGACGAGACTAGAAGAAAACTATTTTGAGTCTTAGTTATATCAGAGAGTAGGAATTCTTTTTACTCCTTATCCCCTTCGTCGCTCTAGATGATTGTATGATGATTGTCATATGTATACCATTCTGGGGCTAGTGTATGCCTTGATCTCGTATTCTGTCTATTCATTTGGTTGTATGTATTTGTATGCCACCTTTCTATGCATTCCAAAACGGGATTCTGCCGTGACCTCCTCGTCGGTATGATTTTCCGCTGCTGTTCTTCCTCTTTTTTGTGTTGCTGCTGGAGGGAGGGATGTCCTGCTTTGCCCAGGCGGTTGGCTCGGCCACGGCGCCGGAACCGGATCCTAGTTCTCTTCCATCTGGAAGGAGCACATATAGCGGTACTCAAAGCCACAGATGGCGAAGGCTGGTGCAGGCGTGTTGGATGCACATGTGTGTCCTTGTCTTTCGGCGTCGGTGCGAAGAAAAGGGGAGCAGCACGGGGGCGATTATGCCGTGGCTGAAGATGATGACCTGCTTGAGTCTGATTGCAGATTCTTGTGTTGCAGGATTCTTCTCACAAGGTTTAGGAATGAGACACAGAGCTCTGGAGATCTTCGTGTTTTACAGGTTGTTTTAGGGTGCTCTCTGTTTTTCTGGTTTTTTGTGCGTGTGTTAAGGTGTGCTTGTACGGGTCAAGAACTTTATATTATTTCGTTATTTGAATGCAAACGTACTTTTGAAATAAAATATTGTTGGGTTGCGTATATAAGCTGCCTTCTACGTTAGATTTAGGAAAACCCCGGCAGCTCTTGTGATTCTGCTTGCTGAAATTGATTCATTCTCCTGACAGGAGGAACCTGTCTGATTCACCCTTGTGGTTCTGAACTTGCAGGGCGTCTTTGTTCTTAACGGTGTGATTTTTTTTTTCTAGAGACAACAAGGTACTCTTTTTTTTCTTTCGATCTCGAAAAGGATAAGGTACTCTTGTCGGTCAAAAAAAGAAAACTGCTTCTAAACAGCCGGATGTAAACAGTCCCGCGCACAGCCGTGTCCTCAGCTGGACACGCGTCCCGTGGACCCCACCTGCCTCTTCATCTCTCGCCCTTATCCTTTCCTTTCACGGACTCAGCTCAGACCACACATTTTTCCCCTAAATCCGTGGCTTCACTCTGCTTTCTTCCATCTCTCTTGTCCTCTGTTCAGCGGGATCTCGCAGGACATATGCTTCGACGCGTGATGCGACGGTGGCCTGACTGCTCCGGCGTGATGCGGCGACGTCCTCTGGCGGATGCTGCGATGACGTGATGGGACGACGTGCTGCGACAGCGCCTCAACCGTCATGCTACGAGCCAGTGCTGCGACGAATGCTGCGGTGGTGGCTCGAGCTACTCCGGCAATGCTGCGACGGTGTCGCCCTGCGGCGAGCCAGTGCTATGATCGCGTCGTTGTGCTGCAAGTTGGTGCCGCGACGGCGCCATTGTGCTGCGAGCGGTGCTGCGACAACGTCTGTCTGTGAATCGGGCTGCCGGTGCTGCGACGAGGTCGTCGTGCCGCGAGCAGGTGCTGCAACGGGGCCGTCGTGCTCCGAGCGGTGCTGCGGCGGCGTTCTGCGACGGGCCGCCGGTGCTGCAACCCGGTGCTGCGAGGGCGACAGAGTTGCTACGACGGTGGCGTTGCTGCCGGCCCACCGGAGTTGCTGCGATGGGCGGAATTCCTTTTGATGTGGACGACGGGTGTTATGGCCGTGGCGGAGTTGAGCAAACATGCGCGATGCATGGACGGCGTTCTGCGATGGAAGAAAGATGAGAAAAGAGCATGATGCGTTGACTCCCATCGAACGACTTGGGACCTCCAGATCGTATGGCTCAGGAGGCGGATGTTGTTTTGTTTTGTACATCCGGATGACGCCTAGCAGCCGCCCTAACGAAACCAATCTACAAGCCTACAAGATCTTATACAAGAGTGGCTGATGATCAGAACTCATGAGCTACACATTGCGCAGCAACAGAGGTACATGATCGATCAGGACTACAGGCTCAAATCAATACAATTTCGAGAGACACGATCAAACATCAAGCTACGCAGGATTAGATTGACTTTGTATCGATCGATCCATGAAAGCAAACACGATCGATCAGACATCGCTGTCGTCGTCGTCGCTGCCGACTCGCCGCTGTCGTTTGTGGTACTCCGGGGCTTGGAGTTGAATGCCTTGGTTGGCCTTCTCGCAGGCGTCGATCCAGTCGTGGTAGATGTCGACGGGCTCGGTGAGGTGGTGCGCCGTGGTGTGGTAGGCCTCCTCGCAGATGTAGCAGACGGCGGTGGCGACCAAGAGCTTGAGGTCGATGGCGCAGGCCACGCTGTCGGGGTGGTTGCAGTAGGGGCAGCAGAAGGTGATGTCCAGCTTGGGCGCCGGCTTCTTCCTCGACGCCATCTTGGAGCTCATCGACTTGCGCTTCGCCATCTTCTTCGATCACCACCAGATCTCAGGTAGCCTCTGGGAGCATAACTTGCTGCTACGCAGGAGAGACGCGATGTCGCGGTGTGTTCGTAAGGAAAGGGTTGGGTGTGCTTATATAGGATCTCCCCACTCCGACTCCGGCTGCTCTTCGGCGGTGTGGCGGTGCAACGAAGGCACTAACGAGTCGGAGGCTCGGAGCCGGATTCTGGCGGCCAGTCGAAATGGCCGCGTCGCTGCGAGCGGCCGGGAGATGACGGGAGCTAGCAAGTCCGCCTGGGCTACGCATTGCTGGCTGGGTTGGTATTACGCACACGCGGTGGGCACGGCGGCCGCGTAGCTCTCGCCTGGTGCTCTGTTCCCGTGCATCCGCGCATATACCACGGCACAATCGTGCCCTGTTCAACTCGGCTTCTTCTTTAGATTTGCAGCGCGCAAGAGCAGGCCTGTCTTCGGACTGGAAAATCAAATCAAACAATTACCACATGCGTCCTCAAGGTTCACAAGTATAGCACACTCCTGGTCCCAAAGACAAAGTCTTGCATGTTGTTTCACATCTATCAACACAATCTAAGTCCACCAATCATGTTTGTGCAAATTTGAAACATGGATGACGGGTGGGACTCTTTATTTTTGGGATCGCAGACATCAGACAATGCTGGAGAGGATCGTGGGTGTGTGAGGCAAACAACAAAAGGATTCTAGCGGACGAAAGACTTCCTAGATGGCAGACTCCTCCATGGTTGAGTCCGATTTCCTCGATGGCAGACTCCTCCATGGACGATTCCGACTTCCTCCAACACCTAATCGGACACGAGGGTCCGACTCCTCGCCCGAGTCCAAGTCTCCTTTGAGGACTCCACTTCATCGCGTCACACCCCCAATGACGAACTACTCGACAACCGACTCCTCTAGGCCTAGTCTGATCCATCCTCTGGTTTCTCACAGCCTAAACAGGTGAAATGACGAGTGGACCTCGTTACTTGTGGGGCCAAGGCGGACGAAAGACTTCCACGATCGTAAGCTTCTCGATGCCTGAGTATGAATCCTCCATTGTCGAGTCCAACTTCCTCGAGGACTCTGATTCGACTCCTCCAAGTCCTCCAACTATACTTGTTAGAATTAATGGGCTTGGACAATGTGAATATTCGGCAAATTTCAAATAAATCTGAAAAGCTCAGGAATGGCAAGAGATGGAGGCGCAATCTTTAGTCCCACCCCGGAAGTGGAGGTGGTGTGAGGCCCATGAATTTTCAGCATATTTTTAGTTTCTCGGTTGTAATTCGTATTAACGCCATTGGTGTTGGGAATCGTTGCATGGAAAAACAAAAATTTTGTAAGCACACGCAATGATCTATTCATGGAGATGCATAGTAACGAGGGAGAAGAGTGTATCTACGTACCCTCGTAGACCGTAAGCAGAAGCGTTTCACAACGCGGTTGATTTAATCGAACTTTCTTCGCGATCCAACCGATCTAGTACCGAACGTACGGCACCTCCGCATTCTGCACACGTTCAGTTCGGTGACGTCCCTCGTCTTCTTGATCCAGTAAGACGTCGAGGTAGTAGATGAGTTCCGTCAGCACGACGGTGTGGTGACGGTGATGATGAAGTGATCTCCGCAGGGCTTCGCCTAAGCAGTATGAAAATATGACCAGGGGTGTAAACGGTGGAGGGGGGCGCCGCACACGGCTAGACAATTGTCTGGTATGTGCTAGGCGCCCCCCTCCCACATATATATAGGTGGGATGGGGAGGGGAGAGGCCAGGGCGCGCCCTAGGGCTGGCCGCCGGCCCCCTAGGGGCCCTTCCTTGCCCTGTGCCCCCTCCCCCCCCCCCCCCCCCCCGCGGCCATGTTTCCCCAAGGGGGAAGGAAAGAGGGGGGGAGGGAAGGAAGGGGGAATCCTATTCCACTCTTTCCTTTCCCTTCCCCTCTTTCCTTCTCCTCCTAGGCCGGCCCATATGGGGGGCGCATCAGCCCCTTGTGGCTGGTGCGTTTCCCCTCTTGGACCATAAGGCCCATATCTTTTGCCGGGGGTGCCCGGAACCCCTTCCGGTGACCCGATAAGTACCCGGTGACCCCTGAAATACTTCCGGTGTCCCAATACCATCGTCCTATATATCAATCTTTACCTCTCGAACATTTCGAAACTCCTCGTCATGTCCATGATCTCATCCGGGACTCCGAACAACATTCGGTCACCAAATCACATAACTCATATAATACTATATCGTCATCGAACGTTAAGCGTGCGGACCCTACGGGTTCGAGAACTATGTAGACATGACCGAGACACCTCTCCGGTCAATAACCAATAGCGGAACCTGGATGCCCATATTGGCTCCTACATATTCTACGAAGATCTTTATCGGTCGAACCGTTATGACAACATACGTAATTCCCTTTATCCATCGGTATGTTACTTGCCCAAGATTCGATCGTCGGTATTTTCATACCTAGTTCAATCTCGTTACCGGCAAGTCTCTTTACTCGTTCCGTAATACATCACCTCGTGACTAACTCCTTAGTCATTTGCTTGCAAGCTTATGATGTGTATTACCGAGAGGGCCCAAAGATACCTCTCTGATACTCGGAGTGACAAATCCTAATCTCGATCTATGCCAACTCAACAAACACCTTCGAAGATATCTGTAGAGCATCTTTATGATCACCCAGTTACGTTGTGACATTTGATAGCACACAAGGCATTCCTCCGGTATCCGGGAGTTGCATAATCTCATAGTCGAAGGAATATGTATTTGACACGAAGAAAGCAATAGCAATAAAACTGAACGATCATTATGCTAAGCTAACGGATCGGTCTTGTCCATCACATCATTCTCCTAATGATGTGATCCCATTATCAAATGACAACTCATGTCCATGGTTAGGAAACCATAACCATCTTTGATCAACGAGCTAGTCAAGTAGAGGCTCACTAGGGACACGGTGTTTGTTTATGTATTCACACATGTATTTAGGTTTCCGATCAATACAATTCTAACATGAATAATAAAACTTTATCATGAATAAGGAAATATAAAATAACAACTTTATTATTGCCTCTAGGGCATATTTCCTTCAGTCTCCCACTTGCACTAGAGTCAATAATCTAGATTACATTGTAATGATTCTAACACCCATGGAGTCTTGGTGCTGATCATGTTTTGCTCGCGGAAGAGGCTTAGTCAACGGGTCTGCTATATTCAGATCCGTATGTATCTTGCAAATTTCTATGTCTCCATCCTTGACTTGTTCACGAATGGAGTTGAAGCGTCTCTTGATGTGTTTGGTTCTCTTGTGAAACCTGGATTCCTTCGCCAAGGCAATTGCTCCAGCGTTGTCATAAAAGATTTTCATTGGATCCGATGCACTAGGTATTACACCCAGATCGGATATGATCTCCTTCATCCAGACTCCTTCATTTGCTGCTTCCGAAGCAGCTATGTACTCCGCTTCACACATAGATCCTGCCACGACGCTCTGCTTGGAACTGCACCAACTGACAGCTCCACCATTCAATATAAATACGTATCCGGTTTGTGACTTAGAGTCATCCGGATCAGTGTCAAAGCTAGCATCGACGTAACCATTTACGATGAGCTCTTTGTCACCTCCATAAACGAGAAACATATCCTTGATCCTTTTCAGGTACTTCAGGATGTTCTTGACCGCTGTCCAGTGATTCACTCCTGGATTACTTTGGTACCTCCCTGCCAGACTTATGGCAAGGCACACATCAGGTCTGGTACACAGCATAGCATACATGATAGAACCTATGGCTGAGGCATAGGGAATGACTTTCATTTTCTCTCTATCTTCTGCAGTGGTTGGGCATTGAGTCTTACTCAACTTCACACCCTGTAACACAGGCAAGAACCCTTTCTTTGACTGATTCATTTTGAACTTCTTCAAAACTTTATCAAGGTATGTGCTTTGTGAAAGTCCTATTAAGCGTCTCGATCTATCCCTATAGATCTTAATGCCCAATATATAAGTAGCTTCACCGAGGTCTTTCATTGAAAAATTCTTATTCAAGTATCCTTTTATGCTATCCAGAAATTCTATATCATTTCCAATTAACAATATGTCATCCACATATAATATTAGAAATGCTACAGAGCTCCCACTCACTTTCTTGTAAATACAGGCTTCACTGAAAGTCTGTATAAAACCATATGCTTTGATCACCTCATCAAAGCATATATTCCAACTCCGAGATGCTTGCACTAGTCCATAGATGGATCGCTGGAGCTTGCACACTTTGTTAGCACCTATAGGATCGACAAAACCTTCTGGTTGCATCATATACAACTCTTCTTTAAGATATCCATTAAGGAATACAGTTTTGACGTCCATTTGCCAGATTTCATAATCATAAAATGCGGCAATTTCTAACATGATTCGGACGGACTTAAGCATCGCTACGGGTGAGAAAGTCTCATCGTAGTCAACTCCTTGAACTTGTCGAAAACCTTTTGCGATAAGTCGAGCTTTATAGACAGTAACATTACCATCAACGTCAGTCTTCTTCTTGAATATCCATTTATTCTCTATGGCTTGCCGATCATCAGGCAAATCCACCAAAGTCCACACTTTGTTCTCATACATGGATCCTATCTCAGATTTCATGGCCTCAAGCCATCTGTCGGAATCTGGGCTCATCATAGCTTCTTCATAGTTCGTAGGTTCGCCTTGGTCTAGTAACATGACTTCCAGTACAGGATTCCCGTACCACTCTGGTGCGGCTCGTGTTCTGGTTGACCTACGAGGTTCTGTAGTAACTTGATCCGAAGTTTCATGATAATCATCATTAGCTTCCTCTCTAGTTGGTGTAGGCATCACGGGAACGGTTTTCTCTGATGTGCTAGGTACAATTACCTCATCAAGTTCTACTTTCCTCCCACTCACTTCTTTCGAGAGAAACTCTTTCTCTAGAAAGGTTCCATTTTTGGCAACAAAGATCTTGCCTTCGGATCTGTGGTAGAAGGTGTACCCAATTGTTTCCTTAGGGTATTCTATGAAGACGCACTTCTCCGATTTGGGTTCGAGCTTATCAGGCTGAAGCCTTTTGACATAAGTGTCGCAACCCCAAACTTTAAGAAACGACAGCTTAGATTTCTTGCCAAACCATAGTTCATACGGTGTCGTCTCAACGGATTTAGACGGTGCCCTATTTAACGTGAATGCAGCTGTCTCTAATAAATAACCCCAAAACGATAGTGGTAAATCGGTAAGAGACATCATAGATCGCACCATATCTAATAAAGTACGATTACGACGTTCGGACACACCATTACGCTGTGGTGTTCCAGGTGGCGTGAGTTGTGAAACTATTCCACATTGTTTTAAATGAAGGCCAAACTCGTAACTCAAATATTCGCCTCCGCGATCAGATCGTAGAAACTTTATTTTCTTATTACGATGATTCTCCACTTCACTCTGAAATTTTTTGAACTTTTCAAATTTTTCAGATTTGTGTTTCATTAAGTAGATATACCCATATCTGCTCAAATCATCTGTGAAGGTCAGAAAATAACGATACCCGCCGCATGCCTCAACACTCATCGGACCGCATACATCGGTATGTATTATTTTCAATAAGTCATTAGCTCGCTCCATTGTTTCGGAGAACGGAGTTTTAGTCATCTTGCCCATGAGGCATGGTTCGCAAGTATCAAATGATTCATAATCAAGTGATTCCAAAGGCCCATCTGTATGGAGTTTCTTCATGCGCTTTACACCAATATGACCTAAATGGCAGTGCCACAAATATGTTGCACTATCATTATCAACTTTGCATCTTTTGGCATCAATATTATGAATATGTGTATCACTACAATCGAGATTCAACAAAAATAGACCACTCTTCAAGTGTGCATGACCATAAAAGATATTACTCATATAAATAGAACAACCATTATTCTCTGATTTAAATGAATAACCGTCTCGCACTAAACAAGATCCAGATATAATGTTCATGCTCAACGCTGGCACCATAACAATTATTCAGGTCTAAAACTAATCCCGAAGGTAGATGTAGAGGTAGCGTGCCGACGGCGATCACATCGACCTTGGAACCATTCCGGACGCACATCGTCACCTCGTCCTTAGCCAATCTTCGTTTAATCCGTAGCTCCTATTTCGAGTTACAAATATGAGCAACCGAACTAGTATCAAATACCCAGGCGCTACTACGAGCATTAGTAAGGTACACATCAATAACATGTATATCAAATATACCTTTGTTCACTTTGCCATCCTTCTTATCCGCCAAATACTTGGGGCAATTCCGCTTCCAGTGACTAGTTCCTTTGCAGTAGAATCACTCAGTTTCAGGCTTGGGTCCAGCTTTGGGCTTCTTCCTGGGAGTGGCAACTTGCTTGCCATTCTTCTTGAAGTTCCCTTTCTTTCCCTTGCCCTTTTTCTTGAAACTAGTGGTGTTGTTAACCATCAACACTTGATGCTCCTTCTTGATTTCTACCTCCGCGGCCTTAAGCATTGCGAAGAGCTCGGGAATTGTTTTGTTCATCCCTTGCATATTATAGTTCATCACGAAGCCTTTGTAGCTTGGTGGCAGTGATTGAAGAACTCTGTCAATGACACAATCAACTGGAAGATCATGTCCCAGCTGAGTCAAGTGATTATAATACCCAGACATTTTGAGTATGTGTTCACTGACAGAACTGTTCTCCTCCATCTTGCAGCTATAGAACTTGTTGGAGATTTCATCTCTCAACCCGGGCATTTGCTTGAAATATTAACTTCAACTCTTCGAACATCTCATATGCTCCATGACGTTCAAAACGTCTTTGAAGTCCCGCTTCTAAGCCGTAAAGCATGGCACACTGAACTATCGAGTAGTCATCAGATCGAGCTTGCCAGACGTTCAAAACACCAGCTTCTGCTCCTGAAGCAGACCTTTCACCTAGCGGTGCATCAAGGACATAATTCTTCTGTGCAGCAATGAGGATAATCCTCAAGTTACGGACCCAGTCCGTGTAGTTGCTACCATCATCTTTCAACTTAGCTTTCTCTAGGAACGCATTAAAATTCAAGGGAACGAAAGCACGGGCCATTGATCTACAACATAGATATGCAAATACTATCAGGACTAAGTTCATGATAAATTAAGTTCAATTAATCAAATTACTTAAGAACTCCCACTTAAATAGACATCCCTCAAGTCATCTAAGTGATACGTGATCCAAATCAACTAACCCATGTCCGATCATCACGTGAGATGGGGTAGTCATCAATGGTGAACATCTCTATGTTGATCATACCTACTATATGATTCATGTTCGATCTTTCGATCTCTAGTGTTCCGAGGCCATGTCTGTACATGCTAGGCTCGTCAAGTTTAACCCAAGTATTCTGCATGTGTAAAACTGTCTTACACCCGTTGTATGTGAACGTAGAGTCTATCACACCCGATCATCACGTGGTGTCTCAACACGACGAACTGTAGCAACGGTGCATACTCAGGGAGAACACTTTTACCTTGAAATTTAGTGAAGGGATCATCTTATAATGCTACCGCCGTACTAAGCAAAATAAAATGCATAAAAGATAAACATCACATGCAATCAAAATATGTGACATGATATGGCCATCATCATCTCGTGCTTTTGATCTCCATCTCCAAAGCATCGTCATGATCTCCATCGTCACCGGCTCGACACCTTGATCTCAATCATTGCATCGTGGTCGTCTCGCCAACTATTGCTTCTACAACTATTGCTAACTCATAGCGATAAAGTAAAGCAATTACATTGCGTTTGCATTTCATACAATAAAGAGACAACCATAAGGCTCCTGCCGGTTGCCTGATATCTTACAAAACATGATCATCTCATACAATAACGTATATCACATCATGTCTTCATCATATCACAACACAACATACCCTGCAAAAACAAGTTAGATGTCCTCTACTTTGTTGTTGCAAGTTTTACGTGGCTGCTACGGGTTTCTAATAAGAACCGTTCTTACCTACGGCACAAACCACAACGGTGATTCGTCAAGTTTGTTGTTTTAACCTTCTTCAAGGACCGGCCATAGTCAAATTCGATTCAACTAAAGTAGGAGAAACAGACACCCGCCAGCCACCTTTATGCAAAACTAGTTGCATGTCAGTCGGTGGAACCGGTCTCATGTGCGTCGACATGTAAGGTTGGTCCGGGCCGCTTCATCCCACAATACCGCCGAATCAAAATAAGACGTTGGTGGTAAGCAGTATGACTATCACCGCACACAACTCTTTGTGTTCTACTCGTGCATATCATCTACGCATAGACCTGGCTCATGATGCCACTGTTGGGAATCGTTGCATGAAAAAACAAAAAATTTCTACGCACACGCAATGATCTATCCATGGAGATGCATAGCAACGAGGGGGAAGAGTGTGTCTACGTACCCTCGTAGACCGTAAGCGGAAGCGTTTCACAACGCGGTTGATGTAGTCGAACTTTCTTCGCGATCCAACCGATCTAGTACCGAACGTACGGCACCTCCGCATTCTGCACACGTTCAGCTCGGTGACGTCCCTCGCCTTCTTGATCCGGCAAGACATCGAGGTAGTAGATGAGTTTCGTCAGCACGACGGCGTGGTGACGGTGATGGTGAAGTGATCTCCGCAGGGCTTCGCCTAAGCACTACGAAAATATGACTGGGCGTGTAAACGGTGGAGGGGGCGCCGCACACGGCTAGGCAATTGTCTGGTATGTGCTAGGCGCCCCCTCCCACATATATATAGGTGGGAGGGGGAGGGGAGAGGCCAGGGCGCGCCCTAGGGCTAGCCGCCGTCCCCCTAGGGGCCCCGCCATGCCCAGCGCCCCCCTGCCATGTTTTCCCAAGGGGTAAGGAAAGAGGGGGGAGAGGGAAGGAAGGGGGAATCCTATTCCACTCTTTCCTTTCCCTTCCCCTCTTTCCTTATCCTCCTAGGCCGGCCCATATGGGGGGGCGCACCAGCCCCTTGTTGCTGGTGTGTTTTCCCTCTTGGCCCATAAGGCCCATATCTTTTGCCGGGGGTGCCCGGAACCCCTTCCGGTGACCCGATAAGTAACCGGTGACCCCCGAAACACTTCCGGTGTCCGAATACCATCGTCCTATATATCAATCTTTACCTCTCGACCATTTCGAGACTCCTCGTCATGTCCGTGATCTCATCCGGGACTCCGAACAACATTCAGTCACCAAATCACATAACTCATATAATACTATATTGTCATCGAACGTTAAGCGTGCGGACCCTACGGGTTCGAGAACTATGTAGACATGACCGAGACACCTCTCTGGCCAATAACCAATAGCGGAACCTGGATGCCCATATTGGCTCCTACATATTCTATGAAGATATTTATCGGTCGAACCGTTATGACAACATACGTAATTCCCTTTGTCCATCGGTATGTTACTTGCCCGAGATTCGATCGTCGGTATTTTCATACCTAGCTCAATCTTGTTATCGGCAAGTCTCTTTACTCGTTCAGTAATACATCACCTCGTGACTAACTCCTTAGTCGTTTGCTTGCAAGCTTATGATGTGTATTACCAAGAGGGCCCAGAGATACCTCTCCGATACTCGGAGTGACAAATCCTAATCTCGATTTATGCCAACTCAACAAACACCTTCGGAGATACCTGTAGAGAATCTTTATGATCACTCAGTTTCGTTGTGATGTTTGATAGCACACAAGGCATTCCTCCGGCATTCGGGAGTTGCATAATCTCATAGTCGAAGGAATATGTATTTGACATGAAGAAAGCAATAGCAATAAAACTGAACGATCATTATGCTAAGCTAGCGGATGGGTCTTGTCCATCGCATTATTCTCCTAATGATGTGATCCCGTTATCAAATGACAACTCATGTCCATGGTTAGGAAACCATAACCATCTTTGATCAACGAGCTAGTCAAGTAGAGGCTCACTAGGGACACAGTGTTTGTTTATGTATTCACACATGTATTTAGGTTTCCGATCAATACAATTCTAGCATGATTAATAAACCTTTATCATGAATAAGGAAATATAAAATAACAACTTTATTATTGCCTCTAGGGCATATTTCCTTCAATTGGCGCAATGAGCATTCCTTTTGGTTAAAATTTGAAGCCCCCCTTCTCGGCTACATTTGGTTTTTATGCCATGGGCATAACAAGTCATCTAGCGCCTTGTTTTCGGAGCAAAGAGCGGGAAAAGTCTAGCGCCTTGTTTTCAGGGTCGCGGTGAGTAGGTCAAGTTGTCCCAAACGCTTCAACTTCGTATTTTCGGTGCAATGCAAAAAATTAGACCCTGGTTCATTTTACTAGGTAGGGAATATCTAGGCGTGATGACTCCATTTTATGTACGCTTTTCCGAGGGTATTTTGCTTGGTCTAACCTAGTGTTTCAGCGATTTTCGTCGTTTAACTAATCATTATTTACCAAAAGATAGAGAAACCTTGTTTTCCGTACTTGCTTTTCGAAGACAAACACTTTTTAAGGCTTTGGAGCATATTTAGATGATTGAGGAGGAGTTGGCCACTTTCCCTATGGGAATAGTTGCATCCGGCATCAACAGAAGAGAATACGTCGTGTGGTACGAGCGGGCCTGCTCATACCATTGGTCATACCAGGCGGCGGCGCCTTCCTCTCATCTACAGAAGCAACTTTCATAACTGGTGAGAGGGAACATGGCAACAACATACACAACACCATTGATCAGAGCAAAGGAGGAGAGATCAAGAGGAGAATCGATCCGCTAGGATGTTGGTCCGACGATGCCTTTATAGAGAAACCCCAAAAAATATTTATCGATCTTTCTACCGCTTCCACTATGCTTTTTCAGGCGATCCAATATGGAAGCTTTTTCCGGTAAACAGGTAGAGGGTGAATTTGCCGCGAGAGATATCTTCATCAAACTCACTGCTCCTGTGACCATTTGTGAGTATACTTCATCTTGGACAATGGGTTCATGATAGTGGTTGTGCCATCCCCTCTCCTTGTTTTTCAATACAAAAATCACATGAGCTGCCTTACATGGTTGTGATATATCTTATGTAGTTCCCGATGTGTTTGTTGCGGTGTGACGAATTGTCACTTTATGCTCATATTATATATGGATATTTATTTGGTTTGTTTTAGTTTTTTGCTTATTAATTCATTGACATATATGACCTCTGGTCTATTAGTCTTTCATTTGCCATGATTAGATGAATGATCTATAAGAGCGAATGTTAGATTGGTTTAACCTTGCAAGTAATCTATCCTAGTGAAGGAAAGGGAAAAAAGCTTGTATTTGAATAGGGGTCTCAGTTAGGAACTAGAGGTAAAGAGAATACACTATCTACACTATGTCACTTTCCTTAATGTAATGCTTTATTTTTACTTAATACTTAGAGATGTGTGTTGGATAGCAGTCTTAGGTGGAGCATTAGATATAGATGCAGTTGGATGCCGGTCTATGAATACAAGGATGTAATGCATATACACAATCATGACATGTATGATTAACCATAAACACTACAATTTAATTGATATGCATCTGTAATTTTTCTACCACACCCATGCTTTCATGGAGAGATGCCACTAGTGAAGTTATGGATCTCCGGTCCTTTATTCCTCATAATCACAAACTTGATCACTTTACTTACTGTTCTTCAATATTTTGAACTTTTTATTTCATTGCCTAAAAAATCATTTCCATCCACATGATATTTTAATGCTTCTAACTAGCAAAAGTAATGAGATTGACAACCTCACTAGAAATATTGGATACCAAGTGAAGTGTCTTAGTTGTGTGCAGGTTATGATCATTGGCTATTGGAAGAACTCCACTGATTGGTACATTGGTTCTCGATTACGGGAAAAACTTGCTTCCTACTGCAAACCCTTGCGCTTTTGGGCCCAACGTGGTATTCGCCGAACAAGCATAAAAACTATCTGGGTGTATCAGGAAGCAATCTCTATGTTGGTAGAGCATGAGATTTTTATGTTGGTAGAGCAAAAGATCAAACAAGTGAAAGTTTGACTAACTTCAAGTGTCTCAAAGAGGTCGCACAAATCGTCCAGCCCTTTGAAAACTTAAATGCTTGAAAACTCTCGTTGCAATGTACGCTGGAAAAATTGTCCCTCCTCACCAAGCCAACGAGGAAGAAGACCAAGAGTGCTAAATGATGAAACATGAGTACAAGACATCATATCATACTTGGCACCACCATTGACATCCTAAAACTACAACGAGTAAGCAGCATTGACCATCCAACGAACATAAGTCGTTAATCTGCTGCACCCAAAGACTATTGGCTCTCCATTTTTTGTCACCATGGCTCCATGATAGGATGTGTATAGAACCGGTAGACCTTAGCCTCACGCCACGAGGACACTCGTAGAAAGGAATCTTAAACTTGACATTAAAAACACATAATCTACATGCAAAACGATCATCTGGAGTTCCTCGGCTCCATGTGTCAGAATAGTCATGGAGATGGGGGCACCAACGCAACACATAGAACATGAGGCGGTGATCAATTTCTCTGTCTCTCTCTTTTCTCCCATGGTGGTTAATGTGCTCCTCGCAATACAATACAACTTGTATGCTTTGATGCGCATGAAACTAGAGGTTATTTTTATGAAACATGGTATATATGAGAACATGTGTTTTAGTAAAGCATGAAAGGAGAGCTTTTTTATTGAGCACAGAAAAACATGACTTTTTATCTAGAGGCATAGCATTTTTTAGCTTTTTTAGACGAAGCATCTTTTAGCTTTTTTTAGAAACTTTTTTTAGCTTAGTATAGTATAAGCTGAGAAACATAGCAGTTTAAAAAAAAACTCATAGCAGTTTTTTTTAAAACAATCTCGTGAAGTTTTATTAATTCGTCACAATGTTTACAGGGACGGAAGGAAGATCTCCAGGATGGCCTAACCAAACATGGCGGCCACCCCCAAGAGATAATAGCAGTTTTTTTTAGGCAATAATATCAGTCTGCTTTTTTTTAGGGGATAGTAGCAGTCTGCTATTACTGCTAACTGCTCATATGATAATTGCAGTTTGTTGTGGACATTAGACGTGCGGATCTACTTACGCGGCCCAAGGAACATACTTTTTCGGCCGCGGCCCGCAAGCCCACCTACGGCGACGGCGTGTCAGCCAGCTTGAAATACTCTGCCTTGGCGCCCGAACGTAACCGCCACAACCAACAGCTTTCGCTTCTCATCTTCTCCTCGCCGGAGCTCCAAGAAACCAAGAACCAATCCTCCCCACCTCTCTCTCTCTCGCCCTCTCTCCACCGCGTAGCGACGCCCGCGGCAGATGGAGCATCTCCAGGACGGCCACTACGTGCGGCTGCGGAGCCGCGTGCACGGCACGTACGTGCACGCCGACGAGGACGGGCATGGCGTCTCCCTCCACCACCGCCGGGATTCCATGAACGCGGCTTGGGCGGTGCACTTGTACCACCAGGGCAATGCCGACGCCCAGGCCCACCACATGCTTCTCCACAGCGCCGCCTACGGCCGCTACCTCGTCGCCACGAACGCGCCGGCGCCTCTGGGCCACCGCGGGCGCCGCGTCGAGCAGCGCAACTACGATGATCAAGAGGAGGAGGCCATCAGGTGGGAGGCCGTCGGGGCCGACTCCGGGAACGACCTCCTGCTCCGCAACGTCGCCGGCCGCTACCTCCGCGACGGCGCCTGGCGCTACCTCCGCGCCAACGGCAGGTACATCCGCACGGGCGCCAGTGTCGACGCCTTCGACAACTTCAGCACGAAGATGCACTGGGTGGTGGAGCCCATCCCCACCAGGGCCGCCATGCCTCTCCTTCGACGTCCGACTAGGGTGAGTCCGCCATGCCCGCTTCTTGATTCTTGTCGAATTTGCGCGACTTGGGTTCTTGAATGCATCGGAATTTGACCGCAAAGATTGCAAATCGTGTTAATTCCATTCGCCTGGGAGCAATTCGTGGCAAATTTGCGCTTGGTATTTGATTTGATCTCCTGGCATCTATGATGTTTCTTTGCGACTCAACTGCAGCTTCCCTTCGTCCTCCGAAGACTCACCGCCGTGTTGCCGTCGCGGCTGATCGTGTACGTGCGGGCGGGCGCCGACGGGGCCCGCCTCGGCCGCGGCGCCTTCGTGTTCGAGGGGAAGTCCGTGTTCGACCTGAGGAAAACGCTGATCCGCCGCCTGGAGGCCACCATGGGCGTCTCCGACGTCGCCATGTGCGTCGAAGCGGGTACTTTCGGGCGGCCTACCCCACTCGTCGTCGACCTGCCCCGCAGCCGCCAGAACCTCCACATCGTCGTCTTCGCGGTCGGGACGCCAGGTGAACCCTCCGTATCCCTACTGATCTCCCTTTGCAAGATATGCATTATTTTCTGCATTGCCATGATCTTTTGGGTTCTATTTTAGTGGAGTGCTGTCTGCCTCGTGCTGAAAAACAGTGTACTGAATTTGTTACAGTATGAAAAACAGTTCACGGAAACTGCTGCTAATCTGCTTCAGTTAGTACTGTTGTATTTGCTCCATGTGTGGCTGTTGGATTAATCTGCTCCATGTGTAGTCTGAAGCTTAGCTGGATGTTAGATGCTCACACTCTTGGAACTTAAAAGCCCAAATCAGTTCAGTCATATCAGTTCAGCTTCACATAGAAAATACTGGTTTCTATATAATTTAGCCAATTGTGTAATTCAGAAAGAAAATTCAGGTTGTATCCCAAAACCATTCCATGGGAATTAGTTTCTGCATGCACATTACAATGCTTTCAGGTTTTGTACATCGACTGTCTTCTTGATCTTGTTATTGACCCTGTTTTAGCAATATGATGACCTTACCTCCTCACCGTTCCTTGTAAATTCTATTTCAGCCCACGCGGAGGTGCGCTACCCGGATGTCGATGCAGTGTAGAGAAAGTCCAGAGCAGGACTCCTGATCGTCGCTTCACAGTTCACTTGTTCAGAGTGTCGCCGTCGTGAATCCAAAACTTTTTGCAGTGAGATAGGGCTTTGGCAAATCCCAGAAGTTGTTGTGTTTCTGCTAGCTAAACTTGGTCTGTTCTCCTGACAATGTAGGAAACCTATTTGCTGTTCTCAAATTCAGATATTAAGTGCTTGAAGAACGATGCGGTGACATTAGTCTGTAGTGGTTGCAGTCTTATTCCTGCCACTTAAAGTTTCCAGCAGCGTTGCGTTTCTCTTTGACGAATCATCTCGTGTGGCCACTGAAAGTTTCAGTCCAAACTATAGCAGAGAATGAATTTGTGCTTTCACATTCAGAGTACTGGTTTGTATTTTATTTTAGCAACTTCTGAATAGGTTTTTTAGCAACTTCTGAATAGTTTGCAGTACAGTATGTGGCCTACTGCTACTAGTTGGCCGCCTAGCGCTCAGGCCCATGCTGAAGGGCCGACGCGACAATAACGCCTCAAGCAAATAAGCACAGCTGTAGTGCCCTCGTCCGGTCTTCCTGGCTCGCGCCACTCCTATTCGCCGCGTACGTCGACATATGTTGGTGCGCCTATGTCTCGCTTGACGTGACCCGCGTAGGTCGACATATGTGGGCATGCCTATGTCTCGCTTGACGCGAGGACGTAGGGGGTGCCTCGCCTGAAGGCGACCACGAGGTCGGCGGGCCCAGGCACGCACGCGAGGCCGCAGGCTACAGATTGGCTTTTCATTTTTCTATTTTTCTTTATTCATGTTTGTTTTTTCTTTTCTATTTTCGTTTCTTTTTATATTTCATTTCTTCTTTTATTTTTTCCCTTGCTCTTATTATTTCATTATTATTTTTATTTTTCACGCACATTTTTTTAAACCATGCAAATTTTTTGCTCATCAAATTCGAAATTTATTCACCAAACTAAAAAGTGCTATCAATTTCAAAAAATGTTCATAATATATTCAAAATTGTTCATCCAATTTAAATTTGAAGTTTTGAATATTTTTTACATATTCTCAAACATATTTTGAAGTCATGAATAGTTTTCAAATTCACAAACTATTTTTGAAATCATGAACTATTTGCAAGTTCTTGAACAATTTTACAAGTCACAAACTGTTTTTTGAATTGCGAACATTCTTTTCCAAATTGCTAACATTTTCTGAAATTAGTGAACATTTTTTCAAACCCATTAACATTTTTTGCATTTGTAATTTTTTTTCCAAATTCGTGAACTTTTTTGAATACATTTACATTTACATTAAAATTTGAGAATTTTTTCAAATTTGTGAATAGTTTTATAGATCCAGGAACATTTTTATAATTTATGAATCATTCTTGAAATTTGGAACTTTGTTTTATCTGGAACATTACAAAAACCAAAAACAGAAACAGTAAAGATAAAAAAAAGAAAAAAAAAAGAATCAGGGCGGCCCGCCCTGCAGTTGGCTAGCCGAAAGCGCTCACGTGCGAGGCGAGAGTACGCGATTGCTTACTATCCGCCGACCAAGGCGGGGAATAGGAGCTCCCCCTGGCTCGCGCCCACTGAAATAAGTTCTATTTGCCTCAAAAAATAAATTAACTAAGTTCACTTTATTTACTACCGTAGAGTTACCATTCATCTTGTACTTGCATTACTTAATAAATTATCGTACATGCTACAACATATAATCCATGCCGACAATAATGAATGCGCAACCTAAAGACCACCATTACACTATTTTATTACTCCCTCTGTAAACTAGTATAAGACCTTTTAGATCACTACAGAGGGAATGCATTTTTTGTACTCCATACTGTTTTCTCATTATCTCCATCATTCTATGAAGGTTCAAATATTGCATGAAATGTTTCAAAAATGCAAATTGTCGAGTTTAAGCTCATTGACAAAGAATATGCGATGAACACAAATATTCAGCCACTCATAAATGTTTTAACAGACATTGAATTGAACTCAATATGAATGAAACCGGCAGAACACAGCTTCATATTGCAAGTGTTTTGATGTAAACTGCCATTCACACATATATGACGAATATTATCTTCCCTTTTGGAAAATGAAGAATATTACCTTACAAATTTTCATGTGAACTCAAGCACAACTTATTTCCCATGCGGGATAAGAGATTTGTCCTCCAGACATACCAGTTGAAGAAAATCAAGGTATTTAGAAGATAGTTTACTTATCTGTTAGTGGTAGAACATAAATCAGGAATGAAACTACTGTAGGAAACGGAAAACTATATAGTTATTAATGTGAACTAGACAATGCACATGCAGAAACATTGCTAAAAATGCATATATAATTGCTACAAAACAACTAAAACAAATGAAAAGCAAATGTTTGCTTAAAAAACATACTATAAAAAGAGAAAAAAATGAGTTGTCGTTAAAAGAATATATTCTTTAATAAAATGTGAGGATGAACTCTAATACAAAGAATAACTTATGACTAACATGCATGAATTTATGATGTGGCAATATTGCATGCATAGAGTATGAAAACTATAATTTATGGCTTGCATGAATGACTTGCTTATCTAGTATGGTTGCATGTCTACGAAAAATAGGTAGTGGGATGTACCTATTTAGGAATAGAAGATGCATGCTAGTAAATATGCTAAAAATCTTGTTTACTTTTGAACTTTCAGATCAATATCTAAGTATTCACTTAAATACCATAATTAGAAAAACTAAAAAGGGTTAAGCTGAATATGAAAACAAAATATCAACCCCGACAAAATAATACAAAACAAATCTGCCCACGATCACGATGAGGATATCAAGTTTGGTTTGGAAACCACGTGTTCCACGTGGTCAATCATGATGAGGATATAGTTTAACTTATATCTGTGCACAGTTTCAGACTGCTGTTTTGGATTTTTCCGAGAGAGATATACATGACTAAGAGTGGGATTAATAGAAATGTTATATGATATATGCTTCTATGAGTTAAAACATAATAACGATGCAACATTAGTGCACAGTGTTGTATCTCTTGGAAATTTGTGATGAATAGAAAAAGGAAAAATGTATCCAATAAGCCATTTCTATTATATATGGAAGCCATGCGTGAATATTTGGTAAAAAAAACGTTATCCAATAATAAGGCATCCTATTATATATATGGAACTTTGGAAGCCAAGCCATATATAGAAACAAGATAAACAACTTAATGAATTTACTTTAAACATATTGAAAAGAGATGATAATAATTTATTTAAACATTTTTTTGATAAACTAGGACAATGCACGTGCGTTACAAAGGGATATAAATATTCTAGTATGTTAGCTTGTGATTTATTTGCCCATATTAATGAGATTGTGTAAATAAGTATTTATCAAATCCTGCACGTGATTTACCTTATATTTTGATTAGAAGTTTGATAAGTAAACTGAAGTGGAATTTGTTCAGAAGGTAAGTAAATTAAGGTGATTATCATATGGGGAAGGTTGGAGAAAGGGTGATGCCAAAATGAAACATGAAATATTACATCCTCCCGTGCGTTGCAACGGGATATAAATATTCTACTACATTAGCTTGTGATTTATCTGCCCATATTAATGTGATTGTTTAAATAAATGTTTATCAAATCATGTCCGTGATTTATCTTATATTTTGATAAGTAAATTAAAGTGGAATTGGTTCAAAAGATAATTAATTATGGTGATTGATTATCATACGAGAAAAGTTGGACGAAGGGGTGATGGAAGAAAATTGAAGCCTGGAACCTTACATTTTTTTTAAATAAAAGTATAAAAGAAAGAGAAAGAAGAAGATGTAGATATAGAGAAGAGATACTACGAATATTCATCTCTGAGCCCAGGCTTATCTGCTCCCTATGAACTGTGAAATCAAAATACTAGAAAAATTCAAAAAGATCTAATTAATTTTTTTCCCATTGAAGATCTTCAAGTAGGTGATGTCCGTGAAAAATTTCATTAAATTTGGACATCTGAGCAGCTCTCAGCAAAAAAAGACAAACAAATTGTCTTTTTTGCTGAGAGCTGCTCAGATGTCCAAACATGATGAGATTTAGCACGGATATCACGCACTCGGATATCTTCCATGCAAAACAAATTCAATTGTTTTTATATTTTGCTAGTATTTTTTTATTGTATTGTTCACCCACGGGTGCAAATGCATCCGAGAGCCGAAACACAACGTCCAGAGATGCTCCCTTTGTACCAAAATCAATGAAAAAAAATAGCGTGCTACAAGATTTAGCGCTGCCCTTCTCCAAATGCTATACAATTATAATGTGCTATATTTAAAAATAGCATTTTGCATAAAAATGTCAAATATATCAAAAAAAATTAAGGCTTCCATAATTTGAAAGAGATGGTATACTCCAAATTAAAGAGGAAAGCATATGAGAGTTAGACTCAAGGCATGCACACTCCTATTTTGTAAGGAAAGGGAATACTTCTAATTAAACAGAGAAGCATCGGTGGCTGACTTGTCGACGCCGCCGGCGTGGTTGACATCAACGCTGTCTTGCTGGAGTTGGAGGCGTGGCCTGTTGGGGAAGGTTGCATGGGAAACAAAAAAAAATTCCTACGCTCACCAAGATCCAATCTAGGAGATGACCATCTACGAGAGGAGAGATTGGATCTACGTACCCTTGTAGATCGCTAAGCGGAAGCATTAAGAAACGCGGTTGATGTAGTCGAACGTCTTCGCGATCCAATCACGATCCGTCCCGCGAACTCCGATCCAAGTGCTGAACGGACGGCACCTCCGTGTTCAACACACGTACGGCTTGATGACGCCTTCACCTCCTCGATCCAGCGAGCGATGGTGAAGTAGTAGCTCGAGTCCTCCGGCAGCACGACGGCGTGGTGGCGGTGGTGGTGGCGGAATCTCAGCAGAGCTTCGCTAAGCACTACGGAGAGGAAGAGGGATGCGAGGGAGAGGAGAGGCAGTGCCGTGGCGTAGAGATGTGTTCCAGGGGTGCGGCTGCCCTCTCTCTACCTCTCAGGGGGGAAGGGCGAAGGAGGGGGCGCCCTAGATCCAATCTAGGAGTGGCGGCCAAGGCAGATGGGGGCGCCCCCCTAGGGAAACCCTAGGGTGACTTGCCCCCCAAGCCAGGTGGAGGGAACCCTAGATG
The DNA here is from genome assembly GCA_011799875.1 of Thinopyrum elongatum. NCBI lineage: Eukaryota > Viridiplantae > Streptophyta > Magnoliopsida > Poales > Poaceae > Thinopyrum > Thinopyrum elongatum. The sequence continues at coordinate 121,249,365 of CM022303.1, read as the reverse complement.
GGGCGCCCCACCTCCCCTAGTAACGTGAGATGGGGTGAGAGGGGCGTTCAGCCCCTTAGTGGGCTGGTTTGCCCCCTTCCCTTGGCCCATGAGGCCCCCCAACACTTGCCGGGACCCCCCGAAACCCCTTTCGGTCATGCTGGTCATCACCCGGTACCCCCGGAACAATTCCGGACTCCAATACCCTTCATCCAATATATCAATCTTCACCTCCGGACCATTCCGGAGTTCCTCGTCATGTCCGGGATCTCATCCGGGACTCCGAACAACCTTCGGTAACCACCATAATGACTCAACTAAACTTATATCGTCACCAAACGTTAAGTGTGTAGACCCTGTGGGTTCGAGAACTATGCAGACATGACCGAGACACCTCTACGGTCAATAAGCAATAGCAGGACCTGGATGCCCATATTGGTTCCTACATATTCTACGAAGATCTTATGGGTCGAACCTCGATGTCAAGGATTCAGCTAATCTCGTATGCAGTTCCCTTTGTCTATCGGTATGTTACTTGCCCGAGATTCGATCGTCGGTATCTCCATACCTAGTTCAATCTCGTTACCGGCAAGTCTCTTTACTCGTTCCGTAATACAAGATCCCGTGGCTAACTCATTAGTCACATTGCTTGCAAGCTTACTGTGATGTTGTATTACCAAGTGGGCCCTAAGATACCTCTCCGTCTTACGGAGTGACAAATCCCAGTCTTGATCCATGCCAACTCAACGGACACCCTCGGAGATACCTGTAGAGCACCTTTATAGTCACCCAGTTACGTTGCGACGTTTGGTACACACAAGGTATTCCTCCGGTGTCAGTGAGTTGCATGCTCTCATGGTCATAGGAACATATACTTGACATTTAGAAAACGATAGCAGTAAACTTGATACGATCCTATGCTACCTTTATAGTTTGGGTCTTGTCCATCACATCATTCTCCTAATGATGTGATCCCGTTATCAAATGACAACTCATGTCTATGACTAGGAAACCATAGCCATCTTTGATCAACGAGCTAGTCCGGTAGAGGCTTACTAGGGACATGTTGTTGTCTATGTATCCACACATGTATTTGAGTTTCCGGTCAATACAATTATAGCATGGATAATAAACGATTATCATGAACAAGGAAATATAATAATAACTACTTTATTATTGCCTCTAGGGCATATTTCCAACAGTCTCCAACTTGCACTAGAGTCAATAATCTAGCATTACATGGTAATGAATCTAACACCCATAGAGTTCTGGTGTTGATCATGCTTTGCCCGTGGAAGAGGCTTAGTCAACGGATCTGCAACATTCAGGTCCATGTCCACTTTGCAAATATTTATGTCCTCTTCCTTGATCGCATCGCGGATGGCATTGAAGCGTCGCTTTATGTGTCTGGTCCTCTTGTGAAACCTTGGTTCCTTGGCTAGAGCAATGGCACCAGTGTTGTCACAGAACAGAGCCATTGGGTCCAATGCACTGGGCACAACTCCAAGATCTGTCATGAACTGCTTCATCCAGACACCTTCCTTCGCCGCCTCCAAGGCAGCTATGTACTCCGCTTCGCATGTAGAATCAGCTACCACGCTTTGCTTGGAACTGCACCAGCTTACCGCTCCCCATTTAGAATATATACGTATCCGGTATGAGAATTAGAGTCATCCGGATCAGTGTCAAAGCTTGCATCGACGTAACCCTTTACGACGAGCTCTTGATCACCTCCATAAACGAGAAACATTTCCTTAGTCCTTTTCAGGTACTTAAGGATATTCTTCACCGTTGTCCAGTGATCCACTCCTAGATTACTTTGAAACCTTCCAGCCATACTTATGGCAAGGCTGACATCCGGTCGTGTGCACAGCATCGCATACATGATAGAGCCTATGGCAGAGGCATAGGGGATGACACTCATCTTTTCTCTATCCTCTGTAGTCGCTGGGCATTGAGTCTGACTCAACTTCACACCTTGCAAAACAGGCAAGAACCCCTTCTTGGACTGATCCATTTTTAACTTCTTCAAAATCTTATCAAGGTATGTGCTTTGTGAAAGTCCTATCAAGCGTCTCGATCTATCTCTATAGATCTTGATGCCTAATATGAAAGCAGCTTCTCCTAGGTCCTTCATTGAAAAACTCTTGTTCAAATATTCCTTCATGTTTTCCAAAAGTTCTATATTGTTTCCAATCAGCAATATGTCATCCACATATAATATTAGAAACGCTATAGAGCTCCCACTCACTTTCTTGTAAATACAAGCTTCTCTGTAAACTTGTATAAACCCAAACGCTTTGATCACCACATCAAAGCGAAGATTCCAACTCCGAGATGCTTGCACCAGTCCATAAATGGATCGCTGGAGTTTGCACACTTTGTCAGCATTCTCTGGATCGACAAAACCTTCCGGGTGCATCATATACAACTCTTCCTTAAGGAAACCGTTAAGGAACGCTGTTTTGACATTCATCTGCCAGATTTCATAATCGAAAAATGCAGCTATTGCCAACATGATTCTGACGGACTTAAGCATCGCTACGGGTGAGAAAGTCTCATCGTAGTCAACTCCTTGAACTTGTGAAAACCCCTTTGCCACAAGTCGAGCTTTATAGACGATGACATTACCGTCCGCGTCCGTCTTCTTCTTGAAGATCCATTTATTCTGAATGGCCTTTCGCCCTTCAGGTAATACTTCCAAAGTCCATACTTTGTTTTCATACATGGATCCCATCTCGGACTTCATGGCTTCTAACCATTTGTTGGAATCTGGGCCCACCATCGCTTCTCCATAGCTCGTAGGTTCACTGTCGTCCAACAACATGACCTCCAAGACAGGGTTACCATACCACTCAGGAGCAGTAAGTACCCTTGTCGACCTACGAGGTTCGACAGCAACTTGATGCAAAGCTTCATGATCATTATCATCGGCTTCCTCTTCAACTGACGTAGGTTCCACAGAAACATCTTTCTGCGCTGTGCTACTCTCTGGTTGAAGTAAAGGTTCAACAACCTCATCAAGTTCTATCTTCCTCCCACTTAATTCTTTCGAGAGAAACTCTTTCTCGAGAAATGACCCGTTCTTAGCGATAACCACTTTGCCCTCGGATCTGAGATAGAAGGTGTACCCAACCGTCTCCTTTGGGTATCCTATGAAGACGCATTTGTCCGCTTTGGGTTCGAGCTTTTCTGGCTGGAGGCTTTTGACATAAGCATCGCATCCCCAAACTTTAAGAAACGACAACTTCAGTTTCTTGCCAAACCACAGTTCATACGGCGTCGTCTCAACGGACTTAGATGGTGCCCTATTTAAAGTGAATGCAGCTGTCTCTAACGCATAACCCCAAAATGATAATGGCAAATCGGCAAGAGACATCATAGAACGCACCATATCCAATAAGGTTCGATTACGACGTTCGGACGCACCATTACGCTGTGGTGTTCCAGGTGGCGTCAACTGTGAAACAATTCCACATTGTCTGAAGTGATTGCCAAACTCATAACTCAGATATTCTCCCCCTCGATCAGATCGTAGGAACTTGATCTTCTTGTTACGATGATTCTCAACTTCACTCTGAAATTGCTTGAACTTTTCAAACGTTTCATACTTGTGCTTCATTAAGTAAATATACCCATATCTACTCAAATCGTCGGTGAAGGTGAGAAAATAACGATATCCTCTGCGCGCCTCAATGCTCATCAGACCGCACACATCAGTATGTATGATTTCCAACAAGTCACTTGCTCGTTCCATTGTTCCTGAAAACGGGGTCTTAGTCATCTTGCCCATGAGCCATGGTTCGCATGTGTCAAGTGATTCAAAATCAAGAGACTCCAAAAGTCCATCGGCATGGAGTTTCTTCCTGCATTTTACACCAATATGACCTAAGCGGCAGTGCCACAAGAATGTGGTACTATCATTATCAACTCTATATATTTTGGCATCAATGTTATGAACATGTGTATCATCACTATCGAGATTCAATAAGAATAAACCCCTCACAATGGGTGCATGACCATAAAAGATATTACCCATATAAATAGAACAACCATTATTCTCTGATTTAAATGAGTAACCGTCTCGCATTAAACAAGATCCAGATATAATGCTCATGCTCAACACAGGCAATAAATAACAATTATTCAGGTTCATCACTAATCCCGACGGTAATCGAAGAGTGAGCGTGCCGACGGCTATCACATCAACCTTGGAACCATTTCCCACGCGCATCGTCACTTCGTCCTTCGCCAGCCTCCGTCTATTCCGTAGTTCCTGCTTTGAGTTGCAAATGTGAGCAACCGCACCGGTATCAAATACCCAGGCACTACAACGAGAGTTGGTAAGGTACACATCAATAACATGTATATCATATATACCTTGTTTGGAGTTGGACCCTTCTTGTCGGCCAGATACTTGGGGCAATTCTGCTTCCAGTGGCCAGTCCCCTTGCAATAGAAGCACTCAGTTTCTGGCTTGGGTCCAGCCTTGGGTTTCTTCACGGGAGGGGCAACTGCTTTGCCACTCTTCTTGGAGTTACCCTTCTTGCCCTTGCCATTCTTCTTGAAACTAGTGGTTTTATTGACCATCAACACTTGATGCTCCTTCTGGATGTCTGACTCAGCGAATTTTAGCATCGCGAATAGCTCGGCGACTGACTTGTTCATCCCTTGCATGTTATAGTTCAACAAAAAGCTCTTGTAGCTAGGCGGTAGCGATTGAAGAACTCTGTCAGTCACCGCTTCTAGCTGGAGCTCAACTCCCAACTCAGCCAGACGGTTGTAGTACCTAGACATTCTGAGTATGTGCTCACTGACAGACCCGTTCTCCTCCATCTTGCAGGCATAGAACTTATCGGAGGTCTCATACCTCTCGATCCGGGCATTCTTCTCAAAGATAAACTTCAACTCCTGGAACATCTCATATGCTCCATGACGTTCAAAACTCCTTTGAAGTCCCGGCTCTAAGCCATACAGCATGGCGCACTGAACTATTGAGTAGTCATCAGCACGCGACTGCCAGGCGTTCACAACGTCCACAATTGCTGGAGGGGGTGGCGCACCAAGCGGTGCATCAAGGACATAAGACTAATGGGAAGCCGTGAGGATTATCCTCAGATTACGGGCCCAGTCTACAAAGTTGCTTCCATCATCTTTCAGCTTAGCTTTCTCTAGGAACGCATTAAAATTCAGGGGAGCTACTGTGTGAGCCATTGATCTACAACATAAATTTTCAAAGGCAACTTTAGACTATTATTCATGATAAAAGAGTTCAAATAATCATATTACTTAAAACTCCCACTCAAAATGACATCCCTCCGGTCATCCGAGTGTAACATGATCCAAATTCACCAACCCAAGTCCGATCATCACGTGAGATGAGGTGGTTTCAATGGTGAACATCTCCATGTTGATCATATCTACTATATGACTCACGTTCGACCTTTCGGTCTCTTGTGTTCCGAGGCCATGTCTGTACATGCTAGGCTCGTCAAGTTTAACCCAAGTGTTCCGCATGTGCAAAACTAGCTTGCACCCGTTGTATGTGAACGTAGAGTCTATCACACCCGATCATCACGTGGTGCTTCGAAACGACAAACTTTCGCAACGGTGCACACTTTGGGAGAACACAATTTTATCTCGAAAGTTTAGTGAGGGATCACCTTATAATGCTACCGTCGTCCTAAGCAAAATAAGATGCATAAAAGGATTAACATCACATGCAAATCATAAGTGACATGATATGGCCATCAACTCGTACTTTTGATCTCCATCTCCAAAGCACCGGCATGATCTCCATCGTCACCGGCATGACACCATGATCTCCATCATCATGATCTCCATCATCATGTCGCCATCGGGGTTGTAACGCCAACCATGCTTCTACTACTATTGCTAACACTTAGCGATAAAGTAAAGCATTACATAGCGCTTAATGATTGACACGCAGGTCATACAATAATTAAAGACAACCCTATGGCTCCTGCCGGTTGCCGTATGCATCGACATGCAAGTCGATATAAACTATTACAAACATGATCATCTCATACATCAAATATATTTCATCATGTCATTGGCCATATCATATCACAACATACCCTGCAAAAACAAGTTAGACGTCCTCTAATTGTTGTTGCATGTTTTACGTGGCTGCTATGGGTATCTAGCAAGAACGATTCTTACCTACGCAAAGCCACAACGGTGATATGCAAGTTGCTATTTAACCTTCTACAAGGACCGCCTTTGTCGAATCCGATTCAACTAAGGTGGGAGAGACAGTCACCCGCCAGCCATCTTTATGCAACAAAGTCACATGTCAGTCGATGGAACCGGTCTCATGTACGTGGACATGTAAGGTTGGTCCGGGCCGCTTCATCCCACAATACCGCCGAATCAAGAAAAGACCAAGGAAGGAAGCAATCTGAATATCAACGCCCACAAACTCCTTTGTGTTCTACTCGTGATGTCATCTACGCATAGACCTAGCTCTGATACCACTGTTGGGGAACGTTGCATGGGAAACAAAAAAAAATTCCTATGCTCACCAAGATCCAATCAAGGAGATGACCATCTGCGAGAGGAGAGATTGGATCTACGTACCCTTGTAGATCACTAAGCGGAAGCGTTAAGAAACGCGGTTGATGTAGTCGAACGTCTTCATGATCCAATCACGATCCGTCCCGCGAACTCCGATCCTAGTGCCGAACGGACGGCACCTCCGCGTTCAACACACGTACGGCTTGATGACGCCTTCACCTCCTCGATCCAGGGAGCAATGGTGAAGTAGTAGCTCGAGTCCTCCGGCAGCACGACGGCGTGGTGGCGGTGGTGGTGGCGGAATCTCAGCAGAGCTTCGCTAAGCACTATGGAGAGGAAGAGGGATGCGAGGGAGAGGAGAGGCAGCGCCGTGGCGTAGAGATGTGTTCCAGGGGTGCGGCTGCCCTCTCTCTACCTCTCTATATATAGGGGGGAAGGGAGGAGGAGGGGGCGCCCTAGATCCAATCTAGGAGTGGCGGCCAAGGCAGATAGGGGCGCCCCCTAGGGAAACCCTAGGGTGACTTGCCCCCAAGCCAGGTGGAGGGAACTATAGATGGGGCGCCCCACCTCCCCTGGTAACGTGAGATGGGGTGAGAGGGGCGTACAGCCCCTTAGTGGGCTGGTTTGCCCCCTCCCCTAGGCCCATGAGGCCCCCCACACTTGCCGGGATCCCCCGAGACCCCTTTCGGTCATGCTGGTCATCACCCGATACCCCCGGAACAATTCCGGACTCCAATACCCTTCGTCCAATATATCAATCTTCACCTCCGGACCATTTTGGAGTTCCTCGTCATGTCCGGGATCTCATCCGGGACTCCGAACAACCTTCGGTAACCACCATAATGACTCAACTATACTTATATCGTCACCAAACGTTAAGTGTGTAGACCCTACGGGTTCGAGAACTATGCAGACATGACCGAGACACCTCTACGGTCAATAACCAATAGCGGGACCTAGATGCCCATATTGGTTCCTATATATTCTACGAAGATCTTATCGGTCGAACCTCGATGTCAAGGATTCAGCTAATCCCGTATGTAGTTCCCTTTGTCTATCGGTATGTTACTTGCCCGAGATTCGATCGTCGGTATCTCCATACCTAGTTCTGTCTCGTTACCGGCAAGTCTCTTTACTCGTTCCGTTATACAAGATCCCATGGCTAACTCATTAGTCACATTGCTTGCAAGCTTATTGTGATGTTGTATTACCGAGTGGGCCCTGAGATACCTCTCCGTCTTACGGAGTGACAAATCCCAGTCTTGATCCATGCCAACTCAACGGACACCCTCGGAGATACCTGTAGAGCACCTTTATAGTCACCCAGTTATGTTGCGACATTTGGTACACACAAGGTATTCCTCCGGTGTCAGTGAGTTGCATGATCTCATGGTCATAGGAACATATATTTGACATGCAGAAAACGATAGCAGTAAACTTGATACGATCATATGCTACGTTTATAGTTTGGGCTTGTCCATCACAGCATTCTCCTAATGATGTGATCCCGTTATCAAATGAAAACTCATGTCTATGACTAGGAAACCATAGCATTCTTTGATCAACGAGCTAGTCCGGTAGAGGCTTACTAGGGACATGTTGTTGTCTATGTATCCACACATGTATTTGAGTTTCCGGTCAATACAATTATAGCATGGATAATAAACGATTATCATGAACAAGGAAATATAATAATAACTACTTTATTATTGCCTCTAGGGCATATTTCCAACAGTCTCCCACATGCACTAGAGTCAATAATCTAGCATTACATGGTAATGAATCTAACACCCATAGAGTTCTGGTGTTGATCATGCTTTGCCCGTGGAAGAGGCTTAGTCAACGGATCTGCAACATTCAGGTCCATGTGCACTTTGCAAATATTTATGTCCTCTTCCTTGATCGCATCGCGGATGGCATTGAAGCGTCGCTTTATGTGTCTGGTCCTCTTGTGAAACTTTGGTTCCTTGGCTAGAGCAATGGCACCAGTGTTGTCACAGAACAGAGCCATTGGGTCCAGTACACTGGGCACAACTCCAAGATCTGTCATGAACTGCTTCATCCAGACACCTTCCTTCGCCGCCTCCGAGGCAGCTATGTACTCCGCTTCACCTATAGAATCAGCTACCACGCTTTGCTTGGAACTGCACCAGCTTACCGCTCCCCATTTAGAATATATACGTATCCGGTTTAAGACTTAGAGTCATCCGGATCACTGTCAAAGCTTGCATCGACGTAACCCTTTACGACGAGCTCTTGATCACCTCCATAAACGAGAAACATTTCCTTAGTCCTTTTCAGGTACTTAAGGATATTCTTCACCGCTGTCCAGTGATCCACTCCTAGATTACTTTGAAACCTTCCAGCCATACTTATGGCAAGGCTGACATCCGGTCGTGTGCACAGCATCGCATACATGATAGAGCCTATGGCAGAGGCATAGGGGATGACACTCATCTTTTCTCTATCCTCTGTAGTCGTTGGGCATTGAGTCTGACTCAACTTCACACCTTGCAAAACAGGCAAGAACCCCTTCTTGGACTGATCCATTTTGAACTTCTTCAAAATCTTATCAAGGTATGTGCTTTGTGAAATTGCTATCAAGCGTCTTGATCTATCTCTATAGATCTTGATGCCTAATATGAAAGCAGCTTCTCCTAGGTCCTTCATTGAAAAACTCTTGTTCAAATATTCCTTCATGTTTTCCAAAAGTTCTATATTGTTTCCAATCAGCAATATGTCATCCACATATAATATTAGAAACGCTATAGAGCTCCCACTCACTTTCTTGTAAATACAAGCTTCTCCGTAAACTTGTATAAACCCAAACGCTTTGATCACCACATCAAATCGAAGATTCCAACTCCGAGATGCTTGCACCAGTCCATAAATGGATTGCTGGAGTTTGCACACTTTGTCAGCATTCTCTGGATCGACAAAACCTTCCGGTTGCATCATATACAACTCTTCCTTAAGGAAACCGTTGAGGAACGCTGTTTTGACATCCATCTGCCAGATTTCATAATCGAAAAATGCAGCTATTGCCAACATGATTCTGACGGACTTAAGCATCGCTACGGGTGAGAAAGTCTCATCGTAGTCAACTCCTTGAACTTGTGAAAACCCCTTTGCCACAAGTCGAGAATTATAGACGGTGACATTGCCGTCCACGTCCGTCTTCTTCTTGAAGATCCATTTATTCTGAATGGCCTTTCGCCCTTCAGGTAATACTTCCAAAGTTCATACTTTGTTTTCATACATGGATCCCATCTCGGACTTCATGGTTTCTAACCATTTGTTGGAATCCGGGCCCACCATCGCTTCTCCATAGCTCGTAGGTTCACTGTCGTCCAACAACATGACCTCCAAGATAGGGTTACCATACCACTCAGGAGCAGTACGTACCCTTGTCGACCTACAAGGTTCGACAGCAACTTGATGCAAAGCTTCATGATCATCATCACCAGCTTCCTCTTCAACTCACGTAGGTTCCACAGAAACATCTTTCTGCGTTGTGCCACTCTCTGGTTGAAGTAAAGGTTCAACAACCTCATCAAGTTCTACCTTCCTCCCACTCAATTCTTTCGAGAGAAACTCTTTCTCGAGAAATGACCCGTTCTTAGCGAGAAACACTTTGCCCTCGGATCTGAGATAGAAGGTGTACCCAACCGTCTCCTTTGGGTATCCTATGAAGACGCATTTGTCCGCTTTGGGTTTGAGCTTTTCTGGCTGGAGCCTTTTGACATAAGCATCGCATCCCCAAACTTTAAGAAACGACAACTTCAGTTTCTTGCCAAACCACAGTTCATACGGCGTCGTCTCAACGGACTTAGATGGTGCCCTATTTAAAGTGAATGCAGTTGTCTCTAACGCATAACCCCAAAATGATAATGGCAAATCGGCAAGAGACATCATAGAACGCACCATATCCAATAAGGTTCGATTACGATGTTCGGACACACCATTACGCTGTGGTGTTCCAGGTGGCGTCAACTGTGAAACAATTCCACATTGTCTTAAGTGATTGCCAAACTCATAACTCAGATATTCTCCCCCTCGATCAGATCGTAGGAACTTGATCTTCTTGTTCCGATGATTCTCAACTTCACTCTGAAATTGCTTGAACTTTTCAAACGTTTCAGACTTGTGCTTCATTAAGTAAATATACCCATATCTACTCAAATCGTCGGTGAAGGTGAGAAAATAACGATATCCACTGCGCACCTCAATGCTCATCAGACCGCACACATCAGTATGTACGATTTCTAACAAGTCACTTGCCCGTTCCATTGTTCCTGAAAACGGGGTCTTAGTCATCTTGCCCATGAGGCATGGTTCGCATGTGTTAAGTGATTCAAAATCAAGAGACTCCAAAAGTCCATCGGCATGGAGTTTCTTCATGCGTTTTACACCAATATGACCTAAGCGGCAGTGCCACAAGAATATGGTACTATCATTATCAACTCTATATCTTTTGGCATCAATGTTATGAACATGTGTATCATCACTATCGAGATTCAATAAGAATAAACCCCTCACAATGGGTGCATGACTATAAAAGATATTACCCATATAAATAGAACAACCATTATTCTCTGATTTAAATGAGTAACCGTCTCGCATTAAACAAGATCCAGATATAATGTTCATGCTCAGCGCAGGCACTAAATAACAATTATTCAGGTTCATCACTAATCCCGACGGTAATCGAAGAGCGAGCGTGCCGACGGCTATCACATCAACCTTGGAACCATTTCCCACGCGCATCGTCACTTCATCCTTCGCCAGCCTCCGTCTATTCCGTAGTTCCTGCTTTGAGTTGCAAATGTGAGAAACCGCACCGGTATAAAATACCCAGGCACTACAACGAGAGTTGGTAAGGTACACATCAATAACATGTATATCATATATACCTTGTTTGGCGTTGGCCCCCTTCTTGTCGGCCAGATACTTGGGGCAATTCCGCTTCCAGTGGCCAGTCCCCTTGCAATAGAAGCACTCAGTTTTTGGCTTGGGTCCAGCCTTGGGTTTCTTCACGGGAGGGGCAACTGCTTTCCCACTCTTCTTGGAGTTACCCTTCTTGCCCTTGCCATTCTTCTTGAAACTAGTGGTTTTATTGACCATCAACACTTGATGCTCCTTCTGGATGTCTGACTCAGCGACTTTTAGCATTGCGAACAGCTCGGCGACTGACTTGTTCATCCCTTGCATGTTATAGTTCAACACAAAGCTCTTGTAGCTAGGCGGTAGCGATTGAAGAACTCTGTCAGTCACCGCCTCAGGTTGGAGCTCAACTCCCAACTCAGCCAGACGGTTGTAGTACCTAGACATTCTGAGTATGTGCTCTCTGACAGACCCATTCTCCTACATCTTGCAGGCATAGAACTTATCGGAGGTCTCATACCTCTCGATCCGGGCATTCTTCTCAAAGATAAACTTCAACTCCTGGAACATCTCATATGCTCCATGACGTTCAAAACGCCTTTGAAGTCCCGGCTCTAAGCCATACAGCATGGCGCACTGAACTATTGAGTAGTCATCAACACGTGACTGCCAGGCGTTCACAACGTCCATAGTTGCTGGAGGGGGTGGCGCACCAAGCGTGCATCAAGGACATAAGACTTATGGGAAGCCGTGAGGATAGTCCTCAGATTACGGGCCCAGTCTACAAAGTTGCTTCCATCATCTTTCAGCTTAGCTTTCTCTAGGAACACATTAAAATTCAGGGGAGCTACTGCGCGAGCCATTGATCTAAAACATAAATTTGCAAAGGCAACTTTAGACTATTGTTCATGATAAAAGAGTTCAAATAATCATATTACTTAAAACTCCCACTCAAAATGACATCCCTCCAGTCATCCGAGTGTAACATGATCCAAATTCACCAACCCAAGTCCGATCATCACATGAGATGAGGTGGTTTCAATGGTGAACATCTCCATGTTGATCATATCTACTATATGACTCACGTTCGACCTTTCGGTCTCTTGTGTTCCGAGGCCATGTCTGTACATGCTAGGCTCGTCAAGTTTAACCCAAGTGTTCCGCATGTGCAAAACTGGCTTGCACCCATTGTATGTGAACGTAGAGTCTATCACAACCGATCATCACGTGGTGCTTCGAAACGACAAACTTCCGCAACGGTGCACACTTGGGGAGAACACAATTTTATCTCGAAATTTTAGTGAGGGATCACCTTATAATGCTACCGTCGTCCTAAGCAAAATAAGATGCATAAAAGGATTAACATCACATGCAAATCATAAGTGATATGATATGGCCATCAACTCGTGCTTTTGATCTCCATCTCCAAAGCACCGGCGTGATCTCCATCGTCACCGGCATGACACCATGATCTCCATCATCGTGTCGCCATCGGGGTTGTCACGCCAACCATGCTTCTACTACTATTGCTACCACTTAGCGATAAAGTAAAGCATTACATAGCGCTTAATGATTGACACGCAGGTCATACAATAATTAAATACAACCCTATGGCTCCTGCCGGTTGCCGTATGCGTCGACATGCAAGTCGATATAAACTATTACAAACATGATCATCTCATACATCAAATATATTTCATCATGTCATTGGCCATATCATATCACAACATACCCTGCAAAACCAAGTTAGACGTCCTCTAATTATTGTTGCATATTTTACGTGGCTGCTATGGGTATCTAGCAAGAACAATTCTTACCTACGCAAAGCCACAACGGTGATATGCAAGTTGCTATTTAACCTTCTACAAGGACCGCCTTTGTCGAATCCGATTCAACTAAGGTGGGAGAGACAGTCACCCGCCAGCCATCTTTATGCAACAAAGTCACATGTCAGTCGATGGAACCGGTCTCATGTACGTGGACATGTAAGGTTGGTCCGGGCCGCTTCATCCCACAATACCGCCGAATCAAAAAAAGACCAAGGAAGGAAGCAAGCTGAATATCAATGCCCACAAACTCCTTTGTGTTCTACTCGTGATGTCATCTACGCATAGACCTAACTCTGATACCACTGTTGGGGAACGTTGCATGGGAAACAAAAAAAATTCCTACGCTCACCAAGATCCAATCTAGGAGATGACCATCTACGAGAGGAGAGATTGGATCTACGTACCCTTGTAGATCGCTAAGCGGAAGCGTTAAGAAACGCGGTTGATGTAGTCGAACGTCTTCGCGATCCACTCACGATCCGTCCCGCGAACTCCGATCCAAGTGCCGAACGGACGGCACCTCCGCGTTCAACACACGTACGGCTTGATGACGACTTCACCTCCTCGATCCAGCGAGCGATGGTGAAGTAGTAGCTCGAGTCCTCCGGCTGCACGACGGCGTGGTGGCGGTGGTGGTGGTGGAATCTCAACAGAGCTTCGCTAAGCACTACGGAGAGGAAGAGGGATGCAAGGGAGAGGAGAGGCAGCGCCGTGGCGTAGAGATGTGTTCCAGGGGTGCGGCTGCCCTCTCTCTACCTCTCTATATATAGGGGGGAAGGGAGGAGGAGGGGGCGCCCTAGATCCAATCTAGGAGTGGCGGCCAAGGCAGATGGGGCGCCCCCCTAGGGAAACCCTAGGGTGACTTGCCCCCCAAGCCAGGTGGAGGGAACCCTAGATGGGGCGCCCCACCTCCCCTGGTAACGTGAGATGGGGTGAGAGGGGCGTTCAGCCCCTTAGTGGGCTGGTTTGCCCCCTTCCCTTGGCCCATGAGGCCCCCCAACACTTGCCGGGACCCCCCGAAACCCCTTTCGGTCATGCTGGTCATCACCCGGTACCCCCGGAACAATTCCGGACTCCAATACCCTTCATCCAATATATCAATCTTCACCTCCGGACCATTCCGGAGTTCCTCGTCATGTCTGGGATCTCATCCGGGACTCCGAACAACCTTCGGTAACCACCATAATGAATCAACTATACTTATATCGTCACCAAACATTAAGTGTGTAGACCCTGTGGGTTCGAGAACTATGCAGACATGACCCAGACACCTCTACGGTCAATAAGCAATAGCAGGACCTGGATGCCCATATTGGTTCCTACATATTCTATGAAGATCTTATCGGTCAAACCTCGATGTCAAGGATTCAGCTAATCCCGTATGCAGTTCCCTTTGTCTATCGGTATGTTACTTGCCCGAGATTCGATCGTCGGTATGTCCATACCTAGTTTAATCTCGTTACTGGCAAGTCTCTTTACTCGTTCCGTAATACAAGATCCCGTGGCTAACTCATTAGTCACATTGCTTGCAAGCTTACTGTGATGTTGTATTACCGAGTGGGCCCTGAGATACCTCTCCGTCTTACGGAGTGACAAATCCCAGTCTTGATCCATGCCAACTCAATGGACACCCTCGGAGATACCTGTAGAGCACCTTTATAGTCACCCAGTTATGTTGCGATGTTTGGTACACACAAGGTATTCCTCCGGTGTCAGTGAGTTGCATGATCTCATGGTCATAGGAACATATACTTGACATGCAGAAAACGATAGCAGTAAACTTGATACGATCATTTGCTACGTTTATAGTTTTGGTCTTGTCCATCACAGCATTCTCCTAATGATGTGATCCCGTTATCAAATGACAACTCATGTCTATGACTAGGAAACCATAGCCATCTTTGATCAACGAGCTAGTCCGGTAGAGGCTTACTAGGGACATGTTGTTGTCTATGTATCCACACATGTATTTGAGTTTCCGGTCAATACAATTATAGCATGGATAATAAACGATTATCATGAACAAGGAAATATAATAATAACTACTTTATTATTGCCTCTAGGGCATATTTCCAACATGCCCGATGTTGCTACTTGGAGGGGGCATGGAGAGAAGCTGTTGGTGCTCAGGAACTGCCGTCGCCGTCTTTGCTCACGAGTCACAAAGCCGCCGTCACCGCCGCCCTTAGTCACGAGTTGGTGGGAAGTCGATGACGAGATGGCTAGGTTAGGCTGTATGCGTTACGTTTGCCTATAAGATAGAGTGAGGGTGAGTTGGACCGACGCGATGTTGTGATGCCTGATGGGCTGTTGTATGGTACACGCTAAAACATTATAACATTATTTCGTATAACGTTAAAATAGTGCGAATAGCGGTTGTAACGAGCAAATTAAGTGGAACGTAGCGTGGTCCTTCTAGATATGCTATAGCGATCGGGGATATAACGTCGAAATGGCGCGCTATTTTTCTCATTGATCAAAATGTAAGACGTTGTTTGGCACGTATCCTCTTATACCGGGAGGGGGGTGTTTAGACAAAACTTTCCGGGCATCTATAAACTTCCTCTTCCATACACAAAACAATTAGGAGAAGAGAAAAAACAAAACCTAACCTACCCGACTGCATATTCATCTTTGTGCCGCCGCCGCGAGGAGTACCATGCATGTTGCCTCGCCGGACGAGTGGAGGAACTGGGCGTCGTTGTCCGGCGACGTCCTATGCATCATCCTCAGCAAACTCCCGCAGACCGACATCCTCAGCGGCGCAGGGCTCGCGTGCTCGCCCTGGCGGCGGCTAGCTAAGGATGAGCCCTTGCTGTGGCGGCACATCGACCTACTGTTGACACACGAACACGTCACGTGTACCCTCAACGCCGGGGGTGATGCACCGCAACTCACGTCGAAGAAGACCCGACCGACAGCGTGATATGCAAGATAGTCGGCGGGCGCTTTTGAGACCCGAAACCCCACATGCCCGGGAGGGACCCCGTCAGGGAGTGCGGTGGCTATGGGCTGCCCTAGGTCGATTCGCTCGCCCCTAGAGCCTCGGGATTCGTAGCTCTCAAACACGAAGAACAGCAAAGAACGAGAGAGAAAAACGATGGAGAGATAAAACGTAGATAAAAAGTAGTATATTGATTTGTTCGATTGTGTGTTGTTTCAATCGGCCGTCACCCCTAACATATATAAGAGGTGACTGGACTTCCCGTACAAGTAAAGTATTCATCTAGGCTTTCCTTACAAGAAAATTACATCAATTCACGTCCTACAGTTCTAGTTTCAGTCCAACTCGGATTCAGCCCGAATCTGTCCCATACTTCTTTCCTGCTTCTTGCGCAGGCCGTAGAAATCGCATATTAACTCGGATGGAGTCGAGTTCAACATCAAACTTGTCCGCCTTGATGATCTGCATAATACAACGTGTGTCACTTCTCTTTTTAAGGCCGTATTTATGACTCTTAGGGCCCATCTTTAACTATGGGTCGGATTCAATTATGCAGTTTTCTGAACTGTCCGAGTCTTGTAATACCTTTGCAGGCCGTATACTATCTCCGACGATGATGACTCCAAAAGCAAAGTTGACCGTTCCAACGATACGCACAACTTCTATGTAGAACACTTTTCCATCCGAGGTCATCTGAATAACCTTTCGAGCCCATCTCCAACTCCAAGTCGGATTGACTTTGACAGCTTCCACTTTTCCGGCAAGCTTTTTCCCGGCAAGCTTTCCACGCCGGCAAGGTTTCCACCCCGGCAAGCTTTCCACACTGGCAAGGTTTCCACCCCGGCAAGCTTTCACACCAGCAAGGTTTCCACCCCGGCAAGCTTTCACACCGGCAAGGTTTCCACCCCGGCAAGCTTTCCACACCGGCAAGGTTTCCACCCCGGCAAGCTTTCACACCAGCAAGCTTCCATGCCGGCAAGCTTTCACACCTGCAAGGTTTCAACCCCGGCAAGCTTCATTCAGCCGGCAAAGGCCGAATAACTCACGCGACCCATCAAACACCACCTAGGTGGGTGTCTGGTCCCTCGCGTCACTTTTTCACTCAGGACCGGTCCGCAAAGTGTTGCCTCTAACTTTTGCATACGAACTCGGATTGGGATGATTTTTATATCAAAATCAACCAATTCGACGAGACAAAAACAATTCATGTAGAACATTTTTTCATATGAGGCCATCTTAATTGCGTTTCATACCATGCCAAAATCTGGTGTCAACACATGCCCCATGTTTTTCGGCAAAGCTTGTGTGCCGAAAAATAATTTGTACCTTGTTTGTTCTAAGGACGATGTCAACACTCCATCGGCCATTTATTTTTCTCAGGATGATAATTATGTATCGGCCATGTTTGTGCTAAGGACGATAATCATATATCGGCCATTGCCTACTTCGGTTTCTTGCCACACACTCGGGTGGTATTTCTTCAAGTACTTCCCATTGAGAGCTCAAGGTAACAGTGCCCCTTGTACAGATTCCACCAAATAAGAGTTTCCGGGAACTACTCTTGCAACTCTAAACTTGTCTCTCTCTATGGCCTTCAAAGCAGCCAAACGTTTATCGGCAACCTCATCAATATTGTCCATCATCAAGTTATAAAAGTCTATTGCCGATAAATCATTTTGTTTGGCTATTCTCAAAGCATTCAAATTTACTTCCACCGGTAAAACAGCCTCTTGACCATATACTAGCTCATATGGAGTCACCTTCGTAGCACCATGCCATGAGAATCTATGTGCCCACAAAGCTTCAGACAACAACTCATGCCATCTCCTCGGATTATCCTCAATCTTCTTCTTGATAAGCTTGATTAAAATTTTATTGCTGGACTCAGCTTGTCCAATAGCTTGGGCATAATATGGAGAGGAATTGAGCAACTTTATGTTATAAGATTCGGCAAATTCTCTGACTTGATGTGACATGAAAGATGAACCTTGATCTATAGTTAATGTTTGAGGAATGCCGAATCTGTGAATAATGTGCTCAGTTATGAATTGGATTACCTCTGTATATGTCATGTTCTTGAGAGGTACTGCCTCAGACCATTTAGTGAAATAATCGGTTGCTACCAACATGAACCGATGCCCCTTTGAGGGAGACAGGTGAATTTTTCCAATAAAATCTAAACCCCATCCTCTGAAAGGCCACGACTTGACAATAGGATGTAACATAGCAGCAGGAGCCAATTGAATATCACCAATTTTTTTACAAGCTTCACACCCTTTGTAATATCTGAAGCAATCACTAATCATAGTCGGCCAATAAAACCCAGCACGTCGTAATAACCATTTTATCTTGGGAGCCGACTAATGAGTGCCACAAATACCTTCATGGACCTCTCCCATAGCAACTCTCGCTTGGTCCTCGTCCAAGCATTTTAAAAGAACATCATCAACCGTTCGACGATAGAGACCATCATCTCTCATTGTGTATTTGAAAGCCATACGCCGAACAACCCTGTCCACCCTTCTACTAGGATCACACAAATAATCAATGATGGGTTTCCTCCAGTCTTGATTTTCTCCTGCATTAAATATTTCATTAGTGGCCGAAACGGTGGGCTCCGGTTCGGCCTCCCCTATGTTGGCAAGACTAGACATCAGCCTTTGAGAAATATGAAACATGACATGATCAACATGATAGCCGGATGCTTGTTGTGCCAACTCATTTGTTCTCCAATTGTCATGTCTAGATATATGAGCAATGCTAAAATAATCCAAAGTAGAAATTATATCTAGACATTTATCAAGATAAACATTAAGTGATTCGTCAAAACATTGAAAGACTTTGGATATTTGTTGCACTACTAATAACGAATCACCAAAAGCCTCAATATGTGTAGCACCTATGGCAAGCAACATCTCTAGGCCGAATAACAATGCTTCATATTCGGCTTGATTATTTGTGCAAAAATATTCTAAGCGGCACGAGGCTTCACAAAATAGCACCATAAGGAGATATATAAACAACACCAACACCTTGGCCATTGTTATGATTTCAACCATTAAAACATAATCTCCATAGTACTAGAGAGACAAGGCTAATATCTATATTATGCATGTCATAAATCCGATGCTCAATAATAAAATGACAATGATTTGGCCTCTCGTAAATTTGAAAGATTTGTAGGTCAAATCATATTAAATCAAAGCATAAGCTCACTCATCAATTTTGCTATGAATTGGTATATGCAACATATTTTGAATGGCATCGGTCATAATGTCTCAACTCCATGCAAGCATAATATAGGTATACGTATAAATTTCCATGAACACGTACCTTGTCTCGCTCTCCAATCGAACTAAGGACGATGTTAGAATACTACACCGGCCATGCTTTGACATATTCTTAGGGCGATAGATAAATATCGGTCATTGTCATAAGGTCCATGTAGAATTCACCCACCAAAGTATGTATAGCCGAAATAAACAAATGAAATAACAATAAAATATTTCGGCCCCTTTGTATTAGCAACAAATATTTCGGCCCCTTTTCATTTGAGATCAAATCTGAAGTTGCACTCTTACGACCATCTCTTTTAACACGGTAAACTTGCTTGACCACCTCTTTCTTCTTTCTTGGGTTCTGGACCGATTCTTTATGATTGAAACGATCCTTAACATGTGATTGTTCAAATGTCGATCTTCTCGGAGCTGCATAATATTGGTGAGATGGTCTAAAATAAGATGAAGAATGTGCCCTTGTATCATACCTGTCCCATGATGGATATGGATCTATATGAGCATAGGGAGGCATCCACGACATTGGCATTGGCGACCCAAAATAAGGATATGAATATGTTGCATTAAAATTCTCAGTTTGCCAATACCGATCCTCATATTTGCGTCTTGGGGGTGATCTTGGTTTCTTTGCATGATTTGGCCGATAAGTATTCTTCTCTTCACTCTTCTTTTGATATTTATCCAATAGTTCAGCGAAGGTGATTTTTGATCTCTTACACTTGCGCTTATTTCGGCCATTGTTTTCTTTTGGTTTGCTTTCATCGATCATTGGATTTGCTTGCTGCCCCCCAGTCCTTGGCATCTCCATTGTAGCTTCGATGGCATTCTCGCCCTCAAGATTATATTCATTATGCTCTTCAACAACTTCTTTACTTGAAAGCCTGATCCCATCACCTGCAGTTTTTACCTTCTCTTTAAATGGATCGGCTTGAAGCAGCCGATGCAAAAACCTTTTACCATCGGGACCAATTGGAATAGACTTGTCATCTTTTGGTGTCTCAACAAATTTCAATCGTCCTTTATCAATGGCCGATTTAACTATTTGACGAAACATGTTGCAATCCTCAATACTATGCTTGAACGAATCATGCAACTTACAATAAATTCGTCCTTGAATAGATGGCTTGACATGGTGATCAAGAATTCTAATGTAATTATTTTTCAACAACAAATCAAAGATTTGATCACACATGTTTGAATCGAAGGTATACGTTTTGTTTTCTAGCCGATCTTGGTGTGCGAACAGCTTTGGAGGTAAGCAAACGAATGGTTCAAATTTTGTATCACCCCATTCAGCTATGATTTTTATTTTGCATTCTTTTACCGATGTCATTGGATAAGATATTATACTAGCATCGGTTTTTTGAAAAGAATCTAACCTTGGCTTTATGTTTATGAAATAAAAATAGTTAGAACATGCATGCCTCAATTGAGACCAAGAGTAAGCCAAGTATGAAACAAGCAAAGCTACCCATGTAGATATGAACTTTAAATAAAGCAACGGGGAAAGCTTTGGCTGCAACAATAAGTCATTATCGGTCTTTATAAATGGCGCAATGGGTTGACCGATATGTTCTATAACGATTTTATTGCTAACAAGTAAATTACCCTTCTTCATTGGTCTTTCAAAATTACTTATGATGATTTTTCTAATAGATGCATCAATAATAAAGTTTTGACCAAATCTGAAAATAGGTAAATTACTTGCTAAACATACCTCTTCAAATATGTTGGGAGAGCATGATGGTGGTGTGACTTGAACAATATCTTGCTCCGCCTTTGGATAGCTCCCCAACGCCTCTTCATCATCTTTTTCTTGATTCCGTACATCATTACACTGAAGATTTTTGTCGGCCGAACTTTGTTTGGCTACTTGTTCTTGTCCTTGAAGTTCATCAATTTCTCTGGCACGAAACTCATAGGGCAGGAAGTAGGTTCCATTAACTTTAGAAAAATCAAGTATGGTCGCTATGCTATACTTGCCATGCCCTTTCTCAATAATGCTTGCCTCTTTGCATTTGATGGATTCAGAATATATACTTCTTGATTCGGCTTTTTCAACCGAAGCACTTTCATGTTCTGAATCATCTTTCTTTACATTGATTCTACCAATTGGCAATGCTTCTTTTACTTGAGCCAATTCTATTTCTTTTTGTTTCTGGCGGCGAGCGGAAAAATTGGCTTTAATCTTTTTCTCAATTTCAGCCCACTCCGGATACGATTGCCCCCCCCCCCCAATGCTTTTAGATTCTTTCGACAATGGCACATGGGTGTTGCCGAAACTTTACAATTGTGTAGGGGGTGTATAATATGATGTAGTACTAGGTGAAGGCACATGCATTGTTGTAAAACCATATTTTTGCTCGCCAAATTTATCAACTGGCAAAGATTCATCTTCTTGCAAAACTCTAACTTTTATTGCCGCATAATCAGGAAATAGTCCCTTTTCATGTTGTTGAAGGTAAAGAGCACTAATCCTCTTATTTTGGGCTAAACTCTTCAATGCAACCACCACTACCTCATCTTCTATAATATTGGGCACAACCGCTCCTGTAAAATTTACATTTATTCGTCTATGACCAGGAAGGTGTGAAGCCGAATTATGAACATCTACAGTTGTGTATGGTGCTGAAAAATTACTGACATGAGGTGTAGCATATGATGGCTGAGAGTAACTGGCCGAATAGCTAGTAACAGTATGGCCAATTCTCCCATCCATCGGCAAGGTTGGATTCACATATTGCAAATTAGTTGCCGATGAATAAAAGGGCGAAACACTTTCTTGTATGCTATTGAAAATTTTAACATGAGGTGTTTCAAATTGATTAACCAAACCCATCATGTTGTTCATCGGCATATGGATTTGTGGGGTTGCCGATGCATGAGAGCTAGGATACATATGTTGTATGTTACTAGTATCATAAGAAGTTGAAGCATGTAAATTACTTTGAATCGGCCTATGCACGTAATTAGATGCATTATTGAAAAAACTAGGGCTGGCCGATAGAGTATACTCATTGAACGATCTAGTAACACCATATGAATTATTTGCATCTACAGTAGAGAATTGGGTATTCATATTACCTTTGTAGATTGCAAACCCTAGATGACGATCTCTTCGTAGCAAGAACAGGCCGGAGATTGTTCAAAGCTTCGTCCCCAGCGGGGTCGCCAAAAAGTGTGTTGACACACGAACATGTCACGTGTACCCTCGACGCCGGGGGTGATGCACCGCAGCTCACGTCGAAGGAGACCCGACCGACAGCGCGATACGCAAGACAGTCGGCGGGCGCTTTTGAGACCCGAAACCCCACACGCCCGGGAGGGACCCCGTCAGGGAGTGCGGCGGCTATGGGCTGCTCTAGGTCGATTCGCTCGCCCCTAGAGCCTCGGGATTCGCAGCTCACAAACACGAAGAACAGCGAAGAACGAGAGAGAAAAACGATGGAGAGATAAAACGTAGATAAAAAGTAGTATATTGATTTGTTCGATTGTGTGTTGTTTCAATCGGCCGTCACCCCTAACATATATAAGAGGTGGCTGGACTTCCCGTATAAGTAAATGATTCATCTAGGCTTTCCTTACAAGAAAATTACATCAATTCACGTCCTACAGTTCTAGTTTCAGTCCAACTCGGATTCAGCCCGAATCTGTCCCATACTTCTGTGCTGCTTCTTGCGCGGACCGTAGAAATTGCATATTAACTCGGATGGAGTCGAGTTCAACATCAAACTTGTCCGCCTCGATGATCTGCATAATACAGCGCGTGTCACTTCTCCTTTTAAGGCCGTATTTATGACTCTTAGGGTCCATCTTTAACTGTGGGTCGGATTCAATTATGCAGTTTTCTGAACTGTTCGAGTCTTATAACAACTTTGCAGGCCGTATACTATCTCCGACGATGATGACTCCAAAAGCAAAGTTGACCGTTTCGACGATACGCACAACTTCTATGTAGAACACTTTTCCATCCGAGGTCATCTGAATAACCTTTTGAGCCCATCTCCAACTCCTGGTCGGATTGACTTTGACAGCTTCCACTTTTCCGGCAAGCTTTTTCCCGGCAAGCTTTCCACGCCGGCAAGGTTTCCACCCTGGCAAGCTTTCATACCGGCAAAGTTTTCACCCCGGCAAGCTTTCACACCGGCAAGGTTTCCACCCCGGCAAGCTTTCCACACTGGCAAGGTTTCCACCCCGGCAAGCTTTCACACCGGCAAGCTTCCACGCCGGCAAGGTTTCCATCCCGGCAAGCTTCATTCAGCCGGCAAAGGCCGAATAACTCACGCGACCCATCAGACACCACCTAGGTGGGTGTCTGGTCCCTCGCGTCACTTTTTCACTCAGGACCGGTCCGCAAAGTGCTGCCTCTAACTTTTGCATACGAACTCGGATTGGAATGATTTTTATATCAAAATCAACCGATTCGACGAGACGAAAACAATTCATGTAGAACATTTTTTTCATATGAGGCCATCTTAATTTCGTTTCATATCATGCCAAAATCTGGTGTCAACACCTACGTCCCGATCCGTGGGACGAAGAGCACCAAGAGTACTGCTCGTGGGACGAACTGCCACTGCCGGCAGGATGTGCCGGCAATGGCGCGCGCCGCGGTGAAGCGCAGCGCCGGCCGGTGCGAGTCATTCAGCGGCCACGTCGACGCCGATGTCCTAGTCTACCTCGCCAACAGGCACGTATGGTACGCACTCCCGAGTCCTGACCAACTTTCATATCGGACGTTGCATCCATTGATCTAGTTAATTGACATGCATGCGGCACGCATGCATCCGTCTTATCCTAACTATCTCTCCTAATCACCTGCAGGGTGTCATTGCTGAGGAACCTCTATGTCACAGGCTGGCCTTACATCCATGACGGAAAACTTATCACGGAGATCATCAAGAAGCTCCCTCTGCTGGAGCGCCTCGTCATGTCGGATGGCTGTTTTCAGATACAGCTACTCGACGCCCTCCTCGACCATTGCCCACGCCTTGAGCTGCTGGATGTCACTAAATGTTGGCCCACGTTTAGGGACTGGGAAGAGCCTATTAGCACGAGAATACAGAACTGCGCCATCAAAGACCTACGGCTGCCGGACGAGGTTTTGGAGTGATGCATTGCCTCCAGAAACACAATAGTCTATTAGTACTGTCACCGTAAATCTTCAGTTTTATATCACGTAGGTCCTTCTGCTCGCTTGTGTCAAACTGCAATTGTTTTGAAGTACTGTGGTGGAAATATCCCCTTCTCATCCTAGCCTTCCGAAACCCAAATCAGGTTCCGCCATCCCAGTTCAGCTTCCTAGAGAAGATACTGATTTCTATTTGATTTAGCCTATTCGAGTAATGTGTGAACACAATTCAGGATGTATCCCACAGCACTAAATGAAGCTACTAGTTTCCTACGTTTTTTTTTTTAGAAAAGGAGGAGGACCCCCGGCCTCTGCATCTGGACGATGCATGCAGCCACTTTATAAATTATTCACACAAAACCTTACAAAGTCATACAACAGTAAGACTAAAGCCACCGTCTGGGCAACATCTGTCGCTACTCCTATCCAGTTGATGTAGGGATGCTGATAGTCTGGGCCTAATACCACACAGACCTCGCAGCCAAACCTAACATCTAAGACCTGAGGTCCCAACCAGGACGCCTGCCGGGTATGGGGCACCCATCAGTCCGGCGCACTCCTCAACCAGGACGCCTGCCGGGTATGAGGCCCCCGCAGCCACCTGCCACCAATCCATCTTCAGTGATGTACTGCTGCATCTACCTTGCCCGGTCTAGCTGCCGTCGACGTCACCACGACGCCAGACAACGCCACCATCCTGCGCTCGTCCATCATCACACGCTCACCAGCGAGACCCCGCTGCTCCATGCCGCCGAGACCCGCCGTCGTCGACGCGAGAGAAGGCACGCCACACCACCTCACGCCTCTTCCATCCGGCGCCGCTCCACAAACGATGCCCCCAATAGGGAACACGACACCGCAGCGCCGCCATCGTCCGATCCAGTGATCTTAGGATTTCTCCCGGAGCGGCACGAGCAAGTTGACGATAGTTGCTTGACGATGCCTTCATCAAGGTAACGACGTAGACGCCGCCATCGCCCGCCATGACCGGAGTCGGCCCGGTTTTCACCGGCGACTATGTCTCCCCAACTCGCCGCCGGTGCTAATAGTGGGATCCAAGATCCGTCACTACCAGCCTGGCCAACCGCCTTCGGTGGAGAAGGCAGCCACCACCACCATGCCCGGGCCAAGAGACCCGGACGTCCTCGTGCCGCGAAGATTACCCATGGGGGATCTCCTCTTGCTGTTGTCGAGACGAGGCGCAGCCGCAGTGGATCTCGATCTAAACCCCTCGGGTCCAGATCAGATCTCATCGCAGCCAAACTCTCATCCGCCAAACGGCCGCCGGAGATCTCCTGGCCACCGCCAACCCGCTGCGCACTGCCGTTGGAGGAGGAGGGAGATGGATGCCGCTACCCCCACGCGTTACCGCCGGCCGAGGACTGCGCCGCCACCGCCGCCTCACCACAGGGGCTTCGCCCCGCGGCGTCCTCAGCGACGGCGGCGGTAGTGGGAGGCGATGGAGGGGGAGGGCTGAGGGCGGTGTGGACGGGGACTCCCCGGGGGCGGCGCGGCGCCGCCGCCTCGGGGGAGAGAAGTCGGGGGGCTCGATGAATGTTTTTACTAGTTTCCTACGTACTACTCTACATTACATGAAAGCTAGTTATTGTGGATTTTTTGAAGATTAGTAATTAAAGGACGGGAAACCAAAGGCACTGGCTATTTTCTGATGGTATTTCGAGTTTTATTCAGGGGAGTACTAATCTGCTTGTGCTGTAAGTAGGAGTTGTTGAATGGAAACAGTAGGTGTGTAGGTTGTCGATTTGTCGGTCGGCGTACAAAATCTTCGGAAGTAAACCAAATACATGCCACATATTCACTGTACAAAATTTGTTGGTTTCATACTGCTGTCCTTGACAGAATTTGCAGAGCATTTTGTACCTGCTTCTAGGTTTTTGTTTTCTCTCTCTCTTGTATCAGTATAAGATAAAATACTGAAAACGTTGCAAGGTCGGTAAAATGTATATTTCGCTTTACAAGAAAAATGCAACTATCCTCGCAGAGGAAAGAAAGAATTTTAGCTCCCCAAAATTGGAATCGCACTGGTATGGGGCAAGGGCCTCGAGCACACGTACGATTCCATCAGAACTCAACAAAGGAATAAGATCCAGTTAATTAATATTCATCGCACGACAGTGGGGGTCGAACGTACCACACATTTGTGAATCCTATGGCATAAACTCCTGCCCTTGCCAGATACTATGAGACAAGCCATTGCTAAAGACATATCGGTCTCTTATCACCTTGAAAATTTGATCAAAGTTACCACCGGGAACGAGCGAAGTTCCTATATACCTTGGTAATTGCCGCAGTGTGGTATGTGTGGTGGTAACGAATCAAATTGTAAAGGGAGAATTGATACAAACTCCCGGTAGAACAACTCTTGCTATTAGGGCGTTAGCTACAAACTACGTTAGAGTTGCATCTCCTAAAGTTATTGAACGAGAAAATTATCATTTTCGGAAAAGACCTAGCAGGGGAGCTATAAAAATTAATGTGGACGCAGGCTTCTTCAACAGTCTCTTAACGGTGCTATAGGGGCTGTTGCAGGTGATGATCACAGTCATTTTATTGCAGATGCAACAATATAGGTGTTACTGTATGTGAGTAGTGCTGATTCAGCGGAGATCTTGGTCATCAAGCATGGTCGTTATTTAGCAGTGAGGATCGGATGCAACGTTGCTCATATTGAGTCCGACTATAGTTTTGCAGTGGAGACTATGCAAAATCAGGAACATATATTTATCACGGCGAGGAGGTCGTAACGATCGCATAATGCAATCAGTTGGTTTGTGATTTTACGAAGGTCTCTTTCTCTCATTGCTTTCGTGAAGCAAACTTAGTAGCTGGTCGCTTAGCTGGCCACTCACTAGATGAGTTAATTACATAAAACCATCACATTTGGGGCTTCTTCTGCGAAAAACCATCTGGTCCCTAATCATTTGCAAAAAGCACCGCGCATTCGGTAAACTTTTTGCAAAAAACACTGATCGCTCGATTTGCAGCCTCTGAGGGCGTTTCCGACAGGTGGGACCCAAAACAGGTGATGTGGCGTAACGGCGAGGCGGACGGCGCCGTTACTCACTACCTGGTCAAACCGACGCGGTCGGCTCGCCCGACCGCACCAGCTCTCTCACTCTCTCGCCCGCCCTCTCTCTCCGTCCTTCGTGCTCCCACTCATGGCGACGACCAAATCCCGCGACGGAGGTGCTGCTGATGCTAGGTGCGGCGCTGATGGAGATCCGCCGGAGTTATGTGGTAGCTCAAATCCATCTCAGCCGCGGCTTCCTCCCCAACTGCCGGCGGCAAACACATCAGTTGAATCCGCGGCGGCGGCTGCGTTCGCCCGAGCTGTGAAGGAAGATCCGACGGGCAGCCAAAACTGGGCATCCGCGTTCGGCGGCGTCTGGAAAGTAATGCATCCGCGTTCTCCCTTTTTTCCCCGATTGGGTTTGTAGTTTAGGTTTCTAGGGTTAGGGTTGTAGGGTTAGGGTTCTAGGGCTGGTGTTCGTCCGGTTCGGTTCTAGGGTTAGTGTTCTAGGGCTGGTGTTCCTGCATTAGGGTTCTAGGGCTGGTGTTCCTGCGTTAGGGTTCTAGGGTTAACTGAAACTTTACATATGTTAACTGAAATTTTATCTAAATATTTAAATGAAAATTTGTCTGAATATTTAGTTAATTGAAGTGTTAAGTTTACTGTTTTAGTTGAATTAGTAACTGAACATTTGTTAATTGAACATTTTACTGAAGTGTTAACTTGTCTGTTAATTGAACATTTGTCTAAATATTCAGCAAACTGAAGTGTTAACTTTACAGAAGATTTAAGTTGAACTAGTAACTGAACATTTAACTTAACTTTTAACTGCATTTATAAATAATCTGTTAACTGAACTTTGAATATAACATTTAAAGTAGCTTTGTACTGAATAGTTTATTGTAATTTTGTTTGTAGTTTGGATGATGAAGTCTGGGAAGTTAGATTTCATTTCTTTGACAGAGATAACTTGGAAAGAAATATAAGCCTGTCAGACATAACTTTCTGGAATCTAGTTGCACTTGTAGAGGTAGAAGGCTATTCTTGTAGAGATTATATGTATTATGTCAGAGATCCAGGTGTTGGGGTGTCAGGAATGGTAGAGTTAACAGATGATGACAAGGTGGAGGAGATGCTGGATGAGCTAGCTAGTAAAGGAAAAACTGTGGTTAATATTACAGTAATGAGAAGTGATGCTCCAACACCAGCTGATTTGAACAGAGGCACTGTGTATGAAGACCAGGTTCCTTTGTCTGAAATAGGTGTGCCACTTGTGTATGAGATAGATACATCTGGAGTTCTTTTCCCTAGTCCAGTGAAGCCACAGCCAGAGCCAGTCCAGGTCATGCACACACATGATAGCATTGAACCAGAATTTGTAGTGGACAATGGTGAGGAGAGGCATGAGTATTTCATGGACATTGATTAGGAGCAAGAGCAAATAGAGCAACAGATGGAGGAGAATAGGAATAAAGAGATTGAGAAGTTCAGGAGCAATAAGAAAAGAAAAGAGAAATACAGAGCAGCTAAAAGGAAACTTCCAGGGTTGCTTGTTGAAGATTGTACTGACAGTGATACTGATAGTGAGATTCTAGCAGATGAGGACATAATTGCTAGGCTAGAGGCAATGAAGAGGCATAGAGATGATCCACTCAACCACTTTGAAGGTGACACTGATGTTGAAGAGCTATATGAACCAGATGAGGAGGAGGGAGTTGATGAAGCAGCAGAGCAGGAGGCAGCAGTGAATAGCAGCATATGAGGAAGCACTACAGGAGGATGCAGCACAGGAGGCAGTCAGAGAAAGGGGCCAACAACCAGATCTCATGCAAGTTTAGATCAAATTATAGAAGAGGATTGGTACCCTTCCTCTGATGAGGAGAGCAACCCAGATGACTTAAGACAGGAAGACAATGATGGGCTCAGCCACCAGCTTTTAAGATTCCAGGTGGTAGGAAGAGTAGGGCCAAGAAGAAGAAACCAAGGGTTTGGTATGATGAGAAGAGAGAGAACCCACAGGAGCAATTTGTGAAGAAACTATGTTTCCTAGATATGAGCCAATTCAGGAGGGCACTTCTAACATTCCACATCTCACAGAACAGAAACTATTCCTTTCATAGGAACTGTTCTGATAGGGTTATTGCAGTTTGCAGTAGTGAAGAATGTCCTTTTTTCATTGCAGCCTCTCAGATAGCACATGAGAAGACATTTTGCATAAAGAAAATGAACTTGTACCACAATTGTGTTGCGGTAGGAGAGAGCACCAAAGTAACTGCCAAGTGGTTGGCACATGAGTGTGAGCAACAGTTGAGGGCAGACATTAACACACCAGTCCAATCCATAATTGACCCAACTTAGTACTTAAGATTCATAGTTCAAGGACATAACACATACTTAGTACTTAACATGTCATCACAAAACTTAGGTCACACCTTACAAGCCATAGTTCAACGAAATATAGTACTTAAGATTCATAGGGAACCCATTATAGTCCATAGGGTACTTAAGATAATGACCAACATGGTCAGATCCTCTAATTATTCTTCATCACAAATCCCCCTTATCTCCTTGAGCTTTCTCTTGTTGGTTTCACCTGCTTTCTTCAGGCCTACAATGCAGCACTTGATACGTCTCCGTCGTATCTATAATTTTTGATTGTTTCATGCCAATATTATACAACTTTCACATATTTTTGGCAACTTTTTATATGATTTATTGGACTAACCTATTGATCCAGTGCCGAGTGCCAGTTCCTGTTTGTTGCATGTTTTTTGTTTCACAGAAAATCCATATCAAACGAAGTCCAAACACGATAAAAATTTACGAAGAATTATTTTAGAATATATGTGATTTTTGGGAGGTGGAAACAACACAAACGGGGGCCAACAGCCCCCAAGATACACCAGGGCGTGCCAGGGGGTGCCAGGCGCGCCCAGGTGTCTTATGCCCTCCTCGTAAGGCGGTTGGGGCCCTTCTTCTGGCGCACGAAAGATAATTTATGGAAAAAAATTGTGTTAAAATCTCAGCGCAATCGGAGTTACAGATCTCCGGGAATATAAGAAACGGTGAAGGGCCAGATCTGGGGAACGCGAAACAGAAGAGAACAGAGAGGGTGATCCAATCTCGGAGGGGCTCCCGCCCCTCCGCCGCCATGGAGACCATGGACCAGAGGGGGAACTCTCCTCCCATCTAGGGGGGAGGCCAAGGAAGAAGAAGAAGAAGGAGGGGGGCTCTCTCCCCCTCTCTCCCGGTGGCGCCGGAGTGCCGCCGGGGCAAGGATCGTGACGGCGATCTACATCAACAATCTTGCTACTGTCAACACCAACTCTCTCCCCCTCTATGCAGCGGTGTAACACCTCTCTTCCCCGCTGTAATCTCTACTTAAACATGGTGCTCAACTCCATATATTATTTTCCAATGATATTTGGCTATCCTATGATGTTTGAGTAGATCCGTTTTGTCCTATGGGTTAATCGTGATCTTGGTTGGTATGATTGTATATTTTATTTATGGTGTTGTCCTACGGTGCCCTCCATCTCACGCAAATGTGAGGGATCCCCGCTATTGGGTGTTGCAATATGTTCATGGTTTTCTTATTATCGGTGTTGCGGGGGTGACAGCAGCCTAAACGCGGATAAGTGGGTTATGGCGTATGGGAGTAAAGAGGACTTGATACTTAATGCTATGGTTGGGTTTCACGACCTTAATGATCTTTAGTAGTTGCGGATGCTTGCTAGGGGTCCAATCATAAGTGCATATGATCCAAGTAGAGAAAGTGTGTTAGCTCATGCCTCTCCCTCATGTAAAATTGTAAGAATGATTACCGGTACTTGTTATCGATTGCCTAGGGACAAATGACTCTCTTATTGACAAAAGCCTTCTACTTTTATTATCTTGCAATTTATTCATAGTTTTATTCTCGCAAAGTACTCATAGTTTTATTCTTGCAAAATAGTTTCATACTTGTTTTAGGTAAAGCAAACGTCAAGTGTGCATAGAGTTGTATCGGTGGTCGATAGAACTTGAGGGAATATTTGTTCCGCCTTTAGCTCCTCGTTCGGTTCGACACTCTTATTTATCGAAGAAGGCTACAAACGATCCACTATACTTGTGGGTTATCAAGACCTTTTTCTGGCGCCATTGTCGGGGAGCAATAGCGTGGGGTGAATATTCTTGTGTGTGCTTGTTTGCTTTATCACTAAGTAGTTTTTATTTCCTGTTCTAAGTTGTTCTCTATCTTTAGTTATAGATATGGAACACGAAATACCAAAAAAATTAGTTGTACTTGCCACTCATGGAGATGGGGAACCTCCTAAAACCCTCGATGCTCGTTATGTGAAAAATATTATGCAATACTTTGGTAATCCTGAGAAAAACCATTCAACTTGATAATGGGAGACACGTTGGATCAACGTGAATACTTTAGGGATTATCGCTTGACACAAAAGGGGAAATTATTATGGGATCAAATTCATATGTTGAAATGGTATGCTTGGAATCTATGCTCTAGATATGATTATACTTGTTGCTCTAGGATGAATGCTCCACACCTTCCCTTTTCATGCAAATTTAATGACAATGAAACCTTAACTTCTTATGCTAATGGTAGATATGATTACTATGATGTGGAACGAATAGAAGAATTTGTTGCTTTTAAGGGTGCTTATGAAATTGAACCTTTGTTTGAAAAGTTTGAAGATTTTGATGATTCAGTTTATAGACCTGAAAATTTTGCTATCCTTAAATATTGCTATGACAATTATAAATTCAATTACGATATTAATGTATTTATTGAGAAAGTCTCCGCTGTCCAAGAAGAGACTAATATTTTGCAGGAGTCTATGGAAGAAGAAATTGATGAAACTGTGAGCTCATTAGATGAAAAAGATGATGAGGAGAGCGAAGAACAAGCGGATGAAGAGCGGATTGATCACCCATGCCTACCTTCTAATGAGAGTAACTCTTCAACTCATACATTGTTTAATTTCCCTTCATTCTTGCCGAAGGATGA
This sequence comes from Thinopyrum elongatum, assembly GCA_011799875.1. Taxonomy (NCBI): domain Eukaryota; kingdom Viridiplantae; phylum Streptophyta; class Magnoliopsida; order Poales; family Poaceae; genus Thinopyrum; species Thinopyrum elongatum. The sequence goes on along the minus strand of CM022303.1, from coordinate 121,216,723 downwards.
ATGCTATGATAATTGCTATGATCCTGTTGATTCATTTGAAATATCCCTTTTTGAAGAACTTGATGCTTGCTATGCTTGTGGCCAAGATGCCAATATGAATTATGCTTATGGAGATGAACTTGCTATAGTTCCTTATGTTAAGAATGAAATTGTTGCTATTGCACCCACGCATGATAGTCCTATTATCTTTTTGAATTCTCCAAATTACACTATATCGGAGAAGTTTGCTCTTATTAAGGATTACATTGATGGGTTGCGTTCTACCACTACACATGATGATTTTGATGAATATAATATGCATGTGCTTGCTGCTCCTACTTGCAATTATTATGAGAGAGGAACTATATCTCCACCTCTCTATATTTTCAACACGATAAAATTGCAAGAAACTGCTTATGCTATGTATTGGCCTTTACTTGATGTGCATGAATTATTCTTGTATGACATGCCGATGCATAGGAAGAGAGTTCTACTTCGTCATTGCATGATATATGTCGCTTTGTGCTCACTATTACATGCTAAATCATTGTTAATTAAAATTGGCTTTGATATACCTTGGGATCCGGGTGGATCCATTGCTTGAGCACATTATGCCTAGCTTAATAGCTTTAAAGAAAGCGCTGCCAGGGAGACAACCCGGAAGTTTTATAGAGTCATTTATTTCTGTTGAGTGCTTTTATAAAGTTTAAAAACAAAAAAAATATAGAGGGGAACTTAAAACTTCACTAAAAGAGAAGCGATTGAAAGGTGATGCATTGGAGAAGTGAGGGTCGATTTTGAACACTTGTGTTCATGCTCATGGAAACAATGTAGAACTTTTCATGAAGATTCTCACAAAAATAATTATCCCCTTGTACAAATTCATTGTATTATAAAAATAATGTGCCAAGATTTGCCTTTAGGATGATTAGATTGCTTGTTGGTATGTGCGGTGCAAAAACAGAAACTTTGACTGTAGTGCGTGATTTTACATATTTTTACTGAAATGTCAAAAGCTTCTGACACTTTTTGCACAGTCTTGCTATACAAATTTTTTATTTTTTCCTAATTTTTCAGAATTTTTAGAGTTACAGAAGTATGGTGAATGTTCAAATTGCTACAGACTGTCCTGTTTAAGACAGATTCTATTTTTGATGCATTGTTTTGCTTGTTTTGATGAAACTATCGATTTTTATTGGTGGTATAAGCCATGGAAAAGTTATATTACAGTAGCTACAATTCAAAAACAAAATATGAATTGGTTTGCAATAGTACTTAGAATAGTGATTTGCATTATTATACTAACGGATCTTACCGAGGTTTCTGTTGAGTTTTGTGTGGATGAAGTGATCAAAGATCGAGGAGGTCTCGATATGAGGAGAAGGAGGAGAGGCAAGAGCTCAAGCTTGGGGATGCCCAAGGCACCCCAAGTAAATATTCAAGGAGACTCAAGCGTCTAAGCTTGGGGATGCCCCGGAAGGCATCCCATCTTTCTTCAACAAGTATCGGTATGTTTTCGTCTTCGTTTCGTTCATGTGATATGTGTGAATCTTGAAGCGTCTTTTGTGTTTAGTCTTCATTTTTTTCTTTTATGCACCATGATGGTATGAGATAGTCCCTGGTTGATTTATAGAATACTCATTGCACTTCACTTATATCTTTTGAGTATGGCTTTATAGAATGCTTCATGTGCTTCACTTATATCATTTGAAATTTGGATTGCCTGTTTCTCTTCACATAGAAAACCGTTATTTGTAGAATGCTCTTTTGCTTCACTTATATTTATTAGAGTGTGGTCTTTTGTAGAAAGAATTAAACTCTCTTGCTTCACTTATATCTATTTAGAGAGTCAACAGGAATTGGTCAATTGCATGGTTAGTCATAAAATCCTACATAAAACTTGTGGATCACTGAATATGATATGTTTGATTCCTTGCAATAGTTTTGCGATATAGAGATGGTAATATGTTGGAGGTACTAGTAAATGGTTGTGGTTAGTAGGAATATTGGTGTTAAGGTTGGTGATTCCCGAAGCATGCATGTATAGTCTCTCGTTATGCTATGAAGTTGGAGCATGATTTATCATTGATTGTCTTCCTTATGAGTGGCGGTCGGGGATGAGCGATGGTCTTTTCCTACCAATCTATCCCCCTAGGGGCATGCGTAGTAGTACTTTGCTTCGAGGGCTAATAAACTTTTGCAATAAGTATATGAGTTCTTTATGACTAATGTGAGTCCATGGATTATACGCACTCTTACCTTTCCGCAATTTGCTAGCCTCTACAGTACCGTGCATTGCCCTTTCTCACCTCGAGAGTCGGTGCAAACTTCGTCGGTGCATCCAAACCCCGTAATATGATACGCTCTATCACACATAAGCCTTATTATATCTTCCTCAAAATAGCCACAAAGATATATTGCCATGCAACTTCCACCGCTTCCATTTTGATGACTTGAGCATTCATTGTCATATTGCTTTGCATGATCATATAGCTGACATAGCAGTTGTGGCTCAGCCACCGTTCATTATTTTTTTATACATGTTACGCTAGATCATTGCACATCCTGGTACACTGACAGAGGCATTCATATAGAGTCATACTTTGTTATAGGTATCGAGTTGTAATTTTTATTTCTTTTGAGTTATAAGTAAATAGAAGTGTGATGATCATCAATTTTCATTATTAGAGCATTGCCCCAGTGAGGAAAGGATGATGGAGACTATGATTCCCCCACAAGTCGGGATGAGACTCCGGACATTGAGAGAAAAAAAGAAAAAAAAGAAAAAAAAGAAAAAAAGAAAAAGAAAAAGAAAAAGAGAGAAGGGGCATGCTAGTTCCACACTTGTGCTTCAAAGTAGCACCATATTTTTCATATGAAGAGTCTCCTATGTTGTCACTTTCATATACTAGTGGAAATTTTATTATAGGATTAGATGCACACCCACTTAGTTTTCATATTGAGCTTTCATACACTTATAGCTCTTAGTGCATTCGTTGCATGGCAATCCCTACTCCTCACGTTGATATCAATTGATGGGCATCTTCATAGCCCGTTAGTTAGCCGCATCGATGTGAGACTTTCTTACTTTTTTGTCTTCTCTATATTTACCCCTATCATTATACTCTATTCCACCCATAGTGCTATATCCATGGCTTGCGCTCATGTATTGCGTGAGGGTTGAAAAAGTTGAAGCACGTTAAAAAGTATGAACCAATTGCTCGGCTTGTCATCGGGGTTGTGCATGATAAATACTTTGTGTTAATAAGATAGAGCATGACAAGATTATATGATTTTGTAGGGATAGTTTTCTTTAGCGTCGATATTCTGAAAGACACGATTGTTTGTTGGGATGCCTGAGTATTGATGTCTTTATGTCAAATTATAGACTATTGCTTGGAATCACTTATGTCTTAATATTCATGCCATGATTAGATATATGATCAAGTTTATGCTAGTTAGCATTCCACATCAAATTTTTTTATTATTATTTACCTACTCGAGGACGAGCAGAAATTAAGCTTGGGGATGCTGATACGTCTCCTTCGTATCTATAATTTTTTATTGTTTCATGCCAATATTATACAACTTTCACATATTTTTGGCAACTTTTTATATGATATTTGGCTATCCTATGATGTTTGAGTAGATCCGTTTTGTCCTATGGGTTAATCATGATCTTGGTTGGTATGATTGTATATTTTATTTATGGTGCTGTCCTACGGTGCCCTCCGTCTCGCGCAAACATGAGGGATCCCCGCTGTAGGGTGTTGCAATATGTTCATGGTTTGCTTATTGTCGGTGTTGCGGGGTGACAGCAGTCTAAACGCGGATAAGTGGGTTATGGCGTATAGGAGTAAAGAGGACTTGATACTTAATGCTATGGTTGGGTTTCACGACCTTAATGATCTTTAGTAGTTGCGGATGCTTGTTAGGGGTCCAATCATAGGTGCATATGATCCAAGTAGAGAAAGTATGTTAGCTCATGCCTCTCCCTCATGTAAAATTGCAAGAATGATTACCGGTACTTGTTATCGATTGCCTAGGGACAAATGACTCTCTTATTGACAAAAGCCTTCTACTTTTATTATCTTGCAATTTATTCATAGTTTTATTCTCGCAAAGTACTCATAGTTTTATTCTTGCAAAATAGTTTCATACTTGTTTTAGGTAAAGCAAACGTCAAGTGTGCGTAGAGTTGTATCGGTGGTCGATAGAACTTGAGGGAATATTTGTTCCGCCTTTAGCTCCTCGTTGGGTTCGACACTCTTATTTATCGAAGAAGGCTACAAACGATCCCCTATACTTGTGGGTTATCAGCACTCAAGGGTCTTATTATCACTGACCAACTTCTGATTATCTTTCATCAGCTCAGCAATGATGCAATCCAGGTCACTCTTCTCAATGCACAACTTCTCCTTCTCTTTCTTCAAGTCAGCAAAGGAAAACTTCAAAGTCCTATTATCAGAGCTCATCTTTTCCTTCTCTTTAAGATGATTGAACTTCAAATTCCTAATGGCATTCCCTTGAGCAACATGAATGAACTTCAACTGGTCAACAACACCCTTCAATTTAGTTATCTCAGCATCCTTTACTACCAGTTGTTCATTCAGATCTCCTCCATTGCTCTTATCCACATGGATACTATTGTTCTCCTCACCAATGTTGAAATGTGGCTCTGGAAGGTTATCCTGGCAATCCAGCAGGTTGTTCACATCTTCAACAAGTTTCTCATAAGTTTCCTGCAACTATTTTTTCTGTTCTGTCAGATTGTGGACAGTAGATGAATGTTCCAGGCAGGCCACCCTATTGCAATGTTGGCTATTCTCATACATAATCCAGAGTTTGTGAAGAGCATTCTGCAGATGATCTGGCCATTCCTCATCTAGCCATTCCACTACTCCACAATTACCATCTCCCTGCAGTTAAATTGAAGATTCAGATAAATATTCAGTTCTTCTAAAACATAAAGATTCAGGTAAATATTCAGTTTAATTGAATATCCAGTTCAGTTAAGAGTTAGTTAACAGTTAACTTAAGGATTCAGATAACAGTTAACTTAAATATTCAGATAACAGTTAACTTAAAGATTCAGTTAACACTTGACTTAAGGATTCAGTTAACACTTGACTTCAAAATTCAGTTAACAATTACTTAATGTAACTAAACATTCAGTTAAATATTGGGTTCAGTTCTGTTGATACTTAGGTTAAACTAGTGTAGGGTTATATCAAAAGTTTAGTTAACAGTCAAACTAGAACATGAACAATGAACAGTGAGTATGAACATTGAACAGTGCCTAGTTAACCCTAGCACAAATTCTAAATACTGGAAAGGAGAGCTACAACTGAAAAAACAGAACTAATTTGCAAACTTACTACAATGCCACAAGCAATGAACCTCCTCCCAGTGCTAATCCCTTCGAATGCAACATACTTCTTCCCTGGTTTGCCATGCTCGCACATCACCTTATCATCCTCACCAGAGTGGTACGGGTCATCTATGGTAGCTGGGATCTGGTCAAAACCGAAAGAACGAGTTCAAATCGACCAAAAGTAGCACAAACCCTAAATCCCAAATGCCAGAATCGAAACAGTAAATCTACCAGAACCGAACGAACTGACCTTCACAGGGGAGCCGCTGGAGGAGATGTACTGCGCCGCCGCCGACTCGCTGCTATCGCCGTCGTTCCACGACACCATGGCCACCGGGTGCTGGCGAGCAGAGCAGAGAGGAGAGAAGATCTCGCGGTCGCCAGAGAGAAGAGAGAGTGCGGGGTCGAGCTGGTCTGCCTGTCCGACGCCAGCCGACCTCGTCGGTTTGACCAAGTAGTGAGTAACGGCGCCGTCCGCCTCGCCATTACGCCACGTCACCTGTTTTGGGTCCCACCTGTCGGAAATGCCCTCAGAGGCTGCAAATCGAGCCATCAGTGCTTTTTGCAAAAAGTTACCGAATGCGCGGTGCTTTTTGCAAATGATTAGGGACCAGGTGATTTTCTCCAGAAGAAGCTCCAAATGTGGTGGTTTTATGCAATTAACTCCTCACTAGATCCTCTGATTTTTGGCAAAGTTCTATCCCCGATTTTATTTCCCAACCTCTTGTAAATGACATGTCTATCATTCGAGAAATAGTCTTATATTGATCTAAAAAAATAAACTCCTGCCCTTGCCCTACTTGTCGTATAGCTAGTTGCATGCCTCCCGCGCGCGCCGTCATCCTTCCAAGATTTAGAGCCCGCGCGCAGATCAACTCAGATCGAGCAATCACGTCTTAGCCATGACAGAGACCTCGCCCCTCCATAGGGTAATCAACGCCGGCCGGTGGGACGCCGAGCGCCTCCTCGGCCGCCTCATAATCGTCGTCCACGCCGCCTTCCTCGACACCGGCTTCGTGTCCCACCCACACGCCGTCTCCCCGAAGTCCGGCCGGGTTCCGAGGCGGGTGGGCGCGACGGCCTCTACGCTCTCCCTCCGGTACGCCGCGCCGGGCCTGCGGGACGTGGTCGTGCTGAGGATGAGCGCGCACGGGATGCGCGTCCTCTTCTACGTGCGCATCAGATCCGACCAAGGCCGAGGGCCAGGCATGCACGGGGTGTGCGTGAACGCGCGCGCCGCGGCGCCGCTCCTGTCCGGCGGCCTGGACGGGAGGTCACCGAGAAGCTGTGCCGGGGTGCCCTCGTCGTCCTGTGGCGTGAGAATGCCTTCGTGCTGCTTCCCGGCGACATCATGCTGGAAATCCTGGCGAGGCTTGATGACGGTCTGGACCTCTTGAGGGTGGCGAGCACCTGCACCGAGCTGAGGCGCCTCGTCGTCGACCACGACCGCGAGCTCTGGAAGCACAGGCTGTCCTCGGCGTGTGGGGATGACTCGATGAGTTGGATGGAGAGGTGGCGCTGCTGCTGCAAACATACACGGTCTGCGAAAGGAATTGGTTTGTCCAGTATGAAGAGGATTATCGTAAATATTTGGAGGGGCTAGATCAGTCAATAATCACTCGGTTGTAGTACGTACCTACGCACTTCACATTTGTAGTCCTGCCTTGTCTACAGTGTTCTCTGCCCCTGCTTGTTCTTTCTCTTTGAGATAGCTAACTGCAAGAGGCCATGTGGTCGTGGGTTTTCCTTTTGCTTGTTGTTACCCAACTCAATTTGGGGATGGAGATTCCAGAAAACGCCGTCGGCTATAGTCTAATTTTATGCAAGATCGTAGATGAAAAAGAAAATTCCCATAGCCCCACTAGTGCATTTCCTTGTGAATTGGCACACACTTAAATTTAGATGCTCCTATGAACCAAATCAGATTTCAAAGAATTTTTGAAGAATCCTGTGCTTTTTCTGATTCCTATGAATCAAGCATCCAACTCCACAAAACATACAACCTTACCTTATTCTTGTGATTTCCTTATTCCCGCGTTAACGAAATCCCTCGAATCAAAGAAGGCCTTAAATGGTGGACGCACGAGGACGAGCTCGAAACTTATCCGGGATTCCCTCCCATTTAGATCAACTCTAGCCGATTCCCTAAAACCGGTTAGAGGAGTAAACATCCAGTTTTAGTCCTCTAACCAGGACCTAGCTGAACCCGTATAAGCTATAGGTGAGTATAAATTTTACTCCAGCGCTTATCCGGCGAGTAAAAATACTCCACCGCTTGGTCTCGGAGTAAAACTCCCCACACCTCCTCTGCCTCTTCTTGTCCTCAATCCCCACCGCCGGCGAATCCCCCACCGTTCTTGCACCCTCACCGCTGCCATCATGGCCGGATCCCGTGGCCATCGGTCCCCGCCGCCCATCCGCAGCGCAGATCCGCGCTGCCACGAGCGCAGCGCGGGCGCGTCCTCATCACGCCGCCGCCGCGACGCGCTTCCCCTACCTCCCCGCACCTCCACCTCCACAGAGGAAGTACCGCGGTGTTCGACAGCGGACATGGGGGACGTGGGTGGCCGAAATCACTGATCGGGACACCCACAGGAAGCTTTGGTTTGGGATGTTTCACACCGCTGAGCTTGCCGCCCGCGAGTCTTTGGTCGGTCCGACTGCACGGTGTCGATGCCCGCCTGAACTTTGCGTGACGCGAGATGTCTCTAGTCGATCCGCCGCCGCCGGGGGTGGTGAGTGCGGCGGCGACGACAACTTGGGAGGACCAAGAGGCCACCAACGGGTCGTACATGGCCGACCTCCGCTGCCAGTACCCTGAGCTAGTGGAAGCGGAGCACAAGCTATACGCGGAGCGAGCGGCCGGCGGGGCGAACAACATCGTCCTCTCAAGCAACGAGGAGGACTACTGTGATGGCAACGACAATGGCAGAGGAGCCGGAAACGACGATGGTAGAGGAGGCGGCAACAACGACGGCTTCGACATCTAAGAGTGGCGAAGAACCTTCCCCGATTGCGATGACGACGGCATAAGGCTTGACCCCATGGGAGGTGGCATCTCTAGGGTGGATTGGCTGTCTCTCGCAAAGTCGGATAGATTTAAGTTTTAGTTTATGTTTAAATTCAAGTTTTAGTATCGGTTTAAACTAGACTATGTTTCGGCGGATGGTAATGTAAATTACGTGTCGAATTTCGGTTCAGAAGTTTGTTTAAATCGAATCTATGTTTATCTTATCCAAATTTGATTTTTACTCCACTAAATTTAGGGGATGCTAGAACCGACCAAAACTTAGTAGAATAAACATACTCCACTAAGATTTACTCAGCTGGATACTCTATTTTTTAGGGATCACCTAGAGTTGCTCTTGCTTCACAAAACCAGCCGTGGGGAGAAGCAGGCTAGACCCTTCCCCAAGCTGCTTGAACAGTTCGCGCAGATCATTTTTCGACACGGAGCCAAAAGCTTAGATCATCAATGTTGCAGGTGTGGCATGCATGAATCTGATATTCATTTGTTCTTCTCTTGTCCCTTCATTGCTTGCATGGGTGCTTTGCTTCTTCGTTTAGGACTACGTGTTCAAGGGCTCATTCAGCAAGGAATACAGGAACTGCAAGGTGCAATTAATCATGATTTTTTTAGTGAAAGGAACCTCAATTAATCACATGATGATCAAACATCTACAGAACTGAGTACTCTGTAGCCATAACCTTCAATATTCTCTGTGGAAGGCATGAAATGGCCTTCTTTTCAACAGGAAACAATGTACTCCCTTGCAGGTTTTATATGCAATGGTTGTTCTTAATGCTGAGGAAGTACCACAACATTGGATAGAAGAATGAAGTTGAGATACAAGACAAATCAATGTAGCTAAAAGACTGCTATGATCTAGCCCGGGCTTTCGGTCTTTTCGGTTTGTTCGGTTCGGTCTTTTCGGTCTTCCAAGAATTCGGTCTTCCAGAATTGAAGACCAAAATAATTTCGGTCTTTTCGGTTCTTCACTATTCGGTCTTCGGTCTTTACTATTCGGTCTTCGGTTCCGACCAAACAGACCAAATTAAATTGCTACAACTCATATCCATGTTACCTCCTGTACCAGTACATTCATGTTACTTCCAGTATGGCTGTACCAATACATGTTTATATTTGACAGCAAGTAACAAAGTACCAATACATGTTTACATTTGACAGCAAGTAACAAAGTACCAAAACTTGTTTATATTTGACAGCAAGTAACAAGATTCATAGGACACGAAGTAAGAAGACTCATGATTCATGGTCCAGCAACAAGATGCATGCATAATCATTTATATTTGATAGAAAGTAAGGAGATAACAAGCAGCAGCAAACAAGCATGCAGCACCACCCCATAGTACTTGACATCAAACAAATCAAAAACTTTGGTGAAATGCATGTTGTAGTAGCTTGAATTGGTCGGTCACAATACTTGCACATTCCTTCCTTCACTAACCGCTAATTATCATCAAAAACTTTGGTGAAATGCTCCCAGACAGACTCGTCGCTTGCTTCTGCAGCAGCTACTTCTGCATCCGCCTCTGCCTCTATACTCATAAACGTATCATCTTTCTCATTCAATTCCTCATCATGTTCAGATTCTAGGATAGAAAACATGTACAAAAAAAGAAGACATTGGTCTGTCAAACAACATTGACATGAGCAAATCACAACATAAAGTGCATATAATCAAGTCCTCCAAATCTGTAAAACATTTCAGAAAATCTTCTTTTTCAGAGCTAAGAAATGACATTGCTCTGTTTGGTATCCTCTCTATACAGTAACCATTCCAAATCAACATAAAAAATGCATGGTACACTCTGCCATGAACATACAAACCAACAAAAAAACTATTAATCATTCCAACACCAACACCTACAACTACAAGCAAGCCACTACATCTACTTGAATTTGAAGATCACAAAACCTAAACATCACAGAACATGAACAATACATTGATGCACTTAAATGAACAGCAATTTGTACATCACTGATGCACTGATGCACTTAAATGAACAGCAATTTGTACATCACTGATGCACTGATGCACTTAAATGAACAGCAATCTGTACATCACTGATACACATAAGGAGAAGTAGCAGCTTGCTCACCTTCAGCTGCGACGTTGAGCACCAGAAGAGGACAGTAGACGGTGAGCCGACAACCAGCGCGGAAGAGGATGAGTGGTGCGGTGGTGGTGACGAACAGTAGCAGCCAACAGCTACACCGGCGGCGGATGGACGCGTCACGGGCCGTCGAGCGAGCAGGAGGGTCGGGGGTGGCGGCGCGCCGCACAGCCGCATGGGGCACGGAGGTTCGCGGCTTGGATGGTGGTCGACTGGTCGTCACCTGTCCCTGTCCGGGCCGTGGCTCGAGGTGCCGGTCTTCATCGGCCAGGGACGCGCAGGCGTGGCGCGCCTCGGTGCGGCGGTCGTCACGAAAAATCGGCCTCACAGGCTCACGGCTCGCGGGGCATCGGGCCACAGCGACGGCCGGTGGGTGGCGGCTAGGGTTCGTTCTGGGAAAGAAAAGAGGAGGTGAGTGAAGCGGCGGGTGGCGGCTAGGTTTCCTGTGTGTATCTGTGAGCTTGAGGTGAGGACGTGAATCCTATCCTGTGTATCTGGCTCGGGAGCTTGGGCTAGCCATATGGGCCTTAGTTAACAATTGTTTTGCACGGTTGGGCACTTCGGCTATTCAGTCTATACGGGCTGTTCGGTCCTCAATACATCATGACCAAAAAGACCATAATTAGTTCGGTCTTAGCATTCTGCAGACCATTTTTTATTCGGTCTTTTCGGTTTCGGTCTTTTCGGGTTCGGTCTTCGGTCTTCGGTTTTTATGCCCGGGGTGAGCTATGATCATCTCTTCTTTTGACAAATGAAGGATTACTAAAGGGCCTAACAATTTATACATCTGCTTTGTTCTGTTCTTTTTCAAGTTGAAAGAGTAAAGCGGTCCTTGGAGTTTTCATGCAGTGCCACAACGGTGACACCAAGCTTGCCTTCTTAGTAGGAGTTAATTGTTCATTGGTATCACAATTGGGACAGTCTCAACGGATTGGTACCACATTTCAAAAAAATTACAAGGCAATATCAAGTATGGGACGTGCGGCTACAAATCGAACTAAACTCCATATAAACACGTATTGACGGGGAAACTAACCGGTGGGGCCCGCCTGCCAGGGGCCGACGTGGCGTGTTCTTTCGCAAAAAAAAAACTTGCTTTATATGTAATCACGCAAATGCCCTTGTTTACGAAAAAAAAGGCTGACGTTTTTTTTCGTTTGCAAGCTTCCGCAAAAACAACCCGTGTCCCCGCCAGGATTTGAACCTGCGATGCACCATATGCGGACACGCGAGCTGACCACTACGCGCGAGCTTATATGGATTTATAATCTAAACTTTAGACACATCCGGGACTTTTTTGACTGTTTCGTTTTTTCTGTATGTGTTTTATTCAGATTTCTTTTATCTATTTTCAGATCTTGGGTATTCTTCAGGTTTTTATTTTTTAATTTTGCATATATTTTTATATAGGTTTTGTAATAAATGGTGTACGTTTTTTCAATATTGTGGACATATTTTTAATTTACACTGACTTTTTATTATGCGATATTTTTAAATGCACACTGACCATTATTGTATAATATACGTCAAATTTTTTTGTTATATAGACTGAACATTTTTTTAATATACAACGATCTTTTTAAATTATACGATGACCATTTTTTAAATATACGATGAAGTTTTTTAATATACATGGATTCTTTAATATATTATGCGATATTTTTCAAAATACACACTGAGCATTATTGTATAATATACGATGAAAATTTTTGTTATATACATTGTATATTTTTTTACTTTACAATGATCTTTTTTAATTATACGATCATGATTTTTAATATTATAGTTTTTAAATATATATTGACATTTTTTATATTATGCCTTATTTTTTGAAAATACACACTGAACATTATTGTAAAAATACACACCAAACATTATGTATAATATACAATAACAATTTTCTTATATACATTATCATTTTTTAAATATAACATGATCTTTTTAATTGTATGATAAACATTTTTTAAATATACAATGAAGTTTACGAATATATATTGAACTTCTTTTATTATGTGAAATTTTTGTAAGTATTCACTGAACATTATTGTATAATGTACACCAAACATTACTGTATAATATATGAGAACATTTTTTTTATATACAGCGAACATTTTTTAATATGCAATGATGTTTTAAATTGTATGATAAACATTTTTTAAATATACGATGAAGTTTATGAATTTATATTGAACTTCTTTTATATAATGCAATATTTTTGTAAATACACACTAAACATTATTGTATAAATACACACTGAACATTATTGTATAAATGTACACTGAACATTACTGTATAATATATGATGAACATTTTTGTTATATACATTGAACATTTTTTTAATATACAATGATCTGAAAAAATATCGCATAATAAAAAGTTCATTGTAAATTAAAAATATGTCAACAGTATTGAACAAACACACATCATTTATTACAAAACCAGTATAAAAAAGAAAAATGCAAAAATTAAAGAAAGGAAAACGCTAAGAATACCGAAGATCTAAAAAAAGATAAAAGATATCCGAAACAAAAAAACACATACGAAGAAACGGAACAGTTGAAAATGGCCACGACATGTCTAATGTGGGGTATAACAACACGAAAGCCTCTACTTGGAGACATGCATTTTTTCTAGCGCATTGGTCGCGCCCCAGACTTTATACTGACTTGTAAATTGTTTTTTAAGTGGTACCAATTCGTTGAGACTGTCCTAATTGTGGCACCGACGTGCAATTAACTCACTTAATAGAGGCAACTTCTATGGTGGCTACCAGCCCTCAGTATCCACAAGCAGGATCGACGCTCCATGGCCCAAAGCGAGAGGGCAGCCCGTCGACGTGCAATGCTATGATTTCCAGTGGTTTCCAAAGAAGATACGATTTCATGTTTAGTCAGTAATTTCAGTTGCTGCTCAGTGAGGTATGACTACTCTTATACTCTTGTTATTTTTTATCTTCTTTGCAAGAGAGTTTTCTCATCATTTTGTATCAAATTCGCCGAGGTTTGACTAGTCGTAAACTCTTGTTGTGGGGCCGTAGCCTGTTTTGGGAAGGAAACAAGTCGTGTGGGCCTGCGCAGGAGGCTCAGGAGCGTGGGCTGTGCCGAGAAAAATCGCCCACAGGCCCATGCTCGCAAGGCGAGGGCGTGTGGACCTCCCTTGAAATACTCCCCGCCTTGGCGCCCGAACGTAACCGTTACAACCAACAGCTTTGGCTTCGGCGTTTCTCCCCCCTGCCCGGAGCTCCAAGAAACCAAGAACCCATCATCCCCACCTCCACCGCGCAGCGCCCATCGCCGCTGCGTCCAGCGCCGCCGACAGATGGAGCAGTTCCAGGACGGCCACCACGTGCGGCTGCGGAGCCGCGAGCACGGCATGTACCTGCACGCCGACAAGGACGGCCGTGGCGTCTCCCTCCGCCGGCACCGGGCGTCGATGAACGCGGCGTGGGCGGTGCACTTGTTCCAAGGCGATGGCGATGCCCAGTACGTGCTCCTCCACAGCGCCGCCTACGGCAGCTACCTGACGGCCATGGACGCACCGGCGCCTCTAGGCCACTGCGGACGCCGCGTCGAGCAGCGCGACTACGAGGAACGGGAGGAGGAGGACGTCAGGTGGCAGCCCGTCAGGTTCGGGACCGGGGACTACATCCTGCTCCGCCACGCCAGCGGCCGCTTCCTCCGCGCCAACGGGAAGTACCTCCCCTGGAACAACGGCGCCAGCGTCGACGACTTCGACACCGTCAGCACGATGACGCACTGGGTCGTGGAGCGCATCCCCGCCAGGGAGGGCATGCCTGAGGTGAGCCCGCTTCTTGATTCTTCCCGAATTTGCGCGAATTTGGGAGCGATTCATGGTTCTGTTCTTGGCATCTTGCAAAATTTGCGTTTCTTGGGAGCAGTTCTTTGTTGTCATCTCTGTTTCTTGACGTCCTCCATCTCTGTTCGCAACTTCGCATTTCCGCTTTGCACCCTGACAACGAGACTCAACTGCAGCTCCCCCTCGCCGGAGGCCTCGACGTCCTGTTGCCGCGGCGGTGGATCGTGTACGCCTCGGCCGGCGCCGATGGGGCCCCCGCCTTCTGGGCTGCGTTGGGATTCAAGGGGAGGTCTGTGTTCCGCCTGAGGAGCGAGCTGGCCAGCGAGATAGGCATCAGCATGAACGACCTCGTCATGTGCGTCCAGGCGGGCACTAACGGGCGGCCTACCCCACTCGTCGTCAACCTACCCGGCGGCACGCGGACCCTTTACATCGTCGTCGTCATGGCCGGAGAGCCAGCCCCAGGTGAGAGGCCCTCTCCTACTCATCTCCATGTCCCCAGCTTTCTACTGGTCGATGCATCTTTGGTTTTGTTTTAATGGAGTGCTATTCAGCTTGTGTAATGAAACTGCTGCTACTCAACAATGGTTCAGTTAAGACTTGGGAGTCTGTCTGAACTGTTGTGTTTGATATAAGTAGAAGTAGTTGAATGCTAGAAAATGGTCCGAAGCTAATTAGTTGGTGGGAGAAAAAAATTTATAAACACATATTCACACTCATCCTTGATTTGGAAATTATTGGTTTTGAACTGTCCATGATTTGGATGAATCCAGTTCTTCAATTCAATCTATATATGCCCTACGAAACTTCAGAACTTGAAAACCCAAATCTGGTTCATTCATCGTAGTTTAGCTTTACAGAGAAGACACTGATTTCTAATTGATTTACCTAGCCTATTCTATTAATTGTTGTGAGTAAGATGTGAACAAAATTCAGGATGTATCTCACATCACTACATGAAATACATTGTTTTCAGGTTTTGTACATCAGCTGCATTCTTTAATTATCTAGTTATTGACTCCTTATAGCAAAATTATGAGATTTTTTTGAAGATGAGTAAACAGCAAGAAACACATATTTTTGGTCTTGAACTTGTTTTGCATGTTGGTGGATATTATTTTTGTGGATGGCCATGCTTGTGCTGTAAGTAGAAGTTAAATGGAAATAATGTTCAGATTTCTTCAGAGAAACACTGAATAAAACAGTTAACAGTAGCTTGTTGGGAGAAAATCATTACATAAGGCACACATTCACACTAAACCTTGGTACAGATAATTTAGTTTTCCCATTTTGTACTACTTGCCGCTAGTAGAAACTTTGACATGATATTTAAGTTATTAATCTTTTCCAGTGGTTGTATTACCTTTGACATGATGCCTGACTTCCTCACTTTCTGTTCTAATTCAGCCAACGTCGAGCTGCGGTACCCGGATGTCGGTGCAGAGTAGAAAAGGATAAGAGCAGGACTCCCTACCGTCGCCCTGTCACTGTCAGTCCACCTCTTCAGAAGTGTCGCTGCCTCGGACACGATGACATGAGAACTCAGAACTGCATTTTGCATTGAGATATAGGTTTGGGGAAACCCCAGCAGCTCTTGTGATTCTGCTAGCTGAAATTGATTCATTTTCCAAACAGGAGGAACCTGTCTGTTTCACCCTTGTGGGTCTGAACTTTAGAACCTCTGTGAACATTGGTTCGTAATGTTAGCTTCCTTATTCTAGCTGCTACTTCAGCGCTGCTGCCGAGTGCATTTCTTTTAGGTGTCACAGCAGTTAATTGAGCACTCCACTTTAACTGTGCCTTTTCAGGTTTCAGTCCATCAGCAGAAAATGAATTTTTATTTTGACAGAGTTCTGAACTTGCATTGTACATTTGGTTTAGGCTGTTGTAAAAAAATTGAATAACATGTGAACAAAATTGTATCCCACGACACCGTAAGAATACTAGTTTCTGCAAATTACACAGTTCTCAGGTTATAGTATCCCACAACACTATAATAGTCGTGGGTATTAACCATCAGGCGCTTTAGAGTCTCTCGCTACCCTCCCTGTACGCTGGACACTCAGGTGGATTCTCAGGTGGACGCCACGGCTAGACAAATCAACAAACACCTTACAGGCACAGCACGGCTAATTAAAGAACACAGAAAGGCCACCGATTTCCACCCCCTCGTTTCAATGGGGTTGCCTTCTTTTGCTTATTCAGTACCTCCTCTTCGAGTCCATACAGAGAAAATTACACATTTGGTCCTCGAATTTGCATCGGAACTTGAGAAATGCTTCAATATGGTCCTTGAATACACAAATACATTTTCGATAAAGGGAATATATTAATATCGCGAAGATACCAATTACACCCGGCCTCTGCAACAACGTAATACTCTAATGGCATTACGGATGCACACGGCCAAAAAAGAAAGAAGAAGAAGCTAAAAAAGAAAAGCCCCGCTACAGAATTCCAGTCCATGCAGCAACAGTACAACCACCACCAAAACAACACCTGAAGTCCAAGTTCTCCAAAAGTGACGCCTCAAAGAAGGAAAATATGCACAAGCGCCGTCGTCACCCGATCATAGATCTTGGCTTTTCACCTCGAAGATAGTCCCCGCTCTCAAAACAATGTCTTCAACAAGACCATTGCCAGGCACAACCAATTAAGGCCAGACCTTGGATTTTCACCCTGAGAGGTAAGACTTTGAACTGCACCTGTGCTGCCGCTCCCACTTACATACCGCTGCTACAAAATCCGAAACTCCAAGCAAGTTCCTCATCGCCACAAAGGCTCCAATCACCATTACTAGTCCTCCGATCTCGGCTTCCATGACATTCTCCGCCTCTGACTTCACCGTGGAACTAAACATTTCCCATGATGGCAACAGATAGCAGAGCTTCACACCGCTCCCTCCTTAACGGAGAACCAGTGGGCATGACCGAATCCCACCCGATCCAGCAATCTCCAGGCATAACACGCCCATGGGAGTTCGCCGGCGGAGCCTTCCGGAACCCGACACTCCGACAAATACATTACATCTAGAGAAGGAGGAAACGGGAATATCACCACCCGCAGGCATCAACCCCTCCCGCACATCACAAAACCGCCTATCGCCAGCCAATGGCATCATAGCACAAAGAAAGCATCTAATTTAGTTGGGGCCCACCATAAAGCTATGTCGAAAGAACGGACGTGCACACCGCTGACCTTACCCGAAACGACACAGGCAACACAGAGCACTTGCCATCAAACCAGGCTGGCACGGCCGGGCAGGCCCCACGACCAAAAAACACTGGCCAGACACGCCCACGATGACAACAAGCCGGGTTGGCAAAGACCCTCCAAGTTTGATGGAGTTTAGCGGGTGAAGGCGACCCACAGGCACCAGCCGACAAAGCCCGTGATGTCAACAGTCAGGGCAGGCCAGTCCCTCCGCGTCTTGCCAGACCAAGCCCCTGTGCGTCCGGCTAGGCAAGCCCCCCACGCGTCCGGAAAGGACCAATGGCCGAAAAAACAACGCGGCCATGCGCACAGCCCGACAACCCTGATAGGTTGGCCCCACACACCACCAACTGTTGGGGAACGCAGTAGTAAATCAAAAAAATTTCCTACGCATCACCAAGATCAATCTATGGAGAGACTAGCAACGAGAGAGAGAGGAGTGCATCTTCATACCCTTGAAGATCGCGATGCGGAAGCGTTGCAAGAACGCGGTTGGAGGAGTCGTACACGCAGCGATTCAGATCGCGGTCGATTCCGATCTAAGCACCGAACAACGGTGCCTCCGCGTTCAAGACACGTGCAGCCCGGTGACGTCTCCCGCGCCTTGATCCAGCAAGGAGGAGGGAGAGGTTGAGGAAGACAGCTCCAGCAGCACGACGGCGTGGTGGTGGAACTTTGCAGTTCTCCGGCAGGGCTTCGCCAAGCTCAACGGAGGAGGAGGAGGTGTTGGAGAGGGGGGAGGGCTGCGCCAGGGATCAGGTGCTGCTGCCCTCCCATCCCTCCTCTATTTATAGGGTGAAGGGGAGAGGGGGCCGGCCCCCTTAGATCCCATCTAAGGGGGGGCGGCGGCCAAGGGGGGGGACTTGCCCCCCAAGTTTCGTGGGAGGCGCCCCCACCCCCTAGGGTTTTCAACCCTAGGCGCCTTGGGCCCCTTGGGGGGGGGGGGCGCACCAGCCCACCAGGGGCTGGTTCCCTCCCTTGCTCAGCCCACTTGGCCCACCGGGGCAGGTGGCCCCACCCGGTGGACCCCCAGACACCTTCCGGTGGTCTCGATACAATACCGATAACCCCCGAAACCATTCCGGTGACTGCAACTGGACTTCCCGTATATAATTATTCACCTCCGGACCATTCCGGAACTCCTCGTGACGTCCGGGGTCTCATCCGGGACTCCGAACAACATTCGGTAACCACATACTATTTCCCATAACAACCCTAACGTCACCGAACCTTAAGTGTGTAGACCCTACGGGTTCGGGAACCATGCAGACATGACCGAGACATCTCTCCGGCCAATAACCAACAGCGGGATCTGGATACCCATGTTGGCTCCCACATGTTCCACGATGATCTCGTCGGATGAACCATGATGTCGAGGATTCAATCAATCCCGTATACAATTCCCTTTGTCTACCGGTATGATACTTGCCCGAGATTCGATCGTCGGTATCCCTATACCTTGTTCAATCTCGTTACCGGCAAGTCTCTTTACTCGTTCTGTAACGCGTGATCTCGTGGCTAACTCTTTAGTCACATTGAGCTCATTATGATGATGCATTACCGAGTGGGCCCAGAGATACCTCTCCGTCACACGGAGTGACAAATCCCAGTCTCGATTCATGCCAACCCAACAGACACTTTTGGAGATACATGTAGTGCACCTATATGGTCACCCAGTTACATTGTGACGTTTGATACACCCAAAGCATTCCTACGGTATCCGGGAGTTGCACAATCTCATGGTCTAAGGAAATGATACTTGACATTAGAAAAGCTTTAGCAGACGAACTACACGATCTAGTGCTATGCTTAAGATTGGGTCTTGTCCATCACATCATTCTCCTAATGATGTGATCCCGTTATCAACGACATCTAATGTCCATGGTCAGGAAACCATAACCATCTATTGATCAACGAGCTAGTCAACTAGAGGCTTACTAGGGACATGTTGTGGTCTATGTATTCACACATGTATTATGATTTCCGGATAACACAATTATAGCATGAACAATAGACAATTATCATGAACAAGGAAATATAATAATAACCACTTTATTATTGCCTCTAGGGCATATTTCCAACAGTCTCCCACTTGCACTAGAGTCAATAATCTAGTTACATTGTGATGAATCGAACACCCATAGAGTTCTGGTGTTGATCATGTTTTGCTCGTGGAAGAGGTTTAGTCAACGGATCTGCGACATTCAGATCCGTATGCACTTTACAAATATCTATGTCTCCATCTTGAACATGTTCACGAATGGAGTTGAAGCGACGCTTGATATGCCTGGTCTTCTTGTGAAATCTGGGCTTCTTGGCAAGGGCAATAGCTCCAGTGTTGTCACAGAAGAGAGTCATTGGGCCCGACGCATTGGGAATAACTCCTAGGTCGGTGATGAACTCCTTCATCCAGACTGCTTCCTGTGCTGCCTCCGAGGCTGCTATGTACTCCGCTTCACATGTAGATCCCGCCACGACGCTTTGCTTGCAACTACACCAGCTGACTGCCCCACCATTCAAAATATACACGTATCCGGTTTGTGACTTGGAGTCATCCAGATCTGTGTCGAAGCTAGCATCGGCGTAACCCTTTACGACAAGCTCTTCGTCACCTCCATAAACGAGAAACTTATCCTTAGTCCTTTTCAGGTACTTCAGGATGTTCTTGACCGCTGTCCAGTGTTCCATGCCGGGATTACTTTGGTACCTCCCTACCAAACTTACGGCAAGGTTCACATCAGGTCTGGTACACAGCATGGCATACATAATAGACCCTATGGCTGAGGCATAGGGGATGACACTCATCTTTTCTCTATCTTCTGTCGAGGTCGGGCATTGAGCCGTGCTCAATCTCACACCTTGCAATACAGGCAAGAACCCCTTCTTGGACTGATCCATATTGAACTTCTTCAATATCTTGTCAAGGTATGTGCTTTGCGAAAGACCAATGATGCGTCTCGATCTATCTCTATAGATCTTGATGCCTAATATGTAAGCAGCTTCTCCAAGGTCCTTCATCGAAAAACACTTATTCAAG
This sequence comes from Thinopyrum elongatum, assembly GCA_011799875.1. Taxonomy (NCBI): domain Eukaryota; kingdom Viridiplantae; phylum Streptophyta; class Magnoliopsida; order Poales; family Poaceae; genus Thinopyrum; species Thinopyrum elongatum. Next base: position 121,196,165 of record CM022303.1, on the reverse strand, counting down.
TAGGCCTTTATGCTTTCCAAGAATTCTATATCATTTCCCATTAATAGTATGTCATCCACATATAATATGAGAAATGCTACAGAGCTCCCACTCACTTTCTTGTAAACACAGGCTTCTCCATAAGTCTGTGTAAACCCAAACGCTTTGATCATCTCATCAAAGCGAATGTTCCAACTCCGAGATGCTTGCACCAGCCCATAGATTGAGCGCTGGAGCTTGCATACCTTGTCAGCATTATCAGGGTCGACAAAACCTTCCGGCTGCATCATATACAATTCTTCCTTAAGGAAACCATTAAGGAATGCCGTTTTGACGTCCATTTGCCATATCTCATAATCATAGAATGCGGCAATTGCTAACATGATTCGGACGGACTTCAGCTTCGCTACGGGTGAGAAGGTCTCATCGTAGTCAACCCCTTGAACTTGTCGATAACCCTTAGCGACAAGTCGAGCCTTATAGATGGTCACATTACCATCCGCGTCTGTCTTCTTCTTAAAGATCCATTTGTTCTCTATGGCTTGCCGATCATCGGGCAAGTCTGTCAAAGTCCATACTTCATTTTCATACATGGATCCTATCTCGGATTTCATGGCTTCAAGCCATTTGTTGGAATTCGGGCCCGCCATTGCTTCTTCATAGTTCGAAGGTTCACCGTTGTCTAACAACATGACTTCTAGGACTGGGTTGCCGTACCACTCTGGTGCGGAACGTGTCCTCGTGGATCTACGTAGTTCAGTAGCAACTTGATCCGAAGTTTCATGATCATCATCATTAACTTCCTCTCTAGTCGGTGCAGGCACCGCATAAACATCTTCCTGAGCTGCGCTACTCTCCGGTTCAAGAGGGGGTACCTCATCAAGTTCTACTTTCCTCCCACTTACTTCTTTCGAGAGAAACTCTTTCTCCAGAAAGGATCCATTCTTGGCAACAAAGATCTTGCCTTCGGATCTAAGGTAGAAGGTATACCCAATAGTTTCCTTAGGGTATCCTATGAAGACGCATTTTTTCGATTTGGGTTCGAGCTTTTCAGGTTGAAGTTTCTTGACATAAGCATCGCATCCCCAAACTTTCAGAAACGACAGCTTAGGTTTCTTCCCAAACCATAATTCATACGGTGTCGTCTCAACGGATTTCGACGGAGCCCTATTTAAAGTGAATGCGGCAGTCTCTAAAGCATAACCCCAAAATGATAGCGGTAGATCGGTAAGAGACATCATAGATCGCACCATATCCAATAGAGTGCGATTACGACGTTCGGACACACCATTACGCTAAGGTGTTCCAGGCGGCGTGAGTTGTGAAACAATTCCACATTTCCTTAAGTGCGTGCCAAACTCGTGACTCAAATATTCCCCTCCACGATCTGATCGTAAGAACTTTATTTTCCTGTCATGTTGATTCTCAACCTCACTCTGAAATTCCTTGAACTTTTCGAAGGTCTCAGACTTGTGTTTCATTAAGTAGACATACCCATATCTACTTAAGTCATCAGTGAGGGTGAGAACATAACGATAACCACCGCGAGCCTCAACGCTCATTGGACCGCACACATCAGTATGTATGATTTCCAATAAGTTGGTTGCTCGCTCCATTGTTCCGGAGAACGGAGTCTTGGTCATTTTGCCCATGAGGCATGGTTCGCATGTGTCAAATGATTCATAATCAAGAGACTCCAAAAGTCCATCTGCATGGAGTTTCTTCATGCGTTTGACACCAATGTGACCAAGGCGGCAGTGCCACAAGTATGTGGGACTATCATTATCAACCTTACATTTCTTGGCATTCACACTATGAATATGTGTAACATCACGTTCGAGATTCAATAAAAATAAACCATTGACCAGCGGGGCATGACCATAAAACATATCTCTCATATAAATAGAACAACCATTATTCTCGGATTTAAATGAGTAGCCATCTCGCATCAAACGAGATCCTGATACAATGTTCATGCTCAAAGCTGGTACTAAATAACAATTATTGAGGTTTAAAACTAATCCCGTAGGCAGATGTAGAGGTAGCGTGCCGACGGCGATCACATCGACCTTGGAACCATTCCCGACGGGCATCGTCACCTCGTCCTTCGCCAGTCTCCGCTTATTCCGCAGCTCCTGTTTTGAGTTACAAATATGAGCAACCGCACCGGTATCAAATACCCAGGAGCTACTACGAGCGCTGGTAAGGTACACATCAATAACATGTATATCATATATACCTTTGGTATTGCCGGCCTTCTTATCCGCTAAGTACTTGGGGCAGTTCCGCTTCGAGTGACCGTTTCCCTTGCAATAAAAGCATTCAGTCTCAGGCTTGGGTCCATTCTTAGGCTTCTTCCCGGCAGCTTGCTTACCGGGCGCGGCAACTCCCTTGCCGTCCTTCTTGAAGTTCTTTTTACCCTTGCCTTTCTTGAACTTAGTGGTTTTATTCACCATCAACACTTGATGTTCCTTTTTGATCTCCACCTCCGCTGATTTCAGCATTGAATATACCTCAGGAATGGTTTTTTCCATCCCCTGCATATTGAAGTTCATCACAAAGCTCTTGTAGCTAGGTGGAAGCGACTGAAGGATTCTGTCAACAACCGCGTCATCCGGGAGATTAACTCCCAGCTGAGACAAGCGGTTGTGTAACCCAGACATTTTGAGTATATGCTCGCTGACAGAACTATTCTCCTCCATCTTACAACTGTAGAACTTGTCGGAGACTTCATATCTCTCGACCCGGGCATGAGCTTGGAAAACCATTTTCAGCTCTTGGAACATCTCATATGCTCCGTGTTGCTCAAAACGCTTTTGGAGCCCCGGTTCTAAGCTGTAAAGCATGCCGCACTGAACCAGGGAGTAATCATCACTACGCGACTGCCAGGCGTTCATAACGTCTTGAGTTGCCGGGAAAACAGGTGCGTCACCTAGCGGTGCTTCAAGGACATAAGCTTTCTTGGCAGCTATGAGGATGATCCTCAGGTTACGGACCCAATCCATGTAGTTGCTACCATCGTCTTTCAGCTTGGTTTTCTCTAGGAACGCGTTGAAGTTGAGGGCAACATTAGCGTGGGCCATTTGATCTACAAGACATATTGTAAAGATTTTAGACTAAGTTCATGATAATTAAGTTCATCTAATCAAATTTTTCAATGAACTCCCACTCAGATAGACATCCCTCTAGTCATCTAAGTGATACATGATCCGAATCGACTAGGCCGTGTCCGATCATCACATGAGACGGACTAGTCATCAACGGTGAACATCTCTATGTTGATCGTATCTTCTATACGACTCATGTTCGACCGTTCGGTCTTCCGTGTTCCGAGGCCATGTCTGTGCATGCTAGGCTCGTCAAGTCAACCTAAGTGTTTTGCATGTGTAAATCTGGCTTACACCCGTTGTATTCGAACGTTAGAATCTATCACACCCGATCATCACGTGGTGCTTCGAAACAACGAACCTTCGCAACGCTGCACAGTTAGGGGGAACACTTTCTTGAAATTTTAGTGAGGGATCATCTTATTTATGCTACCGTCGTTCTAAGCAAATAAGATGTAAACATGATAAACATCACATGCAAATCATAAAGTGACATGATATGGCCAATATCATTTTGCTCCTTTTGATCTCCATCTTCGGGGCACCATGATCATCATCGTCACCGGCATGACACCATGATCTCCATCATCATGATCTCCATCATCGTGTCTTCATGAAGTTGTCTCGCCAACTATTACTTCTACTACTATGGCTAACGGTTAGCAATAAAGTAAAGTAATTACATGGCGTTTTCATTGACACGCAGGTCATACAATAAATTAAGACAACTCCTATGGCTCCTGCCGGTTGTCATACTCATCGACATGCAAGTCGTGATTCCTATTACAAGAACATGATCAATCTCATACATCACATATATCATTCATCACATCCTTTTGGCCATATCACATCACACGGCATATGCTGCAAGAACAAGTTAGACGTCCTCTAATTGTTGTTGCAAATTTTTTACGTGGCTGCTATATGTTTCTAGCAAAAACGTTTCTTACCTACGCCAAAACCACAACGTGATATGCCAATTTCTATTTACCCTTCATAAGGACCCTTTTCATCGAATCCGATCCGACTAAAGTGGGAGAGACAGACACCCGCTAGCCACCTTATGCAACTAGTGCATGTCAGTCGGTGGAACCTGTCTCACGTAAGCGTACGGGTAAGGTCGGTCCGGGCCGCTTCATCCCACGATGCCGCCGAATCAAGATAAGACTAGTAACGGCAAGAAATTGACAAAATCGACGCCCACAACAACTTGTGTTCTACTCGTGCAAGAAACTACGCATAGACCTAGCTCATGATGCCACTGTTGGGGAACGTAGTAGTAAATCAAAAAAAATTCCTACGCATCACCAAGATCAATCTATGGAGAGACTAGCAACAAGAGAGAGAGGAGTGCATCTTCATACCCTTGCAGATCGCGATGCGGAAGCGTTGCAAGAACGCGGTTGGAGGAGTCGTACACGCAGCGATTCAGATCGCGGTCGATTCCGATCTAAGCACCGAACAACGGTGCCTCCGCGTTCAACACACGTGCAGCCCGATGATGTCTCCCGCGCCTGGATCCAGCAAGGAGGAGGGAGAGGTTGAGGAAGACAGCTCCAGCAGCACGACGGCGTGGTGGTGGAACTTTGCAGTTCTCCGGCAGGGCTTCGCCAAGCTCAACGGAGGAGGAGGAGGCGTTGGAGAGGGGGGAGGGCTGCGCCAGGGATCAGGTGCTGCTGCCCTCCCACCCCCCTCTATTTATAGGGTGAAGGGGAGAGGGGGCCGGCCCCCTTAGATCCCATCTAAGGGGGGGCGGCTGCCAAGGGGGGGAACTTGCCCCCTAAGTTTGGTGGGAGGCGCCCCCACCCCCTAGGGTTTTCAACCCTAGGCGCCTTGGGCCCCTTGGGGGGGGCGCATGTGACGACCCCGGCTTAATCGTGCACTAATCATACACGCAAATGCGCACGATCAAGCCTAAGGACTCACTTGAAGATATCACAACACAACTCTAAAACATAAATAAAGTCATACAAGCTTTATATTACAAGCCAGGGCCTCGAGGGCTCGAATACATAGCTCGATGGCATACAAGCGTCAGCGGAAGCATTAGATATCTGGGTACAGATATATTACAGAGAGAGAAATAGGCCTTCACAGAGGCGGGGTAAAATAAAATACTACGATCGAAAGGCGTAGGCCTCCTGCCCTGGACCCTCCGATCCTACTCCTGGTCGTCGAACGGCTCCTCGTAGTAGTAGTACTCGCCAGGCGGGTAGTAGTACTGGTCGTCGGCAGGGGCGTCTGGCTCAGGGGCTCCGTCGTCTGGTGGCATCAAATGGAAAATGGGGGAAAAGAAAATAAAGCAAACGTGAGTACTCATCCGAAGTACTCAGCAAGCAAGGATCTACACTACATATGCAACATTGTCAAAGGAATGGTTGTATATGTGGACTGGGCTGCAGAAATGCTAGAATAGAGGGGGAAAGCCTAGTCCTATCGAAGACTAGCATCTTCAACAATCTTCGACAGTCTTGCAGCATTAGAAGAGATCAGATGAACATAATGTAAAGCAGTAGTAGTAGTATCATCAACCTCGACCTGAGATCCTTTCTCGACTCCCTGCGAGAAAGCAATCCCAGAGCCGTACTATCCAGTTCTCATCTCAAGTTCTAGTTGTACCGATCGGGATACAACTCCGAGTGTCCGTTACCGTAGGACTGGCTATCGATAGAAGTTTCTTCCCTGCAGGGGTGCACCAAGTTACCCACCACGCTCGCTTAACTCCGGCCGGACACACTTTACTGGGTCATGCCTGGCCTCGGCTAAGCAACACGCCGCAACCCGACCAAATACCTAACAGAGAGGTCAGCACGCCGGACTAAACCTATGCCCCCAGGGGTCTTGGGCCATCGCCCCGGGAACTCCTGCGCGTTGCGTGGGCGGCCGGAAGCAGACCTAGCAACCCCTTAATACAAGCGCGGTTGCGTAACCAGTCCAATCCAGCGCGCGCCGCTCAGTCGCTGACGTCCATTAAGCTTCGGCTGAAGTATACGACGCAGAAAGCCCATACTATGCCCACGTAGTGGATTAGGAGCGCGCGGAAACAAGCAGAGACTCACGATCGATGTGACCCCGTCACCCCGTCTCGAGGACTTGCGGCAAGGGCTAAGAATGCCCGGCCACGCCTCGTAGTTATCTCACGGGCACCATCCAGGTCAACCCGACTCCACCTCACTTCACAATAAGCTCGCGCGGGTACCCCTCAGGGCCGACCCGTCTTTAGTATCATGGTTTATTGCAATTCAACTCATCAACAGTACCTGTGTGTCTGACACCGAAGGGAACCCTGAGGAATAACCCTCGATGGAATTCCCGCTCGATGTTATCATCAAGGTGAACGAAGGAGGAATCACCCTCGAGGTCCACACTTGAGGAGTTGCGCGACGACGTCGTTATCGGGGGTGGTGTAGGAGGAATCACCCTCGCTTACCACGACCGAGTAACTAACCTACAAGGTTAACATCAGAAGTGCTGACGAGGTATCACCCTCGGCACTCGACGGTAACCCAGCAGTGTCGGCAACTAAGGGGGAAGTGATGTGCGGTGCCAGGGTCTAGTCTTCAATCCCGATGATCGGGTCTTCTGATATCCAGCAGGGCAGTCGGGATCAAGTGGGGGTCTCTGTCGTGTCTCTACCCAGCCTATACTAAGCAGTCTAGGATAACCAGAAAGGTAACAAGGCAGGGTACAATAATCAGGCTATGCAGCAGATATAGGAAAACAGTAGCAGTAGCAGTTCTAATGCAAGCATAAGAGAGAAGAGAGTAGGCGATATAGGCAGGCTCAAAATGGGCGTGCTTGCCTGTTTGCTCGGGGGCAAGGGCAAGGTCTTCAGTGGTATCGTCGGGGACGTAGCCGTACTCCTGAGCTGCGTCTGCCTCGCGAGCTACGCCAATGTCGGGGTCTACCGAGAGAGAAGAGGGGGAAGAAACAGGTAAACATAAGGCAAACAAATGCAATACGGTGCGTGTGATGCTATGATGCAGTGCAGGGTTGCCTAATTATGCATCTAAGTCATTTTAGTTATTTTTAGAATTATTCTGCGATTTAACATCCGACGTGTGTGCACTATTCATCTGCCGGATACGGGTCCGGAGTTACGAGTTCTTCTACGTAGGGGGTTCCGATGGAGAAACAGACGGCACGATCAGACTCGGCTTGTCGTTCTGAGCAAGTTTCATGTTCAAAGTTTTTCGATCCGAGCTACGGTTTAAAAGTTATTAATTTTTAGAGTTTTAAATGATTTTCTGGATTTATTTTAATAACAGAAATGGATTTACTGCGTCAGCAGTGATGTCAGCAATGCGTCAGCGCGGCTGACTGGTCAAGCTGACAGGTGGGACCCACCTGTCAGCCTCTCTGGTCTAACAGAGGTATAAACTAATCTACAGGGCTAATTAGTGGGGTGGGCCCTAGGCGTCAGTGACTGATTAAACACTAATTAATTAATAATTTAAATTAATAGGTTTATTTATTTATAAAATCAGTTTATTCGCGCGGGGCCCACATGTCAGTGGCTGTGGGAGCCACGTCACCACGGTTGACCAAGTCAACGTGGTCAAACTCTGTAGCGGGGCCCACTGGCAGTGACCGTGGGCGGGCCCCACCACTTGCCACGTCGGCGGGGACGCCGGAAGCACACCGGCGAGCGCTCCGCGGCGGCGGCCTCGCCGGAGAGCGTCGGAAACGCGCTGTGCTGCTCCGTTTCGCGCGGTTTTTGCTGCGTTCGAACGAGGGAGGTGCACCGCATCCATCTATGGGGTCAGCGCGGCCAGGGGAGGCCGACAGAGCCGCCGGCGTTGAGCCGTGGCGGAGGCTGGAGTTCGGGCGAGGTCGGAGTCGCGGCTCCAGGCCGTTTCCGAGCGGTTCGCGCGGCTAGGCGGATAGCTACGGGCGCCAGGAGCACAAGGAACAAGGTGGGGTGGCTCGGGCAGCTCTGCACCGAGCTCATCGCCGGCAATGGCGGGCGGCAGAGCAGCGGCTTCGGTGGCGGCTAGCAGCGATGGATAAACGAGCAGCGAACGACGGGGAGGGTGTGATGCTCACCGAGCGGCACGCACGAAAGGCCAGTGGCGGATTAGTAGCAGCAGCGGCAGCGCATTCGTCGGGGAATCTCGCTGGAGTCGGGGAAGAAGGCGAGCTCGTGTCGCTCGCACAGCGGCTCCCGGCTCGACCCAGCGGTAGGGGAGGACGTAGTCGAGGCAGGCGCGTTCACCGGACACGGTTGCCGGACTCGGGGACGCCGGTGGCCGCGGGATCTCGCCGTCGCGGCGACGGTGACGCTCGGCTGGGGCGGATCTGGAGGGAGAAGACGGAGCGAACGAGGGTGAGCGAGGAGAGAGTGACGGGGAGGACCAGGGGGAACGGCTCGGCATCGCCCTTATCCCCTCTGCCGCACTGTTTCGTCGGTGGCGTCGCGGTGTCGCGTGCCCACCGGCGCGCGCGTGCTCGGCCAAGGCGCCGGCGACACGCAGGAGAGAGGTAAGGGGGAAATGGGCCTGCTGGGCTGGGCCAGTGCACTGTGCACTTGGTCCAGTCCAGTTTAACCTTTTTCTTTTTCTTAATTTTCTGTTTTTCTTTCCTTTTCTGTTTTAAATAGTTAGGGCATTTCTACACTTTTGAAAAATGTGAGAGTTGTCCCAAATATTGCAATGCAATATTTCCTTCCACCAAAAACTGGTTTGGGCAGAATTGGACTCCATTTGGATTAGAAATGTATTTAAATGGATTTAAATATTCTGTTTTTGTGCTGTTTCATCTAGTTAGAGTCACTTGTCCAACTCCAAATATTTTGATATTGATTTTAGAAATGTTCCTGAATTATTTGCCATTTAATGAACATTTTCCCAACAGTGTTTGATCAACTTTATAATTCACTTTTGAATTTGAGTTGATTTTCAGATGTGGATTTGAATTGGATCATTAACCCATATGACTTGGCACTGCAAATGATCATGACTTGGCAGTTTTAACAGAGTGTCACAGAGCTTATTACAAGGGGTGTTACAAGTTCTCCTCCTCTAAAAGAAATTCTCGTCCCGAGAATTTAGGAGGTAGAAGGAAAGAGTCCGGGATATTCTTCCCGAAGATGATCCTCGCGTTCCCAAGTGGCTTCATCTTCAGTGTGATTCGACCACTGCACTTTTAGGAACTTGGTCGTCTTCTGACGAGTACGGCGCTCAGCTTCGTCGAGGATGCGGATCGGATGCTCCTTATAGGAAAGGTCATCTTGTAGCTCAAGCATCTCATGATCCACTGCACGGTGCGGGGATTCCTTGAAGCACTTTCGGAGTTGCGACACGTGGAAGACATCATGAATATGGGAGAATTGTGGTGGCAACTGCAATTGATATGCCACCTGTCCACGTCTAGCCATGATGCGGAAAGGACCAATATAGCGAGGAGCTAGCTTGCCCTTGATTCCGAAACGTCGTGTGCCCTTCATTGGAGTGACACGAAGATAGGCTTGATCACCAGGTTGATAGATCACACCCCATCGCTTACGATCATAATTACTCTTCTGACGGTCTTGAGCTGCTTTGAGATTCTCCCGGACAATTCGGACTTGCTCTTCGGCATGCTGAATAATGTCCGGTCCAACAAGAGGTCGTTCCCCAGTTTCTGACCAATTCAGAGGGGTTCGACATTTACGACCATAAAGAACCTCAAAGGGGGCCATTTTCAAGCTGGCTTGATAACTATTGTTATAAGAGAACTCGGCATACGGGAGAGATTCCTCCCATTTCTTACCGAAGGATATAACACAGGCTCGAAGCATATCTTCAAGCACTTGATTAACGCGCTCAACTTGGCCTTGAGATTGGGGATGATAAGCTGAACTCCAGGTAATATGAGTTCCCATTGCTTTCTGGAAACTTTCCCAGAAATGGCCAGTGAAAATGCTACCACGGTCTGAACTGATTTCCTTGGGAATACCATGGAGTGAAACAATTCTGGAGATATATAGCTCTGCTAACTGACTAGCAGTAATAGTCTCCTTAACTGGTAGAAAGTGTGCAACCTTAGAAAGTTGGTCGACGATGACAAGAATAGCATCATGACCCTTCTGAGACTTGGGAAGACCAGTAATGAAGTCCATTTGCACTTTATCCCACTTCCATAGAGGAATAGGGAGCGGTTGCAGAATTCCAGCAGGTTTCTGATGTTCTACCTTCACGCGACGACAAACGTCACACTCGGCAACATAACAAGCAATATCTTGTTTCATTCTAGACCACCAGTACCTTTGACGAAGATCTCGATACATCTTGGTACTGCCCGGATGGATAGACAGCGGTGTATCATGGGCCTCCTTCATGACTTTGTCAGTCATCAGCTCGAAGCGAGGTACTACAATGCGGTCTCGGAAGTACAAGGTTCCCTCTTCAGCAATCGAGAAATCCCTGTACTTTTGAAGGTGAAGCTGTTTCTTCATTAGACCAATTTCAGCATCTTTGGCTTGCGCAATCTTGACAGCTTTCTCAAGATCTGGCTGTATCACAAGATTATTAAGAGAACCTCGCGGAATGATGCAGAGATTCAGCTTGCGCAATTCTTCATATAGCTGGGGTTGAGCTTGTTTAACCATGAGGTTGTTGCAATAAGACTTGCGGCTCAAGGCATCAGCCATCACATTAGCTTTGCCAGGAGTGTATGAAATACCACAGTCATAATCGGTGATTGTTTCCAACCAACGCTGCTGACGAAGATTAAGTTCCGGTTGAGTGAATAAGTACTTCAAGCTCTGATGATCGGTGTAAATCTCACACCGATTACCAAGGAGGTAATGACGCCACTGCTTCAAAGCATAAATCACAGCAGCAAGTTCGAGGTCGTGCACTGGGTAATTCTCTTCATGTGGACGCAGTTGTCGCGAAGCATAAGCAATAACTCTTCGCTCTTGCATTAGGACACAACCTAGTCCTTGGCGAGAGGCGTCGCAGAAGATCACAAAATCTTTGCGAGGGTCTGGAGGAGCAAGGACTGGAGCAGAAGTCAGCTTGTCCTTGAGGGTCTGGAAGCTTTCCTGACATTTGTCTGTCCACTCAAACTTAACGCCTTTGTGGAGCAGATTAGTCAGGGGCTTGGCAATCTTGGAGAAATTCTCGATGAAACGGCGGCAATAACTTGCAAGCCCGAGGAAACTTCTGACTTGTTTGACATTCTTTGGAGGGGTCTAGTCAAGAATAGCCTTAACTCGCTCCGGGTTAACTGCGATACCATCCTTGGAGATGACATGTCCAAGGTAGGTTACTTCAGAAAGCCAGAATTCGCACTTAGAGTACTTGGCATATAATTGGTGCTCTCGAAGTCTCTCTAGAACAAGGCGAAGATGCTCAGCATGTTCTTCTTTGTTCTTCGAATAAACCAGAATATCATCCAGATATACCACGACGAATTTGTCGAGGTAATCCATGAATATGTAATTCATTAGGCGGGAGAATGAAGCTGGAGCGTTTGTTAAGCCAAACGACATGACTGTGTACTCGTAAGAGCCATAACGAGTAACGAATGCAGTCTTCGGAATATCCTCTTCGCGGACACGGATCTGGTGATAACCCAACCTCAAGTCGAGTTTAGAAAACACCGAAGATCGATCAACTTTCAGGATCCTACTCTCCGTGTGCACTCTGATGCAGAATCCAGTCTTATCGAATGACAACTCGGAGTATAATACAACTCGGAGAGAAAGGTTAAACAAAACAATGGAAAGAAAAATGATTATCAGACTAATCAGATCAAAGTCAGGGAAATCGCACTGAATCCAGCTCTCCGGGTGGATAGAATTAACGAGAACCTAAATGTCGGTGTTAGTAAATTTTATTAAACCCGAATAGATGAGAGATTAGAATCCCAGAGTAAAGACGAGGAATAAAAGATCCTAATACCACCCAGTTGGCGACATGGGCCCGTAAGCCACACAGCCAAGTTAGTAAAATAGTTTTTGACCACTAGACTCAACTTCGGCCAAGGAATTGGGAAGGGGGATACCTAGAGGCAGTCGGCTCTGATACCAACCTGTGATGACCCCGGCTTAATCATGCACTAATCATACACGCAAATGCGCACGATCAAGCCTAAGGACTCACTTGAAGATATCACAACACAACTCTAAAACATAAATAAAGTCATACAAGCTTTATATTACAAGCCAGGGCCTCGAGGGCTCGAATACATAGCTCGATGGCATACAAGCGTCAGCGGAAGCATTAGATATCTGGGTACAGATATATTACAGAGAGAGAAATAGGCCTTCACAGAGGCGGGGTAAAATAAAATACTACGATCGAAAGGCGTAGGCCTCCTGCCCTGGACCCTCCGATCCTACTCCTGGTCGTCGAACGGCTCCTCATAGTAGTAGTAGTACTCGCCAGGCGGGTAGTAGTACTGGCCGTCGGCAGGGGCGTCTGGCTCAGGGGCTCCGTCGTCTGGTGGCATCAAATGGAAAATGGGGGAAAAGAAAATAAAGCAAACGTGAGTACTCATCCGAAGTACTCAGCAAGCAAGGATCTACACTACATATGCAACATTGTCAAAGGAATGGCTGTATATGTGGACTGGGCTGCAGAAATGCCAGAATAGAGGGGGAAAGCCTAGTCCTATCGAAGACTAGCATCTTCAACAATCTTCGACAGTCTTGCAGCATTAGAAGAGATCAGATGAACATAATGTAAAGCAGTAGTAGTAGTATCATCAACCTCGACCTGAGATCCTTTCTCGACTCCCTGCGAGAAAGCAATCCCAGAGCCGTACTATCCAGTTCTCATCTCAAGTTCTAGTTGTACCGATCGGGATACAACTCCGAGTGTCCGTTACCGTAGGACAGGCTATCGATAGAAGTTTCTTCCCTGCAGGGGTGCACCAAGTTACCCACCACGCTCGCTTAACTCCGGCCGGACACACTTTACTGGGTCATGCCCGGCCTCGGCTAAGCAACACGCCGCAACCCGACCAAATACCTAACAGAGAGGTCAGCATGCCGGACTAAACCTATGCCCCCAGGGGTCTTGGGCCATCGCCTCGGGAACTCCTGCGCGTTGCGTGGGCGGCCGGAAGCAGACCTAGCAACCCCTTAATACAAGCGCGGTTGCGTAACCAGTCCAATCCAGCGCGCGCCGCTCAGTCGCTGACGTCCATTAAGCTTCGGCTGAAGTATACGACGCAGAACGCCCATACTATGCCCACGTGATGGTTAGTGCTATCGGGCCAGAGGCCTCTCAGATCAAATATCCAAACCGTAGTGGATTAGGAGCGCGCGGAAACAAGCAGAGACTCACGATCGATGTGACCCCGTCACCCCATCTCGAGGACTTGCGGCAAGGGCTAAGAATGCCCAGCCACGCCTCGTAGTTATCTCGCGGGCACCATCCAGGTCAACCTGACTCCACCTCACTTCGCAATAAGCTCGCGCGGGTACCCCTCAGGGCCGACCCGTCTTTAGTATCATGGTTTATTGCAATTCAACTCATCAACAGTACCTGTGTGTCTGACACCGAAGGGAACCCTGAGGAATCACCCTCGATGGAATTCCCGCTCGATGTTATCATCAAGGTGAACGAAGGAGGAATCACCCTCGAGGTCCACACTTGAGGAGTTGCGCGACGACGTCGTTATCGGGGGTGGTGTAGGAGGAATCACCCTCGCTTACCACGACCGAGTAACTAACCTACAAGGTTAACATCAGAAGTGCTGACGAGGTATCACCCTCGGCACTCGACGGTAACCCAGCAGTGTCGGCAACTAAGGGGGAAGTGATGTGCGGTGCCAGGGTCTAGTCTTCAATCCCGATGATCGGGTCTTCTGATATCCAGCAGGGCAGTCGGGATCAAGTGGGGGTCTCTGTCGTTTCTCTACCCAGCCTATACTAAGCAGTCTAGGATAACCAGAAAGGTAACAAGGCAGGGTACAATAATCAGGCTATGCAGCAGATATAGGAAAACAGTAGCAGTAGCAGTTCTAATGCAAGCATAAGAGAGAAGAGAGTAGGCGATATAGGCATGCTCAAAATGGGGGTGCTTGCCTGTTTGCTCGGGGGCAAGGGCAAGGTCTTCAGTGGTATCATCGGGGACGTAGCCGTACTCCTGAGCTGTGTCTGCCTCGGGAGCTACGCCAACGTCGGGGTCTACCGAGAGAGAAGAGGGGGAAGAAACAGGTAAACATAAGGCAAACAAATGCAATACGGTGCGTGTGATGCTATGATGCAGTGCAGGGTTGCCTAATTATGCATCTAAGTCATTTTAGTTATTTTTAGAATTATTCTGGGATTTAACATCCGACGTGTGTGCACTATTCATCTACCGGATACGGGTCCGGAGTTACGAGTTCTTCTACGTAGGGGGTTCCGATGGAGAAACAGACGGCACAATCAGACTCGGCTCGTCGTTCTGAGCAAGTTTCATGTTCAAAGTTTTTCGATCCGAGCTATGGTTTAAAAGTTATTAATTTTTAGAGTTTTAAATGATTTTCTGGATTTATTTTAATAACAGAAATGGATTTACTGTGTCAGCAGTGATGTCAGCAATGTGTCAGCGCGGCTGACTGGTCAAGCTGACACGTGGGACCCACCTGTCAGCCTCTCTGGTCTAACAGAGGTATAAACTAATCTACAGGGCTAATTAGTGGGGTGGGCCCCAGGCATCAGTGACTGATTAAACACTAATTAATTAATAATTTAAATTAACAGGTTTATTTATTTATAAAATCAGTTTATTCGCGCAGGGCCCACATGTCAGTGGCTGTGGGAGCCACGTCACCACGGTTGACCAAGTCAACGTGGTCAAACTCTGTAGCGAGGCCCACTGGCAGTGACCGTGGGCGGGCCCCACCACTTGCCACGTCGGCGGGGATGCCGGAAGCACACCAGCGAGCGCTCCGCGGCGGCGGCCTCGCCGGAGAGCGTCGGAAACGCGCTGTGCTGCTCTGTTTCGCGCGGTTTTTGCTGCGTTCGAACGAGGGAGGTGCACCGCATCCATCTACGGGGTCAGCGCGGCCAGGGGAGGCCGGCAGAGCCGCCGGCGTTGAGCCGTGGCGGAGGCTGGAGTTCGGGCGAGGTCGGAGTCGCGGCACCAGGCCGTTTCCGAGCGGTTCGCGCGGCTAGGCGGATAGCTACGGGCGCCAGGAGCACAAGGAACAAGGCGGGGTGGCTCGGGCAGCTCTGCACCGAGCTCATCGCCGGCAATGGCGGGCGGCAGAGCAGCGGCTTCGGTGGCGGCTAGCAGCGATGGATAAACGAGCAGCGAACAACGGGGAGGGTGTGATGCTCACCGAGCGGCACGCACGAAAGGCCGGTGGCGGATTAGTAGCAGCAGCGGCAGCGCATTCGTCGGGGAATCTCGCCGGAGTCGGGGAAGAAGGCGAGCTCGTGTCGCTCGCACAGCGGCTCCCGGCTCGACCCAGCGGTAGGGGAGGACGTAGTCGAGGTAGGCGCGTTCACCGGACACGGTTGCCGGACTCGGGGACGCCGGTGGCCGCGGGATCTCGCCGTCGCGGCGATGGTGACGCTCGGCTGGGGCGGATCTGGAGGGAGAAGACGGAGTGAACGAGGGTGAGCGAGGAGAGAGTGACGGGGAGGACCAGGGGGAACGGCTCGGCATCGCCCTTATCCTCTCTGCCGCATTGTTTCGTCGGTGGCGTCGCGGTGTCGCGTGCCCACCGGCGCGCGTGTGCTCGGCCAAGGCGCCGGCGACACGCAGGAGAGAGGTAATGGGGAAATGGGCCTGCTAGGTTGGGCCAGTGCACTGTGCACTTGGTCCAGTCTAGTTTAACCTTTTTCTTTTTCTTAATTTTCTGTTTTTCTTTCCTTTTTTGTTTTAAATAGTTAGGGCATTTCTACACTTTTGAAAAATGTGAGAGTTGTCCCAAATATTGCAATGCAATATTTCCTTCCACCAAAAACTGGTTTGGGCAGAATTGGACTCCATTTGGATTAGAAATGTATTTAAATGGATTTAAATATTCTGTTTTTGTGCTGTTTCATCTAGTTAGAGTCACTTGTCCAACTCCAAATATTTTGATATTGATTTTAGAAATGTTCCTGAATTATTTGCCATTTAATGAACATTTTCCCAACAGTGTTTGATCAACTTTATAATTCACTTTTGAATTTGAGTTGATTTTCAGATGTGGATTTGAATTGGATCATTAACCCATATGACTTGGCACTGCAAATGATCATGACTTGGCAGTTTTAACAGAGTGTCACAGAGCTTATTACAAGGGGTGCTACAGCGCACCAGCCCACCAGGGGCTGGTTCCCTCCCTTGCTCAGCCCACTTGGCCCACCGGGGCAGGTGGCCCCACCCGGTGGACCCCCGGACACCTTCCGGTGGTCCCGATACAATACCGATAACCCCCGAAACCATTCCGGTGACTGAAACTGGACTTCCCATATATAATTCTTCACCTCCAGACCATTTCGGAACTCCTCGTGGCGTCCGGGATCTCATCCGAGACTCCGAACAACATTCGGTAACCACATACTATTTCCCATAACAACCCTAGCGTCACCGAACCTTAAGTGTGTAGACCCTACGGGTTCGGGAACCATGCAGACATGACCGAGACATCTCTCCGGCCAATAACCAACAGCGGGATCTGGATACCCATGTTGGCTCCCACATGTTCCACGATGATCTCATCGGATGAACCACGATGTCGAGGATTCAATCAATCCCGTATACAATTCCCTTTCTCTACCGGTATGATACTTGCCCGAGATTCGATCGTCGGTATCCCTATACCTTGTTCAATCTCGTTACCGGCAAGTCTCTTTACTCGTTCCGTAACGCATGATCCCGTGGCTAACTCTTTAGTCACATTGAGCTCATTATGATGATGCATTACCGAGTGGGCCCAGAGATACCTCTCCGTCACACGGAGTGACAAATCCCAGTCTCGATTCGTGCCAACCCAACAGACACTTTCGGAGATACCTGTAGTGCACCTTTATGGTCACCCAGTTACGTTGTGACATTTGATACACCCAAAGCATTCCTACGGTATCCGGGAGTTGCACAATATCATGGCCTAAGGAAATGACACATGACATTAGAAAAGCTTTAGCAGACGAACTACACGATCTAGTGCTATGCTTAGGATTGGGTCTTGTCCATCACATCATTCTCCTAATGATGTGATCCTGTTATCAACGACATCTAATGTCCATGGTCAGGAAACCATAACCATCTATTGATCAACAAGCTAGTCAACTAGAGGCTTACTAGGGACATGTTGTGGTCTATGTATTCACACATGTATTACGATTTCCGGATAACACAATTATAGCATGAACAATAGACAATTATCATGAACAAGGAAATATAATAATAACCACTTTATTATTGCCTCTAGGGCATATTTCCAACAGTCTCCCACTTGCACTAGAGTCAATAATCTAGTTACATTGTGATGAATCGAACACCCATAGAGTTCTGGTGTTGATCATGTTTTGCTCGTGGAAGAGGTTTAGTCAACGGATCTGCGACATTCAGATCCGTATGCACTTTACAAATATCTATGTCTCCATCTTGAACATGTTCACGAATGGAGTTGAAGCGACGCTTGATATGCCTGGTCTTCTTGTGAAATCTGGGCTCCTTGGCAAGGGCAATAGCTCCAGTTTTGTCACAGAAGAGAGTCATTGGGCCCGACGCATTGGGAATAACTCCTAGGTCGGTGATGAACTCCTTCATCCGGACTGCTTCCTGTGCTGCCTCCGAGGCTGCTATGTACTCTGCTTCACATGTAGATCCCGCCACGACGCTTTGCTTGCAACTGCACCAGCTGACTGCCCCACCATTCAAAATATACACGTATCCGGTTTGTGACTTGGAGTCATCCAGATCTGTGTCGAAGCTAGCATCGACGTAACCCTTTACGACAAGCTCTTCGTCACCTCCATAAACGAGAAACATATCCTTAGTCCTTTTCAGGTACTTCAGGATGTTCTTGACCGCTGTCCAGTGTTCCATGTCGGGATTACTTTGGTACCTCCCTACCAAACTTACGGCAAGGTTCACATCAGGTCTGGTACACAGCATGGCATACATAATAGACCCTATGGCTGAGGCATAGGGGATGACACTCATCTTTTCTCTATCTTCTGCCGAGGTCGGGCATTGGGCCGTGCTCAATCTCACACCTTGCAATACAGGCAAGAACCCCTTCTTGGACTGATCCATATTGAACTTCTTCAATATCTTGTCAAGGTATGTGCTTTGCGAAACACCAATGAGGCGTCTCGATCTATCTCTATAGATCTTGATGCCTAATATGTAAGCAGCTTCTCCAAGGTCCTTCATCGAAAAACACTTATTCAAGTAGGCCTTTATGCTTTCCAAGAATTCTATATCATTTCCCATTAATAGTATGTCATCCACATATAATATGAGAAATGCTATAGAGCTCCCACACACTTTCTTGTAAACACAGGCTTCTCCATAAGTCTGTGTAAACCCAAACGCTTTGATCATCTCATCAAAGCGAATGTTCCAACTCCGAGATGCTTGCACCAGCCCATAGATTGAGCGCTGGAGCTTGCATACCTTGTCAGCATTATCAGGATCGACAAAACCTTCCGGCTGCATCATATACAATTCTTCCTTAAGGAAACAATTAAGGAATGCCGTTTTGACGTCCATTTGCCATATCTCATAATCATAGAATGCGGCAATTGCTAACATGATTCGAACGGACTTCAGCTTCGCTACGGGTGAGAAGGTCTCATCGTAGTCAACCCCTTGAACTTGTCGATAACCCTTAGCGACAAGTCGAGCCTTATAGATGGTCACATTACCATCCGCGTCTGTCTTCTTCTTAAAGATCCATTTGTTCTCTATGGCTTGCCGATCATTAGGCAAGTCTGTCAAAGTCCATACTTCGTTTTCATACATGGATCCTATCTCAGATTTCATGGCTTCAAGCCATTTGTTGGAATCCGGGCCCGCCATTGCTTCTTCATAGTTCGAAGGTTCACCGTTGTCTAACAACATGACTTCCAGGACTGGGTTGCCGTACCACTCTGGTACGGAACGTGTCCTCGTGGACCTACGTAGTTCAGTAGCAACTTGATCCGAAGTTTCATGATCATCATCATTAACTTCCTCTCTAGTCGGTGCAGGCACCGCATAAACATCTTCCTGAGCTGCGCTACTCTCCGGTTCAAGAGGGGGTACCTCATCAAGTTCTACTTTCCTCCCACTTACTTCTTTCGAGAGAAACTCTTTCTCCAGAAAGGATCCATTCTTGGCAACAAAGATCTTGCCTTCGGATCTAAGGTAGAAGGTATACCCAATAGTTTCCTTAGGGTATCCTATGAAGACGCATTTTTCCGATTTGGGTTCGAGCTTTTCAGGTTGAAGTTTCTTGACATAAGCATCGCATCCCCAAACTTTCAGAAACGACAGCTTAGGTTTCTTCCCAAACCATAATTCATACGGTGTTGTCTCAACGGATTTCGACGGAGCCCTATTTAAAGTGAATGCGGCAGTCTCTAAAGCATAACCCCAAAATGATAGCGGTAGATCGGTAAGAGACATCATAGATCGCACCATATCTAATAGAGTGCGATTACGACGTTCGGACACACCATTACGCTGAGGTGTTCCAGGCGGCGTGAGTTGTGAAACAATTCCACATTTCCTTAAGTGCGTGCCAAATTCATGACTCAAATATTCCCCTCCACGATCTGATCGTAAGAACTTTATTTTCCTGTCACGTTGATTCTCAACCTCACTCTGAAATTCCTTGAACTTTTCAAAGGTCTCAGACTTGTGTTTCATTAAGTAGACATACCCATATCTACTTAAGTCATCAGTGAGGGTGAGAACATAACGATAGCCACCGCGAGCCTCAACACTCATTGGACCACACACATCAGTATGTATGATTTCCAATAAGTTGGTTGCTCGCTCCATTGTTCCGGAGAACGGAGTCTTGGTCATTTTGCCCATGAGGCATGGTTCGCATGTGTCAAATGATTCATAATCAAGAGACTCCAAAAGTCCATCTGCATGGAGTTTCTTCATGCGTTTGACACCAATGTGACCAAGGCGGCAGTGCCACAAGTATGTGGGACTATCATTATCAACCTTACATTTCTTGGCATTCACACTATGAATATGTGTAACATCACGTTCGAGATTCAATAAAAATAAACCATTGACCAGCGGGGCATGACCATAAAACATATCTCTCATATAAATAGAACAACCATTATTCTCGGATTTAAATGAGTAGCCATCTCGCATCAAACGAGATCCTGATACAATGTTCATGCTCAAAGCTGGTACTAAATAACAATTATTGAGGTTTAAAACTAATCCCGTAGGCAGATGTAGAGGTAGCGTGCCGACGGTGATCACATCGACCTTGGAACCATTCCCGACGCGCATCGTCACCTCGTCCTTCGCCAGTCTCCGCTTATTCCGCAACTCCTGTTTTGAGTTACAAATATGAGCAACCGCACCGGTATCAAATACCCAGGAGCTACTACGAGCGCTGGTAAGGTACACATCAATAACATGTATATCATATATACCTTTGGTATTGCCGGCCTTTTTATCCGCTAAGTACTTGGGGCAGTTCCGCTTCCAGTGACTGTTTCCCTTGCAATAAAAGCATTCAGTCTCAGGCTTGGGTCCATTCTTAGGCTTCTTCCCGGCAGCTTGCTTACCGGGCGCGGCAACTCCCTTGCCATCCTTCTTGAAGTTCTTTTTACCCTTGCCTTTCTTGAACTTAGTGGTTTTATTCACCATCAACACTTGATGTTCCTTTTTAATCTCCACCTCCGCTGATTTCAGCATTGAATATACCTCAGGAATGGTTTTTTCCATCCCCTGCATATTGAAGTTCATCACAAAGCTCTTGTAGCTAGGTGGAAGCGACTGAAGGATTCTGTCAACGACCGCGTCATCCGGGAGATTAACTCCCAGCTGAGACAAGCGGTTGTGTAACCCAGACATTTTGAGTATATGCTCGCTGACAGAACTATTCTCCTCCATCTTACAACTGTAGAACTTGTCGGAGACTTCATATCTCTCGACCCGGGCATGAGCTTGGAAAACCATTTTCAGCTCTTGGAACATCTCATATGCTCCGTGTTGCTCAAAACGCTTTTGGAGCCCCGGTTCTAAGCTGTAAAGCATGCCGCACTGAACCAGGGAGTAATCATCACTACGCGACTGCCAGGCGTTCATAACGTCTTGAGTTGCCGGGAAAACAGGTGCGTCACCTAGCGGTGCTTCAAGGACATAAGCTTTCTTGGCAGCTATGAGGATGATCCTCAGGTTACGGACCCAGTCCGTGTAGTTGCTACCATCGTCTTTCAGCTTGGTTTTCTCTAGGAACGCGTTGAAGTTGCCGGTAACATTAGCGTGGGCCATTTGATCTACAAGACATATTGTAAAGATTTTAGACTAAGTTCATGATAATTAAGTTCATCTAATCAAATTTTTCAATGAACTCCCACTCAGATAGACATCCCTCTAGTCATCTAAGTGATACATGATCTGAATCGACTAGGCTGTGTCCGATCATCACGTGAGACGGACTAGTCATCAACGGTGAACATCTCTATGTTGATCGTATCTTCTATACGACTCATGTTCGACCTTTCGGTCTTCCGTGTTCCGAGGCCATGTCTGTGCATGCTAGGCTCGTCAAGTCAACCTAAGTGTTTTGCATGTGTAAATCTGGCTTACACCCGTTGTATTCGAACGTTAGAATCTATCACACCCGATCATCACGTGGTGCTTCGAAACAACGAACCTTCGCAACGGTGCACAGTTAGGGGGAACACTTTCTTGAAATTTTAGCGAGGGATCATCTTATTTATGCTACCGTCGTTCTAAGCAAATAAGATGTAAACATGATAAACATCACATGCAAATCATAAAGTGACATGATATGGCCAATATCATTTTGCTCCTTTTGATCTCCATCTTCGGGGCACCATGATCATCATCGTCACCGGCATGACACCATGATCTCCATCATCATGATCTCCATCATCGTGTCTTCATGAAGTTGTCTCGCCAACTATTACTTCTACTACTATGGCTAACGGTTAGCAATAAAGTAAAGTAATTACATGGCGTTTTCATTGACACGCAGGTCATACAATAAATTAAGACAACTCCTATGGCTCCTGCCGGTTGTCATACTCATCGACATGCAAGTCGTGATTCCTATTACAAGAACATGATCAATCTCATACATCACATATATCATTCATCACATCCTTTTGGCCATATCACATCACACGGCATATGCTGCAAGAACAAGATAGACGTCCTCTAATTGTTGTTGCAAATTTTTTACGTGGCTGCTATAGGTTTCTAGCAAAAACGTTTCTTACCTACGCCAAAACCACAACGTGATATGCCAATTTCTATTTATCCTTCATAAGGACCCTTTTCATCGAATCCGATCCGACTAAAGTGGGAGAGACAGACACCCGCTAGCCACCTTATGCAACTAGTGCATGTCAGTCGGTGGAACCTGTCTCACGTAAGCATACTTGTAAGGTCGGTCCGGGCCGCTTCATCCCACGATGCCGCCGAATCAAGATAAAACTAGTAACAGCAAGAAAATTGACAAAATTGACGCCCACAACAACTTGTGTTCTACTCGTGCAAGAAACTACGCATAGACCTATCTCATGATGCCACTGTTGGGGAACGTAGTAGTAAATCAAAAAAAATTCCTACGCATCACCAAGATCAATCTATGGAGAGACTAGCAACGAGAGAGAGAGGAGTGCATCTTCATACCCTTGAAGATCGCGATGCGGAAGCGTTGCAAGAACGCGGTTGGAGGAGTCGTACACGCAGCGATTCAGATCGCGGTCGATTCCGATCTAAGCACCGAACAACGGTGCCTCCGCGTTCAACACACGTGCAGCCTCGTGACGTCTCCCGCGCCTTGATCCAGCAAGGAGGAGGGAGAGGTTGAGGAAGACAGCTCCAGCAGCACGACGGCGTGGTGGTGGAACTTTGCAGTTCTCCGGCAGCGCTTCGCCAAGCTCAACGGAGGAAGAGGACGTGTTGGAGAGGGGGGAGGGCTGCGCCAGGGATCAGGTGCTGCTGCCCTCCCACCCCCCCCTCTATTTATAGGGTGAAGGGGAGAGGGGGCCGGCCCCTTAGATCCCATCTAAGGGGGGGCGGCGGCCAAGGGGGGGAACTTGCCCCCCAAGTTTGGTGGGAGGCGCCCCCACCCCCTAGGGTTTTCAACCCTAGGCGCCTTGGGCCCCTTGGGGGGGGGGCACCAGCCCACCAGGGGCTGGTTCCCTCCCTTGCTCAGCCCACTTGGCCCACCGGGGCAGGCGGCCCCACCGGGTGGACCCCCGGACACCTTCCGGTGGTCCCGGTACAATACCGATAACCCCCGAAACCATTTCGGTGACTGAAACTGGACTTCCCATATATAATTCTTCACCTCCGGACCATTCCGGAACTCCTCGTGACGTCCAGGATCTCATCCAGGACTCCGAACAACATTCGGTAACCACATACTATTTCCCATAACAACCCTAGCGTCACCGAACCTTAAGTGTGTAGACCCTACGGGTTCGGGAACCATGCAGACATGACCGAGACATCTCTCCGGCCAATAACCAATAGCGGGATCTGGATACCCATGTTGGCTCCCACATGTTCCACGATGATCTCATCGGATGAACCACGATGTCGATGATTCAATCAATCCCGTATACAATTCCCTTTGTCTACCGGTATGATACTTGCCCGAGATTCGATCGTCGGTATCCCTATACCTTGTTCAATCTCGTTACCGGCAAGTCTCTTTACTCATTCCATAATGCATGATCCCGTGGCTAACTCTTTAGTCACATTGAGCTCATTATGATGATGCATTACCGAGTGGGCCCAGAGATACCTCTCCGTCACACGGAGTGACAAATCCCAGTCTCGATTCGTGCCAACCCAACAGACACTTTCGGAGATACCTGTAGTGCACCTTTATGGTCACCCAGTTACGTTGTGACGTTTGATACACCCAAAGCATTCCTACTGTATCCGGGAGTTGCACAATCTCATGGTCTAAGGAAATGATATTTGACATTAGAAAAGCTTTAGCAGACGAACTACACGATCTAGTGCTATGCTTAGGATTGGGTCTTGTCCATCACATCATTCTCCTAATGATGTGATCCCGTTATCAACGACATCTAATGTCCATGGTCAGGAAACCATAACCATCCATTGATCAACGAGCTAGTCAACTAGAGGCTTACTAGGGACATGTTGTGGTCTATGTATTCACACATGTATTATGATTTCCGGATAACACAATTATAGCATGAACAATAGACAATTATCATGAACAAGGAAATATAATAATAACCACTTTATTATTGCCTCTAGGGCATATTTCCAACACCAACGTTGCTGCCGCAGCATAGGGCCCAATCGGCGCGAGCGAACCGGCATGGCATGAGGCCAACGGTGCTGACAGCCAGATCCACAAGACAACCGGCGCTGCAGACGCAACACACGAACTCGGCTGGTTCGCTCACGGCAGAGGGAGCCCCGCACGCCAGCTGGCTTTGCGACCGCCACACACCCCGGTTGGCGCGACCGGACCAGCCCGATGCGCGGGGTGAGGACGCCGGCAGGCGGGGCCGGCCACGCCATCGCACGGGGGGCGGTGCGAGGGACATCGCTCGTGGCCACGCCCAATGCCACCCAATGACGATGGCCTCGGGCGCACACCCGCGGTCCACCTGTCATGGACCGCGCGCCGAGGCCGGTCGCCCAGGCGTTCCCTGTCCGAGCAGATCAGATGGCGCGGAGAGCCCTGAGAGGCCGCCGCGGCACGCCACCGGCAAACGGACGGTGCGGAGGCCCTCTCAGCCCTCGATGAGCCCTAGGAAACGGGTATTCCAGCACCCCTTATAGGAGTAATCTATACCACTACATAATGTATCAGTTTTGAATGGGCCTAAATCATCAATCTTGGTCGTTGGTATCCTCAATCTAACTGTTGAGAGCGACGGGATTCACATGAACAGTGCCCATCAGCTAGCTGTCTCCGATGTGTTCTGGAACCATCACGTCATCTTTACCAGAAAAAGGTAAAGGTGCATGCCTCCTAGGAAAGCAAAAGATGTGTTGGGTGGCTTGTAGATGGTTCTAGAAAGAGAATGAGAGAGAAGAAAACTAGTTATTTTCCTTTGTTTTTTTTAAATTTTGTCACCAGTCAATAGGAAGTACACTTTTCTAATATTTCTTTTTTACAACAATAATAATCCAATCCTTTCTGCATTCGAATATAGACCATATTGTTTTGCATTTCTTTTCGCGGTGTAGCCTAATGCTTTTCTCCTTATAGGAACAAACCTCACCAAAGGAACATTAACATCAAGGTAGACACGAGCTCTCAAAATTTTTTAAGGATTGATTATTCCCTCGTTGACAATCACATTATGGGCGGCTCCCCTACCTTTCTCAAAACCATGTATGCCAGTTCCTTCTTTCTCATGAGACCATCCGACACACCATGAATTCTTGCCGAGATCGGAATCTTATCCAGTTTATAATCCTCCACATTGCTAGAACCATCATACTCTTGCATCACTACAACTGCATCTCGAAACAACCACGGGCCTCCATCTATCACTCGTTTCCAATCCCTCCGGCAGCTAAGCTGAAAAACGAATAAATTTGCTCCCATGGTCTTAAAGGTAATTTGCCGTGTCGACGCCCACGCAATGCGCATCACGTTAAACATAGCAGCGTATGGACTCTGAAGATTGCCAACCACCTAACCTCATTGATCAGAGTCTTCAACTTTGCAGAGAAATCAAGGTCCATTTCTTATTCACCATGAAGATTGAGTCCTTCAAAACGATCTTTCTGAGACAGTTCCAATCCCAAATTGTGTTCCTCCTTATCTACTTCCGGCTGACCCCCATCGTCTTAGATCCATCTCCCTCCCCAGTCCACACTACCGACTGGCTGCACCCTGACAGGTACTTCCTTCTCTAACTCCTCTACCCTCTGCCCTAGTTCTCCATCTATCTTTCCTCCAAGTCTTTCCCAACAACCGCGGGTGGATCCGTCATGCATCCTTGCACCTTAAGGCCCCTACCTGACTAGATTCCCGTTCCCCCAATAGATCGCCGGTGGAACATGAGGAAATTGGTAGACTTCGGCATGATCGCCGAAGGATGGGTAAACCCTAGAAAACTAGCGAAAAATTATTTTGCTTTTTTTAGCTTAACTTTTTTTAGGCAAACATTCTTTATCACTCAGCCGTCACAGTTGTAGGGACGAAGTTAAGTTCCCCAGGTAGCCCTAGCCAAACATGGCAGCCGGCTCCTAGCGCTAATGCATGTTTTTTTAGCTTAACTCTTTTTTTTTTGAGGGGGACTTTTTTAGCTTAATTGAGAAATAGAGAAGTATTACGTTTCCTAGCACGACCCACAAGCCCATGTAGTGCCGAAAGCTGAGCACGGCGACGGCGTCAGGCCACCTTTGAAATACTCCGCCTTGGCGCCCAACGTAACCGTCTCAACCAACAGCTTTCGCTTCCCATCTTCTCCTCATCGACGGAGCTCCAAGAAACCAAGAACCCACCATCCCCACCTCTCCACCGCGCGCCTCTGCTCTCCAGCGTCACCGACTCACCGGCGACCGATGGAGCTGTTCCAGGACGGCCAGCACGTGCGGCTGCGGAGCCGTGGGCACGGGACGTACCTGCACGCCGACGACGACGGGCTTGGCGTCTCCCTCCGCCGGCTCCGCGTGTCGATGAACGTGGCTTGGGCGGTGCACTTGTACCAGGGCCAGTACCTGCTCCTCCAGAGCGCCGCCTACGGTGGCTACCTCGCCGCCACGGCCGCGCCGGCGCCGCGTGGCCACCGCGGGCGCCGCGTCGAGCAGAGCAACTACTATCACTCGGAGGTGGATCTAATGCTTTGGCAGGCCGTCCAGATGGAGAACCTCTTCCACAACCACATCAATGGCGGCAACCTCCGCGCCAACGGGAGGTACCGCCGCTGGAACAACGGCGTCAGCGTCGACCACATCGACGACATCAACAACATCAGCACGATGATGCACTGGGTCGTGGAGGTCATCCCTGCCAGGGAGATTATGCCTCGCCTTCCACGTCCGACTCCGGTGAGTCCACCATGTCCGCTTCTTGATTCTTCCCGAATTTGCGCGAATTGGGTTCTTGAATATCGTTAACATGCATCGGAATATGCAAATCCTGTTAATTTCAATCGCCTGGGAGCAATTCTTGGCTCTGTTCTTGCCAAATTTGCGCTTTCTTTGGCTTCCTCATCTGAAATTCGTATTTGATCTCCTGACAATGAGATGGTTCTTTGCGACTCAACTGCAGCTTCCCGACCTCATGTTGCGGCCGCGGCTGATCTTGTACGTGTGGCCGAACATCCACGGGGGCCTCATCACCCACGGCACGTTCGTGTTCGGGGGGAGGTCCGTGTTCCGCCTGAGGAGTGAGCTGGCTAGGCGGCTGGGCGACCTCGCAATCATGGACCTGGAGGTCGCCGAACTCGTCATGTGCTTGCCCACGCATGATGGCCGGCTTATTCCACTGGTCGTCGATCTGCCCCGCAGTGGCGAGACCCTCCACATCGTCGTCGTCATCGTCGGGTCGCCTGGTGAGAGCCCCTCCATATCCTACTCTTCTCCTTTGGCAAGAAACTCATATTTGCAGTAATCTGAAAACAGTGTTCGAAACTAGCAGTCTGGAAAATAGTTTGCTGAAACTTTTGCTGCTAATCTGTTTCAGTTAGTCTGAACTCTTAACTGCTGTAAGTTGCTCAATCAGATCAGTAGGTGTTCAACAGGCACGACATTATGCTAGAAGGTTGTCTGAAGCTAGTTGTTTGTTGAGGCGGAAATCATTTCATAAGTCAAAAATCCACTCTGAACTTTGATATGGAAACTATTGGCTTTGATGTCACTGTTCTTTGATTCAGATGGTTTAGTTCTTCAATTTGATCCACTGAACTTTTATATGCCGCTAGTGGAAAACTTCTGAACTTGAAAACCCGAACCAGTTCGGTCTGCCTAGTTCAGCTTCACAGAAAAGATAATGATTTCTGTTTTTTAGCCTACTGTAACTGTTTCGAGTAACATGCGGACAAAATTCAGGTTCTATCTCACAACACATTACATTGTTTTGAGGTTTTGTACATCAGCTTTCTTCTTATTTAAACTTGTTGCAGTACCTGTAACACCTGATGCCTAACATTACATTGTTCTGCTAATTCAGCCCACGCGGCGCTGCGGTACGCGGATGTCGATGCATAGAAGAGAGATACCAGAGTCAGGACACCTAGAAGTCTCCTTCATGTCCACCTCGTCGGAAGTGTCGCGGCCTTGGACACCATGGCATTAGAACTCAGTTCCTTTCGTTGAAATATGGGTTCAGGAAAACCCAGCTTGGTTTGTTCTCCTGACAGTAGGAAACTTGTATGCGTTGGCCGAAACTATTTGAACTATGACGCGGTGACATTAGTCTGCAATGCGTTGAATTTGTTATTCTGCAGAAGATGAATTTTGTGCTTTCACTGAGACCAGAGTTCTGAACATGGTGAGGTTAATGTGTCCGGACACGAGTTGCTGCATTTTGATGCGCCCGTGGTTTATTTGATTCAGCCTATGGCCAGTGTTCTTGGCTGGCCCTTAGGTGCCTCTCAAATTCGCCTAAATTTTACCCTCGGCCGCTAGCTCTCTTTTCTCCATGGTAGCCAGGTAGGCCTCTTGAGCGTTTTTTTAAAAGATGATTACCTGGGCGCCCCTATATCTCGCCTTCGGCGAGTGAGCTGAGCCGGCCCACACGCGTGGGAGACCACAGCCTGTTTTTCTGTTTTTTTTAACATTTATGTTTATGTTTTTTGCTTTATTTTTGTACTTTTATTTATACTTTAAAATATTATATATATATATATATATATATATATATATATATAGTACAAAAAACACTCTACAAAAAACATTTGAAAAATGTTGAACAAATATTTGAAAAAATATATTAAATAAACATTCAGATAATGCTGAACATGTATAGAAAAATTGTTGATCATGTATTAAAAATAATAATATTTTATTTAAAAAATGTTAATCAGGCATTTAAAAAATGCTGAACAATTATTTGAAAAGTGTTAATCAAGCATTCAAAAAATGTTAAATCTGTATAGAAATGTTGAACATTTATTAAAAAAATGATGAAAAAATTTGATCATGTATAAAAAAAAATCAATCGGTCATTTGGAAAAATGTTGAACAAATATTTCAAAAATGTTAATCAAGCATTTAGAAAATGTTAAATATGTATAGAAAAATTGTTGACCATGTATTAGAAAATTTTGAATTTTTTTGACCATGTATTTTTTTTTTATCAGCACTGGAAAAATATTGAACAAGTATTTGAAAAATGTTAATCAAAAATTTAAAATGTTAAATATATGTAAAAATGTTGACTATGTATTCAAAATATGTTATACTTGTATTTCAAAAATGTTAATCAATGATATGAAAAGAAAAATAAAAATGTGTATAGAAAAAATGTTGAACATGTATTTAATAAATGTTAAATTTTGTATTGGAAAATATTAAACATGTATTAGGAAAAATGTTCTTGACATATACGAAAAATGTAGAATAAAAACCAAAAGAGACAGAGAAAAACAAAAAACGAACGAAAACTGATAAAAACAAAGAAAGGCACAAAGAAAAAGCAAATGGAAAAGGAAAACAAAAAACAAAAAACTAAGAAGGAAAAAAAAGAAAAGAAACGGAAAATGAAAATGAAAAAAAAAGTATCTCCTCCCAAAACCAAGTTGTATGCCCATCTCCAATAATAAACTTACCCCTATTAAAGAAGGTTACCTTAATTCTCATTAAACTCTTCCAAAAGGGTGAATCATTTGGTTGTGCCGTTACTTGAGACAAGGTATTGGAATGTAGGTACCTGTTTTGCAATAACTGTATCCATACCCCCTACTCCTCAGAGGAAAACCGATAAAGCCACTTACTAAGCAGGCACTTATTCTTAACCTCCAGGTTTTCATTACCCAATCCCCCTTGGTCTTTGGGCGTACACAAAATATCCCATTTAGCCAGCCTATATTTTGCTCTATTCTCATCACTTTGCCAAAAGAACCATGATCTATAGAAGTCTAATTCTTTCCGTACCCATACGGGTACTTCAAACAATGAGAGCATAAACATAGGCATACTCGTAAGCACCGAGTTTATAAGAATCAACGTAACCCCATAAGACATAAGCTTTCCCTTCCAATAGCTAAGCCTTTTTTTGAATCGATCATCAATACATTTCCATTCTTTGTTCGTTAATTTTCGGTAGTGAACTGGGATCACTAGATAACGGAATGTGAGAGTCAATCTGACAACCAACTAATTTCTTGTAATTATTTTGTTCATCTTTGGCGCGTCCAAAAAAGAATAATTCACTTTTGTGGAAATTTATTTTAAGATCAGACATTTGTTCAAAAAGACACAAAAATAATGTCATATTTCTTGCCTTAGGCATATCATGTTTCATGAAAATTATAGTATCCATCACTATTAGTGTGGATAGAGACACCCCCATCATACGATGTGGATTAACCAACCCCCTCCCCCCCCCCTCTCTCCCTACCCTACCAGGCTGTCCTCTTTGGATCCACAAATTAGGAATTTAGGATTGCTAGCATGTTTCCAACAATGTTGAACGGGATAGGGGACAATGGATCTCCCTTGCAGCAATCCCTTCTACATCTAGAAATAATGAGCAACATCACCATTTACCTTAACACCAGCATAGCCTCCTTGTACAAAGGTTTCAACCTAGTTCTTCCAAGTAGTATCGAAACCATTCATCCACAGAGCTTGCTGCAGCAAGCCTTATCAAAATGCACTTTGAAGACGAGTTTGTCAAGTTTTTGAAATGACTTTCATGTAAAGTTTCATGCAAAACCACAACACTCTCTAGTATGTATCGTCCTGGCATGAAAGCAGTCTGAGTCAACTTAACCACAGAATGCGCAATCTGAGTTAGACGATTCGTACCCACCTTGGTAAAAATCTTAAAACTAATATTCAGTGGCTAAATGGGCCTGAACTGCTCAATTCTAACTGCCTCTTCGTTCTTAATCAACAAAGTAATAATCCCAAAGTTAAGCTTGAACAACTAAAGTAGGCCACTTAAAAGATCGTCGAAAATGGGCACCAAGTTTCCCTTAATACCCCCCAACATCTCTGATAGAATTCCGCCGAGAATCCGTCCGAACCAGGCACCTTATTATTCTTCATCTGCACAATCCTCGAAAACCTCCTTTTTGGTAAAAGGAGCATTGAACACCTCATTCTCTTCCGCACATAATTGTGGGATATCCCCATCGTGCCCTCATTTAGGGAAACAAAATTCTCTATCGGAGCACCAAAGAGCTTTTTATAGAAGTTCAAAATGTACAATTTAAGATTTCTGTGACCTACTATTGTACCTTCATCCTATTCAAGTTGGATAATTCTATTTTTCTGTGCTTTCCATTCGCAATTAGATGGAAAAACTGTGTGTTATTATCCACTTGTATGACTTCTCAGACCTTTATCTCATACACTAGTCTAAATTTCTTTCCTTACGTGACATCGCCGTCGGTTTCGTTACACTGTTCCATAAAAAAAATTGAATGGACCAAAATACCCCTATGCTAGTCGCTAGACCACATCGAACAAAAGAAAATATCCCGATCCCGATCCAGCCGTCCCTCTCGTATCTGTTGTTTGACGTGTTTTTGTGCTTGTCGCTTTGAGAAAGCAAAGTCCAGTTCCTTTTTTTTAGTGCAAGTTACACGTACATTTAGAGTTATACCTACGTGCATGCACACGCTTGATTGCCCGGTTGCTTCACGTACCATGCATGCATGCATGCTCGCACACACGTATACTGGCCGATTACATACGTGCACCAGTCTACGTATTTGATCATGTAGCTAGCTAACCTTGCAGATGTAGAGGTCCGGAGCAGTTCCTGTTGACGTCTCATCGACTCGTACATATATCTGAACGTCCGCGCGTCAGTTCCGAATACCCGTATACCGGCGCCCTGGCCGCGTGTATTATACTTCTCCGAATACTGGAATACTTGACTAATGCATGCATGCACCAGTATAGTCTCGGCTGGCCGTGGCGTGTTAATAGTTGAGTTCTACTATGTACATGCACGTATACAAATACCCGCAACGGAGCTCGTTTACGGGATTTCATATCTCTATCTTTCCACGAAGATCGGAACAAACGCTCGCGCTCTGCCTATCTCCCTTCCCTATAAATACAGAGGCACAAGGCCATTCGCAGTACTCACGCACGGCCGGAGAGGGGAACCATACATCGTTCACAACATCCATCCATTCGCCAACGCCACACCCATCCATCACTCGCATCTCGCGGAGGCGTTCGGCGGCATCGGAGTCCTCGGAGCACAGTACATCCAACTACCATCCGTTCAACACCAACACCGACGGCCGTCTCGTACGAGCACCAACACCAATTTTTTGGATTGAAATCAGTCCATTAACCAAATTATGGGGTCTTAATTGGTCATTTAACATGACCAAATATGTAACATAACTGTAGATATTGTCATGTACAGATTTTTGGTCACCTTATGCACCAGGGATAAAAAGGTCTTTTCACATCTGTCTTTAACACCGTTAGTGCACTAGTGTCATATTGGGAAAGAAATTTAGAGCAGATGTCAAATAGGGAAGACAAATTTCTTCAGGGCCAAATAGGAACCACATTTTAAGATAGTGTCAAATAAGGAATTATCTCTACCGTTTACTACCTTCCCACCTACATTTTGTCAGGTTGTCCTTAGTCAGAATCACATCCTTATGCACAAACCACATGAAAATCTTGATCTTTAGAGGCACTTTTTGTTTTCCAAATGTGAATAGATCGGAGGATTGGACCCGTATTAATCAAGCCAACGTACGTCGACTTAATGGAAAACACGACGGAAGCAGAGACCCTTCATTGAAATGAATTTGGATCATTTGACAAGGTGACCTCCATCAACCTTCAAACTTAATGTAGCTACTGACCCCATCTTTCCCAGCTCTCCTTAACTGGATATTTAGGGGAACCAATCCCAATATTGTACTCACTGATGTGTCCTTACATTGTACAATATTATAAAGTGTTGGATATCATAAGGCTAGCGACATCACGCCCAACCAAGTATCCTTCCAAAACCGAGTTATACACCCATCTCCAATAATAAACTTACCCCTATTAAAGAAGGCTACCTTAGATCTCATCAAACCCTTCCAAAAAGATGAATCATTCGGTTGTGTCGTTACTTCAAATAAGGTCTTGTAATGTTGATACTTGTTTCGCAATAATTCTATCCATACTCCTTCCTCCTCAGAAGAAAGCCAATTAAGCCATTTACTAAGCAGGAACTTATCCTTGGCCGCACTCCCAACGGCCTAGCGACCGTTGAGGCACACTTTCAAGAACTAGAGGAGACACCCTATAACTTGCCCCCATCCTTAACGCAGAAACTGGTATAGCAACCGGTGAAGTCGGTGGGGAGAGCGGTGAAACCTTCTGCTCAGCCGAATTCCTCGCCTCCACACGATTACTCCGGAGTCAGCTAGGTGCCGAAACCGCACCAAAAGAGCCAAAGTGAAGCCCCACAGTAGGTGATGACGATGGCGCAGATCCATTAGCTGCCTGAGGGGGTCCGCACAAGACTGGCATTGCCAACCACATCAGAGGGAGCGCCATGCTTGCCGTGGTCCACCAAATCATCCTATCCGCCAATGTTATCCTTACTAGTAACCCATCAGTCCTATCATCATCCTCAAGCATGTGGTCCTAATCCTGGAACGAAGAGCCCTCAACTTTTAATCTCAGTTCATACCAAACGCTCTTGTAGTACCAAGGCACATACTCTGGAATTGCATCAACCTTGGTCACACCTACAAGTAAACCAGAAATCCCATGCCTCCTCATAAACGACGTGTCAGCCTTTTCGGTCTTACCAACCAACAATCTGACGATCCAAGTCTCCATGAAATCATTAAGAGGCTTCGAGGGAGACCCATGGAACGTAATCCAAACCTCCCATAGTGGTGTCCCCTTGGGCTCCTAGTTCGACAACTCGTCAAACTCCAAGAAAAGCATGTTGTCCGGTACTACCCCCCGTCCAAGTTTATTAGTCCCACATGTATGTTGCGTCAAACTTTCACCTTTATTTAACTACTAAAAAATAAGGTATATACCACCAAAATAGTATCATTGAGAACCTCTTTCGAATATGAAGACAACAATATAAGTTTTCTGTCATACAAGTTATATTTTGTAGTTAGTTAAATCTATGGTCTAAATTGAGCACAAAATCGAAGGAGACCAAACTAGGACAGATGTAGTATCATGTAAATACTGAACACCATGAGGCGAGAAAGATCCTCCTTCCTCGGAAAATCCACCTTATACACATTGTTCTCTAACCGCACTAGAGTCCAACGGTCTTGCGCGTATACATGGGACGATTTTTCATAATTCCTCCTCAACCATGAGCCGGTCCAACAAAGGACAACCTTGCTCATCATAATTGGCATGGGTGTAAGAAATGACAATTAAATATTTTTTCCTTCATTGCAATTTTATGCGTGCTACATGGTCAGTCATCCAAGTTCGTCGAACTTATCTCCACCTTTTATGTTGCCAACATGTATGGTCAATGGCTAGATCTGTCATACTATGGTTGATGTGCCTATGTAGAAACGACAAAACGACATGGTATTTAAAGGTAAAAAAATCATCTCCTTTGCAGGTTATCTACCACTCTATGCATCGGCTCCGTCTTCTGTTTGTGACGGTGTGGACGCATTTGGAGCAGGAGAGCAGTTTTTTTATCCAACATGGGTGATGGGACAATCTACGGATAGGCCTCTGGTATACAATGACTGTTGTGGCGAGTTTTTTTATGTTTCTTGTGCGCGCGCGTGCGCACGTGCGTGCGTGTGTGTGTTGGTTCTATGCATCCTAGTCATTCAGAGGCTGGATTTATGCTCATGATGCATTGTACCCCTTTGATACTACATTCTGAATTAATAAAAGCTCCCTTCATTGAGAAAAGAACCGTGATACGATCCTATAGCTACCTAATACGTCTTCAACGTCTTCAACGTATCTATAATTTATTAAGTATTCATGCCATGTTTACAACAATTTTATATGGTTTTGGTATGATTTGGATGGAACTAACCCAGACTGACGCTGTTTTCAGCAGAACTACCGTGATGTTGTTTTTTGTGCAGAAATAAAAGTTCTTCAAATGCAACGAAACTTTTTGACGATTTTTTTTGGAACAAAAGAGGCACTAGAAGCTTCGTGGGAGGGCCAGAAGACCCACGAGGTGGGCACAACCCACCAGGGCGCGACAGAGGGGCCTGGCTTGCCCCGGTGGGTTGTGCTCATCTCGAGGGCCATCTTCGCGTGATTCCAATGCTGAAAAATCCTATAAATAGAGAAGCCATCAGAAATGACCCTAGATGAGAAGTTCCGTCGCCGCAAAGCTCTGCAGCCACGAAAAACCAATCTAGACCCCGTTCCGGCACCCTGCAGGAGGGGGAAATCATCACCGGTGGCCATCTTCATCATCCCGGTGGCCACCATGATGAGGAGGGAGTAGTCCAACCTCAGGGCTGAGGGTTTGGTCCAGTAGCTATGTGTTTAATCTCTCTATCTCTCGTGTTCTTGAGATGGCACGATCTTGATGTATCGCCGGCTTTGTTAATATAATTGGATCATATGGTGTTTTCCCCTCTCTATCTTGTTGTGATGAATTGAGCTTTCCCTTTGAGATTTCATTTTATCGGATTGAATACTTTATGGATTTGAGAGCACTTGATGTATGTCTAGCTATGAATACCCGTGGTGACAATGGGGTATTATATTGATTCACTTGATATGTGTTTTGGCACTCAACTCGCGGATTCCCGAGGTGATATTGGGGTAATATATGCATAGGGGTTGATGCACGTTCTCGTCTTTGGGCCTACAAGCGCAGAGTTTTGTAGAAAAGTAGCAAATTTCCCTCAAGTGGATGACCTAAGGTTTATCAATCCGTGGGAGGCGTAGGATGAAGATGGTCTCTCTCAAACAACCCTGCAACCAAATAACAAAGAGTCTCTTGTGTCCCCAACACCCAATACAATGGTAAATTGTATAGGTGCACTAGTTCGGTGAAGAGATGGTGATACAAGTGTAATATGGATGGTAAATATAGGTTTTTGTAATCTAAAAATATAAAAACATCAAGGTAGCAAGTAACACAAGTGAGCAAAAACGGTATTGCAATGCTTGGAAACAAGGCCTAGGGTTCATACTTTCACCAGTGCAAGTTCTCTCAACAATGGTAACATAATTGGATCACATAACAATCCCTCAACGTGCAACAAAGAATCACTCCAAAGTTTCTATCGGAGAACGTAGGACGAAAACGTGTATCAACCCCTACGCATAGATTTCCCCAATGTCACCACGGGAATCCGCGAGTTGAGTGCCAAAACATACATCAAGTGAATCAATAGAACATCCCATTGTCACCATAGGTATCCCATCGCAAGACATACATCAAGTGTTCTCAAATCCAATACTCAATCCAACATAACAAAACCTCAAAGAGCAAGACTCAATTCATCACAAGAAGGTAGAGGGGGAGAAACACCATATGATCCAACTATAATAACAAAGCTCGCGGTACATCAAGACCATGCCAAATCAAGAACACGAGAGAAAGATCAACACATAGCTACTGGTACATACCCTCAGCCCCGAGGGTGAACTACTCCCTCCTCGTCATGGAGACCGCCGGGATGATGAAGATGGCCTCTGGTGATGGTTTCCCCCTCCGGCAGGGTGCCGGAACAGACTCCCGATTGGTTTTTCATGGCTACAGAGGCTTACGACGGCGGAACTTCCGATCTAGGTTTCTTTCTGGGGGTTTCAGGATTTATAGGAATTTTTGGCGCTGATCTCACGTCAGGGGGACGCTCGAGGGGCCCACAAGCCAGGGGGCGCGCCCAGGGGGGCGCCCCTAGGCTTGTGGACTCCTCGTCCACCTCCTGGCCTAGCTCTGATACTCCATGCGTCTCTTCTGGTCCATAAAAAATCATCGTAAAGTTTTAGCTCGTTTGGACTCCGTTTGATATTCCTTTTCTGTAAAACTCAAAAATAAGGAAAAAACAGAAACTAGCACTGGGCTCTAGGTTAATAGGTTAGTCCCAAAAATAATATAAAATAGTATATTAATGCATATAAAACATCCAAAACAGATAATATAATAGCATGGAACAATAAAAAATTATAGATACGTTGGAGACGTATCAAGCATCCCCAAGCTTAATTCCTGCTCGTCCTCGAGTAGTGTGGTGCCCCGCCTGATTACCACTGTGGCCAGACGGTCGCCACGCATGCCAGCCCAGGAAATCACTCTGGCATGCGCGTTTACAACAAGTATCATGAACACATGAATTTCTATTAATGGATATATAGGTCTTACATGATATCTTACAAGAGTGATGGCAGCGGAAAAGCTCTATCTAAGGAAACATGGTCCTGGTGCGGCTCCAATCCACAGGGATCTGACTGGGTTACTCTCTTAGCCCGCGAACGCTCCGGCTCCTCGACGATTGACGATGGATCCTTATGTGAACCTGGCCACGTTAAAGGCCGCTGAGTACTTTTGAATGTACTCGCAAGCAAACCAAACTAACATATACACCAAGCAAAGCAATCCATGGCATTCAAGCATGCATTTGTTATTAGAGCAACATTAATTATCATGGCATAGTATACCTACCTAGCAAGATTAATCATCAAGTCATAACAGGTTTATCCAGCAAGATAACTACTAAAGTAAAATACAGTAAAGTAAAGCATATCAAGTAAGTGATCCATACTCTGAACAATCTCAGGATCCAATCCAACTCTTTCGGTCATCTGACCATCTCCTTCATAGCCATTCCATGGCTATCATATCATATTCCTGACACCATCCGATGTCTATGCATCTCCTTTGTAAGTCTGATAAACTTACTCTCTTACGGGTTGTCCCACAATCCTCGGAATACTCATGAGTCGCTGAGTACCTCCGATCATAAGACAAGTTCTTCCATCATTATTATCTCTGTTACGGTTGACCACCTAGTGAGGTCTGGATGGACTGTCCAATACCGTGGACGCGGCTAGTCGAATGGATTCTTACACTCTGCAAAGGTTGCACACTTTACCCACACTATGGAGCACCTGAACTCGTGATCCCATTCGGGTGGATCAGGGTTGCTCCAACAAAACCTGCCTAACCCGTGACTCCTCCACCGTACCACCGGCAATCATTCTCCCCCGGAGTCAAGCCCTGGGTGGCCCCTGTGTCACCCCATGACACCTGCCACTGTCGTGGCCAAACAAACTGTCCCAAACGGGGACGCCGACAAATATCTCAACTGGGCTCACAAGGTTATCGCCGCCTACCGGGCCAGGGCAGCGCGCGCGCATAACCTTCCCTATTTGGTGGTATCGATAAAAGAGCACGCGATCAGACCAAGTCAAGGCCGTCCCATACCGCCAAATGTGGTTGCATGGGTAAGTCCGGACAGGTGAC
Source organism: Thinopyrum elongatum (assembly GCA_011799875.1). Taxonomy (NCBI): domain Eukaryota; kingdom Viridiplantae; phylum Streptophyta; class Magnoliopsida; order Poales; family Poaceae; genus Thinopyrum; species Thinopyrum elongatum. The sequence goes on along the minus strand of CM022303.1, from coordinate 121,157,406 downwards.
TTTGGATCAACCGACTAGGTTTAGCTTTAGCCAGTACTTAGCAAGCATGGATATTCATCATGAATAGCTTAACATGGTGGTAACTATGTATGAGGTAACAACTGCGGAAACATAACAACCTATCTCCATATAACATCTTAATGAGTTGTTAGTGAAACAATATTTAAATGGCAAGTTATCACTTAACAAGTTCTAGCTGTAAGTTACGACCATCGGAACCCTTGCATAAAACCGGCAAAGAAACCAGTAGCCACCAAAACGGTCTTTACAACTCAGATCTGGGACATTACCGGAATAACTCAACCCCGGCTCAAGATGGCTGGAAAGCAGCTCAGAGCATGAGATGGTGTTGATAAAAAGAATGTAGCAGTTCCCTAAGACGGCCAAAAAACAGCTCAGAGCATAGGGTCACTACTACAGAAAGAAATTCAACAGCTGCCAGAGACGGCCGAAAAACTGGTCAGAACACAGCCAGTTGTTGAAAAGAGAACATAAAGTCGGCATCCACCCCAGACGGCCGAAAGCAGCTCAGACACAGGCGTGGCGCCGTCATCGAAGAAAGTGCAAGCAAGGGGTCGTCCGAGTCTCATACAGCTCATTACTACACATACAAGCATAAGTATAATAATTTGAACATGCAAGAATAACACAGAGCAATGCTTTAGGGCATATATCAGATGGTCGGCTTGCCTGGGGGTGAAGGGATACTCCGGGAAAGAGTGCGGTAGCCTCGCAAGAAAATCCGCCGGAACAGATTCTCTCTTGGAGTGGCTGATAGAAGGGCAAGGGCAACATAGTCATTTTCAGAATGTGTAAGGGAACGGGCTCGACGAGCTGAAGACGTGAGCGTTGGTTTCACCTGATTCGGAGTCACGAGGGAAGAGATATGATGGTTTTTCTGCCAAGGACTAATCTGCAAGATAAATAATTGCATCTGGGTCCCTGGGCAGAGCGGTTGGTCGCGCACTTTGAGGAAATATGTTTCCCAGTGGGGAAAGCGCATTCAGCGCTGGGCGCCTCCACTTACTCTGCGCGGGCCCGGGGCCAAGTCAATGCCTAGGGGCTGACGGGCGGGCCCCACTTCTCTCTCTCTCCTCCGCTACTCCTTCTTCTCCTTGTGCCCGACAGAGAAAAGAGGAGGGGGCGGGGTCGACCGGCCGGCGACGGGCGCGGCGGCTCCAGCCAAGTCCTGCCACTCCCGGCGAGGGCGCCGGTGCCGGCGGGAGTGCTAGCGAGCGCCGCATCCAGGGGGCCATCAGGAGCGGCTGGGGAGGGCTGCAGAGCGGCGGCGCCTCGCGGGAATAGAGGATAGGGGCAGGGCTCCGGCGAAGGTTCCCGGCGACTCCGGCGGTCTCCGGCTCGGGCGAGGCAACCGGTGACCCCGGGGTGGAGTGCCACACCCATCTTGGGCCCACAGGTGCGCCGAGGAGAGCCGTGGTGGCTGTGGCGACCGTGGTCGAGGGCGGCGAGCTCAGGCGGTTTGGTGGCTCCGGTGGGGGAAAGAGGCGGATGAGGGGACGGGGATGGTCTACGGCGGCTGGGTAGCCCAGAGGTGAGCTCGAATGGAGTCGGGGACGACTGTGGAGCGGGAATTTGAGGCGAGCTCGGCGGCGGCGATGGCGGCCAGAGGGCAGAATTGGGCGCCGGGGCTCGCTCTTTCGAGCTACGGGAGAGAACTAGGAGTGAGAGGAGGTGGCTGCAGGTGGTGTGGTGCTCGGGGAGGGCTCGGGCGCTGCTTATATAGCCGGCCGAGGGCGATGGATGAGGATGGCCACCCTGGTGGTCTTAGCCACGAACTGGAGCTCGCGGTGAGCTGGCGTTGGATGCACGCGATGCTGACCTGACGAGGAACAGCGCGACACGACACGACGACGAGGAAGAGGCCAAGGATAGGAGGAAGACGATGGGGTTCACGGGTGGACAGTGCCACAGCGGTGATTGCCGTGGCGTGAGGAGGAGGAAAGAGGAGGGGAGAAGGTGCTGGAGTGGAGCGCGTGGACGCAGGGGAGCCGTAGGACATGCTCGGACAAGCAGAGACTGGCCAGAGGCGACCGCACGGAGCTCACAGAGAGTAGAGCGCCGTTCCTGCATGGCCATTGCTTTGTCACCATGTGCATGGCGTGCTCTGGAAGGCCTCTGCCTGTCTAAGCTTGTCTAACAGGTCCCTTGCTGCTCAAGTAGATAAGATAAGGGATTGGAACCAACTAGTTAGCTCCGAGGAGAGTAAAACTTGCAGAAAAAGATTCTGACAGCAAGGTGTTTGTAGAGATTTCTGGAGAGATCACTGACTGAAATGAGCTGGTTCTTGGCATGGAGAATGATCTACCAAGGTGACTACCCTGGTAAATTTTCAGATCAAATGGAGCAATATTGCTAGCACTTCCTTCACAATCCCAAAGTGGGTCGAGAAACTGGAATTTGAAGCTGTGCTCAAATGGCTTGAGGAAATGAGATGAAATTTGGTGGAGAGTCATGATTTGGAAATATGAAGCCACTATAAAAGTTTCATACCATTTGGGTACTCCAAAATGGTACTTGCTTCACAGAGGTTCCAAATGGACAGAAACTTAGGAAAATTACTGTGGAAGAATGGATAGATGGATTGAGCTGGTGTTTTGGTTTCAATGAGTGATGTATCAATGTTAACCACCATGAAAAATTTCAGCTCAAATAGATCAAGGGTTCAAGCACTTCCTTTGCAATTTGCCCAACTGGACATAATCTACAAATTGATGTTGTGCTCAAAATTTGAACTATGGAACTTGGGTTCTTGATGGAAATGGTGAAGATATAGATAGGAGAAGCTCCACAATTTATTTGGGATTCTTCCTGGCTACCAAAATGGTAGTTCCTTTAGAAACATCCCAAAATGCAATATTGGCATTAAATAGGAAAATGCAATTTCCCTTATTTAATCATGGCCAATATTTTTATGGGAGCTCAATATGATCACAAAGAATATCTTCACAAGTTTTCATGAACTTTGGAGATGGATAGATATTTTCCTGGATTTAATTCCTTTAACTGGCAGAAAAAGGAATTATTTATAAATGAAAAATATTGCAAATGACTTGGCAATATTTTTTCATATCCAGGGTTTGTAGATGTGGGATGATCACTAGGAAAAGTTTGGGAGGCAACAGATCAAAGGAAATTGGGGTTCCTTTGTAACGGAAGAGATTAGGGTTTCCCTTCCGGTAACTCGGAAGGTAGGGTTTCGGTGGCAAAACCCTGAGAATATATCTTGGGTGGCAAGGTTGGACTGGAGAGAATCTCTAGTTGGATAGGGAAGGCAAGGTTAAATGACCATCTTCATATACCCAAGAGCTAAAGAAATCCGATGACACCGAGAAAAAAGACGGGAGTCAAATCCCGCGAAGGAAAAAAACAAAAGCGAAAACCAGGGTGTTACAAACCTACCCCCCTTAAGAAAATCTCGTCCTCGAGATTTCCGGGCTTACCTCCCAGTGAAGGGGGACTTACCTGTGTGTGACTTGGATCCATCAGCGGTCTTGTCTTCGTTGGTTCATTGACCTTTTAACTCCCTCTTCTGATGGACCATGTGTTGTCTTTTCACACAGCTTTCTTGAATTATTCTCTTTCTTGTCAGGTGTACCCTTTTGTCCTAGTAGTGGTGTTGCTGGGTGAGATAGCGGATAATACCAACAAACAACTCGGTTTCCTTGGCCTGGAAGCGACTGCTTCGGATTTTATTGCAATACTTCGTACTCTGACTATCATGGGCATGACATCCTTTCCTAGTACCAGGGCTCACATGCTCATATGGCCTCGAGTGAGTGGGAGTGGCTTTCTTTTTACCGTGTCAGAATGCTTAGTCTGGCTGTGGGTTCCATACTGACGTTTTCTTCTGTCTTAGGCATTCTGACTCTGTCCTTAGGTGATCCACAACATGACCGAGTTATTGCTGCTATATCCCTAACTGAAATGTCAGGCATGATCACAAAGTAATCATAGACAGTAATCTCTTATTTCAATGATGTCATGATGTCTATGAGCTGTTGATGCTGATGTACATGTGCTTTCAGCTGTTCTATCAGAATGTCTTGTTTCAAACTCTGTCGCTCGTGGATATGGCTCTGTCATATATAGCCTCTGTAGTCCTTGCTATGACCACTGAGCTGAACATAGTATCGCTATTATCCGGTGTATCTTTCGGAGTATAGCCTCTTTATCTTGGTTGATGGCCCGTATTCATGATGAATGCGGTAATCTCACTTGTAACCGCAAGTAGTGCATTGTTGTGGCCGCATATGCAAGAGTCTAACGAAGATTGGTAATACCACTCTCTCTGTGAAGCTGTATCCTGTTAACCGTCACGGAGGTTGTTTGTCCACAACTTCTTTGTTCTTGAGGGTCCCTTTGATGGACCTATAATGACCTGCCAACACGGCTCTTTGATTGTTTTTCCGGCTTGTCCGGCTTGTTCTCACAACTTGCTCTTGCATATCTCGTAGGGGTTGCTGTGCACATATTCCTTTTTGAACTATGGGGCCAATGTTTTTCTGAACACAGTCATTCCCGTGTACGAGTGGCTCGCATGACCTGATCCACTGGACTGCATGCTCACAACATATGCAGGGGTAGGATAAATCCTTTCATAAACACTGAGTTCTGAGGCAGACGGGTGTGTCTGGACTAGTTCGGGTTTCTGACAAGCTTGTTGTAGGTATGGCGGCGTGTTGAAGAAGGCTGAATTCCTTATGCCCGAAGCTTTTGCCAAAGTGACGTGCTAAAGACGGCTGGGTATCTTACCTCCAAAGCTTTCCTTCATGTGGCTTGCTGCGGAAGGTCAGGTGCCTTATGCCAGAAGCTTTCCGTGGTGGCACACCGAGGAAGATGGGAGTGCCGTACCCGGAAGATTTTTCTCACCATGTGGCATACCAAGGAAGATTGGCAGTCTGGTGTCGTAAGTTCTTCTCGGTAGCTTGTGGAGGAAGGCGGGGTTCCTTATACCAGAAACCTTTCACGGTGTACGCAGTCGGATCTATGGCCGAGTCTGGCTGCCTTCCGGAATATCCGGAATTTTACTCATAGCGGAGTCAAAACTTAGTATAGGCCATACCTAGACTGACGATTTTCCACACATCTCTTGTCCTTCTGCTGGTCTGATCATTGCTGCTGTAAAGGTTGCACGACTGATGCAAGTCTTCATGTTGTTAATTAATCCGGAATACCCTTTTGTATTCAAACCAGGTGTTGCTGATAATAAGCAATTGATGGATAATTCCATTCGGTTCTGCTGAGCTTCCAAGCATGTGAAGTTCTCATTGATTCTGGGCAATCGTGAACTTATCCCTTTTCCTTGCAAACCTTGTCACAGTGCCCAGAAATTTTTGCATACGCACCGGCGAAACTCCAAGGTATGCTTTGAAATTTGTACCAACATACCAGAGTTTTGTTGTTGCTCTTGGCACATTCACATTCCTGAAATATGTTTCCGGTGGGGAATAAATGATTCTTGAGTCCGTTGAGAAAAGACTCAGTTCACCTTACTGACTGAATAATACTTGTGTCGAGGACGGAATCATTTGTCCTCACTGGTGTTCGTTCTTGGTAACTCATCTGGCTGCTCCTTAGACGTGATCTGTTCTGAGGCAAACTCTCTCGGGTATATTCTGGCCTTGCCTGTTGCACACATATTCTGCTTCTGACTCATCCTTCGTCCTTGACAGATCCGGTGCTGCTATTCTGAATACCAGGCAGTTGGCTTGGCTTGACTCTTGCTGAATTTGGATTATTGGGTATTATCAAAGTTGTATGCTGGTCTTCTTGACGGCACTTGCGGATGGATCCAGTTGGAGCGAAGAAATGGAACCGACAAAAGAAACAGAAACCGCGAAAACCAAAAAGCCAATAAAGCTCAAAATTTTGTGGACCTTACACACGTGGCCGAGGATCCGCTAGTATAACTGGCCTAGCACACTCGATGTACCTCTAAGGATTTAGAAGTAAAACCACACAATGCTCATGGTAGCACTTGTGTCGAGCTCCTACTACTTCCCTAGGGAACATCACACTCGACGCATGACCATAGCCAAAATGGCTTAGTCAACAATCCTAAGGTTGTTGGGGAAAAGATGGAATTTATAGCCGTTTCGCAAAGGAAACTGGATTAAGAAGAGAAATACCATGGCTAGCAAGCAGGGTAAGGATATCTGGTTTACCTAGGGGTTCAGGGCTCACGGGTCGTTGCCTAGTGCGGATATTTCACACCGGAGGCAAAGGCCACGAGGGTTGGGGTCTGATGGAGCCAAAAACCTATGGGGTTGCCTTATGATCAATAGTAGCCGTGCCAGCTTGGCAAAGATGGCTGAAATCCATCTGGGCTTTCTACTGAGCACAAGATAATGTAGTCTAACTAGGGTAACCTATAGTCAGCCTGGCTGCTCTAATACCATCCGTTGTGGCGCCACGCCTGATTACAACTGTAGCCAGACGGTCGCCACTCATGCCAGCCCAGGAAATCACTCTGGCATGCATGTTTACAACAAGTATCATGAACACATGCATTTCTATTATTGGATATATAGGTCTTACATGATATCTTACAAGAGTGATGGCAGCGGAAAAGCTCTATCTAAGGCAGCATGGTCCTGATGCGGCTCCAATCCACAGGGATCTGACTGGGTTACTCTTCTAGCCCGCGAACGCTTCGGCTCCTCGACGACGGATCCTTATGTGAACCTGGCCACGTTAAAGGCCGCTGAGTACTTTTGAATGTACTCGCAAGCAAACCAAACTAACATATACACCAAGTAAAGCAATCCATGGCATTCAAGCATGCATTTGTTATTAGAGCAACATTAATTATCATGGCATAGTATACCTATCTAGTAAGATTAATCATCAAGTCATAACAGGTTTATCTAGTAAGATAACTACTAAAGTAAAATACAGTAAAGTAAAGCATGTCAAGTAAGTGATCCAAACTCCGAACAATCTCAGGATCCAATCCAACTCTTTCGGTCATCTGACCATATCTTTCATAGCCATTCCATGGCTATCATATCATATTCCTGACACCATCCGATGTCTATGCATCTCCTTTGTAAGTCTGATAAACTTACTCTCTTACGGGTTGTCCCAAAATCCTCGGAATACTCATGAGCGCTGAGTACCTCCGATCATAAGACAAATTCTTCCATCATTATTATCTCTGTTACGGTTGACCACCTAGTGAGGTTTGGACGGACTGTCCAATACCGTGGACGCGGCTAGTCGAATAGATTCTTACACTCTGCAGAGGTTGCACACTTTACCCACACCATGGAGCACCTGACCTCGTGATCCCATTCAGGTGGATCAGGGTTGCTCCAACGAAACCTGCCTAACCTGTCGGGGATATACCCCGCGGTATGACCCGGCCGGATATATGACCCGGCCGGACTTGGCGACTCACTGGTGACCCGCCCTGACTTGATGACTCACTAAGTGACCCGCCCGGATCTCTCCACTCACTGATGACCCGGCCGAGCCAGGTGACTCATTGGTGACCCGGTAGGTGGGTCAGAGGAGCGACAAGACCCGGAGGCCCAGAAGGCGGTTCATGGAAGACCGGCTTGTGTTATGGTGGGCCGGCTTAAGAGGAAAGCATAAGGAATATTCCCTTGCAAAGGAAGGAAGATTAGGACTCCACTTGTAATAGAATAATCCTAATCCTACTAGAACTCTTCATGTAAGCCGCCCCTTCAACTTATATAAGGAGGGGTAGGGCACCCCAAGAGGGACAAGTTTTTCACAAGTCTACATAGACAAATCAATAGCTCTCGAGATAAAGCACCCTTGTAATCGGGACCATCATCATCATCAATATCAATGAAGCAGGATGTAGGCTTTTACCTCCACCATGAGGGGCCGAACCTGGGTAAAAAACCTTGCGTCTCTCGTCCCACTCAACCCCTCTCAAGCTACCACATAGGTGCGTTGGCCTCACGACTAAGTCCTGACACTAAGGACATCTGCCATGACAATTCCACGACAGTTGGCGCCCACCGTGGGGCACACGCACGGTGGTGTTGAGTTTTTGGAGGGATCTCTCCCAGGGATCGAGAAACTCGTGATTAGCCGAACGAGGAAAGAGCCGATGCAAAGGATCTACATCATCTACACGACGAGCGGTCAGAATAGCAGAGACCAGATTGAGATGAAAATAATTAGGGTTTGACGTTCTGTGCGCCGCCGGCAACCCAACACGATCCGTCAAAACCAATGGGAGATTAATTTTGTTTGGACGCCGAGTCCTGCAAGCGATCAAATCCTAGGTTCCATCGAGACCGACAAAAATTTCTGCTGCTGTCCGATCCGCCGAGTTCCACAAGTTTCCTGCTGCTGGGTTACCGGCTCAAGCCCCGAGGAAATCAGGCACTACTGCTCGCTAAGTACTGGAGTACTAGTCATGTACACTACTTTTTCTACTCTACGTGAGATTTACTCAAGGCCGAGCAGAGTACTAGTACATGCATGATCACGGAGATTTGGGGGACAGATCGATTGTTATGTCAAGAGCTACTACCGAGTCATCCTGACTTGAAGAAAAAAGAAAAAGGTGGCCCATGACCCGGAGGACGTGGATGTGAATCCATCCAAAAGCAACCACGACCCGTGGCTGGCCTCATTCCACCTCCGGCTTGAATCCACCTCCGCTGCCACCGCGTTGAGCCACCGGCCGCCGAGCCCTGCGAGCTGCCGTCCGCCTCAGCCTCCGTTGCTGCATGCTACTTTCCCGCTGGCCACGGCTGTGCCTCTGCCGCAGTAACCGCAGGCCACCGTCACCTTCACATCCGAGCCGCCTTCGAGTAAGCTCGCGCCCGCAACCCTGAGTCGCCGCGTTGAGCCGTCGTCGTACGCGCCAGGCCAACCTGAGCCGCCGCTGCAGGCCGTCTTCAAAGCTGAACCGCTCGCCTGCCAAGTCGCCCGCGTCGGTTTCTATCCTCGCCTTGGCTCCGCCTTGAGCCACCGCAGCCTTGCTGCAAGCCGGCCCTGTTTCAAAGTGGCCGACCAGCGGCCCCCGTCCTTCACGCCCGGTCACTATCGCCGCGGGTGTCACCGCTGAGGTCCCCACCTCTGCCGCAGTCTGGCGTCTCCGGGCCGCCTTGGCTACGTTCCTCCTCTGCCATAGAACGGCCTGTACGCCGCTGAAGAAGAAAAAAAAACAGCAAAAATTTCTGTGGACACATGGATCGAGGAAGTAACCAAGTTGAGGATGTCATGTACGCCGCTGCAAGCAATCTGAGTATTTCTTCTGTAGATGCCGGTGCGGACCGGTGGTCAAAAGTGATCTGCTGTTGCTGTTGTTTTGACACTACGCGGACGTGGATTCTACAAGTCAACTGCGACCTGGAGAAGGAGTAGAACCCATGGCCGCAAACTGTCGTCGTGTACAGCTCCGAGTCACCAACTGTGGGCCGCCGCCGCCGTCTCCGGGTCTGTCCCGCGGCTTCCGTGACTCGCCGCTGCCACTCCGAGAGTCGCCGCCTCCGCTGTCTCAAACGCGCTGCCACTGCAGCTTATGAGCCGCCGCCATGGTTGCCTCCGATTCACTGCTGGCTTGAGTCACCGCCGTGCCGTTCCGAGCCACTTGCACCGCCAAGCGGTCTGCCTCTGCCTCCATCAACGACCCACTGTTGCTGTGGCCTGCCATTGCCACGGGAAAAATTGCAGATCATGTTGAAACAGAGAATGAATGTTACCACAGCAGCCGTGGTCGGTTTGGAGCGCGGCAGTTGAGGGGTGGATGGAGAACAACCCGCCATCGTTATTGCAAGTCGCCTTCGCCGACCCGCCGGGTCTTCTCTGCAGGTCTCCGGCTCGCTACGCCGTGTGAGCCGCCATACTTCTGAAGCTGCCTTCACCTCTATCAAACCCACGTCGTTTATTGAGCCGCCGGGGCCGCGTGGAGCCGCCCCTGCCGTGTTGAGCCGCCGAGGCCGCGTTCTGCTGTGGTCATGCTTCAAGCCGCCTCTGCCGGCCAACACCACCTCTGCCTCGGTTTCGAGAGTGGTTAAATCGCCATTGCAAATACTAAAGGTTGTTCATAGAACGGAACATCTCTCGTCCAGACGAATCAGGTGAAATTTGTCCAGTCAATTTTTATTGATACATTTTTTCTTTAAAGAGCAAGTACTCTGGCTTGCGATGTTTTTTGATGCAGGATAAATTGTCTACTGCGAAAGTGACCATCATATCACGGAGTTTATTGAATAACTCATACCGGAAGTGTACAATGAGTGTTGCGAAGATTGTCAATTCGCTTCAAGCTTCTGGTTTACATAAATTCCAGCGTTCCGCTGTTCAGCTATATGCCGGTTTATATCACGGTCAAGTATGAAGAGCTTCAAGCCAACTCCTCAAGTCGTCTTAAGACTCGGGGGCTACATGGACATGGCTCAATAAGTGTTGCCAGTTTAAGCAGATTCAAGAACTCCGGGTCATTGGAGGGAAGATAACCCGGTCCCGGAGGCTACTGCTACATGGATGAAAATTTAGAGGCCGTCAAAAAATATCCGGCTTAAAAAGTGCCTGGCAATTTAAAAGTTCCGGTTCAATGGAAGAGTTCCGGGTTATCAGAAAAGATTCCGGTTCAATATCTGGTTCAAGGGAAATCTCTCTCTCACAATGTATTGAGCTCTCAATATCCGGTTTAAAATTCCGGTTCAAAAAGAATACATCTCTTGCAAGTTCAAGTTCTCAGAAAAATTAAAGGTTGCCAAAGAGAACTTGCTGCAGTGCGCAGTTCAAACATGGGCATCCTGCCTTATGGGCTCATCTTATTATGGTCACTTGGGGGCTTCCTGCTCACTGAGCATAGCTATGACTACCCTCTTGATCCGGCTTGCACGCCTTGTTACAAATTACTTGGGGGCTTTCTGCTCATTGAGCATAGTTATGACTACCCTATTGATCCGGCTTATACGCCTTGTTGCAAATCACTTGGGGGCTTATTGCCCAAGTTAAAGGTTACCAAAGAGAACTTGCGGCAGTGCGCAGTTCAAACATAGGTATCTTGCCTTGAGGGCTCATTATATGTCACTTGGGGGCTTCCTGTTCAATGAACATAGCTTTATTTACCCTTTTGATCGGCTTGGATGCCAGGTGTATTCACCAAAACGCTGAGTTATCCTGCCTTTGTATGTCTGCCACTCCGCCCAGGTAATCCTGGAATGACCCGCCGTACTCTTGACAGTCAATCTTGTTATAAAGACCCTGAACTTGTCAAAGTTAAAACGGCGGTTGGTCATGTGAGGCCCGGCTTACAGGTTTGAATGAAGGATTAACTCAGTGGCTGTGCGGCCCATGAACATCACTTGAGATTGAGGCTTGGCGGCCTATGAAAGCCTTGTTTTTTCTAATTTGTTATTTTCTATGAACATTGTTTTGGTTCATATCCTTGTACCATATTGACATATGGTTTAAAATGATTCAGGCCATGTAGCCTTAATCCTTATGACTCATGTTTGAATATATCTGGGGTTTTGATAATCCGGTCTGGCTTTGGACGATAAGTCGCCAGTATACTTTGATCGCGCACTTGGAGTTATGCGCTCTAAGTCTTTGGGCTGTCATCCTTAGTGGATATGGCGCTGTAAGCCGACAGTATGAACCGATTTCATAGGCCATGTAGCCTTGATTATATGACTCATCATTGAGAATCTTTGGTTTTGATAACCCACCCAGATAGCGGATGTTAAGTCGCCAGGATATCTTTGCCTTGAGCAATCAAAATCATGATATTACATGCCTACGGGTCAATACCCGCGACGGATTATAATTATTGAGGTATCACCATGATGTCAATCTCCTGGTATGTTTTTCAATAATAGTATGAATATTTGGGGTTTGGTAACCCGCCCTGGCTTTGGACGTTAAGTCGCCAGCATACTTTGGACTGCGCAATTGGAATCATGCGCTTATAAATCTTTGGGTTGTCACCCTCACTGGATATGGCAATATAAGCCGGCAGTATGACCCAATTTTACAGGTATGTTTTTACTTGTTATATGAAAATGCGAGGTTTGATAAACCGCCCTGGATTTCAACTTTAAGTCGCCAGTATGTTTTGGCTTGAATGGCCTTGATTCTAGTCTTTCTCATAATTGCATAAAGACTATATTATGTTTTGGGTTGTTACCCGCCCTGACTTTTGACGTTAAGTCGCCAGGGCATATGTTGTTTAAACTTTGTGTAGGACATGCAGAGCTATGGCTTACATAAATGATTAAATTCAAGCCCATCGTCAAAGATTAAAATTGGTGTTTCAAAAGGGTTATCAGTTCTTGATTTTTACAAAGGCTATAAGCCGCGGGTTACATCCCGGAGTACAATGGATGCGCATTAAGTCGCCATCGGCCAAGAGCCGCCGGGTATTTAAACTCCAGATTATATTATTCCAATCTTTAATAGCCAAACTTGGCTGGGTTTTCATACCGGATTATATTATTCAAATCTTGAATAGCCAACATGGCTAGATTTTTATTATGGTTATCAATAACCAGTATTATGATTGAGGTTTTCAAAGTCGCTTCAGCACAGTGGTTATTATTTCTTTATCAATAGATATGATTTATTCTACAATGGAAGGAATAGTCCCGAGTCGCTGCAGGCACATGACCCGGCACTTGGGGGCTACATTACTCAAATCATGATTATATCAAGTATGCAAGTCCCATGTCGCTGCAAGCATGCACCATGACACTTGGGGGCTAATGCAAGGTTATTTTTAACTTGCCTTATTGAAGACCCGACCCGTCACATTGTGATGAGCCGGCCCTTGGGGGCTACTAATTGCTCCTGTCAAAGGTAACCCGAAACTTGGGAGCTACATCATTTGGTGTTATTAATTACTGCTCAAATCTACATGATCATATCTACAAAGTCCCTGCTCATTATTGCATAATGACCCGGCCCTTGGGGGCTACATTGGTTGAAGTGTTTATGAGCATAAGGCAATTACAAGTCCCAGGTTGCTGCAAGCATGACAACCCGGCACTTGGGGGCTACATATGTGGAATATTCAGTTTGACTAGTGACTGAGGTGAACAACCCGGATTTCTTGAAGGTTGCGACATTTATATGGAAGCATGTCTTAATCTGTTACTACGTTCCCTTCTTAAGACTTGGGGGCTACAAGTGATATGCATATAAGAGAGGTACATTTTCAAGCTTGATGTTAGCAACAATTATGAACCGGTGCCATCAATATTTACAAACCGGCAATTTTGGCAATGATAAACCGGCAAGTTCTACATCTTCAAGCTGGCTAAAAATCTGATGAGTACTTCAAGACCAATATTTTGTTAAGCATTGGGAGCTGAATCAAATGAATTATTCTTCACAATATTTTTCTATGAGAAACCAATGTTAGCAAATTGATTATGAGGCTGGCCTATTGACACGGACTTTCCAGAAGAAGGAAATGACAAGGACTTAAGGATGATCAGGTGCCGGTTCAGAAAAAACTTTTAACCCGGAGCACAACCTGTCAAATTTGTTCTTGTGTTTATTTTGCAGGATCAGTTTAACATGGATAAATCCAAATTAAACTGGGGGCTAATGTCGGGGATACACCCCGCGGTATGACCCGGCCGGATATATGACCCGGCCGGACTTGGCGACTTACTGGTGACCCGCCCTGACTTGGCGACTCACTAAGTGACCCGCCCGGATCTCTCCACTCACTGATGACCCGGCCGAGCCAGGAGACTCATTGGTGACCCGGCAGGCGGGTCAGAGGAGCGACAAGACCCGGAGGCCCAAAAGGAGGTTCATGGAAGACCGGCTTGTGTTATGGTGGGCCGGCTTAAGAGGAAAGCATAAGGAATATTCCCTTACAAAGGAAGGAAGATTAGGACTCCACTTGTAATAGAGTAATCCTAATCCTACTAGGACTCTTCATGTAAGCCGCCCCTTCAACTATATAAGGAGGGGTAGGGCACCCCAAGAGGGACAAGTTTTTCACAAGTCTAGACAGACAAATCAATAGCTCTCGAGATAGAGCACCCTTGTAATCGGGACCATCATCATCATCAATATCAATGAAGCAGGATGTAGGCTTTTACCTCCACCATGAGGGGCCGAACCTGGGTAAAAAACCTCGCGTCTCTTGTCCCACTCAACCCCTCTCAAGCTACCACATAGGTGCGTTGGCCTCACAACTAAGTCCTGACACTAAGGACATCTGCCGTGACAATTCCACGACATAACCCGTGACTCCTCCACCGTACCACCGGCAATCATTCTCCCCTGGAGTCAAGCCCTGGGTGGCCCCTGTGTCACCCCGTGACACCTGCCACCATCATGGCCAAACAAACTATCCCAAACGGGGACGCCGGCAAATATCTCAACTGGGCTCATAAGGTTAGCGCCGCCTACCGGGCCAGGGCAGCGCACGCATAACCTTCCCTGTTTGGTGGTACCAATAAAAGAGCACGCGATCAGACCAAGTCAAGGCCGTCCCATACCGGCAAATGTGGTTGCACGGGTAAGTCCGGACAGGTGACTCTGTATCAACCGACTAGGTTTATCTTTAGCCAGTACTTAGCAAGCATGGATATTCATCATGAATAGCTTAACATGGTGGTAACTATGTATGAGGTAACAACTGCGGAAACATAACAACCTATCTCCATATAACATCATAATGAGTCATTAGTGAAACAATATTTAAATGGCAAGTTATCACTTAACAAGTTCTAGCTGTAAGTTACGACCATCGGAACCCTTGCATAAAACTGGCAAAGAAACCAGTAGCCACCAGAACGGTCTTTACAACTCAGACCTGGGACATTACCGGAACAATTCAACCCCGGCTCAAGACGGCTCGAAAGCAGCTCAGAGCATGAGACGGTGTTGATAAAAAGAATGTAGCAGCTCCCTAAGACGGCCGAAAAACAGCTCAGAGCATAGGGTCACTACTACAGAAAGAAATTCAATAGCTGCCCGAGACGGCCGAAAAACTGCTCAGAACACGGCCAGTTGTTGAAAAGAGAACATAAAGTCGGCATCCACCCCGGACGGCCGAAAGCAGCTCAGACACAGGCGTGGCGCCGTCATCAAAGAAAGTGCAAGCAAGGGGTCGTCCGAGTCTCATACAGCTCATTACTACACATACAAGCATAACTATAATAATTTGAACATGCAAGAATAACACAGAGCAATGCTTTAGGGCATATATCAGATGGTCGGCTTGCCTGGGGGTGAAGGGATACTCCGGGAAAGAGTGCGGTAGCCTCGCAAGAAAATCCGCCGGAACAGATTCTCTCTCGGAGTGGCTGATAGAAGGGCAAGGGCAACATATTCATTTTCAGAATGTGTAAGGGAACGGGCTCGACGAGCTGAAGACGTGAGCGTTGGTTTCACCTGATTCGGAGTCACGAGGGAAGAGATATGATGGTTTTTCCGCCAAGGACTAATCTGCAAGATAAATAATTGCATCTGGGTCCCTGGGCAGAGCGGCTGGTCGCGCACTTTGAGGAAATACATTTCCCAGTGGGGAAAGCACATTCAGCGCTGGGCGCCTCCACTTACTGTGCACGGGCCCGGGGCCAAGTCAACGCCTAGGGGTTGACGGGCGGGCCCCACTCCTCTCTCTCCTCCCCTACTCTTTCTTCTCCTTGTGCCCGACAGAGAACAGAGGAGAGGGCGGGGTCGACCGGCCGGCGACAGGCACGGCGGCTCCAGCCAAGTCCTGCCACTCCCGGCGAGGGCGCCGGTGCCGGCGGGAGCGCTACCGAGCGCCGCGTCCAGGGGGCCATCAAGAGCGGCTGGGGAGGGTTGTAGAGGGGTGGCGCCTCGCGGGAATAGAGGACAGGGGCGGGGCTCCGACGAAGGTTCCCGGCGGCTCTGGCGGTCTCCGGCTCGGGCGAGGCAACCAGCGACCCCGGGGTGGAGTGCCACACCTGTCCTGGGCCAGCAGGTGCGCCGAGGAGAGCCGTGGTGGCGGCGGGGACCGTGGCCGAGGGCGACGAGCTCGGGCGGTTTGGTGGCTCCGATGGGGGAAAGAGGCGGGCAAGGGGACGGGGATGGTCTACGGCGGCTGGGTAGCCCAGAGGTGAGCTCGAACGGAGCCGGGGACGACTGTGGCGCGGGAATTTGAGGCGAGCGCGGCGGCGGCGATGGCGGCCAGAGGGCAGAATTGGGCGCCGGGGCTCGCTCCTTCGAGCTACGGGAGAGAACTGGGAGTGAGAGGAGGTGGCTGCAGGTGGTGTGGTGCCCGGGAAGGGCTCGGGCACTGCTTATATAGACGGCCGAATGCGACAGGTGAGGATGGCCGCCCTGGCGGTCTTAGCCGCGCACTGGAGCTCGCGGCGAGCTGGCATTGGACGCACGCGGTGCCGACCTAACGAGGAAGAGGAAGAGGCCATGGATAGGAGGAAGACGACGGAGTTCACGGGTGGACAGTGCCGCGGCGGCGACTACCGTGGCGACCGCACGGAGGGGAGCTGTAGGACATGCTCGGACAAGTGGAGACTAGCCAGAGGCTACCGCACGGAGCTCACACATAGCAGAGGGCCATTCCCGCGTGGCCATTGCTTGGCACCACGTGCATGGCATGCTCTGGAAGGCCTCTGCCTGTCTAAGCTTTTCTAACAGGTCCCTTGTGGCTCAAGTAGATAAGATAAGGGATTGGAACCAACTAGTTAGCTCCGAGGAGAGTAAAACTTGCAGAAAAAGATTCTGACAGCAAGGTGTTTGTAGAGATTTCTGGAGAGATCACTGACTGAAATGAGCTGGTTCTTGGCATGGAGAATGATCTACCAAGGTGACTACCCTGGTAAATTTTCAGATCAAATGGAGCAATATAGCTAGCACTTCCTTCACAATCCCAAAGTGGGTCGAGAAACTGGAATTTGAAGCTGTGCTCAAATGGCTTGAGGAAATGAGATGAAATTTGGTGGAGAGTCATGATTTGGAAATATGAAGCCACTATAAAAGTTTCATACCATTTGGGTACTCCAAAATGGTACTTGCTTCACAGAGGTTCCAAATGGACAGAAACTTAGGAAAATTACTGTGGAAGAATGGATAGATGGATTGAGCTGGTGTTTGGTTTCAATGAGTGATGTATCAATGTTAACCACCATGAAAAATTTCATCTCAAATAGATCAAGGGTTCAAGCACTTCCTTTGCAATTTGCCCAACTGGACATAATCTACAAATTGATGTTGTGCTCAAAATTTGAACTATGGAACTTGGGTTCTTGATGGAAATGGTGAAGATATAGATAGGAGAAGCTCCACAATTTATTTGGGATTCTTCCTGGCTACCAAAATGGTAGTTCCTTTAGAAACATCCCAAAATGCAATATTGGCATTAAATAGGAAAATGCAATTTCCCTTATTTAGTCATGGCCAATATTTTATGGGAGCTCAATATGATCACAAAGAATATCTCCACAAGTTTTCATGAACTTTGGAGATGGATAGATATTTTCCTGGATTTAATTCCTTTAACTGGCAGAAAAGGAATTATTTATAAATGAAAACTATTGCAAATGACTTGGCAATATTTTTGCATATCCAGGGTTTGTAGATGTGGGATGATCACTGGGAAAAGTTTGGGAGGCAACAGATCAAAGGAAATTGAGGTTCCTTTGTAACAGAAGAGATTAGGGTTTCCCTTCCGGTAACTCGGAAGGTAGGGTTTCGGTGGCAAAACCCTGAGAATATATCTTGGGTGGCAAGGTTGGACTGGAGAGAATCTCTTGTTGGATAGGGAAGGCAAGGTTAAGTGACCATCTTCATATACCCAAGAGCTAAAGAAATCCGATGACACCGAGAAAAAAGACGGGAGTCAAATCCCGTGAAGGAAAAAAAACAGGAGCGAAAACCAGGGTGTTACAAGTAGGTAAATGATAAAAACAGAATTTTTGATGTGGAATGCTACCTAACATAATTATCCATGTAATCTTATCTATTGTGGCAAGAATATTCAGATCCATAAGATTCAAAGCAAAAGTTTAATATTGACAGAAAAACAATAATACTTCAAGCAACCATGTCTTCTCAAAATATCATGGCCAAAGAAAGTTATCCCTACAAAATAATATAGTCTGGCTATGCTCCATCTTCATCACATAAAGTATTTCATCATCCACAACCCCGATGACAAGCCAAGCAATCATTTCATACTTTTAATGTTCTCAAGCTTTTTCAACTATCACGCAATACATGAGCGTGAGCCATGGATATAGCACTATAGGTGGAATAGAATATGGTGGTTGTGGAGAAGAAAAAAAGAAGGAGATAGTCTCACATCAACTAGGCGTATCAATGGGCTATGGAGATGCCCATCAATAGATATCAATGTGAGTGAGTAGGGATTGCCATGCAACGGATGCACTAGAGCTATAAGTGTATGAAAGCTCAAAAGAAACTAAGTGGGTGTGCATCCAACTCGCTTGCTCACGAAGACCTAGGGCAATTTGAGGAAGCCCATTGTTGGAATATACAAGCCAAGTTCTATAATAAAAAATTCCCACTAGTATATGAAATTGACAAAATAGGAGACTCTCTATCATGAAGATCATGGTGCTACTTTGAAGCACAAGTGTGGAAAAAGGATAGTAGCATTGCCCCTTCTCTCTTTTCTCTCATTTATTTTATTTTTTTTCTCTTTTTTGGGCTCTTTGGCCTCTTTTTTTGGGCTCTTTTATTTTTTTTTAAAGTCCGGAGACTCATCCCAACTTGTGAGGGAATCATAGCTTCCATCATCCTTTCCTCACATGGGACAATGCTCTAATAATGATGATCATCACACTTTTATTCACTTCCAACTCAAGAATTACAACTCGATACTAGAACAAAAGATATGACTCTATGTGAATGCCTCCGGCGGTGTACCAGGATGTGCAATGATCAAGAGTGACATGTATAAAAAAATATCAATGGTGGCTTTGCCACAAATACTATGCCAACTACATGATCATGCAAAGCAATATGACAATGATGGTGCGTGTCATAATAAACGGAACGGTGGAAGTTGCATGGCAATATATCTCGGAATGGCTATGGAAATGCCATAATAGGTAGGTATGGTGGATGTTTTGAGGAAGGATATATGGTGGGTTTAATGCACCGGCGAAAGTTGCGCGGTACTAGAGAGGCTAGCAATGGTGGAAGGGTGAGAGTGCATATAATCCATGGACTCAACATTAGTCATAAAGAACTCATATAATTATTGCAAAAGTCTATTAGCTATCGAAACAAAGTACTACACACATGCTCCTAGGGGGATAGATTGGTAGGAGAAGACCATCGCTCGTCCCCGACCGCCACTCATAAGGAAGACAATACAAAAAAATCATACTCTGACTTCATCACATAACGGTTCACCATACGTGCATGCTACGGGAATCACAAACTTTAATACAAGTATTTCTACCAATCCACAATTACTCACTAGCATGACTCTAATATCACCATCTTTATTTCTCAAAACAAATGCAAGGAATCAAACTTCTCATCTATTCAATGCTCTTTATATGAAAGTTTTTATTATATCCCTCTTGGATGCCCATCATATTAGGACTAAATTCATAACCTAAGCAAAATACCATGCTGTTTAGAGACTCTCAAAATAAGATAAGTGAAGCATGAGAGTTCATCAATTTCTTCGAAATAAAACCACCGCCGTGCTCTAAAAAGATATAAGTGAAGCACTAGAGCAACTACCTAGCTCAAAAGATATAAATGAAGCACATAGGGTATTCTAATAAATTCACGATTAATGTGGGTCCCTCTCAAAATGTGTGTACAGCAAGGATGATTGTGGCAAACTAAAAAGCAAATTCTAATATCATACAAGACGCTCCAAGCAAAACACATATCATGTGGTGAATAAAAATATAGCCTCAAGTAAATTTACCGATGGATTGAAGACGAAAGAGGGGATGCCATCTGGGGCATCCCCAAGCTTAGATGCTTGGTTGTCCTTGAATATTACCTTGGGGTTCCTTGGGCATCCCCAAGCTTAGGCTCTTGCCACTCCCTATTCCGTAGTCCATCAAATCTTTACCCAAAACTTGAAAACTTCACAACACAAAACTCAACAGAAAACTCGTAAGATCCGTTAGTATGATAAAACAAATCTCCACTTTTAGGTACTGTCAAGACAAGATTCAAAATTTTTCTCACATGATTCCTACTGTACCCTATCATTTCTACAATCGATATTGAGCAATATAAGCCATAGAAACTAGAAAACAAGAAAACTATGCATCTAAAACAGAATTTGTCAAAAACAGAACAGTCTGTCAAGATCTGAACTAATGTCATACTTCTGTAACTGCAAATATTCTGAAAAATTAGAAAAACGTATACAATTTGTATACCAATCAACTGTAAAAAATTCAGAAGTTTTCCAAGTTCCATTAAAATATAGGAATTTCTGTACTTGACGCCAAAGTTTCTGTTTTTGCACAGAATCAAGTCAACTATCATCCACACTATCCCAAATGATTTACTTGGCACTTTATTGAAACAAAACCTATAAAACATGATTACTACAGTAGCCTAATCATGTCAACACATAAAAACAGTAGGGTTAAATATTGGGTTGTCTCCCAACAAACGCTTTTCTTTAATGCCTTTTTAGCTAGGCATGATGATTTCATTGATGCTCACATAGAAGTAAAGAATTGAAACACAAAGAGAGCGTCATGAAGCATATGACTAGCACATTTAAGTATAACCCACTTCCTATGCATAGGGATCTTGTGAGCAAACAATTTATGGGAACAAGAATCAACTAGCATAGGAAGGCAAAACAAGCATGACTTCAAAACTTTCAACACATAGAGAGGAAACTTGATATTATTGCAATATATAAAAGCATATGTTCCTCTCTCATAATAATTTTCAGTAGCATCATGAATGAATTCAACAATATAACTATCACATAAAACACTCTTTTCATGATGCATAAGCATAGAATTTTTATTACTCTCCACATAAGCAAATTTTTTCTCATCAATAGTAGTGGGAGAAAACTCAACAAAATAACTATCATGAGGTACTTGATTGACATAATCAAATTGAACATTAAAATCATGATGACAAGTTTCATGGTTATCATTATTCTTTATAGCATACATGTCATCACAATAATCATCATAGATAGCAACTTTGTTCTCATAATAATAAATTGAAACCTCTTCCAAAATAGTGGATTCATCACTAAATAAAGTCATGACCTCTCCAAATCCACTTTTTATGAATATTGTGAAAAGATTCAACACCCTCCAAAATAGTGGGATCAATACTACCTAGAGTTGACACTCTTCCAAACCCACTTTCATCAATATAATCATCATAAATATGAGGCATGCTATCATCATAATAAATATTCTCATCAAAACTTGGGGGACTAAAAATATCATCTTCATCAAACATAGCATCCCCAAGCTTATGGCTTTGCATATCATTAGCATCATGGATATTCAGAGAATTCATACTAAAAACATTGAAATCATGCTCATCATTTAAAGATTTTATGCCAAACATTTTATTGCATTCTTCTTCTAACACTTTAGCACAATTTTCCTTTCCATCATTTTCACGAAAGACATTATAAAGGTGAATCATATGATGAAACCTCAATTCCATTTTTTTGTAGTTTTCTTTTATAGACTAAACTAGTGATAAAATAAGAAACTAAAAGATTCAATTGTAAGATCTAAAGATATACCTTCAAGCACTCACCTCCCCGGCAACGGCGCTAGAAAAGAGCTTGATGTCTACTACACAACCTTCTTCTTGTAGACTCGTGTTGGGCCTCCAAGCATAGAGTTTTGTAGGACAGTAGCAAATTTCCCTCAAGTGGATGACCTAAGGTTTATCAATCCGTGGGAGGCGTAGGATGAAGATGGTCTCTCTCAAACAACCCCACAACCAAATAACAAAGAGTCTCTTGTGCCCCCAACACACCCAATACAATGGTAAATTGTATAGGTGCACTAGTTCGGCGAAGAGATGGTGATACAAGTGTAATATGGATGGTAGATATAGGTTTTTGTAATCTGAAAATATAAAAACAGCAAGGTAGCAAGTAACACAAGTGAGCAAAAACGGTATTGCAATGCTTGGAAACAAGGCCTAGGGTTCATACTTTCACTAGTGCAAGTTTTCTCAACAATGATAACATAATTGGATCACATAACAATCCCTCAACGTGCAACAAAGAATCACTCCAAAGTTTCTATCGGAGAACGTAGGACGAAAACGTGCATCAATCCCTACGCATAGATTTCCCCAATGTCACCACGGGAATCCGCGAGTTGAGTGCCAAAACATACATCAAGCGAATCAATAGAACATCCCATTGTCACCACAGATATCCCATCGCAAGACATACATCAAGTGTTCTCAAATCCAATACCCAATCCAACATAACGAAACCTCAAAGAGCAAGTTTCAATTCATCACAAGATGGTAGAGGGGGAGAAACACCATATGATCCAACTATAATAACAAAGCTCGCGGTACATCAAGATCGTGCCAAATCAAGAACACGAGAGAGAGAGAGAGAGAGAGAGAGAGAGAGAGAGATCAAACACATAGCTACTGGTACATACCCTCAGCCCCGAGGGTGAACTACTCCCTCCTCGTCATGGAGACCGCCGGGATGATGAAGATGGCCTCCGGTGATGGTTTCCCCCTCCGCCAGGGTGCCAGAATAGGCTCCCGATTGGTTTTTTGTGGCTACAGAGGCTTACGGCGGCGGAACTTCCGATCTAGGTTTCTTTCTGGGGGTTTTAGGATTTATAGGAATTTTTGGTGTCGGTCTCACGTCAGGGGGAAGCTCGAGGGCCCCACAAGCCAGGGGGCGCACCCTAGGCTTGCGGACTCCTCGTCCACCTCCTGGCTTGGCTCCGATACTCCATGGGTCTCTTTTGGTCCATAAAAATTCATCATAAAGTTTCAGCTCGTTTGGACTCCGTTTGATATTCCTTTTTTGTAAAACTCAAAAACAAGGAAAAAACAGAAACTAGCACTGGGCTCTAGGTTAATAGGTTAGTCCCAAAAATAATATAAAATAGCATATTAATGCCTATAAAACATCCAAAACAGATAATATAATAGCATGGAACAATAAAAAATTATAGATACGTTGGAGACGTATCACAATACCGTTTGTGCTCCGTTTTATCAATTGCTACCTTGCTGTTTTTTTATTGTTCCTATTACAAAAATCAATATCTACTATCATTACTACGCTTGTATCACCATCTCTTCGCCGAACTAGTGCACCTATACAATTTTTCATTGTATTTGGTGTGTTGGGGACACAAGAGACTTTCTGTTACTTGGTTGCAGGGTTATTTGAGAGAGACCATCTTCATCCTACGCCTCCCACAGATTGATAAACCTTAGGTCATCAACTTGATGGAAAATGACTACTGTCCTGCAAAACTCTGCACTTGGAGGCCCAATACGAGTCTACAAGAACAAGTTGTGTAGTAGACATCAAGCTCTTTTCTGGCGCCGTTGCTGGGGAGGTGAGTGCTTGAAGGTATATCTTTAGATCTTGCAATTAAATCTTTTTGTTTCTTATTTTATCACTAGTTTGGTTTATAAAAAGAAAATTACAATAAAAATGGAATTGAGGTTTCATCATATTGTTCATCTTTATAATGTATTTCGTAAAAATGATGGAAAGGAAAATTGTGCTCAATTGATAGAAGAAGAATTCAATAAAATGTTTAGCATAAATGATGAGCATGATTGCAATGTTGTTAGTATGAATTCTATTAATATCCAAAATACTAATTATGATTGTACTAGTCGTGTTGAAAATGTTTCTTATAAGCATATCAATTTTTGTGGAGTGCATAAAGTTTGTGAAGACGTGCCTTATAGGGAAGATAGATTTTGTAAGAAGCATAAACATGATAGAACCAATTTTTTGCTCAAAGTGATAGATGTATTTGCTACAAAATTATGTTCTCTTTGTCCTATTACTTGTGAACTTTGCAATAAGGTTGGTCATCTTAATTTCCAATGCAAACTTTTTCATGGCGAAATATTGTAATGACTTGATCACCCTTGAACTTTATAATGAGCTTTGTCTATTTTTGGGGAGTGAAGAATTGACACATAAAAATAGTTGGTTTGAAGTATTCATTCTCACAGACAACATTGAAACTAATCTAAAAAATATCTATATGTTTTGCATGGTAAATTGCAATGAGAATGCTTATACTGCCAACTATAGAAAGATGGGAAAACCAATAGAATAATAAAGGAATACTAATGAAAGGGTAAAGATTTCCACTTTCCCTCCTATTGTCTCTCATGATGAAATAGGTTACGAGGAGGAGCCTCCTATTCAACCAATCTCATCAATAAGAAACTCGGAAAAATTGATTAAACCCACACATGATGTGGTGAAGAAGAAGAAAAGAAGAAAGAATAGAGGTAAAAAGGTATCCCTCCCAAATAATGTTGCTCCTATTAGTGTTGTGCCTCATGAAAATGAATCAAAAATAATTGTGGAAGATGATGCACTTGACTATGATATTGCTTCTTTGTCTTATGGCACAATGTCCGAAAGAACTATTGATGATGATTTTGTTATGCCTATTGCTTGTTGTGATGATTATGATTGGGAAGATAATGATACTTCTTATAATCTTGAAAATCTTTTTGGCACCAACTTGGGAAATTATGATGATAATAATTGTTATACTATTGGTGCTATTCAAACTATTAATGATGAGAGTGATTATGCTTATGATATGCCAAGGCACAAGCTTGGGGATGCTATGTTTGATGAGAATGACATGTTTTAGAATTTATTTGCTACAATTAATGTTTGTCCCAAGCTTGGGGATGATATGCTTAATGAAGATGATCTTTTTAGTCCCCGTACTTTGAATGATCAAATTTGTTATGATGATTGCAATATTTATGAAATTGGGTTTGGAAGAGTGTCAACTTTAGATAATATTTATCCCACTATTTTGGATGGTGTTGAATCCTATTATAATGATAAAAGTGGATTTGGAGAGGTCGTGACTTTATTTAGTAATGATTCCACTATTCCGGAAGAGGTTTCAATTGACTATGATGAGAACAAAGTTGCTACTTATGATAATTATTGTGATGATACTTATGTTATAAAAAGTAGTGATAATTATTGTCATAATTTTGAATATCCTTTTACTGAACATTACTCTTTTAATGCGGAAACAATTTATAGTATTCGAGTTTCATATGATACTCCCACTATTGTGAATGAGAATAAAATTTCTTATATGGAGAGTCACTACTAGGGATAACCCTAGCAGTAGCGCTAGATTTATATCTATCAGTAGCGCTTGTACAAGCGCTACCACTAAGGCGCTACAGCTAACTGGTAGCAGTAGCACTAGTTTTCCAGTGCTACTGATATACCTACTTAGCAGTAGCGCTCGATCGAAAACAACGCTACTGATAATAGTAAGTAGCAGTAGCGTTGCTTATGAAAAGCGCTGCTGCTAAATTTTCCTGTATTTTTGAAAATGCAGCTTATTGTCGCTGTATTTGTATAGGTTTTATATATAGTACTTTCATCATATGATTTTATGACCATGATTAGTTATTATATATATATATATATATATATATATATATATATATCAGTGGGTGAAATGAACGTGGATTAGATTCAAGTGGAGGCAACATGTGGTGCACATCAAAAGTACTACTAATCCAATTTCCTCCACTTGAATCTAATCCATGTTCATTTCACCCATTGATATATATAATAACTCATCATGCTCATATAACAACTTAGCATCATGCATCATCATAATAATAAATAACTCATCATTGTTATCATAATAACAAGTAGTCCTACTCATCATCATCATACAACTTCTACTCGTTATCATAATAACAAGTCATACTCATCATCATCTTAGTCATCTAACCAACCCAATTTAATTTTTCTTAGCACATGATCATGAGTATTAGCTAGGACCTACTACCCTCTCTAAGATAAAATAGCATAAAACAAGAGTGGCCCTGACGCTCCATTATGGAGAATGGAGATTATCCTGTCTCCAATTCTTGCGCTTCGCACAATGTTGCTTCCAAGTACCTCCCTATGATTGTCCATACATTTTTTCCATTCTTTGATTGTCATGTCTTCATTGGTTTTAGAAATCCGGTATGAACAGCGGTGAAGCCTAGGATGACCTGGCCGTAAGCTAATAACATCAAGCCTGTTGGGAAACGTTGCATGGAAAACAAAAAAAAATCTACGCACACGCAATGATCTATCCATGGAGATGCATAGCAATGAGGGGGAGAGTGTGTCTACATACCCTCGTAGACCGTAAGCGGAAGCATTTAACAACGCGGTTGATGTAGTTGAACTTCTTCGCGCTTCAACCGATCAAGTACCGAACGCACGGCACCTCTGCGTTCTGCACATGTTCAGCTTGGTGACGTCCCTCGCCTTCTTGATCCAGCAAGACATCAAGTTAGTAGATGAGTTCTGTCAGCACGATGGCATGGTGACGGTGATGGTGAAGTGATCTCCGCAGGGCTTCGACTAAGCACTACGAAAATATGACCGGGGGTGTAAACGGTGGAGGGGGGCGCCGCACACGGCTAGGCAATTGTCTGGATGTGCTAGGCGCCCCCTCCCACATATATATAGGTGGGGGGAGGAGGGAGCAGCCAGGAGGGCGCCCCAAGTAGGCCGAATCCTACTTGGGCTCCTCCCCAAGTGGCGCCCCCTGCCATATTTGTCGGAGGGGGAAGGAAAGTGGGGAGAGGTGGAAGGAAGGGGGAATCCTATTCTCTTTCTTTCCTTTCCTCCTTCCCCTTTCCTTCTCCACCTTGGCCGGCCCATATGGGGGGCGCACCAGCCCCTTGTGGCTGGTGTGTTTCCCCTCTTGGCCCATAAGGCCCATATCTTTTGTCGGGGGTGCCCGGAACCCCTTCCGGTGACCCGATAAGTACCTCGTGACCGCCGAAACACTTCCGGAGTCCGAATACTATCGTCCTATATATCAATCTTTACCTCTCAACCATTTTGAGACTCCTTGTCATGTCTGTGATCTCATCCAGGACTCCGAACAACATTCAGTCACCAAATCACATAACTCATATAATACTATATCGTCAAGGAACGTTAAGCGTGCGGATTCTACGGGTTTGAGAACTATGTAGACATGACCGAGACACCTCTCCAGTCAATAACCAATAGCAGAACCTGGATGCTCATATTGGCTCCGACATATTCTACGAAGATCTTTATCGGTCGAACCGTTATGACAACATACGCAATTCCCTTTGTCCATGGGTATGTTACTTGCCCGAGATTCGATCGTCGGTATCGTCATACCTAGTTCAATCTCGTTACCGGAAAGTATCTCTACTCGTTCCGTAATACATCACCTCGTGACTAACTCCTTAGTCATTTGCTTGCAAGCTTATGATGTGTATTACCGAGAGGTCCCAGAGATACCTCTCCGATATTCGGAGTGACAAATCCTAGTCTTGATCTATACCAACTCAACAGACACCTTCGGAAATACCTGTAGAGCATCTTTATAATCACCCAGTTACGTTGTGACGTTTGATAGCACACAAGGCATTCCTCCGGTATCCGGGAGTTGCATAATCTCATAGTCGAAGGAATATGTATTTGACATGAAGAAAGCAATAGCAATAAAACTGAACGATCATTATGCTAAGCTAATGGATGGGTCTTGTCCATCACATCATTCTCCTAATGATGTGATCCCGTTATCAAATGACAACTCATGTCCATGGTCAGGAAACCTTAACCATCTTTGATCAACGAGCTAGTATAGTAGAGGCTTACTAGGGACACGGTGTTTGTTTATGTATTCACACATGTATTATGGTTTCCGATCAATACAATTCTAGCATGAATAATAAACCTTTATCATGAATAAGGAAATATAAAATAACAACTTTATTATTGCTTCTAGGGCATATTTCCTTCAGTCTCCCACTTGACTAGAGTCAATAATCTAGATTACATTGTAATGATTCTAACACCCATGGAGTCTTGGTACTGATCATGTTTTGCTCGTGGAAGAGGCTTAGTCAACGGGTCTACTACATTCAGATCCGTATGTATCTTGCAAATATCTATGTCTCCATCCTTGACTTGTTCACGAATGGAGTTGAAGCGTCTCTTGATGTGTTTGCTTCTCTTGTGAAACCTAGATTCCTCCGCCAAGGCAATTGCTCCAGTGTTGTCACAAAAGATTTTCATTGGATTCGATGCACTAGGTATTACACCTAGATCGGATATGAACTCCTTCATTTGCTGCTTCCGAAGCAGCTATGTACTCCACTTCACACGTAGATCCCACCACGACGCTCTGCTTGGAATTGCACCAACTGACAGCTCCACCATTCAATATAAATACGTATCCGGTTTGTGACTTGGAGTCATCCGTATCAGTGTCAAAGCTAGCATCGACGTAACCATTTACGACGAGCTCTTTATCACCTCCATAAACAAGAAACATATCCTTGGTCCTTTTCAGGTACTTCAGGATGTTCTTGACCGTTGTCCAGTGATCCACTCCTGGATTACTTTGGTACCTTCCTTCCAGACTTATGGCAAGGCACACATCAGTTCTGGTACACAGCATAGCATACATGATAGAACCTATGGCTGAATCATAGGGAATGACTTTCATTTTCTCTCTATCTTCTGCAGTGGTTGGGCATTGAGTCTTACTCAACTTCACACCTTGGAACACAGGCAAGAACCCTTTCTTTGACTGATCCATTTTGAACTTCTTCAAAACTTTATCAAGGTACGTGCTTTGTGAAAGTCCTATTAAGCGTCTCGATCTATCCCTATAGATCTTGAAGCCCAATATATAAGCAGCTTCACCGAGGTCTTTCATTGAAAAATTCTTATTCATGTATCCTTTTATGCTATCCAGAAATTCTATATCATTTCCAATCAACAATATGTCATCCACATATAATATCAGAAATGCTACAGAGCTCCCACTCACTTTGTTGTAAATACATGCTTCACCGAAAGTCTGTATAAATCCATAAGCTTTGATTACCTCATCAAAGCGTATATTCCAACTCTGAGATGCTTGCACCAGTCCATAGATGGATCGCTAGAGCTTGCACACTTTGTTAGCACCTTTAGGATCGACAAAACCTTCTGGTTGCATCATATACAATTCTTCCTTAAGAAATCCATTAAGGAATGCAGTTTTGATGTCCATTTGCCAGATTTCATAATCATAAAATGCGGCAATTGCTAACATGATTCGGACGGACTTAAGCATCGCTACGGGTGAGAAAGTCTCATCGTAGTCAACTCCTTGAACTTGTCAAAAACCTTTTGCGACAAGTCGATCTTTATAGACAGTAACATTACCATCGGCGTCAGTCTTCTTCTTGAAGATCCATTTATTTTCTATGGCTTGCCGATCATCGGGAAAATCCACCAAAGCCATCTGTCGGAATTTGGGCTCATCATAGCTTCATCATAGTTCGTAGGTTTGCCTTGGTCTAGTAACATGACTTCCAGTACAGGATTCCCGTACCACTCTCGTGTGTATCGTGTTCTGGTTCACCTACGAAGTTCTGTAGTAACTTGATCTGAAGTTTCATGATCATCATCATTAGCTTCCTCTCTAGTTGGTGTAGGCATCATGAGAACAGTTTTCTCTGATGAACTACTTTCCAATTCGAGAGAAGGTACGATTACCTCATCAAGTTCTACTTTCCTCCCACTCACTTCTTTCGAGATAAATCTAGAAAGGTTCCATTCTTGGCAACAAAGATCTTGCCTTTGGATCTGTGGTAGAAGGTGTACCCAATTGTTTCCTTAGGGTATCCTATGAAGACGCACTTCTCCAATTTGGGTTCGAGCTTATCAGGCTGAAGCCTTTTGACATAAGTGTCGCAACCCCAAACTTTAAGAAACGACAGCTTAGGTCTCATGCCAAACCATAGTTCATACGGTGTCGTCTCAACAGATTTAGACGGTGGCCTATTTAACGTGAATGCAGCTGTCTCTAATGCATAACCCCAAAACGATAGTGGTAAATCGGTAAGAGACATCATAGATCGTACCATATCTAATAAAGTATGGTTACGAAGTTCAGACACACCATTACGCTGTGCTGTTCTAGGTGGCGTGAGTTGTGAAACTATTCCACATTGTTTTAAATGAAGGCCAAACTCATAACTCAAATATTCGCCTCCGCGATCAGATCGTAGAAACTTTATTTTCTTGTTACGATGATTCTCCACTTCACTCTAAAATTCTTTGAACTTTTCAAATGTTTCAGACTTGTGTTTCATTAAGTAGACATATCTGTATCTACTCAAATCATCTGTGAAGGTCAGAAAATAACGATACCCGCCGCGTGCCTCAACACTCATCAGACCGCATACATCGGTATGTATTATTTCCAATAAGTCATTGGCTCGCTCCATTGTTCCGAAGAACGGAGTTTTAGTCATCTTGCCCATGAGGCATGGTTCGCAAGTATCAAATGATTCATAATCAAGTGATTCCAATAGTCCATCTGTATGGAGTTTCTTCATGCACTTTACACCAATAAGACCTAAACGGCAGTGCCATAAATATGTTGCACTATCATTATCAACTTTGCATCTTTTGGCATCAATATTATGAATATGTGTATCACCACAATCGAGATTCAACAAGAACAGACCATTCCTCAAGGGTGCATGACCATAAAAGATTTATTCATATAAATAGAACAACCATTATTCTCTGACTTAAATGAATAACCGTCTCGCAATAAACAAGATCTGTATATAATGTTCATGCTCAACGCTGGCACCAAATAACAATTATTCTGGTCTAAAACTAATCCCGAAGGTAGATGTAGAGGTAGCGTGCCGACGGCGATCACATCGACCTTGGAACCATTCCGGATACGCATCGTCACCTCGTCCTTAACCAATCTTCGTTTAATCCCTAGCTCCTATTTTGAGTTACAAATATGAGCAACCGAACCAGTATCAAATACCCAGGCGCTACTACGAGCATTAGTAAGGTACACATCAATAACATGTATATCAAATATACCTTTGTTCACTTTGCCATCCTTCTTATCCGCCAAATACTTGGGGCAATTCCGTTTCCAGTGACTAGTCCCTTTGCAGTAGAAGCACTCAGTTTCAGGCTTGGGTCCAGCTTTGGGCTTCTTCCCGGGAGTGGCAACTTGCTTGCCATTCTTCTTGAAGTTCCCTTTCTTACCCTTGCCCTTTTTCTTGAAACTAGTGGTTTTGTTAACCATCAACACTTGATGCTCCTTCTTGATTTCTACCTCCGTGGCTTTAAGCATTGCAAAGAGCTCGGGAATTGTTTTGTTCATCCCTTGCATATTATAGTACATCACGAAGCCTTTGTAGCTTGGTGGCAGTGATTGAAGAACTCTGTCAATGACACAATCAACTGGAAGATCAACTCCCAGCTGAGTCAAGTGATTATAATACCCAGACATTTTGAGTATGTGTTCACTGACAGAACTGTTCTCCTCCATCTTGTAGCTATAGAACTTTCTGGAGACTTCATATCTCTCAACCCGGGCATTTTCTTGAAATATTAACTTCAACTCTTGGAACATCTCATATGCTCCATGATGTTCAAAACGTCTTTGAAGTCCCGGTTCTAAGCCGTAAAGCATGGCACACTGAACTATAGAGTAGTCATCAGACCGTGTCTGCCAGACGTTCAAAGCGTCTACATTAGCGGGAGGGGGCTTGTCACCTAGTGGTGCATCAAGGACATAATTCTTCTGTGCAGCAATGAGGATAATCCTCAAGTTACGGACCCAGTCCGTGTAGTTGCTACCATCATCTTTCAACTTAGCTTTCTCTAGGAACGCATTAAAATTCATGGGAATGGTAGCACGGGCCATTGATCTACAACATAGATATGAAATACTATCAGGACTAAGTTCATGATAAATTAAGTTCAATTAATGAAATTACTTAAGAACTCCCACTTAAATAGACATCCCTCAAGTCATCTAAGTGATATGTGATCCAAATCAACTAACCCATGTCCGATCATCATGTGAGATGGGGTAGTCATCAATGGTGAACATCTCCATGTTGATCATATCTACTATATGATTCACGTTCGATCTTTCGATCTCCAGTGTTCCGAGGCCATGTCTGTACATGCTAGGCTCATCAAGTTTAACCCAAGTATTCCGCATGTGCAAAACTGTCTTGCACCCGTTGTATGTGAACATAGAGTCTATCACCCCTGATCATCACGTGGTGTCTCAACACGACGAACTATAGCAACGGTGCATACTCAGGGAGAACACTATTATATTGAAATTAAGTGAAGGGATCATCTTATAATGCTACCTTCGTTCTAAGCAAAATAAGATGCATAAAGGATAAACATCACAAGCAATCAAAATATGTGACATGATATGGCCATCATCTTGTGCTTTTGATCTCCATCTCCAAATCATCGTCATGATCTCCATTGTCACCGGCTCGACACCTTGATCTCCATCGTTTCGTCGTGGTCGTCTCGCCAACTATTGCTTCTACAACTATCGCTAACACATAGTGATAAAGTAAAGCAATTACATGGCGTTTGCATTTCATACAATGAAGCGACAACCATAAGGCTCCTGCCAGTTGTCGATAACTTACAAAACATGATCATATCATACAACAACATATATCACATCATGTCTTGACCATATCACATCACAACATGCCCTGCAAAAACAAGTTAGACGCCCTCTACTTTGTTGTTGCAAGTTTTACATGGCTGCTACGAGCTTCTAGCAAGAACCGTTCTTACCTACGGCAAAAACCACAACGGTGATTCATCAAGTTTGCTGTTTTAACCTTCTTCAAGGACCGGCCGCAGTCAAATTCTATTCAACTAAAGTAGGAGAAACAGACACCCGCCAGCCACCTTTATGCGAAACTAGTTGCAGGTCAGTCGGTGGAACCGGTCTCATGTGCGTGGACATATAAGGTTGGTTCGGGCCGCTTCATCCCACAATACCGCCGAATCAAAATAAGACGTTGGTGGTATGCAGTATGACTATCACCGCCCACAACTCTTTGTGTTCTACTCGTGCATATCATCTACGCATAGACCTGGCTTGGATGCCACTGTTGGGAAACGTTGCATGGAAAACAAATTTTTTTTCTATGCACACGCAATGATCTATCCATGGAGATGCATAGCAACGAGGGGGAGAGTGTGTCTACGTACCCTCGTAGACCGTAAGCGGAAGCGTTTAACAACGCGGTTGATGTAGTTGAACTTCTTCGCGCTTCAACCGATCAAGTACCGAACGCACGGCACCTCCGCGTTCTGCACACGTTCAGCTCGGTGACGTCCCTCGCCTTCTTGATCCAGCAAGACGTCGAGGTAGTATATCAGTGGGTGAAATGATTAGTTATTATATATATATATATATATATATATATATATATATATATATATATATCAGTGGGTGAAATGAACGTGGATTAGATTCAAGTGGAGGCAACATGTGGTGCACATTGAAAGTACTACTAATCCAATTGCCTCCACTTGAATCTAATCCACGTTCATTTCACCCACTGATATATATAATAACTCATCATGCTCATATAACAACTTAGCATCATGCATCATCATAATAATAAATAACTCATCATTGTTATCATAATAACAAGTAGTCCTACTCATCATCATCATACAACTTCTACTCGTTATCATAATAACAAGTCATACTCATCATCATCTTAGTCATCTAACCAACCAAATTTAATTGTTCTTAGCACATGATCATGAGTATTAGCTAGGACCTACTACCCTCTATAAGATAAAATAGCATAAAACAAGAGTGGACCTGACGCTCCATTATGGAGAATGGAGATTATCCTGTCTCCAATTCTTACGCTTCGCACAATGTTGCTTCCAAGTAGCTCCCTATGATTATCCATATATTTTTTCCATTCTTTGATTGTCATGTCTTCATCGGTTTTAGAAATCTGGTATGAACAATGGTGAAGCCTAGGATGACCTGGCCGTAAGCTAATAACATCAAGCCTGTTGGGAAACGTTGCAAGGAAAACAAAAAAAAATTCTACGCACACGCAATGATATATCCATGGAGATGCATAGCAACAAGGGGGAGAGTGTGTCTACGTACCCTCGTACACCCTAAGCGGAAGCGTTTAACAACGCGGTTGATGTAGTCGAACTTCTTCGCGCTTCAACCGATCAAGTACCGAACACACAGCACCTCCGCGTTATGCACACATCCAGCAAGACGTTGAGGTAGTATATTAGTGGGTGAAATGATTAGTTATTATATATATATATATATATATATATATATATATATATATATATATATATATATATATATATATATATATATATATATATATATATATATATATATATATATATATATCAGTGGGTGAAATGAACGTGGAATAGATTCAAGTGGAGGCAACATGTGGTGCACATCAAAAGTACTACTAATCCAATTGCCTCCACTTGAATCTAATCCACGTTCATTTCACGCACTGATATATATAATAACTCACCATGCTCATATAACAACTTAGCATCATGCATCGTCATAATAATAAATAACTCATCATTGTTATCATAATAACAAGTAGTCCTACTCATCATCATCATACAACTTCTACTCGTTATCATAATAACAAGTCATACTCATCATCATCTTAGTCATCTAACCAACCCAATTTTATTGTTCTTAGCACATGATCATCAGTATTAGCTAGGACCTACTACCCTCTCTAAGATAAAATAGCATAAAACAAGAGTGGCCCTGACGCTCCATTATGGAGAATGGAGATTATCCTGTCTCCAATTCTTGCGCTTCGCACAATGTTGCTTCCAAGTAGCTCCCTATGATTGTCCATACATTTTTTCCATTCTTTGATTGTCATGTCTTCATCGGTTTTAGAAATCCGGTATGAACAGCGGTGAAGCCTAGGATGACCTGGCCGTAAGCTAATAACATCAAGCCTGTTGGGAAACGTTGCATGGAAAACAAAAAAAAATTCTACGCACGCGCAATGATCTATCCATGGAGATGCATAGCAATGAGGGGGAGAGTGTGTCTACATACCCTCGTAGACCGTAAGCGGAAGCGTTTAACAACGCGGTTGATGTAGTCGAACTTCTTCGCGCTTCAACCGATCAAGTACCGAACGCACGGCACCTCCGCGTTCTGCACACGTTCAGCTCGGTGACGTCCCTCGCCTTCTTGATCCAGCAAGACGTCGAGGTAGTAGATGAGTTCCGTCAGCACGACGGTGTGGTGACGGTGATGGTGAAGTGATCTCTGCAGGGCTTCGCCTAAGCACTACGAAAATATGACCAGGGGTGTAAACGGTGGAGGGGGCGCCACACACGGCTAGGCAATTGTCTGGATGTGCTAGGCGCACCCCTCCCACATATATATAGGTCGGGGGAGGAGGGAGCAGCCAGGAGGGCACCCCAAGTAGGCCGAATCCTACTTGGGCTCCTCCCCAAGTGGCACCCCCCTGCCATATTTGTCGGAGGGGAAAGGAAAGGGGGGGAGAGGTGGAAGGAAGGGGGAATCCTATTCCCTTTCTTTCCTTTCCTCCTTCCCCTTTCCTTCTCCACCTTGGCCGGCCCATATGGGGGGCGCACCAGCCACTTGTGGCTGGTGTGTTTCCCCTCTTGGCCCATAAGGCCCATATCTTTTGCCGGGGGTGCCCGGAACCCCTTCCGGTGACCCGATAAGTACCTGGTGACCCCCGAAACACTTCCGGTGTCCGAATACTATCGTCCTATATATCAATCTTTACCTCTCAACCATTTCAAGACTTGTCGTCATGTCCGTGATCTCATCCAGGACTCCGAACAACATTCAGTCACCAAATCACATAACTCATATAATATTATATCGTCAACGAACATTAAGCGTGTGGCCCCTACGGGTTTGAAAACTATGTAGACATGACCGAGACACCTCTCCGGTCAATAACCAATAGCGGAACCTGGATGCTCATATTGGCTCCTACATATTTGACGAAGATCTTTATCGGTCGAACCATTATGACAACATACGTAATTCCCTTTGTCCATCGGTATGTTACTTGCCCGAGATTCGATCGTCGGTATCTTCATACCTAGTTCAATCTCGTTACCGGCAAGTCTCTTTACTCATTCCGTAATACATCACCTCATGACTAACTCCTTAGTCGTTTGCTTGCAAGCTTATGATGTGTATTACCGAGAGGGCCCAGAGATACCTCTCCGATATTCGGAGTGACAAATCCTAGTCTCGATCTATGCCAACTCAACAGACACCTTTGGAGATACCTGTAGAGCATCTTTATAATCACCCAGTTACGTTGTGACGTTTGATAGCACACAAGGCATTCCTCTGGTATCCGGGAGTTGCATAATCTCATAGTCGAAGGAATATGTATTTGACATGAAGAAAGCAATAGCAATAAAACTGAACTATCATTATGCTAAGCTAACGGATGGGTCTTGTCCATCACATCATTCTCCTAATGATGTGATCCCGTTATCAAATGACAACTCATGTCCATGGTCAGGAAACCTTAACCATCTTTGATCAACGAGCTAGTCTAGTAGAGGCTTACTAGGGACACGGTGTTTGTTTATGTATTCACACATGTATTATGGTTTCCAATCAATACAATTCTAGCATGAATAATAAACCTTTATCCTGAATAAGGAAATATAAAATAACAACTTTATTATTGCCTCTAGGGCATATTTCCTTCAAAGCCGACCTTTCGGAAACATCAGTTCAGGCACACAATCCTTCAGGATTTTCTGTTGAAAAACATAATAATAACATCGTAGTTAGTAATGTAGTTTAGCTTTAGAAAAATATATGCAAAAGATGCAAGGATGTCGTAATAGTAAAAAATCTTACCATGCCATCTCGATGGATGTTACCGTAGCTCAACATGTGCACTAGTGGCACGTATTGACCATAATGTGCAGGAGTTTCATAATTTGTTGGGGATATAACTATTGGGTATGACCCGCCCAGGAGGGGTCGGGTCATACCACTGGTGACTTAAAGATGAAGATGGCGGGTCATGAAGCAAGATTATTGAAGGCCCAAGACCCATAGGATACTTGAGGCCCAAGAGGATGAACCGCCATATGATTAAACTATATTGTAAGGCAAGCTTAGTTAGTCACCGAGCCGGACACGTGGCGTATGAGCCGGCCGGGACTCTGTAAGCCATCGGGCATCAACCTGTGTATATAAAGGGGTGACCCGGTGGCGGCTTAAGTCAGGAAAACAATCAATCAAAAGCTAGGTCAAGAGTATTCGCTCCCTTGTAATCGAAACTCCTGTAATACAACTAAAAGCAGGACGTAGGCCTTTACCTCATTGAGAGGGGCCGAACCTGGGTAAACTCTCTGTGTCCTTTGTCCCGTTCAACCCCTTCAAGCTAGCCTAGTTGCGATGGCTCCACACCTAAGTCCTTTTTCTAGGGCATCTGCCATGTTATGCCCACGACAGTTGGCGCCCACCGTGGGGCCTGCGTGCGGTGGTTTAGAGTTCTTGAAGGGAGACTTCGCAGGGATCAAGGGATACACTATGGGCCAGATGACCAAGAGTCATCGCGGCAAGCTCTACATTGATGACGCAGGCTGGGGTCCCGAGGCCGGCTCAATCGAGTACGGGTACCGGGTCCCCTTCGGCGGAATCCATGTCTTCATTGGCAAGATCAGTGAGTCGGAGCCTGAGCCGGACACCTGCACCGACATCGTCGAGACGGCTCAGCGTGCATGACCCGCCAAGTTTCAACCCGCCATAAAGCACGCCTTTGTTGGTTGCATCCAAGGGGCGGATCTTGAGGAAGGAATTGTATCCGATGGAGAGACGGCCATCTACTCTGGTGATGAGTCCTCAACCGGCAAGACCGATTCAATGTATCAGTTACAAGACGACCGGCTTGGGGACTATTCCGATGGTGACAGTATTCCGGACCCCAATGAGCTGCCGAATAGAGTCGCGATCTTCATGGCCGGCACTCAAGCAGTGCTCAATTCATCAACTGCTGCAACCATGACTTCCGGTTCAACGGCCGTAGCAACGGCCGGGGCGAGTAACTCTGCGCACCCGCCGGCTCAAGTTTTATCTGAGCTCTTGGAGGCTTTGGTGACCTTATTAGCTGCAGAGGTAACACCGGAGAATCAGGCACATCATAAGGTGGATGTTGCGAAGCTGTGAGATGAGATAGCTCAAGCCAAGGAGGAGTTTAATGCTGAAAATACTAGGATGGCGACAGAATGAGCCGCCCTGGACGCTGCGTCTCAACGGATTCAAGCAGAGAATTTCCGGTTAAGCCTGGATCAAAATGCATCTAACGCCGTTCTGCGAAGGAGGCACCAGAGTCGTCTACCTCCGGAGTACGATGCAAGGAATCTTTTCAACACACCTGGGGCTGGAACTGGTAACCCGCCCGTGGTGAACCGGGTTGTTGAGGCGACCGAGACGGGAGCGATGGTTCAACCACATGCTGCAGACCCGCCCCGTTTGAATTTGACCCCACCTCGGCATGTCCCAACACCACCGGGTCATTATTCTAACCCCTTGGATAATATGATTGCGGCAGCTACGTGATTGGCGGCTCTCCCTGTTGAAGGCGAGTCACCAGCCGCGATGGAGATACGGAGAGCTGGAGAGCTTCTTTAGACAGCGGTGGCACAGCAGGCGGCTTATTCGTATAGTCGGGAACGGATTCATTCAACCCCGCGGCCAAGCCCGAGTTATAGCAGGCATATTGACTCACCAGCTGTTTCAAGCAGTGAGCGGCACCATAACCAGCCTTGTAGGCATGACCTGCCGCGTGCTGGTAACGATGCTCAGACTTTGGTAGATTAGGGCAGGGCACGTCGGGAGGCCGAGCTGGCGGCTCAGTTGACAGCTCATCAACAATCTCCGGTTTACCCATCGGCATCCGTGGAGGCAGGAGTAACCTCGAGAAGCCTTGGGGTGCCATGCTTAGTGCCGGCTTTACGTAATGAGCGCCTGCCCAAGGATTTTAAGGGCCCTCGCAAGGTGCCTAATTACACAGCGGATCAGCCCCCAGAGGCTTGGATTGAGAGTTATGAGATGGCCATGGAGATGTTGGATGTTAGTGATGCTGAGTGTGCTAAGTACTTCACTATGATGTTGGATGGACTGGCGCACACTTGGCTGAAGGGATTGCCCCCTAACTCTGTCAGGTCATGGGCTGAGTTGAAGACACGTTTTATCCAAAATTTCAAAGACACGTGCAAGCAGCCTATGTCGATTCTTGATTTAGACTCTTGCGTCTAGGGTGAGGGCGAGTCAACCACCAATTGGGTGCACCGGATATAAACTATTATTCACTCATCAGACAGTATCAACGCCGGTTCAGCCATCCTGATGTTGGAAAAGAATTGCCGTTTCCTCCCCCTTAAGCAGAAACTGGGGTGGCTTAAGCGCCACTGCAATGATATGGGAGAGCTCATGGCGGCTCTCGTCAAATATGCTGATTCTGATAGCACTAAGGACCCTGAGTCCGATGTGGAGAAAGTTGGGAAGGGGAAGAAGAATGGCAATGCAAAGGGATAGCAGCATAGTCCGGCGGGTCAAGGTAACAATGGTAAGAGCAAGCAGTTGGACGGCGGTTCAGATTTTGTGGCGAACACCAATACGCAGAATAGTAATCAGCGTCATAAGGGGAAGTCATCAGTGCCCCGGTTTGGCGGGCCAAAGTTCAACATTGAGGCGATGATGAATCAGCCTTGCCCAAAGCACGGTACACAGGATAAGCCGACCAGCCTTCTATGGAAAGATTGCTTCATCATGAAGGAATATAGGAATTCCAGTTTTTTCCAGAATAACCATGGCCCGCATGGCGGGTCAGGATCCGGCTCTCACGGACCTGGTTTTGCGCATGGCGGCTCAAGCTCCGGCTTTTAGGGCCAAGGCAATCAAGGTGGTTTTAGTCAATAATCTGGTTAAGGGAATCAGCAGCAACAGTTTGGTTATCAAAGTAATCCAAAGCAGTTGAATAGTGGTCAATATCATGTGTTCACCACGAGCTTGTGCAAGCGAGACCAAAAACTTCATAAGCGTGCAGTGAACATGGTTGAGCCGGCAGTTCCTCGCTACTTGCGATGGTCTGAACAACCTATTGTGTGGAGTCGTGAGGACCACCCGCCCCGGGTTGACAATCCGGGTCAATTGGCTTCGGTGGTTGTGCCTCAGGTTGGAGGGTACAAGTTTACTAAAGTGCTTACGGATGGAGGCAGTAGTATCAATATCCTTTACTATGATACTTTTCGCCGTATGAATTTAACTGACAAAGATCTTAAGCCATCTTCTACTGTCTTTCATGTGGTGGTGCCTGGTAAGTTGGCGTATCCGGTGGGTAAGATAACTTTGGAGGTAGCTTTTGGCGATGATCACGACTACAGGGCTGAAAAGTTAACTTTCGAAGTGGTCAAGATCAAGAGTCCTTATCATGCCTTGTTTGGGCGGCTGGCCTATGCTAAGTTTATGGCGCGGCCTTGTTATGTTTATCTGCAGCTCAAAATGCCGGGTCATAAGGGAACCATCACGGTGCATGGTAACAGGAAGATAGCCCTGGAATGTGAAGAAGGCGACGCTGCTTATGCTGATTCTGTTTGTGCGACAGAGGAGTTGAAGTTCTACAAAGATAATGTTGACCCGGCAGATATGACCCCCTTGAAAAAGCCAACCACGGAGCATGATCCCTTATTGAAGTTTAAGTCGGCAGATGACACTAAGCTGGTTGACTTTGTTCCTGGCGACTCATCCAAGCAGTTCAGTATCAATGCTAATATGGATCTGAAATAGGAAGGCACGCTCATCGAGTTCATCCGTGAGAATCGGGACATCTTTGCATGGAAACCTTCAGACATGCCAGGTATACCGAGGGAACTCGCTGAGCACACTCTCAGTGTTGATCCAAAGTTTAAACTGGTCAAGCAATTCCTTCATCGTTTTAATGAAGAGAGGCGCAAGGCCATTGGTGAGGAAGTGGCCCGACTCTTGGATGCTGGGTTTATTGTTGAAGTTTTTCATCCTGAGTGGTTGGCTAACCCGGTGCTGGTACTTAAAAAGAATGGCACTTGGCATATGTGTGTGGACTACACAGACCTTAACAAGGCCTGTCCGGCTGACCCTTTTGCTCT
Organism: Thinopyrum elongatum; assembly: GCA_011799875.1. NCBI lineage: Eukaryota > Viridiplantae > Streptophyta > Magnoliopsida > Poales > Poaceae > Thinopyrum > Thinopyrum elongatum. The sequence continues at coordinate 121,116,179 of CM022303.1, read as the reverse complement.
CCCTCGTATTGATCAGATCGTCGATGCTACGGCGGGTTGTGAGCGTTTGAGTTTTTGGGATGCTTACTCTGGTTATCATCAGATCAAAATGGCAGTTAAGGACCAGGAGAAGACAGCTTTCATCACTCCCTTTGGAGCCTTCTGCTATGTGTCTATGCCTTTTGGGCTCAAGAGTGCCCAGGCGACTTATCAGCGGTGTGTTCCAAATTGCATGCATGACCAGATTGGACGCAATGTTCATGCTTATGTGGTTGATATTGTTGTGAAATCCAGGAAGAAAGAGACTTTCATAGATGATTTAAAAGAGACCTTCGACAATCTCCGGGTCTACAAGATGATGCTTAACCCAGCCAAGTGTGTCTTTGGTGTGCCAGCAGGCAAGCTGTTGGGTTTTTTGGTTTCTGAAAGAGGCATTGAAGCTAACCCGGAGAAAATCAAGGCTATCACTTCTTTGGCTAAGCCGGCATGTATTAATGACGTCCAGCGTCTGGCAGGTCGTATTGCGGCTTTAAGCCAGTTTATAAGCCGTTTGGGCGAAAAGGCTATCCCTCTATATCAGATGATGAAGAAAACAGATCATTTTGTCTAGAGTGATGCTGCTAATCAGGCATTTGAGGCATTGAAAAAGCAGTTGGCTGAGCCGCCAATCCTTGCAGCTCTTATTGATAAGGAGCCCTTGTTGTTATATGTAGCTGCTAACAGCCAAGCCGTCAGTGTGGCAATTGTTGTGGAAATAAAGGAACCAGGCAAGGAATATCCGGTTCAGCGGCCGGTTTATTATGTCAGTGAGGTACTCATTGAATCCTAGCAGAGATACCCACATTGGCAGAAGCTAGTTTATGGCGTGTTCATGGCTAATCGTAAGTTGAAGCAGTATTTCCTTGGTCATCCCATCACTGTGGTCAGTTCTGCTCCCTTGGGAGATATTATTCAAAACAGAGAAGCCACAGGTCGGGTTGCCAAGTGGGCCATTGAGCTTGGACCCCATGGTTTGAAGTATATGCCTCGGACAGCTATCAAGTCTCAAGCACTTGTGGATTTCATCAATGACTGGGCAGAGTTGCAGATGCCTGAAGAAAAGCCGGATAGCACATATTGGACTATTCATTTCGATGGATCCAGGCAGTTGGAAGGCTCGAGGGCTGGAGTTGTTTTGACTTCCCCACGAGGTGATAAATTTTGTTATGTTCTAAGGTTGATGTCCCCTTGTACTAACAATGCAACTGAGTATGAAGCCTTGCTCCATGGTCTTCGGATGGCTAAAGAGATGAATCTAAGCCGGGTGAGGTGTTTTGGCGACTCAGACTTGGTGGCTCAGCAAGTTTCAGGCACTTGGGATTCCAAGGACCCACTCATGGCGGCTTATCACCGAGAGGTTGATGCTATTGCTGGTCATTTCAAGGGTTATCAAGTGGAGCATGTTGATCACCGGAAAAATGAGGCTGCTGATGCTCTAAGCCGACTAGGGTCCCAGCGTAAGCCGGTACCACCTAATATCTTCCTTGATATCTTGCATAATCCTTCGGTTAAATTGCCTACGGAGGAAGATCTTGCTATTCCGGAGGCACAGTTGGTGGCGGCTCTCCATGTTATTCCTGATTGGACAGTTCCATATTTGGCTTATATGACCCGGGGCGAGTTACCTGAAGACAAAACTTTGGCCACACAGATAACCCGGCGGTCTAAGTCAATGACTATTGTCAATGGTGAGTTGCACCGATGCAGTGTTACAGGGGTTTTTCAGCGTTGTGTTTCTTCTGAGGAAGGCCGTGAGACTTTACGAGAGATTCATGAAGGAGATTGTGGCCATCATGCCGGCTCTAAGTCTCTTGTGGCTAAGGCTTTTCGTCATGGGTTCTATTGGCTGACGGCTCATGCTGATGCAGAGGATTTGGTTAGTGACAATGACATGTACCTGGGGTAGGGTAATAGGCCTGACCTAGACACCCTTCCCAAGGACATTACCTTAAAGTCAGGGATATTCAAAGGACAATACCATTCACTCGACCAGAAGCATTCCACTCGGAAAACCCAATTCCATTCGACCGGAGTGTACTCACTCGACCACATCAGAAATTACTCGGAAGATAGAAGATCTAAAGTCACTCAGAACGGCAACGGTCAGGCGTTCACTCCGTAGTCTTAATGATCATTTATATGCCTTTATTGCTGGCGTTACCAGTAACGTCCCATCTTTATGTACATTGGATCCTGTGTAATTGAGGGCTGGAGGGGTCTGGCAAACTCTATATAAGCCACCCCCTCCTCAGGCACAAGGGTGGGCACCCCCTGTAACTTCACGCATAATCCAATCAACCGAGCCCCCGGGCACCGAGACGTAGGGCTGTTACTTCCTCCGAGAAGGGCCTGAACTCGTAAATCTTGCGTGCACAACCTCACCGTAGCTAGGATCTTGCCTCCTCATACCTACCCCCTATTCTACTGTCAGACTTAGAACCACGACAGTTGGCGCCCACCGTGGGGCCGGTGTCTTAGCGACTTTCCGGTGAGGTTGCGATTTTTTCCGATTCCCATCATCATGGTTTCTGTTGGAGGTTCGGCTGAGGGCCGCAAGATCCGTTTCGGCGCGCTCGTCTTCATCGCCGACGACTCCGCCTGGCTCCAGGAAGCCCCCCTCGATGTCGAGACACTCCCCGTCCGCGGGGCGACGCACTTTCATGCGTGTGTCCGTGGCGTCCTTCTGCGGCAGCCGTCAACCCAGTATCGGTCGGCTCCCGCAGTAACTTTGTTCCGCGCTGTTCACCGTCGCAAGCGATCCGGTCGATCGCGGCTTCAGCGGTGGGTGAAGCATGCAGTGGCACGTTAGTCGGCCACCCCTCAAGTCGCGGCAATCGAGCCCGATGAATCTCTCTACGGCCTGTTCGATCTGTCGACTGGCTCCATCGAGACCCTGTCCGAGTGAGACAGCAGCGACCCTGCAGCAAAGGTCCTGATGGTCGACACACCGTGCAGCCCACCTGGCATGCGTCGCAGCAGTGGCGACGACGGCGGTGGCGATCCGTCGCATGTTCACGAGGAATATCACCCCAAAACCCTCTCTTTGCAGCGGAGAGAGGAACTCCACCGCCGCAACGAGGAGGCACTCCACACGCCCATCGTCGGAGAGACCTCTGAGGCTCGGGCCTTGGAGGCAGCGCGCTTGGCCACTTTGGCTGAACACACTCGACTGGAGAACCTTCAGCATGCACTCGATGAATGTGCTCGGCAGCAGATTCCTGAGTCCAGTCGATGGCGGCAATTGTTCCCGCCTCAACCTCAGGTATACCACACTCCTATTCAGAATCTTACGGCCGCAGCTCGTATAGCAGAGTCCATCCAACCATCCCAGTCGGAGGCTAGACGAGGTTTGATGCAGATCCGGGCTCTGCTCCGGGCAGCAGGAGAGCAAAACACTACAGTATCTCAGTCGCGTAACAGAATCCATAGCATATCTGTGGTGGCCGACACAGTCCAATCGGCTCACAGCCCAAGATCGCCTCCGAGGCGTGAGGGATGCGGGCATCGCTAAGAGCAGTACTTGGGTCGGAACCACGAGCAGTACGATCATCGGCTCGGCCGTGGTGACCACCGTCGAGTGCCTACGCCCCCTCTAAGAGGCGGATCATATGTGCCCCGGCGGTATTATGACAGGCGCCCGTACAGCAAAGAGCGGAGGGTGCCAATCGACCCAAGAGAGCCAGGGTTTGATGCGAGGTCAATTTTGGTGCAAGGTTTGGTCGAGAGGAACCGAGCACACAGAGAAGGGCAAGACAGAGATCGCCCGAGTGGAAGCAGAGTACATGTTTCAGGCCCCGAGTGTTTTAGCAGAGCCATCAGAGCTGCTGAGATCCCCCCCAACTTCAGGTTGGCGACTGGGGTTAGTAAGTTCACCGGTGAGTTGAAGCCTGACACTTGGCTGGAAGATTACCGGGTAGCTGTTCAGATCGGTGGTGGAAATTATGAGGTAGCTATGAAACATCTTCCCCTCATGTTGGAAGGATCGGCCAGAGCATGGCTGAATCAGTTGGCTCCAGGCAGTATATTCAGCTGGGAAGAGTTAGCTCGAGTGTTTGTCAGGACATTCGAGGGCACATGCAAACGACCTGCAGGGTTGACAGAATTGCAACATTGTGTACAGAAGCCGAATGGAACTCTGAGGGATTACATCCAAAGATGGACCACTTTACATCACACCGTAGAAAATGTATCCCAACACCAAGCAGTTTGCGCCTTCAAGGAGGGTGTTCGGTATCGAGAGCTTAACCTGAAATTTGGTCGGACAGGAGATATGTCTCTGACCCGAATGATGGAAATAGCCACTCGGTACGCTAATGGTGAAGAAGAGGATCGACTCCGCAGTGGAAAGGCCAAGCCAGTCGCCCAAGACACCGGAGGAGGTCGGAAGCAGAAACGCAAAGCCGAGCAAGCAAGTCCTGGTGAAGCTGCAGTTGTAACTCAAGGAAAATTCAAGGGGAAGCCCAAAGGGCCCTGGATCCCCAAGTAGGTGAAAGATCAAGCAGGGAATGATGTGTTGGATTTGCCATGTCACATTCACACCAAGAAGGGTGAAGAGGGTAATCTGATTTATCCCAAACATACCACTCGACAATGTCGGCTCCTAATCCAGCAGTTCCGAGAGAAACAACCCAATGAGAAGGAAAAAGAGTCTGACAAGGATGAGGACAAGGAAGAAGATGATGACGGTTTTCCAAACGTCAATTCCACTTTGGTGATTTTTGCTGACATTGAAAGCAAAAGTCGACTGAAAGTCATCAACAGAGAAGTAAACATGGTTGCTCCGGCAACGACGACATATTTGAAATGGTCAAAGACTCCCATTACATTCGACCAATCTGACCACCCACCGCACGTTGCCATCCCTGGGAGGCAAGCGTTGGTGGTCGACCCAGTTGTTGGGGGCACCCGACTGACCAAAGTCCTGATGGATGGTGGCAGCGGCTTGAACATTTTGTATGCTGAGACCCTCCGTGGGATGGGCATTCCGATCTCCAAGCTCAGTGAGAGCAACATGCGATTCCACGGTGTCATTCCAGGAAAGAAAGCTGATTCGCTTGGCCAGATCGCTCTTGACGTGGATTTCGGTGATTCAAAGAATTACCGTAAGGAGAAGTTGACATTTGAAGTTGTGGATTTTCACAGTGCCTATCATGCTATTCTGGGCAGAACTGCATATGCCTGTTTCATGGCTCGACCGTGTTACGTGTACCTCAAGCTGAAGATGCCTGGCCCCAGGGGCGTGATCATAGTCACTGGTAATCGGCAACGAGCAGAAGAGTGCCTCCAGAAGGGCTCTAAGATAGCCGATGAACAGATGGCAGCAGTAGAAATGGAAGAATATAAGAAGACTGCAGATCCGAGTGATTTGTTGCGTGCTAAGAAGCCTGCTTCAGAGTCTGCATTTCAGTCGTCCGGTGAAACAAAGCCTGTTCACATTCACCCGACCGATCCCAGTGCTGCTCTGACTCATATCTCAACAACACTCGACAGCAAATAGGAAGAAGCGCTCATCCAGTTCCTCCGTGAGAACTGGGACATCTTCGCACAGAAGCCGTCTGACATGCCGGGTGTACCCAGGGGACTGGCTAAGCACCATTTACGAGTCGATCCAAAGGCAAAACCCATTAAAGAGCATCTCCGTTGGTCCGCTGTGGAGAAGAGAAAGGCAATCGGCGAAGAGGTGGCTCGGCTTCTGGCGGCTGAGTTCATCCGCGAAATTTACCACTCCGAGTGGCTCGCCAATGTTGTCATGGTTCCCAAGAAGGACGATTCACTTCGTATGTGCATTGATTTCAAGCATATCAATCGGGCCTGCCCAAAAGGTCATTTTCCTCTCCCCCGCATCGATCAGATAGTCGACTCGACTGCGGGATGTGAGCGATTGTCCTTCCTGGACGCATATTCCGGGTACCATCAGATCCGACTGTATGGACCTGATGAAATAAAAACAGCTTTTATCATCCCATTCGGCTGCTTTTGCTACGTCACCATGCCCTTTGGTCTCAAGAATGCTGGTGCCACATTCATGCGCATGATACAGAAGTGCCTGCTAACTCAAATCAGTTGGAATGTGGAAGCATACATGGATGCCATCGTGGTTAAGTCGCGTAAAGGTTCCGACCTGCTGACTGAACTTGCTGAAACCTTTGCCAATTTGAGAAGATATGATATCAAGCTTAATCCGTCGAAGTGTACATTTGGAGTTCCAGGTGGAAAGTTGCTCGGTTTCCTCGTTTCCGAACGTGGGATCGATGCAAACCAAGAGAAAGTTGGTGCAATCCTCCGAATGAAACACCCTGTGCGTGTACACGATGTTCAGAAGCTTACTGGTTGTTTGGCCGCTTTGAGTCGATTCATCTCTCGTCTCGGTGAAAAGGCATTGCCTCTTTACCGACTGATGAAGAAATCTGATAAGTTCGAGTGGACTCCTGGAGCTGACGCAGCGTTTGCAGAGCTCAAAGCCCTGCTTTCCACTGCCGGGGCTGGATTTCGGGGACACAACATATCCCAGAAATTAACCCCTCGTGTCATCACCAGCCCAGGATTACCGTTACTGGTGGACACGTCCTTGTTACAGATTACCAAGCAATTACAAGAATTGGATACAAGACCATAAAGGTCTAATGATACAACAGTGACTCCAGTGGTGGATGACGGAAACGACTCCCGGTTCTCCAACGTCGATGGGGCTCCATTCACACAGGAACGGCTGACCTGGATAATTCCTATCCACGTGGCTGCCATCCTAGGCTCCGCACGGACGTCGCTGAGGTAGTCCTTGTAGAAATCCTGAACTGGCCAAGTAAATAGCCAAGGACAAGCCTGTGAGGACGTTTGAATGTACTCGCAAACATCATGAACAAAAGATATACCGAATGCAACAATTTAATTATATGATCATGATGAACCACACTATATGCGTATACTCATGATGGACTTAAGGCATGCTGTCAGGAATTAAATCATGGCATGATAACATATTAGCATGTGCAAATAACTGGATATATAAAAATATTAGTGATAAACAAGGAAAGTTAAAGGAGAATAAAATAAAAGAAATGCCGGTCGGATGTCAAGTGACACCACGGTAGGTCTTGAAGAGAAATGCCAATCGGGTGTCCACACGAGTAGTGGCGGGACCGCCTGTAAACTCGAGGGACGCCACGAAGAGGTCTTGAAAAGAAATGCCAGTCGGGTGTCAAGTGACGCCACGGTCGGACATGAAGAGAAATGCCAATCGGGTGTCCACAAGAGTAGTGGCGGAACCGCCTGTAAACTCGAGGGACGCCACGAGAGGTCTTGAAAATAAAGTTGAGTGCCCGGGGTAGTCTAGCCAGCCCCTGAGACACTCAGGAAATTCAAATAAGAGAAATGGGTCAGTCCTCAATAATATGCATAACCATAATAATTATTAACATGCATAAAATATGCATGGTAGCATCACGGTATCAAAAGTTATCCTGCAAAATATTTCAGGCATATCATAGTTATTTTCCTCCGGAGACCGACACTAAGACCGACACTTGACCAACCCAGACTGTAGCCCTTAACCGCGGACATGGCTATTCGAATAGGTTTAAACTCTGCAGAGGGTGCACTCTTTACCCACAAGTAAAGGATTTCTTTAGTCAGTACCATGACACCGACTAATTCCCATTACGGTCTTTGGATTGTAAACACACCCGACCAGCACACACCAGATTGACTTTTCGGATGCCCAGAATCACCCAAAGCATCGTTCAAGAAAAACTCTGAGACGGAGAGACCAACGTCCTGCATGGGATCACTATTAATACACGCGGATTCCAAGGGGTGCCCCCTCTCAGTCATAACTGGAAACACCCATGCCCCCTGACCCGATGACAGGATTTAGTCCCGGATCCCTGGGAAACCCTCATCGTGGCCCTCTGTACGGTGTGTGCACGGAAAGGAGTTAGCAACTTACTGGACCGCACCCTACCTGTGGCAGGGACAAGTATTAGCACGAATCAAGTATGGGGGTTACCGGTGACAAGACTCGATCTATGGTCGACTCAGGAGGCATTAAGTTTCCTGCAATGGTTAGCACACCAAGGTATTCCTTCAACAGCAATCCCAACAGGGCCACAACCCTTGCATGCTCCAACATGCACAACAAACAAGGCATGGTCACGCTCCAACATGATCCTCCTCCTGCCGGTAACGGTATTTTTCTTATGCCTGCTCCTGCAAGTTAGTCATGGCAACACACGATGCACGGTACGATGGAACATGCCAACACTACACACATGCAAAATTAGCCATATGCCAGTTTTATTTGAATTCAACTTAGTCATGATCAAATTATTCTAGCAAATAAACTACCATGCATTCACCATATCAAGTGTTCAAGATGCTTGCCTTGAGCATGCAGAAGGGTTGGGTGCACTCCCAAAAGTTTTGAAAAGTTTCTTCCCTCCATTTCCTATTTTCAAAAATATTTAAATCACCACATAATTTTAAACAGTGCTAAAAAGTGTATAAAATATTTTTGAAATAAGTACTAAAATAAACTAGATGAAAAATTAGAAATACCAGAAAAAGAAACAAATTATTTGGAGTTCATATGAATTACCTATGAATTTTCTAAGTTTAAATAAATGGTTAAAAGGACTTTTTAATTGATCCAGCAGAAACTAGGAATAATAAAAATGTTCACCGTAGCTAGTTTGATAGAGCATGATTTTATAAGCATGTAGAAATTTGAATCACTAAAATTGGGTTTGAAATGGATTCTGTGGAATTTTTTTGTAACTACTGGAAAGGAAAAAAGGAGAAGGAACAGGGGTGTGCTCTGAGCGTTATATAGCCGAGAAATGCTATTGGGCCGAGCCTAGTCGACCAGCTACGTGGGAGGGGTCGACGTCGAAAGCGTATTCTGGGAATACGCTTTCACTTACGCCGCGCTGGCGTCGACCTCCTGTCACTGACGGTGGGCCCCACGGTCCCACCAATCAGGTTTGACTGGGTCAGCGGGCGCCCCCTCTCTTCCACCCGAACAGAGGCACGGCTCCGGCGAAGCTCGCCCTCGAACGGCGCCTCCCCTTGATGAGCCGGGCCCACCAGAGTGCTTGGGTGGTCCGTGCGGTCCCTCCGGTGTACGGCTTGGTCGGCGGGGAGCACGAGATTGCCGCCGGCGAGGTCTTCCCGAGAAGCTTCGGCGGGGTGGAAAGAGGGCTTTCGCCCCTGGGTCATCTCGGATGAAATTGATGGGTGGAGATGATAGGCGGAAGCTCTAGGAAGGCAGTGGCCAAGAATTTTGATGAGTGGAGCCTTGGTTTGCTCGGAATCAACCGAACTGAGAAGGCGATGGATTTCACCGGAGATGGAGGTGATGGCCGCGCCCGATTCCATTGAGTGGTCCGGAAGCATGCTTGATGATCGAGGAGTGCGGTGGTGTTTAGGAATGGACTTGGGGTTGAGTATTTATAGGGGAACGAGGTCGGTTCCGCTCGGTGCTTATCCGTCCGGAGGCGGTGGTGGCCATTAATGGCGCCGTCGAGGTAGTTACAAGGGCGGCGCGACGTAGGCATGCTTCTGGAGGAAGTCACCGTCCATAGGCGGCTGATTGGCTCGGGGGCGTGGCTAGGTGGCTCGGGTGGCGGTGACAGCGACGTGCTGGAGTCGGTGGCGGCGCAGGCCGGTGGGGGGGTGGGGGCGGCGCCAGGGGGCGTGCTCTGGTATGGGGGAGGTTGAACCTGGCCTAGGGGGTAGCTTGGGCATGCAGGGAAGCCGGGGGAGGTGCTGGCTGGCCCGGGGGTGAGCCGCGTGTCTCGGGCGGTGGCTTGCCCGACACGGCGTCGGTCGTGGCAGGGGTGAGCGGCGGCGGTCGGCGCTGGAGGCCAAGGAGGGGTGTCGACAAGGCTCAGGGGGGTTCCAGAGTTCCAGGCGAAGACTAGGATGAGCGAGGCTAGCAGCGGAGGTGCGACAGTAGCTTGACGCCAATGCGAGCAATATGGGCGCTCTGGACGCGCTCTGGACGTGCACCAGAGGTGTTCGATGATATGCCAAGGGGTCCTAGGGTGCTCCAAATGAGCTGGTTTGTGGCAGGGTGGTATTATCAAAGATGGCAAGGATATTCGACATGTTATTTTGGCAAAATGAGCAAGTGACACATGGTGTTTTGGGAAGTTGAAAATTTTGGTCATGCACTCAAAGTGTTCGACAGAATGATAGGGTGACCTAGGTGATTCTGGTAGTCATGATAATTGGCAGGTGGAGGTCTCTTTGGATGTTAAAGATAGTGGTAAAGTTGGTTTTTAAGAATAGAGAACTTGTCTGTGCAAGTTTTAGAGAAATTCATTTCTGGACAGGAAATTAAGAGGAATATTTGGTGAACTAAAATGATTCCAATGGAGCTAAAATTTTGGACTTAAGGGTTTGGTTGGGAGGACTATGAGTGGGAAAAATGAGGTTGTAGTGCAAAAATTGGATCTGGACCAGAAATGAAAAGAGCTTGTTCCACTCAAAATTTTCAAAATACCAAGCTAGGTTTTTGCACCAAAGTGATATGTGGGTATCACATGACCTCTCATAATTTTTTTGGGATTTTAAAACAATTATTTAAAATGGTTGCAGTGCAACAAAGGCATTTAAAATATTGAAATAGTTGTTAAAAGAATTGTTTTGGGCAAAATTTTATTATGAAAATAGTTTCTACTATTATTAAAATATAATTGAAATGTTTTAAGAGAACTATCAAAGCCACAATATTATTTCCAAAAATTTCTATATGGAGGGAAGAATTTGAAAAACAGAGGGCAGAAAATACTCCGAAAATAATAAAGGACTTGATATATTTCAAAATTTTATTTTCTGGCCAAATTTTAATTAGTAAAAACATGATTAAATTTTTGGGGTGTTACAAACTCTACCCCCCTTAAGAAAATCTTGTCCTCGAGATTTGTTAAGGACGGAAGAATTAAATGCAAATCACAACAGACAAGCAATCATGCACAAGACAATAACACACAGGCACATCATTCAATCAAGCACTACACACTGCTAGAAATATACATATATTCGTCTATGGCATGTCGGTGGAATTTACAGGGCAACAGGGTTGCTAAGGACATGGCAACTACTCTGGCAGACTCAGTCCACTTCGTTGACGTCCAGACGGGCGTGTCTCACGGACGTCGAGGCCTCTCCGGGGGCTTCAACGTCGGAGTTGGCTGGAGTGTTATGAGGAGCTCCAGGGTTGGGGTAGCGATGATGACCCACGCGGGGTGTAGTGGCTACAGTCCCATTGGAGGAAATCCCAAAGAGACGACGGAGTTCATCCGGGGAAACAAATGCATTGCCCGGGTGGGCAACAGGGGCAGACCTCGCAGGCTCGATTGGTCTCCCGAACAGTACTATCGGGGTGTCGGAGGCGGGTGCAGCTTCACTTCTAACCGGGGTCAAGAGAGCAAGCGTCCTGCGGGTCTCAATCAGATCATTGGTGACCTGATCGAAGAGTGCCTCTTGCGCTCTCAGGTAGTGCACCAGATGCACCAGAGCAGGATCCGTCTCAAGGTCTCCATTAGCGACTTGGGTCGGCCTACCATAGCCTTCACGACTAGGGTAGTAGTAGAAGGAGCGGCAGTTAACCCTTGGCGACCGATGCCGGAGTTGAACTACAGCTTCTCGGGCTGCAAGTTGGATAGCTTGTGGCTCGTCGGTGGTCGTCCTCCCGGTGAATCGGTAAGGGCGCTCTGCGGTGATGCCCCTCCCGTAGATGTGCACCGTGGCCCAGTAGTGGTGGATGGCATCACTCGCGTGCTCTTTGTACACGACATACTCCGGCGGCTCTTCGATGCCGAGAGCACGACGGGTAAGATTGGCAAGGATGACTACAAAGCCTTCAAGCTCGGCCGCGGTGGTCTCGTTGTGCACGATGGGGCCTGGCATCTTGGTGGTTGGATATTGAACTGAGAGTGAGGCTGTGATGTGCTGGGTTGGGGCAAGGCTTCTCTTATAAGCCAGCGGAGTCTTCCATCGCACGCTTGCAGATGGGATAACGCAGGTGTCGGCCACAGGCACACGGCCTATGGGCTAGGTTGATAGGTTGGGCACCGACTGTCAAAAGATGTCGGCCGGCCACTGTGCGGTTATCGGATAAGATGGGCTTGACTGTGGACAGGAAAGGGTGTGGAAACCTAGAGATAGCGACCAGGCTAAGATAGGATTAGCCAATGGTCAGCCTGGCTCTGATACCAAGGCTGCCGGGGCTGGATTTCTGGGACACAACATATCCCAAAAATTAACCCCTCGTGTCATCACCAGCCCAGGATTACCGTTACTGGTGGACACATCCTTGTTACAGATTACCAAGCAATTACAAGAATTGGATACAAGACCATAAAGGTCTAATGATACAACAGTGACTCCGGTGGTGGATGACGGAAACGACTCGTGGTTCTCCAATGTCGATGGGGCTCCATTCCCACAGGAACGGCTGACCTGGATAATTCCTATCCGCGTGGCTGCCATCCTAGGCTCCGCACGGACATCGCTGAGGTAGTCCTTGTAGAAATCCTGACCTGGCCAAGTAAATAGCCAGGGACAAGCCTGTGAGTACATTTGAATGTACTCGCAAACATCATGAACAAAAGATATACCGAATGCAACAATTTAATTATATGATCATGATGAACCACACTATATGCGTATACTCATGATGGACTTAAGGCATGCTGTCAGGAATTAAATCATGGCATGATAACATATTAGCATGTGCAAATAACTGGATATATAAAAATATTAGTGATAAACAAGGAAAGTTAAAGGAGAATAAAATAAAAGAAATGCCGGTCGGATGTCGAGTGACACCACGGTAGGTCTTGAAGAGAAATGCCAATCGGGTGTCCACACGAGTAGTGGCGGGACCGCCTGTAAACTCGAGGGACGCCACGAAGAGGTCTTGAAAAGAAATGCCAGTCGGGTGTCAAGTGACGCCACGGTCAGACTTGAAGAGAAATGCCAATCGGGTGTCCACAAGAGTAGTGGCGGAACCGCCTGTAAACTCGAGGGACGCCACGAGAGGTCTTGAAAATAAAGTTGAGTGCCCGGGGTAGTCTAGCCAGCCCCTGAGACACTCAGGAAATTCAAATAAGAGAAACGGGTCAGTCCTCAATAATATGCATAACCATAATAATTATTAACATGTATAAAATATTCATGGTAGTATCAGGGTGTCAAAAGTTATCCTGCAAAATATTTCAGGCATATCATAGTTATTTTCCTCCGGAGACTGACACTAAGACCGACACTTGACCAACCCAGACTGTAGCCCTTAACGGCGGACACGGTTATTCGAATAGGTTTAAACTCTGCAGAGGGTGTACTCTTTACCCACAAGTAAAGGATTTCTTTAGTCAGTACCATGACACCGACTAATTCCCATTACGGTCTTTGGGTTGTAAACACACCTGACCAGCACACACCAGATTAACTTTCTGGATGCCCGGAATCACCCAAAGCATCGTTCAAGAAAAACTCTGAGACGGAGAGACCAACGTCCTGCATGGGATCACTATTAATACACGCGGATTCCAAGGGGTGCCCCCCTCTCAGTCACAACTGGAAACACCCATGCCCCCTGACCCGATGACAGGATTTAGTCCCGGATCCCTAGGAAACCCTCATCATGGCCCTCTGTACGGTGTGTGCACGGAAAGGGGTTAGCAACTTACTGGACCGCACCCTACCTGTGGCAGGGACAAGTGGTAGCACGAATCAAGTATGGGGGTTACCGGTGACAAGACTCGATCTATGGTCGACTCAGGAGGCATTAAGTTTCCTGTAATGGTTAGCACAACAAGGTATTCCTTCAACAGCAATCCCAACAGGGCCACAACCCTTGCATGCTCCAACATGCACAACAAACAAGGCATGGTCACGCTCCAACGGGATCATCCTCCTGCCGGTAACGGTATTTTTCTTATGCCTGCTCCTACAAGTTAGTCATGGCAACACACGATGCACGGTACGATGGAACATGCCAACACTACACACATGCAAAATTAGCCATATGCCAGTTTTATTTGAATTCAACTTAGTCATGATCAAATTATTCTAGCAAATAAACTACCATGCATTCACCATATCAAGTGTTCAAGATGCTTGCCTTGAGCATGCAGAAGGGTTGGGTGCACTTTCAAAAGTTTTGAAAAGTTTCTTCCCTCCATTTCCTATTTTCAAAAATATTTAAATCACCACATAATTCTAAACAGTGTTAAAAAGTGTATCAAATATTTTTGAAATAAGTACTAAAATAAACTAGATGAAAAATTAGAAATACCAGAAAAAGAAACAAATTATTTGGAGTTCATATGAATTACCTATGAATTTTCTAAGTTTAAATAAATGGTTAAAATGACTTTTTAATTGATCCAGCAGAAACTAGGAATAATAAAAATGTTCACCCTAGCTAGTTTGATAGAGCATGATTTTATAAGCATGTAGAAATTTGAATCACTAAAATTGGGTTTGAAATGGATTCTGTGGAATTTTTTTGTAACTACTGGAAAGGAAAAAAGGAGAAGGAACAGGGGTGTGCTCTGAGCGTTATATAGCCGAGAAATGCTATTGGGCCGAGCCCAATCAACTAGCTGTGTGGGAGGGGTCAAAGTCGAAAGCGTATTCTGGGAATACGCTTTCACTTACGCCGCGCTGGCGTCGACCTCCTGTCACTGACGGTGGGCCTCACGGTCCCACCAGTCAGGTTTGACTGGGTCAGCGGGCGCCCCCTCTCTCCCACCCGAACAGAGGCACGGCTCCGGCGAAGCTCGCCCTCGAACGACGCCTCCCCTCGATGAGCCGAGCCCACCAGAGTGCTTGGGTGGTCCGTGCGGTCCCTCCGGTGTACGGCTTGGTCGGCGGGCAGCATGGGATTGCCGCCGGCGAGGTCTTCCCGAGAAGCTCCGGCGGGGTGGAAAGAGGGCTTTCGCCCCTGGGTCATCTCGGATGAAATTGATGGGTGGAGATGATAGGCGGAAGCTCTAGGAAGGCAGTGGCCAAGAATTTTGATGAGTGGAGCCTTGGTTTGCTCAGAATCAACCGAACCGAGGAGGCAATGGATTTCACCGGAGATGGAGGTGATGGCCGCGCCCGGTTCCATTGAGTGGTCCGGAAGCATGCTTGATGATCGAGGAGTGCGGTGGTGTTTAGGAATGGACTTGGGGTTGAGTATTTATAGGGGAACGAGGTCGGTTCCGCTCGGTGCTTATCCGTCCGGAGGCGGTGGTGACCATTAATGGCGCCGTCGAGGTAGTTACAAGGGCGGCGCGACGTGGGCATGCTTCTGGAGGAAGTCACCGTCCATAGGCGGCTGATTGGCTCGGGGGGGGTGGCTAGGTGGCTCGGGTGGCGGTGCAGGCCGGGGGGGGGGGGGGGGGCGGCGCCAGGGGGCGTGCCCTCTGAGTACGGGGGAGGTTGAACCTGGCCTAGGGGGTGGCTTGGGCATGCAGGGAAGCCGGGGGAGGTGCTGGCTGGCCTGGGGGTGAGCCGCGTGTCTCGGGCGGTGGCTTGCCCGACACGGCGTCGGTCGTGGCCGGCGTGAGCGGTGGCGATTGGCGCTGGAGGCCAAGGAGGGGTGTTGGCAAGGCTCAGGGGGGTTCCAGAGTTCCAGGCGAAGACTAGGACGAGCGAGGCTAGCAGCGGAGGTGCGACAGTAGCTTGACGCCAATGCGAGCAATATGGGCGCTCTGGACGCACTTTGGATGTGCACCAGAGGTGTTCGATGATATGCCAAGGGGTCCTAGGGTGCTCCAAATGAGCTGGTTTGTGGCAGGGTGGTATTATCAAAGATGGCAAGGATATTCGACATGTTATTTTGGCAAAATGAGCAAGTGACACATGGTGTTTTGGGAAGTTGAAAATTTTGGTCATGCACTCAAAGTGTTCAACAGAATGATAGGGTGACCTAGGTGATTCTGGTAGTCATGATAATTGGCAGGTGGAGGTCTCTTTGGATGTTAAAGATAGTGGTAAAGTTGGTTTTTAAGAATAGAGAACTTGTCTGTGCAAGTTTTAGAGAAATTCATTTCTGGACAGGAAATTAAGAGGAATATTTGGTGAACTAAAATTATTTCAATGGAGCTAAAATTTTGGACTTAAGGGTTTGTTTGGGAGGACTATGAGTGGGAAAAATTTCAGAATTTTTTGAGCCAGGAAAAATGAGGTTGTAGTGCAAAAATTGGATCTGGACCAGAAATGAAAAGAGCTTGTTCCACTCAAAATTTTCAAAATACTAAGCTAGGTTTTTGCACCAAAGTGATATGTTGGTATCACATGACCTCTCATAATTTTTTTGGGATTTTAAAACAATTATTTAAAATGGTTGCAGTGCAACAGAGGCATTTAAAATATTGAAATAGCTGTTAAAAGAATTGTTTTGGGCAAAATTTTATTATGAAAATAGTTTCTACTATTATTAAAATATAATTGAAATGTTTTAAGAGAACTACCAAAGCCATAATATTATTTCCAAAAATTTATTATATGGAGGGAAGAATTTGAAAAACAGAGGGCAGAAAATACTCCGAAAATAATAAAGGACTTGATATATTTCAAAATTTTATTTTCTGGCCAAATTTTAATTAGTAAAAACATGATTAAATTTTTGGGGTGTTACATACACCCAGCCGGTGCTTGCTGCTCCAATCAGCAAAGAGCCGTTACTGCTTTATATAGCAGCCACTGGACAGGTTGTCAGTACAGTACTCACGGTCGAGCGGGAAGAAGAAGGTAAAACCTACAAGGTTCAACGCCCGGTGTACTATATTTCTGAAGTCTTAACCCCATCCAGGCAGAGATATCCACATTATCAGAAGCTTGTCTATGGAATTTACTTGACCACAAAGAAGGTTGCACATTACTTCTCAGATCATTCGATTACAGTTGTCAGCGACGCTCCGTTGTCAGAAATTTTGAACAACAGAGATGCAACTGGTCGAGTGGCAAAGTGGGCGATTGAACTCCTTCCGCTGGATATCAAGTTTGAGGCAAAGAAAGCGATCAAATCTCAAGCAATAGCAGATTTCCTCGTCGAGTGGGTTTAACAGCAGCTACCGACCCAGATACAGTCGGAACATTGGACTAAGTTCTTCGACGGGTCCAAGATGTTGAATGGTTCAGGCGCTGGCGTAGTCCTGGTATCTCCACGAGGCGACAACCTCAGATATGTTCTCCAGATTCTGTTTGATTCCTCCAACAATGAAGCTGAATATGAGGCACTTCTGTACGGGTTGCGTATGGCCATTTCACTCGACGTCCATCGCCTAATGGTTTACGGCGACTCAGATTTAGTGGTTAATCAAGTGATGAATGAGTGGGACGTCAGGAGCCCAGCTATGACTGGTTATTGCAATGCAGTGAGAAAGTTAGAAAAGAAGTTTGAAGGGCTAGAGCTCCACCATATACCCCGACTGAAGAATCAAGCAGCTGATGACTTGGCGAAAATAGGTTCCAAGCGGGAGCCTATTCCCAGCAATGTGTTTTTGGAGCATATTCACGCACCATCAGTTCAAGAAGATCCCTTCACTGAAGAGCCCCCACAGCCTAAGAGCTCCACTGATCCGACTGAAGTTGAAATCCCAGCAGTGGTCGACTTGATCATGGAGGTTTTGGTCATCATTCCCGATTGGACAGTGCCATATATTGCATATATTCTCAGGAAAGAGCTTCCAGAGGATGAAGAAGAGGCTCGTCAGATTGTCCGTCGATCCAAAGCCTTCACGGTAGTGGGTGGACAGCTCTACAGAGAGAGTGTTACTGGGGTCGTTCAGAAATGCATCACTCCAGAAGATGGCCGAATGATCCTCAATGATATCCACTCAGGGACCTGTTGTCACCATGCGTCCTCTCAGACCATCGTGGCTAAAGTATACCGAGCAGGGTTTTACTGGCCACGGGCAAATGAGATGGCAAAGGAAATAGTTGACAAGTGCGAGGGCTGTCAGTTCTACTCCAACATGTCCCACAAACCTGCTTCAGCCTTGAAGACTATTCCACTCGCCTGGCCATTTGCTGTTTGGGGATTAGATATGGTCGGACCTCTGAGGACTAGCAGGAGTGGCTTCACCCATGTGCTTGTAGAAGTCGACAAGTTCACTAAATGGATTGAAGCTAAACCTATCAAAAACCTGGAAGCAAGTAGTGCTATCAGCTTCATCAGAGGGTTAACATTTAGATATGGAGTTCCGCACAGCATCATCACGGATAATGGGTCAAACTTTGATTCAGATGAGTTCCGAGCTTTCTGCGCTTCCCAAGGTACTCGGGTCGACTATGCTTCAGTCGCCCACCCTCAGTCGAATGGACAAGCAGAAAGGGCGAACGGTTTGATTCTCAAAGGGCTGAAACCTCGATTGATGCGCGACCTCAAGCATGCAGCCGGCGCTTGGGTAGATGAGATACCGTCAGTCGTTTGGGGATTAAGAACAACACCAAATCGGTCGACCGGTCGAACCCCCTTCTTCATGGTCTATGGGGCTGAGGCTGTGCTGCCGAGTGACTTGCTTCACAATGCACCCCGAGTAGAACTTTTTTTAGAAGCCGGAGCAGAACGGGCTCGAGAAGACGCTGTTGATCTTCTGGAAGAAGAAAGAGAGATGGCCTTGATCCGATCGACCATTTATCAGCAAGACCTTCGTCGATTATATGCCAGAAATGTGAATGGTGGAGCATTTCAGGAAGGGGACCTTGTGCTCCGAGTGGACCAGCAACGGTCTCACAAACTTGCCCCCGCTTGGGAAGGTCCCTTCATCGTCACCAAGGTGCTCCACAACGGAGCGTATCACCTCTACAATGTGGAGAAGAATAAAGACGAGCCACGCGCTTGAAATGCAGAGCTACTCTGCCGTTTTTATACTTAAGTGTTCAGACTGATGAGATGTAATAAGGAGTACCTTTCAGTTCGTTTATCAAAGACATGGTTTTACAGTCTCCTAAATGATTGTTGTTACTAATACATGTGTCCAAAATCCCCTAGTGGGTGGCTTAGCCGCGAATCCGATTTGCCTAAGTTTAAAAAAAATCCTACCGAGTGATGAGCAACCCTCTCACTCAGAGGCTTAGCTGCAGTCCTGTACTCGCCTAGGTTTAAAAAATCCTACCGAGTGATGAGCAACCCTCTCACTCGGGGGCTTAGCTGCAGTCCTGTACTCGCCTAAGTTTAAAAAATCCTACCGAGTGATGAGCAACCCTCTCACTCAGGGGCCTTAGCTACAGTCCTGTACTCGCCTAAGTTTAAAAAAATCCTACGAGTGATGAGCAACCCTCCACTCGGGGCTTAGCTGCAGTCCTGTACTCGCCTAGTTTAAAAATCCTACCGAGTGATGAGCAACCCTCTCACTCGGGGGCTTAGCTGCAGTCCTGTACTCGCCTAAGTTTGAAAAATCCTACCGAGTGATGAGCAACCCTCTCACTCAGGGGTTTAGCTGCAGTCCTGTACTCGCCTAAGTTTGAAAAATCCTACCGAGTGATGAGCAACCCTCTCACTCGGGGGGCTTAGCTGCAGTCCTGTACTCGCCCAAGTTTGTAAAATCCTACCGAGTGACGGGCAACCCTCTCACTCGGAGGCCTGTACTCGCCTAAGTTTGTAAAATCCTACCGAGTGATGAACAACCCTCTCACTCGGGGGCTTAGCTGCAGTCCTGTACTCGCCTAAGTTAATACACGCTCCATCTTGATTCATCAGGACAATGAAGTGCAGGTCGACTGCGACCTTCTCTTCAGAACTACGCCACAAGTACAATGTGTGCTCCATCCTGATCTGCAAGAATGACGAGGTGCAGGTCGTCCGCGATCCTCTCCTCAGAATTGCATCACAAGAACAAAAGTCTGTTCCAAGTGAAGATACAAGTTCCACTCAGAAATAAAAACAAGCATATTTAAGGGAAAACTAAGTTCGAACAAATCCCCATGAGGTTCCGGACCGCGGATTAAAGTACTCGGGCATCAGGTCCGAAGGAGTTTAACGGTTACAAAACCACTCGGCATACCAAAGCAAATTTAATCGGATCATAAAAATTTTGTTCACTCCGCAAGAGGGCTGGCAGGCTCGACGAACTCATCCAGGTCGATTCCATCTGCAATTCGAGTAGCAGCACCAATAAAAGTCTCCATGAAGGAATGGAAGTCAAGTTTCTTGGTATTGGCAACCTTGATTGCTGCTAGCTTCTCTTCTTTGGCTTCCTTGCAATGAACACGAACCAGGGACAGAGCTACGTCGGCACCGCATCGAGCAGAGGACTTCTTCCATTCCTGCACTTGACCAGGAATCTCATTGAGTCAAGTCATCAAAGACTCGAGATCATTTTGGAGCATTTCCCTTGGCCAGAGCGCGGTGTCGATCCGCGACACCGCAACCTTCAGTCGAGCAAGGTAATTCATGGCGCTGGCAAGGCGAGACTCCAGTCGGAGCATGTTCATGGCAGCTTCATCTTTAACAGGGGAGTTGATGGGGTCCAAGCTTGTCTCGACTCGTCCAGTCTCTTCCTCGAAGTTTTGACAGAATTCTGCAATCACAAAGAAATAATGAGTCGACAGTTATATGATGAGTCAACGAAAGCAAATCAATCGGACAGGGAAAAGTACCTTCAAGCATGACGAATAACTTCTTGGCGAGTCCTCCCAGATAATTCTCTAGCTCGTTCCTCTTGCGGGTGATGTCTTCCACTTTGTCAGTCAGGGTCCCTTTATCCTTCTTCAGTCGAGTTACCTCTTTGTTGTCTTCATCAAGAGCAGTCTTCAGCTTGGTATTCTCTTCCTCCAACTTTCCGACTGAGGCCAGCTTTTGGTCAGCGAGTGCCGTTTTTTCTTCTGCTATTTTCTTCACAGCTGCAAGGTCAAGGTCTTTCTTCTCCAAAACCCGTCTCATTGTTTCTAGAAAGAATAACATTCAAATCAGAAAGAAGAGGAGAAAAGATGGCAGGAGAACCAGTCGACAAGCTTTCCTTACCAGCAGCGTCATCCTTAGCCTTCTGCAAGTTATTCTGAGCCAACTCCAGATCAAGATTGAGCTGGATCTGCTTCTGCTCTAAGTCAGTGAACCGGGCTCCAAGTTCACAAGATTTCTGTGTTCAGAAGATAGTCAGTCGGCAGACACAAAGATTGGTTGCTTCCGAGCAATAAAGTAACAAGTTCAAAGAGTTCTAAGACTACTACCGAATCAAATATTCAACAATAGTCTCGGGGACTACACCCAGTGGGTGCACTCAGTGTGCCCCCACTGGTTCGACTTTTCAATTGACTTGGTTCGTCCAGTCAGAAAAAAAAACTCAGACCATAGCCGACTGCCTGCAGTCGACTACGGTCTCGAAGACTACACCCAGTGGGTGCACTCAGCATGCCCCCACTGGTCCAGGTTCCACTCGACATGATCTGCTCAGACCGAGTGGAAAAGTTCTGTTCAAAGACCCCCGCCGAATCAAACATTCGACGGCGGTCTCGGGGACTACACCCAGTGGGTGCACTCAGCGTGCCCCCACTGGTTCAGAGATTCAATCGACACAACCTAGTCGACTCAAGTGGAAAAACTACTCAACATAAATTAAAACACCCAGTGGGTGTACAGAATGACAATGGGTGTGCAATTAAGGTTCCAAAACGCTCATCCATGGACGTCTTGCAGATAATAAAGCAGCAGTTTCTAAATATCATATCCTAACAGAACAAGCGTCAAGATGGAGTTCAGTCGGAAGTAAGTTAACCTGGACATTGGCCTGGAGTGCTGAGTTGGCATCATAGGCAGCTTGACTTGCCTCACGCACCACTTTCATCTGCTCCATCATAATGGCTGCCTGGCGTATGGCTTCCTTGGCAGCACTCACTTGGTCCTCTGGGACGTGATGGGCGGTGAAAAGTGGAGACAGTGGATCAGCTGCAGCAGCTTAAGAGCTTGAGGCATGAAGTTGCACAGATGAAGCAGGGGCCTATGCAGTCGACACTGAAGGACGACCACTCGACAAGGGAATCGCAAAAGTAACAGAAGCACGGTTGAGGTCCCCGGGCTGCTGGATAGCTGATTCTGTCGCCGGCGTCGACTGAGGCGTCTTGCTAGCTGGTGCCTTTTTGCCCAAGGTCCTGCTCCTCTTTCCCACGAGCTTCTATGGCACATCTTCATCGTCATCTGGAAGTTCAATAACATTTTGCAGAGCTGCAAAAGAATCGATCACAAGAGTTTAGTTGACTGTAGAAGTGGTTAGCAAAGAAAAGACAAGATAACATGAGTCATACCCGCATTGGATGTGACCGCGTCCTCCATCTCTTCGTCATTATCATCTTTGTAAGCAGAAGTCCCAGAGGTAGCAGCACTGCAAATTTCAAGGTTCACTCGGTCAAGCAAGAGAATGGGTCGACAACTGATATAAGATTCTTGGAGCAAAGGGTGAAAACGAAACACTTACGCAGAGGCGACGGGAACATCAACCTTGATCTTGGGCAAAGCCTTCCAGGGCTTTGACGGCGCAGTCTTGAGCTCCTTAGGAGCTTTCTCAGTCGGCACCGGAGAAGATGTCCGAGTGCGCTTCGAAGTGTGTCCAGTCGGTGCCGCCACTTTACCCCGGATAATTGCTGGGTCGTGCTTCTTCTCGGAACGCTTTTCCATGCGAGGTGGAGAATCGACCTCCTCACCACTGCTCGAGTCTTCGCGCTCTTCATCACTCTTGTCATCAGAGTTCCAATCGCCGCTGTCGCCTCTGCTCTCCTCTCCTTCCTGGATCTGCTCCCCGTTGGGCATCGAGTACATCTCAGTATATATCTGCAGAGCAAAGAATCATACAAATATCAATCGGATTGAAGCCTAAATAGGAAATCAGAGCAAAGGACATTCGACACTGAAGATTGTACCTTATCCGGTTCGTTGGTCTTGTCGAATGGTGGGACCCTCTTGGACCCCCTGGGGTTATGTTTGTTACCAGTGATGCCTTGCAGCCACCGCTCCACTACCTCCTCGGTGACCTCCTCCGGGTGGATCTGAGTGGTGTCATCAATACCCAAGTACATCCACATAGGATGATCATGAGCCAAGAGTGGCTGGATGCGTCGACTGAGAAATATTTCAAGCAAGTCCATACCAGTCACCCCATCGCGGACTAACTGGACTACTCGGTCAACTAGCATATTCACTTCTACTTTCTCCTCTGGGTTCACTTTCAAAGTAGAGGGCGGCTGGACTCGATCCATGGAAAAGGGAGGAAGCCCAGTCGACTGACCAGGAGTCGGCTGGACTTTGCAATAGAACCAGGTCGACTGCCACCCTCTAACTGAATCGGGGAGCGTCATAGCCAGAAAAGTGCTCCTACCCCTCACCTGAATTCCCAGACCCCCGCACATCTGGATCACATGTGTTCTCTCATCACTCGGATTGGACTTTTTTACGGCTTGAGAGCGACATGTGAATATATGTTTGAAAAGACCCCAGTGCGGTCGACAGCCCAAGAAATTCTCACACAGGGAAACATATGCAGCAAGATAGGTGATGGTGTTGGGGGAAAAGTGATGAAGTTGAGCTCCAAAGAAATTCAAGAAAGCCCGGAAAAAGGGATGTGGAGGCAAGGAGAAACCGCGGTCGACATGAGTCGCGAGGAGGACGCACTCACCCTCTTGCGGCTGCGGCTCGGTCTCGTTCCCCGGCAATCGCCAGGACTGGTGGGCAATCAAGCCCCCTTCAACCAGATCCTCCATGTCTTCCTTCCGGATAGTGGATCTGATCCAGTCGCCCTGGATCCAGCCAGGCGGCAGGCCAGACCTAGATGATGACCCGCCTCGACTCGTCTTCTTGCCCTTCGCTACTGCCGTCACCTTCTTCGCTCGCTCCAGGGCCGCCGTTTTCTCCTTTCCCATCGCAGCAGGTTGCGCTTGGACGGGGCGGCGGCATCGAAGGTGGTGGCGAATGCGGTGGAAAAACAGAGGAAGAAGAAGGGGATAAAGAGCACAGTGCCAAACGCACCGGCCCGGACGCCTTATATGGACTTGTTACCGAGTGACTGACTTGTGGGCCCAAGCAATCCCATCGAATCCCGCAGCAGTCGTGCACTCGGTACGTGGCGAGAAAGGTGGCGTGAGGATCGAGGCATCCCTGCCAAATCTGTTCCGTTTACTGCGGGCTTCTCCGTCCCGCGCGCTTCTCCAAATTTTGAATCCCATGAGATCCGGGAACGACAGTGCAGTCAATCGCGCCAAAGATCTCATACCATGTCCACAATTGAAGCTTATCAACAAAATTCACCCGACAATTTAGGAATGGATCAAGGCGACTGAAAATGAAGTCGAAGTCGTTACGTGGTTCATTAATCTAAGCAAAACGCTCCCGAAGCGTGAAAACTGGGTCGGAACCATCTTCAACTCCTTTTGTCACTCGAACCCTGAACCATTCGGGGGCTAATGACGATGACATGTACCTGGGGTAGGGTAATAGGCCTGACCTAGACACCCTTCCCAAGGACATTACCTTAAAGTCAGGGATATTCAAAGGACAATACCATTCCCTCGACCAGAAGCATTCCACTCGGAAAACCCAATTCCATTCGACCAGAGTGTACTCACTTGACCACATCAGAAATTACTCGGAAGACAGAAGATCTAAAGTCACTCAGAACGGCAACGGTCAGGCGTTCACTCCGTAGTCTTAATGATCATTTATATGCCTTTATTGCTGGCGTTACCAGTAACGTCCCATCATTATGTACATTGGATCCTGTGTAACTGAGGGCTGGAGGGGTCTGGCAAACTCTATATAAGCCACCCCCCTCCTCAGGCACAAGGGTGGGCACCCCCTGTAACTTCACCCATAATCCAATCGACCGATCCCCCGGGCACCGAGACGTAGGGCTGTTACATCCTCTAAGAAGGGCCTGAACTCGTAAATCTTGCGTGCACAACCTCACCGTAGCTAGGATCTAGCCTCCTCATACCTACCCCCTATTCTACTATCAGACTTAGAACCACGACAATTAGTAAGTGTGATGGTTGTCAAAAATTTTCAAGACGAGCTCACGTGCCGGCTCAAGAATTGAGGATGATTCCAATTACTTGGCCATTTGCAGTCTGGGGGCTGGACATGGTTGGGCCTTTTAAAAGATCCAAGGATAAAAAGACTCACCTCCTGGTGGCAGTTGACAAGTTTACAAAGTGGGTTGAGGCTGAGCTGGTCAGCAAGTGTGATGTAGTGACGGCGGTTCAATTCATCAAAAAGGTGCCTTTCGTTTTGGATACCCTCATAGTATCATCACTGATAATGCTACCAATCTGTCTAAGGGTGCTATGAAAGAATTTTGTCAACAAGAGCATATTCGTCTTGACGTTTCATCTGTGGCCCACCCCCAGTCCAATGGTCAAGCTGAAAGAGCCAATCAAGAAATCTTGAGAGGAATAAAACCCCGGCATATGGTCCCCTTGCAGAGGACGCCGGGTTGTTGGGTTGAGGAGTTGCCTTCGGTGCTATGGAGTATCAATACTACCCCCAACAGATCTACGGGTTACACGCCTTTCTTCATGGTTTATGGAGCAGAGGCGGTTCTCCCTAGTGACATCCGTCACGACTCGCCCCGTGTGGCGGCTTATGTTGAAGCTGATAATGAAAAAGCACGTCAGGATGCTCTTGACCTTCTGGATGAAGAACATGACCTTGCGGCGGCTTGTTTAGCAATTTACCAGCAGGACCTGCGTCATTATCATAGCCGCCGGGTTAAAACCCGGACCTTTCAAGAAGGTGACTTGGTGCTCCGGCTTATCCAGGATCAAACTGACATGCACAAGTTATCCCCACCTTGGGAAGGGCCCTTTGTGGTCAGCAAAAATCTGAACAATGGTCATACTACCTTATCGATGTTCGAGACCACAAGGACTCACGCACGTCGGAGGAGGAGACCCGCCGGCCGTGGAACATTGCCCATCTTCGGCCCTATTACACCTGAGCCACCAGCTCTTGTGATGTACATATTTCTACCAATGTATATATTATGATTAGTATAATAAAGCCGGCATCCCTGATAATTCAGTGCCTCTGTCGTTTCATTTCTGAGAATCAGAGTCTTTATTGTCAATTCATAAGATCACTTGGGGGCTTCCTGCTCACTGAGCATAGCTATGATTACCCTCTTGATCCGGCTTGCACGCCTTGTTACAAATAACATGGGGGCTTCCTGCTCATTGAGCATAGCTGTGACTACCCTATTGCTCCGGCTTATACGCCTGGATTGAAAGATTACTTGGGGGCTTCTTGTTTAATGAAATAGAGCTTTGTTGTCCCGTGTAATAGGCTTAGACGCTAGGTGTATTCACCAAAAATCCAGGTTATCCTGCCTTTGTTTACCTGTCACTCCGACCAGGTAATCCTGGAATGACTCGCCGTACTCTTGACAGTCAATCTTATAAAGACCCTGAACTTGTCAAAGTTAAAACGGCGATGGGTCATGTGAGGCCCGGTTTACAGGTTTGAAGGAAGGATTAACTCAGTGGCTGTGCGGCCCTTGAATAGAACTTGATATTGAGGCTTGGCAGCCTATGAAGGCCTTGTTTTATCTGATTTATCTTTGATTTGAACATTTTTTGGGTTCATCGTTTGTACCATATTGATATATGGTTTGAAATTGATTCAGGCCATGTAGCCTTGATCCTTGTAACTCATGTTTGAGTATATCCGGAGTTTTGATAACCCGGCCTGGCTTTGGACGATAAGTCGCCAGTGTGTTTTGCTTATACGCTTGGAGTTCTGCGCTCTAAGTCCTTGGGATGTTACCCTTGCTGCGTACGGCGTTGTAAGCTAGCGGTATGAATAAATGGAATAGGGTGCTGGGCTATTACCCTTACTGCGTATGACGTGGTGAGCCGGCAGTATGAACAAATATCACAGGGCACATGTTATCTATTTGTATGTAGGTAATGGGATAAACATGATCTGCATGATTGACGATATTATGAGCATAAGTGGTAGATCTTCAACATCGGATCGGCGACTTAAAAGTATTATACATAAACATGCATGATGGCATGGCAGATCATTGTTTTCAACTACCTATTACAAGGCATTGGATGGCCCAAAAGAATTAAGTGTTTTTGATGCACACAGCACCAAGGATGTGGATGGTAAATCGGCTTTTGCATTAGTTGGTTTGGTCTTGGCGGGTTGAGGCTTCCGGGTCATCCTGTGCCGATTCTTCTTCCTCCTCTGTCGCCTGGAAGTTAGGCGATGACCAATCGATCCCAGTCAAAGCTTTGAAAACAGCTTCATCATCTATAAGAGTTGATGGGTCAATGTCAGGAGCGAAGGTGTGCTTACGCGCTGGCGGGATAAGGTCCACAACCTCATACATCGGCGCCTTCACCTTGGCATTTTCAGCATAATAAATCGGATGATATTTGGAGAGATCAGTCTCTTGGGCCAATTTGCTTGCAAAGGGACGCATCTCCCTTACTATTTTTGTGAAGTCCTCGGCACTGAAGGGAGACCCATCTTCTTTTAAACTCGGGCAGCCGATGGCTAGTTCTGCCAGGTCAAGCTCTGCTTGCCATGCCTTTGCCCGGCTGAAGGCCGTGATGGCACCGGCTCTGGCGGCTGATCGTTTCAATTCTTTAATTCTTTGTGGCAGCACAGGTAGCTTCTCCAACATTTCCTTGATGAGGGAAGGCGGTTGCTTCTTATGGGTGGAGGCAGAGATAGCTTGTTGAGCGCCAGTGTATAATTGCTCTATAAGAGTATAGGCAGCTTTCAGCTTCATGCGCATGTCTGAGCCAAAGTGGGAGATTCTGGAGCCTGCGTTGCCAAAGAGATTGATAAACCGGCTAAGTGATTGTTCAAGGCATGGATGATGAAAGGTTGAAATATATTATCGCTTACCAAAGATGGCGGCTGTCGTGCTATTGATTTGATGTTTTAAACCGGATAACTCGTCAGTAACCGGCTTAAGGGCAGCCTCAGCATCTTCTGCTATTTTTTGTAGAGCTGCCTTCTCAGTTTCCCAGCCGTCTCTCTCAGCACTGAAGTCCTTTCTCAGTTTTTCAATATTTTCCAAAGCGGTCTTCAGCTCTGATTTGGCCTTGGAAGTCTCAGATTGCTGGGTCTGAATGTTTTGCCTCAGATCACTAACTTGAGATTCCTTCATGTTCAATTCAGCCTGTCACATAAAAAGGCAGGCAGTATGACATTCTGATGATCATCTTATTTTAAGTCCCAAGCATAATACAAGTATTTTACTTGGCACTTGGGGGCTAATGCATATTGCTCTTTTCTTGAAGACAATTATATGATGACCCGGCTACACTGTTATAACTCTAGCCGACTCATGGGGACTACATACTTGGATTTTATTCACAATTATGGTGATAAGTCCCGGCTTAACTTGTCAGTTTAAGCCGGCCCTTGGGGGCTACATATGCGAAGTTAAAGAACTACAATTTGAAGTCCCGGTTTTAGCTATGCAGCTTAAGCCGGCCCTTGAGGGCTACTCGTTTTGACTCTGCAACTCCAAGATGCTATGACAGTAATAAAAGATTAAAGAGGTTATCTGAAGTCTACAGTATATTCAATTCTATCATATCCAGTAGACTTGGCGGCTGACAGAGATATATGGAAAAGATGATAGTGGTTACCTCAAAACGTTCCTTCATAAGGGTGACCAGGCCAGCTTCAAAGTCACGGCTGGTGTGAAGGCGGTTTAGATAGCCTGAATAAATCTCCTGAGCATTGAACTGGGCATAGCCTTCCAAGTCCACTTTCCACTTGCCCTTATCAACAGCAGAAAATTCTTCCTTGGTGCTGTGCTTGGATAAGACGGTGGGATTACCTGGTGCTGCATAAGCCATCCTAGTGACTATGACATCTTCAGTATCTTGAGCCGGCTGAGCGGGGCTGGGCGGTTTAGCAATTTCTGGATCAACATTCATGGTGTCCATAGTGACAAGGGGCTCTTCTGGTGGCGGGTCATCCATAGCCGTTTCTGAAGTTCGAGGCATGGATTCAGACACGGTCTACTTCTCCGGGTCAGTGTCCTTGGGATCTTCAGCCGGCTTGTTAACTTTAAGCTTTTTGCTGGGCTTGGCCATGGCGCTGACAATAACAACTCATGATGAGATTAGTGTATTAATGGAATAAGGTATTAAGGCAAACAGGCTTAAGTATTTCTTACCCAGGAACAGTTTTGAACAAGGGAATTTGAGTCCCAGTTGAGTTGCCAGAGGAAGAATGAGAGGTCCCCTGATAGTTTGAATCAGATGGGTCAAGAGGTTGGCGAAAAAGACCCGCCTTGGGGTAAGCTAAGTCGGAAATATGTGAAACCTCTGGACGACGCTTGCGAGGAGCCGGCGTGTTTGGTAAGCCGGAAGAAAGAATCCCGCCACCACTGTTCCGGGTTGTGCGGCGAGCTTCATGCTGCTGCTTCTTCAAAATAAAGTTGGGATCCAAGTAAGCTAAAGGGTGAGAAAACCTTACAATCCGGCTTGCTTGATGAATTTTCTGTCTTGGCAGAGGTTCTGAGTCGGAGGAAAGGATAGATACCTCTTCACCATCTGCGTGGCTGCCTTCCGCGTCATCCTGATAGTGATCAATTTTCAATAAGATGAACAAAAAAGGAGCCAAGAGAATCAAGTTCTACCTCCGACTCTCCATCAAGAATAAACGGATCAACTACTTCTGATTTCTTCTTGGCAGGTTTCTTAGCCAAGATTTTGGTCCTGGTCTTCTTGGCCGGTTTATCTTGAAGCCTCTTCTTCCAGAAGGGGGAGTCAGCCTGCAGAGTTTCAAGTAAGAGTGAAAAGGCAGATTGACAGATAATGAGTTAATGAAAACTGTTCACAAATACTCACAACTGGCGGCTTATTGAGGGTGCAAAAAGGGTTCAGCCCCGTCTTGCTGCAAGTGGCCAAGCTTTCGTTCAGCAATGTCTTGACCATCTTGTTGAGGCTCTCATCGTCCAATTGCACTCGGCTGTGGTGTTGTGGATCTTTGACGTCACAGGTATACTCGCACATTAAGCCGGTCCGGCGGCTTAAAGGTAAAATTCTCCATGCGACCCAGCATCGAACTAGGTCAACTCCAGTTAAGCCATTGGCCATTAAGGCTCTGATTTTTCCAAAAATGGGCATATATTTGGCTCGTTCTGCTGTGCTGATCCGGTCAGGGAGGGGGTGCCTGTTGCTAAGCTCGCTCGAACGATAACCCGGCAAAGGATTTTCACCTTCTGGAGATGTGTCTTAGCAGTAAAACCAAATCTGGTTCCAGTCCTTCGGATGACTGGGAAGTGCAGCGGCTGGGAAAGTAGCTTCTTTGCACCTCTGGATTGAAATGCCGCCTAGTTCTAGGCTGGGCCCATCTGTGAACTCAGTCTGGCATTTCAAGTAATAGAATTCCCTGAACAGCTCTACAGTGGGTTCCTGTTGAAGATATACTTCACAGAAAACTTGGAAGTTGCAGATGGTTGAAACAGAGTTGGGCCCAATATCTTGCGGATGAAGTTGAAAGAAGTGCAGCACATCACGAAAGAATTTTGAGCCGGGTGGAGTGAACCCCCGGAGCATGTGATCAGTGAAAACTACAACTTCACCCTCTTTTGGTTCAGGGGTGGTCTCGGTTACTGGGGCCCTCCAGTGGATCACACTCTTTATAGCCAGGACGCCTTCGTTTGCAAATTCAGTAAGGATTTCTTCCGTGACAGTGGAAGCGACCCAGTTGCATGAGGTGACAGTTTTGGACATTTTGAGGATGAAGGCCTGAAAGGAAAATATTGCCGGTTTAAGATTATGCTGTTAAGCCGGCCAATGATTGAAAAGTAAGTGTTATAAATGTTGACATGATTAAACCGGAAGGCAGTGCTCGGTCATACGAATTGTGAACACGTATTGGCGGCTTAACAAGGGGACTAATGGTACATGGCGGGTTACGGTTTGTCAGTTAAGCCACCCAAACAGTTGCCATACTTTAGATCTATAAGTGAGGATTTGCTAAGTGATGGACAAACAGATTCCACAGATCGACGCTACGATTTTGGATCTACAACAGTTCAGAAAATGAAATAAATTCTAAACCTAAGGTGACGGCAGCGGAAAGTTCGTGTGCTCAGATGAGATCTTTTATAGAGGGGATGTATTCTGATATTGAAAACGAGTGCTAAACTGCGACCGCACAAGTTTGGTATCATATTCAGATCAAGACTACTCGATCTAAAGAAGAACCAAGAAGAACTCCGACGAACTAGGTGAACCCTAATGGAGATCTGATATGTGGGAGGAGGAGTACTTACTGATGCTGATGAACAGCGGAGGCGTGCCGTAGTGCTCTGGTCTGATCAGGTCGGTGCAGCGGCCGGAGTTGAGGATGCTGGATGGAGATGGTGGCGGCGCTCGGGATGGCAGAGGCGTCGTGAGGAAGGAGATGAAGACGAGGGGGCAAGGTAAAAGTAAAGAGGAAGACCCCCTGTCCCTATTTATAAGGAGGTGGATAAATGGCATGCGCGGGAATTGAGGAGGTTGAAAAAATGATTATGTGGCTACAAAGATGCCTCGATTTTCGGAAGGTCCATTAAAAATAAAGATTTGTTGAGATATTCTGGGTCTGCATGTAATTAATGCGCCTGATGTCATGGCGGGTTACCGTGGTTCTGCGAACTGACGTCATGGCGGGTTACAGAAAAGTTCATGAAGTTGATGATGGAAGATTCTGCTAAGTCAGGTACTGAAGATTGATGTGAACAAGTTCAAATCAACCTGGGGCCTAATGTTCGGGATATAACTATTGGGTATCACCTGCCCAGGAGGGGCCGGGTCATACCACTGGCGACTTAAAGATGAAGATGGCGGGTCATGAAGCAAGCTTATTGAAGGTCCAAGACCCAGAGGCGACTTGAGGCTCAATAGGATGAACCGCCATATGATTAATCTATATTGTAAGGCAAGCTTAGCTAGTCACCGAGCCGGACACGTTGCGTATGAGCTGGCTGGGACTCTGTAAGCTGTCGGGCATCAACCTGTGTATATAAAGGGGTGACCCGGCGACGGCTTAAGTCAGGAAAACAATCAATCGAAAGCTAGGTCAAGCGTATTCGCTCCCTTGTAATCGAAACTCCATCAATACAACTGAAAGCAGGACGTTGGCCTTTACCTCATTGAGAGGGGCCGAACCTGTGTAAACTCTCTGTGTCCTTTGTCCCGTTCAACCCCTTCAAGCTAGCCTAGTTGCGATGGCTCCACACCTAAGTCCTTTTGCTAGGGCATCTGCCGTGTGAAGTCCACGACATAATTGATATTGTAATTCTCAACATCAATAATAAATGAGATAAGGTGATCTTTCTCGTCATAAGTTAATTCAGCGCCATCAGTGTATTAGATTCTGTCTACCATCTTCCGTACATTTTTTGAAGAATGAAAATAAGATGTCAACTATTTTGAAATAAACAATATAAATTACTTAATAAATATGTTTGAGAAACTCACATAGAGGTAGAAATGGAAGCGTATCGACAAGGACCCAAATGCCATCGTCATGATCACCAAGATCGAAGGTGACATACATACCCTCCTGAAAATCATATGCCTTGCACAGTGCTTCCCAATTCGAGCAACCAAAATGGGATATGCTCTCCAAATTATATAGCTTTACAGCAAAATCATAACCATGATGGGTCCTAAGATGAATTATCTTTGTCTCCATATTTTGATGATCTTTGAAATTCAGATGCTCCAAGACATAGCGTCTTGCATGGCATGGGATAAGCTAGTCGAATTGTAGAAGACGAAAATTACACGTTGAAGAAGCATACGTCATGCTTAATTACGAAAATTGACTTGTCGTTGCATACCGTTTCAACATCGAAGGTCTCATCGAGCTTAACACTGAAGCGCCGACCGTCTACCAGGTGAGGCCTATCGCACAGACCCCGGTCGTCGCCGCAGTAGTCGCACTCCAGGATCCTATCGTCGTCGTCAGACATTTCCTATGTTCATAATTCAAAGATTATACTTGTAAAATTCAATATATGTACTACAAAAACTAAATTAGATCATTATTATTCATCACGGGTTGACTGTCGGTCTGTCGAGTATTTTCTTGAAAACTCTCATCTCATCTCATGTGGTGGACACACTCTAATATATAGTGGACAACAGTCGGGATTCTTCGTCCTCTCTCATATATGGTGGACACACTCCCTCACTGATTTTTCAACCATCGGTGATGGTCATTACTCCTCCTTCCCCTAGTGCATAACAAAGGTCTAGCACAAGGAGAAGAAGGAGAAACGACCCCCACGACAACCGTCGGAATTCTTCTTCTCTCATATATTGTGCAGACTTTCTCCCTCACTCATTTTTTGACTCTCATGTATGGAGCCTCGACAGACTTAAAGTCAACCCGAAATGTCGTTTAATTATCTTTCGAGAAAATCCGGGCGACTCGATATTTCCTACATATTCTAGCACAAGTCATGCCAAAATTCACGGAATAATCCGGCATGACCTTTGCTAGAAAGGACATATCGAGCGCCTGAAATTTGCCGGAATGGAAATTAATCGACACTCTGGCAGAACATAGGCCACTTGGAGGTGTTTGGCTGGTCATCACATTGTGACAGCTACTCATCTACTACTCTACTACATCTATCAAAACATCTACATCATCATCGACATGGGGATTTGGCTGGTCTCACCTCGAGGTCGGAGGGGGTTGGTGACGGGGACGACGGCGGCCGGGATGATGCAGGGGCTCCTCGATTTCTACAAAAAACAAAATATAAACAAAAACATTATTAGGACTTAGTGAAACCATATGTCTAAAACAGAAACAAAATTTGTAAAACCTAGTTCTAACCCTAATAATTTGTAAAACCCTGTTCTAACCCTAAAAATTGAAAAGACCTATACATTTACTAAAAATACCCTATTTCTAGCCCTAACATCTATCCATCCATCCATCTATCTATATATCCATCAATTCATTTGTCTATCTATACAATATATCAAAAATACCATAGTTCTAACCATATAATCTATCTATCTATCTATCTATCTATCTATCCATTCATCTATCTATCCATTCATCTATCTATCCATCTGTCTATGCATGCAATGCAGGAGGGATCGGAGGGAGGGAGAGGGCTGGGATGGAGAGACAGATGGAGGGAGAGGGGGAGGGAGCAGGGAGGGAGAAGGGCGAGGGACGATGGAGGGAGAGGCATGCAGGGTTGGAGGGAGGGAGGGAGAAGGGAGGGATGGAAGGAGAAGGGAGGGAGGCGGCATACCGGGCGAAGGCGGCAGCGGGCGACGGCGGCGGCGCGACGACGACAGCGGGCGGCGGCAGCAGACGATGAGTGTGTGTGGGAAAGGGTGTGTTTGGGCCGGCGCGCGGGGGAGGATAAGGTATCAATAACAGTAGTGCTGGTTAACAGCACAGCGCTACTGCTAAGTCCCTAGTAGTAGCGCTGGTTCCTGCCGACCGTTACTACTACGTGTAGCCCTTGCCGGTGGCGATGGGACCACTTAGCAGTAGCGCTACCTGGTAGCCCAGCGCTACTGCTACATTTGTACCTATAGCGCTTTCTGTCAACCAGCGCTACTACTAAGTGTCAGTAGCGCTGGCCCCATAACCAGTGCTACTACTGATGTCCTACCTATAAGCATTTCCCTAGTAATGAGTAATAAATTTTCTATGCTTTTGGATCATGAAAAGAATGCTTTATGTGATGGTTATATTGATGAATCTATTCATTATGCTACTGAAAATTATTATGAGAGAGGAACTTATGATTCATGATGCTCTTGTTATGTTTCAATTCTTATCTTTTATGCGAGCATCATTGAAATCATCATGCCTAGCTAAAAAGGCATTAAAGAAAAACGCTTGTTGGGAGACAACCCAACATTTATACCTACTATTATTTTGTATTGACGTGATTATGATACTGTAGTAATCATGTTTTATAGGTTTTGTTTCAATAAAGTGCCAAGTAAAGCCTTTGGGATAGTGTGGATGATAGTTGACTTGATTCAGTCCAAAAACAGAAACTTTTGCACCCAGTAACAGAATTGTTTAAACTCACTGCAGCATCTAAAAACTCTGAATTTTTTACATCTGTTGGGTATACAAATTTTCTACGTATTTCTTGTTTTTAAGAATTTTTGGAGATACAGAAGTATGACTAAAATTCAGATATTTATGTACTGTTCTGTTTTTGATAGATTCTGTTTTCAATGCATAGTTTGCTTGTTTAATGGTTTCTATGGCTTATATTGCTTAATATAAATTTTGGAAATTGTAGAGTACAGTAGGAATTATTTGTAAGAAATTATTAATATTATCTTGACAGTACCAAAGTGAATAATTTGTCTTTATCATACTAACCCATCTCACGAAGTTCCATTAAGTTTTGTGTGATTGAAGTTTTGAAGTTTTGGGTGAGATATCGATATGAGGAGAATAAGGAGTTACAAAACTGTATGCTTGGGGATTCCCAAGGCACCCCCAAGTTAATATTCAAGGAAGATCTAGGAACTAAGCTTGAGGATGCCCCGGAAGGCATCCCCTCTTTCGTCTTCAACATTATCGGTAACCTCACTTGGAGCTATATTTTCATTCGTCACATGATATGTGTTTTGCTTGGAGCATCATTTTATTTTGTTAGGATTTTATTTCTGTTATTTATATAATGTTTTTCATCTTTTTATTTCACTAAAAGTGTCAAGTATAGCCTTTGCCATGCTTAAGTTGCAAGTCTATATGTTGCTGTTTGAAAACAGAAAGTTGCACGCTAGTGCGTGAATTCTTGAGAAAATTCAGAATGTGATAAAATGTTGAATTTTTTTGTACAATAAGATATGATAAATTTTATATAGTGTGGTAAATTTTAAGAATTTTTGGAGTTAGGTAAGTATGAGTATAATTGCACTCTTATCAGACTATTCTGTTTAGACAGATTGCTGTTATGTTTGCATTGTTTGCATATGTTTGCTTGTTTAATGATTCTATTTGAGGATAGGACTATTAAATATGAAGAGGCATTTATTATTCAATGTTAAATAATAATTTTAGTGATTTTCTACAGTAGAGAATGATAAGGTTGTGCACTGATTTATACTAACATATCTCACGAGTTCTTGTTGAGTTTTGTGTGGATGATGTTTTTAAGAATTAGGGAAACCGTGATATGAGAGGAATTAAGGAGACACAAAAGCTCAATCTTGGGGATACCCAAGGCATATCAAGATAATATTTCAAGAAGTTTCAAGCATCTAAGCTTGGGGATGCCCCGGTAGGCATCCCACCTTTCTTCATCAACAATTATTGGTTAGCCCCGGTTGAGCCTAAGTTTTTGCTTCTTCACATGATGTGTGCTATTCTTAGAATTTCATTTTATTTTGTTTTGATTGCTGTTTTTAATAAAATACTTAGATCTAAAAGTTTTTAAATAAGAGAGAGTCCTCAAATAGCTACCGATTCACTTAACTACTCGGATGATCTTCACTTATATCTTTTTGGAGTAGTTTGTTATTTACTCTTGTGCTTCACTTATATCCTATGAGTAAATTGTTGAATGAATTGAATATCATGAAGTTGAAATTATATGTTCATATCATGCCTAGTAGTAGCTTCAGTTTGGGTTTAGAAAGTGAAATCTTTTGAAGCTTGACAATCACAATATTGGTCATACAAGCAATTTTTGAATGATTAGTATAAGGAAGAGAACTTTCACATATAAATATATTATCTTGGACATCTTCTATGATTGTGAATACCCATTAATTATTTTCAAACTTGAGCAAATTAGTTGAAGTTGGACAAGGAAGACAACGTAATGAGTTATGGTTTTGTATATTTGCATAGAAGTTATATTGTTATGGATCCTCCAACATGTGGTGTTTGCTTAGGATCTTTTGCTAGCCAAAAATTCGTACTAAGTAGAGATACTATTTGTGCATCCAAAAGTCCTTAAACCCAGTTTCTTGCCATGAGTGTCCACCATACCTACCTATGGATTGAATAAGATCCTTCAAGTAAGTTGTCATCGATACATAAAAGCAATAAAAATGGCTCCTAAATATGTTTGATCTTTTATTGTAAGGGAAAATTGAGCGTTGTATGAACTTGTGATGGCAAAGTAATAAAAGCGACGGACTGCATAATAAAGGTTGCTATCATAAGGGGCAATATAACGTGACGTTCCTTTGCATTAAGAGTTTGGGCATCCAAAAATAAAAAAGTGCATGACAACCTCTGCTTCCCTCTGCGAAAAGCCTATCTTTTACTTTTTAGTATTTACTTTTATGCAAGAGTCAATAGTATACATCCTCATTCAACCTCAATTATTCTGTAGTTAGCAAGCATCATGTGGTGTGGAAAGATCTAGGCACATATGACCAGTCAAATATATTTGATCATGATTTATTATTGTTGACAATTATCTCTATGATAAATGAGTCGAGAGGCGAAATATTAAGCCCCTATCTTTCTCTGTGTTTGATGAATGCCATTTATTTTAAAAATATGCTTGGAGTACTAGCAATCATAGAAGACTACATGATGATTGAGTATGTGGAGCTCTTACTTAGACTCTGTTGAATAAGTTGAATTGCAATTGTTTGGTGACTAAGAATATAGGTTGTTGAGTTTCAAGAGAATTCATTGTTTGAACCTTAACATGTGAATTGGTTGCTACTTTAACATCAGAAGTTTTATGAGAAAGAATTGCTGTTATGATGCTAGGAAAAGTGATTGAAATTATCATTGATCAAACTTATGCACTCTGCTAGCATTCACACTTCAAAAATTATTTCTTTTATCATTTACCTACTCGAGGATGAGATGAAGGAAATATGCCCTAGAGGCAATAATAAAGTTGTTATTTTATATTTCCTTATTCATGATAAAGGTTTATTATTCATGCTAGAATTCTATTGATCGGAAACTTAAATACATGTGTGAATACATAAACAAATGCCGTGTCCCTAGTAAGCCTCTACTAGACTAGCTCGTTGATCAAAGATGGTTAAGTTTTCCTAACCATGGATGTGTTGTCATTTGATAATGGGATCACATCATTAGGAGAATGATGTGATGGACAAGACCCACCCGTTAGCTTAGCATAATGATCGTTTAGTTTATTGCTATTGCTTTCTTCATGTCAAATACATATTCCTTCGACCATGAGATTATGCAACTCCCGGATACCAGAGGAATACCTTGTGTGCTATCAAAATATCACAACATAATGGAGTGATCATAAAGATGCTCTACAGGTATCTCCGAAGGTGTTTGTTGAGTTGGCATAGATCAAGATTAGGATTTGTCACTCCGAGTTTCGGAGAGGTATCTCTGGGCCCTCTCGGTAATACACATCATAAGCTTGCAAGAAAATGACTAAGGAGTTAGTCATGAGGTGATGTATTACGGAACCAGTAAAGAGACTTGTCGGTAACGAGATTAAACTAGGTATGAAGATACCGACGATCGAATCTCGGGCAAGTAACATACCGATGGACAATGGGAATTACGTATGTTGTCATAACGGTTTGACCGATAAAGATCTTCATAGAATATGTAGAAGCCAATATGGGCATCCAGGTTCCCCTATTGGTTATTGACCGGAGAGGTGTCTCAGTCATGTCTACATAGTTCTCGAACCCGCAGGGTCCGCACGCTTAACGTTCGTTGACGATATAGTGTTATATGAGTTATATGTTTTGGTGACCGAATGTTGTTCGGAGACCCGGATGAGATCACGAACATGACGAGGAGTCTCAAAATGGTCGAGAGGTAATGATTGATATATAGGACGATGGTATTTGGACACCGGAAATGTTTCGGGACGTACAGGGAATGAATCGGGTCACCAGAAGGGGTTCCGGACACCCCCCGGCAAGTTATGGACCTTATGGGCCAAAGGAGGGGACACACCAGCCCACAAGGGGGCTGGTGCGCCTCCTCCCTTGTTTGGCCAGCCCTATGGAAGGAAAAGGGGGAGGGCTAGCCCCTCCTGCCTTTCCCTCTCATGGGAGAAAGGAAAGGGGGGGGGGGGCTTGGGAGGGACTCCAAGTAGGATTCCTCCTACTTGGGCGCCTCCCTTGGCTGCTCCTCCCTCCCTCCAACCTATATATATGTGGGAGGGGGGGGGGGGCGCCTAGCACACAACAGATAATTGCCTAGCCCGTGTGCGGTGATATGTCTGCATCGTATCTACTTTTCCAAACTCTTTTGCCCTTATGTTGGACTCTAATTTGCATGATTTGAATGGAACTAACCCGGACTGACGCAGTTTTCAGCAGAATTGCCATGGTGTTATTTTTGTGTAGAAATAAAAGTTCTCGGAATGACCTGAAACTTCACGCAGATTATTTTTGGAATTAATAAAAAATATTGGTGAAAGAATCAACTGAAGGGGGCCCACATCCTGTCCACGAGGGTGGGAGGCGCGCCCACCCCCCTAGGGCGCGCCATCTGAACTTGTGGGCCCCCTGGACCTCCACCGACCTCAACTCCAACTCCATATATTCACGTTCGGGGAGAAAAAAATCAGAGAGAAGGATTCA
Source organism: Thinopyrum elongatum (assembly GCA_011799875.1). Taxonomy (NCBI): domain Eukaryota; kingdom Viridiplantae; phylum Streptophyta; class Magnoliopsida; order Poales; family Poaceae; genus Thinopyrum; species Thinopyrum elongatum. Next base: position 121,076,648 of record CM022303.1, on the reverse strand, counting down.
TCGCATTTTACGATACAGAGCCGCCGACACCTCCTGTTCTTCCTCGGGATACCAGGTCTGGAGTCCGTACAGGGCTCCGGAGAGGGGAAATTGTCGCCGTCATCATCATCAACCATCCTCCATCACCAATTTCATGATACTCACCGCCGTGTGTGAGTAATTCCATCATAGGCTTGCTGGACAGTGATGGGTTGGATGAGATCTATCATGTAATCGAGTTAGTTTTGTTAGGGTTTGATCCCTAGTATCCATTATGTTCTAAGATTGATGTTGCTATGACTTTGCTATGCCTAATGCTTGTCACTAGGGCCCGAGTGCCATGATTTCAGATCTGAACCTATTATGTTTTCATGAATATATTTGTGTTCTTGATCCTATCTTGCAAGTTATAGTCACCTACTACGTGTTATGATCCGGCAACCCCGGAGTGACAATAGTCGGGACACTTCCCGGTGATGACCGTAGTTTGAGGAGTTCATGTATTCACTAAGTGCTAATGCTTTGGTCCGGTTCTCTATTAAAAGGAGGCCTTAATATCCCTTAGTTTCCAATAGGACCCCGCTGCCATGGGAGGGTAGGACAAAAGATGTCATGGAAGTTCTTTTCCATAAGCACGTATGACTATATACAGAATACATGCCTACATTATATTGATGAACTGGAGCTAGTTCTGTGTCACCCTATGTTATAACTGTTGCATGATGAATGCCATCCGACATAATTATCCATCATTGATCCATTGCCTACGAGCTTTTCACATATTGATCTTTGCTTTGTTACTTTTCCATTGCCACTGTTACAATTGCTACAAAACTGCTACTGTTACTTTTGCCACCGTTACCGTTACTTCCATACTACTTTGCTACTAAAAACTTTGCTGCAGATATTAAGTCTTTCAGGTGTGGTTGAATTGATACCTCAGCTGCTAATACTTGAGAATATTCTTTGGCTCCCCTTGTGTCGAATCAATAAATTTGGGCTGAATACTCTACCCTCGAAAACTGTTGCGATCCCCTATACTTGTGGGTTATCAAGACCTTTTTCTGGCGCCGTTGCTAGGGAGCATAGCTCTATTCTCTGATTTACTTGGGATTTATATCTGTTGATCACTATGAAGAATTTGAATGATACTAGAACCAAGATTTTCCCCTCTACTACGAGGGGAGGTAAGGAACTGCCATCTAGCTCTGCACTTGATTCACCTTCTGTTTTGAGTAAGCTTGCGACACCTACACCTACTAGTAATTCTGATATCTCGCAAGTAATTGATGATGCCACTTCTTCTATGCATGATGCTAATGATGATACTACTGCTTTTCTTGATAATACTGTGCCACTAGGTGAATTTCTGGATGAACAACTTGCTAGGGTTAGAGAAAATATTATTGAAACTGAAGATTATGATTCTCCACCTAGATATGAATTGCCTATTGTACCTGAGGGTTATATTATGGATGAAGAAACTGCTAGAGACTTTCTTGCTTGCAATGATAGAGAAGATCTTAAGAAACTGTTAGTTAAGCTGAAAGAAAAATCCTTGAATGCTAGAATGAAATATGATCCCAACTTTGCTACTTCACCTATCTTTATTACTGATAAGGATTATGAATTCTCTATCGATCCCGAGTTAATTACTTTGGTTGAATCTGATCCTTTCTATGGTTATGAATCTGAAACAGTTGTGGCACATCTTACTAAATTGAATGATACAGCTACCCTATTTGCTCATGAGGAAAAAATTCCTATTACTATATTCTTAAGTTGTTTCCTTTCTCATTAAAGGGTGATGCTAAGATATGGTTTAATTCTCTTGCTCCTAGTTGTGTGCATAGTCCCCAGGATATGATATATTATTTCTCTCAAAAATATTTCCCTGCTCATAAGAAACAAGCTGCCTTACAGGAAATATTTAACTTTGTGCAAATTGAAGAAGAGAGTCTCCCACAAGCTTGGGGGAGGCTTCTCCAGTTACTTAAAGCTTTGCCTGATCATCCTTTCAAGAAAAATGAAATACTTGATATCTTCTATAATGGACTAACCGATGCTTCTAGGGACCACCTAGATAGTTGTGCTGGTTGTATTTTCAGGGAACAAACTGTTGAGCAAGCTAAATTGCTATTGAATAATATATTGAGTAATGATAATGATTGGACGCTTCCTGAACCAACTCCTAAGCCAACTCGAAAGAAAAGAGGTATTCTATTTCTCAATCCTGAAGATATGCAAGAGGCAAAGAAATCTATGAAAGAGAAAGGTATTAAAGCTGAAGATGTTAAGAATCTACCGCCTATTGAAGAAATACATGGTCTTGATAACCCGACACAGGTAGTAGAGGTAAACTCTCTTCGTAGATTTGATGAAGGTGATATTCCTCATAATAAGTTTGCTAGTCAATGCTTGGATGAGTTTGATAATTTTATTGTTAAACAAGAAAATTTCAATGCTTATGTTAGTAGACAATTGAAACATAATGCTTACATGCTTGACTACTTGGGTGATTATATGAGTAGAACTGTTAATGATCTTAAGCTTATTAGTAAACATTCTTCCATAGTTACAACTCAAGTAGAACAAGTACTTAAAGCACAGGATGATTTGCTTAATGAGTTGAATAATAAGAACAATGATAATGCTATTAGGGTTATGACTAGAGGTGGTAAAATGACTCAGGAACCTTTGTATCCTGAGGGCCATCCTAAGAGAGTTGAGCAAGATTCTCAGAGAATTAATACTGATGCATCTAGTCCTAGTAATAAAAAGAAAAAGAAAACTGATAGGACTTTGCATACTTCTAGTGAACCTGTTATAGACACACCTGAGAATCCAAATGATATTTCTATTTCTGATGCTAAGACACAATCTGGTGATGAACATGAACCTAGTGACAATGCCAATAAAGATGTTCATGTTGATGCTCAACCTAGTAATGATAATGATGTAGAGATTGAACCTGTTGTTGATCTTGATAACCCGCAATCAAAGAATCAACGTTATGACAAGAGAGACTTTGTTGCTAGGAAACATGGTAGATAAAGAGAACCATGGGTTCAGAAACCCATGCCCTTTCCTCCTAAGCCATCCAAGAAAAAGGATGATGAGGATTTTGAGCGCTTTGCTGAAATGATTAGACCTATCTTTTTGTGTATGCGTTTAATTGATATGCTTAAAATGCCTCCTTATGCTAAGTATATGAAAGATATTGTTACTAATAAAAGGAAGATACCGGAAGCTGAAATTTCCACCATGCTTGCTAATTATACTTTTAAGGGTGGAATACCAAAGAAACTTGGAGATCCAGGAGTACCAACTATACCATGTGTGACGTCCCCGGCCCGATCGTGCACTAATCATACACGCAAATGCATACGATCAAGCCTAAGGACTCACGGAAAGATATCACAACACAACTCTAAAACATAAATAAAGTCATACAAGCTTTATATTACAAGCCAGGGGCCTCGAGGGCTCGAATACATAAGCTTGCGAACAAGCGTCAGCGGAAGCATCAGATATCTGAGTACAGATATTAAAAGAGAAACAGAAAGGCCTTTAGAAAGGCGGGGCAAAATAAAACACTACGATCGAAAGGCGAAGGCCTCCTGCCTAGGACCCTCCGATCCTACTCCTGGTCGTCAGTTAACTCGTAGTAGTATCCATCCTCTGGGTAGTAGTAGTAGTCGATCGACGGGGCATCTGTCTCAGGGGCTCCGTCATCTTGATCACGACAAACTGATACGGGGAGAAAAGGAAAACAAAGCAACCATGAGTACTCAGAAGTACTCAGCAAGCAAGGATCTACACTACATATGCAACATTTTCAAAGGGAGGCTGTATATGTGGACTGGGCTGCAGAAATGCCAGAATAGAGAGAAGGCCTAGTCCTATCGGAGACTAGCATCTTCATCGGTCTTGCAACAATAGAAGAGTGTAGACAGTTCAATATAATGTAGCAGTATCATTAAGTCTCAACCTCACCCAGAGATCCTTTCTCGACTCCCTGCGAGAAAGCAATCCCAGAGCCATACAGTCATCAACCTCGTCCTGAGATCCCTTCTCGACTCCCTGCGAGAAGCAATCCCAGAGCCATAGTATCCAAGTATCCAGTTCTAAAAATTGTATCAATCAGGATACAACTCCGAGTGTCCTTTACCGTAGGACCGGCTATCGATAGAAGTGTTCTTCCCTGCAGGGGTGCACCAACTTACCCAACACGCTCGATTAACTCTGGCCGGACACACTTTCCTGGGTCATGCCCGGCCTCGGTCAAACAACACATCGCAGCCCTACCTACAGCTCAGCAGAGAGGTCCCCGCCGGTCTACATCCTAAGCGCAAGGGGGTCTTGGCCATCGCCCCTCACCCTCCAGGTCGTTGCGCACATGGCTCAGATCCAAGCACCACCGCAATGGCGCCAATCACTCAATGCCGCACTGCTGAACTGGACATCTGACAGAGCTTTCGGCTGATGCATACGATGGAGAACGCCCATACTATGCCCACGTGATGGTTAGTGCTATCAGACCAGAGGCCTGCTCGGATCAAATATCCAAATCGTAGTGGACTAGGGGCTTGCGGTAACGAGCAGAGACTCACGAAAGATGTGACCCCGTCGCCCCGTCTCGAGGACTTGCTGCAAGGGTTAAGAATGCCCGGCCGCGCCTCGTATTCACCACTCGGGCACCACACTGGCACCCGTCTTCACAACACTCGCCTCTCAGACGCACGCGGTTACCCCTCAGGGTCGACCCACCTATCCAAGTAACAGTGTAAAGTCCAAGTATCCGTGTGTCCATAACATCAGGGGAATCCGAGGTATCACCCTCGTTGGATTCCTACTCGATGTCTCCGTCAAGGTGAACTCGGAGGAATCAACCTCACTGGGTCCACACTTGAGGTGTTGTACGACAGCGTCGTTATCGGAAGCGGTGAAGGAGGAATCACCCTCGATGACCACGACCGAATAGCTACTCTACAGAGTTAACATCAGAAGTGCTACAAGAGGTTTCACCCTCGGCACTCGATAGTAACGCTGCAGTGTCGTTACAACTAAAGGGGGTGATGTGCGATGTCGGGGCCTGGTCTTCAATCCCGTTGCTCGGGTCTTCGGATAATCCAGCGGGGCGGTCGGGACTAGTGGGGTCACTGATAGGTCTCTACCCAGCCTAAAGTAAGCAGTTTAGGATATGCAGGTAATTATCAACAGCAAGATACAATAAACAGGCTATGCATCAGAATAGGTAAAGCAGCAGCAGCAGCAATTCTAATGCAAGCATGAGAAATAGAATGGGCGATATCGGGATGATCAAAAAGGGGGGGCTTGCCTGGTTGCTCGGCGGCAAGGGCAAGGTCGTCAATGGTATCTTCGGGCTCCGGAGCGGCGTCGGTCTCGGGGAACTGCGACGGTACCGGGGTCTATCGAGAGAGAAGAGGGGGAGGAAACATTATAAATACACAGCTAACATGAGCAACACAAAGCATAACATGGCAATACGCGGTGACAGAGGTGATCTAACGCAGTGCCGGGTGATACTGGCGAAGGGGGAATTCATCCGGGAAAGTATTCCCGGTTTCGGACATTTGTCGGACAGATGACCGGAGGGGAACGGTTCCATGTTCAGGTAGTTAGGGATGCGTGACGGACGAACGGACCGCGGATTCGGATTTGTCTCGTCGTTCTGAGCAACTTTCATGTACAAAGTTTTTCGATCTGAGTTACGGATTAAAAGATATGATTTTTCAAAGTTTAAATCAATTTTCTGGAATTTATTTAATTTATTAAATCAACATTATCCGAAACAGTGTTTGCTGACGTCAGCATGACATCATGCTGACATCAGCACAATCTGATAGGTGGGGCCCGCTGTCATTGACTGGTTAGTTAATTAGGGTTAACTAATTAATTAGTATTTAATTAAACTAATTAACTAATTTAGATTAACCTAATCAGGATTAATTAACTTAATTAATTCACTAATTAATTAATTAATTAATTAATTATTAACTTTAATTATTTATTTATTTAATTTTCTATTAAATGTTTTTAGGGGCTGGGCCCCGTCTGTCAGCGGCACAGGGGCCTCGGGCCCCACTGGGCAGTGGCCCAGGTGGCCACAGCGGCACGAGCGCGCGGCGCGGCGCTGGCCAGGGGCGAGCGGGCGCCGGGCGCGGCCAGGCGCGGGCCGGCGGTGAGGGGCAAGGCGGCGCGCAGCGGCAGCAGGCGCTGAGGAGGAGGGGGGCGAGCGCGGGCGTGGGCGCGGTGGCGCGCGGGACGACAGGGCGGTGCGGCGCGGGGCCGGTGGGGCGAAGGCGAGGCGCGCGGCAGCGCGCGCGAGCTGCAGCGGTGGCGGTGGCGGTGGTGGCGGGGTCGCGCGGGCGAGCGCTTGCATGCGCGCATGGCGCGGGCCGAGGCGGGGCAGGGCAGCGCTCGCGCGCGGGCGAGGCAGGGCGCGGCTGGGTGCGACAGGAGGCGAGCGGTGACGAGCGGCGAGGCGAGCGGGCAGAGCGCACATGGCGCGGCAGTAGCAGGGCAGAGCGGGCGGTGGCGGTCGTGAGCGGGCGCCGGAACGCGTGCGACGCAGAGCGAGGCGAGCGCCGGCGAGAGGGGACGGGGAGGAGGAGGAGGACCGGGGTCCTGACCGCGAGGCGTAGGGTCCAGGGCAGCGGGGGAGGGTCGAGGAGGAGGACGGGGAAGACGACAAGCGGCTGCGGCGTCGAGTGCTGCCGGGATCGAGGCCGAGCCTCTCCCTGGATCTCGATCCAGAGGAGAGGGGAGGGTCGAGCGTGTGGCGGGGGGGGAGTGTCGGTGGCGGCTAGGGTTTCGGGTGGGGAGTGGGGGGGGGGTTATGGGGATGGGGTGGGCCGGCCTGATGGTCCAGCTGGGCCACGACCCAGTTGGTCCGGGGGGGGGGGGGGCTTTTCCTTTTTATTTTGTTTTCTTCTGTGTTTTTCTTTTATTTATTCACATATCTCTGTTTAGCAAATAGTTAGGCCTCAAAATGACTTTTGTAAAATATGAGACCTAGCCTATAAATCACAGCGCATTATACCCTAACACCAAAAACTAGTTTGGGCAACACATAATTTCATACTTAAGTTAGATTTAATAAATGGTTATTAAATATTCTTTTTAGTCGCTGTTTGAGGATGTTTGAGTCACTTACCCTACTCCAATGATGTTGGTTTCAATTTTAGAATTTTCTCTGATTTACTCGCTATTAAATGAACAATTTAGTTTTTATGTTGGACAACTTTTATTTTCCACTTTCATTTAAATTTGGATTTGACTTAGGAGTTGAAATGCAATATGATGCTAATGATGATCATGCACTGTTAAACATGATGACATGGCATAATCAAAAGGGTGATTAGTGTAGTTAACCACTGGGGGTGTTACACCATGCTCCATTAAAAGAAACTATGTTAAAACTGCTTTATGTGATCTTGGAGCCGGTGTTAGTGTTATGCCTTTCTCGTTGTGTCGTAGACTTGATTTGAATAAGTTGACACCTACTGAAATCTCTTTGCAAATGGCTGATAAATCAACTATTATACCCATCGGTATTTGTGAGGATGTGCCTATTGTGGTTGCCAACGTTACTATCTTAACGGACTTTGTTATTCTTGATATTCCCGAGGACGACAGTATGTCGATCATCCTTGGTAGACCCTTTTTGAATACTGCAGGGGCTGTTATTGATTGCAATAAAGGCAATGCCACTTTTCATGTTAATGGTAATGAGCATACGGTACACTTTCCGAAGAAACAACCTCAAGTTCATAGTATCAACTCTATAGGAAAAATTTCAACTATTACTATCGGAGGTTTTGAATTCCCTCTTCCTACTGTCAAATAGAAATATGATATTCTTATTGTTGGGGACATGCATATCCCCGTTGAGGTAACCTAGTGTTATTCGAAAATTCTCCGGTTTCGTGTCATTCGGAAGAAGTTTGTTAATAAGACTTGATCAACCTTGTTAACGGATTCCTTTTGATGAGCATGAGATGGATGAATTTAGAAGGCACAACTTTTTGTACCTACTGTTTACTTTCTATTATTTAGATTAAATAAAGTAAAAATAGTATTTTCGGTCTGTTTTCTGAATTATCCGTGAAATAAAAAATATCCCGAAAATAAAAGTTCTCCAAATACCCTGAAAATTCAGTATGATTTTTTATAGAATATTTTAGAATTTCTGGCACTGAGAACACACCAGGGGGACCCACCACCTATCCACAAGGGTGGAGGGCGCGCCCTACCCCCCTGGGCGCGCCCCCCGACCTTGTGGGTCCCACGTGGCCCCCCTCCACTTATTCCAGCACCCATCCACTTCTTCTTCCTCCAGAAAAAATCATCACATAGCTCAATCTCGTGTTCTTGCTCATTTTGCTGCCATTTTCGATCTCCTTGTGTAAAGCTCCATTTGCGAAACTGCTTTGGGGGATTGTTCTTCGGTATGTGACTCCTCCGATGGTCCAATTAGTTTTTGTTCTAGTGCTTTATATATTGCAAATTTTTGCTGCTGTGGTGACCCTGTTCTTGAGCTTGCATGTCGAATTTATATGGTCCAAAGTAGTTTTGATGCATGATTTAGCCTCTAGGCACTTGTAGGAGTAGTTGCTATCAATTTATTTGAGTTTGGTTCACTTTTATTTTGAGTTACTAAAAATTTCAGAAAATTTTTAGAGGAAGAAAAATGTCTAGGAAAATGTACCAAGGTGGTTCTTCAAGGAAGCAAGCACCGAGACTCGCAATACGTGAGCCGGACCTTGAACCAGCAAGGGAAGCTCAACTGCGGCCTTGTGAATGGCCGTCGGATGAATTCATGGGTCGTGCAAGCTTCGAGGATGAATTTGACGCGTACGTACAGAATGCTGATCTTGAGGACTTCGTGTCAGACAAATGCCAACAATACTATTTTCTCACCAATTCCTTTGTGCGGAGGTTTGAATTTTCATCTAAGCGCAATACCCATACTATTTTATTTGGTCTTTAAGATGAATCGTATACCATGGACCTTGAAGATTTTAATATTGCTTGCAAAATCCCGCAGTGGGGCCTTCTTAGTGAGCCTCACAAATCTGAATATAATGATTTCCTTGCTAGCATCACTTTGGGAGAAACTAGAAATATCACACAAGCTACCATAGGGAGCATTCACTTTCCTGCCATACATTATTTTGCTCTCTTTATAGGTAGATGCATTAACGGTAAGCATGAGCATAGCCACCTTTGCGTTCCAGATCTTAGTGTCCTCAAGTGTGCGGTGTTAGGTGATAAGCGTTATAATTTGGGGGCTATTATTGCAAGGAGGTTACATCATAATGCTAAAGAGGGAGATTTATTTGGTGGGATTTATGCAACTCGTTTAGCTAATTATCTTGGTGTACCCATAAGGGGGAATGACATAGAGTTGCCACCTGCTTTTCTTGATTATAATGCTTTAGTACGCTATCAGTTTCTTGAGAGGAACGAACAGTCCCTCCAGTACCGACTAATCTTTGCCAGACGGCGTGCTGTCCATATTACCCTTCCTGCTCCTGCCTTCTTTAACTTTCAGGTAAGTGGGAGATATTTTATAACTAGAGAGGAGGCGAACGAGTATGAGAGGACAGCGGAGGCTGCTCGCCTCCAGGAGGCAGCCCGCTAAGCAGCGGCTGCCGCAGCACAATACGACCCCAACTATGACTTTGGATATCATCCGGGCCAGTGGTGGCCCTAGACCAACTAAGGCTAAAAGCCTAAGCTTGGGGGATTACGTATTTCTCACCGACATTACATTCATGTTCACACACTCATTCTAGTTGTCAGTGTTCATACTTTTTCATTGTATTATCCATGTTAGTTTATTTCTTTTTCTCGCTTCTTGAGTATTTGAAAAGGCCTTTGAGAAAAACAAAAAAATTAGTTGTAGCTTAGTTTACTTTCCATGCCTACTTGTAGTATTAAAGAAAACCCAAAAAGATTTCTTGTTCTTCTTTTACTTGTTGGGAGCTTTCCCGTGTAAATAGTTTTTCTCGTTCTTGTTTTACTTTCTTCAGAAAAACAAAAACTCCAAAAACATTTCAGTGTGTTTCTTTGAAATTCTTTTCTTTTCTTTGGGGGTCAAGGAGAGAAGACCACGATGAAAATGTTGAGTGGCTCTCATATGCATTATTGTTGATCTAACAAAGAGCCCATATTATATTGTCTTCTCCTTTGAATAAATGTTTGCAGATTCCAGCTTAGTCCAATGCACGTGCACTATTATTATTATTCACATCGTTCGGTCATGCAAGTGAAAAGGCAATAATGACGATATATGATGAAATGATTCAGATGAGGAAAAGCTGGTATGAACTCAACCTATCTTGTTTTTGTAAATATGATTAGTTCATCATTCTTGATTCAGCCTATTATGAATGAAACGTGTTTGCAATGACAATTAGAGATTATATAGTTATTCATGCCATGCTTAATTAGCTAGGAGTTTATAATGGTTTACCTTGCGTGCCAACATGCTTTTAAAATGGTTGTGATGTAGTATGATAGGATGGTATCCTCCTTTGAATGATTCGAGTGGCTTGACTTGGCACATGTTCACGCATGTAGTTGAAACAAAATCAACATAGCCTCCACGATATTTATGTTCATGGTGATTTCCTACTCATGCTTGCATTCAATGTTGGTTAATCACAATGCATGTTTATGACTGTTGTCGCTCTCTAGCTGGTCGCTTCCCAGTCTTTTTCTAGCCTTCACTTGTACTAAGCGGGAATACTGCTTGTGCATCCACTTCCATAAACCCAAAGTTGTTCCATATGAGTCCACCATACCTTCCTATATGCGGTATTTACCTGCCGTTCCAAGTAAATTTGCATGTGCCAAACTCTAAACCTTCAAATGATAATCTGTTTTTATGCCCGAATCGCTCATGTAGCGACTGGGGGCTGTCAGTATCTTCCATGCTAGGTGGGTTATACTCACGATGAGTGGACTTCGCTCATCATTCAAGAGAAAATGGCTGGTAATTGGGATGCCCAGTCCTATGATCAAAAGATCAGAAACAAAATTTCAATTAATTAAACAAAACTCCCCCAGGATTGTTGATTGTATGGACAGTACCCGTTGTTTTGGACCAGCCGTGGAGTGTGATTGTTGGAGGAAGGGGAGTAAAAACTTTACCATTCTGTTTGGGAACCGCATATAATGTATGTAGCATGGAAGATATTGAGATCTCTTGGTTGTTATGTTGACAATGAAAGCATACCGCTCAAAATTATTTTCATCTCTGTTTTAAAAACTCGAGCTCTGGCACCTCTGCAAATCCCTGCTTCCCTCTGCGAAGGGCCTATCTATTTACATTTATTGCTGAGTCATCACCCTCTTATAAAAAGCACCAGTTAGAGAGCACCGCTGTCATTTGTATGCATTGTTGTTAATTGATATTGAGTATGACTGTGACTGGATCTCTTTTACCATGAATTAAAATGTCTAGTCAGTCCTTGATCTTCAGGGGTGCTCTGCATTTATGTTTTGCGGTCTCAGAAAGGGCTAGCGTGATACCATCTTGTTATATCATATCGTGATTGTTTTGAAAAAGTGTTGTCATCCGAGATTTATTATTATTGCTCGCTAGTTGATTATGCCATTGATATGAGTAAATGTGAGACCTAAATGTTATTGTGAATATGGTTAGTTCATAATCTTTGCTGAAAACCTGAATGCTGGCTTTACATATTTGCAACAACAAGATCAAACAGAGTTTGTAAAAGTTTTTACTTTATCACTTTCAGTTTATCAACTGAATTGCTTGAGGACAAGCAATGGGTTAAGCTTGGGGGAGTTGATACGTCTCCATCGTATCTACTTTTCCAAAATCTTTTGCCCTTGTTTTGGACACTAATTTGCATGATTTGAATGGAACTAACCCGGACTGACGCTTTTTTCAGCAGAATTGCCATGGTGTTATTTTTGTGCAGAAATAAAAGTTCTCGGAATGACCTGAAACTTCACGCAGATTATTTTTGGAATTAATAAAAAATATTGGTGAAAGAATCACCTGAAGGGGGCCCACATCCTGTCTACAAGGGTGGGAGGCGCGCCCACCCCCCTTGGGCGCGCCATCCGAACTTGTGGGCCCCCTGGACCTCCACCGACCTCAACTCCAACTCCATATATTCATGTTCGGGGAGAAAAAAATCAGAGAGAAGGATTCATCACATTTTACGATACAGAGCCGCCGACACCTCCTGTTCTTCCTCGGGATACCAGATCTGGAGTCCGTATAGGGCTCCGAAGAGGGGAAATTGTCGCCGTCATCATCATCAACCATCCTCCATCACCAATTTCATGATGCTCACCGCCGTGCGTGAGTAATTCCATCATAGGCTTGCTGGACGGTGATGGGTTGGATTAGATCTATCATGTAATCGAGTTAGTTTTGTTAGGGTTTGATCCCTAGTATTCATTATGTTCTAAGATTGATGTTGCTATGACTTTGCTATGCCTAATGCTTGTCACTAGGGCCCGAGTGCCATGATTTCAGATCTGAACCTATTATGTTTTCGTGAATATATTTGTGTTCTTGATCCTATCTTGCAAGTTATAGTCACCTACTACGTGTTATGATCCGGCAACCCCGGAGTGACAATAGTCGGGACACTTCCCGGTGATGACCGTAGTTTGAGGAGTTCATGTATTCACTAAGTGCTAATGCTTTGGTCCGGTTCTCTATTAAAAGGAGGCCTTAATATCCCTTAGTTTCCAATAGGACCCCGCTGCCACGGGAGGGTAGGACAAAAGATGTCATGCAAGTTCTTTTCCATAAGCACGTATGACTATATACAGAATACATGCCTACATTATATTGATGAACTGGAGCTAGTTCTGTGTCAGCCTATGTTATAACTGTTGCATGATGAATGCCATCCGACATAATTATCCATCATTGATCCATTGCCTACGAGCTTTTCACATATTGATCTTTGCTGTGTTACTTTTCTGTTGCCACTGTTACAATTGCTACAAAACTGCTACTGTTACTTTTGCCACCGTTACCGTTACTTCCATACTACTTTGCTACTAAAAACTTTGCTGCAGATATTAAGTCTTTCAGGTGTGGTTGAATTGACAACTCAGCTGCTAATACTAGAGAATATTCTTTGGCTCCCCTTGTGTCGAATGAATAAATTTGGGTTGAATACTCTACCCTCAAAAACTGTTGCAATCCCCTATACTTGTGGGTTATCATGCGGCGCCCCCTCCACCGTTTACACCCCAGTCATATTTTCGTAGTGCTTATGCGAAGCCCTGCGGAGATCACTTCACCATCACCGTCACCACGCCGTTGTGCTACCGGAACTCATCCACTACCTCGCCATCTTGCTGGATCAAGAAGGCGCGGACGTCACCGAGCTGAACGTGTGCTGAACGCGGAGGTGATGTACATTCGGTACTCGATCGGTTGGATCGTAAAGAAAGTTCGACTAGATCAACCGTGTTGACAAACGCTTCCGCTTACGTTCTACGAGGGTACGTAGACATAGTCTTCCCTCTTGTTGCTATGTATCTCCATGGATAGATCATTGTGTGTGCGTAGATTTTTTTTTGTTTTCCATGCAACGTTCCCCAACAGTGGTATCAGAGCCAGGTTTATGCGTAGATGATAAGCACGAGTAGAACACAAAGAAGTTGTGGGTGGTGATGTTCAAACTGCTTACCACCAACGTCTTATTTTGATTCGGTGGCATTGTGGGATGAAGCGGCCCGGACCAACCTTACATGTCCACGCAAATGAGACCGGTTCCACTGACTGACATGCAACTAGTTTTGCATAAAGGTGGCTGGCGGGTGTCTGTTTCTCCTACTTTAGTTGAATCGAATTTGACTGCGGCCGGTCCTTGAAGAAGGTTATAACAACAAACTTGATAAATCATCGTTGTGGTTTTTGCCGTAGGTAAGAACGTTTCTTGCTAGAAGCCCATAGCAGCCACGTAAAACTTGCAACAACAAAGTAGAGGACGTCTAACTTGTTTTTGTAGGGCATGATGTGATGTGATATGGTCAAGATATGATGTGATATATGTTGATGTATGAGATGATCATGTTTTCTAATATGGACAACTGGTAGGAGCCTTAGGGTTGTCCTTTATTGTATGAAGTGCAAGCGCCATGTAATTGCTTTACTTTATCACTATGCGTTAGCGATAGTTGTAGACACAATACTTGGCATGACGACCTCGACGCAACAACGCTATGATGGAGATCAAGGTATTGAGCCGGTGACGATGGAGATCATGACGATGCTTTGGAGATGGAGATCAAAAGCACGAGATGATGATGGCCATATCATGTCACATATTTTGATTGCATGTGATGTTTATCTTTTATGCATGTTATTTTGCTTAGTACGGCGGTAGCATTATAAGATGATCCCTTCACTAAATTTCAAGGTAAAAATGTTCTCCCTGAGTATGCACCATTGCTACAGTTCGTCGTTTCGAGACACCACGTGATGATCGGGTGTGGTAGACTCTACGTTCACATACAACGGGTGTAAGATAGTTTTACACATGCAGAGTACTTGGGTTAAACTTGACGAGCCTAATATGTACACACATGGTCTTGGAACACTGGAGACCGAAAGGTCAAACATGAGTCGTATAGTAGATATGATCAACATAGAGATGTTCACCATTGATGACTACCCCATCTCACGTGATGATCGGACATGGGTTAGTTGATATGGATCATGTATCACTTAGACAACTTGAGGGATGTTGATTTAAGTGGGAGTTCATTAGTAATTTGATTAATTAAACTTAATTTATCATGAACTTAGTCCTGATAGTATTTGCAAATCTATGTTGTAGATCAATAGCTCGTGATGTAGCTCCCCTATTTTTATATGTTCCTAGAGAAATATAAGTTGATAGATGATAGTAGCAATGATGTGGACTGGGTCCGTGATCTGAGGATTATCCTCATTGCTACACAGAAGAATTATGTCCTTCATTGACCGCTAGGTGACAGACCTATTGCAGGAGTAGATGCAGACATTATGAACGTTTGGCAAGCTCGATATGATGACTACTTAATAGTTTAGTGCGCCATGATTTACGGCTTAGAACCAGGACTTCAAAAACGTTTTGAATGCCATGGAGCATATGAGATGTTCCAAGAGCTAAAATTGGTATTTCAGACTCATGCCCGTGTGATACGTCTCCAACGTATCTATATTTTTTATTGTTCCATGCTATTATATTATCTGTTTTGGATGTTTTATATGCATTAATATGCTATTTTATATTATTTTTGGGACTAACCTATTAACCTAGAGCCCAGTGCCAGTTCCTGTTTTTTCCCTGTTTTTGAGTTTCGCAGAAAAGGAATACCAAACATTGTCCAAACGGAATAAAACTTTCGCGATGATCTTTCTTGAACCAAAAGGAAACCAGAGGACTTGGAGTGCAAGTCAGGGAAGCCACGAGGCGGCCACAAGGACGGAGGGCGCGCCCTGGGGGGTTGGGCGCACCCCCCACCCTTGTGGGCCCCTTGTGCACTTCCTGACCTTATTCTTTCGCATATATATACTCTTATAAGCCCAAACCACCAGAGGCATCCACGAAAATACTTTTCCACCGCCGCAACCTTCTGTACCCATGAGATCCCATCTAGGGGCCTTTTTCGGCATCCTGCCGGAGGGGGATTCGATCACGGAGGGCTTCTACATCAACACCATTGCCCTTCCGATGAAGCGTGAGTAGTTTACCTCAGACCTACGGGTCCATAGCTAGTAGCTAGATGGCTTCTTCTCTCTCTTTGATTCTCAATACCACGTTCTCCTCGATGTTCTTGGAGATCTATTCGATGTAATACTTTTTTGCGGTGTGTTTGCCGAGATCCGATGAATTGTGGATTTATGATCAGCTTATCTATGAATATTATTTGAATCTTCTCTGAATTCTTTTATGCATGATTTGATATCTTTGCAAGTCTCTTCGAACTATCGATTTGGTTTGGCCAACTAGATTGATTTTTCTTGCAATGGGATAAGTGCTTAGCTTTGGGTTTAATCTTGCGGTGTCCTTTCCCAGTGACAGTAGGGGCAGCAAGGCACGTATTGTATTGTTGCCATCAAGGATAAAAAGATGGGGTTTTCATCTTATTGCTTGAGTTAATTCCTCTACATCATGTCATCTTTCTTAATGCGTTACTCTGTTCTTCATGAACTTAATACTCTAGATGCAGCAGGAGTCGGTCGATGTGTGGAGTAATAGTAGTAGATGTAGAATTGTTTCGGTCTACTTGACACGGACGTGATGCCTATATTCATGATCATTGCCTTAAATATCGTCATAACTTTGCGCTTTTCTATCAATTGCTCGGCAGTAATTTGTTCACCCACCGTATTATTTTCTATCTTGAGAGAAGCCTCTAGTGAAACCTATGGCCCCCGGGTCTATTTTCCATCATATTACTTTCCGATCTACTATTTTGCAATCTTTTATTTTCAGATCTATAAACCAAAAAACCCAAAAATATTTACTTTATCTTTTGTTTAGTTTTATCTATCTCTATCAGATCTCACTTTTGCAAATAACCGTGAAGGGATTGACAACCCCTTTATCGCGTTGGGTACAAGTTTGGTGTTTGTTTGTGCAGGTATTCGGTGACTTGCATGTTGTCTCCTACTGTATTGATACCTTGGTTCTCAAAACTGAGGGAAATACTTAGTCTACTTTGCTGCATCACCCTTTCCTCTCCAAGGGAAAAACCAATGCAAGCTCAAGAAGTAGCAGGAAGAATTTCTGGCGCCGTTGCCGGGGAGATCTACACCAAGTCAAGACATACCAAGTACCCATCATAAACTCTCATCTCTCGCATTACATTATTTGCCATTCACCTCTCGTTTTCCTCTCCCCCACTTCTAAAATGATTTTCAAAAAAATTGCCTTTTCTTTGCCCCTCTCTCTTTGCCTTTTCTTCGCCCCTCTTCCGTTTGTCTTCTTCGTTTGCTTTTTGTGTGCTTACGTGTTGGATTGCTTGCTTGTCATGATGATTCCTCAAAAAAACATGGATCATCAACTCAAGAGGTTGGACGAAATTGAGAATAATGTTAGAAGCTTCATGTCTTTGCAATTTGAGCATAATAATTTCTTTAGGAACGAGCTCAAGGAGCAGAAATTTTTTATGGAATACATGAATAAAGAGCTTGATGATATGTCTAAGGAATTTTATGGTTTGAAATCTTAGTTTGCTCATCTTGAAAATCTAGTAGGCCAAATTTCCGATAAACAAGCTACCTTAGTAAATAAGATGGCCGCTAACCAGAAGTGTTAAATGATGATGAAGATCTTAAAGTGATTGATGTGACTCCTGTTGAATCTTTGTTTTTCAATATAAATGTTGATAAAGATGGGACTGGAGATGAGTCAACTTTAGTTAGAAGGCGTCCCAATGATTCGGAGTTTTTAGATCTTGATGCAAAAATTGATAAAAGTGGGATTGGAGAGGTCAAAACTTTAAGTAGCAATGAACCCACTCTTTTGGATTTCAAGGAATTTAATTATGATAATTGTTTTTTAATAGATTGTATTTCCTTGTTGCAATCCGTGTTGAATTCTCCTCATGCTTATGAACAAAACAAAGCTTTTACTAAACATATCATTGATGCTATGATGCAATCTTTTGAAGAAAAGCTTGAATTGGAAGTTTCTATCCCTAGAAAACTTTATGATGAGTGGGAACCTACTATTAAGATTAAGATTAAAGATTATGAATGCCATGCTTTGTGTGATTTGGGTGCTAGTGTTTCCACGATTCCCAAAACTTTGTGTGATGTATTAGGTTTCCGTGAATTTGATGATTGTTCTTTAAATTTGCATCTTGCGGATTCCACTATTAAGAAACCTATGGGAAGGATTAATGATGTTCTTATTGTTGCAAATAGGAATTATGTGCCCGTAGAGTTCATTGTTCTTGATATAGATTGCAATACTACATGTCCTATTATTCTTGGTAGACCTTTCCTTAGAACGATTGGTGCAATTATTGATATGAAAGAAGGAAACATTAGATTTCAATTTCCGTTAAGGAAGGGCATGGAACACTTTACATGAAAGAAAATTAAATTGCCTTATGAATCTATTATGAGAACCACTTATGGATTGCATACCAAAGATGACAATACTTAGATCTATTCTTGTTTTTATGCCTAGCTAAGGGCGTTAAACAATAGCGCTTGTTGGGAGGCAACCCAATTTTATTTTTGTTTTTGCTTTTTAGGTTCACTCAAAAACATCAAATATCCTAAAAGTTATAGGCAATTTAAAACAGAAACTAAAAACAAAAAACAAATGGAAAAGCAAAAAACAAATTTCAGAACCCCTTAAGTCCCGGTTGGTGGCTCCAACTGGGACTAAAGGCCTCAACCCTTTAGTCCTGGTTGGTGGCTCCAACTGGTATTAAAGATTAGACCTTTAGTCCCGGTTGGAGCCACCAACCGGGACTAAAGGGCATCGCACCCTTTAGTCCCGGTTGGTGTCTCCAACCGGGACTAAAGGTCCCATTTGAACCGGGACTAATGCCTGCCCGGTGCCCTAGCCAATCAAACCGGGACTAATGCTCACATTAGTCCCGGTTCGTAATGCAACCAGGACTAATGTGTAGATCGAGCTTGGACCAAAGCCCTGTTTTCTACTAGTGGTAGGACAACATCTCTGCTTACTCAAATAAGCCACTTGGAACACATTAAGATAACTATCAACCTGCCATGCAGATCAGGAGAGTATTGCATCTTCACAGAGTGGGATAATTAAAATAGGGATACTCTCGTCTCAGCTGACCAACAACTTGTCTCCCACTTCTACTTCACGGGATCTCCGATCACATAGAGTGGGTTACCACTCTGGACAACTCATGTGGTGGGTCTCAAACCCATCTCCATCGATGCATTATCTATCACATTACGTGATAAACCCTTTGTGAAGGGATCTGCCAAGTTTTTCGAAATTTGGATATAATCCAACATAATAACTCCAGAGTTCCTCAATTTTCTGACAGATTTTAGTATCCTCTTCACATGCCTTGAGGACTTCATATTATCCTTAGAACTGTTTATCTTGACGATCACAGTTTGATTATCACAGTTCATCAGGATAGGGGGTATTGGTTTTTCGACCATAGGTAAGTCCATCAAGAGCTCACGAAGCCACTCTGCTTCAACAGTGGCAGTGTCTAATGTTGTGAGTTCTGCTTCCATAGTTGACCTCGTTAAGATGGTCTGCTTGCAAGACTTCGAGGAAATAGCGCCACCACCAAGTGTAAAAACATAACCACTTGTGGCCTTAATGTCATCAGCATCAGATATCCAGTTTGAGTCACTATAACCCTCCAGTACCCTTGGATAGCTGGCGTAGTGAATCCCATAGCTCGCAGTGCCTTTCAAGTAGCGCATAACTCTCTCATTCGCATGCCAATGATCATCTCCCGGTTTTGACAGAAACCGACTTAGCTTGCTCACAGCAAAAGAGATGTCAGGCCTCGTGGCACTCACCAAATACATAAGCGAGCTAATAATCTGAGAATACCTCAGTTGATCTCTAGCAATTAGTCGATTCTTTTGAAGCAACACACTAGAATCATATGGAGTTGGAGAAGGCGTACAGTCGCTATACCCAAAGCGACTCAAGATCTTTTCCACATAGTGAGACTAAAGCAGTGTGATCCCACCATTCTCATCTCTCAACAGCTAGGTGTTTAAGATAACATCAGCTACTCCTAGATCCTTCATCTCAAAACAGCGAGATAAGAAATCCTTAACCTCCTTGATTAGATCAAGTTCGGTTCCAAAGGTCAGTATGTCATCGACATACAGACAAAGAATAACTCCTTCGCCCCCACCATGGCGATAGTACACACACTTGTTACCATCGTTTACTACAAAGCCAACATCAGTTAATGTTCTTTCGAACTTCTCATGCCACTCCTTAGGAGCTTGTTTGAGGCCATATAAAGCCTTTAATAACTTGCACACCTTTCCTTCCAGACCAGGTACTACAAAACCATCTGGCTGATCCATGTAGATTTCTTCCTTCAACTCTCCATTGAGGAAAGCCGTCTTAACATCCATTTGATGAATGAGAAGACCATGTGAGGCAGCCAATGATAGTAGCACCCGAATAGTTGTCGTGGTATTCTCACGTCAGATGCCAGGGGGTGGCTTATCATGGGTGGAGCCAAGAGGACGTCGTCGGGCCCTGGAAGCGGGAGTGAGGACGAGCTCGATCGCACACGAGACGTACCCAGGTTCGGGGCTCTCTGGAGAGATAACACCCCTAGTCCTGCTCTGCGGGGTCTCCACATGATGACTATGATTAGAGAGTGTACAAAGTTGCTCCTTGAGCTGTGTTGCTAGAGGAAGAAGAAGGGTAGAGCCACCTCTCCTCTCCTAGCTATGGTGTGTGTGGGATGGAGGCTGAACCCTTTGCATGGATGAGCCCTGGGGGGCTTTATAGGCCAACCCCCCAGGGGTACAATGGTAATACGGCCGGGTGTAGGACCCGGACATCAGTGTCTAAGGTCACCGGGTTCTCCACCGACTGCTGGGGCCCGCATCAGGAGGGCCCCACCAGCTGCTGAGAATCTGGCCGACAGGTAGGGCCCGCCGCCTGCGGTCTAGGCTGATTGCCTTTTGCTATAGCCCTGCTCTTGATGACGGAGGCCGCGTCACCAGTCGCATGGCTACAGCCCCGCGCCAGGCGGGTAGGTGGCTTCTTGGTCAGCGCACACTGTAGCCACGCTCCGTCTTGTCGTAGTGGGTGAGTGCGGACTCCGAGGGGAGGGAAGGGTCCGTCTGCCGGGAGCCGGCCCGCCCCTCCACGCCTCCTTCTAGGGGTGTGCCTCCTTCTGGTAGCTCGCGGACAGGTAGGGCCCGTCGCCTGCGGGCTGTACTGATCGCCTTTTGTTGTAGCATGACCCTTGCTAACGAGGGCCATGTCCTGTGTCGCATGGCTACAGTCCTGCGCCAGGCGGGTAGGTGGCTGCTCGGTCAGCCTACACTGTAGCCACGCTCCTCTGGGATTCGGGGGAGTAGTTGGCTCTGCAGCCACGCCCCGTCTCGTCGGAGTAGGTGAGTGCGGACTCCGAGGGGAGGAGGGGCTGTCTTCTAGGAGCCGGCCTCCCCCAAGAGCCGCCTTCTATGAGTGCGCCGTCTTCTGGAAGCCGGCCACTTGGTCCTAGCTGGACCAAGGAACCGGCCGCATGCCCGGAAGGCATGAGGGGCTTTGCTAGCCCCGATGTCTTGAAATGTTATTAGGTCCGGATGAGGCTACCCGGGGTCTATCCCGCCGACAGTAGTCCCCGAAGCTGCTGAGGTGCCACGGCTCAAAACCGGAGTGCCTCAGCAGTTTCCTCCACCGAGAGATCTTGTGTCTTTGCTTCGTTTGGCTTGAAGAAGCCGACTGCCAGGAGCCGACCAAGGCAAAGCCGGCCGCTTGGTGGATTTGAATCGCCGCGGCGGGCGCCGGGTGGTACGCCTCCGGGTGGCGCACTTGCCTAACGTTGTATGCTTGCCACGCGTTGCCAGTAGGCGAGGCCGGCCAGCCAGCCCACGCGTTGCCAGTAGGCAGACGGTTTCCCTTCCGAGGTGGAGTGATTGTGCGCCATTAAGGTGCGGGATATGCGGGGGCGTGCGGGACGTGGGCGCAGTTAATCCCCATGCCCCCCGCGAAGCATCGGATTCGGCCCCGCCGCCGCTGCCGTATAAATAGGAGGGAGGGGGCGACAAAACGCACGCGTGCCCCCTCCGCTCTCTTCTTCCTCGCTGCTCTACGTCCTTGCTGCTGCTGCGCGGCCGCATCGCCCGCCGCTGAAGTGCCGCTGCGGCCTCGTCGCCGTCCAGCCTCGCCGTGCCACCGCAGACTCACCACCGCCCAACGTCGCCGCGCCACCGCCAGGCCACCGCGAGCCATGGTGCGAGGCGAGTGGGACGGCTCTAACGTCCATGACAGGCACCTTGAGTTCCTCCGCGCGACGCGTAGGATACCCGTCGAGGGGGTCATGGGGACGCGCCTTCCCGACGAGCGGGAGATCTCGCCGGCGCCGAGGGCCGGCGAGTTCATCATCTTCCGGAGCCACTTCCTCGTCGAATTCGGCTTGCCGGCGAGTGGCTTCCTCCGCTCCTTCCTCGACTTTAACATCTTCAGCCTCACCATCTCACCCCAACACAGTGGTGCTCCTTTCCGCCTTCGTGACCTTCTGCGAAGGCTACCTTGGCGTCCTGCCCATGCTCGTGCTGTGGGGCAGGTTCTTCTACCTGAAGCTGGGCACCGAGGCCAAGGGTGAGCCAGCCCAGTGCGGCTCCTGCGTCGCCGTGTGGTGCACCGGCTCCGGGACCTGCTTTCCTCCCATCGCTCTGCTGGAGTCGGCGAAGCTGTGGCAGAAGTCATACTTCTATGTCCGCAATCTCCACCCGACTCGAGATTACATCAACTTGCCGTCTTTTGTAATCGGCCCGCCTAGCGAGCCGCGGAACAATTGGGGGCAGCAGCACTCCAAGCCGTTGCCGGCTGCCATCACCAACGTCCTCGTCCGGCTGCAAGAGATGATGGACTCGGAGGGCCTCACGCCGACGGACTTGCTGGCTGCCTTCGTCCACCGCTGGGTTTCGCCCCTCCAATTTCGGCCACACCTGATCTGCGACATGAGCGGCTGCCGGGACCCGTGCCGGATGTCTACCAAGGAGCTGCCGATTGTGGAGGTAGTCCGCCATGTCAACTACTTCTCCGATAGCAAGCTCAGCAAGACTGAGTGGAGATTCGGCAAGGAGCCGTACAGCCGCGCCAACCCGCCGCCTGCGGTTAGTATCTGGTCCCCATTTTTTGCTTATGCAGTACTCTTCATCCGACCTGACCACCCAAACACGGGGCAGCGCTCCCCTGGTCAGACAGCAGCCGGCGCGCTAGTGGATGCCAGACCACGAGGAGAGCGACATGGGTGACCCCGAGCTGGGGGCTGCCGCGTTGGAAGAGGACGATGCCACCGGGGGAGGCGGCGCTGGAGCAGGCGGAGCCGTGGGAGGCGGCGATGTCCGGGATTGGCCGGATGATGATGAAGACGGCGACGGACAACACCGCCCTGAAGGCGCCGACAGGGCAGGCGCCGGCTCCTCGACGGCCCGGCCGACAGGCGGAGCGCCGACTGGTGCACCCGGCGCGCTTAAACACCGTGCCGAGGGGATGTTTGGCAGCAAGCCACCCAAGAAGGCCAAGTCGACGGCCGCGACCAAGCGGCAAGAAGCCGTGAAGACGGCCGCCATCCGGCGGGGCCCGAAGGAGCGCCCAACGGTGTCCGGCTAAGTGCGTTAGGCGCACTGTCTTGATTATTTCTTTCTTGCAAGTTTCTTATCTTTGCTTGATTTGCCACGCAGGGCTCCCCTTTCCATATTGCGGGATCCGTCCACCTCACTGATCGGACTAACAGGCGGCTCTGAGGAGGCCCGGCGCGTGGACCCGGCCGCCGCCCTTCGGGAGGTGACAGAGAGGAACGCGCGGGAGGCGTGGGAGGAGCGAGAGGCCGCAGCGCGGGCGGAGGCCGATGCCCAGGCCGCCCCATCGGCGCAGGCAGAGGCATAGGCTACGGCACAGGCGGAGGCGGAGGCGGCGACCAAGGCGCAGGCGGAGGCCGACGCCAAGGCCGCGGAGGATCCGGCTGCTGGGGGGATCCCGGAGGCCACCAACCTCGACCAGCCGGAGCCGCCGGTGGTGGAGATCCAGGCGCCGCCTGGAACAGCTGGAGCCGACCAGACGGCCCCAGAGCAGGGGCGACCGGCCCCGTCGACCCGGAGGTGGAGGTGGTTCAGCGGGCGCCGGGTGCTGGCGAGCGGGGAGGCGGCCATCCCGAAGGGCCGGAGGGGCCTTTGGCCGGCGCCGGGATGGGGACAAGCCAGGCCCTCACGACGCGCGCCTCCACGCGCCTGCGCCCGTTGCGGGCGGCCTTCGCACCGAGGCCAGTAGAGGTCAGGGCTGCGAGCTCGCCGGGAGCCGACACCAAAGCCACAAGCTCTGCTCCGCCTAGTTGGGCACCAGGAGCCGGCCCGGCCGCCTTGAACCTCGCGATGCAGGACGTCCTGGACAAGTTCTCCGCCCACGGCGCCACCCTCCTGAAGGCGAGGAGCAAGATGGTGGCGATGTAGACATCTGTACGGGTATGTTCTTGTTCTTGTTTTTTATTATTTCGATCTTCAGTGGGGGAACGCCAGCGCACCCACTGGGTGTAGCCCCCGAGTTCCAAGCCGGCTGCTGAGCAGGCGGGTTGGAACTTCTAGGCGTGTTTCTGGATGCTAAGATATCTATGTTTGCCGTAGGACTACCACAACCTGCGTGCGGCCACCTTCAACTCCCAGAACCAGATGCTTGCCAACCGGACCGCCGAGTTGAAGAAGAGCCGAGATATGTAGGCCGGCTTTCAGTGGGGGCGGGCAAGCGCACCCACTGGGTGTAGCCTCCGAGATTCGGACCGACTGCTGAGCAGTCGGGCCGGATCTTCCTGTGACTTTTTGTCTTTGTTGATGCTATCGCTGATGATTCTTCTTTGCCTTTGCAGAGGCCGCCACCCATCTGCGGGACCGTGTGCATGAGCTCGAGTACCAGCTTCAGGCCAAAGAGCTGGAGCGCAGCCAGGCAGCCGCGGAGCGCAACCGGCTCGAGAAGGAGCTGGCCGACCAGGCGACCCGGCATGCGGAGCAGGTCCGAAAGCTGAAGGACGAGGAGGAGCGCCTCAAGGCCGAGTTCGAGTCCCAGCACTCGGGCTGGGCTGAAAAGGAGAAGTACCTGTTGGAGGGCTACTCGGTGATTGAGGATCTGCTCGAAGGTAGGTTTTCTTTCTTCCTTGATTGGTTACTTGCCAGCTACCGTGGTCAGCCGGCTTCTAATTCTTCTGCCTTCTTTTGGACAGAGTACTTCCCGGATCGCTCTGGTGCCATTGGCCAGGCGATTGAGGCACGGCGCGACAAGCGGAGGAGCGTGGGCATGGAGATTACGCTGGACCGGCCCCAAAACTTGGGCGAACAGTTCCTGGCCGTTCGGCTGCGTCTTGAGCCGGTGCGCCGCCTGCTCCGCCGGTTTTAGCGCTCCGGGTAGCAGGTCTTGGAAGGGCTTTGGCCGGGTGTGCCGGTCCCCCGGACTCCTAGCCATACTACCAACTAGTTGGAGGTGGCGCGGGAGCGGCTCGATGCCTGGAAGGGCGCCGCGGCACGGGCCGGCGCCAAGGCGGCGCTGGAGTTCATGAAGGCGTGGTACCCGGGTGTGAGCCGGGCGTAGCTCGCTACCTTCCGCCAGGTGGCGGCGCCAGAGCTGGAGGCGGAGCGCGAGGAGATCGCCATTCGCGCGTCGGCCCTCGCCGAGTACACCGACGGCAACATCTTCATCCCGAAGCGGGCAGAAGACGGCACCGAGATGCCGCCGTCCTAGTTCGGGCTGAACCCGGATGAGGGGGAGGACCCGGCGGAGGAGATCGCCTCTAGTGATGATGCCACGGAGTAGGACGAGGACGAGGAAGGCGATGGCGTCACGCCAGATGATGGAGCGACCAGCCGGAATCAGCCCGATTCGGCCTCAGCCGTGGACCAGACCGAGACCGACCAGCCGGAGGCCCCGCCAGCCGGTGCCACCGCCACCGCCGACTCGTCCGAGCAGCCCGTAGTGCCTCCGGCTTAGGAGGCCCTTATCTCTTTAAGTTTTTCTATCTTATTCTCAAGAACAAGTTAGTTATGCGCAGTTCCACCCACTGGGGGTGTATTTTAAACCTTGATAAATGCCGGCCGTTGGCCTTTTGCAATGTAAATGAATTTATTTTCCTCGCATGCTTGTGTGCCTCGCCGAGTTCTGACTCAATTTTGCCTTTGCTTTCTTTGACTTTTTCTTTTGCCGTGTTCCTTTGGCTGCCGTCCTGCCAGCCGGACAGCCGCGCTGCGGTCTGTGGCCGGGTCAGGAACTTGGCCATTTAGAGTAGGCAAATTACTTCAGCCGCTTAAAGCGTGGCTAGTCAAGCAAGAAGTCGGCCGGCCGGCTGCTGAGCAGCTGGACAGGGTAGGCCAGAGGCTGGCTTGGCCTAAACTGGTGTTCTTCCTTAGTCGTTTTTTGTGTGGACAGCGTTTTCGGCCTTTAGCTCTTGCCAGCTGGACAGTCGCGCTGCGAGCTGTGGCTGGGGCGAAGAGAGGGCTTCGGCGTCGGCACACTACTGAGCCGACTTCGGATGGTACCAACTTGGGCCAAGTCGGCGAGCCCCCGGGCCGGCTGACCGGACCTAGGCAGGGCGAAAAGAATGAATACTCATACATAGGTGAAGCTTATCATATAGATAAAAAGGTAGCCCCCGAGTGCTCCTCGGGGTACCTATTGTCTTTACTTAGTACAAAAGATAGCGTGGTACATACACTGCATCAACTGTAAAATGGGCGGAGAAGGTTCGCGTTCCACGGGCGCTCCGACTCTTGGCCGGTTGTGTCCCTCTTGCGTGCCCTGGGCTTCTGTGAGTCGATGAGGTAGTATGAGTCGTTGCCCAGGGCCTTGCTGATGATGAAAGGCCCCTCCCAAGGAGCCGAGAGCTTGTACTGGCTAGCTGTTCGCTGGATCAGCCGGAGCACAAGGTTGCCCTCGCGGAAAGCACGTAGCTTGATCTTCTTGTTGTGGTAGCGGTGCAGGCTCTGCTTATAGATGGCGGACCGGCTGAGTGCTAGCAGCCGGGCCTCTTCGAGCAAGTCAACGCCGTCTTCTCGTGCCTCCTTGGCCTTCACCTCCGTGTACATGGTGACGCGAGGCAAGTCGAACTCGATATCTGTTGGGAAGACAGCCTCGGCCCCGTACATGAGGAAGAAGGGCGTGAAGCCGGTTGACCGATTTGGCGTGGTCCGGAGACTCCAAAGGACGGCCAGTAGTTCCTCGATCCAGCAGCCGGCCGAGCGCTCCAGCGGCTCGACCAGCCGAGGCTTGATGCCGGACAGGATGAGGTCGTTTGCTCGCACCACCTGGCCATTTGACTGCGGGTGAGCAACCGACACAAGGTCCAGTCGGATGCCCTGCGTCGCGCAGAAACGGGCCAGGGTGCCTTTGGCGAAATTCATTCCGTTGTCGGTGATGATGCTGTGCGGGATGCCGTATCGAACAGTGATGTACGCGATGAATGTGATGGCTGTGGGGCCGTTCAGCTTCTTGATTGGCCTTGCCTCAATCCACTTCGTGAACTTGCCCACAGCAACCAGCAGATGGGTCATGCCACCGCGTGCTGTCTTGAATGGGCCCACCATATCCAACCCCCATACGGCAAACTGCCAAGTGATGGGAATGGTCTTGAGTCCTAAGGCCGACAGGTGCTGCTTTGTGCTGAAATGCTGGCACCCCTTGCACTTTCGGACCGACTCCTTGGCGTCGTCCAGAGCAGTCGGCCAGAAGAAACCATAGCGGAAAGCTTTGGCAACGAGGGCTCTGGAGGCGGCATGGTGGCCACATTCACCTTGGAGGATGTCTCTGAGGATAGCAATGCCTTTCTCCGGCTCGACGCAACGCTCGAAGACGCCATTCGCGCTGCGCCTGATGAGCTCTCTGTTGACGATCGTGTATGCGGCTGCCCGGCGTTGCACCTGCCGGGCCAAGACTTCGTCAGCTGGTAGCTCGCGGCTCACCAGAAAGTTGAGGATGGGCTGCGCCCAAGACGGAGCTTCCACCACCATCATGACAGCAACCGCCGTTAGGGAGGCCGTGTTGGGAAGCGGCGGGTAGGAGCCGGCCGCTGTTTGCTGCGTCGTTGAAGTCTCCGGGCCGACTACATTAGTCTTCGGGCTGGGTTTGGGTGCTGTAGCCCCCGGGCCGCCTGCCGAAGTCCCTGGGCCAGCTGCTGGAGTCCCCGAGCCAGATCAGACTGCTCCAGGGTCAGCCGACATGAAGATGGACTCTGATTCCGGGGAAGGTTGGATAGATGGCTTGCGTAGACACTCGAGGGAGACCCCTGCTGGAATGGCCTACCGGGTAGAACCAATCCGTGCCAGGGCGTTGGCTGCTTCGTTGTCGGCTCGTGGCACATGGAGGAACACGCACCCATCGAAGTGTCCGCTGATCTGCTGGACGAGGAAGCGGTAGCTGGCCATGTTGGCGTCCTTGGTGTCCCAGTCGCCAAAGGACTGTTGGACCACCAGGTTCGAGTCATAGTAGCACAGGATGCGGCGGATGCCTATCTCCTTGGCCAGCCAGAGCCCGTGGACGAGTGCCTCATACTCGGCCATGTTGTTGGAGGCGGCAAAGTGAATCTGTAGCGTGTACTTGAGCTTGTCGCCTTTGGGAGAGGTGAGGACGATGCCGGCTCCCAAACCAGTGCGCATCTTCGAGCCGTCGAAGTGCATCCGCCAATGCGTGGAATTCGGTGCTGGCGGCAGGTACTGGGTCTCAGCCCAGTCGACAAGGAAGTCGGCCAGTGCTTGGGACTTGATGGCGGTGCGGGCTGGTAGAGGATGGTGTGGGGAGCCAGCTCGATGGCCAACTTGGCCACCCGACCCGAGGCATCTCGGTTGCACATGATCTTGGCAAGGGGGGTGGTACAGACGACCGTGATGGTGTGCTCCTGGAAGTACTGCTTCAGCTTCTTGGCGGCAAAGTACATGCCGTAGCACATCTTCTGGTAGTGGGGGTAGTTCTGCTTGGAGACGGACAACACCTCGCTTAGGTAGTAGACCGACCTCTGGACCGGCTATGCCTTGCCGGCTTCTGGGCGCTCGAGAACAACCACCGTGCTGACGACCCGGTTGGTGGCGGCGATGTAGAGGAGCATGGGCTCTTTAGCAGCCGGAGCGGCTAGAACAGGCGGCGTGGACAGCATCCGCTTGAGCTGGAGGAACACCTCGTCTGCCTGGTCAGTCCACTCGAAGCATGTGGTCTTCTTCATCAACTGGTATAGAGGGAGGGCCTTCTCGCCCAGCCGGCTGACGAACCGGCTGAGAGATGCTAAGCACCCGGTGAACTTCTGGACGTCTCGCAGCCGGGTCGGTTTCTTCATCCGCTCAATGGCCTTGATCTTCACGGAGTTGCACTCAATCCCACGCTCAGAAACAAGAAAACCAAGGAGCTGGCCGGCTGGTACTCCGAAGACACACTTCTCCAGGTTGAGCTTGATCTGAAAGCGGCGCAGGTTGGCGAAGGTCTCCTTGAGATCCTCCAGAAGGGTACCACGCTTCTCCGTCTTCACCACTATGTCATCCACATAGACATGAGCGTTTCTGCCGAGTTGCTTCAAGAGGCACTTCTGCATGTAGCGCTGAAAGGTGGCGCCAGCATTCCTCAAGCCAAAAGGGGTAATGAAGGCGGTCTTCAGTCGATCGGCCGGCTCCATCTTGATTTGGTGGTAGCCGGAGTAGGCGTCCAAAAAGGACAAAAGCTCACAGCCGGTCGTGGAGTCGATCACTTGATCAATCCGGGGCAAGGCAAACGGATCCTTGGGGCAGGCTTTGTTGAGGCTTGTGTAGTCGATACACATGCGCCACTTGTTGTTTTCTTCAAAAGAAGGACTGGGTTGGCAAGCCAGTCCGGATAGAACACTTCCATGATGAAGCCGGCTGCCAGAAGCCGGGCGATTTCTTCACCAACGATCCTTCTCTTCTCTTCTGATAGGCGGCGGAGGGGTTGCTTGACTGGCTTAGCATCTGGCCACACATGCAGCTTGTGCTCGGTGAAATCCGTCGGAACACTCGGCATGTCCTTGGGGGAACGTGCAAAGATGTCCCGATTCTCACGGAGGAAGTCGACGAGCTCGCTTTCCTATTTGCTGTCGAGGTTAGCCCCCACGACAATGTACTTCTCTGGGTGCGCCGGGTCCAAGATGATCTTCTTGGTTTCCTTGGCCGGCTGGAAGGAGCCCACGGCCTCAACCTCCTTGGGATCGGATGGCATGGCCGGCTGCTCGCTGGCCATGGCCACAGCCCGGTCAAGGATGCGCTTCTCTTCAGCAATGACGAGGGACTCGCCCAGCCGGGAGCTGGCCGCGGTGCACGTGAGCGACTTCTGGTAGTCGCTGGCAATGGTGATGATGCCCTTGGGACCCGGCATCTTCATCTTCAGGTAGGCGTAATGCAGGACCGCCATGAATTTGGCCAAAGCTGGCCGACCCAAGAGTGCGTGGTAGGGGCTGTCCAAGTCAACCAACTCGAACCAGATTGGCTCGTGGCGGAAGTGGGTGTTGTCGCCGAACATGACATCAATCTTGATCTTGCCGAATGGAGAGCAGGAAAGCCCAGGGATAATGCCATGGAACACGGTCCGGCTGGGCTGGAGTTGCTTTTCCTTGATGCCCAGCTTTTCCATGGTGTCGCGGTAGAGGATGTTGATGCTGCTACCGCCTTCTATCAGGATCCAGGAGAAGCGGCAGGCCCGCCTCTCGGTTGAGAAGGTGGAGTCCAGCACCATGGCATAAGCACCCGGTGAGGGCATCATGGCCGGATGGTCATCGTGGCTCCAGGTGATGGGCCTCTCAGACCAGTGCATAAATTGGGGGACCTCTGAAACAACAGCATTCACCTCGTGGTGCTGCTGACGCCGACTATGCTTGTCGTCGGCTTCACTGGTGAAGACGACGTAGGTGGCATTCTCGTCGAGAACTCATCTTGGAGCATGCCGACAGGATGGGCCGGCTGTTGAGGAGCCGGAGCAGCCGGGCCTGGAGGAGGAGGCGGCAAACCCTCACCCTTAACGATTCGGGTGAGCCAGTTGCACTGCCGGGTTGTATGG
The DNA here is from genome assembly GCA_011799875.1 of Thinopyrum elongatum. NCBI lineage: Eukaryota > Viridiplantae > Streptophyta > Magnoliopsida > Poales > Poaceae > Thinopyrum > Thinopyrum elongatum. Next base: position 121,045,899 of record CM022303.1, on the reverse strand, counting down.
TTGGACGGCTTCGCGCCGCTGTGGAACTTGCATGGAGCGTCGAGGGCTTGCTCGAAGTAGAAGGCCGGTAGCCAGGCACCCTTGCCGCCCCGCTGATGCTTGGGGCCGGGTTGACCTGCCGGCTGCTGGTCCTCAACAGTAGCCACCTGCCGGTTGCTAGAAGCCGGCTGCTGGGCCTTGCGCTTGTTGTCGTTTGGCTGCTGACGCCTGTTGGAGTCACCAGCCGGCGGCTGGGAAGCCGGCTAGATCACCTTCCCGGACGCGTCAACCCAGATCTCTGACTTCATGGAAGAGTCGGCCATGGCATACTTGTCCACCACATCCAGAAGCTCGTCCAAGGTAGCCAGCTCGTCGCACAGAAGCTTGTCCTTGAGCAGGGTGCCCTCTCTGCACCCGGCGGTGAATTACTCGATGGCCTGCACCTCATGCACCCCTTCGCAGGAGTTGCGCAACTCGGCCCAGCGCGTCAGGTAGTCGCGGGAGGACTTGGTCGGACCCTGAACGCACATGGATAGTTGATGAGGCTTGGGGGCCGCTTGTAGGTGCTGGTGAAGTTGCGGACGAAGACGTCGCTAAAGTCCAACCAGCTGTTGATGCTGTTGGGTTTGAGGCTGTTCAGCCATGTTCGGGCCGTGCCCTGGAGCATGAGCGGAACATACTTCACGACAACACGCTTGTTGCCGTTTGCTATGCTGACTGTTGTGGCATAGTCGGTCAGCCAGTCCTCTGGCTTCATGGTGCCGGTGTACTTGGGAGTGTCGCGAGGGAGCGAGAACCCTTTGGGGAAGGGCTCATCACGGATGCGGGGGCCGAAGCAGGCCGGGCCGACTGTATCCTTGTCCTCCATTGCCAGCGGCCGAGCTAGCTGCTCGATCCGGCGGCGAGCGTTATTCTCGCCGACTGCTTCGCGGGGGCCTAACCGGCCCCCCAAAGTCGGGTGCTCAACCGGCGCCGGAGAAGCCATCCTCTCCCTGCGGGGGGAAGGGGGGAGGCGGTCATTCGTCCTGCTGGCGCCGGCCCACAACCGTCTGGTGAGAGCGCCGGCTCCGGGTTTCGCTGGCCGCGGCCGCCGCCACTAGGGGACCGGGAGGTCGCTCCATTCTCGCGGCGGGGTGGAGGGTTCCGTTCCGGGAGCTCGGCATGCCGGCCGGTTCCCACCACGCGGTTGCACGCGTCTTGCTGCGTGTTTGCAGCATTGAGGAGTTCCTGGAGGCGGTCTAGCTGACTGCACCGTTCGTCGCCCTCCAGGTTCTCGAGGTCTTCTGCCGCCGCCTGTGCGGTGGGCAGGTTCTGCACGGGGGTGTCGTAGATCGGACGTCCGACTCCCAGCATGCTGGCGATGGCCGCACCGCATTGTCGGATGGCGCCGGCTCGGCTGGGCTCGGCCGCAGCCGGCGTGCCGCCAGCTATACGGTCGATCTCGCGCTGGTTGGCCTCAACGCGGTGCTTCATGGCCGCCATCTTGGTGGCGCTGTCGAGGAGCTTGACGCGGATTTCTTCTAGCACTGCCGCATCGGTGTTGGCTCCGACGGGAGCTGCCAGGTCCTGCATCGCTGCTCGTAGTGGGTCCTGGACAGCGACGCCAGAGGCCTTGTTGTCGCCAGTGACTAGCACCTCCACGAGGACGCCGGCGTCGAGCGCGCCGGCAGAGGTGACGCTAGAGGCGGGAGGGAGCGGGTCGTCGATTACCACCACGTCACCGGGGAACCCGTCTGTGGCGTTTGCATCGGAGAGGCTGAGCTTCCCGAAGAGGTCGACGAGGCAGCTCGCGGGGCAAACGGCCCCCGCGTCGGGCGATGCGCTGGTGCAAGCGCAAGTGAACGTATCGGGCTGGCTGATCGGGCCGGCCGCGACGTGCTCGCCAGAGAGGAAGGCGGTTCCCGTCCAGAACGTGTCTTCGGCCGACACCGCGAAATACCCCACGGTGGGCGCCAACTGTCGTGGTATTCTCACGTCAGATGCCAAGGGGTGGCTTATCATGGGTGGAGCCAAGAGGACGTCGTCGGGCCCTGGAAGCGGGAGTGAGCACGAGCTCGATCGCACACGAGACGTACCCAGGTTCGGGGCTCTACGGAGAGATAACACCCCTAGTCCTGCTCTGCGGGGTCTCCGCATGATGACTATGATCAGAGAATGTACAAGGTTGCTCCTTGAGCTGTGTTGCTAGAGGAAGAAGAAGAGTAGAGCTACCTCTCCTCTCCTAGCTATGGTGTGTGTGGGATGAAGGCTCAACCCTTTGCATGGGTGAGCCCTGGGGGGCTTTACAGGCCAACCCCCTAGGGGTACAATGGTAATATGGCCAGGTGTAGGACCCAGACGTCAGTGTCTAAGGTCGCCGGGTTCTTCGCCGGCTGCTGGGGCCCGCCTCTGGAGGGCCCCGCCGGCTGCCGAGAATCCGGCCGACAGGTAGGGCCGGCCACCAAGGGCCAGGCTGATTGCCTTTTGCTGTAGCCCTGCTCTTGATGACGGAGGACGCATCACGAGTCGCATGGCTCCAGCCCCGCGCCAGGCGGGTAGGTGGCTGCTTGGTCAGTGCACACTGTAGCCGCGCTCCGTCTTGTCGTAGTGGGTGACAGTGGACTCCGAGGGGAGGGAAGGGTCCGTCTGTCGGGAGCCGGCCCGCCCCTCAACGCCGCCTTCTAGGGGTGCGCCGCCTTCTGGTAGCTCATGAACAGGTAGGGCCCGCCAACTGCGGGCCGTACTGATCGCCTTTTGCTGTAGCATGACCCTTGCTGACAAGGGCCATGTCCTGAGTCGCATGGCTACAGTCCTGCGCCAGGCGGGTAGGTGGCCGCTTGATCAGCCTACACTGTAGCCACGCTCCTCCGAGATTCGGGGGAGTAGTTGGCTCTGCAGCCACGCCCCGTCTTGTCGGAGTAGGTGAGTGCGGACTCCGAAGGGAGGAGGGGCCGTCTGCTAGGAGCCGGCCTCCCCCAAGAGCCGCCTTCTATGAGTGCGCCGTCTTCTGGAAGCCGGCCACTTGGTCCTAACTGGACCAAGGAACCGACCGCATGCCCGGAAGGCATGAGGGGCTTTGTGGCACCCTGGCTCATAAGAAACTGGAATGCCCCGTATTCCAGCCCAGAAACAAGTCTTCTGGAATACGGCACTGTTGGCATAGAACAAATCATCTCTTTATTGCTATGGATAGGGTTACAAGGTTACAAGAGTTACATCGACACGGCAATATTTTGCCTGTCTAGAGTAGCTCTATGCTAACAGCGGATTAATCCAAGGAAGCGTAATATCGGTGATGGACTCCACTCCGCAGGAACTCTGGCTGGAACACGTATCCTAGCACGCAAACTCGGAATCTTCAACAAGCAAGCAATCCTGGCATGACCTGCAAACTGGCATGACACGCCAGGTGAGTACTTTGAATGTACTCGCAAGCTCACAGCAACCAAAGCAATCAAGACAAGCAACAGCATGGCATTAACAGGTTAAACAGGTGTAGACATGATGATGCTAGAACAATATAAGCATGGCATGGCACATGAGCATGATGACACTACATGCAACAGGTTAAACCTATCATTTTGCACTTACTTTGTTCGGGGGTTACCTCATAACCACCATATGTGAGAACTTACCATCGGGTGTGCCACATGATAACCTCGGGACACCCCAAACTTGGTATTTCAATACCGTAGTGATCACATGATCACAAGGAGCTTGGTCTACCCCCGAGATCACCACATAACACTATCAACCAAATCTGGTATCCAGGATACCAGGATGATCCTCTCGTGACCACGATCAACCAACATCGGTATCCTCAATACCGTGGTGACCCTCCCGCGATCACTTAAAGATCAACCAAGTTCTTTATCATCGAATGGAGTTGTTATTAGCCAAATTATTATACTGTTGACCCATAGTGTGTCCTACTACGAACTGTGCACATATCCGAGGACACGGCTATCGATAGATTATACACTCTGTAGAGGTTAGTACACTGTACTCACACCACGGAACTCAGGGCCTCGTGCTCCCATTCGGGTGGACCAACGACGTTCCGACAAAACCCAATCTATTGCATGGCACTCTCCCGGCCACTCCGACAAACTCCCCTTTGGGCTATGTCATGGGTGACCCCTTGTGTCCTTCCGACACCTGCCATCATCATGGCCAAACTAACTGTCCCAAACTTGGACCTGGTACCATATAACTCAACTGGGTTCACAAGGCTTCTGCCGCCTACCTGATCAGGGTAGCGATGCCGCATAACCTTCCCTGGTTGGAGGCACCGGCGAGAGGCATGACAATAGACCGAATTAGGGCTTCCCCATCCCAGCAAGTGTGGTTGCACTGGTAAGCTCGGTTGGGTCCGCACTATGACTCAGCCAACAGGTGTTCAAGTTCAATTAACATCCGGTTAAATTTGAATGATGATGATATGCTGAGCCATGATAACATGATGAAATCACAATGCACATGAGCATGATACAACCCTAGTAGGGATGGGCATCCTCATGGCAATAACAACATGCAAGGGTTTTACTACCTACATGTATGGAAGCTTAGTAAGCATGAATAACCTTATTATGTCCATAACAAATGACCAAGCATGCAGACATGACATCATCATAGATTTAACTACTGCATGGATTAAGCATGGGCATAATGATAACAGTGAATACTTGATAACTAGCATGTCACATGGGCATTTGCATATTAAATAACTTCCTAGTATGAATCCATAGCCATTGCGAATTATGTCATGCAAGTGGTTATTGTGGCTTGCCTTGAACCAAGGATGTAGAAAGAGTACTCCTGGTCCTCAAAACAATCTGGAAAACATTTTTGAAAACACTTTTTCAATTATCACATAAAGCATTTGTCACTGTCCAGAAATTCTAGACAGCATAGAAAAATACCAAAATTTTACAGAAAATAAAGGATCTCATAAGAAAAATATTGCAAAAAGAATGAGCTCATTTGGACTTATGGTTTAAAAGATATTCATGGTCAAAGTGGAGTCAAATTTCTGGTTTTAATTGATTTAAACAGAAAAATAGAAAACTCCAGAGGCAGCCACGTCGAAGGCGTAAAGTGGAGATACGCCTCCACTTACGTACCCCTTCGGCGCGCGCTGAGTCACTGGCGGGTGGGGCTCGCCCGTCAGATTTAAAAGGAGGGGAGGGAAACAGAGGAGGGGCGGAGCTCACCGGCGACGCTCACCAGCGAAGAGATGGCGGAGGGACTGGGAAATGGCGGGGATGGATCGGGAAGACAACGGCGGTCACTCCTGTACCCGTGGCTCCTCGGATGGTGGCCGGACGGCGTCGCCCACTCCAACTCAGGCGGCGGCAAGTTTTGGTGGCCGACGGATCCGGTGATTCCTGTGAGCTCTCGAGCATAGGAGGACTTGGGGAGGACTAGTGGAGCTCCAGGAACTCCACGGCGGCTTCAATTGAGCTTGGGGAGGTCGGAGGCGAGGGGGAGGCGCAGAGGCAGAGTGGCGGAGCTCCTCGCCGGAGATGGAGCAGAGGAGCTTCCCGGCTCCGCTTCTGAGCTCAGGGAGATGATTGATAGGGAGGGGAGAGGAGTGGATGAGGAGAAGCGAGGCCGAGGGGGCCTTTTATAGAGGAACGGAGGGAGGCCGAGCCGGATCCCGCCACGGCCGTGCGGGCACATCAAGTACGGCGAGCTGGCAGCTGGCTGGTCGTCGTGGCGCGGCTGAGGTCGACGCGAGCGCGCAGGGGCAACGGGACTGGTCCGGGGCCATTCATGGCGCGAGCACAAGGATGGCGACCAGAGCCTACTGTGTTGCCCGTGGCGGAGCTTGGCAGCAAGCGGCGGCGAGCTTCTCTGGTGGCCGCGATGGATCCAGACAGGCCAGGTGGATGACAGGGAGGAAGTCGGCACAAATGGACACGGAGAGGTGTCGAGAGAGAGGTCAGAGCGATCGTGACCAAAGCGGGCGGCGCGCAGAGCGCGGTTTTGGCTCGGCTGACACGTGGTCACCGCGTGCCTTGGCGCCCAAGGAGCGCTCCAACCCATCCAATCGTGTCTACACGATCGACCCTGCTCCCTGGGGCCTCACAGTGCCACTGGTTTAACAAGAGCTGACATGAACAGAGGGATAGCTCTCAGACAAACTTCTAAACAGAAACTAGAGAGGGATCCAGAAGCGAGATGAGTAGGCATTGGAGTCAAACAAGTTGTCTGGAGTGTACAGTGTTGGAAGGACTACCCACTGACCAAGTTTGAGATACTTTCAACAAGATTTGCTCATGGTTCATTCACAAACCACATTCTGGTCCAGAAATGAGAATCTTGAAGTAGTGCTCAATTGGCTAAATGGATTTGCATGAAACTTGGGGTAGGAGAGTCATTTGAGGTTGCCAAGATGCCATAAAAATTTCATGGCATTTGGACCAGTACAAATGATACTTCCTTCACAACACTTTCCACTGGACAGAAATTTGGAGAAATTATTGAGAATTAATGGCTAAACAAAATAAGCTCTATTTTGGTGGAGAGGGATAAAATGGGTGGGAGAATGTCCTGGTAAAATTTCAGAAATTATGAAGCAATATAAAATGTAGTTGCTTCACAAACTGAAATCCTAGCCAGAAACAAAGATTGGGTGATGAGCTCACCATGAGTCTTGAATCTTGAATATTTTCACATATCCAAGGTTCATATGAGTCAACTGAATTTTGAGAATTTTCTTGGAATTATTGGGAGGACAGAAATAGGGCTTGCTTCACAAACTAAGTCTTAAAGGATTATGTCTTCAACAAAAAAGGAATACTTTAATTGGAATAATGCTGAGATTGGGCAGGGATAGGCATAACATGTCTTGGGAGAAGTTTTTGGAGGCTTGGGGTAACTTGGGAAAGTAACAATGCTCCCAAGTTTTAAGTTCATTGAGTCATTCAAATTGAATGCCACAGAAAGTCTACAAATAAAATTTGAAAAGAAAGTTGTGAAAAACCAGGGTGTCACAAACCTACCCCCCTTACAAAAATCTCGTCCTCGAGATTTGGTTGCTCAGGGAATTAGCATGAATATCCCATCTTAAGGAAACCGTTTCTAACTCGAGTATCCTTTTCTTTATAAGTTGTTTCCACGGAATTTCATATTATCCGACTTCCCTGTTCGGGGTGGTTTGCTTCACCACACCCATGGTTCTGACAGGTTCCACATCATATACTTATGCTTATACTATCTCCGATTTGTACTATATGCTGACTCAGCATATATGCTAGCATATTGCCTTCTCATGAGTCCGTGGTGTTTTCCTGGTTGCCAGAATATTTTTTATATCCTGCATCAATTGAAGTTGTGAGCCAAGTCTTCTGGGTGGACACTGCGCATTTACTTTCTGCATAAACTTCTTTGAAAAAAAAATGTCTCCCCAGTTTCAAAACCATACTCGAGGTCTCAACCGCTCCATTGGCGGATCCTTTCCTCTTGCAAGGATTTCTGAATCATCTTGGTCGGTTCCATTGGCTCGAGTGTCCAATCCGTTCCAAAGATTCGACTGTCACATGTCGGCACCGATTATGAAAGAATATGGCCTTATAGCTTTCCAAAGACCTATCCGTCAGTGGTCCCAGCGAAAGAATCTTATACATGGCAGACCATCAATTCACTGAGTGCCAGGTGTGAGGTCACATGATCTCAGATGGTTCTTCAGTGCTCTGACTACTTATTTTGACAGTATGTGCATTTAAGCCATACCTTAACACCGTTGCTGAAGTCGGACTACTAAGCTGGCTAAGGAATATTTGGTCACAACAGACTTGGACATTTGCTGTGGGCCATTCTGTGGTTGACCAAGTGGGTTGCCTTGAACTGAGTAAACCCCCCTGGAGTATATATATTCCTTGCATGTCTTGCTCCTTCATCAAGGTCTTCTCTTTTCAACTCCCGGATCGTAAGGGCTTGGTCGCACATACCCATAACTCTTCATGTGACCAAGGGTGATGTTCAGTGCAATCTCTAGCAAGCATACCTTATCATTATCTGATGACAGGGCAACGATATTTCACTCACAAGTTTCTCAACTTCCAGAGCAATGATCATCTGAACCACTTGCGTAAAATCGGCAAAGAAATCGGTAGCCACCAGAACGGTCAAAACAACTCAGATCTGGGACATTACCACAATAACTCAACCCGACTCAAGACGGCTGGAAAAACAGCTCAAAGCATGAGACGGTGTTGATAAGAAGAATGTAGCAGCTCCCTAAGACGGCCGAAAAACAGCTCAGAGCATAGGGTCACTACTACAGAAAGAAATTCAACAACTGTCCGAGATGGACAAAAAACAGCTCAGAACACGGCCAGTTGTTGGGAAGAGAACATAAAATCTGCATCCACCCTGGACGGCCGAAAGCAGCCCAGACATAGGCGTGGTGCCGTCATTGAAGAAAGTGCAAGCAAGGGTTTGTCAGAGTCACATATACTAGATTTGTGAATATCTCGTTGTCCACTGCCAAAATCATTACTCCAAACCGACTTGCTTCATAACTTATCCATCCTCTCAGACTGCCAAAATGTATGCTGGCCTATTTCCCCTTGCACTACTCAAGTAAATATTAAGTTCTTACCTTTTATCAGTAGACCTACTTGAACTCAGCTGTTCCTTATGCGGGCAGCTTGCATAACACCGATACTATGCTCCCAATTTATACGGAAGCTTGAGTATTTGAACATCTTTTCTGGAGACCATCTCTTGTGTCCTGACAGGCCTGGGTTTCATTTTTACCAAGCTTGATAACATGCTAATAAAGGCGGGGTACCATTCTTCAGGAGCTTTTCCTCTTGATTGTTGGCGAAGATTTGGTGTCTTCTGCCAGAAGCTTCCTACTCCAAGACTTCCTTTTTGTGCCAGGCTTAGCATATATACATCCTCACAATTTCCTGTTGTTGATTGCCTGACAAGAAATTGTCTAACAATCCTTCCTGCTGAGTGTGGTTTACGTGGTTCATTCTTACCTTCTTCTGAGCCATAACATATTTTCGTTTTTATCCGAGTGAAGCCAACCATCGTACTTGACCCACACCCCGATATTTTCAGCGGACTCCATACGGTTCTTCCACACATTGGTACTTCTGATTGATCCCTGGAGTCGGATGGTGTTTGATGGGCAACTTCCATGGGGATCAGTATTGTGACACCAAAGAGTCAAAAGAACACGAAAGAAAACCGCTTGACGAAAATGCCAAAGTCACAACGCCCATACTTTATTGCAATTCGGGGGTAATTTACAATTCTAGTACTACCGCAACTTGTGCGACATGAGCCTCACAGATACTTAGGTGTGACGCTCAGATGGAGGGTTACTGGAGAGCGAAGGAGCTGGCGGAGGGGTTGGCGGAGCTAAAGCTATACCAAGCGCTCTCCAAACACGGGTTGCATCTCTGACTAGCTCGGCGATGAGGGCGTACTCTGCGATCATGTAACAGGACATGAACGCAATGGCAACATCGTCATCTTGACGAATAGGAGGGAAGCGGATCCGTCTGGGAGTGATGGCTATGGTGGGATAATACTGGAAAGCACGGTTCTCTTGCATCGCCCTCTCCTGATGAGGAAGGACAGTCAGACCTGCCAGAGCGGCAAGTTGAATGGCGCGATCCGATGTTGAAGCGTACCCACCACGGAGACTAAAAGCGCGGTTTCCCAAGGGTAAATTAATGGTCAGTTGCACGCTAGCATGATATTCAAGCACCACTCCTCCAATCGGTGTCTGGAACACTTGGTACCATGGCATCTCTCCACTGGGGTAGAGAAGACGCCAAACATCCCAAAGCAGGGATGCAAAGCTGAGCGGTGCCGGAGCTGAGTTGTAGTCTACCGGAATGGATGCCCTCTACAAAATCAACCAGTTAGGAACACCAAAACTATATGCATGCTATGCAACAACCAATATGTCAACCAAATGCAACAAGCAAGTGCAGCAAACCGACTAGACCCTATTCTATCGGTTTTCTAACGTTCGCGTGGTCTAGGGCGTCCTAAAGCCAGACCTGGCTCTGATACCAACGCTTGTGGCACCCCGGCTCATAAGGAACCGGAACGCCCCGTATTCCAGCCCGGAAACAAGTCTTCTGGAATACGGCACTATTGGCATAGAACAAATCAGTTCTTTATTGCTATGGATAGGGTTACAAGGTTACAAGAGTTACATCGACACGACAATATTTTGCCTGTCTAGAGTAGCTCTATGCTAACAGCGGATTAATCCAAGGAAGCGTAATATCGGTGATGGACTCCACTCCGCAGGAACTCTGGCTGGAACACGTATCCTAGCACGCAAACTCGGAATCTTCAACAAGCAAGCAATCTTGGCATGACCTGCAAACTGGCATGACACGCCAGGTGAGTACTTTGAATGTACTCGCAAGCTCACAGCAACCAAAGCAATCAAGACAAGCAACAACAAGGCATTAACAGGTTAAACAGGTGTAGACATGATGATGCTAGAACAATATCAGCATGGCATGGCACATGAGCATGATGACACTACATGCAACAGGTTAAACCTATCATTTTGCACTTACTCTGTTCTGGGGTTACCTCGTAACCACCATATGTGAGAACTTACCATCGGGTGTGCCACATGATAACCTCGGGACCATCCAAACTTGGTATTTCAATACCGTAGTGATCACATGATCACAAGGAGCTTGGTCTACCCCCAAGATCACCACATAACACTATCAACCAAATCTGGTATCCAGGATACCACGGTGATCCTCTCGTGACCACGATCAACCAACATCTGTATCCTCAATACCGTGGTGATCCTCCCGCGATCACTTAAAGATCAACAAACTTCTTTATCATCGAACGGAGTTGTTATTAGCCAAATTATTATACTGTTGACCCATAGTGTGTCCTACTACGAACTGTGCCCATATCCGAGGACGCGGCTATCGATAGATTATAGACTCTGCAGAGGTTAGTACACTATACCCACACCACGGAACTCATGGCCTCGTGCTCCCATTCGGGTGGACCAACGACGTTCCGACAAAACCCAATCTATTGCATGGCACTCTCCCGGCCACTCCGACAAACTCCCATTTGGGCTATGTCATGGGTGACCCCTGTGTCCTTCCGACACCTGCCATCGTCATGGCCAAACTAACTGTCCCAAACGTGGACCTGGTACCATATAACTCAACTGGGTTCACAAGGCTTCTGCCGCCTACCTGATCAAGGTAGCTCTGCCGCATAACCTTCCCTGGTTGGAGGCACCGGCGAGAGGCATGACAATAGACCGAATTAGGGCTTCCCCATCCCAGCAAGTGTGGTTGCACTGGTAAGCTCGGTTGGGTCCGCACTATGACTCAGCCAACAAGTGTTCAAGTTCAATTAACATCCGGTTAAATTTGAATGATGATGATATGCTGAGCCATGATAACATGATGAAATCACAATGCACATGAGCATGATACAACCCTAGTAGGGATGGGCATCATCATGGCAATAACAACATGCAAGGGTTTTACTAGCTACATGTATGGAAGCCTAGTAAGCATGAATAACCTTATTATGTCCATAACAAATGACCAAGCATGCAGACATGACATCATCATAGATTTAACTACTGCATGGATTAAGCATGGGCATAATGATAACAATGAATACTTGATAACTAGCATGTCACATGGGCATTTGCATATTAAATAACTTCCTAGTATGAATCCATAGCCATTGCGAATTATGTCATGCAAGTGGTTATTGTGGCTTGCCTTGCACCAAGGATGTAGAAAGAGTACTCCTGGGCCTCAAAACTATCTGGAAAACATTTTTGAAAACACTTTTTCAATTATCACATAAAGCATTTGTGACTTTCCAGAAATTCTAGACAGCATAGAAAAATACCAAAATTTTACAGAAAATAAAGGATCTCATAAGAAAAATATTGCAAAAAGAATGAGCTCCTTTGGACTTATGGTTTAAAAGATATTCATGGTCAAAGTGGAGTCAAATTTCTGGTTTTAATTCATTTAAACAGAAAAACGGAAAACTCCAGAGGCAGCCACGTCGAAGGCGTAAAGTGGAGATACGCCTCCACTTACGAACCCCTTCGGCGCGCGCTGAGTCACTGGCGGGTGGGGCTCGCCCGTCAGATTTAAAAGGAGGGGAGGGAAACAGAGGAGGGGCAGAGCTCACCGGCGAAGAGACGGCGGAGGGACTGGGAAATGGCGGGGATGGATCGGGAAGACAACGGCGGTCACTCCTGTACCCGTGGCTCCTCGGATGGTGGCCGGACGCTGTCGCCCACTCCAACTCAGGCGGCGGCGAGTTTTGGTGGCCGACGGATCCGGTGATTCCGGCGAGCTCTCGAGCAGAGGAGGACTTGGGGAGGAATAGTGGAGCTCCAGGAACTCCACGGCGGCTTTAATTGAGCTTGGGGAGGTCGGAGGCGAGGGGGAGGCGCAGAGGCAGAGTGGCGGAGCTCCTCGCCGGAGATCGAGCAGAGGAGCTTCCCGGCTCCGCTTCTGAGCTCAGGGAGATGATTCATAGGGAGGGGAGAGGAGTGGATGAGGAGAGGCGAGGCCGAGGGGGCCTTTTATAGAGGAACGGAGGGAGGCCGAGCCGGATCCCGCCACGGCCGTGCGGGCACACCAAGTACGGTGAGCTGGCAGCTGGCTGGTCATCGCCGCGCGGCTGAGGTCGACACGAGCGCGCAGGGGCGACGGGAGTGGTCCGAGGCCATTCATGGCGCGAGGACAAGGATGGCGACCAGAACTTACTGTGCTACCCGTGGTGGAGCTTGGCAGCAACTGGCGGCGAGCTTCTTCGGTGGCCGCGAGGGATCCAGACGGGCCAGGTGGATGACAGGGAGGAAGTCGGCACAAATTGACACGGAGAGGCGTCGAGAGAGAGGTCAGAGCGATCGTGACCGAAGCGGCTGGCGCGCAGAGCGTGGTTTTGGCTCGGCTGATGTGTGGTCACCGCGTGCCTTGGCGCCCAAGGTGCGCTCCGACCCATCCAATCGTGTCTACACGATAGACCCTGCTCCCTGGGGCCTCACAGTGCCACTGGTTTAACAAGAGCTGACATGAACAGAGGGATAGCTCTCAGACAAACTTCTGAACAGAAACTAGAGAGGGATCCAGAAGTGAGATGAGTAGGCATTGGAGTCAAACAAGTTGTCTGGAGTGTTCAGTGTTGGAAGGACTACCCACTGACCAAGTTTGAGACACTTTCAGCAAGATTTGCTCATGGTTCATTCACAAACCACATTCTGGTCCAGAAATGAGAATCTTGAAGTAGTGCTCAATTGGCTAAATGGATTTGCATGAAACTTGGGGTAGGAGAGTCATTTGAGGCTGCCAAGATGCCATAAAAAGTTCATGGCATTTGGACCAGTACAAATGATACTTCCTTCACAACACTTTCCAATGGACAGAAACTTGGAGAAATTATTGAGAATTAATGGCTAAACAAAATAAGCTCAATTTTGGTGGAGAGGGATAAAATGGGTGGGAGAATGTCCTGGTAAATTTTCAGAAATTATGAAGCAATATAAAATGTAGTTGCTTCACAAACTGAAATCCTAGCCAGAAACAAAGATTGGGTGATGAGCTCACCATGAGTCTTGAATCTTGAATATTTTCACATATCCAAGGTTCATATGAGTCAACTGAATTTTGAGAATATTCTTGGAATTATTGGGAGGACAGAAATAGGGCTTGCTTCACAAACTAAGTCTTAAAGGATTATGTCTTCAACAAAAAAGGAATACTTTAATTGGAATAATGCTGAGATTGGGCAGGGATAGGCATAACATGGCTTGGGAGAAGTTTTTGGAGGCTTGGGGTAACTTGGGAAAGTAACAATGCTCCCAAGTTTTAAGTCCATTGAGTCATTCAAATCAAATGCCACAGAAAGTCTTCAAATAAAATTTGAAAAGAAAGTTGTGAAAAACCAGGGTGTCACAAACATACCCCCCTTACAAAAATCTCGTCCTCGAGTTTTGGTTGCTCAGGTAATTAGCATGAATATCCCATCTTAAGGAAACCGTTTCTAACTCGGGTATCCTTTTCTTTATAAGTTGTTTCCACGGAATTTCATATTATCTGACTTCCCTGTTCGGGGTGGTTTGCTTCACCACACCCATGGTTCTGACAGGTTCCACATCATATACTTATGCTTATACTATCTCCGATTTGTACTATATGCTGACTCAGCATATATGCTATCATATTGCCTTCTCATGAGTCCGTGGTGTTTTCCTGGTTGCCAGAATATTTTTATAACCTGCATCAATTGAAGTTATGAGCCAAGTCTTCTGGGTGGACACTACGCATTTACTTTCTGCACAAACTTCTTTGAAAAAAAAACATGTCTCCCCAGTTTCGAAACCATACTGGAGGTCTCAACCGCTCCCTTGGCGGATCCTTTCCTCTTGCAAGGATTTCTGAATCATCTTGGTCGGTTCCACTGGCTCGAGTGCCAATCCATTCCAAAGATTCGACTGTCACTTGTTGGGACCGATTATGAAAGAATATGGCCTTATAGCTTTCCAAAGACCTATCCGTCAGTGGTCCCAGCGAAAGAATCTTATACATGGCAGACCATAAATTCACTGAGTGCCAGGTGTGAGGTCACATGATCCCAGGTGGTTGTTCAGTGCTCTGACTACTTATTTTGACAGTATGTGCATTTAAGCCATACCTTAACACCGTTGCTGAAGTCGGACTGCTAAGCTGGCTAAGGAATATTTGGTCACAACAGACTTGGACATTTGCTGTGGGCCATTCTGCGGTTGAACAAGTGGGTTGCCTTGAACCGAGTAGACCTCCCTGGAGTATATATATTCCTTGCCTGTCTTGTTCCTTCATCAAGGTCTTCTCTTTTCAACTCCCTGGTCGTAAGGGCTTGGTCGCACATACCCATAACTCTTCGTGTGACCAAGGGTGATGTTCGGTGCAATCTCTAGCAAGCATACCTTATCCTTATCTGATGATAGGGCAACGATATTTCTCTCGCAAGTTTCTCAACTTCCAGAGCAATGATCATCTGAACCCCTTGCGTAAAATCGACAAAGAAATCGGTAGCCACCAGAACGGTCATAATAACTCAGATCTGGGACATTACCAAAATAACTCAACCCGACTCAAGACGGCTGGAAAAACAGCTCAGAGCATGAGACGGTGTTGATAAGAAGAATGTAGCAGCTCCCTAAGACGGCCAAAAAACTGCTCAGAGCATAGGGTCACTACTACGCAAAGAAATTCAACAACTGTCCGAGACGGACGAAAAACAGCTCAGAACACGGCCAGTTGTTGGGAAGAGAACATAAAATCGGCATCCACCCCGGACGGCTGAAAGCAGCCCAGACACAGGCGTTGTGCCGTCATTGAAGAAAGTGCAAGCAAGGGTTTGTCAGAGTCACATATACTGGATTTGTGAATATCTCGTTGTCCACTGCCAAAATCATTACTCCAAACCGACTTGCTTCATAACTTATCCATCCTCTCAGACTGCCAAAATGTATGCTGGCCTGTTTCCCCTTGCACTACTCAAGTAAATATTAAGTTCTTACCTTTTACCAGTAGACCTACTTGAACTCAGCTGTTCCTTATGCGGGCAGCTTGCATAACACCGATACTATGCTCCCAATTTATACGAAAGCTTGAGTATTTGAACATCTTTTCTGGAGACCATCTCTTGTGTCCTGACAGGCCTAGGTTTCATTTTTACCAAGCTTGATAACGTGCTAATAAAGGTGGGGTACCATTCTTCAGGAGCTTTTCCTCTTGATTGTTGGCGAAGATTTGGTGTCTTCTGCCAGAAGCTTCCTACTCCATGACTTCCTTTTTGTGCCAGGCTTAGCATATATACATCCTCACAATTTCCTGTTGTTGATTGCCTGACAAGAAATTGTCTAACAATCCTTCCTGCTGAGTGTGGGGTACGTGGTTCATTCTTACCTTCTTCTGAGCCATAACATATTTCCGTTTTTATCCGAGTGAAGCCAACCATCGTACTTGAACCACACCCCGATATTTTCAGCGGACTCCATACGGTTCTTCCAAACATCGATACTTCTGATTGATCCCTTGAGTCGGATGGTGTTTGATGGGCAACTTCCATGGGGATCAGTATTGTGACACCAAAGAGTCAAAAGAACACGAAAGAAAACCGCTTGATGAAAATGCCAAAGTCACAACGCCCATACTTTATTGCAATTAAGGGGTAATTTACAATACTAGTACTACCGCAACTTGTGCGACATGAGCCTCGCAGATACTTAGGTGTTACGCTCAGATGGCGGGTTACTGGAGAGCGAAGGAGCTGGCGGAGGGGTTGGCGGAGCTAAAGCTATACCAAGGGCTCAACGAACACGGGTTGCATCTCTGACTAGCTCGGCGATGAGGGCGTACTCTGCGATCATGTAACGGGACATGAACGCAATGGCAACATCGTCATCTTGACGAACAGGAGGGAAGCGGATCCGTCTGGGAGTGATGGCTATGGTGGGATAATACTGGAAAGCACGGTTCTCTTGCATCGCCCTCTCCTGATGACGAAGGACGGTCAGACCTGCCAGAGCGGCAAGTTGAAAGGCGCGATCCGATGTTGAAGCGTACCCACCACAGAGACTATAAGCGCGGTTTCCCAAGGGTAAATTAACGGTCAGTTGCACGCTAGCATGATACTCAAGCACCACTCCTCCAATCGGTGTCTGGAACACTTGGTACCGTGGCATCTCTCCACTGGGGTAGAGAAGACGCCGAACATCCCATAGCTGGGATGCAAAGCTGAGCGGTGCCGGAGCTGAGTTGTAGTCTACCGGAACAGATGCCATCTACAAAATCAACCAGTTAGGAACACCAAAACTATATGCATGCTATGCAACAACCAATATGTCAACCAAATGCAACAAGCAAGTGCAGCAAACCGACTAGACCCTATTCTATCGGTTTTCTAACATTCGCGTGGTCTAGGGCGTCCTAAAGCCAGACCTGGCTCTGATACCAACGCTTGTGGCACCCCGGCTCATAAGGAACCGGAACACCCCGTATTCCAGCCCAGAAACAAGTCTTCTGGAATACGACACTGTTGGCATAGAACAAATCAGCTCTTTATTGCTATGGATAGGGTTACAAGGTTACAAGAGTTACATCGACACGGCAATATTTTGCCTGTCTAGAGTAGCTCTATGCTAACAGCGGATTAATCCAAGGAAGTGTAATATCGGTGATGGACTCCACTCCGCAGGGACTCTGGCTGGAACGCGTATCCTAGCACGCAAACTCGGAATCTTCAACAAGCAAGCAATCCTGGCATGACCTGCAAACTGGCATGACACGCCAGGTGAGTACTTTGAATGTACTCGCAAGCTCACAGCAACCAAAGCAATCAAGACAAGCAACAACATGGCATTAGCAGGTTAAACAGGTGTAGACATGATGATGCTAGAACAATATAAGCATGGCATGGCACATGAGCATGATGACACTACATGCAACAGGTTAAATCTATCATTTTGCACTTACTCTGTTCTAGGGTTACCTCGTAACCACCATATGTGAGAACTTACCATCGGGTGTGCCACATGATAACCTCGGGACCAACCAAACTTGGTATTTCAATACCGTAGTGATCACATGATCACAAGGAGCTTGGTCTACCCCCGAGATTACCACATAACACTATCAACCAAATCTGGTATCCAGGATACCACGGTGATCCTCTCGTGACCACGATCAACCAACATCGGTATCCTCAATACTGTGGTGATCCTCCCGCAATCACTTAAAGATCAACCAACTTCTTTATCATCGAACGGAGTTGTTATTAGCCAAATTATTATACTGTTGACCCATAGTGTGTCCTACTACGAACTGTGCCCATATCCGAGGACGCGGCTATCGATAGATTATACACTCTGCACAGGTTAGTGCACTGTACCCACACCACAGAACTAATGGCCTCGTGCTCCCATTCGGGTGGACCAACGACGTTCTGACAAAACCCAAACTATTGCATGGCACTCTCCCGGCCACTCCGACAAACTCCCCTTTGGGCTATGTCATGGGTGACCCCTGTGTCCTTCCGACACCTGCCATCGTCATGGCCAAACTAACTGTCCCAAACGGGGACCTGGTACCATATAACTCAACTGGGTTCACAAGGCTTCTGCCGCCTACCTGATCATGGTAGCGCTGCCGCATAACCTTCCCTGGTTGGAGGCACCGGCGAGAGGCATGACAATAGACCGAATTAGGGCTTCCCCATCCCAGCAAGTGTGGTTGCACTGGTAAGCTTGGTTGGGTCCGCACTATGACTCAGCCAACAAGTCTTCAAGTTCAATTATCATCCGGTTAAATTTGAATGATGATGATATGCTGAGCCTTGATATCATGATGAAATCACAATGCACATGAGCATGATACAACCCTAGTGGGGATGGGCATCATCATGGCAATAACAACATGCAAGGGTTTTACTAGCTACATGTATGGAAGCCTAGTAAGCATGAATAACCTTATTATGTCCATAACAAATGACCAAGCATGCAGACATGACATCATCATAGATTTAACTACTGCATGGATTAAGCATGGGCATAATGATAACAATGAATACTTGATAACTAGCATGTCACATGGGCATTTGCATATTAAATAACTTCCTAGTATGAATCCATAGCCATTGCGAATTCTGTCATGCAAGTGGTTATTGTGGCTTGCCTTGCACCAAGGATGTAGAAAGAGTACTCCTGGTCCTCAAAACAATCTGGAAAACATTTTTGAAAACACTTTTCCAATTATCACATAAAGCATTTGTCACTGTCCAGAAATTCTAGACAGCATAGAAAAATACCAAAATTTTACAGAAAATAAAGGATCTCATAATAAAAAAATTGCAAAAAGAATGAGCTCAATTGGACTTATGGTCTAAAAGATATTCGTGGTCAAAGTGGAGTCAAATTTCTGGTTTTAATTGATTTAAAGAGAAAAACAGAAAACTCCAGAGGCAGCCACGTCGAAGGCGTAAAGTGGAGATACGCCTCCACTTACGTACCCCTTCGGCGCGCGCTGAGTCACTGGCGGGTGGGGCTCGCCCGTCAGATTTAAAAGGAGGGACGGGAAACAGAGGAGGGGCGGAGCTCACCGGCGATGCTCACTGGCGAAGAGACGGCGGAGGGACTGGGAAATGGCGGGGATGGATCGGGAAGACAACGGCGGTCACTCCTATACCCGTGGCTCCTCGGATGGTGGCCGGACGGCGTCACCCACTCCAACTCAGGTGGCGGCGAGATTCGGTGGCCAACGGATCCGGTGATTACGACAAGCTCTCGAGCAGAGGAGGACTTGGGGAGGACTAGTGGAGCTCCAGGAACTCCACGGCGGCTTCAATTGAGCTTGGGGAGGTCGGAGGCGAGGAGGAGGCGCAGAGGCAGAGTGGCGGAGCTCCTCGCCGGAGATGGAGCAGAGGAGCTTCCCGGCTCCGCTTCTGAGCTCAGGGAGATGATTGATAGGAAGGGGAGAGGAGTGGATGAGGGGAGGCGAGGCCGAGAGGGCCTATTATAGAGGAACGGAGGGAGGCCGAGCCGGATCCCGCCACGGCCGTGCAGGCACATCAAGTACAGCGAGCTGGCAGCTGGCTCATCGTCGCGGCGCGTCTGAGGTCGACGCGAGCGCGCAGGGGCGACAGGACTGGTCCGGGGCCATTAATGGCGCGAGGACAAGGATGGTGACCAGAGCCTACTGTGTTGCCCATGGCGGAGCTTTGCAGCAAGCGGCGGCGAGCTTCTCCGGCGGCCGCGACGGATCTAGACGGGCCAGGTGGATGACGGGGAGGAAGTCGGCACAAATGGACACGGAGAGGCATCGAGAGAGAGGTCAGAGCGATCATGACCGAAGCGGGCGGCGCGTAGAGCGCGGTTTTTGGCTCGGCTGATGCGTGGTCGCCGCGTGCCTTGGCGCCCAATGTGTGCTCCGACCCATCCAATCATGTCTACACGATCGACCCTGCTCCCTGGGGCCTCACAGTGCCACTGGTTTGACAAGAGCTGACATGAACAGAGGGATAGCTCTCAGACAAACTTCTGAACAGAAACTAGAGAGGGATCCAGAAGCGAGATGAGTAGGCATTGGAGTCAAACAAGTTGTCTGGAGTGTTGAGTGTTGGAAGGACTTCCCACTGACCAAGTTTGAGACACTTTCAACAAGATTTGCTCATGGTTCATCCACAAACCACATTCTGGTCCAGAAATGAGAATCTTGAAGTAGTGCTCAATTGGCTAAATGGATTTGCATGAAACTTGGGGTAGGAGAGTCATTTGAGGCTGCCAAGATGCCATAAAAATTTCATGGCATTTGGACCAGTACAAATGATACTTCATTCACAACACTTTCCACTGGACAGAAACTTGGAGAAATTATTGAGAATTAATGGCTAAACAAAATAAGCTCAATTTTGGTGGAGAGGGATAAAATGGGTGGGAGAATGTCCTGGTAAAATTTCAGAAATTATGAAGCAATATAAAATGTAGTTGCTTCACAAACTGAAATCCTAGCCAGAAACAAAGATTGGGTGATGAGCTCACCATGAGTCTTGAATCTTGAATATTTTCACATATCCAAGGTTCATATGAGTCAACTAAATTTTGAGAATTTTCTTGGAATTATTGGGAAGACAGAAATAGGGCTTGCTTCACAAACTAAGTCTTAAAGGATTATGTCTTCAACAAAAAAGGAATACTTTAATTGGAATAATGCTGAGATTGGGCAGGGATAGGCATAACATGGCTTGGGAGAAGTTTTTGGAGGCTTGGGGTAACTTGGGAAAGTAACAATGCTCCCAAGTTTTAAGTTCATTGAGTCATTCAAATCAAATGCCACAGAAAGTCTTCAAATAAAATTTGAAAAGAAAGTTGTGAAAAACCAGGGTGTCACAGGCTTTGCTAGCCCCAATGTCTTGAAATGTTATTAGGTCCGGATGATGCTACCCGGGGTCTATCCCCCCAACAATAGTGGTCAGTCTAGCCACAGGTGAGTAAGTATCAATGTAATTTTCACCTTCTTTCTGGGTATAACCCTTGGCCACAAGCCGTGCCTTGTACTTTTCAATCGTACCATCAGGTCTAAGCTTTTTCTTGAACACCCACTTACATCCTACAGGAATCGTACCATCAGTGATTTCCCCGGTCCCATTAGCTAAGATGGAATCCATCTCGCTGCTGACAGCTTCCTTCCAGTAGTCAGCATCAGAAGATGCATAGGCTTCTGAAATAGTCTTGGGTGTCTCATCCACGAGGTACACAATGAAATCATCACCAAAGGACTTTGCGGTCCTCCGTCTATTACTCCTTACAGGAGTTTCATTGTCATCCTCAACAGGATTCTCAATTTGTTCCATCGCAATGGTGGGTTCATGAATTACAGTGAATTCTTCACTAGATGGAGTAGATATCTCCTGATTTGACAAACTAGACATATCCTTCATAGGAAATATGTCCTCAAAGAAAGTTGCATCATTCGACTCCATAATCTTACCAACATGCATGTTGGATACCTCAGATTTTATTATCAAAAATCTATAGCCAATGCTATGAAAAGCATAGCCCAGAAAAACACAATCTACGGTTTTTGGTCCCAGCTTGCGCTTCTTGGGAATTGGTATATTGACTTTCGCCAAACAACCCCAAGTACGTAGGTAGGAGAGTTTCAATCTTTTCCTTTCCCATTCCTCAAAAGGAGTCATGGTCTTATGCTTTGTGGGAACTCGGTTTAGGACATGACATGCAGTCATTAGCACCTCCCCCACACCATGCCTTGGAGAGACCCGATGTGTCTAACATGGTGTTAACCATATCAGTTAGAGTTCGGTTCTTTCTTTCGGCTACCCCATTTGACTGAGGTGAGTAGGGAGGCGTCCTCTCATGGATTATACCATGTTCCGCACAAAACAAATCAAATTCATTGGAAAAATATTCTCCACCACGATCAGACCTAAGCCGTTTGATTTTTTGATCAAGTTGGGTCTCTGCTTCAGCTTTATAGTTTTTGAAGAAATTTAAAACCTCATCTTTTGATTTCAGAAGATACACATAACAATATCTAGTGGAGTCATCAATCAACATCATGAAGTATTTCTTTCCACCTTTTGTCAACACGCCATTCATCTCACAAAGATCAGAATGTATAAGCTCTAGTGGAGCCAAGTCTCTTGCCTCTGCAATCTTATGGGACTTGCAAGGTTGCTTAGCTTGCACACACGCTTGGTACTTGGAACCCTTGACAGTAGTGAATTTCGGAATTAAACTCGTGTTTGCTAGCCACATCATGCAACCAAAGTTAATATGACAAAGTCGTGAATGCCAAATATTGGACTCATTATCGTGGCAAACATTATTAATAACTTTAGTGCAAATATCTGACAAAGACAGGCAGAACAAGCCTCCGCCCTCATAGCCTTTTCCAACGAATTGTCCATACTTAGAAATTACAACTTTATTGGACTCGAAAACCAACTTAACACCATCTCGACATAAATGGGAACTGCTAACGAGATTTTTATTGATGGGGGGCACATGATGAACGTTCTTTACGCACATGATCTTCCCCGAAGTAAACTTCAGATCGACCATACCGACACCTCGAACAATGGCCTGTGACCCGTTCCCCATCAGCACGGGAGAAGTACCTGTGACCTGGTAAGAAGAAAACATAGAGGCATCAGCATAAACATGTACATTGGCACCGATGTCAATTAACCAATTAGGAGATTGAAATACTGAAAGGATGGTAGGAGGAATACCGTACCCAGATTCCTTCATATCAGTATCACCGATGACAACATTAGCCGACTTGCTGCTCTTCTCCTGTTCATGCTCCTTAAAGCGGTTAGGACACTTAAGAGCCCAGTGATTAGGAACACCGCAGACATGGCAAAGTCCCATTCCCTTCTGATGAGAATTCTTATTGAAGTTGGTAGAATGTGACGGCTTGTTCTTTGCATCATACTTGCCTTTGCCCTGAGTTTTGTTCTTGTTGTTTTTGAACTTGTTGGGCTGGAAGTTCTTCTTCTGCACCATGTGGGCACTAGAAGTTCCCTCAGCAACTCGAGCACGTGTGTCTATTGCTCTCACCTTCTCTTCAACATCAAGAGTACCAATGAGATCTGAAACGGAAAACTCCTGTCTCTTGTGTTTTAGGGAAGTAGCAAAATTGTTCCACGAAGGTGGAAGCTTGGCAATGATGCCTCCGGCAACAAATTTGTTCGGTAACACACACTTGAAGTACTCAAGTTCCTTTGCGAGCGACTGTCTCTCATGAGCCTGCTGGACAACAGAGCGCTCATCAATCATCTTGTAGTCATAGAATTTCTCCATGACGTATAGCTCGATGCCACCGTCCAAGGCCCCAAACTTGGCCTCGAGCGCAGCCCACATGTCCTTGCTGTTGTCAAACGAAATATACGAATCAACAATGGAATCATCAAGGACACGCAGAAGGGCGCCTTTAAAGTGGGTATCGATCTTCTCAAAAGCTTCCTGCTATGCAGGATTAAGAACACCCTCAGGCTTGCCCTTGGTGGCGTCATAGCAGTACATGTTTTGGAACCAGTAAACTGTTCTCGTGCGCCACCTCTTATATTGCACCCCCTTAAAGGTAGGCGGCTTCAGATTCGCAGCAAAACCACTCGGAGTAAATTGCCTATAATCAGGTTTTTGGATTGTTGAATATATGAGCAAATTACTACGAGATTTAATTCGAGTAAACAGTAAATAAATCATGACGACAAAAACAGAGATTAAACTAATCATGTGGACTAGCATAGTAGAAGAACAGATCATATCTAGGGCACAGACTAGAACTAAGAATTCTAGCACGATCTCGAACAAAGAGGACAAGATCACATACGGTGTAGCGGGAGCAAAACCGCCGGCGTTGATGTTGTCGCCCATGTCGTTGAGGAAGAGGTTGCCGAGGTCAGGGAAGAAGTCGGCGTTGATGAAGTCGTCGCTGCTAGCAGTCGCGTGGGTGCACTCCCCAAAAACCTTATCGCCCCTCTCTCGTATAGGATCACGAGAGCAGGGTTCCAGAGGCCTGCTGTCCCTTATCACGGTGCACGCCGAAAGGAGGGATGGAGAAGACTTGCGTGGCGGCGCAATGATCTGGAATGGTGGTGCGAAACCATACGACGTGGCGACGGCTAGGGTAGACGTCTGCCTGACTATATAATGCGGGCCGGGTAGGGCCTGGAGAAAAACCCACGTCCAAGTAACAGCCCCACAATCCAAAAGAATCGGAAACGGCTGAGTAATTAACGCGTCCATTAATTATTAATTAATGACGTATTAATTTTTCCCGAGCAGCAAAAATATAGACAACGTGCATAGCTCTGTCCTCGGCTCATTCCCGCAACCCGCGTCGCGTTGTGACAAGGCGTGGCGTGGCGAGGCGAGCGAGGAGGAGGAGCGCGCGTGTAGGTCTCCTCTTCTCATGCTCATACAAGTGGTAGAAGAGCTCACCTAATAAAGAGGTGCAAGTCTCAATCAACTTCCGGGGTGGGACTAAACTTTAGTCCCACTCACACCACTCACATGTGTGCATGAATGGGCCAAGAGAATTTCAAAATTTTAGTTGGGCTTTGGGCCAAAGGCCCACTAGCAAATTCCAACAATCCCCCACAAAGTCTCATTGGCACATCTCATCATTTAGTTCAAGATCATTGTTTATATACCGGTGCTTAGTGGAGACTATGAAGTTGAACTTCCACTTAGAGTTTTATGCTACACTAGATCACAACTTGAATAGTGGATTATGCCTTGAACTACAAGTTTTCTGCGAGACTAGTTTCACACAAATTCTTAACCGATACTGGGCTACCGCAAGGCTTCCCCGCGGGTGGAGCGTATACATCATACTCGAGGGCCTTTCATGAATTTATTAGATAACACCCAATTCTCACAAACTGTGATGTTAACAGTCAAATTCATATAGGTGTGTTCCTCAGGAGATGCTCTGTAGGACAACTTATCGGCTTACTCAATTAAGCCACTTGGAACACATTAAGATGACTATCAACCTGCCATGCAGATCAGGAGAGTATTGCATCTGCACGGAGTGGGATAATTAAAATAGGGATACTCTCCTCTCAGCTGACCAATAGCTTGTCTCCCACTTCTACTTCACGGGATCTCCGATCACATAGAGTGGGTTACCACTATGGACAACTCATGCGGTGGGTCTCAAACCCATCTCCATCGATGCATTATCTATCACATTACGTGATAAACCCTTTGTGAAGGGATCTGCCAAGTTTTTCGATGTTTGGATATAATCCAACGTAATAACTCCAGAGTTCCTCAATTTTCTCACAGATTTTAGTCTCCTCTTCACATGTCTTGAGGACTTCATATTATCCTTAGAATGGTTTATCTTGACGATCACAGTTTGATTATCACAGTTCATCAGGATAGGGGGTATTGGTTTTTCGACCATAGGTAAGTCCATCAAGAGCTCACGAAGCCACTCTGCTTCAACAGTGGCAGTGTCTAATGCTGTGAGTTCTGCTTCCATAGTTGACCTCGTTAAGATGCTCTGCTTGCAAGACTTCCAGGAAACAGCGCCACCACCAAGTGTAAAAACATAACCACTTGTGGCGTTAATCTCATCAGCATCAGATATCCAGTTTGAGTCACTATAACCCTCCAGTACCCTTGGATACCCGGTGTAGTGAATCCCATAGCTCGCAGTGCCTTTCAAGTAGCGCATAACTCTCTCAAGAGCATGCCAATGATCATCTCCCGGTTTTGATACAAACTGACTTAGCTTGCTCACAGCAAAAGAGATGTCAGGCCTCGTGGCACTCACCAAATACATAAGCGAGCCAATAATCTGAGAATACCTCAGTTGATCTCTAGCAATCCGTCGATTCTTTTGAAGCAACACACTAGAACCATATGGAGTTGGAGAAGGCGTGCAGTCTCTATACCCAAAACGACTCAAGATCTTTTCCACATAGTGAGACTGAAGCAGTGTGATCCCACCATTCTCATCTCTCAACAGCTTGATGTTTAAGATAACATCAGCTAATCCTAGATCCTTCATCTCAAAACAGCGAGATAAGAAATCCTTAACCTCCTTGATTAGATCAAGTTTGGTTCCAAAGATCAGTATGTCATCGACATACATACAAAGAATAACTCCTTCGCCCCCACCATGGCGATAGTACATACACTTGTCACCATCGTTTACTACAAAGCCGGCAGCAGTTAATGTTCTTTCGAACTTCTCATGCCACTCCTTAGGACCTTGTTTCAGGCCATATAAAGACTTTAATAACTTGCACACCTTTCCTTCCTGACCAGGTACTACAAAACCATCTGGCTGATCCATGTAGATTTCCTCCTACAACTCTCCATTGAGGAAAGCCGTCTTAACATCCATTTGATGAACGAGAAGACCATGTGAGGCAGCCAGCGATAGTAGCACCCGAATAGTGGTCAGTCTAGCCACAGGTGAGTAAATATCAATGTAATCTTCACCTTCTTTCTGGGTATAACCCTTGGCCACAAGCCGTGCCTTGTACTTTTCAATCGTACCATCAGGTCTAAGCTTTTTCTTGAACACCCACTTACATCCTACAGGTTTACACCCATAAGGACGATCAGTGATTTCCCAGGTCCCGTTAGCTAAGATGGAATCCATCTCGCTGCGGACAGCTTCCTTCCAGTAGTCAGCATCAGAAGATGCATAGGCTTCTGAAATAGTCCTGGGTGTGTCATCCACGAGGTACACAATGAATTCATCAATAAAGGACTTTGCAGTCCTCCGTCTCTTACTCCTTACAGGAGTTTCTTTGTCATCCTCAACAGGTATCTCCTGATTTGATGAACTAGACATATCCTTCATCGGAAATATGTCCTCAAAGAAAGTTGCTTCATTCGACTCCATAATCGTACCAACATGCATGTCCGATACCTCAGATTTTATTATCAAAAATCTATAGCCAATGCTATGAAAAGCATAGCCCAGAAAAACACAATCTATGGTTTTTGGTCTCAGCTTGTGCTTCATGGGAATTGGTATATTGACTTTCGCCAAACAACCCCAAGTACGTAGGTAGGAGAGTTTCAATCTTTTCCTTTCCCATTCCTCGAAAGGAGTCATGGTCTTATGCTTTGTGGGAACTCGGTTTAGGACATGACATGTAGTCATTAGCTCCTCCCCCCACCATGCCTTGGAGAGACCCGATGTGTCTATCATGGTGTTAACCATATCAGTTAGAGTTCGGTTCTTTCTTTCGGCTACCCCATTTGACTGAGGTGAGTAGGGAGGCGTCCTCTCATGGATTATGCCATGTTCCACACACGACAAATCAAATTCATTGGAAAAATATTCTCCACCATGATCAGACCTAAGCCGTTTGATTTTTCGATCAAGTTGGTTCTCTGCTTCAGCTTTATAGTTTTCGAAGAAATTTAAAGCCTCATCTTTTGATTTCAGCACATACAAATAACAATATCTAGTGGACTCATCAATCAATGTCTTGAAGTATTTCTTTCCACCTTTTGTCAACACGCCATTCATCTCACAAAGATTAGAATGTATAAGCTCTAGTGGCGCCAAGTCTCTTGCCTCTGCAATCTTATGGGACTTGCGAGGTTACTTAGCTTGCACACACACTTTGCACTTGGAGCCCTTGACATTAGTGAATTTCGGATTTAAACTCATGTTTGCTAGCCGCGTCATGCAACCAAAGTTAATATGACAAAGTCGTGGATGCCAAATATTGGACTCGTTATCGTGGCAAACATTATTAATAACTTTAGTGCAAATATCCCACAAAGGCAGGCGGAACAAGCCTCCTCCCTCATTGCCTTTTCCAATAAATTGTCCATACTTAGAAATTACAACTTTATTGGACTCGAAAACCAACTTAAACCATCTCGACATAAACAGGAACCGCTAATGATATTTTTATTGATGGAGGGCACATGATGAACATTCTTTAGGCGCACGATCTTCCCCGAAGTAAACTTCAGATCGACCATACCGACACCTCGAACAATGGCATGTGACCCGTTCCCCATCAGCACGGGAGAAGTCCCTGTGACCTGGTAAGAAGAAAACATGGAGGCATCAGAACAAACATGTACATTGGCACCGGTGTCAATTAACCAATCAGAAGATTGAAATACTGAAAGGATGGTACGAAGAATACCGTACCCAGATTCCTTCATATCAGTATCACCGATGACAACATTAGCGGACTTGCCGCTCTTCTCATCTTCGCGAGCGGTTAGGACACTTTGGAGCCTAGTGATTAGGATCACCGCAGACATGGCAAAGTCCCTTCCCCTTCTTATGAGAATTCTTCTTGAAGTTGGTAGAATGTGACGGCTAGTTCTTTGCATCAAACTTGCTTTTGCCCTGAGTTTTGTTCTTGTTATTTTTGAACTTGTTGGCTGGAAGTTCTTCTTCTGCACCATGTGGGCACTAGAAGTTCCCTCAGCAACTCGAACACGTGTGTCTTTTGCTCTCGCCTTCTCTTCAACATCAAGAGTACTAATGAGATCCGAAACGGAAAACTCCTGTCTCTTGTGTTTCAGGGAAGTAGCAAAATTGTTCCACGAAGGTGGAACCTTGGCAATGATGCCTCTGGCAACACACACTAGAAGTACTCAAGTTCCTTTGTGAGCGACCGTATCTCATGAGCCTGCTGGACAACAGAGTTCTCATCAGTCATCTTGTAGTCATAGAATTGCTCCATGACGTACAGCTCGCTGCCAGCGTCCGAGGCCCCAAACTTGGCCTCGAGCACAGCCCACATGTCCTTGCTGTTGTCAAACGACATATACGAATCCACAATGGAATCAACAAGAACACTCAGAAGGGTGCATTTAAAGAGGGTATCAATCTTCTCAAAAGCTTCCTGTAGTGCAGGATAAAGAACGCCCTCAGGCTTGCCCTTGGTGGCGTCATAGCAGTGCATGGTTTGGAACCAGGAAACTGCCCTCGTGCGCTGATGACCCACAAGTATAGGGGATCAATCATAGTCCTTTCGATAAGTAAGAGTGTCGAACCCAACGAGGAGCAGAAGGAAATGACAAGCGGTTTTCAGCAAGGTAATGTCTGCAAGCACTGAAATTATAAGAAACGAGTAGTTTGGTAGCAAGATAATTTGTAACGAGCAAGTAACGGTAATGGTAACAAAAGTGCAGCAAGGTAGCCCAATCCTTTTGAGGCAAAGGACAGGCCAAAATGATCTCTTAGTAGTATCTCTACTTAGTGCGGAATTTTTGGCTAGCAAAGATAGGGGCAAGCACCACATGTTAAAGGATCTATGACAATATAACTTCTATGTGAATATGAACAAACATAAATCATTACGTTGTCTTCCTTGTCCAATGTCAACAATTTTGGCATATAATATTTTGATGGGGGCTCACAATCACAAAAGATGTCCAAGATAGTATATTTGCATGTGAATCTTCTCTTCCCTTATTAATTCTTTCATGAATTGCATCATTGACCAATGCTATGTTTGTCAATCTCCAATAAAATTTTCTACTTATACTCTTCCTTATGTGATGTCATTACTTACCATAAAATTAGGATATGATCTTTTTCATTTATTTCCTTTCTTTTTATTGAACATGAAAGTAAAGAAAACGAAACTCAAACTAAACTTTATATATATATCTTGCACACGATTATAAAGATAGATCACTAAGCAAACACTCGAAAAGAAAGGATTGAACTAAACTTTTATTCATCTAAAGAAAAAGATAACTATGGATCGAACTAAGATAAGAAAAGGCAAAAGATAGTGGAGGTGATACGATACCTGGGCACCTCCCCCAAGCTTGGCACAAGCCAAGGGGAGTGCCCATACCCGATACTCAATTTTCCTTTGGTGATGGAGGTGGTGGTGATGAAGTGGAGGGTTTGCCTGCCTTTTTCACCAACTTATTTTGAAGGTAAAAATTATCTATCCTTAACTCCTCATTCTCCATCTCAAGCTTTATTATCCTCTTGCATAACGCCTCCATGCTTTCATGCTTGAAATGAGGAGGGACTGGTTCATCTTCATCTTCTTCATCGGAGAACCATATGTAGGGATAGGTATCCTTGAAGATATTTTTATCTAAAGGCTGATAAGAAACTGGGCACTCCTCCTCGGAATCTTGAGACGACATATTTTAAGATCTATTAGGAAAACAGCAAGGAAAAGAAAACAAAAGATTTCTCCGCGATATGATGGTCAATAGGTTCGAGGGGTATATAAAGATTTTTTATCTTGGGAAACAAGCAAGCTGAAGAAAAACGGAGTCCGGAAGGTACCCGAGGTGGGCACAACCCACCTGGGCGCGCCTGGCCTGGTGTCTTGTGCCCACCAGGGTTGCCTTCCTGGTTGTTACTTATTTTCCTAATTTTTGTTATATTCCAAAACGGACAGAAAATATTTTTGCGGATTTTTCGGAGTCCGTTTACTTACCGTATCACGTACCTCCTTTTTTTCACGATTCTGGAGTGTTCCGGAAGGTTTCCTTTATGCGTTCTTCCGGTGTCATGGTTTGGATAATATTGCTTTCAACATTAATGGGCGTACCTGAGATATAATGTTTTATTCATTGCCCATTAACAACCTTCGGGTTAGTGCCTTCGGCATTATTTATCTAGATGGCTCCGGATCGATAAACCTCCTCGATAACATAGGGTCCTTCCCATTTGGAGAGGAGTTTTCCTGCAAAGAATCTGAAATGAGAGTTGTACAAAAGAACATATTCTCCAACTTTGAACTCACGCTTTTGGATTCTTTTGTCATGCCATCTTTTAACTTTTTCTTTAAATAACTTGGCATTTTCATAGGCTTGGGTTCTCCATTCATCTAGTGAGCTAATATCAAATAACCTCTTTTCACCGGCAAGTTTGAAGTCATAGTTGAGTTCGTTAATTACCCAATATGCTTTATGTTCTAACTCAAGAGGCAAATGACAAGCTTTTACATAAACCATTTTATACGGAGACATACCCATAGGATTTTTATATGCTGTTCTTTAAGCCCAAAGTGCATCATCTAACTTCTTAGACCAATTCTTTCGGGACCTATTGAAAGTTTTTTGTAATATTAATTTTATTTCTCTATTGCTAAGTTCAACTTGACCACTAGACTGAGGATGATAAGTTGATGCAATTCTATGGTTAACATCATATTTAGCAAGAATTTTACAGAAAGCACCATGAATAAAATGTGAACCACCATCAGTCATTAAATATCTAGGGACTCCAAACCTTGGGAAAATGACTTCCTTAAGCATTTTAACAGAGGTGTTGTGATTAGCACTACTAGTTGGAATAGCTTCTACCCACTTAGTAACATAATCAACAGCAACCAAAATATGTGTATACCCATTAGAGGAAGGAAAAGGTCCCATGTAATCAAATCCCCAAACATCAAATGGTTCAACAGCAAGAGAATAATTCATAGGCATTTCCTGACGCTTACCAATATTACCAATTCTTTGAAATTCATCACAAGATAAAACAAACTTACGGGCATCCTTGAAGAGAGTAGGCCAACAGAAACCAGATTGCAATACCTTGTGAGCAGTTCTATATCCCGCATGATGTCCTCCATAAGCTTCGAAGTGACATTTTCGTAGGATTTGTCCCTATTCATGCTCAGGTACACAACGTCTAATAATACCATCTACTCCTTCTTTATAAAGATGTGGGTCATCCCAAAAGTAATGTCTTAAATCATAGAATAATTTTTTCTTTTGTTGGTATGTGAAGCTAGGTGGTATATATTTAGCAACAATATAATTGGCATAGTCAGCATACCAAGGAGTGTTATGAGAAACATTTATTGCAGCTAATTGTTCATCAGGAAAACTATCATTAATAGGTTGTGGGTCATCAAGAATATTTTCTAACCTTGACAAGTTATCAGCCACGGGGTTCTCAGCTCCCTTTCTATCAGTGATATGTAAATCAAATTCTTGTAACAAAAGAACCCACCTAAGGAGTCTAGGTTTAGCATCATTCTTTTCCATAAGATATTTTATAGCAGCATGATCGGTGTGAACAGTCACTTTAGAATCAACAATGTAAGATCTAAATTTATCACAAGCAAACACAACTGCTAAATATTCTTTTTCAGTAGTAGCATAATTTCGTTGACCACTGTCTAGAGTTTTACTAGCATAATGAATAACATCTAATTTCTTATCAACTCTTTGTCCTAGAACAGCACCTATAGCATAATCACTAGCATCACACATAATTTCAAAAGGCAAGTTCCAATCAGGTGGTTGAATAATAGGTGCAGAAATCAAGGCTTTCTTAAGGGTTTCAAAGGCTTCTACACAATCATCATCAAAAACAAATGGAACATCCTTTTGTAAAATATTTGTAAGAGGCATAGAAATTTTATAGAAGTCTTTAATAAACCTCCTATAGAAACCAGCATGACCGAGGAAACTACGGATACCTTTGATATCTTTAGGGCATGGCATTTTCTCAATTGCATCAACTTTAGCTTTATCCACCTCAATACCTCTTTCAGAAATTTTATGTCTCAAGACAATACCTTCATTAACCATAAAGTGGCACTTATCCCAATTCAAGACGAGATTGGTTTGCTCGCATCTCTGCAAAACTCAATCAAGGTTGCTCAAGCAATCATCAAAAGAAGTTCCGTAAACGGAGAAATCATCCATGAAAACCTCAACAATCTTTTCACAAAAATCAGAGAATATAGCAGTCATACATCTTTGAAAAGTAGCAGGTGCATTGCATAAACCAAAAGGCATACATCTATAAGCATAAGTTCCAAAAGGGCAAGTAAAGGTGGTTTTCTCTTGATCAGGTTGTGAGACAGGTATTTGAGAAAAACTGGAATATCCATCAAGAAAGCAAAAATGTGTGTGCTTTGATAGCCTTTCTAACATTTGATCAATAAAAGGCAGAGGGTAATGATCTTTTCTAGTAGCTTTATTTAGTTTTCTAAAATCAATTACCATTCTGTAGCCAGTAACAATTCTTTGTGGAATAAGTTCATTCTTTTCATTAGGAATAACGGTAATACCTCCTTTTTTATGGACACAATGAACGGGACTTACCCATCTACTATCAGCTATGGGATAGATTATACCTGCTTCCAGAAGCTTCAGTATTTCTGTTCTTACCACTTCTTTCATTTTAGGATTTAAACGTCATTGGTGATCAACAATGGGTTTAGCATCAGGCTCCATATTAATTTTATGCTGACAGAGAGTGGGACTAATGCCTTTTAAATCATCAAGAGTATATCCAATGGCAGCTCAGTGTTCTTCAGAACCTTCAATAATCTTTCTTCTTCATGTTCTGAAAGGTTAGCACTAATAATAATAGGATAAATCTTTTTCTCATCAAGATAAGCATATTTCAAAGTGTCTGGCAATTGTTTTAATTCAAACACAGGATCACCTTTAGGTGGAGGAGGACCTCCTAGAGTTTCAATAGGCAAATTGTGTTTAAGCAGAGGACGTTGTTCAAAGAAAATCTTATCTATTTCATTTCTTTCATGCAGATGCATATCATTTTCATGGTCTAGCAAATATTGTTCTAGTGGATCGGTAGGAGGCACATCAATAGAAGCAAGACCAATTACTTCATCCTTACTAGACAATTCTTCCTTATGATGTTTTCTGCTAAACTTGGAAAAATTAAAGTCATGAGACTCATTACCAAAACTAACACCGACGGTTTGTTTCTCACAATCAATTTTAGCATTGACGGTGTTCAAGAAAGGTCTACCAAAGATAATGGGACAAAAGTCATCTTGTGGAGAACCAAGAACAAGAAAATCAGTAGGGTATTTTATTTTCCCACACAAGACTTCAACATCTCTAACAATCCCAAGTGGTGTGATGGTGTCCCTATTAGCAAGTTTAATAGTAACATCTATGTCTTCTATTTCAGCGGGTGCTGTATCATTCATAATTTCTTGATATAAGGTAAAAGGAATGGCACTCAGGCTAGCACCTATGTCACATAAACCATGATACCAGTGATCTCCTATTTTAACTGAGACAACAGGCATGCCAACAATGGGTCTATGTTTATCTTTTTCATCGGGTTTGGCAATTCTGGCAGCTTCATCACAGAAGTAAATAACATGCCCATCTATATTTTCAACCAAGAGATCTTTAACCATAGCAACACTAGGTTCTACTTTGATTTGTTCAGCAGGTTTGGAAGTTCTAATATAACTTTTGTTGACCACAGTTGAGACTTTAGCATGTTCCTTTATCCTAACAGGGAAAGGTGGTTTTTCAATATAAGCAGTAGGCACAACTGGATCAACATTGTAAATAATAGTTTCATCTTTAGCTACTACTGGTTCTTTAATGTCTTCTTTGATAGGTGGGTGATATTTAAACCACTTCTCCTTAGGGAGGTCAACATGAGTAGCAAATGATTCACAAAAGGAGGCTACTATCTCAGAGTCAAGTCCATATTTAGTGCTAAACTTTTGAAAAGCATCGGTATTCATAAAAGATTTAACACAATCATACTTGAGCTTAATACCTGACACTTTACCTTTGTCGAGTTCCCAATCTTCAGAGTTGCGTTTAATTCTTTCTAAAAGATACCACCGGAAATCAATAGTCTTCTTCATAAAGGAACCAGTACAAGAAGTATCAAGGATGGATCGATCACCATGAGAAAGCCGAGCATAAAAATTATGAATAATAATTTCTCTTGAGAGCTCATGATTGGGGAATGAATATAACATTGACTTAAGCCTCCCCCAAGCTAGAGCGATACTTTATCCTTCACGAGGCCAAAAATTATATATGTAATTCCGATCACGATGAACTAGATGCATAGGATAAATTTTTTGTTGAAATTCCAATTTCAATCGATTCCTATTCCAAGATCCAATATCATCGCATAGCCTATACCATGCCAATGCTTTTCCCTTCAAAGATAAAGGGAAAACCTTCTTCTTAGCTTCATCTCCGGGTAAACCTGCAAGCTTAAATAATCCACAAATTTCATCCACATATATCAAGTGCATATCAAGATGTTCAGTTCCATCTCCTGCATAGGGATTAGCTAGCAGTTGTTCTATCATACCCGAAGGAATTTCATAACCAATATTTTCAGTAGGTGCAGTAGGTTGAGGGGTAACTAATTGTGGTTCTGGTCAAGGTGAAGATACCCCGAACAAACCCCTCAAAGGATTGTTCTCCATAGTAGCAGGTGACAATAAATTTCAGCACGTAGTAATAATTTTTCCTTACCGATTTCCACTTACCAAGAGCGCTTCACTCCCCGGCAATGGCGCCAGAAAAGAGCCTTGATGACCCACAAGTATAGGGGATCAATCCTAGTCCTTTCGATAAGTAAGAGTGTCGAACCCAACGAGGAGCAGAAGGAAATGACAAGCGGTTTTCAGCAATGTAATGTCTACAAGCACTGAAATTATAAGTAACGAGTAGTTTGGTAGCAAAATAATTTGTAACGAGCAAGTAACGGTAATGGTAACAAAAGTGCAGCAAGGTAGCCCAATCCTTTTGAGGCAAAGGACAGGCCAAAACGATCTCTTATGATAAGCGTTCTTGAGGGTACACGGGAATTTCATCTAGTCACTTTCATCATGTTGGTTTGATTTGTGTTCGCTACTTTGATAATTTGATATGTGGGTGGACCGGAGCTTAGGTGTTGTTCTTACTTGAACAAACCTCCTACTTATGATTAACCCCCTCCCAAGCATCCGCAACTACGAGAAAAGTATTAAGAATAAATCTAACCATAGCATTAAACTTTTGGATCCAAATCAGTCCCTTACAGAATAGCGCATAAACTAGGGTTTAAGCTTCTGTCACTCTCGCAACCCATCATCTAATAACTACTCCACAATGCATTCCCTTAGGCCCTAATAAGGTGAAGTGCCATGTAGTCGACGTTCACATGACACCACTAAGGGAATCACAACATACATATCATCAAAATATCGAACACATATCAAGTTCACATGATTACTTGCAACAAGATTTCTCCCGTGACCTCAAGAACAAAAGTAACTACTCACTAATGATAATCATGCTCAAGATCAGAGGGTATTAAGTAGCATATTGGATCTGAACATATAATCTTCCACCAAATAAACCATATAGTAATCAACTACAAGATGTAATCAATACTACTAGTCACCCACAAGTACCAATCTATAGTTCCGGTACAAAGATTGAACACAAGAGATGAACTAGGGTTTGAGAGGAGATGGTGCTGTTGAAGATGTTTATGGAGATTGCCCTCCCCAAGATGGGAGAGTTGTTAGTGATGATGATGACGATGATTTCCCCCTCCAGGAGGGAAGTTCCCACGACGGAATCGCTCCGCCGGAGGGCAAAAGTGCTCCTGCCCAAGTTCCACCTCGAGACGGTGGCGCTTCATCCCGAAAGTCCTCTCCTTATTTTTTTCTAGGTCAAAATGACTTCTATACCAGAAGAGGGGCACCAGAGGTGGGCCGAGGAGGGCACAACCCACCAGGGCGCGCTTGGGCTCCATGGCGCGCCCAGGTGGGTTGTGCCCACCTGGTGGGCCCCTTCTGGTACTTATTTGTTCCAATAATTCTTATATATTCCATAAAATCCCTCGTGAAGTTTTAGCTCATTTGGAGTTGTGCAGAATAGGTAGCTTGACGTAGCTTTTTCAGGTCCAGATTTCCAGCTGCCGGAATTCTCCCTCTTTGTGTGAACCTTGCATATTATGAGAGAAAAGGCATTAGAATTACTCCAAAAAGCATTATTATGCATAGAAACAACATAAATAACAGTAGGAAAACATGATGCAAAATGGACGTATCATGTGCCACCTCTTATATTGCACCTCCTTAAAGGTAGGCGGCTTCAGATGCGCAGCAAAACCACTCGGAGTAAATTGCTTATAATCAGGTTTTTGGATTGTTGAATATATGAGCAAATTACTACGAGATTTAATCCGAATAAACAGTAAATAAATCATGACGACGAAAACAGAGATTAAACTAATCATGCGGACTAGCATAGTAGAAGAACAGATCATATCTAGGGCACAGACTAGAACTAAGAATTCTAGCACGATCTCAAACAAAGAGGACAAGATCACGTACGGTGCAGCGGGAGCAGAACCGCCGGCGTTGATGTTTTCGCCCATGTCATTGAGGAAGATGTTGCCGAGGTCAGGGAAGAAGTCATTGTTGACGAAGTCGTCGCTGCCAGCATTCGCGTGGGTGCGCTCCCCAAAAACCTGATCACCCTTCTCCCGTACAGGATCAAGAGAGGCGGGGTTCCGGAGGCCTGCTGTCCCTTCTCACGGTGCACGCCGAAAGCAGGGATGGAGAAGACTTTCGTGGCGGCGCAATGATCTGGAACCGTGGTGCGAAACCATACGACGTGGCGGCGGCTAGGGTAGACATCTGCCTGACTACATAATGCGGGCCGGGTAGGGCATGGAGAAAAACCCACGTCCAAGTAATAGCCCCATGATCAAAAAGAATCGGAAACGGCTGAGTAATTAACACGTCCATTAATTATTAATTAATGACGTATTAATTTTTCCCGAGCAGCAAAAATATAGACAACGTGCATAGCTCTGTCCTTGGCTCGGCTCATTCCCGCAACCCGCAGCACGTCGTGATGAGGCGTGGCGTGGCGAGGCGAGCGAGGAGGAGGAGCGCGCGTGTAGGTCTCCTCTTATCATGCTCATACAAGCGGTAGAAGAGCTCACCTTATAAAGAGGTGCAAGTCTCACTCAACTTCCGGGGTGGGACTAAAGTTTAGTCCCACTAACACCACTCACATATGTGCATGAATGGGCCAAGAGAATTTCAAAATTTTAGTTGGGCTTTGGGCCCAAGGCCCACTAGCAAATTCCAACAATCCCCCACAAAGTTTCATTGGCACATCTCATCATTTAGTTCCAGATCATTGTTTATATACCGGTGCTTAGTGGGGACTGTAAAGTTGAACTTCCACTTAGAGTTTTATGCTACACTAGATCACAACTTGAATAGTGGATTATGCCTTGAACTAAAAGTTTTCTGCGAGACTAGTTTCACACAAATTCTTGACCGATACTGGGTTGCCGCAAGGCTTCCCCGCGGGTGGAGCGTATACGTCATACTCCAGAGCCTTTCATGAATTTATCAAAGAACACCCAACAATCACAGACTGCGACGTTAATAGTCAAATTCATATAGGTGTGTTCCTCAGGAGATGCTCTGCAGGACAACATCTCTGCTTACTCAAATAAGCCACTTGGAACACATTTAGATAACTATCAACCTGCCATGCAGATCAGGAGAGTACTGCATCTTCACGGAATGGGATAATTAAAATAGGGATACTCCCCTCTCAGCTGGCCAACAGCTTGTCTCCCACTTCTACTTCACGGGATCTCCGATCACATAGAGTGGGTTAACACTATGGACAACTCATGCGGTGGGTCTCAAACCCATCTCCATCGATGCATTATCTATCACATTATGTGATAAACCCTTTGCGAGGGATCTTCCAAGTTTTTCGACCTATGGATATAATCCAACGTAATTACTCCGGAGTTCCTCAATTTTCTGACAGATTTTAGTCTCCTCTTCACATGCCTTGAGGACTTCATATTATCCTTAGAACTGTTTATCTTGACTATCACAGTTTGATTATCACAGTTCATCGGGATAGGGGGTATTGGTTTTTTGACGATAGGTAAGTCCATCAAGAGCTCACGAAGCCACTCTGCTTCAACAGCGGCAGTGTCTAATGCTGTGAGTTCTGCTTCCATAGTTGACCTCGTTAAGATAGTTTGCTTGCAAGACTTCCAGGAACTAGCGCCACCACCAAGTGTAAAAACATAACCACTTGTGGCCTTAATCTCATCAGCATCAGATATCCAGTTTGAGTCACACTATAACCCTCCTGTACCCTTGGATACCCAGTGTAGTGAATCCCATAGCTCGCAGTGCCTTTCAAGTAGCGCATAACTCTCTCAAGCGCATGCCAATGATCATCTCCCGGTTTTGACACAAACCGACTTAGCTTGCTCACAGCAAAAGAGATGTCAGGCCTCGTGGCACTCGCCAAATACATAAGCGAGCCAATAATCTAAGAATACCTTAGTTGATCTCTAGCAATCCGTCGATTCTTTCGAAGCAACACACTAGAATCATATGGAGTAGGAGAAGGCGTGCAGTCGCTATACCCAAAGCGACTCAAGATCTTTTCCACATAGTGAGACTGAAGAAGTGTGATCCCACCATTCTCATCTCTCAACAGCTTGATGTTTAAGATAACATCAGCTACTCCTAGCTCCTTCAACTCAAAACAGCGAGATAAGAAATCCTTAACCTCCTTGATTAGATCAAGTTTGGTTCCAAAGATCAGTATGTCATCGACATACAGACAAAGAATAACTCCTTCGCCCCCACCATGGCTATAGTACACACACTTGTCACCATCGTTTACTACAAAGCCAGCAGCAGTTAATGTTCTTTCGAACTTCTCATGTCACTCCTTAGGAGCTTGTTTGAGGCCATATAAAGACTTTAATAACTTGCACACCTTTCCTTCCTGACCAGGTACTACAAAACCATCTGGCTGATCCATGTAGATTTCCTCCTTCAACTCTCCATTGAGGAAAGCCGTCTTAACATCCATTTGATGAACGAGAAGACCGTGTGAGGCAGCCAGTGATAGTTGCACCCGAATAGTGGTCAGTCTAGCCATAGGTGAGTAAGTATCAAAGTAATCTCGCAAAAACAGGCGGAACAACCCTCCACCCTCATAGCCTTTTCCAACAAATTGTCCATACTTAGAAATTACAACTTTATTGGACTCGAAAACCAACTTAAAACCTTCTCGACATAAACGGGAACCACTAACAAGATTTTTATTGATGGAGGGCACATGATGAACGTTCTTTTGGCGCACGATCTTCCCCGAAGTAAACTTCAGATCGACCGTACCGACACCTCGAGCAATGGCATGTGACCCGTTCCCCATCAGCACGGGAGAAGTCCCTGTGATCTGGTAAGAAGAAAACATGGAGGCATCAGCACAAACATGTACATTGGCACTGGTGTCAATTAACCAATCAGGAGATTGAAATACTAAAAGGATGGTAGGAAGAATACCGTACCCAGATTCCTTCATATCAGTATCACCGATGACAACATTAGCGGACTTGCCGCTCTTCTCATGTTCGCGCTCCTCAAAGCAGTTAGGACAGTTAGGATCCCAGTGATTAGGATCACCGCAGACATCACTACAAAAAAAAGACACATCCGTGACATTTTGGGCCGAACAATTTTTTTTTCTGTCATGCTTATGACACTTCTATGACGATAATTGTGACAAAACCCGGTATCATCATAGATGTGGTGGGCTCCTACTTCTATGACAAAAAATCATGACAGAAAATGGGCTTTTCATCCTGGGCGGGCCGGAGACGCAGTTGCATGACATTCTTTGGGCCGTCCATGACGGAAAAAACCGTGGTAGAAGCGAGGGTGAGGAAAATATCGGGGAGTTCTCGGTTACGGTGGGTGGTCGGGGCCGAGCGATGCACGGAGGGATTGTGCGTTTCTCTCGTACACGTACGCGCGTGGGTGCAAGGCATTCGGCTCTAACTGAACCTGAGCGAGGCATTCGCCTACTGAACCCGAGCGATTGCACTGCAGGCTACGCGTTACTGAACCCAAGCGATCGATCGATCTGGGTGTTAACTGAACCCGGTCGAGCGATTCCTTCGCTACTACTGCTAACTGAAGCCGATCGAACCTGCTGCCTCTTGATGAACAGTGAGTGTTGTTGGGGGTTGGATGAACAGTTCCCGGTGGGGGTTGGATGAACAGGACCCCGTGGTAGTAGAGGCCGTTGCCGCTGGATGAACAGGACACCGTGGAGGGCTGGTTGAACAGTAGCCGGTGGAGGGCTGGATGAACAGTAGCCGGTGGAGGGGTGGTTGAACAGTAGCCGGTGGAGGAGTGGTGGAGGCTGGATGAACAGGAGCCCATGGATAAACAGTAGCTGGTGGAGGCAGGAGGGAGATGCCGTGGATGAACAGTCGCAGGTGGAGGTTGGAGGAGGTCGACGGTGGATGAACAGTAGGCTGTGGAGGCTGGAGCGAGGCACTAGCCGGTGGATGAACAGTAGCCTGTGGAGTCCCGTTTTGCGGTACACCACACCCCTCCCGATGAACAGGACCCCCGTTTCGACCGTAGGAGGTCGAAGAGAAGTCTGTTTCCTCCGTTTTGCGGTACGCCACACCCCTCCCGATCAACAGGACCCCGTTTCGACCGTAGGCACTCGAACACAAGTTTGTTTCCTCCATTTTGCCGTACGCCAGACCCCTCCCGGCGAACAGGATCCCGTTTCGATCGTAGGCGGTCGAACACAAGGCCGTTTCCTTCGTTCTGCGGTACGCCAGGCCTTATTTCGGCTGTTCCGTCCAAGTCGGTTGGCTCCCGATAAACACGACGCATTCCGTTGCCTCCCGATGAACACGACGCATTCTGTTGCCTCCCGATGAACACGACGCAGTTTCTCCGTTCCGACCCAGCCGGTTGGCTGCCGATGAACAGGATGCCATCGCTGCCTCTCCATGTACACGAGCCCTGGCCGTACATATGCGCTTGTAGGCGTTCGAGACCCTGCCCGTATGTACGTACGTTGCCGTATTTACTTTCTTGCACCCTGGCTGTATGTACGTGTACACAATATTAACGGGACTGCGTGACATGCTACGTCCGTGCCTCTACTACGACATGTGCCCTTCCTTAGTCGGCCATGGTTCATCGCTACAGCCTGCAGACAGACCGATCGACCAGTATGTGCGTACACGTTCGCGACCAGAATGACAATGCTACGTACGCTTCGACTAGGTGGGTCCCGACTATTAGGGAGGATAAGGAGGCACTTCCTTGCGTGCGAAGATGTAGCTGGTGGGTCCCAGCAGTCAGGGGGGAAACATTTTTTTTGCGAAATACGGTGGCCCGTCCAGTGGGTCCCTGCTGTTAGGTGGAGGAATCATTATTTTGCGCGTAATAAGGATGCACCTCCTTGCTGCGGTCGTGGACCCAGCTGTCAGCCTCTCCACGTACAGTCCTCTTCCGATGAAAGTCGTTCCTTGACCACATTGACCACGGCGCACCGAGAGCACCAAGGCGGTGGACGACGGCGAGGCCTAGGAAGGGGACGACGCGGAGCCGGGGAAGACACGGCAGTGGATGCCCACGCAGAGAGGAGTACGAGGGTTGACTGGTTCGGCTGCGGTGTGAGGCTGCTGTCGCCGCAGAATAACAGGGGTTGTTGGTGAGTAGAGGGATGGCCTGGCCAGAGGTTGGAGTAGGGTGGGGCGGTCAGGCCTGCGTGGCAGCAGAGCCGGCCACAGGAGGCAGGAGCAGGCGGCACGACCGGCGCAACTTTGGGCAGCTGGAGCAAGAAGACCAGAGGTTGAAGAAGGACTACGGCCGTTGGATGGACATCATACGGTCACTGAAGCTAGAATCATTCATATTGACTAAGTTGACAAAGCCCTCCGTCCGCGTCAACTTACTAGGCCCACAAGTCAGCCTCCCAGTATGGTGGGTCCCAGCTAGCAGAGGCATTTCCTTGCCTGCGAAGATATAGCTGGTGGGTCCGAGCTGTCAGCGGTAGGAACATTTTTTTCACGAAATACAGAAGCCCTTCCGATGGGTCCCAGCTATTAGGTGGAGGAATCATTATTTTGCGCGTAATAAGGAGGCACTTCCTTGCGTGCGGCCGTGGACCCAGCTGTCAGCATCTCCATGTACAGTCCTCTTCCGATGGATGTCATTCATTGACCATGTTGACCACGCCGCCGAGAGCACCAGGGCGGTGGACGACGGCGAGGCCCCAGGCTGGAACGACCCGGAGAAGCCCCACTGTTTTCGCTTAATAAGGAGGCACTTGCTTGTGTGGGTCCCTACTGTCAGCCTCTCCACTTACATCCCTCTTCCGATGGCTGTTGTTTGTTGACCATGTTGACCACGCCGCGCCGAGAGCACAAACGCGGTGGACGAGGGCGAGGCCCAGGAAGGGAACGACCCAGAGCCGGGGAAGCCACAGAAGTGGATGCCCACACTAAGGGGAGTACGAGGGCTGACTGGTTGGCTGCGGGGTGAGGCTGACGTCGCCGAAAAATAATAGGATGTGCGGGTGGGTAGAGGGATGGCCTGGCGGCAGCACAGCCGGCCACGGGAGGAGGGAGCAGGCAGTCCCGCCGGCGCTGGTTTGGGCGGCTAGAGCAGCAGATCGGAGATTGAAGAAGCACGACGGCCGTTGGATGGACATCGAACAGTCACTGCTCTGTGTTGACTAAGTTGACAAAGTCTTGCTTATGCGTCAAAAAAAAATTAGGACAGCGTCATCGTCAACCTAGTAGGCCCAGAAGTCAGCCTCCAAATCTGTGGAAAACAGCATACAGCCCATTAGCCATTATTTTGAATAATTTACAGCCCATTTGCTAATTCTTAAGGATATTTTGAAGCCCATATTCTTTGTATTAGCATTACAAACCATATTCTGGGCACTGCTAAAAAATTCAACGAAATTTTGCATATTTCGGTGGGGTCCGAACTCTTTTAATCACGATATTTTGAGTCACGTTAAAAATAATTTTTGAAAAATTATATCAAAATAAAATTAAAAAAAAATCTCCGCAAAAAAATGAATGATATTTAAAATCTTGACTAGCAAGATGCCCGTGCGTTGCACGGAACATCAAGATGCATTTGTATGAGTAGTTTATCTTGTGGGAGAAAATGATGAACGAGGGAAGGCCTTATCTGCAAATGTGGAGAGGAGTGTGGGTAAATTGTCATAGTTTCCTTCCTATCCGTTAGATATAGATCGGACGGCCTATATTGCAGGATGGCAGGCACACCATCATCACCAACTCTGCTTTTTATAAGAGTAAAGAAATCCAAAAAAATGATATTTGAATGTACTTGCCGGTTGGCTTTGGTTTAAAAATTTACAGACCATTTCTTACTACTTATAGCCCATTTTCTGGGGAAGCCCATTTCTTACTACTTACATCCCTCCTCGTTTTGAAAGATTTGCAGCCCAGCAGGGCTGAGAAAAGCAAGTAGGCCTTGGTTGGGTATTCTTCAAAAAAAAAGAATTGGGCTAGCCATTTTCAGAAAGAAAAAAGATATCAACTGGGCTCGTCATGTGCTTAAATAAAAGCTTAAGCTTGGGCTAGACGGGCCACAGCCCCCGCACAGCGCGCAGTTGAGCTCCATCTCTAAAACTAAAAAACAACTGAGCGAGCTGCTGGGTCCCTGGTGTTATCCGCTCATTGTGTAATTTTCTCGTTTATTGACTACATTGACAATTGCGTGGGACCTAGTTGTCAAACAATTAGGAGGAAGTATTTTTTTTGGCTTGTAATAATGAGGCACATGCTTGCGTAATGCAATGACCCTGGTGGGTCCCTACTGTCAGCCTCTCCACGTACAGTCATCTCCTGATTCCTCTCGGTTGTTGACCATGTTGACAACGCCAGACGGCGGCGGGCACAGCGAGCGAACCAAGGTGGAGAATGACGGCGAGGCCTCGGACGGGAACGAACAAGAGCCGTGGAAGATGCGGCAGTGTAGTGGCAGGCGGAGGGGAGTACGAGGGCAACAACATGTAACTCAAGCTTACAAACGGTACAAAAAGCCCAAGGATTAATTGTTCATCAAATTTAGACAAAACCCAGATTGAACATGGCAATAACATCTAACCCAACCACTCTTTTTCGCAGTCACAAACAAATGGATCGGTCTGATCCATAAAATCAACGTCCTGTGCAAAACGTCCTGTGCAAAAAAAATTATTGGAGGATGACTACAATTTGTTGTAAATAGAAGCCGAGCACGTTTAGAAGCCCATTTGTCCACCTGAAACTTCTCTTTTTGCTATTCAACGTGTCCGTCCGTGAGAAATCTCTTGTTGTAAAACTTAAGCCTCAT
The DNA here is from genome assembly GCA_011799875.1 of Thinopyrum elongatum. Classification (NCBI taxonomy): domain Eukaryota; kingdom Viridiplantae; phylum Streptophyta; class Magnoliopsida; order Poales; family Poaceae; genus Thinopyrum; species Thinopyrum elongatum. Next base: position 121,000,938 of record CM022303.1, on the reverse strand, counting down.
GGACAATAGTAACCTCGCATTCAACAAGAAGAATGTGACAAAGCTTCTGTTTGCCTGGTTGGATGCATATCCTTCCATCATTATTTTCCTCAAACGAATGTCATGAGAACTGAGAAAATCCTGGTGCTTATTACGCCACCGATTGGTTATACGTTTTTCTCCATGTGTTAGCAGTGCCTAAGTAGACATGAAGATTGAAAACAGTTAAGGTTTGAAAAAAGAGTATGTCGAAAGAGCGACAGCTGAACGATTAATTCTAGTACAATATATACGGGCTTTCGATGTGCATGAAATCATCACCTTTATATATAAATTCTCCAGAGATCGAAAGCATCGCAGCAAGCCAATAATTATGTTCAGATCAAAACTAAACGTTCCGATATATAAGATCTTGATAGAATCCAGCAGCATTGATAGGCTATCCATGGACGAACTCTTCATTGAGCATATAACATAATATTAGTACCCAAAGTGTACTCCAAGATGATATAAAACTTATGCGCACAAATGAAAAATGCAGCTTATGATTACAAATGTGTTGATGATAATATACGGTACCTAAAAAGTGAGGAGCCAAACACCAACTTCCTGTGATCATTAAACGGATCACTAATTACACCCAAGGTCTCCAGTTTGGGCGCAGAGACGACAGTTATTTGTGAAGGTTTATAACAATCATCAAGGAGCAACCTTTGAAGTGAAGGGGCATCTTCGATGATGAGCTGCTGTCCTTGAAAACAAATTCCAATGCTTTTAAGGTGAGGCGACTTTATTTGGAGACAACTGGTAGGGATTTCTATTCCCAAAACAATTAGCAAGTGCTCCAGGGCAGGGCAACTGGAGTGGATAATGCTGTCCAGTGAGACCTCCGACAGATAAACCACCACAAGCGAAAGTTTTTTTAGCAGTGGGAGTCGAAGCATTTGTACCAGATCGTCTGGTAGATGGCACCGGACGAAGGTGGCGGTGTGGAGAGAGGAGGAAAACCACGAGATGGACAACGGTGGTGTGGGCACAAATTCTTGGTGTGTTCGTGGTATGAAACTTTCGTGGTAAAGGTAGAACTCAAACTGCTGGAGTTTTTCGAATTCAGGAGATGTCAGCCAAGCGTCCACCGTGCAGGGTATGGACAGCAGGTAGCGTGTCGGGATGCAGAGGCGTTGAACGGGGCCCTGCTGGTGAGAGGATACGATGGCTCTAAGGAGACCAAATTCAGGAAGGACAGATATCTGACGATAGTCGAGATTGAGGGGCGCGGTCCGCCATAGAGGGCGCCACCGAGTTGAGAGGACTTGTGTGCGGCAGCAATCCTTGGTGGGGAGAAGCGAGAGGATCTCCCCAAGGACATCGTCCAGGAGATCGCTGATGCGGTCCATCGGAGATTCTACGGGTTCCTCAGATCCCGGTGGGGGGGTGGGCTCGCCGCTTCTCCCCGCGCTGCCAGGTGCGGGATCTACAACCGGCGTCGCCGCTGGCGGGAGCCTCATCTTCTTGGCGCTGGGGCCAGCCGACTCCATTTTCCTTGCGGGCGTCGCGCCGAGCTCCCGGGTTTGAGCAGAGTAGCCAGAGGCGAGCCTAGTGGCAGTGCGAGTGGGGAAGAAGGAGGGCTGGGGTTTTCTGTAGGAGTGGAAGAAGAGGAGCAGGGGTTTTCTGTATGAGTGAGGAAGAAGGTGAGCGGCGATTTTCTATACGAGTGAGGAAGATGGGCAGCGGGGGGAATTGGGGGGCGACGGAAGCGGGAGAGTCCAGCGAGCTGCAGTATAAGTGGAAGCGAGGAGGAAGGAGGGTTTTTCTGGGATCGCCCCCTCTTTAAGAAATATGGGCTTTTCCTCGCAAAAGAAACAAATGGGCTTTAAGATGGATAGGCTTTTGTATCGGCCTAGTCGGCTGCCCGAGTTTCGTACTGGAGGCCCTTAACACTAGAGGCAGCCCATTAGAGACACTCTCCAGCTTATTGCCCATTCGAAAGAAAAAAAGAGACGACTCTATCTTAATTATGGCTCCTCATTGGTAACATTTTTCAACTTAAAAAAAGTTATAGCTCCTTTTCGGGCCGGCTTGGCATCCACCAAATTAGAGGATGGTGTACTGCATGCAGACAGTCACACTGGTCGTAGCGCGGTAAAATGAGGGGTCAAATAACATGCCCACAATATACATAGATTGTAAAGGTTGACACGCTAACATTCAAACTAAGCTTCACAAGATACGGTATGCATACTAGCTAACATTCACAAGCACTTAAGTTTAGCATGTTTACGCATCTAAATGATTCACAAGACTATAACCAAGACAAAGCTGTCAGAAGGTGTAGAAATAAAGAAAAAATGATCAATGCTTCTCTGAGCAAAGGGCCTCCCTACGCACGCATTAATTTCCTGGGCATGCTTCTTTCTGCACAATGTTGCGTGCACTTTGAGCATGTTGGCAACACCACAGCTAGCTTGATGGCTCATCTTGCAATTTACGCTGACACATTGCAGCAAACAGAGGAGACAATAGAGATCACTCAACATCAGGCCATTTTGTGTAGTTCCACTGAAATCATCTTCATTGTCCTGAATGTGAAAAGAAGAAAGCGCTGTACTTAAACGGTGTCGCAAAACAGTAGCACATGTCAATAGCTCGGCATGACAAAACACGATCATCTGGATGAAGGGGATACTGACCTGCGTGAGGAAGATTATGCATAACTTTATAGGTGGTTAGTTGATTTCCACCTTGGGATCTCCTATGATGGCGCGGAGGAAATTCTATCCAATCGATGAGCGCAATTCCTTCCGTGTGGCTGTAGAAAATTTGTCCGACTAACCCCAATATCTTTTTGTGCAGTTCCACTAAAATAATGCACCGCCGTTTGCACGACCCCTACTCGCCGGCCGGGCCATCAATGACTCGGTCCCTTTTATCTTGCGTTGACGGCACGGCTGCAGTGCTTGTTTGCTCCTCCACACATGACAGGCTCGTTCCACACTGCAAATAGCAAGTCAGTATACGAATAAGCTTATTTCATCTTGCGTTAGTCATTCTACCTAGTTACGAATGTAGGAATACCAGGAGCACCGTGAGGTCAGCTGACAGCAGGTTCCACTAAAATTGAGGTTTGTGCTTCCGTTTCCACAAATAGAGACCATATGGAGATAGACAACCCTGTTTGCACAAATATCTAACAGGGTTATTTAAGCAGTGTCATTCTTTTGCAGCGGCATATGATTAACAACAGCATCTCATATGTTATCAATGGCATTACAGTGATAGTATGAAAAAGTGCCATTAACTAAGAAGTGCCATCACATCAAATCAACACTGGCACTAGATTAACGGGGGCTTACATTAACATGCATAACAATTGCATTATGACGATGTGATGACAGATTGGGAGTAGCACTTGATCAGTACGTACGTGCACGGTTAATAGGAACGATTGTTCTAACGAAGGGTGATACGGAAAGGAGAAACACATCGTCGTGTCAACCATTGTGCAATTAAATTTTGTGCAGTTCAACGGAGATGCAGCTATGTTACCGGTGTCAGAGTTTAGTGTAACGGCCCAAAACACTCTTTATGAGAAATAAAGCAAGACAGAAGCATTTCATAAAACGGTGGTGGCATTGATTCATTTTATCAATGGCAATACATTGAGAGCAGCATTACTTAAAACCGACATCACATTAACAGTGGCATTGTTTCATTTTACCTCTGATGTTAGATTAACAGCAGCAGTAAGGGCATAGGGACAGGGGAGGCACAAGCACGTTTTACATCCACCGAGGCATAAAGTGGTGAGGCAGAGGTGTTGCCGAGTGCGGCAAACATGCAAAGCATGTCCGGATTTGTGCATTTTTGTTCTCGTCAGTGACCTTTCCTATGTGACCACAAGAAATCTAGACGTGCTCATTCTCGGTTGCATTGTCGACCCAACACCCCCCACTTTCTGTCCTTTTTCGACCAAGAGACCGGTTAGGCCAGCATCTTTATTTCCCTTTCAAACCAAGAGATCAGTTCGTTAGCCAGTATCTGCAGTACCTTTTTTCCTCTAATAGTAAAAATTTAGGTGGTGTTCGAGTGTTCGACAAGCCGATGGAGCTAGCTACATGGAGAGCTTTGTAATACTAGAAGAACATCCACATGCAGGATGCAACGACGTGGGGAGCAATCCTAACTTGATGAAAAAAAGGGATGCAGCGACGTGGGGAGCTGGGCCATTAGAACAAGGCCGGTTCTAAAAAAAGTTATACCTCCAGTCGACGGGATGTGGCGAGGCAGGTGGCGGGATCTGCCAACTCGACGACGGGGAGCAAGGGTGAGGAGGACCTCCCACGTCGGCGCTAGGTCAGAAAAGACGGCGCGCGTCGGCTTCCTCCCTCAACACCGGCGACCACCAGCGGAAGGTATCCGACCGGATCTGTGTCAACCGAAGAGAAGAGAGAGAGAGAGAGAGAGAGAGAGATAAAGAAACTGGACACCACGGTCTTGTTGACCTGGAGAGGGTGAGAGAGTGAGAAGAAGAGAACAACCCTAGCAAGCAAGTCCCGAAGTGGACTAGTGGAGTAGTAATTGTTTTTCCCTCCGTAGCGATCATTTTAAATTGAATACGCGCGCAGCCATATTTTTTTCATTTAACGTACCAGTAAAAAGAAACTCGATCAATAACCGCGCTACCGCATTCAGGTCGCACTTGGTATGGCTGACATTTGGTCCCAGACCCCACATTAAGTGGATGACTAGGTGTCTCAAATTGTCACGTTACCTGCCTTTTCGTGTGCAAAGGCGCTCCACCGTGAGTGTACCCGGGCGTGTGCGTGAGGGGAGAGTGAAGTCCGATTTATAAACCTTGAGGTTGTAGAGCTTGTCGGAAACAAACCCTCACCTTTAAATCCTTGAAGTTTGTACCCTGTCCTCTGTAATCCCTGTCATTTTTAACCTTAAGGGCATGTGCGGTTCAAGGGGTTTTAACGGGGATTAACAGGGATTGTGGGGGATTAAATCATGTACAAGCCAAATTACCCTCCATTCCTCTCCAAACCCCTTGGGAGGAGGTTGAACCGAACAAGGCCTAAGACTAACCACAGTGGGAGTAACTTAATTCCATACGGTATCATAATATGATACTCAACCCTCTCTTTCTTCATTTAATTCTATGCCACCTCATCAAATTTGCCTAGTTGGCACGCATGATACTACTTATGATACTCCCATTACAACTAGCCTGGTAGAATTAATATACCTAATCCAAATGGTCGCCGCCCGATCTCTACTCTCTACTCTTATAAAAAACCGAGTTGGTGATGATGGTGTGCCTGCCATGTTGCAATATAGACCGTCTGATCTATATCTGACGGATAGAAAGCAAACTATGACAATTTTGCAAAAAGATACTCGCACCTCTCTCCACATTTGCAGATAAGGTCTTCCCTCGTTCATCCTTATCTCCCACAACTTCATTGTTGATCAATTAAAAAAAGAAGCCTCTGGAACAATCTGGCATGGCGGCCGCTGCCGGTGTCGTCCATCCCCATGCCTCCACTTAGTCCGACCACCAATCACCACCACGCCCCACTCCTCCTCACCTTACCTCTCCTCTTTCTCGAGATATCATTAGTTTTGACACATGAATTACTTCCGCATGGGTCAATCAAAACAGGTGTTTTGTAAAAAAATGCATCTTGATGTTCCGTGCAATGCACGGGCATCTTGCTAGTATTATTTATCTACTACTCTTATAAAAAACAGAGTTGGTGATGATGGTGTGCCTGCCATCCTGCAATATAGGCCGTCTGATTTATATCTGACGGATAGGTAGAAAACTATGGCAATTTTGCAAAAAGATACCCACACCCCTCTCCACATTTGCAAATAAGGCCTTCCCTCATTCATCCTTTTCTCTCACAAGATAAACTACTCATACAAATGCATCTTGATGTTACATGCAACGCACGAGGATGTTTCCTTGGGGGTCTCTCTAGCGCGGTGTGGTCGTAGTTGCAAGTTGACACCCCTTGAGATGCCGACGTTGAGGGGCACTCGGATTTTGTCCGATGAGCAGGTAAGTGATGAGTTTGATCACGTAGTAAATGCATTCTAAAGACTACTTCCGTGTCCATTTCCTAATTCCCCCGCTGCCCACTGTCTCACAAGTTAGGCTTGGTGCCAGTGGAGATTGGCTTGCATATGTATGGGAGGGTACCAACATCAATTTGCACAATATTTACAACGGTGACACCGTTCCCGTAGAACCTTTGTCCAACATTGGGATCAGATTACAATGTCCATTAAATCGTTGCGTGCATGTACTAGTTTTTATTGGTCATTTATATCTGACGGATAGGAAGGAAACTATGGCAATTTTGCAAAAAGATACCCACACCCCTCTCCACATTTGCAAATAAGGCCTTCCCTCGTTCATCCTTTTCTCACACAAGATAAACTACTCATAGAAATGCATCTTGATGTTCCATGCAACGTATGGGCATCTTGCTACTAGTAAATGTAGGTTTTTGAATGCGGCGAGGAGGTGGGTACAGCTGGGAGTGCAGTGGGCGGCGCCCTCGGCCGGCGCGCCGCTTCAAATGGCGGATGCAGTGAGAGGTCGCATCCGCCCTTACCCCCTTGACCGTGGACCTTGACCGTGTATGTCCAGCTTTGAGGACAACATTATCCTTGATGGTGTACGTCACCTTGTGTCCAGATCTGAGATGCCACGTGTACCAGATGAATGACTCCAAGTTCGACCACCGTGATGCTAGGTGCGAGCCGAGGAACACTGTTGGAGAGACCCCCCTCATAATTTTCGTACATTGGTCGTTTGATTCATAGGATAGAATGCTATAGGATTTATTTTCCTATGTAATCATGTGTTAATTGGCAATCTAGCATCCACTCCAACTTTTTTTTTTTCACTTCCTTTGTTTTTCCTATGTCAAACACTCTGTTTTTTTTTTAGGGGAACATTGTGTTAATGCTATGGGATTCAAGTGGACATGCCACTCCAATCCTTTATTATTCCTATTCCTGTGTTTTAAGTTCCTACGAAGGCCCTGTTTGGAAAATCTAACTTAGCTAGAGGTTAGAGTTAGTTTCTACCTCATGACTAACCCTGAACTAACTCTAGCCAAAGAGGTGTTTGGATGACAGAGTTAGATTGACAATAAATGCACTAGGGGAACTAGCTCCATTTAGCACCTCTTGGGTGGGATAGGTTTTTTGGGTGGGTTAGATGCAACTAGCTCAAACTAGCCCTCATGTTTGGATACTTTAGGCCTATTTGAGCTCAAACTAACTCTAACCCATGGATCCAAACAGGGCCGAAGAGAGTACTTGCTCTAAATGATGTGCCGCTGCAAGAGCCGCCTATATTAATTAACCATGCTCTAAAAAGGTGGACCAGCTTTGGCTATAGTATACTAGCACTGTACTAGGTTAGTAGGTGACCTTGAGCTTGGCTCTTCTCCTCTTCCGGAAGTTGAACAATAATGATGGTACTACAGTAGTACTTCTGGCAATCTGACACCAAATGAACTGCTGCACGTCCACCGCTTGTAAGCAAAAGTTTCTCCTCGTGCTGCGAGCCACCGCGCACGCGTTGGCGAGGGAGAAGGTGGAGTAAGCAAGCTTCTCGTCGTTCTGCGAGTTGACGGGACACATCTCGAAAAAGGGCCGACCTTGTCCATGGCTACCATCCCGTGCTCCGTCATTGAGTACATGTACTATTCACCTGCCATCGAGGAGAAAAAATATTGCGTAGTAGGTGCCATCGAAGTGCACGACTCACTTACGCATTGCTTATCTGATCATCTCCATTTTCTTCATGACACGTGCACCTTGATGCTAGATGTCCCGCGTGTTGGCAAAAGGATGAACAAAGCTCACATCAAAAAATAAAGAGTGGAAGAACGTAGATTCTCGATGACCGAGAAGGAGCAAGGAACCTCGCGGTGGAGCATCTGCACTCATAATATTTTATATTATTCAGCGATATAAAATCAACCAAATCTCTCCACATTCCTATACCATTCTATAGTGTGAGAATAACTTTGAATGTTACCTCTGTGGGACACCTAGTTATAGTATATCCAGCAGCCCATGCATATCACTTCTCGCTCCTCGTCCTTATAGCCTGCCGACTATACCTTATATACACTTGCTCTTTGAGCAAAGGCCTCCCTAAGCACACATTAATTTCCTGAGCATGCTTCTTTCCTGGGAAGCTGGTCCTTGCTGATATAGGATGCCTCTTCATATCATTTATGGCGTACCCGGATGACCGCCTGTTGCCGCCCAATGGCCAATGCCACGTCCCCCGCGAATGTAGCAGCTTCCCTCCCTCGTCTAGCTGGTTCGCGCATTTTCCCCTATTTTTTGCCGCCTGCCCACCTATAGAACCACCTCGCGACAGCCAATTCCTCTCCAAACACCTAGGGAGGCGGTTGAACCAAACAAGTCTAACTTGTTTTTAGTGGGTACATTGACGTGGCATCGAAAGGGTGTGATAGCTGACTCTGGCAAAATAATTGACTACCATGTTTTCATACATGAACATGGGGCCCACTTGTCAGCGTGCTGGACGGAGGAAGGAATGCAAGACAAAATGGAGCACGGAAGGGTGCGAATCGATTGGCTCACGTGTGATGACCACTGGAGCAATCCACTCAGATTGTACTACGTTAAAAAATTCATGCAAACACGGCCGGTTATACTATGAGTAGGTGACCGTGCGCTTGGCTCTTCGCCTCTTCCAGAAGTCAAACAATGATGACAGTATAGATACTTCTAGCAATCTGACACCGAATGAACTGCTGCACGTCCACCGCCTGTATTAAGCGCACTATCGTAAAGCAAAAGCTTCTCCTTGTCCTGCGAGCCACCGCGCGCGCGCGTGAGCGAGGGAGAGGTCGTACTAAGCAAAGCTGCTCCTCGTTTGCGAGTTGACGGGATACATCAAAAGTAGTGTATTAGTCTCCAAAAAGGGCTGACCATGTCCATGGCTACCATCCCGTGCTCCGTCATTCAGTGCGTGCATGATTCACGTTCCATTGAGAAAATAATGTTGCGTATGTGCCATCGAATAGAATAACTTAATTTATAAAAAATGCACCACCGCATCATGATCGAACTTTGATTCGTCCACGCGTGGTTCCCATGAACAACTACTACACTCGCCAAATTATCTGGTGAGCTGCCTCTTCGTACAGAAATGAGCTCACCGTGTACCCGCGCGTGAGTATTAGGGAAAGAGGCAAAGAGTACCTGCGTCGGTGCCTGCACCTCTTCTCTTCGTGCTCGTATTCCTTTTTTTTCGGGTGAATCATGCACGTACTCCACCTACGTTCGTGACCGTTGGTGAGTCTCTCCTACTATACTTAGCTCCATTTTCTTGCATGACACGTGGACCTGGATGTTGGATGTCCCACGTGTCGGCAAAACTTAGAAGAACGCTTTTCGACGACCGAGAAGGAGCAAGAAACCTCGCGGTGCAGCATCTGGACTCTTTAATATCTTTATTCGGCGATATAAAATCTACCCAATCTTCTCCACAGTAGACCAGAAGAGTCCAAAACACGGCAGCCCACTGTAGTTACATCATACATGGCTAACCCACGCTATCACCATATTTCTTGGCCTCCGTGCGACACCTAGCTCTAGTTATCCACCAGCCCATATCGCTTCTCGCTCCTCGTCTCTCTCAAAGTGCGGCGGGCTGGCAACTTTGCCGTCTATAGAGGTCGGTTAACTCATCACATGTTAGCGACATGCCAAGAGCATTCTAAAAAAATTAATTTACTCTATTGTTATGCCAAGAAGAGGAAGCGCTTTGACCGACGGACCAAACGAGTCATGCGTGCCATGCCGTGAGTGGGTCCAATTTCTCGTTTTGAACTTGTTTGGTGTAGTAGTAACACTTGGTTTTGACTATTGATAAGATTTTATATAGGGCCTAATGTATTCTTCGCAGTTGCCTTTGACTATTGATAAGATTTTATATAATTTGAAATTATATCATTCGAAGATCCTTTCATGTTCCGTTTCAAAAAAAAATCATTTCACGTATGAATTTGACGGTATACTTTGAGCAACTTGCATGTCCTATACTGCTCCTGTTTGGATACTCTAACTTAGCTAGAGGTTAGACTAACTCATGACTAACCCTGAACTAACTCTAGCCAAAGAGGTGTTTGGATGACAGGGTTAGATTGACAATAAATGCACTTGATGGAGAGAGAAAAGTGATTTTTTAGTGGGCCCCATGAGAACTAGCTCCAATTAGCACCACTTGGCTAGCGGGATAGAGAGAGAAAAGTGATTTTTCAGTGGGCCCAATGAGAACTATCTCCAATTAGCACCTCTTGGGTGGGATAGTTTTTTTTGGTGGGTTTGGTGCAACTTGCTCCAATTTAACCCTCATGTTTGGATACTTTAGGGCTATTTGAGCCCCAACTAGCTCAAACTAACTCTAACCCATGGATCCAAACAGGGCCAAAGTTAGTCTCAGAAAACGCATTAAGCCCTATATACATGGACACACCGATTACATGATACTAGCAAACGCTCACCATTAGTAGTAGTTCATTGGTTGGTTTCAATTTTTGATTCAGTTGCTGTGCTGCTACCGTCCAATATTCGCGTGTGGTTGTTTCTAGAATAAAAAAAGGAGGTAGTACTTACTGTGGGAAAGGTGAAGTGATGGTTGCTTCGCCCGAGCAACTTATTACTACTCTGGGAATATTGGAGTACCAGCGGATTCAACGAAGAGATAAATGATGGTTGCTTTGTCCGAGCAACTTACTGTGCCGAAGGTGGGGCTCTATGATTTGACTGCGCACTAGTCATTATTACTGCGGCGCAACGACTGGGGTGAATCTTCCCTGCAGTTGTGCACTCAATATTGCTGCATGGCAGGTGGAGCCGGATGAAGGATGTCCCACATGTCGGCGAAACGAAGTTGAATTGTTTCTGGCATTGCTATCAATCCTTCAGGATTTGTTTATATGTACGCATAATTTTCCAGCATAATGAAATAGTACTGTGATGCTATGAAGGTTTCAACTTTGGTTCCCGCAGGAAAAAAAAGGTTTCAACTTTAGGATTCATGTGTCCTCTTGCCTCAAGATTGTCTCGTTACAACATTCCATCAAATACAAATGAAACTACCATGGCTGCTAATGCATCTCAATGGTTCGTAGATCAACGCCAATATTCACATCACAACTGAAGACAAAGTTGTGAGAAGGTGTACAAATAAAGAAAAAAATATAATTGATCGATGTTGTTCGTAGGCAAGGCTCCATTTCCTGGGCACAGTGTTCATTGGTTGGCAGCTAGTTTCACCCAGCTCTGTAGCCAAAAAAGAGGTGTATGGAGGACATCACAATCCGATCATTTTGTGCAGCTCCACTAAAATCAAGCTGATCATCCCTGTTTGCAAAGATATTCAGTCAGTGTGATTACAATAATAGTGGAACTAGATGATGAAACATAACACACACAAATAGAAGCCGATCACCTCTGCGATCTCTCTTTAGGACTAACTACTTGTTGGAGAAGATTAGGCACGGAGTTGGATGAGGAGGATAGCAAAACCAATCTCCCTTTCTGCAGTCCCACGGAAATGTAAAAACGTTGCCCGTGTGACATTTTGGCGGAACTGCACAAAACACTCTTAAGAAAAAAGTGATTTGTGCAGTTCACCGAAAGGTCGCAATAGCAACGAGGTGAAATGGATAGCCCTGTTTGCAAAAGGAGGTAGAAAGGAAACAATTACTGCCCAATAACACGAGTTGAAGACACATACGCTGACAAAAAAGAAGCATATTCCATGTAATAAGGGAAAGATAGCAGCATGGTGGTTTATCAAAAATGGTTTGAGGACGAGATTGCAAGATGGAAAGTACGCCGGCCGAGATACGTTTTAAGCAAACAACTAAAGAAGATCCACATGCGAGATTTTCCACATGCAGCAACGCGGGAAGATGGGCAGTGGAGCAAGGCCGGAGGAAGTTGTACCTGAGGGTAGTCGGGATGTAACTAGGAGGGCGCCGACGGCCGGGATCTGCCCATACTGCGGCAGCGAGCAAGTGGCGAACGCCCTACTGCGCCAGAGCTTGGTCAGAGAGAACGGCGGGTACCGCAGATCGGGACGTGCTGCCTCAATGCCGTCGAACGGAGAAATGATGCACATCCTCCCTTTCCGCCGGCGGACGAGATGCGGCTGGATCAGTGACCAACGGTGAGAGAGAGAGGCCACCGCCGCCTTATGTGAGATAGTGTGACGAGAGACAAACCCCGGCAGGCAGGCTCCATTGTATATAGTGGAGCGGATTTTTCTTTTTTCCCGACGACAATCGTTTTATATTCTGTACGTGCCATGGAGGAATATAACTTTATTTTTAATACTAACGCGTCAAGTCAAACTTTGTTCCGTCTACGTGTGGTACACGACCCTCCTTCGAGTAAACAACCGCTACACGCGTCAAATTATCACGTGGGCTGCCTTTTCGTACAAAAATGAACTCCACCGTGTACCCGCGCGGGTGTGGCCGGGAACGAGATGTGAGTACGTGCGTCGTGCATGCACCTCTTCTTTAGGTGCAGGTACGTACTTGGGTGGGTCTGAGAGAGATGGTTTGTGCGAAACAGAGGCAATGTGTCGATGATATCTCAGACAAAAAAACATAACATATGCAATGTGTGTGAAACAGAGTCATGGATATATCATATATAGAGGGAGCGATCCACGAGAAGAGAGTGGAGGGATCATCGGCGTGAGATATCGATAGAATCGAAAACAGGGATGAAGTGTGTGGGTGCACGATCGATAAAGAGTGCCATCGAATTTGTGTTTGCCCACGTCAAAGATACAGGGCGGCTGGCCTACTGGAATGTGAGAGGGCAGAGGTGTAGTTTTTCTCTATGGCATGGATACCTACCTACAATGTTCGACTATCGGTCTGTGTGTGGGGTGGGGGGCGTGGGATAGAGAGGTAGATCGACTAGTATATGTGTGGAGAAGGAGAGAGACCTAGCTATGTATTGAGGGAGATCGATCGGCATCCATGCATATGTGTAGCAGAGGAATAAGGTTGGGAGAAAGACAAAGGTAGAGTGTCGGAGGGTTGGTGGTGGAGTTGCTTCTTGTAAGTGCATCTAGTGCCCCTTAGTGATTTTGGTGTATTGAAGACTTATAGGTTAAGGGTCTAATGTGTTTGTGAGTGTACACAGGTCTATAAGTCTATGAGGAGTTTGTTAATTACGATGAATGTCGACCCCTAAAAATGAATGTCTTCAACTGAAGACTTTGGTTTTCTTGAAGACTTTGAAAGTGAAGAAATTGGTGTGACCCTGAAGACTTGATATTCATGCGAGGATTATGAAGCGTGAAGACTTTTGTTTTCGTAGTTTCATTTTCTTCTTCTTGAGTCATAGGAAACACCGTACTGTTAAAGGGGGTCGAGGTAAAACTAAGGAAAAATTTCCAAGTGATGCTCAACTCAAAATCCTACACCTACCCAATCCTTTCGAGTGAAGCCATTGGAAATCTCATACAGTTTAGTCAAGTTCTTCAGTGACAGAGACAAAGTTCTTCTGTTCTCTGAGGAATTTGTTCTGACTGAGGAGTTAGGAATTCACCAGTGCGGATTGCCTACAAGTGAGGATCATGATAGCCCTGAGGAATTTGATACTCAAATTTCCGACCATTGCTGTGCTACGTGCCAGCTGTCCCAAAATATCTACCCACCTAACGGTCATATCATTGAAGGGCATTTATGTCTTATCATGTCGGGCTGCTCCCTAGGCTATAAATAGCCGCCCTCTACAACCACTAGCTGGTTGGCTGCTCCAAGAAATAGATTGACACTTGTCATTTAGAGCATCCCATCCTCCGAGGACTTTGAGCGAAAATCATCAAGTGAGGAAAAACCCAAAAAACCCAAACACCTACAAACCCAAAGTGATTGAGCATCACTGAAGAGATTGTTCCTGTGTGGAACCGACGCTTGTTACCTTTGAGGACTGTGCATCCTCCAGACGGTTAGGCGTCATGGTCTAGAGCATCCAAGAGGAAATTGTGGATTGCCGAGTGACCGAGTATGTGAAGGTTTGGAAGTCACCTGAAGACTTACCACGAGTGGTTGGGCGAGGTCTGTGTGACCTTAGCTCAAGGAGAATACGGTGAGGACTAGGTGTCCTGGACTGTGTGTTCAGGACTGGGTGTCCGGGACTGTGTGTCCTCAGGTTTAAATACCTAGCCGCTCCAACCAGACGTACAACTGTCACAGCAGTTGGAACTGGTCTACCAAATCAGTGTCTTCACCGAGCTACTGGTTCTATTTCCTCAACCCTTTCATTTCCTCGCATATTTGCTATGTATTTGATCATTACTGTTTGAAGACTTTGTCTGAAGACTTTCTCAATTTCCTCAGTTCAAATTCTTCAGTCAGTTTGTCTTCAGCCTACTTATCCTGTGTTTACGCTACTCGTACTCTGTGCTTGTTTTCATTTCATCATGATGACTATGCTACTGCTCTGTTATGCTTGCATCTGAGTACTCATTCCGCTGCTAAGTAGTTCGTCGCTTAGGAATTTCCTCACCTTGAAATTCCTCAGTGACGAATTTGTAAAAATCGCCTATTCACCCTCCCTCTAGTCGATATAACGCACTTTCAATTGGTATCAGAGCAAGGTACTCCCTTGTTCTGTGTGATTTTGGTTTAACCACCTGGAGTTTTAGTTATGTCAACTGCAGGCATGATCAAGGTCTCAGCTGGGTGTCCTACCTTCGATGGGACGGACTACCCCTACTGGAAGAACAAGATGCGCATGCATCTTGAGGCAATTGACAACGACCTCTGGTATGTTGTGTAAAAGGGTGTTCCCTCTGTCACTCCTTCCGTAAACGCTGCTGATGTGAAGAGATTCAAGTAACTCGACTCTCAAGCGAAGAATATCATATGTGGCCATCTGAGCAAAGGGCAGTATGGCAGAGTGAGTACTTTGGAGACAGCTAAGCTTATCTGGGATAGGCTGTCCAAGGTCAACGAAGGAGTCTCAACTCAACGTGACTCTCGAGTTGACGTTCTTCGCAATCTCTTCAACCGCTTCAAAAGACTCGACAACGAAAATGTTCAGCAAACCTTTGATCGCCTCACTGACATTTCAAACGAGCTTCAAGCACTGGGTGCCACTGACATCACCGACCATGAGGTGGTGAAGAAATTGCTGAGGTCACTCGATTCTTCATTCGATACACTGGCACTGATGATTCAAGAACGTGGTGACTACAAGTCACTTGATCCTGCTGATATCCTCGAGAGGCTAAATACTCATGAATTCCAACTAGCTGAGAAGAGAGATCTCTACGGACCGAGCTATGGTAGATCTCGTGCACTGAAAGCCAAGGCAGTCTCTGAATCTGAAAATGAAGATTCTGGTAGCAGCCTTGGTGATCCTGAAGAACTGAGTCAGGAGCTAGCAATGCTCGTGAGGAAATTCCAGAAGTTCTCTAGACGTGGCCGATTTGGAAAATCCTCAAGAGGTGATGACATGAAATCAGATTCCTCATCCCGTGATTACATTAAGAGAACTTGCCATAAATGCAAGAAACCTAGTCACTACATTACTGATTGTCCTCAGTGGGAGAAGGAATCAAAGAAGAAGAAATACAAGGATGATAGTTTAGATGACTCTAAGAGGAAGAAGAAATCTTCAAAGTCCTCATCGTCAAGATCTTCAAAGTCTTCATCTCACAAGAAGAGCAGCTCCAAGAAAGCTCGGGCATTCATTGGCAAGGAAATGGACTCTGAAGCTGAATCTGAGGAACATGAGGAAGAGGAGGCATCTGAGGAGTCAGACTCTGGTGTGGCGAGCCTAGCCCTCGCTACTGCTTACGTTAGCAAGTCCATCTTCAACACTGAGGAAAATGGCTTCCCCAACACTGCTGATGACGGCAACGATGACTATGCTCCCACCTATTGCTTCATGGCAAAAGGTGCCAAGGTACTCAAATATCCCTCCTCTGAATCAAGTGAGGATGAATCTGATGATAACCTCAAACCCAGCTATTCCAAACTTGCTAATATTGTTGTTAAACAACAAAAGGCTTTGGAAAAGGTTCAAAATATGCTAGACAAAAGCGATGATCTGTTAGGTGAGGAAATGGATCGAACTCAAACACTGACTGATAATCTTCAGCAACTACAGTCTAAGTTTGACAACCTTCAAGGTCGTCATGAAACTATCCTAGCCGATCATGAGAAGCTTTCTTATGAATTTCTTCAAAGAAAGCAAGATCTTGAGAAGCTAAGGGTGAGTCATGAAGGTCTTCAGAAGGAAAATGATTCTTTGCTTGCTCAACAGATCAGTTCCGCTCAGGAAGAATTTATTCCACCATGCTTGAAATGCATTGAACGTGAAACTGCTAATTCTTCACCTGAATGTTCAAATGCTTCCATTGCTGCAAATTCTTCAACTATCTCTGTGGTCACAAATTCCTCATCTGAGGATACCACTAGTATCACTGACGAAAATGCAGGGTTGAAGGAATTGTATGTGACAGGCATGTACAAAAGCCTCAAAGGGCATCAGACTCTTTGTGATGTGCTCAAAAAGCAGATCTTGAACAGGAACCCTAGGAAAGAGGGTATTGCCTTTGAGAGGAAACTCAATGCTGATGGAACCTACTGGAAACCGGAGCAGTATCCCAAAACCTCATGGGTTGCTGTGAAGGGACCTCCCGTAGATCCATCCACTTTATCTGGCTTTACTTGTGAATCCTCATATTCATCTGATGAGTCATTTGACTCCAACTATAAACTGTTCAAAAATCAGAATGGTGAGGTATTTGCTAGATATGTTGGATCTAACTGCAGGAATGGTCCCCCTATGAAGAAAATCTGGGTTCCCAAAAAGTGCCTTGAAAGTCTTCAGGTGAATGTCCTCATGACACCACCTGTGAAGAATAAGAACCCCAGATCAAATTCTTCATATGAATCAAATTCCTCACATGGATCAAAGTCCTCACATGAACATCACCGTGCTAACACTTCTGTTTCGCAGGGAAAGCCTAAGGGCTATGAATATATGCATTATTCTTCAAATCATTATGTTCATAAGTCCTCGAAGAATTTCTCTGCTTATTCATATGCTTACCCTAACCCCTCTTATGTGAAACGAAGTGGTCTGGCGTCTATGCCACCTTTCTCTTATGGAGCTCGCAGAATGATGAACTCTTTGCCACCCCTCCAGATGTGGGTGGTGAAGAAAAGGAACTAATCTCTTATGTAGGGTCAAGTCTCCAGACGAACTAAATCGTCTGAAGAATTTGCTGGAGACCTGAAATGCTTGAAAGGACGCAAGCTAATCATGAAGAAATGATTTATTCATTTCTCACGTCCTCACATTGCTATATATACATATGTTGCTTTAATTGATGAAATATGTCTGATGAATTTGATGTCATATTCTTCACTCTGAAGTATATGAGTTCGTAAGATGCACTAATTCATCTGCAGGATGGTTTACCCAAAGCTACTGAGTGGGTCCTCGATAGTGGATGTACAAATCACATGACCGGTGACAAGAGCTTACTGATGAACACTCCTTTATCTCCATCACACTTGAAGCATATCACCTACGCTGACAAAGGCAAAAGCAAGGTATTGGGTCTAGGTAGGGTTGCAATCTCAAAGGATCGACACATGGATAAAGTCATGCTTGTCGAGTCCCTCGGATTCAACCTCATGTCTGTCTCAATGCTTTGTGATCTTGATATGGTTGTTGTCTTTGGCAAATATCGTTGCTTAGTGCTCATGGAATCTGACAATTCCAAAGTCTTCGAAGGCTTTAGGAGAGGAGACTTGTATATTGTTGATTTCTCTGCAGGACCACAGCCTGCCACTTGTCTACTTGCTAAAGCTTCAGAAGGCTGGCTATGGCATCGACGACTGGGTCATGCTGGCATGAGGAACTTACACACGCTCGTGAAGAAAAAGCACGTCATTGGCATCGAGGGTGTCAAATTCTTCAAAGATCATCTTTGTGGGGCCTGTGAGGCTGGAAAGATGACCAGAGCCAAGCACCCCTCGAAGACTATCATGACTACTTCTCGTCCTTTTGAATTGCTTCATATGGATCTCTTTGGCCCTACTCATTATGCCACAGTAACAAATGCAGCATCTCTATATGGCTTTGTCATTGTTGATCACTATTCTCGTTACACATGGGTGCATGTCATTACTTACAAGACTGAAGTGCAGGAAGTCTTCAGACGATTTTCCTCAAGGGCTTCGACGAATTTCGGCGTGAAGATCAAGCATATACATAGTGACAATGGGACTGAGTTCAAGAATACTGGTCTTGATGACTATCTCGATGAACTTGGTATTACTCATGAGCTATCTGCCCCATACACTCCTCAGCAGAATGGCGTTGTGGAGCGCAAGAACAGGACTCTTGTTGAGATGGCTCGCACCATGCTTGATGAATACAAGACACCTCGTCACTTCTGGCCTGAGGCAATTGATACTGCATGCCACATCATCAACAGGGTATATCTTCACAAATTCTTCAAGAAGAACTCATATGAACTCCTCACTGACAAGAAACCCAATGTGAGTTATTTCAAAGTCTTCGGTGCTAAATGCTGGATTAGAGATCCACATCACAATTCTAAATTTGCACCGAAAGCACATGAAGGTTTTATGCTTGGTTACGGAAAGGACTCGCACACCTACAGGGTCTTCAATGCCTATGACAACAAGGTTGTTGAAACTGTAGATGTGTGGTTCGATGAAACTAACGGCTCGCAAAGAGAGCACCTACCTCCTGTGCTAGATGAAAAGACGCCTGAGGAAACCATCAAGTTCAAAGCTACTGAGGATGTCATTCCTACCGAAGAATCTGCTGAAGAAATCATTCCAGAACATGAAGAACAGCATGCTGACGCATCTGAAGAAAATGGCTCTGAAGAAAATGCTGAGCCAAATCAAAGTCGTCAACCTGCTCATCCCCGCGTTGCAAATGAAGTACAGATTGAGAGAATCATCAACGACATCAACGCACCAGGTCCTCTGACTCGCTCAAAAGCTTCACATTTATCTAACTTTTTTGGGCATTTTGCTTTCGTCTCTATCACAGAGCCCACCAAAGTTGATGAGGCATTTCTGGAGCCTGAATGGATTCAAGCAATGCAAGAGGAATTACATTAATTCAAGCTGAACAATGTGTGGGAGCTTGTCAAGCGACCGGACCCATGCAAGCACAATATCATCGGTACCAAATGGATCTACCGCAACAAGCAAGATGAAAATGGCCTAGTGGTGAGGAACAAGGCTCGTCTTGTAGCTCAAGGCTACACACAGGTTGAAGGAATTGATTTCGATGAGACTTTTGCACCTGTTGCTAGACTTGAGGCTATTCGCATATTGCTTGCTTATGCTAACCATCATAATATCATCTTATATCAAATGGATGTGAAAAGTGCATTCCTCAATGGTAAGCTTGAGGAAGAAGTATATGTTGCTCAACCCCCAGGTTTTGAAGACCCTAAACATCCTGACAAAGTCTTCAGACTCAATAAGGCCCTCTATGGCCTCAAGCAGGCCCCTCGGGCGTGGTATGATACTCTGAAGGAATTCCTCATGAAGAAAGGCTTCAAACCCGGTTCACTCAACCCAACTCTTTTCACCAAAACCTATGATGATGAATTATTCGTGTGCCAAATATATGTTGATGATATTATCTTTGGCTCTACTAATCAACATTACAGTGACGAATTTGCTTACATGATGAGTGAGGAATATCAAATGTCCATGATGGGAGAATTGGAATTCTTCTTAGGTCTTCAAATTCGTCAACAACATAATGGCATTTTCATTTCTCAAGAGAAATACCTCAAGGACGTTCTGAGAAAATTCGGTATGCAAGAATGCAGAGGCGTCAAAATCCCTATGCCCACAAATGGCCATCTATGCACTGATGAAAATGGAATAGACTTCGATCAAAAGGTATAGCGCTCCATGATTGGTTCTTTATTGTACCTATGTGCATCTAGGCCGGATATTATGCTTAGTGTTTGCATGTGTGCCCGTTTTCAAGCTACACCGAAGGAATCACACTATAAGGCTGTGAAACATATTCTTCGATATCTAGCTCACACTCCAACACTTGGATTATGGTATCCCAAGGGCTCGGTTTTTGATCTCATTGGATATTCTGACTCTGACTATGCCGGTGATCGTGTGGACCGCAAGTCAACTTCAGGCACATGCCATTTCCTCGGACGATCTTTAGTATGTTGGTCCTCGAAGAAGCAGAACTGCGTATCACTCTCTACTGCTGAAGCTGAGTATATTGCTGCTGGTTCTTGCTGTGCTCAATTGCTATGGATGAAGCAAACCCTCAAGGACTACGGCATCAATGTGAAGAATGTGCCACTCTACTGCGACAACGAGAGTGCCATCAAAATTGCTCATAACCCAGTTCAGCACTCGAAGACAAAGCACATCGATATTCGTCATCATTTTCTTCGAGATCATGTGTTGAAGGGTGACATCTCTATTGATCCCGTGAAATCTGAAGAACAGCTAGCGGATATCTTCACAAAGCCCTTGGATGAGAAGAGATTTAGCAAGTTGCGGTGTGAGCTAAATATCTTAGAATCTTCGAATGTCCTTTGAAAAGGACACACATCCTAACACTTATGCAAATTGATGACTTAGATGTGCAACACACGAAGAAACGTTTTTTTTCAATCAATGAAGACTAACCCTCTAAGTGTGAAGAAATTAATGAAGAATTTGATTCTCAGAGCCCTACGACAATTGTACGCGGTGTCTGAAATCATCATTCTTACACGGTGGGTCACGCCACCACAAAAAGTTGAAAATCTTCAAAATTTGAGTTTTTCATCATTGTGCAAATTCTTCAAATTTTCAAATTCTTCAACTTTGCAAAATCTTCACTCTTTCCGTCTATGTTCTTCATTGACTATATATATATATTTGAGTTTTCTGTCCTCTACAGCATTCACTTATTGCTAATTCTTCAAGTTGTGTTTCTTCTAAGTGAATGTGATCGGACCCGTTCCCCCTCAATGCTAAACTCAATCCAGTCCGTTCACAAATTCTTCATGTGCGTTCTATTTGAAACCCGTTCAAAGTCTTCACTGTGTCCTTGACAGCTGAAGAATTTGCGAACGAAATATTAAAATATTCTTATCTGAATTTTCGGCTTTTGCCGTTCAAACCGTTCCTTATCCCTCGATAAGATTTATCTATTCACCCTCGATCTAACACGATCTCCACTTCACAGTTCGTGGGTGACACATGTCGCTAGGATGAGAAGGGTCAGGGGCACGTTTGTCCATTTTCTTCGAACGAGCGGTTTTTTCACCTCCGCTATAAATACCCCTCACCCTCCTCAGAGCTCATTTACCCCGCTCGATCTTACTCCCTCGCTCGAGCTCTCAGACCTAGCGCCGCCGCTACACTCCATCGTCGCCGGTGAGGAAGAGCTTCACTGCCTCGACCTCGTCGCCGTCGTACTCACGCCGGCCGCGGAAATCCTCACTCCGCCGTCGCCGTAGCTGTTTTCCATCGCCAAGTTAGGGCGTGGAAGATCTGAACGGACGAACATCTCCACTGCCACTCTCAGTTCGTCGTGTTCTTCGTCAAGGCGTCCCTTGAAGAAAAATTGCACACCTCATCAGAAAATTCGATTGTTCAAAACCCTCAAGTGAAGAAAATGGCTGATGGTAAAAGACCTCAGAAGGGAGGAAAGAGGCCAGAAACAAATACTGCTTTTGAGATCCCTGATGACATCTATGATGAATATTGTACTCCTGATGAAGCAACTCATGGCAAGGAGAACAAAAATCAGCGCAAAGTGCGCATTCAGAAGATTGAGAGGAGATGGGCAAGAGAATGGAGGGAATATCGCTATGTCAATTCCAAGTAAATCTGATGAAGAAATTCCTTCTGCTGCTTCGACAGAGCAGATGGATGAAGAAATTGAAGTGGATACTTTCCCTTCAACCCCACTGGTATCATCGCCCATGCCTCAGTTCACAGCTGAAGAGGCAGGCATCGAAGGAACTGAAGAAGATGAGGATGTGGATATTGGGTCTACAACACCTATTCACAGCTGAATGATGACTTTTGGGAAAGTCATCACCCCAATTCACCTTTGACAACCCCTCTACATCATGTTCCTCAGTCTCCTGTGCAAACAGAAGAAATTCATACGGGCTCTGATGAACGTCAAGCTTCACTTCACTCTATACCTGAAGAAGTTCCAGTCACTAGCGCTGATGTACATATGTCTGAAGAAATGAAGGCCAAGGCTGCTGCTGAAATTCCTCAGTCAGTGGCTACACCTCAAGAGGCTGTAAATTCTTCAACTGTTAATCTTCAGCCCAAGCCATAGAACCCTCACTCCAAGAAGCAGAAGTTTAATGCTGAGGATTTCTTCAACGAGCACATATTCTTCACTGACTACAATCCCTATGACTCTGCTCGTCTTCGTCGCAAGCGTTTCTGGACTGCAAGCCAGATGAACTTCTACTCCTCATTGTTGGTTGATAAGGATAAGATCTTTGAACATGAGCAAATTCCTCATGTAGATATGGAATCGCTGCCCTGCTTCACACCAGTCCTCAGTGTTCTTCACGACGCTGGGTTACTCCATTTCTGCACCGACATCTGCGATTGGAATGAAGAACTCATTCTTCAATTCTTCGCCACGCTGCACATTACTGGAAATGTTGATGATGTCAATTCATGGGTATTGGACTGGATCACCGATAATACTCATTTCAAAGCACCGGCCTCTGAATTGCTTCATGCCGTCCCAGTCAGCCCTCCCACTGAAGGTGCTAGGCTTCTCTATGTTGAACCTGAACTGTCTGATCATCTGATGCAAGTGCTGATGAAGCCTTTGAAGCCAGGCCAAGCTCCAAGGACCAAATTCCTCGTCAAGGAATTGCTCTATGTGCCAAGGACAGTCTATCGCATATTGACCAAAACCCTCAGTCCAATCAAGGGCCACAACTCTGATGATGAAGAAGTTGTTGGCATTATGAAGAATCTGCTGTTCAATATCATTCACGGTATTCCTATCAACTACCACGATTTCTTCATGAGGACTTTGGCCAATGCTGCACTGTCACCTTTTGAGTTGAAGCCTTATGCTCCCTGGATCATGAGATTCATCAGATCAAGGTCTTCAATTCATTACATGGCTGACTTTCAAAATCATCTCAGCTATTTGCCCCCTATTGAAGTCCTCAAACGGACTATTTCCTCAGCCGACGAGAAGGGCAAAGCTGCTGTTATTGATGAAGGTACTCGTCCATTGGATGGACAGTTTCGCAAAGCTACTTCCTATTCCACCAATGATGACTCTGCAACTCAAGATTCTGCCGCCAAAGCTTCAGAACATCATCCTCAAGCCACAGCTCCGCGTGTGATGACTGATCGTGAACTTCTCCTTAGTCTTCATCAGAAAGTTGATCGAAATCACAAGTGGGTCAAGCGTCAGTTTGGTGCAATTCTTCAGAACATGACAGTCACTCAAAATACTGTGAAGAAGAATCACTACTACTTGCATGAAGTCTTTGACCGCACTTGGGTGATTCTGTCTAATCTTCATAGTGCTGAAGAACTCAAGGAGATGGGCTTCCAACAGGACTTTGACTGGTCCCAGCCACCTTCGAAGAAATTCAAGAAAGTCAAAGTTCCTCAGCTTGTTGCCAGTTCATATTCTTCATCGCATGAGACGGATGAAGCTGAAGACTTGAACGACACTGCGGCAGGCCCTACCTCAACAGTCGACCCCAACAATGCTGGCGCTATTCCATCGACATGATGATGATATTCTTCAGGGGCGTTAGTCCTCATTTTTCGTCCCTTTTGGTCATTCGATGACAAAGGGGGAGAAATTTGAGTTTAGTCTTCAAGCGGGTCTTATATATGGGCTATATTTCTGTTAAGTTTCAACTCTTGCTCTTCTGAGGTGTTTGCTCTGATGAGTTGTAAACTTAAGTCCTATGGTGGTCTGATACTTTTGAACTGCTTTCTGCATGCTTATTTCCTCAAGTACCTTAATGCACGCATGCTGAATTCCGTCAGACACCATATTTCATCATGCATTTCAAATTCTTCATATCATATGATAAATGTGTGTATGAATTTCAAGATATAGGAGGAGATCTCCATGATATTACTCAACAATGTGCATTTGCTATTTCAAAGCAAATTCTTCAAATATGCACATCTTCAGGGGGAGTTCCTCTATATCTTGCAATCAAATTCCTCAATATTAGTATTTACACTTCATATGTTTATCCCCGTTGAAAACTTAACCTATATTGTCATCAATCACCAAAAAGGGGGAGATTGTAAGTGCATCTAGTGCCCCTTAGTGATTTTGGTGTATTGAAGACTTATAGGTTAAGGGTCTAATGTGTTTGTGAGTGTACACAGGTCTATAAGTCTATGAGGAGTTTGTTAATTACGATGAATGTCGACCCCTAAAAATGAATGTCTTCAACTGAAGACTTTGGTTTTCTTGAAGACTTTGAAAGTGAAGAAATTGGTGTGACCCTGAAGACTTGATATTCATGCGAGGATTATGAAGCGTGAAGACTTTTGTTTTCGTAGTTTCATTTTCTTCTTCTTGAGTCATAGGAAACACCGTACTGTTAAAGGGGGTCGAGGTAAAACTAAGGAAAAATTTCCAAGTGATGCTCAACTCAAAATCCTACACCTACCCAATCCTTTCAAGTGAAGCCATTGGAAATCTCATACAGTTTAGTCAAGTTCTTCAGTGACAGAGACGAAGTTCTTCTGTTCTCTGAGGAATTTGTTCTGACTGAGGAGTTAGGAATTCGCCAGTGCGGATTGCCTACAAGTGAGGAACATGATAGCCTTGAGGAATTTGATACTCAAATTTCCGACCGTTGCTGTGCTACGCGCCAGCTGTCCAAATATCCTACCCACCTAACGGTCATATCATTGAAGGGCATTTATGTCTTATCATGTCGGGCTGCTCCCTAGGCTATAAATAGCCGCCCCCTTCAACCACTAGCTGGTTGGCTGCTCCAAGAAATAGATTGACACTTGTCATTTAGAGCATCCCATCCTCCGAGGACTTTGAGCGAAAATCATCAAGTGAGGAAAAACCAAAAAACCCAAACACCTACAAACCCAAAGTGATTGAGCATCACTGAAGAGATTGTTCCTGTGTGGAACCAACGCTTGTTACCTTTGAGGACTGTGCATCCTCCAGACGGTTAGGCGTCATGGTCTAGAGCATCCAAGAGGAAATTGTGGATTGCCGAGTGACCGAGTATGTGAAGGTTTGGAAGTCACCTGAAGACTTACCACGAGTGGTTGGGCGAGGTCTGTGTGACCTTAGCTCAAGGAGAATACGGTGAGGACTAGGTGTCCTGGACTGTGTGTTCAGGACTGGGTGTCCGGGACTGTGTGTCCTCAGGTTTAAATACCTAGCCGCTCCAACCAGACGTACAACTGTCACAGCAGTTGGAACTGGTCTACCAAATCAGTGTCTTCACCGAGCTACTGGTTCTATTTCCTCAACCCTTTCATTTCCTCGCATACTTGCTATGTATTTGATCATTACTGTTTGAAGACTTTGTCTGAAGACTTTCTCAATTTTCTCAGTTCAAATTCTTCAGTCAGTTTGTCTTTAGCCTGCTTATCCTGTGTTTACGCTACTCATACTCTGTGCTTGTTTTCATTTCATCATCATGACTGTGCTACTGCTCTGTTATGCTTGCATCTGAGTACTCATTCCGCTGCAAAGTAGTTCGTCGCTTAGGAATTTCCTCACCTTGAAATTCCTCAGTGACGAATTTGTAAAAATCGCCTATTCACCCCCCCTCTAGTCGATATAACGCACTTTCACTTCTCATAAATGGTGGGAGAGGCCTGCTAGACAAATGGAGGGTACGAGTGCAATATCAATAAGAGAGGGGATGTCTGTCTGTCTATGCACGTGTGTGTGAGAGACGGGTCGGGAGGTATGCAAGGATGATGAGGGGGGACGATATGGTTGTGGTAAGCAGACGTAACTACATAGGAAGATCAATCGTTGTGTGTCCGAGAAAGGGAGAGACATAACTAGTGAGGTAAGTCGATCGGTGCGTGGGGAAAAAGAATTATAGTCGACCTAGCTATATGTAGGGAGATCGGTACGTATACATGCATGCATGTGTTAGAAGCAAATAAGGTCCGGAGAGACGGACAGGGGGAGAGGGGTGCGTCTAGGAGGTGGTGCGAGAGGCCTAGTATGTCGAGGGGGGAGGAGTGTGCGAGTATGAGGTCGATGAAAAGAGGGGCGGGAGTATGCACCTGCGTGGAACCGTATTGGACATAGGGGGGCATGGACGGTGAGAAGAGAAGAGGGGAAGTGTGTATTTGTGGTAGGCACACTTGGCTAGAGAGGTATATCAACCGGTGTGTACCGGAAAGGAGCCGGGGGGCCTACACACACCGTGGGTGAACGACCTAAAGAGAAACGAATGTGCGCGATGGAGGGGACGCTGAGGGAGGGTGGAGGGGCAGGCGTGTGCATGCACGATAGAAAGTTAGCGCTAGCTAGCTACAAAGAGAAGAGGATCGTGAAGGTGTAAAAGACGAACATAGATCGTAATTCATTATAAAAAAGTGGATTCGGATATTTGAAGAAGATATCATAGTGTTTTAAACCGACGCATGCATGAATGAATATATATAATGGTGATACGCATGGTGTGGTTATGAACATGTTATACTACATATAATATATAGAACATTGATTATAAATTGGGATAATGTGTGCCTTTTGCAGCTCAGGGCTAAATACTTGTCATAATGTAGGGGGCGGGGCACTATTCTTTGTGTGATAAACACGGTGTACATATGGAACATGGTTTAGATTATGAATATCTAGCTAGTACATCAAATGTACTATTATTTGGAATCAACATCAAGTGTATTCACAAATTTAAATTCGAGTTCATATAGTACACATAGTTCATATCTATCTCTATAG
Organism: Thinopyrum elongatum; assembly: GCA_011799875.1. Lineage (NCBI taxonomy): Eukaryota > Viridiplantae > Streptophyta > Magnoliopsida > Poales > Poaceae > Thinopyrum > Thinopyrum elongatum. The sequence goes on along the minus strand of CM022303.1, from coordinate 120,973,893 downwards.
TAATCATGTGGTGTGTTGTTAACGTAATACATGAATGATGGTTTAAGTTGGCAACAATCATGATTGTAGATTCTTATTCAAATAGAGAAACGAATTCAAATTTAGTTCGAATTGCAGCGGTAGTATAGACATTTGGAATGCACTAAAATGTTGGTATGAGTAGGTTACATGCATTATATAGCCAGCGAAAAAAATTAATTGGACACAACATGGATTCATAGCTTCGAATAGCATTTGTACAGTAAAACGGGACAACACTCTCTCTTTGTGTGGTGTGAATAGTTTTATTTTTTTCATTGAGGGAAGTGCGAATTGATTTGGTACGTACAATATTACACGTTAGGCTTGTCCCTAAAATTCAACCCGCCCCTTGTTATATCCCGAAAATTCAGATATCGTGCTCCCAAAACTCGCGCCTTCACAACCCGCGCCTTGCTATCCCGAAATTACAACGCCCGCGAAAACTCCCTCCAGCTGCCAAATCCCGACACGCGAAATCCCCCTTCTAACCCTGAGCCGAAAGGGCCGCTAGTTCAAATCGGTGGGGGTACTTTTGTAACACACCCTACATTTTGGACAAGCGCGTCCCTAAGTCATGGTTCCCCCCTCCCATCGCCTCCTTTTCGCCATTCGAAATCCTAGGCCGCCATAACCTCTCTGCTCCAGCCGTGAAACCCCACCCTCCTCCGTCTGCCACCTCACCGATGCCCAGCCGGAGCCTCTTCCCTGACGACGTCGTCCACCACAATAGCTCGACGTCCCTCATCCACCTCCCCGGATGAGGATCCGTCGTCGATCTCGTTGTCCTGCCGGTTCAGCCGCCCCGTCCTCCACCTCCAAGGAGCTGCTCCGACGATTGCCTCGTCTATCGCGGCTACTCCATCCCCACAGCGCCGCCTTAACCTGCTCCACCGGAACCGCAGCATCCTCACCGACTCCTCAGACGAAGCCGAGGCCTACTCGGCGCCACCAAAGAGGTTGTACACTCATCGCATCGCACCTTCTCCTTAACTCGACCTCCCGGCGCCAACCGTGCTCCATCCCGCACCCCCATGGCGCGGCTACCTCGAAGCAGGCGCCGCGGGAGACATCTCCACGGCGGCTCTCCCCCAGTGCGAGGTCCCTTCGGCGGCGGCGTCCATACCAGCCGGATCTGCTGTAGCTGCTTCGGCTCTCGCTCGCGCTACTGCTGCTGCTCCAGCTCTCACTCGCTCCCTCGCGCTGCTGCTGCTGCTCCGGCTCTCGCTCGCTCGCTCGCGCTGCTGCTCTGCTCTTCCCCTCGCTCGTGCTACTGCTCTGCTCTTGCTCTCGCTCGCGCTGCTGATGCTGGTACACAGGCTGCTGCAGCTACACGAGTTGCTGCTCTGGCTCTAGTTCGCGCTGCTCCTCCAGGCACTGCTGCTCCGGCTGCTATCTGCTACTGTGTTCCCCGTCAATCTCCTGCTGATTTAGATCACTGTTTCTCTACTACTAGTGCTCGAGCGGCCTAAACTACATGTGAAGTGCCTCTGTGCTACCAGTGCGTTCAGTTTCGACAGTAACATTCAGATTCCACAGTAAATTTCAGTTTCGACAGTTAAGTCTAGAATCAACAGTTTTTACCTCATCTATTGTAGTCAGGTGTTTTTTGGTGATGTAAATTTTACATCTATCACTTTTTGGTAATGTATTTTACATCATCTATTGGAGATGCTATTAGAATCCAATCCCACTTGAGATTAACGATGTCTGTCTTGTACTGCTTCAGCCTCGACGTCTTACGGCTTGACGGAGCTGCTCCAACGACGGAACCATCCATCACAACAGAGCAGTGCCCTGGACGCCGTCTACAGATTCCTTAGATCTTCCTCCACACCTCCGACAGCCACCTCTGCCTCAACTTCTTCGACGACCAACCCAATGAAGCCGAGGTCGACACGGCTACGGCAAAGAGGTTGTGCACTTGTCGCATCACTTATTACTCTACATTCATGTCGATCCATTATGGCTATTTTGGTTCAAGGGAAAAACTAAAGGAAAGCATAGCAATAGGAAATTTTCCTATGGCACTCTACTATTCAATTATTAATGCATTTTGTTGAAAGGAATGGAGCAAAACATCCACCTGGACCTACTTTTCAAAATCCTATGCATGAAAACAAGACCAAGTGCATTAGTGGCAGAATAACATTCTAACTGTACACGCTTTCATATGGTTTCACTTTAATTTGGCCATGTTTTTTTGCATTCCCCTGCTCTTCCAATTCCTGTGAACCAAACATCCAAGTTGATAGAAATCATGTGTTTACAAATGCTTTGTTTCCCACGTGCATTCCTATCCTATTCCAGTGTTTTTCCTATCCCTGCGTTTTTAGAATCCTGCAAGCCAAAGGAGCCCTTACAAAATTACTTCAGTTACAGGTAGGTGTCGAAGAAAACTTTGTGAGGTTTGTCCTGCTCCTACCGTGACGTCGTCCACCTCACCTGAGCTGCTCCATCGACAGAAGCATCCACCAAACCAGACATCACGACTCCTGACCGTCTTTCGCCGCCTCAGATCTCCTTCCCTGCCGCCGGCACCCACCGCAACGGCATCACCATCATCGACTCAGCAGATGAACCTGAGGAGTACACGAGTCCACAAGAGAGGTCGCACTCTTTTGTTTCTGCTTATGTTATGCATTGCTTAATATTATCTGCTACTTTATCGTCCTGTTCACCTCTTAGACTTCAAGTCAGGTCCAAATTAATGTTCAAACTTGAGTTTTAAAATTAGTTGTGGGGCACATATCGAGGCAGCAATGAATAGTATCTCTGTCTATTATGCTTATGTTGTTCATCTTGGGTGGGAAACAAATAGTAAAGCAATCATCATCTGTCTTTTTATTAAATTAAAGCTATCATCAGCCTGCTATCATTATTTTTAGATCCATCCACTAGTTGTTACCATCACTCTAGATTTCTGCATGCTCTCCTTACATAATCTCACTATATTTTTTTCGTATGCATGTCAGATATTGTACACAGTCATGCTGAACATGTAGAGAAAAAGAGAAGAGTTTTGCGCGGCAATACAATGCCATGCAAACATCGCTCCATGGTATGTTCAATGGCAAACCCTCCCCCCCCCCTCTCTCCAAATTGTAATCCAAAGGAAGATCTCTGTTCTGAGGCAGATTCAGACGCAGCTGACCACTCCTATTTACACCCCAAGGTGTTTGCTCTAACTTGGCATGATGATGTTAGTCATATCATGCATATGTTGCCTTGCAGTGCCTACTTCCAACATCATATATGTCATCTGCTTAGTTTAGACATGTTTTGTAATGCCACCTGTTTAGTTTCTATATCATATATGGGAATTATGCAGTCTCATCTCTTTTAGCCAGCCATAATATATGTGAAATATGCAATGCCATCCTGTTTAACCAGGCATCATATGTTTGAATGATATCTTGCCCATCCGTTTCTTCATTACATTTCCATTTGTCGACAATGTTTATACATTAAACTACTCTTCCTGTGAATCAGCCATTTGAGTGGGTGATGGAAAAATCTAGAGTGAAAACAAGGTCTTCAGAGCAGACGGTGGTACCTGTCGAAGCAGATCTCTTGCTGGGTCCCGATAGCTCCTCAGAGATGGATTCAGAGATAGATGACCAGTCCTATTCCCCCACCGAGGTTTATGCTCTTACTTGGCACGGTTATATTGCTCATATCATGCATATGGTGTCTTGCATTGCATAGTTTAGACATCATATACACAATATTCAACACCATGTTCTTAGTTCAGACATCATATATGCGAATGCCCTCTTCTTAGCATATAAATCACATATGTGAATTAAATCATGCGATCATGATTACTTAGATAACATGTATGTGAATTTTGTCATGCGAACCTGTTTACTAAAGACATCAAATAATTATCTCATGCCATCCTGTTTAGTTAGTCATCATATCTTTGAATTATGTCATGCTATGCTATCCAGTTTAGATAGACATCGTATATGTGAAATTATGTCATGCTATCCTTTTTAGTTAAACAATATACATGTCAACTATTTCATGCCCTCTTTTTTCCACACTATCTATTGCATCTGTCTCTCATACAATGCCTTTACATTCAACTATGTTTCCTGTTTATCAGCCATTTGAATTGGAGCGGGTGATGGCAGTATCTAGCGGAGTAAAAACACGGTCTTCAAATAAAACAGTGCTACCTCTTGGTGGAGATAGCACCCCGGTTGTACATGCACGAGAACCAGCCCTACCACACATTACCCAGACTCTCGCAGATTGTACCCCTACTGCGATGGACAGAGAACCAGCTTCACCCAATTTAACCCCAACCCTAGCAGATAGTAACCCAGTTCATGTTGACACAGCACCATCTCCACCACAGAGCTCCCAAACAAGAGCAGTTAGTAAGGCAGCTCCAGTGCCCAAAGCGCCAGTACTACCACGGCAAACCCCAACTCCACCAGTTAGTACACCTATTCCTGTGGAGGAAGCACAACCAGCCATTCGTAGTTTAGCATCTATCGCATTTGACGTTGTTAAATCCTATGTGCGTATCTTCCCATCATGGAAATATTATACTGAAGATGAAGGAAAATGCCAGTTGCAGGTGTTTGCCCAGGAGTTATGTGTAAGTAATGTTATTCATGGCAATTACTTTGCTTTGTCCCATACATTCTACATCCATGATGGTTATAATACAACAAATTTTCCCATTTTTCTCTATAGAGAAGGACCGATTTGGAAACTCAGGATGAGGTAACCTGTGCTAATACCTCTGCTATCTTCAAGAATGCTTGGTGGCAGTATCGAAATTACCTGAAGAAAACGTACTTCACTGGCAAAGAAACTCATCAAATTCCCTTACGTTCTCCTAAGACACATTTACTGGACGATGACTGGGAATGCCTTGTTCTGTACTGGTCCCGAACCAAGAATGTGGTAAGGTCTATGAGCTCATTTTTTATTTTTAAGTACTATATGCTTGCGTCTTATTGTACTCTGTTCATGTAGAACAAGTGCTTAAACCTGAAGAACAACTGTTCTCATTTAAGATTCCACTGCTATCATGCATACTGCTTTGCTCTTGTATCACTGTATTTACTCATATAAACTTATTTTTAAATTGAAGGATCCAATCGAAACTCCAATGGAACAACAGGCATGTTTACGCATGTTTCTTTAACAGGTTTGCTCTTATAAATAGCTCTGTTGATTTCAATTTCAATTGTGTATACAGTTGACTTCTCATATCATGCACATTACTAGCATCACAACAGAGCCAATAGTGTTGTTGTACATGTAGACTCGTGGTACCCATCTGAAATCTTGTTGTGCCGTGTAGTTTCCCACGCTTTGTATTCTTTCAGTGCTGCTTTGTCTTGAACTGATATGATTTGAACCATGTCTCTATTTTGATTTGGCAAGACAATGCAGTGACCATAGGACATAGATATATGTTTGTTTGATGGTTTTATTATGTACTACTTGGCAATAGAAGACTTGGTAGTTTAATCCTATCCACCTTACTAATGAACTGGTTCACCGAAATGAGTTTCATATACTAGTACATGCTAAACCTGTTATGTGTCTACTTGTTTCTTCTTTTAGAATGCTGACAGAATATTGGGGAAGAGTGCCTTATTAAGCAATGGTAAAGGAAGTAATGCAGATAAGGTTCAGGATAGTGAGACATCCTTGTTGGTCTCCAACAAAGCTGATAAAACAGCTAAGGAAAACTATCTTGAAGACAGTGAGACAACCCCAAAGTCCTGTCTTGGTTTAGTGTTCGAGTTATTGGCCACTACCGCTGGCACAAGCTATTCAAACCCACTGTCTCAATCAGTTCGGTTTCTTGAGTCTCAACTACAAGCTAAAAGACATCGATCAGCTGTGCTGCGACAAGAAGCCGAAGGACTGCAGAAGTCCCTGGAGCATTCAGATGCATACTTTCTGGTGCAACAGCAAGCGTTGGAGGATTTTAGCGCTAAACAGGACAAAGCTAGTAAGCTTGCTAAGCTTATTGCCAGCATGGTGGATACCAGGATAATGTTTCTTGAGCTCTTCTGAAGTTGTTTCAGTTATGGACTTGTTTTGCTGCCGCGTTTATTTGCACTGGTGGCCAATTTAGACGGCCAGTGTATGTAATATGCTGCTTTGTTCCCTATATTTGCACTGGTGGTGAACTTTGATGCCCAGTGGATGTAATATATGTAATAGCCGTAATAGCCTAGTGTTAGTTGCTTGCTTATTTATTTCCTTATTGTCTTGTTTAGTTGTTTGCTTCTAGTCACTGTAGTTGTTTTTCCGCGTTTTTCTAGTGGCCACAATAACTTATTTTTATAACTAGGCCACAATAACCATGGCAACACACAGACTGTTGTAACCATGGTCCTGCTACCTGTTGTAGTAACCATGGCCCTCCACGGGCTGTACGATCCATGGGCCTTCTACGGGCCGTAGCATCCATGGGCCTTCTACGGGCCGTAGGATCCATGGGCCTTCTACGGGCCGTAGTATCCATGGGCCTCCTACGGGCCGTAGGATCCATGGGCCTTCTATGGGTCGTATAATCGTTTCGCCAAACATGGGTCGTACTATTCGTGGACCAATAACGGTCCACAAAATGGGCCATAAACGGGCTAGAGTGGAAATCGTCTGTTTTATGGCCCGACCATAATGGGCCGTATTTGATGACGCTATGAAAACAGCCCAACGGGTTAACGGGCCACAAACAGGCCGACTGTAACCACGGGCTGAATTTGGCTCACAAGCGGAACAGGCCAGTAACGGACCGTAAGTAATCGAATTCTGGAAATGAGCCCAGGAATAAATGGGCCCTCAGAAGAACGAAAGTTAACACGGGCTGTAAACGGCCGACAGAATAATGGGCCGTTAATGGGTATAAAGCGATACACTGTTCATTATGGGCCAGTTTCATCTCGGGCCTTTAATGGGCCCAGAGTTACAAAGGGACTCCTATGGGCCGAAAGACGTCATGGGCCATACATGGGCCGGAAGTTACAACGGGCTGGAATCATATTGCACGGCCCAGATGATGCTACTGGGCCAAATTCAGAGAGGCCGTAACGGGTCGTGAGTTAGCAGGCCGTAAATGGGCTATATACGAACAGGCCGTTAACAGGCTTTTCATGGGCCGGCCCGCTACCTTTTGACCAAGTCAAACGGGCTGGCCTTTTCAATGGAATGGGCCTCTGTTGGGCCGTGCCACATGTCGACGTATCATAGGCATCTCATGTACAATGAGTGGATGACATCTGTCCGAACGGTGAGCCGACACGTGGTTCCTCTGGCCATTAAGAATTTTACACGTGGAAAATCCCCATTGGTCCGGGCTGTTAACGGGTTATCGGATCCAAAACTGGACCTGATAGCTTAACCGCGACCCGTTACAGTGGATGCCACGTGTCGGTTACCCTTGACAAAAGCACTTCCATGACATGCCATTTATCGTCATGGAAGTGGACACTTCCGTGATGATAATTTTGGTAATGTCATGGAACACTTCTACGACAGCACAGGTATGACTATCTTGATTCTGTCATAAAATCGTCATGGATGTACATGCATGACAGAAAACGTGACCTACTGTGACAAACACGTATCATCACAGAAGTGTATTTTTTTTGTAGTGCATGGCAAAGTCCCTTCCCCTTCTTATGAGAATTCTGCTTGAAGATGGTAGAATGTGACGGCTTGTTCTTTGCATCACACTTGCCTTTGCCCTGAGTTTTGTTCTTGTTGTTTTTGAACTTCTTGGGCTGGAAGTTCTTCTTCTGCACCATGTGGGCACTAGAAGTTCCCTCTGCAACTCGAGCACGTGTGTCTTTTGCTCTCGCCTTCTCTTCAACATCAAGAGTACCAATGAGATCCAAAATGGAAAACTCATGTCTCTTCTGTTTCAGGGAAGTAGCAAAATTGTTCCACGAAGGTGGAAGCTTTGCAATGATGCCTCCGGTAAAAAATTTGTCCGGCAACACACACTTGAAGTACTCAAGTTCCTTTGCGAGCGACTATATCTCATGAGCCTGCTGGACAATAGAGCGCTCATCAGTCATCTTGTAGTCATAGAATTGCTCCATGACGTACAGCTCGCTGCCAGTGTCCGAGGCCCCAAACTTGGCCTCGAGTGTAGCCCACATGTCCTTGCCGTTGTCAAACGACATATACTAATCCACAATGGAATCATCAAGAACACTCAAAAGGGCGCCTTTAAAGAGGGTATCGATCTTCTCAAAAGCTTCCTATTGTGCAGGATTAAGAACGCCCTCAGGCTTGCCCTTGGTGGCGTCATAGCAGTACATGGTTTGGAACTAGTAAACTGCTCTCATGCACCACCTCTTATATTTCACCCCCTTAAAGGTACGCGGCTTCAGATGCGTAGCAAAACAACTCGGAGTAAATTGCCTATAATCAGGTTTTTGGATTGTTGAATATATGAGCAAATTACTATGAGATTTAATCTGAGTAAACAGTAAATAAATCATGACGACAAAAACAGAGATTAAACTAATCATGCGGACTACCATAGTAGAAGAACAGATCATATCTAGGGCACAGACTAGAACTAAGAATTCTAGCACGATCTTGAACAAAGAGGACAAGATCACATACGGTGTAGCGGGAGCAGAACCGCCGGCGTTGATGTTGTCGCCCATGTCGTTGAGGAAGAGGTTGCCGAGGTCAGGGAAGAAGTCGTCGTTGGCAAAGTCGTCGCTGCCAGCAGTCGTGCGGGTGCGCTCCCCGAAAACCTTATCGCCCCTCACCCATACAGGATCAAGAGAGGCGGGGTTCCGGAGGCTTGTTGTCCCTTCTCGTGGCGCACGCCAAAAGGAGGGATGGAGAAGACTTGCGTGGCGGCGCAATGATTTGGAATGGTGGTGCGAAACCATATGACGTGGTGGCTAGGGTAGACATCTGCCTTACTATATAATGCGGGCCGGGTAGGGCATGGAGAAAAACCCACATCCATGTAACAACCCCACGATCCAAAAGAATCGGAAACAGCTGAGTAATTAACGCGTCCATTAATTATTAATTAATGATGTATTAATTTTTCCCGAGCAGCAAAAATATAGACAACGTGCATCGCTCTATCCTCGGCTCGGCTCATTCCCGCAACCAGTGGCACATCGTGATGAGGCGTGGCGAGGCGAGGCGAGTGAAGAGGAGGAGCGCGCGTGTAGGTCTCCTCTTCTTATGCTCATACAAGTGGTAGAAGAGCTCACCTTATAAAGAAGTGCAAGTCTCACTCAACTTCCGGGGTGGGACTAAACTTTAGTCCCACTCACCACTCACATGTGTGTATGAATGGGCCAAGAGAATTTCAGAATTTTAGTTGAGCTTTGGGCCAAAGGCCCACTAGCAAATTCCAACAATCCCCCACAAAGTCTCATTGGCACATCTCATCATTTAGTTCCATATCATTGTTTATATATCGGTGCTTAGTTGATACTATGAAGTTGAACTTCCACTTAGAGTTTTATGCTACACTAGATCACAACTTGAATAGTGGATTATGCCTTGAACTACAAGTTTTCTGCGAGACTAGTTTCACACAAATTCTTCACCGATACTAGGATGCCGCAAGGCTTCCCCGTGGGCGGAGCGTATACGTCATACACTCATACTCCAGGGCCTTTCATGAATTTATTAGAGAACACCCAATTCTCACAGACTGCGACGTTAATAGTCAAATTCATATAGGTGTGTTCCTCAGGAGATGCTCTGCAGGACAACATCTCTGCTTACTCAAATAAGCCACTTGGAACACATTAAGATAACTATCAACCTGCCATGCAGATCAGGAGAGTATTGCATCTTCACGGAATGGGATAATTAAAATAGGGATACTCTCCTCTCAGCCGACCAACAGCTTGTCTCCAACTTCTACTTCACGGGATCTCCGATCACATAGAGTGGGTTACCACTATGGACAACTCATGCGGTGGGTCTCAAACCCATCTCCATCGATGCATTATCTATCACATTACGTGATAAACCCTTTGTGAAGGGATCTGCCAAGTTTTTCGATGTTTGGATATAATCCAACGTAATAACTCCTAAGTTCCTCAATTTTATGACAGATTTTAGTCTCCTCTTCACATGCCTTAAGGAATTCATATTATCCTTAGAACTGTTTATCTTGACGATCACAGTTCATCATGATAGGGGGTATTGGTTTTTCGACCATAGGTAAGTCCATCAAGAGCTCACGAAGCCACTCTGCTTCAATAGTGGCAGTGTCGGGGTACACAAACAGGGGTGTATGTTTCCCCCTGACTTGTGCATGAACAGCAAATCGCCAGCCTGGCAACTTACAACATCAAAGTCAAGAACAAATTGAAGAGATAGCTATTTGAGGAATCAACGGGTAGATCGAGAAGACCTAGACACACTAAATGAGCAAGACACCACTGAGGGAAAGCCTCCCTTGCCGGGCAGGCGAGCCTGGCGAGGTTGAGGTGGCCCCGAAGACAAGCCTCAAGACAGTCCCGGCAGGCCTGCCGGGCGCGACGAAGGCAAACTACCCCGCCAAGGCTCCACCGCTCCACCTCACAGCGACGTAAGTCATCGATCGGTGCGGTGTCAAGCCCCCAAGTGACTAAGTGGCTAATATTTGGCACGTGGCAATCACTTCCTATGGAAATCATCTCCAAATGACACCCGTCCAGAGACGTGGCATGCAAATAGACGAGAAAGTGGCCAAGCAGCCCAGCAAGGCTTGCCGGGCATGCCACGATGTGACATTAAGCGGCACATTTAATGCGCTCTGCTCTGTCTGCAGAGTTAGGTATGATAGCACTGTTCGCTATCTAATCAGTACACAATGACTGATTTGCCATTGTGATGACCCCTTGATCTATAAAAGGAGGACCATGGCAACCATAGAAAGGATTCGGACCCTTGTATACTCGTACGCGTGTAGCTGCCCTCGCCCTGAGGAAACCCTACCAGGCAAGAGCGCTGCGTATCCACCACAATCCACCATCAATCCACCAAAGCAGGAGTAGGGTTTTACACCTCGTGGCAGCCCGAACCTGGGTAAAAACTGCCCACGTGATCTCTGTCGTGCTGCGCTACTCTCTCCACTCTTTGTGCAACGTGCTCATCCCCCCTGCCGAACCACAAAGAGGCTGATGGCCCCATAGGTGGTCGTGGTTCCCCACGACATCTTTGGCGTGCCAGGTAGGGGGAAGCGCTTGCGCGAACCCGAGAAGCATACGCAGCGTGTCATTATCTTTATCATCTTCGTCATCGATGGCTTCATCATCTGTGATGCCCAAGCTAAGGCGGGGGGGTGGTGGGAACAGAGAGGGGAAGCGATATTGCTTCCCCCACCCCCTGTTCGACTTCCACCGCCTCCCTCCGCCGCGGCCGCTGTAGCAGCGAGAACCAGTAATGACAACGGTGAGCCAAGCCCAATGGATCGGGCAGCATGATCGCCATGTGTACCCCATCTAGAGGAAAGGAACAAAGTGTACGGGTACAAGGTTTCTCTCTCCACCACTCCCACTTATTGACAATCGAGCCACTCTGGGTTTTAGCATCGTCAATGTCGATGAGCACCATACGAAACTCGGTTCAGCATTTACCCTGCTTAGGGAAATCCTGAGTGGAGCGCTAGTGCGAATCCATTGATCGGTGCCCCGGCAAGTGTGCCTGGCAAGGCAGTCCGCGTTAGCGTGACTTTTTATGCCAGATGCCACCAGGTTGTCTAAAGTGTGCGGAGAGGAGGAGAGAGAGGCCGGTCGTGCCTTACACCGCGTCCTGCCGCTTGCAAGATAAAATGATCCTTTATCGGTCCCTGCCGGGACCCGGAGAACAACACGCACGACATCTATCCTTCCCAAAGCATGTGAATGCGACTAGCGGCCACGGCTGAGAGGAGTAGAAGGAAGCAAAGAAAAAAGCTAAGTTTACACAATCCTTGCCCAGTCATGACCTTAAGGTTTCGCATTTGTTTATCCCTTGGAAACCAAGGTGTTCGTATGAGGAAATCTGTCGTATGGACAGCGCCTTATTAGTTTTTGACTACACCCTCGCTCTGTTCCGAGCCTGCTCGTAGAATGGGTAGCAATGTCAACACTGCCAAGGAAAAACCTGCAGGGACGTATCTTCGCCAAGATAACTGCTAAGGGCCCGACCCTTGCGACAATCATGGCAGTACGATACTGGCAGGTAGCTAAAATACGCACGGAGACTAATCGTACGAGCACCGATGGGTGAACTCTAGAGGGATAAACATGCAATCAAGATTAAGTGAAAACATCAGTTCCACACAAACATATGCGGTACGGTGTCTAAACACAAGACATACGTCATGTTTTGTTACAAGATAGCGCAGCGGCAAGGATAATTCAAGGCCGGGCCTGGCGACCTCGTGGAGCGGTAGGGACGTCAAGGACCTTGTTGGTGAGAGAGGCGGCCTTCTCTTCGGCAGCCGAAACGTCCGCGCCCTCCAGCGGCTTCTTGAAGCCATCGGCGAGATTGAGGTCCGGATGGCGATAGGCGATGTTGCTCAGAACCATGAAGAGGGCATTACGGGCAAGCTTCCGAGATTCGGTCACGAAGCGTCCGGCCCTTCCCTCCTCATGTGCCTTCAGCTTCTCGATCAGCTCATTGAAGAAGACCCCTAGCTTGACGTTGGGGACCTCTTGCCTGCTAGCCAAAAAGACTGGCCCATCCATGCCCATCGCTGTAGTCTGAGCAGTGAGACGCTCGGCAATGTCGATCAAGCTCTTGATCCAGAGGTCGACCTGCTCGGAATGATTCGCCAGCTTCTCCTCTGCATCCTTCCGAAGACGCCTTGCGGCATCCAGGTCCTTTGTCAGCTGCTGCTCACGGGCCCCGCTGGACTCTACCGAGCTCTCCAAGGTGCCAATCCTGGCCTTTAGATCTTCAATGGTGCCGTTGGCAGTCTCGAGGCCTTGACTCTTGGAGGAGAGCTATGACTGTATATCCTTCAAAAGGATCTCTGCTTTCTGTGCCTCCTCCTTGAGGGTCACGACCTCCTTGGCGCTCCCGGAAAGCTCTTCAGTCAGCCTGGCCACCTGTTGGTCAAGGTCGGTCTTGGCAGTGGATGCAGCGGCAAGGTCATCAGCGAGCTTCTTCAGTTGGGTAGCAAAATCAGCAGTGAGGGCATCCAAGGCGGCCTTGTGCTTGTCCTCTAGCCCCTTGGTGCGCTGCTGCACGAGGGATTCCAGATCGTCATCCTTGGCGCAGAGGGTGGCCTCGAGCTTCTCCTCCCGAGAAGAGATGTCCTGCTCCTTGGCATCCAGAAGCGCCTTGCGCTCCGCCATGCGGGCCTCCTGGGCGATGACATCCTCCTTCGCCATTGAGATTGTCTCCTGCTGCCTCATCAGGACTTGGAACTACTTGCCGTGCCAGTCGCACAGCTCGGTACCTTTGTCCCTTAGTTGCTGGTCCACCTTGTTGGCGGACTTGCGCTGCTCCTTGAGCACCTGCCATTTCTGGCTGTGCCGGCCCTGCAACTCCTTAATGCCTACCGCCATGGACTCCAGGAAAGATAAGTCCATTGCGATAGCAACAGAGTCGTCTGCCTCGTCGACCCCTTGATACAGCGACGCCAGAATGCGCTGGAGCTCTTCATCAAGCTCCATGCTTGTTGCCACTGACGAGCCAGGGGCACCGAGCCCAGGCTGCGCGAGCACCAGCGCCAACTGGCTCGAGGATGGTTGTGAGGCCCCCGCCACGGCACCAAATGAGGGGAGGGGGTCCATGGTTTGGAGGGGGACTTTCTCCTCGACCGTCGCCCCCGCCCCTGGCGCGCAGTCGAGGATAAGCTCTGTTCCCGTCAGAGGCTCCTGGACACTCCCGGCAGCATGTCCCTGCCCCTCCGCGGCAGCGATTTTGGCGGCTTCATCCACGGCATCTCTCCCTATGCTGGCCACTTCTTCCAGCAGTTCAGGCTCTTTGGCCTGAGGGACTACAAGCAATAATGAATAAGCAGAAGTATTAGAGAACCAGAAGCATGGGGCGAGATGGTAAAAAAAAGAAGCAGGGGAAGAAGGGCAAATGAATTACCCAGAGAGGTCTGCCGAGCGGAATCCTCAGTTTCCCCGGCAACATAAGTTACCAGGCCATGATTCGTGTCCCCTTTTGTGACAGCCACGATGTCGTCCTGGGCAAGTTCTCCCGTGGAAGCCATCATCGGGGGTTCCTCGACTTGATCGGCGGGCGGGGTAAGCCCCTCTTGAGGGGGCTCGCCCTGAGTCATCTCTCCTCCTCCTCCAGCCGAGGAGGTTGGGAGCACTCCTGCATCGCTCCCCACGGGAGGGGCCAATCCTATGCCCTCGTGCTGGGGGCTGAGCTGGGGGCTTGGCGGTGGGTCGTTCGTAATGCTCCCCGCTAGGCTCGTGCCCTCCACAGTCTTCGGCGGCCCCGCATGCCTGAGCCGTTTGGACCGGTGGATGAGAGTCTTTGTCTCCTCCTCCTTCTCCTCCCAGTCAACAGCGGCAAGCGAGATCAGTCAACAAGGACAAGTAGGTATACTAAAACTACTGCGAGAAAAGATTCCTTACTCTTTGTCAATAAGCATGGAGTTCAGCTCGAACTCCACGGGCGGCGAGGGTGCCCTGCTTCTCTTCTGGGCGGAGGGATGGAGCTTCCCAGCAGCTTTGAGCCTTGCTGAGGCGCAGGGGGCTCCGACGAGGACGAGCTCTGCGAGGAGCCCAAGGCGGACTGGGAGCTGGAGTCAACTCCCGCAACCACCGATTGCTTGGCGGGAGGGGTTTTAGCCCCGGCGAGGCGGGAGGATTGCCGGCGCACCACATCCGGCTTGCTGCCCTTGGAGCATTCTCTTGCCACGTGTCCGTGCACTGTTTGGGGCCTAACCCAACGTGCCCAGCGACACGTATGGCTTAGGCCCGGGGGCTTCTGTCGGGGTACACAAACAGGGGTGTATGTTTCCCCTGACTTGTGCACGAACAGCAAATCGCCGGCCCGGCAACTTACAACATCCAAGTCAAGATCAAATTGAAGAGATAGCTCTTTGAGGAATCAAAGGGCAGATTGAGAAGACCAAGACATGCTAAATGAGCAAGACACCACTGAGGGAAAGCCTCCCTTGCTGGGCAGGCGAGCCTGGAGAGGTCGAGGTGGCCCCGAAGACAAGCCTCAAGACCATCCCGGCAAGCCTGCCGGGCGCGACGAAGGCAAACTACCCCACCAAGGCTCCACCGCTCCACCTCACAGCGACGCAAGTCATCGATCGGTGCGGTGTCAAGCCCCCAAGTGACTAAGTGGCTGTTATTTGGCACGTGGAAGCCACTTCCTATGGAAATCATCTCCAAATGACACCCATCCAGAGACGTGGCAAGCAGACAAACGAGAAAGTGGCCAAGCAGCGCGGGCATGCCATGATGTGACATTAAGTGGTGCATTTAATGCGCTCTGCTCTGTCTGCAGAGTTAGGTATGACATCACTGTTTGCTATCTAATCAGTACACAATAACTAATTTGCCATTGTGGTGACCCCTTGATCTATAAAGGAGGGCCATGGCAACCATAGAAAGGATTCGGACCCTTGTACACTCGTACGCACGTAGCTGCCCTCACCCTGAGGCAACCCTACCGGGCAAGAGCGCTGCATATCCACCACAATCCACCATCAATCCACCAAAGCAGGAGTAGGGTTTTACGCTTCGCGGCGTCCCGAACCTGGGTAAAAACTGCCCGCGTGATCTCTGCCATGTTGCGCTACGCTCTCCACTCTTTGTGCAACGTGCTCATCCCCCCTGCCGAACCACAAAGGGGCTGATGGCCCCATAGGTGGCCGTGGTTCCCCACAACAGACAGTGTCTAATGCTGTGAGTTCTGCTTCCGTAGTTGACCTTGTTAAGATGGTCTGCTTGCAAGACTTCTAGGAAACAGCGCCACCACCAAGTGTAAAAACATAACCACTTGTGGCCATAACCTCATCAGCATCAGATATCCAGTTTGAGTCACTATAACCCTCCAGTACCCTTGGATACCCGGTGTAGTGAATCCCATAGCTCGCAGTGCCTTTCAAGTAGCACATAACTCTCTCAAGCACATGCCAATGATCATCTCCCGGTTTTGACACAAACCGACTTAGCTTGCTCACAGCAAAAGAGATGTCAGGCCTCGTGGCACTCGCTAAATACATAAGCGAGCCAATAATCTGAGAATACCTCAGTTGATCTCTAGCAATCCATCGATTCTTTCAAAGCAACACACTAGAATCATATGGAGTTGGAGAAGGTGTGCAGTCGCTATACCCAAAGCGACTCAAGATCTTTTCCACATAGTGAGACTGAAGCAGTGTGATCCCACCATTCTCATCTCTCAACAGCTTGATGTTTAAGACAAAATCAGCTACTCCTAGATCCTTCATCTCATAACAGCGAGATAAGAAATCCTTAACCTCCTTGATTAGATCAAGTTTGGTTACAAATATCAGTATGTCATCGACATACAGACAAAGAATAACTCCTTCGCCCCCACCATGGCGATAGTACACACACTTGTCACCATCGTTTACTACAAAGCCGGCAGCAGTTAATGTTCTTTCGAACTTCTCGTGCCACTCCTTAGGAGCTTGTTTGAGGCCATATAAAGACTTTAATAACTTGCACACCTTTCCTTCCTGACCAGGTACTACAAAACCATCTGGCTGATCCATGTAGATTTCCTCCTTCAACTCTCCATTGAGGAAAGCCGTCTTAACATCCATTTGATGAACGAGAAGACCATGTGAGGCAGCCAGTGATAGTTGCACCCGAATAGTGGTCAGTCTAGCCACAGGTGAGTAAGTATCAAAGTAATCTTCACCTTCTTTCTGGGTACAACCCTTGGCCACAAGCCGTGCCTTGTACTTTTCAATCGTACCATCAGGTCTAAGCTTTTTCTTGAACACCCACTTACATCCTACAGGTTTACACCCATAAGGACGATCAGTGATTTCCTAGGTCCCGTTAGCTAAGATGGAATCCATCTCGCTGCGGACAACTTCCTTCTAGTAGTTAGCGTTAGAAGATACATAGGCTTCTGAATATTCCTGGGTGTGTCATCCACGAGGTACACCAAAAGGACTTTGCGGTCCTCCGTCTCTTACACCTTACAAGAGTTTCATTATCATCCTCAACAGGATTCTCAATGTGTTCCATCGCAATGGAGGGTTCAGGAATTACAGTGAATTCCTCACTAGATGGAGTAGGTATCTCCTGATTTGATGAACTAGACATATCCTTCATAGGAAATATGTCCTCAAAGAAAGTTGCATCATTCGACTCCATAATCGTACCAACATGCATGTCGGATACCTCAGATTTTATTATCAAAAATCTATAGTCAATGCTATGAAAAGCATAGCCCAGAAAAACACAATCTACGGTTTTTGGTCCCAGCTTGCGCTTCTTGGGAATTGGTATATTGACTTTCGCCAAACAACCCCAAGTACGTAGGTAGGAGAGTTTCAATCTTTTCCTTTCCCATTCCCCAAAAGGAGTCATGGCCTTATGCTTTGTGGGAACTCGGTTTAGGACATGACATGCAGTCATTAGCGCCTCCCCCCACCATGCCTTGGAGAGACCTGATGTGTCTAACATGGTGTTAACCATATCAGTTAGAGTTCGGTTCTTTCTTTCGGCTACCCCATTTGACTGAGGTGAGTAGGGAGGCGTCCCCTCATGGATTATACCATGTTCCGCACAAAACAAATCAAGTTCATTGGAAAAATATTCTCCACCACGATCAGACCTAAGCCGTTTGATTTTTCGATCAAGTTGGTTCTCTGCTTCAGCTTTATGGTTTTTGATGAAATTTAAAGCCTCATCTTTTGATTTTAGAAGATACACATGACAATATCTAGTGGAGTCATCAATCAACATCATGAATTATTTCTTTCCACCTTTTGTCAACACGCCATTCATCACACAAAGATCAGAATGTATAAGCTCTAGTGGCGCCAAGTCTCTTGCCTCTGCAGTCTTATGGGACTTGCGAGGTTGCTTAGCTTGCACACACACTTGGCACTTGGAGCCCTTGACAGTAGTGAATTTCAGAATTAAACTCATGTTTGCTAGCCGCGTCATGCAACCAAAGTTAATATGACAAAGTCGTGAATGCCAAATACTGGACTCGTTATCGTGGCAAACATTATTAATAACTTTAGTGCAAATATCTGACAAAGACAGGCGGAACAACCCTCCGCCCTCATAGCATTTTCCAACAAATTGTCCATACTTAGAAATTACAACTTTATTGGACTCGAAAACCAACTTAAAACCATCTCGACATAAACGGGAACCGCTAACGAGATTTTTATTGATGGGCACATGATGAACGTTCTTTAGGCGCATGATCTTCCCCGAAGTAAACTTCAGATCGACCGTACCGACACCTCGAACAATGGTATGTGACCCATTCCCCATCAGCACGGGAGAAGTCCCTATGACCTGGTAAGAAGAAAACATGGAGGCATCAGCACAAACATGTACATTGGCACCGGTGTCAATTAACCAATCAGGAAATTGAAATACTGAAAGGATGGTAGGAAGAATATCGTACCCAGATTCCTTCATATCGGTATCACCGATGACAACATTAGCGTACTTGCCGCTCTTCTCATGTTCGCGCTCCTCAAAGTGGTTAGGACACTTCGGAGCCAAGTGATTAGGATCACCGCAGACATGGCAAAGTCCCTTCCCCTTCTTATGAGAATACTTCTTTAAGTTGGTAGAATGTGATGGCTTGTTCTTTGCATCAAACTTGCCTTTGCCCTAAGTTTTGTTCTTGTTGTTTTTGAACTTGTTGTGCTGGAAGTTCTTCTTCTGCACCATGTGGGCACTAGAAGTTCCCTCAGCAACTCGAGCACGCGTGTGTCTTTTGCTCTCGCCTTCTCTTCAACATCAAGAGTACCAATGAGATCTGAAACGGAAAACTCCTGTCTCTTGTGTTTTAGGGAAGTAGCATACTTGTTCCACGAAGGTGGAAGCTTGGCAATGATGCTTCTGGCAACAAATTTGTCCGGCAACACACACTTGAAGTACTCAAGTTACTTTGCGAGCGACTGTATCTCATGAGCCTGCTGGACAATAGAGCGCTCATCAGTCATCTTGTAGTCATAGAATTGCTCGACGTACAGCTTGCTGCCAGCGTCCGAGGCCCCAAACTTGGCCTTGAGCGTAGCCCACATGTCCTTGCCATTGTCAAACGACATATACAAATCCACAATGGAATCATCAAGAACACTCTGAAGGGCACCTTTAAAGAGGGTATCAATCTTCTCAAAAGCTTCCTGCTGTGCAGGATTAAGAACGCCCTCAGGCTTGCCCTTGGTGGCGTCATAGCAGTACATGGTTTGGAACCAGTAAACTACTCTTGTGCGCCACCTCTTATATTGCACCCCCTTAAAGGTAGGCGGCTTCAGATGCGCAGAAAAACCACTCGGAGTAAATTGCCTATAATCAGGTTTTTGGATTGTTGAATATATGAGCAAATTACTACGAGATTTAATCCGAGTAAACAGTAAATAAATCATGACGATGAAAACAAAGATTAAACTAATCATGCGGACTAGCATAGTAGAAGAACAGATCATATCTAGGGCACAGACTAGAACTAAGAATTCTCGCACGATCTCGAACAAAGAGGACAAGATCACATATGGTGCAATGGGAGCAGAATCGCTAACGTTGATGTTGTCGCCCATGTCATCGAGGAAGAGGTTGCCGAGGTCAGGGAAGAAGTCGTCATTGATGAAGTCGTCGCTGCTAGCAGTCGCGCGGGTGTGCTCCCCAAAAACCTTATCGCCCCACCCCCGTACAGGATCACGAGAGGTGGGGTTCCGGAGGCCTGCTGTCCCTTCTCGCGGTGCATGCCGAAAGGAGGGATGGAGAAGACTTGCGTGGCGGCGCAATGATCTGGAATGGTGGTGCGAAACCATACGACGTGGCAGCGGCTAGGGTAGACGTCTGCCTGACTATATAATGCGGGCCGGGTAGGGCGTGGAGAAAAACCCACGTCCAAGTAACAACCCCACGATCCAAAAGAATCGGAAACGGCTAAGTATTTAATGCGTCCATTAATTATAAATTAATGACATATTTATTTTTCCCGAGCAGCAAAAATATAGACAACGTGCATAGCTCTATCCTCGGCTCGGCTCATTCCCGCAACCCGTGGCGCATCGTGACGAGGCGTGGCGTGGCGAGGCGAGCGAGGAGGAGGAGCACGGGTGTAGGTCTCCTCTTCTCATGCTCATACAAGTGGTAGAAGAGGTGCAAGTCTCACTCAACTTCCGGGGTGGGACTAAACTTTAGTCCCACTCACACCACTCACACGTATGCATGAATGGGCCAAGAGAATTTCAGAATTTTAGTTGGGCTTTGGGCCAAAGGCCCACTAGCAAATTCCAAAAATCCCCCACAAAGTCTCATTGGCACATCTCATCATTTAGTTTCACATCATTGTTTATATACCTATGCTTAGTGGAGACTGTGAAGTTGAACTTCCACTTAGAGTTTTATGCTACACTAGATCACAACTTGAATAGTGGATTATGCCTTGAACTACAAGTTTTCGGCGAGACTAGTTTCACACAAATTCTTGACGGATACTGGGCTGCCGCAAAGCTTCCTTGTGGGTGGAGCCTATACGTCATACTCCAGGGCCTTTCATGAATTTATTAGAGAACACCCAATTCTCACAAACTGCGACATTAACAGTCAAATTCATATAGGTGTGTTCCTCAGGAGATGCTCTGCAGGACAACATCTCTGCTTACTCAAATAAGCCACTTGGAACACATTAAGATAACTATCAACTTGCCATGCAGATCAGGAGAGTATTGCATCTTCACGGAGTGGGATAATTAAAATAGGGATACTCTCCTCTCAGCTGACCAACAGCTTGTCTCCCACTTCTACTTCACGGGATCTCCAATCACAAAGAGTGGGTTACCACTATGGACAACTCATGCGGTGGGTCTCTAACCTATCTCCATCGATGCATTCTCTATCACATTACGTGATAAACCCTTTGTGAAGGGATCTGCCAAGTTTTTCGACATTTGGATATAATCCAACGTAATAACTCCGGAGTTCCTCAATTTTCTCACAGATTTTAGTCTCCTCTTCACATGCCTTGAGGACTTCATATTATCCTTAGAACTATTTATCTTGACGATCACAGTTTGATTATCAAAGTTCATTAGGATAGGGGGCATTGGTTTTTCGACCATAGGTAAGTCCATCAAGAGCTCCCGAAGCCACTCTACTTCAACAGTGGCAGTGTCTAATGCTGTGAGTTCTGCTTCCATAGTTGACCTCGTTAAGATGGTCTGCTTGTAAGACGTCCAGGAAACAGCGCCACCACCAAGTGTAAAAACATAACCACTTGTGGCCTTAATCTCATCAGCATCAGTTATCCAGTTTGAGTCACTATAACCCTCCAGTACTGTTGGATACCTGGTGTAGTGAATCCCATAGCTCGCAGTGCCTTTCAAGTAGCGCATAACTCTCTCAAGCGCATGACAATGATCATCTCCCGGTTTTGACACAAACTGACTTAGCTTGCTCACAATAAAAGAGATGTCAGGCCTCGTGGCGCTCGCTAAATACATAAGCGAGCCAATAATCCGAGAATACCTAAGTTGATCTCTAGCAATCCGTTGATTCTTTCGAAGCAACACACTAGAATCATATTGAGTTGGAGAAGGCGTGCAGTTACTATACCCAAAGCGACTCAAGATCTTTTCCACATAGTGAGACTGAAGCAGTGTGATCCCACCATTCTCATCTCTCAACAGCTTGATGTTTAAGATAACATCAGCTACTCCTAGATCCTTCATCTCAAAACAACGAGATAAGAAATCCTTAACCTCCTTGATTAGATCAAGTTTGGTTCCAAAGATCAGTATGTCATCGACATACAGACAAAGAATAACTCCTTCGCCCACACCATGGCGATAGTACACACACTTGTCACCATCGTTTACTACAAAGCCAGCAGCAGTTAATGTTCGTTCAAATTTCTCATGCCACTCCTGAGGAGCTTGTTTGAGGCCATATAAAGACTTTAATAACTTGCACACCTTTCCTTCCTGACCAGGTACAACAAAACCACCTGGCTGATCCATGTAGATTTCCTCCTTCAACTCTCCATTGAGGAAAGCTGTCATAACATCCATTTGATGAACGAGAAGACCATGTGAGGCAGCCAGTGATAGTAGCACCCGAATAGTGGTTAGTCTAGCCATAGGTGAGTAAGTATCAAAGTAATATTCACCTTCTTTGTGGGTATAACCCCTGGCCACAAGCCGTGCCTTGTACTTTTCAATCGTACCATCAGGTCTAAGATTTTTCTTGAACACCCACTTACATCCTACAGGTTTACACCCATAAGGACGGTCAGTGATTTCCCAGGTCCCGTTAGCTAAGATGGAATCCATCTCGCTGCGGACAGCTTCCTTCTAGTAGTCAGCATCAGAAGATGCATAGGCTTCTGAAATAGTCCTGGGTGTGTCATCCACGAGGTACACAATGAAATCATCACCAAAGGACTTTGTGGTCCTCCGTCTCTTACTCCTTACATGAGTTGCATTGTCATCCTCAATAGGATTCTCAATGTGGTCCATCGCAATGGTGGGTTCAGCAATTACAGTGAATTCGTCTCTAGATGGAGTAGGTATCTCCTGATTTGATGAACTAGACATATCCTTCATAGGAAATATGTCCTCAAAAAAAGTTGCATCATTCGACTCCATAATCATACCAACATGCATGTCGGATACCTCAGATTTTATTATCAAAAATCTATAGCCAACGCTATGAAAAGCATAGCCCAGAAAAACACAATCTACAGTTTTTGGTCCTAGCTTGCGCTTCTTGGGAATTGGTATATTGACTTTCGCCAAACAACCCCAAGTACGTGGGTAGGAGAGTTTCAATCTTTTCCTTTCCCATTCCTCAAAAGGAGTCATGGTCTTATGCTTTGTGGGAACTCGGTTTAGGACATGACATGCAGTCATCAGTGCCTCCCCCCACCATGCCTTGGAGAGACCCGATGTGTCTAACATGGTGTTAACCATATCAGTTAGAGTTCGGTTCTTTCTTTTGGCTACCCCATTTGACTGAGGTGAGTAGGGAGGCGTCCTCTCATGGATTATACCATGTTCCGCACAAAACAAATCAAGTTCATTGGAAAAATATTCTCCACCACGATCAGACCTAAGCCGTTTGATTTTTCGATCAAGTTGGTTCTTTGCTTCAGCTTTATAGTTGTTGAAGAAATTTAAAGCCTCATCTTTTGATTTCAGAAGATACACATAACAATATCTAGTGGAGTCATCAATCAACGTCATGAAGTATTTCTTTCCACCTTTTGTCAACACGCCATTCATCTCACAAAGATCAGAATGTATAAGCTCTAGTGGCGCCAAGTCTCTTGCCTCTGCAGTCTTATGGGACTTGCGAGGTTGCTTAGCTTGCACACACACTTGGCACTTGGAGCCCTTGACAGTAGTGAATTTCGGAATTAAACTCATGTTTGCTAGCCGTGTCATGCAACCAAAGTTAATATGACAAAGTCGTGAATGCCAAATAATGGACTTGTTATCGTGGCAAACATTATTAATAACTTTAGTGCAAATATCTGACAAAGATAGGCGGAACAACCCTCCACCCTCATAGCCTTTTCCAACAAATTGTCCATACTTAGAAATTACAACTTTATTGGACTCGGAAACCAACTTAAAACCTTCTCGACATAAACGGGAACCACTAACAAGATTTTTATTGATGGAGGGCACATGATGAACGTTCTTTAGGCGCACGATCTTCCCCGAAGTAAACTTCAGATCGACCGTACCGACACCTCGAGCAATGGCATGTGACCCGTTCCCCATCAGCACGGGAGAAGTCCCTGTGATCTGGTAAGAAGAAAACATGGAGGCATCAGCACAAACATGTACATTGGCACTGGTGTCAATTAACCAATCAGGAGATTGAAATACTAAAAGGATGGTAGGAAGAATACCGTACCCAGATTCCTTCATATCAGTATCACCGATGACAACATTAGTGGACTTGCCGCTCTTCTCATGTTCGCGCTCCTCAAAGTGGTTAGGACACTTCGGAGCCCAGTGATTAGGATCACCGCACACATGGCAAAGTCTCTTCCCCTTCTTATGAGAATTCTTCTTGAAGTTGGTATAATGTGACGGCTTGTTCTTTGCATCAAACTTGCCTTTGCCCTGAGTTTTGTTCTTGTTGTTTTTGAACTTGTTGAGCTGGAAGTTCTTCTTCTGCACCATGTGGGCACTAGAAGTTCCCTCAGCAATTCGAGCACGTGTGTCTTTTGCTCTCGCCTTCTCTTCAACATCAAGAGTACCAATGAGATCCGAAACGGAAAACTCTTGTCTCTTGTGTTTCAGGGAAGTAGCAAAATTGTTCCATGAAGGAGGAAGTTTGGCAATGATGCCTCCGGCAACAAATTTGTCCGGCAACACAAACTTGAAGTACTCAAGTTCCTTTGCGAGAGACTGTATCTCATGAGCCTGCTGGACAACAGAGCGCTCATCAGTCATCTTGTAATCATAGAATTGCTCCATGACGTACAGCTCGCTGCCAGCGTCCGAGGCCCCAAACTTGGCCTCGAGTGTAGCCCACATGTCCTTGCCATTGTCAAACGACATATACGAATCCACAATGGAATCATCAAGAACACTCAGAAGGGCGCCTTTAAAGAGGGTATCGATCTTCTCAAAAGCTTCCTGCTGTGCCAGATTAAGAACGCCCTCAGGCTTGCCCTTGGTGGCGTCATAGCAGTACATGGTTTGGAACCAGTAAACTGCTCTTGTGCGCCACCTCTTATATTGTACCCCCTTAAATGTACGTAGGCGGCTTCAGATGCGCAGCAAAACCACTCGGAGTAAATTGCCTATAATGAGGTTTTTGGATTGTTGAATATATGAGCAAATTACTATGAGATTTAATCCGAGTAAACAGTAAATAAATCATGATGACGAAAACAGAGATTAAACTAATCATGCGGACTAGCATAGTAGAAGAAAAGATCATATCTAGGGCACAGACTAGAACTAAGATTTCTAGCACGATCTCGAACAAAGAGGACAAGATCACGTACGGTGCAGCGGGAGCAAAACTGCCGGCGTTGATGTTTTCGCCCATGTCATTGAGGAAGTGGTTGCCGAGGTCAGGGAAGAAGTCGTCGTTGACGAAGTCGTCGCTGCCAGCAGTCGCGCGGGTGCGCTCCCTAAAAACCTGATAGCCCCTTTCCCGTACAGGATCACGAGAGGCGGGGTTCTGGAGACCTGCTGTCCCTTCTCGCGGTGCACGCTGAAAGCAGGGATGGAGAAGACTTGCGTGGCGGCCCAATGATCTGGAACGGTGGAGCGAAACCATACGATGAGGCGGCGGCTAGGGTAGACGTCTGCCTGACTATATAATGCGGGCCGGGTAGGGCGTGGAGAAAAACCCACGTCCAAGTAAAAGCCCCACGATCCAAAAGAATCAAAAACGGCTGAGTAATTAAGTCGTCCATTAATTATTAATTAATGACATATTATTTTTTTCCGAGCAGCAAAAATATAGACAACGTGCATAGCTCTGTCCTCGGCTCGGTTCATTCCCACAACCCGCGGCGCGTCGTGACGAGGCGTGGCGTGGTGAGCGAGGAGGAGGAGCGCGCGTGTAGGTCTCCTCTTCTCATGCTCATACAAGTGGTAGAAGAGCTCACCTTATAAAGAGGTGCAAGTCTCACTCAACTTCCGGGGTGGGACTAAACTTTAGTCCCACTCACACCACTCACATGTGTGCATGAATAGGCCAACAGAATTTCAGAATTTTAGTTGGGCTTTGGGCCAAAGGCCCACTAGCAAATTCCAACAATCCCCCACAAAGTCTCATTGGCACATCTCATCATTTAGTTCCAGATCATTGTTTATATACCGGTGCTTAGTGGAGACTGTGAAGTTGAACTTCCACTTAGAGTTTTATGCTACACTAGATCACAACTTGAATAGTGGATTATGCCATGAACTACAAGTTTTCTGGAGACTAGTTTCACAAAAATTCTTGACCGATATTGGGCTGCCGCAAGGCTTCCCCGCGGGTGGAGCGTATACGTCATACTCCAGGGCCTTTCATGAATTTATTAGAGTACACCCAATTCTCACAGACTGCGACATTAATAGTCAAATTCATATAGGTGTGTTCCTCGGGAGATGCTCTGCAGGACAACATCTCTGCTTATTCAAATAAGCCACTTGGAACACATTAAGATAACTATCAACCTGCCATGCAGATCAGGAGAGTATTGCATCTTCACGGAGTGGGATAATTAAAATAGGGATACTCTCCTGTCAGCTGACCAACAACTTGTCTCCCACTTCTACTTCACGGGATCTCCGATCACATAGAGTGGGTTACCACTATGCACAACTCATGCGGTGGGTCTCAAACCCATCTCCATCGATGCATTCTCTATCACATTACGTGATAAACCCTTTGTGAAGGGATCTGCCAAGTTTTTTCAATGTTTGGATATAATCCAACGTAATAACTCTGGAGTTCCTCAATTTTCTGACAGATTTTAGTCTCCTCTTCACATGCCTTGAGGACTTCATATTATCCTTAGAACTGTTTATCTTGACGATCACAGTTTGATTATCACAGTTCATCAGGATAGGGGGTATTGGTTTTTCGACCATAGGTAAGTCCATCAATAGCTCACGAAGCCACTCTGCTTCAACAGTGGCAGTTTCTAATGCTGTGAGTTCTGCTTCCATAGTTGACCTCGTTAAGATGGTCTGCTTGCAAGACTTCCAGGAAACAGCGCCACCACCAAGTGTGAAAACATAACCACTTGTGGCCTTAATCTCATCAGCATCAGATATCCAGTTTGAGTCACTATAACCCTCCAGTACCCTTGGATACCCGGTGTAGTGAATCCCATAGCTCGCAGTGCCTTTGAAGTAGTGCATAACTCTCTCAAGCACATGCCAATGATCATCTCCCGGTTTTGACACAAACCAACTTAGCTTGCTCACAGCAAAAGAGATGACAGGCCTCGTGGCACTCGCCAAATACATAAGCGAGCCAATAATCTGAGAATACCTCAGTTCATCTCTAGCAATCTATCGATTCTTTCGAAGCAACACACTAGAATCATATGGGGTTGGAGAAGGCGTGCAGTCGCTATACCCAAAGTGACTCAAGATCTTTTCCACATAGTGAGACTGAAGCAGTGTGATCCCACCATTCTCATCTCTCAACAGCTTGATGTTTAAGATAACATCAGCTACTCCTAGATCCTTCATCTCAAAACAGCGAGATAAGAAATCCTTAACCTCCTTGATTAGATCAAGTTTGGTTCCAAATATCAGTATGTCATCGACATATAGACAAAGAATAACTCCTTCGCCCCCACCATGGCGATAGTACACACACTTGTCACCATCATTTACTACAAAGCCGGCAGCAGTTAATTTTCTTCCGAACTTCTCAAGCCACTCCTTAGGAGCTTGTTTGAGGCCATATAAAGACTATAATAACTTGCACACCTTTCCTTCCTGACCAGGTACTACAAAACCATCTGGCTGATCCATGTAGATTTCCTCCTTCAACTCTCCATTGAGGAAAGCCGTCTTAACGTCCATTTGATGAACGAGAAGACCGTGTGAGGCAGCCAGTGATAGTAGCACCCGAATAGTGGTCAGTCTAGCCACAGGTGAGTAAGTATCAAAGTAATCTGCACCTTCTTTCTGGGTATAACCCTTGGCCACAAGCCGGTCCTTGTACTTTTCAATTGTACCATCAGGTCTAAGCTTTTCCTTGAACACCCACTTACATCCTACAGTTTTACACCCATAAGGACGGTCAGTGATTTCCCAGGTCCCGTTAGCTAAGATGGAATCCATCTCACTGCGGACAGCTTCCTTCCAGTAGTCAGCATCAGAAGATGCATAGGCTTCTGAAATAGTCCTGGGTGTGTCATCCACGAGGTACACAATGAAATCATCACCAAAGGACTTTGCGGTCCTCCGTCTCTTACTCCTTACAGGAGTTTCATTATCATCCTTAACAAGATTCTCAATGTGTTCCATCGCAATGGTGGGTTCAGGAATTACAGTGAATTCCTCACTAGATGGAGTAGGTATCTCCTGATTTGATGAACTAGACATATCCTTCATAGGAAATATGTCCTCAAAGAAAGTTGCATCATTCGACTCCATAATCGTACCAACATGCATGTCGGATACCTCAGATTTTATTATCAAAAATCTATAGCCAATGCTATGAAAAGCATAGCCCAGAAAAACACAATCTACGGTTTTTGGTCCCAGCTTGCGCTTCTTGGGAATTGGTATATTGACTTTCGCCAAACAACCCCAAGTACGTAGGTAGGAGAGTTTCAATCTTTTCCTTTCCCATTCCCCAAAAGGAGTCATGGTCTTATGCTTTGTGGGAACTCGGTTTACGACATGACATGCAGTCATTAGCGCCTCCCGCCTTGGAGAGACCCGATGTGTCTAACATGGTGTTAACCATATCAGTTAGAGTTCGGTTCTTTCTTTCGGCTACCCCATTTGACTGAGGTGAGTAGGGAGGCGTCCTCTCATGGATTATACCATGTTCCACACAAAACAAATCAAATTCATTGGAAAAATATTCTCCACCACGATCAAACCTAAGCCGTTTGATTTTTTGATCAAGTTGGTTCTTTGCTTCAGCTTTATAGTTTTTGAAGAAATTTAAAGCCTTATCTTTTGATTTCAGAAGATACACGTTACAATATCTAGTGGAGTCATCAATCAACGTCATGAAGTATTTCTTTCCACCTTTTGTCAACACGCCATTCATCTCACAAAGATCAGAATGTATAAGCTCTAGTGGCGCCAAGTCTCTTGCCTCTGCAGTCTTATGGGACTTGTGAGGTTGCTTAGCTTGCACACACACTTGGCACTTGGAGCCCTTGATAGTAGTGAATTTCGGAATTAAACTCATGTTTGCTAGCCGCGTCATGCAACCAAAGTTAATATGACAAAGTCGTGAATGCCAAATAATGGACTCGTGATCGTGGCAAACATAATTAATAACTTTAGTGCAAATATCTGACAAAGACAGGCGGAACAAGCCTCCGCCCTCATAGCCTTTTCCAACAAATTGTCCATACTTACAAATTACAACTTTATTGGACTCGAGAACCAACTTAAAACCATCTCGACATAAACGGGAACCGCTAACGAGATTTTTATTGATGAAGGGCACATGATGAACGTTCTTTAGGCGCATGATCTTCCCCGAAGTAAACTTCAGATCGACCGTACCAACACCTCGAACAATGGCATGTGACCTGTTCCCCATCAGCACGGGAGAAGTCCCTATGACCTGGTAAGAAGAAAACATGGAGGCATCAGCACAAACATGTACATTGGCACCGGTGTCAATTAACCAATCAGGAGATTGAAATACTGAAAAGATGATAGGAAGAATACCATACCCAGATTCCTTCATATCAGTATCACCGATGACAATATTAGCGGACTTGCCGCTCTTCTCATGTTCGCGCTCCTCAAAGCGGTTAGGACACTTCGGAGCCCAGTGATTAGGATCACCGCAGACATGGCAAAGTCCCTTCCCCTTCTTATGAGAATTCTTCTTAAAGTTGGTAGAATGTGACGGCTTGTTCTTTGCATCAAACTTGCCTTTGCCCTGAGTTTTGTTCTTGTTGTTTTTGAACTTATTGGGCTGGAAGTTCTTCTTCTGCACCATGTGGGCACTAGAAGTTCCCTCAGCAACTCGAGCACGTGTGTCTTTTGCTCTCGCCTTCTCTTCAACATCAAGAGTACCAATGAGATCCGAAACGGAAAACTCCTGTCTCTTGTGTTTCAGGGAAGTAGCAAAATTGTTCCACGAAGGTGGAAGCTTGGCAATGATGCCTCCGGCAGCAACTTTGTCCGGCAACACGCACTTGAAGTACTCAAGTTCCTTTGCGAGCGACTGTATCTCATGAGCCTGCTGGACAACAGAGCGCTCATCAGTCATCTTGTAGTCATAGAATTGCTCCATGACCTATAGCTCGCTGCCAGCATCCGAGGCCCCAAACTTGGCCTCGAGCGCAGCCCACATGTCCTTGCTGTTGTCAAACGACTTTTACGAATCCACAATCGAGTCATCAAGAACACTCAGAAGGGCGCCTTTAAAGACGGTATCGATCTTCTCAAAAGCTTCTTGCTGTGCAGGATTAAGAACGCCCTCAAGCTTGCCCTTGGTGGTGTCATAGCAGTACATGGTTTGGAACCAGTAAACTGCTCTCGTGCATCACCTCTTATATTGCACCCCCTTAAAGGTAGGCGGCTTCTGATGCGCAGCAAAACAACTCGGAGTAAATTGCCTATAATCAGGTTTTTGGATTGTTGAATATATGAGCAAATTACTACGAGATTTAATCCGAGTAAACAGTAAATAAATCATGACGACGAAAACAGAGATTAAACTAATCATGCGGACTAGCATAGTAGAAGAACAGATCATATCTAGGGCACAGACTAGAACTAAGAATTCTAGCGCGATCTCAAACAAAGAGGACAAGATCACATACGGTGCAGCGGGAGCAGAACCGCCGGCGTTGATGTTATCGCCCATGTCGTTGAGGAAGAGGTTGCCGAGGTCGGGGAAGAAGTCGTCGTTGACGAAGTCGTCGCTCCCAGCAGTTGCGCGGGTGCGCTCCCCAAAAACCTGATCGCCCCTCTCCCGTACAGGATCACGAGAGGCGGGGTTCCGGAGGCCTGCTGTCCCTTCTCGCGGTGCACGCCGAAAGGAGGGATGGAGAAGACTTGCGTGGCGGCGCAATGATATAGAACGGTGGTGCGAAACCATACGACGTGGCGGCGGCTAGGGTAGACGTCTGCCTGACTATGTAATGCGGGCCAGGTAGGGCGTGGAGAAAAACCCACGTCCAAGTAATAGCCCCATGATCCAAAAGAATCGGAAACGGCTGAGTAATTAACGCGTCTATGAATTATTAATTAATGACGTACTAATTTTTCCCGAACAGCTAGCTCTGTCCTCGGCTCGGCTCATTTCCGCAACCCGCGGCGCGGCGCGTCAAAGCGTGTAGCGTGGCGAGGCGAGGAGGAGGAGCGCGCGTATAGGTCTCCTCTTCTCATGCTCATACAAATGGTAGAAGAGCTCACCTTATAAAGAGATGCAAGTCTCACTCAACTTTCACGATGAGACTAAACTTTAGTCCCACTCACATGTGTGCGTGAATGAGCAAGAAAATTTCAGAATTTTAGTTGGACTTTGGGCCAAAGGCCCACCAGCAAATTCCAACGCAACCATCCTGAACTGGAGGCAATGGTTTGGCAGGCCATCCTGTCCGAATCCGGGGAAGAGGTCTACCTCCGCCACATCGGCGGCGCCTGCCTCCGAGCCAACGGGAGGTTCTGGAACACCGACGCCACCGTCGACTATGTCTACGACCTCGACAACATCAGGAGCCCATCCCCGCCCGGGAGATCATGCCTCGCCTTCCACGTCCAATTGGGGTGAGCCCGCCATGCCCGTTCTTTGATTCTTCCTGAATCAAAGATGATGATGATGGTTCTTTGGCTTCCTGAATCTATTGATATAGCATGAACAGCGGCAGAGCCGCGCGAACACTGTCAGAGCAACAGCAATACATGGGGAGGGGGAGGGGGTAGATTACAAGCGGAGCACTCGTAGCCAGGCATCAACGGGATCTTGTTCACTGGAGCGGAACCGCCCGCGCCAGAGCACGGCATCATCTCGACAGGCTTTCAGTGTCGTAGCAAGGGAAGGGGACTCCCGTCGAAACACCACCGCGTTTCGCCTTTTCCACAGGTGCCAGCAGCAGAGCAGTGAGAAGGCGCGGGGGGACGCAGGCCCGACCGCGGCAGAGGCGTCAAAGAGGTGGAGATCCCGAGTAGAACAGCCAGCCGTGTCCACCCCGAGCACTGCCCAAAAAGCGCACGCGAACCGGCAGGCGAAGATGAGGTGGTCCGGCATCTCCAGCACCGCCCCGCACTCCGGGCATCCGGCGCCGGACAGCTCGACGATATGTTCTTTGGCTTCTTTGATTTGACGATGGTTCTTTGCGAGTCAACTGCAGCTTCACCGGCAGCCGCGGGTGATCAAGTACTGTTGGAACCGCGGCCTCTGTCTTCCTCTCTCGCGCTGCACCTCCCGCTCGTTCTCTCTCTGACACAACGAAGAGGAAGGTGAAGGAAGAAGGAAGGACGCAGGACACAGGTGTTTCCCGGAGCACGTACTCCGCCCGCCGCACGAACGGCGTGTATTTCTTTTCCCTGAGCACGAACTCAGTTCACCCCAGGCGAGCTACACAGGAGTCTGGAGCAGGCTTTATACCCGCGCGCACGTACGCGCCACGCCTCGCTCCTACGCACTCGACGCACGCACTCCCCCACGTCCCGCGCTCCCTGGATCACGCGCCCAACGCGCACGACCACAGTCGCCATGATCCCGAGTCCAGCGCCTGACGCGGTCACCCCTCCTAGCATCTCGCCTACACGCAACGGCCCATGCGCTCGAACGCGTGGACACACACGCACACACACCTGGCCTATACACTAGTCAGACTCAAGTCGGACTATGCCCAGACCATCCAACATACGGACGCTACTCGGATGCTACCCAGACTATGGTCAGACAAAGTGCCTCGCCATGGCTTATTCCTACATTCACCCCCCTAAGCCATGGCTCAGAGGAGTCCGCCGTCTTCAACTCCGACGACGTCCGCCAGCAGCGCGCGCTCCGGCGCCGGCTCCCTCCGCAGCTTGGGGCAGTCCCGCTTGAAGTGGCCGCGCTCGCCGCACTTGTAGCAGCGCCCGCGCCGGTTCCCGCCGCTGCTCGACGCCACGCTCTTGCCGCCGTCGTCGTCCCGAGCACCGCCGTGTCGACGCTCCCGCGCTGCCCACTGCGCCGCCGTCATGAGCAGCTGCTCACCCCCGCGCTCGCCACCGTCCTGTCCACGGCGCCGAACCCGCTCGTCGAACGCGCGCAGCCGCCCGAGCGCTTCGTCGAACGCCATCGTCGTCACGTCGTGGAACTGCTCGATGCCGGCGACGACGGGGAAGAGGCGATCCGGCACCGTATCCAGCAACTTCTTGACAAGTGCTGCGTCGCCCAGCGTCTCCCCAAGGTTGGCATACCTCGCCGCCATCGCCGCGAGCCTCCCGCCGTACACGTCGAGCTCCTCGCCGTCCGCCATCTTCATGCGGTCGAATTCGCCGCGCAGCGTCGCCAGCCTTGTCGCGCGCACCCGATCGGCGCCGACGAACCTCACCTTCAGGGAGTCCCATACCTCCCTGGCGGTGAGCTTCGTCGACACCTGCAGCAGCACATCCTCCGGCAACGCCCCGAGGAGCAACGCGCGCGCCGTCTTGTCCTTCCGCGCGTTCACCGCCGCGTCGCCCGGCGCCACCGCCTCCCACACGGTGTGGACGTCGAGGATCGCCTGCGCCTTGATGGCCCAGACCGTGTAGTTGTCCACGGTCAGCATCGGCATCGCCATCGTCGCCGATCCGCCCGCGCCGCCGCCGTGTGGGACGAGCGCCATGGTTGCCGGTGATCGCCCGAACCGAAGCTCTGTATACCAATTGTTGGAACCGCGGCCTCTGTCTTCCTCTCTCGCGCTGCACCTCCCGCTCGTTCTCTCTCTGGCACAACGAAGAGGAAGGTGAAGGAAGAAGGAAGGACGCAGGACACAGGTGTTTCCCGGAGCACGTACTCCGCCCGCCGCACGAACGGCGTGTATTTCTTTTCCCTGAGCACGAACTCAGTTCACCCCAGGCGAGCTACACAGGAGTCTAGAGCAGGCTTTATACCCGCGCGCACGTACGCGCCACGCCTCGCTCCTACGCACTCGACGCACGCACTCCCCCACGTCCCGCGCTCCCTGGATCACGCGCCCAACGCGCACGACCACAGTCGCCATGATCCCGAGTCCAGCGCCTGACGCGGTCACCCCTCCTAGCATCTCGCCTACACGCAACGGCCCATGCGCTCGAACGCGTGGACACACACGCACACACACCTGGCCTATACACTAGTCAGACTCAAGTCGGACTATGCCCAGACCATCCAACATACGGATGCTACTCGGATGCTACCCAGACTATGGTCAGACAAAGTGCCTCGCCATGGCTTATTCCTACATTCACCCCCCTAAGCCATGGCTCAGAGGAGTCCGCCGTCTTCAACTCCGACGACGTCCGCCAGCAGCGCGCGCTCCGCCGCCGGCTCCCTCCGCAGCTTGGGGCAGTCCCGCTTGAAGTGGCCGCGCTCGCCGCACTTGTAGCAGCGCCCGCGCCGGTTCCCGCCGCTGCTCGACGCCACGCTCTTGCCGCCGTCGTCGTCCCGAGCACCGCCGTGTCGACGCTCCCGCGCTGCCCACTGCGCCGCCGTCATGAGCAGCTGCTCACCCCCGCGCTCGCCACCGTCCTGTCCACGGCGCCGAACCCGCTCGTCGAACGCGCGCAGCCGCCCGAGCGCTTCGTCGAACGCCATCGTCGTCACGTCGTGGAACTGCTCGATGCCGGCGACGACGGGGAAGAGGCGATCCGGCACCGTATCCAGCAACTTCTTGACAAGTGCTGCGTCGCCCAGCGTCTCCCCAAGGTTGGCATACCTCGCCGCCATCGCCGCGAGCCTCCCGCCGTACACGTCGAGCTCCTCGCCGTCCGCCATCTTCATGCGGTCGAATTCGCCGCGCAGCGTCGCCAGCCTTGTCGCGCGCACCCGATCGGCGCCGACGAACCTCACCTTCAGGGAGTCCCATACCTCCCTGGCGGTGAGCTTCGTCGACACCTGCAGCAGCACATCCTCCGGCAACGCCCCGAGGAGCAACGCGCGCGCCGTCTTGTCCTTCCGCGCGTTCACCGCCGCGTCGCCCGGCGCCACCGCCTCCCACACGGTGTGGACGTCGAGGATCGCCTGCGCCTTGATGGCCCAGACCGTGTAGTTGTCCGCGGTCAGCATCGGCATCGCCATCGTCGCCGATCCGCCCGCGCCGCCGCCGTGTGGGACGAGCGCCATGGTTGCCGGTGATCGCCCGAACCGAAGCTCTGTATACCAATTGTTGGAACCGCGGCCTCTGTCTTCCTCTCTCGCGCTGCACCTCCCGCTCGTTCTCTCTCTGGCACAACGAAGAGGAAGGTGAAGGAAGAAGGAAGGACGCAGGACACAGGTGTTTCCCGGAGCACGTACTCCGCCCGCCGCACGAACGGCGTGTATTTCTTTTCCCTGAGCACGAACTCAGTTCACCCCAGGCGAGCTACACAGGAGTCTAGAGCAGGCTTTATACCCGCGCGCACGTACGCGCCACGCCTCGCTCCTACGCACTCGACGCACGCACTCCCCCACGTCCCGCGCTCCCTGGATCACGCGCCCAACGCGCACGACCACAGTCGCCATGATCCCGAGTCCAGCGCCTGACGCGGTCACCCCTCCTAGCATCTCGCCTACACGCAACGGCCCATGCGCTCGAACGCGTGGACACACACGCACACACACCTGGCCTATACACTAGTCAGACTCAAGTCGGACTATGCCCAGACCATCCAACATACGGATGCTACTCGGATGCTACCCAGACTATGGTCAGACAAAGTGCCTCGCCATGGCTTATTCCTACATTCACCCCCCTAAGCCATGGCTCAGAGGAGTCCGCCGTCTTCAACTCCGACGACGTCCGCCAGCAGCGCGCGCTCCGCCGCCGGCTCCCTCCGCAGCTTGGGGCAGTCCCGCTTGAAGTGGCCGCGCTCGCCGCACTTGTAGCAGCGCCCGCGCCGGTTCCCGCCGCTGCTCGACGCCACGCTCTTGCCGCCGTCGTCGTCCCGAGCACCGCCGTGTCGACGCTCCCGCGCTGCCCACTGCGCCGCCGTCATGAGCAGCTGCTCACCCCCGCGCTCGCCACCGTCCTGTCCACGGCGCCGAACCCGCTCGTCGAACGCGCGCAGCCGCCCGAGCGCTTCGTCGAACGCCATCGTCGTCACGTCGTGGAACTGCTCGATGCCGGCGACGACGGGGAAGAGGCGATCCGGCACCGTATCCAGCAACTTCTTGACAAGTGCTGCGTCGCCCAGCGTCTCCCCAAGGTTGGCATACCTCGCCGCCATCGCCGCGAGCCTCCCGCCGTACACGTCGAGCTCCTCGCCGTCCGCCATCTTCATGCGGTCGAATTCGCCGCGCAGCGTCGCCAGCCTTGTCGCGCGCACCCGATCGGCGCCGACGAACCTCACCTTCAGGGAGTCCCATACCTCCCTGGCGGTGCTTCGTCGACACCTGCAGCAGCACATCCTCCGGCAACGCCCCGAGGAGCAACGCGCGCGCCGTCTTGTCCTTCCGCGCGTTCACCGCCGCGTCGCCCGGCGCCACCGCCTCCCACACGGTGTGGACGTCGAGGATCGCCTGCGCCTTGATGGCCCAGACCGTGTAGTTGTCCGCGGTCAGCATCGGCATCGCCATCGTCGCCGATCCGCCCGCGCCGCCGCCGTGTGGGACGAGCGCCATGGTTGCCGGTGATCGCCCGAACCGAAGCTCTGTATACCAATTGTTGGAACCGCGGCCTCTGTCTTCCTCTCTCGCGCTGCACCTCCCGCTCGTTCTCTCTCTGGCACAACGAAGAGGAAGGTGAAGGAAGAAGGAAGGACGCAGGACACAGGTGTTTCCCGGAGCACGTACTCCGCCCGCCGCACGAACGGCGTGTATTTCTTTTCCCTGAGCACGAACTCAGTTCACCCCAGGCGAGCTACACAGGAGTCTGGAGCAGGCTTTATACCCGCGCGCACGTACGCGCCACGCCTCGCTCCTACGCACTCGACGCACGCACTCCCCCACGTCCCGCGCTCCCTGGATCACGCGCCCAACGCGCACGAACACAGTCGCCATGATCCCGAGTCCAGCGCCTGACGCGGTCACCCCTCCTAGCATCTCGCCTACACGCAACGGCCCATGCGCTCGAACGCGTGGACACACACGCACACACACCTGGCCTATACACTAGTCAGACTCAAGTCGGACTATGCCCAGACCATCCAACATACGGATGCTACTCGGATGCTACCCAGACTATGGTCAGACAAAGTGCCTCGCCATGGCTTATTCCTACATTCACCCCCCTAAGCCATGGCTCAGAGGAGTCCGCCGTCTTCAACTCCGACGACGTCCGCCAGCAGCGCGCGCTCCGCCGCCGGCTCCCTCCGCAGCTTGGGGCAGTCCCGCTTGAAGTGGCCGCGCTCGCCGCACTTGTAGCAGCGCCCGCGCCGGTTCCCGCCGCTGCTCGACGCCACGCTCTTGCCGCCGTCGTCGTCCCGAGCACCGCCGTGTCGACGCTCCCGCGCTGCCCACTGCGCCGCCGTCATGAGCAGCTGCTCACCCCCGCGCTCGCCACCGTCCTTCCCACGGCGCCGAACCCGCTCGTCGAACGCGCGCAGCCGCCCGAGCGCTTCGTCGAACGCCATCATCGTCACGTCGTGGAACTGCTCGATGCCGGCGACGACGGGGAAGAGGCGATCCGGCACCGTATCCAGCAACTTCTTGACAAGTGCTGCGTCGCCCAGCGTCTCCCCAAGGTTGGCATACCTCGCCGCCATCGCCGCGAGCCTCCCGCCGTACACGTCGAGCTCCTCGCCGTCCGCCATCTTCATGCGGTCGAATTCGCCGCGCAGCGTCGCCAGCCTTGTCGCGCGCACCCGATCGGCGCCGACGAACCTCACCTTCAGGGAGTCCCATACCTCCCTGGCGGTGAGCTTCGTCGACACCTGCAGCAGCACATCCTCCGGCAACGCCCCGAGGAGCAACGCGCGCGCCGTCTTGTCCTTCCGCGCGTTCACCGCCGCGTCGCCCGGCGCCACCGCCTCCCACACGGTGTGGACGTCGAGGATCGCCTGCGCCTTGATGGCCCAGACCGTGTAGTTGTCCACGGTCAGCATCGGCATCGCCATCGTCGCCGATCCGCCCGCGCCGCCGCCGTGTGGGACGAGCGCCATGGTTGCCGGTGATTGCCCGAACCGAAGCTCTGTATACCAATTGTTGGAACCGCGGCCTCTGTCTTCCTCTCTCGCGCTGCACCTCCCGCTCGTTCTCTCTCTGGCACAACGAAGAGGAAGGTGAAGGAAGAAGGAAGGACGCAGGACACAGGTGTTTCCCGGAGCACGTACTCCGCCCGCCGCACGAACGGCGTGTATTTCTTTTCCCTGAGCACGAACTCAGTTCACCCCAGGCGAGCTACACAGGAGTCTAGAGCAGGCTTTATACCCGCGCGCACGTACGCGCCACGCCTCGCTCCTACGCACTCGACGCACGCACTCCCCCACGTCCCGCGCTCCCTGGATCACGCGCCCAACGCGCACGACCACAGTCGCCATGATCCCGAGTCCAGCGCCTGACGCGGTCACCCCTCCTAGCATCTCGCCTACACGCAACGGCCCATGCGCTCGAACGCGTGGACACACACGCACACACACCTGGCCTATACACTAGTCAGACTCAAGTCGGACTATGCCCAGACCATCCAACATACGGATGCTACTCGGATGCTACCCAGACTATGGTCAGACAAAGTGCCTCGCCATGGCTTATTCCTACATTCACCCCCCTAAGCCATGGCTCAGAGGAGTCCGCCGTCTTCAACTCCGACGACGTCCGCCAGCAGCGCGCGCTCCGCCGCCGGCTCCCTCCGCAGCTTGGGGCAGTCCCGCTTGAAGTGGCCGCGCTCGCCGCACTTGTAGCAGCGCCCGCGCCGGTTCCCGCCGCTGCTCGACGCCACGCTCTTGCCGCCGTCGTCGTCCCGAGCACCGCCGTGTCGACGCTCCCGCGCTGCCCACTGCGCCGCCGTCATGAGCAGCTGCTCACCCCCGCGCTCGCCACCGTCCTTCCCACGGCGCCGAACCCGCTCGTCGAACGCGCGCAGCCGCCCGAGCGCTTCGTCGAACGCCATCGTCGTCACGTCGTGGAACTGCTCGATGCCGGCGACGACGGGGAAGAGGCGATCCGGCACCGTATCCAGCAACTTCTTGACAAGTGCTGCATCGCCCAGCGTCTCCCCAAGGTTGGCATACCTCGCCGCCATCGCCGCGAGCCTCCCGCCGTACACGTCGAGCTCCTCGCCGTCCGCCATCTTCATGCGGTCGAATTCGCCGCGCAGCGTCGCCAGCCTTGTCGCGCGCACCCGATCGGCGCCGACGAACCTCACCTTCAGGGAGTCCCATACCTCCCTGGCGGTGAGCTTCGTCGACACCTGCAGCAGCACATCCTCCGGCAACGCCCCGAGGAGCAACGCGCGCGCCGTCTTGTCCTTCCGCGCGTTCACCGCCGCGTCGCCCGGCGCCACCGCCTCCCACACGGTGTGGACGTCGAGGATCGCCTGCGCCTTGATGGCCCAGACCGTGTAGTTGTCCACGGTCAGCATCGGCATCGCCATCGTCGCCGATCCGCCCGCGCCGCCGCCGTGTGGGACGAGCGCCATGGTTGCCGGTGATTGCCCGAACCGAAGCTCTGTATACCAATTGTTGGAACCGCGGCCTCTGTCTTCCTCTCTCGCGCTGCACCTCCCGCTCGTTCTCTCTCTGGCACAACGAAGAGGAAGGTGAAGGAAGAAGGAAGGACGCAGGACACAGGTGTTTCCCGGAGCACGTACTCCGCCCGCCGCACGAACGGCGTGTATTTCTTTTCCCTGAGCACGAACTCAGTTCACCCCAGGCGAGCTACACAGGAGTCTAGAGCAGGCTTTATACCCGCGCGCACGTACGCGCCACGCCTCGCTCCTACGCACTCGACGCACGCACTCCCCCACGTCCCGCGCTCCCTGGATCACGCGCCCAACGCGCACGACCACAGTCGCCATGATCCCGAGTCCAGCGCCTGACGCGGTCACCCCTCCTAGCATCTCGCCTACACGCAACGGCCCATGCGCTCGAACGCGTGGACACACACGCACACACACCTGGCCTATACACTAGTCAGACTCAAGTCGGACTATGCCCAGACCATCCAACATACGGATGCTACTCGGATGCTACCCAGACTATGGTCAGACAAAGTGCCTCGCCATGGCTTATTCCTACATTCACCCCCCTAAGCCATGGCTCAGAGGAGTCCGCCGTCTTCAACTCCGACGACGTCCGCCAGCAGCGCGCGCTCCGCCGCCGGCTCCCTCCGCAGCTTGGGGCAGTCCCGCTTGAAGTGGCCGCGCTCGCCGCACTTGTAGCAGCGCCCGCGCCGGTTCCCGCCGCTGCTCGACGCCACGCTCTTGCCGCCGTCGTCGTCCCGAGCACCGCCGTGTCGACGCTCCCGCGCTGCCCACTGCGCCGCCGTCATGAGCAGCTGCTCACCCCCGCGCTCGCCAC
Source organism: Thinopyrum elongatum (assembly GCA_011799875.1). Lineage (NCBI taxonomy): Eukaryota > Viridiplantae > Streptophyta > Magnoliopsida > Poales > Poaceae > Thinopyrum > Thinopyrum elongatum. The sequence goes on along the minus strand of CM022303.1, from coordinate 120,933,473 downwards.
CGTCCTGTCCACGGCGCCGAACCCGCTCGTCGAACGCGCGCAGCCGCCCGAGCGCTTCGTCGAACGCCATCGTCGTCACGTCGTGGAACTGCTCGATGCCGGCGACGACGGGGAAGAGGCGATCCGGCACCGTATCCAGCAACTTCTTGACAAGTGCTGCGTCGCCCAGCGTCTCCCCAAGGTTGGCATACCTCGCCGCCATCGCCGCGAGCCTCCCGCCGTACACGTCGAGCTCCTCGCCGTCCGCCATCTTCATGCGGTCGAATTCGCCGCGCAGCGTCGCCAGCCTTGTCGCGCGCACCCGATCGGCGCCGACGAACCTCACCTTCAGGGAGTCCCATACCTCCCTGGCGGTGCTTCGTCGACACCTGCAGCAGCACATCCTCCGGCAACGCCCCGAGGAGCAACGCGCGCGCCGTCTTGTCCTTCCGCGCGTTCACCGCCGCGTCGCCCGGCGCCACCGCCTCCCACACGGTGTGGACGTCGAGGATCGCCTGCGCCTTGATGGCCCAGACCGTGTAGTTGTCCGCGGTCAGCATCGGCATCGCCATCGTCGCCGATCCGCCCGCGCCGCCGCCGTGTGGGACGAGCGCCATGGTTGCCGGTGATCGCCCGAACCGAAGCTCTGTATACCAATTGTTGGAACCGCGGCCTCTGTCTTCCTCTCTCGCGCTGCACCTCCCGCTCGTTCTCTCTCTGGCACAACGAAGAGGAAGGTGAAGGAAGAAGGAAGGACGCAGGACACAGGTGTTTCCCGGAGCACGTACTCCGCCCGCCGCACGAACGGCGTGTATTTCTTTTCCCTGAGCACGAACTCAGTTCACCCCAGGCGAGCTACACAGGAGTCTAGAGCAGGCTTTATACCCGCGCGCACGTACGCGCCACGCCTCGCTCCTACGCACTCGACGCACGCACTCCCCCACGTCCCGCGCTCCCTGGATCACGCGCCCAACGCGCACGACCACAGTCGCCATGATCCCGAGTCCAGCGCCTGACGCGGTCACCCCTCCTAGCATCTCGCCTACACGCAACGGCCCATGCGCTCGAACGCGTGGACACACACGCACACACACCTGGCCTATACACTAGTCAGACTCAAGTCGGACTATGCCCAGACCATCCAACATACGGATGCTACTCGGATGCTACCCAGACTATGGTCAGACAAAGTGCCTCGCCATGGCTTATTCCTACATTCACCCCCCTAAGCCATGGCTCAGAGGAGTCCGCCGTCTTCAACTCCGACGACGTCCGCCAGCAGCGCGCGCTCCGGCGCCTGCTCCCTCCGCAGCTTGGGGCAGTCCCGCTTGAAGTGGCCGCGCTCGCCGCACTTGTAGCAGCGCCCGCGCCGGTTCCCGCCGCTGCTCGACGCCACGCTCTTGCCGCCGTCGTCGTCCCGAGCACCGCCGTGTCGACGCTCCCGCGCTGCCCACTGCGCCGCCGTCATGAGCAGCTGCTCACCCCCGCGCTCGCCACCGTCCTGTCCACGGCGCCGAACCCGCTCGTCGAACGCGCGCAGCCGCCCGAGCGCTTCGTCGAACGCCATCGTCGTCACGTCGTGGAACTGCTCGATGCCGGCGACGACGGGGAAGAGGCGATCCGGCACCGTATCCAGCAACTTCTTGACAAGTGCTGCGTCGCCCAGCGTCTCCCCAAGGTTGGCATACCTCGCCGCCATCGCCGCGAGCCTCCCGCCGTACACGTCGAGCTCCTCGCCGTCCGCCATCTTCATGCGGTCGAATTCGCCGCGCAGCGTCGCCAGCCTTGTCGCGCGCACCCGATCGGCGCCGACGAACCTCACCTTCAGGGAGTCCCATACCTCCCTGGCGGTGAGCTTCGTCGACACCTGCAGCAGCACATCCTCCGGCAACGCCCCGAGGAGCAACGCGCGCGCCGTCTTGTCCTTCCGCGCGTTCACCGCCGCGTCGCCCGGCGCCACCGCCTCCCACACGGTGTGGACGTCGAGGATCGCCTGCGCCTTGATGGCCCAGACCGTGTAGTTGTCCACGGTCAGCATCGGCATCGCCATCGTCGCCGATCCGCCCGCGCCGCCGCCGTGTGGGACGAGCGCCATGGTTGCCGGTGATTGCCCGAACCGAAGCTCTGTATACCAATTGTTGGAACCGCGGCCTCTGTCTTCCTCTCTCGCGCTGCACCTCCCGCTCGTTCTCTCTCTGGCACAACGAAGAGGAAGGTGAAGGAAGAAGGAAGGACGCAGGACACAGGTGTTTCCCGGAGCACGTACTCCGCCCGCCGCACGAACGGCGTGTATTTCTTTTCCCTGAGCACGAACTCAGTTCACCCCAGGCGAGCTACACAGGAGTCTAGAGCAGGCTTTATACCCGCGCGCACGTACGCGCCACGCCTCGCTCCTACGCACTCGACGCACGCACTCCCCCACGTCCCGCGCTCCCTGGATCACGCGCCCAACGCGCACGACCACAGTCGCCATGATCCCGAGTCCAGCGCCTGACGCGGTCACCCCTCCTAGCATCTCGCCTACACGCAACGGCCCATGCGCTCGAACGCGTGGACACACACGCACACACACCTGGCCTATACACTAGTCAGACTCAAGTCGGACTATGCCCAGACCATCCAACATACGGATGCTACTCGGATGCTACCCAGACTATGGTCAGACAAAGTGCCTCGCCATGGCTTATTCCTACATTCACCCCCCTAAGCCATGGCTCAGAGGAGTCCGCCGTCTTCAACTCCGACGACGTCCGCCAGCAGCGCGCGCTCCGCCGCCGGCTCCCTCCGCAGCTTGGGGCAGTCCCGCTTGAAGTGGCCGCGCTCGCCGCACTTGTAGCAGCGCCCGCGCCGGTTCCCGCCGCTGCTCGACGCCACGCTCTTGCCGCCGTCGTCGTCCCGAGCACCGCCGTGTCGACGCTCCCGCGCTGCCCACTGCGCCGCCGTCATGAGCAGCTGCTCACCCCCGCGCTCGCCACCGTCCTGTCCACGGCGCCGAACCCGCTCGTCGAACGCGCGCAGCCGCCCGAGCGCTTCGTCGAACGCCATCGTCGTCACGTCGTGGAACTGCTCGATGCCGGCGACGACGGGGAAGAGGCGATCCGGCACCGTATCCAGCAACTTCTTGACAAGTGCTGCGTCGCCCAGCGTCTCCCCAAGGTTGGCATACCTCGCCGCCATCGCCGCGAGCCTCCCGCCGTACACGTCGAGCTCCTCGCCGTCCGCCATCTTCATGCGGTCGAATTCGCCGCGCAGCGTCGCCAGCCTTGTCGCGCGCACCCGATCGGCGCCGACGAACCTCACCTTCAGGGAGTCCCATACCTCCCTGGCGGTGCTTCGTCGACACCTGCAGCAGCACATCCTCCGGCAACGCCCCGAGGAGCAACGCGCGCGCCGTCTTGTCCTTCCGCGCGTTCACCGCCGCGTCGCCCGGCGCCACCGCCTCCCACACGGTGTGGACGTCGAGGATCGCCTGCGCCTTGATGGCCCAGACCGTGTAGTTGTCCGCGGTCAGCATCGGCATCGCCATCGTCGCCGATCCGCCCGCGCCGCCGCCGTGTGGGACGAGCGCCATGGTTGCCGGTGATCGCCCGAACCGAAGCTCTGTATACCAATTGTTGGAACCGCGGCCTCTGTCTTCCTCTCTCGCGCTGCACCTCCCGCTCGTTCTCTCTCTGGCACAACGAAGAGGAAGGTGAAGGAAGAAGGAAGGACGCAGGACACAGGTGTTTCCCGGAGCACGTACTCCGCCCGCCGCACGAACGGCGTGTATTTCTTTTCCCTGAGCACGAACTCAGTTCACCCCAGGCGAGCTACACAGGAGTCTGGAGCAGGCTTTATACCCGCGCGCACGTACGCGCCACGCCTCGCTCCTACGCACTCGACGCACGCACTCCCCCACGTCCCGCGCTCCCTGGATCACGCGCCCAACGCGCACGAACACAGTCGCCATGATCCCGAGTCCAGCGCCTGACGCGGTCACCCCTCCTAGCATCTCGCCTACACGCAACGGCCCATGCGCTCGAACGCGTGGACACACATGCACACACACCTGGCCTATACACTAGTCAGACTCAAGTCGGACTATGCCCAGACCATCCAACATACGGATGCTACTCGGATGCTACCCAGACTATGGTCAGACAAAGTGCCTCGCCATGGCTTATTCCTACATTCACCCCCCTAAGCCATGGCTCAGAGGAGTCCGCCGTCTTCAACTCCGACGACGTCCGCCAGCAGCGCGCGCTCCGCCGCCGGCTCCCTCCGCAGCTTGGGGCAGTCCCGCTTGAAGTGGCCGCGCTCGCCGCACTTGTAGCAGCGCCCGCGCCGGTTCCCGCCGCTGCTCGACGCCACGCTCTTGCCGCCGTCGTCGTCCCGAGCACCGCCGTGTCGACGCTCCCGCGCTGCCCACTGCGCCGCCGTCATGAGCAGCTGCTCACCCCCGCGCTCGCCACCGTCCTGTCCACGGCGCCGAACCCGCTCGTCGAACGCGCGCAGCCGCCCGAGCGCTTCGTCGAACGCCATCGTCGTCACGTCGTGGAACTGCTCGATGCCGGCGACGACGGGGAAGAGGCGATCCGGCACCGTATCCAGCAACTTCTTGACAAGTGCTGCGTCGCCCAGCGTCTCCCCAAGGTTGGCATACCTCGCCGCCATCGCCGCGAGCCTCCCGCCGTACACGTCGAGCTCCTCGCCGTCCGCCATCTTCATGCGGTCGAATTCGCCGCGCAGCGTCGCCAGCCTTGTCGCGCGCACCCGATCGGCGCCGACGAACCTCACCTTCAGGGAGTCCCATACCTCCCTGGCGGTGCTTCGTCGACACCTGCAGCAGCACATCCTCCGGCAACGCCCCGAGGAGCAACGCGCGCGCCGTCTTGTCCTTCCGCGCGTTCACCGCCGCGTCGCCCGGCGCCACCGCCTCCCACACGGTGTGGACGTCGAGGATCGCCTGCGCCTTGATGGCCCAGACCGTGTAGTTGTCCGCGGTCAGCATCGGCATCGCCATCGTCGCCGATCCGCCCGCGCCGCCGCCGTGTGGGACGAGCGCCATGGTTGCCGGTGATCGCCCGAACCGAAGCTCTGTATACCAATTGTTGGAACCGCGGCCTCTGTCTTCCTCTCTCGCGCTGCACCTCCCGCTCGTTCTCTCTCTGGCACAACGAAGAGGAAGGTGAAGGAAGAAGGAAGGACGCAGGACACAGGTGTTTCCCGGAGCACGTACTCCGCCCGCCGCACGAACGGCGTGTATTTCTTTTCCCTGAGCACAAACTCAGTTCACCCCAGGCGAGCTACACAGGAGTCTGGAGCAGGCTTTATACCCACGCGCACGTACGCGCCACGCCTCGCTCCTACGCACTCGACGCACGCACTCCCCCACGTCCCGCGCTCCCTGGATCACGCGCCCAACGCGCACGAACACAGTCGCCATGATCCCGAGTCCAGCGCCTGACGCGGTCACCCCTCCTAGCATCTCGCCTACACGCAACGGCCCATGCGCTCGAACGCGTGGACACACACGCACACACACCTGGCCTATACACTAGTCAGACTCAAGTCGGACTATGCCCAGACCATCCAACATACGGATGCTACTCGGATGCTACCCAGACTATGGTCAGACAAAGTGCCTCGCCATGGCTTATTCCTACATTCACCCCCCTAAGCCATGGCTCAGAGGAGTCCGCCGTCTTCAACTCCGACGACGTCCGCCAGCAGCGCGCGCTCCGCCGCCGGCTCCCTCCGCAGCTTGGGGCAGTCCCGCTTGAAGTGGCCGCGCTCGCCGCACTTGTAGCAGCGCCCGCGCCGGTTCCCGCCGCTGCTCGACGCCACGCTCTTGCCGCCGTCGTCGTCCCGAGCACCGCCGTGTCGACGCTCCCGCGCTGCCCACTGCGCCGCCGTCATGAGCAGCTGCTCACCCCCGCGCTCGCCACCGTCCTGTCCACGGCGCCGAACCCGCTCGTCGAACGCGCGCAGCCGCCCGAGCGCTTCGTCGAACGCCATCGTCGTCACGTCGTGGAACTGCTCGATGCCGGCGACGACGGGGAAGAGGCGATCCGGCACCGTATCCAGCAACTTCTTGACAAGTGCTGCGTCGCCCAGCGTCTCCCCAAGGTTGGCATACCTCGCCGCCATCGCCGCGAGCCTCCCGCCGTACACGTCGAGCTCCTCGCCGTCCGCCATCTTCATGCGGTCGAATTCGCCGCGCAGCGTCGCCAGCCTTGTCGCGCGCACCCGATCGGCGCCGACGAACCTCACCTTCAGGGAGTCCCATACCTCCCTGGCGGTGAGCTTCGTCGACACCTGCAGCAGCACATCCTCCGGCAACGCCCCGAGGAGCAACGCGCGCGCCGTCTTGTCCTTCCGCGCGTTCACCGCCGCGTCGCCCGGCGCCACCGCCTCCCACACGGTGTGGACGTCGAGGATCGCCTGCGCCTTGATGGCCCAGACCGTGTAGTTGTCCGCGGTCAGCATCGGCATCGCCATCGTCGCCGATCCGCCCGCGTCGCCGCCGTGTGGGACGAGCGCCATGGTTGCCGGTGATCGCCCGAACCGAAGCTCTGTATACCAATTGTTGGAACCGCGGCCTCTGTCTTCCTCTCTCGCGCTGCACCTCCCGCTCGTTCTCTCTCTGGCACAACGAAGAGGAAGGTGAAGGAAGAAGGAAGGACGCAGGACACAGGTGTTTCCCGGAGCACGTACTCCGCCCGCCGCACGAACGGCGTGTATTTCTTTTCCCTGAGCACGAACTCAGTTCACCCCAGGCGAGCTACACAGGAGTCTGGAGCAGGCTTTATACCCGCGCGCACGTACGCGCCACGCCTCGCTCCTACGCACTCGACGCACGCACTCCCCCACGTCCCGCGCTCCCTGGATCACGCGCCCAACGCGCACGAACACAGTCGCCATGATCCCGAGTCCAGCGCCTGACGCGGTCACCCCTCCTAGCATCTCGCCTACACGCAACGGCCCATGCGCTCGAACGCGTGGACACACACGCACACACACCTGGCCTATACACTAGTCAGACTCAAGTCGGACTATGCCCAGACCATCCAACATACGGATGCTACTCGGATGCTACCCAGACTATGGTCAGACAAAGTGCCTCGCCATGGCTTATTCCTACATTCACCCCCCTAAGCCATGTCTCAGAGGAGTCCGCCGTCTTCAACTCCGACGACGTCCGCCAGCAGCGCGCGCTCCGCCGCCGGCTCCCTCCGCAGCTTGGGGCAGTCCCGCTTGAAGTGGCCGCGCTCGCCGCACTTGTAGCAGCGCCCGCGCCGGTTCCCGCCGCTGCTCGACGCCACGCTCTTGCCGCCGTCGTCGTCCCGAGCACCGCCGTGTCGACGCTCCCGCGCTGCCCACTGCGCCGCCGTCATGAGCAGCTGCTCACCCCCGCGCTCGCCACCGTCCTGTCCACGGCGCCGAACCCGCTCGTCGAACGCGCGCAGCCGCCCAAGCGCTTCGTCGAACGCCATCGTCGTCACGTCGTGGAACTGCTCGATGCCGGCGACGACGGGGAAGAGGCGATCCGGCACCGTATCCAGCAACTTCTTGACAAGTGCTGCGTCGCCCAGCGTCTCCCCAAGGTTGGCATACCTCGCCGCCATCGCCGCGAGCCTCCCGCCGTACACGTCGAGCTCCTCGCCGTCCGCCATCTTCATGCGGTCGAATTCGCCGCGCAGCGTCGCCAGCCTTGTCGCGCGCACCCGATCGGCGCCGACGAACCTCACCTTCAGGGAGTCCCATACCTCCCTGGCGGTGAGCTTCGTCGACACCTGCAGCAGCACATCCTCCGGCAACGCCCCGAGGAGCAACGCGCGCGCCGTCTTGTCCTTCCGCGCGTTCACCGCCGCGTCGCCCGGCGCCACCGCCTCCCACACGGTGTGGACGTCGAGGATCGCCTGCGCCTTGATGGCCCAGACCGTGTAGTTGTCCGCGGTCAGCATCGGCATCGCCATCGTCGCCGATCCGCCCGCGCCGCCGCCGTGTGGGACGAGCGCCATGGTTGCCGGTGATCGCCCGAACCGAAGCTCTGTATACCAATTGTTGGAACCGCGGCCTCTGTCTTCCTCTCTCGCGCTGCACCTCCCGCTCGTTCTCTCTCTGGCACAACGAAGAGGAAGGTGAAGGAAGAAGGAAGGACGCAGGACACAGGTGTTTCCCGGAGCACGTACTCCGCCCGCCGCACGAACGGCGTGTATTTCTTTTCCCTGAGCACAAACTCAGTTCACCCCAGGCGAGCTACACAGGAGTCTGGAGCAGGCTTTATACCCACGCGCACGTACGCGCCACGCCTCGCTCCTACGCACTCGACGCACGCACTCCCCCACGTCCCGCGCTCCCTGGATCACGCGCCCAACGCGCACGAACACAGTCGCCATGATCCCGAGTCCAGCGCCTGACGCGGTCACCCCTCCTAGCATCTCGCCTACACGCAACGGCCCATGCGCTCGAACGCGTGGACACACACGCACACACACCTGGCCTATACACTAGTCAGACTCAAGTCGGACTATGCCCAGACCATCCAACATACGGATGCTACTCGGATGCTACCCAGACTATGGTCAGACAAAGTGCCTCGCCATGGCTTATTCCTACATTCACCCCCCTAAGCCATGGCTCAGAGGAGTCCGCCGTCTTCAACTCCGACGACGTCCGCCAGCAGCGCGCGCTCCGCCGCCGGCTCCCTCCGCAGCTTGGGGCAGTCCCGCTTGAAGTGGCCGCGCTCGCCGCACTTGTAGCAGCGCCCGCGCCGGTTCCCGCCGCTGCTCGACGCCACGCTCTTGCCGCCGTCGTCGTCCCGAGCACCGCCGTGTCGACGCTCCCGCGCTGCCCACTGCGCCGCCGTCATGAGCAGCTGCTCACCCCCGCGCTCGCCACCGTCCTGTCCACGGCGCCGAACCCGCTCGTCGAACGCGCGCAGCCGCCCGAGCGCTTCGTCGAACGCCATCGTCGTCACGTCGTGGAACTGCTCGATGCCGGCGACGACGGGGAAGAGGCGATCCGGCACCGTAGCCAGCAACTTCTTGACAAGTGCTGCGTCGCCCAGCGTCTCCCCAAGGTTGGCATACCTCGCCGCCATCGCCGCGAGCCTCCCGCCGTACACGTCGAGCTCCTCGCCGTCCGCCATCTTCATGCGGTCGAATTCGCCGCGCAGCGTCGCCAGCCTTGTCACGCGCACCCGATCGGCGCCGACGAACCTCACCTTCAGGGAGTCCCATACCTCCCTGGCGGTGAGCTTCGTCGACACCTGCAGCAGCACATCCTCCGGCAACGCCCCGAGGAGCAACGCGCGCGCCGTCTTGTCCTTCCGCGCGTTCACCGCCGCGTCGCCCGGCGCCACCGCCTCCCACACGGTGTGGACGTCGAGGATCGCCTGCGCCTTGATGGCCCAGACCGTGTAGTTGTCCGCGGTCAGCATCGGCATCGCCATCGTCGCCGATCCGCCCGCGCCGCCGCCGTGTGGGACGAGCGCCATGGTTGCCGGTGATCGCCCGAACCGAAGCTCTGTATACCAATTGTTGGAACCGCGGCCTCTGTCTTCCTCTCTCGCGCTGCACCTCCCGCTCGTTCTCTCTCTGGCACAACGAAGAGGAAGGTGAAGGAAGAAGGAAGGACGCAGGACACAGGTGTTTCCCGGAGCACGTACTCCGCCCGCCGCACGAACGGCGTGTATTTCTTTTCCCTGAGCACGAACTCAGTTCACCCCAGGCGAGCTACACAGGAGTCTGGAGCAGGCTTTATACCCGCGCGCACGTACGCGCCACGCCTCGCTCCTACGCACTCGACGCACGCACTCCCCCACGTCCCGCGCTCCCTGGATCACGCGCCCGACGCGCACGAACGCAGTCGCCATGATCCCGAGTCCAGCGCCTGACGCGGTCACCCCTCCTAGCATCTCGCCTACACGCAACAGCCCATGCGCTCGAACGCGTGGACACACACGCACACACACCTAGCCTATACACTAGTCAGACTCAAGTCGGACTATGCCCAGACCATCCAACATACGGATGCTACTCGGATGCTACCCAGACTATGGTCAGACAAAGTGCCTCGCCACGGCTTATTCCCACAAGTACGTGTTGCGGAACGACCACGGGGCCCTCGTCGCCCGCGGCTCGTTCGTGTTCAGGGGGAGGTCCGTGTTCCGCCTGAGGACGCAGCTGGCCATACACATCATGTGCCACCCCATATACTTGGTCCGAGTTCAGGGGGAGGTCCGTGTTCCGCTGGCCGCCATCGCATACTTGAACGTCGCCAACCTTGTCATGTGCCTCCCCACACGTGATGGCCGGCTTTTTCCACTCGTCGTCGACCTGCCGAGAAACCACCAGATCCTCCACATCGTCGCCGTCATCGTCGGGACGCCTGGTGAGAGCCCCTCCATATCCTCAACTTCGAGTTTCATGTCAGTTGATTGCTAATCTGCCTGTGTTTGAACATTTTGGGTGTAGTAGTCTGAACTCTGAACAACAGATTACTGAAACCGGGGTGGTCTGAAACTTTTGATAATCTGTTTCAGACTTTCAGTTAGGAGTTAAGACTTGGAACTAGTCTGAACTGCTGTAGAATTATAGACATCAGTGTAAGTTGCTGAATTAACAGGCACGACACTGTGCCTGTTGGGTTTATGGACAGATGCTAGAAGGTTGTCTGAAGATAGTTGTTCATTGTGGGTGGGGAATCATTTCATAAGTAAAAAATCTACACTGAAACTTGACTCAGATGATTCAGACTTTGCAACTTGAAAACCCAAATCAGTTCAGTCTTCCTAGTTCAGCTTCACATAGAAGATAATTATTTCTATTTTCCAGCCTACTGTAATAGTAGTAGTTTCGAGTTCTGAAACTGTTTTAAGGTTCAGCTTCACATAGTGCGGAGAAAATTCTGGTTCTATCTCTCAGTACATTACATTGTTTTAAGGTTTTGACGATTTGTAGATCAGCTTTTTTTTATCTTCTTACTTAAACGTGTTGCATTACATGTGACACATGATGCCTAACTGCTTAACTATTTTTCTGCTAATTCAGCCCACGCGGCACTGCGGTACGCGGATGCCGATGCATGGACATCATGGTAGAGAGATACCCCTAGACGTCGCCTTCATGTCCACCTTGTCAAAAGTATCGCCGGCTTGGACATGGTGACATCAGAACTCAGTTCCTTTCGTTCAGATATGGGTTCAGGAAAACCCAGCAGTTGCTCTGTTTCTGCTAGCTAAACTTGGTTTGTTCTCCTGACAGTAGGAGGCCTATTTGTGTTGGCATCACCGTTCCAAACTTCTGAAACTGTTTGACCAATGATGCGGTGACATTAGTTTGTAATGCGTTGACAATGGACGATACAGATTTGGTGGTTCTTGAGGTGAGTTGAGCACTTGAGTTTTGTTATTCTGCTGAAAGTTTCAGTCCATCGGCAGAAAATGAATTGTTGTGTTTTCACTGAGACCAGAGTTCTGAACATGGTGAGGTTAATGTGTCCGGGCACAAGTTGCTGCATTCTGCTCTGCGCGTGGTATATTTGATTCTCCTAAATTATTCGCAGTCTTCCTTTTGGATAAGCCGTGCACAAATGTTTTCTTTTCTGTAAATTATTGCCCGATCTTCTATTAATCGGCGTACTTTTTTTTTATTAAAGTTGTGTTTCAAAATTCAAATTGTGTCTTTCATGATTAAAGTTAACTATGAAAAACGAAGTTAACTGAAATTTTTCAATAAAAAATGATACTACATGTAAGGATTTCAATTTTAAATCAGAGTGGTGTGATTATGGCTATAGTGCAGGCTTGCAGTGTAGTTAATTCTGGAGACAACAAAAGTTTATTAAATGAGGCCTGCTCCTAGTAAATGAATACAGATCGAAGTGAGCGAGGTGAAGTTGTCACATATGTCACGAGAACGGCGATAGAGAGGACGAGCTCGTTTGCTCTCGCTATGTGGACCAATGGAGCAGTTCGGCTGTGGTGGGCCTGTTCTGGCATTAATACACATCTACAGGAACGTACGTATGGCCTGAGGGTAGTCTACGCGGGGTAACGGCAGGGCAACGAAGTGTATTGTTAGTACTCCCTCCTGTGTAAGTCACCTTGCGAAAATCAAATAATCCTAAAGCACTTAGACGCGATGCATTAACTCCCATCTCGTTTCTTGTTTATTGGCATATCAACCAATAAGAGATGTGAGGTGTGCATGCTTTCAATGATTTGAGACTATCAAATACGACATGCGGTGGTTAGTTCATTGCATGCAATGCTATTAATTAGCAAATAAACATTAAGTTCTCTCGTTTTTTCACATAGACGGAGGGAGTACATAACATCAGCGTGCGGTATAGGATAGGCACAGGCCACCCATTTCGTCCAGACAACGGCATACGCATAACGGAAAAAGAAAATATGACAACGCGAACCCACCACATGTTTCTCCGAGAAGAGTAAAAAAATAAATCATTTGAGTGATCTGCGGCACGCTCCAGAAGCCGAGAAGTTATGGCGATGCGCCGCTAACCCTGCAATTGGCCATCAACAACGGCTGTGAATCATTAAGCTTGTCTGCGACGGATTCGCAACAGTCAACTGGAAAGGATGACCTCAAGGCCCCGGCTGGACTAAAAGGTAAAGAGATTGAATCCTGTTGAAACTGAAGTGTTCGTCTTGGTCATGCTTAACTAGGTATCTATACTGTGCTAAAGGCTTATCTGAACGATTTAGATCTCTGAAATTATGACCAGTCTTTTGTGTTGTCCATTCATCGGCAGTACCTTGTTCTGAAAAAATAAGCATCCCTGTGCAGATTGAGTTAATTCATTCTGAATGCTTAATTATTCCCTGCTGAAACTGTGAAACCATATTTGTTTTCCTTTTGCTGCACTGGTCAGTGATGGAACGATGAATTCTACTGACAACTCCAACATTTGAGTTACATGAAGGGTCCCTGAGGACTTCTCCTTCTCTCACTGATCTTGGTTGTTGTTTGAGTTAAATTTAAACTTGAGCTACTCCTCTTCGTGTCCAAGCTACACTTTTCTCCTTGTTTTTTCTAAAACCTCTGTTGTTCTTTGGCCGATGATGTCTTATTACAAGTAAAATATCTGACACGCTTGTATTGCATCTTCATTTGCTGCTTTGTATCCACGAGCCAACTGTAATCTTTTCATCATGGATTTGCTAGTGAACTGCGAGCTGTACTCACTCTAATGAAGTGACAAGTCGCACAAGTTGCGTCTCTGAGGCGTTCTGTTTGGACTTTGGGTACAACAAACACATGATCTAGTTCAGTTGAGTTTGGTCAGGTCTGTGGCCAAAGCTTCTTATCAGTCCAGTTTCTTTACTCACAATTAACACAACGCTCTTAACACAACCCGCTGCTTCATTTCTGCTGTGATTTCCTTCCGTTTTGTTACTCGATGATGTATTATCAATATTCTTAGCGTACTGGTGATAAGATTGCGCATTCCAGTCACTCGCAGTATGGGCAGCTTTCATCTTCAGAACACTTGAAAATTGAACTAATGAGCTAATTTCTTGGCCCATTTTCAACGCGTTAACTTCAGTTGCACCGAGTGCATTGTGGAGAATAGCCTCTTTGCTGGTTAGTTCATCCGTTGTTTCAATGCTGATTAAGATTATTATTTTTTGCTTTGTTTCGGATGACAGTAATTTCTTTCTGCTGCTGCAATCTATTACTATTAAGTACGTACTTCTTTCCCTGGTATTAGATGCATCTCCTGAGGCCCTTATTGGATTCTTCTGCTGCCCCGCCAGCATCTGACCATCTTGATTTGGTGTTGCGATTTCCTGCTGACCTTGATTGATTTGCGCGAGCGGAGGTGCCGCCGGTCCAAGCGTAGCCAGGTGTTCCGCGTAGGCTTCCTGCCACCTGTAGAAATCACATCCACCTCTCCCCGTCTGCCATGGATTGAAGAACACAACTAAGATATGGAATCCACAAAAAAAGCAAACACTCGTTGACTCAAGATCCACTTACATTGTGATTGCGACACTTGTAGAACCGTTCGCTGTGACCACGCTTCACGACGAACGTCACCACCACACTGCCGCAATCCGGGCATGGGACTACAGGCAGGGCCACCGGATCCGGACCTTGGTTGGTGTTCACCATGAGCTCTAGCTAGGGTTCTTTCACTGGATTTTGGCGATCGAATGAGCAGATGGGTTGCAGGGTATGCTAGGATAATAAATGACCTCGCTGGACTGCACAAGCACCGCTTCCACCATGTGACGGTCACAAGCTTCCCCCAACCACGCCGTGAGGACCAGACGGCCGTCAAAGACCAACTATGTTACATGTGTATTCATACCTCCTTGTATGCTATACAGATACCCCACAAGACCTACAGTATCGTGTACGGCCCACATCCCCAAAACAACTCGATGGTTGGTGATTCCAGGAGCGTGCGCGCTCGTCCACGCCAACCAATTTTCGCATATGTCACGTCATTTGTTAGGTGAAAATGTTGGTAGGTCAATTGACCATTTGCGCCATTCTGTGTACTGAGGCGACTCTCGAAACGCATAATACACCGTACACATATCTTCAACCTGGGCACTGGGAGAAGAAGCTGCCCATGGCATCAAGCTCTAGAGATGGTATTCAGAACACCGGTAACACATAGGAAAGACTTTTTCCCTTTTCCCTTTCTCCACGAGAGGCGAGGCGAAGAGGGAGGCCACCGTTTCTCTTCCGGTGTTGGCCGGCAAGCCTGGGGGCTCTCTCCTCCGTCCGCCGCTACGGCGACAGATGGATGGGGGAGCCCCGGGGTTTCGCTCCGGCCTTGTACATACGGATAGGGCTAGGGTTTGGTGGGGCGTCGTCGTGGGGCGTGCGCCACGTCCAATAAAGCTTGCTGCAGCTTCTTCCTCGCCCGGGCGGCGTCGACAAGCTGGCGGCCGTGTCTTCCCGCCGGTCTATTTGGCTGGGGGGATCGGTGTTCTTGGGCATGGTGGGCAAGGCGACGGTGCTGACCACGTCTGGGATCTTTTGTTCCTCGGATCTGTCGTCGTTGCGGTGGAGCTCCCTCCGGCTCCGTTCGTAGATCTGGAGGACTGTACAGGAGTGTGGTGGCTGGTGCTGGTCGTCCCGTTGGCGATCTCGCCGGCCGCCGGGAGCTCTGGTTTATCAGCGTTGGGCTTGTGGTCCGAGGTGGCTGTTCTGGTGACTCTCCTTCGACCTCGTCGAACGGAGGAGCTGGAGCAGGGACCGAGGTGCACGGGGAAGGACCCCGGTCGATGCACCACAGCGGCAGCGCCTCGCCGCGCGCGGCGAGGATCTTCTTCGACTCACAAAGCCGGCTTCGGCGATGGTGCGCTATCGGTTCTAGGGACTGCGGAGTCCCGTGCCTCTTTCTGGCGTTCGTCTCGGCGACGGCGGTGGCAGGCAACGGGCGGCAGCTTCGTGTGCAGTGAGGCCCTCCGGGGACCTAGTTGTAATTTTCCTTTCTTTGGGGGCTTCTCTGCTTTAGCGCTGAGACACCTGTATCCTCCCGGGTTCTCTCGGAGTTTCTGCTGGTTTGCCACGTTTGGCTCTGTTTAATGGATATGCAGTGAGCTTCTAAAAAAAAACGCTCTAGAGATGGTGGAAAGTTTGTTGTTCGTTGTTTATTACTCTGGCAAGACCTTTCCTTCCTATGCTTAAAATATGTGCTTGAGTAAGGGCGTGCTCTGAACTGTTGACACCGGATTTTGTCACAATGCAGAATGCAATAGAGATGGCCTCAAATGACAAGATATTCTACATGAGAAACTTTACATTGCTGAGTGGAACGACTTTGATGTTTGGACCATAATCATTTGGCATCATATCAAAGACCAAACTACACTTGGATTGTCATGTTTAGGTGTTCTGAGTGCTTTTTGGTCGATTACACCTCCAAGACAATCTCGGATGAAGGAATGCTCTACATGAGTTGTCTTCGTATCGTCGAATCGGTTGATTTTCATATAAGAATTGTCTCAATCCGAGTTCGTATGTAAAAGTTAGAGTTATCTGAATGCAGCCCTGTCAAGAGGCAAAATATGGCGCGCCCCATCAGACACATGTCTGATGGGTGTCTGATGCAATGCGTGAGTAATCAGCCCTTCAATATGGCCTCGAATCGAAAAACTTCCAACATAAAAGTTGTTCGTCTCGTCGAAACGGTCAACTTTGCTTTTGGGCACATTTTTATCCGAGGTCGTTTACTGCCTCAAAAAAAACCCGCAAGGTGCAGCCAGAAAACTTGCCGGGATGGAAACCTTGCCGGAGAAATCTTGCCGGGAACAGTAACCTTGCCGGGGTGAGAAAACTTGACGGTATGGAAACCTTGCCGGGGAAATCTTGCCGGGAACAGTAACCTTGCCGGGGTGAGAAAACTTGACGGGATGGAAACCTTGCCGGGGAAATATTGCCGGCAACAGTAACCTTGTCGGGGTGAGAAAACTTGACGGGATGGAAACCTTGCCGGGAACAGTAACCTTGTCGGGGTGAGAAAACTGCCAGGATGGAAACCTTGCCGGAGAAATCTTGCCGGGAACAGTAGAAACTGTCAAGGCCAATCCGACCAGATGCTGAAGATGGGCTTAAATACTTATCTAGATGGCCTCGGATGAAAAAGTGTTCAACATGAAAGTTGTTCGTAACGTCGAAACGGTCAACTTTACTTTTGGAGTCATCATCATCCAACGTAGTATACAACCTGCAGAGATGCTACAAGAGTCAGGCGGTCCAGTCAGCTACATGAACGAGTCCGACCCAAAATTAAAGATGACCCCGTGGAGTATTCAAGATGGCCTTATTTGGGGAAGTGATCAACATACGGATTGTCGGCCTCGTCGAAACTCACAAAATTGATATTTGGACCGTCTCCATCGGAAGTCATATGCAGATTCCACGGCCCATGCAAGGAAGATAGAAAATTGGACCAGATTCGGGATGGATCCGAGTGGGACCAGAACTAGGACTCTAGGACGTGAATTGATGTAATTTTCTTGTAAGGAAAGCCTAGATTGAATCCTTTGCTTGTACGGGAAGTCCAGCCGCCTCTTATATATGTTGGGGGTGACGGCCGATTGAACAACACACAATCGAACAAATCAATAGACTACTTTTTATCTACGTTTTATCTCTCCATCGTTTTTCTTCCTCGTTCTTCGCTGTTCCTCGAGTTTGAGAGCTGCGAATCCCGAGGCTCTAGGGGCGAGCGAATCGACCTAGTGCAGCCCATTGCCGCCGCGCGCCCTGATGGGGTCCCTCCCGGGCGTGTGGGGTTTCGGGTCTCCAAAAGCGCCCGCCGACTGTCCTGCGTATCGCGCTGTCGGTCGGGTCTCCTTCGACGTGAGCTGCGGTGCATCACCCCCGGCGTCGAGGGTACACGTGACGTGTTCGTGTGTCAACACACTTTTTGGCGACTCCGCTGGGGACGAAGATCAATCATCATCATCCACCATGTCCGATCTTCCCAAGCCATCTGAGGTAGACGCCGATAACATCATTAAGCCCAGTCTTGATGAGATATCGGCCGATCATTGCCAAGTCTATGAGGAGTACAAGAAGGCACGTGAGGAGAAGGACTTGCAGGAATTCCTTGCAAAGTTCAAGAAGGATCGCCAAGGCAACATCACTCCGATTGAAGAAATCAAGTTCCCTCCTCTTCAAGCCGAGCAGGTTAAATCCTCTGTAAGTACTGCCTTTTCTCCTGAGCAGTGGGCTGAGATTGAGAGTCGTATTGCTGATGGTAACAATCTGATTTATCAAACTTTCCTAGAAAATACTAATGCTCAGAAGAATATATCTCAATCATCTAGTGGTAATGGTGGTATAGCTGCTAATGTGCAAAACCCTAATCTGGCTTTACCTATTTCATCAGCGCCTCCCGTGCCGATGACTTATTATCCTACCCAAACCAATCAGATTGTGGATGCACCCATTAATCCTATCATGAACATGCCAGGTTCGGTGGCAACGCCGAACCAAACCCTACCTACAGGTACAACCACTTGGCCACTACCGAACTATGGTTCGGCGTACATGCCACAATTCCTACCTATAGCTAGTAGTCATACTGCTCCTATGCCACTACAACAAGCTTCATCGTCTACTACAGACGATGCTCTAGCTAATCTTAGAGAGGAGATGGCTAAGATACTCCGAGAGAATTTTGGAGTTGAGTTGCCAAGGAACCGTATTTACCAAAAGCCATATCCAGAATACTTTGATGCCATTCAATGCCCTCTGGGATATAAAATTTCAGATTTTGTTAAGTTTAATGGAGAGGGTACAAAAACCACATGGGAGCATGTTAGTCAATACTTGGCACAATTAGGTGAAGCAGGCTCACTAAATGAATTGAAAGTGCGTTTATTTCCTTTATCATTAACTGGTACCGCATTTTCATGGTTTTCTTCTTTACCACATGGTTCCATTCGAGTTTGGTCGCAGCTAGAGCAGAAGTTTCATGATCACTTTTATAGCGGCGATAACGAGCTTAAGTTATCACATCTTACATCAGTTAGACAAAAGCATGATGAATCGGTCTCCGATTACGTCAAAAGATTTAGAGATACAAAAAACCGGTGCTATAGTTTGGTGATAACCGAGAGAGATTTGGCTGATCTTGTGCTTAGTGGTTTGAAAATTTCCATTAGAGAAAAGCTAGAGGGATATGAGTTTTTAAATGTCAACCAAGTCTTACAAAGGGCTTTGGCTCAAGAAAGCCGAAGCAAAGAGCTCAAAGAAGTGCATAGATATAAAGCTGATCGTCCTAAGATGAACATGGTTGAATATGATAGTGATCACTCGGACGATGAGGGTGATATTTATGCTACTGAATTTGTTTGGCCATCTAAGGCCAAACCCTTCACTTGCAATGATCTGAAACCGATTCATAAGAATCGTGATGAAGAGATGAAGTTTACTTTTAACATTGTCAAGTGTGATAAAATATTTGATGCTTTGCTGCAAGCTAAAATTATTAGAATATCTCATACTTTACCGCCGTTTGAAGAGCTGAAACGGCGCGCTTATTGCAAGTATCATAATTCTTTTTCTCATGCTACTAACGATTGCAATGTTTTTCGACGACAGATACAATCGGCCATTAATGATGGGCGATTGAACTTTTCTGAGATGCAAGTTGATAAACAACCCTTTCCAATGAATACCATGGATTTGGAAGGGAAGAAGCTTCTCATTCGGCCGGAGGTAGCCAAATCTGCTAATAAAGCTAATGTCATTGTTGGTCAGCCCAAGAAAGATAAGGAGAGCGACAAGGTCTTGGGGATACAAGTCGTGCTTGACAAGCAACCCGGTGGCAAGGAAATAATCAAGATCACCATCAAGAATCCTGCACTCGGGGGGCAACCGCAAGTGCAAGAAAATACTCGTGTTAAATTTGTTAAGCCCAAGAGTCCAGAGGTTGGCAAGTGGAAGACGAATGAAGCTAAAGTGCAGCGCAAGAAGATCAAGCCAACTTTTGATATGTTGTTGTCCAAATATGCCAGTCAAGCGGCCGGTTCTAGCTCTAACCGGTCATCAAATTTGAAGTGCTCAAGGTCACCTCCTCGGGAAGAATTTCAGCATCATACAAGGCCATATGGGTCGTGGGCACCGGGACCATGGATGCCGCCACCCCCCTATGCGCCATACTACATGGGAGACTTCAATGGAGGATGGTGGCAGCCCCCAATGGCCCCTTATGCTTTTCATCCGGGTTGGGCAGAACCAAGGAGGCCCGTTCATGAGAGACTTTCTTATCCCACACGAGGCCGTTTGAACAATGGTGTCAATCGGCCAATGCAAGATAATCAAAAAAGGGTTGGCAAGCAAGTGTGGCGTGCTAAATCACCAAGTGCAGAAATTTTAGAGCCTAGCAAGCAAAAGGAGGAGAATACTAGTGCTGAAACTATTATGATAGGCACTAAAGAATTGACAATCAAAGAGCCGATTATTGTTGAAAAACCGGCTCGTTCCAGTAAAGATGTGGCTGTTGTCCAGCAGGGTCCCATGGCTAATGATCATGAAGCTAGCACAAGCAAGGCCAAGTCGAGGGATCCAAAATATACTCAGCCTAAGTGGTGTCCTTCCGGTCTGACCAAGGCACAAAAAAGGAGACTGCAGCGCATGAGGAGTCAAGAGATGGCAGAACAGGAGGCCGAGAAGCAAAGATATAAATTGTTCAAAGACATTCGGCCCATGGTACCCCCAAAACAAGTGTGGAGGCCAAAGCAAAAGGAAAACATAGCAGCGTCTGCATTGATCATAGCAACACCTACACCACCAACGGAGGACGATGCAACTACTATTACATCGTCCACTTTGCCTGCTGCTTCCTCTTCCCTTGGAGATATTTCGGAGTCAGTGGACATGCTTGCGGAAGGAGATGAAATGCTTGATTATGAGTCTACACCGGTTCATGAAGGTATGGATATTAATATGGTGTATTACTTACCCGCTGAATTTCGTGCTATAGATGAAGAAGGGGAAGTGGCTCAGCTAGATTTTGGTCCTAAAAATGCTATATTCGAAAAGCCAAAAGAACCGGTGACGCACTTGAAGCCATTGTTCCTTAAAGGTCATATTAATGGATCACCGGTGGCTAGAATGCTTGTCGACGGTGGTGCTGTGGTGAATCTT
The DNA here is from genome assembly GCA_011799875.1 of Thinopyrum elongatum. NCBI lineage: Eukaryota > Viridiplantae > Streptophyta > Magnoliopsida > Poales > Poaceae > Thinopyrum > Thinopyrum elongatum. The sequence goes on along the minus strand of CM022303.1, from coordinate 120,912,861 downwards.
ATGCCATATTCGGTTTTCAAAAAATTGGGGCTACGTGATGAAGAGTTAATAAAGACCAACATGGTGCTTAATGGATTTGAAGGCAAAGAGAAAACTGAAGCCAAAGGTGTAATGTATGTGGAGCTTACGGTGGGAAGCAAAACTTTGGCTACCGCATTCTTTGTCGCCGAGGTGCAAGGTAACTACAATGTGATATTAGGCCGCGATTGGGTTCATGCAAACCAATGCGTGCCATATACTATGCACCAGTTTTTAATTCAATGGGTTGATGATGAAGTAGAAGTCATTCATGCGGATAATTTGGCTTGTGTTGCTTTGGCCGATGCATCAGTGGATTGGCAACATCCCAATGCTACTTTCTTGACGGGGCGCGACTTATCAGAATTTGATTTTCTTAGCGCCACAAAAAGTGGTTTCGTGCCCGTTTCTTTAAAGCCGGTTGGTGGTAATCGGCTCCAAGGTATGATGTATTTAAATGGATTCTAACTCAGATTGGTTGCAAAAGCGTCTTGTTGAATATCGGTCCAATGAGAACAATATGTATGAGTCTATAGAGGAGTTAGATGATATGGATAAATTAGGACAAGGTTTTACGTCGGCTGATCCATTAGAAGAGATAGACATAGGAGATGGTTCAATTCCTAGGCCGACATTTGTAAACAAAAATTTAAGAGCCGATCATAAAGCTAAGTTGATCGAGCTATTGAAAGAATATGTTTGTTGCTTTGCATGGGAATATCATGAGATGCCAGGTTTAAACCGAGAGCTAGTGGAGCATCGGTTACCTATAAAGGCTGGTTTTAGACCGTACAAACAATCGGCCAGAAAGTTTAACCCAAAAACATATGACCGGATCAAGGAAGAGATCGGTCATTTGCTTAAAGCTAATTTTATTAGACCTTGCAGGTATGCCGAGTGGATTTCTAACATTGTACCAGTAGAGAAGAAAGGCTCCGGCAAGTTGAGGGTGTGCATTGATTTCAGAGATTTGAATAGAGCTACACCTAAAGATGAGTATCCCATGCCAATAGCTGATATGCTTATTAATGATGCTTCTAGACATAAGGTCATTAGCTTTCTTGATGGTAATGCGGGGTATAACCAGATTTTTATGGCTGAAGAGGACATGTCCAAAACAGCTTTTCGATGTCCTGGTTTCCTTGGTTTATTTGAGTGGACAGTGATGACCTTTGGATTAAAGAATGCCGGTGCCACGTATCAAAGGGCTATGAATTTAATTTTTCATGATTTACTTGGTGTTATACTTGAGGTTTATATTGATGATATTGTTGTCAAATCGGATGCTTTCGAATCTCATCTAGCCGATTTGCGCTTAGCTTTTGAAAGAATGAAAAAATATGGACTGAAGATGAATCCTTTGAAGTGTGCATTTGGCGTGTCGGCTGGGAAGTTTTTGGGTTTCATTATTCATGAAGATGGCATAGAGATTAATCCCAAAAAGATAGAGGCTATACAGAAAGTGGAGGCTCCAACATGCAAGAGAGATATGCAAAAGTTTCTTGGCAAGGTCAATTATTTGAGAAGGCTCATAGCTAATCTGTCAGGGAAAGTTGATGCATTTACTCCTATCCTTCGGTTAAAGAATGATGTTGATTTCACTTGGGGGGCAAAACAGCAAGAAGCATTTGATATGATCAAGAACTATTTGTGCACGCCTCCAGTGATGAAAGCGCCCAAGCATAGGGAACCCTTTAAGCTTTACATTGCAGCAGAAGAAGGTGTTATTGGTGCTGTTTTGACTCAAGAAACCGAAGGAAAAGAGCATGCTATTACATATTTGAGCAGACGTTTATTGGACGCCGAGACAAGGTATACATTTATTGAAAAACTATGCCTATGCTTATATTATGCTCGCACAAAATTGAGACATTATTTGGTGCCGAGTGAATGCATAGTAGCTTGTCAAACTGATGTCATTAAATACATGTTGCATAGGCCAATTCTTAGTGGTAGAATTGGCAACTGGGCTTATGCTTTGATTGAATATGATTTGGCTTATGAATCTCTAAAATCCATGAAAGGCCAAATCGTTGCTAATTTTATTGTTGAGCATCGGATTAATGACAAGCATGATGTTGATATAAACCTTGTCTCATTAGTACCATGGAGATTATATTTTGATGGTTCAGTTTGTAGCAGTGGCCAAGGTGTTGGTATTGTTTATATATCTCCTCATGGTGCTGTTTTTGAAGCCTCATGCCGCTTAGAATATTTTTGCACAAACAATCAAGCCGAATATGAGGCATTGTTATTCGGCCTGGAGATGTTGCTTGCCATAGGTGCTACACATATTGAGGCTTTTGGTGATTCGTTATTAGTAGTGCAACAAATATCCAAAGTCTTTCAATGTTTTGACGAATCACTTAATGTTTATCTTGATAAATGTCTAGATATAATTTCTACTTTGGATTATTTTAGCATTGCTCATATATCTAGACATGACAATTGGAGAGCAAATGAGTTGGCACAACAAGCATCCGGCTATCATGTTGATCATGGAATGTTTCATATTTCTCAGAAGCCGATGTCTTGTCTTCCAAATATGGGAGAGGCCGAACCAGAGCCCACTGATTCGGCCACTAACAAAAAATCTAGGTCAGGTGAAAATCATGACTGGAGGAAGCCCATTATGGATTACTTGCGCGATCCGAGTGAAAGGGTGGACAGGACTATTCGGCGTATGGCTTTCAAATATACAATAAGAGATGGTGGTCTTTATCGCCGAACGGTTGAAGATGTTCTTTTGAAGTGCTTGGACGAGGACCAAGCAAGAGTTGCTATGGGAGAAGTACATGAAGGCATTTGTGGTACTCATCAGTCGGCTCCCAAGATGAAGTGGTTATTGCGACGTGCTGGATTTTATTGGCCGACTATGATCAATGATTGCTTCAGGTACTATAAAGGGTGTGAAGCTTGTCAAAAATTTGGTGATATTCAATTGGCTCCTGCTGCTATGTTACATCCTATTATCAAGCCGTGGCCTTTTAGAGGATGGGGTTTAGATTTCATTGGGAAAATTCATCCATCTTCCTCGAAGGGGCATCGGTTCGTGTTGGTGGCAACCGATTATTTCACCAAGTGGTCTGAAGCAGTACCTCTCAAGAACATGACACATACGGAGGTAATTCAATTCATGACAGAGCACATTATTCATAGATTCGGTGTTCCTCAGACATTGACTATAGATCAAGGTTCGTCTTTCATGTCACATCAAGTTAGAGAATTTGCCGAATCATATGACATAAAGTTGCTCAATTCATCTCCGTATTATGCCCAAGCTAATGGACAAGCTGAGTCTAGCAATAAGATATTGATCAAGCTCATCAAAAAGAAGATTAAGGATAATCCAAGAAAATGGCATGAGTTATTGTTTGAAGCTTTATGGGCACATAGAATCTCAAGGCATGGTGCTACCAAGGTAACTCCATATGAGCTAGTATACGGTCAAGAGGCTGTTTTACCAGTGGAAGTGAATTTGAGTGCTTTGAGAATAGCCAAACAAAATGATTTATCTGCAGTAGACTTTTATAATTTGATGATGGATAACATTGATGAAGTTGCCGATAAACGTTTAGCTGCTTTGAAGGCCATAGAGAGGGACAAGCTGAGGGTAGCAAGAGCTTACAATAAAAAGGTCAAGTTGAAGAATTTTCAGGTTGGCAATCTTGTGTGGAAAGTGATTCTGCCGATTGGTTCTAGAGATAGAAAATTCAGGAAGTGGTCTCCAAACTGGGAAGGTCCTTTTAGGATTGCAAGGATAGTTCCTGGAAATTCATATTTTGTGGAATCCATGCAAGGAGTATTATTACCTCGAGCTCTCAATGGCAGATATCTGAAGAAGTACCACCCGAGTGTGTGGCAAGAAGCCTGATTAGGCAATGGCCGATACATGATTATCGCCCTTAGCATAAACACGGCCGATACATAATTATCGCCCTGAGAAATATAGATGGTCGATGGAGTGTTGACATCGTCCTTAGAACAAGCATGGTGCAAATTATTTTTCGGCATGCAAGCTTTGCCGAAAAAAAGGGGGGCATGTGTTGACACCTGATTTTGGCACAATGCAGAATGCAATAGAGATGGCCTCAAATGACAAGATATTCTACATGAGAAACTTCACATTGCTGAGTGGAACGACTTTGATGTTTGGACCATAATCATTCGGCATCATATCAAAGACCAAAACTACACTCGGATTGTCATGTTTAGGTGTTCTGAGTGCTTTTTGGTCGATTACGCCTCCAAGACAATCTCGGATGAAGGAATGCTCTAAATGAGTTGTCTTTGTCTCGTCGAATCGGTTGATTTTCATATAAGAATCATCTCAATCCGAGTTCGTATGTAAAAGTTAGAACTATCTGAATGCAGCCCTGTCAAGAGGCAAAATATGGCGCGCCCCATCAGACACATGTCTGATGGGTGTCTGATGCAATGCGTGAGTAATTAGCCCTTCAAGATGGCCTCGAATCGAAAAACTTCCAACATAAAAGTTGTTCGTCTCGTTCAAACGGTCAACTTTACTTTTGGGCACATTTTCATCCGAGGTCGTTTACTGCCTCAAAAAAGACCCGCAAGGTGCAGCCAGAAAACTTGCCGGGATGGAAACCTTGCCGGAGAAATCTTGCCGGGAACAGTAACCTTGCCGGGGTGAGAAAACTTGACGGTATGGAAACCTTGCCGGGGAAATCTTGCCGGGAACAGTAACCTTGCCGGGGTGAGAAAACTTGACGGGATGGAAACCTTGCCGGGAACAATAACCTTGTCGGGGTGAGAAAACTTGACGGGATGGAAACCTTGCCGGGGAAATCTTGCCGGGAACAGTAACCTTGTCGGGGTGAGAAAACTGCCAGGATGGAAACCTCGCCGGAGAAATCTTGCCGGGAACAGTAGAAACTGTCAAGGCCAATCCGACCAGATGCTGAAGATGGGCTTAAATACTTATCTAGATGGCCTCGGATGAAAAAGTGTTCAGCATGAAAGTTGTTCGTAACATCGAAATGGTCAACTTTGCTTTTGGAGTCATCATCATCCAACGTAGTATACGACCTGCAGAGACGCTACAAGAGTCAGGCGGTCCAGTCAGCTATATGAACGAGTCCGACCCAAAATTAAAGATGACCCTGTGGAGTATTTGTAACATCCCCAGGTTACCCCACTCTGGTTAAGCTACTTACCCTGCCATGTCATCATGATCATTCTAATAAAATTGTATTAGAAAATATTTCAACCTCAAATTCAGATTTCAAATGGGAGTCAAATAAATATTTCTTCAAATGGCAAAACTAAAATGTCCATAATACTGGAAATAATCCTAAGGTAATTATAAAATTGAAACCAACCTCAGATAAATTCCCAGAATGCCCCTGGACATTTACAACAGCAGTCCAGCAGCATTTAAATTTGTCTTTTCAATTCCTAATAATACCTAATCTATTCCCTTGGCCTCCAAAATAATTGTGGCACTGCCTAAAATTGTATTGGATTTATTGTGTCTAGTCCCATATTTTTCCAACACTGTTTGGATGCCCAATTAATTCTTTCTCTCTCTCTGTTATCTAAATAAAAAGAAAACAGAAGAAAAAGGAGAAGGGAGAGGCCTTACCTGGCAACTGGACCGAGCTGGCCCAGCCCAACTTACCTCCTCGCCTCGGTGTCGTCTTCCCTGTGGACGACCACGCCGCGCCGGTCACCGCGCGACACCGCGACGAGGGCAGGCAGCGAGAGGAGATAAGGACGGGGCCATCCATCCCCCCTGGCCCTCCCCTTTCACTTCCCCCTCGCTCCGCCTGCTCATCTCCCTCCTCTCGCTCGATTTCAACACCACCGAGCGGAACCGCCGAAGCCCCTCCGTCGATTCCTCGGCCACCGGCGACCTTGCGACCATTGGATGTGTCTGCACGCTCAGATGGCCTCGTCTCCTTCGACTGGCAACCTCAGCTCGAGGCCGGACCCGCTGTAGCTGCCGCGCTCCCTCTTCGTCTTCTCCGGCCACCGCGGAGCTCCGGCGACCCTCCGCCGACCGCTGCGGCTACTAAACTGACCACCGGGCCTTCGTGCGCCTTCACGGTGAGCAGCAGCGGCTTTCCCCTCTCTTTCCCGTCCGTTTGCGCCACCGTAGCCCCGTAGCCTTCGCCACCCGAAGGCGCCGCCGCCGTGGAGCTCGCCGCCGTGGCAACAGCTTCTGCCATAGCCATCTGCGTGAGGGAACGCACTCAGCGCCTCCGCGCGGTTCCAACGCCACCGCTAGCATGAACCCCCATGCCCAGCACCTCTAGATCCGTCGACGGCCGATTCCGACGTCCGCCGGCGATGACCTGGCGCTTGTCTCCGGCTGTTTCCGCTCGCGCTAGTAGGCCAGATCGATGCGGCACACCTCCCTCTTTCGAATGCTCCAACGCGCGCGCCAAATGGTCGCCGTAGCCACGATTCCGACGACGCCCGAGGATTGCCGTCCGCTGCGGTGCTCGCCGCCGGCGACTCCGACCACCTCCGTCCGTGAGGCCACCACAGATCGGTGCGGCCGAGAACACACGTTCAAACGAGCCAAACCCCGTGCAAAATGATGCATCGCAGGGGATTTCCGAGCTCGCCGGAGTTGCTCGTCGCCGTTCGGCCTCGTCGGCGCACTCCGGTGGCCGGTGCCCAGCTGGCGCCGACGTGGCCCTCCGGGTCCCACCTCTCAGACACTGACGCTGGGCCCCACGGGCCCCAGCTGGCCCAGTTGACTGGGTCAACATGCTGACTGGGCGCGGCCCAGTCACTGACCAGTGGGCCCGCGCGCTTAATTAACTAAATAGGATTTTAAAAAAAAATCTAAATACTAATCTCTCACTGACATGTGGGGTCCACTCCCTAATTAACCCTGGTAATTAAATTAATTCACTGGTTAGGGAAACAGAGGCTGACATGTGGGTCCCACTGGACCCACATGTCAGGTTTGACCCTGGTCAACCACAGTTGACCTGCTGACGTCACTGTGACGCAATGCTGACGTCATAATTCATTTTCTGATAAATAAAATAATTCCGGAAATTCCAATAATCTTTAGAAATTCATAACTTTTAAACCGTAGCTCGGATCAAAAAAGTTAAAACATGAAACTTGCTCAGAACGACGAGCCGAGTCTGATCGTGCCGTCTGTTTCTCCATCGGAACCCCCTACGTAGAAGAACTCATAACTCCGGACCCGAATCCGGCAGATGAATAGTGCACACTCGTCGAATATTAAATCCTAGATTAATTCTAAAAATAACTAAAATGACTTAGATGCATAATTAGGCAATCCTGCACTGCATCATAGCATCACACGCACCGTATTGCATTTGTTTGCATTATGTTTACCTGTTTCTTCCCCCTCTTCTCTCTCGGTAGACCCCGACATTGACGTAACTCCCGAGGCAGACGCCGCACAGGAGTACGACAACGTCCCCGACGATACCACTGAAGACCTTGCCCTTGCCCCCGAGCAAACAGGCAAGCACCCCCTTTTTGAGCATGCCTATATCGCCTATTCTCTTCTCTCTTATGCTTGCATTAGAACTGCTACTGCTACTGTTTTCCTATATCTGCTGCATAGCCTGATTATTGTACCCTGCCTTGTTACCTTACTGATTATCCTAGACTGATTAGTATAGGCTGGGTAGAGACACGACAGAGACCCCCACTTGATCCCGACTGCCCTGCTGGATCTCAGAAGACCCGATCATCGGGATTGAAGAATAGACCCTGGCACCGCACATCACTTCCCCCTTAGTTGCCGACACTGCTGGGTTACCGTCGAGTGCCGAGGGTGATACCTCGTCAGCACTTCTGATGTTAACCTTGTAGGTTAGTTACTCGGTCGTGGTAAGCGAGGGTGATTCCTCCTACACCACCCCCGATAACGACATCGTCGCGCAACACCTCAAGTGTGGACCTCGAGGGTGATTCCTCCTTCGTTCACCTTGACTATAACATCAGGTGGGATTCCATCGAGGTTGATTCCTCAGGATTCCCCTGGTGTCAGACACACAGATATTGTTGTTGATTTGACTTGCACTAAACCATGTTACTAAAGACGGGTCGGCCCTGAGGGGTACCCGCGCGAGCTTAATGCGAAGTGATGTGGAGTCGGGTTGACCTGGATGGTGCCCGCGAGATAACTACGAGGCGTGGCCGGGCATTCTTAGCCCTTGCCGCAAGTCCTCGAGACGGGGCGACGGGGTCACATCGATCGTGAGTCTCTGCTCGTTTCCGCGCGCTCCTAATCCACTACGGTTTGGATATTTGATCCGAGGGGCCTCTGGCCCGATAGCACTAACCATCACGTGGGCATAGTATGGGCGTTCTGCGTCGTATACTTCAGCCGGAGCTTAATGGACGTCAGCGACTGAGCGGCGCGCGCTGAATTGGACTGGGAACGCAATCGCGCTTGTATAAGGGGTTGCTAGGTCTGCTTTCAGCCGCGTACGCAACGTGCAGGAGTTCCCGGGGCGAAGGCCCAAGACCCCTGGGCGCATAGGTTTAGTCCGGCGTGCTGACCTCTCTGTTAAGTATTCGGTCGGGTTGCGGCGTGTTGCTTAGCCGAGGCCGGGCATGACCCAGAAAAGTGTGTCCGGCCGGAGTTAAGCGAGCGTGGTGGGTAAGTTGGTGCACCCCTGCAGGGAAGAAACTTCTATCGATAGCCTGTCCTACGGTAACGGACACTCGGAGTTGTATCCCGATCGCTACAACTAGAACATGTGATGAGAACTGTATAGTACGGCTCTGGGATTACTTTCTCGCAGGGAGTCGAGAAAGGATCTCAGGTCGAGGTTGATGATACTACTACTACTACTTTACATTATGTTCATCTGCTCTCTCCTGATGCTGCAAGAATGTCGAAGATTGTTGAAGATGCTAGTCTTCGATAGGACTAGGCTTCCCCCTCTATTCTGGCATTTCTGCAGCCCAGTCCACATATACAGCCATTCCTTTGACAATGTTGCATATGTAGTGTAGATCCTTGCTTGCTGAGTACTTCGGATGTGTACTCACGTTTGCTTTATTTTCTTTTTCCCCCATATCCAATTGATGCCACCAGACGACGGAGCCCCTGAGCCAGACGCCCCAGCCGACGACCAGTACTACTACCCGCCTGGCGAGTACTACTACTACGAGGAGCCGACTGACGACCAGGAGTAGGATCGGAGGGTCCAGGGCAGGAGGCCTACGCCTTTCGATCGTAGTATTTTATTTTACCCCGCCTCTGTGAAGGCCTATTTTCTCTCTCTGTAATATATCTGTTCCCAGATATCTGATGCTTCCGCTGACGCTTGTATGCCATCGAGCTATGTATTCGAGCCCTCGAGCCCCTGGCTTGTAATATAAAGATTGTATGACTTTATTTATGTTTTAGAGTTGTGTTGTGATATCTTCAAGTGAGTCCTTAGGCTAGATCGTGTGCATTTGCGTGTATGGTTAGTGCACGATTAATCCGGGGTCGTCACAGTATTCAAGATGGCCTTATTTGGGAAAGTGATCAACATACGGATTGTCGGCCTCGTTGAAACGCACAAAATTGATATTTGGACCGTCTCCATCGGAAGTCATATGCAGATTCCACGGCCCACGCAAGGAAGACAGAAGATTGGACCAGATTCGGGATGGATCCGAGTGGGACCAGAACTAGGACTCTAGGACGTGAATTGATGTAATTTTCTTGTAAGGAAAGCCTAGATTGAATCCTTTGCTTGTACGGGAAGTCCAGCCGCCTCTTATATATGTTGGGGGTGACGGCCGATTGAACAACACACAATCGAACAAATCAATAGACTACTTTTTATCTATGTTTTATCTCTCCATCGTTTTTCTTCCTCGTTCTTCGCTGTTCCTCGAGTTTGAGAGCTGCGAATCCCGAGGCTCTAGGGGCGAGCGAATCGACCTAGGGCAGCCCATTGCCGTCGCGCGCCCTGACGGGGTCCCTCCCGGGCGTGTGGAGTTTCGGGTCTCCAAAAGCGCCCGCCGACTGTCCTGTGTATCGCGCTGTCGGTCGGGTCTCCTTCGACGTGAGCTGTGATGCATCACCCCCGGCGTCGAGGGTACACGTGACGTGTTCGTGTGTCAACATGAACCTCTCCCAACTCCACCGGATCCACAACTCCAGCCTCTCGAGCGAGCTTCTCGCTTTACCCAGCGATCAAAAACCGTTCGGGAGCGTTGGTGGCTTCTCCCCCCGCTGCAGCCCACCTGGGAGGCAAGAAGCCTGTTGGACGCCCATTTGGACTAGCTAGAGGCAGCCCAATTCGGTAGCTGGCTGTAAAGAGCCTGAAAAGAAACAAGAGAGGCTGGGCTGTACTTAGTGATGACCCGGGCTTCTGCTCCTGGCTCTGGTAGCTGTCTCGGTCGTCAATGGCGTCCAAGTGAGGCCGCCAATGCCATGGGATCTGGGCGGCAAATGGCCACGGAAACGCCCGCAGCGAACGCGGGTGGGCCGGCCCAGTTCGCGACAGTGCTGCGCGTTGCTGTTTCATTTTGTTCTTTTTTTATATTCTTTTTCGGTTTTTTTCTGCTTGCTTCATGTTTTTCTGGTTTTTTTTTTTATTTTCTTTTTTCCTTTTCCTTTCAATTAATACACGGTGAACAATTTTATTTGTGCTCTATGAAGATTTTTTTTCTGTTTCTATTTCTTCCTTTTCTGTTTTTCCTTTTTTTCTTTTTTTTGTGTATTATATAAAGTTAATTTCATGTTTATATACAAAAATGTTCATCATATATCTAAGGAAATGCTCACCCTCTATTAAGAAATCGTTCAACATTTTTAGAAAATGTTCATTGTGCATGTCAAAATTGTTTGCCGTATATCACAGAAATGCTCAATTTGTATTCCAATATTGTTCAGCATATATCATAAAAATGTTCAATGTGTATTTAAATATTTTTTGGTGTATGTCACAAAAATGTTCAGTGTATATTACGAAATTGTTCAATATATATTTAAATTTTTTCATAATAATTTTTTTTTTCAAAAAAGTGTTCAAAATTTGTTCACTTTAAAAAATTAGTTGTCAATTAAAAAAATGAATTTGAAACTTTTTTGCAATTTCGAATTTTTTTTAGAATTTTAAAATCTTTGTGTTTGTCACAATTTGTTTGGAATTTTAAATTTCTTGTTCACAGTTTTCTTGAATTGTTCAAAAAAATCAGAAGAAGTTCGATACTTAAAAGTATCTCGCTGCCTATCAATCAACTGAACTAAACAGGTCGATTGGTTAAGTCTTTGAGGTCACGAGCGGGACGTCATGAGTTCAAGCTCTCGCTCCTGCAGGTATTTCCTTTGAATTTTTTAAGGGCTAGAGTTCTTAACCACTTAATGGGCCGGCCCACCTGCGTCGAACTTCAGCGGAAGCTCGACCCTTTGCCGCCCGCGAGCGGCAAATAGGATCTCTCATGAGATCGCTGCTCCTGGCTAGTGACGGGACTAGCACCCCTGAGCACGACCCTTTGCCGCGCGCGAGCGGCCGGCCCACCTGCGTTGAACTTCAGCAAAAGCTCGACCCTTTGCCGCCCGCGAGCGGCAAATAGGATCTCTCATGGGATCGCTGCTCCTGGCTGGTGGCGGGACTAGCACCCCTGAGCACGGGATTCGGCGGAAACAAGGCCGGGATGGCTGGCTCTGTAGTCGGAGGGGAGGATCCGGGCGGGATGGTGGGAAGCGGGCGTGGCGGCGGGACTAGCGGCGGCGGTGAGGGTTCGAGACGGAGAGCTGTGCACAAATGAGCGAGGGGGAGAGGGAAAACGATTCGATTTAGGCTGGTTCTGTGCACGAGTGAGGCCTCACGCTGCAGGTGGGACTACCCGTGGGCGTCCCACATCGATCCACTCCGTCTCATTAGGGATCGGTGGGCACAGTAGGACAACCCACGAAAACATGGCATGAGTTAAGCGGGAAGAAGTGGAGTCCCACTAATGAACCAATCATCCCGAAAATGGAACGAGCGTAAGAATAAGCGGTAGAGTAAGAGAACGTCATGGAGGTTGACCTTGTCGTCCTCACGCGAGGCGCCTACGTTCTGTTCTGCATCCGTCGGCGCCTCTGTTGTGACGGCCCCAGTACGGTGAGGTTGGACTGCATGGCGCGCATCTCGACGCCCAAGAAGGTCAACCTCGATGATGACGTTCGCACCAGCGGCAGGGTCCGTGAACTGGCTGCAACCAAGTGTGGTGGCTGACTGCATAACTGGTGCCGGTCAGCCGGTCCGCCCTTCTGCATCTGCCCTGCACGGGCGCCATGGGCTGCGTCGTGAGTGGCTAGGTCAACCCAGGCTTAGCCACAAGAGAAACCTCATCTCGGCGAAATGGACAGGGTCACAGGGCTTCCTCCGTACGAAACCATCGACGGTCTTGCGTACATCAGTTCTCACTGGAACCGGCCGGAGACGTCGCAACATGAGGGCCATTGGGCGAGTCGCCGATTGGCCGGTGCTGGGGGCGGAGACGCCAGCGGGAGACATGGAGGCACTCAAGTTTCCATCGATCCGGTCGTTGCGTGTACCAAAGATTGGGCATGGGATGCGTCGCCAGATTGGCCGGTGGGTCTGCACTCTGCAGGGCCTCCAGGTTGGGCGAGCGCTTCCCGGCGAGTAGTGCAATTGATAAGGGATCATGTGCACCTGTGCTGCCGTCCTCTCCGTTGTTTGATGAGAAATCGTTCTTCGTCTTAGGAAACTTGTATAGAAGAAGTTGGTCTAGTGGGTTCCCGATGGGTTAGCTGGGATAGGCCATCACTATTTTGTTGTGTTTCACGGGTGCCCACTAAACACCTTTAAGTGGGACGGAAAGATGAGTCCCTGTTATGACCCGGGTTCGAACTAAAATCACAGGATCCGATTACAAGGATTTTGCAGGTAGGTATCTAGGGTTCTAACCACGAAAGGGGAATTGGGGATAGAGTAGCCGCCGCCGCCAGGTTCGTCTCGACTCTCCCCCCCCTTCACTTCTCTTCCCACCCGTTTAAGTACCAGCTAGGTTGTGTACTGGTGGGCTGGGTAGCGGTTGCTGGGCCTTCGGTTACGCTTCACTGGGCCTTGCGCCTCCTCCTCTGGTGGGCCGCTGATAGGTTCGTAACAGTCCCACCACAGCCCGCCCCCACCTGCAGCCTGAAGCGAGGGGGACAGCGAATCATTTTCCTCGGTGCTGGCAAACTCTTGTAAATAGGTGGAACTCCAGATTATGTTCGATCGCGAGGCTCGGTTTTCTCTGCTTCTCAAAAATGCACTACGGTCCAAGACAACTTCCTGAAGTCAGCTACGCAGCAAATGCGTGGCCACGTTTTCACTTTGGAGTTTGTGAAGATAAGAATTGGAGAGGCTCGAGACAGGCCCTAAATTGCCAAAAACCACCACAATTGCGTCCGATAATGCCAAAAACCATCGTTTTCATAAAACTTCACCGGAAACACCGATTTTAAGTAATTATGTTGCCAAAAGCACTAACTAATCGATTGATCACATATTGACAGAAAAACTGACAAGCAGGGCCCACCAGTCAAAGCCACATGGCAAAGGGCAAACGGCTGGGATGACGGCAGTTATTGCAGATGTGTGGGGCCCATATGTCATAGGAGAAAAAAAGAAAAAAAAAAGAGAATAAGAATATCCGATATGGCGTGGAGCCGCGCCTCTCCCTCTGTCCTGCGTGCGCGGCGGCGGCCAACCCGCAGCGATGCGCGCGTGCCTGAAGCACGTCGCGGTGGGGTGGCTGGCTCTCAGGGGTGGTCGTCGGCGGGGTCCTGCTCCCGGAGGTCTTTGATGCGCGAGCGCGTCCTTGATGTCCCTACGGACGGAGACGTCGGCATCGCAGCACCTGAGCCCGAGCTTGAGCGCCCAGTGCATGGATGCCCAGCGCCCGTACGCCCGCACGTCGGCGTCGTAGTCCAAAAATCCAAATCAATCAGCGTCGCGTGTGCTAGCTTAGTACTCTCTCCGTAAACTAATATAAAAGCGTTTAGATCACTACTTTAGTGATCTAAATACTCTTATATTAATTTACAGAGACAGTACATGGGCACTGGACGCTAGCTTTGTCTGTGGTGCGTGCATTTCGGCTGCCGCTCGAGGCGGCGAGCCCCGGCCAGCGGGGGCTCTCTGGCTGCAGCGGGCAGGCAGGGGCCCCGCGGAGGAGCGCTCAAGTCCGTCCCATGAGCTCTCGTCGGCATGGGCATGGAGCTCGCGGCAGCATTCACAACAGTAAGCCGACGGTGCACGCGCAGGCAGCGGCCCCGACGGGGAGGGAGTCCCAACCGCCAGCGGACCAGCTTACCTCCCTCTCTGTCTACTTCCTCTCCGAGTTGGCTTTGCAGCCGATGCCGGCGTTGAGCAGCAGTTGCTCCGTCGTATACCTCGTCGGTGGTATCGTCGCCCCTCGTGCCGCTCAGAAGGTGTTAGACGAAATGTCTGGGAAGGCTGAGGAAGAGAGAAACTCCGCCTCCTGCATCCGTTTTCCCTCTGCCATATCATCGCTGACAGCGGGCCCACCCGTCAGTTTTTCTGTCAAAACGAGGTCAATCAACCGGTTAGTGCTTTCGGCAACGTGATTACTCAAAATTGGTGTTTTCAGCAAACTTTTATGATAACGATGGTTTTTAGCACTATTAAATTATGATGGTTTTTGGCAATTTACTCTGTATGCTTAGGCTAGTTATTGTTACTGCTTATCCTAGTACAGAGCAAGATCTTGCAATGTCCACCACCTGATTCTGGACAGGTTGCATGCCCAGGCTCGATGATATTTGGGTACAAGGGGATGGCCTACTTGTAACACCGAGGAGCACATGGACATGGTAAATGGGCCGAAGATTACAAAGAGTGTGAAGGAGAAAGATAGTACGAACAAATGGGAAAGGAGATGAACTCATGATAATGGGTAGATGAGATCAAAGTAGTCAGATTCGTAATATTAAATTAGATTGGAGTTTGTAGGATAAAAAATCGTAGAATCATAACTATTAGGATGGTAGATCGTAGATTCTACTAATCAAAATTATGGAATCACATGGGTAAATTTGGATCATAAAGTAGTTGAATTGTACAATATAATCGTGATTCTGACAACCTTGGATGAGATGGAAGGATTTGCGGGGTTGTGAGGAGGTGAAGATTTCGGGGCAGGTTACTATGTGATAACATGATAGCACATGAGCAAAGAGATAAACTGAGAAATGAGAGCCATCGGATGAGTGAGAGGGTTGGGCAGTGGGATAGAGAGAGTTGTTTCGGCCGGGTCTTGCCCTTGGCTAGCCTGTCTAACATAAGTGCAAAAATTGTCTTGGTTCATCAAACATGTGGCTCCGATGCACTTATTGTTGTGGTGCTCCTCAATACCATCTTTCCGGTGCACTTATTGAAAACTAGGCAGTAGCCTAGTGCCAAGGGTCATTGTGGCGCACCCTGCGCCCAGGGTTCGACTTCCGCTGGGAGCGGATTTCTTACGCCTCATTCGATATACTCCTTTCTATCAAAATATGTCCTGAGTGTTAGGGTACACGGATATGTTTTTTGAATTGCGACAGAAAGCATATATGATTTACATAAGCAGACGGGCATGATACTATTCTCACGTGGCATCGTGTGCACCTATGTATTTTCGTTTTTCTTGAGCCGAAAAGATTTTTTTTTAGTAGAAACAGAGCAGGCTGGATCAAAATTGCGCGGGCTTCGGGACGTAAACGGCCCACCTAGTGCCGAAAGCTGAGCCTTGAAATAATCTGGTCTTGGCGCCCAACGCAACCGTCTCAACCAACGGCTCCCGCTTCTTCTCTTCTCCGCCTCGCCGCAGCGCCAAGAAACCAAGAACCCACCGATCATCATCCCCACCTCTCCTTCCCCGCTCGGTTTCTCTCTCAACCACGCGCCTCTGATCTCCATCTTCACCGGCGAAAGATGGATCAGTTCCATCACGGCCAGCACGTGCGGCTGCGCAGCCGCGTGCACGGCACGTACCTGCACGCCGACGAGGACGGCTATGGCGTCAACCTCCGCGTCCGCCGGGCGTCTATGAACGCGGCTTGGGCGGTGCACCGGCACCCGGGCCAGGACGGACAGTACCTGCTCCTCCACAGCGCCTCCTACGGCCACTACCTCGCCGCCACGGACGCACCGGCGCCGCTAGGCCACCGCGGGCTCCGCGTCGAGCAGCGCGACTACGACCATCCTGAGGTGCAGCCAGTCGTTTGGCAGGCCGTCCTGTCAGAATCCGAGGAAGAGGTCTACCTCCGCAACATCGGCGGCGCCTGCCTCCGCGCCAACGGGAGGTACTGGAACACCGACGCCAGCGTCGACTACATTGAGGACCTCGACAACATCAGCAGGAAGATGCTCTGGGTCGTGGAGCAAATCCCCGCCCGGGAGATCATGCCTCCCCTTCCACGTCAGGCTGGGGTGAGCACGCCATGCCCGTTCCTTGATTCTTCCCCAATTTGAGTGAATTGGGTTCTTGGATGTTGGTAACATGCATCGGAATTTGACCGTAAAGATTGCAAATCGTGCTAATTTTCTTTCATTTGCATGCTCTGTTCTTGCCAAATTTGACTATGGTTTCTTTGGCTTCTTTGATTTGACAATGGTTCTTTGCGACTCAACTACAGCTTCCCCACCCCATGTTGCGGTCGCGGATGATCATGTACGTGTGGCGGAACATCCACGGGGAGCTCATCACCCGCGGCTCGTTCATGTTCAGGGGGAGGTCCGTGTTCCGCCTGAGGAGGCAGCTGTCCAGGCGGCTGGGCGCCATGGCAGTCTTGGACGACTCCGAACTCGTCATGGGCCTCCCCACACGTGATGGCCGGATGTTTCCACTCGTCGTCGACCTGCCCAGCACCGGCCATACCCTCCACATCTTCGTCGTCATCGTCGGGTCGCCTGGTGAGAAACCTTCCTACTCTTCTCCTTTGGCAAGAAACTCATATTCGCAGTAGTCTTGAACTACTAGTCTGAACTCTGAAAAGCAGTTTACTGAAACCGGTGTAGCCTGAAACTTTTGATAATCTGTTTCAGACTTTCAGTTAGGAGTTAAGACATGGAAATAGTCTGAACTGCTGTAGGATTATAGACACCAGTAGAAGTTGCTGAATTAAGTCAGTAGGTGGTCAACAGGCTTGACATTGTGCCTGTTGGGTTTATGGACAGATGCTAGAAGGTTGTCTGAAGATAGTTGTTTGGGGTGGGGAATCATTTCATAAGTAAAAAATCTACACTGAACCTTGATACGTAAACCAATGGTTTTGATGGTGTAGTCTGAAGCTTTTGATAATCTGTTTCAGGCATGGAAACTCTGAAGAACAGTTTACTGAAACTTTCGCTAAATAACTTTCAGTTGGGACATGGAAATAGTCTGAACTGCTGTAGGATTATAGACACCAGTAGAAGTCTCTGAATTAAATCAGTAGGTGGGGAATCATTTCATCAGTAAAAACCCACACTGAACCTTCATACGTAAACCAATGGCTTTGATGGTACTAGTGGTAGACTTTGGAACTTGAAAATCAAAATCAGTTCAGTCTGCCTAGTTCAGCTTCAGAAGATAACGAATTCTGTTTTTTAGCCTACTGTAATTGGTTTTTAGCCCACAGCACTTTACATTGTTTTGAGGTTTTGTACATCAGCCTTCTTTTTAATCTTCTTATTTAAAACTGTTGCAATACCTGTGACACATAATGCCTAACAGTTTAACTATTTTCCTGCTAATTCAGCCCACGCGGCGCTGCGGTACGCGGATGTCGATGGAGAGTAGAGAGATGCCCCTAGAAGTCGCCTTCCTGTCCACCTCTTCAGAAGTGTCGCCGCCTCGGACACGACGACATAAGAGCCCAGTTCCTTTCATAGAGATATGGGTTCAGGAAAACCCAACAGTTCATGTGTCCCTGCTACTTAAACTTGGTTTGTTCTCCTGACAGTAGGAAACCTATTTGCTTTGCCATCACGGTTCTAAAATTCTGAAACAGTTTGTACAATGGTGCAGTGGCATTGGTCTGTAATGCGTTGACAATGGCTACTACTTAATTGTTGTTAGCCGCATTTCTCTTAGATGGAGAACAGATGTGGTGGTTTTTGCAGTGAGTTGAGCATATGAGTTTTGTTATTCCGCTTACCGAAAAAGGCTTTCGCCCCGCTTTATATATAAAGCATCAATCAACAAGCACCTAGTACAAACACACGCCACGCCACCACAACACACGCACACACCCAGGGCAGGATACAAAGGCGCTGAGCGCAGCAACACCACCCCTAGCACTACCACCACGGAGAGATGAAGCTACATATGATGAACCATGCGCTCCAAGGCGGAGCCTTCAAGAAGGGAACGACACCGGCGCGCCGCCACCGCCCGATCCAAGGATCAGAGTTTCCCCCGGAGCCGCATGACGGGCAATGAGAGCCGCGACGACGCCTTCAAGAAGGGAACGATCTTCGCCGCCGCCGGTCCGTCCGAAGATAGAACAGGTTTTCACCTCGGCCAAAACTCACCGCCACCGACCGCCACACCCCGGCAACCACGCCGCCCACACGGCCATGGTGACCGGGCAGCACCAAGGCACGGGCTCTGCCCACGAGCACCGCGCTACCACCACCAGGGCCGCCGCCCCAGCATCCAAGACCTCGACACCACCTCAACCGAGACCCGTCGCACCCCAACGAAAGAGACGAGCAGAAAGGTCCCACCTTTCGCACCCCTGGGCGACCCCCAGCGTCGAGACCCAATAGGTCGGCCAAAACTGGAATCCACCGACCCGTCCTGCTGCCCCGAGCGCGAGACAAGCTCGGTCCTGCAGCATCGAGAGGGGGATGAGGTCAGTCCTGTTGCACCGTGCGCGAGACGAGCTCGGTCCTACTGCATCGGGCGCGGGAAGAGCTCGGTCCTGCAGCACCGGGGCGCGAGACGAGCGGTGGACCGCAGCTGGGAGAGGACCAGCCCATTGATGGGATTATCGCCCGGCCGGCGAGGAGATGGGGTGAAGGTCGAGACGGCTCAACCGCAGACGAGCCGACGCCGGAGAAGCCGGCTGCTGCCGCGGACAGATCCGTCGAGCTACCGTGGAGCCGCCACGACACCGGGAGGCCACCACCGAGACCTCCCCACGCCGCCGCCCAGGGCTGGAGCAGCGGCCATGCCCGGCCGCTGCCCTACCCGCGCCGCCCGTCGAGCTCCAAGCGCCGGAGCCGCCGGGCACGCACCACCGGGGCCACGCGCCGCCGGCTGGCCCCCAACGCCAGATCCGGCCGGATCCGGCAAGAGACCGGCCGCGCGCCACCTCCCGGGACTGGAGCATCGCAGCCGCCCCGCCGCGCGCGGAACGAAGGGAGCCGGAGCGCCGCCACCAGCAGGCCACCTCGCCGCCCCGCGAGACCGCCGCCGCGCCGCTGGACCCGCGGACGTCCAGCGCCACCACTCGAAGGGGCCGCCCCGCGCCGGCGCCCACAAGCGGAGGGGGAAGAAGGGCCCCGCCGCCGCCGTGCCCACCGGGCTTTGCCCGACGGAGCTCGCCGGCGGCGGCGGCGGGGAGGGAGGGGAGGGAAGCGGGGCGAGGGACGCGGCGGCTGGAGATCCTCCCAGGCGCGCGCGGGCGCGCCGCGGGAGGGGAGGGGAGGAGAGGGGGGGAGGGGGGAGCGGGGCGGGCCGGGAGGCGCGCGCCCGGCGGCGGGAAGGCTAGGCCGCTGGCGGCCGCGGCGGGGGAGGGAACCCTAGCGGGGGTCGCTGGGGTGCACCGATTCCGTCTGTTATTCCGCTTAAAGTTTTGTTATTCTCTTAAATGAATTTGTGTTTTCATGGAGACCAGAGTTCTGAACATGGTCAGGTTAATGCACCCGTACACGACTTGCTGCATTTTGCTGCGTGCGTGGTGTATTTGATTGCATTTTACTTGCGTGCGTATTAGCCTATGGTAGATTTTTTGAACAAAAATTCAGGTTGTATCCCACGATACTGTAAGAATGCTAGTTTCTGCACATTACATTGTTCATGAGCATGACAACAACTTCAGACATTTTATGCTTCCTTCTCGGTTTCTGTCTCTCTCTCTCTGTCTCTGTCTCTCTTGTTTCAGTATTGATTACTGAAACGTTTGAAGGTCAGTAAAAATGTATGTTTTGCTTCTTTTTTTTCTTTATTGTGAGATTGCAGTATGTAGAGTACGAGGATGGTAGTCTATGTCTCATGGCATGTAAAGTTGACCCAAATACTTCAACTCCATATTTTAGGTAGAGTAAAAGAAGACTTGACTCTGCAATCTTATGGAGTACTAATAAGACTCTTCACCCCCTGTTAGATTCACATAATCCTCTATGCTGTCCATATACCCATCCGATTTTGCAGTTGATGTGAATTCACCCATCAATCTCATTAAACTACTCCAAGTCATCAACCTGCCACAAAGTGGTACTCACTTCTGTTCGTCAATTACCGGTGATCAAGGAATGAGATACATCATACATTGGAAGGTCGGACACTATCTCAGAATGTGTGAAGCAGAGGAAAACAAAGTCATTATCAAGAAGGAAAAATAAAGAAATGAAATGAATAAAAGAGTACTTCAGATATTTCACAACCACCTCTCTCTATTCTGAATCTACAACTAACCATCTAGAGGTGGAGTGGAATATCCTTTTACAGCTCTAGAGGTGGAGTGGAATTTAGAGGTGAAGTGGAATTGTGCTGGGTGATCTCCCCACAGAGCGTTGCTTCCCTGCTCCTCCCTAACTCAACGCCAGAGGGGTATATTTGCCCCCCCCCCCCCCCCCAATTTTTTTCTCCGGCCCGCCGTAGCCCATATCCAAGCCCCGTATAACCCATTGTAGCCCTTATCCAAGCCCCGTATAACCCCTTGTACTCATACCATATAGGTACAGTACCCTCTCTTGAAAAAAAAAAATCGCACGGCCCCACGACCACGTACGACCTACCGAAACTAGCTCCATCATTCACGCAGTTCCCTAGCTGAGGTTGTTTGCGAATATCGGCTACGGCGATCTCTGCCGACAGCGGCACCGTCGTCAACCTCCAGCGCTCCCAGGTACCGCATCCCGTCTCCCGCTTTTGTCTCGCTCGTGGCAGCATCTAACGAATTGCCGCCATTTTCGTGATAGTGTTTAACCTATCTACCCGGCGGCGCAGGCTATCGCGGATCTTGTTCCGGTAGTGTTCCTGGTGATACAAAGTGATCACGGCGGCTGATGTGGGTTTGTTCTGTCTAGGGTTAAGGTAGTGTGGGTTGGCGTCGGTTGTGTGCAGGTCATCTATCGTTATTTGATGCGGCGGCTAACCTAGCTATCCGGCGGCGCATGTTATCTAGGATCTAGTTTCGGTAGTGCTGCTCCTCGTGATCGTAATAGATCACGTCGTGTGTCGTTGGCATCTTGCTTACTAGGGTTCACGTACCTTATCACCGACGACCATTGTGGAGACCGGGGATGATCCATGGGTGCTGGTCGTTGGCATCGGTTGTGTGCATGGTCTGAAAGCCCTAGATTGCGGTAGTTTACTTAACGTTGCTAATGGCGAGCTATTAGTTGTGTACTTCATTATTGGAATTGTTTACATGTGTGATGATACTAATTAATTGTTGCAGGAAATGGCGGACAGTGGGTTAATTGATATAGACTTAAATTTGGAGTTCGAAGAGCTTTTGAAAGACCGGATAGATGATTGGTCAGATGATGAAAATTCAGAGCACGGAGATTGGTCAGAGAATGCGAACAAAGGGGAAGATGTTAATGTGAGTGGCATTATCATGTAGTATTGGTTAATGTGAGTGACATCCGACCTCATTATATTTCTGTATTTAAAATTTGTAGATGGACATGGATAATAATAAGAGGATAACAATTCCGATGTCTCGGATGAAGAATACATTAGTCAGGTACGGAAGTCGAAATTTTTGATGCCGTGCAAAGTATGAGATGATGCTGTTGTATTATAACTAACTATCTGTTTGTGTTGAATTTTTCAGCTAATTTCAGGATCTCATAATGCGTACGACTATTACGGTGAATCCGATGCGGAGACAGGCCTTGATGACGAATCAGTAGATTCACCTGATTCTGGGGAGTCGCAGTCGTCGGTCAACAACAGTGAGGTATGTATGTAATCAATGTTTTATGGAAGTAATGTTAAACAACAAAATTTTGTTTTCATGTCTATGTTTTCATTGTGCAGGTGACAGAAGATGAGGGGAAAGAGAATGTCCAAGATACTGCCCATGCAGATGATAAGAGGGATATGTTCACGAAGATAATAAAATGACTTTTATGTCTCTAGAAGCTGCGTTCGTTTTCTACAACAGCTATGCCAGAGATAATGGTTTCAGCATTAGAAAGGATAAGGTCAGGTATAGCAAAACTGAGTCACAACATATGAACTATAGGCGGTATGTTTGTTCCAGAGAAGGGAAACGTGACAGCAAGTTGCTAACCGAGGAAGGACACACCCATAGGCTCAGACCAGAGACACGCTGCCACTGCGAAGCGCACCTGGCCTTGAAGCTTGACGAAAAGCGTGGAGTTTGGCATGTTGGTAGTTTTGAGGACAAGCACAATCATATGTTAGCAAGACCGGATGAAGTATCTTTTCTTTGGTCCCACGGAAAAAATCAAAGAGTACCAGAAAGCTGAGATATTGGCCATGGGAGCCACAGGGATTAGAACTCACACTATTATGGATTCTTTCATCAGCAAACATGTATGGTACAGTGGTGTTGGGTTTACGAGGCGTGATATATACAACCTTTGCTCCAGGGAGAAGAGGAAGTTGCTTTCAAAAGGTGATGCTGCCACATCCATAGGCATCATGGCTAGTAGGAAAGAGAGGGATCCTATCTTCTTTTTCGAGTACAATTTAGATAAGGATGGACATCTGAATAGAATGTTCTGGTGTGACTCCCAATCTTGTCAGGACTATGAGGACTTTGGTGACGTGGTTGTATTTGACAGCACATACAAGATGAATTGCTATGCTATGCCATTCATACCTTTTGTTGGTCTTAACAATCACCGAAAGACTACTGTTTTTGGTTGTGCCATAGTTTCGGATGAGACCGAAGAGACATATGTGTGGCTGCTGCAAACTTTTTTGAGGGCAATGTGTCAGAAGATGCCGAAGAGTGTAATCACGGATGCCGACGCTGCAATGATCAGGGCAATTCGCGAAGTCTTGCCAGATGTTTGGCACTGTATATGTACATGGCATATAGAAAAAATTATGAAGATTCACCTCAGTCACAAGTCGTTGAATGAGTTTCGGACTCTTCTGTACTAAACCACGTCCACGGCCGCATTTGAGGAGAGATGGCACGCGTTTGCGAAAAGATGGCAGTCAGAAAAAACAGTAACTTGGATGAGGCGGATGTATAAGAAGAGGAGACTGTGGGCCGCAACATATCTGACAGAGGGGTTTTGGCTTGGCATGAAAAGCAACCAGAGGAGTGAAAGTTTGAACTCCTGCCTATACCTCCACCTAGGCGGTGAAATGACCCTGGTGGATATGGTTTTGCACTATGAGAATGCTGTAGTACATATCCGTGAGAACGAGGCGTGAGATGACTGCACGGCCTCACAGACTGTACCGGTGCCAGTTACTAGCTCTAGGGAACTTGAGGTAGCTGCTTCTCATGTCTTCACTCCAACAAACTTCTATATGTTGCAAGATGATCTTAAAAAAATTGGCGGCATGGAGATTGTAGATAGAATGGTTGGAGACGATTCAGATCAGTTCGTCGTGTCCTGGAAGAATAACCAGAAGAGCCATTTTGGGTAGAGTATACACCAGAAAATTCCGCAGAAACTAGAAGGTGCAGTTGCAGAAGAATGATACGAAAGGGTCTACCTTGCAAGCACATATTCCATGTACTGAAGTACATGAATATATCTGAAATACCTAAGTGTTTAGTTCTTCTTCAGTTCATGAAAGAAGCAAGGTTGGGACTGCCGGCGAGGCGCACAAGCGATCTGTTGGGATTTGGTTGGACTGGGGCAGAGGAAAGAATGAAATATAGCAAGGTGAGTGTGTTAGCGCCAGAAGCTATGCATGCGGCATGTAAACACCTAGCATTGTGGGATCAGTTAGAGGAGAGTTTGAAGGCCGTGATAGCTAAGAG
This sequence comes from Thinopyrum elongatum, assembly GCA_011799875.1. NCBI lineage: Eukaryota > Viridiplantae > Streptophyta > Magnoliopsida > Poales > Poaceae > Thinopyrum > Thinopyrum elongatum. The sequence goes on along the minus strand of CM022303.1, from coordinate 120,888,737 downwards.
CCATGAGTATGATATGCTAAAGGAAAATTTGAGCAAGAAAACGTCTGATCTCAGTAAGTGGGCAGTTGAATATGTAGATGATGGTGAAGGCAACGTAGTTGTAGTTCAAGATCCTTCTAAAGTATCAAGCAAAGGTGCAACAAAGGTTGATGAGAACCGCCCTTTGTTCAAAAATGGTAGACCACTTTCGTTCAATGAGATCAAAACCCGATGCAAAATGCTAGGACACACTAAGCGCAGCAAGAAAATGCAAACTGAATAAGAAGTACGTGTTTGCATGCATTGTCGATTTTTTTACATTATCATTCTTTAACTTATCCTCTCTGTCATCATGTGTAGAAATGTGGTGCAGGAAGAAGAGTAGAAGACTTGCTTCAGTTTTGTGGACCATCAGCTAGTGGTCGTAGGCTATACTAAACAGGAGGTGGTCAGTAGGAAATTAAATCATGTAAAATTGGTGGCAGTATGGCCTTCAGATTATGGCATCCTATGTTTTTGACCTATCGTGTTTTTGGTTCTGAAAGTGTGTTTTGGTTCAACTATCTTCGGTTGTATGCATGTACAATGTGACTGCGAGGTTGAACTCTATTCTTGGTGTATGAACCTTTTACTTTTGGAAAGGAGCAATAAAAGACTTGATGTATTAAAGAAGCAGGTAACATAGTGTAAGTCCAAGACCATAACACTAAGAATGTGAACCATGAATTCCCATGAAAAAAATATTTGGAGTTAGTAAGAAACAAAAAAAGGGGCAAAGAAGTCGTGAATACCGTAGTTTCAGAATAAATCAAGTGATGAGGAACTAGCTGAATACCGGACATGACATTAGCTTTGGCTGCGTTCTAACATATGAATTCATGTCCTCTAGGAGAAAAGGTTAACGGCCACGGATAATATTACAGAAAATGTATACAGTCATATTGAAAAAGATTGGCAGAAATTTTTGTTATTGCATGTGACCCAAAGGCAGTACTAAAGAAGAACGGATGGAGAAAACCACCTAATGGGTTTGTTAAGTAGAACGTACATGCCGCCTTTGACTATGAAGTGCTACATGGAGCTACGGGAGTAGTCATACGAGACGACAGAGGTCATTTTATTGTTTCTGGGAACAAACTAATAGAGTCATGTTATGACCCTCTTTCTGCAGAAGCATTGGCTCATAAATTTGGTTTACAACTCTCTTCCTCGACAGGGTGTGATAACCCACAAGTATAGGGGATCGCAACAGTTTTCGAGGGTAGAGTATTCAACCCAAATTTATTGATTCGACACAAGGGGAGCCAAAGAATATTTGCAAGTATTAGCAGCTGAGTTGTCAATTCAACCACACCTGGAGATTAATTATCTGCGGCAAAGTGATCAGTAGCAAAGTAATATGATAGTTTTGATAGTATTAGCAACAACAATAGTAACGGTAACAGCGATAGCAATGATTTTGTAGCAAGTTCAATAGTAACAATAGCAGTAGTAACTTAGCAATAACAATATGAGAGAAATTCGTAGGCATTGGATCGGTGAATTCGTTGGATGATATTCATCATATAACAGTCATAATCTAGGGCGATACGGCACTAGCTCTAGTTCTTAAATATAATGTATGCATGTATTCTGTAGATAGTCATACGTGCTTATGGAAAGAACTTGCATGACATCTTTTGTCACCCTCTCGTGGCAGCGGGGTCCATATGGAAACTAAGGGATATTAAGGCCTCCTTTTAATAGAGAACCGGAAGAAAGCATTAACACATAGTGAATACATGAACTCATCAAACTACGGTCATCACCGGGAAGTGTCCCGACTTCTGTCACTCCGGGGTTGCCGGATCATAACACGTAGTAGGTCACTATAACTTGCAAGATCGGATCTAGAACATAGATATAATGATGATAACATAAACGGTTCAGATCTGAAATCATGGCACCCAGGCCCAAAGTGATAAGCATTAAGCATGGCAAAGTCATAGCAACATCAATATCAGAACATAATGGATACTAGGGATCAAGCCCTAACAAAACTAACTCGATTACATGATGAATCTCATCCAACTCCTCACCGACCAGCGAGCCTACGAAGGAATTACTCACTCCCGGTGGGGAGCATCATGGAATTGGCGATGGAGAAGGGTTGGTGATGACGAAGATCGAAGACCCCCCTCTCTGGAGCCCCAAACGGACTCCAGATCTAGCCTCCCGATGAAGAACAGGAGGTGGCGGCAGCTCCGTCTCGTGAAACGCGATAATTCTTCCTCCCTGATTTTTTTCTCTGAAAATGTGATTTTATAGTATCAGGGTTGAGGTCTGCGGGGCCACCAGGTGGGGACAACCCACCTGGGCGCGCCTGAGGGGGGGGGGGGGGGCGCCCTGGTGGGTTGTGCCCACCCAGGTCCCCCCTCCGGTGGTTCTTGGCTCCAGAAATTCTCTTTTATTGTATAAAAAAATCCTCGCAAAGTTTCGTTCCAATCCGCGAACTTTTATTTCTGCACAAAAAACAACACCATGGTAGTTCTGATGAAAACAGCGTCAGTCCGGGTTAGTTTCATTCAAATCATGCAAATTAGAGTCCAAAAACAAGAGGAAAAACGTTAGGAAAAGTAGATACGATGGAGACGTATCAACTCTCCCAAGCTTAAACCTTTGCTTGTCCTCAAGCAATTCAGTTGATAAACTAAAAGTGGAAAAGAAAAACTTTTACGAACTCTTTTGCTCTTGCTTACATAAATAAGCTTAAGTAGCACCCAGGTTTTCAGCCAAGATCCTGATTAACCATGTCGACAATAACTCTTAAAAATTATATTAACTCTGGCATAATCAACTAGCGAGCAATAATAAGATATCTCAAATGACAACACTTTGTCAAAACAACCATGATATAATATGACAATAGTGGTATCTCGCTAGCCCTTTCTGAGACCGCAAAACATAAATGCAGAGCACCTCCAAAGTTCAAGCAGCGACAAAACATTGTAATTCATGGTAGAAGGATCCAGTCATGATGCACCCAACATTAGCTACACACAATGCATGAGGATGACAATAGTGCTCTCAGGATTTGGCGCTTATTTGAGAAGGTGATGACACAACATAAAAGTAAATAGATAGTCCCTTCGCAGAGGGAAGTAGTGATTTGCAGCGGTGCTAGAGCTCAAGTTTTTAAAACAGAGGTAAATGAAATTTTGAGAAATGCACCCTTCTTGTTTACTTCGCGACCATTAGTTATCGGTATCTTCCATGCTAATCACATTAGTGGCGGTTCCCAAGCGATAAAAGTAAAGGTTTACTCCCCCTCCACCAGCAATCACACTCCACGGCTGGTCCGAAACAACGGGTACCATCCATACCAACAACAGTCCTGGGGGAGTTTTGTTCAATTATTTGAAATTTGAGTTCTGGACTAGGAATCCCTATTACTGCCCCTCTCGTGCAAGGACGAGTGAATAAACACTCATCATGAGAATAACCCGCTTAGCATGGAAGATACTGACTACCTCCTATCGCTCTATGAACAATCCAGACATGCAAACAAGGATATTTATTTGAAGTTTTTAGAGGTGGCACATGCAAATTTACTTAGGACGGCAGGGTAATACCGCATATAGGTAGGTATGGTGGACTCATCTGGGATAACTTGGGTTTCAGGATTTTGATGCACAAGCAGTGTTCCTGCTTAGTACAGGCGAAGGCTAGCAATTAGGTTGAGAAGCGACCAGCTAGAGAGCGAAAACGGTCATGAACATGCATTATGCATAAGTAACATTGGATACTAGCATGAGTAGGATATGAACACCATGAACATAAATATCATAGAGGCTATGTTGGTTTTGATTCAACTACATGCATGAACATGTGCCAAGTCAAGCCACTCGAACATTCAGAGGAGGATACCATATCATCATACTGCATCACAATCATTTTAACGCAATGTTGACATCCAAGATAAATCATTATCCACTCCTAGCTACTTAAGCATGGCATGAGAAACTATAATCTCTAATTTTCATTGCAAACATATTTGATCATAATAGGCTGAATCATGGATACTAGGTTAAACATATTTACAAAAACAGAACAAGTTGAGTTCATACCCGTTTCTCTCTGCCACAGCCAGTTCATCAAATATCGTCATTATTGCCTTTCACTTGCACGACTGAATGATATGAAAATAATAATAGTGCAAGAGTGCCGTGGACTAAGCTGGAATCTGCAAATATTTTATTCAAAGGAGAAGACAAGGTAATTTGAGCTCTTTGTTAGACCAACAATAATGCATATGAGAGCCACTCAACATTTTCATCGTGGTCTTCTCCTTGGTATGACTCAATAAAAGGAAAAGAAATTCAGAGAAACACACTGAAATATTTTTGGAGTTTTTAGTTTTTCTGAAAGAAAGCAAATTAAGGGAAAAACAAAAATGAGAAAAATCATTTAGACGGGAGAGCTCCCAACAAGGAAAAGAAGAACAAAGAAATCTTTTTGGGTTTTCTTTTTAATATTACAACTAACTAAGCTAGAAAGAAAAATCAAAAAGAAACCAGAAACATTTTTTTCGGATTTTCTCAAAGTTTTTCAAACACACAAGAAGAAAGTGCAAAAATAAATCTAGCATGGATGATACAATGAAAAAGTATGACCACCGACAACTAGAATGAAATGTGTGAACATGAAGTAATGTCAGTGGAAATACGTACTCCCCCAAGCTTAGGCTTTAGGCCTAGCTTGGTAATCACCACACGTATTAACCGTCGGGTCCCACCTCGAAGTGCTGTGGAGCGGGCACCTGAGCGTCCCACTCCTGAGGATCCTCCTCTGCTGCGGCCCGGTTGTTTCGGTAGGCGATGATTTTATCTGGCATGATCCTGTATCCGCCCCTGGCAATAGAATCAAACAAAGCAGGTGCAGGCAACGGAATAATATCACGGGTGTTCTCGCTGAAAACCAGGTTGTAGGGAATATCTATAGTGATGTTCTCGCCATCAATAAAGTGATGATGTGCCATAACCTGGCGATCTAAGTAAACCTTGGGCAAGGGATAGTCATGCTGGCGTATCTGAATGTTAAAGTGACTCGCTAAGTGAGTAGCATAAATACCGCCATAAATTTTACCCTTGGACCTGTTAAGGTGAAGGCGACGTGCCACAATAGCTCCTAAGCTATAAGTGTCATCGCCGTGTAGTGCACGACGTAAAACAGCGAAATCGAGGGCACTAAGTGCACCAACCTTCTCTCTAGCAAGTAAACACTTTGTAATAAATAGAGCAAAATAATGCACAGAAGGAAACTACAAGCTAGTGGCAGCGACACTTGACACCCCTCTCTCATCTCCCACTGACAGAGTACGATAAAAGCCCTCGAACTCTGCAGGCCTAGGCTCCCTTATTTTCCCGTCAGAAGGGATCAAGCATATGTCACAAAATTCAGTAAGTGGTATCTGATGGGGTTAAGCATAAAGATTAAACTCCACCTCAGGAGGGTTATTCCTACTCAGAAAATGGAAACTTTGCACAAAGGAACTTGTGAGGAGATGATACTGTTCACACTCAGCAGCAATGAAGTCGGTGAGGCCGGCATTAGCAGCAAACTGTGCAAACTCTTGGTGGATTCCGGCTCCATCCATGAATGGGTTATGCGGCCATTCGCACGGCCGCACCTCCGCCATTCTCCGTGTGCGGAGATCATTGTCCGATGACTCCCCAATAACCCCCTTGGTGTTCTTTTTGGAAGCAAACTTCCTAAGGATACTCATCTTTTCCCAAGCAACAATCCCCCGAAATAGTTTCGAAAATGGAGCTTCGAGCAAAGAGATCGAAATCCGTGGGTTTGAGAGCAAGAACACGAGAGAGAGCAATGGTGATTTTTTTTCTAGAGGTAGGTGGTGACATGAGCTAAAGAGATAAGTGAGGGGGCCCACGTGGGGACCACAACCCACCAGGGCGCGCCTGGGGGTGCAGGCGTGCCCAGGTGGGTTGTGCCCACCTGGTGCACCCCCCTCTGATGTTATTTGCACCAAAAATTCTTAAATATTCAGAAAAAAATCGTATTGAATTTTTAGAGCATTCTGAGAACTTTTATTTTTGGGTCATTTTTTTATTGCATGGAAAATTCAGAAAATAGACTAAACATGGCATTTTATTTTATTTAACTAAGAAAAACAGAAAATAAAAGTAAAGGACAGAAGGTAGTGCTCACTAAATTCATCAACTTCATACCTCTAAAAAATGATTCATTAATAAGGTTGATCAAGTCTTATTAACAACCACCTTCGATTAGCATGAAACCGAAGAACTTTCGTAAAACACTAAGTTACCTCAACGGGGATATAAATGTCCCCAACAATAAGCATTTCATATTTCTTTTTGGTAGTAGGCAGAGGTAGTTGAAAACTTCCAATAGTGATTGTCGGAGATTTTTCAATAACGTTAATACCATTCACTTGGAATTGTTTCTTCGGGAAGTGCACCTTATGCTCATTACCATTGATATGAAAAGTGACCTTGCTTTTATTGCAATCAATAACAGCCCCTGCAGTATTCAAAAAGTGTCTACCAAGGATAATCGACATGTTGTCGTCCTCGGGCATCTCAAGTATAACAAAGTCAGTTAAGATAGTAACGTTTGCAACAACAACGGGCACATCCTCACAAATACCGATAGGTATGGTAGTTGATTTGTCAGCCATTTGCAAAGATAATTTAGTAGGTGTGAGTTTATTCAAGTCAAGTCTTCTATATAGAGAGAAAGGCATAACACTAACACTAGCTCCTAAATCACACAAAGCGGTTTTCACATAATTTCTTTTGATGGAGCAAGGTATAGCTGGTATTCCCGGATCACCAAGTTTTTTAGGTACTCCATCCTTAAAAGTATAATTAGCAAGCATGGTGGAGATTTCATCTTCCGGTATTTTTCTCTTATTGGCGATGATGTCTTTCATGTATTTTGCATAAGGAGGCATTTTTAAGATATCAGTCAAGCGGGTACGCAAAAAGACTGGCCTAAGCATTTCAGCAAAGCGTTCAAATTCTTCATCATCTTTTTTCTTAGTTGATTTGGGTTGAAAGGGCATAGGTTTTTGAACCCATGGTTCTCTTTCCTTACCATGTTTTCTAGCAACAAAGTCTCTTTTATCATATCTCTTATTCTTGGATTGTGGGTTATCAAGATCAACAGCTCGTTCTATTTCAACATCATTGTCTGGTTCTTTACTATTTGTTTGAGTATCTTCATGAACCTCATCATTATCAGAAGGTGAGTGTTCATTACCAGATTGAGTTTCAGCATCAGCAATAGAGACTTCATTATCATTATTAGGAGGTTTTTCTACTTCAGGTTCACTAAAGGCGTGTAAAGTCCTACCATTTTTCTTCTTCTTTTTCTTTTTAGAAGGACTAGGTGCATTAGTGTTAACTCTTTGAGAGTCTTGTTCAATTCTTTTAGGGTGTCCTTCAGGATAAAGTGGTTCCTGAGTCATTCTACCTCCTCTAGTCATTACTCTAACAGCATGATCATTGATATTATTATTCATTTTATCTAACAACTCTCTTTGAGATTTAGCAACTTGTTGTAATTGAGTTTGAACCATAGAGGCATGTTTTCCTACACCTCTAACATCATTGGTAATTCTAAATAACAAGTCACTCAAGCGAGCAATCATATCAGAATTGTATTTCAATTGTTTCATAACATTTGCATTGAAGTGATCTTGCTTTCTAATGTAATTATCAAACTCATACAAGCATTGACTAGGATGTTTGTTGTAAGGGATTTGACCTTCATCGAACTTTAGTAAAGAATTTACCTCTACCACCTTAGGTGGTGGTGTTTCAAGCCCATGTATTTCTTCAATAGGAGGTAAATTTTTAACATCCTCTTCTTTAATACCTTTTTCCTTCATAGATTTCTTTGCCTCTTGCATATCTTCGGGACTGAGATATAAGATACCCCTCTTCTTCAGAGTAGGTTTAAGTGGTGGTTCAGGAAGGATCCAATCATCATAATTTTTCAATATGTTATTCAATAGTTCTTCAACTTGTTCAACAGATCGTTCCCTGAAAACACAACCAACACAACTATCTAGGAAATCCCTAGAAGCATCGGTTAGTCCATTATAGAAGATAACAAGTATTTCATTTTTCTTAAGAGGATGATCAGGCAAAGCATTAAGCAATTGGAGAAGCCTCCCCAAGCTTGTGGGAGACTCTCTTCTTCAACTTGCACAAAGTTAAATATTTCCTGTAAGGCAGCTTGTTTCTTATGAGCAGGAAAATATTTTTCAGAGAAGTAATAAATCATATCCTGGGGACTATGCACACAACTAGGAGCAAGAGTATTATACCAAGTCTTAGCATCACCCTTTAATGAGAATGAAAATAATTTGAGAATATAATAATAGCGAATCTTCTCATCATGAGAAAAAAGGGTGGCTATGTCATTCAACTTAGTAAGGTGTGCCACAATAGTTTCAGTTTCATAACCATGGAAAGGATCATATTCAACCAAAGTAATTAACTCTGGGTCGACAGAGAATTCATAATCCTTATCATCAACAAAGATAGGTGAAGTAGCAAACTTAGGATCACAATTCATTCTAGCATTCAAAGATTTTTCTTTCAGTTTGCATAATAATTTCTTAAGATCATCCCTATCATTGCAAGCAAGAAAGTCTCTAGTTGTCTCCTCATCCATGACATAACCTTCCGGTATCTTAGGTAATTCATATCTAGGAAAACTAGATCTAATAGGTGTTTCAAGATTTTCAGTTTCAAGCTCTTCATCAGTTTCAACAATTTCATCAGTTTTAGCATTCTCAAAAGCCTTAGTTCTAGCAATTTGTTCATCAAGAAATTCACCTAGTGGCACATTATCATTAAGCAAGGTACTAGCATCATCATGAGTAGCATTCAGAGCAGAAGTAGCATCATCAATAACTTGTGACATATCATAATTAATAGCATGTGGTGGTGTTGCAAGTCTACTTATAACAGCAGGTGAATCAAGTGCAGAGCTAGATGGCAGTTCCTTACCTCCCCTCGTTTTAGAGGGAAAAATCTTAGTCTTAGCATCCTTCAGATTCTTCATAGTGATAATTTGATAATAATCCCAAGTGACTCAACAAATATAGCTATGCTCCCTGGCAACGGCGCCAGAAAAAGGTCTTGATAACCCACAAGTATAGGGGATCGCAACAATTTTCGAGGGTAGAGTATTCAACCCAAATTTATTGATTCGACACAAGGGGAGCCAAAGAATATTTGCAAGTATTAGCAGCTGAGTTGTCAATTCAACCACACCTGGAGATTAATTATCTGCGGCCAAGTGATCAGTAGCAAAGCAATATGATAGTTTTGATAGTAGTAGCAACAGCAATAGTAATGGTAACAGCGATATCAATGATTTTGTAGCAAGTTCAATAGTAACAATAGCAGTAGTAACTTAGCAAGAACAACATGAGAGAAATTCATAGGCATTGGATTGATGAATTCGTTGGATGATATTCATCATATAACAGTCATATCCTAGGGCGATACGGCACTAGCTCCAGTTCATAAATATAATGTAGGCATGTATTCCATAGATAGTCATACGTGCTTATGGAAAGAACTTGCATGACATCTTTTGTCCTACCCTCCCGTGGCAGCGGGGTCCATATGGAAACTAAGGGATATTAAGGCCTCCTTTTAATAGAGAACCGGAAGAAAGCAATAACACATAGTGAATACATGAACTCCTAAAACTACGGTCATCACCGGGAAGTGTCCCGACTTCTATCACTCCGGGGTTGCCGGATCATAACACGTAGTAGGTGACTATAACTTGCACGATGGAATCTAGAACATAGATATAATGGTGATAACATAAACACTTCAGATCTGAAATCATGGCACCCGGGCCCAAAGTGAGAAGCATTAAGCATGGCAAAGTCATAGCAACATCAATCTCAGAACATAATGGATACTAGGGATCAAGCCCTAACAAAACTAACTCGATTACATGATGAATCTCATCCAACTCCTCACCGACCAGCTAGCCTACGAAGGAATTACTCACTCCCGGTGGGGAGCATCATGGAATTGGCGATGGAGAAGGGTTGTTGATGACGAAGATCGAAGATCCCCCTCTCCGGAGCCCCAAATGGACTCCAGATCTGGCCTCTCGATGAAGAACAGGAGGTGGCGGCGGCTCCGTCTCGTGAAACACGATAATTCTTCCTCCCTGTTTTTTTCTCCGAAAATGTGATTTTATAGTATCAGGGTTGAGGTCTGTGGGGCCACCAGGTGGGGACAACCCACCTGGGCGCGCCTGAGGGGGGGGGGCGCCCTGGTGGGTTGTGCCCAACCAGGTGCCCCCCTCCGGTGGTTCTTGGCTCCAGAAATTCTCTTTTATTGTATAAAAAATCCTCGCAAAGTTTTGTTCCAATCCGAGAACTTTTATTTTTGCATAAAAAACAACACCATGGTAGTTCTGCTGAAAACAGCGTCAGTCCGGGTTAGTTTCATTCAAATCATGCAAATTAGAGTCCAAAACAAGAGGAAAAGCGTTAGGAAAAGTAGATACGATGGAGACGTATCAGGGTGTTACAGGCTAGTCATTAATTCTGACAGCCTGGAACTAATGGAGATTATGAACAAGGACGGTCAGTATGCGGGCAATGCAACAGCCATCATTCATGATTGTTACCACTTGGCATGTGAGTTTAGTTCAATTGGGTTTGAATTCTGTCCTAGAGAAGCAAATGTTGTTGCTCATGAATTAGCTAGTGTAGCTAGATCTAAATTCTGCAGTGAGTGGATTGAAATTGCTCGTAATGAGCTTCTTCCTCTTTTACTTAAAGATGTAAGTGTCGTCACCGATGAATAAAGAGGGAGTTTTAGTTGTCAAAAAAATATATTTCTTATGATTGTCATTTTGAGACTAGCATGAAAAAATTGTAGAAGAAAACTACCAATTATGAAACAAAAGAAAATGTGCATTTACGAAAAATATTTAGCAAGAGCAATTGTTAAGTGACGCAAAAAAATATATTTGTATGATCAAATTGTGCCACGGCATTAGACATACACATGTATGCATAAGAAACAAAAAAATCAACACAATATTGGAGGTAATCTCTTTATTACATAAATTGTATAAAAGCAAATTTATTCATGGTCCAGAAATCAGCTAAAGGAGTAAAATTGAAGCACTCGAACTTGAATCTTCCATCATCTATGACGTGTTCACGCACGTCTTTTCTTTGCGATGTCGCGAATTTTGTTTTTCACGCATTCCATTGTGTTCATAGGTGACAAAATCAACTCGGCGATGAAACATCTTCTCCTTGCGTTAACCGAGTCCTGCAAATTTTTACATAAAGGTTAAATCAATTCCATTAGTTAGGGAAAATTGGCCCATCATTCGGTCCCCGTCCCAATGCTCCAGACATTCTATCACAAAAGGCCACAAGAGTTCCTAATATACATGCAAACATTAGTCACAGTCCATACGAACATGTGTGTTGTTATTACATTATGATGTATCATTAACTCACCAGTCTTCTTGTTGTGGCATGTCGTATTCTTTGATATGCCACTTTGTCACGTCTGAATATTTCCAGAGTTTAATACGGTTTTCCTCTAGCATATCCTGTGCTATAGCGAGCCACTGTAAAAAGGGAAATGTCAATTGAGAACCATAAAACAATTTATACGAACAGTACTAGCAATGTTGATGAGAGTGCCAGTGCTTCAACAGTCTTGATTGACAGCTCGAGAGGATAGAGCGAATCCAGAACTTGGAATTGTTGCTTCTGCATGTGCATTACCACGGTCATCCAGTGTGTATTGTCGATATTCAACGGGATATACGTCTACAGTGTAACAAACATTGTGTATTTACATGAAATGCTTCTTCAAATGTCGTGCATTGAACAAGTTATAACTTAACGTACCTTATCACACACATTATACTCTTCTAGAACTCTAGCAACTGCTCCAGCTTTTGCAATCGCACTATCCATGTTGCAGCTCGACGACACTGGATTGTCCCGTGCCAAAGCACGATTTAGAAGGAATTTGGACCTCCATGCTGGAGAGAGGTGGCGATCATGACCAACGCGCAACGCCAAGTGTTCCAGATAAGCATCAATAATCTGCATACAATATAACGACATTACATGTTCAAACTTGACACATATATTATTCAATGAAATAACAGGACATGCAAATAGTACTTAGATCATCCGACAGCCATTTATGTTGTAGTACCGGTCGAAGCCTTTCCCAACTCAGAGCATTGCCACTTGCATTGTAGTAAACTCTTTTTTTCCTGTTCTTCTCGCACCGAGAAGCTAGTTCCACAAATGAAACAGCTGCATCAATTAGTTCCGATGTTAACTCATCTGCCACAACCTCCGGCACATCATTGTCATAAAACAAAGCTGCATGAAAATATATCAACGTCAACAATGGTGAATACATGCACTAGTACTAAAAACGCAGTAAGAAAGGTAGTAACGGCACCTCTACTCGCGGTAGTAGTACCGGAGGGTCGAGTACCGCGGGTGGCACGCCTGCTTGGCTTGTCAAGTGCATATGGGGATTCAAATTTCTTGGGAACGGTCCGCTTCCGCTTCCCGGACGTAACGTCGTCTTGCTTGCCGTTTGTTGCAGCCTTTGTTGGTTTGGCCTTAGCCATGAACTTGGTGACAGAAGTTGCACTAATGTCTATGTTGGATGAACCTGCTTGAGAAGAATTACCAACAATCCAAAGGTTCTCCGGTGTTGCACCAATGTCATCATTAGGCTTCGTAGGTGAAGCACCATTCTGAACATTTTTCTTAGCTGGGGTTTTCTGGTTGGCACACAAAAAATTGTTAGGTTTATTTCACAAACATTAAAAAGATTAAACAAGGAAATTCAACACAAAAATATCAAAACATACTTCCTCATCTACGGTTTTCTGGTATGCAACATCTTCCTCTGGCTGCGTCAGATCAATGACCGGATCTTCAGAACCGTCAGAGTCATTGTCTTCCTTCTCCATGAATTCCTTTTTTTCATGCGGACCATTCTGAAACGAAGCCACTTCATCATCTGCATCATTTTTACCAGATGCCTCTGCACCCACAGGCTTGTACATCACACCTTCTTTGTTCAACTTCTCCAACAATCTCTGTGATACAAATATAAATTAATTAATGCATGCATGGTTTTGTAACTAGAAACATACTATAAACATAAAAGTTAGAGAGTGTCACCTCTGCGACTAGATCAGGGATTTGCCTCATCTGGTTGTCTATGTATTCCATGTACCGCTTCATTATAGCCTTCATCATCTCATCCGCGGATATCGCAGCCTTGGACTTCCTTGCGGTGGCACTGGCGGGCTTGGGGTTTGGCTTCTGTGAAGGAGCAGCTTCTGGGACTTTGGCCTCTTGCGTCCTATATTCTTGGGTTATATTATCTTCGACCTGCATGTGAAATACAAGTACATCTGATGAACCAGAACAAAAATATTATTAACTTACAAAATATATAAGATTGACAGAACGCAATGAAATACCTTGACGTTACCACGGCCCCGGCCGTTGTCATAATCAAAACGATCTCTCCTACTGGCTGCAGCTTCAGTCCAATTTCTCATCAGAGGTTGTATGGACAAGTTGGGATTGAAAGCACAATCACCTTCCAGAGGTTGCACCTTCTCCCAGTACAAGTACTGCATAAATAAAAAGATTTATAGTTAGTAATATACATAAGATAAATTTGCTATGATTAAAAAATTGACAATACTATAATTAAGTCTGGTAGGTGTACCTACAAGAGAGCTAAATTGCCTTTCGGCCATTGGCGGAGGTGTTTGCCTTTCCTCACAATGCGAAGGCAATCGAGGAGAACATGGAGGGTGAATGCATTCCAATTAATCTTGGAAATATGTTTCACATCATCCACCAACGCATAGTACTATTTTGGGACAATCTTGCTCGACATGGGAGCAAGAACTATTCCTAGCAGGACAAGGACTACTTTCCGAAGGTAATCATCATCGGCGGATTTATTTTTAATGATGTCCGCAATGAGATCATCAATCACGATATTACCTGTAGACTTACTCAGAAATTGAGGCGGCACCCGGTCTTTAATGTCCTCACCTTCTTCACTGGGAAGGTCTACTGCCGACAGTCCTTGGTTGTCCAAGATGAAGATGCACTTCACATCCATGACACCAAGAGGCACCTCACCAACCATCTCTTCTACAATGAATCTTCCCGTGGTGGGCTCAAAAATCTCAACCATGTACCTTATCAAAAGTGTACGCATCTTAATCGATGGCATCTGCATCATGTTACGCAATGTTGTTTCGGCGAGTCTAGCACGTTGAGCGCCAGATAGAGCGGTCATCAGTTTGCACCATTTTTCAACAGCGCACACAATTTCTCCATTTAGTTCGGCCGTCCTGTTGAAAAAAGAAAAGACTTGTTTACAAAAGGAATAGTAAAGTAAACAAAAGAAGAATACAATGCGTTTATAATAGCTTGAACATGACGCATGACTCTTAGATCCAGTACATGAGTTGCAAATTGGACATAATGTAACAAACCTAATCGAATGTACATCAATGCTACCTACTCGAGGTTGATCATCAACTAAGGCTTAGTTTGGCAGCACAGTTTTTGAAAAACGTAAGTATTCTAAAACCACAATATTCTTATGAGTGGGCAACAAATACTATGGTTTTCAAAAACCATAGTTTTTCTTAGTTTTGTCAAGTTCACCGAAGCGTTTGGCTGGCAATAGTAAGCCTCCTGTGTAAAGTTTGCTCTAAGGCCCAAACTATTTAACAAGTTAGCATTGTTTGAGACATGCGGACATCAATAGGCAACCAATTTTAAAAAAAGTGGTCTGGACCTCTTTTCAAAATACTGCAGAAAAACTACAGTATGAGAGGTACCACAGTATATTAAACTACAATAATTTTTTGGGCCAAATGCATAGTATTCCTTAAAACACTAAAATACTTTGCTCCCAAACGCACCCTAATCTACTATTCATTAATGTTTTATTCGCACCATAAAATACCAAACTACGTGGGAACCATAAACATAACCAATGTTTACTTAAAGTGATTGAGATATGTAGTTCATTAAGCCGGATATGAATAAATAAATTGGATCACGCTATGAAAATGGAATTGGATCATGCTAGTTGATATACAAAGTTGAACAATAACCAATCTGAACTAAAAGTTTGTGAGAGATTTAGTAGATCTAGCCAGATAGGGAAACAAAATTATTGTAGCATGCTATGACAAAACAAAAGATCAAGTTCATTTATGCCATCTAGTTGGAACGCATGTAATTGAACATGTCTAATTATGACAGATCTACAAAACCTAGCGCCCTCCTAGCTAAAACAAGGACAACCTATGTTGCTATCAACGAGGGATGGTGGCCAACTTACTTGCACGTTGGATGAAGATGAAAGTAGGGGACGATGCGGTGTGGATGTAGTTTGTCCACGACGGGCACCACGTGAAGGGCAGATGCAACGGACGAGCTGTCGTCGACGCGGCGATTGGAGGCGAGATGCACGAGGTTATCCAAACTATATAAGAGGAATATCTCCTAGGTCGTCGTAACTTCCTGGGAGCGTACGTCAAGAATCTTTCTTTTCCTTTGTTGACAGGAGGCAGTACGTGCTCCTCAATCCGAGGGATTAGGGAGATTGGGACTAGCACGATCCGGAAATAGTGTAACAATATGGCAACTACTCCCGTGATCGACGTGGGAATCTTCCCGTGATCGACGTGCATGGAATACCCACAACTGTGGGCTTCTAGACCTGGGCCACTTCAACTTTTATCCCACCAATTACAAATCTACCCCTCAAAAATATAAAATAAAAATAATTCGAAATGTGAACTACATGTATTTAAAATAAAGAACTTTTAACGTATACCAAATGAGCCCAATTTGCATCCACACCATCAGAGCACTATGGCAAGCATGCATGTCAATTTTCATTGCTTTAGGACATGTGAAAAAACAGTAAAACACTAAACCCTAACATGAGAGTCTACATTGAGCATGCACTCGGTGCACCATGGCAAACTTGTTCCACACCCTTAGTGCACCATGGCAAGCATCTATGCGAATTTTCGTTGATTTCTGACATCCGAGCAGTGTTTTAGGGTTTTTTCACCGGGAAAACCCTAGAAAATGCATCGAGTGTCGGAAATCAACGCTACTTGTCATGCATGCTTGCCATGATCATCCTAGGGTGTGCACAGAGTTTGGGCTCAATTGGTGGGACCAGGAAAAAAACCTCTTTCAGACTTGCCCTCCGGCGGACCCGAATGGTCCTGCTTGTACATGGTGCATGTCGAAGCATCCATGAGATGACCCCAAGTTTTGTCACCATGTGGGCATGGCCAATGCGGTCCCACAGGCAAGGTCCGCATGAATTCGGACACAAAACACATGTTGCGTCACGTCCGGGCAGTGTTTAAGTGTTTTTTCACCGGGAAAACCCTAGAAAATGCATCGAGTGTCAGAAATCAAAGATACTTGTCATGCATGCTTGCCATGGTCATCCTAGGGTGTGCATAGAGTTTGGGATCAATTGGTGGGACCAGGGAAAAATACCTCTTTCAAACTTGCCCTCCGGTAGACCCGAATGGTCCTGCTTGTACATGGTGCATGTGGAGGCATGCATGAGATGACCCCAAGTTTTGGCACCATGTGGGCATGACCAATGTGGTCCCACAGGCAAGGTCTGCATGAATTCGGACACAAAACGCACCTTGCGTCACATCCGGGCAGTGTTTTAGGGTTTTTCCCCGGGAAAACCCTAGAAAATGCATCGAGTGTCGCAAATAAATGATACTTGTCATGCATGCTTGCCATGGTCATCCTAGGGTGTGCATAGTTTGGGCTCAATTGGTGGGACCAGGAAAAAAACCTCTTTCAGACTTGCCCTCCGACAGACCCAAATGGTCCTGCTTGCACATGGTGCATGTGGAGGCATGCATGAGATGACCCCAAATTTTGGCACCATGTGGGCATGGCCAATGTGGTCCCACAGGCAAGGTATGCATGAATTCGGACACAAGACGCACGTTGCGTCATGTCCGGGCAGCGTGTTAGGGTTTTTTCACCGAGAAAACCCTATAAAATGCATCGAGTGTCAGAAATCAATGATACTTGTCATGCATGCCTGCCATGGTTATCCTAGGGTGTGCATAGAGTTTGGGCTCAATTGGTGGGAGCAGGAAAAAAACCTCTTTCAAACTTGCCCTCCGACGCACCCGAATGGTCCTGCTTGCACATGGTGCATGTGGAGGCATGTATGAGATGACCCCAACTTTTGGCACCATGTGGGCATGGCCAATATGGTCCAATTATTTCAATCATAAAAAAGAAAAGAAATATTAGAATGAAGAAGTGAAATAAAACACAACATTTTTTGGTACATTTTTGAATTTTAAAACTGTCAGAAGAAATAAAAGAGAAAAAATATATATAATTTAAAATTATTTCAAATATAGAACAGAAAAGAAATATTAGAATTAAAAAGCGAAATAAAAGACAACATATTATCTTACATTTTTTAAAATATTTCAAATATAAAAAAAGAAATATTAAAATGAAGAAGTGAAATAAAACACAACATTTTGGGTACATTTTTGAATTTTAAAACTGTCAGAAGAAATAAATGAGAAAAATAGATATGATTTAAAATTCTTTCAAATATAGAACAACAAAGAAATATTAGAATTAAGAAGTGAATAAAAGACAACATATTATCTTACATTTTAGAAAAATCAAATATATAATAAAAGAAATATTAGAATGAAGAAGTGAAATAAAACACAACATTTTGGGTACATTTTTGAATTTTAAAACTGTCAGAAGAAATAAAATAGAAAAAATAGATATGATTTAAAATTATTTCCAATATAGAACAGAAAAGAAATATTAGAATGAAGAAGTGAAATAAAACACAACATTTTGGTACATTTTTGAATTTTAAAACTGTTAAGAAAAAAGAGATTTGATTTTAAAATATTTAAAATATAAAAAATAAAAGAAATATTGAAATTAAGAAGTGCAATAAAAGACAATATAAACCTGAAAAGAATATAAGAATTTAGAAGAAATATTTCAGCGCGCGGGTGAGGCTTGCGTGGGACAGCCCACCCGAATTGGGCCCAAGGCAGAGCCGCGCCCGGCACAGCTGAGGGGTGGTGGGAGTTTAGTCCCACCTCGCCAAGTTACAGGAGATCGCACCGGTTTATATACCCGGCTGAAATATCCCTCCCAAGTTCCTCTCTATCGCAGGCAGTGCATTGCCTGACCTTGGTCCTCTCTGCCCCGTGGGGCCTACTAGAAGCAGAGATACGTGCCCCACGGGTCTGCATCCGGGCCCATATATAGTTGGGTTTCTAGTCGTATGCAGGCCGTGGTGTGTGAATTCCCCGGCTAGTAGGCGGGTATTTTACTATAAGTCAACATGTGACATATAGTTTTAAAATTCAATAAAATATGATAATATCATGAATTATATTTCACTAGTTTATTACAAAACTCCATGATATCTTAATTCAAATGTTGTTTTCTTGCAGACATAAAAAAAGACGTGTTATTTTAGTATAAGTCAACATGTCACATATGCAAAAAAAAGATTTTATAGAAAAAGCCCACCTACCTAACAGGATATTTCACGCACCACGGCCTGCATACGACTAGAAATCCAATCATATGGGCCAGGATGCAGGCCCGTGGAGAATGAATATAAGCTGCCGGTAGGCCCCACGGGGTAGAGGTAACCATATCGTGCACATGTTCTTTGGTGTGAGAGGCTCATGCCCAGGCTCTCGCAGCCGGGTATATGAACCGGTGCGCACGGCTTTCGCTTGGCGAGGTGGGACTAAACTCCCACCACCCGTCAGCTCTGCGCGGTGTGGCTCAGCCGTGTCCCTGTCGCTGGTTGTTCCAGCCCATCTATTAAGCACATATTTTCCTTTTTTCTCATTTTCTCTTTCATTTCTTATAAATTTTTTACATTTTTAAATTTCAGAAAAAAATCATAATATATTACCTTATACTTCACTCCTTTATTACAAATGTCCATGGCATCTTAATTCAAATGCTCTTTTTTGCAGACACATTTTTTAACAACTAATTTATTAATCTTCTTTATTTCGTTCTTATCTCTTATAATTTTTTTTATAGTTTTAAAATTCAAAAAAGTAGGATAATATGTTGACTTATATTACTTATTTATTACAAAATTCAATGACATCTTTATTAATCTTGTATATTTATTTCATACATTTGCTACACTCCTTTAAATTTCTATAATTCTGCATTAACACATGTGTGTAGTGGCGAATCTTGGATGAAAATTAACGGCAAGCTCAACTTATCAGTCATTTGCGCACTCCATTCTTTCACTCCAAGAATCACACAAATTTTTTATATGATGCTTCATTCTATAATCTAAACACAAGACTACATAAACCACAAATATATTGCACGACACAGAAATATAGATAGCATACTAGATAATATAGATAGCATACACAAGTAAGTTCCCACAGTTCACAACTACATACTACATACTACAATTAAGTTCCCACAGTTCACAACCACTTGCAATATACCAAAAGTAAAACATCATCATATATAGTGATGATGAGTACCACTTCTAGCTTTAGATGACAAGGATCAAGGAGGCCTAGTGCAACTGCATGGGAGTCAGAGCCTTCACCAGGGCAGCATGCTACGCCCTGTTCTTGGCGTCCTCCCCACTCCTGGATGCATCCCGTGCATGCGACACAAGGTGCTCAAAGAGCCCATCCTTGGGCTTTGGCTTGCTAGTACAGTAGGGGCACACGAACTTCTTCTTCTTGTAGTAGCCATCCAATCCCTTGTCATTGATCTTCTGGACTTCCTTTGCTATGAAGGACTCAATGTTCCCGTTGTCCACATCATCTCCGGAGTCATACTGCACTCAAAAATGAATTGCATTAATATATTGTGCATTCAAAAAATAAAACATGCAAGATTAACTTAATGAACAAACAAAATTTCAAGTAGGCCTTACCCCATAGACCTCGTCGTCATCAAGATCATATGGATCATTGAACCCAGCCAGGTCCAACTTCCTCTTGTTGCACACAGGAACCTCCTCCTGCAATATAAAAGTACATCAATTACAAAAAAATGAATTGTAGATAAAACAATGTCATTACAAACCAAAATGTGAATGAGAACTACATAGGTATGATGCAAGTGACCTACAGATATATTGTCAATATAAAAACCAATGAAAAACTTAACTTATGAGTAACATGCATGAATTGGTTATGTCATGTTTGCATGCATAGAGTAATGCAAAAACAATTTAATATGACTTTCATGCATGGTGTTATGCAAAAACAATTTAATATGAGTTGCTCAAGTGGCATAGTTGCATGTCTAGGAAACCTACTTATGGTTATCTTTATAATTACAGGAAACCTACAGAAAAAATAAAGCTACCTAAACATTTTGTTTATGGATAATGAAGGAAAGCTCCAAACTATTTTGAAAATGTGCACTAGTTAGACGTAATATGTTAATTTCAACAACTAACTGATAGACTATATATGAAGGAAGTAAGATTTTAAACAGTAGGGTTGTGATGATAGAAATTCATTGATAGGTACATACAAAATAATGCTTTCCTTTTGGGCTTATGAAATAGAAATTCTAAGAGTGATGAAGTTCAAGCAAACAACCAGTTAGCATCATTTTCAATTGTATCCAAATCCAAACAAGATCAATGCTCCAATTTATGATAAACTGAAGCATGATATACAAATATATGCCACATCCACATAATATGGAAAGAAAATAGTACAGGATGGTGCCACATCCACATACACAAGAATGGCGCGGCCGTGCCGCCGGCATGAGCAGAAGACTGGGGGGCTGCTCAGCCCCAAAACTTAATTGTAAGGTTACATGGATGGATGTGTTCAATCCTCTAGCCCATGCCGTGGCCAGCTGAGGGAATATCAAAAACAAATCTACAAATATATCCAACACAGAACAAATTCTGAGCACATGCAGCAATCAAGATTCTAATAAAAAAACGTAACTCTCATTATGATCTCTGTAGCGTTGAAGCATGAATCTAATACAAAAAACCCTAAATCTCATTATGATTTACCAACAAGCAGAAGGGGTGCAACATTCAATCACAAATCTACTAAAAAACCGATCTACTAAATCTTCTGCTTATCAACACTAACTACAAAAGGAGGGGAATGAGAAGCATTACCACCTTGACCACTTGCTTGTCGCCAGCCTCCATACGTACATGCAGTGTGCCACGAGATGCCGTCACCTCTAGGTCCAGGACGATGGAGTCGGAGCCCGCCACCCCCTTCTCCTCTAGATCTGCCACTGCAGCGACCTATACAGCGAGTGTGGTTGCAGCATCTCCCGCACCACCGACGCAGGCCACTTCCTAGACGGCATCTGGCGCGGTCTCCGCGCCCTTCTTATCGACCACATCTCTGTGCGCAGAAGCGGTAGCGCCACGAGCTTGCTCCATCGGAGCCGAAAAGAATCGGCCGGAGAGAGGGAGGCAGTGGGGCTGAGCGAGTAGGTGCGGTGGTGGGGCGAGGGAGACGAGGGGGAGACGATGTGGCAAGGAGGGAGGGAGGCAATTTGGGGGGGGAAATGGTGGGGGCGATGCGCTCGATGGTGGTTCCCCTCCTCTTATACGATATGACGTTTTTGGAAGTTTTCACCGACACGTGCTAGCCCACGACCGCGGTATAGTACACAGGAAAACAAAACTCCCACGTACAATACCTACATACCCTCAGCATACAAAACTAAACGGGCCAGTGCGGGCTTGTACAGGGCTCTACGCGCGCTCTACGCCGGCATAAAAGGACGATCGTGCCCCTCTTTTCGAATCGTTTTTGAGAGATCTCAGTCGTCCTTGTGTTTCTCGCGCCCAGAGTTCAGTCCAGGGAGGAGCACCGGAGTAGAAACGCTCCCCACATACTCGTAGGAGTTGTTCAATGATGCTTCACTCGATGCTTCTGTTTGTTGGCCAACAAACTGTTGGGTAATTAAGTTTTTCTTTGATTAATTTAATCCATAAATAAACCATGTTGATAGCAATATCAATATAAATTCCACATAGATATGCAAACATGTGAGTGTGTACTAGGCATATAACTGGCATATCTATCAATGTGCTAAGTACAGCAAACACATCAACCAGTAAGACATGGACGAACAGATCTTACCCTCCAGTTGGTCAGGAAAAGGCCGCAGCGTTTTCCTTAGCCTTGTTCTTTGCAGCATCGGAGTTGTCACCCATGGCGACGTTGGAGAGGTCTAGGATGTAGTCGAAGTGGAGGAACAACAACGAGCAGTCGTGCCTGAGACGCTCAGTGAAAACCTAATCACCCTTCTCCCTGTTTAGAGTCACAAAGGTCGGGGTTCCAAAGGTCTGCTCTCCTGTACAGTAGTGCACGTCGACGAGATAGATCGCAAAGCAGTAGCAGCGAGAGGAACAACGATGGGTTGTGTGTGAGGAGGTAGAGCAGAAGTGGTGGTCTAATCAGGGTGGTGGCTAGCGTTGCCAACGCCTCCAATATATAGGCGGTTAGGCAGGGAGACATGGGGTGAGGCCCATGACCGACTCGGTAACATCTCATGATCCGATGGTCTTGATCGTAGCGCGCTCGTTAGTGACTTGTAAATAACATAGGTCTAAGATCGGTCCAGTTTGGCCCATTCATGAAACACGACGTGCGGGCGAGGCATGGTGAGACAGATGACGAAGGAGGAGCGTGTGTGTACCACTTCTCTTCTCAAACTCCGATAGCATGTGAAAGAGAATACCTTATATGTTGTTCGTAACTCTCCTCCAAATCCGGGGTGGTACTAAACTTCCCAGCATGTCATGCACCCCAGCATGGGCCTTTGAGATTTTTCAGAAATTATTTCATATATGGACCCTGGGCCCATCTATAATTCACCAATCCCCACCAGACCTCGAAGGCTCATTGTGTTGTGCTATGTTCCAAACAATGCTTTGATATACAATATTTAGTGGAGACCGATTAAAGTTGAACATCTACCTAGAGCAAAGAGTTACACTTCTTCAAAACAGAACAATGGAATATGCCTAAAATTTCCAGTTTGGGATAATGGAATTTCACTTGTTCTCTTACCAGTACTAGGTTGCCGAAGGCTAACCACACAGTGGAGCATATTAGTCCCACTCTTCGCCTATTCATGAGTTTACTAGAGATTACCCTATATCACAGACTATGGCCAGCAGTCAGGTCCATATATGTGTGTTCTTTCAAATATTGCTCTATATGCTAGCATCTTGCTTATAAAAGCCTCAAAATACATTAAGGAAAAGGTCAACCTAGCATACATGCAGTTTTGGAGAGTAGTGCATCTCCAACAGAGTCGGTTAGTAAAGTTACTCTCCTCCAGTTAACCAATAGCTTATTTTTCTAGGCCCTACTTCATGGGATCTCTGATCACATAGGTGGGGTCACTACTGACGTCTTATACCCATGTCCCTCGATGCATTTCTATAACAACACTTGATAGTACTTTTGTGAAGGGTTATGTCCGATTCTTAGATGATTGGATGTAATCCAAGCTATCACTCCGAAGTTTCTTAAATGTTGACAGACCTCAATCTTCTTCTTATCTTCTTTGTGAATTGCATGTTGTCCTTTGAACTACTTGCTTTGACAAGCACTGTATGATTGTCACGATTCATGAGGAAAGATGAAATTATATTTTCAATAACTAGCAAGTCCATAAAAATCTCTCGAAGTCATTCTACTTCGGTACAACATTTATCTATTGTCGTGAGTTATGCTTCCATTGTTGACTTTGTTCAGATAATCTGCTTGCAAGACTTCCATGAAACAACACCACCTCCAAGTGTAAACACACATCCACTTATGGCCTTGATCTCACCAGCACTAGAGTTCCAATTAGTATCCCTATACCCTTCAACTACCATCGGGTATCGGGTGTAGTGAAGTCCATGGCTCATAGTACCTTTCAGATAGATAGCTCTTTCAAGAGCATGTTGTACATCTCCCAAATTGGAAACAAATCGGCTCAGTTTTTCTCATAGAAAATGCGATGTTAGTCCTCGGAGCATAAGCTAGGTACATAAGTGAGCCAATCACTTAAGGGTATCTCAATTGATCTATAGCTCTACCTTCGAATTTTCGAATCCACGTGCTAGAATCATATGGCGTGGGAGAAGATTTACAATCTAACTAGCCAAAGTGGCTTAGAATCTTCTCAATGTAGTGAAATTGTAGAAGTGTAATCACACCCTCATTATCTCTCAGCATTTGATGTTCAAGAAAACATCAGCCACATGAAGATCTTCATCTCAAAGTTATGAGATAGAAAAGTCTTAATCTCCTCGATGACTTCAAGGTTTGTTCCAAATATCGACATACAAGCACAATACAACTCCTTAACCCCCACCATCATGATAGTATACATATTTGTCAGCTTCATTAACAACAAAGCCAATGTTTTATCAAACTTCTCATGCCCTTCCTTAGGTGCATGTTTTAGGTCATACAAACATCTTCTATATCTAAATAGGTAGCCCCCACTAACCTATTTCTCTCAACATGCAAGTATGCCACCTCATCATTCACCATGCATGGAGAAAGGCCCATCACAACATGCAACCATGCATAATAAAAAGCCACCTCAACATGCAAACATGGATGAGAATTTACACACTATTATGATATTTATATTATATAATAACCAAACACCACAAAACATTTTTTAGTTTTAATTCTCATATTATTACTCTCCATATTCATGTTTCATACAACCAATTCCCACCGACTATATTGCAAACATTCCCGCAACAACGTGCGGGGTATCATCTAGTTTCAATAACTTGCACACCTTTCCATCATGACCATCTACTACAAAGCCATCTGGTTGTTGCATGTAGGTTTCCTCATCTAGCTCTCCGTTCAGGAAAGACGTCTTGACGTCCATATGATGAAAAAGAAGACCATGTAAGGCAGCCGATGAAGGTAACACTCAAATGGTGGCCAGTCTTGCCATAGGTGATTAAGTATCAAAGAAGACATTCCTTCTGGGTATAACTCTTGGCCACAAGCCTATACTTGTACTTTTCCATTTTATTGCCTGGCCTAGTCTTCTTTTTGAACACCCACTTACATTCCACAGGTTTACAACCATAGGGATTATCAATGATCTCCCAGGTCTCGTTAGCCATGATGGAATCCATCTTGCTATGGACCACTTCCTTCCAATAATGAACATCTGGAGATGCATAAACTTTTGAAATGGAATTGGGAGTATCATCCACTAGGTACACAATGAAATCAGCACCAAAGGACTTTGCGGTCCTTGTCTCTTGCTATGATAGGAGCTTCTCTTCCTCCATAGGATTTTCATCATCTGTTCGTTCATAATACTCCATTGAAATGACATGTTCGGGAGTCTCATCAGATACCTTTCAAGAAGTGTTTTCTGTATCTCTCATAGAAAAAATGTCCTCAAAGAATGTAGCATCTTTTGACTCGATAATTGAAATGGCCTTAACATCAAGCACCTCATATTTCACCACTAGAATCTATAGCCTATGATATACTTAGCATAGCCCAGAAAGATGGAGTCCACGGACCTTCCAAGCTTAGGTTTTTTGGTAATCGACACATTGCCTTTTACCAAATATCCCCAAGTGCGCAAGTAAGAGTGTGTCGTTCTTTTATTCTCCCATTGCTCATAGGAACTGATCTCATGATCCTTCGCATGAACCTTATTCAGGACATGACATGATGTCAATATAGCCTCCCCCACATGCCTTGGATAAGCCAATGTACCTAACATTGCATTAACCAAATTAGTTAGAGTATAGCTTTTTCGTTCGACAGCCCCATTTGGCTGAGGTGAATAGGGAGGCCTCCTCTCATGAATAAAACCATGTTGAACACATAATAAATTGAACTCATTTGAAAAGTACTCTCCTCCACAATCAAATCGGACTCGGTTTGATTTTCTTTTCAAGTTGATTTTCAACTTTTGCCTTATAGATTTTAAAGTAGTGTAGATCCTTATCTTTAGTATTTAACAACTACACATAGAAATATCTAGTGGAATCAACTATCAATGTCATGAAATATTCTTTCTACCTTTAGTAAATAAACCATTCATCTCACAAAGATAAAAATGTATGAGCTCTAATAGTGCAAGTGCCTCTCCTCCTCAGCCTTGTGAGACCTGCGAGGTTCCTTTTTCTTGCACACATGCATGGGCTTAGAGCCTTTGGCTAAAGTGAACCTCAAGATTAAATTCATCTTAGCTAACTGTTACATACAGTCGAAATTATTTGTGACAAACAAGAGAATGCCAAACATCAGATTATTTAACACTCGAATGTATATGATTAACGACTTTATTGCAAAAATCTGCTAGAGAAAGGTGGAACGAAGCTTTGCGTTCATAACCTTTTCCAACAAAAAGGTTGTATTTCGATATGAATATTATATTAGAATTGAAGACCTGCTTAAACCTTGTTTATAGAGAAGGGAGACACTAACGAGATTCTTTTTTACAGCAGGGACATGCTGCATGTTTCTCCATTGCACGATCTTTCCCAAAGTAAACTCCAGATCTACCATGCCAATACCATGAACGGAAGCACTCGCGTTGTATCCCGTCAATATGGAGCAATCACTTGTGACCTGGTAAGAAGAAAATATTGAAATGTCAACACACACATGAATAGTTGCACCTATATCAACACACCAATAGGCAGGTTGATAAATAGAAAATATGGTAAGTAAATTACCATACCTCATATGCCTCATTATCATTGTTGCTCATGGATCACATTGACATACTTGGAGGTTTGTCTTGGCTTCTTTAATTTTTGCAGGAACTTGAGGCTCGGTGGTCATCCTAACCACAAGTGAAGCAACCATATTTCTTACCTTTATTGTTGTTCTTCTTACCCTTCTTCATGGAATTGGTATATTTTGCTGGACTGTGTTATTTCCCTTGAACTTGTAGAAATTCTTTTGCACCATATTGGCACTTGAAGTTCCCTTGGCCCATTTCGCATGTGTTTCCTTTGCACTCTAATTATCTTTAACACTTATATGACCGAAAACATCCTCAACTGAGAATTCGCGTCTATGGTGTTTTAGAGAAGTAGCAAAGTTTCTCCAGGAAGGAGGGATATTAGCCATTATGCATCCCGTGACAAACTTGTACGATAACTCACACTTATGGAGTTCCAGCTTCTTAGTGATACATTGTATCTCATGATCTTGGTATAGTACAGGACGATTCTCAACCATGTTGTAGTCATACAACTCGTTTCCAGCATTTGTTGCGCTAAACTTAGCTTTAAGTGCATCCCCAAGTTCTTGGCAACCCGCATATCTAGATATGGGCCCACTAACTTGTCATCACACTTCGAATGAATCTAACAAAGACGTTGGCGGCCTCCTTAAAACCCTTCTCCTATTTAGGAGTAATTGATCCACGTGGAGTGCTGCCAGCGATCCATAACACATTCACTATTGTGATCCACAATGTAGTTTTGCTCTGCCAACGCTTGAAGTGGACACTTGTAAATAGGTTTTGTTTCAAGGTAGCAGCGAAGCGTTGAATCATAAATTTCCAATAAAAATAGGTTTTCTGATTATAGGGTAAATAAGAAATTTTATGATTAATTTAATCCATAAATAAATCACGTTGATGGAAATAACACTGTTACTTTCTTACTGATATGTAAACATGCAAAGCATAGAACCGGGATATCTATGAATGTGTTAAGAATAACAAATGCATAAACCCGTAAAACGGGGACGAACAAATCATACAGTCCAGATGGCCAGGACATTGCCGCAGTGGTGATAGTTTTTTCCTTGGCCTTCTTCTTTGTTGAGTCGGAGTTGTCACCCATGGCGACCTTGGACAGGTCGAGGACGTAGTAGAAGTAGAGGAACAATAACAAGCAGTACTGCCTAAGTGCTCCCCAAAAACCTAATTGCCCTTCTCTCGGTGTTGGATCACAAAAGATGGGGCTTTGGAGAACTGCTTTCCCATACAACTATAAAAACTATTGACATGATGGGATCACCAGAAGAAAGAACAGTGAGAGGAACGAATGTAGGTTGAGAGTGAGGGGATAGAGCATATGAGACCTAATCAGGGTGCTAGCTAGGGTTGCCAATACCTCCAAAATATAGGTGATCGTGTAGGAAGACGTTGGGTGAGGCCCATGACCAAGCTTGGCTCGTTCATGAAAAACACAATGTCCCGCGGGCGAGGCTTGGCGAAGCAGGCGGCGAAGGAGGAGTGCATGTGTACCACTCATCTTCTAAAGCTTCAATAGCATGTGGGAGAGAATCCCTTATATGTTGGTCCCAACTCTCCTCCACCGGGGTGGTACTTAACTTTCCACCATGTCGTGCAACCCCATATGGGTCTTTGACATTTTTAGGAATTATTTCATACATGAGACCTAGGCCCATCTATATTCCAGCACAAACCACAAGTATCATCTATAATTAAGCACAAACCACAAGATACTTTGAATGTTGTAACACCTTGGATTTTCACTCCCTGAAAATTCTATTTTGCAAGTTGTGGCTTGTGGCTTTTTCTTCCGGTCTTCTCAGATTTTAATAAAACTTGGTGTATACTTGATGATGATTGACTTTCCTGGTTACTCAAGCCTAGTTGACCCACCCAAGTTATCTTGACCATGGGATAATTTTGTCTTGACTTTGGATTACTAAAACCCCAAACCCCCCTTTTATTGGAATTAAACCCTAGAGACCAGTTTTGCGCTAGGGACCCAATTTCCTTTGACACATTTGCCTCACCAAATTTTCCAGAGACTAACTCATACATATCAACTCCATTTACAACCTAAACCCAAGACTCCTAGGTCAATTTTTGACCAGAGCATCCATTCAGAGTTTCTGACAGATTTGTTGACCTGCGAAGCAAGTACATTATTTCTCCGTGCCATGAAGCTGGAAATTTGCATAGAGCATAACCTACCCACTGATACGTCCATTTTGCATCATGTTTTCCTACTATTATTTATAGTGTTTTTATGCATTTTAACACTTTTTGGTGTAATTCTAATGCCTTTTCTCTCACAATATGCAAGGTTTACACAAAGAGGGAGAATACTGACAGATGGAATTCTGGACGTGAAAAAGCTATGTCAGAGATACCTATTCTGCACATCTCCAAATGAGGTGAAATTTCATGGAGAATTATTTTGGAATATATACTAAATATTGGAGAAAAGAAATACCAGAGGGGGCCACCCAGGTGCCCACTAGGCACCAGGGCGCGCCACCCCCTCCAGGGGCGCCCTGATGGGTAGTGGGCCCCCCTGGCCCACCTCTGGTGCGTATCTTCTGGTACATAAGGTCTTTTGACCTAGAAAAAATAAGGAGGGGACTTTAGGGACGGAATGTCGCCGTCTCGAGGTGGAACTTGGGCAGGAGCACTTTTGCCCTCCGGCGGAGCGATTCCGCCGGGGAAAATCCCCCCCGAGAGGCGGAAATCGAAGCTATCGTCATCACCAACAGCCCTCTCATCTTTGGGAGGCCAGTCTTCATGAACATCTTCAACAACACCATCTCATCTTAAACCCTAGTTCATCTCTTGTGTTCAATCTTTGTATCAAAACCTCAGATTGGTACCTGTGGGTGACTAGTAGTGTTGATTACATCTTGTAGTTGATGCTAGATGGTTTATTTGGTGGAAGATTATATGTTCAGATCCATTATGCTATTTAATATCCCTCTGATCTTGAGCATGAATATTATTTGTGAGTAGTTGCCCTTGTTCTTGAGGCCATGGAAGAAGTCATGTTGCAAGTAATCATGTGAATTTGATATTCGTTCGATATTTTGATGATATGTATGTTGTGATTCCCTTAGTGGTGTTATGTGAACATCGACTACATGACACTTCACCATATTTGGGCCTAAGATAATGCATTGTGGAGTAGTTATTAGATGATGGGTTGCTAGAGTGACAGAAGCTTAAACCCTAGTTTATGCGCTATTCCGCAAGGGGCTGATTTGGATCCATATATTTGATGCTATGGTTAGATTGTTATCTTAATTCTTCTTTCGTAGTTGCGAATGCTTGCGAGGGGGTTAATCATAAGTGGGAGGCATGTTAAAGTAAGAATAGCACCCAAGCACCGGTCCACCCACATATCAAATTATCAAAGTAGCGAACGCGAATCAAACCAACATGATGAAAGTGACTAGATGAAATTCCCGTGTGTCCTCGAGAACGCTTTGTCTATTATAAGAGATCGTTTCGGCCTGTCCTTTGCTACAAAAAGGATTGGGCTACCTTGCTGCACTTTTGCTACTGCTACCGTTACTTGCTCGTTACAAATTATCTTGCTACCGAACTACTTGTTATCGACAATTTCAGTGCTTGCAGAAATTACCTTGCTGAAAACGGCTTGTCATTTCCTTCTGCTCCTCGTTGGGTTCGACACTCTTACTTATGGAAAGGACTAAGATTGATCCCCTATACTTGTGGGTCATCAAGAATCTTTTCTGGTGTTGTTGCCGGGGAGTGAAGCGCTCTTGGTAAGTGAAAATTGGTAAGGAGAAATTTATATTACGTGCTGAAATCTACTGTTACTTGCTACTATGGAAAACAATCCTTTGAGGGGGTTTTTCTGGGTATCTTCACCTCTACCAGAAGCACAAAGAGTTGCCCCTCAACCTACTACACCTACTGAAAATATTGGTTATGAAATTCCTTCGGGTATGATAGAGAAACTGCTAGCTAATCCTTATGCAGGAGATGGAACAATACATCCTGATATGCACTTAATCTATGTGGATGAAGTTTGTGGATTATTTAAGCTTGTAGGTTTGCCCGGAGATGAAGTTAAGAAGCAGGTTTTCCTTTTATATTTTGGGGGAAAAGCATTGACATGGTATAGGCTATGCGATGATATTGGAGCTTGGAATTGGAATTGGAATTTCACCAAAAGTTTTATCTTATGCATCTAGTTCATCGTGATCGGAATTACATATATAATTTTTGGCCCCGTGAAGGAGAAAGTATCGCTCTAGCTTGGGGGAGGCCTAAGTCAATGTTATATTCATGCCCCAATCATGAGCTCTCAAGATAAATTATTATACATAATTTTTATGCTCGGCTTTCTCGTAATGACCAATCCATGCTCGATACTTGTGCTAGTTCTTTTATGAAGAAGACTATTGAATTCAGGTGGGATCTTTTGGAAAGAATGCAACTCTAAAGATTGGTAACTTGACAAAGGTAAAGAGTCATGTATTAAGCTTGAGTTTGATTGTGTTAAATCTTCTATGAATACTGATGCTTTTCACAAGTTTAGCAGTAAATATGGACTTGACTCTGAGATAGTAGCCTCTTTTGGTGAATCATTTGCTACTCATGTTGATCTCCCTAAAGAGTAGTGGTTTAGATATAACCCCCCTATTAAAGAAAATATTGAGGAGCCAATTACAGTTAAAGATGAAGCTATCATTTACAACATTGACCCAGTTGTGCCTACTGCTTATATTAAAAAATCACCTTTCCCTGTTAGGATTAAGTAACATGCTAAATTGTCAATAGTGGTTTGCAAAAGTAATATTAAAGCACCTAAACCCTCTAAACAAATTAAAGTAGAACCTAGTGTTGCTATGGTTAAAGATCTCTTGGTCGATAATATTGATGGGCATGTTATTTATTTCTGTAGTGAAGCTGCTAGAGTTGCCAAACCCGATACTAAAGATAAGTACAAGCCTGTTGTTGGCATGCTTCTCGTCTCAGTTAAAATAGGAGATCATTGCTCTCATGGTTTATGTGATTTGGGTGCTAGTGTGAGTGCTATTCCTTTTATCTTATACCAAGAAATTATGAATGATATAGCACCCACTGAAATAGAAGACATAGATGTCACTATTAAACTTGCTAATAGAGATACCATCACACCACTTGGGATTGTTAGAGATGTTGAAGTCTTGTGTGGGAAAATAAAATACCCTACTAATTTTCTAGTTCTTGGGTTCCCACAAGATGATTTTGTCCCATAATATTTGGTAGACCTTTCTTGAACACTGTTAATGCTAAGATAGATTGCCATAAAGAAACAGTCGATGTCAATTTTGGTGATGTGTCTCATGAGTTTAATTTCTCTAAGTTTCATGGAGAACCTCATAATAAAGAATTACCTAGTAAGGATGAAATAATTGGTATTTCTTCTATTTCTGTACATCCTACTGATCCACTAGAACAATATTTGCTACACCATTAAAATGATATGCACTTGCGTGAAAGAAATGAAATAGATAAAATATTCTTTGAACAACAACCTATCCTTAAACACAATTTGCCTATTAAACCTCTAGGAGGTCCTCCTCCACCTAAAGGTGATCCTGTGTTTGAACTAAAGCAATTGCCTGACACTCTGAAGTATGCTTATCTTAATGAGAAAAAGATATATCCTGTTATTATTAGTGCTAACCTTTCATAACATGAAGAAGAGAGATTATTAAAAATTCTGAGGAAGCACCGTGTTGCTATTGGATATACTCTTGATGATCTTAAGGGCATTAGTCCCACTCTCTGTCAACACAAGATTAATATGGAGCCTGATGCTAAACCCGTTGTTGATCATGAACGACGATTGAATCCTAAGATGAAGGAAGTGGTAAGAACTGAAATATTAAAACTTCTGGAAGCATGTATAATCTATCCCATAGCTGATAGTGGATGGGTAAGTCATGTTCATTGTATCCCTAAGAAAGGACGTATAATTGTTGTTCCTAATGATAAAAATGAACTTAATCCACAAACAATAGTGACTGGCTATGGAATGGTAATTGATTTTAGAAAATTAAACAAAGCTACTAGAAAAGATCATTACCCTCTGCCTTTCATTGATCAAATGTTAGAAAGATTGTCAAAGCACACAAACTTTTGTTTTCTTGATGGATATTCTGGTTTCTCTCAAATACCTATTTCACAACCTGATCAAGAGAAAACCACCTTTACATGCCCTTTTGGAAGTTATGCTTATAGACGTATGCCTTTTGGTTTATGTAATGCACCTACTATCTTTCAAAGATGTATGACTGCTGTATTCTCATACTTGTGCAAAAATATTGTTGAGCTTTTCATGGATGATTTTTCCGTTTACGGAACTTCTTTTGATGATTTCTTAAGCAACCTTGATCAAGTTTTGCAGAGATGTGAACAAACTAATCTTGTCTTGAATTAGGAGAAGTGCCACTTTATGGTTAATGAAGGCATTGTCTTGGGGCATAAAATTTCTAAGCGAGGTATTGAGGTGGATAAAGCTAAAGTTAATGCAATTGAGAAAATGCCATGTCCTAAAGACATAAAAGGTATTAGTAGTTTCCTTGGTCATGTTGGTTTCTATAGGAGGTTTATTAAAGACTTCTCTAAAATTTCTAGGCCGCTTACTAATCTTTTGCAAAAAGATGTTCCATCTGTTTTTGATGATGATTGTGTAGAAGCCTTTGAAACACTTAAGAAAGCCTTAACTTCTGCACCTATTGTTCAACCACCTGATTCGAACTTGCCTTTTGAAATTATCTGTGATGCTAGTGATTATGCTGTTGGTGCTATTCTTGGACAAAGAGTTGATAAAAAATTAAATGTTATCCATTATGCTAGTAAAACTCTAGACAATGCCCATAGAAATTATGCGACTACTGAGAAACAATTTTTAGCAGTTGTGTTTGCTTGTGATAAGTTCAAATCTTACATTGTTGATTCTAAAGTAATTGTTCACACCGATCATGCTGCTATTAAATATCTTATGAAAAAGAAAGATGCTAAACCTAGACTCATTAGGTGGGTTCTCTTGCTACAAGAATTTGACTTGCATATTACTGATAGGAAAGGAGCTGAGAATCCCGTAGCTGATAACTTGTCTAGGTTAGAAAATATTCTTTATGACCCACTACATATTAATGATAGGTTCTCTGATGAACAACTAGTTGTCATAAATGCTTCACATAATACTCCTTGGTATGCTGATTATGCTATTTATATTGTTGCTAAATTCATACCACCTAGTTTCACATACCAACAAAAGAAAAAATTCTTCTATGATTTAAGACATTACTTTTGGGATGACCCACATCTATATAAAGAGGGAGTATATGGTATTATTAGATGTTGTATACCTGAGCACGAACATGAACAAATCCTACGGAAATGTCACTCCGAAGCCTATGGAGGGCATCATGCGGGAGATAGAACTGCACACAAGGTATTACAATCTGGTTTTATTGGCCTACTCTTTTCAAAGATGCTCGTAAGTTTGTCTTATCTTGTGATGGATCTCAAAGAATTTGTAATATTGGTAGACGTCGGGAAATTTCTATGAATTATTCACTTGTTATTGAACCATTTGATCTTTGGGGCTTTGATTATATTGGACCTTTTCCTTCCTCTAATGGTTATACACATATTTTGGTTGCTGTTGATTATGTCACTAAGTGGGTAGAAGCTATTCCAACTAGTAGTGCTGATCATAACACCTCCATTAAAATGCTTAAAGAAATTATCTTCCCCAGGTTTGGAGTCCCTAGATATCTAATGACTGATGGTGGTTCACATTTTATTCATGGTGCTTTCCGTAAATTGCTTGCTAAATATGGGGTCAACCATAGAATTGCATAACCCTATCATCCTCAATCTAGTGGTCAAGTTGAACTTAGGAATAGAGAAATAAAACTAATATTGCAAAAAACTGTCAATAGGTCCTGAAAAAATTGGTTTAAGTAACTTGATGATGCACTTTGGGCCTATAGAACAGCTTACAAAATCCAATGGGTATGTCTCCATATAAAATGGTTCCTGGTAAAGCTTGTCACTTGCCTCTTGAGTTAGAACATAAAGCATATTGGGTAATTAAAGAACTCAACTATGACGTCAAACTTGACGGTGAAAAGAGGTTATTTGATATTAGCTCACTAGATCAATGGAGAACCCAAGCTAAATGCCAAAATATTCAAAGAAAAAGTCAAAAGATGGCATGACAAAAGAATCCAATAGTGGGAATTCAAAGTTGGTGAATATGTTCTATTATACAATTCTCGTTTTAGATTTTTTGCAGGAAAACTTCTCTCAAAGTGGGAAAGGACCTTATATCATCGAAGAAGTTTACTGCTCTGGAGCTATCAAGATCAATAATGCTGAAGGCACTAATCCGAAGGTGGTGAATGGACAAAAGAGTTAAGCACTATATTTCTGGTACACCTATCAATGTTGAAACTAACATTATCCAAACCATGACACTAGAGGAACACATAAAAGAAACCTTCCACAACAATCCAGAACCCTGAAAAGGAAGAGGTACGTGATACGATAAGTAAACGGACTCCGAAAAATCCGCAAAAATATTTTCTGTCAGTTTCGGAATTTTAGAAAAAATTAAAAAAATTAGAAACACTCGGGAAGGCAACCCAGGTGCCCACTAGGCACTAGGGCACGCTATATCGCGGAGAAATCTTCTGTTCTTGTTTCGTGCTGTTTTTCCAACAGATCTAGATCGCCATGGCTTCCCCAAGCTCTTCCAAGGACAAGTTCTTCGAGGAGGTCATCAACCCCTACCTACCGGAGGTGTTGAAGCACCCTCAAGCCATTGAGATTCATGAGGGGGTGCTTCACATCCGGGACGTTCAAGGCCCCAAAAGCACGGGAAGCATGGAGGCCAGGCTCGAGGCGGTGGAGCAAGAGATCTTCAAGTGCCAAGGGATGGTGGAGCGTGGACTCAGTGCCAATCACTCCATGATTACGAAATTCACCCGTGATCACAAGGTGGATGGCCGGTCTATGAAGGGCATCGTCTTCACCTCAATGAGCAAACCTATTTTCTGCAAAGCTAAATCTATGATCTTCAAAATCAAGTTTTCGAGTATGAAGCAAGATTTAAAGGTATGAGTTTAGCTGCCAGTTTCAGGACTCAGGAGACTCGCGCATCCTCTTATGATAGTGATCCCCTGCCATGGAAGACAGAGGACAAGCTTACCACATCATCACCACCAACATCACCAAAGAAGGAGACTTAGACACACGGGTATGGGAACTCCCCTAGGCTTGTGCCAAGCCTGGTGGAGATGCCCCGATATCGTATCACCATCACTTCTATTATCTTCACCAGTTTTTAGTTCGATCCTTAGTTATTTCATCATTAAGTTGAATAAAAGTTTAGTATGATCTATTTTCGAGTGCTAGTTTCGTGATCTATCTATCTATGTAATCGAGTGAGAGTTATATAATAAAGTTTAGTTTGAGTTTTTGCTTATTTACTTTTATGTTTCAATCAAAATAAAGGAAATAATGAAAAAGATCATATGTTAATCTTATGGTAAGTAATGACATCACATAAGGAAAAGTATAAGTGGTAAAATTTATTGGAAGTTGACAAACATAGCATTGGTCAATGATGCAATTCATGAAAGAATTAATAAGGGAAGAGAAGATTCACATGGAAATATACCATCTTGGACATCTTTTATGATTGTGAGCCCCCATTAAATATTTTATGCCAAATTGTTGACATTGGACAAGGAAGACAACATAATGATTTATGTTTGTTCATATTCACATAGAATTAATATTGTCATAGATCCTCCAACATGTGGTGCTTGCCCAATATCTTTGCTAGACAAAAATCCGCACTAAGTAGAGATACTACTTGTGCATACAAAAACCTTAAACCCAAATTCATGCTTCGAGAGTCCACCATACCTACCTATGGATTGAGTAAGATCCTTCAAGTAAGTTGTCATCGGTGCAAAAAGGCAATAAAAATTGCTTCTAAATGTGTTTGATCTTTTAGTGTAAAGGAAAATAAGCGTTAATTGTACGAACTTGTGATGGCAAAGTAATAAAAGCGACAGACTGCATAATAAAGGTTGCTATCATAAGGGGCAATATAACATGACATTCTTTTTCATTAAGAGATTGCGCATACAAAACCAAAAAGCGCATGACAACCTCTGCTTCCTGATGTCTACTATGCAACTTTATTCTTTTAGACTCGTGTTGGGCCTCCAAGCGCAGAGTTTTGTAGGACAGTAGCAATTTTCCCTCAAGTGGATAACCTAAGGTTTATCAATCCGTGGGAGGCATAGGATGAAGATGGTCTCTCTCAAACAACCCTGCACCAAATAATAAAAAGTCTCTTGTGTCCCCAACACACCAAATACAATGGTAAATTGTATAGGTGCACTAATTCGGCGAAGAGATGGTGATACAAGTGTAGTAATGATAGTAGATATTGATTTTTGCAATAGTAACAATAAAAAACAGCAAGGTAGCAAGTAACAAAAGTGAGCACAAACGGTATTGCAATGCTTGAAAATGAGGCCTAGGGTCCGTACTTTCGCTAGTGCAATCTCTCAACCATGCTAATATAATTGGATCATATAACCATCGCTCAACGTGCGATGAAGAATCAGTCCAAAGTTCCTATCTAGCAGAGAACATAAGGCAAAATGGTTTGTAGGGTACGAAACCACCTCAAATTTATCCTTTCCGATCGACCTATCCAAGAGTTCGTACTAAAATAACACCAAGTTATCCTTTCTGATCGATCTATCTAAGAGTTCGTACTAAAATAACACCATCTACTACACATCAACCAACTCTAATGTCACCTAGATACTCCAATGTCACCGCGAGTATCGGTGAGTTGATTATACGATATGGATCAAACAATTTCAGATTCATAATACTCAATCTAACACAAAGAACATCAAAGAGTGCGCCAAGATTTCTACCAGAGAAACAAAGATGAGAACGTGCATCAACCCCTATGCATAGATTACCCCAATGTCACCTCGGGAATCCGCAAGTTGAGTGCCAAAACACACATCAACTGAATCAATATGATGCCCCATTGTCACCACGGGTATTCATAGCAAGACATACATCAAGTGTTCTCAAATCCATAAAAGTATTCAATCTGATAAGAATGAAATCTCAAAGGGAAAAATGAATTCATCACAACAAAATAGAGAGGGGAAAATAATACGTCTCTGTCGTATCTATAATTTTTGATTGTTTCATGCCAATATTATACAACTTTCACATATTTTTGGCAACATTTTATATGATTTATTGGAATAACATATTGATCTAGTGCCCAGTGCTAGTTCTTGTTTGTTGCATGTTTTTTGTTACACAGAATATCCATATCAAACGAAGTCCAAATGCAATAAAATTTTACGGAGAATTATTTTGGAACATTTGTGATTTTTGGGAGGTGCAATCAACGTAAATGGGGCCCCACAGCCACCACAAGACACCAGGGCGCGCCCTAGGGCCCAGACACGTGGTGGTGGGTTGTGCCCTCTGTAACACCCCCAGTGGTTAGCCACAGTAATCCCCCTTTTGATAATGCCATGTCATCATGATCAACAGTGCTTAAACATCATTTGGATCATATCTCTTTTCAAATTCAAATTCAAATGGAAATTCAAACTGAAAGTGCAAATAAAAGTTGTTCAAATCCAGGAACTAAAATGTCCATCATGTTGCAAATATTCCCAAGGCATTTATAAAAATAGCAGCAACATTAATTAAATTAATTAAATAACTCTAACAGCAAGAAACAACAACAAAACAGAAGTATTTATTCCATTTTATTTAATCTACAATTAATATGAAATCCATTTGCCTCCTAACTATTTTAAAGCAGTGGTAAATATTGCATAGCATTTATTTTGGCAAGTATCATATTTTGCAAAAGTCATTTGAAATAAAAACAAAGGACAAAACAGAAAAGAAAACAGAAAACAGAAAAACAAAAATAAGAAAATGAAAATGCCCACTGTGGCTGGGCTCTAGTCACCCGCGCGGCCCAACCCACTCCCCTCGCTCGTCCCCTACCTCTCTGTTCACCGCGCGCCGCTGTCGCCCGCACCGTGCGCCCGCACCCCGGCCCCCTTCTCCCCTGGTCGACAATGCGCCGGCGCCCGCCCGTCGAGGATAAAGCCGCAGCTCCCGCGCTCCTCTGGCCTCCCCCCTCGCTCACTCTCTCTCTCCCTGGCTCCCCTCACCTCGCCTGAAAACGCCCGCCGACGCCGCCGTCGATCCCGCGTTCTCCGTCGTCCTCAGCCCCCATCGAGATGTCATAGGGCATCGCCGTCGACCGCTGCGTCGATCGGTGCCCGCCATTGGAATCGGGAACCCCCACCGCGAGCGCCACAACTTCTTCTTCTTCCTCGGGCTTCTTCTTCTCCATCTCCGATTCGCTGCCGACGAGCCTCCCCGAGCAGGCGAGAGCACACCTACGGGCTCACTGTAAGCCCTTCCGTCCTTCCCCTCTCCTCCGTACGTTTTCATCGCCGTAGCTACCGCGTTGGAGACGCCTGAGTGCCTCGCCGCCAATGAGCTCCTCGCCGTGGCCGCACTGTCTGTCAAGCTCAAACGAGCTCGGCCTCGTGCTCAGCGCTTCCGCACGAGTCCAACGCGCCCTTTAGCTCCTCTTGCCGTGCCCCGAGATGCCATTTCTAAACGCGGCCGAATTCCGACGATAGCTTCGCCGCTCGTCACCATAGTTTCCGGTCGTCCCTGGCCGTGCCACCACCGTAGATGGATGCGGCGTGAAGTGCTCGATCAAATCGTGCCCGTTCCGCTCGATTTGGTCGCCCCTGCGCCATTTCCGCGCGTCACCGCCGTCTCTGGTGGTCGCCGGAGCGGGCGCCGGCGTTGAATGCCGGTGAGCCAACGTGGCGCCACTGGGGCCACCCCCAGGGTCACTGCCTGGTGGCCCCCAGGGCCCAGCTGGCCCAGTTGACTTTAGTCAACTCCTGACTGGACCGGCCCCAGCCGCTGACAGATGGGCCCACCCCCCTAACTAACTAAAACTAATTTAGAATTAATTAATTAACTTAATTGGTGGCTGATAGGGTCCCAGTAGCTTAATTAACTAATTAGTTTTAATTTAACTCTGCTTAACACTAACAAAGGCTGACATGTGATTCCCAGTGGGACCCACCTGTCAGGTTTGACCCTGGCCAGCCGTCTGTTGACTGCTGACGCCAGCAAGGCATCATGCTGATGTCACCCCCGCACTGTTCTGGATAATGTTGGTTTAATTAATAAAAATAATTCCAGAAAATGCTAAAATCTTTAGAAAATCATAGAAAATAAACCGTAGCTCGGATCGAAAAACTTTCTACATGAAATTTGCTCAGAACGATGAGATGAATCCAACCGTGCCATCTGTTTCCGTGTCGGGACCCTCTATGGAGGTAAACCCATAACTTTTTTCCCGTTTCTGTTAGGTTAATAGTGCATATACACCGGTTAATAAATCCAACTTAAATCTTAAAATAACTAATATGACTTAGACATGCTTTTAGGCAGCCCTGCACCGCACGCTAGCGTAGCCTGCTCTGTGTTGCCTTGTCTGCCTTGTATTTATACTATTTCCACCCCCTCTTCTCTCTCGATAGAGCCCAGTACTGACGCAGCTCTGGTGATTGGCTACACTTCTGACGACCTTGCCCTTGCCGCCGAGGAACCAGGAAATCACCCCCCCCCTTGAGCATACCGATATCGCCTATTCTTTCTCTCTCATGCTTGCATTAGAATTGCTGCTGGTACTGCTTTACCTATTCTGATGCATAGCCTGTTTATTGTAACCTGCTATTGAAACCTTACCTTCTTATCCTAAACTGTCTAGTTAGGCTGGGTAGAGACCTATCAGTGACCCCACTTGTCCCGATTGCCCCGCTGGATTATTAGAAGACCCGACAACTAGGCCCCGGCACTGCACATCACCCCCTTAGTTGTAACGACACTTCAGCGTTACTATTGAGTGCCGAGGTTGATACCTCGTGTAGCACTTCTGATGTTAACTCTGTAGAGTAGCCATTCGGTCGTGGCCATCGAGGGTGAATCCTCCTTCACCACTTTCGATAACGACGCTGTCGTGCAACACCTCAAGTGTGAACCCATCGAGGGTGATTCCTCCGAGTTCACCTTGACGGTTACATCGAGTAGGAATCCAATGAGGGTGATACCTCAGATTCCCTTGATGTTATGGACACACAGATACTTGGACTTTACACTGTTACTTGGAAAGGCGGGTCGACCCTGAGGGGTACCCGCGTGTGATGTGAAGATGGGTTGCCTGGATGGTGCTCGAGTGATGGATACGAGGCATGGCTGGGCATTCTTGGCCCTTGCCGCAAGTCCTCGAGACAGGGCAACGGGGTCACATCGATCGTGAGTCTCTGCTCGTTACCGGACTACCAACACACTACGATTTGGATATTTGATCTGAGTGGGCCTCTAGCCCGATAGCACTAACCATCATGCGGGAAAAGTTATGGGCACTCTGCATCGTATACATCAGCCAAAAGCTTTGTCAGACATCTAGTTCAGCATTGCGGCCGGGACGGACCGGCGCCCCCCTAGTGCCTGGCTTCCCCCTGCACACAACGACTCGGAGTGCACAGGGCTATGGCCCATGACCTCTGAGCACTTAGGATGTAGACCGATGGGGACCTCTCTGCTGAGCTCTAGGTAGGGTTGCGGTGTGTCGTTTGGCCGAGGCCGGGCATGACCCGGAAAAGTGTGTTCGGCCGGAGTTAAGTGAGCATGGTGGGTAAGTTAGTGCACCCCTGCAGGGAAGAACTAATATATGCATAGCCAGATCCTCGGTAACGGACACTCGGAGTTGTATCCCGATCGATACAACTAGAATTGGATACTATGGCTATGGGATTGCTTCTCGCAGGGAGTCGAGAAGGGATCTCTGGTCGAGGTTGATGACTGTATGGCTCTGGGATTGCTTTCTCGCAGGGAGTCGAGAAAGGATCTCTGGGTGAGGATGAGACTTAACGATACTACTACTTTATACTATGCTGATCTACTCTCTTCTATTGCTGCAAGACCGCTGAAGATGCTAGTCTTCGATAGGACTAGGCCTTCTCTCTATTCTGGCATTTCTGCAGCCCAGTCCACATATACAGCCTTCCTTTGATAATGTTGCATATGTAGTGTAGATCCTTGCTTGCTGAGTACTTCAGATGAGTACTCATGGTTGCTTTGCTTTCTTTTTCCAACATACCCTTGTGGTGCAACCAGATGACGGAGCCCCTAAGACAGCTGCCCCTGCCGATGATCGCTACTACTACCTCGAGGGTGGATACTTCTACGAGTTGGCCGACGACCAGGAATAGGATTGGAGGGTCCCAGGCAGGAGGCCTGCGCCTTTCAATCGTAGCTTTTGTTTTGCCCTGCCTTTCTAAAGGCTTATCTGTTTCTGTTTCATATCTGTACTCAGATATCTGATGCTTCCGCTGACGCTTGTACGCAAGCTTATGTATTTGAGCCCTCGAGGCCCCTGGCTTGTAATATAAAGCTTGTATGACTTTATTTATGTTTTAGAGTTGTGTTGTGATATCTTCCCGTGAGTCCTTAGGCTTGATCGTGTGCATTTGCGTGTATGATTAGTGCACGATTGAGCCAGGGGCGTCACACCCTCCTCGTAAGTCGATTGGAGCTCTACTTCGCTTATATCCAGAAAAAATCTTGTTAAAATCTCAGTGCAATCGGAGTTATGGATCTCCGGGAATATAAGAAATGGTTTTTGGCCAGAAAACAGGAGGCGAAACAGAAGAGAACTGAGAGGGAGATCCAATCTCGGAGGGCCTCCTGCCCCTCCCCCGCCATGGCAACCATGGACCAGAGGGGGAACTCTCCTCCCATTTAGGGTGGAGGGCAAGGCAGCAGAAGAAGGAGGGGGCTCTCTCCCCCTCTCTCCGGGTGACGCCGGAACGCCGCTGGGGCAATCATCGTGTGATGTCGATCTACTCCAACAACTCCGTCATCTTCACCAACATCTTCATCACCTTCCCCCATCTATATTCAGCGTTCCACTCTCCCGCAACCCGCTGTACCCTCTACTTGAACATGGTGCTTTATGCTTCATATTATTATCTGATGATATGTTGCCATCCTATCATGCTTGAGTAGATTTTTGTTGTCCTATCGGTAATTGGTGAATTTCTATGGTTGGTTTAATTTGCTTGTCGTTATGTTGTTGTCCTTTGGTGCCCATCATATGAGCGCGCGTGTGGATCACACCATAGGGTTAGTTGTATGTTGATAGGACTATGCATTAGAGGGCAAGGGTGAGATAAGTTTCTTCCTAAACATAGAAATTTATACATACGAGGTTGAAGGGGGACCAATATATATATCTTAATGCTATGGTTGGGTTTTACCTTAATGAACGTTAGTAGTTGCGGATGCTTGCTAATAGTTCCAATCATAAGTGCATAGAATTCCATGTAAGGGACGACATGCTAGCAGTGGCCTCTCCAACATAAAAACTTGCTATCGGTCTAGTAACGTAGTCAATTGCTTAGGGACAATTCTGCAAATCGTACCACTACTAATCCACACTCGCTATACTAATTTAATTGTACTCTAATTAGAACAACACCTACTTTTTATTTTTACGTTCTTTATTATCTTGGAAACTTATCCCTTCATACCTACAAAGTACTTATAGTTTTATTCTTGTTCTAGGTAAAGCAAACGTTAAGTGTGCGTAGAGTTGTATCGGTGGTCGATAGAACTTGAGGGAATATTTGTTCTACCTTTTGCTCCTCGTTGGGTTCGACACTCTTATTTATCGAAAAAGGCTACAAACGATCCCCTATACTTGTGGGTTATCAAGACCTTTTTCTGGCGCCGTTGCCGGGGAGCAATAGCGTGGGGTGAATATTCTCGTGTGTGCTTTTTTGCTTTATCACTAAGTAGTTTTTATTTTCTGTTCTAAGTTGTTCTCTATCTTTAGTTATGGATATGGAACACAAAATACCAAAAAAATTAGTTGTAGTTGCTACTCAAGGAGATGGGGAACCTCCTAAAACCCTCGATGCTCGTTATGTGAAAAATATTAAACACTACTTTGATAATCCTGAGAAAACCCCATTCAACATGATAATGGGAGACACGTTGGATCAACGTGAATAATTTAGGGATTATCGCTTGACACAAAAAGGGAAACTGTTATGGGATCAAATTGATATGTTGCATTGGTATGCTTGGAATTTATGCCAGAGATATGATTATACTTGTTGCTCTAGGATGAAGGCTCCACACCTTCCCTTTTCATGCAAATTTAACGATAATGAAACCTTGGCTTTTTATGCTAATGGTAGATATGATTACTATGATGTGGAACGAATAGAAGAATTTGTTGCTTTTAAGGGTGCTTATGAAATTGAATCTTTGTTTGAAAAGTATGAAGCTTTTGATGATGATGTTTATAGGCCTGAAAAATTTGCTATACTTAAATATTGCTATGAGAATTATGAATATAATGCTGATATTAATGAGTTTATTGAGAAAGTCTCTGCTCTCCAGGAAGAGACTAATATTTTGCAGGAATCTATGGAAGAAAAAATTAATGAAATTGTGAGCTCATTGGATGAAAAACATGATGAGTAGAGCGAAGAAAAAAAGGAGGAAGAGCGGATTAGCTACCCATGCCCACCTTCTAATGAGAGTAACTCTTCAACTCATACATTGTTTAATGTCCCATCATTCTTACCGAAGGATGAATGCTATGATAATTGCTATGATCCAGTTGATTCATTTGAAATATCCCTTTTTGATGAACTTGATGC
The DNA here is from genome assembly GCA_011799875.1 of Thinopyrum elongatum. Taxonomy (NCBI): domain Eukaryota; kingdom Viridiplantae; phylum Streptophyta; class Magnoliopsida; order Poales; family Poaceae; genus Thinopyrum; species Thinopyrum elongatum. Next base: position 120,843,977 of record CM022303.1, on the reverse strand, counting down.
TTGCTATGCTTGTGTCCAAGATGCCAATTTGAATTATGCTTATGGAGATGAACTTGCTATAGGTCCTTATGTTAAGAATGAAATTGTTGCTATTGCACCCACGCATGATAGTCCTATTATCTTTTTGAATTCTCCCAACTACACCATATCGGAGAAGTTTGCTTTTATTATGCATTATATTGATGGGTTGTGTTCTACCATTACACATGATGATTTTGATGAATATAATATGCATGTGCTTGCTGCTCCTACTTGCAATTATTATGAGAGAGGAACTACATCTCTATCTCTTTATGTTTCCAACACGATAAAATTGCAAGAAACTGCTTATGATATGTATTGGCATTTACTTGATGTGCATGAATTGTTCTTTTATGACATGTCGATGCATAGGAAGAGAGTTAGATTTCATCATTGCATGATATATGTTGCTTTGTGCTCACTACTAAATTACAAATCATTGCTAATTAAAATTGGCTTTGATATACCTTGGGATCCGGGTGGATCATTTACTTGAGCACTTTATGCCTGGCTTAATGGCTTTAAAGAAAGTGTTGCCAGGGAGACAACCCGGAAGTTTTAGAGAGTTATTTACTTCTGTTGTGTGCTTTTATAAAGTTTAAAAACAAAAAATATAGAGGGGAACTTAAAAACTTTTTCAAAAAGAGAAGCGATTGGAAGGTTATGCATTGGAGAAGTGAGGGTCGACCTTGAACACTTGTGTTCATGCTCATGGAAACAATGTCGAATTTTTCTTGGAAGTTTATTGCAAAAACAATTATCCCCTTGTACAAATCTATTGTATTATAAAAATAATGTGCCAATATTTGCCTTTAGGATGATTAGATTGCTTTTTGGTATGTGCGGTGTAAAAACAGAAACTTTGGCTGTAGTGCGTGAATTTACATTTTTTACTGGAATGTCAAAAGTTTATGAAATTTTTACACAGTACTGCTATGCAAATTGTTCATTATGTACCAGTATTTGAGAATTTTTAGAGCTACAAAAGTATGGTCAATGTTCAGATTGCTACAGAGTGTCCTGTTTTTGATAGATTCTATTTGTGATGCATTGTTTTGCTTGTTTTGATGAAACTATCGATTGTATTGATGGTATAAGCCATGAAGAAGTTTAATACAGTAGCTACAATGCAAAAACAAAATATGAATGGGTTTGCAACAGTACTTAAAGTAGTGATTTGCATTATTATACTAACGTGTCTCACGAGGTTTCTGTTGAGTTTTGTGTGGATGAAGTGTTCAAAGATCGAGGAGGTCTTGATATGAGGAGAAGGAGGAGAGGCAAGAGTTCAAGCTTGGGGATTCCCAAGGCACCCCAAGTAAATATTCAAGGAGACTCAAGCGTCTAAGCTTGGGCAGGGCCGGTCCTGAGATTTTCGGGGCCCGGAGTGAAACTAAAACTCGGGGCCCCTTAACATAAACATCATGACAATGAAATTATATTTTTGCTAAACATCAATGACATCAATTGATTTTCCTAGACAAAAAGGCGAGGTGGCACCGTCTATGGCACCCCGGCAAGACCCTCGGAATCACTAGTGGCAGGGAGTCAAAGGTTGATAGTTGTGGGTGTCATGGGGTCACCCATGCTAGAGAAGGAGTCACTAGGGTGATGGTTGCATAGGTGGTGTCCCGACAGCGGAGGAAATGGCACGGTAGATGCGACAGTGCAATACCTATCCAAGGTAGGGGTGGATGGCGGTTCGTCCATTATGATTTACGATAGGACAGATCTGACTTGGCGGGGTGGCGGAGAGATCGACTCATGCCAAAAAAAAGTGGCATCTGACTAATATTAGGCCAAGAAAATTGCATCAAAGGTTGAACAATGCAAGCCATGCATCATGTACATACAAATAGATTACTTAATTAGCAAAATAGGTATAGAGAATGATAATATGGTATACCTCTGAGATTGATACGTCTCCAACGTATCTATAATTTTTTATTGTTCCATGCTATTATATTATCTGTTTTGGATGTTTTATATGCATTAATATGCTATTTTATATTATTTTTGGGACTAACCAATTAACCTAGAGCCTAGTGCTAGTTTCTGTTTTTTCCCTGTTTTTGAGTTTTACTGAAAAGGAATATCAAACGGAGTCCAAACAGAATAAAAGTTTCGCGATGATTTTTCTTGGACCAGAAGACACCTACGAGACTTGGAGAGGAGGTCAGAAGACCTACGAGGAGACAACAAGCCATAGGGGCGCGCCCCCTAGCTTGTGGCCCCCCTGGAGGTTCTCCAACCCTAATCTTCGGCCTATATATTCCCAAATATTCCCAAACCATCAGAGGCATCCACGAAAATACTTTTCTGCCGCCGCAAGCCTCTGTTCCCGTGAGATCCCATATTGGGGCCTTTTCCGGCGATCTGCCGGAGGGGGATTCGATCACGGAGGTCATCTACATCAACTCTATTGCCCCTCCAATGAAGCGTGAGTAGTTTACCACAGACCTACGGGTTCATAGCTAGTAGTTAGATGGCTTCTTCTCTCTCTTTGATCTTCAATACAATGTTCTCCTCGATGTTCTTGGAGTTCTATCCGATGTAATCTTCTTTTGCGGTGTGTTTGACGAGATCCGATGAATTGTGGATTTATGATTAGATTATCTATGAATATTATTTGAATCTTCTCTGAATTCTTATATGCATGATTTGATATCTTTGTATTTCTCTTCGAATTATCGGTTTGGTTTGGCCAACTAGATTGGTATTTCTTGCAATGGGAGAGGTGCTTGGTTTTGGGTTCAATCTTGCGTGATTTAACCCAGTGACAAAGTAGGGGTAGCGAGACACGTATTGTATTGTTGCCATCAAGGGTAAAAAGATGGGGTTTTCATCATATTGCTTGAGTTTATCCCTCTACATCATGTCATCTTACTTAAGGCATTACTCCGTTCTTTATGAACTTAATACTCTAGATGCATGCTGGATAGCGGTCGATGTGTGGAGTAATAGTAGTAGATGCAGGCAGGAGTCGGTCTACTTGACACGGACGTGATGCCTATATTCATAATCATTGCCTTGGATATCGTCATAACTTTGCGCTTTTCTATCAATTGGTCGATAGTAATTTGTTCACCCACCATATTATTTGCCTTCAAGAGAGAAGCCTCTAGTGAAACCTATGGCCCCGGGGTCTATTTTCCATTATACATTTTCAGATCTGTAAACCAAAAAACCCAAAAATATCTTGCTGCTATTTATTTACTTTTATTTTATTTTACGTTTTAGTAATATTTTATATTTATCTCTATCAGATCTCACCATTGCAGTTGACCGTGAAGGGATTGACAACCCCTTTATCACGTTGGGTGCAAGTGTTTGATTGTTTGTGTAGGTGCATAAATTGGAGACTTGCTTGTGCCTCCTACTGGATTGATACCTTGGTTCTCTAACTGAGGGAAATACTTATCTCTACTTTGCTGCATCACCCTTTCCTCTTCAAGGGTAAAACCAACGCAAGCTCAAGAAGTAGCAGTGATCGCCCTATTGGACACTCGGCAATGATGATATGACTAGCATCTGGTGGGAGGCGCTCCACATTGTTATCACTGATGTTGGTGTGAAATTTTATTAAAGCAGTGGAATAATCTTGAAAAATCTATGAGTATCTTCACGTTCTTATTGTTCCAAGTGTTCCAAGTATATTTTATGGACAACGCTAGAAAAAAAAAACCCGCATAAATTATATGACGGCTATGCATCTAAGGAACAACAATATGATATACCTTGGTGATGAGCGTCAATGCGTGTGGCTACCCATACAACGCCTAGAGAGTCTGGAGACGGAGAGCAAGCAAACGGTGTGACGATGGGAGCCCCGGCAATTGAAATTGGCCCCGGCAGCGAGCTAGATTAGATTAGAAAGGAAATTAGTAGGAGGCGGCAGTACGGCGGCGGCGGCCTTGGGTTGCGAATTGATGCGTGATTGGAAAAGAAAGGGGCGAGGGGACGCCAGATCGATCACGTTCCAATTTTTTTACTACGTGAAGTGGCTACATACTTGGTCAGGCCCCCCTGAAGTTTGGGGGCCAGGGGCGGCCGCCCCCCTGCATCCCCCCACAGGACCGACCCTGAGCTTGGGGATGCCCTGGAAGGCATCCCATCTTTCTTCAACAAGTATCGGTATGTTTTCGTCTTCGTTTCATTCACGTCATATGCGTAAATCTTGGAGCGTCTTTTGTGTTTAGTTTTCACTTTTCGCACTATGTTGGTATGAGATAGTCCATGGTCGATTTATAGAATGCTCATCGCACTTCACTTATAATTTTTGAGTATGGCTTTATAGAATGCTTCACTTTTATCATTTGAAGTTTGGATTGCCTGTTTCTCTTCACATGGAAAACTGTTATTTGTAGAATGCTCTTTTGCTTCACTTATATTTATTAGAGCATGTTCTTTTATAGAATCAATTAAACTCTCTCGCTTCACTTATATCTATTTAGAGAGTCAACAGTAATTGGTCATTCACATGGTTAGTCATAAAATCCTACATAAAATTTATGGATCACTGAATATGATATGTTTGATTCCTTGTAATAGTTTTGCGATATAGAGATGGTAATATGTGGGAGATACTAGTAAATGGTTGTGGTTAGTAAGAATATTTGTGTTAAGGTTTGTGATTCCCGAAGCATGCACGTATAGTCTCTCATTATGCTATGAAGTTGGAGCATGATTTATTATTGATTGTCTTCCTTATGAGTGGCAGTCGGGGACGAGCGATGGTCTTTTCCTACAAATCTATCCCTCTAGGGGCCTGCGTAATAGTACTTTGCTTCGAGGGATAATAAATTTTTGCAATAAATATATGAGTTCTTTATGACTAATGTGAGTCCATGGATTGCCCTTTCTCACCTCGAGATGTGGTGCAAACTTCGCCGGTGCATCCAAACCTTGTGATATGATACGCTCTATCACACATAAGGCTTATTATATCTTCCTCAAAACAGCCACCATACCTACCTATTATGGCCTTTCCATAGCCATTCCGAGATATATTGTCATGCAACTTCCATCGCTTTAGTTTTGATGACTTGAGAATTTATTGTCATATTGCTTTGCATGATCGTAAGATAGCTAGCATGATATTTCCATGGCTTGTCAATTTTTTGATATCTCTGCTACGCTAGATCATTGCACATCCTGGTACACTGCCAGAGGCATTCATATTGAGTCATACTTTCTTCTAGGTATCGAGTTGTAATTTTTATTTCTTTTGAGTTGTAAGTAAATAGAAGTGTGATGATCATCATTATTCATTATTAGAGCATGTCCCAGTGAGGAAAGGATGATGGAGAGTATGATTCCCCCACAAGTCAGGATGAGACTCCGGACAAAAAGAAAAAAAAGGAAAAGAAAAAAATGAGGCAAAAAAGAGCCCAAGAAAAAGAAAGAAAAAAATGAGAGAAAAAGAGAGAAGGGGCATGCAAATTCCGCACTTGTGCTTCAAAGTAGCACCATGTTTTCATATAGAGAGTCTCCTGTGTTGTCACTTTCATATACTAGTGGGAATTTTCCATTATAGAGTGTAACACCCCGAGAATCATGCTACAGTAATCCCATGCTAATGGCCATGTCATCATGATTATCATAGTTAAATTACCATAAGAAATAATTCAATTCTCAAACCCTAGTCAAATTCAAAATTCAAACCAATAAGTGAAATTTCAAGTTTCACAAACATGTCGGAAAAATAGTTCATGTTTTAGCAAATTTTCCATAAGTATTTGTCATGATGAAACCAACCTCATTTGGATTCCAAAAATGCCCCTGGGAAATATTAAAGTGGATCAGCAGCCTTTAAGTTGGTCGTTTAAATTCAACACAAATTTAAATAATTACAAATGCCTTCAAACTTTTTGTGCAACCCAAGAATATTCCGTACCATTTTTGCACAGAGTTTCAAAATTAACAAAATTCGTTTCATCACCAAACTATTTAGGAAACAGTACCTACTTATTATTTTAGCGAAAGAAAAACAAGAATTGGAATTTTTCGCCTGGCCCATTGCCACAGTAGGAGCCCAACCCACCTAGGGCCTCTTCTTCAATCGTTCTGTTCACAGGGAGACAGAGTGCCTCCGTGTCGAGCATCCACGGCATCCTGGCCATGGATGGCCTCCACATCCTCCCCCCTCGTCCTATAACTGTGCCAAATGAAAACCCTAGACCGCGCGTCCATCCCCCTCTTTTCCCCATCGCCCACTTCTTCTTCTGCTCGAAATCAAGCTCGAAATCTCCGCGGTCACCACTGCCTCGCCCTTGTTTCCACAGCCACCGTCATCGCCATCGCTCGGGGGAACGTCCTGGAGGATCACCGTGCTCGGTTTCGTTCGTTCCGGGGACCATCTCGAGCCGGGAAGCCGCGTAACCGCCGCCATCACTATCTTCTTCAACCGGCCGTCGCCAACTCGCCGTCGACGCCGTCGCTCCGGTCCACCGCGGCCTCCCTGACCTCGTCCCCGGCATCGCTGTTAGCCGCTCTTCCAAACCCCACTCTCCCTGTTGTCGATTAGTCGCCACCGTAGCTCTCCATCGTACGCGGACGCCGCAATCATGTCTGTTTGCTACTCCTACTCCTTGGTACTTCTCCTCCATGCTACTGTTGCCACTTCTGTTGCTCTTTTGCCATTGCTACTCCTAGTCGCTGCTAATTGCTACCCTTAGCCACTGCTACTGCTACCCCTAGCCGCTGCTTCTGCTGTTTCTTGCTGCCGCTAGCTGCTGCTCTTACTAGCTACTGCTCTTACTAGCTACTACCACTGCTGCTACTCTATGGCTCCTGCTAGTGGCCGCTGCTGTTCCTAGGCAGCCCGAGCTTGCGCTAGACCACAATGCCCACCTGCAGTCTGCGCCTCATGCCCTGCCTCGCCTGACCGTGCCTGGCCGCGACCCACGCCTTCTGCGTGCGCGCCCCAACATGCCTTGGCCGCGTCGTGTAGCCACGCCCACGCGCCAGGCGCCTATGGCCTCGCCTGCTGCCGCCGCTCTCTGCCGGCCGAGCGCCGTGTCTGCCGGCCCGCCTCCACGCCCGTCGCGCCATGCGCGCCCGCTGCGGCCGCCGGCTCCCTGGCTGCTTACGTCCCCACCCGCCCCTGCGTGGCTTTGGGCCACTGCCAGTAGGGCCCGCCCTCTAATGAAGTTAGGGGCTAATTATTGGTTAGGTTAGTCTATAGTCTATGGCATGTGGGTCCCTTTCAATTAAGCTATCTAAATAAACCTTTGGTTAAAACTACAGTCAATTACAGGTGGACCCAGCCATCACTTTGACCAGTCAATGTTGACCCAGTCAACTGCTGACTGGGCAGTTGACTGGGCCCACATGTCAGCCTCTAATGCGCTGCTGGGTGCACTCGACCGGGTGCATCTAGCATTTTTAGCTGTATTTTCGATTTTAATTTAAAAATCCGGAAAATCCAGAAAATCATTTAAAACTTTGAAAAAACATAGAAATTAAACCGTAGCTCAGATCGAAAAACTTTGTACATGAAAGTTGCTCAGAAAAATCCCACGATTTCATCTGTGTTATTTGTTTCCGTGTCGGGACCCTCTATGAAGGTGAACCCGCAACTTTTTGCCCATTTCCGATAGATGAATAGTGCATAACTACCGGCAAATAATTCCAACTTAAAATCCTAAAATAACTAAAATGATTTAGATATGTATTTAGGCAACCCTGCACTGCACCATAGCATAGCATGCTATGTGTTGCATATGTTTGCTGTGTATTTATCTGTTTTCTCCGCCTCTTCTCTCTCGGTAGACCCCGACACCGACGTAGTCCCAGAGACCGACGCAGCTCCGGAGTTCGACTACACTGTTGACGACCCTTCTCTTGCCGCAGAGCTTCCAGGAAAGCACCCCTCTTTGAACATGCCTATATCGCCTATTCTTTCTCCCTCCTACTTGCATTAGAATTGCTACTGCTTTGAGTTATCCTATTCTAATGCATAGCCTGTTTATTGTAACCTGCTTTTGATAATTAACTGCTTATCCTAAACTGCTTAGTATAGGCTGGGTAGAGACCCCAGTGACCCCACTTGTCCCGGTGGCCCCGCTGGATCATTGGAAGACTCGACGACCAGGCCCCAGCACCGCACATCACACCCCCTTTATCTATACGACACTGCAGCATTACTATCGAGTGTCGAGGGTGATACCTCGTAAGCACTTCCGATGATAACTCTGTGGAGTAGTTACTCGGTCATGGTCATCGAGGGTGATTCCTCCTTCACCACTTCCGGTAACGACGCTCTTGTGCAACACCTCAAGTGTGTACCCATCAAGGGTGATTCCTCCGAGTTCACCTTGACGGATACATCGAGTAGGAATCCAACGAGGGTGATACCTCGGATTCCCTGATGTTATGGACACACAGATACTTGGACTTTACACTATTACTTGGAAAGGCGGGTCGACCCTGAGGGGTACCCGCGAGTGATGTGGAGACGGGTTGACCTTGAGAGTGCCCAAGAGTTAAATACGAGGCGTGGCCGGGCATTCTTAGCCCTTGCCGCAAGTCCTCGAGACGGGGCGACGGGGTCAAATCGATCGTGAGTATCTGCTTGTTATCGCACTACCAATACACTAACGATTTGGATATGTGATCTGAGTGGGCCTCTGGCCCGATAGCACTAACCATCACGCGGGAATAAATATGGGTACTCTACATCGTGGTATCAGCCGAAAGCTCTGTCAGACGTCCAGTTCAGCATTGTGGCATGGTCGGATCGTGTCGGCCATCCGAGGCGACGCTGGTATCCGCCCTGCACACAACGACCCAGAGTGCACAGGGCGATGGCCCAAGACCCCTGAGTGCTTAGGATGTAGACCAGCGGGGACCTCTCTGCTGAGCTTTAGATAGGGTTGTGGTGTGTCATTTGGCCGAGGCCGGGCATGACCCAGAAAAGTGTGTCCGGCCGGAGTTAATCGAGCGTGGTGGGTAAGTTGGTGCACCCCTGCAGGGAAGAACTAATCTATGCATAGCCGGATCCTCGGTAACGGACGCTCGGAGTTGTATCCCGATCGATACAACTAGAACTGGATACTTGTGATGAGAAATGGATAGTATGGATCTGGGATTGCTTTCTCGCAGGGAGTCGAGAAAGGATCTCTTGCCGAGGTTGTTACTTATTGCTGCTACTACTTTATACTGTACTAATCTACACTCTTCTAATGCTGCAAGACCGCTGAAGTTGCTAGTCTTTGATAGGACTAGGCCTTCTCTCTATTCTGGCTTTTCTGCAGCCCAGCCCACATATACAGCCTTTCTTTGATAATGTTGCATATGTAGTGTAGATCCTTGCTTGCTGAGTACTTCGATTGAGTACTCATGGTTGCTTTGCTTCCTCTTTTTCCCCTTTTCCCTTTTGATGCGACCAGACGACGGAGCCCCGGAGTCCGCTGTCCCCGCCAACGACTACTACTACCACCCCGAGGGTGGTTTCTACTACGAGCTTGCCGACGACCAGGAGTAGGATCGAAGGGTCCCAGGCAGGAGGCCTGCACCTTTCGATCGTAGCTTTTGTTTTGCCCCGCCTTTCTAAAGGCTTATCTGTTTCTGTTTCATATCTGTACTCAGATATCTGATGCTTCCACTGATGCTTGTATGCAAGCTTATGTATTCGAGCCCTCGAGGCCCTGGCTTGTAATATAAAGCTTGTATGACTTTATTTATGTTTTAGAGTTGTGTTGTGATATCTTCAAGTGAGTCCTTAGGCTTGATTGTGTGCATTTGTGTGTATGATTAGTGCACGATTAAGCCGGGGGCGTCACAGCTTGGTATCAGAGCCGACTGCCTGTAGGAATCCCCCTTTCCAACTCTTTGGCCGAAGTTGATTCTAGTCGTCCAAAAACCATTTTACTAACATGGTTGTGTGGCTTACGAGCCCACATCGCCAACTGGGTGGTATTAGGATATTTTATTCCTCGTCTATACTCTGGGACTCTGATATCTCTTCTATTCGGGTTAAATGAATTTACTAACTACATTAGGTTCTCGTAACGACTTTCCCCGGAGAGCCCCTTCATTCTGGATGGTTGCCTGCTTCACCAGAAGACTCCGAAGATACTTCTCGAAGTTCCCGAGACCCTTAGGCCTACTGCTCTTGCAAGTTCCCTACTACCGATAATCACTGTGAATAACTACACATCCTTGCCGTTTGAATCTTCATTTCCAGTTACTTCTGTATGTACAAGATACCCCGAAATACTCTTCGTTAATTCGAGAATTCTTCGAACCTACTGCCTTGTAGTTCCTTTCCGCCTGAAAACACCTACGAGTAAATCTTCATACTTACCGGGGATTCGTTCATCCCCAGTTGTTAATGTGTTTCTCAAAATATTTCGTAATGCTATCCGTTCTTTCGAGAACCCTCTGCTACCTATTGCTTTGGAAAGTCTTACTTGCCTGCATTATGGTTAATTCCATATGTCTAGCAATATTCATTAACCTCCTTTGCCTGTATCATTTTGAGCTCCTTGATTCATTGTGTTGTGAATTCTCGCAATCATCAGTCAAACCCTAAAATTTGTTCTTCCTGCTCAAACGTCATTTTGGACCTGAGCGGGTTCTCGGGCAATCAAGTTGCAAATGATTGTCCATCTAGTTCTATTCTACTTACCCATCTTTTGATTCGAGCGTCTCCTTTTGGAAATCATAAACGCTTTATAATTGAACATCGAATTATTCAGTTGCTTCTACAATCCGATGCCTTTGCATTCTTCTTTTTCTATTTGAGTACCGATACTCACATCAGATACTTTGCCGACCAACTGATGTTTTGTTGGGTTATTATCCGACAGAGTCTTTCATATTCAATAATCTTGCGAGTCCTTTTCTCTGATACATAACGCCTTTGGTAAATGGTATCCTCTGCTTTGTCAACCTTGCTCTGCTTCCGAGCTTGATACTGCTATAGTTTGAGGTATATGTTCCTAAGATGCCCCGATGGGTTGAACATACGCATTCCCTAATCTGTGTGAATCGAAAGTTATGCGGAATATATCTACTCGCCTTCCGTCGGATAAATTTTCAACTCTACAGCTTCTTCAAAGATGAGAAGTGAATGAAAGGTTATGCATTGAAGAAGTGGGAGTCGACCTTGAACCTTTGTGTTCATGCCCATGGACCCGATGTAGAACTTATCATGGAAGCTGCTCATAAAAGTAATAATCCCTTGTTATAAATTCATCTTGTATTTTGCTTTGATCCTTTGCAATCATGGTTCCGACCATGATTGTTCTTATTTGATCCCATTTCACGGACAAGCTAAAGCACTTGTCTTCTGCGAATCGATATACCTGTCCAACCTCTATACTGAACTACCTCGAGCATTACCCCCCTACTATCTCGAGGATATCATCCAATTGTACTACGTCCAATGAATTTTTCCGATGGAGTGATACCTTTCCCTATCATAGTCACTCCATGGGTTCTGGGTTGTCTTCAACCGAGACCACCGAACAATGAATCGATTCCGCTTGGTGATTCAGCACTCCTAGTACTTTGTTGCTGGGGAGTTGGATACTCCATCACATCATTCCTAGCCTGATCAGCTATATGCTTGTCGTGCTAAATTCTAACTGTGCTACCTGGCCCTTTTTTCCCGGAGCACAACTTTTCGATGGTGAGCGAAGCTTACGTCGATCTTCCTCATCTTATCATTTCACCTCGAACAACAAGCATGATTTCAAGCTTGTGTCGTATCTGTGGTTTCAATAACTTTTCGCTTCATCATTCCTTTTGCCGGATGCCGTCGTTGTTCAATTGCATCTTCATAGAGCCTCTCGACAAAATTTGTCATGATCACCATCAATATACTGCCTTGTTCTAAGGTACCAATCGAATTCATGATGCAAAATACCATCCTTGCCCCTCGATGATTTGTGTTGTCATCGACACCATCCTTGACTTCCTACCAACACAAACTTGGTCATGTTTTGCTCTGACATTGAGTTCCCTGCTATTCTTGTAATTGTTCCTTTGTAACTCTTGTGCTCTTTAGATCCAACCTTTTACTTGAAACACCATACCAATGCTACCTCGAAGCATGACTGTGGTATTCCAAATATCAACAAGAACATTGGAAGTGCATTGCCAAATGTTTCTTGCTCTATTATCCAAACACCATTGTATGGATAACACCATGAATTCCCTTGCCCCTTTATTTAAATGGTGATGTACTTGTTGGTCTGACATGTATATCATGCTCTACTTTTCCTTGGGAAAAGATACACTCCTAATTCTTGTGTATAAACACATTTTCCTTTCCATTGGTTTGTCTAACATTTCTTGTGATCTATATGTTATAAGCAGAAATAATTTCCCTGCTTATAAAACACCCCGATGTACAACCTTGTCAGTGAGACCCTGTTACTATTGTTGATGACATTTCGGTATCACCGATGGACGAGAACTTTGCCTTATTGGTCCGCCTTGTTCTTACGAGCAGGAAAATGGTTCTCTTCGTCCCTCGCCCTTGGTACCAACGTTGTTACTGACATAACTGGCAGACTATCCTCTCATATACCTTGTTGTCATGACCGGTAAGATGTCACCGTTCTCCCTACTTTTGATCGACACCCCCCCATAGTTCCACAAGATTGGAACCTGACTCATGTACGTCCCTATTTCCAAAAGTTATTCCTCACACTCGCTTCGTATGTAACTCACGAGCCACTTCCTTGATGCTCTGAACCCCTTTCACCTTCTGTTTAGGCATCAAATGATTGCCTGCCCGTTCGAAACTTCTCGTGGTACCTTCTTACTTTGCTCTCGATATTTTCTTAAGTTTCTATTCGAGAGTTACTTTCCGCCACCTTCCCTGATGTTATCTACTAGATAAGCGACCTTCTAGAGGTCCGTTCTTCCAAAGTTACCCCTTATCCTTTTCGTAAGTACTATGGAGTTTCCGAAAAAAAGATGACGACTTCATCACGATGACATGAAGCAGAGAAATGAAGGCATCAATGAAAGGGATCACCTTCTTCGATGAGAGCGACAAAAACGAGAAGATCTGTTAGAAGTTTGTAACCAAACTCTTCCCTTTACTCCACCTCTTAATCTCAGGGCGAGATTTCTTGTAGTGGAGGAGATTTGTAACACCCCGAGAATCATGCTACAGTAATCCCATGCTAATGGCCATGTCATCATGATTATCATAGTTAAATTACCATAAGAAATAATTCAATTCTCAAACCCTAGTCAAATTCAAAATTCAAACCAATAAGTGAAATTTAAAGTTTCACAAACATGTCGGAAAAATAGTTCATGTTTTAGCAAATTTTCCATAAGTATTTGTCATGATGAAACCAACCTCATTTGGATTCCAAAATGCCCCTGGGAAATATTCAAGTGGATCAGCAGCCTTTAAGTTGGTCGTTTAAATTCAACACAAATTTAAATAATTACAAATGCCCTCAAACTTTTTGTGCAACCCTAGAATATTGCGTACCATTTTTGTGCAGAGTTTCATAATTAACAAAATTCGTTTGATCACCAAACTATTTAGGAAACAATACCTACTTATTATTTTAGCGAAAGAAAAACAAGAATTGGAATTTTTCGCTTGGCCCATTGCCACAGTAGGAGCCCAACCCACCTAGGGCCTCTTCTTTAATCGTTCTGTTCACAGGGAGACAGAGTGCCTCTGTGTCGAGCATCCACGGCATCCTGGCCATGGATGGCCTCCACATCCTCCCCCCTCATCCTATAATAGTGCCAAATGAAAACCCGAGATTGAGCGTGTCCATCCCCCCCCTCATTTCCCCATCGCCCCCTTCTTCTTCTGCTGCTCTAAATTGAGCTCAAAATCTCCGTGGTCACCACTGCCACGCCCTTGTTGCCACAGCCACCGTCGTCGCCGTCGCTCGGGGGAACGTCCTGGAGGATTGCCGTGCTCGGGTTCATTCATTCCGGGGACCATCTCGAGCCGGGGAGCCGCGTAACCGCCGCCATCGCCGTCTTCTTCAACCGGCCGTCACCAACTTGCCGTCGACGCCGTCGCTCCGGTCCACCCCGTCCTCCCTGACCTCGTCCCCGGCACAGCTGTGAGCCGCTCTTCCAAACCCCACTCTCCCTGTTGTCGATTAGTCACCACCGTAGCTCTGCATAGAACGCGGACACCGCAATCATGTTTGTTTGCTACTGCTACTCCTTACTACTTCTCCTCCATGCTACTCTTTTGCCATTGCTACTCCTAGTCGCTGCTAATTGCTACCCTTAGCCGCTGCTACTTCTACCCCTAGCCGCTGCTTCTGCTGTTTCTTGCTGCCGCTAGCTGCTACTCTTACTAGCTACTGCTCTTACTAGCTACTACCACTGCTACTACTCTACGGATCCTGCTAGTGGCCGCTGCCGTTGCTAGGCAGCCCGAGCTTGCGCTTGACCACAATGCCCGCCTGCAGTCTGCACCGCATGCCCTGCCTCGCCTGACCGCGCCTGGCCGCGACCCGCGCCTTCTGCATGCGTGCCCCATCGTGCCCGGGCTGTGTCGTGCAGCCACGCCCACGCGCCAGGCGCCGATGGCCTCGCCCGCTGCCGCCGCTCCCTGCCGGCCGAGCGCCGTGGCCGCCCGCCCGCCTCCGCGCCCGTCGCGCCGTGCGCGCCCGCTGCGGCCGCTGGCTCCCTGGCTGCTCGCGCCCCCAGCCTCCCCTGTGTGGCTTTTGGCCACTGCCAGTAGGACCTGCCCTCTAATTAAGTTAGGGGCTAATTATTGGTTAGGTTAGTCTATAGTCTATGGCATGTGGGTCCCTTTCAATTAAGCTATCTAAATAAACCTTTGGTTAAAACTACAGTCAATTACAGGTGGACCCAGCCATCACTTTGACCAGTCAATGTTGACCCAGTCAACTGCTGACAGGGCAGTTGACTGGGCCCACATGTCAGCCTCTAATGCGCTGCTGGGTGCACTCGACCGGGTGCATCTAGCATTTTTAGCTTTATTTTTGATTTTAATTTAAAAATCCAAAAAATCTTTTAAAATTTTGAAAAATCATAGAAATTAAACTGTAGCTCAAATCGAAAAACTTTGTACATGAAAGTTGCTCAGAAAAATCCGACGAATCCATCCGTGTTATCTTTTTTCCGTGTCGGGACCCTCTACGAAGGTGAACCCGCAACTTTTTACCCGTTTCCGGTAGATGAATAGTGCATAACTACCGGCTAATAATTCCAACTTAAAATCCTAAAATAACTAAAATGATTTAGATATGTCTTTAGGCAACCCTGCACTACACCATAGCATTGCATGCTCTGTGTTGCATATGTTTGCTGTGTATTTATCTGTTTTCTCCCCCTCTTCTCTCTTGGTAGACCCCGACACCAACGTAGTCCCAGAGACCGACGCAGCTCCGGAGTTCGACTACATTGTTGACGACCCTTCTCTTGCCGCAGAGCTTCTAGGCAAGCACCCCGCTTTGAACATGCCTATATCGCCTATTCTTTCTCCCTCCTGGTTGCATTAGAATTGCTACTGCTTTGAGTTATCCTTTTCTGATGCATAGCCTGTTTATTGTAACCTGCTTTTGATAATTAACTGCTTATCCTAAACTGCTTAGTATAGGCTGGGGAGAGACCCCAGTGACCCCACTTGTCCCAGTTGCCCCGCTGGATCATTGGAAGACTCGACGACCAGGCCCCAGCACCGCACATCACACCCCCTTTATCTCTACGACACTGCAGCATTACTATCGAGTGCCGAGGGTGATACCTCCTAAGCACTTCCGATGATAACTCGGTGGAGTAGTTACTCGGTCGTGCTCATCGAGGGTGATTCCTCCTTCACCACTTCCGGTAACGATGCTGTCGTGCAACACCTCAAGTGTGTACCCATCGAGGGTGATTCCTCCGAGTTCACCTTGACAGATACATCAAGTAGGAATCCAACGAGGGTGATACCTCGGATTCCCTGATGTTATGGACACACGGATACTTGGAATTTACACTGTTACTTGGAAAGGTGGGTCGACCCTGAGGGGTACCTGCGAGTGATGTGGAGACGGGTTGACCTGGAGGGTGCCCGAGAGTTAAATACGATGCGTGGCCGGGCATTCTTAGCCCTTGCCGCAAGTCCTCGAGACGGGGCGACGGGGTCACATCGATCGTGAGTATCTGCTCGTTACTGCACTACCAATACACTAATGATTTGGATATGTGATCTGAGTGGGCCTCTGGCCCGATAGCACTAACCATCACGCAGGAATAAATATGGGTACTCTACATCGTGCCATCAGCCGAAAGCTCTGTTAGACGTCCAGTTCAACATTGTGGCACGGTCGGATCGTGTTGGCCATCCGAGGCGACGCTGGTATCCACCCTGCACACAACGTCCCGGAGTGCATAGGGCGATGGCCCAAGACCCCTGAGTGCTTAGGATGTAGACCGGCGGGGACCTCTTTGCCGAGCTTTAGGTAGGGCTGCGGTGTGTCGTTTGGCCGAGGCCGGGCATGACCCAGAAAAGTGTGTCCGGCCGGAGTTAATCGAGCGTGATGGGTAAGTTGGTGCACCCCTACAGGGAAGAACTAATCTATGCATAGCCAGATCCTCGGTAACGGACGCTCGGAGTTGTATCCCGATCGATACAACTAGAATTGGATACTTGTGATGAGAAATGGATAGTATGGCTCTGGGATTGCTTTCTCGTAGGGAGTCGAGAAAGGAACTCTGGCCGAGGTTGTTACTTATTGCTGCTGCTACTTTATACTGTACTAATCTACACTCTTCTAAAGCTGCAAGACCGCTGAAGATGCTAGTCTTCGATAGGACTAGGCCTTCTCTCTATTCTGGCTTTTCTGCAGCCCAACCCACATATATAGCCTTTCTTTGATAATGTTGCATATGTAGTGTAGATCCTTGCTTGCTGAGTACTTCGGATGAGTACTCACGGTTGCTTTGCTTCCTCTTTTTCCCCTTTTCCCTTTTGATGCGACCAGACGACGGAGCCCCGGAGTCCGCTATCCCCGCCAACGACTACGACTACTACCCCGATGGTGGTTACTACTACGAGCTTGCCGACGACCAGGAGTAGGATCGGAGGGTCCCAGGCTGGAGTCCTGCGCCTTTCGATTGTTGCTTTTGTTTTGCCCCGCCTTTCTAAAGGCTTATCTGTTTCTGTTTCATATCTGTACTCAGATATCTGATGCTTCCGCTGACGCTTGTATGCGAGCTTATGTATTCGAGCCCTCGAGGCCCTGGCTTGTAATATAAAGCTTGTATGACTTTATTTATGTTCTAGAGTTGTGTTGTGATATCTTCAAGTGAGTCCTTAGGCTTGATTGTGTGCATTTGCGTGTATGATTAGTGCACGATTAAGCCGGGGGCGTCACATAGAGTTTGATGCACACCCACTTATTTTCGGTTTGAGCTTTCATACACTTATAACTCTTAGTGCATCCGTTGTATGGCAATCCCTACTCCTCGCATTGATATCAATTGCTGGGCATCTCCATAGCCCGTTGGTTAGCCACGTCGATGTGAGACTTTCTTACTTTTTTGTCTTCTCTATATTTACCCCTATCATCATACTCTATTCCATCGATTGTACTATATCCATGGCTTGCGCTCATGTATTGCGTGGGAGTTGAAAAAGCTGAAGCGCGTTAAAAAGTACGAACCAATTGCTCGGCTTGTCATCGGGGTTGTGCATGATAAATACTTTGTGTTAAGAAGACAAAGCATGACAAGACTATATGATTTTGTAGGGATAGCTTTCTTTAGTCTTGATATTTTGAAAGACACGATTGTTTGTTGGGATGCCTGAGTATTGCTGTCTTTATGTCAAATTATCACTGGTACTTTAATGTGCTATACAAACAGATTTTAACCCCTTTCTGTGATGGCATTTGGAACCATCGCCAAGTGAGTGTGGGTGATAGGGGGGGGGGGTCCTTCCCACACGACCCAGAAACCGTCGGGGATGGGCGAGCGGCTACTGACGATTGCCTTAGAATAAACGTATGAGAAGCCGCCCCAGTCCCACACGTTACATCTCGACGTTACGTTTCTGATCAGAGAGACATCCCAAACGATTACCCCGCTATAGTCGTGTGAAAAAGGTGGACATCAACATTTAATCTACCGATATGTTTGTGATAGGTACGTTATCGCACATGGTTCAAGAATGTAAAATGTGTGCGCTGCCTCTACTAACGCCAACGTGTCCATTTTCAAAACTGTGTGCGATTGGTATTCCTATCACACATGCACACTGGTTTGAAACGTTTGCCGTATTACCATGAATCGCACAGACATATGAGACGAAACTATGTTTGCGTCCGTCGGGCATCGCAAACGTTTCACGTCAAAGAACCGTCTGTTCTCTTTTTTTCATCGCACATGCTGTTTTCTTTCTAACCGTGTGCACATTATTTTATTCGCTCCTGTATATTTTTATTTTTCCCTGTAATTTATTATTCGAATTGGAAATTTTGAAATATGACATGCAATTCAAATTCTCAGCACAATGGTTCAACAACGAATTGCTACTTCTTGAGCTTGCGTTGGTTTTTCCCTTGAAGAGGAAAGGGTGATGCAGCAAAGTAGAGATAAGTATTTCCCTCAGTTAGAGAACCAAGGTGTCAATCCAGTAGGAGACAACGCACAAATCACCTAATACCTGCACAAACAATCAAACACTTGCACCCAACGCGATAAAGGGGTTGTCAATCCCTTCACGGTCACTTGCAAAAGTGAGATCTGATAGAGATAGATAAAACTAAACAAAAGATAAAGTAAATATTTTTGGGTTTTTTGGTTTATAGATCGGAAAGTAAAAGATTGCAAAATAGTAGATCGGAAACTTATATGATGGAAAATAGACCCGGGGGCCATAGGTTTCACTAGAGACTTCTCTCAAGATAGCAAATAATACGGTGGGTGAACAAATTACTGTCGAGCAATTGATAGAAAAGCGCAAAGTTATGACGATATCTAAGGCAATGATTATGAAATATAGGGATCACGTCCATGTCAAGTAGACCAAAACAATTCTGCATCTACTACTATTACTCCACACATCGACCGACTCCTTAGAGTATTCAGTTCATGAAGAACAGAGTAACGCATTAAGTAAGATGACATGATGTAGAGGAATAAACTCAAGCAATATGATGTAAACCCCATCTTTTTATACTCGATGGCAACAATACAATACGTGCCTTGCTGCCCCTACTGTCACTGGGAAAGGACACCGCAAGATTGAACCCAAAGCTAAGCACTTCTCCCATTGCAAGAAAAACAAATCTAGTTGGCCAAACCAAACCGATAATTCGAAGAGAATTACAAAGATATCAAATCATTTATATAAGAATTCAGAAGATTCAAATAATATTCATAGATAAGCTGATCATAAATCCACAATTCATCGGATCTCGACAAACACACCGCAAAAGAAGATTACATCGGATATATCTCCAAGAACAACGAGGAGAACGTGGTATTGAAAATCAAAGAGAGAGAAGAAGCCATCTAGCTACTAGCTATGGACCCGTAGGTCTGAGGTAAACTACTCACGCTTCATCGGAAGGGCAATAGAGTTGATGTAGAAGCCCTCCGTGATCGAATCCCCCTCTGGCAGGGTGCCGGAAAAGGTCCCTAGATGGGATCTCACGGGTACAGAAGGTTGCGGCGGTGGAAAAGTGTTTTTGTGGATGCTTCTGAGGGTTTGGGAATATATGTGAATATATAGGACGAAGAAGTAGGTCGGTGGAGTCACGTGGGGCCCACAAGGCAGGGGGCACGCCCTACCCCCCTGGGCGCTCCTTCCCCCCTTGTCGCCGCCTCGTGGCTCTTCTGACTTGAACTCCAAGTCTCCGGGGTGTCTTCTGGTATAAGAAAAATCATCGCAAAAGTTTTATTCCGTTTGGTATTTCTTTTCTGCGAAACTCAAAACCAAGGAAAAAAACAGAAACTGGCACTGGGCTCTAGGTTAATAGGCTAGTCCCAAAAATAATATAAA
The DNA here is from genome assembly GCA_011799875.1 of Thinopyrum elongatum. Classification (NCBI taxonomy): domain Eukaryota; kingdom Viridiplantae; phylum Streptophyta; class Magnoliopsida; order Poales; family Poaceae; genus Thinopyrum; species Thinopyrum elongatum. The sequence continues at coordinate 120,823,990 of CM022303.1, read as the reverse complement.
ATAGCATAATAATGCATTTAAAATATCCAAATAAGATAATATAATAGCATGGAACATTCAAAAATTATAGATACGTTGGAGACGTATCAAGCATCCCCAAGCTTAATTCCTGCTCGTCCTCGAGTAGGTAAATGATAAAAACAGATTTTTTTGATGTGGAATGCTACCTAACATATTTATCCATGTAATTTTCTTTATTGTGGCATGAATGTTCAGATCCATAAGATTTAAAACAAATGTTTAATATTGAAATAAAAACAATAATACTTCAATCATACTACCAAGGCAATTATGTCTTCTCAAAATAACATGGCCAAAGAAAGCTTATCCCTATAAAATCATATAGTCTGGCTATGCTCCATCTTCATCACACAAAATATTCAAATCATGCACAACACCGATGACAAGCCCAGCAATTGTTTCATACTTTTAATGTTCTCAAATCTTTTCAACTTTCACGCAATAAATGAGCGTGAGCCATGGACATAGCACTATAGGTGGAATAGAATATGGTGGTTGTGGAGAAGACAAAAAAGAAGGAGATAGTGTCACATCAACTAGGCGTATTAACTGGCTATGGAGATGCCCATCAATAGATATCAATGTGAGTGAGTAGGGATTTCCATGCAACGGATGCACTAGAGCTATAAGTGTATGAAAGCTCAAAAGAAAACTAAGTGGGTGTGCATCCAACTTGCTTGCTCATGAAGACCTAGGGCAATTTGAGGAAGCCCATCGTTGGAATATACAAGCCAAGTTCTATAATGAAAATTTCCCACTAGTATATGAAAGTGACAAAATAGGAGACTCTCTATCATGAAGATCATGGTGCTACTTTGAAGCACAAGTGTGGAAAAAGGATAGTAGCATTGCCCCTTCTCTCTTTTTCTCTCAATTTTTTTCTTTTTTTGTTTGGCTTCTTTGGCCTCTTTTTTTTATTTTTTTTTCGGAGTCTCATCCCGACTTGTGGGGGAATCATAGTCTCCATCATCCTTTCCTCACATGGGACAATGCTCTAATAATGAAGATCATCACACTTTTATTTACTTACAACTCAAGAATTACAACTCGATACTTAGAACAAACTATGACTCTATATGAATGCCTCCAGCGATGTACCAGGATGTGCAATGAATCAAGAGTGACATGTATGAAAGAATTATGAACGGTGGCTTTGCCACAAATACGATGTCAACTACATGATCATGCAAAGTAATATGACAATGATGAAGCGTGTCATAATAAAATGGAACGGTGAAAAGTTGCGTGGCAATATATCTCGGAATGGCTATGGAAATGCCATAATAGGTAGGTATGGTGGCTGTTTTGAGGAAGGTATATGGTGGGTGTATGGTACCGGCGAAAGTTGTGCGGCACTAGAGAGGCTAGCAATGGTGGAAGGGTGAGAGTGCGTATAATCCATGGACTCAACATTAGTCATAAAGAACTCACATACTTATTGCAAAAATCTATTAGGCATCGAAACAAAGTACTACACGCATGCTCCTAGGGGGATAGATTGGTAGGAATAGACCATCGCTCGTCCCCGACCGTCACTCATAAGGATGACAATCAATAAATAAATCATGCTCTGACTTCATCACATAATGGTTCACCATACGTGCATGCTACGGGAATCACAAACTTTAACACAAGTATTTCTACAATCCACAATTACTCACTAGCATGACTCTAATATCACCATCTTTATATCTCAAAACAATCGTAAGGAATCAAACTTCACATAGTATTCAATGCACTTTATATGAAAGTTTTTATTATATCCCTCTTGGATGTCTATCATATTAGGACTAAATTCATAACCAAAGCAAATTACCATGCTGTTTAGAAAGACTCTCAAAATGATATAAGTGAATCATGAGAGTTCAATAATTTCTATAAAATAAAGCCACCGCCGCGCTCTAAAAAGATATAAGTGAAGCACTAGAGCAAAATTGCCTAGCTCAAAAGATATAAGTGAAGCACATAGAGTATTCTAATAAATCATGATTCATGCATGTCCGTCTCAAAAGGTGTGTACAGCAAGGATGATTGTGGCAAACTAAAAAAAAAGACTCATATAATACAAGACGCTCCAAGCAAAACACATATCTTGTGGTGAATAAAAATATAGCCTCAAGTAAAGTTACCGATAGACGAAGACGTAAGAGGGGATGCCTTCCGGGGCATCCCCAAGCTTAGGATCTTGGTTGTCCTTGAATATTACCTTGGGGTTCCTTGGGAATCCCCAAGCTTAGGCTCTTGCCTCTCCTTATTCCATAGTCCATCAAATCCTTACCCAAAACTTGAAAACTTCACAACACAAAACTCAACAGAAAATCTCATAAGCTCCGTTAGTATAAGAAAATAAACCACCACTTTTGGTACTGTTGTGAACTCATTATTTATTTATATTGGTGTAATATCTACTGTATTCAAACTTTTCCATGGTTGATACCCCCCGATACTACCCATAGATTCATCAAAATAAGCAAACAACACAAAGAAAACAGAATCTGTCAAAAACAGAACAGTCTGCGAAGATCCGAATTGTTCTGACACTTCCCTGACTCCAAAAATTCTGAAAAATTAGGAGAACATAGGAAATTTGTGTATAAATATCTTATAAAACATTCAGGGTTTTTCAACGCTCCAGTGAATTATTAAAATTCTGTGACTGGATGCAAAAGTTTCTGTTTTTCAGCAAGATCAAATCAACTACCACCGTAAGCCATCCTAAAGGTCTTACTTGGCACAAACACTAATTAAAACACCAAAACACATCTAACCAGAGGTTATATGAATTATTCAAAGCAAAACAGGAACAAAAAGCAAAAACAAAAATAAAATTGGGTTGCCTCCCAACAAGCGCTATTGTTTAACGCCCTTATTAGCTAGGCATAAAAACACAAATTGATCTAGGTATTGTCATCTTTGGTATGCAATTCTTTGATCGCACCCTTATAAGTCCTAGGAGTTTCTTTAATTTTATCAATAATCACACTCCTAGGCAAGAAATCAAGAAATTCACTCGTAGCAATTGGTTCCTTAATAATGTTGACAAAATTAGGGTGAACACTTATCATCTTAAGATCCTCGTTTTCCTTACTAGAGGTTTCACCTTTATTCTTAGGAACATAAATAAACTTGGCAGTTTTTGTAGGAAGAAAATTGGGAGCGGTTTTAGAAAAAGCAGAACCCAAGTTGGTAATAATATCTTCTAGCTTTCCAATTCTAGTAGAATCTTGATCTATCTTTTCATTAACTATGGGTTCTTTTTCTCTAAGATTCTTTAAAGTAACTCCTACCTCAGATCCGTATTAAGTAATCTGATTATGAATCTTTTTATCCAAATTTTCAATCAACTCTACTGTAGCAATTTTATTCTCAATAATATCAAGCGTTTGCATCACATGTTCCAAGGTTAAAATGGTTCCATTGACCATAAGAGGTGGTGGGCCTAACAAATCTATCATATCATTATAAGAATCAAAAGTATGGCTCCCCAAGAAATTCCCCCGGTAATGGTATCTAGAACATATCTATTCCAAGGAGTAATGCCCACATAAAAATTGCGAAGGAGAACGGCAGTAGATTGCTTTCGAGTAGATCTATTCTGAGCATTGCAAATTCTATACCAAGCATCTTTCAAATTTTCTCCCTCCCTTTGTTTAAAATTAAGGACTTCATTATCGGGAGTGATAACAATGATGGGAGGACTAGTGTGACGCCCCCAGCTCAATCGTGCACTAATCATACACGCAAATGCACACGATCAAGCCTAAGGACTCACGGGAAGATATCACAACACAACTCTAAAATATAAATAAACTCATACAAGCTTTATATTACAAGCCAGGGCCCTCGAGGGCTCGAATACATAAGCTTGCGTACAAGCGTCAGTGGAACCATCAGATATCTGAGTACAGATATGAAACAGAAACAGATAAGACTTTAGAAAGGCGGGGCAAAACAAAAGCTACGATCGAAAGGCGTTGGCCTCCTGCCTAGTACCCTCCGATCCTACTCCTGGTCGTCGGCCAACTCGTAGAAGTAACCACCCTCGGGGTAGTAGAAGCGATCGTCGGCGTGGGCAGCTGTATCCGGGGATCCGTCATCTGGTTGCATCAAAAGGATATGGGGGAAAAAGAAAGCAAAGCAACCATGAGTACTCATCCGAAGTACTCAGCAAGCAAGGATCTACACTACATATGCAACATTATCAAGGGGAGGCTGTATATGTGGACTGGGCTGCAGAAATGCCAGAATAGATAGAAGGCCTAGTCCTATCGAAGACTAGCATCTTCAGCGGTCTTGCAGCATTAGAAGAGTGTAGATTAGCACAGTATAAGTAGTAGAAGTGTTATCAACCTCACCCTGAGATCCTTTCTCGACTCCCTGCGAGATAGCAATCCCAGAGCCATACAGTCATCAACCTCGTCCTGAGATCCCTCCTCGACTCCCTGCGAGAAGCAATCCCAGAGCCATAGTATCCAATTCTAGTTGTATCGATCGCGATACAACTCCGAGCGTCCGTTACCGAGGATCCGGCTATGCATAGATTAGTTCTTCCCTGCAGGGGTGCACCAACTTACCCACCACACTTGCTTAACTCTGGCCGGACACACTTTCTGGGTCCTTCCCGGCCTCGGCCAAACGACACACCGCAACCCTACCTAGAGCTCAGCAGAGAGGTCCCCGTCGGTCTACATCCTAAGCGCTCATAGGTCTTGGGCCATCGCCCTGTGCACTCCGAGTCGTTGCGTGCAGGGGGAAGCCAGGCACCAGGGGGGCGCCGGTCCGTCCCGGCCGCAATGCTGAATTGGACGTCTGACAGAGCTTTCGGCTGATGCATACGATGCAGAGTACCCATGTTTGTTCCCGCGTGATGGTTAGTGCTATCGGGCCAAAGGCCCACTCGAATCAAATATCCAAATCGTTAGTACCTTGGGGGTGCGGTAACGAGCAGAGACTCACGATCGATGTGACCCCGTCGCCCCGTCTTGAGGACTTGCGGCAAGGGCCAAGAATGCCCGGCCACGCCTCGTATTCATCACTCGGGCACCGTCCAGGTCAACCAGTCTCGCAAAAGACTGTCGGGAATTCAGGTCCACCTCTACTGGGCAATACCGCCTATCCCTCCAGTCCTGCAGTAAAGTAACTCCCTCGGGTCCCCCTCGGGGCCGACCCGTTTCTAACAGGGTGCAGGGGTAAAGTCACAGTAATCGTGTGTCCATAACATCAGGGGAATCCGAGGTATCACCCTCGTTGGATTCCTACTTGATGTATCCGTCAAGGTGAACTCGGAGGAATCACCCTCGATGGGTTCACACTTGATGTGTTGCACGACAGGGTCGTATCAGAAGTGGAGAAGAAGGAATCACCCTCGATTACCACGACCGAAAAGCTACTCTACAGAGTTAACATCAGGAGAGCTATACGAGGTATCACCCTCGGCACTCGATAGTAACGCTGCAGTGTCGTTACAACTAAGCGGGTGATGTGCGGTGCCGGGGCCTGGTCTTCGATCCCGTTGATCGGGTCTTCTGATAATCCAGCGGGGCATTCGGGACAAGTGGGGTCACTGATAGGTCTCTACCCAGCCTATACTAGACAGTTTAGGATAAGCAGGTAGGGTTTCAATAGCAGGTTACAATAAACTGGTTATGCATCAGAATAGGCAAAGCAGCAGCGGCAGCAATTCTAATGCAAGCATGAGAAAATAGAATGGGCGATATCGAAATGATCAAAGGGGGGGCTTGCCTGGTTGCTTGGCGGCAAAGGCAAGGTCGTCAACGGTGTCATCGGGTTCCTGAGCTGCGTTGGTCTCGGGGACGACGTCGGTGTCGGGGTCTACCGAGAGAGAAGAGGGGGAAGAAACAGTAAATATAAAAGCAAGCAAGAGCATGGCATGACAATACGCAGAGCTAGGGTTGTTCGAACGCGGTGCTACACGATATAGGTGAAGAGGGAAAACATCCGGGAATGTTTACCCACTGTTAGGCATTTTCGGACAGTTGAAATGGAGGGGGACGGTTGCATGTTCGCTATGCTAGGGACGTGTGGTGGATGAACGGACCACGTATTCGGATTCGTCTCGTCGTTCTGAGCAATTTTCATGTACAAAGTTTTTCGATCCGAGCTACGGTTTATTTTCTATGATTTTCTAAAGATTTTTAGTATTTTCTGGAATTATTTTATTTAACAGGAATATCCTAAAATGATTTATGACGTCAGCATGATGTCACTGTGATATCAGCAAGTCAAACCGCCCGGTCCAGGTCAAACCTGACTTGCGGGACCCACCTGTCATAGACAGTGGGTTAACTGAACTAATATGCAGAGTTAATCAGCTAAGTGGGACCCCACTGTCAGTGTAATTAGTAGTTAATTAGCACTAACTAAACTAACTGACACGCGGGGCCCACCTGACAGAGTCAGCGGTGAACAGTAAAAGGGTTGACCTGGTCAACTGGTCAATGGGACCCACCGGGTCCATCCGTCAGCCTCACAGAGGAGGCCACGTGGGCGCCACGTCGGCCGGCCGGCGTTCAAACGCCGGCGGGCGCATTTTTGCGGCGGCGCAGCTCGGGAGGTGGTCGGGATCGCGCCTCTGGCCACCGTTTGGCGCGCGGAGTGGCGCGTTCGGACGCGGGTGAAGCCGCGCATGTAACGGGGGCGGTGGCTCGGGCGAAGGAGGACCGCAGCGTCACCGGCGGCGAGCGGGGCGGACGCCAGGGCTCGGGCAAGCGCGAAAGCGGCACTAGGGGGCAAGGCAAGGCGAGCCAGGCGGTGCTTTGGCTCCCTGGAAGACCCAGGAGCACGAGACAAAGCTTGGGCGCGGGCTGCGACAGCGGTGTCTACGGCGGCGACGGAACAAGGCAGCGGCGAGCTACGGCTACGGCGGGCGTCTAGCTAGCAGGCGTACGCGAGGGCAGAGAGAGGGTTGAAATGGAGGGGAGCTCACAGTGGGGCACAAGGAAGGCCGGGCGAGGGAATCAGAGCAGCAGTGGCGCCGTGGTTGAAGAAGATGGCCGGCGGCTCGAGCTTGAAGAAGGGCTCGATCCCGGAGCTGTAGCGGCCCCCGGCTTGAGCTGATGGCTGGAGAGGAAGGAGAAGAGATAGGCGGAGCTGGTGAGCGCGTCGGCGAGGCGAGTGAGGGCCGGTGGCCGCGTGCTTCACGGGACCATGGCCATGACGGCGCTCGGGTGTGTGGAGGAAGGCGACGTAGAGGGAGAGGGAGGCAGCTAGGGTTCGTGCTGGGGGTGGAGGAGGGGTTCTTATCCCCTCCACGACGAGCGCGGTGTCGAGCAGAGGAGAGGGGGGGCCTGGCGCGGCGAGCGCGCATACGGCGACAGCGAGCGGGGCAATGAACAAAGGAGGAAGGAGGGGACAAGCGCGGTGGGCTGGGCCGCACTGTTTGACTAGAGCCCAGCCACTGTGGGCCCTTTCCTTTTTCTTCTTTTTCCTTTTTATGTTTTCTTCTTTTAGTTTCTGTTTTGCATTTTCTTTGTAAACCAAATGACTTTTGTAAAATAGGTGAACTAGCCACATATTTATAGTGCTATTCCTAGCTCTGTTATAAAAAGGTTTGAGGTCCATATCTTTTCATTTGGATTTTATTCAAATGAAAAGGTATTAAATAATTCTGTTTTGCTACTGTTTCTTGCTGTTAGAGTCATATAATTTATTTAGTATATGTTGAATATAATTTTTGAATTGTCTCTGGATTATTTGCTATTTAATGAACATTTTAGTTTCTGGATTTGAACAACTTTTGTTTGCACTTTCAGTTTGAATTTTCATTTGAATCTGAATTTGAAAAGAGATAAGATCCAAGTGATGTTTAAGCACTTGTTGATCATGATGACATGGCATTATCAAAAGGGGGATTACTGTGGCTAACCACTGGGGGTGTTACAAATCTCCTCCACTAATAAGAATTCTCATCCGGAGAATTAAGAGGAAGACTGAAAGAGAGCGGGGTATCTTTGGAAGTTGTTTCGAAGAAACGTCAGGAGAATCTCGAACGACTTGGAATGTTTCCGATCCCCTCAAGCGGAGAAGCATTCAACGCTTCCAAGGTGTTTATTTTGGAGTTATCTGGGCACGGTAATTCACTAGCCCAGCTGACTAATGGAGTACTCATTTACTCATAATGAAGGTCATGCATGAATACAAATTTTTCCAGAGATGAATCAATGTGATGCTGCTGAATTAAATAAAACAGAAGCAGGTACTGAGTTAACGGGAAGAGTACCCATTTCGGTGGCAGGTTGATCCTGGACTTGTTTAATATCAATGTTGTAAGCGTGTCCACGACCATATGTTTTTCGCTTCTGTGCTGAGCCCGAAGATGAGCCAGCATCACGATAGCGCTTCTGCGAGTCCTTATGCTTCATTTGAGCGGTCTCAACCAGAATAGCCTTGTTCACAAGAGTAGAAAAGTCATTGAAGTCTTGAGCAGCAAGTGCAAACTCGATGTATGGGTGGAGTCCATTGCGGAACTTCTCTTGTCTACGGGCATCTGTGGCGATGTCTTCTTCATCATAGCGGGAGAGGTCAAGAAATTCCCGCTGATAAGCTTCGATAGTCTTGTTACCCTAAGTGAGGTTGCGGAACTGGGTTTTCATCCGGTCCATAATTCCCTGGGGAATATAACGGGCACGGAAAGCAGCCTGGAACTCATACCAGGTAACTATTGTTCTAGCAGGCAGTGTACACTTGTGTGTGTCCCACCATTGAGCAACTGGGCCCTTTGAGAAAAAGGCCGCGAAGGTGAGGAAGTTGGCAGGGGAGACATTTGCAGACTCCATCTCGTGAGTGATATTGCAAATCCACTGATCAGCATCCAGTGGTTTCTCAGAGTTGATGTCGGGGGTATCGTGCGACACATGCCAGAGGATGGCTTATCGTGGATGGGGACAAAAGTACGTCGCTGGGCTCTAGAAGCGGGAGTGAGCGAGACCGCGTACGCTTGCGAATCTTACCCAGGTTCGGGGCTCTCCTAGGAGATAACACCCCTAGTCCTGCTCTGCGGGGTATCCGCATGATCACTATCTCAACAGGTAGCTACAAGCTTGCTCCTTGAGCTTCCTGGCTGGGGGAGGAAGAAGGGCAAGGCTAGCCCTACTCCACTCTCTCTGCGTGTGTGTGTGTGTGTGTGTGTTGCTGTAAGTGCTCGACAAGGCCTCTCCCAGGAGCCAACTGCCAACCCCTTGCATGGGGTGACCTGGGGGGTTTATATAGACCTACCCCCCAGGGATACAATGGTAATCTGGCCGGGCGTAGGACCTGGCCGTCAGTGTCTCTGCTCGCCGGCTTCTCCGCCGACTGCAGGGGCCCGCCGCCTAGTGGGTCCCCCCGGCGGTCTTGTCCTCGGCCGACAAGCCGGGCCCACCGCTTGCGGGGCCTGTCAGCTGTGTAGCACTGTAGCCATGCCACTGATGATGCATGCTTGGTCGGGGAGAACGTGGATACAGTCCCGCCGCCTGGCGGGAACTCACTGTAGCCATACCCCGTCATATCTGGTTAATGGCGCACGTACTTCGAGGGAGGAGGAGGGCCGCCTGCTGGGAGCCGGCCTCCCATTAAGCTGACTGGTCTGGGCTTGCCGCCTTCTGGCTTGTCACGGATAGGTAGGGCTCGCCTCCTGCGGGCCGTACTGGCCGCCCGTCGCGGGAGCATGGCTTCCTCTGCCATGGGTGATGTCATGAGTGGCGTGGCAACAGTCCTGCGTTGGGCGCAGGATGCCTGCTCGGTATGTAGTACCGTGGCCACGCCTCTCCCTGGATTCGGGGGTGGCAGGCCTGTACTGTAGCCATGCCCTGTCTTATCATGTTTATGTGGGTGTTGACTTTGAGGGCGCGAGGGGCCGCCTGCTAGGACCCGGCATCCCAGGAGGCCGCCTGCCAGGAGTCGGCCTACTTTAGGGCCGTCTTATGGACCCCGCCGCATCCCGGCAACCGGCTGCTTGGACCAGCCGGCCTCGAGAAGGCGGCCCTTGTCCTTGATGTTTAGGGGCGCGGCCTGCCCCGATGTCTTGAAATACCTAAGGGAGCTGATGGGGCTGCCCATGGTCATTTACTCCGACAGTAGTCCCCGAAGCTGATGAGGCGCTGCGGCTGAAGGGGCGAGAAGCCTCAACAGCTTCATATTCCGGGTTGTCTGGTATTCTGCTTCGTCCGTCATCCGAGGTGCCGACTGGTAGGTGTCGGCCATGACCAGACAGGCCGCCTGGTGGTTTTGAAACGTCATGGCGGGGACCAGGTGGCGCGCTAGCCAGGCGTCAGGCTTGCCGCCCGCACATGTCGGCCACGTGGCGTCATCAGGTCAAGCCGCCCTGCCAGCCCACGCGCGCGACGGGACGGCGCCGCAGGCCGAGGCCCACCACTACAGTGCCTCGGCCCGCGCGCGTGGATCCGCTGCGGCCGAGGCGGACGGTTGGCATTCTGTGGCAGTTAATGCACGCCTTTACTGGCGCCATAATCGCGGGAATCGTGGGGGAGTGGGCGCAGTTAATCCCACGATACCCACGCCCCCGTCCCCTCGGCTTCGCCGCCTGGGGCTATAAGTAGGGGGAGGAGGGGGGCGGCAGACGCACGCGCGCCCTCCTCTCCCTTCACCGTTCTTCATTTTCTCCTGCCACCGCAGCGCTCCTTCCTCCCACCGAAGCGCTGCCGTAGCTCGCCGTCGCTGTGCGTCCTCTCGCAGCAGCTTCCTTGCTCCGCTGCAGCCTCGTCCGCTCGCCACCGCACCGCGCCTGTGACGAGCTCCGTCGCCCATGGCGCGTTCACGAGCCGGCGACTGGGACGGCTCCAACGTCCACGAAGACCACCTCTCCTTCCTCCGCCAGACACGTCGGCTGCCCCGAGAGGCGAATCTGCAGGAGCGCGTCCCTCCCGAGGCAGAAATCTCGCCGGCACCGGAGGGCGACGAACGCGTCATCTTCCGGTCTCATTTCCTTCGCGGCTTCGGCCTTCCAGCAAGCAAGTTCCTCCGCTCTTTCTTTGATTTCTATCAAGTCCAGCCGCACCACCTCACGCCAAACATGGTGGTGCTGCTGGCCGCCTTCGTCGCCATGTGCGAAGGATATCTTGGCACTCTCCCCACCCTCGAACTCTGGGGGGAGTGCTTCTACCTCAAACTCGGCACCGCCGCCAAGGGCCAGGCGGCTCAGTGCGGAGCCTGCATGGCGGTGCGGCGCCCGGGCACCGGGAACCGCTTCCCTTCCATCTCTCTGCTGTAGTCCGCCAAGCTGTGGCAGAAATCTTATTTCTATGTCAGAAACATCCATCCGACTAGCGATTACGTCAACTTGCCGGCTTACACAGCCGGCCCGCCGGCCGAGCCGCGTGCCAACTGGCGGTTCAAGCCGAGGTCTCTATCGGCCGCCTCCTCCGCCGCGCTTGCCCGACTTCATGTGATGACAGAGTCGGAGGGCCTACAGGGCTCGGACTTGCTGGCCGCCTTCGTGACGCGCCGAGTTCTTCCCCTCCAAGCCCGGCCTCACATCATCAGTTGCATGAGCGGGCACCGGGACCCGTGCCAGATGTGCACGCGGGAGCTGCCAGACGTGGAGGTGGTCCGGCTGGTCAACTATATCTCCGACTGTAAGCTGCCAGAGATGGACTGGCGATTCGGCAAGAGGCCGTACGACCGCGCACATCCGCCGCCTGCGGTAAGTCTTTGTAATTCTTTTTCTCTTTCGCTGGTCCGAGTTCTTGTTTCGCCGTCTGATCAGTCGGCCATGGTGCAGGTCCTCCCGGCCCAGTCGGCCGCCGGCGCTCTGGATCCAGGTCAAGAGTATATGCCGGATCGAACGAGGAGCAACGTGGAAGACCCCGACCTGGGGGCGGCCGCCATGGAGGAGGATGACGCCACAGGTGGCGGCGGTGGAGCAGGCGGCTCCGGGGGAGGAGGCGGCCTTGAGGACTGGCCGGACGACGATGAGGAGGAGAACGAGCCGCGCCGCCCGCACGGCACCGACAGGGCGGGCGCGAGCTCCTCAGCCGCGCCGACCGCACCAGGCGGCCCAAAAAAGCGTCGGGCCGGCTCATTGCTATTCGGCAGCCGGCCGAAGAAGTCCAAGAACGCGGCCGCCACGACCAGGCAGCAAGAGGCTGCCGCAAGAGCGGCCCAGTTCCAGAGGGCCCCGAAGCAGCCCCCGATGGTGTCCGCGTAAGTGCTTAGCTGTGTTTTCCTTTCTTTTTCCTTGCAAACTTTTTCTGAGTTTTCTCTTGTCTTGCTTGAATCAAGGCCCCACTCACTCTTGAGCGGTCTGCTGCCGCCTCCGTGATCGGGGAGGCGGAAGGCTCCGCCAATAACCGCTGTGTGGACCCGCTCGCCGACCTCCGGGCGGCGACGGAGAGGAATGCACGGGAGGCGCGCGAGGAGCGGGAGGAGGCGGAGAGGCAGGAGGCGGAGGCGGCCAAGGCAGCGCGGGCGGACGCCGCCGCCAAGGCTCGGGCGGCCGCGGCCGCTAGGGCGCAGGCAGAAGAAACCACGCGCGGCCAGGCCCCGCAACTTCTCATTCCGTTGCGCGCGGTGCCGACAGTGCCAGAGATCCCGGTGCCGACTGGGGGAGCCGGCGATGACCAGCCGGTCGTGGAGAGGGGAGGAGGTGACGCCATCGTCTCGGAGGCGGAGGTGCCCCCGCAAGCGCCGACTGCCGAGGCCCGAGGCAATTGGCCTGACGTGCCACCGGCGTCGCCGATCGGTGTCGAGTTGGTGGTGGGGGCGACTCCCGTGGTCCTCCCTTCGGTGTGCCGGCGTGCGGCGAAGGCGGCCTCGGCGCTGTGGGCGCAGGAGATCGGGGCCGCGAGCTCGTCGGCCCTGGACGCATAGGCCACCAGTGCCCCCCACTGGAATGGACGCCTGGGGGCGGGACGGGCGTGCTAAACAAGGCCGCGCAGGACGTTCAGGCCCAGCTCCAGGCCCAAGGCACCGCTCTCCAGCAGTGTACGAAGGCGTTCTTGGCGACGCGGACGGCCGTTCGGGTATGCTTCTTTGCTTTGTTTTTTGATTCTTGTAGTCTTCCGTGGGGGCGCGCCAGCACACCCACTGGGTGTAGCCCCCGAGTTCCGAGCCGGCTGCTGAGCAGGCGGCTCGGAACTTTAAGGTAGGTTCCGAGTGCTAACTTGTTTTCTCTTCTTTTGTCTTCGTTGCAGGAATACCACAACATCCGCGCAGCCGCCTTCAACTACCAGGTCCAGGAGTTGGCTAAGCGGATCGCCGACCTCACCGAAAGCCGGCGTAAGCATTCTGTCTTCTTCCTTGCGGGGGCGCGTCAGCGCACCCGCTGGGTGTAGCCCCCGAGATTCGGGCCGACTGCTGAGCAGTCGGGCCGGATCTTCCGGCAACCACTTTCTTTTTTGTTCATCTTTGTTGATTGTCCTCTCTTTCTCATTTTTGCAGGAGCCAACGCCACACTGCAGCAGCATCTGGGCGAAGTCCAGACCGAGCTACGCGTCAAGGAGGAGGAGCACCGTAAGGCGGCCTTGGAGCGCGACCGTCTGGCCAAGAAGTTGGCGGACCAGGCGGACCAGCACAAGGCGGAGCTCCAGAAGCTCAAGGAGGCGGAAAGCGCCCTTCAGGCCGAGTTTGAGGTCGAACGCTCAAAGTGGGCCGAGAAGGAGGCGATCCTAGCCGCTGGCTACGGCGAGATTGAGGACATGATCAACAGTAAGCTTCTTTCTTTGGAATAGCTGCCGACTGCATCGGGAGTCGGCTTCTGATCTCTGTCTTTCTTTTGCGTAGACTTCTTTCCTGGCCACGCTGTCACCGTCAGCCAGGCCATCGAGGCACGGCGCGACCGGCGTAGGAGGGAAGGAGTGGAGATCCCGCCCGACGCGCCTCGGAACATGAACGAGCAGCTCCTGGCCGTCAGGACGCGTTTACAGCCGGTTCACCGTCTGCTCCGCCGCCTTCAGCGTGCCGGGTCTCAGCTGGTTTCCGCCCTTTGGCCAGGCGGCCAGGCTCCACGCACCCCTAGTCGGACCGCCGACTGGTTGGAGGCGGCAATCGGCCGCTTCGAGGCTTGGAGGGGCTCCTCCGCTCGGGCAGGCGCCCGAAGAGCCTTGGAGTTTGTCAAGGCGTGGTATCCTGGGCTGGACCTAGCCTAGTTGGCCTTGTTCCGACAGGAAGCCATGGAAGAGTTGGTGGCAGCGGGGCCCGCGCTCACCCATCACGTGGTGGCGATCGCCGAGTACACCGACACCGGCGTCTTCTTCCCCGAGCTGGACGAGGAAGGTGCCGAGGTGCCGATGGACTGGTTCAGGCTGAACCCGGATGACGGTGAGGACTCGGCGGAAGAAATCGCCTCAAGCAACGAAGGCGAGAACGAGGAAGATGAGGATGGTGAAGGCGATGCACCGGAAGGCGGAGTGGACGCCCAGCTTCAGCTCGATCGGGCCTCGAGCAACGAGCCGCATGCGAGTGCACCGACTGCTGCTGAAGGCGACCAAGCCGAGACTTGCCAGACGGCCACTCCACCAACCGGCGCCGCCGACTCCACCAACCTGCCGGACCCGCTTGTTGCTCGGTTGGCCTAGGCTGCCAACTTATCTTATCTTTTCCTGCTTTGGTAATCTTTAGAACAAACTTTGTTAGATTCGCACAGTTCCACCCGCTGGGTGTATTCAAACTTTGTTGAATGCTGGCCAAGGGCCTCTTGCTATGTGATTTAATTCTCGCACAAGATGTGCTTCGCCGAGCTCTGACTTGTCTTGCTTTCTGTTCTTCTTGGCTTTTTCCTTTGCCGCTTTCCCTTGGCTGCCGCCTTGACAGCCAGACAACCATTCTTGGTCTGCTGGCCGGGTCAAGTACTTGGCCATTTTGGGAAGACATGTACTTTGGCCGCTTAGAACGTAGCAATTTAAGTGAGAAGCCGGCCGGCCGGCTGCTCAGCAACCAGACGGCTAGGCGAGGAGCCGACTTGGCCTATGTGGGTGCTTTCGTCCTTAGCCATTTTTCATGTGAGCACCATTTCTTGCCTTTAACCCTTGCCGGCCGGACAGTTGCTCTGCGAGCTGCGGCTTATGGCAAGGGTGGGCTTAGATGCCGCCACACTACTTGTCCGACTGCAGGTAGAGCCAACATAGTACACGGCGGCAAGCCCCCGGGCCGACTGGTCGGACCCGGTGCCGGGCGTAGGAATGAAATAACATACTCACAGGCATGAAACTTATCATACAGATAAGAAAGGTAGCCCCAGAGTGCTCCTCAAGGGACCCGGTGCCTTTGCCCTTAGTACAAAAGGTAGCATGGTACATACTGTATTTAACTGTAAAATCTTCGGAGAAGAATTGCATTCCATGGGCGCTCTGCTTCCTTGCCGGAATCGTCCCTTTTGCGCGCCCTGGGCTTCTGCGCGTCGATGAGGTAATAGGAGTCGTTGCCCAAGGCTCTGCTGATGATGAAGGGGCCTTCCCAAGGGGCTGAGAGCTTGTGCTGGCCGGCTGTTCGCTGGATCAGCCGGAGCACAAGGTCTCCCTCTTAGAAGGATCGTGGCTTGACCTTCCGACTGTAGTAGCGGCGCAGGATCTGCTGGTAGATGGTGGACCGGTTGAGTGCTAACAGCCGGCCTTCTTCCAGCAGATCGATGCCGTCTTCTCGTGCTTCCTTCGCCTCCGCCTCCGTGTACATGGTGACGCGAGGCGAGTCGAACTCGATGTCAGTTGGGATGACGGCCTTGGCCCCGTATACGAGGAAGAAGGGGTGAAACCGGTTGATCTGTTCGGAGTGGTGCGGAGACTCTAGAGGATGGCCGGCAGCTCATCGATCCAGTAGCCGGCCGAGCGCTCCAGCGGCTCGACCAGTCGGGGTTTGATGCCGGATAAGATGAGGCCATTTGCTCATTCTACCTGGCCTTTTGACTGCGGATGGGCAACGGACGCTAAGTCCAGTCGGATGCCCTGTGTCGAGCAGAAACGGGCCAAGGAGCCTTTGACAAAGTTAGTGCCATTGTCGGTGATGATGCTGTGCGGCACACCGTACCGGACGGTGAGATCCGCGATGAAGGTCACAACAGTCGGACCATTTAGTTTCTTGATTGGTTTGGCTTCAATCCACTTGGTGAATCTGTCCACGGCGACCAGCAGATGGGTCATGCCACCGCGTGCTATCTTGAATGGGCCCACCATGTCCAGCCCCCAGACGGCGAAGGGCCAGGTAAGGGGGATGGTCTTGAGTGCAGAAGCCGGCAGGTGTTGCTTGGAGCTGAATTTTTGGCACCCCTTGCATTTCTTGACCAGATCCTTGGCGTCCTCCAAAGGAGTCGGCCAGAAGAAACCATGGCGGAAAGCTTTGGCGACAAGGGATCTGGAGGCCGCGTGGTGGCCGCACTCGCCTTGGTGTATGTCTCTGAGGATTGCCTTGCCTTTCTCTGGTTCGACGCAGCGTTGGAAAACGTCGGTCACGCTGCGCCTGACAAGCTCTCTGTTTACTATTGTGTAAGCTCCTGCCCGGCGTTGCACCTGCCGGGCCGAGATCTCATCAACTGGCAGCTCTCCGCCTACCAGAAAGTTGAGGATGGGCTGCGCCCATAATGGTGCTTTGACTTCATCCACTGTCATTACGGTTACTGAAACCAGGGTGGTTGGGTCTGGAGGTGGTGGGGCGGAGTCGGCCGCGTCTTGCCGCGTTATTGAAGTCCCCGGGATGGCCGCTGCAGCCCCCGGGCCGGGCTATAGAGTCCCCGGGCCGGGTGCGACTGCCGCAATCCCCGAGCCGCTTGCCGAAGTCCCCAAGCCGGCTGCCGCAGCCCCGGGCCGGGTTGTGAAGTCCCCGGGCCGGGTGCGACTGCTGCAGTCCCCGTGCCGCTTGCCGAAGTCCCCGGGCCGGCTGCTTCAGCCCCCGGGCCGGGTCTGACTGCTTCAGGCGCAGCCGGCACGAAGATGGATTCTGATTCCGGGGAAGGCTTGATGGACGGCTTGCGGAGGCGCTGAAGGGACACGCCGGCTGGTATGGCTTGCCTAGTGGAGCCGATCCGTGCCAGGGCGTCCGCTTGCTCGTTGTCGGCCCGTGGCACGTGAAGGAATTCGCACCCATCAAAATATCCGCTGATCTGTTGGACGAGGAAGCGGTAGCTCGCCATATTCGCATCCTTGGCGTCCCAGTCGCCGGACGACTGTTGGACCACCAAGTCCGAGTAGCCGTAGCATAGAATCCGGCGGATGCCAATCTCCCTGGCCAGCCAGTGTCCGTGTACTAGCGCCTCGTACTCGGCCACGTTGTTGGAGGCGGCAAAGTGGATTTGTAGCGTGTATCTGAGCTTGTCGCCTTTGGGAGAGGTGAGGACGACGCCGGCTCCCAAACCGGTGTGCATCTTCGAGCCATCAAAGTGCATCCGCCAATGAGTGGAGTCTGGGGCTGGCGGCAGATACTGGGTCTCGGCCTAGTCGACGAGGAAGTCGGCCAGTGCTTGGGACTTGATGGCGGCGCGAGGCTGGTAGAAGATTGTGTTGGGGGCCAGCTCGATGGCCCACTTGGCCACTCGGCCCGATGCGTTTCTGCTGCCTATGATCTCCGCAAGCGGGGCGGTGCAGACGACCGTGATGGGATGCTCTTGAAAGTATGTCTTGAGCTTCTTGGCGGCAAAATGCACGCCATAGCACAACTTTTGGTAGTGGGGGTAGTTCTGCTTGGAAGCTGACAGCACCTCACTCAAGTAGTAGACGGGCCTCTGGACCGGCAGCGCCTTGCCGTCCTCTTGGCGCTCTACCACCATAACTGTACTGACCACCTGGCTGGTGGCGGCGATGTAGAGAAGCATAGGCTCCTTGGCAGCCGGGGCGGCCAGGACGGGCGGCGTGGTCAACATCTTCTTGAGCTGGAGGAACGCCTCGTCCGCCTTGTCGTTCCACTCAAAATGAGTGGTCTTCTTCATCAGCTGGTACAGGGGAAGAGCCTTCTCACCCAGCCGACTGATGAAGCGGCTGACGGATGCCAAGCAGCCGGTGAACTTCTGAACGTCTCGCAGTCGAGTGGGCCTCTCCATCCTCTCGATGGCCTTGATCTTAACAGGGTTGCACTCTATGCCGCGCTCTGAGACAAGGAAACCGAGGAGCTGGCTGGCTGGCACTCCAAAGACACACTTCTCTGGGTTGAGCTTGATTTGAAAACGGCGCAGATTATCAAGAGTTTCCTTGAGATCTTCCAGGAGGGTACCGCGCTTCTCCGTCTTCACCACAATATCGTCTACATAGACGTGGGCATTTCTGCCGAGTTGCTTGAGGAGGCACTTCTGCATGCAACGCTGGAACGTGGCACCGGCATTTCTCAAGCCGAATGTCATGATCAGGTAGCAGAAGGCTCCGAATGGTGTGATGAAGGCGGTCTTCAGGCGGTCGGCCGGGCTTAACTTAATCTGGTGGTACCCCGAATAGGCATCCAAGAAACTCAACAGCTCGCATCCGGCTGTGGAGTCTATCACTTGGTCAATCCGAGGCAAGGCGAACGGATCCTTCGGGCAAGCTTTGTTGAGGCTGGTGTAGTCAATACACATGCGCCATTTGTTATTCTTCTTTAGTACAAGGACTGGGTTGGCTAGCCACTCTGGGAAGAATACTTCCATAATGAAGCCGGCTGCTAGAAGCCGAGCTACCTCTTCACCAACAATTCCTCTCTTCTCCTCCGACAGGCGGTGGAGGGGTTGTCTGACTGGTTTTGCATCTGCTCTGACATGTAGCTTGTGCTCGGCGAAATCCGTCGGAACACCCGGCATGTCCTTTGGAGACCACGCAAAGATGTCCCAATTCTCATGGAGGAAATCGACGAGCTCGCCTTCGTATTTGCTGTCAAGGTGAGATCCTATGACAGCGAACTTCTCCGGGTGCTCTGGGTCCAAGGGTATCTTCTTGCTTTCTTTGGCCGGCTGGAAAGAGCCCTGAGCTTCTGACTCCTTGGGATTTGGCGATAGGTCCGGCTGCTTGCCGGCCATGGCCACAACCCGGTCAAGGAGCCGCTTCTCGGCAGCAATCACAAGGGACTCGGCCAGCCGACTGCTGGCTGCAGCACACTCGGCAGACTTCTGGTAGTCGCCGGCTATGGTGATAATGCCCTTGGTGCCCGACATCTTCATCTTGAGGTAGGCGTAGTGGGGGACCGCCATGAACTTGGCCAGAGCAGGCCGGCCAAGCAACGCGTGGTAGGGGCTCTCAAGGTCAACCACCTCGAACCAGATTGGCTCTCGGCGGAAGTGACTCTTGTCTCCAAAGAGGACATCTATCTTGATCTTGCCGATTGGTGAGCAGGATAGGCCAGGTACAATGCCATGGAAGACAGTCCGGCCGGGCTGGAGCTGTTTCTCTTTGATGCACAACTTCTCCATGGTGTCGCGGTAGAGGATGTTGATGCTGCTACCGCCGTCTAACAGAATTCGGGAGAAACGAGCAGCTCACCTTTCTGTTGCGAAGGTGGCATCCAGCACCAGGGCATAGGAACCCGGAGAAGGCATCACCTCCGGGTGGTCAGCTCGGCTCCAACTGATCGGCTTCTCCGACCAGTGCATGAACTCTGGGGCTTCAGAGGTGATAGTATTCACTTCTCGGCGCTGTTGACGCCGGCTGTGCCTGTCGTCGGTCATGCTGGTGAAGACGACGTAACTCCATGCTCTTCAAGAAACTCGTCTTGGATCGCGCCGACTGGTCGGACCGCCGGCTGCTGGGGAGGCGGAGGCGGCGGGCCAGCAGGCGGCGGAGGCAGCCCTTCGCCTCTAGCGATGCGGGTGAGCCAGTGGCACTTCCGGGTGGTGTGGTTGGATGGCTTCGTGCCGCTGTGGAACTTGCAGGGGGCGTCGAGGGTTTGCTCAAACGAGAAGGCGGGCAGCCAGGCAGGCTTGCCGCCCCTCTGGCGTTTGGGGCCGGGCTGCTCTTCTGGCTGCTGGTGAAGTTGCGGATGAAAACTTCGGTGAAGTCTAGCCAGTTGTTGACGCTGTAGGGCTTGAGGCTGTTCAGCCATGTCCGGGCCGTGCCCTGGAGCATGAGCGGAACATACTTCACGGCGACACGCTTGTTGCCATTTGCTATGTTGACGGTAGTGGAGTAGTCGACCAGCCAATCTTCCGGCTTCATAGAGCCGTTGTACTTAGGAGTGTCCCGAGGGAGCGAGAACCATTTGCGGAAGGGCTCATCGCGAATGCGGAGGCCGAAACAAGGCGGGCCGATTGCATCTTCTTCTTCCAGCGCCAAGGACCGAGCCAAGCGGTCGATCCGGTTGCGGGCGTCGTTCTCTCCAACTCCTTCGCAGGGGCCCAGCCGGCCTCCGAGAGTCGGATGCTCAACAGGCGGCGGGGAGGCGTGCCTCTCCTGCGCGGGAGAGGCGGACGACCGTCCCACCGTTCCACTGCTCGTCGGCGGCCGTCTTGGTCGCGCTCGATGGAAATGCGGGTGCGGCTGCGGCTAGCGGCCGGCTCTTGGTCACGGGTGCCGGCTGTCGGCGTCCGGGAGGTCGCGTCGCGCTCTCGGCGAGGGGGAAGGTTCCCAGCCTGTAGGACGGGTTCCACCACGCGGCGGCCAGCTTCTTGCTGCGCGGCGGCCGCATCGATGAGCTGCTGGACGCGCTCCGTCATGCAGCGATGTTCGTCGCCCTCCGGGAGGTCCAGCTCATCTGCCGCTGCCTGGGCGGCGTGCAAGTTCTCCATGGGCGTGGCGTAGACCGGGCGATCGGCCCCCAACATGCTGGCGATGGCGGCGCCGCGCTGCCGGACCGTGCCCACACGGCTGGGCTCGTCAGCAGCCGGTGTGCTGCAAACGGCGCGGTCGATCTCACGGTGGTAAGCCTCGGTGAGGTGCCTCATGGCCGCCAACTTGTTGGCACTATTGAGAAGTGTGATACGGCACGCCTCCAGCGTTTCACCGCTCGCACCGGGCGCTACGGGAGCGGACAGGTCCCGCATTGCCGCCTGCAACGTGTCCTGGCCAGCCTGGTCGGAGGTTCCGTAGTGGCTGATGACCAGCACCTCAGTGACGGTGCTGGTGCCAGCGCTGCTGTCTACAGCGGGAAGTGGATCGTCGAAGATCACCACGTCACCGGGGAAGGCATCAGGAAGCGCGACGTCGGCGTCGACGACCATGTCGACGAGCAGGTCGGTGGAGCCAACGGACTCCGTGTTGGAGACCGGCTCGTCGGCGATGTGAAGCTTGCCGAGGAGATCGACGAGGCAGCTCTCGGAGCTAGCTACGCCCGTGTCGAGTGCGGGCTCGTCGAAGAGGCGAATCCCGCCGATGAGATCGGCGAGGTTGCTTGCGGCACAAACAACTTCCACGCCGCGCAGCGTGTCGGCGCAAACGCCGTCGGGCGTGCCGGCTGGCTGCGATCGCCAGGGAGGAAGAGGGTTCCCGTCCAGAACGTGTTTCCGGACGACAGTGCACCTAGCCCCACGGTGGGCGCCAAATGTCGGGGGTATCGTGCGACATATGCCAGAGGATGGCTTATCGTGGATGGGGAGAAAAGTAAGTCGCCGGGCTCTAGAAGCGGGAGTGAGTGAGACCGCGTACGCTTGCGAATCTTACCCAGGTTTGGGGCTCTCCTAGGAGATAACACCCCTAGTCCTGCTCTGCGGGGTCTCCGCATGATCACTATCTCAACAGGTGGCTACAAGCTTGCTCCTTGAGCTTCCTGGCTGGGGGAGGAAGAAGGGCAAGGCTAGCCCTACTCCACTCTCTCTGCGTGTGTGCGTGTCTGTGTTGCTATAAGTGCTCGACAAGGCCTCTCCCAGGAGCCAACTGCCAACCCCTTGCATGGGGTGACCTGGGGGGTTTATATAGGCCTACCCCCCAGGGATACAATGGTAATCCGGCCGGGCATAGGACCAGGCCGTCAGTGTCTCTGGTCGCCGGCTTCTCCACCGACTGCAGGGGCCCGCCGCCTGGTGGGTCCCCCCGGCGGTCTTGTCCTCGGCTGATAAGCCGGGCCCGCCGCTTGCGGGTCCTGTCGGTTGTGTAGCACTGTAGCCGTGCCACTGATGATGCATGCTTGGTCGGGGAGAACGTGGATACAGTCCCGCCGCCTGGCGGGAACTCACTGTAGCCATACCCCGTCGTATCTGGTTAATGGCGCACGGACTTCGAGGAAGGAGGAGGGCCGCCTGTTCGGAGCCGGCCTCCCATTGAGCTGACTGGTCTGGGCTTGCCGCCTTCTGGCTTGTCACGGACAGGTAGGGCCCGCCGCCTGCGGGCCGTACTGGCCGCCCGTCGCGGGAGCATGGCTTCCTCTGCCATGGGTGATGTCATGAGTGGCATGGCAACAGTCCTGCGTTGGGTGCAGGATGCCTGCTCGGTACGCAGTACCGTGGCCACGCCTCGCCCTGGATTCGGGGAAGGCAGGCTTGTACTGCAGCCATGCCCTATCTTAACATGTTTATGTGGGTGTTGACTTTGAGGGCGCGAGGGGCCGCCTGCTAGGACCCGGCATCCCAGGAGGCCGCCTACCAGGAGTCGGCCTACTTTAGGGCCGTCTTATGGACCCCTCCGCCTCCCAGCAACCGACTGCTTGGACCAGCCGGCCCGGAGAAGGCGGCCCTTGTCCTTGATGTTTGAGGGGCACGGCCTGCCCCGATGTCTTGAAATACCAAAGGGAGCTGATGGGGCTACCCATGGTCATTTTCCTCCGACAGTTGCGGAACTGAGTGGGGTTAAGACGCATAAATTCTGGCAGAGCTATTGAAGGAGGGTTCTGGTTCTGGTTGTTCAGATGTGGGAACTGAGCCATAATCCTAGTCATGAACTGGCGGTTGAGCTCGAATTGTTGCATCATAGCTGCCATATAATCTGGCGGTGGTGGGCGTTCAGGGGCACGACCACGACCACGGCCACCTGGTCTAACCATCCTGCTAAGTTTCAACAGGGGTAGTTTAGTAAAAGCAGTTGGGGGTGTTTAGCGACAAGTATGATGTAACACGACAATAATTAAGCAGTGTACTAGATAATTAACAGTAGTCAATTAAGACATACAGATCCATACATAGAGTCGGGTACATGCGAATAGCATAATGGCGCAAATTCAAAAGCTAGATATGGTAGGCGGCGTGCAGGCACGCGGTAAGGAAGTACACCACGAGATATAGCAAAGGCTATATCAACATCGGGAAGATCCACTGAAACGGGGTAGCTGCACATGCGGACGATGAGTGTTCATTGCGGAAGGATCCTGTGCTCCATGTGCACTCTGATGCAGAACCCGGTCTCGAGCTAAAAGAAGAGGTCCACGTGGAGGTGCGTGACCTCCAACAGCAGGCCAATCAATACCAGCATACATCTGAGTCCTGCTCGTGTAAAGGATGTACTCTGGATGTATCCCTGCATGAACAGCTGGTAGCAACTGTGTCATAGCATCGTAGAGGCGTGCTCGAGTGGCAACCAACTCGACGGCAAGAGCCCGAACAGTGCGATCCAGAGCCTGAGTGCACTGAATCAGAACGTGCCGGTCGTATCGACAACGCTCGTACAGGGCACAGATAGCTATGTAGTATCCAGTAGTATCTCCAGTAGAGGCATACGGAATGTATCGAAACTCAGAAGCATCCAAGCTATCGCTGAACTCTCCTCGGAGACGTGCGACAGCAGAGTAGGCGGCATCATGGACTGCCATCTCAATCGTCACGCCGATACCATGGAAAAGGTGCAGCTCAGTGTCTGAGTCATCGCGCTGATCATAGATACAAACATCAGCATGGTACTGCTCCTGGTTGAACTCACGGTAATCCTCGTAGACCATGTACTCGGGGTACCAGCGGTAGCCCAGCCTGGTCAGGAGGGCGATCAGGACAGCTGGAAAACCAGGGGCACCACGAGCCCAAGTGCGAAGCACAAGCTGCGTCGTGGGGCGTGGTGGAAACAAACGATCCATCTGAAATAGAGGAAATTCAGGGTTGTCAAAAGACAATGAGAAGTATAGTACAACTCGGAGAGAAAGGTTAAACAAAACAATGGAAAGGAAAATGATTATCAGACTAATCAGATCAATGGTAAGGAATTAAGCACAGATATCCAGCTCTCCGGGTAGATGAGATTTACGAGATCCTAAGTGTCGGCGTTAGTAAAATTATTTAACCCGAATAGAAGAGAGATCAGAGTCCCAGAGTAAAGACGAGGAATAAAAGATCATAATACCACCCAGTTGGCGACGTGGGCCCGTAAGCCACACAGCCAAGTTAGTAAAACAGTTTTGGACCACTAGACTCAACTTCAGCCAATGAGTTGGAAAGGGGGGTTCCTATAGTCAGTCGGCTTTGATACAAACTTGTGACGCCCCCGGCTGAATCGTTCACTAATCATACACACAAATGCACACGATCAAGCCTAAGGACTCACGGGAAGATATCACAACACAACTCTAAAATATAAATAAAGTCATACAAGTTTTATATTACAAGCCAGGGGCCTCGAGGGCTCGAATACATAAGCTTGCGTACAAGCGTCAGCAGAAGCATCAGATATCTGAGTACAGATATGAAACAGAAAAAGATAAGACTTTAGAAAGGCGGGGCAAAACAAAAGCTACGATCGAAAGGCGTAGACCTCCTGCCTGGGACACTCCGATCCTACTCCTGGTCGTCAGCCAACTCGTAGAAGTAAACGCCCTCGGGGTAGTTGTAGCGATCGTCGGCGTGGGCAGCTATATTCGGGGCTCCGTCATCTGGTTGCATCAAAAGGATATGGGGAAAAAACAAAGCAAAGCAACCGTGAGTACTCATCCGAAGTTCTCAGCAAGCAAGGATCTACACTACATATGCAACATTATCAAGGGGAGGCTGTATATGTGGACTGGGCTGCAGAAATGCCAGAATAGAGAGAAGGCCGAGTCCTATCGAAGACTAGCATCTTCAGCGGTCTTGCAGCATTAGAAGAGTGTAGATTAGCACAGTATAAGTAGTAGAAGTGTTATCAACCTCACCCAGAGATCCTTTCTCGACTCCCTACGAGAAAGCAATCCCAGAGCCATACAGTCATCAACCTCGTCCTGAGATACCTTCTCGACTCCCTGTGAGAAGCAATCCCAGAGCCATAGTATCCAATTCTAGTTGTATCGATCGGGATACAACTCCGAGCGTCCGTTACTGAGGATCCGGCTATGCATAGATTAGTTCTTCCCTGCAGGGTTGCACCAACTTACCCCCCATGCTCGCTTAACTCCGGCCGGACACACTTTCTGGGTCCTGCCCGGCCTTGGCCAAACGACAAACCGCAACCCTACCTAGAGCTCAACAAAGAGGTCCCCGTCGGTCTACATCCTAAGTGCTCAGAGGTCTTGGGCCATCGCCCTGTGCACTCTGAGTCGTTGCGTGCAGGGGGAAGCCAGGCACCAGGGGGGGCGCCGGTCCGTCCCGGCCGCAATGCTGAACTGGACGTCTGACAGAGCTTTCGGCTGATGCATACGATGCAGAGTGCCCATATTTATTCCCGCGTGATGCTTAGTGTTATCGGGCCAGAGGCCCACTCGAATCAAATATCCAAATCGTTAGTACCATGGGGGTGCGATAACGAGCAGAGACTCATGATCGATGTGACCCCGTCGCCCCGTCTCGAGGACTTGCGGCAAGGGCCAAGAATGCCCGGCCATGCCTCGTATTCATCACTCGGGCACCATCCAGGTCAACCCGTCTCACAAAAGACTGTCGGGAACTCAGGTCCACCTCTACTGGGCGGTACCGCCTGTCCCTCCAGTCCTGCAGTAAAGTAACTCGCTCGGGTCCCCCTCGGGGCCGACCCATTTCTAACAGGGTGCAGGGGTAAAGTCACAGTAACCGTGTGTCCATAACATCAGGGGAATCCGAGGTATCACCCTCGTTGGATTCCTACTGGATGTATCCGTCAAGGTGAACTCGGAGGAATCACCCTCGATGGGTTCACACTTGATGTGTTGCACGACAGGGTCGTATCAGAAGTGGAGAAGGAGGAATCACCCTCGATGACCACGACCAAAAAGCTACTCTACAGAGTTAACATCACGAGTGCTATACGAGGTATCACCCTCAGCACTCGATAGTAACGCTGCAGTGTCGTTACAACTAAGGGGGTGATGTGCATTGCCGGGGCCTGGTCTTCGATCCTGTTGATCGGGTCTTTTGATAATCCAGCGGGGCAATCGGGACAAGTGGGGTCACTGATAGGTCTCTACCCAGCCTATACTAGACAGTTTAGGATAAGCAGGTAGGGTTTCAATAGCAGGTTACAATAAACAGGCTATGCATCAGAATAGGCAAAGCAGTAGCAGCAGCAATTCTAATGCAAGCATGAGAAAATAGAATGGGCGATATCGAAATGATCAAAGGGGGGGCTTGCCTGGTTGCTTGGCGGCAAAGGCAAGGTCGTCAACGGTGTCATCGAGCTCCTGAGCTGCGTCGGTCTCGGGGACGACGTCAATGTCGGGGTCTACCAGGAGAGAAGAGGGGGAAGAAACTGTAAATATAAAGCAAGCAAGAGCATGACATGACAATACGCAGAGCTAGGGGTGTTCGGACGCGGTGCTACACGATATAGGTGAAGAGGGAAAACATCCGGGAATGTTTTCCCAGTGTTAGGCATTTTCAGACAGATGAAATGGAGGAGGACGGTTGCATGTTCGCCATGCTAGGGACGTGTGGGGGACGAACGGACCACGTATTTGGATTCGTCTCTTCTTTCTGAGCAATTTTCATGTACAAAATTTTTCGATCCGAGCTACGGTTTATTTTCTATGATTTTCTAAAGATTTTTAGTATTTTATGGAATTATTTTATTTAACAAGAATATCCTAAAATGATTTATGACGTCAGCATGATGTCAGCAAGTCAAACGGCCCGGTCCAGGTCAAACCTGACCTGCGGGACCCACCTGTCACAGACAGTGGGTTAACTGAACTAATTTGCAGAGTTAATTAGCTAAGTGGGACCCCACTGTCAGTGTAATTGGTAGTTAATTAGCACTAACTAAACTAACTGACACGCGGGACCCACCTGACAGAGTCAGCGGTGAACAGTAAAAGGGTTGACCTGGTTAACGGGACCCACCGGGCCCATCCGTCAGCCTCATAGAGGAGGCCACGTGGGCGCCACATCGGCCGGCCAGCGTTCAAACGCTGGCGGGCACGTTTTTGCGGTGGCGCAGCTTGGGAGGTGGTCGGGATCGCGCCTTCGGCCACCATTTGGCGCGCGGAGTGGCACGTTCGGACGCGGGTGAAGCCGCGCATCTAACGGGGGCGGTGGCTCGGGCGGAGGAGGACCGCAGCGTCGCCAGCGGCGAGCGGGGTGGACGCCGGGGCTCGAGCGAGCGCGAAAGCGGCACTAGGGGGCAAGGCAAGGTGAGCCAGGCAGTGTTTTGGCTCCCTGGGAGACCCAGGAGCACGAGACGAAGCTCGGGCGCGGGCTGCGACAGCGGTGTCTACGGCGGCGACGGAGCAAGGCGGCGGCGAGCTACGGCTACGGCGGGGGTCTAGCTAGCAGGCATACGCGAGGGCAGAGAGAGGGGAGAAATGGAGGGAAGCTCATAGTGGGGCACAAGGAAGGCCCGGCGAGGGAATCGGAGCAGCAGTGGCACCGTGGTTGAAGAAGATGGCCGGCGGCTCGAGCTTGAAGAAGGGCTCGATCCCGGAGCTGTAGCGGCCCCCGGCTTGAGCTGATGGCCGGAGAGGAAGGAGAAGAGGTAGGCGGAGCTGGTGAGCGCGTCGGCGAGGCGAGTGAGGGCCGGTGGCCGCGTGCTTCACAGGACCATGGCCATGATGGCGCTCGGGTGTGCGGAGGAAGGCGACACAGAGGGAGAGGGAGGCAGCTAGGGTTCGTCCTGGGGGTGGAGGAGGGGTTCTTATCCCCTCCACGACGAGCGCGGTGTCGAGCAGAGGAGAGGGGGATCCTGGCGCGGTGAGCGCACGTGCGGCGACTGTGAGCGTGGCGGTGAACCGAGGAGGAAGGAGGGGACATGCGCGGTGGGCTGGGCCGCACTGTTTGACTAGAGCCCAGCCACTGTGGGCCCTTTCCTTTTTCTTCTTTTTCCTTTTTCTGTTTTCTTCTTTTAGTTTCTGTTTTGCATTTTCTTTGTAAACCAAATGACTTTTGTAAAATAGGTGAACTAGCCACATATTTATAGTGCTATTCCTAGCTCTGTTATAAAAAGGTTTGAGGTCCATATCTTTTCATTTGGATTTTATTCAAATGAAAAGGTATTAAATAATTCTGTTTTGCTACTGTTTCTTGCTGTTAGAGTCATATAATTTATTTAGTATATGTTGAATATAATTTTTGAATTATCTCTAGATTATTTGCTATTTAATGAACATTTTAGTTTCTGGATTTGAACAACTTTTATTTGCACTTTCAGTTTGAATTTCCATTTGAATCTGAATTTGAAAAGAGATAAGATCCAAGTGATGTTTAAGCACTTGTTGATCATGATGACATGGCATTATCAAAATGGGGATTACTATGGCTAACCACTGGGGGTGTTACAACTAGCCATGAAAGCAAGACAAGAAATCTAACAAGCGAGCAAACAAAAAGCAAATGAAAAAGATGAACGGAAGAAGGGCGAACATAAAGGCAAATCTTTTCGAAAATCGCTTTAGAAGTGGGGGAGAGAAAAACGAGAGGCAAATGGCGAATAATGTAATGCAAGAGATGAGAGTTTATGATAGGTACTTGGTATGTCTTGACTTGGCGTAGATCTCCCTAGCAACGGCACTAGAAATTCTTCCTGCTAGTTCTTGAGCTTGTGTTGGTTTTTCCCTTGAAGAGGAAAGGGTGATGCAGCAAAGTAGAGATAAGTATTTCCCTCAGTTAGAGAACCAAGGTATCAATCCAGTAGGAGACAACGCACAAATCACCTAATACCTGCACAAACAATCAAACACTTGCACCCAACGCGATAAAGGGGTTGTCAATCCCTTCACGGTCACTTGCAGAAGTGAGATCTGATAGAGATAGATAAAACTAAACAAAAGATAAAGTAAATATTTTTGGTTTTTTTGGTTTATAGATCGGAAAGTAAAAGATTGCCAAATAGTAGATCAGAAACTTATATGATGGAAAATAGTAGATCGGAAACTTATATGATGGAAAATAGACCCGGGGGCCATAGGTTTCACTAGAGGCTTCTCTCAAGATAGCAAATAATACGGTGGGTGAACAAATTACTGTCGAGCAATTGATAGAAAAGCGCAAAGTTATGACGATATCTAAGGCAATGATTATGAAATATAGGCATCACGTCCATATCAAGTAGACCAAAACGATTCCGCATCTACTACTATTACTCCACACATCGACCGACTCCTACCTGCATCTAGAGTATTAAGTTCATGATGAACAGAGTAACGCATTAAGTAAGATGACATGATGTAGAGGAATAAACTCAAGCAATATGATGTAAACCCCATCTTTTTATCCTTGATGGCAACAATACAATACGTGCCTTGCTGCCCCTACTGTCACTGGGAAAGGACACCGCAAGATTGAACCCAAAGCTAAGCACTTCTCCCCTTGCAGGAAAAATAAATCTAGTTGGCCAAACCAAACCGATAATTCGAAGAGAATTACAAAGATATCAAATCATGCATATAAGAATTCAGAGAAGATTCAATAATATTCATAGATAAGCTGATCATAAATCCACTTCATCGGATCTCAACAAACACACCGCAAAAGAAGATTACATCGGCTAGATCTCCAAGAACAACGAGGAGAATGTGGTATTGAGAATCAAAGAGAGAGAAGAAGCCATCTAGCTACTAGCTATGGACCCGTAGGTCTGAGATAAACTACTCATGCTTCATCGAAAGGGCAATAGAGTTGATGTAGAAGCCCTCCGTGATCGAATCCCCCTCCGGCAGGGTGCCGGAAAAGGTCCCTAGATGGGATCTGACGGGTACAGAAGGTTGCGGCGGTGGAAAAGTATTTTCGTGGATGCTTCTGAGGGTTTGGGAATATATGTGAATATATAGGACGAAGTAGGTCGGTGGAGTCACGTGGGGCCCACAAGGCAGGGGGGCGCGCCCTTCCCAATATTTAGAGGCGGTAAAGGTGAAGAGACAAGTGTAAATCATTTTGACTGCCGATGGTGTTGAAGAAGCGGAATGCCCATAATGTGCCTTCCTGCATGCCATAGGCACGAACAACTTTTGTCCAACCCCTTGTGACGATCGCCCGCCCATCCTTCACCGCCTTCAGGAAGACTTCTAGAGCATTATTGTAACACCCCTGTGTAATAATCACTGTGACACTCTGCTAATATTGCCAAGTCATTTTCATTTGCAGAGCTTGATCATATTGGTTAAACAAATCAATTCAAATTTCTCTCTGAAAATCAATTCAAGTTCAAGTGCAAAATAAAGTGGATCAAAATTTGCTGGAAAAATGTTCACCTTCTAGCAAATATTCCAAAACAAATGCTGTTAAGGAAAACAACATCGCCATCAACTTGAAATGAGCCAGAGCATTTAAAACAGTGCCAAAAGAGCACTTTAATTGCCCTATTCATTTTTGAAAAATTCAAATGAGCTCCAAAATTTTCCAAACTTTTTGTGGCAATGTGTAATATTCTATTGTATTTATGTGACCAAGTTTCACATTTGTACAACAGTATTTGGCAGCTCCTTTTTAATTAAAAACCCTCTCTGGAAAAAGAAAAATAGAAAAATAAAACGAAAAAGGGAAAAAGCTACTGTGGACTGGGCCTAAGTGGACAGTGCACTTAGCCCAGCCCACCAGGCCACCTCACTCTCTCTCCCTCGCGCTGTCGTCTCCCCCGTAGCTGCACCGACCCGCACCGGTGAGCTGCCGACACCGCGACGCCCACCGTCGACCACCGATAGGAAGGGGATAAGGCCGAACCCTCATCCATCTCCCCTGGCCTCCTTGTTCATTCTCCCCCTTTCTTCCCCGCTCGCTAGTCCTCTCTCCTCCTCTCTAGTACGCCGCCATGGCCTCGCCGCCGTAGAACCCGTGGCCACCGTCATCTGCGTGCCCTGCCTCCATGCCCATCGTCTTCGCCATCGTCATCCACGCCGTCCAGTGCAAGCAGCTCAAGCGGGGAGGTCCTGCAGCTGCCGATCATCGCCGTCCCCTTCGTCTCTGGCTCCGGTGCTCGCCGGCGACCTCGAGCTGCCCTGCTGCTCCTACTTTGTCAATGGTCTTTCGTGACGACTCGGTGAGCTCCCCTCTTTCCTCTCCATCACTTTGCGCTGCCTGTCGTCGCCTGTAGCTAGCTGCCGTCGTTGCCGTGAGCTCGGGCGCCATGCCCTCTGTCAAGCCCGCCTGAGGACGGCATCGTGCTCCTTGTGCTTCCAGGAGCCGAATGCACCCACGCTACCTCGTGCCCTCTAGAACCTAGCACGGCGAGTGTCCGAACACGCCCATTGTGCTCGCCGCATCGTGTAGCTCCTCCCTAGCCTCTTTGTTAGTCTTGAAACACGCTGCATCACCGACTCCGTCACGCGCCCATACGCGTTGCCGCCTTTGCTCGACACCGGCGACTTTTCCGGCCAAGTCCGGCGAAACTACGGCCACCACCGGACGCGGCGTTGAGTGCTCGTTCGAATGAGCCTAACCCCGTTCCTCCCCGAGCCCTGTACGTGATTTCCGACGAGCGCCCGAGCCGCGCCACCGCGTTAGGCATCGCCGGCGGCGAAACGCCGGCCACTGCCAATGTAGCTGCGCGGGCCCCACCCCTAGCTCTCTGCCAGTGGGCCCTGGGGGCCTCGTTGACTGGGTTGACCCAGTCAATGTGCTGACTGGATAGCCCAGTGTCACTGACACGCGGGCCCCACCACCTAATTTAGTTAATTAAAATGTTTTAAGAATTAAAACACTAATTACTTACTAATTAGAGACTGACAGGTGGGGCCTACTAGCTAATTAACCCTGTTTAGTTAAAATAAAACTCTGTTAGCCCCTCTGTGTATGACAGGTGGGACCCACTGGTCAGGTTTGACCTGGCCAGCCGGCTGTTGACTGCTGACGTCACCCATACGTCATGTTGATGTCATATTTCATTGCTGTTGATTTAAAATAATTTCAGAAAATGTTGTAATCTCTAAAAATTCGTAGAAAATAAACCGTAGCTCGGATCGAAAAACTTTCTACATGAAAGTTGATCAAAATGACGAGACAAATCTAATCGTGTCGTCTGTTTCCATGTTGGGACCCTCTACGTAGGTGAACCTGTAACTCTTCGCCCATTTCCGGTAGATGAATAGTGCATATACACCAGTTAATAATTCCAACTTTAATCCTAAAATAATTAAAATGATTTAGACTTGTCTTTAGGCAACCCTGCACTGCACGTTAGCATAGCATGCTCTGTGTTGCATATGTTTTCCGTGTATTTATTTGTTTCCTCCCCCTCTTCTCTCTTGGTAGA
The DNA here is from genome assembly GCA_011799875.1 of Thinopyrum elongatum. Lineage (NCBI taxonomy): Eukaryota > Viridiplantae > Streptophyta > Magnoliopsida > Poales > Poaceae > Thinopyrum > Thinopyrum elongatum. The sequence continues at coordinate 120,791,663 of CM022303.1, read as the reverse complement.
CCCCGACACCGACATTGTCCCCGAGACCGACACAGCTCCGGAGACCGATGACACCACTGACGACCTTGCCTTTGCCGCAGAGCAACCAGGCAAGCACCCCCCTTTTGAACATGCCTATATCGCCTATTCTCTTCTCTCTTGTGCTTGCATTAGAATTGAAGCTGCTACTGCTTTACCTATTCTGATGCATAGCCTCATTTTTGTAACCTGCTTTTGATGATTACTTGCTTATCCTAATCTGCTTAGAATAGGATGGTTAGAGACCCCAGTGACCCCACTTTGTCCCAAGTTGCCCCGCTGGATCATCAGAAGACTCAACAACAAGGCCTCGGCACCGCACATCACCCCCTTAGTTGTACGACACTGCAGCATTACTATCGAGTGCCGTGGGTGATACCTCGTTTAGCACTTCTGATGTTAACTCTGTAGAGTAGCTATTTGGACATGGTCATCGAGGGTGATTCCTCCTTCACCACTCCGAATAATGATGCCGTCGTGCAACACCTCAAGTGTGAACCTCGAGGGTGATTCCTCCTAAGTTCTACATCATGAGGGATCCGTCGAGGGTGATTCCTCAGTTTCCCCCCTGGTGTTTGGACACACAGTTACTATGACTTTGACCATGAACCATGATAAAGTCGGGTCGACCCTGAGGGGTACCCGTGCGAGCATGTGATGCGATTGATGTGTAGTCGGGTGACTAGAGAGAGTACCCGCGAGATAATTACGAGGCGTGGCCGGGCATTCTTAGCCCTTGCCGCAAGTCCTCGAGACGGAGCGACGAGGTCACATCGATCATGAGTCTCTGCTCATTATCGCGCACTCCTAATTCACTAACGGTTTGGATATTTGATCCGAGTGGGCCTCTGGCCCGATAAGCAGTAACCATCACGTGGGAACAGTTATAGGCACTCTGTGTCGTATGCATCAGCCAAGCATAATGGACGTCAGCGATTGAGCGGCGCGCGCTAGGTTGGACCGCGTTAAGCACCCTCCGTTGTACTGGAGGCTGCTAGGTCTGCTCACCGGCCGCATACGCAACGTGCAGGAGCGCCCGGGGCGATGGCCCAAGACCCCTGCGGGCATAGGTTTAGTCCGGCGTGCTGACCTCTCTGTTAAGCCTAGGTCGGGTTGCGGCGTATCGTTTGGCCGAGGCCGGGCATGACCCAGAAAAGTGTGTCCGGCCGGAGTTAATCGAGCGTGGTGGGTAAGTTGGTGCACCCCTGCAGGGAAGAACTAATCTATGCATAGCCGATCCTCGGTAACGGACGCTCGGAGTTGTATCCCGATCGATACAACTAGAACTGGATACTTGAGATGAGATATGATTACTAGGGCTCTGGGATTGCTTTCTCGCAGGGAGTCGAGAAAGGATCTCTGGCCGAGGTTGATAAATTAATTCTGCTACTACTTTATGCTGTACTAATCTACACTCTTCTAATGCTTCAAGACCGCTGAAGATGCTAGTCTTCGATAGGACTAGGCCTTCTCTCTATTTTGGCATTTCTGCAGCCCAGTCCACATATACAACCTCTCTTTGAAAATATTGCATATGTAATGTAGATCCTTGCTTGCTGAGTACTTCGAATGAGTACTCACGGTTGCTTTGCTTCCTCTTTTTCCCATTTATCCTTTTGATGCAACCAGACGATGGGGCCCCGGAGACAGCTGCCCCCGCCGACAACTACTACTACCACCCCGAGGGTGGTTACTACTACGAGCTTGCTGACGACCAGGAGTAGGATCGGAGCGTCCTAGGCAGGAGGCCTGCGCCTTTCGATCGTAGCTTTTGTTTTGCCTCGCCTTTCTAAAGGCTTATCTGTTTCTGTTTCATATCTGTACTCAGATATCTGATGCTTCTGTTGATGCTTGTGCATGAGCTTATGTATTCGAGCCCTCGAGGCCCCTGGCTTGTAATATAAAGCTTGTATGACTTTATTTATGTTTTAGAGTTGTGTTGTGATATCTTCAAGTGAGTCCTTAGGCTTGATCGTGTGCATTTGCGTCTATGGTTAGTGCACGATTAAGCCAGGTGCGTCACAATTATCATGGTAGCATGAATTATATACTTTAAACTTAGTTGCCTCCACTCCAGTCATGTAGTTTGCAAGGTAATCATCAGTAAATAGCTTTGGAAACCACTGAAAAGAGAAAAATATCAGATACTGAGGTCTAATATGTACCTACAAGCAACCAGTAAATGTTAGAAGCTAAACTGAGATTGCACAAATGATGTAAAATACAACTAGCTACGTTCCTAAGTATAAGTATTTTTAGAGATTTCAATATGAACTACATACGGATGTATATAGAATTATAGATATAGTTTAGATAAGAATCTAGATTCTCTCATTTTGCTCCTTATGTAGTCTATATTGGAATCTCTAAAAATACTGATATTTAGGAATAGATGGTGTATAAGACATGGGATGCAGCTAACCTCGACGGCAAACAACACCATCGACCATTGTAGCCCTGTGTAAGTATTTGGAAAGCCAATGTTAACTACAACAGGGTTAACATCCACCAAAAATAGCAAATGGTAATAAAACGGCAGCATCTGTAGTGATATCTTCATTGCGAAAGAGTAGCACAGTAGCAAAGGGATGGATTAAAAAATGGATACAACTATTAATTGCAACAGGCTTAATAGCATCCTAAGTCATGTTTTGTAAGTTTGTAGCCATTGAAATACAACTGTTTAAAAATAGATACAACTGTTAATTGCAACAGGCTTAATGGCCATTGAAACCGGTACTGATAAAAATGCAATTGGCAGAGTTAAACATCACAAGGCAGGTGCTCCCAGAGCAGATAATGGCCCAATTGTCTATAAAAAGGTAGGGAAAATAGCTAAAGCATGTTAGGCATGTTTACTACAACATGCTTAATACATTGACCGTACAAAACATAGCCATTAATTGCAACTGTTATTTGTAAGATTGAACTGGTGAGTTCATACTTGGTAAGTCCTGAGAGGTAGTTGTTGGGGCACTTCATCTTGGCCAGAGCCCGCCCAAAGTCAGCGGCGGCGGAGGCGAGCTCTTCCTCCGGGTCGAAGCGTGGATCAGTGCCGCCGACATGTGTACCTACAAGAAGCAAGTAAATGTTAGAAGCCAAACTACAATTGCACAAATGATGTAAAATACTGTAAGACATGGGATGCAGCTAACCTCGACGGCAAACAACAGCATCGCCCGTTATGGCCCTTCGTAAGTACATTAAAAGGCATGTTAAGTACAACAGGGTTGCATCCACAAAAAATAGCAAATGGGCAGCATCTCTAGTATATCTTCATTGCGGAGAGTAGCATGGTAGCAAAGGGACAGATTAAAAAATGGATACAACTATTAATTGCAACAGGCTTAACAACATCCTAAGTCATGTTTTGTAAGTTTGTAGCCATTGAAATACAATTGTTTAAAAATGGATTCAACTGTTAATTACAACAGGCTTAATAGCCATTGAAACCGGTACTGATAAAAATGCAATTGGCAGAGTTAAACATCACAAGGCAAGTGCTGCGAGAGCAGAGATTGGCCCAATTGTCTATAAAAAGGTAGGAAAAGTAGCTAAAACATGTTAGGCATGTTTACTACAACATTCTTAAGACATCGACCGTACAAAACATAGCCATTAATTGCAACTGGCATTGGTAAGATTGAACTGGTGAGTACATACTTGGTTAGTCCTGAGAGGTAGTTGCTGGGGCACTTCATCTTGGCCAGAGCCCGCCCAAAGTCAGCGGTGACAAAGGCGAGCTGTTCCTCCGGGTCAAAGCGTGGATCAGTGCCACTGACATATGTACCTACAGGCAACCAGTAAAAGGTAGAAGTTAAACTGCATTTGCACAAATGATGTGAAATACTGTAAGACATGGGATGCAGCTAACCTCGAAGGCAAACAACATCATCGGCGGTTATGACCCTGCGTAAGTACATGGACAGGCATGTTAAGTACAACAGGGTTAGGATCCACCAAAAATAGCAAATGGGTAGCATCTCTAGTGATATTCCGAGTCATGTATTGTAAGTTTGTTGCTGGTATTGGTGAAATTGAGCTGGACAGTTAATACTTGAACATCACATAGTGTGCAGTACTGAAATAAACAAGGCACGAACATGCTTAATACATCAACCGTACAAAACATAGCCATTGCAAGTGGTATTGGTAAGATTTAGCTAGTCAGATCATACCTGTTATGTCCTGGGGGGTAGTCGCTGGGGCACTTCTTCTGGGCCAGAGCCTGCACCATGTCGGCGGCGGAGGAGGTGAGGTGTTCCTCCAGGTCAACACGCACAGCGGCCATCGCGCCATGGACCGCCATCAGCTCCTTGACCTCCACGTGATATGTGGTTGGGCTTGCGGGGTGATGCTCTGGAGGTAGGGGCGGTGGGGATTTGGAGGCATGAGGATGTTTCGCATACGCCATTTAAGCAATCAGGCCGGGGCCGTGATAGAGATCGGTGGGTTACCTGACTGGATCCGAGCAGAACGTAGATGTGGTTGAAGCTGTGGTTGCGGCGGCGGCGGTATGAGCTGCCGGTAGGGGAGGCGGGGGGGGGGAGGGGGAGATACTGAGGAAATTTGATGGGTGGGGATGTGGTTGGAGGAATAAATTTTGAAAATCGCACGCCTAATGAAAATTTCGCTGTGAAACTTGAAACTTGGGCGGGGGAAACACACAACACAGACGAAGCGCCTAAAATACTCGTGTGCGAGAAAAGAGAAAATTGGCAGATCCCGTCTCCAAAAAAATGTACACGTGTAGTTGATTTTTTCGGTCAATGGTACGCCTGGTTTATTAGGAAACATCACACAGGTAACTGACTTATGGATCATTAACGCAAAAAAACGCACACGGGTACGCCATAGAAACCATGTGTTTTGTGATCTTCTAATGATTCTTATATCTATCAGCATCTCCAACTGCACCTAATTTCAAAAATCTCCTTCATTGTATCAGGATTATTCAATGTACATGAACGAGGCAAGGTGACACCTAATGAGCAATCATCGGTTTATGAAATGCAATCAAGTGTCAACCTGCCTCGCTCGCGTAGTCAGATTTGATCCTATGCAACAAGAGAGAAGCTTGCTGCCATCCGCCGACGCGGAAATTTAAGCCGGTGTGCGGCCAACACGCGCGGCGAGGTGGGACTAAAAACCAGCTGCGGCCAGCTCTAGTCTCCTCCGGTGGCTGTGAGCGGACATTTCGGTAGTATTTGGGGCCGGGGTGTGGCTACAATACTTCAGTGAACACACGCTAATCAACGCTCAAAGCCCTCAAAGGATGCTCTTACCGACATTGTACGTTAATACTACAAACTTGAAGTACTACTGGTAATTTTCTCTAACACTACAGGTGACACACACACTAACTACTTCTCACATGCTGCCATCGGGGCATGCTGGCCAGGCACTGGCATTCTTCTTTCTTGCGGCGGTGGGACTCTCTTTGCTTGACTGCTTTCTGCCTTTTCCGCTCCTTCTGTGCGGCTTTGGCTGCCTCTAGATCCACCGCCGATTCGGCCATGGCAGCCTCAAAGTCCGCCCACGTAACTGTGTGGCCGCCGGCGGCGATAAACTCAGCGCGGCGAGATGCCATCGCTTCCTTACCATGTGTGTGGTCGCGGGCGGCGAGGAACACGGCGCGGAAGGATGCCATCGCTTCCTTACCAGTTACTGTGCGTTGTGGTGCCATGAATGACGCTTGGAGAGAGCTCTGGGACGGAGGTGCCGGGCAGCCGTACAGTGCGGTGGTTTTTAAGAGCTCAACAACAAACGACAAAGGAAATTTGGCTTCCCTTACAATTTTGCTCGTTCATTATAGCACACGGTTTATCTCCATCGATTCCGGGAACAGTGTGCGCTAAGCCTATTGTGTGTTGCGTTATGATTGGCCGGAACCCCAGCCACGCGGATCGCGCGTGTGCACCATAGGATGCGCCGCGATCGAACTACAATCCATGTCCCTCACATCACAGCCATGCAGCCGTAGCAGGATTGGATTTATATGCGCTAAATGCCTAGAAAATGCACATAATCCCCTAAATATGGTAAATGAGCCCGGAAAAATGCCAAATTTGAACACGGTGATTTGCAGGGTGTATGTTCGTCGTAGAAAAAAACTCCAGGGTAAAGAACGAAGAAAATTTGGATTCCCCTTCAATCTTGGTGATTTCCCTCTCGAAAGCAAGGAACTTCCTCGGTGATGGTTTGATTTATGAAGGGCGTGCATGACGACATAAGCCAAACCTTCTCAATTTTTTACCAGGGCATGGTGAGGCCATACCATGGCACCATGCCTGGCGTCATGTTTTCAAGCATTTATTTCATTATTTTCTATAGTTGAAAACCCAATAAATAAACGTTTGTGGTTGACTATTACCACACATTTCATCGAAATATGTGCCCATTCCTTGTAAAAGGCATGGGAATTTACTAAATGGCACGAGCATGGTTTTCCAGACCGTTCTTGTGCACCCTTTCATGCATCGATTGTTTGAACTTGAATTATGTGCATTAATGCCTAGAAAATGCACATAATCCCCTAAATATGGTAAATGAACCCGAAAAAGTGCCAAATTTGAACACGGTGATTTGCAGGGTGTATGTTCATCGTAGAAAAAAACTCATGGACAAAGGACAAAGGAAATTTGGATACCCCTTCAATCTTGGTGATTTCCCCCTCGAAACCATGAAACTTCCTCGGTGATGGTTCGATTTTTGAAAGGCGTGCATGACGACATAAGGAAAACATTATCAAATTTTTACCAAGGCACGGTGAGGCCATACCATGGCACCACGCCAGGCGCCATGTTTTCCAAGCATGTATTTCATTTTTGTATAGTTGTTAACCCAGTAAACGACACATTTATGGTTGACTATTGCCACACATTTCCTTGAAATATCTGCCCATTCCTTGTAAAAGGCATGAGAATGTACTAAATAGCACGAGCATGGTTTTCCAGACCATTCTTGTGCACCTTTTCATGCACCGATTGTTTGAATTTGCATTATGTGCATTAATGCCTAGAAAATGTAAATAATCCCCTAAATATGGTAAATGAGCCCGAAAAAATGTCAAATTTGAACACGTTGCATTTGAGGCGGTATGTTGATCATTGGAAAAAAACTGAATGACAAACTAGGACGGAAATTTGGATTCCCCTTCAATCTTGGTGATTTCCCTCTCGAAAGCATGGAACTTCCTCGGTGATGGTTCGATTTATGAAGGGCGTGCATGATGACATAAATTAAACCTTCTCAGCTTTTAACCAGGGCACGGTGAGACCATACCATGGCACCATGCCAGGCGTCATGTTTTTCAAGCACATATTTCATTTTTCTATAGTTGATAACCCAGTAAATGACGCGTTTGTGGTTGACTATTGCCACGCATTCCCTTGAAATCTCTGCCAATTCCTTGTAAAAGGCTTGAGAATTTCCTAAATACCACGAGTATGGTTTTTCCAGATCGTTCTTGTGCACCTTTTCATGCATCGATTGTTCGAATTTGAATTATGTGGATAAATGCCTAGAAAATGCACATAATCCCCTAATATGGTAAATGAGCCCGGAAAAATGCCAAATTTGAACACGTTGCATTTGAGGGGGTATGTTGATTGTAGAAAAAACTGAATGACAAGCTAGGAAGGAAAATTGGATTCCTGGCCCGTTCAATCTTGCTGATTTTCCCCTCGAAATCATGAAATTTCCTCGCTGATGGTTCGATTTATGAATGGCGTGCATGACGACATAAGACAAACATTATCAAATTTTTACCAGGGCATGGTGAGGCCATACCATGGCACCACGCCAGGCGTCATGTTTTCCAAGCATGTATTTCATTTTTGTATAGTACCAAGTAAACACATTTCCTTGAAATATCTGCCCATTGCTTGTAAAAGGCATGAGAATTTACTAAATAGCACGATCATGGTTTTCCAGACCGTTCTCGTGCACCTTTTCATGCACCGATTGTTTGAATTTGAATTATGTGCATTAATGCCTAGAAAATGCACATACTCCCCTAAATATTGTAAATGAACCCGGAAAAGTGCCAAATTTGAACACGGTGATTTGCAGGGTTTATGTTCATCGTAGAAAAAAACTCATGGACAAAGGACAAAGGAAATTTGGATTCGCATTCAATCTCGGTGATTTACTATCGCACACGATTCATCTCCATCGCCTCTGCGAACCGTGTGTGTTCACCCACACATGCAAAAGGAAAAATAAAACCCTCGCCCACTTCGTCCCCACACACTCGCAGCAGACTCCTCCGCAACTCTGCACCTCATCAACTTCAATCGCGGCGGCCACCCTAAGCTTGACGGCTGTTGTCAGCAGGCGGAGGTCGCGCTCCAAACGGCATGGGATTTTTCCCCTACCACTTTCCGCCGCCTATCTGCACCGACATTCTAGACTCTGGTCGATTGGGGTTTTCTGCGGGATTGGGCCGGGGATATTTCTCATGGAGAAGGTAATCAACTTAGCAAAATATTCACTCATCTCTTATCGCAGTCCGTCCGTCACTGTTAATCAACCGGCGGAAATCGCCATGGATTCATTTTTGTTCTAGCTGATTAGTGGGTGTTCATTCATGTGTCCACAGTGCGAGCACAAATCGGGCAAGTGTGGTCGCGACCAGTCGGAAACGAAGTTCTATCTCACCATTCCGGATGACTTCAGGGGGCGCTCGGTATGTTCAATCTCAACCTACCATGGTCGGCACGGCCTAAATTTGTGAACATATACCGTCTGTTGCTACATTTAGATAAAAGGTACAGTGCCACGTGCAGCCTAGATGTCGAAGCCGAGCCCCCCCCTATATTAGGCAAATATATGATGTATTGTTCATTCAGTTACTCTCATATTTGCATCAAATCTTTGTTACATTATCTATTTTTAATTATATATTTTTGTACTTTGCTTTCATCTATATATTGATCTGTTCTATCAGTTACTCCCATATTTGCATATTGCTCTGTTATTTCAATATATCTAATTTAGGATCTTAATTTTCATTTCAAGCAGTACATCCCTTGCTTTGCAAGAACAGGAGTAGAAGGAAATCTTGGGCTTTACTTAGGTGATGACTCCATGGATGTCATATTGACAACGCAGCATGGATTTACAATGACGGTTAGCGTAAAACTTGATAAAGATGGTCACTCCTATTTTGATGTGGACCTTTGGAGAAAAATGTCTAAGTGTTATGAACTGAAAGCTAGCAATAAAATTCTAGTGCGTGCACCATAGCCTGGTCTAATTAACATGGATGTTTACTTCCCCAACGTCATCAGCCGATCAAAGTCTGATCAAGGTTAGTGTCCTTTCAACTTTCTCCATGCTGGCATATTACTTAGCAAAATTGGGGTATTTGTTTTGACTAATTGATCACTATTTAAGCAACCAATTGTGATTTCATTTTCTGACTCCGTTCCTAGGCAGTAACAAATTCTATTTACCAATTTATGTGCACTATATATTCTTCTGCCATGTTCTGAATAAATAATACCTTTCCACCTTTTAAGCAGGATATGTTGGATGCATAGTGAACGATCTGTATGTTACTAAGCGTACCAAATTTCACTGGAAGGACTTGAAGCATGTCATAAACTTTGTTGATAATCTGACAGAGATAACACAGCGTATGAACGCTGGATTTTGGATGGGATTAATTATACCTATGGTGCACACATTGAACAAGACCAATTGTGTGCACAAAACGCTGGTAAAAATTCTTATTTTAATGTTGATGCTCATAAACTATATATATCTTCAACGATATGTTACAATTGGTTTTTATTCTACATTTCAACAAAAATTGCTCGCTGTAGCAGTTCCTGGATCGATTTCCCAGCGTGGTCGAATTACACTTGTGCCTGCTAATAACGCCAAAGTGATTGCAAGGTACTGCATTTCCCGCAGAAATGGAACCATTCAAATTAACAAGTTCTCGCTTGTCGTGGCAATGCATCCATATTGGAAAATTGGAGACACTGTTCTACTCATGCTCTACCAAGGCACAGGAGGGCTCTTCCTTTTCATTGACGAGATGCCGAGTCGCCATGATCAAGCTGCTTCCAGTGGATAGTTGTGGTTGTTGGCCCTCAGCCTCTTCAAATGTGCTAGCTGTTACTATGTTAAGTATGTAGATATGGACCATATGGTAGTTGGCCCTCAGCCTCTTAAAATGTGATAGTTGTTACTATGTTAAGTATGTAGATATGGACCATATGGTTGTCAAAACCGTGTTACGAAGATCCTCTTTCTGTCGAATAGTGTAACCACTATATATATGTTAGTCAAATGCTGTTAGCCAAGTTCTTAAATTTTCATGGAAAGTATTAGTATCGTACACAGTTCATTGAGTTTAACCGTGTACCCGATGTCCAGAAGGCATTTGCATATTAACTGTCCATACTGCAAATTCACACACATGTTAACATAAGGAAACGTATGTGTAACTTAATAATCATCGCACACGAATACTCACAGACGCATCGTGTGCGATACTCCTAGCCACCACAAGCAACTAGTTTGCATTTTTCAAAGTTTTTTGTACACACAGAATCGCACACGAACTAACTGTATTAACCGTCTATGTTGTAATTTCTCATCACAAACAGTTCATCCAAGTCGGCTGTTTGCCGCGTATCACACACATCTTGTTTACACGACTCATTTGTGTTCTTTTGGCTCATCGCAAACAGTTCATCCATGTGAACTGTATGCCGCATATCACACACATCTGGTTAAGTTGAACCATTTATGTTGTGTTCCCTAATCGAAAACAGTTCGTCCGAGTGAACCGTATGCCGTATATCACACACACCTTGATCTGGCAAACCGTTTCTGTTGCACTCCCTAATAGCAAAAAGTTCATCGGAGCGAACTGTATGCCGTATATCGCACACACATTGATATGGCTGCCCGTTCCTATTGTTCTGCCTCATCACAAACAGTTCGAATGGATCAACCGTGTGCCCTGCATCGCACACGCAACTAAAATCGGAACAGTGTTTGATGGCTCCGCCATCGCAAATGTTTTGCATCTTTTTTGATGGTTTTTTTACATCACCATTTGCGATTAATGCATCGCACACAGTTTCATCAAAGGGTCTCTGATCGTAGTGTCGCGTTAGTAGCATCCTGCAGTAGTGTATAGACTATTCCTTTGAATCACTCGTGTCTTAATATTCATGCCATGATTAGACATATGATCAAGATTATGCTAGGTAGCATTCCACATCAAAAATTATCTTTTTTATCATTTACCTACTCGAGGACGAGCAGGAATTAAGCTTGGGGATGCTGATATGTCTCCATCGTATCTATAATTTTTGATTGTTTCATGCCAATATTATACAACTTTCACATATTTTTGGCAACATTTTATATGATTTACTGGACTAACATATTGGTCTGGTGCCCAGTGCCAGTTCCTGTTTGTTGCATGTTTTTGTTTCACAGAATATCCATATCAAACGAAGTCCAGATGCAATAAAATTTTACGGAGAATTATTTTGGAATTTGTGTTTTTTGGGAGGTGGAATCAACGCAAACGGGGGCCCACAGCCACCATGAGACACCAGAGCGCGCCCCAGGGCCCATGTGCGTGGTGGTGGGTTGTGCCCTCCTCGTAAGTCGGTTGGAGCTCTACTTCGGGCGCAAGGAAGCTTATATCTGGAAAAAATCGTGTTAAAATCTTAGCGCAATTGGAGTTACGGATCTCCAGGAATATAAGAAATGGTTTTCGGCCAGAAAATAGGAGGCGAAATAGAAGAGAATAGAGAGGGAGATCCAATCTCGGAGGAGCTCTTGCCCCTATGCCGCCATGGCAACCATGGACTAGAGGGGGAACTTTCCTCTCATCTAGGGGGGAGGCCAAGGAAGAAGAAGGAGGGGGTCTCTCTCCCCCACTCTCCCGGTGGCGCCGGAACACCGCCGGGGCAATCATCGTGCAACGTTTATCTACTCCAACAACTCCGTCATCTTCACCAACATCTTCATCACCTTCCCCCATCTATATTCAGCGGTCCACTCTCCCGCAACCCACCATACCCTCTACTTGAACATGGTGCTTTATGCTTCATATTTATTATCTGATGATATGTTGCCATCCTATGATGCTTGAGTAGATTTTTTTTGTCATATCGGTAATTGGTGAATTGCTATGGTTGGTTTAATTTGCTTGTGGTTATGTTGCTATCCTTTGGTGCCCATCATATGAGCACGCGTGTGGATCACACCATAGGGTTAGTTGTATGTTGATAGGACTATGCATTGGAGGGCAAGGGTGACAGAGCTTTTTCCTAAACATAGAAATTGATACATACGAGATTGAAGGGGGACCAATATATATCTTAATGCTATGGTTGGGTTTTACCTTAATGAACATTAGTAGTTTTCGGATGCTTGCTAATAGTTCCAATCATAAGTGCATAGAATTCCAAGTAAGGGATGACATGCTAGCAGTGGCCTCTCCCACATAAAAATATGCTATCGGTCTAGTAACGTAGTCAATTGCTTAGGGACAATTCCACAAATCCTACCACTACTAATCCACACTCGCTATAGTAATTTAATTGTACTCTAATTAGAACATCACCAACTTTTTATTTTTACGTTCTTTATTATCTTGCAAACTTATCGCTTCATACCTACAAAGTACTTCTAGTTTTATTCTTGTTCTAGGGAAATCAAACGTTAAGTGTGCGTAGAGTTCTATCAGTGGTCGATAGAACTTGAGGGAATATTTGTTCTATCTTTAGCTCCTCGTTGGATTCGACACTCTTATTTATCAAAAAAAGGCTACAAACGATCCCCTATACTTGTGGGTTATTAGAAAACACCATATGATCCAACTATATTAACAAAGCTCGCGATACATCAAGATCGTGCCAAATCAAGAACACGAGAGAGAGATTAAACACATAGCTACTGGTACAAACCCTCAGCCCCGAGGGTGGACTACTAAATCCTCATCATCGTGGCTGCTGGGATGATGAACATGGCCTCCGGTGATGATTTCCCCCTCTGGCAGAGTGCCGGAATAGGGTCCAGATTGGTTTTTCGTGGCTATAGAGGCTTGTGGCGATGGAACTTCTGATCTAGGTTAACTTTCGGGTTTTTTTGAATATATAGGATTTTTTGGCGTCGGTTTCACGCGAAGATGGGCCTTAGGGGGCCCACTACCCACCAGTGCACGCCAGGGGGGGTGGCGCGCCCTGGTGCCTTGTCGGCAGCAGGGCCCCCCCTCAAGTGGTTCTTTGCTCTGGTATTTTTCTTTTCTTCCAAAAAAATCGCCAAAAAGTTTCGTCCAATTTCGAGAACTTTTATTTCTGCACAAAAAACAAGACCACGGTAGTTCTGCTGAAAACAGCGTCAGTCCGGGTTAGTTCCATTCAAATCATACCAAAACCATATAATTTTTTTGTAAACATGGCATGAATACTTCATAAATTATATATACGTTGGGAGTTGATACGTGCATTTTGCATCATGTTTTCCTACTGTTATTTATAGTGTTTTATGCATTTTAACACTTTGTGGAGTAATTCTAATGCCTTTTCTCTCACAATATGCAAGGTTTACACAAAGAGGGAGAATACCGGCAGCTGGAACTCTGGACTTAAAAAAGCTATGTGAGAGATACCTATTCTGCACAACTCCAAATGAGCTGAAATTTGATGGAGAAGAGAAATACCAGAGGGGGCCACCCAGGTGCCCACTAGGCACCAGGGTGTGCCACCCCCTCTAGGCGCGCCCTGGTGGGTAGTGGGCCCCCTAGCCCACCTCTGGTGTCCATCTTCTGGTACATAAGGTCTTTTGACCTGGAAAAAAAATCAGGAGAGGACTTTCGGGATGGAACACTACCGTCACGAGGCGAAACTTGGGCAGGAGCACTTTTGCCCTCCGGCGAAGCGATTCCGCCGGGGGAAATTCCCTCCGAGAGGAGGAAATCGAAGCTATCGTCATCACCAACAACCCTCTCATCTCTAGGAGGCCAATCTTCATCAACATCTTCAACAGCACCATCTCATCTCAAACCCTAGTTCATCTCTTGTGTTCAATCTTTGTATCAAAATCTTAGATTGGTACATGTGGGTCACTAGTAGTGTTGATTACATCTTGTAGTTGATGCTGGATGGTTTATTTGGTGGAAGATTATAAGTTTAGATCCATTATGCTATTTAATATCCTTTTTTCTTGAGCATGAATATTATTTGTGAGTAGTTTTCCTTGTTCTTGAGGCCACGGGAGATGTCATGTTGGAAGTAATCTTGTAAATTTGATATTCATTCGATATTTCGATGATATGTATGTTGTGATTTCCTTAGTGATTTTATGTGAACATCGACTACATGACACTTCACCATCTTTGGGCCTAAGGGGATGCATTGTGGAGTAGTTATTACTTCTTAGATGATGGGTTGCTAGAGTGACAGAAGCTTAGACCCTAGTTTATGCGCTATTCCATAAGGGGCTGATTTGGATCCATATGTTTAATGCTATGGTTAGATTGTTATATTATTTCTTCTTTCATAGTTGCGGATGCTTGCCAGGGGGTTAATCATAAGTGGGAGGCTTGTTAAAGTAAGAACAACACCCAAGCACCAGTCCACCCACATATCAAATTATCAAAGTAGCGAACGCGAATCAAACCAACATGATGAAAGTGACTAGATGAAATTCCCGTGTGTCCTCGAGAACGCTTTGTCTATTATAAGAGATCGTTTTGGCCTGTCCTTTGCTACAAAAAGGATTGGGCTACCTTGCTGCACTTTTGCTACTGCTACCGTTACTTGCTCGTTACAAATTATCCTGCTATCAAATTACTTGTTCCCGACTATTTTAATGCTTGCAGAAATTACCTTGTTGAAAACCGCTTGTCATTTGCTTCTGCTCCTCTTTGGGTTTGACACTCTTACTTATCGAAAGGACTACGATCGATCCCCTATACTTGTGGGTCATCACCCACATCATGCATATCCACAAAATTACCATCCAGCTCCCACAACCCCCTCCACAAATTCCCAAACTTTTTGTCCATCAAACCACTTTGTGAAGGAAGTATATTTGTCACCCATCCAACTGAGCTCAAATTTGTCAAGGTGAGCAAACATGACAAAGAACCACCACCAAAATTTCATCCAAATCTACCACTCCTTGTGACCATAGTAAATTCCGAAATATTTTGACCAGAGAACAAGTTTCTATATGAAGTACCACCTACACCCACCCATTTGGCCTCAAGTTTTGCAAACACACTCACCATCATACTAAACCCCACCACAACAAAATTCAGCTTCGTTCACGAAGCCAAATATAAACAACACAACACAAACACTTGCTAACATAAAGACATTTTGGATTCTCTAGTTGCATTTGATCCACACTAGGCCTCCACATGTGCATACGCACACCCTACCAACCGTACCAGACACCCCAAACAACTTTGGTCAGCTAGAAAACCCCCAAAGAACGCCTTGCCAATGGTGACCACCACCCTGGCATGCCAAATGTGGTGCTCTGGGCATGAGCAGAGGCCTTCCAGCCATCCCCAGCCGCCCTCGCCGTGTCCTCTAGCTTCATACGCGTACCAGAACACCAGGACCCCTCTCCAGATGCCCCTTCCCTCGCTGATTGCTTCACCCCCAGGCCATCGCCGCCATTACCATCAACGACTCTGTACACCCATGCCCATGGCCAGGATCCCCTCCCAACGTCGTCCACCGGCAGCCAACAACCTCCCCTATGTACCCGTGAAGATTCACGACGTAGCCGCCCAGCCAACGGCCATTCTTATCCACCGGTGTCGCCCGGCCTATTTAAGGACCCCCCCGCCCCACACACATGGCTCCCAGATCACACACACCTCCTCACTCGACCCCCACGGTCCTTTCCCCCACCCCAACTCTGCCAGAGTATCACCGAAGCGATGAGAATGAAGGAAGCCTAAGACCACCACCGCCACGGAGAACGGCTGCTCACCGTTGGGCCACCCAGGTGACAGTGGCATACATCATCACAAGCGCGGTGAAGCAAGGAAGGCAGTGGTGCAAGCGACGCAACGAAAGGTGGCCGGAATCTCCTATGGACATCGTTGGAGCCATGTTAGCCATCAGGCAGGAGAAGAAAGAAGAACTTGACATGCGGGCCCGGCTGGTTAGAGAGAGAAGGAGGAAGAAAGATAGATGGGCCGCTGACGATGTGTACCCACCGATCAACTTAAGTGGAGGCGTAGCAGAGTGCGTTGCGTCTTTTTATTGGAGTAAGCATAATTCGGATAACGCGTTTTTGTCGTGGACGCTGATACGTCTCCAACGTATCTATAATTTGTGAAGTATTCATGCCATGTTTGCAACAATTTTATATGGTTTTGGTATGATTTGATTAGAACTAACCCAGACTGACGCTGTTTTCAGCAGAACTACCGTGGTGTGGTTTTTATGTAGAAATAAAAGTTCTCGGAATGGGCTGAAAATTTACGGTGATTTTTTGTGGACCAAAAGAGACCCCCGAAGCTTCGAGGAAGGACCAGAAGCCTCATGAGGAAGCGACCAACCTAGGGGGCATGCCCTCCTCCCCCCCCAGGGCGCACGGAGCAGGCTTGTCACTCCCTCGTGGGCCCCCTTGACGTGAGACCGACGCCAAAAATTCCTATAAATATCCAAAACCCCGAAAAGAATCCTAGGTGAGAAGTTCCGCCGCCGCAAGTCTCTGTATCCATGAAAACTCAATCGGGACCCTGTTCCGGCATCTTGCCGGAGGGGGAAATCATCACCGGAGGCCATCTTCATCATCTAGGTGGCCACCATGATGAGGATGGATTAGTTCACCATCATGGCTGAGGGTATGTACTAGTAGCTATGTGTTTGATCTCTCTCTCTCTCTCATGTTCTTGATTTGGCACGATCTTGATGTACCGCGAACTTTGTTCATATAGTTGGATCATATGGTGTTTCTCCCTCTCTATCTTGTTGTGATGAATTGAGTTTTACCTTTGAGGCTTCACTATTATCGGATTGAATACTTTTATGGATATGAGAACACTCGATGTATGTCTTGCATATGAACACTTGATGTATGCTTTGGCACTCCACTCGCGGATTCCCGAGATGACATTGGGGTAATCTATGCATAGGGGTTGATGCATGTTTTTATCCTACTTTCTCTGGTAGAAATCTTGCGGCACTCTTTGAAGTTCTTTGTGTTGGATTGAATATTGTGAATCTGAAGTTGTTTGATGCATATCGACTAATCAACTCACGGATACTTGTGGTGACATTGAAGTATCTAGGTGACATTAGAGTTGGTTCATGTGTATCATATGGTGTTATTTTAGAATGAATTCTAGGGCTGTTTGTGACACGTATAGGAATAGCTCAATAGATTGGTCGGAAAGGATAACTTTGAGGTGGTTTCGTACCCTACAAACAATTTCATCTTATGTTCTCCACTAGATAAGGACTTTGGAGTGACTCTTTGTCGCACGTTGAGGGATTGTTATACGATTCAATTATGTTAGCACTATTGAGAGATTGCACCAGTGAAAGTATGAACCCTAGGCCTTGTTTCTAAGCAATGCAATACCGTTTGTGCTCACTTTTCTTACTTGCTACCTTGCTATTTTTATATTTTTGGATTACAAAAACCTATATCTACTATCCATACTACACTTGTATCACCAACTCTTCGCCGAACTAGTGCACCTATACAATTTACCACTATATTAAGTGTGTTGGGGATACAAGAGATTTCTTGTATTTGATTGTAGGGTTGTTTGAGAGAAACCATCTTTATCCTATGCCTCCAACTGATTGATAATCCTTAGGTCATCCACTTGAGAGAAATTTGCTACTCTCCTACGAAAATCTACGAATGGAGGCCCAACACGAGTCTACAAGAATAAGTTGTGTAGTAGACATCAGACGCCAACGCGCAATAGGGCCGGCCTAGTGCAACAATGGAGGCACAGAAGGATTGGGCCCAGTGTTGCTCGAGGCATGGTTTTTATTATTTTTCAACAGAGAATTCATACAGGGACCTGTAAGTAAGTTTCATAGATAGGTCCCTACACTTCACACCTTTCTAACTTCTCACTCAGGATGATTTCAAAAAATTCTCACTCAGGGCTCCGATTGACGTGATTCCAACGCTCACGTTCTCTACTCGTCGAGCATTTTCTGTTGGAATCACTTCCACCATATTTTCACACACTAAAAATGACCCTTTTACCCTTGGGCATTTTTAGGCTTCTTCAAGCACCGGATCATTTCGCCAAGTTATCGGGCCCCTCCCGGTAGACCCCTTGGGTTTGAAGGCAAGATAATCATCTGATATATTCACTGAGTATTTTGTTCGATGTTATTTTTTTGTGTCTTATTGATTTTTTTGGGTTTGCTTATGCCCGTATGCTTTTCTCGGTTGAATTACTTTCATTATTTACTTTCCGTACTTACTTTGGTTGGAGTGTATGTTATAGGTATTACCACGCCAGTGACTTATATGCAATAGTATCATGGAGTTAGGATGTTATAATTTTACACTTTTGCTTTTTATTATTCTTGTGCTAGATTAATGTTGGAGGTGGAATACAGTTACGACAATAAATCGGAAATTATAGTAACAACCACCTCCATCAGCTGGATTGAGTCATAGTGCCACCGAATCGAACTTAACCGTGCGACCACGTTTGCCTTTGTGGGAAGGCCCTATTCCGGGTTACAATTATTTCTCTTATGTGTATAACCAAAGAGGGAAGGTAGGAGGTTTAGTATCTCCTCATATGGGATTGCACTCCAAGCCTCGAGGGCCTTGGTTGGTACGATGATGTGACTGAAAGTATTGTGATTTCCGAGTGGGAAGAGTTGTGCCATAGGGGTCGCAGGGACCCAGTGCTCCCTTTCCCAGGACTACCCTGTGGGAAGCCCGTGATGCAGTACGAGGGCCATGATTTAGACGGAGTTTGTCGAACTATTAGTCCATGGTGTGGGTAAAGTGTGCAACTGATGCGTCTCCAATGTATCTATACTTTTTTATTGTTCCATGCTATTATATTATCAACCTAGGATGTTTTTATATAGATTTACAAGCAACTTTATATAATTTTTTGGGACTAACCTATTAACTTAGTGCCCTGTGCCAGTTGCTGTTTTTTTTGCTTGTTTTTGACTTTGCAGAATATCAGTGCCAAACGAAGTCCAAATGCCACGAAAATTTTTGGAGATTTTTTCTGGCAATAAGAGACCCTGGAAGCTTCTGGAGGGAATGAGAAGACGAAGGAGTGGCCCACTATGCACCAGGGTGCGCCAGGGGCCTCTGGCGTGCCCTGGTGCATAGTGGGGCCCAGAAGTTTTCGTTTGACCTACCTCCACCTCTATAAATACCCTAAAATCACAAAACCTACCGGGGAGTCCACAAAATAGTTTTTCTGCTGCCACAAGTTCTAGAACCACGAGATCCAATCTAGAGGCCTTTTCCGGCACTCTACCGAAGGGGGAAACAATCATAGAGGGGTTCTTCATCATCCTTGCTGCCCCTCCGATGATGCGTGAGTAGTTTACCATGGACCTATGGGTCCATAGTTAGTAGCTAGATGGCTTCTTCTCTCTTTTTGATCTTCAGTACAATGTTCTCCTCGGTGTTCTTGGAGATCTATTTGATGTAATGACTTTATGCATGATTGTTATAGCCACATATTTCTTCTCCGATTTATTGGTTTGGTTTGGCCAACTAGATTGATTTATCTTGCCATTGGAAGGGGTGCTTTGTGATGGGTTCAATCTTGCGGTGCTCAATCTCAGTGACTGAAAGAGACATGACATGCAGGTATCGTTGCTATTAAGGGTAGCAAGATGGGATTTATTTCATATGTGAGTTTATCTTATCTACATCATGTCATCTTTCTTAAGGCGTTACTCCGTTCCTTCATGAACTTAATACACAAGATGCATGCTGGATAGCGGTCGATGTGTGGAGTAATAGTAGTAGATGCAGAATCGTTTTGGTCTACTTGTCTCGGATGTGATGCCTATATACATGATCATTGCCTTGGATATCATCATAATTATTTGCTTTTCTGTCAATTGCCCAACAGTAATTTGTCTACCCATTGTATGCTATTTTCTTGAGAGAAGCCTCTTATGAAAACTATGGCCCCCGGGTCTATTTTCTATCATATATTAAAACCAAAAATACCTTGCTTCAATTTTCTTTTAGTTATTTTATTTTGTATTTTTGTCAGATCTATCTATCAAAAACTATATCATTGACAACCCCTCTACGCGTTGGGTTGCAAGTATTTGTTGTTTGTGTGCAGGTGTTGTTTACATAGTGTTGCTTGGTTCTCCTACTGGATTGATAACCTTGGTTTCATAACTCAGGGAAATACTTATCTCTACTGTACTACATTATCCTGTCCTCTTCAAGGAAATCCCAACGTAGCTCACAACTAGTAGGAAGAATTTTCGGCGCCATTGCTGGGGAGACATCTTCAAGATCTATAAAGTGCTCGCGCGTAAACTTTCATCTCCTTGCATTTACATTATTTGTTATTTGCCTCTCATTTTCATCTCCTCCACTTCTAAGAAGTTTTTACAAAAAGTTACAAAAATATATTCCATTTGCCTTTTTTCTCGTTTGCTTGCTTTGTGCCTTAATGTCAACACTCAAAAACAGGAGAGGAACAAGAAAAATATGAGATAATTATGGATCCACTTAAAGTTCTCTATCATTAGATGAGCATGCTCATTTTGTGCGTCGCCGTTTGTCTCAAAAAGGAGACTCTTATGGATTGTTTGCTATGCTATGCTTGGAATCTTTATGAAATTTATGATTTTACTTATTGCTCTAAGAACCCTAAAAAACACATTCCCTGCCTATGTGAGTTTCATGATAATGAAATCTTATCTTCTTATGAAGAGCGTGTTTATAGTTACTATGATATCGAACAAATTGAAGAATTTGTTGCTTTTAAGGGTGCTTATGAAGTTGCTTCTTTGATTGAAAAGTACGATATTACTCTCTACAAATCTGAAAATTTTGACATACTTAAATATTGCTATGAAAACTATGCTCATAATGCCTATGTTAAAGAATTTATTAAGAGAATGTCTATTTCTTTGGAAGAAAATAATGATATGCATGAATCTATAGATAATTATGATTCCGTTGATTTGATTGAATTATCTCCTCTTGGTGAACATGATGCTTGCTATTTTTATGGACACGATGCCAATATTAATGATGCTTATGATGATGAACTTGCAATAGTTCCTTATGTTAATAATGAAATTATTGCTATTGCACCCACACTTGATAACTACTTGAATGAAAAGAATGATTGCAATGATGTTATTATAAATTCTATGAATGACAAATGTGCTAATGATATGCAAAACTACAAGCTTGGGGATGACAATTTTGTTATGTCGACTACTTATTGCAATGATCATGATTGGGGTGACAATATTTCTTATGATTTTGGAAATTTATTTAAGCCTCATGATGAATATTCTATTGATAATAATGTTTGCAATAATATTGAAAGTGGGTTTGGAAGAGTGCCAACTTTCGGTAAAAATAATCCCACATACTTGGAGAGTGTTCAATCTCATGAAATTTTTGATAAAATTGGGTTTGGAGAGGTCATGACTTTAGTTGTTGTTAATCCCACTATCTTGGAAGATTATAAGACTTTTATGCATGTGGATCATGAAGAGAAAATTTATATGATAGCTATATTGTTGAATTTGATTAAGATCCTACATGTAATTATTATGAGAGAGGAAAATATGGTTGTAGAAATTTTCATGTTACTAAATTACCTCTCGTTATGTTGAGATTGCTATTGTTTCTTTCCTCTTCCTTGCTTATGCTAGTTCTGCTTGCCTTGATAATTTGTTTGCTTATAAAATTCCTATGCATAGGAAATATGTTAGACTTAAGTGTGTTGGTCACATGTTTTATGATGCTCTCTTTGTGCTTCGATTCTTGTCTTTCATGTGAGCATCATTAATATCCCAAGCCTATCTTAATGGCTGTAAAGAAAGAGCTTGTTGAGAGACAACCCAATAGTTATATTTTTCTGTTTTCTTGTGTTCACATAATTATGCTACTGTTATGATTTTATTTTAGTGTTTTAATTAGTGTATGTGCCAAGTAAATCCTTTGGGATGATTTGGGTGATAGTTGACTTGATTCTGTTGAAAAACAGAAACTTTTGCACCCAGTTCTGGAATTTGGTAAATACACAGAAATGTTATTTTGCTCTGATTGTTTTTACACATAATTGATATACAAATTTCCCACGTTTTTCTAATTTTTCAGAATTTTTGGAGTTACAGAAGTATGGTCAATGTTCAGATTGCTACAGAATGTTCTGTTTTTGACAGATTCTGTTTTCATTGCATTGTGTGCTTATTTTGATGAATCTATAGATTATATCGGGGGGTATAAGCCATGGTAAAGTTAGAATACAGTAGGTATAATTAAATAAAAAAATATTAGTGGGTTTTCAACAGTATATAAAGTGGTGATTTGCTTTATTATACTAACGGATCTCACGAAGGTTTTTGTTAAGTTTTGTGTGATTGAAGTTTTCAAGTTTTGGGTGAGGTCACAATGGATGAAGGAATAAGGAGTGGCAAGATCCTAATCTTGGGGATGCCCAAGGCACCCCAAGGTAATATTCAAGGACTCCCAAGCAACTAAGCTTGGGGATGCCCTAGAAGGCATCCCCTCTTTCTTCTAATGACCATCGGTAAATTTACTTGGAGCTATATTTTTATTCATCACATATCATGAGTTTTGCGTGGAGCGTCTTGTATTATATGATTATTTGCTTTGTTTTTCTTTTTAGTTTGTCACAATCATCCTTGCTGAACTCACTTGTTTGAGAGAGCCACGCGCATATCATGATTTGCTAGAATACTCTATGTGCTTCACTTAAATCTTTTGAGCTAGGCAGTTGCTCTAGTACTTCACTTATATCTTTTTGAGCACAACAGTGGTTATATTTTAAAGAAATAAACTCTCATGATTCACTTATATTATTTTGAGAGTTGGAAAATTTTAGAGAAATATGCTCTCGTGCTTCACTTATAGTATTTTGAGAGTTGAATTTTTTTGAAGAAATATTTATGCATTCGTGCTTCACTTAGATCTTTTTGAGAGTTAAGAATAGTAATGGTAATTTGCACGAGATATGAATTTGGTCCCAAAGTTATAGATATCCAAGGGGGATATAATAAAAACTTTCATGAAGATCATTGGATATTATAAACATGATTCCTTGCAATAGTTTTGCGATATGGAGATAGTGATATGTGAGTCATGTTGGTGAGTAATCATGCTTTAGTAAGAATATTGGTGTTAAGGTTTGTGATTACCTATGCATGAACGTAAAGTCAATAGTTATGCAATGAAATTATATCCTACTTGTGGGGCATTATTCAGTGTTAATTATGTTCCATGCGCGTTTATGACCGTTTTCGTTTTTTGGTTGGTTGCTTCTCAATCTATTTGCTAGCCTTCACTTGTACTAAGCGGGAATACTGCTTGTGCATCTAACTCCTTAAACCCAAAGTTGTGCCAAATGAGTACACCATACCTACCTATATGCGGTATTTCCATGCCGTTCCAAGTAAATTTGTATGTGCCAACTCTAATTTTCAAAATGAATTTCGTTTTGTGTGCCTGTACCATTCATGAAGCGGTAGGGGATGGACAATATTTTCCATGCTAGGTATTTTATTCTCACAATGAGTGTTTATTCACTTGCATTACACGAGAGTATGGCAGGTAATAGGGATGCCCAGTCCCGAAATGAAAAAAAAAGTACTATGATAATAAATTCCTTGGAAAGTGTTGGTATGGAAGGCCCCCGTGGATACGGCTAGCCATGGATTGTGAAAGAATGGTGGAAAGGAAATAAACTTTAATTTTTGTTTAGGAACTGCCTATAATTTATCTAGCATGGAAGATATTGGGAATTCTCGGTCGTTTTCGTTGATAGTAAAAGCATGCCTCTCAAAACAATTTTATCTCTCAATTTAAGCTATGAGCTCTGGCACCTCTACAAATCTCTGCTTCCCTCTGCAAAGGGCTTATCTATTTACTTTTATGCAATTTTTATTTTTATGTTGAGTCTCCATCTTCTCTTACAAAGCACCGACTAGGGAACACTATTGTCATACTTGTGAATTGGATGTAGTTAATATTTGAGTGTGTTTCATTAATGGATCAATGATTGAGCATAATGGGCTAGGGATAACTTTCTTTAGCGTTGATATTTTGAAAGACATAGTTGCTTGTTCATATGTTTGAGTATTGATGTTTTCATGTCAAATTATAGACTATTGCTTTGAATCATTCAAGTCCAAATGTCCATGCTACAAAATAAAAGAATATATGATGAATATGTTAGGTAGCATTCCACATCAATTTTTTTGTTTTTATCATTTAACTACTCGAGGACGAGCAGGAATTAAGCATGGGGATGCTTGATACATATCCAACGTATCTATAATTTTTTATTGTTCCATGCTATTATATTATCAACCTTGGATGTTTTATATACATTTACAAGCAACTTTATCTCATTTTTTGGGACTAACCTATTAACTTAGTGCCCAGTGCAAGTTGCTGTTTTTTTGCTTGTTTTTGACTTTGCAGAATATCAGTACCAAACGAAGTCCAAATGCCATGAAACTTTTTTCTGGCAATAAGAGACCCTGGAAGCTTCTAGAGGAAATAAGAAGACGAAGGAGTGGCCCACTAAGCACTAGGGCGCGCCAGGGACCTCTGGCGCGCCCTAGTGGGTAGTGGGGCCCACAAGCCTCCGTTTGACCTACCTCCGCCTCTATAAATACCTTAAAATCACAAAACCTACCGGGGAGTCCACAAAATAGTTTTTCCGCCGCCGCAAGCTCCAGAACCACGAGATATAATCTAGAGGCCTTTTCCGGCACTCTACCGGAGGGGGAAATGATCACAGAGGGGTTCTTCATCATCCTTGCTGCCCCTCCGATGATGCGTGAGTAGTTTACCACGGACCTATGGGTCCATGGTTAGTTGCTAGATGGCTTCTTCTCTCTTTTTGATCTTCAATACAATGTTCTCCTCGGTGTTCTTGGAGATCTATTTGATGTAATGACTTTTGCGGTGTGTTTGTTGGGATCCGATGAATTGTCATTTAATGATTAGATCTATCCATGAATATTATTTGAGTTTTCTCTGAACTCTTTTATGCATGATTGTTATAGCCTCATATTTCTTATCCGATTTATTGGTTTGGTTTGGCCAACTACATTGATTTATCTTGCCATGGGAAGGGGTGCTTTGTGATGGGTTCGATCTTGCGGTGCTCAATCTCAGTGACAGAAAAAGACATGACACGCATGTATCATTGCTATTAAGGGTAACAAGATGGGATTTATTTCATACGTGAGTTTATCTTATCTACATCATGTCATCTTGGTTAAGGCGTTACTCCGTTCTTTATTGAACCTAATACACTAGATGCATGCTGGATAGTGGTCAATGTGTGGAGTAATAGTAGTAGATGCAGAATCATTTTAGTCTACTTGCCTCGGACATGATGCCTATATACATGATCATTACCTTGGATATCGTTATAATTATTTGTTTTTCTGTCAATTGCCCAACAGTAATTTGTTTTCCCATCGTATACTATTTTCTTGAGAGAAGCCTCTAGTGAAAACTATGGCCACCGGGTCTATTTTCTATCATATATTAGAACAAAAAATACCTTGCTGCAATTTTATTTTATTTATTTTAGTTTGTACTTTTGTCATTTCTATCTATCAAAAACTATATATTTTAATCTTGCTCATAACCATTGAGGGATTGACAACCCCTCTACGCGTTGGGTTGCAAGTATTTGTTGTTTATGTGCAGGTGCTATTTACATAGTGTTGCTTGGTTCTCTTGCTGGATTGATAGCCTTGGTTTCATAACTAAGGGAAATACTTATCTCTACTGTACTGCATCATCCTCTCCTCTTCGAGGAAATCCCAACGCAACTCACAAGTAGCAACAACCTATCCAGAGTCTTAGAATCTATTCGAATATCCGCATCCTAAATATTGGACATAGTTCATATTTAGTTACACGGATTGGTTCTGTCAAGTTGGAGGCATAAACGTGACACATTAAAACTCACCAAGATTGAAACCAAGAAAGAGGAGGATTGTGAGCAGGAGGGAAATACTTATCTCTATGGTACAAGCAGCCTGGGCATAGGAGTATGCCAGTGGCTTGGGGTTTAGCCAGTGGATGGCTATGAGGATTATGACGGCTTTGATAGTATGTTTAATTACTAGTTAGTAGTCGTTAACCTGTGCACTTGCACGGGCTAGCACTTTAATGTTAGATACAACAAAGTTGTTACGAATTAGCAATGTCAGACAATAATATGAATATCTTGGTGTGGGTTATCATCACTGATGCATGTTTATCTTTGATGGAAATAGGGTTCAACAATGTTACATTGCTTCGAACTATTTTGTGATTTGATTGTTTGCGTCCAATTGCGTTACAACCTTATTAATATTGTCATTGCGTGATGGCGAACAATAATTTTTTAATATATTTTCATTACTATAAGCACCATAGATTATTTCGATTTTAAGTTCTTGTCTCAACCAACAAATTCTTAAAGAATTTCTTTTATTTTTAATATGGATGTCATTTTTTAATATTTTCTATCCATATTGTATACATACCTATATCACATAGATAAGCATGTGTTTATGTGAGATCTTTTATGGCACATGATACATCCATATTTTTTTGTTACTTCAGTAAGTTATATGTATTTAAAGATCCTTTAATAGCTAATTTTCTCTTTGTTCTAAGACCAAATAAAGACATGCATACGTACTTTATATGCAGATATGTGTTAGCAATATGCACCTTAATCCATTATTGTCATGGTTAGACTGTAGTATTCTCGGAACATGAAGCCAAGAAGAACTTGTTAGAGGTTCACTGGTATGCGTCGGTGCTATACAAATGGTTTTTAACCCCTTTCCGCGACGGCATTTGGAACCGTCTTCAAGTGAGTGTGGGCGATAGGGGGGTCCTTCCCACACGACCCAGAAACCGTCGGGGATAGGGAGCCAAGATGCATATACAGTACTCCTACTCGTTTGTGTTCGCATTGCCATCGCAGTCGGTATTCTGTGGTGCTACGTTTACGATGTGCGTCCCATCACAAACGGTTCACTATTATAGAACGTGTATGATAAGCATACAATCACACACATTCGCTTTTCCCAAACCGTATGTGATAACTAATTAAGAAGATTAGCTAATTCTCGTACGAGTGTCGGACAGGATTATGAAACGTCGGACCGTCGTAACATCGTCGTACACGACAACTATCGCACACGCTATTCTGTGGTGCAACGTTTACGATGCATACTTCATCAGAAACAGTTCATGGTTACGAATCATGTATGATAAGGCAACTATCACAAACGTTTAGTTTGCCCACACCGTTTGTGATATTGTCTGACATCGCACAAGCTTTGCAAACGGCAACTGTGTGCATGCTTGCACACGTTTCCTCTCTGTGAACCGTGTCGGATTATGGTGTATATCGCAAATGTTTGTGTTTTACCAACCGTGTGTGCCGTAACTACCTGGAGAGCGTAATTTCACCGTAATTTAATTGATGCTATTTCAAATTGTACCGGATTTGAATTTGAATTTGAATGTATGCTATAGCGTTATTCATATCCATCAGGTTCAAACAACCAATGCATTATTCGATTCATAGGTACATATGTTCAAGAATTACATAAGAACCAAATAAAGAATGATGAACCACAGTTGTATACTTGTACTATTCAAGACGGTAAAGAAAGAGGCGAAATACATTCTGGTTGCTGAACAAGGTGAAGCGGAATGCCCATATTGTGCCCTCCTCCGTGCAGAAGGCACGCACGACTCTAGTCCAACCCCTTGTGATGGCCGACCGCCCATCCTTCACGGCCTTCATTAAAACATCTAGATAATCATCGTGTTCTGGTAGAAATACTTTAACCTTTGCATGCCCACCAATCATGTAGTTTGAGAGGTAATCTTGAGTAAACTGCTTTGGCAACCACTGCAAAGGAAAAAGATTCAAACATTGTCATCTAACACAACTCATTATGGGCAGTAAAAAGAAGGCTGCAGAGTTCTTACTTACCATCCTGCAGTTCGCTGTTGTCTTGGATAAAGTGTAAACAAATAGTTTAATTGCCATCTTTAGACCCATTTTACTAACAATCTTTATCATCTTCCTCACTTGATGCTGGGTCATCGATATCTCATTGCCCCATATGCAGAAAGGGTCGAAGCGCGGATCTTTACCAATGACATATGTACCTAAAAGCACCAAGTTAATATTAGAATCTAAACAGCAATTGCACAATGATGTAGTACAACACTCTTTTATAATATCTTATAACATCCAATATACTCACATATTAGATGAATTAACATCTTATATTATGGGCCGGAAGGAGTTTATTGCATTCTTACAAATTATCGGCTGATTAACTGCTGCTGTATCCATGGGTTAGAGTTAGTTTGAGCTAGTTCGGGCTCAAATAGCCCTAAAGTATATCCAAACATGAGTGCTAGTTTGAGCTAGTTGCATCTAACCCACCCAAAAAAACTATCCAACCCAAGAGGTGCTAATTGGAGCTAGTTCTCCTAGTGCATTTATTGTCAATCTAACCCTGTCATCCAAACACCTCTTTGGATGGAGTTAGTTCAGGTCTTCAGGGTTAGTCATGAGCTAGAAACTAACTCTAACCTCTAGCTAAGTTGAGTATCCAAACAGGGCTGTGTTGTTGTTGTTGCTGCTGCTGCTCTTCTACATATGTCTAGACATCATCAGAACATTAAGGTAACACTCTTCCTTGTTGCTATGTAGCCTAGGATTGCATATTTAGACATTAAGTACAGTGCATGTTGCTATGTAGCCTCAGATATATTACATATGGCCCTAGTTAACCTAACGATAAATGGGTTACAGATATATTCAGTTAAAAGTCCGATTCACCGATTAGTCCCTTATCAGCCCCCGGCCTACATGGTACCAGCTACCGATATCCTGAACAGTGAGTATATATAAGCCATGGGATGAAACTAACCTCGATGGAAAACAGCAGTCGTTCCCAAAATTGTCCTGTGTAGGTACATCAAGAGGTATGTTAAGCACAACAGGCTAAACATCAACCAAAATTATCCATGGCAGACAAAATAATCTCCAAAAGATAGCTTCAGTGTGCAGGTTTAACCACGCTAGTAAAGAAAAACAAGTGGAAAGGTGTGTTAACTGCAACAGGCCTAACATTTAACAACAAGCAAACATAGTCATTCAAACTGGTATTGTGCCGGTCTAAGTACACTGGTTATTGTTAAATAAAAATGGAAAGGCGTGTTAACTACAAGATGCAGCAACCAAATGTAGTCATTCATAGTGGTATTGTTGAAACTAGTATTGATGAAATTGAACTGCACAGTTCATACTTACACATATAGAACATCATGTTGTGAATAACTAGAATAAACAAGGCATACTACGAACAACCAAAGATAGCATTTGAAACTGGACATATGCTAACTACAAACAACTGAACAATCAAAAAACTTTAAAAGAGGCATATGCTAGCTATAACAGGCTTAACAGCAAGCAAATATATGCATTCCTATCGGTATGTTTAAAACTGGATTGATGAAATGTACTGCACAGTAAATAATTGCACATATAGAGCATCACATTGTGAACAACTGAAATAAACAAGGCATACTGCAAACAACCAAATATAGCAATTAAAATTGGACATATTCTCACTACACTACAAAAGGGACTCGATGGGTTTCCCCACTTGTCACAGATGGGCTCGTTCCCGTGGGAAGAGCATGGACCCTGGATGCGCTCCATGTTGTCGCAGATGGGCTCCTTCCCCTTGGAAGAGCACAGCTGTAGGGTGCCCTCCCTAATGTTGCAGACGGGCTCTTTCCCCTTGGAAGAGCAGATGGGCTCTTTCCGCTTGGAAGAGCCCTAGAGGGTGCCCTCCTCGTGGTCGTCGTTGATGAGGTCTGACTTGGAAGCTGTGGATCCCAAGCCAGCGTCGCAGAATGTTACCTTCAGAAATGACAAAAGGGGCTCGATGGCGATGTAGGATGGAAAATTCTTGACAGCGAGCCAGAGGAGATCAGCAGTGGGGCCATGGATGAGATCGACGGCGGTTGAACCCGAGGGGTTGGGGGTGGGCCACTTAACCAGTGACATAGCCCGCCTCAGGTCGTCGATGTCGATGACCTCGATGTCGTAGCCGGCGTCTGCGACATACCTGCATACACTAGCCTGCTGATTGAGTGCCTGCGGCCAGTAGTGGTCATCAGCTTCCTCGGCGACGTTGGGCGAAGAGACCGCGATACACCTCTTTTGGGCCAGTCACTCCTCGAGCTCCACGGGAAGCGTAGCCGGGCTTAGGCTGCGATGCTCTGGAGTGGGGGATGGGGATCTGTGGGAAAGGGGGGCGTTTGGCAGGCGTCATCTAAGAAACTCAGGGTGTCCTGGGTATGGAGATCGGTGGGTAAGCTGCACGGGCAAACTGGCAAATGTTGACAATGGAGGCCTTACGGCGGCGGCGGCGGCGGGGACCTTGCTAGGGTTTCAAGCGATGGAGGGTGTGTGTGTGTGTGCGCGCGCCTGAGGAGGTATTGGTGTGTGTGTGTGTGTGGAGGGGGGCGGGGGTGTGTTTGAGGAAATGACGCGGGTACTGAAAATTTTACTACGCGGGAGTGAAATGCCAGGGCTATTGAAAATTTTGATGATGGTGCATCGCACACGGTCCGGAGATAGCAACCGTGTGTTATGAAACAGAAAAACCCTCGAGGCGAGTAGATATTTTCGAGGGATGCAGGCGGGATTGGGAACAAGAAACATCACACACGGTCGAAACACAATAACTGTGTGTTATCAAACAGAAAAAAGCTGCAGGCGGGTAGATATTTTTGAGAGGGGAAGCATCGTGGAGCCCAATGTACTATGCGGATGTGTGCGTGACAGGGGCACCGGCGTGGCACACGGTTAGTTTGAGTGAACCGTGTCTGGTGCATCATCCAACTTGTCTAATGTTCATAAATTTGGCGAAAAATGACGCGGGAGAGGGTTACAACACGAACATGCTTGCATGTGGACCAAATTTATGTATGAAAAGGGTGGTTTGATGTTCAAATACCAAATGCAACTTTGATGTGGCACCTATCTCGCAAAGCGCACGGTATTGCTTGCCCCCCGCCCCCTCGTGTCGGCACAAAGGGAAACCTAAGCTATGAATGCATGCTCCCCCCTCGTGTCGGCACAAAGGGAATCCTAAGCTATGAATGCATGCCCCCCCCCAAGTCACCGCTGTTCACCTAGCAAAGTGCGAAGTAGCGCCCCCCCCCCCCCCCCCCCCCCCACACACACACTTTTAGTCGGCGGGCCAGAGAGGCATCTCACCAAGATGGATCGTAAAATGGACCAAGAATAATCCACCTTGGTCGTACAACCGCTCTCTTGCTGTTGGTCAAAGTGATGGCCGTCCATGCAACCCCGGAGATGGGCTAGCTCGCCAATAATCACGCAAGTATCTAGTCCCCGAAGACAACCATTGCATGCATGTGGCCCAAACATATGTATGGAGAGGCGTGTTTTTGAATACACAATGGAACAACTTTGATGTGGCACTGTGATTTCAAACTAGAAATCCCCACACTGAGTGAGGGTTAGGTTGACGATGCATATGTATGTTACACCATACTTCAAGCCGACGATGGGGATTCATGCATGCATGCGTGCATAGTATATGCGCTCAAACTTAATTAGGTCTGAATCTCACCATGACCTATACTACGATAACACGAACCAAAGGAAGAATCCGCCATGGTAACGTATCTTGTTGTCGGTCAAGGTGATCATGGATGTCCACGCGGGCCCGCGAATATATAGGCTTGTCGCCGATAACCACGCGAGGGAGTGTACCATTCGAAGACAACCACTACATGCATATGTATGGAGGTGATGTGTGCATGCATGTTTGAATACCATTTCACAACATTGATGTGGCGCGTGCGTAAAAAATCGTACAGTCCCCACACAGAGCGAGATCGGTTCATGACGTGTAGCCACTTTGACTCGATGGGAGGGATTCATGCGTACACATGCATGTGTGTGTGCTCAAACTGTATCATGTCATCCCAGAGCATGACCTATATATATACCATATTACAAGCAAAAAATTAATCCCCTCCTAAGTCAAATTAACCTCTCTCGTTGTCAGGCAAAAAGTAGTGATGGACCAAGTGGGCCCACAGATGGAAAGCATTGATATCGCTGATTACCGCTTAAGTGGGTGCGAGAGGACAACCACCATCACTTTGCATGTGGGGCGCCAAACATATGTTGAATACCCAAAATGCACAACTTTGATGTGCCACATGCCTCGAAAACCGTAAACCCCCCACACAGAGCGAGGAATTCATGAAGCGTACTACATATGATGGTCCCCTTCCCCCTCTTCGACGCATACTATATGCTCCTACTGTAATACAGCCCAAAAAGAATCCTCCTCGATGGTGAAATTAATTAACCTCTCCCAATGTAGGTCAAAGTGATGCATGCATCGACGATGGCCTCGTGGGCCCACAGATGGAAGCGTCACATGTGAGTCCTAGCTAGGATAACCACCGCCTGCATGCATATGGCCCAAAGAGGTGTTGTGTGATGTTTGAATAGCCAATTTCACAACTTTGATGTGGCACGTGCCTCGGAAACCGAAAAGTCCCGACACTGAGTGAGGTGTACTTGTTCACGGACGCGTACGTATAGTATATATGCTAGTCTCCTCCCACCTCTTCGACGCGTACTATATACCACCATAACACAAACAAAAAAGATTCTACCTTGCTGGTCAAATTAACCTCACTGCCGGCTGTTCGTCAAAGTAATGGACGACGACCTCGCGGGCCCACAGAAAGCGTCACACGCGAGTATCGAGTGTCGTGTAGGACAACCATCGACTACATGTGGCCAAAACATGTATGTATGAAAGGGTTGTGTAATGTTTTAAATAACGAATTCACGACTCTGATGTGGCACCTGCCTAACAAAACGGCCAACCCACACGGTGGCTCACAACTCGTAGTGTACTGCGAGCCACCCGCCACCCCCCAGACGCACACACCCACACACACACACCGCGAATCCACCGCAACTACGATGCATGTTAAATTATCCCGCGATGAACATATGTTACCAAAGGAGGGAAGTTTTAATTTTGAAAATAAAACAGAGATCATTAAGACGTTTTAATACATTAATTGATTGATTTTCTGCGGGTATAATGTGCAAAAATCAAATTTGAGCTACATGCACACGTGACAGTGCACCTAAATGGATTGCAAAAACACATGTGTCTCAGTGGGTGCATGTTTACTCCCCGTGCAAGAAATTTCAAACATTGAGAATCTCGATTTTTAAATTCTAGTACATCCAAAACTTATTTGAAGTTCATGAAACTTTTCGTGTTGTCATATGGACACCAATACAAAGTGGCATTGTACTTTTTTTTGTCAAATTTGAGACCAGTTTTGATGTAATCTTTATCAAATTACAAATGGGAGATTATTAATAATTGGGAACCAATATCCCAAACGGATTATTTATTCGAACTGTGAGTGTTAGACCAACAATGGATACGTGCCATGCTTCGGTTAAGCAATAAAGCGGCAGCATTAATCATCCAAATAGAAAAACAATATACGTGCCGCCACGCGACCCGTGTGCCATGCGAGCAGGCGTGAGTTGACGGGACGCATGCGAGCAGTCCGCCGCGCAGGCAGACCGGGAGGCGTGCGTGCAGGTGTGTGAATTGATGGAGGCGTGGTTGCTGCGCAGTGTCATCGGGAGGCGTGCGAGTAGCTGTGTGAAACGACGGTAGGCATGCCAGCAGTCCGGTGCGCAGGCTCACCGGGAGGCGAGCCAGCGGTTTGACCGCCGCCTGCCTCTCTCCCACTACTCCATATTAATGGTGCGCCCGAGCGGCCGCACCCCCCATCCTCACCACACACACAATCCTCTCTCTCCGCTTGCATCCTTGACGTCGCTCTCAGTCCTCAAAGCCGTCAGTGTATGAGGATGCTGCCGAAGCGCCCCATCGGAGGGAGTGGCGAAGCCGGGGCTGCTGAAGCATCGGAGCACGGCGTGGAGACGGAGACAGAGGTTGCCGTCACAGCCGGCGAGTTATCGCTGCACCCTGACATCGTCGATGGCGTCGAGCTTTCACAGAAGGAGGCGGAGTTCCACACCGACTCTGGTGATGACTCAGGCGACGACCTCGGCGACGACTCCGACGACCACTCCGGCAACGACTCCGACGATGACGGATAACTGGTTAGTCATCTATACCCATTTATGTGTCAAATAGATCCTAGGGTTTCTCTGGTTACTCCTGCCTCCCCCTTTTTGGAATAGAAATTCTATGGTTATGTTCTCCCAATCCATGAAATCTGAGTAAGTTTTGTTAGATCCGTGTAGTGTATTGATTGTTTGAATGGTACAAGTCATAAGTGATTAGTTGTTTCATCTGTGCAAATGATTTCTGCTAGTAATCCGACTAGGGTTAGTGTTCGTGCTAATAATTCCTAGCCAGGACATGACAATTGATTTTGAATGACCTACATATATGTTTGTGCCATTATTTTCTTCAAGATTAGTCTGTACACAGACGACTGTGCTTAAAAATTGAACCATAATCTCTGGATATGTATAAGAAAATAGCCATAAATTCCTAATCCTACTTCACGGCATGTAAACATTGATTTGATGCCAATTTTTTTTTACTATTTGTATAGGTGCTATCTGATGATGTGGACAGTGAGGATGAAGATGGCCAGAGGAGGTACAAGAGGCAAATCCTGAGGGTGCTTTATGCGGGAATGCATAACAGGCGTATTAGGACCTGGAACGGCGGCTATCGATGCCCATTTTGCAACCACAAGCTCCATGACGCATATCAAAGTGTTCTGGCGCATGGAAGAAGACGGGCCGTTGGCTCCTTCAAGCAGAAGTATTCTCGCAGGGTGGCGCATGGCGCGTACGCCGAGAACCTGGAGAATCTTTAGGATCGTGCCGGCATGTGAGATGAGATGTGGGATTGAACTATGTACGCTTGAGTATGCTAAATGATGGTTGAACTATGTACTTATGGTTGAACTATACTTGTGTACGTGTACGCTTATTATCTATGTCTGAGTATGTTTAATCTATGTTTACTTATGTCTAACCGTGGGATATGGATGCAATCAGTTCGGTTGATGGAATCTACCTCCGTCCTGGTTTATTGGTCCCCTTTGTAATTTGTGTTAAATTTTGACCAAAGATTTAACTGACAAAATGTTAGAGCAGGTCAGCAAAAATTATATCGTTGGATGGGTATTTGAGCATAGTGTTCAATGATATAATTTTTGGTTACATGCATAAACATTTCTTAGTTAAATATTTGGTCAAAATTTGGTACAAATTATAAAGGGGACCAATAAACCAGGACGGAGGTAGTACGTCAATCACACACGGTTCCCAAAATTGGAACCATGTGCAATGACTTTCCTTTTTCCTGTTGCGTCAATCACACACGATTGGCTCTAGCAAACCGTTGCCTCCGAAATTCTTTGTGGGACAGAAAACCCTGACCACCCAATTCAAAAAAGAAAACCCTCACCATCCCCACGTCACAAAAACCCTCACCCCGCCCGCCACCCCCTCCGATCCCCATTCACACCTGCACAAGCTCCTCCGCGTCTATGCATGGCACCGCCTATCGCGGCGGTAACCACTTCGCTCGACGCCTACCGCCGCCGCCAGGCTGCTGGCAAACCCCACCGCATTTCGCCACTTCCGCTTGCCGCCGCCTATCGCCATCGACTTTCTCGACACTGCTCGTGGTCGACCCAGCTCCGCTCGGTTGGGGAATCTGCCGTACCGAGGGTTCTTTCTCATGGACAACAAGGTAACTAATTTAATGAGATATTATCTCATCTCTTATCACAGTTCATCTGCCTCCTTTAATCACCCGGCCGAAATCGCCGTGAATTCATCTTTATTCGAGCTGATTTGAGGGTTTTCTTTCATTCATAGAGTGTACAGTGTGCGGACACATCAGGACTTTGCGGCCTCCGCCAGACATTCCATCTCACCGTACCAGATGACTTGAGGATGCGCGTGGTATGTTCAATATCACCCTAAATCGGTTGGCATGGCCTACTTTCCTGAACATATTCTAAATATTGCTACATTTGGATAAAAGGTGCCACATGCACCATATACGTCAAAGGGGATTTTTTCCCCTCTTCTTTCTATATTAGGCAAATTAATGATGTATTGTTCTTTCGATTACTCTCATATTTCCATGACATCATATTTACCGTATCTTTTTAATTTTAGATTTTTGTCCTTCAATTTCAATTGCTGTATAGTTCTTTCAATTTGGGCCCATATTTGCATGTTACCATATTTTCTTTAACAATCCTACCATTTTCTGCAGCGCGTCCCTTGCTATGCAATAGAATCTGTAGTGCACAATCTTTCCCTTTACATAAATCAAGACTGCAGGGATGTCATACTGAACACAAACTATGGATTTACAATCGTTGCTACTGTAAGACTTGATGAACGTGGTGACTCCTATTTTGGCACTGGCCTTTGGAAAGAAATTTCTAAGTTT
Organism: Thinopyrum elongatum; assembly: GCA_011799875.1. Lineage (NCBI taxonomy): Eukaryota > Viridiplantae > Streptophyta > Magnoliopsida > Poales > Poaceae > Thinopyrum > Thinopyrum elongatum. The sequence goes on along the minus strand of CM022303.1, from coordinate 120,754,851 downwards.
TATGTACTAAAAGTTGGCACTATAATTGCACTGCACATAAAAGGGCCTGGTCATGAGATATATGCTAACTTCCCCGACGATATCATCCGTCCAGACTTTGTTCGAAGTAAGTTTTCGTTTTCAAGTATCTGCATGTTGACTTACCCAGCAATATCAAATGAATTGTGTAGTATTTAAGCAACCAATTGTTATTCCATTTTCTTACTATATTCCTACCTAATAACTTCTAGTTACCAATACACTTTTCTATTACCCTGTTTTAACTAAATATTGCCTGTACTCCCACTTCTATCAGAAAGCGCCACTGACAAGGAGACTCCGGAGGTGGAGAACGGGGCTGCCAACAAGCGGAGGCGGGGCGAGCAAGAACCACAAGTGACTCCAGCAGGCCTAGACTTCATCAGCAACCTCCCCGATGATATGTTGACAGTCATCATCTCCCTCCTCCCAATCAAATATGGGGCGCGGACAACCGTCCTTTCCCGGCGGTGGCGCCCCATATGGAACTCCACCCCTCTCGACCTCATCGACACCCACGAGCTCTGCCATGGCTATCGCAAAAGCTTGGATGCGTTCTCCAAGATCCTCGGCAGTCACCTTGGCCCAACTAGAGGCCCTAGAATGGGCAAGTTCCGTTCCAACGGCAAGGACCGAGCCAAGCTTGACGACTGGTTCCGATCCCCCGCCCTAGATCAGCTCGAGGAGATCACTTTTGATGATGGGCATATGCGCTCGCTGCCAATGTCCGCGCTCCGCCTCGCGCCCACGCTGCGCGTCGCCAAGTTCAGGAACTGCCATTCCCCCCCCCTTAATGACGCGCCCGCTCTTATTCTACCATGACTGAAGCACCTGGAGCTCGTCGCCGTCTGCCTCCCAAATGGTGACATGGAGCGCCTGCTCCGTGGCTGTACTGCACTCGAGTACCTTCGTCTTCAGGCGATCAATGGGTTGAGTAGCTTCCACATCACCTCCATGACTCTTTGGACTATTTATGTGTGTTGCTGGTGCGGCAGGAAGACATCACAAGATGTGTACCACGGTATGGTCATTGAGGACACACCTGCACTTGAGAGATTACTTGTAGTTGATCAAGAAGGTCCAACAAGAATCAATGTCATTTCTGCGCCGAAATTGACAGTGGTGGGCTACTCGTCTGACAAATACTCCGAACTTGTTATTGGATCCACACCCGTTCAGGTACAACAGCCGCCTTCTACCTCTCCTTCTACAAATGAACATTATTTCTAATTTTGAAGATGTTTGTTCGTCTGTCATCCAGAAAATGATTCTGACATGCTTGACCCAGAAACTGCGCACAGTGAAGGTCTTGGCACTAAAATCTATTGGCCCCAACCTGGAGCAAGTTGACAGTTTCCCGAGATGCTTTCCGTGACTGGAGAAGCTATATATCGAGGTGATGTTCCGTTCCTGTAAAATGTTAACCATAAGGGAGTTCAATTTGTGACACCTTTTTCCAAGTTTACAATGACAATGTACTACGATTTCTGAAGGATTCTTTTGGAAGATTTCAGTACATACATGTCCCCCCCCCCATATTGGTTGCTTGATCCATATGGTTACAATCCATAAGCATTTCTCCTTTGGATTCATCTGTACTAGTTTTCTTAGGGAACTTTTCATCCAATCCAACATCTTGTGAAGAAGGCTACATTTTTCTAGAATGTAATCAAATGCCCATGTTAATCATGTCAGATCGAAGATGGCATGTTAGTGCATTTTACAAATCCTGCAAACCAAATAGGCCTGTAGTAGTGTTCAAAACTGCATGTAGGCACTAACATGTTTTCTTCTTTTGCAGATAAGATTAGGCCCAGTGGTGGATAATGTGATAAAATATAACAATCTCGTCGAATGTCTAGATCTGCATCTGTCAGAAATTACTTTGAACTCCTACCGAGGGACCTTACCGGAGATTATATTTGCCAGGTTCTTTGTTGTTAGAGCAAGGGTGCTGAAGGTAATGAGGTTTGCCCTACATTTATTTCGAAAAAATGAATGGTTTGTTGATCAGTGCCGGTGCCTACGGCAGAATGGAATAGGCTCCGAAAATGCTGAATTTCATTTTGGAACTTCAGATGACAAAGTAATCGGAAGTCATCGTGTCGACCCCATACATGACTTCTCAGTGGCTGACCCCTTTGCAAAAATTATGAGGTTTCGAAACCAGACTTAGAAGTGGTAATATTAGTTTGAACCTCTCTGATATCCATGTTCAGCGGATCAGCGCGAGCGTTTGCAGCTGATGAGCTGAATTTCATTTCTAATATCAGTTTGAACCTTGTAATCTTCGAATTTGAGCCATATAACTCTAGAATTTGAACCTAGTAATATTTCAAGCTTTTGTGGTACAATCGTTGAAATGGCATTGTATGAGACTCATATATTGGTAGCACTATTTTGATCTTAATATGCAATGGTCTTAGATTTTATTAACCATTCTTGAATTTGTTTACCTTGTCGGTCTCAAAGCACACGATCTGTATAGTTAACTCGACTGTGATCTTCGACATTATTGCACACAGTTGGTTTCTTCAACCGTGTGCCCTGTAGAGCGCAGAATTAATTATCGCACTCGAGTGTCCATCATCACCCTTCTGTGTAACTTTAACCTCATCACCCACGGGTAAACTTATGACCGAAGTCATTCCACACACTTCATTTTTACAAAGCTTTTTGCCAATAAACGCCCATGATTTGTCCCTCTTCTAGCCGACGCGTGGCCAAACTAGCCGGGCAGGAAGCTTGCGCGGTAAACTGCGCGGTAGCGCAGGAACAGGCTCACCGACGATACATTTGGCGCCTCTTCGAGCCCACGCGTGGTCAAACGAAATGCGTGCGGTGCAGTGTTGTCAAGCGTGCACTGGAATCCTCCGCTATGAACACCGTGACAAGACGTGACGATTACAGGCCGATCGGCCCCCATTTATTACAGCGGCCATTTAACCCTTGTGTCTCTTCAACCTTTCGATCGCACCCCACCATTGCAAGAAGCACACCCACCACGACAAATTCTTAGAGGGTATCCTGCGCGGCTCCAATGGCGCTCAGAGCGGCTGCCGACAACGAGCAGCAATTCACCATGCATGCCGTGGTGAACACCCACAGCAAGTTCATGGACCTCTCAGTGGTGTGCACCAATGACCCGGTCTGGGTGGAGCACTCCATCCACATCATGGAGCTGTTGCTTGCCGAGGAGAAGTACAAGGTGGTCGGGTTCGACCTCGAGTACACCCGCGCTCGTGCCGGGTCTCGTCCCAAGGTCGTCGTTGCCCAGATGTGCGTGCGCCACCACGTCCTCGTCTACCACTACTGCCTGGCCACAAGGCCTTGCGAGGGTTTCGCCAGGTTTGTCAACAGCCCCCACTACATGTTTGCTACGGTGGACATCACCAACGATGTAAAGGCACTCAAGAATTCGGGCATCGCCTACCAGAATCTTGTTGACATCCAGGGCCAATACAAGATCTAGGGCAGCATGGAGCATGAGGAGGACTCACTGGTTCACCTCGCCGAGGCCATCATCGACCCCTAGTACAGAGACAAGAAGGATTCCTGCAACAAGGACAAGTGTGCCTAGCACTCGGCCTGGATGGAGAAACTCGACAAAGCTCACGTCGTCTACGCGGCCAAGGAGGCGTACACGAGCTACGACATGTACAGACGGATTGTTGACATGAGGAAGTGCCTTCTTCCCCAAAACGGCTAGGGATCCAGCTGGAAGTAGAGCAATGGAAAACGTCGTCGCAACAATAAGTAGATGATTAGATCCTCGTTTCTCCTAGTTTAGTATGCATGTAATTGCTTACTTTGGTGTGTGGAAATGTTATGCGTGTAGTCACTTGTGTAATTGTATGCTTAATTTGGTTATGCAATGCTGTCTTTTTAAGTATATATGTTGATGCTCTGTAGACAGAGCGTAGATGTTGTGCGGACAAAGAAAATCATATCGCACACGGACTAAACAGTGGAACCCGTCGGTGATATTTTCATCAATCACTCACAATTGTATACCAGCAATCGTTTGCTCACAACACACAAGGCTTGTTAACAGGAATCGTCTGTGTTGTTATCGGTCTTCCCACACATTTCCGATTACAGACCTGTTTGCCGCGTATCACACACATTTTGTTAAGTTGAAGCGTTTCTGTTCTCTTCGCTCAACGCAAACAGTTCATCCGAGTGAACTGTATGCCGTATATCGCACACACCTTGATCTGGCTGACCGTTTCTTTTGTGTTGCCTAATCACAAACAGTTCATCCAAGTGAACCGTATGCTGTATATCGCACACGCCTTCATCTAGCTGCCCATTTCTTTTGTTCCGCCTCATCGCAAATAGTTCCTTGAACTGAACTGTATGCCCCTCATCCCACACGCAACTAAATTCTGAACCGTGTATGATGCATCCATCATCGCAAACGTTTTGCATCTTTTTTGATGGTTTTTTTACACCACCGTTTGTGATTATTACATCGCACACATTTTCGTCGAAGGGTCTCTGATCGTAGTGTCGTGTTAGCATCATCCTGCAGTAGTGGTTGTACCTTATAGTTGGCATTTTTTATATCATAAAAGTGTGTGTACTTTGATGCCCGGGGTGGATTGAGGGAGACGCGGTGACAATAACAATGAGGAAGATCGATCACCGCTTGGGGTCGCAATTGATCTTCCATCATACCTCGCAGCACCAGGCTTCAGGCTCCTTGGCGGTTTGTTGTTGGCCCTGCGGGTGGGAGAACGCACTTCTTGGTGATGGGGAGTTGTGGACATCCTTTGGCGAGAGAAATTGCCACCACCGGCCACATTTAGGAAAGCATGATTGAATGGGAGGTGGAGTGCCATGTAGAGGAGCGGAGCGAGATGTTTTTCCTTTTTTAATTGATTGACATAAGCTTTTATTTATGGAGTTTCACGGGTCATCAACTGGATTCCCAATAAAGTTTATGATGTTAAAAAAAGTGGATTCTGTTTTTTTCCTATTATCGGTACTGTTTTTTAAGGACGCTCTCTTTTCTGTTTAAGGAATGGATGGATGTTTTTTTGACAATGTTGGACATGTCACATGCCATTGTTTGGAAGGGACCATTTATGTTTGGCAAGATTTCTTCTTATCGGATATAAATTTTCAATTCAGTGGTCTAGTTAGTTTTGATGACTTGAACGATCCGGTGTAGGATCAAAAGTATGTCTAGAGGGGGGTGATTAGACTACCTGACCAAATAAAAATCTAGCCTTTTCCCAATTTTAGTTGTGGGCAGATTTTAGCTATTAGCACAAGTCAAGCAATCAACCTACACATGCAATTCTAAGAGTATAGCAGCGGAAAGTAAAACATTGCATATGAAGGTAAAGGAAAGGGTTTGGAGAAGGCAAATGCAATGGAGACACGGAGATTTTTGGCGTGGTTCCGATAGGTGGTGCTATCGTACGTCCACGTTGATGGAGACTTCAACCCATGAAGGGTAACGGATGCACGAGTCCATGCAGGGCTCCACCCACGAAGGGTCCACGAAGAAGCAACCTTGTCTATCCCACCATGGCCATCGCCCATGAAGGACTTGCCTCACTCGGGTAGATCTTCATGAAGTAGGCGATCTCCTTGCCCTTACAAACTTCATGGTTCAACTCCACATCTTGACGGAGGCCCCCAAGCCACACCTAACCAATCTAGGAGACACCACTCTCCAAAAGGTAATAGATGGTGTGTTGATGATGAACTCCTTGCTCTTGTGCTTCAAATGATAGTCTCCCCAACACTTAACTCTCTCTCACAGATTTGGCTATGGTGGAAAGATGATTTGAATGGAAAGCAACTTGGGGAAGGCTAGAAATCAAGATTCTTGTGGGAGGATTGGAATATCTTGATCTCAACACATGAGTAGGTGGTTCTCTCTTAGAAAATGTATGGTGGAAGTGTAGGCACGTTCTGATGGCTCTCTCACAGATGGAGAAGGGGGTGGAGGGGTATATATAGCATCCACACAAAATCCAACCGTTACACACATTTGACCCATCTCGGTGAGACAGAATGATTAAACTCGGTGGCATCGATTAGTTCAAAAATGTGAACATTAGGAATCTCGGTGGGACCGACTAGAAAACCTCGGTGAGACTGATGTGCTAGGGCTTAGGTCAAACATCATCTCGGTGGTGTCGATTGCATCAACTCAGTGAGACCGATGTGCTAGGGCTTAGGTCAAACATGATCTCGGTGTCGTCGATTGCATCAACTCGGTGAGACCGAAGTGAAGCAATAAGCAACAGAGAGAATGTCAAGCCAAGTCGGTGAGACCGATTGCATAGACTTGGTGAGACCGAAATGAATGCAACAAGTCACAGAGCGCTGGCAAGGCTATCTCGGTGAGACCGAGACCCGTATCAGTGAAACCAAATTGCTAGGGTTTCTGGCAGTGGCTATGACATATGAACTCAGTGGCGCCGGCTAGAAAGAATCGGTGGGGTCGAGTTGGAGTTTAGGTTTTGGACATATTTGGATGGAGAAAGTGGTTGAGGGTTTTGGAGCAATATCACTAAGCATTTGAACAAGCAAGCCATTAAGCAACACCTCATCCCCTTTTAATAGTATTGGCTTTCCTATGGACTCAATGTGATCTTGAATCACTAAAATAAAGTTGAAGAGTCTTGAGCTTTTGCCAATATTTTTCCTTAGCATTTTGAGGGATCAACATCTCTAGTCCATGCCATGCCATTCATTGAACTTCCTGAAACATTTATCTTGAAAGGATATTAGTTCAATGAGCTATATGTTGTTATAAATTACCAAAACCACCCGAGGATTAGTTGCACTTTCAATCTCCCACTTTGAGAAGTATGTGATAAGCAAGAGCTCCCCCTAAATTTGTGCATTATTTAAAATTTGTTTTTGAATGCAAATGCACAATTGATTAGGATCATGGGTCACTCTTCCATGTCACATACATCTTGGTGGAGCGCACAAAATGATAAGAGCGAAATAACATGCACGCATCACCAAGAACATAAGTGAATGATCATACATAATTAATCATAGAGATAAGCATTAAGCACACATTAAGCATAGTACGATCGATCACACAACCAAACATAGTATCTCACGAGCATAATCAATAAGTAGCACAACCAAACGAAGTAGCAAAGCAATAAAAACCAACAAAGAGGCAAAAGACTCTGTAACACCCTAGTTTTTGCTCCTGTTTTTTTTCCTTCGCGGGATTTGACTCCCGTCTTTTTTCTCGGTGTTAACGGATTTTTTTAGCTCTTGGGTATATGAAGATGGTCATTTAACCTTGCCTTTCCTATCCAACCAGAGATTCTCTCCAGACCAACCTTGCCACCCGACCAATATTCCCGAGGCTTTGCCACCGAAACCCTACCTTCCGAGTTACCGGAAGGGAAACCCTAATCCTTCTAGTTACAAAGGAACCCCAATTTCCTTTGATCTAGTGACTCCCAAACTTTTCCCAGTGATCATCCTATCTTTGTAAACCCTGGATATGCAAAAATATTGCCAAGTCATTTGCAATATTTTTCATTTATAATTAATTCCTTTTTCTGCTAGTTAAAGGAATTAAATCCAGGAAAATATCTATCCATCTCCAAATTTCATGAAAACTTGTGGAGATATTCTTTGTGATCATATTGAGCTCCCATAAAAATATTGGCCATAATTAAATAAGGAAAATTGCATTTTCCTATTTAATGCCAATATTGCATTTTGGGCAGTTTCTAAAGGAACTACCATTTTGGTAGCCAGGAAAAATCCCAAATAAATTGTGGAGCTCATCCTATCCATATCTTCACCATTTCCATCAAAATCCAAGTCCCATAGTTCAAAGTTTGAGCACAGCGTCCATTTGCAAATTATGTCCAGATTTCCAGTTTGCAAAGGAAGTGCTTGAACCCTTGATCCGTTTGAGCTGAAATTTTTCATGGTGGTTAACATTGCTAAATCCCTCATGGAAACCAAAAATCAGCTCAATCCATCCATCCATTAATCCAGAGCATTTTTCTCAAGTTTCTATTCATTTGGAAGTGCTGTGAAGGAAGTACCACTTTGGCATTTCCAAATGAGCTGAAACTTTTCCAGTATCTTCATAGTTCCAAATCATTGGCCTCCACCAAAATTCACTTCATTTCATCAAGCCAGATGAGTGCTTCTTCAAGATTCAAGTTCTAGACCAGAATTGGGCATTCCAAAGGAAGTGCATGCAAAACTGGTCCAAATACCCTCAAATTTTGCCAGGACCTACTCCTTTCTACCAAATTTCCTTGTGACAACTTATCCAGCTCATTACCACATCCATCTGACCACAACATCCGGCCCAAGTTTCTGTCCAGAAACTGTTCTGGATTACCTCGACTACTCTAGAGCCTTTCTAGTCAGTCCCTTGTCATATTCCATCTATATGATCAGTGAACACCGCGTTGGACATGATGTAGCATCCAGGGAAGCGCCAGAGCGCGTGTTGACATGGTGACCACGTGGTGGCCGAGCCAAACTTCGCGCTCTACGCACTGGCTGGCCGTGTGGTCACCTCCGGCCAGTCCTGGCTCGTCCGGGCATGTCCCATGGCTCCGCGGCAGCCGCGTGCATCCTCTCCCGTAGCTTCCCTCTTCTTCTTCCCTCTCCTCGTGCCACGACGGTCGCCGCCACAGCCACTGTCCGCCCGTGACCCTCGAGAGGTCACCTCCCTCCCTGGATGTTTCCTCCTCGAGCTGTCGCCTCCCCCGGTTACTCGTCAGGTCGGCAGCGCAGCGACATCCGCAAGGCTCCAGCCACATCGCCCCGACGGTCCAGTGCGACGATAAGATCGCCACCGCGGCCCGAGCTCATCACTTGTCCCCGTCCGGCTATAAAAGCCATTCCCAAGTCCCCCTGAGCTCGTCATCAGCCTCACCACTTCCCTCTAGCCCTCCCCGACTACTCCAAGGAGCTCCAGGAGCCCTCCTCTCCCCTCGTCGCCGCCATGGCCGCTGCCCCTCCTCTGCTAAAATTCGCCTAGTGCAAGCCCCTCTCTCCCTCCTGACCACACCATCGCCCTACCCTCTCCACCGCGAGCCTCCGCAACCCCTCGCCTCGTCCTCCGGTGGCCGGTAGCCGCCGCACTCTTGGGCACCCGAGCCGTCGTCCGCCATGGCCGGGGACGTCCGTGCTCTGGTCTTCCCCAAGCTCCGCCACCTACGTGGATGGATGCGGCCCGTCGCGCTGGTCACCCTGCTAGGCGGAGCGCCACCAGAGGTGGCCCGTGTTGCCGGCGGTCACCGTCGGGACCGGCCCCTGCCTCGGCCATGCGGGAGACGATGCGGGGAAGACGACCCCGAGCCCCTGCCTGTGGGCCCCACACAGCAGTGACACGGCGAGGTCAACCCCCGGGCCCGCCCACTGTTAAGTGGAAACGTATTTATAAAAATACGCTTTCCAGCTGCAGAGGCGTATTTCGCTGAAGTGCGCTTTCTCTCTCCAACCGGCTGCCGAAATCCTTATTTAGTGGACGTTCACCAGTTAGCCGCAGAAAAGCATATTTTCTATTTGTTTTTCTGCCTAAACAACGAACGGCCACAACTTTTCGCTCGTAACTCCGATTCAGGTGAAACCAACGCTCACATCTTCTTCTCGTCGAGCCCATTCTATTGGTATCATTTTCATAATGTCTCCACACTGTGAAAATGACCATTTTTTCCTTGCCTTAAAACAGCTCCCCCGAGAGGGAATCTTTTCCAGTGAATTCTTCCGCGGCTTCACCGCATTCTTCCCGGAGTATACCTCGACCCCAGGCAAGCCGACCATCTGATATATGCCCTAAAGTATTGCTCTGTCTATTCTTGCATGTTTAAATTAATATGCTTATGCTAGTCCGTGTAGTAGTGAGCTGTATGGGACGCTGACGAACCCTTGCTTGCACTTTCTTCGGTAACGGCACCACGCCTGTGTTCTGCGCTGTTTCCGGCCGTCCGGGGTGGATGCCGACTTTTATTTCTCTTGTCAGCAACTGTCCGTGTTCTGAGCTGCTTTTCGACCGTCTCGGGCAGCTGTTGAATTTCTTTCCGTAGCAGTGACCCTATGCTCTGAGCTATTTCTCGGCCGTCTTAGGGAGCTGCTACATTCTTCTTATCAACACCGTCTCATGCTCTGAGCTGCTTTCCAGCCGTCTTGAGCCGGGGTTGAGTTATTCCGGTAATGTCCCAGATCTGAGTTGTAAAGACCGTTCTGGTGGCTACTAGTTTCTTTGCCGGTTTTATGCAAGGTTTTCGATGGTCGTAACTTATAGCTAGAACTTGTAAAGTGATAACTAGCTATTTAAAAACTGATTCACTAATGACTTGTCATGATATCATATGGAAATAGGTTGTTATGATCATGCATAGCTATTGCCATCTCAGGTTATTGTGATAAATATCTATGTCTGCTAAATGAGGGCTAAAGCTAAACCTAGTCGGTTGATCCAGAGTCACATGTCCGGACTTATCCGTGCAACCACATTTTCCGGTATGGGACGGCCTTGACTTGGTCTGATCGTGTGCTCTTTTATCGGTACCACCAACTAGGGAAGGTTATGCGTGCGCGCTACCTTGGCCCGGTAGGCAGCGATAACCTTGTGAGCCCAGTTGATTGTTAAACCCGGGAGTCCCTGTTTGGGAAAGTTTAGTTTGGCCACGATGGTGGCAGGTGTCACGAGGTGACACAGGGGCCACCCAGGGCAGGACTCCGGGGGAGGATGATTGCCGGTGGTACGGTGGAGGAGTCACGAGTTAGGTAGGTTTCGTTGGAGCAACACTGGTCCACCCGAATGGGCTCACGAGGTCAGGTGCTCCATGGTGTGGGTAAAGTGCGCAACCTCTGCAGAGTGTAAAATCTATTTGAATAGCCGCGTCCATGGTATTGGACAGTCCGTCCAGACCTCTCTAGGTGGTTAACTGGAACAGTGATAATAAAGGAAGAGAGTGAGTTTGTCAAACTGGTAGTGCAGATGCATAGACATCAGATGATGTCAGGAATATGATATGTTAGCCATGGGATGGCTATGAGATGAGCGGTCGGATGACCGAAAGACTTGGATTGGATTTGGATCATGAGAATGTTTGGAGTATGGATTATTTATTTGATATGCTTTTCTTTACTGTATTCTACTTGAGTAATTAACATTGCTAGCTAGTCATGCCATGCCATGATAATTTAATCTTGCTCTAATAACATGTGCATGCTTGAATGCCATGGATTGCATTGCTTGGTGTATATGTTAGTTTGGTTTGCTTGCGAGTACATTCAAAAGTACTCAGTGGCCTTCAATGTGGCCAGGTTCACATAAGGATCCATCGTTCGTCGACGAGGAGTGTGGCACCCCGGCTCAGAGTAAACCGGAACGCCCCGTATTCCAGCCCAGGGACAAGTCCTCTGGAATACGGCACTGTTGGCATAGAATAAATCAGCTCTTTATTACTATGGATATGGTTACAAAGGGTACATGGATTACATCGGCACGGCAACACTACGCCTGCCCGGGGTAGCTCTATGCTAACAGCGAAGTAACATCTCTCGGCAGCAGAACAGCGATGACGGTGATGGACTCCACTCCGCAGGGACTCTGGCTAGAACGCGTCTCCTAGGTCGCAAACTCAGGATCCTCGACAAGCAAGCAATCATGGCATGACCTGCAAACTGGCATGACACGCCAGGTGAGTACTTTGAATGTACTCGCAAGCTCACAACAAACATCAGCATTAAGGCAAGACAACATCATAGCAGTCAAAATTAACAAGCAGGGTTATCCAGCAAGATAACTTCTGAAGTAAATGCAGTAAGGTAAAGCATATTTAATTTTGTACTCCAAATAATCTCAGGATGCAATCCAAACCTGTGCCAAATCCCAATTCCCAAGCATGAGGTCATCCGACCACTCAACTCATAGCCATCCCATGGCTATCATATCATATACCTGATTCCGTCTGCACCACAAGTCAAACATACTCTCTTCCGGGTTGTCTCACAACCCTCAGAATAGTCACGATCCATCGAGTACTTCTGATCATACGACGAGTTCTTCCATCATCATCATCATCATCACTACTATGGTTGACCACCTAGTGAGGTCTGGGCGGACTGTCCAATACCGTGGACACGGCTATTCGAATAGATTTTACACTCTGCAGAGGTTGCGCACTTTACCCACACTATGGAGCACTGACCTCATGATCCCATTCGGGTGGACCAGCGTTGCTCCAACGAAACCTGCCTGACCCGTGACTCTCCCATCGTACCACCGGCAATCGCACTCCCTCGGAGTCAAGCCTTGGGTGGCCCCTTGTCACCTCGTGACACCTGCCACCGTCGTGGCCAAACTATACTGTCCCAAACGGGGACGCCGGCACAAAACTCAACTGGGCTCACAAGGTTATCGTCGCCTACCGGGCCAGGGTAGCGCGCACGCATAACCTTCCCTGTCGGGCGGTACCGGTGAAAGAGCACGCGATAAGACCAAGTCAAGGTCGTCCCATACCGGCAAATGTGGTTGCACGGATAAGTCCGGACAGGTGACTCAAGGTCAACCATGAAATATCTAATCCTCGAACAATCTCTGTCATGGCTGACACTCCGATATCATGGCAATCCAAACACCAATATGCTTAAGTCACTGCTACTAATTCTTTTCTACGAACTGCCAGATGAACTCCAAAATAATCATTGACAGTGATCTCAGTATCACAGTATCAACAAGTGGGTAAGCTACTAGTCACTAACAATCTGGTATTCAACATGGTAGTCACCTATCCAAGAAATCACTCCGGCATTGCATAATCCAATTCATTTCACAAATAACTCATATTTGTTGTTGAAGTAAATAGTTAAACTATGATATTGCAATGCAATGATGCAGATGAGAGTTGTGGCTTGCCTGGGGATGAAGGAACCATCGGAAAGGAGTGCGGAGAGTGCGCGGAGTTGACTGCCGGAAGCAGTTTTCTCCCAGAGAGGCTGTTTACGGACAAGGGCAAAATGGTCATTTCACAGTGGGACCACATAGTGAAAATGATACCAACACGACGGGCTCAAAGAGACGAAGAAGTGGGCTTTGGAATCACCTCGATCGGAGTTACAGATAAAAAGTTATAAGGGTTTTTCTGCCAGGGACCTATCTATAATCAAATCATCACAAACAGGCCCTCAGCTGAAAAACCGAACGCGCCTTCTCTAAGAATACGTTTTCCAGAGAGAAAAATGAATTTTGGCCTGAAGAAGAAGCGGAATGCGCTTTCGGTAAGGGAAGGCGTACTCATCTGAGTACGTCTCCATTTATTCCCGCGCGGGCCCGCGTTGACTCTTCATCTGTGGCAGACGGGTGGGTCCCGCCACTGACTTCCCTCTCCCTCCCCTGTCTCCTTCTATCTCGCGACGGGCAGGAGACAGAGGCACGGCCGCACGACGCCGGCGCCGGCCCGGCCAGCTCCGGCCACCTCCTGCGAGAGGGCGGGCTCCGGCAGACTCAGGGAAGGGCGCCGCATTCGGGGGAGGCCAGAGGAGCGGCGGGGGACGATCATGGCGACGGTGCAGGGGGGAAACCGAGGCGGGCGCCGGCGAGGGGCGCGGCAACTCCTGCCGTCTTCGGCCATGGGGAGGGTACCGGCGGGACCGGGGCGGAGTTCCACACCCGCCTGGGTAGGGTAGAAGCTCCGGGGAGGGACGGAGAGGTGGCCCCATGCGGTGGCCGCGGGCAGGGCGGCGGCTGCTCGTGGGCGTGCGCTTAGGGGTGCTCTGGCGATGAGGAAAGAGGCGGGGTGGACTCGCCGGAGTGCAGGGAAGCGGGTGGCGGTGGAGAGAGAGAGGGAGAGGCGCGGCACTGCGCCAATTTGAGGGAGGCCGAGGCGGCGGCTATGGCGACGGGAAAGGACTTCGGTGAGCTTGGAGGACAGGGGAGAGGTGGATGAGCTGCGGAGAAGCACGAGGGGGCTATATATAGCCACGGAGAAGACTCTGGAGTGAGCTAGCTGGCGAGGGGATGCCTGTGGGCACGCGGTACCGCGGCCGCGTCCCAACAGTGCTCGACCGCGTCGGCACAGCCGGCCAGAGCTAGGAGACGAAGCAGAGAAGGGTCTAGAGGGCACACGCGTGCGGTGGGGAGTTCTCCCGCGCTCGCAGATGAGCTGGGACTGGCCGAAGTTGGCTTCCCGAAGGGACCAATGCACAGAGCATCGTGGCTGCCGACTAAACTCGTGGTCACCACCGTCACCACGCGTCCGTGGCACCTATCCACTGCCAGGCCTTGTCAACGCGGTGCATCAGAGGTTGGGAAATGCCAAAATGGAAAGAAACAAGCATAGTGGTCAAGGAGGTGACTAGACGAAGCTTGGTGACAAAGCAACAGCAAGCTGTTTGTACTGAGGTGGGGGAGGTCCAGCTGGGGATAGATGCTGAGCTTCGCCTTGCTGTGATCATACACTAATATGATTACTTCTGCAGATTTTCAGCTCATTTAGATGAGTATAAGTGGCAGTGGCAGTTCAATGGCCTTTACTGTATAGAATTGCAAAGAATGAAGTGGCACTCACACATCAACTGATATGGAGCTGAATTTTGGAGGAGATGAATGATTTGGTCATAGGAAGATACTGTATAAATTTCATACCATTTGGATACATCAAAATGGTACTTCCTTCACAGTGCTTGAATCTGGACAGAAACTAGATGGAATTCTTGGGAGAAATTGGCTAAATATATTGAGCCCAAATTTTGTGGAGAAGTGAGATATGGGTATAAGCATGTTCTGGAAATTATTCATGAATTATGGAGCAATAAAAATTATAGTTGCTTCACAACCCATAATAATTACCAGAAACAAAGATTTGATGTTGTGATCACATAGATGATTGAATGATGCTAAAATTTGGTGAAGATATATTATTTGAGTATATGAAGATGCTTGTAAAATTTCAACTCATTTGGATACTCCTAGCTAGCACTTGCTTCACAAAGATTCTAGTTGCCCAGAAACTTTGGAAATTAGCCAAGAGAGATTTATTATCCAAATAAAGTTGAATTTTGGCATGTGGCAATGATATGGATAGTAAAGAGTGCACAAAAAGTTTGAGAGCAAGCAAGCAAATATATATGGTACTTGCTTCATAAATTGCCAGCTGGGGCAGAATCAGAAAAGGAATATTTGGGAAATATTTTTGGGCATGGCAAGGAATATTTTGACATATCTGTATAAGATATGTCCCAAAGGATTTATGGGAATTATTTGAGAATTTTGGAAATGATAGAAATATGAGTTGCTTCACAACTCAGGGCAAACAGGGTTATTCCTTTAATAGAAAAAAGGAATATTCCCAAGAAAAGAATATTGGGATTGGTCCAAAATGGAAATGACAAGGTCTTGGGATGGTTTTGAAGTTGGCAAGCCACTCGGGAAGAAAAATGAAGGGTGATCCATCCAGGTTTCAAGACCACTAAGTCACAGAAAAGCAAATCCGGACCAAAATTAAAAGCAAAAGAAAATGGGCAAAATCCAGGGTGTTACAAACCTACCCCCCTTAAAGAAATCTCGTCCTCGAGATTTGGTTGCTCAGGGATCAGACATGCATATTTCCACTTGAGGAAACCGTTTCCAATTCGGGTTTCCTTTTTACCTTTGTATAATGTTCCCACTGAGTTTCATATGACTGACTACCTTGCTTCGGGGTGGTTTGCTTCACTGGAACCATTTTCTGGCAAATCTTTCCTCATATGTTACTCTGACTCCAATCCTTTCGTGTCTGCTATCATGTCTGGGGCAATAAATTATTCTGACCGAACTATGTGCCCTTCTCGTAAATCCGAGGGTGGTTCCTCATGGACGTGTTGTGACAGAGTCCAGTACGAACGACCGTTCACTGAGTTGTGAACAGATCCTCTTGGTGGACACGAAATCTTTCACTCATTGCATTGGGTGACTTCAAATGGATGTATGTCCTCCAGGCTCAAAAGAGTACTATGAATCGTATCGTTCTCTTGACGGAATCTGACTTCTCGCACGGATTGCTGAGTCATCTCGGGTATCTTCACTGTCTCGGGTATAGCGCTTTTACCAAATATTTGATTGTCACCTGTCGTGACCAGCATAAAGGTGTACAGTCTTATAGTGATATTATCCATAGACTTGACTGACAGTGGTCCTGGCAGCAAAATCTTGTTCACGGCAGGTTAGTCTTTAACTGATTCCCATCCATGAGGACACATAGTTCGAGACTGTTGTTCATCCTTCTGACCACACAGTCTGTCGGTATTTCTATGTGGATGGTAGGCCGTGTAATGCTTTAACATGGTTGCTGAATTTGAACTGCTGAGTTATTCTTTCGGCTGACCTGACCAGCTTGGTTGCCCTTCTTCTGACAATTCTAAGCATATCTGGTTAGCTGGGCGAGTTGTCTTGATATGGGGTCCTTGCAAATGAAATAGACCCCATGGGTATGTACCCATGGTGACTGGTACCGAGCCAGACTGTCTGGAGTATTTGTACCATGTTGATCTTGCAACCATTATGATACCTGTACAGCCAATCTTGCTCCTTCATTATGGTTCTTTTTGCCTGGATTCCTTGCTGAAAGAACTTGGCCTTATGTGTTCTTGATTCTTCGGGTAACCATGGGTGTTGTCAGGTGCGATATTCCGGCATGCATATTACTTTACAAGTTGTAGCTGTAGGGTAATGATCGTCTGAACCCTTGAATAAAATCGGCAAATAAACCAGTAGCCACCAGAACGGTCTTTACAACCCAGATCTGGGACATCACTGGAGTAACTCAACCCCGACTCAAGACGGCTGAAAAGCAGCTCAGAGCATGAGACGGTGTCGATAAGAAGAAAGTAGCAACTCCCTAAGACGGCCGAAGAACAGCTCAGAGCATAGGGTCATTGCTACGAAAAGAAATTCAACAGCTGCCCGAGACGGCCGAAAAGCAGCTCAGAACACGGACAGTTGTTGACAAGAGAAATAAAAATCGGCATCCACCCCGGACGGCTGGAAACAGCTCAGAACACAGGCGTGGTGCCGTTACCAAAGAAAAACAGGCAAGGGTTCATCCGTGTTCCATACAGCTCACTATTATGCATACTGGTATGAGCATAATAATTTGAACATATCGGAGATAACACAGAGCAATGCTATAGGGCATATACCAAATTGTCGTCTTGCTTCATAGGTTGTTGTTCATCACACTGAAGTGTATAACTGGCGTTCTCCTCTTCTTACATAGCTCATGCAATAGTCAGATCCTCACCGAGCTGGCATCATTGTATGAGTAACCCATATGACCTTGGCAGCATGTCCACCATATCTATGAAAACATGTGTAGCTGGCCACTTGATTCCCGAGGCAAGCTTGTGTCCTGACTGATTTTTTCCTTCGGACCAATTGTTGCGGATCTGACCCTGCATCGGAAGATTTCCATGTGTCGTATCGAGGAAGACACAGGAATCCTTGCGTCGCATGCTTCCCAGGTAGCTTGAAGGGAAAGACTGGGTTGCTTACACCTGAAGCTTTTCTTTGCCATAGGCGGACTCAGTGCATATATATATATAGCCCTTGATATTACTGCTGTCGGTTACTCATTGTATGCAACAGGGTATTCGGCTATCCTTCTTGCTGAACACTATGTTCATAACACATTCTAGCTTGATTCCAGGACATTGCAGGGTTCAAATTGTACTCATAGCAGACTCAAACCCTGTATATATGAATCCTACCTTTGGCACAGAATGCACTGTGGATCATATACAACTTGCCTTCTTGCTGATGCGATCATTACTGCTGTGAAAGTTGCGCTGATGTATACTTGATGCTGATAATTAATCCGGCTAGGATATCATTTATATTCAGGCCCGATATTCCCGATATAACACAGTCTTGTGAAAATTCCATATTGTTGAGCTGAGCTTTCAAATGACTATCTTTTCACTGACTCTTTGGGTTCAGGGTCGGTGAGCAACTTCCATAAGGATCAGTAAGGGTTGCCGAAACGGCTAGTGGAATGGCACGATCCGAGATAGAACTTGTCTATCACCGAAACGATAGGGTGACTGAATAGAATATATTGGTGTGGTACCGGTGCATCAATCTTGCTAGTGATCGCCACCCTATGCAAACCGGAGAGCGCAGGTAGGGAATCGAAACCGATGCCACCTACACTCACCAGATCCATTGTTAGTGATAAGATATCTAGTCTATATGCATGCTATGCACAAACAAATGCACAAACAAGTGCAGCAAACCAACTGGATCATGTACTACCGTTTACTAACGCTCGCACCTAGACCGCACGTCCTATAGCCAGACCTGCTCTGATACCAACTTCTGTGGCACCCCGGCTCAGAGTAAACCGGAACGCCCCGTATTCCAGCCCAGGGACAAGTCCTTTGGAATACGGCACTGTTGGCATAGAACAAATCAGCTCTTTATTACTATGGTATGGTTACAAAGGGTACATGGATTACATCGGCACGGTGACACTATGCCTGCCCGGGGTAGCTCTATGCTAACAGCGAAGTAACATCTCTCGGCAGCGGAACAGCGATGACGGTGATGGACTCCACTCCGCAGGGACTCTGGCTAGAACGCGTCTCCTAGGTCGCAAACTCAGGATCCTCGACAAGCAAGCAATCATGGCATGACCGGCAAACTGGCATGACACGCCAGGTGAGTACTTTGAATGTACTCGCAAGCTCACAACAAACATCAGCATTAAGGCAAGGCAACATCATAGCAGTCAAAATTAACAAGCAGGGTTATCCAGCAAGATAACTTCTGAAGTAAATGCAGTAAGGTAAAGCATATTTAATTTTGTACTCCAAATAATCTCATGATGCAATCCAAACCTGTGCCAAATCCCAATTCCCAAGCATGAGGTCATCCGACCACTCAACTCATAGCCATCCCATGGCTATCATATCATATACCTGATTCCGTCTGCACCACAAGTCAAACATACTCTCTTCCGGGTTGTCTCACAACCTTCAGAATACTCACGATCCATCGAGTACTTCTGATCATACGACGAGTTCTTCCATCATCATCATCATCATCACTAATATGGTTGACCACCTAGTGAGGTCTGGGCGGACTGTCCAATACCGTGGACACGGCTATTCGAATAGATTTTACACTTTGCAGAGGTTGCGCACTTTACCCACACTATGGAGCACTGACCTCGTGATCCCATTCTGGTGGACCAGCGTTGCTCCAACGAAACCTGCCTGACCCATGACTCTCCCATCGTACCACCGGCAATCGCACTCCCTCAGAGTCAAGCCTTGGGTGGCCCCTTGTCACCTCGTGACACCTGCCACCGTCGTGGCCAAACTATACTGTCCCAAATGGGGACGCCGGCACAAAACTCACCTGGGCTCACAAGGTTATCGCCGCCTACCGGGCCAGGGTAGCGTGCACGCATAACCTTCCCTGTCGGGCGGTACCGGTGAAAGAGCACGCGATCAGACCAAGTCAAGGCCGTCCCATACCGGCAAATGTGGTTGCACGGATAAGTCCGGACAGGTGACTCAAGGTCAACCATGAAATATCTAATCCTCGAACAATCTATGTCATGGCTGACACTCGGATATCATGGCAATCCAAACACCAATATGCTTAAGCCACTGCTACTAATTCTTTTCTACGAACTGCCGGATGAACTCCAAAATAATCATAGACACTGATCTCAACATCACAGTATCAACAAGTGGGTAAGCTACTAGTCACTAACAATCTGGTATTCAACACGGTAGTCACCTATCCAAGAAATCACTCCGGCATTGCATAATCCAATTCATTTCACAAATAACTCATATTTATTGTTGAAGTAAATAGTTAAACTATGATATTGCAATGCAATGATGCAGATGAGAGTTGTGGCTTGCCTGGGGATGAAGGAACCATCGGAAAGGAGTGCGGAGAGTCCGCGGAGTTGACTGCCGGAAGCAGTTTTCTCCCAGAGAGGCTGTTTATGGGCAAGGGCAAAATGGTCATTTCCACAGTGGGACCACATAGTGAAAATGATACCAACACGACGGGCTCGAAGAGACGAAGAAGTGGGCTTTGGAATCACCTCGATCGGAGTTACGAATAAAAAGTTATAAGGGTTTTTCTGCCAGGGACCTATCTGTAATAAAATCATCACAAATAGGCCCTCAGCTGAAAAACCGAACGCGGCTTCTCTGAGAATACGTTTTCCAGAGAGAAAAACGAATTTTGGCCTGAAGAAGAAGCGGTATGAGCTTTCGGTAAGGGAAGGCGTACTCATCTGAGTACGTCTCCACTTATTCTCGCGCGGGCCCGCGTTGACTCTTCCTCTGTGGCAGACGGGTGGGTCCCGCCGCTGACTTCCCTCTCCCTCCCCTGTCTCCTTCTATCTTGCGACGGGCAGGAGACAGAGGCACGGCCGCACGATGTCGGTGCCGGCCCGACCAGCTCCGGCCACCTCCTGCGAGAGGGCGGGCTCCGGCAGACTCAGGGAAGGGCGCCGCGTTCGGGGGAGGCCAAAGGAGCGGCTGGGGACGAACATGGTGACGGTGTAGGGGGGGAAACCGAGGCGGGCGCCGGCGAGGGGCGCGGCAACTCCTGTCGTCTCCGGCCATGGGGAGGGTACCGGCGGGACCGGGGCGGAGTTCCACACCCGCCTGGGTAGGGTAGAAGCTCCGGGGAGGGACGGAGAGGTGGCCCCATGCGGTGGCCGCGGGCAGGGCGGCGGCTGCTCGTGGGCGTGCGCTTAGGGGTGCTCTCGCGATGAGGAAAGAGGCGGGGTGGACTCGCCGGAGTGCAGGGAAGCTGGTGGCGGTGGAAAGAGAGAGGGAGAGGCGCGGCACTGCGCCAATTTGAGGGAGGCCGAGGCGGCGGCTATGGCGACGGGAAAGGACTCCGATGAGCTTGGAGGACAAGGGAGAGGTGGATGAGCTGCGGAGAAGCACGAGGGGGCTATATATAGCCACGGAGAAGACTCTGGAGTGAGCTAGCTGGCGAGGGGATGCCTGTGGGCACACGGTACCGCGGCCGCGTCCCAACTGTGCTCGACTGCGTCGGCATAGCCGGCCAGAGCTAGGAGACGAAGCGGAGAATGGTCTAGAGGGCACACGCGTGTGGTGGGGAGTTCTCCCGCGCTCGCAGACGAGCTGGGGCTGGCCGGAGGTGGCTTCCCGAAGGCACCAATGCACAGAGCACCGCGGCTGCCGACTAAACTCGTGGTCACCACCGTCACCACGCGTCCGCGGCACCAATCCACTGCCAGGCCTTGGCAACGTGGTGCATCAGAGGTTGGGAAGTGCCAAAATGCAAAGAAACAAGCATAGTGGTCAAGGAGGTGACTAGACGAAGCTTGGAGAGAAAGCAACAGCAAGCTGTTTGTACTGAGGTGGGGGAGGTCCAGCTGGGGATAGATGCTGAGCTTCGCCTTGCTGTGATCATACACTAATATGATTACTTCTGCAGATTTTCAGCTCATTTAGATGAGTATAAGTGGCAGTGGCAGTTCAATGGCCTTTACTGTACAGAATTGCAAAGAATGAAGTGGCACTCACACATCAACTGATATGGAGCTGAATTTTGGAGGAGATGAATGATTTGGTCATAGGAAGATACTGTATAAACTTCATACCATTTGGATACATCAAAATGGTACTTCCTTCACAGTGCTTGAATCTGGACGGAAACTAGATGGAATTATTTGGAGAAATTGGCTAAATATATTGAGCCCAAATTTTGTGGAGAAGTGAGATATGGGTATAAGCATGTTCTGGAAATTATTCATGAATTATGGAGCAATAAAAATTATAGTTGCTTCACAACCCATAATAATTACCAGAAACAAAGATTTGATGTTGTGATCACATAGATGATTGAATGATGCTAAAATTTGGTGAAGATATATTATTTGAGTATATGAAGATGCTTGTAAAATTTCAACTCATTTGGATACTCCTAGCTAGCACTTGCTTCACAAAGATTCTAGTTGACCAGAAACTTTGGAAATTAGCCAAGAGAGATTTATTATCCAAATAAAGTTGAATTTTGGCATGTGGCAATGATATGGATAGTAAAGAGTGCACAAAAAGTTTGAGAGCAAGCAAGCAAATATATATGTTACTTGCTTCATAAACTGCCAGCTGGGGCAGAATCAGAAAAGGAATATTTGGGAAATATTTTTGGGCATGGCAAGGAATATTTTGACATATCTGTATAAGATATGTCCCAAAGGATTTATGGGAATTATTTGAGAATTTTGGGAATGATAGAAATATGAGTTTCTTCACAACTCAGGGCAAATAGGGTTATTCCTTTAATAGAAAAAAGGAATATTCCCAAGAAAATAATATTGGGATTGGTCCAAAATGGAAATGACAAGGTCTTGGGATGGTTTTGAAGTTGGCAAGCCACTCGGGAAGAAAAATGAAGGGTGATCCATCCAGGTTTCAAGACCACTAAGTCACAGAAAAGCAAATCCGGACCAAAATTAAAAGCAAAAGAAAATGGGCAAAATCCAGGGTGTTACAAGGAGCCGGAGCGTTCGCGGGCTAGGAGCATAACCCAGTCAGATCCCTGTGGATTGGAGCCACACCAGGACCATGCTGCCTTAGATAGAGCTTTTTCGCTGCCACCACTCTTGTAATATATCATGTAAGACTTATATACCCATTAATACAAATGCCTGTGTTAATGATACTTGTTGTAAACACGCATGCCAGAGTGATTTCCTGGGCTGGTATGTGTGGCGACCGTCTAGCTACAGTGTTAATCAGGCGGGGTGCCACAGACTCTCTTTCTCTCTCTCGAAGCCTATGATCTATACATTTTCGCCCCTTTGGCAACAAGTTACCAAAAAGCTTGAAAACTTATAGTGCTATACGACACTCTAGGCACGATCTCCTGGAGCTCCTGAACGGGTCTTCTGGCTTGTTGCTCTGGTGTGTGTAGACGGCGTTGAGAGAACGGCTTCTGCAAATGCCTCAGCTCATGTCTGTTGAGCAGGTGGAGTGGACACTGGGGGTGGTACTGTGGCAGTGGTTGCTGGAGCAGAGTGTGTAGTCCTGATATCTGCAACTGGCTCAGCAGTAGACCTCTGTGCCCTTGGCATTGTCTGAAATCTGGCAGTGGTAGGTCTTTCATCACTATCCTCAGCATCATCTCGCAACTTCTCAACAATGGATTGGATCTCAGTGACCTTGACATCAAGATTATACATCTTATCTTCCACTATCCGCTCTAGGCTCTCCTGATTCTTGGTTAAGTTGGCCAAACTCTTCTCAATCCTCAGAGTTGCTTCTAGCCGATATGTCAGTTGATCTTGCCTGGTCTTGATATTCACAATGGATGCATCAGGTGCACTTGCTACCTTTGCTGCTTTGTCTGCCTTTGCTTTCTCAGCCTTCTCTTGAGCTTCAACTGAAGTTGGGTGTGAAGCATCCATCACCACTTCATTGTCCTCAAATTCTAGCTGGAGTGGAAGGTGCTCTCTGTCAAGCAGATATGTGCCTATACCAACCTTAGAGTTGATAAGCATCTGTATATGTGGTGCATATCCACATGACCTCTTTTGATCAGCAGCAGTCCTTTTGATTTTCTCAACAATCAAGCTCATGACTTTGAACTTTTGTGGTATGTCAAACAAATGTAGCAGGTTGATGGAGTGGCCACGGATCATCCTCTCATCTCTAGACTTAGGCAACAAGGTGTGCCTCAAGATATAGTTTGTTGTGGCCAAACAAGCAAGCAGATAATATATGGAGCCAAACTTGTGTGTTTCCAATGCTTTATCAGGGATGGGCTTGTACATATGTGCCATTGTGTTATGGTCCATCCTGGGTTTTCCATATACATCCACATCATTCTCATCCTCCTTTGGGGCATTGATAGAGCAGCCCACTCTGATATTGATGACTGGTATCTAGTACCCTTAGTCATCCACAGAATCTTCCCATCTGGATAGAAGTGTGCAGTGGAGTAAAATTGCATCACCATTTCATCATTCCACTTGGTTAGCTTTTGTCCCACAAAAGCATCAACACCTATCAATCTAAAATTCTCATGAACGTGGGGGAAGTAGTCCTCATTAGCATCTATGTACTTCCAATCCACCCATTTTATGTTGCTTATGATTGGCTTCTTGTCAAGCAAAATTGTCTCATAGAAATCTTGATGTTCTTTGGTGTGGAAACAATAATCAATAGTTGTTCTTCTCCTTGTAGCATAGGGATCAACTTTCCTCCATTCTCTCAGTCCACTGTCCTTTCTCAGTTTCATGTTCTCAGCCACTGGATGTCCATCATCTTGATCTGGAATCTTTGGCTTCAATTTTCTGAGCACTTGGGGATCTTCATCCTATTGAACCTCTAGCACTAGGGCCTTGTTCTTTTGAGCAGCAGGGATGTTTCTTGTGGATCTCTTTGGAACAGTAGTCTTAGGTGCAGGAGCTGGAGCTTTGGGCTTGGGCTTGGAGGGAGCAGCACCTGTCTTAATGGCATCTGCCATGAGCTTTTGAGACTTGGTAGGGGTTGCAGCTGGTTCTTCTTCCTCCTCATCTTCATCTCTTCTCGTAGAAGGTCTTCCAAGCAGTGTTGCAGTTGTAGTTATAGCTCTCTTCTTCTTCTTTCCTCCAGCAGCCTCATCATCATCAGATTGTTCAAGTGTGAATGTCATTGTTTCTTGAGTTGATTTTCTGACCTTTGACATAGGAGCTCTCTTAGCAGGAGCCTTCTTCTGGCGACCTGGCTTTGTGGCAACTGCAACATACTCTTTCCTTAGCACTTTTTTCCTTGAGGTCACTTACTCCTCAACAACAAAGTCCTCATCCTCACTGTCTGAGGTTCTTTTCTTTATCTGTCTAGTGGCAGCTTTGGGAAGATTTCTAGGAGTGCTTCTGTTGGCCTCATCATAGCTTCCACTGGGGCTAGTGCCCTGACTGAGGTTGACCTCTTCCTCTGACCTATTCTGGCTATCACTGGCTTGAGACATCTTTGTAGCCAGACCCTGTGAATAGATAGGTATGGGCAGAGTGGATGAGCATCACAAAAAGCAGCTTGTTTTGCAGAAAATTTGAGTCAAAATCTTAGTTTTAGTTTTCTGCAAAAAACATTTTGGAGCTACCGATATGAAAATCTCGGTGACACCGAAGCACTAACAGAGTCTAAACACACAACATCGGTCAGACCGAGTTGCAGTTCGGTGACTCTGAGATGCTAGGGTTTCACTGAGGTTTTGCGTTCGGTCTCACCGATCAGTACACTTCGGTGGCACCGAGTTGTACTAAGTGCAATGGCTGGGGCCAATCGGTGGGACCGAAAACTTCATTTCGGTCGGTCCGAGATGCGCTCGACGGAAACCTAACCCTAAGATTCTTCATCGAAACTAGTCTAAAGAAATTTTTTCTGTGGATAGGAAGTTCTCATTCGTGGCAAGAAGACAGGCATTAACTTTGTGCAAAGAATCGGAGAAGGAAATGGCACAAAGGGGTCAAATCGTACCCTAACTTGGTGACGATTTGCTACGGCGGCAATGGCGATGGAGAATCCCGTTGACGGTGGCAAAGACCTGCGGCAGAGGTGCACAGGTGGAGACAGCGACGATCCGGAGACCAAGAGGCGGCATCACTGGGGCGCGAGCTTGTGCGGTTTGAAGAAATTTTCAATCGTACGGGTACGCAGAGTATATATATACCCAGTCGGTGGCACCGAATGGAATGGTTCGGTGGCGCCGAGATGCAAAACTACGTGCAGTTAGTGCAACTCGGTGGGACCGAGTCATTCTAATTGGTATCACCGAGATGAAAACCTAGATCAATCTGGTGATTTCGGTGGGACCGAGTAGGAGTGAGTTGGTGTGACTGAAATGCACAAGAAGGTTTTAGAAGGCAGCCCTTGATGGATTGGTGACTCCAAGTGCTCCTCACCCGGAGGGTCCGAAAAAGAGTTGTTCAAATTTTTGTGATGTAGCATGAATAGAGTTTGAGATGAGAAAAGCATAGATAGCTACAGAAGGTTCTTAGGCATTCTTGTCCATCCATTTGGCCAATAAAAACCAAACGATCAAAACAACAAATGGATGTCCTCAAATGGAGAAATTATGCAACCAACATGCTCACACAATAATATAGCAAATGAAACATGTGACAAAGCATGCACAGACAATTCTAGCATCTATCAAGCAATTGGCAATGACTAGGTCATCTATATATGAATATATTGACTTAGGAGTCAAATGAGAACATTTGATCATAGGTCATACTCATCGTTTAAGCATTAGTGGGGTTACCACTTTTACATAAAGCATTAATGTCTTCACACCATTAGGGTTGCTTTAGCTTAATTCTTAGAGCAAAGCTCCACCTAGATGTGATATCCCCCCTAAGAGGGATGAACTAACCTTGGGTTTTGTTGATAATGACTTCATGTAGATAGTGAAGATGTGGATGCTCAATGTTGATGTAGATCATTTGGAGCAATCCATTAAAGTGTTGCACTTTCAATACCTACATGGTGAGTCCCACAAGGAACATACAAGGATATCCATAGACATAGAGTGAATTGCACATATGATGATGTCCATGAAAGAATTAGGTTACCTTGTTCCTTGTCTTACCAACAAGAGGGTTTGTAACTCCATGAACTAGTGCAAGATATGAAAGTTGATTGCACAAGTCCTTGCCCAAAATGAATATGAGTGAAGTATGTTGGCGGAGTCAACCTCGAGAACACTCTAGTTCTTCTTATTTGGGATCCACATCAACTTGATGGGAATCCTTGGAGCTGAAGTCGTACTTGATGTAGTCTTGGGAACCCACTTGACCATGGTCTTAGGAGCTTCTTCAAATGAGTCAATCTCTTCTTGAAGCTTGTCCTTGCCTTTTAGCTTGTGGTCTTGTGGTGGAAGATCATCTTGAGCTTGTGTTCCCTTGAAAGAAGTGGGGTCATACTTGTCTTGTTGAGGAACAAACTTCGTCTTGGGGTATTGATCTTCTTCCCACTCAACTCCATTGGCATTGAACTTTCGTTCGAAACCAACACCTTGGTTCTTCCGGTGTCTTCCTTGCTTGCGTACAATTTCCTCAAATTTCTTACTTCCGGCAAGGCTCTTGTAAACACCTTTCTCTATAATTCCCTTTAATAAGCTATTTTCTTGCTCAAGTGTAACTTGGTTAAGAGAGTCATTAGTGGAATCAAGATAACTACTAGAAGCAACAATATTAGATTTAACATGGTTATTGTTACTACTAGAGGAAGAATTTTTCTTGCTCTTGTTGCTAGATTTTACTTGAGGCATATAAGTAGACAAGAGTAGACGTTTGGCAAGATAAGAAGAACTCTTCTTTCGAAGATCATCATTGATAGCTTTTAGAAACTCATGCCCTTGCTCTAAATTTAGCTTCTCGAAGCGTAGCTTCTCAAGAGTCCTTAGGAGCTCTCTATGATCCTCTAGTGTTGTTTAATGAGCTAACTTAAGAGTGTTTAGTTCTTTAGTTAGACGCTCAATCTCCTTCTTATCATTGTCATTCGTTTCATCTTGATTAGCATGATTACTAGCAAGTTCATCATAGTTTTCATCACTAGTTTTGTCAACAAGTAAATCATCATCACCTAGCAAATCATCTTCATCACTATTGAAATCAACATACTCGGGGTGTGATACCTTAGGGCCTTTAGCCATGAAGCATCTTCCAATTCCTTCATGTAACACCCCGAGAGGTTAGCTACAGTAATACCCCCTTTGATAATGCCATGTCATCCTGATTAACAGTGCTTAATCATCATTAGCACCATATCTCATTTCAAATTCAAATTAAAATGAAATTCAAACTAAAAGTGGAAAATAAAAGTTGTTCAACATAGAAACTAAAATGTTCAATAAATAACAAATATTACAGAGACAGTTCTAAAATTGTAACCAACATTTAATAAATTAATTGGGTAACCCAAACCTCCTCTAACAGTGGCTGAAAATAATATTTAATAACCTTTTAATTAATCTAAGTCAAATATGAAATGATGTTTTGCCCAAACTAGTTTTTGGTGGTAGGGTACATTGTACTGCTAATTATGGACTATGTCATACTTTGAACAAAATTCATTTGGTGCTCAAACATTTTGCAAACAGAAAAGAAAAGAAACAGAAAATAAATAAAATGGATTTGGAAAAGTGCCCCTGTGCACTTAAGCCCACAGCCGCACAGGAGCCGGCCCGGCCCTTTTTCTCTCTTCTCCCTCCTACTGCTCCTCCCCGAGCTACTGTCGCCTCTGCCGCGCTCGCCGCCCCGGCCCCCCCTTCTCCTCTGTCGACAGCGAGCCACACGCGCCCTGCCCCGCTCGGTTAAGGACACCTGTGACGCGTTGGACAAACCCTAGACGCCACAACTCCCCTCTCTCACTCGCCCCCTTCCGTTTCTTCGGAGGCCAACGCTGCCGTCGCCGTCGCTCACCCTTACCGCGGCCACCGACCACCTTTCGCCAAGACGACGAGTCCCCGAGCCTCCCCTACTTCGACTACGTCGACCAAGCTCGTCAGGTCGAGCTGGAGTGCCCCATCGCCCCGGATCCGACCTCTTCTTCAACCTCCTACTGCCGTCCATTGCCGCCTCGATCCGCCACCGTCGCTGTCTCCCCGGCTTCCCCGACGCGCCCGCAAGCACCACTGTGAGCTTCCGGGCCTCCACGCCCCTATTTCCCCTTTCCCCGTGCCGCCTAGCTTCCTTTTCGCCATTGCCGTGAGCTCGCCGCCGCCTGCCTAGTCGCCGCCGTCGTTATAGCGTGCATACATCGCATCCGAGCTCATGCTCGAGCTCCTGGTGACACCAGGAAGCTGTTGCGCCCCTCACTTCACCTGCTAGCGTGCTGTCGCCACGAGCTCGTGCTCAGCCGAGCTCCGGTCGCCGCCCAGGTCGCTGCCGTGCTCAACTCCGGCCACCCCTCGACCTCCCGCTTGTCCCATTGGATGCGCACGAGCGCCGGCCATCCGTAGCTGCAAGCCGCGCTCAAAGTCGTCACCCATAGGCGAATCCCGAGCGCCGCCGCCGCTCTTTGTGGTCGCCGGAGGCCACCGCCGGCGCGCGCGTGCGTTTAAACCCGGCGATGGGTCACTGACATGTGGCCCCACCGTCATTAGACACTGATTAGGCCCCCCTAATTAACTCCCTTAGTGGATGACAGCCGGGCCCCACGCGGCTTAAATTAACCTTAATAAAAACTATTAGATATTTAACTAAACTGACATGTGGGCCCACGTGCACTGTTCACCTGCTGACTAGTCAACCGTTGACTGCTGACTCAGCAGTCAACGGGACCCACTGTCAGCCCTTTGTTCACTGCTGGGTGCACTGGACCGGGTGCACCTAGCCTTTTCATGTTTTTTTTTCGAAATTAGATTAATCCAGAAATTCTAGAAATTAATAAAAACTTTAGAAAATCATATCTTTTAATCCGTAACTCGGATGAAAATACTTTCTACATGAAAGTTGCTCAGAACGATGAGACGAACCCGAACACGCGTTCCGTTCGTCCGTCGCATGTCTCTAACTACCTGAACATGGGACTTTCCCCCTCCGGTTCGCCTGTCCGAAAATGCAACTTCGGGAAAACTTTCCCGGATGTAATTCCCCCTTCACCTATGTCGTGTAGCACTACGATAGGTCACCCCTAGCACCGTGTATTACATTGTCATGCATCTGTTTGCTTGTATTTACTGTTTCTTCCCCCTCTTCCAATTCGCTAGACCCCGAGACCACTGACGATGTCCTAAAGATCGACAACCCCACTGACAACCTTGCCCTTGCCGCCGAGCAACCAGGCAAGCCCCCCCTTTGATCATCCCTATATCGCCCATTCTATTTTCTCATGCTTGCATTAGAATTGCTGCTACTGCTGCTGCTTTACCTATTCTGATGCATAGCCTGTTTATTGTAACCTACTATTGATACCTTACCTGCTTATCCTAAACTGCTTAATATAGGCTGGGTAGAGACCTATCAGTGACCCCACTTATCCTGACTGCCCCACTGGATAATCCGAAGACCCGATCAACGGGATTGAAGACCAGGCCCCGGCACCGCACATCACCCCCTTAGTTGTAACGACACTGCAGCGTTACTATCGAGTGCCGAGGGTGATACCTCGGGTAGCACTTCTGATGTTAACTCTGTAGAGTAGCTATTCGGTCGTGGTCATCGAGGGTGATTCCTCCTTCACCGCTTCTGATAACGACGCCGTCGTACAACACCTCAAGTGTGAACCCAGCGAGGGTGATTCCTCTGAATTCACCTTGACGGATACATCGAGTAGGAATCCAACGAGGGTGATACCTCGGATTCCCCTGATTTTATGGACACATGGATACTTGGACTGTACTATTGTTACTTGGAAAGGCGGGTCGACCCTGAAGGGTACCCGCGTGTGATGTGAAGACGGGTTGCCTGTATGGTGCCCGAGTGATGAATACGAGGCGCGGCCGGGCATTCTTAGCCCTTGCAGCAAGTCCTTGAGACGGGGCGACGGGGTCACATCTTTCGTGAGTCTCTGCTCGTTACCGCAAGCCCTAGTCCACTAATGATTTGGATATTTGATTCGAGCATTCCTCTGGCCTGATAGCACTAACCATCAAGTGGGCATAGTATGGGCGTTCTGCATCGTATGCATCAGCCGAAAGCTCTGTCAGACGTCCAGTTCAGCATTGTGGCTGGGTCGGATTGTGCCGTTGGCGCTGGTATCCACCTTGCTCGCAATGACCCGGAGTGCACAGGGCGACGGCGCAAGACCCCTGAGCGCTTAGGATGTAGACCGGCGGGGACCTCTCTGCTGAGCTCTAGGTAGGGCTGCGGTGTATCGTTTGGCCGAGGCCGGGCATGACCCAGGAAAGTGTGTCCGGCTGGAGTTAATCGAGCGTGTTGGGTAAGTTGGTGCACCCCTGCAGGGAAGAAAACTTCTATCGATAGCCGGTCCTACGGTAAAGGACACTCGGAGTTGTATCCTGATTGATACAATTAGAACTGGATACTTGGATACTATGGCTGTGGGATTGCTTCTCGCAGGGAGTCGAGAAGGGATCTCAGGACGAGGTTGATGACTGTATGGCTCTGGGATTGTTTCTCGCAGGGAGTCGAGAAGGGATCTCAGGACAAGGTTGATGACTATATGGCTCTAGGATTGCTTTCTCGCAGGGAGTCGAGAAAGGATCTCTGGGTGAGGTTGAGACTTATCGATACTACTGCTTTATACGGTACTAATCTACACTCTTCTAATGTTGCAAGACCGCTGAAGATGCTAGTCTTCGATAGGACTAGGCCTTCTCTCTATTCTGGCATTTCTGCAGCCCAGTCCACATATACAGCCTCTCTTTGAAAATGTTGCATATGTAGTGTAGATCCTTGCTTGCTGAGTACTTCTGAGTACTCACGGTTGCTTTGTTTTCCTTTTCTCCCCATATCAGTTTGTCGTGACCAGAGGACGGAGCCCCCCTGAGAAAGATGCCCCATCGATCGGCTACTACTACCACCCCGAGGGTGGTTACTACTTCGAGCTTGCCATCGACCAGGAGTAGGATTCGGAGTGTCTCAGGCAGGAGGCCTGCGCCTTTCGATCATAGTGTTTTTTTTTTCTTTTGCCCCGCCTTTCTAAGGGCTTATTTGTTTCTGTTTCATATCTATACTCAGATATCTGATGCTGCCGCTGACGCTTGTACGCAAGCTTATGTATTCGAGCCCTCGAGGCCCCTGGCTTGTAATATAAAGCTTGTATGACTTTATATATGTTTTAGAGTTGTGTTGTGATATCTTCCCGTGAGTCCTTAGGCTTGATCGTGTGCATTTGCGTGTATGATTAGTGCATGATTGAGCCGGGGGCGTCACAAGTTGGTATCAGAGCCGACTGCCTGTAGGAACCCCTCCTTTCCAACTCCTTGGCCGAAGTTGAGTCTAGTGGTCCAAAACTGTTTTACTAACTTGGTTGTCTGGCTTACGGGCCCACGTCGCCAAATGGGTGGTATTAGTATCTTTTATTCCTCGTCTATACTCTGGGACTCTGACCTCTCTTCTATTTGGGTTAAATGAATTTTACTAACGCCGACACTTAGGATCTCGTAAATCTCGTTTACCCGGAGAGCTGGATATTCTGTGCTTAATTCCTTGCCATTAATCTGATTAGTCTGATAATCATTTTCCTTTCCATTGTTTTGTTTAACCTTTCTTGTGATCTATATGATCTAAGCAGCAATAATTCACTGCTTATGTAAACACCTCGGTGTACAACTCTGTCAATGGGACCCCGTTACTATTGTTAATGACATTTCGTTAACCACCGATGGACGAGAACTTTGCCTATCGGTCCGCCTCGTTCAACGAGCAGGAAAATTGTTCTCTTCGTCCCTCGCCCTTAGTGCTGACGTTGTATTATGCTTCTCATTGTCATTTGACAATCCTGAATTTCCTCTATTTCAGATGGATCATTTGTTTCCACAACGCCCTATGATGCAGCTTGTGCTTCGCACTTGGGCTCGTAGTGCCCCTGGTTTTCCCGTTGTCCTGATCGCGCTCCTGACCAGGCTGGGCTACCGCTGGTACCCCGAGTACATGGTCTACGAGGATTACCGTGAGTTCATCCAGGAGCAGTACCATGCTGATGTTCATATCTATGATCAGCGTGATGACTCAGACACTGAGCTGCACCTTTTCCATGGTATCGGTGTGACGATTGAGATGGCAGTACATGATGCCGCCTACTCTGCTGTCGCACATCTCCGAGGAGAGTTCAGTGATAGCTTGGATGCCTCTGAGTTCCGATACATTCTGTATGCCCCTGCTGGAGATACTACTGGATACTACACAGCTATCTGTGCCCCATACGAGCAATGTCATTACGACCCGCACGTTCTGATTCAGTGCACTCAGGCTCTGGATCGCACTGTTCGGGCTCTTGCCGTCAAGTTGGTTGCCACTCGAGCACATCTCTATGATGCTATGACGCAGTTGCTACCTGCTGTTCATGCAGGGATACATCCAGAGCACATCCTTTATCCGAGCAGGACTCAGATGTACGCTGGTATTGATTGGCCTGCTGTTGGAGGTCACGCACCTCCATGTGGACCTCTTCTTACAGCTCGAGACCGGGTTCTGCATCAGAGTGCACATGGAGCACAGGATCCTTCCGCGACGAACACTCGTCGTCCACACATGCAGCTACCCCGTTTCAGTGGATCTTCCCGACGTTGATGTAGCCTTTGCTATATCTCGTGGTGTACGTCCTTACCGCGTGCCTGCGCGCCGCCTACCTTATCTAGCTTTTGAGTTTGCACCATTATGCTATTCGCATGTACCCGACTCTGTGTTTGGATCTGTATGTCTTAATTGACTACTGTTAAGTATCTAGTACACTGCTTAATTATTGTCGTGTTACATCATGCTTGTCGCTAAACACCCGCAACCGCTTTTACTGAACTACCCCTGTTGAAACTTAGCAGGATGGTTAGACCAGGTGGTCGTGGTCGTGCCCCTAAATGCCCACCACCGCCAGATTATATGGCAGCGATGATGCAACAATTCGAGCACAACCGTCAGTTCATGACTGGGATTATGGCTCAGTTCCCACATCTGAACAACCAGAACCAGAACCCTCCTTCAATAACTCTGCCGGAATTTATGCGTCTTAACCCCACTCAGTTCCACAGCTCTGAGAAGCCTCTGGATGCTGATGACTGGATTCGCGATATCACTCACGAGATGGAGTCTACAAATGTCTCCCCTGCCAAATTCGTCGCCTTCACGTCCTTTTTCTTAAAGGGTCCCGCTGCTCAATGGTGGGACACCCACAAACGTACACTGCCTGCTGGAACAGCCGTTACTTGGCCTGAGTTCCAGACTGCTTTCCATGCCCGATATATTCCTCAAGGAATTATGGACCGGATGAGAACCCAGTTCCGCAACCTCACTCAGGGCAATAAGACTGTCGAAGCTTACCAGCGGGAATTCCTTGACCTGTCCCGCTATGCTGAAGAAGACATCGCCACAGATGCCCGTAGACAAGAGAAGTTCCGCAATGGACTCCACCTAGACATCGAGCTTGCACTTGCTGCTCAAGACTTCAATGGCTTTTCTACTCTTGTGAACAAGGCTATTCTGGTTGAGACCGCTCAAATGAAGCATAAGGACTCGCAGAAGCACTGTCGTGATGTTGGCTCATCTTCAGGCTCAGCACAAAAGCGGAAAACCTATGGTCGTGGACACGCTTACAACATTGATATTATACAAGTCCAGGATCCACCTGCCACCGAAATGGGTACCCTTCCCGTTAACTCAATACCTGCTTCTATTTTATTTAATTCAGCAGCATCACATTCATTCATCTATGAGAATTTGCATTCATGCATAACCTTCTTTATGAGTAAATGAATACTCCGTTAGTCAGCTGGGCTAGTGAATTACCGTGCCCAGATAACTCCAAAATAAACACCTTGAATGCGTTGAATGCTTCTCCGCTTGAGGGGATCGAAAACGTTCCAGTCGTTCGAGATTTTCCGAACGTTTCTTCGGAAGAACTTCCAAGAATACCCCACTTCCTTTCAGTCTTCCTCTTAATTCTTGGGACGAGAATTCTTATTAGTGGAGAGATTTGTAACACCCCCAGAGGTTAGCTACAGTAATCCCCCCTTTGATAATGCCATGTCATCCTGATTAACAGTGCTTAATCATCATTAGCACCATATCTCATTTCAAATTCAAATTAAAATGGAAATTCAAATTAAAAGTGGAAAATAAAAGTCGTTCAACATAGAAACTAAAATGTTCAATAAATAACAAATATTACAGAGACAGTTCTAAAATTGTAACCAACATTTAATAAATTAATTGGGTAACCCAAACCTCCTCTAATAGTGGCAGAAAATAATATTTAATAACCTTTTAATTAATCTAAGTCAAATATCAAATGATGTTTTGCCGAAACTAGTTTTTGGTGGTAGGGTACATTGTAATGCTAATTATGGACTAGGTCACACTTTGAACAAAATTCATTTGGTGCTCAAACATTTTGCAAACAGAAAAGAAAAGAAACAGAAAATAAATAAAATGGATTTGGAAAAGTGCCCCTGTGCACTTAAGCCCACAGCCGCACAGGAGCCGGCCCGGCCCTTTTTCTCTCTTCTCCCTCCTACTGCTCCTCCCCGAGCTGCTGTAGCCTCTGCCACGCTCGCCGCTCTGGCCCCCCCTTCTCCTCTGTCGACAGCGAGCCGCACGCGCCCTGCCCCGCTCGGTTAAGGACCCCTGCGACGCGTTGGACAAACCCTAGACGCCACAACTCCCCTCTCTCACTTGCCCCCTTCCGTTTCTTCGGAGGTCGACGCTGCCGTCGCCGTCGCTCACCCTTACCGCGGCCACCGACC
The DNA here is from genome assembly GCA_011799875.1 of Thinopyrum elongatum. Classification (NCBI taxonomy): domain Eukaryota; kingdom Viridiplantae; phylum Streptophyta; class Magnoliopsida; order Poales; family Poaceae; genus Thinopyrum; species Thinopyrum elongatum. The sequence continues at coordinate 120,719,468 of CM022303.1, read as the reverse complement.
ACCTTTCGCCAAGACGACGAGTCCCCGAGCCTCCCCTACTTTGACTATGTCGACCAAGCTCGTCAGGTCGAGCTGGAGTGCCCCATCGCCCCGGATCTGACCTCTTCTTCAACCTCCTGCTGCCGTCCATCGCCGCCTCGATCTGCCACCGTCGCTACCTCCCCGGCTTCCCCGACGCGCCCGTAAGCACCACTGTGAGCTTCCGGGCCTCCACGCCCCTATTTCCCCTTTCCCCGTGCTGCTTAGCTTCCTTTTCGCCATTGCCGTGAGCTCGTCACCGCCTGCCTAGTCGCCGCCGTCGTTATAGCATGCGTACATCGCATCCGAGCTCATGCTCGAGCTCCTGGTGACACCAGGAAACTGTTGCGCCCCTCACTTCGCCCGCTAGCGCGCTGTCGCCACAAGCTCGTGCTCAGCCGAGCTCTGGTCGCCGCCCAGGTCGCTGCCGTGCTCAACTCCGGCCACCCCACGACCTCCCGCTTGTCCCATTGGATGCGCACGAGCGCCGGCCATCCGTAGCTGCAAGCCGCGCTCAAATCCGTCACCCATAGGCGAATCCCGAGCATCGCCGCTGCTCTCTGTGGTCGCCGGAGGCCACCGTCGGCGCGCGCGTGCGTTCTAACCCGGCGATGGGTCACTGACATGTGGCCCCGCCGTCATTAGACACTGATTAGGCCCCCCCTAATTAACTCCCTTAGTGGATGACAGTCGGGCCCCACGCGGCTTAAATTAACCTTAATAAAAACTATTAAATATTTAACTAAACTGACATGTGGGCCTGAGGCACTGTTCACCCGCTGACCAGTCAACCGTTGACTGCTGACTCAGCAGTCAACGGGACCCACTGTCAGCCCCTGGTTCACTGCTGGGTGCACTGGACCGGGTGCACCTAGCCTTTTAATGTTTTTTTTCGAAATTAGATTAATCCAGAAATTCCAGAAATTAATAAAAACTTTAGAAAATCATATCTTTTAATCTGTAACTCGGATAAAAATACTTTCTACATGAAAGTTGCTTAGAACGACGAGACAAACCTGAATACGTTGTCCGTTCATCCGTCGCACGTCTCTAACTACCTGAACATGGGACTTTCCCCCTCCGGTTCGCTTGTCCGAAAATGCAACTTCCAGAAAACTTTCTCGGATGTTATTCCCCCTTCACCTATGTCGTGTAGCCCTACGATAGGTCACCCCTAGCACCGTGTATCGCATTGTCATGCATTTGTTTGCTTGTATTTACTGTTTCTTCCCCCTCTTCCTATTCGCTAGACCCCGAGACCGCTGATGATGTCCTGAAGATCGATGACCCCACTGACAACCTTGCCCTTGCCGCCGAGCAACCAGGCAAGCCCCCCCTTTGATCATCCCGATATCGCCCATTCTATTTTCTCATGCTTGCATTAGAATTGCTGCTGCTGCTACTTTACCTATTCTGATGCATAGCCTGTTTATTGTAACCTACTATTGATACCTTATCTGCTTATCCTAAACTGCTTAGTATAGGCTGGGTAGAGACCTATCAGTGACCCCACTTATCCTGACTGCCCCGCTGGATAATCCGAAGACCCGATCAACGGGATTGAAGACCAGGCCTCGGCACCGCACATCACCCCCTTAGTTGTAACGACACTGCAGCGTTACTATCGAGTGCCGAGCACTACTAGGAAAAGGCCTGTTAGTGGCGCACCGGTTTTGGCCATTAATGGCGCACTACAGGTGCGCCACTATCATCACGCCATTAGTAACTAATACTAATGGCGCACCCCTGGTGCGCCATTAGTATACCAGACAGTAGTGGCGCACCAGGAAGTGCGCCATTAGTATGTCCCCTGGTGCGCCATTAGTATGCCTCCCAGGGGCCATATTTACCTTGTGCTCTGGGTTACTAATGGCGCACTTCTATGTGGTGCGCCATTACTAAGTTAGATAGTAATGGCGCACCACATAGAAGTGCGCCATAACTAACAAATTTTTTTCAAAAAAAAATTTCAAAATTTTCTTCAAAATTTTTTTTTCAAATTTTTTTTGTTTTTTTAATCTCGGGTCACTATGGCTTAATCTCGGGTCAATATGCTTAATCTCAAGTCAAATCGCACTAAGTGGTCAAACTTCTCGGAAGGTCACCCATCCTCACACTACTCCAGCCCAAGCACGCTTAACTTCGCAGTTCTATCCAACCCCGGCACCACCTCACTTAACAAGCACTTGTTGATATATCTATGATATCAATCCTATTAAACCTTGTTGATGTCTAGGACTTTGTTCATGTTCATTAGTGTGATGAAATTTTGAAAAAATATTTCAAACTTCCCGGTTATATTACGTATCATATTTTGAAAAAAAATTCCAAAAAAAAAGTCGAAACCAATTTTTTTTTCTGTTACTAGTGGCACACCTAGCAAATGGTGCGCCACTAGTAAGTTTGAATTTTTTTCCATTTTTTCCCCTCTAGATCTTAAAAGCTTCGTATCTTTTGTTCTGTTAGGTTTTTGGGGATTCTGAAAATGTTTAACTTTGTTACCCCGTTAAATTCGGATGTAACTTTTCGAGTAGATGATTTTTCATATAAAAAACTTTTTCATCGGAGTTCGTATGCAAAAGTTATGCCCATTTTACAAATTCTCGAGAGATTTTGCAAAAAAGTCGAAAATTCATGTTTGTAAAATTGCTAACAACTAGACCACATATCACATGGGAATCTTATTTTCTTTTATTTTTTTGATATTTCTATCATTTTCTTTTATTTTGTTTGAAACTGAAAAGGCGGTCCACCCGGGGGGGGTGCATTTGGTGAATAAATTGTAAGACTCAGAATGTTAGTAATGGCGCACCACGTAACAGGTGCGCCATTAGTAACCCTGGTTACTAATGGCGCACCTGTTACGTGGTGCGCCATTACTAGTTTTGCAAAAAAAATAAAAATAAAATGTTTAGTAGTGGCGCACCAGTGGATAGTGCGCCATTACTAGTTTGAACTAGTAATGGCGCACTGTGCCCAGGTGTGCCATTACTAGTTTTGAAAAAAAAAGTAAAAAAAAATTGTTAGTAGTGGCGCACGGAGTGTGTGGTGCGCCATTAATAGTTTTGGAAAAAAATTGCTAGTAATGGCGCACCGTGTGTCTGGTGCGCCATTAGTAATGAGGACACTAATGGCGCACCTGTATCTGGTGCGCCACTGCTATATAGCAGTGGCGCACCACATACATGCTGCGCCATTAATGTCCATATCAGCTATAGCCCTTTTCCTAGTAGTGGAGGGTGATACCTCGTGTAGCACTTCTGATGTTAACTCTGTAGAGTAGCTATTCGGTCGTGGTCATCGAGGGTGATTCCTCCTTCACTGCTTCCGATAACGGCGCCGTCGTACAACACCTCAAGTGTGAAACCAGCGAGGGTGATTCCTCCGAGTTCACCTTGACGGATACATCGAGTAGGAATCCAACGAGGGTGATACCTCGGATTCACCTGATGTTATGGACACATGGATACTTGGACTGTACTATTGTTACTTGGAAAGGCGAGTCGACCCTGAACAGTACCCGCGTGTGATGTGAAGACGGGTTGCCTGTATGGTGCCTGAGTGATGCATACGAGGCGCGGCCGGGCATTCTTAGCCCTTGCAGCAAGTCCTTGAGACGGGGCGATGGGGTCACATCTTTCGTGAGTCTCTGCTCGTTACGAAGCCCTAGTCCATTAACAATTTGGATATTTGATCCGAGCAGGCCTCTAGCCTAATAGCACTAACCATCATGTGGGCATAGTATGGGCGTTCTGCATCGTATGCATCAGCCGAAAGCTCTGTCAAACGTCCAGTTCAGCATTGTGGCCGGGTCGGATCATGCCGTTGGCGCTGGTATCCACCCTGCTCGCAACGACCCGGAGTGCACAGGGCGACGGCCCAAGACCCCTGAGCGCTTAGGATGTAGACCGGCGGGGACCTCTCTGCTGAGCTCTAGGTAGGGCTGCGGTGTACCATTTGGCCGAGGCCGGGCAGGACCCAGGAAAGTGTGTCCGGCCGGAGTTAATCGAGCGTGTTGGGTAAGTTGGTGCACCCCTGCAGGGAAGAAAACTTCTACCGATAGCCGGTCCTATGGTAAAGGACACTCGAAGTTGTATCCTGATTGATACAATTAGAACTGGATACTTGGATACTATGGCTCTGGGATTGCTTCTCGCAGGGAGTCGAGAAGGGATCTCAGGACGAGGTTGATGACTGTATGGCTCTAGGATTGCTTCTCGCAGGGAGTCGAGAAGGGATCTCAGGACGAGGTTGATGACTGTATGGCTCTGGGATTGCTTTCTCGCAGGGAGTCGAGAAAGGATCTCTGGGTGAGGTTGAGACTTATCGATACTACTGCTTTATACGGTACTAATCTACACTCTTCTAATGATGCAAGACCGCTGAACATGCTAGTCATCGATAGGACTAGGCCTTCTCTCTATTCTGGCATTTCTGCAGCCCAGTCCACATATACAGCCTCTCTTTGAAAATGTTGCATATGTAGTGTAGATCCTTGCTTGCTGAGTACTTCTGAGTACTCACTGTTGCTTTGTTTTCCTTTTCTCCCCATATCAGTTTGTCGTGACCAGAGGACGGAGCCCCCCTGAGACAGATGCCCCGTCGATCGACTACTACTACCACCCCGAGGGTGGTTACTACTTCGAGCTTGCCATCGACCAGGAGTAGGATTCGGAGGGTCCCAGGCAGGAGGCCTGCGCTTTTCGATCGTAGTGTTTTTTTTTCTTTTGCCCCACCTTTCTAAGGGCTTATCTGTTTCTGTTTCATATCTGTACTCAGATATCTGATGCTTCCACTGACGCTTGTACGCAAGCTTATGTATTCGAGCCCTCGAGGCCCCTGGCTTGTAATATAAAGCTTGTATGACTTTATTTATGTTTTAGAGTTGTGTTGTGATATCTTCCCGTGAGTCCTTAGGCTTGATCGTGTGCATTTGCATGTATGATTAGTGCACGATTGAGCCGGGGGCGTCACACTTCATTTGGTGAGTCAAATATGTCATAGGAGTTGAATGACACAAGTGCAAGACAGGCAACACCTTCATCTTGAGTATGGTCGGAGTCGGAGTGATAGCTTCTCTCGGAGTAGTTGTCGGAGTCAGAACCGGATACCCATTCACCAACGTGAGCTTGATGTCTTCGTCTTGTGTAGCTCTTTGATGACTTGGCCTTCCTTTTCGAATCCTTGCTTCTACGAGAGGGTCTTCGTTCATAATGATCATCTCTACTCCTTCTCTCTCTTGGAGGTGATTCATCTCTTCTACTCCTCTTTTTAGGTGAGACTTCTCTTTTCTTATAGGGAGCCGCGCACTCATTGGAGTAGTGCCCGGGTGATCCACAATTGTAGCAATTACGATCACGACTAGAAGATCTTTTGTCATTGTAGGACCTTGACTTGGAGCTTCTATCTTTGCTTCTATTCTTGTAGAACTTGTTGAAGTTCTTCACCATTAAGTTCAATTCTTCATTGGTGACTTGCTTCTCACTCGATGTTGTAGGAGCATCACTTGAAGCTTTGTAGGCACCACTTGACTTGTTGTGGAGCTCTTCCTTATCCTTGAGTGACATCTCATGAGCAACAATTCTACCAATGACTTCCATGGGCTTGATATTTTTGTAGTTGGGCATCATTTGGATCAAGGTGCACACAGTGTCGTATTTTCCATCCAAGGCTCTTGGGATTTTCTTGATGATGAATTTGTGCATCATCTCTTCACTTCCTAAGCCGGCAATCTCATTTGTGATGAGGGCAAGCCTAGAGTACATTTCGGCGAATCCTTCACCATCCTTCATCTTGAACTTGTCAAGTTGACTTTGAAGCACATCCAATTTGGATTCCTTGACGGACTCGGTACCTTCGTGCATATCAACCAAAGTATCCCAAATTTCCTTTGCATTCTCAAGGCGGCTGATTTTGTTGAATTCTTCGGGGCACAATCCATTGAAGAGAATATCGCAAGCTTTAGCATTGTATTGCAACATCTTCAACTCTTCCGCTGTTGCTTCATGATCTGATTCTTTTCCATCCTCAAAGAAATCACCTTGCAAGCCAACACGCACAACAGCCCAAACAGCGGGGTTATGACCAAGAATATGCATTTTCATCTTATGCTTCCAACTAGCAAAATTTGTACCATCAAAGTAAGGACCTCGCTAGATGCCATACTCTCCTAGGTTGTGAAACCAAGGCTATGATCACCAAAGCTATATGCCATACTCTCCTAGGTTGTGAAACCAAGGCTATGATCACCAAAGCTATGGAAATCAAGGCAAATGGAGACCATACTCTCCTAGGTTGTGAAACCAAGGCTATGATCACCAAAGCTATGGAAATCAAGGCAAATGGAGACCAATGCTCTGATACCACTTGTAGGATCAAAAGTATGTCTAGAGGGGGGTGATTAGACTACTTGACCAAATAAAAATCTAGCCTTTTCCCAATTTTAGTTGTGGGAGATTTTAGCTATTAGCACAAGTCAAGCAATCAACCTACACATGCAAATCTAAGAGTATAGCAGCGGAAATTAAACATTACATATGAAGGTAAAGGGAAGGGTTTGGAGAAGGCAAACGCAATGGAGACATGAAGATTTTTCGCGTGGTTCCGATAGGTGGTGCTATCGTACGTCCACATGGATGGAGACTTCAACCCACGAAGGGTAATGGCTGCGCGAGTCCATGAAGGGCTCCACCGACAAAGGGTCCACGAAGAAGCAACCTTGTCTATCCCACAATGGCCATCGCCCATGAAGGACTTGCCTCACTCGGGTAGATCTTCATGAAGTAGGCGATCTCTTTGCCCTTACAAACTTCTTGGTTCAACTCCACACCTTGACGAAGGCTCCCAAGCGACACCTAACCAATCTAGGAGACACCACTCTCCAAAAGGTAATAGATGGTGTGTTGATGATGAACTCCTTGCTCTTGTGCTTCAAATGATAGTCTCCCCAACACTCAACTCTCTCTCACAGATTTGGCTATGGTGGAAAGATGATTTGAGTGGAAAGCAACTTGGGGAAGGCTAGAAATCAAGATTCTTGTGGTAGGATTGGAATATCTTGATCTCAACACATGAGTAGGTGGTTCTCTCTCAGAAAATGTATGGTGGAAGTGTAGGCACGTTCTGATGGCTCTCTCACACATGGAGAAGGGGGTGGAGGGGTGTATATAGCCTCCACACAAAATCCAACCGTTACACACATTTGACCCATCTCGGTGAGACCGAATGATTAAACTCGGTGGCACTGATTAGTTAAAAAATGTGAACGTTAGGAATCTCAGTGTGACCGACTGGAACAACTCGGTGAGACCGATGTGCTAGGGCTTAGGACAAACATCATCTCGGTGGCCCCGATTGCATCAACTCGGTGAGACCGAAGTGAAGCAATAAGCAATAGAGAGAATTTCAAGCCAACTCGGTGAGACCGAAATGAATGCAACAAGTCACAGAGCGCTGGCAAGGCCATCTCGGTGAGACCGAGACCCGTATCGGTGAAACCGAATTGCTAGGGTTTCTGGTAGTGGCTATGACATATGAACTCGGTGGCGCCGGCTAGAAAGAATCGGTGGGGCCGAGTTGGAGTTTAGGTTTTGGACATATTTGGATGGAGAAAGTGGTTGAGGGTTTTGGAGCATTATCACTAAGCATTTGAGCAAGCAAGCCATTAAGCAACACCTCATCCCCTTTTATTAGTATTGGCTTTCCTATGGACTCAATGTAATCTTAGATCACTAAAATAAAGATGAAGAGTCTTGAGCTTTTGCCAATATTTGTCCTTAGCATTTTGAGGCGTCCACATCTCTAGTCCATGTCATGCCATTCATTGAAATTCCTGAAATATTTATCTTGAAAGGATATTAGTTCAATGAGCTATATGTTGTTATGAATTACCAAAACCACCCGGAATTAGTTGCACTTTCATCCGGCCATATACAGGAGTTGTGGTAGCCTAAGAAAATGTACATGAGCCAATGTAGATGTTTTCTCTTTTGGGGGGGAGAGATGCTTTTCCTTTTTTTTAAACACAGTACAGACGCAAACGCTCATATACACACGCATACACTCACCCCTATGAACGCACACACACACACACACTCTACCCCTATGAGCACCTTTGCAAGACTGAGCAGGCATATCATCTTGAAATTTATGAAGTCATCGTAGGCACCTCGTCGTCGACGAGAACGTCTCCTCCCACTGAATGCGCATCGCCGGAAATCCTGAAATAAATCCCAGAATAAATGCGAGCACCAGGACTTGAACCCTGGTGGGCTGGGGATACCATAGTCCCTCTAACCATCCAACCACAGGTTGGTTCCAGAAGGAGGCTTTTTTTAATTGGCAAGAAGACTTTCACGGATGAGCTATTTATTACCGAAGGAAGCTTTTTTTTTCGAGACGGAGTCTGTCTCCTTTTTAATGGAACGGATGGATACCTTTTTTTATTTCGTTTCAAACCTTGGACGTGTCAGATGTTTTTTATTTGGAATAAACCATGGAAGCCGAGGTTGCCTAAAAAATGTACAGGAGCTGAGATGTTTTCTCTTTTTTTAAGGAGCGATGCAACTCTTTTTTTAATTGCAGAAGAGTTTCATGGATCCTGCATGTCAAAAAAGATGTCTCACGGATCCTATAGAGATTTTTTTTGACATCTCAGATCCTATGGAGTAATTATGGAAGGAGTTTATCATTTGTTTTAAAGGAACATATGGATTTTTTTTTATTTCAAAACATTGGCCATGTCATATGTCTTTTTGGACAGCCCGAACCATCTGTGTTACGCAAGTTTTCTTCTTATCTCGGACGTTAATTTTATAAACCAACAGTGTAATTAATTATGATGATGTGGATTAATTAAAAGGCTTGAAAGGTGCCTCCAATTAGTAAATATATATAAGATGCTTTATCGTTATCTTACTGTAGTTTACTTCAGTTGCTTATCTGTTGGGAATCGTTGCATGGAAAAGCAAAAAAAAAATCTACGCACACGCAATGATCTATCCATGGAGATGCATAGCAACAAGGGGGAGAGTGTGTCTACGTACCCTCATAGACCGTAAGCGGAAGCGTTTCACAACGCGGTTGATGTAGTCGAACTTCTTCGCGCTTCAACCGATCAAGTACCGAACGCACGGCACCTCCGCGTTCTGCACAGGTTCAGCTCGGTGACGTCCCTCACCTTCTCGATCCAGCAAGACATCGAGGTAGTAGATGAGTTCTGTCAGCACGACGGCTTGGTGACGGTGATGGTGAAGTGATCTCCGCAGGGCTTCGCCTAAGCACTATGAAAATATGACCGGGGTGTAAACGGTGGAGGAGGGCGCCGCACATGGCTAGGTAATTGTCTGGGGTGTGCTAGGCGCCCCCTCCTCATATATATAGGTGGGAGCGAGAGGGGAGAGGCCAAGGGGCGCCCCAAGTAGGTCCGAATCCTACTTGGGCTCCTTACCTTGGCCGCACCCCCGCCCCTGCCATGTTTGTCGGAGGGGGAAGGAAAGAGGGGGGGAGAGGGAAGGAAGTGGGAATCCTAATCCACACTTACCCTTCTCCCCTTTCCTTCTCCTCCTTAGGCCAGCCCATATGGGGGCGCACCAGCCCCTTGTGGCTGGTGTGTTTCCCCTCTTGGCCCATAAGGCCCATATCTTTTGTCGGGGGTGCCCAGAACCCCTTCCGGTGACCCGATAAGTACCCGGTACCCCCCCCGAAACACTTTCGATGTCCGTGATCTCATCCGGGACTCCGAACAACATTCGGTCACCAAATCACATAACTCATATAATACTATATCGTCATCGAACGTTAATTGTGCGGACCCTACGGGTTCGAGAACTATGTAGACATGACCGAAACACCTCTCCGATCAATAACCAATAGCGGAACCTGGATGTCCATATTGGCTCCTACATATTCTACGAAGATCTTTATCGATCGAACCGTTATGACAACATACGTAATTCCCTTTGTCCATCGGTATGTTACTTGCCCGAGATTCAATCATCGGTATCTTTATACCTAGTTCAATCTCGTTACCGACAAGTCTCTTTACTCGTTCCGTAATACATCACCTCGTGACTAACTCCTTAGTCATTTGCTTGCAAGCTTATAATGTGTATTACCGAGAGGGGCCAGAGATACCTCTCCGATACTCGGAGTGACAAATCCTAATCTTGATCTATGCCAACTCAACAAACACTAGTGAAAAAAGTGCTAGCCACAACATTCGTTGGTGGCGCACCATTTTGAAAGAACGCCAGCACTATTTTTTTTAAATCGTAGTGGCATCGGTCTATTTCGTACGACATAGGTATGCAGTTATTGCTGGCGTAAGAATAATAGGGAACGCCAACTGTAAGTGGGTCCCAACGTTCTGCCATGTCCCAAGTTAGAGCTGGCGTATAAAAAGTTCACGACGCCGGTACTAAGAATAATATCTATGGCGTAGCCTGGTAAATGACACCAGCAGTAGTTTTTGCGGGCCCATCTAATTTTTAGCCAACATAACACCGGCGTAGGCATTTCTTGAACGCCAGGGATATAAAAGTTTCTAATGGCGTTCCGTGGTATGTTAACGCCAGTAATCACGTCGCAGCACATATAGATATTTTCTTCTTCTTCCTCCCTCTCTCTTTCCTCTTCCTCCTCTCTCTCTCTCTTCTCTTCTTATTGAGAAAAAGACCAAATATTTTCTCTTGATTTCTTAAGTAGGTAACTAATTAGCTAGATCTAAGCTAGTTCACACACTCTCACTCGCTAACTAAGCTAGCTACTTCTTTGGTGATCTTTTTTATAGTATATTATAGTTTACTTTTATTAAATTTCTATTATTTTTAAATGAAAATAATGACATCTTTTAAAATATGTACTTTGAGACTTTAATTTCCTTTTTTTTCTTTTTAGTTTAAGACTTGAAATATATAGTTTTGAGCCTTCAAATATGTGGTTATAATTTTGACCTCCAATTTTTTTTCTTTTTAGTTCTTGATGTGGTGATCTTTTTCATAGTATATTATATGTTTACTTTTATTAAATTTCTAAGATTTTTAAATGGAAATAATGACATCTTTTGAAATATGTACTTTGAGACTTTAAATTTCCTTTTTTTTTTTCTTTTTAGTTTAGACTTGAAATAATATTACTTTTGAGCCTTCAAATATGTGGTTTGACACTTTCAATTTTTTTTCTTTTTAGTTCTTGATGTGGTGATCTTTTTTATAGTATATTATAGTTTACTTTTATTAAATTTCGATTATTTTTAAATGGAAATAATGACATTTTTTAAAATATGTACTTTGAGACTTTAAATTTCCTTTTTTTTCTTTTTAGTTTAAGACTTGAAATATATAGTTTCGAGCCTTCAAATATGTGGTTTGACACTTCCAATTTTTTTTATTTTTAGTTCTTTATGTGGTGATCTTTTTTGTAGTATATTATAGTTTACTTTTATTAAATTTCTATTATTTTTAAATGGAAATAATGACATTTTTTAAAATATGTACTTTGAGACTTTAAATTTCCTTTTTTTCTTTTTAGTTTAAGACTTGAAATATATAGTTTTGAGCCTTCAAATATGTGGTTAGACACTTCCAATTTTTTTCTTTTTAGTTCTTTATGTGGTGATCTTTTTTACAGCATTGGGCCAAGCCCAAGTATTAGGAGGCCGTGGGGGTCAAAACCAGGGTAACGACACCCTCACCCCACTCCCTCTCTCTCGTTCCCCTTCCTCTCCCTCTCTCTTCGCTCGTCGTCGCCGGCCGCTCTCCCTCGCCGCTCTCTTCTCTGTCGTCGATGGTTAGGTAATCTTCCGCTCTCTCCCCCTCTCTCCCTCTCTCGCTGCTCGTTGCCCTCCAATTTGATTGGAGTTCATTTCGTTTTGAGCTAGGGTTTCTTCGACGGCGGCGGCGGAAGCGACGACGGCAGCGAAAGAGACGGACTGCTAGGGTTTATCGCCTCCATCTTCGTCCCTCGGTGAGTTCATCGCCTCCATCTTAGCAGTGGCAGTGGCATTTTGTAGTGGCATTTTTTAAAATTGTAGTGTTAAATTGTTAAATTGTAGTGTTCCTAATGTAGTGTTCCTAATGCTAAATTGTAGGGTCTTTGGTATTTGTAGTGGCATTTGTAGTGTCTTTGGTCTTTGGTATACAATTTCTTTGCTTGTTTATCACTTTCATGTGGCAGTGGCATTTTGTATCTGCATTTTGCATCAATGAACATATGGCAGTGGCAGTGGCAGTGCCATTTTGTATCTGCATTTTGCATCAATGACAGTGGCCTAATGCTAAATATGTATCTTGTTCATTATATGACAGTGGCAGTGGCATTTTGTATCTGCATTTTGCATAATGACAGTGGCCTAATGCTAACTATGTATCTTGTTCATTATATGACAGTGCCAGTGGCATTTTGTATCTGCATTTTGCATCAATGATCATCATGTGGATGTTTAGATCAGGGTTCCATTGTTTACTCCCATAAAAGAACATAATTTTGCATCAATGATCATCATGTGGATGTTTAGATCAGTTAGGTTTTAGACTTTGTGTAAGTGTATTAGTTCACTTGCCATACTTTGATTGGCATTATTATCAACTTGCTTGTTATTATTGTTATGATTAGCATTAGATCACTTGCCATACTTGCCATACTTTGATTGGCATTATTATCAACTTACTTGTTATTCTTGTTTGATCAGCAAGGCAATATTATCAACTTACAGATGATTTTCCAAGTTACAACACATAGCAAAGATGGGCATGGATGCAACTTACTTGTAACTTACTTGTTATTCTTGTTTGACATGTGTGTTTGGTTCTTGTCATAACTAAGGAAATTTTTTGTTAGCACTAAAGAAATTCTTGTTTGACATTGTGATGCTATCTATATATATTTTTGTAGTGATTGGCATTACATTGTCATGTGTGTTTGGTTCTTGTCATAATAACCTATATACTTGTCATTATTTTGAAGTTCCATCCATGACTAGCTGGAACAGCCACTATGAGTCCTCGTACAACTTCGCGGCCTATGATGAAGTTGACAAAGGCGAAACGAGCACCAACCAGGTAAGATTACAAAAACATCCATGAGCATTGCAAACACATGCATATATACATATATCATCTAACCATTCTTTATTGATGATTTCAAATATTTGACTTGCCAGGCGTATGTACGAGACCCATCTCCAGAACCAGTCCAGCAGCAGCTACCGGTACATGGCGTGGACATGCTCAGCCATGAGCTTGTCGCGTCAAAGGAGAGTACAATGAAGGCACTTAACGAGTTGAATAACTCCCTGAAGAAAGAGAAGGACGATATGATCGACAAGATCTCCGATCTCGTTGATAAGAAATTCAAGCTCATCGACCAGAAGCCGCTACTGGTCACCGAGATCGAGTCTATGAAGAAGAAGATACAGCTCCTGAAGGCTGAGAGGGAGGAGCTGAAGACCCGCAAAGTCTATTTCAGGAAGGAGGGAGAGAGCAACAAGAACAAGTTGCGTGAGATGAGGATCACTCTTCATCGTAGCTAGTTAGCGCGCGGATTAGAAGTTGCGTGAGATCGATGATGATACTTTTGCTTGTATATAGAGCTAGCCACCGGATAACTTTTGCTTGTAGGTAGTAGTAAGCTAGTTACTGAAAACTGTAATAATAGCTGGGTATATTTTGTGGATTTGAGACTTACCACTAGAAGTTTAAATGGCTGCACATATACTAATCGCTGGGTATATTTTTTTTATTACTGAAAAATACAAATTGCTGGCATTGCCTCACAATAAATGCCACAGATAAAACAATATATTGCTAGCGTTAGCCAGGTGGACGCCATCAGTACTAAAATACTGCTGACGTGTCTACCAACGCCACCACTAAATTGTTTTCACTAGCGCCATATTGGTGGTGTTGGGTCTCTATGCCAGGAAGGCACTTTTTGCCACGCCATAGCTAGGCTTTTTTCCACTAGTGAAATACCTTTGGAGATACCTGTAGAGCATCTTTATAATCACCCAGTTACATTGTGACGTTTGATAGCACACAAGGCATTCGTCCGGTATCCGGGAGTTGCATAATCTCATAGTCGAAGGAATATGTATTTGACATGAAGAAAGCACTAGCAATAAAACTGAACGATCATTATGCTAAGCTAATGGATGGGTCTTGTCCATCACATCATTCTCCTAATAATGTGATCCCGTTATCAAATGACAACTCATGTCCATGGTTAGGAAACCATAACCATCTTTGATCAACGAGCTAGTCAAGTAGAGGCTCACTAGGGACACGGTGTTTGTTTATTTATTCACACATGTATTTAGGTTTCCGATCAATACAATTCTAGCATGAATAATAAACCTTTATCATGAATAAGGAAATATAAAATAACAACTTTATTATTGCCTCTAGGGCATATTTCCTTCAGTCTCCCACTTGCACTAGAGTCAATAGTCTATATTACATTGTAATGAATCTAACACCCATGGAGTCTTGGTGCTGAACATGTTTTGCTCATGGAAGAGGCTTAGTCAATGATACATCTCCGTCGTATCTATAATTTCTGATTGTTTCATGCCAATATTATACAACTTTCACATATTTTTGGCAACTTTTTATATGATTTATTGGACTAACCTATTGATCCAGTGCCCAGTGCCAGTTCCTGTTTTTTTCATGTTTTTTGTATCACAGAAAATCCATATCAAACCAAGTCCAAACGCAATAAAAATTTACAGAGAAATATTTTGGAATTTATGTAATTTTTGGGAGGTGGAATCAACGCAAACGGGGGACCACAGTGCCCACAACCCACCAGGGCGCGCCCCAGGCCCCAGGCACGCCCTGGTGTCTTGTGCCCTCCTCGAATGTCGGTTTGAGCCCTTATTCTGGTGCAAGAAAGATAATTTATGGAAAAAATCATGTTAAAATCTTAGCGCAATCGGAGTTTCGGATCTCCGGGAATATAAGAAACGGTGAAGGCCCAGATCTGGGGAACGCGAAACAGAAGAGAACAGAGAGGGAGATCCAATCTCGGAGGGGCTCCCACCCCTCCGCCGCCATGGAGGCCATGGACCAAAGGGGGAACTCTCCTCCCATCTAGGGTGGAGGCCAAGGAAGAAGAAGAAGGAGGGGGGCTCTCTCCCCCTCTCTCCCGGTGGCGCCGGAGTGCCGTCGGGGCTAGGATCGTGACGGCGATCTACATCAACAATCTTGCTACCGTCAACACCAACTCTCTCCCCCTCTATGCAGCGGTGTAACACCCCTTCTCCCCATTGTAATCTCTACTTAAACATGGTGATCAACTCCATATATTATTTCCCAATGATATTTGGCTATCCTATGATGTTTGAGTAGATCCGTTTTGTCCTATGGGTTAATCGTGATCTTGGTTGGTATGATTGTATATGTTATTTATGGTGCTGTCCTATGGTGCCCTCCATCTTGCGCAAACATGAGGTGTCCCCGCTGTAGGGTGTTGCAATATGTTCATGATTCACTTATGGTGGGTTGCGAGAGTGACAGAAGCTTAAACCCGAGTAAGTGGGTTGTTGCGTATGGGAGTAAAGAGGACTTGATACTTAATGCTATGGTTGGGTTTCACGACCTTAATGATCTTTAGTAGTTGCGGATGAGTTCTAGAGTTCCAATCATAAGTGCATATGATCCAAGTAGAGAAAGTATGTTAGCTCATGCCTCTCCCTCATATAAAATTACAAGAATGATTACCGGTACTTGTTATCGATTGCCTAGGGACAAATGACTTTCTTATTGACAAAAGCTATCTACTTTTATTACCTTGCAATTTATTTGTAGTTTTAGTCTCGCAAAGTACTTCTAGTTTTATTCTTGCAAAATAGTTTCATACTTGTTTTTGGTAAAGCAAATGTCAAGTGTGCATAGAGTTGTATCGGTGGTCGATAGAACTTGAGGGAATATTTGTTCTGCCTTTAGCTCCTTTTTGGGTTCGACACTCTTATTTATCGAAGAAGGCTACAAACGATCCCCTATACTTGTGGGTTATCAAGACCTTTTTCTGGCGACGTTGCCGGGGAGCAATAGCGTGGGGTGAATATTCTCGTGTGTGCTTGTTTGCTTTATCACTAAGTAGTTTTTATTTTGTGCTCTTGTTTTCTATCTCTAGTTATGGGTAGGAAACATAAAATACCAAAAAAAATAGTTGTACGTGCTAAACCAATGGTTGAAGAACCACCCAAAATCTATCATACTACTGAAGCTTTCTATTTGGATCAACTTCGATCCATTTGTGCTCGTGCTGAAAACCCAACTAGCTTAGTTGAGGGAAAATAATTAAATGAGCATGCTTATTATGTGCGACACCGCTTATCTCAAAAAGGGAAACTTTTATGGCATCATATGAATAGTTTGTATTGCTATGCTCTGAATTTCTGTGAAATACAAGATTTTACTTGTTGTTCTGAAGACCCTAAAAAACACCTTCCCTTCCAATGTGAGTTTAAGGATAATGGAATTGTATCTTCTTATGTCAAAGGTGTTTATAATTACTATGATGTTGAACAAATTGAAGAATTTGTTGCTTTTAAGGGTGCTTATGAAATTGCTTCTTTGATTGAAAAGTATGATGCTACTCTTTACAAATCTGAAAATTTTGCTATACTTAAATATTGCTATGAAAACTATGCTTCTAATCCTTATGTTAAAGAATATATTGAGTACTTCTCTGTTGTCCAAGAAGAGACTAATATTTTGCAGGAGTCTATGGAAGAAGAAATTGATGAAAGTGTGAGCTCATTGGATGAAAAAGATGATGAGGAGAGCAAAGAACAAAAGGAGGAAGAGCGGATTAGCTACCCGTGCCCACCATCTAATGAGAGTAACTCTTCAACTCATACATTGTTTAATTTCCCTTTGTTCTTACCGAAGGATGAATGCTATGATAATTGCTACGATCCCGTTGATTCTTTTGAAATATCCCTTTTTGATGAACTTGATGCTTGCTATGCTTGTGGCCATGATGCCAATTTGAATTATGCTTATGGAGATGAACTTGCTTTAGTTCCTTATGTTGAGAATGAAATTGTTGCTATTGCACCCATACATGATAGTCCTATTATCTTTTTGAATTCTCCAAACTACACTATATCGGAGAAGTTTGCACTTATTAAGGATTATATTGATGGGTTGCCTTTTACAGTTGCACATGATAATTTTGATGAATGTAATATGCATGTGCTTGCTGCTCCTACTTGCAATTATTATGAGAGAGGAACTACATCTCCGCCTCTCTATGTTTCCAACACAATAAAATTGCAAGAAACTGCTTATGCTATGTATTGGCCTTTACTTGATGTGCATGAATTGTTCTTTTATGACATGCCGATTCATAGGAAGAGAGTTAGACTTCGTCATTGCATGATATATGTTGCTTTGTGCTCACTACTAAATGCCAAATCATTGCTAATTAAAATTGGCTTTGATATACCTTGGGATCCGGGTGGATCCATTACTTGAGCACTTTATGCCTACCTTAATGGCTTTAAAGAAAGCACTGCCAGGGAGACAACCTGGAAGTTTTAGAGAGTCATTTATTTCTATTGAGTGCTTTTATAAAGTTTAAAAACAAAAAAAATATAGAGGGGAACTTAAAACTTCACAAAAAGAGAAGCGATTGAAAGGTGATGCATTGGAGAAGTGAGGGTCGACCTTGAACACTTGTGTTCATGCTCATGGAAACCCAAATCCATTGTATTATAAAAATAATGTGCCAAGATTTGCCTTTAGGATGATTAGATTGCTTGTTGGTATGTGCGGTGCAAAAACAGAAACTTTGGCTGTAGTGCGCAATTTTACGTTTTTTACTGGAACATCAAAAGTTTCTGAAACTTTCTGCACAGTATTTCTATACAAATTTTTTATTTTTTCCTAATTTTTCAGAATTTTTGCAGTAACAGACGTATGGTAGGTATTCAGATTGATACAGACTGTCCTGTTTAAGACAGATTCTGTTTTTGATGCATTGGTTTGCTTGTTTTGATGAAACTATAGATTTTTATCGGTGGTATAAGCCATGGAAAAGTTATATTACAGTAGCTGCAATGAAAAAACAAAATATGAATTTGTTTGCAACAGTACTTAAAGTAGTGATTTGCATTATTATACTAACGGATCTCACCAGTTTTCTGTTGAGTTTTGTGTGGATGAAGTGATCAAAGAACGAGGAGGTCTCGATATGAGGAGAAGGAGGAGAGGCAAGAGCTCAAGCTTGGGGATGCCCAAGGCACCCCAAGTAAATATTCAAGGAGACTCAAGCGTCTAAGCTTGGGGATGCCCCGGAAGGCATCCCATCTTTCTTCAACAAGTATCGGTATGTTTTCATCTTCGTTTCGTTCATGTGATATGTGTGAATCTTTGAGCGTCTTTTGTGTTTAGTTTTCATTTTTCTTTTATGCACCATGCTGGTATGAGATAGTCCATGGTTGATTTATAGAATGCTCATTGCACTTCACTTATATCTTTTGAGTATGGCTTTATAGAATGCTTCATGTGCTTCACTTATATCATTTGAAGTTTGGATTGCCTGTTTCTCTTCACATAGAACTGTTATTTGTAGAATGCTCTTTTGCTTCACTTATACTTATTAGAGCATGGTATTTTCTAGAAAGAATTAACCTTTCTTGCTTCACTTATATCTATTTAGAGAGTCAACAGGAATTGGTCAATTGCATGGTTAGTCATAAAATCCTACATAAAACATATGGATCACTGAATATGATGTGTTTGATTCCTTGCAATAGTTTTGCGATATAGAGATGGAATATGTGGGAGGTACTAGTAAATGGTTGTGATTAGTAAGAATATTGGTGTTAAGGTTTGTGATTCCCGAAGCATGCACGTATAGTCTCTCGTTATGCTATGAAGTTGGAGCATGATTTATTATTGATTGTCTTCCTTATTTGTGGCGGTCGGGGACGAGCGATGGTCTTTTCCTACCAATCTATCCCCCTAGGGGCATGCATAGTAGTACTTTGCTTCGAGGGCTAATAAACTTTTGCAATAAGTATATGAGTTCTTTATGACTAATGTGAGTCCATGGATTATACGCACTCTTACCTTTCCACAATTTGCTAGCCTCTACGGCACCGTGCATTACCCTTTCTCACCTCGAGACGTGGTGCAAACTTTGCCGGTGCATCCAAACCCCGTGATATAATACGCTCTATCACACATAAGCCTTATTATATCTTCCTCAAAACAGCCACCATACCTACCAATTATGGCCTTTCCATAGCCATTCCGAGATATATTGCCATGCAACTTCCACCGCTTCCGTTTTGATGACTTGAGCATTCATTGTCATATTGCTTTGCATGATCATATAGCTGACATAGTAGTTGTGGCTCAGCCACCGTGCATCATTTTTTATACATGTTACGCTAGATCATTGCACATCCTGGTACACTGCCAGAGGCATTCATATAGAGTCATATTTTTGTTCTAGGTATCGAGTTATAATATTGAGTTGTAAGTAAATAGAAGTGTGATGATCATCAATTTTCATTATTAGAGCATTGCCCCAGTGAGGAAAGGATGATGGAGACTATGATTCCCCCACAAGTCGGGATGAGACTCCAGACATTGAGGGAAAAAAAGAAAAAAGAAGAAAAAAATAAGAAAAGAAAAGAAAAGAAAAAGAAAAAGAAAAAGAAAAAGAAAAAGAAAAAGAAAAAGAAAAAGAAAAAGAAAAAGAAAAGAAAAACAAAGAGAGAAGGGGCATGCTAGTTCCACACTTGTGCTTCAAAGTAGCACCATGTTTTTCATATAGAGAGTCTCCTATGTTGTCACTTTCATATACTAGTGGGAATTTTTCATTATAGGACTAGATGCACACCCACTTAGTTTTCATATTGAGCTTTCATACACTTATAGCTCTTAGTGCATTTGTTGCATGGCAATCCCTACTCCTCGCATTGACATCGATTGATGGGCATCTCCATAGCCCGTTGGTTAGCCGCATCATTGTGAGACTTTCTTACTTTTTGTCTTCTCTATATTTACCCCTATCATTATACTCTATTCCACCCGTAGTGCTATATCCATGGCTTGCACTCATGTATTGCGTGAGGGTTGAAAAAGCTGAAGCGCGTTAAAAAGTATGAACCAATTGCTCGGCTTGTCATCGGGGTTGTGCATGAAAAATACTTTGTGTTAAGAAGACAGAGCATGACAAGACTATATGATTTTGTAGGGATAGCTTTGTTTAGCATTGATATTTTGAAAGACATGATTGTTTGTTGGGATGCCTGAGTATTGATGTCTTTATGTCAAATTATAGACTATTGCTTTGAATCACTCTTGTCTTAATATTCATGTCATGATTAGACATATGATCAAGTTTATGCTAGGTAGCATTCCACATCAAAAATTATCTTTTTTATCATTTACCTACTCGAGGACGAGCAGGAATTAAGCTTGGGGATGCTGATATGTCTCCGTCGTATCTATAATTTCTAATTGTTTCATGCCAATATTATACAACTTTCACATATTTTTGGCAACTTTTTATATGATTTATTGGACTAACCTATTGATCTAGTGCCCAGTGCCAGTTCCTGTTTTTTTCATGTTTTTTGTATCACAGAAAATCCATATCAAATGAAGTCCAAACGCAATAAAAATTTACGGAGAATTATTTTGGAATTTATGTGATTTTTGGGAGGTGGAATCAACGCAAACGGGGGACCACAGTGCCCACAACCCACCAGGGTGCGCCCCAGGCCCAAGGCACGCCCTGGTGTCTTGTGCCCTCCTCGAACGTCGGTTGGAGCCCTTCTTCTGGTGCAAGAAAGATAATTTATGGAAAAAAAATCATGTTAAAATCTCAGCGCAATCAGAGTTACAGATCTCCGGGAATATAAGAAACGGTGAAGGGCCAGATCTGGGGAACGCGAAACAGAAGAGAACAGAGAGGGAGATCCAATCTCGGAGGGGCTCCCGCCCCTTCGCCACCATGGAGGCCATGGACCAAAGGGGGAACTCTCCTCCCATCTAGGGGGGAAGGCCAAGGAAGAAGAAGAAGGAGGGGGGCTCTCTCCCCTCTCTCCCGGTGGCGCCGGAGTGCCGCTGGGGCTAGGATCGTGACGGCGATCTACATCAACAATCTTGCTACCGTCAACACCAACTCTCTCCCCCTCTATGCAGTGGTGTAACGCCCCTTCTCCCTGTTGTAATCTCTACTTAAACATGGTGATCAACTCCATATATTATTTCCCAATGATATTTGGCTATCCTATGATGTTTGAGTAGATCCGTTTTGTCCTATGGGTTAATCGTGATCTTGGTTGGTATGGTTGTATATGTTATTTATGGTGCTGCACTATGGTGCCCTCCGTCTTGCGCAAACATGAGGGGTCCCCGCTGTAGGGTGTTGCAATATGTTCATGATTCACTTATGGTGGGTTGTGAGAGTGACAGAAGCTTAAACCCGAGTAAGTGGGTTGTTGCGTATGGGAGTAAAGAGGACTTGATATTTAATGCTATGGTTGGGTTTCACGACCTTAATGATCTTTAGTAGTTGCGGATGCTTTCTAGAGTTCCAATCATAAGTGCATATGATCCAATTAGAGAAAGTATGTTAGCTCATGCCTCTCCCTCATATAAAATTACAAGAATGATTACCGGTACTTGTTATCGATTGCCTAGGGACAAATGACTTTCTTATTGACAAAAGCTATCTACTTTTATTACCTTGCAATTTATTTGTAGTTTTATTCTGGCAAAGTACTTCTAGTTTTATTCTTGCAAAATAGTTTCATACCTGTTTTAGGTAAAGCAAATGTCAAGTGTGCGTAGAGTTGTATCGGTGGTCGATAGAACTTGAGGGAATATTTGTTCTGCCTTTAGCTCCTCGTTGGGTTCGACAATCTTATTTATCGAAGAAGGCTACAAATGATCCCCTATACTTGTGGGTTATCAGTCAACGGGTCTGCTACATTCAGATCCGTATGTATCTTGCAAATTTCTATGTCTCCATCCTGGACTTGTTCATGAATGGAGTTGAAGCGTCTCTTGATGTGTTTGGTTCTCTTGTGAAACTCGGATTCCTTCGCCAAGGCAATTGCTCCAGTGTTGTCACAAAAGATTTTCATTGGATCCGATGCACTAGGTATTACACCCAGATCGGATATGAACTCCTTCATCCAGACTCCTTCATTTGCTGCTTCCGAAGCAGCTATGTACTCCGCTTCACATGTAGATCCCGCCACGACACTCTGCTTGGAACTGCACCAACTGACAGCTCCACCATTCAATATAAATACGTATCCGATTTGTGACTTAGAGTCATCCGGATGAGTATCAAAGCTAGCATTGACGTAACCTTTTACGACGAGTTCTTTGTCACCTCCATAAACGAGAAACATATCCTTGGTCCTTTTCAGGTACTTCAGGATGTTCTTGACCACTGTCTAGTGATCCACTCCAGGATTACTTTGGGACCTCCCTGCCAGACTTATGGCAAGGCACACATCAGGTCTGGTACATAGCATAGCATACATGATAGAACCTATGGCTGAGGCATAGGGAATGACTTTCATTTTCTCTCTATCTTCTGCAGTGGTCGGGCTTTGAGTCTGACTCAACTTCACACCTTGTAACACAGGCAAGAACCCTTTCTTTGACTGATCCATTTTGAACTTCTTCAAAACTTTGTCAAGGTATGTGCTTTGTGAGAGTCCTATTAAGCGTCTTGATCTATCTCTATAGATCTTGGCCCAATATATAAGCAGCTTCACCGAAGTCTTCCAATGAACAATATGTCATCTACATATAATATTAGAAATGGTACAGAGCTCCCACTCACTTTCTTATAAATACACGCTTCACCGAAAGTCTGTATAAAACCATATGCTTTGATCACCTCATCAAAGCGTATATTCCAACTCCGAGATGCTTGCACCAGTCCATAGATGGATCGCTGGAGCTTGCAAACTTTGTTAGCACCTTTAGGATCGACAAAATCTTCTGGTTGCATCATATACAACTCTTCTTTAAGAAATCCATTAAGGAATGTAGTTTTGACGTCCATTTGCTAGATTTCATAATCATAAAATGCGGCAATTGCTAACATGATTCGGACGGACTTAAGCATCGCTGCGGGTGAGAAAGTCTCATCGTAGTCAACCCCTTGAACTTGTCAAAAACCTTTTGCGACAAGTCAAGCTTTGTAGACAATAACATTACCATCAGCGTCAGTCTTCTTCTTGAAGGTCCATTTATTCTCTATGGCTTGCCGATCATCGGGAAGGTCGACCAAAGTCCACACCTTGTTCTCATACATGGATCCTATCTCAGATTTCATGGCCTCAAGCCCTCTGCCGGAATCTGGGCTCATCATAGCTTCTTCATAGTTCGTAGGTTCGCCTTGGTCTAATAACATGACTTCCAGAACAGGATTACCATACCACTCTGGTGCGGATCGTGCTCTGGTTGACCTACGAGGTTCAGTAGCAACTTGATCTGAAGTTTCATGATCATTATCATTTGCTTCCTCTCTATTTGGTGTTGGCATCACGGGAACGGATTTCTCTGATGTGCTACTTTCCAATTCGAGAGAAGGTACGATTACCTCATCAAGTTCTACTTTCCTCCCACTCACTTCTTTCGAGAGAAACTCCTTCTCTAGAAAGGTTCCATTGTTGGCAACAAAAATCTTGCCTTTGGATCTATGGTAGAAGGTGTACCCAATTATTTCCTTAGGGTATCCTATGAAGACGCACTTCTCTGATTTGGGTTCGAGCTTATCAGGTTGAAGCCTTTTGACATAAGTGTCGCAACCCCAAACTTCAAGAAACAACAGCTTAGGTTTCTTGCCAAACCATATTTCATACGGTGTCATCTCAACGGATTTAGACGGTGCCCTATTTGACGTGAATGCAGCTGTCTCTAATGCATAACCCCAAAACGATAGTGGTAAATCGGTAAGAGACATCATAGAACGCACCATATCTAATAAAGTACGGTTACGACATTCGGACACACCATTACGCTGTGGTGTTCCAGGTGGCGTGAGTTGTGAAACTATTCCACATTGTTTTAAATGAAGGCCAAACTCGTAACTCAAATATTCGCCTCCGCGATCAGATCATAGAAACTTTATTTTCTTGTTACAATGATTCTCCACTTCACTCTGGAATTCTTTGAACTTTTCAAATGTTTCAGACTTGTGTTTCATTAGGTATATATACCCATACCTACTCAAATCATCTATGAAGGTCAGAAAATAATGATACCCGCCGCGTCCTTCAACACTCATCGGACCGCATACATCGGTATGTATTGTGACGCCCCCGGCTTAATCATGCACTAATCATACACGCAAATGCACACAATCAATCCTAAGGACTCACTTGAAGGAATCACGACACAACTCTAAAACATAAATAAAGTCATACCAGCTTTATATTACCAGCCAGGGGCCTCGAGGGCTCGAATACATAAGCTCGCTTACAAGCGTCAGCGGAAGCATCAGATATCTGAGTACAGATATAAAAGAGAAAGAGATAAGCCTTTAAGAAGGCGGTGCAAAATAAAATTTACGATCGAAAAGGCGCAGGCCTCCTGCCTGGGACCCTCCGAACCTACTCCAGGTCATCGGTCAACTCGAAGTAGTAACCACCCTCGGGGTAGTAGTAGCAGTCGTCGACGGGGGCAGCTGTCTCAGGGGCTCCGTCATCTGGTTGCATCAAACGGATATGGGGAAAAAGAGGAAGCAAAGCAACCGTGAGTACTCATCCGAAGTACTCAGCAAGCAAGGATCTACACTACATATGCAACATTATCAAAGAAAGGCTGTATATGTGGACTGGGCTGCAGAAATGCTAGAATAGAGAGAAGGCCTAGTCCTAGCGAAGACTAGCATCTTCAGCGGTCTTGCAGCATTAGAAGAGTGTAGATTAGTACAGTATAAAGTAGTAGCAGTATTAAGTATCAACCTCGCCCAAAGATCCTTCCTTGACTCCCTGCGAGAAAGTGATCCCAGAGCCCTAATATCCATTTCTCATCACAAGTATCCAGTTCTAGTTGTATCGATCGGGATACAACTCCGAGCGTCCGTTACCGAGGATCCGGCTATGCATAGATGTTTTCTTCCCTGCAGGGGTGCACCAACTTACCCACCACCACTACAAGGAAAACCCTTACCAGTAGCGCTGGTTTTTTTTGCTATTAGTAGCGCTGGTAGACGCGCTACTGCTACGGTGCTACAGCTATTTTTTAGCAGTAGCGCTTGTTTGCCCCAGCGCTACTGGTAACAGAAGCTAGCAGTAGCACTGTTCCATCCAGCGCTACTGATACTTATCTGCAGCGTGGGTATCTAGCCAGCGCTACTGTTATTTGAGTGCTACTGGTAATCTTTACCCCCACGCCACTGCTAACTTTTGTAGTTTTTTTTTGCGTTTTGGCTCTGTACACATTTAAACAGATCCACCATCTATACAATAACATACATATTCATTGAAAAGCAAGTGAGTCATCGATGAGCCAAAGTTATTAGAAGTCTCGACATGTCTCAAGTATCTCATCATCATCAATCATGGTCGAACACATGTCTCGAAATAGCATTACAAGTCATTACAAGTTCCCAATACATGCAACTACATGGTCACATACTCATGTTTCATCATCTATGTAGACTATGATATGACCGCATAGAAGATAAGAGCGATCACAATGATTAAAAGCGGTATTATGTAGTAGTTTTTGCGGCGGCGCTGGTTCTGAATCCCTTGTTGTGCTATGAATCTCAAGTAACTAGCTTCGGCTTCCGCTCTGCTATCAAACCCTTTCTGGCTTCCACCCGAGAAGCCAGAGACTTGGGCCTGACACTCTAGCCACTCATCGTACACACCCGGAACATGCCCTACATACACGGCATACCACTTCCTCGCCATCGTTGATCTATATACCTGTCAGAGATGCACACACACACACACACATATATATATATATATATATATATATATATATATCATGAAGCGAATTCAACGAAACAGTTATGAAATAGAAGCAACATATATAGTAAACATAGTTAACAAATTTCATCGTACCGAAAGTAATTAACTAGAGCACGGCACCATACATCTAATAGTTTCGTCGTACAGAGACATTTCAAAGTTTCATCATACAGAAAGTAACAAGTAACTAAGCAGACACATTGTTTTTAAGCAGTGCACTCTTCCCATCTGTCCATATCCGGGAGGGTGGAACCAAGCTTAGTGAAAGGCGTCATGTCCTGACGCTGTAGGGCAATGCGGGTTCGGACGTCAGCTTGCGATATTGGGCCGACGTAGAACATCCCATTCTCTTCGAGGACATCTTTCATGATGATGGACGCAATTTCCTGCTGGATCCGGTAGAAATCATTTCGAAGTTGATTATCCGCCACGGCTCCAAAGGCTTCGCCCATCTCTGGATATGGGTATCGGATGAATATTTCATGCAAAGTGATTGCACATCCCTTCTGTACTCCATCATTAGATGGATGACGTAGAATCCATCATTCTCACTTCTTGCCGGTTGCTGGATGCAACAGAAGTCAGTCTTGTGGCCGAAACAGAGCCCGGCCTTATTTGTTTTTTTGCAATGGATGTAGCCACCCCGCATGCTGAAGCCCAGCATAGCTCTATCCAGAACATACTTTATGTGTGTGTGATCTTTCTTCTGTATGTTCTTCGACGGGTCCAAATATAGAGCGCGGGAGTAACGCGGGTAAAGAACGATGAGAACGGCACGACACCCCCCGCTGCGCAAAATACATGATCAAGTTAGCCTCCATGCGTGCAAAGTAATTATTGAAATGCACGAAAGGATGTATGTGTTATAGTGCTATCCGCGGATGACTTACGAGGGATGATAAGGTAGGAGAATCGTTTCTTTGTCCTTATTGCTGACCAAGAATTCTTCGATGTACTGACTTGCATATTGACGGTTGGCGTCGTTGATTGACAAGAAGCCCTCATGCATGTAGTACGGGTCCGCGACCGCAAGACCGGTGACTTGCTCTCTCCTGACGATGTAGTTCATGTGCAGCGCATACAGGCGGACGAACATAAAATCGAGTGTCCTCATTTGAAACATCTGGAAGATGTAATCAAATCGCAGGAAGAAGAGGTCCGCGGGGCATGTGTGGACGTACATCTTGCAACTGCTCGGCACATGAACTGTATAAAGTGGGTATCCTGGATCATCCGAGGCGAGGAGGCTTCTCTCTGTCAAAAGCACATGGCCATGGAGTCTCCTGAGATCCCCTATTATGGCAGCTAGTGCATTCGCCGGTACCATTGGCTCTCCCGCGGCATGGATTAATGGCGCATGTTTCATCGGTACAATGTCAACCTTAGTCGAAGGCGGCTGGCTGCTAGAACCAACATTGCCAGCTTTATTGGATTTTCTCGCCGCTGGTCTCTTCCTTTGCTTCTTCTTGGTGGGCTCAGGTGCTGGTGGGTCTGTCAGACCCTCCCTGACCACCACCCCTAGTGTTGTCGGGCTCAGCATTGGATGACTCTAGCTAATTAGTTTAGCTTGGGTGGAACCAGCATCTGGAGGCGTGTCCTGCGAGGATTGCATGAACAAAGACTTCTTGCACTCCCGAGGACGTTCCGACTCTGGTACATGCATCTCATATTCATATGGTTGACTCATTGTTACATCGTTGCCATAGCCGGTATTGAAATACTGGAGAGGGTCATCGGCCTCCTCCATGTCATGATCCATATCCTCTTCCATGGGGCAGATGGCATCATCTACCGGAATGGTTGGCCCTCCTTCCTCGTGTCTCTCGATCTCAGCAAGCAGCACAGACGATGGTTGTACTTGTGTAGGTGGGGTTGTGGTCATACCTTCCTGAGGTCCCATTGGTGTGCTCCCGGCCACCTCGACACGAAGAAGATTTTTCGGCCACAAGATCGGCCAATTTTTGCATTGGCCAAGCTGCGTGGGGGTCTCGTCATCCTCTCCATTGATTTGTATCGGACGAGGGAAACCCTCGTAGCCCGCTTTCACACTCGCCACGGAGACCCTTAAGGCATTATCAGGCATCTGCCGGCGGTGGAACAATCGATCCTTGGGCTTCACTATAGTACCCTTCCCCACATCCACCAACCCGCCCTTCATGTGGTAAAGGAGGGTGCATGGAGTGGAGTCGGCCTACAAAGACATATACATGCGGCGTCAGAGATCCAAAAAGAATGGCAACTGAAGAGTAATTAATTAGTTGAGTTGATGAGGGTGCGACGCGTATTTACCGTGAGGGCATCGATCTCAGCCAATGTCGACAGCCCGACATTCAAGCCAGAGACGGAGCTAGGGCTGCTGTGAGAGCTGGGTGCAGGAGCAGGTGCTGGAGTAGGTGCGGGTGCGGTTGCCATACTAGGTACGGGTATGGGTGCGGTGTTCATTGAGTTGCTCCCGGTGAAGCTGGGCATGGGAAAATCAGTTGGTGGCGCGTTTGGATTTTGTTGCACCCAGCTGACCACAGTTGGAATCAAGCTTGTAAAGGCAGCCACCATATCATTTCTACAGGCAGCTACCGCTTCCTGGATTACCTCAGCTTTGACCTCAGCTTTGGTCTCAGCTTTTGTTTTCTCCATTGCCCGCGCCACCTTCTGGTCGATAGTCACTTGACTGAACTTCTTTCTCTGTCTTTTAGCCTCGGGGTCCTCGTTATAATAGTACTTCCATGTGGCGCCATCCCCGGCGCCGTGCACACGTCCATATTGCGGCCGCTGGCCCGGCGGGTGTCCCATCATTATATTCATGGCCCGGTTGAAAGGAGTGTCCCACTTGTACTTCGCCGACGACTGAGTCGACAAGTCGCTTTCGGCCGCAAGCTTGTGTTGCTCTCTCTGCAAAATGAAGTGTGAATCATTTATGAATGCGACTAGAATGTAGTAGACTTCATTGATCAGAAGCTAGTATGTAAGGTGGTAAAAGGATAATTACCAGTAATCTCATGAATTTTCTAGTCGGCCCGTCGGTGAAAAAAATCTTTTTTGGGGGTCCCACGAGAATCGGGCCCTGATGAAGTCGTGCTCCTGCTGGTCGGTGAACTCAGCCAATGGGTCTGGGATCCCCTGACGTTCATGTTCTGCGTCCTCCTTAGCCCACACGGGCCTCTTTCCCGTGTAACCACGACTTCCATGGCGGTGGTTCCCCATGTTCTTTGCCTGCAGTTGCTTGCCTCTCTCCGACCTGGCCTTGGCAGCTTCTTCATTGCAAGTCTCCTTGAACTTTTCAAAGTCCTCTATCATAATTTTTGGATTGTCTGCAACAATCTCGGCGTAGGTTTCATGGTCTAGTTCAATCGCCTTTTTCACCCTAGTTTTCCAAGCGCTCAATGCGTTGCTGAACTTCCCTAGGGCTTTGTTGTTGATTTTTTTCATGCCATCATCATCCCATGGGTCAACATCGTCTTTCCGACTGGGGAACAGGAATCTTGCGTGCAACCTAGTTAGGAGCAGCTTCTTCAAATTTTCATTCTTCCGTATTTTCGTGGTGTTGATGTTAGCTGTATCCCGTAGGATGCATGCTAGTTGGTTGCCGTAACACGCTGCCACTTCCCGCGGCTCTATTGGCTCGAACTCGCTAGGGTGCACCGCCGTGACCACCAGTCTTCCGGTGCCAAGCTCATTTGGGCGTCGTGTCCTCTTTTCCTTCTTTCCTTCACTGGCTTGGGAGGTCCCACCTTCCTTGCTGTAGTTAGCAACATCATCAGCGCCAGTCTCAGTGCCGGTGTCATTGGTGGCATCAGTGTCGGTGCCGGTGCCACCACCGTCGTCGTCCGTCATGACAAGGGGGTCCTGACACCCAGCTTGTTGTCTCTCCTGATTACCAGAAAGTCAAGGTAGGCGTGTGCTTGACCTAATTGGGACTGAGAACCTCCGGCCTCATCAGTGTCGGTCATGTTTCCCAGGGTTCAATGCCATAGTTATTTAATTATCGAGCTTTACATAATAAAGTGAATAATGACAAATCTCGAGCACTCGATATGTCCAACTTTCTAGCACAAGTCATGCCGAAATTCACGGAAAATTTCGGCATGACCTTTGCTAGAAATTGCACATATAGAGCACCTGAAATTTATCGGAATGGATATGAATCAACATTTCCGGCAAAACATAGGTCACTCGCAATCGGTTTCCCTGCAAATGACAATAAGCACTATGTGCTGAAGTAGCATTTCACTACCATCTGCCAACACTAGCAGAATGCAATAACTATGTGATGCAAGAACAAAGATATTCCCCACACAGCATCTCACAAGCAATGGAGCCACCAAGATCACCGAAATTTTATAATTTATACTACTACTATGAAACAACCAAAGTCCGACATTTCATTTTAACAGCAACTCCAAATGGACTCCAATGGACAGCATTTCATTTCATTTTATTTGAACTCCAAATACTTTAGCAACTCAAATATGAATCCAATGGACAACACAATTGCATTTCATTTTAACAGCAAGCATTTCAACAGTCTAACAAGCACTCTAACAAGCATTTTAACAAGCACTCTAACTAGCATTGCCTAATCGCATATCCATAACCACTCTGCATATTATTTGGCTTATTAGTTTCTACTGGTTGTAGTGTGTATATTCAAACATTGAGCAAAGCACCTTGCCGCCGAAGGAGCCAAGCACCTTGCGTCCGGGTCACGTTCCCGGCGTCCTTCTCCTCCTCGCCGAGCACCTTGCTTCCGGAGGAGCCGAACCTACTGCAGAGAACACGGCCGGTCAGAGAGAAAGAGAGAGAGAGAGAGAGAGAGAGAGAGAGAGAGAGAGAGATAGAGACTGCTGGGGGGAGGGCGCTGGCCGGTGGAGGGGGGAGGGGGACTGCTGGGGAGGGGAGCCGGAGTGGGGGACAGCTGGGGAGGCGGATGGGGGAAGGGGCGGGGCGGGGGGTCGACTATGGGGACGGGGGCGGCAAGGGGGGAGGGAGTGTCGGGGCGGCCAGTGGCCGGTGTCAGGGTCGGGTGCGGCGCGCGTCGACGGCGGCGTGGGCAGGTGCGGCGTCGGCGGTTGCGTGGGAGAGGGGATCGGATCGAGCGCGAGTGAGAGTGAGAGAGAGAGGAAAGAGATGTGTGCTATCTAGGCAACTTAGCTATAGCGCGGCGTGGCAAAACGCGCTATAGCTAAGTTAGCTATAGCGCGGCCCCAGCACAAACCGCGCTACTGCTAACTTTTTCTTTTATTTTTATTTTTCTTTTTCTTTTTCATATTCCACAAACTTCCTTCCTTTTTCTTTTTATATTTCTTTCATTTCATTTTCCACAACTTATTAGTTCCTTTTTCTTTTTCTTTCATTAATTTCATTTTGCAAAACTTCCTTTCTTTTTCTTTTTCTTTTTCTTTTTCTTTTTCTTTTTCTTTTTCTTTTTCTTTTTCATATTCCACAAACTTCCTTCCTTTTTCTTTTAATTTTTCTTTCATTTCTTTCGTTGGAGCAATACCACTGTTACCCTCCGGATAATAATTAGTATAATATATATTACATCATTTGACCGCTGACGGCGGTATACAAAATAGACACACACAAAATTTGTGGATTAGTTTGTCAGCTTGGGCGACGACGACGCTTCAGACTGATCTTCTTCCTTCTTTTGTTCGTTGTCGAATAATTAAGCCCATGGTCGTGACTTTTCCTTTTCCAGGGATTACGATCTTTCGTAGGTAATGTAGTCTTCATTCTTCTTTTAACGTATGTTTCATCGTCATCAGCATCATCTTCCCTCATCGGATCACCGTACTGGTCGTAGTCTTCCTTGTTGGCGACTCCATCCATTCCGACGATGCTCCTTTTGCCTCTCCTCACGACAACACGGCTGGGATTGATCGGGTCGGTTATGAAGAAACATTGTGTCACATGTTTAGCATGTACCCATGGCTCATTTTTGGCGATGGCGTTGACGGTACCGCTATCGGAGTCAGGTATACACATGGTAGTGAAATGTCGGTTTTCTCTTTGTACATTCTTAGCCCATCTGACACGGAACATCATCGCGCTATGCAATCCAGAGTAGTTAAGCTCCCATATCTCTTCGACCCTTCCGTAATATCTTTCAATTACATTCCCGGTCATGGCTTCCATCGTCACCCCTAAGTTTTGGTCATCACTGTTTATATCTTTCTCCTCCGTGTAGAACATGTATCCGTTGATATCGTATGCTTGATAAGTCACGAGGTTGGTCGACAGGCCATGTGCTAAGGCATATATGAGCGTTCCGTTCGGACAGCCCTCTTCCGGGGGATTAGCCAGAACTCGCTCTTTGAACCAATGCAAGAAAGTGGAGTTGTGCTCTCTAATAACTTCAGCGTCCGTCCTGTGCACCCCACGGTCACGGTACTTCTTTGCGATGGTCTCTTTGTGCAGTGTCACGAAATCTTCTAGCACATCTAGGTGTTGTAGCACTACTAAGTTTGCCCTGTCAAGGTCGTTTTGTCGGCCCGAGCGTAACACATTCACATCCCTATGACCGTTGGTGTGACCTTCGCCTTCGAGCCTTCCACAGTGCTTGTTGATGGGCAAACCAACAACAGGGTCTCCGGTGCCTACTAGATAACTCTCACAGAAAGAGATGCACTCTTTGGTCAGATATCCCTGGGCTATGCTTCCATCTGGACGGGACATGTTACGAACGAATCCTTTGATGACCCCATTCATCCTCTCGAACGGCATCATGCTGTGCAGGAATGTTGGCCCTAGGTCGATGATGTCGTCCACGATATGGACACATAGATGCACCATGACATCAAAGAACGCGGGCGGGAAGTACATCTCTAGCTCATTCAGTATGACAACGATCTCTTCCTGTAGCCTATGGAGTTGCTTCACACTGATCGACTTTCGAGAGATAGCATCAAAAAAGTGGCATAGGTCAGTAAGCGTCTCACGCACATGTGTGTCCATAATCCCTCTAAGTGCTACCGGGAGTAACTGCGTCATCATCACATGACAGTCGTGAGACTTCATCCCACTAAACCTTTTTTTCTTAGTGTCCAGATATCTGCTTATCTTCCCACAGTATCCGGAACTAACTTTGATTCCGGCAAGGCACTTGAACAATTGATCGACCTCCTTCGGATCTAAGGTGAAGCAAGAGGGGGGGCAATATTGTTCTTCCTTCTTGTTTACTTTTTTGCCCCTATCTTCCGTCTCCGTCTCCATCTCGGTCTCCTCTGACGACTTTTTACTGGGCATTTGGAGATCTTTCTTGATATTCAAAAATTCCAAGTCTTTTCTTGCCTTCGGCCCATCCTTGGTCCTCTCTGTCATGTTCATCAATGTTCCAAGCAAACTCTCAAGGATATTTTTTGTGATATGCATTTGATCAAGGCTATGAGGCGTGTCGAGTTTGGGCCAGTATTCCAAGTCCCAGAAAACAGATCTCGTCTTCCATACCTTCAGCAGAGGCTCAGGCGCCTTTTTCTTCGTCTTTCCTGGCGAGGGGCACTCTTCCCAGTTCTTCAATAACTCATATATTTCTGCACCGCTACGCTTACGTGGAGGACCTCGATGCTCAGCCTTACCATTGAATAGATCTCCATTCTTTCTCCACGGGTCATCCTTCTCGAGCCATCTTCGATGCCCCATGTACACGATTTTTGAAGACCCGCCATCTTTCGATAGCTGCTGAGAAGTTGTATCATCCATGCACCTCATGCATCCGCAATATCCGTGGCACACCTGGCCGGAGAGATAGCCGTAACCGAGATAGTCCTGCACCGTCGTGATCAGCGCGGCTCTCATGTAGAAATACTCTCCTTTGCTTGCATCCCATGTCTTGGCCGGCGTTGTCCATAAGGTCTGTAGCTCCTCTTTCAGTAACCCGAGATACAGATTTATATCATTTCCCGGTTGTCTCGGCCCTTGAATAAGCATAGCCATGTGTATGTATTTTTCCTTCATGCACAACCAGGGTGGAGGTTGTACATCCATACAAACACGGGCCATGTGCTATGATTGGTGTTCTGGTTACCAAACGGATTCATGCCATCACTACTAGCGCCAAGCACGATGTTCCTTGGATCATTTGTGAAAAAATCAAATTCAGCATTTAATGCTCTCCACTGGCTAGCATCTGCAAGGTGTCTCAGCTTCGGATCATCTTCGTCATCTGGCTTCACCCTCTCCATGTGCCAGAGCATAAGCTTTGCTTCCTTAGGATCTACGAAATACCGCTGTAGACGCGGAGTGATCGGAAAGTACCATACAACTTTCTGTGGAGCTTTCTTTCCGGCCTTTTTATATCGTGAAGCATTGCACTTTGGACAGAT
The DNA here is from genome assembly GCA_011799875.1 of Thinopyrum elongatum. Taxonomy (NCBI): domain Eukaryota; kingdom Viridiplantae; phylum Streptophyta; class Magnoliopsida; order Poales; family Poaceae; genus Thinopyrum; species Thinopyrum elongatum. The sequence continues at coordinate 120,685,148 of CM022303.1, read as the reverse complement.
GGTTTTTTCCGCGTGCTCGTTCCGATATATGATGCAATCATTGATGCATGTGTGATATCTAATGTGTGGCAGATCAAGAGGGCACACGATTTTCTTTGCCTCCTCGACACTAGTAGGACACAGGCTTCCCACGGGAAGAACCTTCTTTAGATACTTCAGAAGCTCATCCAGGCTTGCATCTGTCCATTTGTTTTTTGCCTTCGTCTTAAGAAGTTCTAGTGTGAAACTCAAGCGGGTCACCTCGGGATTGCAACCATCATACAAAGGAGTCATCGAGTCTACCTCCAGTTGCACCAGTTTGGCCTCCTCTCTAGAAGCAGCTCTGTCGCTAGTCGTCTTCTTGCGAAGAAGGTCTCGAACATGCTGGTCCCGCATGGCTGAACTTAGTACCGACGAAGACGGCGGCGTGTCCGCGTCTTCTCCGCCTTGAACTGCCTCTTCGCCATCGACATTTCTGAGGCCGTCTTCCTCTTCGGGCACATAATCGGTCATATCTTCGTCTGGTGGCCCCATGTCATTATTTCCTGCCCCGTCGACGTCCTCATCATCATCATCATCATCTTCACTTATCCACCGAGTATGGCCATCCATGAAACCATGCATGAGCAGGTGCGCCTTGAATGTACCACCCTCAAAGGGGTCGAGCCTGACTATTCCTTTGCATTTTCGACATGGACATAAAACATCCTTCAGTCTTTTTTCATACATGTCATCCAGAGCGGATTGCCAGCATCTTTCCACCATCCTTCCATTGACCTTCATGATCACCTGCGCGCTGAGCAAATATTATAATCATGTATATATGCATGCATGGATCAAATTCATACAAAAATTCGGCATGACCTTCCCTAAACATAGGACATATTGAGTTTGCCCGAAATTCGCCGAAACGGAATTGAATCGACATTTCGGCAAAACATAGGCAACTCATGTCACCCACACATTATTTCATCAAATACACAATGTAGGCAACTCAAATTATGCCACAAACAATTCGGTACATATATTCTCATATCGCCCATATATATATAGTTTCGGTCCTATCCACACAAACACCTTTTTTTTGCTCACCTATGTGTCGAGAGGGATATCGAGCACCTTTCTTCTTAATTACCTAGTAGCTCTAGATATATAGCTCTAACTAGCTAGCTAGCTAGGGAGATAGTGCGGGGAGGAGAGGGAGAGAAGAGGGAAGGCATTAATGGAAGGGGGTGGAGGGCAAAGAAGAGGGGGAGGGAGGGCATTAATGGAGGGGGTTGGTGGGGAGGGCACAAAGAAGAGGGGGGTGGAGGGCAAAGAAGATGGGGAGGGAGGGCTCTAAGGGAGGGGTGGGAGGGGCAAAGAAGAAGGGGGTGGTGGAGGGCAAAGAAGAGGGGGAGGGAGGGCTCTAATGGAGGGGTGGTGGAGGGGGGGCATTGAAAGGAACAAGCAAGGTGCAAGGAAAGGGGGAGAAAGGAAGGGGAAGAGGAAGAAGAGAGGGGAGGAAGAAGGGGAAAGGTGGTAGGTGGCTGGCGGGCATAGCAGTAGCGCGGGTCAGCTATGCGTGCTACTGCTATGGCAGCTTGCAAAAATATCTACGGCTAGTGTTGCACTACCTATAGTGCGGGCCAGAAAAACACGTTACTGGTAAAATGTTATACATAGAAAAAATAGCAGTAGCGCGTTTACATAAACGGGCGCTATACACTACTAGGAAAAGGCCTACTAGTGGCGCACCTATTTTGGCCATTAATGGCGCACTACAGGTGCGCCACTATCATCACGCCATTAGTAACTAATACTAATGGAGCACCCCTGGTGCGCCATTAGTATACCAGATAGTAGTGGCAAACCAGGAAGTGCGCCATTAGTATGTCCCCTGGTGCGCCATTAGTATGCCTCCCAGGGTACCATATTTACCTTGTGCTCTGGGTTACTAATGGCGCACTTCTATGTGGTGCGCCATTACTAAGTCAGATAGTAATGGCGCACCACATAGAAGTGCGCCATTACTAACAAATTTTTTTCAAATTTTTTTTCAATTTTTTTTTTCGTTTTTTTCTTAATCTCGGGTCACTATGGCTTAATCTCAAGTCAAATCGCACTAAGTGGTCAAACTTCCCGGAAGGTCACCCATCCTCACACTACTCCAGCCTGAGCAAGCTTAACTTCGCAGTTCTATCCAACCCCAGCACCACCTCACTTAACAAGCACTTGTTGATATATCTATGATATCAATCCTATTAAACCTTGTTGATGTCTAGGACTTTGTTCATGTTCATTAGTGTGATGAAATTTTGAAAAAATATTTCAAACTTCCCGGTCATATTACGTATCATATTTTGAAAAAAAATTCCAAAAAAAAATTCGAAACCAATTTTTTTTTTCTGTTACTAGTGGCGCACCTAGCAAATGGCGCGCCACTAGTAAGTTTGAATTTTTTTCCATTTTTTCCCCTCTAGATCTTAAAAGCTCCGTATCTTTCGTTCTGTTAGGTTTTTGGGGATTCTGAAAATGTTTAACCGGGTTCCCCCGTTAAAATCGGATGTAACTTTTCGAGTAGATGATTTTTCATATAAAAAACTTTTTCATCGGAGTTCGTATGCAAAAGTTATGCCCATTTTACAAATTCTCGAGAGATTTTGCAAAAAAGTCGAAAATTCATGTTTGTAAATTTTGCTAACAACTAGACCACATATCACATGGGAATCTTATTTTTTTTTTATTTTTTTGACATTTCTATCATTTTCTTTTATTTTTTTTTAAACTGAAAAGGCAGTCCACCGGGGGGGTGCATTTGGTGAATAAATTGTAAGACTCAGAAAGTTAGTAATGGCACACCACGTAACAGGTGCGCCATTAGTAACCCTGGTTACTAATGGCGCACCTGTTACGTGGTGCGCCATTACTAGTTTTGCAAAAAAAAAAATGTTTAGTAGTGGCGCACCAGTGGATAGTGCGCCATTACTAGTTTGAACTAGTAATGGCGCACTGTACCCAGGTGCGCCATTACTAGTTTTGAAAAAAAAAGTAAAAAAAAATTTGTTAGTAGTGGCGCACGGAGTGTGTGGTGCGCCATTACTAGTTAAAACTAGTAATGGCGCACCGTGCCTTGGTGCGCCATTAATAGTTTTGGAAAAATAAAAAAATTGCTAGTAATGGCGCACCGTGCGTCTGGTGCGCCATTAGTAATGAGGACACTAATGGCGCACCTGTATCTGGTGCGCCACTGCTATATAGCAGTGGCGCACCACATACATGGTGCGCCATTAATGTCCATATCAGCTATAGCCCTTTTCCTAGTAGTGATAGATCCTGAACTAACAGTAGCGCCGGTTGGACAACCAGCGCTGCTAATATTTATTGATCAGGGGGTGTGGTGTGTTACACTTAGCAGTAGCGTGGGGCTAGATAACAAGCGCTACTGCTAACAGATACCAGTAGCGTGCTTTCTAGCCAGCGCTACCACTAACTACTAGTAGTGTGGGGTCATAAACAAACGCTACTGGTAAACTTCTATCTATAAGCATTTTCCTAGTAGTGACGCTCGATTAACTCCGGCCGGACACACTTTTCTGGGTCATGCCCGGCCTCGGCCAAACAATACGCCGCAACCCGACCTAAGCTTAACAAAGAGGTCAGCACGCCGGACTAAACCTATGCCCCCAGGGGTCTTGGGCCATTGCCCCGGACGCTCCTGCATGTTGCGAACGCGGCCGGTGAGCAGACCTAGCCCCCCTTATACAAGTGCAGGGCGTTACCAGTCCAACCCAGCGCGCGCCGCTCAGTCGCTGACGTCTATTAAGCTTTGGCTGATGCATACGACGCAGAGTGCCCATAACTTATCCCACGTGATGGTTAGTGTTATCGGGCCAGAGGCCCACTCGGAACAAATATCCAAATCGTTAGTGTATTGGGGGTTTGCGGTAATGAGCAGAGACTCACGATGTGACCCGTCGCCCCATCTTGAGGACTTGCAGCAAGGGCTAAGAATGCCCGGCCACGCCTCGTAATTATCTCACGGGCACCCTCCAGGTCAAGCCGTCTCCACATCACTCGTATCTTATACTCGCTCGGGTACCCCTCAGGGTCGACCCGACTTTATCATGGTTCATGGTTTAAGTCATAGTAACTGTGTGTCCAAACACCAGGGGGAAACCCAAGGAATCACCCTCGATGGATTCCACCTGATGTAGTCATCAAGGTGAACTTAGGAGGAATCACCCTCGAGGTTCACACTTGAGATGTTGCACGACGGCGTCGTTATCGGGGGTGGTGAAGGAGGAATCACCCTCAATGACCATGACCGAATAGCTACTCTACAGAGTTAACATCAGAAGTGCTAAACGAGGTATCACCCTCGGCACTCGATAGTAACGCTGCAGTGTCGTACAACTAGGGGGGGTGATGTGCGGTGCCAGGGCCTGGTTGTCGATCACATTGATCGAGTCATCGGATAATCCAGCGGGGGCAACTGGGACAAGTGGGGTCACTGGGGTTTACTAACCAGCCTATTCTAAGCAGTTTAGGATAAGCAGGTAATTATCAAAAGCAGGTTACAAAATCATGCTATGCATCAGAATAGGTAAAGCAGTACCAGCAGCAATTTCTAATGCAAGCATAAGAGAGAAAGAATAGGCGATATCGGTATGTTTAAAGGGGGGGTGCTTGCCTGGAAGCTCTACGGCAAAGGAGGGGTCGTCGGTGGTGTCATCGGTTTCCTGAGCTGCGTCGGTCTCAGGGTCTACCGAAAGAAGAGAGGGAAGAAACAATAAATACAAAGCAAACAAATGCAATCACAAGTGCATGGCATGGTAGCATGTTATTCGAGGAGTGCCTTAAGGCAGTACTACGCAAGTTAGTGGGAGCGGGAAATTATCCGGGAGTGTTCTCCCAGCTCCGGGTGATTATCGGACAGATGAAACGGAGGGGAAAGTTCCATGTTCATCATGCTAGAGGCATATAACAGGTATGAGGAAGGCATATTCGGATTCATCTCGTCATTCTGAGCAATTTTCATGTAGAAAGTTTTTCGATCTGAGCTACGATTTATTTTCTACGATTTTCTAAAGTTTTAAACATATTCTGGAATTATTTAAACAACAGAAATAGAATATTGCGTCAGCATGAGGTCATTGTGACGTCAGCAGCCAGCTGACCCATTTGACTGGTCAAACTGACCAGCGGGTCCCACCTGTCATAGACAGAGGGACTAACAGGGGTTTTATTTTAAATAAACAGAGTTAATTAGCAAGTAGGCCCCACCTGTCAGTGACTAACTAGTTTAGCTAATTAAGTTTTAATTAATAAAATGTTGATTAAGTGGTGGGGCCCGCCTGTCAGTGGCTCTGGGCTACCTAGTCAGCACATTGACTGGGTCAACCCAGTCAACGGGGCCTCCAGGGCCCACTGGCAGCGACCCAGAGGTGGGCCCCGGCCAGCCACGTCAGCGACCGGCGCCGGAGCAACACTGGCGAGCCTCCCGCGGCGGCGCTCTCACCGGAGTGCGTCGGAAATCGCCTACAGAGGGCCAAAACATGTGCCGCGACTTGCGTTCGAAGGGCCATTCCACCCCACGTCGACCTACGGCCTTAGAAAGGCCGGAAGTGGCCGGAAAACATGCCGGCGTCGAGGTTTGGCGGAAGCCGAAACCTGGCGAACTTGCGCGCGATGATACGATGGCAGAAACAAGCGGCATTCTACTCCTACGGCACCTACATGATGTCACAAGCGTGGTGGCGAGCTCAGTGGAACGAGACGGCCACTGCTGCGACGGCCGCGAGCTCGACGGCGGAGCTCGGCTCGGGTGGCCATGGCGGCAGTCGCTGGAGCGCAGAAGATAGCTCGGGAAAGGAGAGGGGCAAGGGTGGAGACTCACCGAGCGGCTCAAGATGGCCCGTGGAAAGTTAGGAGCGCAGAGGAGCTCGGGGTCGCCGGAGTTCGCCGCGGGGCCGGAGATGGGAACAAAGACGAATCCGTCAGCAGCAGGGCTCCCCGGCTCCAGCCTTCGGTCGGGGAGGAAGAGGCGGAGGCCGGCGCTTCTCTTGGACACGGCAGAGGAGCAGAAGGGCGCCGGTGGCCGCGGTGACGACGGAGGACGGCGGCGATGAAGCTTGGCTAGTGGAGAAAAGAGGGGAAGCGAGTGATGGGGAAAGGGGGAAGAATGGTGAGGCGTCCAGGGGGAATGGACGAGGCCTCGGCCTTATCCCCTCATGTCGGTGGGCGTCGGTGGCGTCATCGTGTCGCCGTTTCGTCAGCGCGCGTGCGCGCAGCCACGGGCGTGGCGACAGCGAGGCGAGAAGGACGACGACTGTAAGCGGAGCAGGCTGGGCTGACTGGGCCTGCCACTGTGCACTAAGGCCCAGTCAGTCCAGGCCTTTCTGTTTTGTTTTCTGTTTTCTTTATTTACAGAGACAGTTTTGTAATATTCCAAGCCACCAAATGACTTAGCAAAAATGTGTGTCTGGCCAAAACAAATACTATGGAATATTGTGCTCTGCCACAAAAAGTTTGGGCAAGATTTGAATTCATTTGAATTATTCAAAAATGAATATAGCATTTAAAGTGTTGTTTTGGCACTATTATAAATGCTTAGGCCCATTTTGTGGTTGATGGTGATGTTGTTTTCCTAACAACATTTTGTTTTGGAATATTTGCTAGATGTTGAACATTTTTCCAGCAACTTTTGAGCAACTTCATTTTGCACTTTGAATTTGAATTGGATTCAGAAAAGGAATTTGAAATGAGATATTAATCCAATATGATTAAGCTCTGTAAATCAAGATGACTTGGCACTGATCATAAGGGATTACTGTAGTGTGATGCTGGGGATGTTACATGTATTATTGCCAATAAGTCATTGGCTCGCTCCATTTTTTCAGAGAACGAAGTTTTAGTCATCTTGCCTATGAGGCATGGTTCGCAAGTATCAAATGATTCATAATCAAGTGATTCCAAAAGTCCATCTGCATGGAGTTTCTTCATGCGCTTTACACCAATATGACCTAAACGGCAGTGCCGCAAATATGTTGCACTATCATTATCAACTTTGCATCTTTTGGCATCAATATTATGAATATGTGTATCACCACAATCGAGATTCAACAGAAATAGACCACTCTTCAAGGGTGCATGACCATAAAAGATATTACTCATATAAATAGAACAACCATTATTCTCTGATTTAAATGAATAACCGTCTCACACTAAACAAGATCCAAATATAATGTTCATGCTCAACGCTGGAACCAAATAACAATTATTCAGGTCTAAAACTAATCCCCGAAGGTAGATGTAGAGGTAGCGTGCTGACGGCGATCACATCGACCTTGGAAACATTTTTGACGCGCATCGTCACCTCGTCCTTAGCCAATCTTCGTTTAATCCATAGCTCCTGTTTCGAGTTACAAATATGAGCAACCGAACCAGTATCAAATACCCAGGCGCTACTACGAGCATTAGTAAGGTACACATCAATAACATGTATATCAAATATACCTTTGTTCATTTTGCCATCCTTCTTATCCGCCAAATACTTGGGGCAGTTCTGCTTCCAGTGACCAGTCCCTTTGCAGTAGAAGCACTTAGTTTCAGGCTTGGGTCCAGCTTTGGGTTTCTTCCCGGGAGTGGCAACTTTCTTGCCATTCTTCTTGAAGTTCCCTTTCTTTCCCTTGCCCTTTTTCTTGAAACTAGTGGTCTTGTTAACCATCAACACTTGATGCTCCTTCTTGATTTCTACCTCCGCGGCTTTAAGCATTGCGAAGAGCTCGGGAATTGTCTTGTTCATCCCTTGCATATTATAGTTCATCATGAAGCCTTTGTAGCTTGGTGGCAGGGATTAAAGAACTTTGTCAATGACACAATCAACTGGAAGATCAACTCTCAGCTGAGTCAAGTGATTATAATACCCAGACATTTTGAGTATGTGTTCACTGACAGAACTGTTCTCCTCCATCTTGCAGCTATAGAACTTGTTGGAGACTTCATATCTCTCAACCCGGGCATTTGCTTGAAATATTAACTTCAACTCTTGGAACATCTCATATGCTCCATGACGTTCAAAACGTCTTTGAAGTTCCGATTCTAAGCCGTAAAGCATGGCACACTGAACTATCGAGTAGTCATCAGATCGAGCTTGCCAGACGTTCAAAACATCCGCATCTGCTCCTGCAGCAGGCCTTTCACCTAGCGGTGCATCAAGGACATAATTCTTCTGTGCAGCAATGAGGATAATCCTCAAGTTACGGACCCAGTCCGTGTAGTTGCTACCATCATCTTTCAACTTAGCTTTCTCTAGGAACGCATTAAAATTCAGGGGAACGGTAGCACGGGCCATTGATCTACAACATAGATATGCAAATACTATCAGGACTAAGTTCATGATAAATTAAGTTCAATTAATCAAATTACTTAAGAACTCCCACTTAAATAGACATTCCTCAAGTCATCTAAGTGATAGGTGATCCAAATCAACTAACCCATGTCCGATCGTCACGTGAGATGGGGTAGTCATCAATGGTGAACATCTCTATGTTGATCATATCTACTATATGATTCACGTTCGATCTTTCGATCTCCAGTGTTTTGAGGCCATGTCTGTACATGCTAGGCTCGTCAAGTTTAACCCAAGTATTCTGCATGTGCAAAACTTTTTTACACCCATTGTATGTGAACGTAGAGTCTATCACACCCGATCATCACGTGGTGTCTCAACACGACGAACTGTAGCAACGGTGCATACTCAGGGAGAACACTTTTACCTTGAAATTTAGTGAAGAGATCATCTTATAATCCTACCGCCGTACTAAGCAAAATAAGATGCATAAAAGATAAACATCACATGCAATCAAAATATGTGACATGATATGGCCATCATCATCTCGTGCTTTTGATCTCCATCTCCAATGCATCGTCATGATCTCCATCGTCACTGGCTCGACACCTTGATCTCCATCATTGCGTCGTGGTCGTCTCGCCAACTATTGCTTCTACAACTATTGCTAACACATAGCGATAAAGTAAAGCAATTACATGGCGTTTGCATTTCATACAATAAAGAGACAACCATAAGGCTCCTGCCGGTTGCCGATAACTTACAAAACATGATCATCTCATACAATAACGTATATCACATCATGTCTTGACCATATCACATCACAACATGCCCTGCAAAAACAAGTTAGACGTCCTCTACTTTGTTGTTGTAAGTTTTACGTGGCTGCTACGGGCTTCTAGCAAGAACCGTTCTTACCTACGGCAAAAACCACAATGGTGAATTATCAAGTTTGTTGTTTTAACCTTCTTCAAGGACCAGCCGCAGTCAAATTCGATTCAACTAAAGTAGGAGAAACAGACACCCGCCAGCCACCTTTATGCAAAACAAGTTGCATGTTAGTCGCTGGAACCGGTCTCATGTACGTGCACATGTCAGGTTGGTCCGGGCCGCTTCATCCCACAATGCCGCCGAATCAAAATAAGACGTTGGTGGTAAGCAGTATGAACATCACCGCCCACAACTTCTTTGAGTTCTACTCATGCATATCATCTACGCATAGACCTGGCTCTGATATCACTGTTGGGAATCGTTGCATGGAAAAACAAAATAAATTCTACGCACACGCAATGATCTATCCATGGAGATGCATAGCAACGAGGGGGAGAGTGTGTCTACGTACCCTCGTAGACCGTAAGCGGAAGCGTTTCACAACGCGGTTGATGTAGTCAAACTTCTTCGCGCTTCAACCGATCAAGTACCGAACGCACGACACCTCCGCGTTCTGCACATGTTCAGCTCGGTGACGTCTCTCGCCTTCTTGATCCAGCAAGATGTCGAGGTAGTAGATGAGTTCCGTCAGCACGACGGCATGGTGATGGTGATGGTGAAGTGATCTCCGCAGGGCTTCACCTAAGCACTACGAAATTATGACCGGGGGTGTAAACGGTGGAGGGGGCGCCGCACACGGCTAGGCAATTTGTCTGGGGTGTGCTAGGCGCCCCCCTCCTCATATATATAGGTGGGAGGGAGAGGGGAGAGGCCAAGAGGCACCCCAAGTAGGTCTGAATCCTACTTGGGCTCCTGTCCTTGGCCGCCGCCCCCCTGCCACGTTTGTCAGAGGGGGAAGGAAAGAGGGGGGAGAGGGAAGGAAGTGGGAATCCTAATCCACACTTACCTTTCCCTTCTCCCCTTTCCTTATCCTCCTTAGGCTGGCCCATGTGGGGGGCGCACCAGCCCCATGTGGCTAGTGTGTTTCCCCTCTTGGCCCATAAGGCCCATATCTTTTGCCGGGGGTGCCCGGAACCCCTTCCGATGACCCGATAAGTACCTGGTACCCCCTGAAACACTTCTGGTGTCCGAATACCATCATCCTATATATCAATCTTTACCTCTCGACCATTTCAAGACTCCTCGTCATGTTCGTGATCTCATTCGGGACTCCGAACAACATTCGGTCACCAAATCACATAACTCATGTAATACTATATCGTCATCGAACGTTAAGCGTGCGGACCCTACAGGTTCGAGAACTATGTAGACATGACCGAGACACCTCTCTGGTCAATAACCTGGATGCCCATATTGGCTCCTACATATTCTACGAAGATCTTTATTGGTCGAACTGTTATGACAACATACGTAATTCCCTTTGTCCATCGGTATGTTACTTGCCCGAGATTCGATCGTCGGCATCTTCATACCTAGTTCAATCTCATTACCGGAAAGTCTCTTTACTCGTTCCGTAATACATCACCTCGTGACTAACTCCTTAGTCATTTGCTTGCAAGCTTATGATGTGTATTACCGAGAGGGCCCAGGATACCTCTCCGATACTGGGAGTGACAAATCCTAATCTCGATCTATGCCAACTCAACAAATACCTTTGGAGATACCTGTAGAGCATCTTTATAATCACCCAGTTATGTTGTGATGTTTGATAGCACACAAGGCATTCCTCCGGTATCCGGGAGTTGCATAATCTCATAGTCGAAGGAATATGTATTTGACATGAAGAAAGCACTAGCAATAAAACTGAACGATCATTATGCTAATCTAACGGATGGGTCTTGTCCATCACATCATTCTCCTAATGATGTGATCCCGTTATAAAATGACAACTCATGTCCATGTTTAGGAAACCATAACCATCTTTGATCAACGAGCTAGTCAAGTAGAGGCTCACTAGGGACACGGCGTTTGTTTATGTATTCACACATGTATTTAGGTTTCCGATCAATACAATTCTAGCATGAATAATAAACCTTTATCATGAATAAGGAAATATAAAATAACAACTTTATTATTGCCTCTAGGGCATATTTCCTTCATTATCTAGTTCAGTAACGATATCTTTGGTGGACAGACATTAGTATTAGCAATGGTATCTTTGGTGGACAGACTTTAGTAGTAGACATGGTCATATTTGAGGAATGACTTTAGCTTAGTAATGATCATATTATTGGAGTAATATCTTTACTTAACGTCATGAGTATCCTACGATTAATTTAGTAGGCTTCGTGCCATTTTTACTACCGTTATTTGTCTTGATATATGTTCATGATAATGTAATTCATACTGCTTTTACTTCAGTACTTCCCTGCAAGAGGTTTATGCCATGCTATTTACCATACTCGAAATTTATACTATTGTTTGATCACCAATTTGGTTGAAATAGTTGATACATGCTTGAATGCCATGGAATGTTTGCTTGGGTGGGATATGATTGATTTTCTTGCGAGTACATTCAAAGTACTCAATGAGGCCAGGCGTAAGGACAGACCCGTCTTCCACTAGTAAGGAGTCAGAGCAGTCGCATACTAGGAGAGTGACCCAGTTAGATCCTTGTGGAGTGGAGTCGTGCTAGGATCGTGCTCCCATTGGTAGAGTTTCCATTGCAGTCGTCTCTGAAGTAGTCACCAAAAATGCTACAGATCGCTCCGACCTCAATGCATTGTTGAGACTTGGAGCTTTGTAAGTTGACGTTGTAAAGTTGTGGTATCAAATAAAGCACTCTTTTTTGTTGAAAGGTTTGTATCCTGTTACGCAGGGATTGTTAAAGCATACGCTAGGTTGATTTCCTGGGCTGGTGAGTGCGGCGATCCTTTTGAATATAGTGGTAATTCGCTGTACTCAAACGGGGTGCCACAAATGCAACTACCTAATGGACAACTTCTTCTAAGCGTAAACAACAGAGAAGGCCCATACTATGCCATTTTATTTATATTTTGATGGAAATGTACAAAGGAGGAAGGACAAATCACAGATGATCTAGCATGGACTGCAATCCCTCCCCGTTAAGACTAGGCTTATCCTTCCCCGTGATCAAGGACAAATGCTCCATGAAAACAAAGAGACATAGATCCATGTCTCTAATCTAATTAGTAAAAATGATTATTCATATATGCTTCCATATGCTCCAACATCCAGCGCCTGATGGATATCTTGCGATTATAAGAAGCCATAAGATAGTAACCAGCTAGAAGTTCCTTGCTACGAGCTCATGAATGAAACAAAATTCTTGGAGCATGATCTAATCGACTTTATTGATTTAACTAAGCAAATTAAACTTGATTGAGAATACATAACAAAATATACAAACATTCTTAGGAGACATGCTCTGAAGTTCCCACTCTTATTCTTTTTTTCATATTAATTTATCTATTTGATACAATAGAAAATCAAACTGTCAAACATGTGCATGTTTGGCTAATTTCAAATGTTTCAAAGAGCCTACATAAGTCATCCACCATAAAAGGTGGAAACCTAGATTCTGGGAAGCTCTCATTGCAATGTAGGCCGCCAAAATGCTCATTCGTCATTGAGCCCGGGATGGAAAAGATGAAGACCACTAAATGGTGAAACATGAGTATTAGACACCATATCTAATTTGGCACCACATGGGTCCCACTGTTGCTATGACAAGTAGGCACCACTGACCATTCACTAGATATAAGATGTTAATTAGTCCGCCGCACTCCACATCGTCAATCACCACACTGCCATCGTGGGATATGTAGTCATGGAAACAAGGGGCATCACCACGAAAACAAGAGGAGAGATGGTGATTGATTTCTCTCCTTTTCTCTTGTAGTGGCTAAGTTCCCACTCAGGATACACATTATATTTTTTTTTAATGTATATATACAACCTGTATACCTGATACACACTCTTTTTTAATGTATAAAACGTGATACAAGTGCGAGATTTTTTTTCTTGAGTGTCTTTTTTAGGAACAGAGCAGTGTTTTGTATTTTATTTTTTAACCGAACAAAGCGAGCAACATTGTTGACAAAAATGGTTGTGAAGGATTAGACCTGCTGGATCTTACTTGAGCGGTCCAAGGAAATTATTTCCTAGGACACGGCCCACAAGCCCACAAGCCCATCTGATGCCGGAAGGTGAGCACGGTGACGGCTTCTCATGCACCTTGAAGTACTCCGCCTTGACGCCGGAACGTTACCATGTCAACCAACAGCTTGTTGGAACTCGTCCACGGATTGATCACCTCAAATCACACGACGAACATGCGCACGAATTATTTTTGGCCAAGGGCACGTGTCATGCCCTTTCTTTTTATTTCTTCTACTAGCAAAACGGCCCGTGCGTTGCAATGAGACAAAAAAAATCATAATCTCCAATGGTCATGACCACATTTTGCTGCATCACCGAGATACAATATCACTATTATTTTCGTGAAATTTTGAAAAATTTAGAAAAATCATGAACATTTTTTTAAACTCTTGAAGATATCCAAAACAGTTATCACTTTTTAAATTCATGAACATTTTTACAGATTTTCGAACATTTTTTAAATCATGAACATTTTTTTGAATTCATGAACATTTACTATTTGCAAACACTTTTTTAAAATAGTGAACATTTTTTAAAATCTTTTACTTGAATAGGCGAACATTTCTAGAATCGACGAACAATTTTTTTGGAAATTGTTAGGCGGAACAATTTTTGAAATTCAACAGCATTTTTTTGATTTAATGAATATTTTTTGAAATGCATGATCATTTTTTGATCAACGAACATTTTATGAATCAATAAACTATTTTGTAAGTCATCAACGGTTTTTGAATTTTTTGGATATTTTTCAATTGGCAAAATGTTGTTCAATTTCATTAACATTTTTAATACACGAACATTTGTAAAAAAAATATGTGTCAAAATTGCGAATATTTTTTAAATATGTGAATATTTTCTAAATGCACAAACATTTATGAATTATTAAACATTTTATTTTCAAATTCTCATTTTTTTAAAAAAATTCGAAATTTTTTGAAGTCCCAAATTATTTAATGTAAAAGAAAACGAAGACGGGAAACGAAAACAAAAAATAAAAATAAAAATGGTCGCCCGGATATGGGCCCGTCCAGACAGGCGCGCTGTGTGAAACGTTTTTTATCACTTATAGGTCGCATCGGTTGGTAATATTTTGCAATTTAAGGGCAATTTCGATGACATACCGCCATAAGCAATAGTCCGTGTATAGATTTTCTCTCACTGTGTTACAAACCCACGCAATGGTGTGTGTGTATATATATATATCGTCCTGGCTAACAAGTTAGCCGACTTGACCTAGACATTCTACTCTACTAGGATACGCACATGACTCAAGTCCTAACCGGACATTGACACCTCCTACTAACCTAGCCGGACTACTAGTACATACACGACATGCAAGTTGTATATAGTACTACGGGTTTGCTATTTCACATTTAGATGTGAGATATTATCACACATCTAACTCTCTCACCTTTGATATTTTTTTAAATCTCCCATGGAATTGTTTTGTCCCTAAAATTCACGCATAGGCTAATCTCGCGGTTGTCCGCGTTTGAGCTCGAGCGTGCTGTGCTCGCGCAGTCTGAAGCCTAACGTGCGTGCATCGTGGCAGCGTGGGCTGACCCATGTGTGTGCCAGCGTGGGCTGTCTTTATCTGTTTTTTTTGTCTATTTTCTGAACTGTCTCAGTTCGCTACATCCTTTGCATTTTTTGATGCCTTTTTATCTTATTTTTTTCTCCCACTTCGATGCTATGAATGCATATATATCATGTGCTGTGTGCATGCATCTCCTTTGTGCGTGTATATACCGTACGATCGTCGAGGCATGTTTTTTTGTTGTTGTTTCGATTTGTATTTAAGTAAATCATGTATCGAATTGCTAAAACTCATATAGATGAGTTTCAACGATGTTTCATCTATGTTCCAGTCTATTTGATCCGTCGGTATTAATTTCGTGCAATTTTTTGATCGGGGTTGTTTAGTCCTGTGCATCCGGTGTCACTCGCCCATTGTCCATTTTGTGGCTCATCACATCATGCATTTTTTTGTTGGGCCGTTCTTTGTGGTTTGTTTTTTTCTGTGTTGTAGGTGAAAGACAAGTTGTTTGTATAAGTCGAAGAGACGAACTGACCGCTGGCTCATCAGTTATGCTCATCTCTCTCTCATTCCTCTTTGTCTTTTGAGCAGAGGTAACCCGAGGATGGATCTACTCCTAAACACTACAATGACAGGCAACAACCTTTTTCTTGGCACGTCTAACCCTAATATGTAAGAAGACCGATATTTTCTTGTCCTACTTTGTGAGTGCACTGTTCATACGCAACTTGGCCTGGCCCATTTTTTGTCCCATTTGTAACTCCACCCTCAACACGTAACTGGGGACCCGACCACTTTTGTCCCAGTTGCAAGTCCACCCCGACATGCAAGCCCACCCCTACAAGCCCATTTTGACTCGTAATTGGGCATGTGTTTCGTCTTTCATCCCAACTGCAAGTCGACCATTGACCTGCAATTGGGCTTGTAGTTTCGTAGTTGTCCTAGTTGCAAGTCCATCTTCCATTCGCAACGGGGTTCATATTTCTCCCATTTGCAAGCCCACCCTCAACTTGCAACTCGGCATGTTTTTGTTTTTCATCCCAGTTGCAAGTCTACCCTTGAATCGCAACTGGGCTCGTTGTTTCGTAGTTGTCTTAATTTCAAGTCCATCCTCAACTCGCAATTGGGATCACAGTTTTGTTGTTGTCCCAGTTGCAAGTCCACTCTCAACTTGCAAATGGGCCCATATTTTTGTTGTTGTCCTAATTGCAAGTCCACCCTCAACTCGCAACTCGGCATGTGTTTTGTTTTTCATCTCAGCTGCAAGTCCACCCGTGAGTCGCAACTGAGCTCGTAGTTTTTGTTATCCTAGTTACAAGTCCTTCCTCGACTCGCAACTAGGCACATAGTTTGTTTTATCCCAGTTGCAAGCCCACCCTTGACTCGCAACTAGGCCTGTGTTTGGTCTTTCATCCCAGCTGCAAGTCAATCTTTGACTCGCAACTAGGACCGTAGTTTGTTTTATCCTAGTTGCAAGTCGACCGTCGACTCGCAACTGAGCCCCGATCTTTTTTTCTAGTTGCAAGTCCACCCTCGACTCGCAACTGGAGCCCAAACTTTTTTGCCCCAGTTGCAATCACACCCACGACTCGTAACTAGGACCTGACCTTTTTTTGTCCCGGTTGCAAGTCCACCCTAAAATCGCAACTGGGGGTCCAATCTTTTTTTGTCCCAGTTGCAAGTCCACCATCGAGTCGCAACTGGGGCCCGGATCTTTTCCCCAATTGCAATTCCACTCTCGACTCGCAACTGGGCCTCGACATTTCTTATCCTAATTGCGAGTCCACCCCGGACTCGCAACTTGGCTCCCACCTTTTTTTCCCAGTTGGAAGTCCACCCTTGATTCGTAACTGGGGCCCAACATTTTTTGTCCTAGTTGAAAGTCCACTCTCGACTCACAAATGGGGTCAGACATTTTTCTTTTGTCCAAGTTGCAAGTCCACCCTCGGCTCGCAACTTGGGCCGAACATTTTTTGTCCGAGTTGCAAGTCTACTCTAGACTCGCAACTAAGCCCCAACATTTTTGTCCGAGTTGCGAGTCCACCCTCGACTCGTAACTGGGGCCCGAATTTTTTATTCACAATTGCAGGTCCATTCTCGATTCGCAACTAGGGGCCGACCTTTTTTTTTCACCGCTGCAAGTCCACTGTCGACTCGCAACTGGGGCTCGACCTTTTCTTGTCCCAGTTGCAAGTCCACCCTCGACTCGCAACTGGGGCCCAACCTTTTTTGTCCCAGTTGCGAGTCCACCCTCGACTCGCCACTGGTGGTCCAATCTTTTTTTGTCCTAGTTGCAAGCCCACCCCTCGGCAGCGAACAAACCGCAGATGAGCCGGCCCAAGTAGCTAGGATAATTTTTCTGTTTTTGTTTTGTTTTTTCTTCATGATTTTTTATTTTCATATTTGTTTTTTCTTTCATTGGTTTTCCTCTCGTTTTAATCCCAGTTGCAAGTCTACCCTTGACTCGCAACTAGGATCATAGTTTATTTCATCCCAGTTGCAAGTCAACCCTTGACTCATAACTAGTCACGTAGTTTCGTAGTTGTCCCAGTTGCAAGTCCACCCTCGACTCATAACTGGGCACGTAGTTGTCCGAGTCCCAAGCCCACCCCAACTCGCTAATGGAGCCTATGTTTTGTTTTTCGGGTTTGTTATTTTCACATCTAGATGTGAAATAATACCTCACATCTAAGTGCATTATTGTATGATAATTCTTTGCTATAAGATTTGTTTTGTTTTCCCTTGTTTGTTTTTTCTTCATTTGTTTTTAAACTTTTGTTTTTCTACTTTCTTTTTTTGGTCTTTTTAAATCCATAATTTTCAAAAAAAAATCACCATTTAATTTATTTCCCGTAATTTTCATGCAAGCGCTCTCTCTACCATCCACCTCGTTTGTTGATTTTTGTTTATTACATATCTTGTTGTTGTCTAGGCATGTTCGGCTCCGCTTTTGTCGGCCCTCGACTCACAACTGATGCCTGACATTGTTTTGTCCCAGTTGCAAGTACGTCCTCGACTCGCAACTGGAGCCCAACGTTTTTTGTCCGAGTTGCAAGTCAGCTCTCGTCTCGCAACTGGGACCCGTCCTTTTTTTCCTAGTTGCAAGTCCATCGTCGACTCGCAACTGGGGTCCGGCTTTTTTTTTCTAATTGCAAGTGCACCCTCGACTCGCAATTAGGGCTCGAACTTTTTTGTCCCAGTTGCAAAACCTCCCTTGACTTGTAACTAGGACATGACGTTTTTTCCCAGTTGCAAGTCCATCCTCAACTCGTAATTGGGGTCCGACCTTTTTTGCCCGATTTCCAAGTCCACTCTTGAGTCGCAACTAGGGCCTGACCTTTTTTTCCGGTTGCAATTGCACTCTTGACTCACAACCGGGTCTCGACACTTTTGGTCCTAATTGCAAGCCTACCCTTGACTCGCAATGGGGCTCCGGCCTTTTATGTCCCAGTTGAAAGTCCACCCTCGATTCTTAACTAGGCCTCAATCATTTTTGTTCTAGTTGCAAGTTCAGTCTCGACACAAAATGGGGGTAGACTTTTTTTTCGCAAGTTGCACGGCCACCCTCGACTCGCAACTCAGGACCAACCATTTTTTGTCTAAGTTGCAAGTTCACCCTTTACTCGCAACTAGGGCCCAACCTTTTCTGTCTGAGTTACAAGTCCACCATCGACTCGCAACTAGGGTCCAACCTTTTGTGTCTGAGTTGCAAGTCCACCCTTTATTCGCAACTAGTGCCCAACCTTTTTTGTCCGAGTTGCAAGTCCACCCTCGACTCGCAACTGGGGCGCAACCTTTTTTGTCCGAGTTGCAAGTCCACCCTCGACTCGCAATTGGGGCCCGACCTTATTTAGTCCGAATGGTGAGTCCACCCTCGATTCGCAACTGGGACACGATCTTTTTTCCCAGTTGCAATTCCACCGTGGACTCGCAACTGGGGCTCGACCTTTTCTTTTCCCAGTTGCAACTTCCACCCCTCGACTCGCAACTAGGGCCCAACCTTTTTGGTCCCAGTTGCCAGTCGAAACTCGACTCGCAACTAGGGCCCGACCTTTTCCATTCCCAATCGAGAGTCCACCCTCGACTTGCCAGTAGGGGTCCGACCTTTTTCTGTCCTAACTGCAAGTCCACCCTCGTCAGCGAACAAACTGTAGAAGAGCCGGCCCAAGTAGCTAGGATACATTTTTTGTTTTGTTTTCTCCATGTTTTTTTTATTTATCATTTTTCTTCATTGGTTTTGCTCTGCTTTTAATTTTTCTATTTTTCAAAAAATTGATCTCATTTTTTATGATTCTTTTTTCTTTTAACATAAATTCACAAGTTTCAATAAATGTTTCAAATATGTAAATTTATTCATTTTTGTAAAATTGTTCTTGTTTATCAATTTTTTTAGAACAAATGAAAAGTGTTCATTTTTTGTTCTCTTCTTATTTATCTATTTTCTTTATTTGGTTTTCTCTTTTTTTTTGTTTTCTCTTGTTTGCTTTTAGTTCAATGTATATAAAAAAGTTCGCTTTTAGTTCATCGTATATAAAAAAGTTCATCATATATCAAAAAATAATGTTCACTGTATATTGCAAAAAAATTGTGTGTATTCAGAAAATGGTCATCATATATTAAAGGATTGTTCACCATATATTAGAATTTTTTTCTTATTCATTAATATTTTTTATATTTTTTAAAAATATGTAAATTCATGAACATGTTTTGTGAAATATGTTTTGACCAAACTTTGTTCCTTACAGAAAATTAATTATAAAATAATAAGAGTGAAAAACGCAAAAATCAAAAGGCAAAAAAAAAACGTTGGTAGCCTACAAGCTAGCAATGAGAGATGTACTTGTAATTAAGGACAGTATAACCGTTCCTAATCCCAGCCCTCTCACGCATTCTCACTTGTGAACCGTTAGATTTCGTTTCTGGCACATCCACGGTCGTCCGATTTGAGGTCAGGTCGCGAACTGGGCCAATTGTCCTGATGGGCTGCTATTCTGGTAGCCTTTTTGAAGGCCTGTGGTTAATCTGGGTCCATGGATGTAGCGATGACCCGTTAACGATACTCCTGCACGGGCAGCACGGCTGCACCCACCAGACGCTCTCGTCTCACCCCTGCTTGCGCCGCCGCCGACACCCCGGCTCACATCCTCGTCGGCTTCTCCCTCCCCTCAGGCCGCCTAGGCACGCCGCTGCCGCCGCGGCCACCACATCGTCCGTCACCGACCAACTCAGCCTCGGTCCAATCCCTCATGTGCGAGTGCCTCACTGGTCGATGCGGGGCGAGCCGATGTATCCCCTCTCCCTCCGTGATGTCATCCGTCCCTGCGTGTGCTCTCTCCCTCCAAGATCCCATCTCCGTGCTGTCTGCTGCATGGTAGGTTCGTAGCCCAATGCTGCGTTCGTATGTCCTCTCAGGGAATCCCCTCCTCCCTTCTGTCCCCCGATTTGATTTCAATATGGTGGAAATAAACGGTTAGGCGACATAGACAGCGGATCAGAAAGACTCCAAAAATAGCGCGCCGGCCAGTACGCTGTGTGTCGTGGTGGTCCACTGTGGCGTTGGTCTCAACACCGGCATGTGGTATTTTCTTCCTTCCTGATGTTCAATTCATAAGCATGACGTGGTGTTTCACAGCATGTTCACTTGCTCTGAAGAAATAGTTGCCTGCTCATTTTTTCTTTAGATGTTCTTCTTTGTTTTGTTACTCCTACATATCGGTGCATGTGCTACTAAGAGATTATATGGCTGCCACTCATTTAGTTAGTTCACATGGACTACCATTATCCATGCATTAAGGATGTACGATTGCTTAGTTTGCGTTTCTATATCATTCATGCAATGGTACTGTTTTTTGCTGTATGCAGCAGTTTACTTTCATGAAGGCGTGAGGCGACTGTGACAAAGCCCCCTATCATGATGGTTTGAGGTGAATGGCTCAATGACGCCAAAGAGATTAATATTGAATTAAACTTTCCCCCATAATCTCTGCTAGGAAAAAAAATGTGCAGGGAACTTAGGTACTGCTATCTGCCTGATCTTCCATCTTTCACACTCGATCTTCTCTGGCTTTATCTCACAAATTCACAAGGGATGTCGTGCAGGTATCAGTTTCCAGGTTTTTGAGTGACCAGGGAGCAAAATTTTCACCACAGATGACTATGCATTGGCTTCTCTGTGCTTTGCGCTCTTCTTCAATGAAAAATATTTACTTCATTAACAGAATTAAGAGACTTTTAATGACCATCGATATTAATATGTGACTGCGTTTATTCTAGGTATGCTTTTTTCCGCTTCTCAACTCTATCTCACTAGTAGAAAACAGGGTTTTGGTCCAAACTCGATCTACAAATTAGTCCTGGTTGCATTATGAACCGGGACTAATGTGAGCATTAGTCCCGGTTCGAGCGGCTAGGGCGTCGGGCAGACATTAGTCCCGGTTCAAATGGGACCTTTAGTCCCGGTTGGAGCCACCAACCGGGACTAAAGGGCTAAAGGGTGCGATGCCCTTTCGTCCCGGTTGGTGTGACCTTTAGTCCCGGTTGGAGCGGGTTGAGACCTTTAGTCCCGGTTGGGGCCACCAACCGGGACTAAAGGGGTTCTGAAATTTGTTTTTTTGTTTTTCCATTTGTTTTTTGTTTTTAGTTTCTGTTTTAAATTGCTTATATCTTCTAGGGTATTTGATATTTTTGAGTGATTCTTTTTGCATTAGATTCAAAATTTTGTCTAGTTTCTGTTTGTGCCATTAGTTTTCAAATTTGAATGATTTAAATTTGAATTTGTTCAAATTTGCTTCAAACCCTAGATTGTGAATAATTTGAGTTCAAAAATAGTTTTTAATTTAATTCTTTTTGCTCCTAGTCACATGTTAGATTGGTGTCACAGTAATATTTATTTGGTTATTTTTAGAATAATTTAAATTAGGATTTTTAATTAAAACAGTACTATTTTGCTTATATAGTTGTTTTAGTCCTTTAATTGTTGTTTTCAATTATTTTTAGCTATTTCTTTCTGTAGATTTTAACATGTAGTATGCTTCTGTTATACAACAATAGATAAATTTTTATAATTAATTAATATTAATTTTGCTACTGTTTTGTATTAATAGTTGTTTAGCCTTTAATAATAGTTGATAGAATTAGTTTTGCTATATTAAAAAGTAATTCTTTTTGCCACTTTAATAGAACGTGACTCTGGCTTGGTTAACCTTAGTTGTGACTCTGCCTGGGACGGTGGTAGCTGATGTAGTTGACGGTAGGATTGGATGGACACTATCCCGGACTAAAGGAGTTATGCAATTTTCAAACTCTACCCCCCCACCCCCCCTCTATCGCCATTTCAGTTTTGAAAAAAACAAAAGAAAATGATAAAAACTTCAAAAATTAAAATCCTTCGAGATGTAGTGATGTTACTACATCTGCTAGTTAGGAAAATTAAAAAACATAAATTTCGACATGTTTTGCAAAAAAGTGTTATGAAAAAGTAAAACGGCTATAACTTTTGCATACGACGTAAAAAAAACGTATAATATATCAAAATGTTCAGCACGAAAAGCCGGTTCCGATTTCGACCGCCGTAGGTCATTTTGGAAATTTTTAGAATCCTCAAATTCTGAAAGGAAAAAAAGTTATCCTCAAATTTAAGTTTTTTTGAATTTTTGGTCAAACTTTGGTCAAACTGTGGTCAAACTTTGGTCAAACTACTTATTCAAGAAATATTAGTGTTACTAAATAAATATTGTTTTTTAGAATAATAGTTTCAAACTCAAACGGTGAAACATGTGACTTAATGATCAAGTTCAACTCCTAAGGGTTAATAGGATTGACAGCTTACTATTGTCAGGAAAACAACAAGTGCAGACTTGGAAACTAGGGGGAATAGAACTCAGAAGTTAAGCGTGCTTAGGCTGGGGTAGTGAGAGGATGGGCAACCGGCCGGGAAGTTAAGACGATTTGGAATGAGTGCTCCACACTTGAGCAGTGATGAGGGGTGGTGATTACAGATTAAATTGTCAAATAATTCAAAAAATTTGAAAATCAGAAAAAAATTCAAAAAAATCAATTTTTTTTTTCAAAAAAAATTCCTTTACCAACCGGGACTAAAGGTGGAGCTCCAGACAGCGGCCACGTGGAGCGCCTTTAGTCCCGGTTTGTAAGCCAACCAGGACTAAAGGTTTTGGGCATTAGTCCCGGTTCCAGAACCGAGACTAAAGGCCCTCTGGAACCGGGACTAGTACCCTGTTTTCTACTAGTGTCTCAGTCCCCATCCATCTTCCCTTAAATTTTCTCTTGATTCTATATAGGTTAGGTCAATGAGGTTTACAACAAGGTACAAAGCTTCGTGAGGACTCATCTTCTTGGGATCAAAAGGGTGAAGCTAAGTTGATGTTTCTTAATTAATCAAAAATATGTCAGGAAGATTAGAACATGTGTTCTATCTATAGGTATTATTTGGGAGATGATCAGTTACTATAAGCTCTAAAGTTTATATATTTCGATGATGGGTCTACCATGCGTAGTTAAAACTTGCCTATCGACAAACCATCAGCTGCTGCAAATGACAGATGGGTATGACGGATGGATATTGCAGATCATGCATCATGGGTATTTTGATTCTAATATGATGATTCAGTAATTCTACTATTGGTCTACTAATCTTCAGCAAGGATACACTGACTCTCATTTCTTTTTGAGTTTTGTAGACATTGCTTGATCCAAATTACAACAAAAGATCAATTACCGAGGTTGTACTAAACCACATATTTATCACTGGGCAGTAGTAGTATAGTCTCTTAATTATCCTTTTAAAATTAAATTTAATGTCTACCTATTATTAGAGAATTAGAAAGCATAGGCTCTTCAGAAGCTTTCTTGCCAAAAAAGAAGGCCCTTCAAAAGCTAATACATGTATATGCTCACATCATATGCGTGTTTTTCTTCCTTCAATTTTCAAATGCTTATGAATCATCTGCAAAGTAGTGTAGCTTGTAACTCTCTGTTGAACTAAATACCAATCCAAGTCGGAGTGTAAGGAAGATAATATAGGTTTTGATCTGCCGAGAGGTCATGCAATGCTTCTATATTCCCATTTCAGGCCAGATTTACCTCCAAAACACTGCATGGATTCTTCCACATATTGTCCACTTTATTTCTGCAACTTCTTGCTGTTTAATTACTTGCAAGTTTTGTTTTCTATTAAGTAAGTTATTTGTCTTGTGGATTGTACGAATGATTTTCACTAATACGCTGCACTCATCTTCACCATAGACTGTTTCAAGACACACCAGAAAAATATAAATCAATCTAGACATCAAAAACCAAAGATGAATCATTTATATATACATTTGATTTCCTGAAATATAAGAATAACCATGTATGCTTTTCTTTCTATGTGGAAATTATTATGATATCATTTATCAGCGGCGCACACATTCATGATTTTCTTCTTATAAAGAAATTCACATTTAGAACTTAGATTCGGCAATTATTTGACATAGCATGTAGTGTGTACTACGCTACTCACAAAAAGTGTAGCATCCACCGAGCGGCTTTGGCAGACTTAATACGTACGTGGATGTTTAACTGATTCCTGAAGTATAACTCTTACGGTTTCCTGCTTATTATTGTTCAGGTTACTGCAATTAGTCCATTGATTGAAGGCTTAGCTGTTGCTTCTTGATCAACCCTGTTAACCTTTAGATGTGTTTTCAAGTTGTTCATAGTAGTCCGATGTTGTTGTGTAAGTTAAAGTGAGAGCTATTACGTCAATTTATTTTTGACCTTTTCGTTTGAAAGTAGCCAAAGCTACAAATGGGTATGTAGATGGTATACACAACTTCTATGAAACAACTTTTGTCAGACTATTGTATCCTTTTCAATATATTGTGATTCAATTATGTTTATCTTTTGTCTCCTTGCATTTATAGAAATTCCTATCATTTTATTGCCTAAATAGACGGGCGCAGCAACGCGCGCCAATCATGATCTAGTAAATGTATAACGATCAAACGCAAAAGCTAACAAATCGACGTTTGGACTAGCGAGCAGTTTTTTCCGGAAAAAGCTAGCGATCAGTTTTTTTACCGGTAGCTAGCAACCAGATTTTTTTTAGGGAGCTAGTGACCAGATCTGACGCTAACCGAGTTATTAACAGTTCGCGTTTATTATTATGCAAGAACAGCCCTTAGTTCTAGCGGCTATAAGTGAGTGTTTAGGAGTAGGAGGTTGGAAGTTTGACACCTGGTATGTGCGGTCTATTGTTTCCTATTTTTTCAGAAACTGAGCCTAACGTGCGTGCATCGTGGCAGCGTGGGCTGGCCCATGTGTGTGGCAGCGTGGGCTGTCTTTATCTGTTTTTGTTCTTTTTTGTCTATTTTCTGAACTGTCTCAGTTCGCTACATCCTTTGCATTTTCTGAGGCCTTTTTATCTTCTTTTTTTCTCCCACTGCGATGCTATGAATGCATATATATCATATGCTGCATGCATGCATCTCCTTTGTGCGTGTATATACCGTACGATCGTCGATGCATGTTTTTTTGTTGTTGTTTCGATTTGTGTTCATTTAAGTAAATCATGTATCGAATTGCTAAAACTCATATAGATGAGTTTCAATGATGTTTCATCTAAGTTCCGGTCTATTTGATCCGTTGGTATTAATTTCGTGCAATTTTTTGATCGGGGTGGTTTAGTCCCGTGCATCCGGTGTCACTCACCCATTGTCCATTTTGCGGCTCATCACACCATGCGTTTTTTTGTTGGGCCGTTCTTTGTGGTTTGTTTTTTTCTGTGTTGTAGTTGAAAAGACAAGTTGTTTGTATAAGTCGAAGAGACAAGCTGACCGCTGGCTCATCACTTATGCTCATCTCTCTCTCTCTCTCTCTCTCTCTCTCTCTCTCTCATTCCTCTTTGTCTTTTGAGCAGAGGTAACCCGAGGATGGATCTACTTCTAAACACTACAATGACAGGCAACAACCTTTTTCTTCGCAAGTCTAACCCTAATATGTAAGAAACTCCTCCAAAGCGCCGCCTACGGCCGCTACCTCGCCGCCACGGCCACGGTTGCCCTGGCGCCCCGCAGCCACCGCATCATTCAGCGCAACCACTACCATCCGGGGTTGGTGGAGATTATTTGGGAAGTCCACATGTTCGGGTTCGGGGGCGACATCGAGCTCTGCCTCCGCCACGCCGGCGCCGGCGCCGGCTACCTCTGCGCCAACCGGAGGTACCTCCGCTGGAAGACCAATGGCGTCAGCGTCGACGGCATCAAAAACCTCAGCGTGATGATGCACTGGGTCATGGAGCCCATCCCTGCCGCTGCCGAGGGGAGCATTCCTCGCCTTCCACGTCAGACTGGGGTGAGTCCGCCATGGCCATGCCTGCTTCTTGATATTTCATGGCGGGGATTGCTGCACTTCCGATTCTTGATGGCATTTTCGTATTTGCTGATTTGATCTACTGGCTAGCATCATGATGGTTCTTTGCGACTCACTTGCAGCTCCCCCTCCCCGGAAGCCTAACCAGACTGTTGCGGTCGCGGGCGATCGAATGCGAGGAGGTGAGCGCCGACGGGACCCGCACCAGCCACGGCGCGTTCGATTTCAGGGGGAGGTCCTGATACGTCTCCAACGTATATATAATTTTTTATTGTTCCATGCTATTATATTATCATTCTTGGATGTTTTACAATCATTTTATAGTCATTTTATATCATTTTTTGGTACTAACCTATTGACATAGTGCCAAGTGCCAGTTGCTGTTTTTTGCATGTTTTTTACATCGCAGGAAATCAATACCAAATGGAGTCCAAACGCAGCGAAACTTTTTGTGGATTTTTTTGGACCAGAAGACATCCAGTGGGCCGGAGAAGCGCATGGGGGGGGGGGGGGGTGCTCCGAGGGGAGCACAACCCACCAGGGCGCGTCTGGAGGCCCAGGCGCGCCCTGGTGGGTTGTGCCCACCTCGGGTGCCCCCCGAACCACCTCTTTGCTCTATAAATACCCCAATATTCCAGAAACCCTAGGGGAGTCGACGAAAATCAATTCCAGCCGCCGCAGAGTCCAGAACCACCAGATCCAATCTAGACACCGTCATGGAGGGGTTCACCACTTCCATTGGTGCCTCTCCGATGATGCGTGAGTAGTTCTTTGTAGACCTATGGGTCCGTAGTTAGTAGCTAGATGGCTTTCTCTCTCTCTCTCGTTTGATTCTCAATACAATGGTCTCTTGGAGATCCATATGATGTAACTCTTTTTCCGGTGTGTTTGTTGGGATCCGATAAACTTTGAGTTTATGATCAGATCTATCTTTTTATCCATGAAAGTTATTTCAGTCTTCTTTGATCTCTTATATGCATGATTTCTTATAGCCTCGTATTTCTTCTCTGATATTTGGGTTTTGTTTGGCCAACTTGATCTATTTATCTTGCAATGGGAAGAGGTGCTTTGTAGTGGGTTCGATCTTACGGTGCTTGATCCCAGTGACCGAAGGGGAACCGACACGTATGTATCTTTGCTACTAAGTATAAAACGATGGGGTCTATTTCTACATAAATAGATCTTGTCTACATCATGTCATCGTTCTTATTGCATTACTCCGTTTCTCCATGAACTTAATACACTAGATGCATGCTGGATAGCGGTCGATGTGTGGAGTAATAGTAGTAGATGCAGGCAGGAGTCGGTCTACTAATCTTGGACGTGATGACTATATAATGATCATTGCCTGGATATCATCATGATTATTTGAAGTTTTATCAATTGCCGAACAGTAATTTGTTCACCCACCGTTTGCTATTTTTCTCGAGAGAAGCCACTAGTGAAACCTACGGCCCCCGGATCTCTTTTCCAATATATTTGCTTTCAAGATCTGTTTTGCTATTCGCTCTTTTCTTTATTTGCAACTTTTATTTTCAGATCTATTAAACCAAAAATACAAAAATACCTTGCTGCACTTTATTTTATTTGGCGTTCGATCTATCAATATTTACTACTCTCTCACGTCCGTTTGCCAATTTTTGGCGCCGTTGCCCGAAAGGGATTGACAACCCCTTTTACATGTCGGGTTGCGAGTATTTGTTATTTGTGTGCAGGTGCTGTTTACGTAGTGTTGCTTGGTTCTCCTGCTGGTTCGATAACCTTGGTCTCATCACTGAGGGAAATACCTACCGCCGCTGTGCTGCATCATCCCTTCCTCTTTGGGGAAATACCGACGTAGCTTCAAGTTGCATCAAAAAGAATTTCTGGCACCGTTGCCAGGGAGGATCATCAACATATACCAGGTTCCTAATCACAAATCTCATCTCCTCGCAATTTACATTATTTGTCATTTGCCTCTCGTTTTCCCCTACCCCACTTCACAAAAATTTGCCGTTTTATTCGCCATCTTTTTCGTTCGCCATTTTCTTGTCAGACCTATTCGTGTTCTTGCTTTCTAGTCATAATGGCTAGTTTGACCTCTCCTCCTTTGTTACCAGATTTTGAAGTTTTATACTTCAAACAAAGACAAGGAGAAAATTTGAAAGATGCTTGGTATAGTCTAATGGAATCCTACCATGATTGCAACTTAAAAGGAGACGCAAAAATTTTGCTTCGTAATTTTTATGTAGGATTGTCTTTGCATCATAGACAACTTTTAGATTTTGCCTCAAAAGGGAATTTTATCGAGCTTGATGTTAATGTTGCCTATGAAATCTTAGAAGGAATTTTGGGGGTTCCACCACAAAAGAAAGGGTTTTCTTTCACCCCAGAGGGAGTTCAAATATTAGACAAACTTGGTGATTTGCACAAACATATGGTTGAATTGCAAAAGTATAATGAACCCCTCAAACATCTTAATGGTAGTATCAATCGCATGAATACTTTAATTACTCTTTGCAATAAGCGATTGGATATTTTAGATCTCAAGATGGTATCTTTCCCTGAGAATTTAGGGAAGCGCAAAGATCCTCCCGGGTTTGAGAAAACCCTCACAAAAATTGCCAAAACCACAGATGACAAAACTTAGATCCTTGCATTATGCCTAGCTAGGGGCGTGAAATAATAGCGCTTGTTGGGAGGCAACCCAATGAATAAAATTTATTTTTGCTTTTTGCTTTCTGTTCTTGAGTGTTTGCACAATTATGCTACTGTTGTAATTGTGTTTTTTCTGTTTTAAGTAGTCTTTGTGCTAAGTAAAGCCTTTAGGATTGATTTGGGTGATAGTTGATTTGATCTTGTTGGAAAACAGAAACTTTTTTGTCTAGTAAAAAAAAATTAAAATTCATAGCAGAGACGAAAAATTCTGAATTTTTTACACAAGATTTATATACATATTTCCTCTGTTGTCCTAATTTTTCAGAATTTTTGGAGTGTCAGAAGTATTGGAAATATTCAGATTACTACAGACTGTTCTGTTTTTGACAGATTCTGTTTTCTTTGCGTTGTGTGCTTGTTTTGATGATTCTATGGTTTTCTTTGATGATTTTTTGCCATAGAAAAGTTGGAATACAGTAGATATAATGCAAGAATAAAATATGAATTAGTTTGCTACAGAACTTATAGTAGTGATTTGCTTTCTTATACTAACGGATCTCACAAAGGTTTTGTTGAGTTTTGTGTGATTGAAGTTTTCAAGTTTTGGGTTATCTTACGATGGATGAAGGAATAAGGAGTAAGAAGAGCCTAAGCTTGGGGATGCCCATGGCATCCCAAGCTATTATCCAAAGAGAAGCAAGCAACTAAGCTTGGGGATGCCCCGAGTGGCATCCCTCTTTCTTCTAACGACCATCGGTATTTTACTCGAATCTATATTTTTATTCATCACATATTATGAGTTTTGCTTGGAGCGTCTTGTATGATATGAGTCTTTGCTTGTTTTGCTTTATGTTCTAAGTTATGAATCCTTGCTGGAAACACCTATTTGAGAGAGCCAAAATTATACCATGACTTGTTAGAATTGCTCTCTATGCTTCACTTAAATTTTTATGAGCTATGGATTTGCTCTAGTGCTTCACTTATATCTTTTTGAGCACGGCGTGCTTTAGTATTTTTGAAGAAATGCTCTCATGCTTCACTTAGATTTATTTGGGAGTTAGTAATTTTTTTTAGAAATTCTCTCTTGCTTCAATTAAATTAATTTGAGAGAAAGATATATCATGCTCATCATCTTCACTTATATTTGTTTGAGCTTATCAAAAGCAACACATGAAAATTAGTCCCAAAGTGATAGATATCCAAGAAGGATATAATAAAAACTTTCATGAAGATCATTGGACAAAATAAACTTGATTCCTTGTAATAGTTTTGAGATATGATGATGTGATATGTGAGTTATGTTGATGAGTAATTGTGCTTTAGTATGAATATTGGTGTTAAGGTTTGTGATTCCCTATGCAAGCACGAAAGTCAATAGTCAAGCAATGAAATTATATCCTACTTGTGGTGCATTAGTGTTAATTATGCTTAATGCTCGCTTATGAGATTATTCATTTTTTTGGTTGGTCGCTTCTCAATCTTTTGCTAGCCTTCATTTTGCACTAAGTATGATCACTACTTGTGCATCCAAAACCCTTTAAACCAGTTTTGCCACATGAGTCCACTATATCTACCTATATGCGGTATTCTTTTGTTGTTCTAAGCAAATTTGTATGTGCCATCTCTAATTTTCAAAATAAACTTCTCTTTTGTGTGTTCGTACCGCTCGCGAGGCGGTGAGGGGTGGCTAATATTTTCCATGCTAGATGTGTTATTCTCACGATGAGTGTTTATTCACTTGTCATTGCACGAGAGTAAGGCAAAGGTATTAGGGATGCCCAGTCCTGAAATGAAAAAATGAATTTACTTTGTGTTGTCAAATAATAAATTCCTTGGAAAGTGTTGGTATGGAGGGCACCCGTGGATACGGCTAGCCATGGAAAGTGAAAGAAATGGTGGAAAAAGGAATAAACTTTATTTTCTGTTTGGGAACCGCCTATGATATATCTAGCATGGAAAGTGTTGGGAACTCTAAGTCATTTTCGTTGGTGGGAAAAGCACACCTCCCAAAATATTTTTTATCTCTCAATTTTCGCTTTGAGCTCTGGCACCTCTACAAATCCCTACTTCCCTCTGCGAAGGGCCTTTCTTTACTTTATGCAATTTTTATTTTTAATTTGAGTTTCCATCTTCTCTTATAAATCACCAACTAGGAGGCACTATGATCGTACTTGAGCATTGGGTGTAGTTAATATGTGAGTGTGTTTCATGAATGGATCAATGGTTGAGCATGATGGGCTAGGGATAACTTATTTTAGCATTGATATTTTGAAAGACATAGTTGCTTGTTGATATGCTTGAGTATTTAAGTCATCACGTCAAAACTAGACTATTGCTTTGAACCATATAAAATTCCAAATGTCCATGCTATAAAAGAAAGAATATGATATGACATGGTAGGCAGCATTCCACATCAAAAATTCTGTTTTTATCATTTACCTACTCGAGGACGAGCAGGAATTAAGCTTGGGGATGCTGATACGTCTCCAATGTATCTATATAATTTTTGATTGTTCCATGCTGTTATATTATCATTCTTGGATGTTTTACAATCATTTTATAGTCATTTTATATCATTTTTTGGTACTAACCTATTGACATAGTGCCAAGTGCCAGTTGCTGTTTTTTGCATGTTTTTTACATCGCAGGAAATCAATACCAAATGGAGTCCAAACGCAGCGAAACTTTTTATGGATTTTTTTGGACTAGAAGACATCCAGTGGGCCGGAGAAGCGCCTGGGGGTGCTCCGAGGGGAGCACAACCCACCAGGGCGCGCCTGGAGGCCCAAACGTGCCCTGGTGGGTTGTGCCCACCTCGGGTGCCCACCAAACCGCCTCTTTGCTCTATAAATACCCCAATATTCCAGAAACCCTAGGGGAGTCGACGAAAATCAATTCCAACCGCCGCAGAGTCCAGAACCACCAGATCCAATCTAGACACCATCATGGAGGGGTTCACCACTTCTATTGGTGCCTCTCCGATGATGCGTGAGTAGTTCTTTATAGACCTACGAGTCCGTAGTTAGTAGCTAAATGGCTTTCTCTCTCTCGTTTGATTCTCAATACAATGGTCTCTTGGAGATCCATATGATGTAACTCTTTTTGCGGTGTGTTTGTTGGGATCCGATGAACTTTGAGTTTATGATCAGATCTATCTTTTTATCCATGAAAGTTATTTGAGTCTTCTTTGATCTCTTATGTGCATGATTGCTTATAGCCTCGTATTTCTTCTCCGATATTTGGGTTTTGTTTGGCCAACTTGATCTATTTATCTTGCAATGGGAAGAGGTGCTTTGTAGTGGGTTCGATCTTACGGTGCTTGATCACAGTGACAGAAGGGGAACCGACACGTATGTATCGTTGCTACTAAGGATAAAACGATGGGGTCTATTTCTACATAAATAGATCTTGTCTACATCATGTCATCATTCTTATTGCATTACTCCGTTTCTCCATGAACTTAATACACTAGATGCATGCTGGATAGCGGTCGATGTGTGGAGTAATAGTAGTAGATGCAGGCAGGAGTCGGTCTACTAATCTTGGACGTGATGCCTATATAATGATCATTGCCTGGATATCATCATGATTATTTGAAGTTTTATCAATTGCCCAATAGTAATTTATTCACCCACCGTTTGCTATTTTTCTCGAGAGAAGCCACTAGTGAAACCTACGGCCCCCGGGTCTCTTTTCCAATATATTTGCTTTCAAGATCTGTTTTGCTATTCGCTCTTTTCTTTATTTGCAACTTTTATTTTCAGATCTATTAAACCAAAAATACAAAAATACCTTGCTGCACTTTATTTTATTTGGCATTCGATCTATCAATATTTACTACTCTCTCATGTCCGTTTGCCAATTTTTGGCGCCGTTGCCCGAAAGGGATTGACAACCCCTTTTACACGTCGGGTTGCGAGTATTTGTTATTTGTGTGTAGGTGCTGTTTACGTAGTGTTGCTTGGTTCTCCTACTGGTTCGATAACCTTGGTCTCATCATTGAGGGAAATACCTACCGCCGTTGTGCTGCATCATCCCTTCCTCTTTGGGGAAATACCGACGTAGCTTCAAGCCACATCAGGTCCGTATTCCGCCTGAGGAAGAAGCTGGGCAGGCGGCTGGGTGTCGCCAACCTCGTCATGTGCTTCCCCACACGTGATGGTTGGCTGTTTCCACTCCTCGTCGACCTCCTGCCCACCAGCGGCCTGCTCATCCACATCGTCGTCGTCACACCCGGGACGCCTGGTGAGTGACCCTAAACTCCTCCTACTCGTCTCCTCATATTTGTTGATCTCCTTGTGCTTGG
Organism: Thinopyrum elongatum; assembly: GCA_011799875.1. Classification (NCBI taxonomy): domain Eukaryota; kingdom Viridiplantae; phylum Streptophyta; class Magnoliopsida; order Poales; family Poaceae; genus Thinopyrum; species Thinopyrum elongatum. The sequence continues at coordinate 120,651,977 of CM022303.1, read as the reverse complement.
AAAACAGTGTTCGAAACTGTACTAATCTGAAGAACAGTTTACTGAAACTTTCGCTAAATCATTTTCAGTTAGGACATGGAAATAGTCTGAACTATTGTAGGATTATTATAGAGATCTTCAGTAAGAGTTGTTGTATATATCAGTCTCTGACTCTCTGCACAGATGCTAGAAGGTTTTCCTGACCCTAGTTGTTTGTTGGGGGAAAATCATTTCATAAGTAAAAATATCCACACTGAACCTTGATATGGAAAGTATTGGTTTTGATGATGTTGTTCTTCAGTTTAATGCTAGTGGTAGATAATACACTGTTTCCTATTTCTTAGCCTACTGTAATTGTTTCGAATACACTGTTTTGAACCTCATTACAGTGTTTTGAGGTTTTGTACATCAGCAATCTTCTTGATCTTCTCATTAAACCCATTTTCTATATCTGTCTATGACACATGATGCCTAACTGCTTAACTATTTTTCTGCTAATTCAGCCCACGCGGCGCTGCGGTACCCGGATGTCGATGCCTAATACAAAGCTCAAGAGCCAGGACCCCTAGAAGTCACCTTGCTGTTCACATCTTCAGAAGTGTCGCCGCCTCGGACACAATCACACAATGACATGAGAGCCCGTTCCCTTGGTTGAGATATGGGTTCAGGAAAACCGAGCAGTTATTATGTTTCTGCTAGCTCAACTCGTGATAACTCAAATACCATCTGTTTCTGAATGACCAAGTATTTTCACAGAAATACAATACATATAGATGGAGTGATTGTCACGGTTGCAAACCGCCATGGCGCCGCAAGTTCACTCGAGAAGCAACCGAGTAGGTCACTGCATCACTGGCGGGGAAGGAGGGCAGCTCACCTCGCCTACGATGCATCCCCAGCGCCGCCGCCGCAGCTGGCTCCGCGATTTGACTTCTTCTACCGCCCATTTGAACAGTTTCACCGGCTCCTCATCCTATCCCACAGACATGCGCGTTCTTTCCTCCGCAGTCAACTCCGTGAATATGATCTCTGCCATTACACTACTAGGGAAAACCTTATACACAGAATCTTAGCAGTAGCGCTGGACAAGAAGGGCGTTACTGCTAATTAGCAGTAGCGCTAGCCCCAAACGGGTGCTACTGCTACCGACTTAGCAGTAGCGCGGCTCGATAGAGCCACGCTACTACTAAAATTCCCTGACCGTTCCCGCCACGCTAGGTTTAGCAGTAGCTCGCCCACTTTAACCGTGCTACTGCTAATGTATTAGGAGTAGCGCGCTTTTTTTCAAGGTCGCTTCTGCTAGTTTTGAACCTGGCCACATGGTGGGCCCCGCTTAGCAGTAGCGCCTCTTCCAGAAGCGCGCTACTGGTATATTATTAGCAGCAGCGCGTTTTACACCCAGTGCTACTGCTAAACCGCAGCCATACCACCTTTTCCCTCCCCCTCCCCCATCCTCTCTTCCTTCACTTTCCCCTAGCTCCCACCTCCTCTCTCCCTCACTTTGCTTCTTCCTCACTACTTCTCCCCCCATTACTCTCCTTCTTCTACCTATCTTTCTTTCTCTTTATTACTCCAAGCTAACTACACCACCTCCATTAATGCATCTCCTTTCTTTTTTTTCCTTCCCCCTCCACTAGTTGAACTTGTCTCCTCCCAAACTAGCTAGCTAGGTAGATCTAGCATTTAGTGAAGTGACCTATGTACCTCCCTAACTAGATCTAGCCTTGTCAAGAAGAGCTTTGTCCACTTTTGATCATTCCATAGGTGTGTGTGGCGACACCTATCGACATCATCATCACCGTGCTCGATCTCGAGATATAGGTGATTAAAAATTTATACTTTTGCAAGAATGGAAATATGTGTATGTGTGCGATATGACATAATCGGGCGATATGATGGAAATTGTGTGTGTGGCATGAGTTGCCGCCGAATTGTGCTTGTGAGTTGCCTATGTTTTGCCGAAATGTCGATTTATTTCCGTTTCGGCGAGTTCCGGGCAAACTCTATATGTCCTATTTTTAGGGAAGGTCATGCCGAATTTTTGTATGACTTTGATGCATGTGTGCATTTTTATAATCAATTTGTTTATTATTACCGTGCAGGCGTTCATGATGGTCAGTGGAACGATGGTGGACAGGTGGTTGCGGTCGGTGGTGCAGGACATGAAAGAAAATAACCTGACAGAGATTTTATGTCCGTGTCGAAGATGCAAAGGAGGAGTTTGGCTCGACCCCTATGACGATGGTCGTGTGATGGCGCACCTGGTCATGACTGGTTTCATGGATGGATATACTCGGTGGATAATTGAAGATGAGGATGATGATGTTGAGGACGCCGACGGGGCAGGCAATGACGACACGGGGCAAGACGAAGAGATGATCGATAATGGCGGCGTAGAAGGGGCCGGACATGGCGGCGGGGAAGAGGCCGGACATGGCGGCGGAGAAGGGGCCGGACATGGCGGCGGAGAAAACGTGGACTCCACGCCGCAGACTTCGTCAGTACTAAGTTCAATCATGCGGGACCCTCATGTTCAAGCACTACTTCGCAAAGAGACGAGTACTGACAGAGCCGCTTCTAGAGAGGAGGCCAAGCTGCAGCAACTGGTGGTAGACTCGAACACTCCATTGTATGATGGTTGCGATCCCGAGGTGACCCGCTTGAGTTTCACGCTCGAACTCCTGAAGATGAAGGCTAAAAACAAATGGACCGACACTAGCCTCGATGAGCTTCTCAAGTACCTAAAGGATGTTCTTCCCGCGGGGAATCTATGTCCTACTAGTGTGGATGAGGCCAAGAAGATCGTGTGCCCTCTTGATCTGCCGCACGTTAGATACCATGCATGCATCAACGATTGCATAATTTATCGGAAGGAGCATGTGGAAAAAACCAGCTGTCCGGTGTGCAATGCTTCTCAATACAAGAAGGCCGGGAAGAAATCTCCCCAGAAAGTTGTATGGTACTTATCGATCACTCCTCGTCTGCAACGTTATTTTGTAGATCCCAAGGAAGCAAAGCTCATGTGTTGTCACGCAGAAAGGAAAAAGCCCAACGATGGAGATGATCCGAAGCTGAGACACCTCATGGATGGAAGCCAGTGGAGAGCGTTCAACGATGAATATCGGTATTTCGCATGTGATGCAAGGAACATCGTGCTCGGCGCCTGTACCGATGGCATGAATCCGTTTGGCAACCAAAACACCAACCATAGCACATGGCCCGTGTTTGTATGGATGTACAACATCCCCCCTGGGTGTGCATGAAGTCGAAGTACATACACATGAGCTTGCTGATTCAAGGGCCGAAACAACCGGGAAATAATATTAATCTGTATCTGGGGCTACTTCAAGAGGAGTTAGACACATTATGGAAAACACCGGCCAAGACATGGGACACCAGCAAAGGCGAGTATTTCTATATGAGAGCCGCGCTGATCCCGACGATGCACGACTATCTCGGTTACAGATATGTCGCAGGCCAGGTGTGCCATGGATATTGCGGATGCATGCGGTGCATGGATGATACAACGTCTCAGTAGCTAACGTCAACGAAAGATGGCGGGTCTGGGAAAATCATGTACATGGGGCATCGAAGATGGCTCGAGAAGGACGACCCGTGGAGAAACCGTGGAGATCTATTCAATGGTGAGGCTGAGCATCGAGGACCTCCACGTAAGCGGAGCGGCGCCAAAATCGATGAGTTGTTGAAAAACTGGGAACAGTGCCCCGCGCCGGGAAAGACGATGAAAAAGGCACCGGAGCCGCTGCTGAAGGTATGGAAGACGAGGTCTGTTTTCTGGGACTTGGAGTACTGGCACAAACTTGACACGCCTCATTGCCTTGATCAAATGCATATCTGTAAGAATGTCCTTGAGAGCTTGCTTGCGACACTGATGAACATGCTGGATAAGACCAAGGATTGGCCAAAGGCAAGAAAAGACTTGCAAGATTTGAAAATCAAGGAAGATTTGCACATGCCGCCCCGTAAAAAGTCAGAGGAGACAAAGATGGAGACAGAGGCGCGGGAGAAGAAGGGCAAAAAAGTAAAGGAAGAGGATTATTGCCCCCCTTCTTGCTTCACCTTAAGTCCAGCTGAGATTGATCAATTCTTCAAGTGCCTTACCAGAATCAAAGTTAGTTCTGGTTACTGTGGGAAGATAAGTAGATTTCTAGACACGAAGAAGAAAAGGTTCAGCGGGATGAAGTCCCATGACTATCATGTGATGATGACGCAGATACTACCTGTTGCCCTTAGAGGGATAATGGACAAGCACGTCCGTGACACGCTTATTGGTCTCTACAACTTTTTCGACGTCATCTCTCGAAAGTCGATCAGTGTGAAGCAGCTCCGAAGGCTACATGAAGAGATCGTTGTGATACTAAATGAGCTTGAGATGTACTTCCTGCCCGCGTTCTTTGCGTCGTGGTGCATCTGTGTGTCCATATTGTGGACGACATAATAGACCTGGGGCCGTCATTCCTGCACAACATGATGCCGTTTGAGAGGATGAATGGGATCATCAAAGGATTCGTTCATAACATGTCCCGTGTAACATCCCAAATTTTTAATTTGGAATGTTTTACAATTATTAGCTAAGCATCTATGCATTTTGTTTGAATTGAATGGCAATTGGAAATTTCAGAGGCATTTGAGTTTTTATCTGACTTTGAATTCAACTTGGTATTTGAAATTTATTTCAAAAATCCCTGACAAATACTTGTTAAAAAGTATGAGAGGAGCTATCATGACACTCCAAAAAGTCAGAAGAAAACAACACAAAAGTTTTGAATTCAAATTTGAGTTTCATTTGGATTTTTTTTCTGAAAAATGTTTTTTATAAAGTTTTTATTTAGCCTCTGAAAAATAGTTCACCTTGTAGGATTTATTTTTATGAATTTTTTGATATATATATGTCCTATATAAAAATATTTTTATTTTCTATCTATATATTTTTTTCTCTGTAAAAAAAACAGCCACGGGCCATGGAAGGCCCAGCCTTCCTCACGACCACCTGGTCGTCTTCTTGAGCGTTCATGGCAGAGGCAGGATGTACGTACGCATCACATCTCCACCCAGCACCCCCACCCCTCCCCTCGCCCCGAAATCCTCTGAACGGAACCCCCTCGCCTCCCTCTACCCCTTCCCCTTCACTAGTGCGCCTTAATGCCCCCTGTAATGGCCATTAGAAGCTCAAGTAACAGCCACCATTAACGTCATAAAATCCGACGATGTCCTGCTCACCTCTGGCTTCCCCTGACCCTCTATAAAAGCCCACGGAGACGCCCAAGTTCCCCTCGTCCGAAGCCCTCTCCTTCTGGAGCTTTTCCCCCTCCTTAACCTCGCCAATTGCTCGCCGGAGTTCATGGATTCCGGCGGCTTCTCCACCGCGCCAGGAGACGAGACCGACCCCGTCGCACTGCTCCTCGAGTCTGTATCACGTTGCTCTTCGCCGTCCCGCACGCGTCCTTCACCAAAACACACCGGAGCCGCCTTCTTCCTCATCGCCGGCGACAAGTCCGGTGAGCACCCAGCCATGGATATCCAGCCAATCAGAGAGCGCCACTTGGCATCTGGCCGAATTTTTTTCTCTTTTTCCAGGATTTTTCCAAACACAGATTCTATACCAATTCTTCTTTCTAGTATATCTTTTAATCTATAGATCCGATTTAGTTGATTCTTTTTCCTACTAGTTCATAAAAATATCCTCTATCTAGAGAACCAAACGAAAAATATTTTTGAAAGATTTAAAATTTGAAATCAAATAGATCTGAATTCAAACTTCTTTAGGCCATAACTCGAGTTCCGTAACTCTGTTTTGGGTGATTCTTTTTGCAAATCGAAGCTTGTGACGTGTACTTTCTGTTAAAACCAAAACCTTATATTTTTTTCTGCTGATAAAATTTTGTTCTGTACAGAAACTTTATTTGGTTGTTTTTGAAGTTTTCCGAAGTCTTTTATTTGTTTTCTTTTTGAATCTTTGCTTGTATGCTTATGTATGTTATTGCTTGCTTACGCTAGATCATCCGGAGTGCGAAGCTTGCTACTACGAATCTTTAGGGTTCAACGAACATCAGCAAGGCAAGTTCACACTTTGATCATACTTTTCAATACCCAGTTTTTACTATGCATTAGTTTCACCCTCAAAGATTGCATGAGTAGGATTGGGAACATGTGGTTATGCTTTGTAGTTCATGTGGTAGGAACCTATGACCTTTGATCACCCCGGGAATATTCGTTATGTCATAAATTGCTTAGCCATGCTCGTAGACGGGGATTGGTATGTGTGATCCATGCAAGTTGCGAGAGATAATAATTTTGGGACAACTTAAGGTGGCAACCCTAATACACATCTGGGTGGATTGTTTGGGGCACCTGGAGAAACCAGTGCTTGCCCAAGGTGATCCCGGAGTACCCGTGCGATTACCCTAGGTCCGCCACCCAGGCTCAACGGGATCATAAGATATTTCATGCCTAGAAACTTCCGTGTGCAGCCACAAGCCATTATGGGCTCTGGCATAGTTGAGTAAGTTGTGTGACCTCTTTCCGTGGTAGTCTAGCTGATGTAGGGGAAAGTAGGTGTACCGGTCTACCCAGGGTTTAGAGGAAATACTTCAGAAAGACTATGTCTCGATCTTCCGATCATGGAGGTGGTCAAGTCTTGTGGGGAAAAGTGCGCAAACCTCTGTAGAGTGTACAAACTAATCATGATTAGCCGTGTCCCCGGTTATGGACAACTTGAGTATCTAGAAGTGAATTATTGGTTGATCTCATCACTCTTTTTAATGAAATTATTGGGTTACTAATAACTTGGGAATTTTGGGATTGAGTTGGAGGAACCTTCTCAATAATGGCATTTTAATTTAGTAGTAATTAAAAATTTATTCCTTTGTTGTAGGGAAAAATTAGCTTTATGCAGAATTAAACTTAGAGCCTCCACCAGCCAGATATGCATGTAGTGATAAATATTGTTCATTATTATTCTATGGTGTGAAATTGCCGGCATATTCCATGTGCTGACCTACACGGCTGCAACGTCTCATGTTGCAGACTTTTCCGACAAGGATTAAAGGTGCGATAGGTCGTTGTTCTGCACTCAGTTTGCCATGGAGTTGGATGGACTCATTTACCTTCGATGCTTCCGCGGTTATTTTTATTTAGATGGCCTTTGGCCATGTTATTGTAATAAATACTCTTTTGAGGACCTCGATGTAATAAAGTGTGTGATTGAACTCTGTTATAATTCCTCGAGTACTGTGTGTGTCAGCATACCGATCCAGGGATGACACTTAAGCACAGAGACTTCGATCCATTTGGGTCGGGTCGCTACATCCCGTCCGGATGGAAGCATCGTCCAGGGCTATCTGACACAAGAGTGCATCTCTTTCTGTGAGAATTTTCTATATGGCGCAGACTGGCCGCCTGGTGTTGGTTTGCCCGTTAAGAAGCACGATGGGAGGCTCGAAGGAGAAGGTCACTCCAACGGTCGCAGGGAACTGCATGTGGCCTACTCAGATCGACGCAACGACTTTGATAGAGCAAACTTGGTAGTGCTACAACACCTAAACTAGGTAGATCCTTTCGTGACACTGCACAAAGAAACTATCGCAAAGAAGTATCATGACCGGGGGGTATGCAGGATGGACGTCGAAGTTACTAAAGAGCACAACACCACTTTCTTGCATTGGTTCAAAGAGCATATTCTTGCTAATCCCCCGGAAGAGGGCTCTAAGAACGGATTGCTCATATATGCCTTAGCACATGGCCCCTCGCCCAACCTCGTCACCTATCAGGCATACGATATCAACGGATACACGTTCTACACGGAGGCCAAAGATATGAACAGTGATTTTCAGAACTCAGGGGTGATGATGGATTGCATGACCGGCAGCGACAACGGCGCAACTGAGAGATTTTATGGAAGGGTCGAGGAGATGGGCTTGACTACTCTGGACTGCACAACGCGACGATGTTCCGTGTCAGATGGGCTAAGAATGTCGAAAGAGAAAACCGCTATTTCACTACCATGACTATACCTGACGCCAAGAGCGCTACCGTGAACGCCATCGCAAAAAACGAGCCATGGGTACACGCTAAGCATGTGAGACAATGCTTCTTCATAACCGACTAGAGCAACCCGAGCTGTGTTGTCGTGAGGAGAGGCAAAAGGAACATCATTGGAACCGTGGGAAAGAAAAAGAAAAAAAAATAGCGCCCCCACTGTCCCCGCCGCACCCCCATCTCTTCCACCTCCTGCACTCCACCATCCCACCTCCCCACCGCCGGGATCCAGCAAACGGCGAGTCGGCGACCGCCACCAACCCACCTCCCCGTCGTCGGGATCCAGCCACCAATCCACTGCCCCGCCGTCGGGATCCAGCCGCCAATCCACCTCCCCGCCGCCGGGATCCTGCTGCCGCACAACCGTCACCAACCCAACCTCCCGTCGCGGGGATACAGCCGCCGCACGACAGCCACCAACTCACCTCCCCCGCCGCCGGAATTCGCCCCTCAGCGACCTTCCTCCTCTGCTGCCGCGACCTTCCACCTCTGCCGCTGCGGCCTTCTTCCCTCCCGTGCCTCCAGTGCGGCAGTGCCCTCTCACATCCTGGATTCATGGCGGTGGTGGCCTGCTCTGCTTCCAACGCGGCGACGCCCTCCATGCCGCGTGGAGCTGGCAAACCATTGGCCGTTAACCTCACAAGGATCGCCGTCCAGCCATCTATTGCTGCCGTCTGGGCTGCAGAGCGACAGTCCTCCCCTTGGGGCCCTCCCTTCCTCTGCTCAACCGGGCCACCGCCGCTATGCCACCCACCCCAAACATCGTCGCTCATCCATCTCCTCCGGCCTCGCGCACACTGCCATCCCGACGAAAGCTGAGGGGGAAGTTCAGCCAAGCCACCGCTACAGTCCGATGTTTTTCATTTTTTTGATGACGCCCCCTTCTGCATGCTTCTTGCACCTTGCTGCCGCGTCCAGATGTTCTCAACCTCATGCGTGTAGCTGCTGTTGTGCCTCCTTCCCCCCGCTGTTAGCTGCTACTGTACCACTCAGCGCCCGTTGCTTACTAGCTGATATAGGGGTGTGTGTCATGCGTCTCAAAAAAATTGTGTTTCGATGGACAGACAAGTTCAGCCGAGATTCTAGTTCAGGGAGATTTTGTAAAAAGACAATAAGTGAGCCATTTTCAGTATTAGGGATGATGTTTAGAACAACTGATTCTTTAGTTTTGGCTTTTGGATTGTGCCCATTGTGCGACTCCGCAGCTACACTTGGCCACTTGCGTATATGTGCATAAGTTACATCTTCTTGCAAAGTTCAGAAAACAAGAAGAAAAATGGAGTTCAACTTGGTCTGGGTGAGGAGCACGAATCGGATGCTGCACAAACAATTGTGTGCCTTCCTGTTTTACTGCCACCACCGGGGTGTCATTCTTTCAGACAACAAAAAATGTGTCGGCCTATCTAAGTGGCAATGGCTCCTTTGCTCACGGAATCTACAAGGGCCCTTCCTGTTATGTTGAGTAATTCACTTGCTGTGAAAATTCTATATCCTATATTTCTCCTTTCCTCATGGAAGTTCATCCTGGCAGTCTATGTGGTTCAATGTGTATATTAAAAGAAGGAAAATGAAAGAGCATCAGTAAAAGAAAAATGGAGGCGCCGGGGGCCAGGACCTGGCGGAGCAGACCGACCGGAGCAGTCGAGGCAAGCCATGGGGTGCGGCCACACATGATGACGCAACCGTGACGTTGACGCTTGTTGCCGCTGGGTGCGTGCGTTCTGCTGGTGTGTCGCGTGAGTGGCATGTGCGTGCATTGTGCCGAGTGGTGTGTGTTGGGTGCATGCATGTACGAGTGCACATGCGTGCTGCCACACATGAATTGAAGAGAATTTCAGATTTTGTAGCCAGCTCGTGTGCATCAGAATTGCTCGTGTTTATGCCCCAAAAAGGATAATATTACTTTCTCGTGATTTGATGTTCAACTATTTGTTCTTGTGCTTGTAGAGAAAATGGATTTTCCACATTTCTACAAAAAAAACTAAAGGTTCAAACTTAAATAATGGAGAAGTTCAACGTTTATTAAGATACCAAGAAGGTCAAGTTAAAAAAAGAGCAGTTCAAAAAATTTATAAAACAAATTTTTGTTGTTTTTAAAAAAAGCCCTAGAAGTTCAAATTTAAATAATTGGATGGTTTGATGTTTTTTTGCATAACTAAGACTTTAACCGTTACTAATGAATAACATCAAGAAGTCCAAATTGAAAAAACCAAGACATTCAATTTAAGAAAATAGTTGAATGTATATGAAAAACTCAGATTTTCCTTGTTCCTAAATAATAAACCAAGAAGTTCAATTTCAAAAAACAGAGCAGTTCAATATTCATTACAAAAACTCGAATTTTTCCTGTTACTAACGAATAAACTAAGAAGTTCAGTTCGAAATAACCAAGAAGTTTTACAATGTTTATTACAAAACTAGGATTATTTTCCGTTACAAATGAATAACACCAAGAAGTCCAAATTGAAAAAACCAAGAAGCTCAATTTTAAAAAATAGAATAGTTCAATGTATATGAAGAAACCGAGATTTTCCTCATTATTAAATAATAAACCAAGAAGTTCAATTTCAAAAAATGGAGCAGTTTGATATTTCTTACAAAACTCGTTTTTTTTCCGTTACTAACGAATAAACCAAGAAGTTCATTTCGAAATAACGAAGAAGTTCGACATTTACTAAAAAAACTCCAAAATTTCCCATTTCGAGAAATACACAAAGAGGCTCAAAAATTGAAAAAAGAGAGCGGTTTGATGTCTATAAAAAATCAGTTTTTTTCGTTGCTAAAGGGTAGCGTTGTTTTTGACATTTTAAAAAAATTAGAGCAATTTGATTTTAAAAAGAAAATCAAGAATTTCAAATTAAAAAAATGGAGTAGTTCGATGTATATGAAAAGCTCAAATTCTTCTTGTTTTTATGCTAAATTAAAGTATGAAGTTCAATTTAAAAAAAGTTGTACCATGTTTACATAAAAATCATTTTTTTCTTATAAAAGAAAAAAACTAAGAAGTTTAATATTAAAAAGTGGAGAAGTTCAAAGATTATAAAAACCTAGGATTTACATGCTCAGTTTGTATGAGTGTTTAATATGAGAAAAATTATAAAAATTGAAATTATAAAAATGAAAAAAATTCATGTACTACATGGTGTGTGTTTAATATGAGAAAAATGAATAAAAAGGCAAGATCCAAATTATTTGTTGCTATAAGTTCAAGTCCTCGGTCGGAGAAAGTTAAAAAAGTTATTGTGAGAGAGGTTTGTACAAAAAGAATATCATTTGTGTAACACCGATGAATGGATGAGAAATTACAAACAAAAAATATGTCACAGAAGTTCAACGTGAAAATAGCAGGAAGTTCAACTACTACACTGAAAGAATTTCAGATGAAAATCTTTTAAAACCGTCGCGAGTATGAAAAAATGATCAACACGGGAAAGATGCGTGTTTACAGCAGCTTTCCATCGGTATATCACTTGCTCAATTCTGGTGAGTGGATGGAGAGCTACCAGCAAAAAAAGCACGTGAAAAACAGAGTGAAGTTCAAGTAAACATGCCGAGAAGTTCAAGTTCTTCACGCGGTGCATTTTCGAAGAATCTGTTTCACGATAAAGGCAGAACGCATGATCTCTCCGTTTTCAAAATTACTTGAACACGGCTAGGAATCAGGGAAAACCATCAATATGAAAAAGTTTCGCATTTTTCGTAGCTTTTCAACGGTATATTATTTGCACCATTCTGATAAAGTTTGTAGAAATTACAGCCAAAAAACGTTTCTAGCCATTTTCAAAATTGAGTTAAAACCGTAAGGAATTGGGAGAAACAATATATACCAAAAAGTTTCACATTTCCTCAAGCTTTCCAACGCCATATAATTTGCTGCATTCGGACGTACGGTTAAAAAATTGGCTCGAAAATACGAACTCGGTGGAACTTGTACCGTTTTCGAAATTACTTTTAAACCGTTCAAAATTAGAAAAAAATTCAACACGAAAAAGTAGCGCATTTACATAAGCTTTACAACGCCATATCATTTGCCTCAATTGGATTAGCCATTTAGAAATGGCATCGAAAATACGAACTCGGCTGTTTGGTTTATGAAATTTTATGATTTTCCAAATTACTCTTATACCATAGGGAATTAGAGAAAACTTTCAACATGTGGAAGGAGCAGTTTTGCAGCAGCTTTCCAGCGCCATATTATTTGCCTCATTCCGACAAACGGTTTAGAAATGCGATCGAAAATACGATTCACGTTTTTTGTATGAAGAAAAAACGGTTTTCAAAACTGCTCTTAAACCGCTTACATTTTGCCAAAAATTTAACTTGGGTCATGATACTCGTGTCCATAGCTTTCCAACGGTATTTTGCAAGCCCCATTTGGGCAATGTTGGCGGAAGTTCAACCTAGCACCGGGGGAAGTTCAGGTCGAACAACTCAGATAGTAAAATTGCAAAAGGCGCAAGTTCATCACGACCCGAGAGCAAAATCCGCCAACGAGCAAGATTCCTATTTAAAACGGGCATTTAGTTGCTAAAAACCGTTTCTAGATTACACTTACATCATATAGAACACGACTGACCAGAATAATTCGCGCGGGGAGACACGGTTGTGAAGATAGCCCGAAGGTCGGGTTCCTACAGAGGGAAGTTCAGGCTGTGTAACTCAGGAAGTTCTGGTTGTGATCAGAATATTATTCTGATCCCGTGATCAGAATAGTGTTTATATATATATAGATATATATATATATATATATATATATATATATATTCCTATTTTGTAATCATACTTAACCGTCAAATGATGCAATATATATCACCTTAGTTATATACATTGTATCACCTTCCCTTCGTTCCTGCTCTCGGAAAAAAAGGAAAAGAAAAGAAAAAGAAGAAAAGAAAAGGAAAAGAAAATAGAAGAAACAAACAGGAAAACTGCCATAGCTACTAGTGATAGCAGTAGCGCCTTTCTGGAAAAGCGCTATAGCTACGTTAGATAGCAGTAGCGCTGTTTGGTAAAACGCGTTATAGCTACTGGTGATAGCAGTAGCGCTGTTTGATAAAACGCGCTATAGCTACCTTAGCTATAGCGCGTTTTGTGGAAACACGCTACTGCTATGTTGACTTAACCCCCCCCCCCCCCGCGGGCTTCCCGCCTCTCCTTCCTCCCCCAATTCCCCCACTCTCTTCTCCCCCTCGCCGCCCCTGCCCTCGCCGGAGCCCGAGCACCGACCCCGACGTCGCACGCCTCCCTCACCATCGCACGGCCCCGACCCCAACGCCGCGCGCCTCCTCCCTCGGCCCCGGGCCTGACCACGACGCCGCACGTCTCCGTCGCCGTCGCCGAGCCCCGACCCCGACGCGCCATGCCTCCCTCCTCTGCTTCCTCCCCTCCCAACCTCGGCCGTTGTCGGGCCTGCCTCCTCGCCCTACACCCTCTGTAAGCCCCCCACTGCTCCTCTCTCTCTGCCATTAGAGTTCTAGCTAGGGTTCTTTGGTTAATTTACTTAGGTTTTAGTTAGGGCAATAGGTTAATTAGGTTATCTATTTAGTTAGGGTAGTAGGTTAATTAGGTTATCTATTTAGTTAGGGTAGTAGGTAGTTATTTTTTTTGCGGTGATGAATTTAGTTATGAACCCTAGCTAGGTATCAAATTTAGTTATGAATTTAGCTAGGTATGAACCCTAGTTATGAATTTTGCTGTGATGAATTTATCAAATTTAGTTATGAACCCTAGGTACCAAATTTAGTTATGAATTTAGCTAGGTATCAAACTAGTTGGTTAATTTGGTATTTAGCTAGGTATCACATTTTATTCAAGGCATTTTTATTGGTATTTAAAGAAAAACAGAATTGTTGTTATTTGATTTTTTTTAGTTAAAGCTATTGTTGCTATATGAACCCTATATGATATGTGGACATGTGATTTGGACATATTTGAAGTGGACATATGATATTTGGAAAATGATGGTTATGTGCAGGGTAAATGATTCGAGTGGCCTATGTTTCGCCGGAATGTTGATTCATTTCCGTTCCGGTGAATTTCAGGCGCTCGATATGTCCACTTTTTAGCAAAGATCATGCCGAAATTTCCCGTGAATTTTGGCATGACTTGTGCTAGAAAGTAGGCATATCGAGTGCCGGGATTTGCTGCGACGGGAATGAAACGACATTCCAGCAAACCATAGACCTTTTTTTATGTCATTTCTCATTTTATTATAGTTTTAGAATTAAACGAGGAGAATTAATCATAGAAAACATGTCGAACAATGAAGAAACCGGGCCTTCTGACCAAGATGCAGACGAGATGGATTATGAGGGTGAACAACAGTACCTCGACTTTTTGTCTGCTAAGCATAGTCAAGGTTTGCAGGGCGGCCTCGATGATGGTACTGACGCCGACACCGACGGCGCCGGCACCGATGGCGGCGCCGAGATCGGCGGGGAAGATACCGGCGGGGAAGGTACCGGCGCCGAAGCCGCTACCGAAAAGGCTTCAAAAGCAGAGAAGAAGCAGAAGCTAGTTACTTGAGGTTCACGCTAGCGCGAGTGAGGACTCATAACCGCCGCCTCATGTACTGCATAGTTCCGCTCTCACTCATAGTGATAGCTCTTCTCGCGTATATCATTGTTTAGATGGATGACGATGTAGTTGCAAGTATTCGAGACTTGTATCCCTATTTTTGAGGTGATGACGAGAGACTACTTTGTGTTGGATGATGATTATGATGATGACATGATTTGATGAGACTATTTGTATGTATATGCTATGATTACATTTGTATGTGTATGATATGCTAAAGATTATTGTATAAAGCCTGTTCAAATACAAAACAAATATGCAAAAAAAAAACTAATAAAACTAGCAGTAGCTAGGGGAATAAAGTTAGCAGCAGCGCACCCTTACCAGTAGCGCGGCTTAATTAAAAGCGCTGCAGCTATTAGCAGTAGCGCGTCGCTCCAAAGCTCGCTACTGCTACCCATGTATAGCAGTAACATGGGCCAACCCGCGCTACTGCTACATGTTAGCTGTAGCGCCGTATCAGTAGCGCGGGTACTCGCGCTACTGATACACCAAATACCCGTGCTACTGCTAGGCTTATCCCTAGTAGTGTTAGCCCCAGCTCAAACTCAACGCGATGCTGCCAGATGCTAACATTCCTCAGCATCTCCCCCCTAAGATCGACTTGAGCATCCGCCTTGTGCTTCGCCAGGCGCAGCTCCTTCGAACTTGTCTCCAATCGATGCGACCCTTCCTCGATCTGATTGGCCCTTGCTGCCCACCACCTGAAATGCAACCCTGGCATGTCCTCCGGCGCCACCGATCTGTGATTCCAGAGTAATGGATCCCCTCTGAAACACATGTGGGTTTCGCTCAAAGCCGGCAGTGCTGCGGGCCGTAGCGAGAGGGCAGCCTGCGGAATCCTCGGATCTAAGGGATTATCCATGGCGGGATCACTACCGGAACAGGGCCCTACCCCGATGGCCTAAATTATGCCGACAGCCCCCGTCGGCCTATACTGAGGTATGCCGATAGCCTAGGCCAGGCCGTCGGTGTATGTAAGCTGTCGGGCTATCTCCAGGTATACCGACAAGGATGGTCAGCACAGATAAGCCGTCGGCATAGGTCGCTGTATGCCTACAGCAGCCATCAGCATAGAGGTGGGCCCGGTGACCCGGCGTGTGACGGGCGGTTGATGTCGTCAGTTCTATACCGACGGCAGGAACGGCGGCCGTCGGCATAGCTTGCGTCCACGTCATCGATCCGCCGCACTTGCCATGTCATCGATCCGAGGCTTGAATCTGAGCTATCCGAGGCACAGCCGTCAGCATATATATATATATGTATATATATTTTTTAATTTTTTTCTATATTATTATTTGATTAACTTAGCATATCTAAACATAAACATATATAAATTATTTATCGATTTGGTGAAGAATTTTCCATAGATTATGAATATGTAGTTTGTATTTTTTTCGAGTATGTTAATAACGTGACCTCATGTTCTTTTGAATATAGGTCCTTATACTTTATTAAAATCAAAAACAGCTATGCCGACGGAAGTGTTGTGGCGGTTGCAAACGCCCGGCACGCGGCTCCGGAGTGTGACCCCCTTCATGGACGGTGCCGCCGCCAGCACCTGGAGGGGGCAAACGGCCGCGTCGGGTCTACACGAAGGGGATCTTGCTGTCGGTTTGGCCTGGACGTTGCTCCCAAGGGTTCCTATGGGCAGACCGATCACAACCGGGTGGAGAGGTCCACTAGTCAAAGCCCGTTCGGGGAAAGTCAAAGGGTTAGATCTCCTGGTCAACCGCTCCAGGGTTAGGCGGGACGGGGGCCTTGGGGGGTAGCAATGCCACTAGAGCGTTGCACCGGGTCCGCATACATGCCTTAAGGTGTGGTGGCATGTCTGAAGAGACAGCACGCGGCTCCGAGGTGTGTCCCCCCTCAAGGATGGCGCTGCCGCCGGCACCTGGAGGGGGGAAACAGCAACGTCGGGTCTACACGACGGGAATCTTGCGGTGGGTTTGGCCTGGACCTAGCTCTGAAGTGTTCCTATGGGCTGACCTATCACAACCGGGTGGAGAAGTCCATTGGTCAAAGCCTGTCCGGCAAAAGTCAAAGGGTTAGATCTTGTGGTCAACCGCTCCAAGGTTAGGTGGGACGGGGGCCTTGGGGGTAGCAATGCCACCGGAGCGTCGCACCGGGTCCTCATACATGCCACAAGGTGTGGTGGCATGTCTGAAGAGGCAGCACGCGGCTCCGGGGTGTGGCCCCCTCACGGACGGCGCCGCCGCCAGCACCTGGAGGGGGAAACGGCCACATCGGGTCTACACGGAGGGAATCTTGCACTGGGTTTGGCTCGGACGTTGCTCCGAAGTGTTCCTATGGGCTGAATTACCACAACCGGGTGGAGAGGTCCATTGGTCAAAGTCCATCCGGGGAAAGTCAAAGGGAAAGCCCAATAAGGCTAGGGCGCCTCCCCTCAGCCCATGCCAGCCCTTGGGTTGTGGTGGACCCACTTGTGGAGTTCCGGACCCCTCCGAAATCCTCCGGATCCTTCTAGAAGCTTCATGGTACAATACCGAAAAAACTACACCTTTTTTTGGAACACAAATATGACTTCCCATGTATCAATCTTTACCTCTCGAAAATTCTGAGACTCCTTGTGATGTCCGGAATCTCATCCGAGAATCCGAACAACATTCGGTTACCAGTCATCAAATATCCCAATACTACTCTAGCGTCAACGAAAGTTAAGCGTGCGACCCTCCGGGTTCGGGAATCATGTAGTCATGACCGAGACACCTCTCCGGTCAATAACCAATAGTTGGACCTGGATGCCATATTGATTCCTACATATTCCACGAAGATCTTTTATCAGTTGAACCACGATGTCAAGGATTCGGTTAATCCCGTATGCAATTCCCTTTGTCCGGCGATATGTTACTTGCCTGAGATTCGATCATCGGTATCTCCATACCTAGTTCAATCTCATTACCAGCAAGCCTCTTTACTCGTTCCGTAATACAAGATCCCGTGACTAACTCATTAATCGCATTGCTTGCGAGCTCTTTAAGATGTTGTATTACCGAGAGGGCCCAGAGATATCTCTCCATCATACGGAGTGACAAATCCCAGTCTTGATCCATGCCAAACCAACAGATACCTTCGGAGATACCTGTAGAGCATATTTATGATCACCCAGTTACGAAGTGATGTTTGATAGCACACAAGGTATTCCTTCGGTATCCGGGAGTTACACGATCTCATGGTTTAAGGAACAGATACTTGACATGAAGAAAGCTATAGCAAATAAACTAAACGATATGATGCTAAGCATACGGTTGGGTCTTGTACATCACATCATTCTCGTAATGATGTGATCCCGTTATCAAATGACAACTCATGTCTATGGTTAGGAAAGCTTAACCATCTTTGATCAACGAGCTCGTCTAGTAGAGGCTCACTAGGGACACTGTGTTGTCTATGTATTCACACACGTATTTAAGTCTTCGGTCAATACAATTCTAGCATGAATAATAAACATTTATCATGAACAAGGAAATATGGTAATAACCAATTTATTATTGGCTCCAGGGCATATTTCCAACAATCCACAAGGGTACTTGGACTCGTGCCAATTGCTTGAACCTAACGCCAAGTGAGGCTGCTGATGGTGCATTCAATAACTCTATTAGGGAGACCATTGGAGCGCACCTAGATTATGGCCCTCTGCATGACCGAGTGGTATGTCTCCCTTTTGTCTCTCTTTTGAAATATGAACATCGTGTCATTTCTTCGTGATTGGTGTGTCACATATGTTTTATTCAGGGCACGGAGCTATGGAGATGTATCAATGATAGTAATGTGGTGCTTGGCTGTGCCCCTGGTCTAGAAACGGACAGGCTTGTTAGGAGTACTCTGCATGTTAGAGGCCTTGTTAATCGCTGCCGCACACTAGCCACTTTGTAATATGAACATGTGCTTTCTTTCATCAGAACTCTTTTTGCATATTAACATGTCAATGTCTTTCCTTGTGCAGAAGGTCGTGAATCGTTGCCGCACACTAGCCGCTTTACTCTCTTGCCATGGTGGTTCATCCACGGATGTGCGGACACGTTCTCAGTACAGAATGGATGTGCTTTCTCCCACTCGTGCATCTTCCAGTCGAGCAAAGGCTTCTTCCGCTCGTGCATCTTCGAGCGGAGCTCGTGCTTCTTCGAGCCGAGCACGGATTGATGAAGAGGAAGAGGAAGAGGAGACAGACGAAGATGCGGATCCAGACTATATGGAGTTTGGGGCTTCACAGATGGAAGAAGCTCTACAGCCAAGTCAACCTTCTCAGCCGTCAGAAGAAGCACACTGAGCTAGCTCAAGGATCAGCCGACGTCCAAGATGGCAGAACACTCCAGAGGGCTACATCAACAAGGGGAAGATGGCTGCGCAAAAAGGGAAGATGTGAATGTTTGAACTTGTCATGTAGCTTTGTGTCTCCCTGCCAAAAGAGGGAAGAAGTGAATGTGTGAACTTGTTATGTTGTATGTCTCGCGGACTTGTTACTCTATGTCTACTTGACTTGGTAATATGAATGTGTGAACTTTATGTCAGCTGGATTATGTTAATTTTCTTGTGAAAATACTAGCAAAAAGGCCCGTGCATTGCAACGGGAGAAAAAAATACCGCACACTCTTAATTTAAAAAAAATGGTCTATAATCTGAGAATTTGTAGCTACGACCCAAACAAAGATGGTCTTAACCTATAAAAGCACAGTTTAAGATTCTACAGGTGTTCTATTTCAACACGGCTTGCATGTAGATTTAATCCTTACCAAGAAAAGGGCAAGTGATCATGCATTAATTCATGTCATGTTCTAAATGGGGTGTTGTTACGGGCAAGTAAAGAAAAATGATAAAAACAAACGATGACACATTAGCACACTATGGAGACATGTGTGCATCAATGGCAGTGTTCAGTTTAAAAATCACCAACTTAGGGTAACTCTTGAATACTTTTTTTCACATGCATATTTATTAAATACATGAAGATTTATTAAAAAGGTTGTTAAAAAGATACATGATTTTTTAATCATAAAAAGAGATTTTTTTTCTCTGGAAAATAACATTTCTGTATGGTCTCCTGTGGACGCAAGTACTTGCGCCTATTTCATCACTATTTCTTGCCATACATGTCATAGGTATTGGTCCCTGTTTCATCACTATTTCTATCTTATCAAACTTGTCCCCTTTATTTTATTTTTTGTCATGCATGCCTCCTTTTTACTTTTTTTCATGCATGTCCTCTTTTTCTTCTTCTTATATATATGAGAATAGCGCAACATCTCATCTTTATCGGATCTCCTCTGCATTTTCTCTTTTATTTCTTTTATAGCAGACATCGCATCTTTATTTGGTCCTTCTTTTATTTCTTGGCATGCATGTCCTTATTTATTGGGTGTCTCTAGCAAATTTATCTTTAATTTCATGTCCAATCCTGATTTTGCTGAGGTGTTCATCCCCAATCTGAATCAGTACCGGTATGAAAAAAAGACGGATAATGCATTGTTGATTAACATTGCAGCCTAGTTTGTATTTTTTAATTGTTAATAGGTAAAATAACATCATATTCATATTCTACATATTTTTCTAATCAATTCCATATATAACATGTTAAATTTGGAGTTACGGTTTAGAAGATATGAGTATTTTTAAAAACATTTGATATGTATTGCGGGTTTAATGTCAGAAACATTAGGGGGTTTTCTATAAAATAGCAAAATGGACTAAGAATACATTTTTCTTTTATTATGAGAAAATATGTACCATTGCTATCTCTACTGGACTTGATAATTTTGTTGCCAAAATATGTGACAGTCACATCTGGCAGGTCCTGTTCTGTATTGGCATAGTTAAACAGAAACGCCAGACTCCTTGGTGTTTCAAAGCAGGGTGGCAACGCTGGGAGGGGCTAGCATTTCCAGCCCACACAGGAACGTTTCTTGGGCATGTCTCAGGCAGCTACTGTCTTAAGGAAACGCCAAGGGAAATGTTTATGTTTCTATGTAGGGCAGAAACACCAAGGCAATTGGCGTTTCGAAGAAGGTGGCAACGCCGGGGGTCCCTGGCGTTTTGAGCCCACGGTGTAATGTTTCTTGGGCATGTCTCAGGCAGCTACTGTCTTAAGGAAACGCCAAGGAAATAGCTACCGTTTCCATACGGGGCACAAACACCAACGCCTTTGCACTACTAGGGAAAAGCCTAGCAGTAGAGCCGGTTTTTGGGCTAGCTGTAGCGCGGGAGGCCGCGCTACTGCTACGGCGCTACAGCTAAAGGGTAGCAGTAGCGTTGGTTAACCAGTGCTATTGCTATACCTACTTAGCAGTAGCGCTTTATAGAGAACGCGCTACTGGTAGTTACTAGCAGCGCGCCTCTCCACCCGCGCTACTACTATTATTACGTATTCTATTTCTTTTTTATTTTATGTCGTATTCATACACCATTATACAAGTTTTCATACAGTAGCAATTTAGAGATTGTTTTTACATCATAATGAGTTATTACATCACTTGGTGAAAGAACCGTGGATTAGTTTCAAGTGGATGGATCCAAAGTGACCAAGTCATGGATTATCACATCACTTGGTGAAAGAACCGTGGACTAGTTTCAAGTGGATGGATCCAAAGCAACCAAGTCATGGATTAGCACGCTAATCCATGACTTAGTCACTTTGGATCCATCCACTTGAAACTAATCTACGGTTCTTTCACCAAGTGATGTAATAACTCATCATCGTCGTCATCATCATCATAATATCATTAACAACTTATCATCATAATACATCATTGTCATATAACAACTCCTCATGATCATCATTTTCGTCGATGAGACATCACCTAACAACTTGGCCACTAGTCATAATCACAACTCCTCCTCATCATCATGAGTATTAGCTAGGACCTACTACCCTCTCTAAGGTAAAATAGTATAAAACAAGATAGGCCCTGACGCTTCATTATGGAGAATGGAGATTATCCTGTCTCCAATTCTTGCGCTTCGCACAATGTTGCTTCCAAGTAGCTCCCTATGATTGTCCATACATTTTTTCCATTCTTTGATTGTCATGTCTTCATCGGTTTTAGAAATCCGGTATGAACAGCGGTGAAGCCTAGGATGACCTGGCTGTAAGCTAATAACATCAAGGCGACCTTTCAGAAACATCAGATCAGGCACACAATCCTTAGGGATTTTCTGTTGAAAAACATAATAATAACGTCGTAGTTAGCAATGTAGTTTAGCTTTAGAAGAATTTATGCAAAAGATGCACGGATGTCGTAATAGTAAAAAAATCTTACAATGCCATCTCCATGGATGTTACCGTAGTTCAACACGTGCACTAGTGGCACGTATTGACCATAATGTGCAGGAGTTTCATAATTGATATTGTAATTCTCAACATCAATAATAAATGAGATAAGATGATCTTTCTCCTGATAAGTTAATTCTGCGCCATCGGTGTAGTAGGTTCTGTCTACCATCTTCCGTACATTTTTTGAAGAATGAAAATAAGCTGTCAACTATTTTGAAATAAACAATATAAATTACTTAATAAATATGTTTGAGAAACTCACATAGCGGTAGAAGTGGAAGCGTATCAACAAGGACCCAAATGTCCATATTATTTTCGTTGATGTCAGGATCACCAAGATCGAAGGTGACAAGCATACCCTCATGAAAATCATACGCCTTGCAAAGTGCTTCCCAATTCGGGCAACCAAAATGGGATACGCTCTCATAATTGTATAAATTTACAGCAAAATCATAACCATGATGGGTCCTTAGGAGAACTATCTTTGTCTCCATATTTTCATGATCTTTAAAATCCAGCTTCTCCAAGAGATAGCGTCTTGCATGGCATGGCATAAGCTAGTCGAATTGTAAAATACGGAAATTACATGTTGAAGAAGCAGAAGTCATGCTTAATTACGAAAGAACACTTGTCGTCATTGCGTACCGTTTCAACATCGAAGGTCTCGTCGAGCTTAATACTGAAGCGCCGATCGTCTACCAGGTGAGGCCTGTCGCACAGACCCCGGTAGTCGCCGCACCAGTCGCACTCCGGGAGCCTATCGTCAGACATTTCCTATGTTCATAATTCAAAGATTAAACTTGTACAATTCAATATATGTACTACAAAAACTAAATTAGATCATTATTATGGTGGACACTCCCTCACAGTTTTTTTACTGTCATATATGGAGCCCCAGCAGACTTAAAGTCAACCCAAAATGTCGTTTAATGCTCTTTCTGGCATTTCCAACGCACTCGATATTTCCTATATTATAGCACAAGCCATGCCAAAATTCACGGAAAAATCCGGCACGACCTTTGCTAAAAAAGGACATATCGAGCGCCTGAAATTTGCCGGAATGGAAATTAATCAACACTCCGGCAAAACATAGGCCACTCAGAGGTGTTCCCTGCAAACATGGCCACTTTGGCAAGAACATATCCTATTTAAGCAACACTAGATATACATGTTTATATCTACATTATATTTGGGCAACACTAGCTAGTACACAACACTAGATATACCATGCTCGTAGGTGATCTTCTGGGCGTCGTCGACCGGCTCATCCTTGATATACCCTGTGCCACACATGAGCATAAACACATGAGCATAAATAGCTGAGCATACAAACTTGGCGCTCATTCACACTTACTAAAAAATTCTATTACTATAATTGCTATACCTAAATTTTCTTACAACAAACTTGTATTACTAAATGTGATACCTAAAAATTTCTTATATAGCATTCCAATACATTTCTATATTGAAAATTTTCTACACATAAAAATTTATATATTGAAGATTATAAATGTCTCTCTTTCTCTCTCTCTCTCTCAAAATACCTACATTTACTAAAAAAATCTACTCTATTCAAACACCTACATTTACTAAAAAATCTACTATATTCAAACAACTACATTTACTAAAAAATCTACTCTATTCAAACACCTACATTGAAAATATTCATTTCAAAAGACCTACATTTACTAATTTTCTTATCTATTCAAAAGGCCTACATTTACTAAAAAAAGTATACTCTATTCAAAATACCTACATTGAAATAATCTACATTCTATTGTATTGAAAAAACATTAAAAAACTACATTCTATGCAAGAACAGAGTGAGGAGAGATGAGGGAAGGAGGAGGGAGGAGGGAGGAGGGGGGTGGGAGCAGGGAGGAGGATGAGGGATGAGAGAGGAGGAGGGGGAGGAGGGAGGAGGGCGGTGGGAGGAGGAGGGAGAGGAGGGAGAGGAGGGAGGAGGAGGGAGAGGAGGGAGAGGAGGGCGGTGGGAGGAGGAGGGAGAGGAGGGAGGAGGGTGTCGTGGGAAACCACGGCCACCTATGGGGCCATGAGCCCCTTTTGGTTCGGCGGGGGGATGGGCACGTTGCACAAAGAGCGGAGAAGCGTAGCGTAGCATGGCAGAGATCACATGGGCAGTCTTTACCCAGGTTCGGGCCGCCGTGAGGCGTAAAACCCTACTCCTGCTTTGGTGGATAATGGTGGTGGACGCAGCACACCCGCCCGGCAACGTCGCTCTGGGGGCAAGAATGGCTACGCGCGTATGGATATGCGAGGGTCCAACCCTTTCTACCGTTGCCATGGGCCTCGTTTTATAGATTAAGGGGTCACCACAGTGGCAAATCAGTCTTTGCGTACTGATTAGATAGCTAACAGTGCTATCATATCTAACTCTGCATGCTGACAGAGCGCATTAAATGCGCCGCTCAGTGTCACATCACAGCTCGCCCGGCAGGCCTTGCCGGGCTGTTTTGCCAGCTTCGCACCTGCTCGCTTGACATGTCTCAGGACGGGTGTCATATGGAGGTGTTTGCTGTAGGAAGTGGCTGCCATGTGGCAGAAAGCAGCCACTTAGTCAGCTTGGAGCTCGACACTGCTTTGATTAATGACTTGCGTCGCTTGTGAGGTGGAGCGGTGGAGTGGCTTGCCTCCGCCAGCCCCGGCAGGTCTGCCGGGACGATCTGGGAGCTTGCTTCCTGGGCAAAACCCAACCCTGCCGGGCTCACCTGCCCGGCAAGGTAGGTCCTTCCCTTAGCGATGCCTCGTTCCTCTGGCTCACCTTGGCCTTTTCGACTTGTACTTGGATCCTTCAAAGGAGTTGATTCTCCTTGTTTGGTCTGATCTTGGTCTTCTAATCTTGTCTCTGGCTTGTGCACAGTCCGTGCAATGGACCCAGGGTCTGTTGCACCGACAGGAGCCCCCGGGCCTGGCATGAACGCGCCGCTGGGCGTCGTCGGGGTAGGCCCTAACCAGTGCACAAGCAGAAATGTAAGGGCAGCTCCGCCCCTTGAGATCTTCTTTGCTTCTTCATTAACCTGAGCTCGGGTCAGTTTTCAGTTTTCCCGCGCGCCGTGCAACGCCAATTGTGGTGGGGCCATTCTTGTAATGGCCCGTGAATGACTTTAACACACGGGCGGATAACTGCCAATTCACTCTTCCCACCGCGCCCTTATCCTTAGCCACGTATGCCGCATGCATTGAGTGGGGTAGGTAATGGAGGCGCGTGATGCGGGAGAGCATCAAGGTAGGGGCCCGATCTTCTTGGATTGGTGGAGGAGGACGGCGGGTACTCGCCGGGGAATCAGCCCCCACCCCTAGCTCGCCTATAAAAGGAGGAGCAGGGGAGGAGCAAAGGCATTCATCCACATTCCTCTCCTCCTCCGCCTTCTGCTCCTTCTGGGTATGCTGAAAGGGAGAGCCCGGGGCCAGGCCCGGGCCCTAGCTTGGAGTTTCGTGTGAGCCCCATGGGGGCGCTCGGGCGGCATGGTGGTAGCACCGGAGGTGGCGACTCTGGTGTGCTCGTCGCCGGGTCGCCCGTGGCTTCAACTTTAGTGAGAGGTGATGCAAACGACACCATGCCGAGGCCCATAATGGGCAGAAGGTGTGGTAGTCGATTGTGGCCTATCCCCCCTTTTCCTGCGGCGTTGGAGGGAGGTTGCAAAAATGGTTCGCCATTGGTGAGGGCGGACCCTATCTCCCCGTACTCTGCCCGTCTGGTGCATGGGAGAGCCTCTAGTCCTTGTGCACGCTTCCTTAACGAGCGGGGTCTTCATGTCGCCGGGCCATCGGGGACGTCCATGCTCTCTGTGGGGTCTCCTGGGGTGCGCGGTGTTCGCATCGATGGGCGTGACGGGAGCTTTAGGCGACGGTGGTGCAGAAGGTGGCGGCAACCCATGACACGTCAAGAACGGGGCGACCGTTCTGACGAGTCGTGTTTGCTGGTGCCTCCGTCTGGGTTCCCGGCAGTGCCACCGCCCGCGCCTGCCCTCCGGTTTCTTCCTCTTAGCCCGTCGACAGTGTTCTCCTGATCCTGGGGAGGCACTGAATCCTATCCAGGCCCGCCTTCCGCCTTCTCTGTTCCTTCCTGCGATTTCCTGAAGGAGATGGACAAATGCAAAGGCATCACAGGGCACTTATCATTTTTTAGTCTTAAATCTGTAGGCACTTGCCAAATTTTAGTTCAAATAATTTAATCTCTTGTATCCATGTTTATGTTCCATGAGATTTGTACTTGTTAATCAGCATATTAATGAAAAAGATGAGCTTTGCCGGGCACTTGTGCATGTACGATATCCATGCAGAGGTGAAACGCCTCCATACTTTCATGTAAACAAGTAGATCCTGGTAAGCTACCTTGCCGGTACCCCATAGGACTGCTGCCGTGAGGCTGAGCCTGCTGGGCGCAGAACCCATTGGGAGAGACTAGCCCCCCGCCAACCCCTTTCAGCCAAAGGCCACTATGACCATCCTGACGGAAGCAGCGTTCGTGTCAGTAGATGGGAGCACCTTTGTTTCCGAGGTGGCGAGGTTTTCATATGTACAAGTCCTACTCACGGAACATTATGGATAAGAGATGGAACTTATCTTTTTGGCTTGCCGGAGACCGCAGTGCTGGCTTGTCTTCGCATCCTCTTCCTAGGACTAAGTCCACGGCAGGAGCCTGCAGTTTATGCAAATGAAGATGATGCCAGATGCAATCTATCTACATGACCATGCAACCTATCTACATGAATCATGCGATGCTTATGATATGCTTATGCATGCAGGCAAATTATCGGGGGCCCCCAGTGCTTCATTTATTTCTATGTTGCTCAGGGTCTGCGCCTGGCTTTGTACAAGGGGTTACATGCAGATGAGGCAAGGCCTGTACAAAAGGGTGGCTGCCGGGCAGGGCCCGACAGCCGCGCCTTATGGGTAGAACTTGCGGAGATGCTCAATATTCCATGAGTTTTGCAATTGAATGCCATCTCCGGTCTCCATACGGACTGTGCCAGGTCTGGTGACTCGTACTACCCGGTAAGGGCCTTTCCACTTCGGCGACAACTTGTTTGTACCCTTGGTGGACTGAAGGCGCCTAAGGACAAGGTCGCCTTCCTCAAAACACCGGGCATGAACCCTGCGGCTATGAGAGCGATGCAGGGCTTGCTGATAGCATGCAGCACGCGTAGCAGCCCGGAGACGGTTCTCCTCGAGAAGCACAGCGTCGTCACGCATGTGCTGTTCCTGCGCTACTTCATCGTAGGAAAGCACTCGAGGCGACCCATAAATGAGTTCCGTGGGGATAACTGCTTCTGCCCCATAGACTAGGGAGAAGGGAGTCTGCCCGGTAGCTCGGTTTAGTGTCGTTCTGAGGGACCAAAGAACCACCGGCAGCTCATTGATCCATTGCCTGTCGTGCTTCCGCAGCTTATCAAACATTCTTGTCTTGAGTCCTCGCAGCACTTCAGCATTCGCCCTCTTAGCTTGTCCATTCTTTCTGGGATGTGCAATAGAGGCAAATGAGATCTTGCTTTCGAGGGCATGAACATATTGCATGAAGGCGCGGCTCATGAACTGGGTGCCGTTGTCAGTGATGATCCGGGCAGGGACCCCGGAGCGGCACACCAATCCTTTCAAGAACTTGATAGCTGACTAAGCAGTCACCTTTCTCACGACATCTACTTCCGACCACTTTGTAAATTTGTCGATTGCAACGAACAAGAATTCAAAGCCCCCGGCAGCTCGGGGGAAAGGGCCGAGGATATTGAGCCCCCAGACCGAAAACGGCCATGACAAAGGGATTGTCTGGAGTGCTTGGGCAGGCAGATGGATATTTTTGGAATGGAACTGACAGGCTTCACACTTGGTGACGAGCTCAACCACATATTGGAGGGTTGTGGGCCAATAGAATCCTTGCCGGAATGCTTTCCCAACCAAAGCCCTTGATCCAATGTGGGAGCCGCACATGCCTTTGTGTATTTCTGCCAGCAGTTCCTTTCCTCCTTCCCGGCAAATGCACTTCAATTTCACACCATTGGGCCTTCTTCTGTATAGTGTGTCATCGACAAACTGATACATACTGGCCCTCCGGGCTACTCTTTCAGCTTCTTCTTGCTCTTCGGGAAGTTCTCCGGTTTGGAGGAAATGGACTATGTGCCTTGCCCAAGTTGGAGCCTGAGGCTCGGCAACGATGACTAGCGGCACGTCCTCATTTGTGGGGGCGCATCCCTTGACCGCGGGGACTAGTGGCCCGGCAGGAGGGTGCGGCCCGGCAATCGAAGGGGAGTTGTTTCCGGCAGGGTCCCTGCCAGGACCCCCGAAAGGCTCTACCGGGAGAGGCTTACTGGAGTCCAATTTCCTCCTCTTTCGGGCCATTGCTGTCGGGGATACGGAGGGCTGAGTAAGATGGAGAACAAAAGTTCTTGGTTCCACAAGAAGCTTCTGCGCAGCGCACTTCGACAGGTGATCAGCAATGCTGTTTTCCGCACGGGGTAAGTGCTCTGTTTGCAACCCGTCAAAGCGCTCCTCCAATCTTCTCACTTCCTCGACGTATGCCTCCATCAATGGGCTTTGGTAATCCTTGTTGACTTGTCTCACCACCAGTTTTGAATCTCCTCGAATGATCAGCTTCTTGATTCCCAATTCCGTGGCAATCCTGAGCCCGGCAAGAAGCCCTTCATATTCTGCTGTATTGTTGGTCGCCTCCTCCCGGGGAAAGTGCATCTGGACAACATACCTCAGGTGCTCTCCAGTGGGAGCCACGAGAAGCACGCCAGCCCCTGCACCTTGCAGGGAGAAGGCACCATCGAAATACATGATCCATTCTTGGGGCGCTTCCTTGCCGGGGATAACTGTTTCCTGTACTTCTTCATCAGGGGTTGGCATCCATTCTGCAATAAACTCTGCCAATGCCCTGCTCTAGATTGTTGATGTGCTTTCAAACTTCAGGCCAAAGCTGGATAACTCCAATGCCCACTCCACTATCCTGTCGGTGGCCTCTGGGTTTCGAAGTATCCTTTGCAACGGGAAGCGGGTGACAACCGTGATCTCATGGGATTGGAAGTAGTGGCGCAACTTCCTTGAGGCCATGACAAGGCCAAAGATCAATTTTTGCACGCCAGAATACCTGGATCTAGCCCCCCTGCAACAGTGAGCTGACGAAGTATACTGGGCACTGCACCACCTTATTCCTTGCCGTGTCCTTGGGGCTGCTTCCGCTGCCGTGCTCCTCTTTGTCCTGATTCGTATCTGGCCTTGTCGGGCCGCTCTCTTCCTCTTCCCCGGGCGGGACACTTGCTGAGGTGGCTGCTTCTTCTACTTCCCACTGCTCTACTAGGGCCGCACTGACCACTTGATTAGTTGCTGCCAGATATAGCAGCAACGGCTCTTGTGGTTTGGGTGCGACCAAAGTAGGCACAGAAGACAAGTAGGCCTTCAAATCCTGCAGTGCTGCATCTGCTTCCGGGGTCCACTTCATGGGTCCTGCCCTCTTCAAAATCTTGAAGAACGGCAAGGCGCGCTCGGCAGACTTGGAGATGAATCTGCTAAGCGCGGCAACGCATCCTGTCAAACGCTTCACATCCTTAACTGTCTTGGGTGCCTGTATCTGCTCAATAGCCTTGATCTTATCGGGGTTGGACTCTATCCCACAGTGGGACACAAAGAAACCAAGTAGCTTGCCGGAGGGAACGGCAAACACGCACTTCTCCGGATTCAGTTTCAAGTTGATCTTGGGTAGATTAGCAAATGTCTCTTCTAAATCCTGGATGAGGGTTGATCTGTCCTTGGTCTTGACCAGAATATCATCCATATAGGCTTCAATGTTCCTGTGCAACTGTGGTTCAAAGCCAATCTGGACTGCTCTTGCAAAAGTGGACCCGGCACTCTTCAACCCAAAAGGCATGCGCACAAAGCAGTATGTGCCGCATGGGGTGATGAATGAGGTCTTTTCTTCGTCTTCCTTGGACATAAAAATCTGATGGTATTCAGAGTATGCATCCAGAAAAGAGAGCAACTCACATCCTGAAGTAGAATCCATGATCTGGTCGATGCGCGGCAAGGGAAATGGGTCCTTTGGGCATGCCTTGTTCAGATCCGTAAAATCTATGCAAAGCCTCCATTTTCCATTAGCCTTGCACACAACCACTGGGTTTGCTAACCATGTTGGATGCAGTACTCCTCTAACCAAACTAGCTGCTTCAAGTTTCTTGATTTCCTCGGCAATAAACTGCTGCCGCTCCAAGGCCTGCTTCCGAACCTTCTGCATGACGGGTCGGGCATGTGGGCAGACAACAAGGTGGTTCTCGATTACCTCCCTGGGAACACCGGGGATATCAGATGGTTGCCAGGCAAACACATCGATATTCGCCTGCAGGAAGGCAACAAGCGCGCTTTCCTATTTGTCATCAAGGGTGGCGCTAATAGTGAAAGTACCATCAGCGCCAGCCAGCCCTGCCGTGACCTTTTTCACTTGGGGTGGAGCAGCCTTGGATCTCTTGCTGTTGGAACTCTCTGGCGTGTCATCAACGGGCGCGGCACATTCCATAGAGGTACACTTCCCAGATTCCTTGCCAGCGCCTCTGCTATGCTTTTCCTTGGTGGGAACTGCATGACCGCGTACCGGTACATCTTATCCACGCGAATAATTGCATCTTTCTTGTCCGACGGAACAGAAATGACGCCCATCGGCCCTGGCATCTTCAAGGTGTTGTAGGCATAGTGGGATGCTGCCATGAATTTGGCCAGGGCCGGGCGCCCAAGGATCCCGTTGTACGGCAGGGGGAGGTCAACCACATCAAACACAACTTTCTCAGTCCTGTAGTTCAACTCTCCTCCAAATGTCACTGGCAACGTAACCTTTCCCTTTGGATGGCTCCTGCCGGGATTGACTCCTTGAAACGTGCCCGTGGCCTTAAGTTCTGCCTCTTGACGTGCTACTCAACCTGATGACACTCCTGGAGATCATGGCCATTGGTCCGATGAATCTTACAGTACGGCCCATCACTTTTCCCAGCTTTCTCTGCAGCCGCCACCTCCCGGCAGTCAGCGCATGCGGTAGCCTCCTTGCCGGGGGCTTCAGCCTTGGCCTTCTTGTCGGTACTTGGCATGCCTGACCCCTCAACAGTCATCACTGTCTTATCCTTGTGCTTCTTGTTGTGCTTCTTGTTCTTTTTCTTACTAATGGTTTCGTCGTCATTTTCTGAGTCGATGTCGACGCAATCTTCCTCTCCAGGAAGTTTCCTTCCCTCCTCCACCCGAGCACATTTGTCCACCAAAGTGTAGAGATCCTTCACAGTCTTGGGCAACCAAACATTCATCTTGGAACGTATCCTGCGGTTGCGCACGTTGGATTGGAAGGCAGCTATCACGGCAGCTGAGTGGATATCTGGGATATTTTTGTGGATTCGACTAAATCTCTGCAAGTACTTCCGCAGAGTTTCTCCCTCTTTCTGCTGGAGAAGCTGCAAGTCGCTGGGCCGCCTTGGTTCTTGATGGCCGCCCATGAAGGCACCAATGAACTCGTGGCACAGGTCAGCCCAGGTCGAAATGGAGTTCTCCGGCAGGTGCATCAGCCAAGACCTCACATTTGACTTGAGGGCCAAAGGGAAGCAGTTGGCGAACACCTTCTCATCTCTTCCCCCGGCAGCTTGAACAGCGATGGTGTAGATGCTCAAGAACTCTGCCGGGTTTAGTCTCCCATCATACTTCTCAGGTATCTCTGGCTTGAACGTGCGAGTGGACGGCCAACGGACTTGCCGCAGCTCATGAGTGAAGGCAGGGCACCCAACCTCGAAAGGCAGGCACCAGCTATCTCCGAGCGCGGGCCCGTCGACGTCGGGGCCATCGCACCCATTGGACCGGCGGGGGTTGTCGCGGCGCCGCTCATCGATGACGTGCGCGCCTTCCCCTAGCCTACCCTCCGGGGCACGCTGCCGGCCTTGATGCGCTCGAGGATCTGACGAGGCCATCGAGACATCATCGAGTTCTTGGTTTTGCGGCTCTCGGGCGGCTTGCCATGGTGGGGATTGCACCGTGAGGGTAGCCCCTCCTGCACGACTAGCCGCACGAGCCGCCGTCGCTGCCTGGGAAGGCCGTGGCGGTCCGGCCCGCTGTGATCCTTCCGCCTCGGCAAAACCAATCAAACTTTGGATGGTGGCTCGCCACTCATCCATCTGGTCTGCCACCGGTGGAAATCTCAACAGCGGTTGGGTTCGCGTCATGGCCTCTGAGGCAGTGCTTGGCACAGGTGATGACGATGTAGATCGTAGTGTCGCTCGGCTACTAACGTTGCCGGTGGCGACCGCGCGCGCCCTTGCTGCTGCGAACCAGCCGTTTGGACGGCATGGTGATGCGGCGGAGGCGCCTGAGGGCCAGCGGCTCCGTTGGGCACAGTAGCTGGGTCAGCCCGCCTCGGGGGTGGCGCGTGCCCTGTGGTCGCGCCCGCAGCGGGGGCGGCCAGAGGGTTACGATTCGCCCCAGAACGAGCATCATCACTGCGGCTGTGCCCTTTGGCGAGGAGAAGGGGTTCAGGCGGAATGATCCCTCCATCCGTACCTCATGGAGCATGGCCGTCGGGATGTTGCTGATGCTGTCCTTCCCCGGTACCTCCCGTTCCTACTTCGGCCGTGGGGAAGGTGGTGACGGCGCCGCCTGCGCCGACCACGTCCCCCGCAGCATCCACACCCTCGCGAACCCCTGCATTCCCCGCGACATCGGCAGTCGTGGGCGGCAGAACCTTCGAGGTGGATGGGTGATTTGCAGCTCCGGGCTTCCTCTTGGGCGCCATAGTTGATGATGCTGTCGACGACAAAAATGCCGATGAAGATGACGCGCAGCGTACGCTCTTGGTTTCGCGCAAGTGATCCCCCTACCTGGCGCGCCAAAGATGTCGTGGGAAACCACGGCCACCTATGGGGCCATGAGCCCCTTTTGGTTCGGCGGGGAGATGGGCACGTTGCACAAAGAGCGGAGAAGCATCATGCAGCACGACAGAGATCACATGGGCAGTCTTTACCCAGGTTCGGGCCGCCGTGAGGCGTAAAACCCTACTCCTGCTTTGGTGGATTGATGGTGGATAATGGTGGTGGATGTAGCACACCCGCCCGGAAAGGTCGCTCTGGGGGCGAGAATGGCTACGCGCGCATGGATATGTGAGGGTCCAACCCTTTCTACCATTGCCATGGGCCTCCTTTTATAGATTAAGGGGTCACCACAGTGGCAAATCAGTCTTTGCGTACTGATTAGATAGCTAACAGTGCTATCATATCTAACTCTGCAGGCTGACAGAGCGCATTAAATGCGCCGCTCAGTGTCACATCACAGCTCGCCCGGCAGGCCCTGCCGGGCTATTTTGCCAGCTCCGCGCCTGCTCGCTTGACACGTCTCAGGACGGTGTCATATGGAGGTGTTTGCTGTAGGAAGTGGCTGCCATGTGGCAGAAAGCAGCCACTTAGTCACCTTGGAGCTCGACACCGCTTTGATTAATGACTTGCGTCGCTTGTGAGGTGGAGCGGTGGAGTGGCTTGCCTCCGTCAGCCCCGGCAGGTCTGCCGGGACTTGCTTCCGGGGCAAAACCCAACCCTGCCGGGCTCGCCTGCCCGGCAAGGTAGGTCCTTCCCTTAGCGATGCCTCGTTCCTCTGGCTCACCTTGGCCTTTTCAACTTGTACTTGGATCCTTCAAAGGAGTTGATCCTCCTTGTTTGGTCTGATCTTGGTATTGTAATCTTGTCTCTGGCCTGTGCACAGTCCGTGTAATGGACCCAGGGTCTGTTGCACCGACAGAGGGCATACCGAGGAAGGAGGAGGGAGGACGGCAGCGGCAATGCGGTGGCGACAGCAATGCGGTGGCAGCGGAGGTAGAGTGAGGCAGCGGGGAGTGAGGGGAGGAAGAAGAAGGTCAGGCGCGGGGGAGGAACTTGGGGAGAAGGCGCCCATAGCAGTAGCGCTGGCCCAGGGAGCGCGCTACTGCTAAGCCCAATAGCAGTAGCGCTTTTTCCTAGACACGCGCTACTGCTAAGGCTAAGCATGTAAAAAAACATCAAAAATACATTGGTCATCAATGATCTTTTTGTGTAGAATCTAAATTGTCAGTATGAGTCCTCACCTGTTTAGGAACCGGTGAAGACTCACATTGCGGCCGCAAATCCTACACATAGAGTTCAATGAAGACCAAGTGGTTGTGATAGTTTGAGAAGTAACATATTTAAGGTAGTAAACACCCTGTTCGCGGAGCGAGGTGGGACTAAACTTAGTTCCAAGGAGGGGACTAAACTTAGCAGCAGCGAGGGTTGGCGAACAGCGCTACTGCTAAGTACAATAGCAGTAGCGCAGTTAAGAAAACGGCGCTACTACTATACCTAGTCTGGCGGCAAGGTCGTGGCAATTGTAGTAGTAGCGCTCTTTCCTTTTGACGCGCTACTGCTACGTGGATATTAGTAGCGCAGTTTGATGTCATGCGCTACTGCTAAGTAGCAGTAGCGCCTTATTTTAAACCATGCTGCTGGTAAGATTCTGTGTATAAGGTTTTCCCTAGTAGTGTTGGCGTTTCCACGCAACATAGAAATGCCACCATGCTTGGCGTTTCTCCCAGTATAGAATCTGCCAACTCATGCTATACAATCACATTTTGTGGTACACTTGAAATATCACCGAACACATAGCATAACTAGGAAATACACACAGCATGTATGAGTACACCAGTACACATAATGGACTTCGTAGCAATTAAGAGTACACATAGAGGAGTCCATAGCAATTTAGAGTACACATAGAGTTCCACGACCAAATTGAAGTTCAAAGATCATAATCTAGGCGACGAGAAGGTTCAAAATAAAAAGCACACGAAGGAGTGCATGGCATAGTTCACAACATGATGAGAACCACATTGCTCGCTCTATTGTGTAGAGCAAGGCCCCTTTCCCTTCTTTTTCTTCCTCTCTTCTTCCTCCTCCTCCCTTTTCCTTACGAGATGAGCCTCGCGGACCACCCTCTCCATGAATAGCTTATTCTCCCTCTATTTTTTTGCATCCTCAAAAGCCCAAAATTTCTTACATTTCTCCTCAAAATCCTTTTGTTGTTTCGCAGCTGCCTTCTCACATGCAATCTTCAACTTGTCCCTCATCGCGAGCTCCTCATGTATCATTCTTTCTTTTTCCTTCATCTTCGCTTCGAACCCCTCTTGCTTCTTCCTCTCTAGTGCAGCTGCATCCTCCTCTCTCAACTTCCTCACAGCCTTCTCCCACCACCCCGGCATCTCACCTTCCCCATCCTTCTCCTCCACCCCCTTCATTGTTGCCTTGTTGGGTTGAGAAGCCGCCATATCTACGAAAAAATGCAAGACATTAGTTAGTAAGGACAAAAACAA
The DNA here is from genome assembly GCA_011799875.1 of Thinopyrum elongatum. Taxonomy (NCBI): domain Eukaryota; kingdom Viridiplantae; phylum Streptophyta; class Magnoliopsida; order Poales; family Poaceae; genus Thinopyrum; species Thinopyrum elongatum. The sequence continues at coordinate 120,616,731 of CM022303.1, read as the reverse complement.
CATGAAACAAATTGCACAACATGAAAATAATATTGAAAAGAAGCCACGTACGAAAATGGTCCATCTAGGTATCCAAACATTCCTCTAGCTTCACCACGACCTCTAACCATGAATCCTCCTCTACCACCACCTGAACCTCTACCTCTGCCACAAGCACCACCACCAATAACTTGGCCTCTACCACGACCACCAGAACCCCAGTCAGCACCAAGTCCACCACCGGAACCTCGGCCACCACCAAGTCCACCACCGGAACCTCGGCCACCACCATGTCCACCACCAGAACCTCAGCCACCACCAAGTCCACCACCAGATCCTCGGTCACCAGTATGATCGCCACCGGAACCTCTACCACCACCACTTGTACCACCTCTACCACCGGCATCACTAGTACAAGCATTGTACCCTTTTGAAGTTTTGTTTGTTTTGCAAGTCCTCTTGTTGTGTGTCGTTTCATTGCAATCACCGCATTGGTTCCTATCACGTGGCTCCATGAAATGTCCACTACCAAACTCTTTGGTGCTCATGAGTTCATCCATATCATTCCTATATCACTTTGTTCTCCTTCTACCCTTGGGTTGTACCATCATCTCTGGATCCAGCCTAATGTTAGGGCCGTGATACTCTGGCCACTGTGATGCATCCAAAAAAGGGTGGAATCTAGACTCCCATGTTAACTTATGAATTTGCAAGTTGAATTCATGCAACCTCACAACTACTCCATCAGAGACGGGAAAATTCCTCTTTGGGCCACCGTCATCATGTGCGAGCATGGCCAGTGGTACTTACTAGGCTGCTCACAAGTGCAATGACATGTCCGAGGAGCCACCTTAAATGAGCGACCACCATATGATTGTCCACCTCTCGTTGTCCCACCTGGCTCATCCACCTAGTATTTCTTTCAACATTATCGAAACAAATGGCTCGCTAGATGGCTGACTTGTCTTTCTGAAACTCTAGCCGCTTGGCAAACTTCTTCTGATAAATCTCATTGAGAGGCTTCTCACTATCACCAATCAACTTGTCGATTTCATCGGAGTGCTTCAGAAAATACTCATTCAACTTGTAAAAGGTATATTCCGCTATTGCCATCACCGGCAATTGACGGGCACCCTTCAAGACAAAGTTGAAGCACTCAACTAGATTGCTTGTCATGTCACCATATCTCATGCCTCCTTCGTCACATGCCCGTGACCACTTGTGTCTCTCATCAATATTCCTTTCTAGGAATTCTTTCCCACCTTCATTTGCCTTCTAATAGATTTTGTTCAAGCGTTTCGTGAATGACTCAAGGGAGAAGTGAAGGAAATATGCCCTAGAGGCAATAATAAATCTGTTATTTTATATTTCCTTATTCATGATAAAGGTTTATTATTCATGCTAGAATTGTATTGACCAGAAACCTAAATATATGTGTGAATACATAAACAAACACCGTGTCCCTAGTGAGCCTCTACTTGACTAGCGCGTTGATCAAAGATGGTTAAGGTTTCCTAACCATGGACATGAGTTGTCATTTGATAACGGGATCACATCATTAGGATAATGACGTGATGGACAAGACCCATCCGTTAGCTTAGCAAAATGATCGTTCAGTTTTATTGCTATTGCTTTCTTCATGTCAAATACATATTCCTTCGACTATGAGATTATGCAACTCCCGGATACCGGAGGAATGCCTTGTGTGCTATCAAACGTCACAACGTAACTGGGTGATTATAAAGATGCTCTACAGGTATCTCTGAAGGTGTTTGTTGAGTTGGCATAGATCGAGATTAGGATTTGTCACTCCGAGTATCGGAGAGGTATCTCTGGGCCCTCTCGGTAATACACATCATAAGCTTGCAAGCAAACGACTAAGGAGTTAGTCACAAGGTGATGTATTACGGAACGAGTAAAGAGACTTGCCGGTAACGAGATTGAACTAGGTATGAAGATAACGACGATCGAATCTCGGGCAAGTAACATACCGATGGACAAAGGGAATTCCGTATGTTGTTATAACGGTTCGACCAATAAAGATCTTCATAGAATATGTAGGAGCCAATATGGGCATCCAGGTTCCGCTATTAGTTATTGACCGGAGAGGTGTCTCGGTCATGTCTACATAGTTCTCGAACCCGTAGGGTCCGCACGCTTAACGTTCGATGACGATATAGTATTATATGAGTTATGTGATTTGGTAACCGAATGTTGTTCGAAGTCTCGGATGAGATCACGGACAAGATGAGGAGTCTCGAAATGGTCGAGAGGTAAAGATTGATATATAGGACGATGGTATTCGGACACCGGAAGTGTTTCAGGGTGTACCGGGTACTTATCGGGTCACCGGAAGGGGTTCCGGGCACCCCCGGCAAAAGTTATGGGCCTTATGGGCCAAGAGAGGAAACACACCAGCCGCAAGGGGCTGGTGCGCCCCCCATAGTAGACTGGCCTAAGGAGGAGAAGGAAAGGGGGAAGGGAAAGGAAAGTGTGGATTAGGATTCCCACTTCCTTCTCTCTTCCCCCCTCTTTCCTTCCCCCTTGGGAATACATGGCAGGAGGGGCGCGGCCAGGGCAGGAGCCCTAGGGCCGTCCGGCCAACTATGTGGTGCACCAGGCTGCCTCCCCTCCCCCTCCCACCTATATATATGTGGGAGGGGGGCGCCTAACACACCGCAGACAATTGCATAGCCGTGTGCGGCGCCCCCCTCCACCGTTTACACCCCCGGTCATATTTCCGTAGTGCTTAGGCGAAGCCCTGCGGAGATCACTTCATCATCACCGTCACCATGCCATCGTGCTGATGGAACTCATCTACTACCTCGACGTCTTGCTGGATCAAGAAGGCGAGGGATGTCACCGTGCTGGACGTGTGCAGAACACAGAGGTGCCGTGCGTTCGGTACTTGATCGGTTGAAGCGCGAAGAAGTTTGACTACATCAACCGCGTTGTGAAACGCTTCCGCTTACGGTCTACGAGGGTACGTAGACACACTCTCCCCCTCGTTGCTATGCATCTCCATGGATAGATCATTGCGTGTGCGTAGAATTTTTTTTTGTTTTCCATGCAACGTTTCCCAACAGTGGCATCATGAGCCAGCTCTATGCGTAGATGATATGCACGAGTAGAACACAAAGAGTTGTGGGCGGTGATAGTAATACTACTTACCACCAACATATTATTTTGATTCGGCGGTATTGTGGGATGAACCGGCCCGGACCAACCTTACATGTCCACGCACATGAGACCGGTTCCACCGACTGACATGCAACTAGTTTTGCATAAAGGTGGCTGGCGGGTGTCTGTTTCTTCTACTTTAGTTGAATCGAATTTGATTACGGCCGGTCCTTGAAGAAGGTTAAAACAGAAAACTTGACGAATCACCGTTGTGGTTTTTGCCGTAGGTAAGAACGGTTCTTGCTAGAAACCCGTAGCAGCCACGTAAAACTTGCAACAACAAAGTAGAGGACGTCTAACTTATTTTTGCAGGGTATGTTGTGATGTGATATGGTCAAGACATGATGTGATATACGTTATTGTATGAGATGATCATGTTTTGTAAGATATCAGGCAACCGACAGGAGCCTTATGGTTGTCTCCTTATTGTATGAAATGCAAACGCCATGTAATTGCTTTACTTTATCACTATGAGTTAGCAATAGCTGTAGAAGCAATAGTTGGCGAGACGACCATGATGCAACGATGGAGATCAAGGTGTCGAGCCAGTGACAATGGAGATCATGACGATGCTTTGGAGATGGAGATCAAAAGCACGAGATGATGATGGCCATATCATGTCACATATTTTGATTGCATGTGATGTTTATCTTTTATGCATCTTATTTTGCTTAGTACGGTGGTAGCATTATAAGATGATCCCTTCACTAAATTTCAAGGAAAAAGTGTTCTCCCTGAGTATGCACCGTTGCTACAGTTCATCGTGTTGAGACACCACGTGATGATCGGGTGTGATAGACTCTACGTTCACATACAATGGGTTTAAGACAGTTTTGCACATGTAGAATACTTGGGTTAAACTTGACGAGCCTAGCATGTACAGACATGGCCTCGGAACACAGGAGATCGAAAGATCGAACATGAATCATATAGTAGATATGATCAACATAGAGATGTTCACCATTGATGACTACCCCATCTCACATGATGATCGGACATGGGTTAGTTGATTTGGATCACGTATCACTTAGATGACTTGAGGAGTGTCTATTTAAGTGGGAGTTCTTAAGCAATTTGATTAATTGAACTTAATTTATCATGAACTTAGTCCTGATAGTATTTGCATATCTATGTTGTAGATCAATGGCCCGTGCTACCGTTTCCCTGAATTTTAATGCGTTCCTAGAGAAAGCTAAGTTGAAAAATGATGGTAGCAACTACACGAACTAGGTCCGTAACTTGAGGATTATCCTCATTGCTGCACAGAAGAATTATGTCCTTGATGCACTGCTAGGTGAAAGGCCTGCTGTAGGAGCAGAAGCTGATGTTTTGAATGTCTGGCAAGCTCGATCTGATGACTACTCGATAGTTCAGTGTGCCATGCTTTACGGCTTAGAACCGGGACTTCAAAGACATTTTGAATGTCATGGAGCATATGAGATGTTCCAAGAGTTGAAGTTAATATTTCAAGCAAATGCCCGGGTTGAGAGATATGAAGTCTCCAACAAGTTCTATAGCTGCAAGATGGAGGAGAACAGTTCTATCAGTGAACACATACTCAAAATGTCTGGGTATTATAATCACTTGACTCAGTTGGGAGTTGATCTTCCAGTTGATTGTGTTATTGACAGAGTTCTTCAATCACTGCCACCAAGCTACAAAGGCTTTGTGATGAACTATAATATGCAAGGGATGAACAAAACAATTCCCGAGCTCTTCGCAATGCTTAAGGCCGCGGAGGTAGAAATCAAGAAGGAGCATCAAGTGTTGATGGTTAACAAGACCACTAGTTTCAAGAAAAAGGGCAAGGGAAAGAAAGGGAACTTCAAGAAGAATGGAAAGCAAGTTGCCACTCCCTGGAAGAAGCCCAAAGCTAGACCCAAGCCTGAAACTGAGTGCTTCTACTGCAAAGGGACTGGTCACTGGAAGCGGAACTGCCCCAAGTATTTGGCGGATAAGAAGGATGGCAAAGTGAACAAAGGTATATTTGATATACATGTTATTGATGTGTACCTTACTAATGCTCGTAGTAGCGCCTGGGTATTTGATACTGGTTCGGTTGCTCATATTTGTAACTCGAAACAGGAGCTACGGATTAAATGAAGATTGGCTAAGGACGAGGTGATGATGCGCGTCGGGAATGGTTCCAAGGTCGATGTGATCGCCGTTGGCACGCTACCTCTACATCTACCTTCGGGATTAGTTTTAGACCTGAATAATTGTTATTTGGTGCCAGCGTTGAGCATGAACATTATATCTGGATCTTGTTTAGAGTGAGACGGTTATTCATTTAAATCAGAGAATAATGGTTGTTCCATTTATATGAGTAATATCTTTTATGGTCATGCACCCACGAAGAGTGGTCTATTTTTGTTGAATCTCGATTGTAGTGATACACATATTCATAATATTGATGCCAAAAGATGCAAAGTTGATAATGATAGTGCAACATATTTGTGGCACTACCGTTTAGGTCATATTGGTGTAAAGCGCATGAAGAAACTACATGCAAATGGGCTTTTGGAATCACTTGATTATGAATCATTTGATATTTGCGAACCATGCCTCATGGGCAAGATGACTAAAACTCCGTTCTCCGGAACAATGGAGCGAGCTGATGACTTATTGGATATAATACATATCAATGTATACGGTCCAATGAGTGTTGAAGCACGCGGCGGGTATCGTTATTTTCTGACCTTCACAGATGATTTGAGTAGGTATGGGTATATATACTTGATGAAACACAAGTCTAAAACATTTGAAAAGTTCAAAGAATTTCAGAGTGAAGTGGAGAATCATCGTAACAAGAAAATAAACTTTCTACGATCTGATCGTGGAGGCGAATATTTGAGTTACGTGTTTGGCCTTCATTTAAAACAATGTGGAATAGTTTCACAACTCACGCCACCTGGAACACCACAGCGTAATGGTGTGTCCGAACGTCGTAACCATACTTTATTAGATATGGTGCGATCTATGATGTCTCTTACCGATTTACCACTATCATTCTGGGGTTATGCATTAGAGACAGTTGCATTCACGTTAAATAGGGCACCGTCTAAATCCGTTGAGATGACACTGTATGAACTGTGGTTTGGCCAGAAACCTAAGCTATCATTTCTTAAAGTTTTGGGGATGCGACGCTTATGTCAAAAGGCTTCAACCTGATAAGCTCGAACATAAATCGAAGAAGTGCGTCTTCATAGGATACCCTAAAGAAACTAGTGGGTATACCTTCTACCACAGATCCGAAGGCAAGATCTTTGTTGCTAAGTTTGGGTCCTTTCTAGAGAAGGAGTTTCTCTTGAAAGAAGTGAGTGGGAGGAATGTAGAACTTGATGAGGTAATTGTACCTTCTCTAGAATTGGAGAGTAGCATATCACAGAAAACCGTTCCCGTGATGCCTACACCAACCAGAGAGGAAGCAAACGATAATGATCATGAAACTTCAGATCAAGTTACTATAGAACCTCGTAGGTTGACCAGAGCATGATCCGCACCAGAGTGGTACGGTAATCCTGTTCTGGAAGTCATGTTAGTAGACCAAGGCAGACCTATGAACTATGAAGAAGCTATGATGAGCCTAGATTCCGACAGATGGCTTGAGGCCATGAAATCTGAGATAGGATCCATTTATGGGAACAAAGTGTGGACATTGGTGGACTTGCCCGGTGATCGGCAAGCCATAGAGAATAAATGGATCTTCAAGAAGAAGACTGACGCTGATAGTAATGTCACTATCTACAAAGCTCGACTTGTCGCAAAAGGTTTTCGACAAGTTCAAGGGGTTGACTATGATGAGACTTTCTCACCCGTAGCGATGCTTAAGTCCGTCCGAATCATGTTAGCAATTGCCGCATTTTATGATTATGAAATCTGGCAAATGGATGTCAAATCTGCATTCCTTAATTGATTTCTTAAAGAAGAGTTGTATATGATGCAAGTAGAAGGTTTTGTCGATCCTAAAAAGGTGCTAACAAAGTGTGCAAGCTCCAGCGATCCATCTATGGACTGGTGCAAGCATCTCGGAGTTGGAATATACGCTTTGATGAGGTGATCAAAGCATATGGTTTTATACAGACTTTCGGTGAAGCCTGTATTTACAAGAAAGTGAGTGGGAGCTCTGTAGCATTTCCAATATTATATGTAGATGACATATTATTGATTGGAAATGATATAGAATTTCTGGATAGCATAAAAGGATACTTGAATAAGAGTTTTTCAATGAAATACCTTGGTGAAGCTGCTTATATATTGGGCATCAAGATCTATAGAGATAGATCAAGACGCTTAACAGGACTTTCACAAAGCACATACCTTGACAAAGTTTTGAAGAAGTTCAAAATGGATCAGTCAAAGAAAGGGTTCTTGCCTATGTTACAAGGTATGAAGTTGAGTTAGACTCAAAGCCCGACCACTGCAGAAGATAGACAGAAAATGAAAGTCATTACCTATGCCTCAACCATAGGTTCTATCATGTATGCTATGCTGTGTACCAGACCTGATGTGTGCCTTGCCATAAGTCTGGCAGGGAGGTACCAAAGTAATCCAGGAGTGGATCACTGGACAGCGGTCAAGAACATCCTAAAGTACCTGAAAAGGACTAAGGATATGTTCCTCGTTTATGGAGGTGACAAAGAGCTCGTCGTAAATGGTTACGTCGATGCTAGTTTTGACACTGATCCGGATGACTCTAAGTCACAAAACGGATACGTATTTATATTGAATGGTGGAGCTGTCAGTTGGTGCAGTTCCAAGCAGAGCGTCGTGGCGGAACTACGTGTGAAGCGGAGTACATAGCTGCTTCAGAAGCAGCAAATGAAGGAGTCTGGATGAAGGAGTTCATATCCGATCTGGGTGTAATACCTTGTGCATCGGGTCCAATGAAAATCTTTTGTGACAACACTGGAGCAATTGCCTTGGCGAAAGAATCCAGGTTCCGCAAGAGAACCAAACACATCAAGAGACGCTTCAACTCCATTCGTGAACAAGTCTAGGATGGAGACATAGAAATTTGCAAGATACATACGGATCTGAATGTAGCAGACCCATTGACTAAGCCTCTTCCACGAGCAAAACATGATCAACACCAAGACTCCATGGGTGTTAGATTCATTACAATGTAATCTAGATTATTGACTCTAGTGCAAGTGGGAGACTGAAGGAAATATGCCCTAGAGGAAATAATAAAGTTGTTATTTTATATTTTCTTATTCATGATAAAGGTTTATTATTCATGCTAGAATTGTATTGATCGGAAACCTAAATACATGTGTGAATACATAAACAAACACCGTGTCCCAAGTGAGCGTTGTGGCACCCCGGCTCAGAAAACCGGTTTACCAGTGTTTCCAACCCAGAGATCATGTCTTCTGGAAACACACAACAACTTGGAACAGAACATAGCCGAACTTTTATTGATGATAGTCGAGTACAAGCTCATATATTACATAATCATCAAGGCCAAAGGCATATCTAGTGCTATGACAGTATCTACATTATTTATCTAACATATCAGGGCCTCGGTACTACAGCGGATAACTACAGCGGAAGACTACTGCGTAGCGGAACATAAAAGTAACTCCATCCACAGGGACACTGCTGAGGACACATCCTAGGCATCGCAACACGGACATCGAGACCTCTGTCTTAGTCTTCTCCTGCATCTGGCATGATACGCCAGGTGAGTACTTTGAATGTACTCGCAAGCACATGACAACCAAATATGCAGCAAATAATAGCATGGCAATGAACAGGTTAAACTCCAAGTGATTCACTTGCTGTCACCAACTTACTCATATCCGGGTTGTCTCACAACCCTCAGAATACTCGAACTCGACTAGTATTTCTGCTTATAAGACAAGTTCTTCCATCATTACTACGGTTATTACGGTTGATCACCTAGAGAGGTCTGGACGGGCCGTCAAATTCTGTGGACGCGGCTATTCGAATAGATTTTACACTCTGTAGAGGTTGCGCACTTTACCCACACTATGGAGCACTGGCCTCGTGATCCCATTCGGGTGGACCAGCATTGCTCCAACGAAACCTGCCTGACCCGTGACTCTTCCATCGTACCACCGGCAATCACACTCCCCCGGAGTCAAGCCTTGGGTGGCCCCGTGTCACCTCGTGACACCTGCCACCGTCGTGGCCTAACTAAACTGTCCCAAACGGGGACGCCGGCAAGCAACTCAACTGGGCTCACAGGATTATCGTCATCTACCTGATCAGGGCAGCACACACGCATAACCCTCCCTCTTTGGAGGTACCGGTGAAAGAGCACCGAGCCAGACCAAGTCAAGGTCGTGCCATACCGGCAACTGTGGTTGCACGAGTAAGCCCGGACAGGTGACTCTTGATCAACCAACTAAGTTTCACTTAGCAAGCAAGGTTAATCATCATATTCATTTGAGTTATCAACATAAGGCATTCAAATAATTTTCTTTGAATTAAATGCATGAAAATGAATATGATTTATGCAATGCTATGAAATGCTTCATAATATGGATGTCCTGGCTTGCCTTGATCAGTTGGGTTGTTCAGAAACTCCTGGTCCTCAAATCCACTAGAATTTCCTTCTGAAAACATTTTTTAAAGGCAAAAGAAAATCTTACATAAAGCCTTTTTATTCACCAACAATTCTGTGTGTATTGGAAAATTACGAAACTTGGTGGAAAAATAAAGGACTTCAGTATGAACACAATGCAAGAAGAATCAGGTCATTTGGACTTTTCTGTAAAAAGTTATAAGCAGTTAAACCTGCTGGTCAAATTGTTTAAATAAAATCAAATAGGAAAAACAGAGAAGGGGCCACGTCGAAGACATATTTTGCCCGCGTGCCACCACTTACCGATTCGGTCAGTGGCTGACAGTGGGCCTGGCCCGATTTAAAATAGAGGGGAGAGAGAGAACAGAGAGAGAGGCGGAGCTCCGGCGGCTCTCACCGGTGATGGGGACGGCGGCGGAGCTGGGAGTTGACGGGAATAGATCGGGCACTCAACGGTGGTCCTCCCTGTACCCGTAGCTCTCCCGAAGACGGCCGGACGGCATCGTGCCCTTCTTCTCCAGCGGGCAGCAGCTACGGTGGTCGTCGGAGTCGAGGATTCCGGCAGTGGTTCGACTCGGGGAGGGGTCTGGAAGCACAAGTGGGTTCTACTGATCACGACTGAGGGCTCGGGTGGAGCTGGGGTTGCTTGAAGAGGGCGGGCGACAGGAGGGGATCAGCGGCGGAACTTCGGCGGAGTTCAAGGCCAGAGGCCTTTCTGCCTCGGTTCTTCGCTGGTAGCTACCAATTTGAGGAAGGAGGAGAGGGGTGGAGAGCTGAGCGAGGCGGGGCGGGGCTATTTATAGCCGGGCGAGGCCGATCGCCGAGCTCTCCCGAAGTGGCTTGATGCGGGCCATGGCGCCGGTGACGTATGCCGCGCTGGCGTGGCTGCTTGCGGGTGAGAAGACGGGAGATAGCAGGCGCATTCAATGTGGGAGAGGACGGCTCGGGGAGGAAGACGACGACGCGGCTCACTGTGACAGCACGGGTGTCATAGTGCGGCGATGGCGTGGCGGCAGCTGGCTGCCTCTCCGGTGAGCGCGAGAGTTCTGGAGGGGCTAGGTGTCAACCAGGGAAGATGTCGGCACGTTCGGACACGGAGCTGAGGTGAGGGGCAGACGAACGCGACACAACAGACCCGGGCGCGGCACAGAGCGCGGCGACAAGCATGCCGCAGCCATGCTCACCATGGTGCTGGCCACCAAGAGGCCACGCAAGCCTGGCATTTCTTGTCTGGCGTGTCGACCATTGATCCCTCACTTCACCTGTGCCGTTAGGTTGGCTTGGTTCAAGCAGAATTGAGAGGTAGAGTCATCAACAGTTATTGACAGCAGACTTGGGGATGTTCTGGAGAGTAGATGAGGTGGAGATTGAGCCAAAGCTGGTGTCTGGAGTGATCGTCGTTGGAAGAACTACAAACTGGTCAGGTTTGAAGTGGTTTGGATAAGAAATGAGGGTAGTTCATGTGTAACCTGCAAATTTGGTCCAGAATCTGAAAGTTGAAGTACTGCTCACATGGGTGATCTCCTGGAGCTGAAACTTGGTGTAGGGGAGTCATTTGTAGGTGTCCTCATGCCATAAAAATTTGAGAGCATTTGGATAAACCTAGCATGTACTTCCTTCACAAAGGTCCAGTCTGACCAGAAGCAAAACTGAATTATTTTGCAAAGTAATTGAGCTAGGTCATGGAATATTTTTGCATTTTGGAGCAAGATATAGTCCAAGGTATTTTTGGGAATTATTTGAGAATTTTCTGAGCATCATAGCTATAGGTTGCTTCACAACCCATAGTAATGCCCTAAATTCTCAAATAAAAGAAAAGGGTTTTGAAAATGATTCAAATTGGGATTTGGGTCCTTGGGGTGCTTGACAGGGTTTTAGTAAGATGATGAGGCTTCGGATCACTTGTAGGAAGAGTCAAGAATGTCCAAGACCAAGTGAAAGATTCAAAATCCATTCAAATTCCAAATAAAACCAGGAAAAGTTTGAAAAGAAAAAGTTGTCAAAATCAGGGTGTCACAAACCTACCCCCCTTAGGGTGAATCTCGTCCTCGAGATTCGGTTGCTCAGGGAACAAATATGGATAGGCGGATCTCAGAAAATCTTCTCTTTCCCAAGTAGCCTCTTCCTCGATGTGGTGCTCCCACAGCACCTTGTAAAATCTTATCACATTACTCCTTGTGGTTCTTTCCATCTCATCCAGGATCCTGATAGGTTTTTCCTCATAAGTCAAATCCTAACCAATTCCAATTCACTCATATCCGCTTGCTTGGCTGGGGGTGCAATGCATTTCCTCAATTGTGAGATGTGAAAGACATCATGAACGTCAGACAGTACTGGTGGTAATTCCAACTGATATGCGACTCTGCCCTTCCTGGCAATCACTGGAAAGGGACCGATGTATCTTGGGGCTAGTTTTCCTCGGGTACCAAACCTCTTTACTCCCTTCATAGGAGTTACCCGTAGATAAGCATAGTCTCCGGGCTCGAAAGTTACTTCCCGATGTTTTGGGTCGTAATAACTCTTTTGTCAGGATTTGGCTGCTTGCATATGCTCTTGAATATCCTTGACTTGCCTTTCAGCTTCGAGCATCAAGTCTGTACCAAAAATGCGACTATCTCTTGTTTGGGACCAGTTCAACGGTGTGCAGCACTTCCGTCCCTATAATGCCTCAAAAGGCGACATCTTGAGACTTGCCTGATAGCTGTTGTTGTAGGAGAATTCAACGTACGGCAAACTATCCTCCCATTTGGGTCCATGAGAGAGAGCGCATGACCGAAGCATATCCTCTAATATTTGATTCACACGCTCGGTTTGTCCATCTGTCTGCAGATGGTATGCTGTGCTATGTTTCAGCATGGTTCCCAAGGCTTGATGTAGCCGTAGCCAGAATGCTGAGGTAAATAGGGAACTCCTATCTAAAGTGATAGACTTGGGTACTCCGTGCAGACTGACTATCCGAGACATGTAGAGTTGTGCCAGCTGATTTGCGTTGAAATTGGTCTTTACTGGGATAAAATGAGCCACTTTCGTGAGTATGTCTACAATGACCCAAATAGCATCATTACCTCTCGTGGACTTGGGCAGTCCCACAATAAAATCCATACATATGTCGTCCCACTTCCACTGGGGCACTGGTAAAGGTTGCAGTAGCCCAGCGGGTTTCTGATGTTCTGCTTTGACCTTGTTGCAAATGTCACAGCAGGCGACATAGTATGCTATATCTTTTCGCATTCCAGACCACCAAAAGGTTTCTCTCAAGTCCTGATACATCTTGGTACCTCCCGGGTGGATCGAATATGCGGACTCATGTGCTTCCTTGAGTATTTGTTGCCTCAAGTTGTTCTGATTCGGCACACAAATTCGTTTCTTGAACCACACGGTACCTTGTTCATCTATACGGAAGGACTTGGCCTTCCCTTGCTGAATTAACTCCTTGATCTTCCGAATTTCTTCATCTGACTTCTGTGCTTCCTTGATTTCCTCCATGAGGGTTGGAGTAATTTCCAACGTATCTGGGGTCATAGGGCCGCATAGCACCATATTGAGCTTGACAAATTCTTCTTGTAAGCTCGGATGCATGCCCTCAAATAGTACATTCACTGCAGCTTGTTTCCTGCTCAGGGCATCAGGGACCACATTCGCTTTCCCTGGATGATAGTTTATTCCAACATCATAGTCCTTGACTAGCTCAAGCCATCTTCGCTGCCTTAGGTTCAGGTCGGGTTGAGTGAAAATATATTTGAGACTCTTGTGGTCTGTGTATATCTCACATCGTTGTCCGATAAGGAAATGCCTCCAGATCTTCAGGGCATGAACCACAGCAGCTAGCTCCAAATCATGTGTGGGATAGTTTTCCTCATGAGGTCGTAGTTGTCGTGATGCATAAGCTACAACCTTCCCTTCTTGCATCAGCACGCATCCGATCCCACGCCTGGATGCATCGCAGTATATGTCAAAACTCTTGTGAATGTCTGGAAGGACTAAGACAGGGGCTGTGGTTAGCCTCGTCTTTAATTCCTGGAAACTGCTGTCGCACTCGTCTGTCCAGATAAACCTTTGGTTCTTTTTCAACAATTCCGTCAGTGGCTTGGCTATCTTAGAAAAGCCCTCAATGAAGCGACGGTAGTAGCCTGCCAAGCCCAGGAAACTACGTACCTCAGTCACCGTAGCTGGTGTCTTCCAGTTTAAGACCGCAGTAACCTTACTGGGATCAACAGCTATCCCTTTTTCTGACAGAATATGTCCAAGGAATCCCACCTCTTTTAGCCAAAATTCGCACTTACTGAACTTGGCATATAAGCGATGGGTTCTCAACCTTTCCAAAACAGCTTTGAGATGTTGTTTATGCTCCTCTTCATCCTTAGAGTATATCAGGATGTCATCAATGAACACCACTACAAACTTGTCCAGAAAGTCCATGAAGACTTTGTTCATCATACTCATGAAGTAGGCTGGAGCGTTGGTCAATCCAAACGCCATAACTGTAAATTCATATAGTCCATAACGAGTGGTGAACGCTGTCTTGGGGATATCCTCCTTTCGGATTTTCAATTGATGATATCCCGTTCTGAGGTCGACCTTAGAGAATACCCGTGCTCCATTCAACTGGTCGAATAAGTCATCAATTCGAGGGAGTGGGTACTTGTTCTTGATAGTGACCTCGTTAAGCTGGCGGTAGTCTACGCACATTCGTAGACTTCCATCCTTCTTCTTGACAAATAATACTGGTGACCCCCATGGCGAGATGCTTAGACGAATATATCCTTTCTGTAGCAATTCGCCTAACTGCTTCTTTAGCTCTGCCAGCTCTGGGCCTGGCATACGATAATATTTCTTGTATATTGGAGCTGTACCAGGAATTACTTCAATGGCGAACTCCAATTCTCGGTCGGGTGGCATTCCTGGTAATTCCTCAGGGAACACATCTGGAAACTCGCAGACTACTGGGATCAGGTTCATATCTGTAACAGTAGTCTGGTATGTCGTGCCCTTCCTTGTTATCATTCTGCTGGATAGAAATTGAACGGTCTGTCCGGCGGGGTTCAACAATGTCACCGTTCTGGTGGCGCAGTTGATACACACTTGGTGTGGTGCCAACCAGTCCATTCCCAGTATTATATCCAGTCCTGGGGAGTCAATAGCAACAAGGGTGGCCGGGAATTTGACTCCATGAATTGAAATTTCTAGCCCCTTGTATATTATATTTGTTCTGAGCAGAGAGCCAGGGGATTGTACCACCATGATTTTGTCCAAAAGCGAAGGAGAAAATTTTTGCAAGGTGGCAAAACTTCGCGAAATAAACGAATGGGAAGCCCCAGAATCAAATAAAATTACGGCAGGTATGTTATTGATAGAAAACATACCAAGGACAATGTCTGGAGCTTCGCAGACTTCTTCGGCAGAGATGTGGTGGACGCATCCGTGGCTGAAGTTGTGGTTGGGACGACGTCCAAGGTGATTGACTTGTGGCTTGTGATCAGCTGATTGCTTTCCGTTATTGGTAGGGCACTGCTTGGCGTAGTGTCCACTCTGGCCACAAGTGAAATAGGTGTTGTTGCGGCGGCAGTCCTCTATGACTGGCTGCTTGCCGAAGGTCTTGTTCTGGTTACCTGGCTTGCTGTTGTTGCCACCATTGTTCCACACTGGTTTGTTCTCAGATGACCCTGGCTGCCAACTGCGCAGCTTTTGTGCATATGGCTCCCTGTTGTCCTGCTTGGGCTCGAACTTCCTCTTACGATCATCATTCCCTGACTTGTGTTCTTGCTCGGCGATGAAGGCCTTGTTCACCAAGGTCTGAAAATCGGGAAAGTCCAGCATGCATAGCTGACATCGGAGGGCGTGATTAAGTCCTCCGAGGAACCGGTCTATTTTTCTTTCTTCGGTAGCCACATCATAAGGAGAGTATCGGGCCAAGTTGTTGAACTTGTTTAAATATTCTCCCACAGACATGCTTCCTTGTGTGAGAGCCAGGAATTCTCGCTGCTTTACTTTCATGATGCCCGTGGGAATATGATACTTGCGGAACAGCTCTTTGAATTTCTCCTAGGAAATCTCTTCAGCAGGCCACATTAACTTGGTGTTATCCCACCATATGGCTGCCAGGCCTTCGAGATAATGAGTGACAAATGGGACCTTATCTGCTTCTTCACAACGAGTGATGTCCAATTTCTTCTCCATGGTCCTTAACCAGTCATCAGCCTCAATGGGATCCACGGCCTGACCAAAGTTGGGTGGTTTTGTGCGCTGGAAGTCAGACAGTTTGGAATGCACCCCATTGCCATTATTCTGACCTACTATTGTCTGCATACTCTTGAGAAATTCCATGAGGTCTTGGTTTCTCTTTTCCTCAAACATTCTCATTATCTGATCTGTGGTTGGTGCTTGAGGTGGTGGTGGTGGCAAGTCTTCGGGCGGTTGCCCTGCCTGTCTGGCGGATCGACGGACGGGGTTTCCATCGCCGCCTTGACTGCTACTTCCTCTCTTCATCCTAATTTTTGTTCCCATGGTAAATACCGAATCGATGAGCAACATCCATAAGGAGAAATAAGGTAATATGAAACCAAAGGGAATTCATGTAAAAGGCGAATAAAGAAAACAAGATAATTATACAAGATAACCCAACATCATACATGGCAAGCTAGTAGGGGAATAACATGACTAGACTGTTCATACGACAGTCGGCATATGCAAAGATGCATGCATTGCTACTCAAACTCCAGTCCAGTAGCGTCGGTGACACGAACACTGCCCATCTGAAGAGTCCTCGTTGTCAGATCCTGAGTCGGAATCAGAACTGATGATGTGAGTCACCGGGTTAAAGGATACATGACGTCGCTGCTGAGACGGCTCTCCTTCCACGGGAGAAAGAGCACGTCGCCTTAGCATCGGTAGAGCAGGAGTGGCTAGAAGTGAGGCCCACTCAGCTGGGGTCTCAAGTCGACTACCAGACGATACGCCCGATGGTCCAGAAGAACCAGAAGGGGTATCAAACGCACGTGGAGGTGGAACTGGTGGTGGATAACTAGGTGGAACTACGGGAGGAGGAGGTGCTGGAGTCATTGCTGCAAGTGCCCCCTGAACACGACACAACTCCTCAGCCAAGGAAATGATCATATGATAACTGGAGTTCAGGTAGCAAGACAAAGCACCAGCCGCATGATCACACGCCGGGTCAACAGGTGAGAAAAGGACTCGCCCTGTCACAGGCGACAGAGTGGGATAGTGGAAGAAACCTGGATGGGTCTGCATCTTGACCTCGTGGAAGCGCAAATCAGTAATAGCCTCCATGGCAGCAAACTGGATTGCCAGCTCCGGGGTAGAAGACACTCCGCCCTTGGAAGAGCGAGAAGAGCTTCCAATATCCGAAGTCGCGGTCATGTAAGCCACCGCATGGTACTCATATACTGACTCGCCCAACTGCTCCCGAAACACCTGGTACACTGGGTCGTCACCGTTGGGATACAGCCGAAGCCAGACATTACGAAGTAGAGCTGGAAAAGTGTGGGGTTCTGGATCATGATGGAAATGATATGGAACTGGTGCCATCTACACTCACAATGCCAAGGGTTAGTAACATAATGAATTATGATGCATGAGGCATGGCATGCAACAATCAAATGCAACAAGCAGAATGCACACTTAAAGTCCTATGCTAATCGCAGTCCTAGCGCGGTTACCTAGGGTGTCCTATAGTCAGCACGGCTCTGATACCAAGCATTGTGGCAACCCGGCTCAGAGAACCGGTTTACCAGTGTTTCCAACCCAGAGATCATGTCTTCTGGAAACACACAACAACTTGGAACAGAACATAGCCGAACTTTTATTGATGATAGTCGAGTACAAGCTCATATATTACATAATCATCGAGGCCAAAGGCACATCTAGTGCTATGACAGTATCTACATTATTTATCTAACATATCAGGGCCTCGGTACTACAGCGGAATACTACAGCGGAAGACTACTGCGTAGCGAAACATAAAAGTAACTCCATCCACATGGACACTGCTGCGGACACATCCTAGGCATCGCAACACGGACATCGAGACCTCCGTCTTAGTCTTCTCCTGCATCTGGCATGATACGCCAGGTGAGTACTTTGAATGTACTCGCAAGCACATGACAACCAAATATGCAGCAAATAATAGCATGGCAATGAACAGGTTAAACTCCAAGTGATTCACTTGCTGTCACCAACTTACTCATATCCAGGTTGTCTCACAACCCTCAGAATACTCGAACTCGACTAGTATTTCTGCTTATAAGACAAGTTCTTCCATCATTACTACGGTTATTACGGTTGATCACCTAGAGAGGTCTGGACGGGCTGTCAAATTCTGTGGACGCGGCTATTCGAATAGATTTTACACTCTGTAGAGGTTGCACACTTTACCCACACTATGGAGCACTGGCCTCGTGATCCCATTCGGGTGGACCAGCATTGCTCCAACGAAACCTCCCTGACCCGTGACTCTTCCATCGTACCACCGGCAATCACACTCCCCCGGAGTCAAGCCTTGGGTGGCCCCGTGTCACCTCGTGACACCTGCCACCGTCGTGGCCTAACTAAACTGTCCCAAACGGGGACGCCGGCAAGCAACTCAACTGGGCTCACAGGATTATCGTCATCTACCTGATCAGGGTAGCACACACGCATAACCCTCCCTCTTTGGAGGTACCGGTGAAAGAGCACCGAGCCAGACCAAGTCAAGGTCGTGCCATACCGGCAACTGTGGTTGCACGAGTAAGCCCGGACAGGTGACTCTTGATCAACCAACTAAGTTTCACTTAGCAAGCAAGGTTAATCATCATATTCATTTGAGTTATCAACATAAGGCATTCAAATAATTTTCTTTGAATTAAATGCATGAAAATGAATATGATTTATGCAATGCTATGAAATGCTTCATAATATGGATGTCCTGGCTTGCCTTGATCAGTTGGGTTGTTCAGAAACTCCTGGTCCTCAAATCCACTAGAATTTCCTTCTGAAAACATTTTTTAAAGGCAAAAGAAAATGTTACATAAAGCCTTTTTATTCACCAACAATTCTGTGGGTATTCGAAAAATACCAAACTTGGTGGAAAAATAAAGGACTTCAGTATGAACACAATGCAAAAAGAATCAGGTCATTTGGACTTTTCTGTAAAAAGTTATAAGCAGTCAAACCTGCTGGTCAAGCTGTTTAAATAAAATCAAATAAGAAAAACAAAGAAGGGGCCACATCGAAGACGTATTTTGCCCGCGTGCCACCACTTACCGATTCGGTCAGTGGCTGACAGTGGACCTGGCCCGATTTAAAACAGAGGGGAGAGAGAGAACAGAGAGAGAGGCGGAGCTCCGGCGGCTCTCACCGGCGATGGGGACGGCGGTGGAGCTGGGAGTTGACGGGAATCGATCGGGCACTCAACGGCGGTCCTCCCTGTACCCGTAGCTCTCCCGAAGACGGCCAGATGGCGGCGCGCCCTTCTTCTCCGGCGGGCAACAGCTACGGTTGTCGTCGGAGTCGAGGATTCCGGCAGCGGTTTGACTCGGGGAGGGGTCTGGAAGCACCAGTGGGTTCTACTGATCACGACTGAGGGCTCGGGTGGAGCTGGGGTGGCTTGAAGAGGGCGGGCAACAGGAGGGGATCGGCGGTGGAACTCCGGCGGAGTTCGAGGCCAGAGGCCTCTCTGCCTCGGTTCTTCGCTGGTAGCTACCAATTTGAAGAAGGAGGAGAGGGGTGGAGAGCTGAGCGAGGCGGGACGGGGCTATTTATAGCCAGGCGAGGCCGATCGCCGAGCTCTCCCAAAGCGGCTCGATGCGGGCCATGGCTGCTTGCGGGTGAGAAGACGGGAGATAGTAGGCGCATTCAATGCGGGAGAGGATGGCTCGGGAAGGAAGACGACGGCGCGGCTCACTGTGACAGCACGGGTGTCACAGTGCGGCGATGGTGTGGCGGCCGCCGGCTGCCTCTCCGGTGAGCGCGAGAGTTCTGGAGGGGCTAGGTGTCAACCGGGGAAGATGTCGGCACATTCGGATACGGAGCTGAGGCGAGGGGCAGACGGACGCGACGCAACAGACCCGGGCGCGGCGCAGAGCGCGACGACAAGCATGACGCAGCTGTGCTCACAACGGTGCTGGACACCAAGAGGCCACGCAAGCCTGGCATTTCTTGTCTGGCGTGTCGACCATTGATCCCTCACTTCACCTGTGCCCTTAGGTTGGCTTGGTTCAAGCAGAATTGAGAGGTAGAGTCACCAACAGTTACTGACAGCAGACTTGGGGAGGTTCTGGAGAGTAGATGAGGTGGAGATTGAGCCAAAGCTGGTGTCTGGAGTGATCCTCGTTGGAAGAACTACAAACTGGTCAAGTTTGAAGTGGTTTGGATAAGAAATGAGGGTAGTTCATGTGTAACCTGCAAATTTGGTCCAGAATCTGAAAGTTGAAGTACTACTCACATGGGTGATCTCCTGGAGCTGAAACTTGGTGTAGGGGAGTCATTTGTAGGTGTCCTCATGCCACAAAAATTGTAGAGCATTTGGATAAACCTAGCATGTACTTCCTTCACAAAGATCCAGTCTGACCAGAAGCAAAACTGAATTATTTTGCAAAGTAATTGAGCTAGGTCATGGAATATTTTTGGATATTGGAGCAAGATATAGTCCAAGGTATTTTTGGGAATTATTTGGGAATTTTCTGAGCATCATAGCTATAGGTTGCTTCACAACCCATAGTAATGCCCTAAATTCTCAAATAAAAGAAAAGGGTTTTGAAAATGATTCAAATTGGGATTTGGGTCCTTAGGGTGCTTGACAGGGTTTTAGTAAGATGATGAGGCTTCGGATCACTTGGAGGAAGAGTCAAGAATGTCCAAGACCAAGTGAAAGATTCAAAATCCATTCAAATTCCAAATAAAACCAGGAAAAGTTTGAAAAGAAAAAGTTGTCAAAATCAGGGTGTCACAAGCCTCTACTTGACTAGGTCGTTGATCAAAGATGGTTAAGGTTTCCTAACCATGGACATGAGTTGTCATTTGATAATGGGATCACAAGACCCATCCATTAGCTTAGTATAATGATCGTTCAGTTTTATTGCTATTGCTTTCTTCATGTCAAATACATATTCCTTCGACTATGAGATTATGCAACTCCCGGATACCGGAGGAATGCCTTGTGTGCTATCAAACGTCACAACATAACTGGGTGATTATAAAGATGCTCTACAGGTATCTCCGAAGGTGTTTGTTGAGTTGGCATAGATCGAGATTAGGATTTGTCACTCCAAGTATCGGAGAGGTATCTCTGGGCCCTCTCGGTAATACACATCATAAGCTTGCAAGCAAATGACTAAGGAGTTAGTCACAAGGTGATGTATTACGGAACGAGTAAAGAGACTTGCCGGTAACGAGATTGAACTAGGTATGAAGATATCGATGATCGAATCTCGGGCAAGTAACATACCGATGGACAAAGGGAATTACGTATGTTGTCATAATGGTTCGACCGATAAAGATCTTCGTAGAATATGTAGGATCCAATATGGGCATCCAGGTTTCGCTATTGGTTATTGACCGGAGAGGTGTCTCGGTCATGTCTACATAGTTCTCGAACCCGTAGGGTCCGCATGCTTAACGTTCGATGACGATAGTATTATATGAGTTATGTGATTTGGTGACCGAATGTTGTTCGGACCCGGATGAGATCACAGACATGACGAGGAGTCTCAAAATGGTCGAGAGGTAAATATTGATATATAGGACGATGGTATTCGGACACCGGAAGTGTTTCGTGGTGTACGGGGTACTTATCGGGTCACCAGAAGGGTTTCCGGGCACCCCCGGCAAAAGTTATGGGCCATATGGGCCAAGAGAGGAAACGCACTAGCCACAAGGGGCTGGTGCGCCCCCCATAGTAGGCCGGCCTAAGGAGGAGAAGGAAAGGGGGAAGGGAAAGGAAAGTGTGGATTAGGATTCCCACTTCCTTCCCTCTTCCCCCTCTTTCCTTCCCCCTTGGGAATACATGGCAGGGGGCGCGGCCAGGGCAGGAGCCCTAGGTCCGGCCGGTCACCTATGTGGTGCGCCAGGCTGCATCCCCTCTCACCTATATATATGTGGGAGGGGGGCGCCTAACACACCGAGACAATTGCATAGCCGTGTGCGGCGCCCCCCTCCACCGTTTACACCCTCGGTTATATTTTCGTAGTTGTTAGGCGAAGCCCTGCGGAGATCACTTCACCATCACTGTCACCATGCCGTCATGCTAACGAAACTCATCTACTACCTTGACGTCTTGCTGGATCAAGAAGGCGAGGGACGTCACAGAGCTGAACGTGTGCAAAACGCGGAGGTGCCGTGCGTTCGGTACTTGATCGGTTGAAGCGCGAAGAAGTTCGACTACATCAACCATGTTGTGAAACGCTTCCGCTTACGGTCTACGAGGGTACGTAGACACACTCTCCCCCTCATTGCTATGCATCTCCATGGATAGATCATTGCGTGTGCGTAGAAATTTTTTTGTTTTCCATGCAACGTTTCCCAACAAGAAGGCTACGCATGCGGAGTTAAGATCCTTGTTCTTACAAGCCCTATAAAAGTTTGCAATGAAGTGCCTCATACACCATCATTGGTGAAGCCTCGCATGCCCTGGAATGTGAACATCCACGGCCTTCAATATGCCTCGGTGCTGATCGGATATTATGCATACCGCCCTGTTCGGAGGAATGACTGTGCTCCTCACAAGTCTCATGAACCATTCCCAGTTGTCTTGGTTCTCCACGGACACCAAAGCAAATGCCACAGGCAACACCTGATCATTAGCATCATGTGCCATTGCTATCATGAATGTGCCCTTGTATTTGCCTGCCAAGAACGTTCCATCTATAGACAAAACTGGACGACAATGCTCAAAAGCTGCAATGCATGGGCCAAATGTCCAAAAGGCACGATAGAACACTCCTTCAATATCTTGGACATAGTGGTACATTCTTGGGTTTCTATAGGACATCGCTCCCAACAACCTGGGTAGCATATTGTACACCTCTTCCCATCCACCATATAACATTCTAAGAGCGACTTGCTTGGCCTTCCATGTCTTCCCGTACTTGACCTTATATCCAAACTTATCTTCAACCCAACTCATCAACAACTTCAATTTAATGGTTGGATCCTCGGCTATATGTTTCTGGTATTTATAACCGATGAATTCCAAGGTTAGCTGATGGTGTGTCTTCCGTGCTTCTACGGCTGGCGGTGTGCATTGGTGAGTGGCTTTGCATATAGTTATCTTCCACCAACCATCTTTAGTGAGTCTTCCATTGACTTTCCATTTGCATCTTTCTACCTAACATTTCATGGTGTATCGCTTGTTGCAGTCCGAGTGAACAACTATGAAAGGCCTATAGTGTTTGACGGCATACTCACACAACCACATCTTGAATTCTAGCATGTGCTCAAACATCAAACCTTTCCTTAGGTAAGACATCGAAATCTTGTCCGGTGTACTACTTGGGAACTGTCTAGCCTCAATTGTCTTGCTCATGCCACCGCCGACTATAGCCTTATCTGCAAGGCTAACATCATAAAACAAGGGAACTTTGTGATCCCTACCGGTGATTTTTTTTGTACCACTCTGCTTCTTTCTCAGTGAAGCCATCCTCGTCCAACTCATTCACCGGGCCTTCATCATCCGAGTCATCCACACAAGCACGCTGATAGACAATGTCAGGATCCATGTTCTTATGCCTTACTTGAGCATCTACGTCACCAATAATGTTGTGGTGCCTCTCATAATCTTCGTCAGAGTCATGACCATCATCATTGATCGGTGCACTACCTCCAAACTCACATTGGGGATACTCATTGGCTTCCACTTCGACTTTGTGCTCAACAATAGGCGGCACACTACTAATCGGGCTAACATCATGTACTAAGGTTTGGTTCAAGTCAACATGAAAGAGAGGAGCCTTGACGACCTTACTTGCAAACACTTCGAGTGACTTAACTGCTGAGGATGGAACAACCTCCTTATATGCAACCCAATGCAAATTGGACTTGATAGGCATTGTTTTCATTCAACACTTGTGTGCCGACCAAACAACATATCTCCCTACTAATTCAACTTGGTCACTTGCATCCACCCACTTTAATCATCCTTGTTTCTTCCACAACCTCTTCATAACTAGGACTCTCAAGAAATATCAACACTTCCTCATACTTGTCAACAATATCAACATTCATAAATGCCTCTTTGTCAACATAATGAATATTCACAATCTTGTCCATCTAAAAAAGGGGAACATAAGTACAAGAAATGAACAATGCTAAATATACCACATTGCTAACAAAACCACTAAGAAGAAACATTAGGCATAACCCAAACAATAAGGTTTGTTCACCAAGATCACAATGCAACACTATTGGAACAACAATAGTCAAAAACATCATATTATAGAACCATGTTCAAAACTAGGGTTAGGAACCACATGAACAAAACAAACCAAATAGACAAATCCAACCAATAAAAAATTGTGAGATGAAAGAAGTTGCCTCAAGGAACGGAAATGACACCGGATCCACGGACCAACCCAATCGATTTGCAAGGATTTGAGAGGGGCCAAGTGAGGGACACAAAGGGGGAAAAGGGCAAGAACTCGGGATAGGCCAATGGGGGAGAAGAGGGTGAGTGATGAGTGGTGGGTGAGAGCCCCACGGCCACCTAAAATATCTGGACCGGAAACGCCATTGGCCCTCGCGTTTCCAGCAACGTTGGCTAGCTTGGCGTTTCTGACCTGCCATGTCAGCAAGGAACGCGTGCTCGGCCTGACAGTGGGCCAGAGCAGAAATGCTACGTAGGTCGGTGTTTCTAAGTAGGCCAGAAACTCCACGGGCTTTGGCGTTGCTAAAAGGGTCAGATCGTGAAATTGTTTCATATCGACTTCAGTTTGCGACAAAGATCACAGACAAGGTCATAACAATGATTTCAGCCATTGCACTACTGCCACTGCTAAATGAAAAAGAAAGGCAGCCCACGCAAGAGAAAACATGAAACAACACAACCACCTAAAAACACAAAAAATAGGGCAATTCCTATTCGGCGCCCGTTACAGTGCAATTTGCAAACGGGCGCCTGCAGCAGTCCAAGATGGGCCGGCCCGTTCTACGTGTTTCTTTTCTGGAAAAGATCAAAAAAAGGAGCGCGAGCCAGTCTCAAACTCAAGACCACTCGGTACAAGCAAACCGCAGTAACCACTACGACACCGATGGATTATGCAACCTTTCTTCTTTCCACCTTTTTATTCTCTTCTGTTCGCGAAACTTTCCCTTTTTCTTTTCTTTTTCTTAAATGCGCGAGCCTTTTTTCAAAAGAAAATTTCAAATTCGTCGGACCTTTTTTTCTAACTCATTTTTTCCAAGTTTGGTGAACTTTTTTTTTAATTCGGTGAACTGTTTTTCAAATTTGGTGAACATTTTTTGAATTCGATGAACTTTTTTCAAATCCGCTTAACTTTTTCCAAATCCGGTGAACTTTTTCGAATCCGGTTAACTTTTGTTTTCAAATTTGATGAACTTTTTTTCAATATGATGAACTTTTTAAAACATTGATGAAATTGTTTTCAAATTCTTGAATTTTTTTTCTCAAATTAGTTAACTTTATTCAATTTTCTTGAACTTTTTCAAATCTGTGAACTTTTTTCAAACTCATGATTTTTTCTAAAACTAGTGATCTTTTTTAAATTCCATGAACTTTTTCAATATTTGTGAACTTTTTAAAATATATGAGCCTTTTCTTTTTTGAAAAAAATTCGCGAATTTTTTTAATTCCATGAACTTTCAGTTTTTGGTACCGCGCAGCCAATATTTGTCCTTAAAACGTATCGAGGTAATACTGTCTACAAGTACCAAGTAGCTCTAGTGTTTAGCCAAGTGGGTTTAGAAAGCGAAGGCGTGATTTAGAATCCTCGGCTCAACAACTTTTTATAGGATTTTTTGTCCGCTGGCGTTACACGTTCGTGGGTCGGCCAGCAAGGCACTGCTGCGAGCGCCAGTTGGATTAGATGGCGCTGAAGGCACGAAGTAGGAGCTCCCAAAAAATAGGCCACAGGCCACGCTCCCTAAAAGGCGGGCCACAGGCCACTCTCGCCACACGGAGAAGAAACAACGCTCCAACAGGCGCATAAAAGTTTCGCGCGCTAAAATAGTTTTAGCGCGCTACTGTAGCAGTTTTAGCGCGCCGGACCCAACATTGGTTACCAGATGCCCAAAACGCGCGTTCGAAAAACACGCAGTGCAAATTGTGAAAACATGCAATCCGGCATCCCAAATTTGCAGTATGCGATAGCGCTTTTTAGCGCGTGCCGAACCTTTTTTCCGCACGCACTATTTTACAGCTTCTGCTAAAGCTGTCCGGCGCCAAAAAACCCAAATTTTAACGCGCCGGGTAGTTTTTGATCGTCTGTTGGAGATTCTCTAAAGGGCCTGTCGACACGTGAATCTTCATGCATATATGCATCGTCCTGGCTAAAAGTTAGCCGACTTGATCTAGACATCCTACTAGGACACGCACATGACTCAAGTCCTAACCGGACACGGACACCTCGTACTAACCTAGCCGGACTACTAGTACATATACGACATGCTAAGGCGTATAGTACTAATACACATAGGTAGCCTAATCACCGGCCACCTTCATCATGATTATACTAAACCTATTACCATTAGGACAAGATTATTGCCAACGCAGCTTTCGCATCTTCTCCCCGTCGCCGGAGCCCGGAGCACCAAGAAACCAAGAACCCATCCTCGCTAACTCTCTACCCCGCCTCTGCTCTCCAGCGGTCCAGGGTCGGCGACAGATGGAGCAGCTCTTCCATCACGGCCACCACGTGCGGCTGCGCAGCCGCGT
This sequence comes from Thinopyrum elongatum, assembly GCA_011799875.1. Taxonomy (NCBI): domain Eukaryota; kingdom Viridiplantae; phylum Streptophyta; class Magnoliopsida; order Poales; family Poaceae; genus Thinopyrum; species Thinopyrum elongatum. The sequence continues at coordinate 120,590,140 of CM022303.1, read as the reverse complement.
GCACGGCCTGTACCTGCACGCCGACGACGACGGCCATGGCGTCTCCCTCCGCCACCGCAGGGATTCGATGAACGTCGTGTGGGCGGTGCACGTGTACGACGGCGAGGAGGAGTGCGTACTCCTCCAAAGCGCCGCCTACGGCCGCTACCTCGCCGCCACGGCCACGGTCGCGCCGGCGCCCCGCAGCCACCGCATCATTCAGCGCAACCACTACCATCCGGGGTTGGTGGAGATTATTTGGGAAGTCCACATGTCCGGGTTCGGTGGCGACGTCGAACTCCGCCTCCGCCACGCCGGCGCCGGCGCCGGCTACCTCTGCGCCAACCGGACGTACCTCCGCTGGAAGACCAATGGCGTCAGCGTCGACGGCATCGAAAACCTCAGCGTGATGATGCACTGGGTCGTGGAGCCCATCCCTGCCGCTGTCGAGGGGAGCATTCCTCGCCTTCCACGTCAGACTGGGGTGAGTCCGCCATGGCCATGCCCGCTTCTTGATATTTCACGGCGGGGATTGCCGCACTTCCGATTCTTGATGGTTCTTTGTGACTCACTTGCAGCTCCCCCTCCCCGGAAGCCTGACTAGATTGTTGCGGTCGCGGGCGATCGAATGCGAGGAGGTGAGCGCCGACGGGACCCGCATCAGCCACGGCGCGTTCGATTTCAGGGGGAGGTCCGTATTCCGCCTGAGGAAGAAGCTGGGCAGGCGGCTGGGTGTCGCCAACCTCGTCATGTGCTTCCCCACACGTGATGGTCGGCTGTTTCCACTCCTCGTCGACCTCCTGCCCACCAGCGGCCCGCTCATCCACATCGTCGTCGTCACACCCGGGACGCCTGGTGAGTGACCCTAAACTCCTCCTACTCTTCTCCTCATATTTGCTGATCTCCTTGTGCTTGGAAAACATTGTTCGAAACTGTACTAGTCTGAAGAACAGTTTACTGAAACTCTCGCTAAATCATTTACAGTTAGGACATGGAAATAGTCTGAACTATTGTAGGATTATTATAGAGATCATCAGTAAGAGTTGTTGTGCATATCAGTCTCTGCACAGATGCTAGAAGGTTTTCCTGAACCTAGTTGTTTATTGGGGGAAAATCATTTCATAAGTAAAAAAATCCACACTGAACCTTGATATGGAAAGTATTGCTTTTGATACTGCTAGTGGTAAAATTTGGAACCTCAAAACCCAAATCAGTTCACCTTAACAGAGAATACATCTTTTGCTATTTCTTAGCCTACTGTAATTGTTTCGAATACACTGTTTTGAACCTCTTTACAGAACCTCTTCTCATTAACCCGTTTCTGTATCTGTCTGTGACACATGATGCCTAATTGCTTAACTATTTTTCTGCTAATTCAGCCCACGCGGCACTGCGGTACCCAAATGTCGATGCCTAGTAGAGAGATGCGAGAGCCAGGACGACAACGACATGAGAGCCCAGTTCCTTTCATTGAGATATGGGTTCTGCAAAACCCAGCAGTTATTGTGTTTCTGCTAACTAAACTTGGTTTGTTCTCCTGACAGTAGGAAACCTATTTGCTTTGCCGTCAGGGTTCTAAAATTCTGAAACTGTTTGAACAATGGTGCGGTGACATTGGTCTGTAATGCGTTGACAATGGACACTACTTCAACGTTGTTAGCCATATTTCTCTTAGATCGAGCATCTGGTGTCAACACAGATGTGGTGGTTCTTTCTGTGAGTTGAACATGGTTCCTGCTGTGTTTGTTGTTCTTGCTGCATTTCTCTTAGTCTGTAATGAGTTTAATTATTCCGATTAATGTTTCAGTCCATCAGCAGAAAAATTAATTTGTGTTCTGTGAGATCAAAGTTCTGAACAAGGTGAGGTTAATGCGCCCGGGCACGACTTGCTGCATTTTTCTGTCCGCGTGCTATATTAGATTATTTTTTTATTGGTACCATGTTAGCCTATGGTAGCTTTTTGAACAAAAATTCAAGTTGTAATTATTGATTGGTAAAAGTACCCCACAATGCTGTAAGAATAGTTTTTGCACATTACATTGTTCTTTTTCATGAGCATGACAACAACTTCAGACATTTCAAGGGTCTCCCTACTCTTCTCCTACAATTTACAGTTGATTCATTGCTAATCTGCTTGTGCTTGGAACACTTTACTGAAACTTTGCTAAATCATTTTCAGTTAGGACATGTAAATAGTCTGAATTATTATAGGATTATAGACATCAATAAGAGTTTATTGGTTTTCCACAGATGCTAGAATGTTTTCCACACTTACTTGATATATTTGTTGGGGGGAATATTCCATAAGTTAAAAAATCCACAAGGAACCTTGATACAGAAATTATTGGTTTTGATGCTGCTGTGCTTTGATTCAGATGATTCAGTTCTTCAGGTTAATGCTATATGCCGCTAGTGGCACAAAAAATTGAAACGCGGTCCCTTAGGGCCCGATTCATTAAAAAAGACCGAAAAAATTGCCAGCTTAATTAACAGAAAACCGGGCGAAAAATGAAACAACACGCCCGCAAAACAAGGCACACAGGGCGACCTGGCAACCCACACAAGAACGCACACATGCCTCCGAGGAGAAAAACGTCGTCGAGGTTGTAGCCCGGCGTAATCGTCATCACACCTCCGCAAGGGCGACTCCAACTCCACCATCGACGACCACCGAAGAAGCCCTCACCGCAAACAAGCATCGAGGCCTGTGTCGACCGATGCCAAACAGTCAGCCACACGCGCCGGCGACCAGGCAGCTCCGACTCTATCAACGAGCATTGCAGGAGAAAAGCGTTGGGTTTGGGCTGAGCCAACGCCAGAGCCAACCACCCGTCTCGTGTCATCGTCACCGCAAGGGCCCCTCCTCAGCAGCTCCAACTTCAGGAAGACAAAGCTGGTCACGGCGACCCCTCGAACACGCCGGAAGAGACCGACTACCAAGACCCATTAGCAAGCCAGCTCCGCTCGAAGCCGCATTCGTTGCCACACAAGAAGCCGCACAAACATCCACATCGCCGAACTGACACCAGCCGACCGCAATGTCACGAGCGTCCAGCCCATGAAGCACGCAAACGGGATCCAAAGCGCTTCAAGGCGATGCCCCTAAGGGGGAAGCGACGATGACAACGCCGTCACCCGACCGGACCCGGCCGGGCCTTAGGCTTTCACCGGAAGAGCAAGGTCCAAGGGCGGTGGACACGGGGCTCCATGATGACGCCCTCCAAGGAGGTGAAACGATGCCTACGGACGCCGACACCGCTGGCCGGCAAGAACCCGGCGAACTTTCGCCCGGAGCACCCGTCACCACCAGCACCCCCACGGACAACACCTCCACTGGTAAAGGTTCCAAATTTTACCACTAGCGGAGGTGCCGTAATTGTTTTGAATAAATAATGAATGGACAATATTCGGGCAGTATTACAGTGTTTTGAGGTTTTCTACATCAGCTTTCTTCTTGATCTTCTCATTAACCGCAGTATCTGTTGTGTGACACATGATGCCTAACTGCTTAACTATTTTTCTGCTAATTCAGCCCATGAGGAGCTGCGGTACCTGGATGTCCATGCATAGTAGAGAGATACCAGAGCCAGGAGTACTGTTCACCTCTTCGGAAGTGTCGCCCCTCAAGACAAGATGACATTAAAACTCGCTCCTTTCGTTTAGACATGGGTTCAGCAAAACCAAGTAGTTCTTGTGTTCCAGCAAGCTAAACTTGGTTTGTTCTCCAGTAGAACACTTATTTGCTTAGAGCATCTCCACTCGCCCCCCCCCTCCCCCCATCAGGCCCCCCAACGCCCTTTTTTATCGTCGGCGCCAAAAAAAGCCCAGTCGCGCCTCCAGAAGCCCAATTTTCGCCGGTTAGGCACGATTTTGGCGCCGGCGGACCCAGGCCGAACCCGGTGCGCCGCGCCCGGGGCGCCGGGGGAAGAGTTTTTGGCGCGAAAACCCGGTGGGGACGCCGAGTCAACGACGGGCCTCGTCTCGTCTTCCTCATCGCCTCGTTTTTTCGTGGGGAATCAATGCCAAGGCTGCCGTCGGTCAGCCTTCCATTGATTCCTCACGGGCGGCGCAGTGCGGCGACGCGCCTCCCCTCCCGCCACGCGTACACACGTTTGCCTCCCCCGTGCCGGTATAAAAGCCGACCCCTCCCCTCGCCGGTGGACAACTCGCCCCTCTCTCGCCGCTCGTCTCCCTCTCTCGCCGCTGTCTACAACCACCGCGTGTACGCTACCACCGATGGGAGAGCGGTTCCCCGGCGATAGAGCGGCGGCCAACGGCTTCGGCCGCCGCCACCTGCATGAGTGGGAGGCCCACCTCCTCCATGAGGCGAACAACCCGGCGCCGCCTGACATGCGCGTGCCGGGGCGGTGGAAGCTCAGCGCCGGAGGCGTTCCTGTCCCCCCGCAGCCGATCGACGCCGCCCACTTCCACGGCGAGATCGAGCGCGTTCGGGCCTCCCTGCCGGAGGATGTGCGGGGCCGCCCGGAGTACGCCGCCAACAACCATGAGCACTGGGCGGCGTACTTCCAACGCCGCCACGAGGAGCAGCTCGCCTCCACCAACAACACGCCGGTGAGGGGGCGCTACAACACCGACGGCCGCCGTCTGTGGTGGGGCGTGCCCGTGCGCACGCTCCACTTCATTCTCGAGCACCTCGAGGGCGGCAACGAGCCGCCGCTCGAGTACTCGGCGGCCCCGGCCCCGGTCCCCCGCCGCAGTGGCGGCCCTTGGCTGCCGAGGCACATGGCGGGCGGGTCCTCCTCCTCCTCCTCCCGCTCCTCCGGGTCGCCGGCGCTCGCCAACGTCAAGGCCGAGCCCGTGGAGACGCCGCTCAGCCAGCGCACCCGCGGCGCCCTCGTCATCAATGAGGGCGGCCGCCGTGCTTCCTCTACTCCTTCATCCCGCCTCGTCAAGCCGAAGACGGAGCCGGGCCTCATTGCCGTGAAGAGCGAGCACGAGGACATGGCCGCCGCCGATGAGGCCGCCCTCAAATGGGCGCGTGAGGACTGGGCCCGGCTGGAGATGGAGCACCAGCGCCGCGCACTGGAGGAGATCGGCGCTCGGCGCCGCGGCCACGATGAGGGCGGCGTCATTGTCCTCGAGGACAGTGACGACGAGGCGCCGCCGCCAGCCAACCCAGTCCGCCAGGGCGACCCCGGGCAGGGGTCCAGCAGGGGCGGCGTGAAGAAGGAGGAGGACGACGACGAAGGCGGCGACTACATCGCCTTCAGCAAGCTCTTCGGCGTGTAGGCAGCGCAGCGGGCGCGGGCAGCGGCGGCGCGACAGTAGTAGTAGTTTTTTTTAGATTATGATTATGTTTTCAATATGTAAAAAACGATGGAACGCCTAAATTTCGCCGAATCTATGTCGTGTTTGGTCGAATTTTGGCCGAGTATGTTTTTAAAAACCTTTAAAAAATGGCGCCTGGGGGCGGCGGCTGGGAACTCGATCGGCCCCATGCCGTTTTTTCTGCTGGCGCGCCCTCAGGGCGGCGCTATTCCAAGCCCCTGGGGGGCGAACGGCTGGAGATGCTCTTAGGCATCACAGTTCTAAAATGCGGAATTTTCACGTTCACTTGTCCTTGGCCCCGTGTCGCCCCACCCCCCCCCCCACCACCCCCCCCCCCCGCCGGGCGGGGCCCGGGCGCTTGAACCCTAGCTGCCGCCCCAACCCCCACACTATAAGAAATCTGTTAATCCATGACAGTCTTCATCCGTCACAGGTCGGCGCAAAACCATCATGTACGTTGATGCGTGATGGATTTCAAATTCGTCATGTATATCGCGTCATAATTTAACCATCGTGCACTACATGACGGACAGAGAAAACTGTCATGGATTTATGACGGAACTTGACCATCACAGACCACTTAACTAACAGACCGATAACAGTCTTAAATCGTTTGCCACATCATCACCTGACATGGCTGCCAACATGGGTCTAATGTGGCAGCCCGTGTGATAGTTGGCCCAACTTGAATTTGGCCCACAAATTTTAGTTACAGCCCATGTGATATCAGCCCAATTAAATTTGAGCCCACATGTTTTAATTGTGTCCCAAGTTCTAAACAGCCAAATTAGAATTTTGCTCATTACTTTTGGTCCGAACGTTCTAAGCGAAGGAATTACAGCTTAGGCCAGATTTCATTAATTCTTTTTTTTTTTTTTGCATCAAGAAATTTCATTAATTCGGTCCATTAACGTTTGGAGCATATAGTGTCAAAATAAAAACTTTTGGAGCATATACGGTACATTCTTAAAGGCGGGTGCTAGGCGCCATCCGGCTGTAGCTAGCCAAAATACATCCGCTTCGTCAGCCGTTGGATGCACACGATTTGAATCGTTCGTTCGTACTTCCCGCAACCACGGTTCAGTCATCGCCCACCATCAGCGCTTGACAGTTGACACCACCGGCCGCCACAGCAACTCCTCTCGCAGCATGACAGCATTGCGGCGGCGCTGTCGACCACCGGCTTGCTGCATGACGGCCATGGCAGCACCGGCTCACAGCATGCGGCCATGGCAGTGTGGCAGCACCGTCGCAGCACCTGCTTGCACCATGATGGCCAACTCATAACGGCCATGGCAGCACGGCGGCGTCGTCGCGGCACCGGCTTGCAGCATGACGACCATCGTAGCACGAACTCATAGCATGCGGCCATGGCAGCACGGAGGCGCCGTCGCATCACCGGCTTGCAGCATGATGGTCGCCGCAGCATCGCATCACAACATGACAGCCATGGCGGCACGGCGGCGCCGTCGCAGCTCCCCTTGCAGTATCGTCTTTATGTGTCGCCCGTGACCGTCGCAGCAACAACTCAGTCGCTCCCTTCACAATATCTATTCCAGCCACGACTGGCCGCTCACGCAGCAAGCATGATGCCGACGACCACATCCCCGCAACTCTGACGAGTTGCAGCCGTCAGCCGGCTCGGCTCGCAGCACCGGCAGCCTCTTTGTAGCACTAGCTCGCAGCAGCTATTGCGGGCTCGCAACTCCGCCGGACCCCGTGTCTCGCTGCAGCGGCGGAGCTGCTTCTCCGGTGAGATGCGAAAGGAAAGAGAGGAAGACGAGACAACGATTTGGATAAAGAACGAGTGGATGAGGTGCTTCAGCTGGAGACGGGAAAAGAGAGATAAGCGGTAGGTGGCCCTGCTGGACACGTGTCGCTCGCGCGATGCAGCTAACGATGCGGATATCTACATCCGGCTGTAAGGAATCAGTTTCCACTCTTAAAGGGTTACTACTATCATATTATCACTAGATTACAGATAATAAAATACAGCCCTGAAATAAAAGAAAAAAACGTATTGTGCTAATTACAAACAAGTTTCCTAAAGGCCTCCGGACGTCGTCCACAGCGCATCACCGCACGGTGGACGGCAGGACTCCAGCGTCCTTGATGACAGCGCTCAATGCCATCTTAGCTCGTGTATGTGGAGGGATTCATGGATGCGTGACTGTGGAGGGAGATTGCGAGCGCCTCGCCACCACTGTACCACTTGCCCTCACGGCCTCAACCACGCACGGGCGGACAAACACATCTGACGACATCGGGGTCGCTCGCGGCTCAACAGGTAGCCGTCCCGCCGGCGGCGTAGCCCTTGGACGCCAACGCTTGGGAAGTGGAGGCCGTCACAAGGTTTGGCCTTCGGTAGCATCGTCGAGCACGACGCAGCTCTCCAGCGACCGGTCGACGCAGACCCCTCGCGGCCCAGCACGGCACCAGCAGAAGATTTGATGGTGGCCTGGATGACTTGGGGACTGTACTTGCCTTCTGTCAGGGGATGGAGGAAGGGAGATACTGGGCATGGGAGAAGATGGGGACTAGGGGAATAGGCAGTGGAAAAAAAAATCTGGAGGAAGGATGGTGCTGGGAAGAGTGGCGGAAGAAGGCACTGGATGCCCGGCGGATGTGAAGCCGGCGGCTGCTGTGGGGTGGGGAAGAAAGAGCAGGGATTGGATAGGAATCAGAGTACCACCGTTGGATTCGAGAGGATCGGACGGCTGTCTGTGGCGATCCGTGGGAGGGTGTGTTGAACCAATCAGAGCGCACGGTTTTCGTCACACAGGATACATGTATCTAACCCTAATGGGCCACAGCCCATCAACAAGCAAGGCAGCCAAGATTCTGAACTTTTTTTTTCTATTTTCCAAATAACTATGTAGGGGATCCTAAAAAAGCTAAGCAGGGCACTCTTCTGAAGTAATTTGCACAAACATTAGCATTTTGGTAATCTTATATACACCAACACAGTTATTACATCTAACTAGTGCAAATTCCCGTGCGTTGCAACGGGCGAAAAAATCGCAAATAAAATGCTTGTTTATTCACCACACTCTATTCTTGTGATTTCTCCCAAATACAGACCCTTTCGGATATACCTTTGCTCAAAGCATGTTTCATTATGAACATAAAGATAAATGCTTCTCTTTCAAATACTTTCACGCACAAACTTCACCAATGTTGCCAATTTTGGAAAAGCCAACGTCAAAGCTGCAATCTTAACATCGTCTTCTCATGATCAACCTAATATGAAGGACGTTGATTTCGAGGGCACACTCACTGGCTACATTGACCTTCAGAAGCTATGCAAAAACAACAAAATCAATGAAGGCACAAGATTGGAGCTGGGATGCAGGTAATTCAATCATAGAAACATTTATGGCAGCATCGGCATCCTCCAACACGATTAGTAAGCAGGTCTGTTATAGAGCACCACAAGTTTGGAAACAAGGGTCCTTTCACTCCCCTTGAAAATATGTATGTACAACCCTCCGCATATCATAAATATTCAGCAAATACATACCACAGCTGCAGTTAATCTGTGCAAACACAATTTACACGGAAGGAAGAACATTATGTTTCCCATGATTTTCTTTGTAGATATGTGGTTCAGAATTCAGCAACAGCATGCCATCACTGATGATGCATGAGTTGGATGACATGCATTCGGTACTCAGTACCAATGTACACTCGGGAAGTGATCAGACCCTAGAGTACTGTGCATTTGCTTGACAACATTATTTGCCTCCCCCTGGGTTGGTTTTTTCTGCCATTATGAAAAGGTAGTTTAGGTTCTTGTAGGAAAAATATCTAACATGTGGCATACACCAACTTGGAATCTCGAAACTGAACATTTATTGTGAACAATTCAAACTTCTATTTGCAAACCGATATGAGGGGAATGATAATATATCAAAACATGGTAAAAAAACTGTAATTTGGCATTAGATCATCTTATGGGTGTATAAGCTTGGCATAAATTTTTCTGGAGATTTTACGGATGTTTGACTATACATTGTTGATAAATGGATTCACACCTCACGTGTTCCCTCTCGAAACGAGAATTCTTCCCCAGAGATGGTTCAGTTTTTAAGTAATTTACATGGATTTTTTTACGAAACCTTCTCAATTTTTAGCATAACCTCTATTTTCATACCATGGCACAATTTTTTTAGCACAGTTTTAGATTACATAAAGAACATTAAAAAGAAAGGATGCTATTTAAAAAAAGATACATGGTGAATTTTCTAATGATGCGATCAACATTTATTAGGACATTTAAACATTTTTTAATTATATAATAAATTTATTTTTAATGAATAATGAACATTATGAGTAGTTGATGTAGAATTTTAAAAAATTTATTCTTAAAATTAAACAGAAAAAACTCAAGAAAATAGGGAAAATATGCAAAGGAAAAACTTTTGTGCATGTCATTTGTTTATTTTTGCTTTAAAAAAATTATGCACATTTATTAATTGAAAACTGATACAATTGGGCTGAAATTCCTAGGCCAAGCTCACAGTTTTCTTTGTATTTATATCATTCATTTTACCCGTTCTACACTATTCATTGTTTTTTTTGGTGTTTCATTTTTTTTCCTTTTCACTTTTTCTTTCTTTTTAAATTTTTTATTTTTTTATTTTCTTCAAAAATTATCCAATAGAAGGTGTACATTTATTTGTATGCATACGTAACATTTTTTGATAAATGTTGAACTTTTTCAAATACATGATAAACATTATTTTTCAAGATACATGTTTGACAATTTTTTGAATTTATTTTAAACATTTTTAAATGCAAGTTGGACATTTTTGTTACTCGTGCGAAACATTCCTTCACTCAAATATGATTGTTCAAAGCTACATGGCCCTGGTTCAATCCGTGGCATTAAAAGTGTGGCTGTGCATATTTTACTAATTGAAAATGTCCAATTTATATCACAACAACATAGTTGCCAAGTGGGAAGGAGCTAACCGTTTAAAATTCGTATCTCAGGTTTGAGTTCAATTCATGTGAAGTTCTTTTATTAATTAAAAAATGCGGCGTACCCCTATGGAATTGTTACATGTACTATAATACATATATGTTGTTTTGTAGGAGTTTCAAGAAAATTAGAGATGATTTAATATTTTCTATATTTTAAATTAATTTATGTGTGCTTATTGGAGGTAATTCCATTTGATGTATATGTAAGTCAAATAAAAACATTTCAATTTTGTAAGGAACTATGTTTTTTTAGCACATATCGTAGAAATAGATGAAAATGTTGAAAGATACTTAGGGATAACTCCAACTTCTATTTGCAACCTATTGAAAAAATGATAATAATATCAAAATATGGAAGAAAATTCTTATAATTGGGTAACATTTTAGGGGATTTCGTGAATGTTCGCTATATGATGACATATTATTGCCTACGCGTGCAAATTACTAAAAGTACGGTCAGTCTGCGAACTATGGCCTACCAGGCAAGAAACATAGAGGTTAGTGCTACGTGGTCCGCTTCCCCGGTCAACCCCTGCAAAAAGCAAAAAGAAAAAAATAACAGGCGTTATATGTAAGAACTTAGAAATGCATGTAAGACAGACATATATGTTGCCCAGCGATAGTGACCAAGGCATATGTAAGCGTGAGGTCCCTACTTCGATCCCGTCCTGCCGATTATACTTTTTAAATTAAGAAACCATATTGTTTTTCTATAAAATAAATATTTTAGAGCGGCCCAACGTCGGACACACCAACAGTCCGTATTTTTCTCTGAAAAGCAACGTTAGGACGGAAGTAGCAAGTCGCGACTGCTATTTATCGCATTAAGTGATCCCGACGATTCGAACGTGGGGCGTTTCGATCATGTATAGAGCTGCATGCCACTGCACCACTGTTGGCTTCGTGTTGCATATTAGAGTCGCACTCTATTTGAGATAAAATACCGAAGGGTTTTTCTTATTTCTCTATTTTTTTCTTTCCTTTTTTGTTTGGTTTTTTTCCTCTGGCTTCCTTTTTTCGTTAATAATATTTGTTTTCTATTCGTTTCTTGTTTTTTCATTCTACATTCTTTGTTTTCTTTTTTTCTCCATTTTTTGTTTTTCTTTTGTGTTTTCTTATGTTTGTTTTTATTTTCACTCTACATTTTCGCACATGTCAAAAACTTTTTGTAACAAGTGATCAACATTTTTTGTATACACGTTCAACATTGTCCGGACGCTTATTCAACATTTTTCAAATACTTCTTCAACATCTTAATAGTTATTCAACATTTTTTCAAATACTTGTTCAATATTTTTAATAATTATTCAACATTTTTCAAATACTTGTTCAACATTTTTCATATACCCGTTCAACATTTTTTAATACCTATTCAACATTTTTCAAATACATTTTCAACATTTTTAATACTTATTCAACAATTTCAAATACTTGTTCAATATTTTTCAAATTCTTGTTCAACATTTTCCAATACTTGTTCAACATTTATCATATACTTGTTCAACATTTTTCATGTAATCGTTTAACATTTTTAATATCTGTTCAACATTTTTCAAATATTTATTCAACATTTTAAAAAAATACTCAACTTTTTTCAAAGACATGTTCAACATTTTTTAATACTTATTCAACATTTTCTAAATGTGTTTTTGAAGATTGTTTTTGTAATATATACATATATATGTGTAGAATATTTTTAAAGTATAAATAAAAGTACAAAAATGAAGCAATAAATGAGAACAGAAAACAGAAAAAAATGGGTTGTGGCCCCCGCGCTGCTGGGCCGGCCTATCTGAGGCTCCCTCCGGCGCGAGCGTAGCACCTTGCTCGCTGAATGCTAGAAATAGCAGCGCGCAGTAGCAGCAGCAGTCCATTTTTCTACAATAAAAACATCAGAAGGCACAACAGCAGTACGTTTTTTCCATTTTAAAAAAGGAAGCAACGTAGGGACAATGCATCACCAATGGTGCATTTTTTTTCCTAGAAAGATGCACCAGCTGGTCGTCCATGACGGTTTGAACAACTTATGGAAAAACTAAACCTTTCATTTGTGGGTCGAGAACGCATGACACGTCAGCATGAGCCATCCATGACAGTCTGTTTGGTGTATAGCTGGTTGATTCATGACGGTATCCGTGACGGTTCATCGTGAGGGCAGCAGTACTGTTGGGCTTGCCCTCATCTTGCTAATCCGTGACGGACTTCATGATGAAACGGAGAAATCCGTCATTGATTATGACGGTTTCTGAGAACGTCAACAGAAATCCGTCATGGAATAACAGTTTTCTTGTAGTGCCACCCTCCTCCCCTCCCCTCGCCGCCGCCGGCGGGCAACGCCGGGCAAAGCCCTTGAGGTGTCGGCGGCGACGGGATCTCCTCTGCCCTCTCGTGGAGCGGGGCCGCGGGGGGCTTCTTCCTCGACCGATGGCAGAGCTCGGAGGCGGGCACGTCAGGCGGGGCGCGCATGCAGGTGGCGGTGTGTGGCGGCTGGCTGGTGGCGGTGTGGCGCTCTCTTCATGACGGGGCTGGGGGCGGCCAGATATGCGCGCGCCGGAGGAGGGGCTGGCGGCCGGAGCTCGGCAGGAGGCCCAGTGGAGCGACGGGCCGGGCAGGAGCAGGCAGCAGTTTGCTGGCGAGCGCGGTTGCTGGTGGCGCAGTCCGGAGGCAGCGGTGCGAGTCCATGGCCAGACCGGTGGCAGCAGCGCTGCGATGGCTCGGCAAAGATGGAGTCTTGGCGAGCAGCGAGCGGCCGGCCACTTTTGTGCGGTGTGGCGAGCAGCGAGGCTCTCTCGGTGGTGCGGCTGGTTCTTCGTGGAGATGCGGGTCCGACCATTGCAAGGTTGTCCCTTGGAGTGGGCGACGACTGTTGCGGGTGGTTCTGGACCTTGCCAGAGGTGCGGGGTGGCTGCTGTTCCTGTCCTGACTGGGTGTCGGTGGTGTGGCCGGTGTTCTCCTTGTCGTGTGTCTGGTTGTAGACCCTCGGGCTTGCAGCTGCATTGGCGAAGTGCTGCAGTGGCGGCGGTGTGAAGCTTCTGGGACGGTGTTGCCCAATTCCAGGTGGTGTGGAGAGGTGTGACGTGCGGATGAAAATCTTGCTCGGCTTCCATCGGCCGGCGGCGATGGTACCCGTGGATGTCATCCCCCTCATTGGAGGCGTCATCGAGGCGTGTTTGTCATGTCCCTCGCTCACTCGGAGTTGTGGCTGTCTCCAGGCGAAAGCCTCGATTCGGTGTTGGATCGGCACAATGGTGGCGTCTTCGACGTCGTTTCTTTGTTGGGAGCATTGTGTTTGGAGACATGGCTAGTTCCTTGACGCTCTCCTCCGGTGTTCGTCGCTATCCTCTTTGTTCCACGACGGCGCTATGTACGCCCGTCGCCGGTGTGTCCAAGACGGCGTCTTTCTCGGATCAGATCAAGTCCTGCCACCCACTTGCCACTTCCTCTTAGGCGATAAGAGTGGATGGTGCGTCGACAAGTGAAGCTCTGCGGAAGTTGGTGGTCTTTGGAGTTGTCCGGCGTCGGTCGAGACGCGGTGTTGTGTTCCAGTTTGGATAGGCTCTTTAGTGTTGTAGTTTGCTTGCGGTGTTGTTCGTCTTTGGTGTGGTGTTTGTGCTACTCTTGTTGTTCGCAGCGAGTGTAGTTTCTTATAACTGAAACTCTGCCTTCTATAAAGCCATAGTACGCCTAGGCGTACTCTCGAAAAAAAAAACAGTTCTAAAATGCATAAGATGTTTGAACAATGGTGCCGGTGACATTAGTCTGTAATGCATTGACAATGGCCAGTACTTTTAACGTTGCTAGCTAGCTGCATTTTTCTTAGATGAAGCATCTGGTGTCAGCACAGATGTGGTGGTTCTTGCAGCGAGTTGAGCATTTGAGTTTTGTTATTCTGCTTATAGTTTCAGTCCATCAGCAGAAAATGGAATTTGTGTTTTCACTGAGATCGAATTCTGAACATGGCAATGCTAATGTGCCTGGATACCAGATGTTGGCGAATCGCTGCATTTTGCTGCACGCGTGGTGTTCCGTGCATTGTATATATAAGTATATTTGGTTTACCCTATTGTAAATCTTCTGAATAAATGGTGAACAAAATTCAGGTTTTATCCCATAACACTATAAGAATACTAGTTTCTGCATATTACATTGATCTGACTTGTTTAACAAAATTATGAGATTTTTTATCTGCTGCAATAGTTGTATAACAACTTTTGGTAAGAACTTGGCGAGCTTCTTTTGCTTGGTCTTGTTTTTCCATCACATGTTTTGCGTTGCATGGAATAGATTGACTACAGTTTCGAAGAAGTTTAGGGCATCTCCAACCGCCCGCAACCATCCAGACCGAGCACCTGAACGGAATTGCCATCCAAAGCCATACCCCATCGATCCAAAGACTGGCCCGGTTGTCTGTTTCCCGCAAATCAGATGCCGCAAACCAGATGCCTGGTGAGAAACCTTCCTACTTTTCTTTGGCAAGAAGCTCATATTCGCAGTAGTCTGAACTGCTAGTCTGAACTCTGAAAAGCAAACCGGTGTAGTCTGAAACTTTTGATAATCTGTTTCAAAATTTCGCTTAGGAGTTTTAAGACACGGAAATAGTCTGAACTGCTGTAGGATATAGACATCAGATCAGTAGAAGTTGCTGAATTAAATCAGTAGGTGGTCAACAGGCATGACATTGTGCCTGTTGGGTTTATGGACAGATGCTAGAAGGATGTCTGAAGATAGTTGTTTGTTGGGAATCATTTCATAAGTAAAAAATCAACAGTGAACCTTGATACGTAAACCAATGGTTTTGATGGTACTGTTCTTTGACTCAGATGATTCATTTCTTCAATTTAATACGATACGCCACTAGTGGTAGACTTTGGAACTTGAAAACCAAAATCAGTTCAGTCTGCCTAATTCAGCTTCATATAGAAGATAATGATTTGTGTCTTTTAGCCAACTGTAATTGTTTTTTAGCCCACAGCACTTTACATTCTTTTGAGGTTTTTAAACCTGTTGCAGTATCTGTGCGTGACACATAATGCCTAACTGCTTAACTATTTTCGTGCTAATTCAGCTCATGCGGCGCTACGGTACGCGGATGTCGATGCAGAGTAGAGAGATACCCCTAGAAGTCGCCTTCCTGTCCACCTCTTCAGAAGTGTCGCCGCCTCGGACACAACGACATTAGAACCCAGTTCCTTTCATAGAGATATGGGTTCAGGAAAACCCAGCAGTTCATGTGTTCCTGGTACTTCAACTTGGTTTGTTCTCCTGACAGTAGGAAACCTATTCGCTTTGCCATCACGGTTCTAAAATTCTGAAACTGTTTGTACAATGGTGCGACGACATTGGTCTGTAATGCGTTGACAATGGCCACTACTTAATTGTTGTTAGCCGCATTTCTTGCAGTGATGTGGTGGTTCTTGCAGTGAGTTGAGCACTTGAGTTTTGTTATTCCGCTTAAAGTTTCAGTGCATCAGCAGAAAATGAATTTGTGTTTTCACTGAGACCAGAGTTCTGAACATGGTGAGGTTAATGCGCCCGTACACAACTTGCTGCATTTTGCTGCGTGCGTGGTATATTTGGTTGTTTTTTACTGGCGCCATGTTAGCCTATGGTAGTTTTTTTGAACAAAAATTCAGGTTGTATCCCACTGTACTGCAAGAATATTAGTTTCTGCACATTACATTGTTCTTTTTCATGAGCATGACAACAACTTCAGACATTTTTCATGAGCCTTCTCGGTTTCTGTTTCTTTCTCTCTCTATCTGGGTCTCTCTTGTTTCAGTATGGACGAATACTGAAACGTTTGAAGGTCAGTAAAATGTATGTTTTGCTTCTTTATTTCTTTATTGTGAGATTGTAGTATGTAGAGTACGAGGATGCTAGTCTTGTGGGCACCGTAGTCTGTGGCTAGGTAGTATGTAAAGTTGACCCAAATACTTCAACTCCGTATTTTAGGTAGAGTGCAATAAGACTTGGAGTAGATAATAAGACTCTTCACTTGTTAGATTCACATAATCTTCTATGCCGTCCATATACCCACCCGATCCTGCAGTTGATGTGAATTCACTCATCAATATCATTAAACTACTCCAAGTCATCAACCTGCCACAAAGTGGTACTCACTTCTGTTCGTCAATTACCGGTGATCAAGGAATGAGATACATTGGAAGGTCGGACACCATCCCAGAATGTGTGAAGCGGAGGAAAACAAAATCATTATCAAGAAGGAAAAATAAAGAAGAAGGACAGCCCGGTGCATGTAGCTCCCGCTTGCGTAGGGTCCGGGGAAGGGTCCAACCACAAAGTTGAAGACTGCCCAGTCAGGAAAAAGCCAAGGAATGCTGCAAAATTTGTGGGTAGTGCAGCTACAGGTCTGGGGCTTTTCCAAGTGGAGGTGCCTGATGTGAATGGACAACATTTGGGAGCAGGAAAAAATGTTGGGATAGTTTATATAGAGGCAGGTCAGGTGACAAAAGAGGAAATGGCTCATAATTTCTCTTTGATCTATAAAACCAACTGGCCTTGGCAGATTAGGAAGTTAGATAGTTGGACATATCTAGTTAAATTCCCACCACATATTCCAGTGGCTCAGGTTGCTGGTTATCCAAACTTCGGTCTACCAGAAATGGAGGGAGTTACAGTCAATGTGGAAGAGTGGAATGGTGAACTAGAACACCATGCCGATCTGCAAACAGTGTGGCTTCAGCTCACAGGGATTGCTCCAAAATGGGCTGAATGGTCAGTGTTGGAGCAAATCATCTCAGTGGTTGGTACTCTGGTAGATGTTGACTGTCAAGGGAATTTCAAGTCCTTTTTTGAAGTGGTCAGAGTCCAAATTAGATGCAAAGACTACACTAAAATCCCAGCCAGCAGAATCTTTGGTGTTGGTACAAAGCTATACAAGATAGGCATCACTGTGGAGCCACCAAATGAGGAAAATCTAAGTGATGACTTGCTAGATGACAGAACTGATAAAGAAACAGACACTGAAACCAATAATGACACATCTGCTCCTGCTGGACACAATGGAGGGGGCACAGCTAACTTGAACACTACTTCTGGGTCAGGCAGTAATGGGAAATCTGGTGGGAGCCATCAGCACACCAAACAAACTGCCATGTCCTTCCTGCAGAATCTGCATGACCCAGGGCTAGATGCTCATAGCTGTCAGCTGCTTCAAGCAATGGAGATGGAAGAGAATGATGAAGATGAGATCTTTAACAACCTAGTAGAAGATTGTGTAGAGACTCCCAATGAAGAAGAGGAAGAAGTGATTTTCAGCCCCTGTCCTGTCATCAATGAACAAAAGATGAATGATCCAGTAGAGCATGCGAAGAATTGGGGACCAGTGCAAACACAGAGGAAAAGTAGTAGGGTTGATGTGGGAGAGAAGACTATGCTAGAAATTGCAGTCAACAAAAAGAAAATGCTCAATCTGGAAGTGGAGAAGCACAACTATAAAGGTACCCTCCTTAAAAACTCCTTTGAGTATTTTTCTGATCCTGATTTCATTAATACAACTAGCAAAGTAGGCATTGAGATTGATAGAACTGATTATGACAAAATAGAGTTAAAAAGGAGCAGTGAAAATTCCAAAGGGCCTGTGGGGCCCTCTGGAGCTCCAAACTTATTAGATACTCATATGAGTGGTGTCGTCTCCAATAGAGATGAGTACCTTGCTAGCTCTCCTCATACACCTGAAGGGTGTAATGAAGAAACCTACAATGGTGTGGACTATAGTAGACTATGGACTAAAGTGTCCAAATATGGGCGGGGCAAGCACCCCAAGAAAACCTTGTTTAAATGAATTGCCTTTTTTGGAACATTAGGGGGATTACTGCCCCAGGTAGGAAGTCCTGTATAGAAGATGTTCTTAACAAAGTCAAACCTAGTATTATAGCTTTTCAAGAAACTAACAAGGAGGTGCTCTCCTCATCCTTCTTGAAAAGCATTAGTAATAATAGAAACTTTACCTGGCACCACTTACCTGCTGAGGGCTCTGCTGGTGGCATCCTGGTAGGAGTGGATGCAAACATCTTTGAGATTAACCAATGGCTTTCTCTCAAATTCTCTGTCTCTTGTAACCTTACAATCAAAGCTAGTGGGGTTAAGTGCAGGGTGATTGGAGTATATGGATCACCTTATGAGGAAGGGGAAAATGACTTCATATCAGAGCTCCATAGCCTGTTCATAGATGATCACCAACCAACCCTGATTGGTGGTGATTTCAACTTAGTTAGATATCAAAAAGATAAGAGTAATGGTAATATCAATCACCACCAGAGTGATAAATTTAATGCCTGGATAGAGATCTGGAGTCTTCTAGAGATTAAGATGTCAGGGAGAAAATTCACATGGGCCAATAACCAAAGTGATTTGGTTATGTCTACCATAGACAGAATTTTCTGTAATACAGACTTTGATGCCTTGTTTCCTTTGAGCAGTTCCCAAGCCCTCCCCAGGGTAGGGAGTGATCACACTCCTCTGCTGTGGGACTCTGGCTTGAGTAACCCTCCTAGATCCACTAGTTTCAAATTTGAGAAATGGTGGTTGCTGAAGGCAGAGTTTAGAGAATTAGTCATTAATAACTGGACAGCTCCTGTCAAGAAGAAGAAAGCAATAGATATTTGGCAGGAGAAGGCCAGGAGGTTTAGGAAGTTTGCTAGAGGTTGGAGTAGGAATATTGAAGCTGAGCTTAGGAAGCATAAAGCCCACCTCACCCAGGAATTTGATTCCCTTGATATTAAGGCTGAAACAAAATAGTTATCTGACTCTGAGATCAGCAGGATGAAAGTGGTGCTGCAAGAGCTTCAACAGATCTGGCTCAAAGATGAGTTTAAAGCCAAACAAAGATCTAGAGATAAAGATATCTTAGAAGGGGATAGGAATACTAAATACTTCCAGGCTGTAGCCAACCAAAGGAGGAGGAAAACCCTGATACATGCTCTAGATGGCCCTAATGGTACTGTTACAGAGACCAAGGACATGCTAGACATTCCTACTTCCTTCTATAAGGATCTCTTTAAAAAAGAGAGCAGAAATGGTTTTAGGCTTAGTGAAGACTTCTCCTCTGAAGGAGAAAAAGTTAAGATAGAAGATAATATTTCCCTCCAACCCCCTTTTACTGAAAAAGAAGTAAAAGAAGCCATTTATGGGTCATACTCAGATGGAGCCCCTGGCCCTGATGGTCTTTCTTTTCTCTTCTTACAACAATTTTGGGAGGTGCTAAAGGTAGATATTATGGCCCTCTTCAAAGTGTTTTATGAGGGGAAGCTAGACATCTTCAGACTTAATTTTGCCATGATTACTCTTGTCCCTAAAGAAAAAGATGCTACTAATATGAAGAAATTTAGACCAATGAGTCTTCTTAACTGCATCTTTAAAGTTTTCACCAAAGTCTTGACTAATAGACTAGCTAAGTTGATGAATATCCTCACTTCCAGCAACCAGTCTGCTTTCATTAAGGGCAGATATATTTTAGGAAGTGTAGTGACAGCACATGAGGTGTTACACTCCACTGTACACTCTGGCAATGCTGGCCTGGTGATCAAATTAGACTATGAAAAAGCATTTGACAAAATGAACCTTGATTTCCTTTATGAAATCCTAGAAAAAAGAGGTTTTGGCACAAAATGGATTAACTGGATAAAACATATCACCCAAATGGGCTCCATTGGGGTGAAGATCAATGGGGTAGAAGGGGACTTCTTTACCACTGGCAAAGGCCTGAGACAAGGAGACCCTTTCTCCCCCTTACTGTTTAATCTTGTTATTGGACTAGGATGCTGGCTAAAGCTGCATCTCATGATTTAGTGAAAGGCTTATGCTCTGATCTCATTCCTGGAGGGGTCATTTGCCTCCAATATGCAGATGACACCATCCTTTTCATAGACAATGATGTAGATAAGGTGACTAATCTCAAGAATATTCGAACCTGTTTTGAAAATGTCTCTGGTATGTGAATTAATTACTCCAAAAGTGAGATTATTCCATTAGGACTCACTGACAGTGAGATAGATTCCTTCAAAATTGTCTTGGGATGTACTGTGGGTACCTTCCCTATTAAATATCTAGGCATCCCTCTCCATTATGACAAGCTTAGAAGAGAAGACATCCAGCCCCTTATTGATAAGATCCTCAAAAGGATGGCTGGATGGAGAGGTAAACTACTCTCCTACTCTGCTAGGTTAGTTTTGATTAAGGCCTTTCTAGCTAGTATTCCAGTACACCTGCTCTCCTTTTTCAAATTCCCTAAGTGGGCTCTGGATCTGATTAATAGCCAACTTGCTCACTGTCTTTGGAGTGAGTTTGTGGGGAATAGGAAACTTCACCTTGCAAACTGGCATTTGGTTTGCATGAGGAAAGAGTATGGAGGGCTTGGTATCCCAAACATTAAGATGTTAACCTATGCCTGCTTGGTAATTGGGTTAAGAGATATATCCAAGATGAGGGGAAGATCTAGAGAGATATAGTAGACTCCAAATATATTAAGAAAAGTCCTAACATCTTTGCCTCCAACCCCCAGAACACCTCCAAATTATGGCAAGGAGTCATGTGGGCTGCTAGAGCTCTGAAGTTTGGATATAGATGGAAAATAGGCAATGGTAAGAAAATCAGACTGTGGGAAGATATCTGGTTTGGCACCTCCCCATTGTCAGTTCAGTTCTGGCCCCTGTACAAGGTCTGCCACCAACATGGGGTGACTGTAGCAGACATCTGGGATGGCACTAATATTAAGTTGACATTTAGGAGAATTTTTTTAGAACCCATGATGGAGAATTGGTACTGCCTAGAACAGATTATCAGAAGCTCTGTGCTGACTGATGAAGATGATTCTCTGATCTGGAAGTATGAGAGCAAAGGAACTTACTCTGCTAGTTCTCTATACAATATTATTAATTTCAGAGGAGTACAACCTGTCTACATACCCTCTGTGTGGTCTATAGTGGTTCCTCCCAGAGTGCAAGTGTTTTTATGGCTCTTGTCTCATAACAAGTTAATGACTAAAGATAACCTGTTAAAAAGAGGTATTATAAAGCCACCTGAATGTGTATTTTGCAAAGAGCAAGAAACTGTAGATCATCTATTTTTTGACTGTGTTGTTGCTAAACAAATCTGGCTTGAGATATCTAATGTTCTCTCTTGTGATCTAGGCAATAACTACTTATCAATTACTAGATTCTGGCCAGCTCAAAAGAAAAAGATGGTCTTGAACTCTGTTTGTGCCTGTGTTATGTGGTGCATTTGGAAGTTCAGAAATTCTATAGTTTTTAATAATGTGATGTGGTCTGACCTTAAGCAGATATGGTGGCAGATTCATTTAGCTCTCAAGAAGTGGATGATCCTTTTCAAAGAGTCCCCCTTAGAAGAGCTGAAGCTGGTTTCACAAAAGATAGCGCTGATTCTCACCTCCCCTTTCCTATTGACTGTGGGGTGATTGATGGCAAAGATACTGCAGGTATCTTGAGCCTAGACTCACTCTCCAAAATGTCACTAGGGATGGGAGGAGAGATTGCAGGTATGATGCCTCCTGACTGCTGCACACCTCCAAATAGCCCTGGGAAGACCTGCAAGTACTCATCGCTGCTGAGCCCCGTCACACCGCTGGAACTGCTGTTGTCTCCGATCCAGTCCTTCAAGAGGATCAAGAGTGGAGGATACCGCAAGCCAGTCGAACAAGCAGAGGTCCAGAGCAGTACTGATATGCTGATTGGTGCTTAGAATTCTCAGCTATGCGCGATTTGGTGTGGGTACCTTTAGCTTTGGTCTAAACTTTGAGGCATGTAATAAGTTGCACTTCTTGAGCTATTGGCTCTTTTTTTCTTTTCTTTTTCCCGTTTCTGCTGGATCTTTCCAGACATGTTTTAGGTAAAAAAACCTTCTGTAGAAGGATGGAACTGTGTACTCTGGTTTCATATTTTCAATGAAAAGGATGGAACCGAGGGGCGCTTTCTGCCCTCCTGTCAGTCTAAAAAAAAGGGTCCGACCACTTTGGGTCTATAGTACGCAGCCTTTCCCTACATTTCTGTAAGAGGCTGTTTCCAGGACTTGAACCCATGACCTTTTGGTCACAAGGCAGCAGCTTTACCACTGCGCCAAGGAAAAATAAACAAAATGAAATAAATAAAAGAGTACTTTAGATATTTCACAATCACCTCTCTCTGTTCCGAATCCACAACTAACTTGTTAGCCAAATATCCTTTTACCGCTCTAGAGGTGGACTAGAATTTAGAGGTGAATTGTAGTTGTGCTGGGTGGAGATCTCCCAACATACTCGTAAGAGTCGTTCAATGATGCTTCACTCGATGCTTCTGTTTGTTGGCCAACAAACTGTTGGGTAATTAAGTTTTTCTTTGATTAACTTAATCCATAAATAAACCATGTTGATAGCAACATCAATATTAATTCGATACAGATATGTAAACATGCTAGTGCGTACTAGGCATATAACTGACATATCTATCAACGTGTTAAGTACAGCAAACACATCAACCAGTAAGACATGGACTAACAGATCATACCCTCCACTTGGCCAGGGAAAGGCCGCGGCCGTGGCGGCGGATTTTTCCTCGGCCTTCTTCTTTGGAGCATCGGAGTTGTCACCCATGGCAATGTCGGAGAGGTCGAGGACGTAGTCGAAGTGGAGGAACAGCAGCGAGCAACCGCGCCTTAGACGCTTCGCGAAAACCTAACCGCCCTTCTCCTCGTTTAGAGTCACAAAGGATGGGGTTCCAGAGGTCTGTTCTCCTGTACAGTAGTGCACATAGACGGGATGGATCGCCAAGCAGTAGCAGTGAGAGGAACAATGATGGCTTGTGTGTGAGGAGGTAGAGCAGAAGTGGTCTAATCAGGCCTTGTACAATGCAAGGCGCTTAGGGTAGATGCTTAGAGAAATAAATCAGTCTTTGTCTAAGCATCAGTGCTTAGTTATAGAGGGTAGACGCTTAATTAAGCGTCTCTCCAATAGAATTAGGCACTAGTGCTTCGAAAAATCCGATTTATTTTTTTAAGCACCTCCCTAAGCACCTACCATTGTACAAGGCCTTAGGGTGGTGGCTAGCGTTGCCAACGCCTCCAATATATAGGCGGTTAGGCAGGGAGGTATGGGTTGAGTCCCACAACCGACTCAGTAACATCTCACGATCCGATGATCTGGATCGTAGTGTGCCCGTTAGTGACTTGTAAATAATTGCCAATTAATTATTTGTTCCCAACAGGTAATAATAAAGCACATACATGACATAGGTCTGAGATCTATTCGGTTCGACTCATTCACGAAACACGACATGCGGGCGAGGCATGGTGAGACAAACAACGGAGGAGGAGTGTGTGTGTACCACTTCTCTTTTCAAGCTCCAATAGCATGCGAAAGAGAATACCTTATACGTTGGTCGTAACTCTCCTCCAAATCTGGGTGGTACTTAACTTCTCACCATGTCATGCAACCCAGCATGGGCCTTTGAGATTTTTCAGGAATTATTTCATATATGGACCCTGGGCTCATCTATAATTCAACAATCCCCACCAGACCTCGGACGCTCATTTTGTTGTCCTATGTTCCAAACAATGTTTTGATATACAATATTTAGTGGAGACCGATTAAAGTTGAACATCCACCTCGAGCAAAGAGTTACACTTCTTCAAAACTGGACAATGGAATATGCCTAAAATTGTCAGTTTGGCGTAACGGAATTTCACATGTTCTCTTACCGGTACTAGGTTGTTGAAGGCTAACCACGCGGTGGAGCATATTAGTCACACTCCTCGCCTATTCACGAGCTTACTAGAGATTACCCTATCTCACAGACTGTGACCAACAGTTGGGTTCATATAGATGTGTTCTTTTAAATATTGCTTTGTATGATAGCATCTTGCTTATAAAAGCCTCAAAATACATTAAGGAAAAAGTCAACCTAGCATACATGTAGTTTTGGAGAGTAGTGCATCTCCAACAGAATGGGTTAGCAAAGTTACTCTCCTTCAGTTAACCAATAGCTTATTTTTCCACGTCCTACTTCATGGGACTTCGATCACCTAGGTGGGGTCACTATTGATGTCTTATACCCATCTCCCTCGATGCATTTCTATCACAACATTTGATAGTACTTTTGTGAAGGGTTATGTCGGATTCTTAGAGCATCTCTAGCAGACCCCCTATTCTGCGAAACTGTAAATGCCGCGGCAGATCAGAAACTGTATCCAAAACCGTAAAAATTTAAAAAACATGTTTCGCGCGAGAAATTTAACGCAAAAGCTCGCCGAAGCATATATAATTCTTCACATAGGGGCAGATCGTTCGTACACAACATAGATATATTTACATAAAAGCTCGCCGGAGAGCTACGCCGGAGCTACGCTACCGTAGCACTAGACAAAATGGAGCTCACCGGAGCTCGTGCGGTAGCTGACCAGCGGCGGCGCTCAATCGGAGTCGACGTCGGAGGTGAGGTCGATGAAGATCCGCTCCTGCTCAGCGGCCTCGTGGCACCACTCCTCCTTATTGCTCTCCTCCAATGCACTGTGCGCTAGCAACGCGGGCAAAATGGCGTCCGCCTGCGCCGGTGGGAGGAAGTCCTCCAGCTCGACGACGCCACCGGAACTTCGCTCCAGCCCCGCCTCGGCCTTTGGCTCCCTCTTCACAGGAGTGATAGAGGAGCGCGAGCTGGACGCTCCGGAGGAGCAACTAGTGCCAGAGAAGAGGCGCCCGCACGCGCGGTCGTACTCCTCCATCTCGCGGCGGAGGAGCGACGGTGGTGGTGACTGCCCGTGGCGTGTGTACCGCAAGGCGGCGGGCTTCTGCGCCCCGTCGGATCTGACACGACGCGCTCGCTTGGGGTCCTCATTGTCACGGCGGGCGGACTTGGCCATTGCGGGCGGTGGATTGGAGGCGCGGGCAGCGGATCTGAGGCACCGATGGTGAGGGATTGGGGATTTTCGCGGCGGCGGAGGGACAGGGTTCTGGCCCGTATCCAGCAGCTGAACCCGCACATATACTGGTCGAGGGGACGCGTTTCCGGGCCACCGCAAAAGTTTTACGAGCCGGGCTGCGTTTACGGTGTCTGTTCTCACAGACAAAACGGCCCAAACCCGTATAATCGCCAGAATTTTATAGTTCCGGCGATTGATATGGGGTCTGCTAGAGATGCTCTTAGACGATTGGATGTAATCCAAGATATCACTCTAAAGTTTCTTAAATGTTTGACAGACCTCACTCTTCTCCTTATCTTGAATTGTGTGTTGTCCTTTGAACTACTCGCTTTGACAAGCACGGTCTGATTGTCACAGTTCATGAGGATAGATGAAATTAAATTTTCAATAACTGGCAAGTCCATAAAAAATCTCTCGAAGTCATTCTACTTCGATACAATATTTATCTATTGTTGTGAGTTATGCTTCCATTGTTGATTTTGTTGAGATAATCTGATTGCAAGACTTTCATGAAACAACGCCTCCTCCAAATGTAAACATGCATCCACTGATAGCCTTGATCTCACCAGCACCAGAGACCCAATTAGCATCCCTATACCCTTCAACTACCATCGGGTATCGGGTGTAGTGAAGTCCATGACTCATAGTACCTTTCAGATAGATAGCTCTTTCAAGAGCATGTTGTACATCTCCCAAATTGGAAACAAACCAGCTCACTTTTGCTCATAGAAAACGCGATGTCAGGCCTCGTAGCACAAGCTAGGTACATAAGTGAGCCAATCACTTAAGAGTATCTCAATTGATCTATAGTTCTGCCTTTGAATTTTCGAATCCGCGCACTACGATCATATGGTGCGGGAGAAGATTTTCAATTAAATAGCCAAAGTAGCTAAGAATCTTCTCAACATAGAGTAATTGTAGAAGTGTAATCACACTCTCATTATGTGTCGGCATTTGATGTTCAAGAAAACATCAGCCACACCAAGATCTTCATCTCAAAGTTATGAGATAGAAAAGTCTTAATCTCCTCGATGACTTTGAGGTTTGTTCCAAATATCAGTATGTCATTTACATACAAGCACAATATAACTCCTTAACCCCCACCATCGCGATAGTATACATATTTGCCAGCTTCATTAAAAATAAAGCCAAAAGATGTTAAAGTTTTATCAAACTTCTCATGCCCTTCCTTAGGTGCATGTTTCAGGTCATACAAACATTTCAATAACTTGCACACCTTTCCATCCTAACCATCTACTACAAAGCCATCTTGTTATTGCATGTAGATTTCCTTATCTAGCTCTCCGTTCAGGAAAGACGTCTTGACGTCCATATGATGAAAAATAAGACCATGTAAGGCAGCCAATGAGGGTAACACTCAAATGGTGGCCAGTCTTGCCATAGGTGATTAAGTATCGAAGAAGTCTTCACATTCCTTCTGGGTATAACTCTTGGCCACAAGCCTATACTTGTACTTCTCCATTTTTATTGACTGACCTAATCTTCTTTTTGAACACCCACTAACATACCACAGGTTTACAACCATAGGGATGATCAATGATCTCCCATGTCTTGTTAGCCATGATGGAATCCATCTCGCTATGGACCACCTCCTTCCAATAATCAACATCTGGAGATGCATAAGTTTATGAAATGGAATTGGGAGTATCATCCACTAGGTACACAATGAAATCAGCACCAAAGGACTTTGTCGTCCTTGTCTCTCACTATGATAGGAGCTTCATTAATTCTCTTCCTCCATAGGATTTTCATCATGTGTTCATTCGTAATACTCCATCGGAATGACAGGTTCAGGAGTCTCATCAAATTCCTGTCTAGAAGTGTTTTCTTTATCTGTCATAGGAAAATGTCCTCAAAGAATGTAGCATCTTTTGACTCGATAATTGTAATGACCTTAATGTCAGGTACCTCATATTTCACCACTAGAATCTATAGCCAACGATATACTTAGCAAAGCCCAGAAAAATGCAGTCCATGGTCCTTCCAAGCTTACGCTTTTTGGTAATCGGCACATTGCCATCCCCAAGTGCGTAAGTAAGAGTATGTCGTTCTTTTATTCTCCCAATGCTCATAGGGATTGATCTCATGATCCTTCGTGTGAACCTTATTCAGTCCATGACATGATGCCAATATAGCCTCCCCCACATGCCTTGGATAAACCAGTTGTACCTAACATTACGTTAACCAAATTTGTTAGAGTATAGTTTTTCCGTTCCGCAACCCCATTTGGCTAAGGTGAATAGGGAGGCATCCTCTCATGAAAATACCATGTTGAACACATAATAAATTGAACTCATTTGGAAAGTGATGGAAATATGCCCTAGAGGCAATAATAAAGTTGTTATTATTATATTTCCTTATTCATGATAAATGTTTATTATTCATGCTAGAATTGTATTGACCAGAAACTTAAATACATGTGTGGATACATAAACAAATACCGTGTCCCTAGTGAGCCTCTACTAGACTAGCTTATTGATCAAAGATGGTTAAAGTTTCCTAACCATATACATGAGTTGTCACTTGATGACGGGATCACATCATTAGGAGAATGATGTGATGGGCAAGACCCATCCGTTAGCTTAGCATATGATCGTTCAGTTTATTGCTACTGCTTTCTTAATGTCAAATACATATTCCTTCGACCATGAGATCATGCAACTCCCGGATACCGGAGGAATACCTTGTGTGTTATCAAATGTCACAATGTAATTGGGTGATCATAAAGATGCTCTACAGGTATCTCCGAAGGTGTCTATTGAGTTGGCGTGAATCGAGATTGGGATTTGTCACTCCGTATGATGGAGAGGTATCTCTGGGCCCTCTCGGTAATACACATCACAAGAAGCTTGCAAGAAAAGTGACTAAGGAGTTAGTTACAAGATGATGTATTACGGAACGAGTAAAGAGACTTGCCGGCGACGAGATTGAACTAGGTATAGAGATACCGACGATCGAATCTCGGGCAAGTAACATACTGACAGACAAAGGGAAATACGTATGTTGTAATAAAGGTTTGACCGATAAAGATCTTCTAGAATATGTAGGAACCAATATGGGCATCCAGGTCCTGCTATTGGTTATTGACCAGAGAAGCATCTCGGTCATGTCTACATCATTCTCGAACCCGTAGGGTCCGCACGCTTAACGTTCGTTGACGATATAATGTTATATAAGTTATGTGAGTTGGTGACCGAATGTTGTTCGAAGTCTCGGATGAGATCACGGACATGACGAGGAGCTCCGGAATGGTCCGGAGGTAAAGATTGATATATAGGATGATGCTATTTGGTCACCGAAAAGGTTTCGGTAAGTACCAGGTATTTATCAGAGTGCCGGAAGGGGTTCCGGGAGGCCACCGGTAAGTAGTGGGCCTTATGGGCCAAAAGGGGGGGGGGGGGGGAAGCACACCAGCCCATAAGGGGGCTGGCGTGCCCCTCCACCCCTGCCCATCCGCCAAGGAAGGAGGGAAGGAAGGGGGAGGCGCCCTAAGGCAGCCAGCCCCTTTTCCTTCCCCCCATGTCCATATATGGAGGGGGGCGTGGCGGCTAGGCAGGCCATAGCGCTGGTCGCCGGCCCCTTGGGGGAGCCCTAGGCTGCCTCCTCTTCCCCCCTCCACCTATATATATGTGAGGAGGGAGAAAGGCAACACACACCACAATCCCCAAGCCATGTGCGGTGCCCCGTCTCCCTCTAGTTCTAGTTCCTCCTCCTTCCATGCTCGTTGTGCTTGGCAAAGCCCTGCGGATAGTTTCACCACCACCGTCACCACACCATCGTGCTGCCGAAACTCATCTACTACTTCGCCTCTCTTGCTGGATTGAGAAGGCGAGGACGTCATTGAGCTGGACGTGGAGGTGCCGTGCGTTTGGTACTTGATCGGACGGATCGTGAAGGTGTACGACTACATCAACTGCGTTGATAAACGCTTCCGCTTAATGGTCTACGAGGGTACGTAGACATAGTCTCCCCTCTCGTAGTGATACGTCTCCAACGTATCTAGAATTTTTGATTGTTCCATGTTGTTATATTATCTATCTTGGATGTTTTATATGCATTTATTTGCTATTTTATATTATTTTTGGGACTAACCCATTAACCTAGAGCCCAGTGCCAGTTTCTATTTTTTCCTTGTTTCTGAGTTTTACAGAAAAGGAATATCAAACGGAGTCCAAACGGAATAAAACTTTTTTGGTGATTTTTATTGGACCAGAAGAGATCCACGGAGCTTGAAGAGGGGGGGGGGGGTCAGAAGATCTCTGAGGAGACCACAAGCTTCCTAGGTGCGCCCCAGGGCGGGCGCCTTGAGGGCTTGTGGGCCCCTCGGGAGTCCCCTAACCCTAATTCTTGCACTATAAATTCCCAAATATTCCCAAACCACCAGAGGCATCCACCAAAATACTTTTCCGCCGCCGCAAGCCTCTGTTCCCGTGAGATCCATCTTGGGGCCTTTTTCGGCGATCTGCCGGAGGGGGATTCGATCACGGAGGGCCTCTACATCAACCTTGCTGCCCTACCAATGATGTGTGAGTAGTTTATCACAGACCTACGGGTCCATAGCTAGTAGCTAGATGGCTTCTTCTCTCTCTTTGATCTTCAATATAATGTTCTCCTCGATGTTCTTGGAGATCTATTCGATGTAATGCTTTTTGCGGTGCGTTTGTTGAGATCCGATGAATTGTGGATTTATGATCAGATTATCTATGAATATTATTTGAGTCTTCTCTGAACTCTTTTATGCATGATTAAGATATATTTGTAGTTATCTTCGAACTATCGATTTGGTTTGGCCAACTAGATTGGTTTTTCTTGCAACGGGAAATGTGCTTAGTTTTGGGTTCAATCTTGCGGTGTCCTCACCTAGTGACATAGTAGGGGTAGTGAGGCACGTATTGCATTGTTGCCATAAAGGATAAAAAGATGGGGTTTATATCATATTGCTTGAGTTTATCCCTCTACATCATGTCATCTTACTTAAGGCGTTACTCCGTTCTTATAAACTTAATACTCTAGATGCATGCTGGATAGCGGTCGATGTGTGGAGTAATAGTAGTAGATGCAGGTAGGAGTCGGTCTACTTATCACAGACGTGATGCCTATATTCATGATCATTGCCTTAGATATCGTCATAACTTTGCGCTTTTCTATCATTTGCTCAACACTAATTTGTTTACCCACCATATGCTTTCTTCAAGAGAGAAGCCTCTAGTGAAACCTATGGCCCCCGGGTCTATTTTTCATCATGTGTTTTCAGATCTATAAACCAAAAAACCCAAAAATACCTTGCTGCAATTTATTTGTTTTTTACTTTGTTTTATGTTTTAGTAATCTTTTATATCTATCTCTATCAGATCTCATCCTTGCAAGTGACCGTGAAGGGATTGACAACCCCTTTATCGCGTTGGGTGCAAGTGTTTGATTGTTTGTGCAGGTGGATAGATTTGAGACTTTGTTGTACCTCCTACTGGATTGATACCTTGGTTCTCAAACTGAGGGAAATACTTATCTCTACTTTGCTGCATCACACTTTCCTCTTCAAGGGAAAAACCAACGCAAGCTCAAGAAGTAGCAGGAAGAATTTCTGGCGCCTTTGCCGGGGAGGTTCTACATCAAGCCTACCAAGTACCCATCATAAACTCTCATCTCTTGCATTACATTATTTGCCATTTGCGTCTTGTTTTGCGCTCCCCCATCTCTAAAACAATTTCAAAAAAACACAAAAATATTTTCCTTTTTGTTCATCCTTCTTTCGTTCGTCTTTTCGTTTGCTTTTTGGTTGCTTGTGTGCTAGATTGCTTGCTTTGTCATGATGACTCAAGAGAATACCAAGTTGTGTGAATTTTCTAACACTAATAATAATGATTTTATTAGTACTTCGATTACTCCCGCCACTAGTGCGGAATCTTACAAAATTAATGCCGCTTTGTTGAATCTTGTTATGAAAAAACAATTTTCCGGCCTTCCTAGTGAAGATGCCGCATCCCATCTAAACACTTTCTTTGTGTTGTGTGATATGCAAAAGAAAAAAATATGTGGATAATTATATTGTTAAATTGAAGCTATTTCCATTCTCACTACGAGATCGTGCTAAAACTTGGTTTTCATCTTTGCCTAAAAATAGTATTGATTCTTGGAACAAGTGCAAAGATGCTTTTATTTCCAAGTATTTTCCTCCCGCTAAGATCATCTCCCTTAGGAACTATATAATGAACTTTAAGAAACTTGATCATGAACATGTTGCACAATCTTGGGAGAGGATGAAATTGATGATAATAAATTGCCCTACGCATGGTTTGAGTTCATGGATGATCATACAAAATTTTTATGCGGGATTGAATTTTGCATCTAGAAATCTTTTAGATTCCGCCGCGGGTGGCACTTTTATGGAAATTACATTAGGAGAAGCTACTAAACTCCTAGATAATATTATGACAAATTACTCTCAATGGCATACCGAAAGATCTTCCACTAGTAAAAAAGTGCATGTGATTGAAGAAATTAATACTTTGAGTGGAAAGATGGATGAACTTTTGAAATTGATTGCTATTAAGAGTGCTCCTATTGATCCTAATTATATGCCTTTGTCCACTTTGATTGAGAATAATAATGAATCTATGGATGTGAATTTTGTTGTTAGGAACAATTTTGGTAATAACGCGTATAGAGGTAATTTCAACCCTAGGCCGTTTCCTAGTAATTCCTCTAATAATTATGGTAATTCCTACAAAAATTCTTATGGAAATTATAATAAAATACCCTTTGATCTTGAGAATAATATTAAAGATTTCATTAATTCTCAAAAGATTTTCAATGCTATGGTAGAAGAAAAATTGCTTAAGATTGATGATTTGGCTAGAAACTTTGATAAGATTTCTCTTGAGATTGATTCTTTAAAGATGAGATGTATGCCACCCAAGAATGATATTAATGAATCTCTGAAAGCTTTTAAAATCTCAATGGATGAATGTAAAGAAAGAACCGCTAGGATGAGTGCTAAGCGAGATTGGTTTGTAAAAGCGTGTTCTTCTATTTCTTGTGATAATAATGATGAAGATCTTAAAGTGCTTGGAGTGACTCCTATTGAATCTTTGTTTGCTAATATGAATCTTGATAAAGATGGGACTGGAGATGAGTCAACTCTATCTAGAAGGCGTCCAAATGATTTGGAGTTTAAAGATCTTAATGAAAAAATTGATAAAAGTGGGATTGGAGAGGTCAAGACTTTAAGTAGCGATGAACCCACTCTTTTGGATTTCAAGGACTTTAATTCTGATAATTTTTATTTGATAGATCCTATTTCCTTGTTGCAATCCATGTTGAATTCACCTCATGCTTATAATCAAACTAAAGCTTTTACCAAACATATCGTTGATGCTATGATGAAATCGTTTAAAGAAAAACTGGAATTGGAAGTTTCTATCCCTAGAAAGCTTTATGATGAGTGGGAACCTACTATCAAGATTAAAATTAAATATTATGAGTGCTTTGCTTTGTGTGATTTGGGTGCTAGCGTTTCCACTATTCCGAAAACTTTATGTGATGTGCTCATTTTCAACAAATGTGATGATTTTTCTTTGAATTTGCATCTAGCGGACTCTACTATTAAGAAGCCTATGTGAAGGATTAATGATGTTCTTATTGTTGCAAATAGGAATTATGTGCCCGTAGCTTTTATTGTGCTTGATATAGATTGCAATCCTACATGTCCTATTATTCTTGGTAGACCTTTCCTTAGAATGATTGGTGCAATTATTGATATGAAAGAACGAAACATTAGATTTGAATTTCCATTAAGGAAGGGCATGGAACACTTTCCAAGAAATAAATTTAAGTTGCCATATGAATCTATTATGAGAGCTACTTATGGATTAAATACCAAAGATGACAATACCTAGATCTATTGCAATATGCCTAGCTAGGGGCGTTAAATGATAGCGCTTGTTGGGAGGCAACCCAATTTTATTTTTATGTTTTATGTTTTTGCTACTGTTCTTCAATAAATACAAATTATTACCTCTGTAGTAATTGTGTTTTAGTGTTTTAATTAGTGTTTGAGCCAAGTAAGACCTTTGGGATGGTCTACGGTGATAGTTGATTTGATCTTGCTGAAAAACAGAAACTTTTGCATCCAGTACCAATTTTTTTTAAATTCACGGAAGTGATGAAACCTTATGAAATTTTTACACAATCTTTATATACAAATTTCCCAGGTTTTCCTAATTTTTCAGAATTTTTAGAGTTACAGAAGTATTCGAAGTTTTCAGATTAGTACAGACTGTTCTGTTTTTGACAGATTCTGTTTTCTATGTGTTGTTTGCTTATTTTGATGAATCTATGGGTAGTATCGGGGGCTATGGACCATGGAGAAGTTGGAATACAGTAGATATAACACCATTATAAATTTAGAATGAGTTCACAACAGTACCTAAAGTGGTGATTTGTTTTTCTTATACTAACGGATCTTATGAGTTTTCTGTTGAGTTTTGTGTTGTGAAGTTTTCAAGTTTTGGGTAAAGATTTGATGGACAACGGAATAAGGAGTGGCAAGAGCCAAAGATTGGGGATGCCCAAGGCACCCCAAGGTAATATTCAAGGAAAACCAAGCATCTAAGCTTGGGGATGCCCTGGATGGCATCCCCTCTTTCGTCTTCAATCCATCGGTAAATTTACTTGGGGCTATATTTTTATTCACCACATGATATGTGTTTTGCTTGGAGCATCTTGTATGATATGAGTCTTTTATTTTTAGTTTGCCACAATCATCCTTGCTGTACACACCTTTTGAGAGAGACACACATTAATCGTGAATTTAATAGAATACTCTATGTGCTTCACTTATATCTTTTGAGCTAGGCAGTTTGCTCTAGTGCTTCACTTATATCTTTTTAGAGCATGGTGGTGTATTTATTTTATAGAAATTGATGAACTCTCATGCTTCACTTATATTATTTTGAGAGTCTTAAACAGCATGGTAATTTTCTTAGGTTATGAATTTAGTCCTAATATGATGGGCATCCAAGAGGGATATAATAAAAACTTTCATATAAAGAGCATTGAATACTGTGAGAAGTTTGATTCCTTGCATTCCTTTTGAGATATAAAGATGGTGATATTAGAGTCATGCTAGTGTGTAATTGTGGATTGGTATAAATACTTGTGTTAAAGTTTGTGATTCCCATAGCATGCACGTAAGGTGAACCGTTATGTGATGAAGTCGGAGCATGATTTATTTTTTGATTGCCATCCTTTGTGTGGAGGTCTGGATCGCGCGATGGTTAGCTCCTACAGAACCCTTCCCCTAGGAGCATGCTTATTAGTACTTTTTTTCGATAACTAATAGACTTTTGCAATAAGTATGTGAGTTCTTTATGACCAATGTTGAGTCCATGGATTATACGCACTCTCACCCTTCCACCATTGCTAGCCTCTCTAGTACCGCGCAACTTTCGCCGGTGCATTACACCCACCATATATCCTTCCTCAAAACAGCCACCATACCTACCTATTATGACATTTCCGTAGCCATTCCGAGATATATTGTCATGCAACTTCCACCATTCCGTTTATTATGACACGCACCATCATTATCATATTGCTTTGCATGATCATGTAGTTGGCATAGTATTTGTGGCAAAGCCACCATTCATATTTTTCATACATGTCACTCTTGATCATAGCACATCCTGGTACACCGCCAGAGGCATTCATATAGAGTCATATTTTTTTCTAGAATCGAGTTGTAATGCTTGAGTTGTAAGTAAATAAAAGTGTGATGATCATCATTATTAGAGCATTGTCCCATGTGAGGAAAGGATGATGGAGGCTATGATTCCCCCACAAGTCGGGATGAGGCTCCGGACAAAAAATAAAAAAAGTAAAGGAAAAAAAAGAGGCCAAAGAGCCCAACAAAAAAAGAGAGAAAAAAAGGAGAAAAAAATGAGAGAAAAAGAGAGAAGGGACAATGTTACTATCCTTTTTCCACACTTGTGCTTCAAAGTAGCACCATGATCTTCATGATAGAGAGTCTCCTATTTTGTCACTTTCATATACTAGTGGGAATTTTTCGTTATAGAACTTGGCTTGTATATTACAATGATGGGCTTCCTCAAAGTGCCCTAGGTCTTAGTGAGCAAGCAAGTTGGATGAACACCCACTTAGTTTCTTTTTGAGCTTTCATACACTTATAGCTCTAGTGCATCCATTGCATGGCAATCCCTACTCACTTGCATCAATATCAATTGATGGGCATCTCCATAGCCCATTAATTTGCCTAGTTGATGTGAGACTATCTCCTTTTTGTCTTCTCCACAACCACCATATTCTATTCCACCTATAGTGCTATATCCATGGCTCACGCTCATGTATTGCGTGAAAGTTGAAAAAGTTTGAGAACATAAAAGTATGAAACAATTGCTTGGCTGACACCGGGGTTGTGCATGATGAAATACTTTGTGTGGTGAAGATGGAGCATAGCCAGACCATATGATTTTGTAGGGATAATTTTCTTTGGCCATGTTATTTTGAGAAGACATGATTGCTTTATTAGTATGCTTGAAGAATTATTATTTTTATATCAATACTAAACTTTTGTTTTGAATCTTATGGATCTGAACATTCATGCCACAATAAAGAAGATTTCATTGAAAAATATGTTAGGTAGCATTCCACATAAAAAATTCGGTTTTTATCATTTACCTACTCGAGGACGAGCAGGAATTAAGCTTGGGGATGCTTGATACGTCTCCAACGTATCTATAATTTTTGATTGTTCCATGCTATTATATTATCTATCATGGATGTTCTATATGCATTTATATGCTATTTTATATTATTTTTGGGACTAACCTATTAACCTAGAGCCCAGTGCCAGTTTCTGTTTTTTCCTTGTTTTTGAGTTTTACAGAAAAGGAATATCAAACAGTGTCCAAATGGAATAAAACTTTTGCGATGATTTTTCTTGGACTAGAAGACATCCACGGAGCTTGGAGAGGGGGTCAGAAGATCTCCGAGGAGACCACAAGCCTCCTAGGCGCACCCTCCTAGGGCGCCTTGAGGGCTTATGGGCCCCTCGGGAGTCCCCTAACCCTAATTCTTGCACTATAAATTCCCAAACCACTAGAGGCATCCACCAAAATACTTTTCCGCCACAGCAAGCCTCTGTTCCCTTGAGATCCCATCTTGGGGCCTTTTCCGGCGATCTGCCGGAGGGGGATTCGATCACGGAGGGCCTCTACATCAACCTTGCTGCCCTACCGATGCGTGAGTAGTTTACCATAGACCTATGGGTCCATAGCTAGTAGCTAGATGGCTTGTTCTCTCTCTTTGATCTTCAGTACAATGTTCTCCTCAATGTTCTTGGAGATCTATTCGATGTAATACTTTTTGCGGTGCATTTGTTGAGATCTGATGAATTGTGGATTTATGATCAGATTATCTATGAATATTATTTGAGTCTTCTCTGAACTCTTTTATGCATGATTAAGATATCTTTGTATTTCTCTTCGAACTATCGATTTGGTTTGGCCAACTAGATTGGTTTTTCTTGCAATGGGAGAGGTGCTTAGTTTTGGGTTCAATCTTGCGGTGTCCTCACACAGTGACATAGTAGGGGTAGCGAGGCACATATTGCATTGTTGCCATAAAGGATAAAAAGATGGGGTTTATATCATATTGCTTGAGTTTATCCCTCTACATCATGTCATATTACTTAAGGTGTTACTCCATTCTTATGAACTTAATACTCTAGATGCATGCTGGATAGCGGTCGATGTGTGGAGTAATAGTAGTAGATGCAGGCAGGAGTCGGTCTACTTATCACGGATGTGATGCCTATATTCATGATCATTACCTTAGATATCATCATAACTTTGCACTTTTCTATCAATTGCTCAACACTAATTTGTTTACCCACCATATGCTTTCTTGAAGAGAGAAGCCTCTAGTGAAACCTATGGCCCCCGGGTCTATTTTTCATCATGTGTTTTCAGATCTATAAACCAAAAAACCCAAAAATACCTTGCTGCAATTTATTTGTTTTTACTTTGTTTTATGTTTTAGTAATCTTTTATATCTATCTCTATCAGATCTCATCCTTGCAAGTGACCGTTAAGGGATTGACAACCCCTTTGTCGCATTGGGTGCAAGTGTTTGATTGTTTGTGCAGGTGCATAGATTGGAGACTTGCTTGTACCTCCTACTGGATTGATACCTTGGTTCTCAAACTGAGGGAAATACTTATCTCTACTTTGCTGCATCATCCTTTCCTCTTCAAGGGAAAAACCAACGCAAGCTCAAGAAGTAGCACATAGCTATGCATCTCCATGGATAGATCTTGCGTGTGCGTAGAATTTTTTTTGTTTTCCATGCAACGTTCCACAACAGTGGTATCAGAGCCAGGTCTATGCATAGATGATATGCACGAGTAGAACACAAAGGAGTTGTGGGCGGTGATGTTCATACTGCTTACCACCAACGTCTTATTTTGATTCGGCGGTATTGTGGGATGAAGCGGCCCGGACCAACCTTACATGTCCATGTACATGAGACCGGTTCCACCGACTAACATGCAACTTGTTTTGCATAAAGGTGGCTGGCGAGTGTCTGTTTCTCTCACTTTAGTTGAATCGAATTTGACTATGGCTGGTCCTTGTAGAAGGTTAAAACAACAAACTTGATAATCACCGTTGTGGTTTTGCGTAGGTAAGAACGGTTCTTGCTAGTTGCCTGTAGCAGCCACGTAAAACTTGCAACAACAAAGTAGAAGACGTCTAACTTGTTTTTGCAGGGTATGTTGTGATGTGATATGGTCAAGACGTGATGTGATATACATCAACCGGCAGGAGCCTTAGGGTTGTCTTTTAATTATTTTATGACATGCGTGTCAATCATGAAGCGCCATGTAAGTGCTTTACTTTATCGTGATGCGTTAGCAATAGTTGTAGAAGCAATAGTTGGCGAGACAAGCCCGATGCAACGATGGAGATAAAGGTGTCGTGCCGATGACGATGGAGATCATGATGTTGCTTTGAAGATGGAGATCAAAAGCACAAGATGATGATGGCCATATCATGTCACATATTTTGATTGCATGTGATGTTTATCCTTTATGCATCTTATTTTGCTTAGAACGACGGTAGCATTATAAGATGATCCCTTCACTTAATTTCAGGATAAAAGTGTTCTCCCCGAGTATGCACCGTTGCTAAAGTTTGTCGTTTCGAAGCACCTCGTGATGATCGGGTGTGATAGACTCTACGTTCACATACAATGGGTGTAAGTGAGTTTTGCACAAGCATAATACTTGGGTTGAACTTGATGAGCCTAGCATGTACAGACATGGTCTCAGAACACTAGAGACCAAAAGGTTGAACGTGAGTCATAGAGTAGATATGATCAACATAGAGATGTTCACCATTGATGACTACCCCATCTCACGTGATGATCGGACATGGGTTAGTTGATTTGGATCATGTATCACTTAGATAACTTGAGGGATGTTAATTTAAGTGGGAGTTCATTAGTAATTTGATTAATTGAACTTAGTTTATCATGAACTTAGTCCTGATAGTATTTGGAAATCTATGTTGTAGATAAATGGCCCGTGCTACTGTTCCGTTGAATTTTAATGCGTTCCTAGAGAAAGCTAAGTTGAAAGATGATGGTAGCAACTACACGGACTGGGTCCGTAACTTGAGGATTATCCTCATTGCTGCGCAGAAGAATTATGTCCTTGATGCACCGCTAGGTGATGGACCTACTGCAGGAGCTGATGCAGACGTTGTGAACGCCTGGCAGGCTCGATCTGATGACTACTCGATAGTTCAGTGTGCCATGCTTTACGGCTTGGAACCGGGACTTCAAAAGCATTTTGAGCGCCATGGAGCATATGAGATGTTCCAAGAGCTGAAATTGATATTTCAAGCAAATGCCCGGGTTGAGAGATATGAAGTCTCCAACAAGTTCTTTAGCTGTAAGATGGAGGAGAACAGTTCTGTCAGTGAACACATACTCAGAATGTCTGGGTACCACAACAACTTGACTCAGTTGGGAATTGATCTTCCAGCTGAGAGTGTTATTGACAGAGTTCTTCAGTCACTGCCACCAAGCTATAAAGGCTTTGTGATGAAATATAGTATGCAAGGGATGGAGAAAACAATTCCCGAGCTCTTCGTAATGCTTAAGGCCGTGGAGGTAGAAATCAAGAAGGAGCATCAAGTGTTGATGGTTAATAAGACCACCAGTTTCAAGAAAAAGGGCAAGGGAAAGAAAGGGAACTTCAAGAAGAACAGCCAGCAAGCTGCCACTCCCGTGAAGAAGCCCAAGGCTGGACCTAAGGCTGAAACTGAGTGCTTCTACTGCAAAGGAAATGGTCACTGGAAGCAGAACTGCCCCAAGTATTTGGCGGTTAAGAAGGATGGCAAAGTGAACAAAGGTATATTTGATATACATGTTATTGATGTGTTCCTTACTAATGCTCGTAGTAGCGCCTGGGTATTTGATACAGGTTCGGTTGCTCATATTTGTAGCTCGAAACAGGAGCTGCGGAATAAATGAAGATTGGCTAAGGACGAGGTGAAGATACGCATCGGAAATAGTTCCAAGGTTGATGTGATTGCCGTCGGCACGCTACGTCTACATCTACCTTCGGGATTAGTTTTAGACCTCAATAATTGTTATTTGGTGCCAGCGTTGAGCATGAACATTATATCTAAATCTTGTTTCTTGTGATACAGTTATTCCTTTAAATCAGAGAATAATGGTTGGTCTATTTATATGAGTAATTTAGATACATTAAAACCGCACACTAATCCAACCCTCTCAGGCCATCAGTGATTTTAGCCGTCGGATTTGGAATTTTGGGCGTCTCTGGCCATTGGATTCATTCTAATCCGAGCCGAGCTTCTGTTCGTCGCCAGATAGCGCTACACAGGCTAGGCCGCTGCTCCGGCAACAAAATCGCTGATCTGCTGTTGAATTGGGCCTACTCGAAAACAACGGACGGCTACGCTTGGGCTATTTGAGCCCACCTGGACACAATAGGAGGCCATGCTCCGGCGATGGGGGGATTCAGCGGGCAATGCGAAGGGGCGCTGATGCAGCGGCTGGAAAGTCAATCAATAATGGCAGTGGAGGAGCATTACTCACCGGCACTGATGGTGGATGTGCGTTATAATCCCGCTGCCTTCTCCTCCTCCTTAGTTCATCCTCCGATGCTACTATATATAATCTCCTTGCCTAGGTTGATGCTATTTTTTCTTCCCTGGTGCAGATCTGTTGTGCCCCTACGCCCCTCTTCCCCCTGGTTCGTATTCCATCTAATGCCATTGTTTTCTCTCTCCAAAATTCCTGTAGATGTTGTTAGTCAGACTGTTGGAGGCCCTTCGCGTCTTTGGTCGCCTCAATCTGCCCCTTCAATAGTTAGTAGCTATCGTAGCACTAGCTAGGCATCCATCTCCTGCTGCTAGAGTAGTGGAGTTGATGCGGTGGTTCGTGTTCTTTTTTTCCAGAACAAATGTTCTTTTGTTCTTGGAGGATGCAGTTCATGTTGAGAAACTGTCATGTGTAAATTCTGTTTGTGCTGCGCCACTGTCTTTGAAGTAAGATGATGCCGTGACGTATGATCGGTTAGCCTTAATATAGAACTCCACAACATTGAAAAATTAGTCTTTCCTGACTATCATGTTTCTCTATTCAAAGAAATATGCAAACAAATTAATGCTCACATGAGTATCAAAATGGGCACTGTTGTCTGATTAATAGTTTTTGGTTACTGCAGGTCCAAAAGCACAATGAATGAATTTTTTCTTTAATAGTCATATGAAAAGGAGTTACTGACAGATAAATCCTATGTCCATACTCCATGTACTTTCCTCGGTTTATCTACAAGGGAAATCATTTTGTTCAGATTTAACCTATGCACTTTGCCTTCATAATGTGTAACTTGAGTGAGTTATTAAAGGTTGCAGACTTGGAGTCTGTATCTTCAGTGATTATTCTGTCTCAAATACACCTACCTGACCCTTTCCTGTAAGTGATCTGTAGTTTTCTGGTACCGGATCCATCTTATGACTGCCTTTACAGATATTTCCTACAAGTGCCTGCTTTAATTCTTTATTACAGTATGTATTACATTTTAAGAATGAAGTATAACAAGTTCATTTGTTTTACTAATTAAGCAATAGTTATTTAATTTTCATATCCATGAGAATAGCATGTAACATGTCGCTTTTGATGCTTAGGATCAGATATATACCAATGAAGATATTATACAGCTCGCCGAGAGATGAGAGCACTAGTTATGTACCGCCAAATGAGGATCTGACTGAAATAGTTATTACTAATTTTTTGGGTTATTATTCTGCAAAGTTTGATGTATTTCTTTGGCAACCTCTTACAAAGAATCTGAAGACCATTGCAGCTTTATGAAGAATCATGAAACAAGAATGGAACTGAAAATGCGAGGCATTTAAAATAACAATTGAGGAACTAAAGAAGGCGCGACTTGTCATATCATTTAGGCTCAATTCTGTGGTGTTTCATTTTCATTTTTCCTGTTGTGAAAAGTGATGCCGAGTATTTTATGCCTTTTACTTGATCAGCTTGTATTTATCCAGGAGGGATGAATCATATATCTAGAGATAATGTTGTGGAGAAACATCTACTTTGCCAGCCATGTTACAGATGCTTGGAGATTTTGCTTAGTTGAAATTTCACTCTTTTGTTTTCATTTCCATCTAAATTGATTGTACAACTGACTTTGCAACTTGTTCTTCGCTTATTTGA
This sequence comes from Thinopyrum elongatum, assembly GCA_011799875.1. Classification (NCBI taxonomy): domain Eukaryota; kingdom Viridiplantae; phylum Streptophyta; class Magnoliopsida; order Poales; family Poaceae; genus Thinopyrum; species Thinopyrum elongatum. The sequence continues at coordinate 120,548,158 of CM022303.1, read as the reverse complement.
AGCCTAGAGGGCTAACGTACTGTTTTTTTTAAAGGGCACTTCCTGTGAATTTTCCTCCAATCATCACATATATTCTGGTTGATGATCTCATATATTTACAGAATGTCCATGATGTATCAAGTGAGAACTTACTCAATAGTGTCGTTCAACTTTAGGGTCACTATAACAGTCAACAAAATCTGCCCATAGGTGCAAATCAGATGGTTGCTCTGCATTACCAATCAATCAGTTTTTTCCTATTTAGATAGGATCTCATATAGACATGAGTAATGCAATATACAAGTATGTTGGAATCTTGACTTATACAGATGGGGCTTGTAAGTACCCCTCCGTGTTTATTTAGTCCGCGTATTAGCTTTGGTGAAAGTCAAGCTTTGTAAACTTCGACAAAGTTTATAAAGAAAAATATTAACATATACAAGAAATAACAAATCAATATCGTTTGATTTATTATTGAATGTACTTTCACATCATATAGATTTGTTATGATAAATGTTTATATTCTTTTCTATAAACTTGGTCAAACTTTATGAAATTTGACTTCAGTCAACTCTAATATGCAGAGTAAATAAAAATGGAAGAAGTAATTTATTATATATTCATTTTATTAAGACACATAAATTTACTTCATTAAATTGGTATGGCTGTCTTGTGAGCAGTGGAAGATTTGGTACAAATGGTTTGCCTTCTACCTAGAGCTTTTACTTTTTCTATCAGATAATTCTTCATACTGTACAAGCGTTTCTTTCTTTGGAACCTACTACCTAATTATTACACTCCTTCGATGCTAACCCCCCCTCTTCTATGGGGGCGAAAATCCTTTTACAAGTTACCATCATGTTTTATGCCTCATATATTCACAAAAATCACCATCATTTTATTGAAAAGATAGACGGGTGCAGCAACGCATGCCGGCATGGTCTAGTATCTTTTATGGTCATGCACCTTTGATGAATGGTCTATTCTTGTTGAATCTTGATCGTAGTGATACACATATTCATAATATTGATGCCAAAAGATGTAAAGTTGATAATGATGGTGCAACATACTTGTAGCACTGCTGTTTAGGTCATATTGGTGTAAAGTGCATGAAGAAACTCCATGCGGATGGACATTTGGAATCACTTGATTATGAATCATTTGATACTTGCGAACCATGCCTCATGGGTAAGATGACTAAAACTCGGTTCTCCGGAACAATGGAGCGAGCTAATGACTTATTGAAAATAATACATACCGATGTATGCGGTCCAATGAGTGTTGAGGCATGCGGCGGGTATCATTATTTTCTGACCTTTACAAATGATTTGAGTAGATATGGATATATCTACTTGATGAAACACAAGTTTGAAACATTTGAAAAGTTCAAAGAATTTCAGAGTGAAGTAGAGAATCATCCTAACAAGAAAATAAAGTTTCTAGGATCTGATCGTGGAGGTGAATATTTGAGTTACGAGTTTGGCCTTCATTTAAAACAATGTGAAATTGTTTCACAACTCACGCCACCTGGAACACCACAGCGTAATGGTGTGTCCGAATGTCGTACCCGTACTTTATTAGATATGGTTCGTTTTATGATGTCTCTTACTGATTTGCCTTTATCATTTTGGGGTTATGCATTAGAGACAGCCACATTCACGTTAAATAGGGCACCATCTAAATCCGTTGAGACGACACTGTATGAACTATGGTTTGGCAAGAAACCTAAGCTGTCGTTTCTTAAAGTTTGGGGATGCGATGCTTATGTCAAACAGCTTCAGTGTGATAAGCTCGAACCCAAAGCGGAGAAGCGGGTCTTCATAGGATACCCTAAAGAGACCATTGGGTATATCTTCTACCACAGATCCGAAGGCAAGATCTTTGTTGCCAAGAATGGGTCCTTTCTAGAGAAGGAGTTTCTCTCGAAAGAAGTGAGTGGGAGGAAAGTAGAACTTGATGAGGTAGTTGTACCTTCTCTCGAATTGGAAAGTAGCACACCGGGGAAAACCGTTTCCGTGATGCCTACACCAACTAGAGAGGAAACTAATGATGATGATCATGAAACTTCAGATCAAGTTACTACTGAACTTCGTAGGTCGACCAGAACACGTACCACACCAGAGTGGTACGGTAATCCTGTCCTGGAAGTCATGTTATTAGACCACGGCGAACCTACGAACTATGAAGAAGCTATGATGAGCCCCGATTCTGACAAATGGCTTGAGGCCATGAAATCAGTGATAGGATCCATGTATGAGAACAAAGTCTGTACTTTGGTGGACTTTCTCGATGATCGGCAAACCATTGAGAATAAATGGATCTTCAAGAAGAAGACGAACGCTGATGGTAATATCACTATCTACAAAGCTCGACTGTCGCAAAAGGTTTTTGACAAGTTCAAGGGGTTGACTACGATGAGACTTTCTCACCCGTAGCGATGCTTAAATCTGTCCAAATCATGTTAGCAATTGCCGCATTTTATAGTTATAAAATCTGGCAAATGGACGTCAAAACTGCATTCCTTAATGGATTTCTTAAAGAAGAGTTGTATATGATGCAACCAGAAGGTTTTGTCGATCCTAAAGGTGCTAACAAAGTGTGCAAGCTCCAGCGATCCATCTATGGACTGGTGCAAGCATCTCGAAGTTGGAATATACACTTTGATGAGGTGATCAGAGCATATGGTTTTATACAGACTTACAGTGAAGCCTGTATTTACAAGAAAGTGAGTGGGAGCTCTGTAGCATTTCTGATATTATGTGTGGATGACATATTGTTGATTGGAAATGATATAGAATTTCTGGATAGCATAAAAGGATACTTGAATAAGAATTTTTCAATGAAAGACCTCGATGAAGCTGCTTATATATTGGGCATCAAGATATATAGGGATAGATTGAGACGCTTAATAGGACTTTCACAAAGCACATACCTTGACAAAGTTCTGAAGAAGTTCAAAATAGACCAGTCAAAGAAAGAGTTCTTGCCTGTGTTGCAAGGTGTGAAATTGAGTCAGACTCAAAGCCCGACCACGGCAGAAGATAGAGAGAGAACGAAAGTCATACCCTATGCCTCAGCCATAGGTTCTATAATGTATGCCATGCTGTGTACCAGACCTAATGTGTGCCTTGCCATAAGTTTGGCAGGGAGGTACCAAAGTAATCCACGAGTGGATCACTGGACAACGGTCAAGAATATCCTGAAGTACCTGAAAAGTACCAAGGATATGTTTCTCGTTTATGGAGGTGACGAAGAGCTCGTCGTAAAAGGTTACATCGATGCTAGCTTCGACACAGATCCGGATGACTCTAAGTCACAAACCGGTTACGTATTTATATTGAATGGTGGAGCTGTCAGTTGGTGCAGTTCTAAGTAGAGCGTCGTGGCGGGATCTACATGTGAAGCGTAGTACATAGCTGCTTCGGAAGCAACACATGAAGGAGTCTGGATGAAGGAGTTCATATCCAATCTGGGTGTAATACCCAGTGCATCGGGTCCAATGACAATCTTTTGTGACAACACTCGAGCAATTGCCATAGCAAAGGAGCCCATGTTTCGCAAAAGAACCAAACACATCAAGTGACGCTTCAACTCCATTCATGAGTGTGTCAAGGATGGAGACATAGAACTTTGCAAAATACATACGGATCTGAATGTGGCAGACCTATTGACTAAACCTCTTCTGCGGGCAAAACATGATCAGCACCAAGACTCCATGGGTGTTAGATTCATTACTATGTAATCTAGATTATTGACTCTAGTGCAAGTGGGAGACTGATGGAAATATGCCCTAGAGGCAATAATAAATTTGTTATTATTATATTTCCTTATTCATGATAAATGTTTATTATTCATGCTAGAATTGTATTAACCAGAAACTTAAATACATGTGTGGATACATAAACAAATACCGTGTCCCTAGTGAGCCTCTACTTGACTAGCTCGTTGATCAAAGATGGTTAAGGTTTCCTAACCATAGACATGAGTTGTCACTTGATGACGGGATCACATCATTAGAAGAATGATGTGATGGACAAGACCCATCCGTTAGCTTAGCATATGATCGTTCAGTTTATTGCTACTGCTTTCTTAATGTCAAATACATATTCCTTCGACCATGAGATCATGCAACTCCCAGATCCGGAGGAATACCTTGTGTGTTATCAAACGTCACAACATAACTGGGTGATCATAAAGATGCTCTACAGGTGAGGGAGTCATGGACTAAGGGGTCCTCGGGGCGACGACCCATTGTACATGGGCCGGACTGGTGGAGCCATATAATGACGGGAGATCTATGTAGCCATGGTGTGCCCTCCAAGTCAATAAGGCGCAGGATCTCTTCAAACCCTTGTTGTAATCTATCTTCGGTAACCCTAGCCCTATCGGTGTCTATATAAACCGAGGGTTGTAGTCATTTGGGCCAAGAGCTACATTCATCACCTCATAGCCTTAGGGTTTAGCTCATGCTGATCTTGAGGTAGATTTATTCTGTAAACCACATTATACATTCAATACAATCAAGCATGACGTAGGGTTTTACCTCTTCGAGAGGGCCTCAACCTGGGTAAACACTGTGTTCATCATCCCTTGTTACCCATCGATCCTAGATCCACAGCTCGGGACTCCCTACCCCAAGGTCTGCCGGTTTTGACACCGCCATTGGTGCTTTCATTGAGAGTTCCGCTGTGGGATCGCTAGAGGAATCGATGGCTCAACCGGTAGTTGGAGACCACACCCGCGCCAAGGGCTTCCTCGCCCCTGGTCATCTCCTCGTCTTCGGCGGCATACTAGCGCACGTCGACCCCACTAGTTGCCTCGACCAGATCAAAGGCTTCACCCCCGTCGAAGGGTTCATCGGTTTAGGGGCATCGACCCCAGGACCAGCAGACTCACAAAAATCCGGTATCCCTTAGAGTTCGGCCCTGAAGCCCGACTCCGACAGACCGCCCCAAAGATCTCCCACCGAATCGCCGGAGTGTCCGGCACCCCCATGTGGCCAGCCGGCATTCCACCTGGCGAGCCTTTTTCATGCAATGGGAATCTCTGTTACTAGGCCTGCGGCCTACGATCGGATCGGGCTTAGACCCGACGACCGAGAAATCAACACCTCTCCGGTCACACACCTCGTTGCCACAGTCGAAGAGGCCCAGGAGGGACCACAGCCTTGCAAGCTAAAGACGGTGTACACTCGAATCCCCAGCTCGGAGTCAGACACCAGCCCGGATGTACGTCCGGACATAACCCCCAGCTCAAGTCCTGGCCTCGATCCTATCCGGCCGCACACCAGTTCGGATGCGAGCCCTGTGCGGTCAGAACCGGACATGACTCAACCGCCCATCAAGGATAGTCCGGATCCGCGGCAGGAGGGAATTCTCGAAATTTTCCCGCCCGCCCACCACACGGAATATAATCCGGACTCAAGAAACCCAGACATATGGGACCTCATGTACGTCAAGCAGCTGCCAAATGAGACAGTCCACCATTATTGGGCTAGATTTCTCCTGGTAAAGAACATGATGGCACCTTGCTGTGATAAAGAAATAATTAAAGCTTTCCAGTTTAACTGCAGGGACGAGGGCCTCTTAAACGCCCTCGCGTGTCACCGAATTCAAAGCTTCACCGAACTATCAGACATGGTACGCAAATATTGCGCCATGGAGAACACATGGAGGGAGCAACAGCTGAACATGGGGCCACAGCCCGCCGTGCATCACGGAAGGCCCGCCTTAAACGGGCTTACACAAATCAGTCACCGGAGCGCGAGCCTATTGAAAGAAAAACTAGGCCCAGATCGGTGTTAGATGAGTTGCTGGATAAACCATGCCCAATACATTCGGTCTTGCTAGACGCAAACCCGACCCACAGACCTCGAGCCTGTTGGGTGGTAAGACAAGTGGCCAAATATGGCGAGCCAATCTTGGGCCTTACACCCCCAGATAAACAGTCCTCGGCTTCACCGCAAGACCACAATGTCCTTACGGTATATGAGACGTTCGCCTCAAACAATAAAAGGAAAAAGGATCTTCGAGAGCTCAATCAAATATATCAAGTGACGGCCACACAACCATGGGCAGCCATGCCTATCGCCTTCAACAAGAAGGATGAGCCAAGCCCCCGTAATAACCATGCACCAGCTGCACTGGTCCTCGACCCCATTGTCGATGGTTTTCGGCTTACTAAAGTGCTGATGGACGGAGGCAGCGGCCTCAACCTCATTTATGAGGATACTCTAGACAAGATGCAGTTCAACAGGTCTCGCATCGAATGCAGTCGTACCACATTCCGAGGTATAATACCAGGAAGGGAGGCACACTGCTCAGGACGAGTAACCCTGGACATTGTGCTCGGTACACCCGACAACTACAGATCCGAACCCTTGCTATTTCACATTGTGCCCTTCCATAGCGGATACCATGCCCTTCTAGGATGTGAGGCATTCTCAAGATTTCAGGCCATACTACATTACGGGTATATGAAACTCAAGATGCCAGGGCCCAACGGGGTGATCTCTCTTAAAAGTGACCCGAGCAAAGCCTTGCGAGCCAAAAATAAGACGGCATCCCTCTGTTGGGGAACGTAGCATGCAATTTCAACAATTTTCTATGCTCACGCAAGATCTATCTAGGAGAAGCATAGCAACGAGAGGGGAAGAGTGTGTCCACGTACCCTCGTAGACCGAAAGCGGAAGCGTTAGCTTAACGCGGTTGATGTAGTCGAACGTCTTCTCGATTCAATCGATCAAGCACCGAACGTACGGCACCTCCGAGTTTTGCACACGTTCAGCTCGAAGATGTCCCTCGAACTCTTGATCCAGCAAAGTGTCGAGGGAGAGTTTCATCAGCATGACGGCATGGTGACGGTGATGGTGAAGTGATCCGCGCAGGGCTTCGCCTAAGCACTACAACAATATGACCGGAGGAGTAAACGGTGGAGGGGGGCGCCGCACACGGCTAAGAACAATTGGTGTGTCCTTGGAGGCGCCTCCCGCCCCCGTATATAAAGGAGGGAGAGGGGAGGAGGCCGGCCTAGGGCGCGCCAAGTGGGAGGAGTCCCACTTGGACTCCTAGTCCAATTCGGCCCCCCTTTTCTTTTACTGGAAGGGGAAAGGGGGAAGGAGAGGGAGGAGGAGAAGGAAAGGGGGGCGCCGCCCCCTCCCCTTGTCCAATTCGGACTCCCCATGGGGGGGGGGGGGCGGCCACCCCTTGTGGGCTGCCTAGCCTCCCTCCTATGGCCCATATGGCCCATATCTTTCCCCCGGGGGTTCCGGTAACCCCCTCGGTACTCCGATACGTACCCGATACATTCCGAAACACTTCTGGTGTCCGAATACTATCGTCCAATATATCAATCTTTACCTCTCGACCATTTTGAGACTCCTTGCCATGTCCATGATCTCATCCGGGACTCCGAACAATCTTCGGTCACCAAAACACATAACTCATAATACAAATCATCATCGAACGTTAAGCGTGCGGACCCTACGGGTTCGTGAACTATGTAGACATGATCGAGACACATCTCCGGTCAATAACCAATAGCGGAACCTGGATGCTCATATTGGTTCCTACATATTCTACAAAGATCTTTATCGGTCAAACCGCAATGACAACATATGTCATTCCCTTTGTCATCGGTATGTTACTTGCCCAAGATTCGATCGTCGGTATCTCCATACCTAGTTCAATCTCATTACCAGCAAGTCTCTTTACTCATTCCATAATGCATCATCCCGTAACTAACTCATTAGTCACATTGCTTGCAAGGCTTATCATGATGTGCATTACCGAGAGGGCCTAGAGATACCTCTCCGATACTCGGAGTGACAAATCTTAATCTCGATCTATGCCAACCCAACAAACACCTTCGGAGACACCTGTAGAGCATCTTTATAATCACCCAGTTACGTTGTGACGTTTGATAGCACAGAAGGTGTTCCCCCGGTATTCGGGAGTTACATAATCTCATAGTCAAAGGAATATGTATAAGTCATGAAGAAAGCAATAGCAATAAAACTTAACGATCATTATGCTAAGCTAATGGATGGGTCTTGTCCATCACATCATTCTCCTAATGATGTGATCCCGTTCATCAGATGACAACTCATGTCTATGGTTAGGAAACTTAACCATCTTTGATTAACGAGCTAGTCTAGTAGAGGCTTACTAGGGACACTGTGTTTTGTCTATGTATCCACACATGTATCAAGTTTCCGGTTAATACAATTCTAGCATGAATAATAGACATTTATCATGATATAAGGAAATATAAATAACAACTTTATTATTGCCTCTAGGGCATATTTCCTTCAGTCTCCCACTTGCACTAGAGTCAATAATCTAGATTACATTGTAATGATTCTAATACCCATGGAGTCTTGGTGCTGGTCATGTTTTGCTCGTGGAAGAGGCTTAGTCAACGGGTCTGCCACATTCAGATCCGTATGTATTTTGCAAATCTCTATGTCTCCCTCCTTGACTTGATCACGGATGGAGTTGAAGCGTCTCTTGATGTGTTTGGTTCTTTTGTGAAATCTGGATTCCTTCGCCAAGGCTATTGCTCCAGTATTGTCAAAAAAGGTTTTCATTGGACCCGATGCACTAGGTATTACGCCTAGATCAGATATGAACTCCTTCATCCAGACTCCTTCATTTGCTGCTTCCGAAGTAGCTATATACTCCGCTTCACACGTAGATCCCGTCATGACGCTTTGCTTGGAACTGCACCAACTGACAGCTCCACCATTCAATATAAATACATATCCGGTCTGTGACTTAGAGTCATCCGGATCAGTGTCAAAGCTAGCATCAATGTAACCATTTACGACGAGCTCTTTGTCACCTCCATAAATGAGAAACATATCCTTAGTCCTTTTCAGGTACTTCAGGATGTTCTTGACCGCTGTCCAGTGATCCACTCCTGGATTACTTTGGTACCTCCCTGCTAAACTTATAGTAAGGCACACATCAGGTCTGGTACACAGCATTGCATACATGATAGAACCTATGGCTGAGGCATAGGGAGTGACTTTCATTTTTTCTCTATCTTCTGCAGTGGTCGGGCATTGAGTCTGACTCAACTTCACACCTTGTAACACAGGAAAGAACCCTTTCTTTGACTGATCCATTTTGAACTTCTTCAAAACTTTATCATGGTATGTGCTTTGTGAAAGTCCAATTAAGCGTCTTGATCTATCTCTATAGATCTTGATGCCCAATATATAAGCAGCTTCATCGAGGTCTTTCATTGAAAAATTCTTATTCAAGTATCCTTTTATGCTATCCAGAAATTCTATATCATTTCCAATCAACAATATGTCGTCCACATATAATATTAGAAATGCTACAGAGCTCCCACTCACTTTCTTGTAAATACAGGCTTCTCCAAAAGTCTGTATAAAACCATATGCTTTGATCACACTATCAAAGCGTATATTCCAACTCCGAGATGCTTGCACCAGTCCATAAATGGATCGCTGGAGCTTGCACACTTTGTTAGCACCTTTAGGATCGACAAAACCTTCTGGTTGCATCATATACAACTCTTCTTTAAGAAATCCATTAAGGAATGTAGTTTTGACGTCCATTTGCCAGATTTCATAATCATAAAATGCGGCAATTGCTAACATGATTCAGACAGACTTAAGCATCGCTACGGGTGAGAAGGTCTCCTCGTAGTCAACTCCTTGAACTTGTCGAAAACCTTTTGCAACAAGTCGAGCTTTGTAGACAGTAACATTACCATCAGCGTCAGTGTTCTTCTTGAAGATCCATTTATTCTCTATGGCTTGCCGATCATCAGGCAAGTTAACCAAAGTCCACACTTTGTTCTCATACATGGATCCCATCTTAGATTTCATGGCCTCAAGCCATTTCGCGGAATCTAGGCTCATCATCGCTTCCTCATAGTTCGTAGGTTCGTCATGGTCTAGTAACATGACTTCCAGAACAGGATTACCATACCACTCTGGTGCGGAACATACTGTGGTTGACCTACGAGGTTCTGTAGAAACTTGATCTGTAGTTTTATGATCATCATCATTAGCTTCCTCACTAATTGGTGTAGGCATCACGGGAACAGATTTCTCTGATGAGCTACTTTCCAAATTGAGAGGAGGTACAATTACCTCATCAAGTTGTACTTTCCTCCCACTCACTTCTTTCAAGAGAAACTCCTTCTCTAGAAAGGATCTATTCTTAGCAACAAATATCTTGCCTTCGGATCTGTGATAGAAAGTGTACCCAACTGTCTCTTTTGGGTATCCTATGAAGACGCACTTCTCCGATTTGGGTTCGAGCTTATCAGGCTGAAGCTTTTTCACATAAGCATCGCAACCACAAACTTTAAGAAACGACAGCTTAGGTTTCTTGCCAAACCACAGTTCATATGGTGTCGTCTCAACGGATTTAGACGATGCCCGATTTAACGTGAATGCTGCTGTCTCTAATGCATAACCCCAAAACGATAGTGGTAAATTGGCAAGAGACATCATAGATCACACCATATCTAATAAAGTATGGTTACGATGTTCGGACACACCATTACGCTGTGGTGTTGCAGGTGGCGTGAGTTGTGAAACTATTCCACATTGTTTTAAATGAAGGCCAAACTCGTAACTCAAATATTCGCCTCCGCGATCAGATCGTAGAAACTTTATTTTCTTGTTACGATGATTCTCCACTTCACTCTGAAATTCTTTGAACTTTTCAAATGTTTCAGACTTGTGTTTCATTAAGTAGATATACCCATATCTACTCAAATCATCTGTGAAGGTCAAAAAATAATGATACCCGCCACGAGCCTCAACACTCATCAGACCGCATACATCGGTATGTATTATTTCCAATAAGTCAGTGGCTCGCTCCATTGTTCCGGAGAACAGAGTTTTAGTCATCTTGCCCATGAGGCATGGTTCGCAAGCATCAAATGATTCATAATCAAGTAATTCCAAAAGTCCATCCGCATGGAGTTTCTTCATGCGCTTTACACCAATATGACCTAAACGGCAGTGCCACAAATATGTTGCACTATCATTATCAACTTTGCATCTTTTGGCATCAATATTATGAATATGTGTATCACCACAATCGAGATTCAACAAAAATAGACCACTCTTCAAGGGTGCATGACCATAAAAGATATTACTCATATAAATAGAACAACCATTATTCTCTGATTTAAATGAATAACTGTCTCGCATCAAACAAGATCCAGATATAATGTTCATGCTCAACGCTGGCACCAAATAACAATTATTCAGGTCTAAAACTAATCCCGAAGGTAGATGTAGAGGTAGCGTGCCGACGACGATCACATCGACCTTGGAACCATTCCCGACGCGCATCGTCACCTCGTCCTTAGCTAATCTTCGTTTAATCCATAGCTTCTGTTTCGAGTTGCAAATATGAGCAACAGAACCAGTATCAAATACCCAGGTGCTACTACGAGCATTAGTAAGATACACATCAATAACATGTATATCAAATATACCTTTGTTCACTTTGCCATCCTTCTTATCCGCCAAATACTTGGGGCAGTTCCGCTTCCAATGACCAGTCCCTTTGTAGTAGAAGCACTCAGTTTCAGGCTTAGGTCCAGACTTGGGCTTCTTCCCGGGAGTGACAACTTGCTTGCCATTCTTCTTGAAGTTCCCCTTCTTTCCTTTGCCCTTTTTCTTGAAACTAGTGGTCTTGTTAACCATCAACACTTGATGCTCCTTCTTGATTTCTACCTCCGTAGCTTTGAGCATAGCGAAGAGCTCGGGAATTGTCTTATCCATCCCTTGCATGTTATAGTTCATCACGAAGCCTTTGTAGCTTGGTGGCAGTGATTGAAGAACTCTGTCAATAACACTATCATCCGGAAGATTAACTCCCAGCTGAGTCAAGTGATTATGATATCCAGACATTCTGAGTATGTGTTCACTGACAGAACTGTTCTCCTCCATCTTGCAGCTATAGAACTTGTTGGAGACTTCATATCTCTCAACTCGTGCATTTGCTTGAAATATTAACTTCAACTCCTGGAACACCTCATATGGTCCATGACGTTCAAAACGTCTTTGAAGTCCCGATTCTAAGCCATAAAGCATGGCACACTGAACTATCGAGTAGTCATCAGATCGATCTTGCCAGACGTTCATAACATCAGCATCTGCTCCTGCAGCAGGCCTTTCACCTAGCGGTGCATCAAGGACATAATTCTTCTGTGCAGCAATGAGGATAGTCCTCAGGTTACGGACCCAGTCCGTGTAGTTGCTACCATCATCTTTCAACTTAGCTTTCTCTAGGAACGCATTAAAATTCAAAGGAACGGTAGCACGGGCCATTGATCTACAACATAGATATGCAAAAACTATCAGGACTAAGTTCATTACAAATTAAGTTCAATTAATCATATTACTTAAGAACTCCCACTTAGATAGACATCCCTCGAGTCATCTAAATGATCACGTGATCCATATCAACTAAACCATGTCCGATCATCACGTGAGATGGAGTAGTCTTCAATGGTGAACATCTCTACGTTGATCATATCTACTATATGATTCACGTTCGACCTTTCAGTCTCCAGTGTTCCGAGGCCATGTCTGTACATGCTAGGCTCGTCAAGTTTAACCTGAGTATTCCGCACGTGCAAAACTGTCTTGCACCCATTGTATGTGAACGTAGAGCTTATCACACCCGATCATCACGTGGTGTTTCAGCACGACGAACTATCGCAATGGTGCATACTCAGTGTCGGGCCTATTTCTGAGAATAAATCCCAGAACAGCCCTAAGTCACACCAGCCCTAGATCAACATAAATGGTGGACTTCCTTGATACAAATAACCAGTACAAGATAATATTACACAGGGTTGAGTCTGAGGGCTCAACAAAGTTTATTACAAACTCGCCAATATATGGCAGTGGCGGAATATAACAGTGGTGCGGTGGTGATACAATACTAGTACAATAACATAGAGCCAAGCATCAGAGTGAGGCTTGACTATTTATTTGTGTAGCGGAAGCTCAGCGGATGATACTTGTGGTAGACTCCTATCTCACAGGTTGACTGACTGGGACTCCTCTAAGCGTCGGGCTCGCTAGAGCATTCTTCCTCCACAAGCTCGTCCTCCTCCAAGTCTGGCCAAGTAAATAGCCAAGGACAAGCCAGTGAGTACGTTGGAATGTACTCGCAAACATTATGAACAAAAGATATAATGGATGCATATGCTCATGCTGACTGAAATTTAAATCATGATAATAAAATGATATGTGAACATAGCATGTTAGTCATAATCAATTTTTTTTGAAATAAAGCAAATGAATGCCACGGGTAGTCTAGCCAGCCCAAGTGACATTCAGCAAAATAATAGAAATGCCAATCGGGTGTCTACAAGAGTAGTGGCGGGATAAACCGCCTGTTAACTCGAGAGATGCCATGAGAGGTCTTGAAGAGAAATGTCAGTCGGGTGTCAAGTGACCCCACGGTCGGACTTGAAGAGAAATGCCAATCGGGTGTCCACAAGAGTAGTGGCGGGATAAACCGACTGTTAACTCGAGTGACGCCATGAGAGTTCTTGAAAATAAAGCTGAGTGCCCGGGGTAGTCTAGCCAGCCCCTGAGACACTCAGGAAATTCAGAATAAGAGAAACGGGTTAGTCCTCAATAATATGCATAACCATAATAATATTTAACAAGCATAAAATATTCATGGTAGCATCAGGGTGTCAAAAATTATCCTGCAAAATATTTCAGGCATATTAAAATTATTTCCTGCGGAGACCGACACCGGGACCGACACTTGACCCACCCAGCTAACGCCCTTGACCGTGGACAATGGCTATTCGAATAGGTTTAAACTCTACAGAGGGTGTACTCTTTACCCACAAGTAAAGGATTTCTTTAGTCAGTACCGTGACACTGACTAATTCCCATTACGGTCTTTGGGTTGAAAACACACCTGACCAGCACACACCAGAATAACTTTCCGAATGCTAGGAATCACCCAAAGCATCATTCAAGAAAAACTCTAAGACGGGGAGACCAACGTCCTGCATGGGATCATTATTAAAATGCGCGGATTCCAAGGGGTGCCCCTCTCGTTTACAACTAGAAACACCCATGCCCCCTGACCCAATGACAGGATTTAGTCCAAGGCCCTAGAAACCCTCATCGTGGCCCTCTGTACGGTGTGCACTTAGACAGGGGTTATCAACTTACTAAGCCGTACCTTCCTTGTGGAAGGACCCATGGCAGCACGGTATCCAGCTAGGTGTAAAGGAACAAGACTCGATCTAGGCCGACTCAGGAGGTGTTAATTATCTTCACCGGTATATTCCACATGAGTCACGTGACACCACCGTGTCGAAAAATAATGGCCCGTGGCCACCGGCACGTCCAAGGCAGGAAACACTCTCCTGGATACTCACATCTTTACCATGTTAGAAGGATTCTTTCCTTGAGTGAAGTGCAAGACATGAGCAAGAAAGTGATATGACCGAACATGCATGCACTTGTGATATATGTGGTGCAACACCAACAGATGCAAACATGCAAATGCAAAACGCAATCACCATATCCCAAGTTCAATAATGCTTGCCTTGTCCAAAGTAGTCAGGTGAAAACCCTTCAAAATTCCCGGCAAGGCTTTCCTCTTCTTTTTCTGAAAATTCAAATTTAACTCAAATTAATTTTTTTGACAACAGTACAAAAAGTTGTCTCAAAACATTTTTAAATAATTACCAAAAAAAACTAGAGAGAAAAATAAGAATTTTAAAAAAAATTCAACTTAAACTGAGTTGTAGTTTAGGAGTTATTAAACTTTCAAAACCAGGGTTGTTTCTGTAAAAATCCAGTCCCTGAGCGCTTATAAGGAAAACGCTTCAGGCAGAAATACGCTTTCCAGCGTGGAAGGCGTAAAAGCAGAGATTACGCCTTCGTTTAAGACAGCGAAAAAGAAAAAGAAAAGCGCGGGGTGGGGTCCACCCGCCAGGTTCGAAAATTCGAACACGCACGCGGAAACAGAGAGGAGACGGTGATCTCGGGCGGTGATCGCTGGGGTTTTGGGAGGTGGTGATGGTCGGAGTGTGCTCGGGGTAGACTACCGCGTCGGTGGGTGGTGGTGGTGGTCGGCAGAGAGCAGCAGAATACCGCGCGAGGTCGACGGTGGCGGATGATGGTTTGGTGGAGTCGAAAGCTCGCCAGAGAGAGCTCGGGAAGCGGAATTGGAGTGGGGAATCGATGTTGCGGTGGAATATAAGGCTACTGGCAGGATTTGAGCAGTGGTGGTGGAGTAATAGCGTTGAACCGATCGGAAACAGAGGCAGCGGAGCGGTGGCCGGAGAGGAGGAAGGAGACCTCCTCGAGGTCGGGGAAGTGGTGAAGGGGCGATTAGGAGGTGGTGGAGGCGATGGGTGGAACGAGGGGAGCTCGGGGCTTCTATTTATAGGCTGCCGAGGCGGTCTAAATCTTGCGGGCGACGCCGGAGTTACTCCGGCCGCCGGAGGTGGTTAGGGGTGGTACGGCAGTTATGAGGGCGGTGGAGATATTCGGAAGGCTCGGCGTGGACGCGCTCGAGCTCCTCGTCCTCATCCACGGCGAGGCCACCGTACCGGTGTGGCGGACGTCGTCCGTCTCCGGTGACTGACAGAGGGCCAAGGGTGGCGTGGTCGGCGTGGAGAGAGTGCGGAGGAGGTGCCGCGTGGAGAGTAATTAGGTGGGGAAGGTCAGTGGCGCAGTGATGGAGGTCGGTGGCCAGCTCACCGGCGAGGAGAGGCTGTGGAGTGGGCCAGGAGGGGTCGGGGTATTGATGAACTTGGCGTTGCCGTGAAGGAGAAGGAAGGGGAGGGGTGCACGACATCGATCGGCTCTGCCACTGAAGCCAAAATTTAGTTAACTGAATTTCTTTAGGGATGAACAGTGCACACACATCCATATGTTCCCATGGCAGAGTGTGCTAGGGATTTTTAGAATTTGTGGCAATTTTTGTGGTGATGTGTTGATGCATATGAGAGGGCCTGGCAAAGTTTGGGAATTTTTGGAGCATTTAAAAATATGTTTGGATCAGAAATATTGAATCTGGTCCAAATTTGAATTGAGTGGAATTTGAAAATTTTGAACTGTGGCACCCCATGTTTTTGGAGAAATGGGTTGTGGGTACCATATATTTTTTTGAGATAATTTTGGTGGAGGTGGAATCCTTGTATAAATGGTGGTTCCTTTGTAAACCAAGGAATGATGAAAAAATACAAATTCCAACTTGGGAATTTATTTGAATTGTTAAAGATATTTTTTTGAGGGGTGGGAGAGATTTGGGTACTGCCCTAGAATAATAGAATGACTTGAGGGATAAATGGGAGTGGCAGAAAAATTATTTGGATGATTTTGGAAGGCTAGAAAGAAGTGAAGAGTGCCATTTTCTTTGAAAATTTAATTTATTTCAAAAACTTTCCTATTTGAAAACCTCCAAATTATTTATCCAAATAATTTTTAAACCTTTCAAAACAGAATCATTAAAAAAAAATTGAAACCAAATTAAAATTTAAAAGGGTTTTCAATTGGTAGAAAAGTAATATGATAAAAAAATGATTTTCAAAACATTTTATTTTAAAGGAAAGATTTCAAAAAAAATCAGAAAATATTTTTGGGGTGTTACAACACCTACCCCCCTTAAGAAAAATCTCGTCCCCGAGATTTCAGCTGTCCCTCAAACAGGTACGGATATTCAGTCCTCAGGTGATCCTCTCTTTCCCATGTTGCTTCTTCCTCGGTGTGATTACTCCACTGAACCTTGTAAAATTTTATTACATTCTGTCGGGTCCTCCGTTCAGACTCCTCCAAAATCTTTATAGGACGTTTCCTATAGGTAAGATCTAGTTGGATATCCAGGTCCTGATGCTGGACTTGCTTTTCTGGGTTACTGACACATCTCTGTAGTTGTGACACGTGAAACACATCATGAACATCTGATAATTCTGCCGGTAGCTCTAGTTGATAAGCAACCTTGCCACTTCTTGCGAACACTCTAAATGGTCCAATAAACCTCGGTGCCAATTTTCCTTTGACTTTAAATCTCTGTAGTCCTCTTGTTGGAGATACCCTGAGATACACATATTCATCGGGCTCAAAACTGATTTGGCGGTGCTTTTGATCATAGTAACTCTTTTGGCGGCTCTGAGCCACTTTCAGTCTGTCCTGAATAAGCTTCACTTTTGTTTCTGCCTCCTTAAGAACTTCGGGACCGAAAATTCGACTGTCTCCGGTCTCAGACCAATTGAGTGGGGTACGGCACCTTCATCCGTACAGTGCTTCAAAAGGTGACATTTTCAAACTGGCTTGATAACTGTTGTTATATGAGAACTCCGCGTATGGGAAACGGTCTTCCCAGCTAACCCCGTAAGTGAGCACACATGCTCTCAGCATGTCCTCTAATATTTGATTTACCCGCTCAGTTTGTCCTCCGGTCTGCGGGTGGTATGCTGTGCTGAACGTCAGTTGAGTCCCTAGGGCTTGCTGTAGGTGCTCCCAAAATCTAGAGACAAATTGGGTGCCTCTATCAGAGACTATGGTCTTGGGTACTCCGTGTAGGCAAACAATCCGGGAGGGGTATAATCTGGCAAGCCTCTGTGTAGAGTATGTGGTTTTTACTGGAATGAAATGTGCCACCTTGGTTAAATAATCTGTTATAACCCAGATAGCATCATTTCCGTGTCGTGACCTTGGCAATCCGACGATAAAATCCATTCCTATTACGTCCCATTTCCATTCAGGTACTCTGAGTGGCTGTAATAGTCCTGCTGGCCTCTGGTGTTCTACTTTTACACGCTGGCATGAATCACAACATGCGACATATACGGCTATATCTCTTTTCATCCCGTGCCACCAATAATTTTCTTGTAGATCCTTGTACATTTTTGTCCCTCCTGGATGAATAGAATATGGAGTGGTATGGGCTTCTGCCAAAATTTGTTGCTTTAAATCTTCCTTATTAGGCATGCACAATCTTTTCCCGAACCATAAAATTCTCTGACTGTCTATGGTAAATTCAGTCGCCTTGCCCAATTTTATTTTCCTCTTAATCCCTTCAATACTTGGGTGTCCCTTTTGGGCTTCTTTGACCTGATCCTCTAATGTTGGTTTTATTTCCAATTGGGCAACAATTCCTTCTATGACTAGCACTACAGGAATCAGCTACTTTGCCATCTGCCACGGCAGACGGCAAAGGCAGGAACGGCGGACGGCAAAGGTCTTTGCCGTCTGCCGCGGACGGCAAAAGGCTCCGGCAAAGTAAGGATCGGCAAAGAGCTACTTTGCCGTCTGCTTTTGGTGGCTGACGGCAAAGGGACCTTTGCCATCAGCAGCAGAGGGCAAAGAAAGCAGACGGCAATAATTACGCTGTTAGTCCATTAGGTGGCTAACGGCAGCCTTTGCTGTCCGCCGCTGACGGCAAATTTTGTCCGGTCTTTGCCGTCCGCCGAATGATGTCAGCTGGATGTCACTACACGGCAGGCCTTTGCCATCCGCGGCTGTAGGCAAAGTTGTTTACTCTTTGCCGTCAGCCACTGTAGGCAAAGCCTTTGCCATCCGCCGCTGTAGGCAAACTGGCCAAATGGGTCAGTTCTCAGGAGGCACAGGTGGCAGCCACGTGGCTGCTTTGCCGTCCACGGCTGTTGGCAAAGTTGCCTTTGCCGTCCGCGGCTGTCGGCAAAGGTGGCTTTGCCATCAGTGGCTGACGGCAAAGATCCTGCTTTGCCTCATTTTTTCTGTTTTTTTAAATGCAACAATTTTGACAGCAAATATATATGACATATATATATATATATTTCACAGGGCTATTTAACAGCAAACATATGACATATCCAGCACATAAGTTTCATCGTACGTACATATATAGTTCCATCCATTCATACATAGCAAGTTCCATCAAGTTGCACATACACATTGTTCCATCCATACATATTACAATGCAAAGTTTCATCTAGATAGCAAGTTCCATCATAGCAAGCTAGAAGAATACTTGAAGAGAATGAAAGAAAAAACAAGCACTCCATCATAGCAAGCTAGCTTCCGTGAAGTGAATGAAATCTGCAAAATGGCAAATAAGAAAGTTAGAAAAAGGTGACTAGAAGAAGAAGACTAGAAGAAGAAGACTAGAACAAGAAGAAGACTAGAACAAGAAGACTTAGGTGAAATGGATCATATATGAGCTAACTTAGGTGAAATGGATCGTTTATGAGCTAACTAAGGTGAAATGGATCCTTTATGAGCTAACTTAGGTGAAATGGATCGTTTATGAGCTAACTTAGTTGAAATGGATCATTTATGAGCTAACTTAGTTGAAATGGATCGTTTATGAGCTAACTAAGGTGAAATGGATCGTTTATGAGCTAACTAAGGTGAAATGGATCGTTTTTGAGCTAACTAAGGTGAAATGGATCGTTTTTGAGCTAACTTAGGTGAAATGGATCATTTATGAGCTAACTTAGTTGAAATGGATCGTTTATGAGCTAACTTAGGTGAAATGGATCATTTAAGAGCTAATTTAGGTGAAATGGATCGTTTTTGAGCTAACTTAGGTGAAATGGATCGATTATGAGCTAACTTAGTTGAAATGGATCGTTTATGAGCTAACTTAGTAAAAAGCATCATTTTAGTGCTAACCTAGGTGTGATGGGTCATTTTGGAGCTAACCTAGGTAAGATGGGTCATTTTGGAGCTAACCTAAGGGAAATGGGCCATTTTAAAGCTAACGTAGGTAAAATGGATCATTTAGGAGCTAATCTAGGTAAAATGGGTCATTTTAGAGCTAACTTGGATAAAATGGATCATTTATAAGCTAGCTAAGGTAAAATGGGTCATTTTAGAGCTAACTTAGGTAAAATGGATCGTTTATGAGCTAACTAAGCTAATTATGCAATTTTTGACATAAGTAAGCTAAGTACAGATCGTTTTAGAGCTAACTTAGGTAAAATGGATGGTTTTGGAGGTCAGTAAGCTTATTAAGTCATTTTGGAGGAAAAGAAGCTAACTCTAGGTCATTATGGTAAGCATATTGGAGGAAATAAAGCCAAGTCTAGGTCTTTATGCATTTGTTAAGCAAAACACTAGAGAAACTTACCGTGATCATGGAGGTCTAGGAGCGGGCTGGCTCGTGCCGGTAGCTGGAGAAGGATCGTGCGATGCTTGTCTGGAGTTATGCTGCACCAAAGATCATTTCCAATGTCTCGTTAGCATGATGACACTCAAATGTTAAGACTAGCAAGTAATGTCCATTCAAATTAAACTCACCGTGCTCCCAGAAGCAATCACTGGCATCGGCGGAGCGGTCTGACCGGACTTCTCGCACACAGACTGCACATTTGGTTTTGACAACTCAGTCATACTAGTTAGTAATGAGACAAACACTACATGAATGTTTTGGCTAATCTGCAGAAGAAACTTACCACAAGGAGCTCGTACATGGCCCTTGCCTGCATGTCATTCCGTGCCCTCTCCTCCTCCAACATCTTTGTCGTCCTCTCCTCCAACTCCCGCTGCCTCTCCGCCCCCTCCGCCAGAAGTTTCTCCGTTCTATCTCTCTCACTCTGTATAGCAGCCTGCAACACCACTCACATGACCATTTGTAATCATTGATGGAAGCGCACACAATGTAATGGAGAAAGATAGCTGAGTACGTATAACTAACCTTGAAGGCGAGTTGGACTGGCCGTTCACGAGGCCTTATCTCAGGAGCAGAGCTCGACTGGCGCGCCTTGATCTCCGGGAGAGTGCTAGGACAACGGATAAGTCCATCTCCCATGGGTATGGACCCATGGGACCTCCCGCCACCAGATATCATCAGCAGCTCTGTATCAATGGGACCCTGGCTCGGGTTAAAGTCCTCCCCTTTCCTCGCCTTCCCCTGATCTCTATATTTCACGAGCTTGTCGTGGGAGGAGATGTTGGTGAAGTTCTTTGGATCATCGAGGTCAGACGCAGAGAATGCCTTGACTTTCTTGTAAGGGCCATTGTGGGCCATGGCATACATGTCGTACACCTCTGGCACCTTATCCGCCTTATTGTAGCGTGCCTGAAAGAGAGAAACAAAGTAAATTAGTAATTAAAGGGCTAAAGCTAGCATGATGAATGAATTGCGTGAATCATGAAGAAAACCACATACCCAGTTCCGCCCAAACTGATATAAGTTGGAGCTGCCTTGATGGTGTGGCACACCTTACATTTGGGCACGTTTGTCCTTGGCCTCGTTGTGGAGGGCTAGCCATTCTTTTGAGCACCACTCATTGACCAACACCTCCCAACAATCCATCCGATGCGCACACCATCTCGGAGGGGCCTAAGTTAGCAAATAGAAACTTGAGCGCTACGACTATGAATTACTAAATGAAGGAAGTAAGTACAAGGCCTTAAGAATTACCTTCATGTACTCCTCCTTACTCAAGAACTTCTCGCGGCACGCCGGTTTGGTCTTCTTGATACCACGCGAGGCGTAGTAGTCTCGAACAGCCTGCACCCGAGCCTCGTGCCGTAAGTTCTGTAGTAGGCGCTTGCAGACGTTATCGATAACATTTGCCGCTTCCTCCTTGTATCCCTCCTCACACCTGTAGAATGTCTGCAATCAAATGAGACAATATTGATTAGTACAATTAATAACTAGCTAGTTGAAGATTTTTAATTGTGTAAAGGAGAAATTACCCAGAACTTTCTGATCACCACGTCTGCCCTCGTCTTGCACAAGACACCGTCGATAATCTCACCCGGCGGGGCCGAGGCAGCCAAGTAGTGCTCCCAACTCAATCCAAGCTCTGGAAGCCGACCCTCACCAGGCAACGTGACAAACCCCGGGAAGTTTTGCCGACAAAGAACTCCAAGGACGGAGTTGGGCCGGCGGACACTATGATGGTGGTCCCAACCCCAGCAGCATGACAAGGCCAACGCATTAGTTATTTGAAGAAACGTGAATGCAGAAGGTACAAAAAGATTAAATGCACTTACCTCTCCCCATCAGGGAAAATCAACCACCTCTGCTCGCGGGTCGCCGGCACGGACGGGAGCCGTGTACAACCAAGCTGGTAGACGGTGCCCCCCTCCTCCTCAATATCAGTCGGCTCCCCGCCATCATCAGCATGGCCACTCGGCTCCTCAGGCTGATCCGGCCAGGTACCCCATCCAGACGTGTGCTCCTCCGGGGTCTCGTGGGCCAAACTCTCGTGGGCCGAAGGCCCGTCGACCCGAGGCTCGTGGGCCGAAGACCCGTGGACCGGAGGCTCGTGGACCGGAGTCCGTGTAGCCTCCTCCTCGGACGAGTCCACCCTAGCAGTCACGTGCTCGGGTGAAACAGCTGGGGGTGGCGGCGAGGAAGGCGCCGTAGCAGGCACCCTACCTCCTCTCCAGCAACGCTCGGCGGAGAGGTGCGTGTGGAATGGAAGACCTCACACCACGCGTCGACGAAGAAGGGGCCTCGGCGCGCTCCCAACCAGCGCCCACCATCTTTCAACACCTGCCATGACAAAGAGTAAACGAAATTAGTACAACATAAAAAAAATACCGACATGAATAATAATATGTATATCACTTAAGTGTATCATCATCAAGTACAACATAAAAAAATTGAATACCTGACACTACTAATAATCTCGATCAGTATCATCAATAAATGCATAATCATCATCATCACTATAATCAATGATGGGCTCATAGAGTTCAGTGGCATCAACATGTGGAAGGCCACCTTGATGTAATCGGTCAAGCATTGACAGGTCATCCGCAGCAGTAACCTCTTCTTGTTCCGGCTCTTCTTGTTCCTCCTCTGGGGTGATGTCGGATTCACTGTCGCTGTCTACTTCAATGTTTTGGGGTGAAGTATAGCGGTTCATGAAATGCTTTTTGGAAAGACGTGTCTCTTGGAAGAATTCTCCTTCATATGTGTCTGGGTTAATGTGAGGTTCATAATCCTCTTCCTTTGGGGGAGATAGTCTAGCGCGTGGTGGCACTTCATAAACGACATCCCAACCTTTCAGATTTGGATTAGTTTGGCAGGCCCACGGTAGATAGAATACTTGGGTCACCTGTTGAGCCATAATATAGACATCAGGAACATCTAAATGGGTGCTTTGGTTGATTTCAACTAGCCCTATATGTTCATGAGTCCTTCTAGTCTCCTTCAGCTGAAACCAATAACATTTGAAGACTACGACATTCGGTGGGTTTTCACCATAGAATAGAAGTTCATAAATTGCTTCAACTCTCCCATAATACTCGGTACCTCCTTCGCCGGTAGCAGATACACAACAATTTGTAGACTTTCGGTCGGCCATAGATAGCTCTGTGCGATAGGTACGAAAGCGATACCCGTTGATGTCGTATTTGTCAAATGAACGGACCTTATAGTCAAAACCATTAGCGACTTGTCTCAATTCGGCGTCCATAGACTCTGAATTAGCCTACAAGTTTAATATGAAAGGATTGTTGCATTACGCACAAATTAGCGAATGAAATGAAATTGTCTAATAGAAATTACCGTTTGTTTGAACCAAGAGATGAAACCGGGATAGCCGCCTCCTTGCTTTGCGAGAAGCTCATACTCTTCGACGGAATCCTTTTGGATCACCGCTCCATACGAGAATATGGCGACGTATCGACTGTATGAAATATCCAGGAATAAGAGCAGTTCAAAGGAAATAGAAGTTGCGAAACAATGTACCAAGAACTTACTCGATGTACGGCCGCACTTCTATCAGGTTGTTGAAGATATACAACGAAATGGTCCGCCATTCTTCGTTATCCAAAGATACTGGATTTGAAACATTGGCTGGTGCGAGATTCCCTTTGAATAGGCTGAGGTTGGATCCACCCTTTTTAGGGTCGTCAGCATTGTACCGAGGCTTCGGATTATGCAAATGACGATTTTTGGCTTCGTAGTGTGCTGTCACGAAGTTTGCCGCCTCCTCAGTGATGAATGCCTCAGCCATCGATGCTTCAATTCTACGTTTATTTTTACATTTTTCTCGAAGCGTCTTCTGCATCCTCTCAGTTGGGTAGCACCAACGATTTTGCACGGGCCCCCCCAATCTTGCCTCGGTCGGGAGATGCAAAATCAAATGCTGCATTGGATTAAAGAAGCCCGGTGGAAAGATCTTCTCTAACTTGCAGATCAACTCCGGCGCCAACTCTTCCATTTCTTCTAGCACGCCAGGCGATAGTTCTTTCGCACAAAGAACACGGAAGAAATAGATGAGTTCTGCCAGTACTAGCCATTCATCCTCAGGGATGAAGCCACGCAACATCACCGGCATTACCCGCTCAATCCATATGTGCCAATCATGACTCTTGAGACCAAATATCTTCAATTTATCAAGATTCGCTCCCCTCTTTAGATTCGCTGCATACCCATCGGGGAACATCAACTACATTTTCACCCACAAGATAATTTCCCTCATAGCTGGCCTTCCAAGATTGAACCATGCCTTTGGCTTCGTCCAGTTCTGCTTTCCTTTCGGTTCTTTCATGTTTTGTAATGGCCTATCACATAGCGCCTCCAGATCGACTCTAGCCTTAGTATTATCCTTTGACTTCCCATCTATGCCGAACAATGTACCAAAAAGTGCCTCGGCGATATTCTTCTCAGTGTGCATCACGTCGATGTTGTGTGGGCAAAGGAGGTCTTCGAAGTAAGGCAGATCCCATAAGCATGTCTTTTGAGTCCAGGCGTGCTTAGAATTATACCCCTTGAAGTACCCTGGACGCTCTGGATTTGGCTCGAGAGCATTTAACTGATCCAGGGTCTGTTGGCCTGTCAACGCAGGTGGTGCAGAGTTTTTGACAACTCTACCTATGATGAAGTTCTTCTTGTCTTTCCTGAACTTATGGCGAGGATCCAGGAACTGTCTATGCATGTCGAAGCAAGAAAACTTGCGACCGGCCTGAAGCCAACGAAACTCAAGAGCTCCCTTGCATGTGGGGCACGAGAACCTTCCATGCACACACCAGCCAACGAATAGCGCATACGCCGGCAAGTCATGTGTCGAGTACATGTACCAGACACGCATTATGAAGTTCCATTTGCTATAGGCGTCGTATGTCTTGAACCCATTATCCCAGGCTTCTTGCAATTCGTCCTTAAGCGGCTGCATGTACACATTCATATTTTTCCCCGGATAGTTGGGCCCTGGAATTATCAACGTCAGGAAAATGTTCTTTCTTTGCATAATCTGTCCGGGGGAGAGATTGAGTGGAAAGACAAATACGGGCCAACAACTGTATTGGGCTGCCGTCATACCAAACACACTGAACCCATCCGTGCTGATGCCGACTCGAGGATGCCTCGGATCTGCCACTTTGTCAGCATGTAATTCATCAAACTTTTTCCACGCAACACCATCCGATGTGTGTACCATCATCAGATTCCCATCTGCATCTAGTTCGGTTCTTTTGCCTGTTTTGTGCCATGTCATCTGTCTGGCCGTCTCTTCGACCATGAAAAGACGTTGAAGTCTTGGTACGATCGGCATATACCGAAGAACACTAACGGGGATTTTGGTCTGTGTCTTCTCACCCATACCGTTGTCTACCACAACATACCTGGAAGACTTGCAAATGGGACAATAGTTCAAGTCCGCATAGTCAAGCCTAAATAAGGCACATCCTTTCTCACAGGCATGTATCTTCTCATAGGGCATCTTCAGTGCACGGAGGATTTTGTCCGACTGGTACAGGTTTGCAGGCATTACATGGCCTTTGGGTAGAAAGCGTCCAAATACTGTCATCATTGCGTCGTAGCATTCTCTGCCCAAGTTGAAGTGAGCCTTCAGAGCCATTACTTGTGAGATGGCATCCAACTAACAAAGCTCAGTGTGCTCGTGGAGCGGACGTTTTGAAGACTCCAACATTTCATTGAAGGCCTTTGCAGATTCCTCCATCTCCTCGTCCGAATCCCGAGCATCATCATAGTCTTGCACCATGTTTTCCATCCCGGTACCATGCTCGTCGGTGCGACGATGATCCACCTCAGCTCGGTCACGTTGGGCAGACTCACCATGATATGTCCACACCGTATAATCGGGCGTAAAACCACTCTTCCGCAGGTGTTTGCCCATTTCAGCCTCTGTCCTCTTTTCCCAATTGCCGCACCGGAAACAGGGGCACCAGGTTTTCCTCTGGCCATTTGCAAATGCGGCTTGCACAAACCCCTTGGTTTTTGTGAACCATTCAGCGCTCCATTTGTTCTTACCAGTGTGACCGGTATACATCCACGCACGATCACTCATCTTGACTTTCAGAGCTACTGGACACACAACAAATATATATATAATTCACCATGTATATATTCATCTGTTGATCTACTTTGTCAATTTTATTACGTCCATGCAACCTACACTCTAATAGGTAATGATAGGTCCTAATCCCACCCGAGTATGTGTAGATTGGGTTCATTTTCCCATGCTATGCTCCGGATCCGACGCAAAATTTCGACAGCTCCTCCCCGCTGTTCTCCTGATACACGTCTCCGCAATAAACAGAGAGGATGTGTACCCAGAGAACAACAGGGGAGGCACTGACGAAATTTATGCGTCGAATCCGGAGCAAAGCATATGGGAAAACGAACCCAATCTACACATACTCGGGCTATCCATGGATAGCGTTGGACAATTCGAAAGAATCAAGGTTATAAATATGCAAATGCATGCATATTTATAACTATAATGCTTTCGAACGGGAGACACATATTGGTTACGCATACTGATGATTCAAGACACATATATAGCTGGCTATCAAGTTTCATCGGCACGGACACCGGAACAGAGCAAATAATTAATGGGGGAGGAGGACATGTCATTTGTGCTCACCCACGAATGAAGGGGCAGGGCTCGTCAAACGCACGGCGAGGTCGTCGAACACCAAACCTCGCAGCGATGAATCAACTGCACATTTAAATCTACCCGATCAACACAACTATATGTGATGTTTTTCATAACAAAATCGAAAAATATATGACCTAACTAATAATTCACAAATATATGACCCCGTCGGGCTCTGGAAGGCCAAAGAACACCTTTTCGGGAGGTGTCGGGGGTCGGGGTGTCATGTCGGTGTCGGGGTCTGTTTCGGGGTCAGGGGGTCGGGGTGTCGGGTCGGGGTCGGGGTGTCGGGGTCAGGGGGTCAGGGGTGTCGGGGTTCGGGGTGTGGTGTCGGGGTCGGGTGTCGGGTGTGTTGTCGGGTCGGGTGTCGGGGTCAGGGGGGTCGGGGGTCGGGGTGTCGTGTCGGGGTCGGGGTGTCGGGGTGTGGTTGTCGGAGTCGGGGTCAGGGGTCAGGGGGTCGGGGTTGGTGTCGGG
This sequence comes from Thinopyrum elongatum, assembly GCA_011799875.1. Lineage (NCBI taxonomy): Eukaryota > Viridiplantae > Streptophyta > Magnoliopsida > Poales > Poaceae > Thinopyrum > Thinopyrum elongatum. Next base: position 120,520,867 of record CM022303.1, on the reverse strand, counting down.
GTCGGGGTGTCGGGGTCGGGGGGTCAGGGGTCGGGGTGTCGGTCGGGGTCGGGTGTCGGGGTCAGGGGGTCGGGGTGTGGTGTCGGGGTCAGGGGTCGGGGTGTTTCCTTCTATCCTTCTTCTTCTTCTTTCTTCTTCTCTCTTCTTTTCCTTTCTTCTTCTTCTTCTTTCAATCTTTTTTCTACTTCTTTCTTTTACTTCGTTTCGTTCTTCTTTTCTTCTTCTTCTACTTCTTCTCTACTTTTCTTTCTTCTTCTTCTTTTTCATCTTTTTTCTACTTCTTTTCTTTTCTTCCTTTCTTCTTCTTTCTTCTACTCTTCTTTTCTCTTCTTCTTTTTTCATCTTTTTCTCTACTTCTTTTCTTTTCTTCTTCTTCTACTTCTTCTACTTCTACTTCTTTTCTAACACTAACACTAACACATATGTAGCACTAATCTACACTAACACATATGAGCACTAATCATCACTAACACTAACACATATCTAGTACTAATATCTAACACTAACTTAAACAGCAAAAAAAATGAAAAAACAGAAAAAAAGAAAAAAATAACTCAACGGAGCAATGGGCCGGTCGTGCCGTGGGGCGGGTGGGCCGGCGACGTGGCGGCGCGGGGGCATGGGACGTGCGGGGAGTGGCCGGGCGGGTGGGCCGGCGACGTGGTGCGCGCCGGGGCGCCGGGGCGGCGGGATGGTGGAGCCATGGGGCGTCGGCGGGTGGGGTGGGGCGGCGGGGTGGGGGGCGATGGGGCAAGTGGGGGCGGGGGCGGGGCGGCGCCGGGCGGCGGGGCGGCGCCGGGCGGCGGGATGGTGGGGCGACGGGGCGTCGGCGGGTGGGGTGGGGGCGGCGGGGTGGTGGGGCGACGGGGCAAGCGGCGACGGCGGCGGGTGGCGGGGGCGGCGACCGGCGGCGCGGGCGGCGGTGGGTGGATCTGGTGGCGGGGCGTCGGTGAGGAGAGAGGGAGAGAAGAGAGAGTAACGGGCGGGGGGTGGGGGCTTGACCGGCCGTTAGTTACGTTAGGTTAGTTAGCCTTTGCCGTCCGCCGAGGCTTTGCCGTCCGCTTTTTTTTATCTTTGCCGTCTGCTAGCAGACGGCAAAGAGGGGGGGCATTAAGTTTTTCTAATTGGCTCGTTACTGGGGGGCACCTCTCTCTTTGCCGTCGGCCAGCTGACGGCAAAGATTCTTTGCCGTCGGCCAGCTGATGGCAAAGAAGTGACCGCTGGCAAAGACCATTTTTGCCGTCTGCCCGTTGTTTGCCGTCTGCTTTTTGGTAGCTGATAGCAAAGACCTTCTTTGCCGTCTGCTAGCAGACGGCAAAGAACTGGCAGACGGCAAAATCCCTGATTCCAGTAGTGTAGGACCATATTGAGTTTGGCAAATTCCTGATTAAACTCATGCTATAAAAATTGCGCACTATTATTGTTGGTGCAGGGATTACGGCTGAGGGCGTCTGCCACAACATTTGCTTTACCCGGATGATAATGAATTCCGATGTCGTAATCCTTTATTAACTCAAGCTAGCGACGTTGTCTCAAGTTTAATTCTGGCTGGGTGAAAATATACTTAAGACTTTTGTGGTTTGTGTATATTTCACATCGCTTACCGAGAAGAAAGTGTCGCCATTCTTTAAGTGCATGTATTACTGCAGCTAGTTCCAAATCATGAGTAGGATAATTCTCCTCGTGTCGTCGTAGTTGTCTTGAGGCATATGCCACGACTTTTCCTTCTTGCATCAATACACATCCAAGGCCTTTCCTGGACGCGTCACAGTATATCTCAAAAAATTTGTGCACAGTGGGCACGACCAGAACGGGTGCCGTTGTTAGCCTCTTTTTCAATTCTTGGAAACATTCCTCACAGGCTTCAGTCCAATCAAACTTCTTATCCTTCTTAAGCAATTGGGTCATGGGTTTAGCTATGGTGGAGAATCCTTCTATAAATCTCCGGTAGTAGCCAGCCAGACCAAGAAAACTCCTGACCTCTGTCATGTTTGTGGGTTTCTTCCATTCTTGGACAGCCTTTACTTTACTTGGGTCTACTGCTATCCCATCTTGTGTCAGTACGTGTCCCAGAAAACCATCTTCTCGCAACCAAAATTCACATTTACTGAATTTGGCATATAGTTGATTTTTCCTCAATTCTTCCAGGACTATTCGTAAATGTTGCTCGTGTTCCTCAGGTGTCTTGGAATAAATAAGTATATCATCGATAAATACGACCACGAACTTGTCCAAATATTTCATGAAGACCTTGTTCATGAGATGCACAAAATAAGCATTAGCGTTGGTTAAGCCAAAAGGCATCACTGTGAACTCGTATAATCCATATCTGGTAGTAAAGGCAGTCTTGGGTATATCTGCCGATCGGATTTTTAATTGATGGTAGCCTGACCTCAAATCTATTTTTGAGAAAACCTTGGCTTCTGCTAGCTGTTCAAACAAGTCATTTATCTTGGGCAGCGGGTATTTATTTTTAATGGTGACCATATTGAGTGCCCTGTAATCAGTACATAGCCTTAGGGAACCATCCTTTTTCTTAGCAAATAAAACTGGCGATCCCCATGGTGATGAGCTGGGTCGAAAATATCCCTTTTCCATTAGTTCCTTAATCTGTTTCTTCAACTCAGCCAATTCCGTCGGAGCCATTCGGTACGGCTTCTTATAAATGGGTGTCGTTCCAGGTGCCAATTCAATAACAAATTCAATTTCACGGTCCGGGGGCATTGCTGGTAGCTCCTCAGGAAATACATCGGGGTATTCACAGACTATAGGAACCTTACTTAATTCTGCCGCATCCACTTGATTTAATTTTCCTTGTGATGCGGAAATCCTCCTTGTGCCAAATTTTATTGTTTCTCCTTGGCAGCTTGTAAGCGTCACCGTGCGGTTGTAGCAGTCTATGAAACCTTTATTTTTGGTTAACCAATCCATTCCCAGAATAACATCCAGTTCGACTGCTTCCAGAACAATAAGGTTGGCTAAAAATACCATTCCTTTGATCTCAATATTCACATCCTTGCAGTACCATTGTGTGTTTTGCTTCGATCCCGAGGACTGAATAACCATGGAATTTTGCAAAGGTGAAAAAGAAAATTGATTGAGTTGACAGGAAACATACCAAACACAATATCTGGTGCATTTTGTGCCTCCTCAAATGTCACGTGGTTGACCTGTCCCTTCCTTGGGTTGTTATTGGGGTTGGAGTTGTTGCGTTTTGGAGCTGAGTTTGTACCACGGCCATTGTTGTTGGGCTTGGTTGTATTATTTCCCTGTTTTGGATAGTGCCTGGAGTAATGCCCTTCTCCTCCACAGGCATAATAGGTGATGCCCGGATAGAATGTCGTATCTTTGGTCCTATTGTTGAAAGCACTGCGGTTCTGTTGTGGTGCTACCGCTGCTGGTCGGGGTAGCGGAGTTGCTGGTCGGGGTGTAGTAGGCTTCTAAAATTCATTCTTGGGCCTGTTGTTGCGAACCTGAGATGACTGGTTCATACGGCGCTTACGTATTTCATTCATGTTGCGGTGCTCATTCTCCAGTATAATTGCCTTGTCCACCAGTGTTTTGAAATCAAGAATGGTGTGGACTACCAGTTGGCACTTTAAAGATGGGATAAGTCCGTCAAGGAATTTTTCCATCTTTTTGTCTTCTGTCATGTATTCGTCATTAGCGTACCGGGCCAGCTGGGTAAATTGATCCAGGTACTGGGCTACCGTGGTGCCTCGCTGCTTGAGATCCTCAAATTCCCTTTTCTTCAATTTCATGATACTGTTGGGAATGTGTGCTCCCCGGAATTTTCCTTGAATTGTTCCCAAGTCATATTAGCTCCGTTGGGGTGAGTATGGCATATGTTTTCCCACCATGATGCTGCTATACCAGAAAAATAGTATGGGGTATAAAGCACTTTTTCCCGGTCCGTACACTGGGTAATAACCAATTTTCTTTCAATATCATGTAGCCAATCATCTGCCTCCAATGATTTGTCGGTGTGAGAAAACACAGTAGGATTGGTCTTCTGGAGCTCAGACAATTTAGACCTGTTCTAATTTTGTCCTTGGTGATTTCCCATATTGATTAAATGCTGCATCATCTCTTGGTGCTGTTGCTGGCTTTGTTCGTACAGTCGGCACACTTGTGAAAATGCTGAATCACTGCCCTGTTGACTAGTCTGTCCTTGTGTAAAATTATTTCCCATTTGTCCATGGTTGCTCTCTGGCGGATTTGGCATAGAACGTGTCTAGGGCCGATGCATTTTCTTTCTGGGGGTATTTGTGTAACACCGATGAGAAAAGAAATTATAAAGGCAGCAAATAAAACTTTTAAGAGACCGAAAATAAATCTTCCCCCTCAGGATGCAAATACAACCGGTTATATCATACATGCAGGATTTTAATTATACAAGATGCTTGCAGAAACTGTATACTACACGACCACTTATTCAACTAGCGTACTACTTCGTCCTCTCAACGTGCTGTGGTCCGAGTCTGCTACTCGCCATCTTACAAAAGAAGAAGAAACAGAAAATAAATATCTTACAACCATGCTAACATAAAAAGACTACTGCGGTGCTGACGCTCAATCTGTCTTCACGGGGTGTCCGAGACACTGTAAGCTCCACTGAGGGTAAGTCTCAGCTGTGGTCCTTGAGACTCAACCTCCTCCTCTTCTGGAGTGGTCTCCAGTCGGGTAGAGGTCGATGCTACTCCTGCTTGAGGTGGCACTGTGCGTGTCGGTAGTGGAGCTCTGATCGGAACAGGAGCAGCCAAGCGACTAGCCTCATCACTCGGGGATGAGCACTGAACCGCGGGCTGAGTAGGAGAATAGTGTGGTGGAGTCGGAATACGAGGGGCACGTGGCGAAGGTGAACGGAACTCACTCCTGCGAGGGATCCTCGCACGAGCCAAGTCCATTCGTGCAGCAAGATGGTCGTCCACCAGTGCGGTGAAGACCGATTCTAGTGCCATGATATACTGAACAAGGGGCTCGATCGCTTCATCCTTGTCTCCTACGGTGCAGGAAAAAGCATAATGGTTGGTATAAGGAACATGGCACGGAAGGTAGTGATAGGGACGGGTCTGCATAATAGGCAGGATGTCCCTGAGACGAGCAATAGCCTCACGGGCGGCCATCTGGATAGCATGCCTCTCAGAGTGCATGACTCTCCCCATAAAATGGTAGTTGCGGAAAGACAAGGTACTTCCACCCTGAATATATACCGAAGCCTGGTACATAGTCAGAGTGTTTGTGATCCTGTCGGGAAAAACGGTGTACTCTGGACGGCTAGGAGATCTCATCGCATCTCTAGCGATGAAAGTAAGAAGACGGGAAAATCCCGCAGGCTCGTTGGCGAAAATCTAGGATGGGCAGCTGCCGCTAGACATCTACATCAGTGGACAAAAATCCAAATAGTCATATCATGTGCATATGATGACCATGGGAAAAATGCTACAATGCATGAGATGCATGCTAAAAATGTTAGTACTAACTCGAGTGCTAGCGATCGTGCCTAGGGCTTCCTATAGTCAGCCTGGCTCTGGTACCAAGGTCTGTCGGGCCTATTTCTGAGAATAAATCCTAGAACATCCCTAAGTCACACCAGCCCCAGATCAACATAACTGGTGGACTTCCTTGATACAGATAACCAGTACAAGATAATATTACACAAGGATGAGTCTGAGGGCTCAACAAAGTTTATTACAAACTCGCCAATATATGGCAGTGGCGGAATATAACAGTGGTGCGGTGGTGATACAATACTAGTACAACAACATAGAGCCAAGCGTCAGAGTGAGGCTTGACTATTTATTTGTGTAGCGGAAGCTCAGCGGATGATACTTGTGGTAGACTCCTATCTCACAGGTTGACTGACTGGGACTCCTCTAAGCATCGGGCTCGCTAGCGCAATCTTCCTCCACAAGCTCATCCTCCTCCAAGTCTGGCCAAGTAAATAGCCAGGGACAAGCCAGTGAGTACATTGGAATGTGCTCGCAAACATTATGAACAAAAGATATAATGGATGCATATGCTCATGCTGACTGAAATTTAAATGATGACAATAAAATGATATGTGAACATAGCATGTTAGTCATAATCAATTTTTTTGAAATAAAGCAAATGAACGCCACGGGTAGTCTAGCAAGCCCAAGTGACATTCAGCAAAATAAAAGAAATGCCAATCGGGTGTCTACAAGAGTAGTGGCGGGATAAACCGCCTGTTAACTCGAGAGACGCCATGAAAGGTCTTGAAGAGAAATGCCAGTCGAGTGTCAAGTGACGCTACGGTCGGACTTGAAGAGAAATGCCAATCAGGTGTCCACACGAGTAGTGGCGGGATAAACTGCCTGTTAACTCGAGAGACGCCACGAGAGGTCTTGAAAAAAAAGCTCAGTGCCCGGGGTAGTCTAGCCAGCCCCTGATACACTCAGGAAATTCAGAATAAGAGAAACGGGTTAGTCCTCAATAATATGCATAACCATAATAATATTTAACAAGCATAAAATATTCATGGTAGCATTAGGGTGTCAAAAATTATCCTGCAAAATATTTCAGGCATATTAAAATTATTTCCTCCGGAGACCGACACCGGGACCGACACTTGACCCACCCAGCTAACGCCCTTGACCGTGGACAACAGCTATTCGAATAGGTTTAAACTCTGCGGAGGGTGTACTCTTTACCCACAAGTAAAGGATTTCTTTAGTCAGTACCGTGACACTGACTAATTCCCATTACGGTCTTTGGGTTGAAAACACACCTGACCAGCACACACCAGAATAACTTTCCGGATGCCAGGAATCACCCAAAGCATCATTCAATAAAAACTCTAAGACGGGGAGACCAACGTCCTGCATGGGATCACTATTAAAATGCGTGGATTCCAAGGGGTGCCCCCTCTTGTTTACAACTGGAAACACCCATGCCCCCTGACCTGATGACAGGATTTAGTCCAAGGCCCTGGAAACCCTCATCGTGGCCCTCTTTACGGTGTGCACTTAGACAGGGGTTATCAACTTACTAAGCCATACCTTCCTTCCGGAAGGACCCGTGGCAGCACGGTATCCAGCTAGGTGTAAAGGAACAAGACTCGATCTAGGCCGACTCAGGAGGTGTTAATTATCTTCACTGGTATATTCCACATGAGTCACATGACACCACCGTGTCGAAAAATAATGGCCCGTGCCCACCGGCACGTCCAAGGCAGGAGACAGTCTCCTGGATACTCACAGCTTTACCATGTTAGAAGGATTCTTTCCTTGAGTGAAGTGCAAGACATGAGCAAGAAAGTGATATGACTGAACATGCATGCACTTGTGATATATGTGGTGCAACACCAACGGATGCAAACATGCAAATGCAAAACACAATCACCATATCCCAAGTTCAATAATGCTTGCCTTGTCCAAAGTAGTCAGGTGAAAACCCTTCAATATTCCCGGCAAGGCTTTCCTCTTCTTTTTCTGAAAATTCAAATTTAACTCAAATTAATTTTTTTGACAATAGTACAAAAATTTGTCTCAAAACATTTTTTTAATAATTACCAAAAAAACTAGAGAGAAAAATAAGAGTTTAAAAAAAAATTCAACTTAAACAGAGTTGTAGTTTAGGAGTTATTAAACTTTCAAAACCAGTGTTGTTTCTGTAAAAATCCAGTCCCTGAGCGCTTGTAAGGAAAACGCTTCGGGCAGAAATATGCTTTCCAGCGTGGAAGGCGTAAAAGCAGAGATTACACCTTCGTTTAAGACAGCGAAAAAGAAAAAGAAAAGCGCGGGGTGGGGTCCACCCGTCAGGTTCGAAAATTCGAACACGCGCGCGGAAACAGAGAGGAGACGGCGATCACCGGCGGTGATCGCCGGGGTTTTGGGAGGTGGTGATGGTTGGAGTGTGCTCGGGGTAGACTACCGCGTCGGTGGGAGGTGGTGGTGGTCGCCGGAGAGCAGCAGAACGCCGGAGAGGTCGACGGTGGCGGATGGTGGTTCGGTGGAGTCAGAAGCTCGCCGGAGAGAGCTCGGGAAGCGGAATTGGAGTGGGGACTCGATGTTGCGGTGGAATATAAGGCTACTGGCAGGATTTGAGCAGTGGTGGTGGAGTAACGGCGTCGAACTGATCAGAAATAGAGGCGGCGGAGCGGTGGCCGCAGAGGAGGAAGGAGACCTCCTTGAGGTCGGGGAAGTGGTGAAGGGGTGATTAGGAGGTGGTGTAGGCGATGGGTGGAACGAGGGGAGCTCGGGGCTTCTATTTATAGGCTGCCGAGGTGGTCTGAATCTTGCGGGCGACGCCGGAGTTACTCTAGCCGCCGGAGGTGGTTAGGGGAGGTGGCCAGGGGTGGTACGGCAGTTATGAGAGCGGTGGAGATATCCGGAAGGCTCGGCGTGGACGCGCTCGAGCTCCTCGTCCTCATCCACGGTGTGGCCACCGTACGGGTGCGGCGGACGTTGTCCGTCTCCGGTGACTGACAGAGGGCCAAGGGCGGTGTGGTTAGCGTGGAGAGAGTGCGGAGGAGGTGCCGCGTGGAGAGTAATTAGGTGGGGAAGGTCAGTGGCGCGGTGATGGAGGTCGGTGGCCGAGGCGGCTCCGCTCGGTCCGCCGTGGATTAGCTCGGGGCTGTTGCACCGGCTAGTCGCTAGCTCACCGGTGAGGAGAGGCTGCGGAGTGGGCCAGGAGGGGTCGGGGTATTGATGAACTTGCTGTCGTAGTGAAGGAGAAGGAAGGGGAGGGGTGCACGGCACCGATCGGCTCTGCCACTGAAGCCAAAATTTAGTTAACTGAATTTCTTCAGGGTTGAGCATTGCACAGACATCCATATGTTCCCATGGCAGAGTGTGCTAGGGATTTTTAGAATTTGTGGCAATTTTTGTGGTGATGTGTTGATGCATATGAGAGGGCCTGGCAAAGTTTGGGAATTTTTGGAGCATTTAAAAATATGTTTGGATCAGAAATATTGAATCTGGTCCAAATTTGAATTGAGTGGAACTTGAAAATTTTGAACTATGGCACCCCATGTTTTTGGAGAAATGGGTTGTGGGTACCATATATTTGTTGAGATAATTTTGGTGGAGGTGGAATCCTTGTAGAAATGGTGGTTCCTTTGTAAACCAAGGAATGATGAAAAAATACAAATTCCAACTTGGGAATTTATTTGAATTGTGAAAGATATTTTTTTGAGGGGTGGGAGAGATTTGGTTACTGCCCTAGTATAATAGAATGACTTGAGGGATAAATGGGAGTGGCAGAAAAATTATTTGGATGATTTTGGAAGGCTAGAAAGAAGTGAAGAGGGCCATTTTCTTTGAAAAATTAATTTATTTAAAAAACTTTCCTATTTGAAAAATTGTTTGAAAACCTCCAAATTATTTATCTAAATAAATTTTAAACCTTTCAAAACAGAATCATTAAAGAAAATTTGAAACCAAATTAAATTTTAAAAGGGTTTTCAATTGGTAGAAAAGTAATATGATAAAAAAATGATTTTCAAAACATTTTATTTTAAAGGAAAGATTTCAAAAAAATCAGAAAATATTTTTGGGGTGTTACACTCAGGGAGAACACTTATATCTTGAAATTTTAGTGAGGGATCATCTTATAATGCTACCGCTGTAGTAAGCAAAATAAGATGCATAAAAGATAAACATCACATGCAATCAAAATATGTGACATGATATGGCCATCATCATCTTATGTCTTTGATCTCCATCTCCAAAGCACCATCATGATCTCCATCGTCACCGGCATGACACCTTGATCTTCATCGTAGCGTCGTTGTCGTCTCGCCAACTATTGCTTCTACAACTATCGCTACCGCATAGTGATAAAGTAAAGCAATTTCATGGCGATTGCATTTCATACAATAAAGCGACAACCATAAGGCTCCTGCCAGTTGCCGATAACTTTTACAAAACATGATCATCTCATACAACAACGTATATCACATCATGTCCTGACCATATCACATCACAACATGCCCTACAAAAACAAGTTAGACGTCCTCTACTTTGTTGTTGCAAGTTTTACGTGGCTGCTACGGGCTTCTAGTAAGAACCGTTCTTACCTATGCATCAAAACCACAACGATGTTTCGTCAAGTTTGCTGTTTTAACCTTCAACAAGGACCGGCCGTAGTCAAATTCGATTCAACTAAAGTTGGAGAAACAGACACCCGCCAGCCACCTTTATGCAACAAGTTGCATGTCTGTCGGTGGAATGGGTCTCATGAACGCGGTCATGTAAGGTTGGTCCAGGCCGCTTCATCCAACAATACCGCCAAATCAAAATAAGATGTTGGTGGTAAGCAATATGACTATCATCGCCCACAACTCTTTGTGTTCTACTCGTGCATATCATCTACGCATAGACCTGGCTCGGATACCACTGTTGGGGAACATAGCATGCAATTTCAAAAAAATTCTACGCTCATGCAAGATTTATCTAAGAGAAGCATAGCAACGAGAGGGGAAGAGTGTGTCCACGTACCCTCATAGACCGAAAGCGGAAGCGTTAGCTTAACATCGTTGATGTAGTCGAACGTCATCTCGATTCAACCGATCAAGCACCGAACGTACGGCACCTCCGAGTTCTACACACGTTCAGCTCGATGACGTCCCTCGAACTCTTGATCCAGCAAAGTGTCGAGGGAGAGTTTCATCAGCACGACGGCGTGGTGACGGTGATGGTGAAGTGATCCGCGCAGGGCTTCGCCTAAGCACTACGACAATATGATCGGAGGAGTAAACGGTGGAGGGGGCGCCGCACACGGCTAAGAACAATTGGTGTGTCCTTGGAGGCGCCCCCTGCCCTCGTATATAAAGGAGGGAGAGGGGAGGAGGCCGGCCTAGGGCGCGCCAAGTGGGAGGAGTCCCACTTGGACTCCGAGTCCAATTCGGCCCCCCCTTTCCTTTTACGGGAAGGGGAAAGGGGGAAGGAGAGGGAGGAGGAGAAGGAATGGGGGGCGCCGCCCCCTCTCCTTGTGGGCTGCCTAACCTCCCTTCTATGGCCCATATCTTTCCCCCGGGGGTTCCGGTAACCCCCCGGGTACTCCGATACGTACCCGATACATTCCGAAACACTTCCGGTGTTCGAATGCTATCATCCAATATATCAATCTTTACCTCTCGACCATTTTGAGACTCCTTGTCATGTCCGTGATCTCATCCGGGACTCCGAACAATCTTCGGTCACCAAAACACATAACTCATAATACAAATCATCATCGAACGTTAAGCGTGCGGACCCTACGGGTTCGAGAACTATGTAGACATGACCGAGACACATCTCCGGTCAATAACCAACAGCGGAACCTGGATGCTCATATTGGTTCCTACATATTCTACAAAGATCTTTATCGGTCAAACCGCAATGACAACATACGTCATTCCCTTTGTCATCGGTATGTTACTTTCCCGAGATTCGATCGTCGGTATCTCCATACCTAGTTCAATCTCGTTACCGGCAAGTCTCTTTACTCGTTCCGTAATGCATCATCCCATAACTAACTCATTAGTCACATTGCTTGCAAGGCTTATCATGATGTGCATTACCGAGAGGGCCCAGAGATACCTCTCCGATACTCGGAGTGACAAATCCTAATCTCGATCTATGCCAACCCAACAAACACCTTCAGAGACACCTATAGAGCATCTTTATAATCACCCAGTTACGTTGTGACGTTTGATAGCACAGAAGGTGTTCCCCCAGTATTTGGGAGTTACATAATCTCATAGTCAAAGGAATATGTATAAGTCATGAAGAAAGCAATAGCAATAAAACTTAACGATCATTATGCTAAGCTAATGGATGGGTCTTGTCCATCACATCATTCTCCTAATGATGTGCTCCCGTTCATCAAATGACAACTCATGTCTATGGTTAGGAAACTTAACCATCTTTGATTAATGAGCTAGTCTAGTAGAGGCTTACTAGGGACACTGTGTTTTGTCTATGTATCCACACATGTATCAAGTTTCCGGTTAATAAAATTCTAGCATGAATAATAAACATTTATCATGATATAAGGAAATATAAATAACAACTTTATTATTGCCTCTAGGGCATATTTCCTTCAGTCTCCCACTTGCACTAGAGTCAATAATCTAGATTACAATGTAATGATTCTAATACCCATGGAGTCTTGGTGCTGATCATGTTTTGCTCATGGAAGAGGCTTAGTCAACGGGTCTGCCACATTCAGATCCGTATGTATTTTGCAAATCTCTATGTCTCCCTCCTTGACCTGATCACGGATGGAGTTGAAGCGTCTCTTGATGTGTTTGGTTCTTTTGTGAAATCTGGATTCCTTCGCCAAGGCAATTGCTCCAGTATTGTCACAAAACATTTATCATGATATAAGGGAATATAAATAACAACTTTAGTATTGCCTCTAGGGCATATTTCCTTCACCCTCGCCCTAGAGGCACTATCCGAAGCCCTCGCGGCCGAAGAGTTGACAGCGCTACGCACTACAGTCGACAGGGATGACGTGGTTCTTAGTAAACGACAAAAGCCCACATCATTCAAGCTAACAGACGAAATAGTCAAATTTGAAGTGCACCCAACAGATCCCAATAAACCGACATCCATAGGAGCACAGCTGGACCCCGCAGTTGATGAGGCACTAAGGACATTCCTGCGTGAAAATTGGGAAATATCCGCCTGGCACCCATCAGATATGCCAGGAATCCCACGGAGACTAGCAGAGCACAACGTCAACATTTTAAAAGGCTTCAAGCCAGTGAAATAAACCCTGTGTCGATTTTCCGAACCCAAACGGCAGGCCATGGGCGAAGAGCTTGCAAAACTGCTAGACGCCGGATTCATCCGCGAGATCAAGCACCCCGAGTGGTTAGCAAATCTGGTTATGGTACCCAAGAAGGATAAGTCCTGGCGGCTCTGCGTCGACTTCAAAGACCTCAACAAAGATTGCCCTAAGGATCCATTCCCTCTGCCAAGGATAGACCAGATCATCGACACCACCGCCAGATACGACTCGTTATGCTTCCTCGAAGCATACTCCGGATACCATCAGATCAAGATGAAGGAGTCCGATCAGGCAGCAACCGCATTCATCACCCCTTACGGCCCCTTCTACTTCAACACCATGCCGTTCGGACTAAAAACCGCGGGAGCCACATACCAGCGCATGATTCAAACATGCATCAAAAAACAAATTGGCAAAACAGTCAAGACATACATGGACGACGTGGTTGTCAAAACCAGACACATCGACCAACTGATAGACGACCTACGTCAAACCTTTGACAACTTGCGGGCCTATGACATACGGCTCAACCTGGAGAAATGTGTCTTCGGGGTCCCTGCCGGAAATCTACTCGAATTTATAGTTTCCCATAGAGGAATCAAAGCCAATCCGGCCAAAATTAGAGTGCTATCTCAGCACGCAATACCAACGGAACTTAAGCATGTCCAGAAGCTCGCAGGATGCGTGGCCGCCTTGAGCCGCTTCATATCCCGCCTCGGAGAAAAGCCATTGCCACTCTACAAACTGCTTAAAAAGACCAAGAACTTCTAGTGGACAGATGAAGCAACCATGGCACTCGAGAAGTTTAAAACACTCCTCGCCGGCAACCCTATCCTGGCCACACCCGACATCGGTGAACCCATTCTACTATACATTTTGGCCACCAATCAGGTGGTCAGCGTGGTGCTAGTCGCAGAACAGGGATCCGAGGGCCACATGTTCCAAGTCCAGAAGACGGTCTACTATGTGTCCGAGGTGCTTACGACATGCAAATCACGATACCCGCACTATCAAAAGATAGCCTGCACGGTCTTCATGGCATCTCGAAAGCTACGTCATTACTTTCAAGAATGTTCGGTCACAGTAGCGTCAGAGGTCCCCTTGAATGATATAATCAATAACAGGGATGCCACAGGCCGCATCGGCAAATGGGCCATCGAGCTCCTCCCCTTCGAGATAACATAAAAGCCACGCCGAGCCATTAAATCTCAGGTGCTAGCCGATTTCATAGCCGAATGGACCGAGGCCGAACTACCCCGGGAATACTCTACATACTCGCACTGGACAATGTACTTCGACGGCTCAAAGATGTTAGCCAGACTGGGGGCTGGGGTCATCCTGTGACACCCTGATTTTGGCAACTTTTTCTTTTCAAACTTTTCTTGACTTTATTTGAAATTTGAATGGTTTTGAATCTTTCTAGTTGGTCTTGGAAACTTTTTGAATCCTTTCCAAGTAATCCAAAGCCTCATCACCCTGCCAAATATCTCAAGGACCTAAATCCCAATGTAAATCTTTTCCATTAACTCTTTTCTTTTATTTGGGAATTTAGGTCATCACTATGGGTTGTGAAGCAACCTATAGTTTGGTTGGCCAGAAAATTCTCAAATAATTCCCTAAAATACCTTGGACCATATCTTGCCCCAATATCCAAAAAATATTCCATGGCCTAGTTCAAATATTTTGCAAAACAATTCACTTTTGTTCCTGGTCAGTCTGGACCTTTGTGAAGGAAGTACCTGCTAGGTTTGTCCAAATGCTCTAAAATTTTTGTGGCATGAGGACAACTACAAATGACTTCTCATCACCAAGTTTCAGCCTCAGGAGATCATCCAAGTGAGCAGTACCTCAATATTCAGATTCTAGACCAGATTTGTAGGTTACACATGAACTACCCTCAAACCTCAACCAAACCTTCTCAAACTTGGTCAGTTTGGAGTCCTTCCAACGAGGATCACTCCAGACAATCTCTTTGGCTCCATCCCTAGCTCTCCACCTCTCTAGATCCCTCTCTTCTTTGCTGTCAGAAACTGTTGTTGAGGCTACCCTTCATCTCAGGCCAAACCAAGCCAAACTATGGGTGCAGGTGAAGTGAGTGATCGATGGTCGTCACGTTGGACAAGATTTTCCAGGCTTGCGTGGCCTCCTGGTGGCAAGCACTGTGGTGAGCACGGTGATGGAATGCTTGTCGCCGCGCTCTGTGTCGCGCCAGGCTCGGGTCTCATCAGAGCGAGACGCCTGTGCCGCAGTGGCTTGTCCAAGTGTGCCGACATCGTTCCCGCGCGCCACCTAGCCCCTCCAGATCCTTTGCCCTCGGCGGCCGCAACGACCGCAAGCACTGTGCCCCCCGTGCAGCCACAGTTGCGGCGCCGCTCGTCTTCTTCTCCCCGAGCTATCCCCTCGCGCATTTAATGCCTCTGCTCGCTCCCGTCGCTTCGCCCTGCGCCATGACGACCAGCTCACAGTCCTTGCTCTAGTGGCGTAGCCACGTCGCCTCCGATACAGAGAACTCGTTGAGCCTCGCCTCTCGCCTATAAATAGCCCCGCCCGGCTTCGGTGAGCTCCTCACCCCTCTCCCCCCATCCTCAATCGCCTCCCCAAGCAAGAGCCAAGGGCGAGAGGCCCTCTAGCCTCGAGCTTTGCCGGAGTTCCGCCGCCAGTTGAGTTCCACCACCAGCCCTCTCCACCCCACCCCAGCCTCGTCCAACTGCGCCCTCGAGCTCAATGCACTCCAATGGTGCTCCTCGACCTCCCGCCCGAGTGAATAGTCACCGGAATCGCCACCACCGTCGACCACCGTAGCGCTCGTCCACCAGAGAAGAAGGGCGCAGCGCCGTCCGTCCATCTTTGGGGGAGCTACGGGTATAGGGAGGACCGTCTTCGAGTGCCCGATCGATCCCCGTCAACTCCCAGCTCCGCCGCCGTCCCCATCGCCGGTGAGCATCGCCGGAGCCCCGCCTCCCTCTGTTCTTTCCCTCCTCCCTCTATTTTAAACCAAGCGGTCCCCACCTGTCATCGGCCCAGCAGCGCGCGCGCGAAGGGGTAAGTGAAGGCGCCTTTGGCCTTTACGCCTTCGACGTGGCCCATTCCAGGTTTTTTCTATTTTTCTGAATTTTGTTTATTTTAGCAGAGTTGACCATCCACTTTGACCACTAATAACTTTTTATTAAAAGGTCCAATTGACCTGATTGTTTTTGCATTGTGTTCATATTCAACATCTTTAATTTCTAACCAAGTTTGGTATTTTTCCAATACTCACAGAATTGTTGGTGACTAAAAAGGCTTTATGTGACATTTTCTTTTGCCATTTAAAAATATTTTCAGAAGGAGATTCTTGTGGATTTGAAGACTAGGAGTTTCTGAACAACTCAACTGATCAAGGCAAGCCAGGACATCCATATTATGAAGCATTTCATAGCATTTCATAATTCATATTCATTTCCTGCATTTAATTAACATAGATAATTCAAGTGAAGTATTTAAATGCCTATTGTTGACAACTTAAATTGATATGATAAATGACCATGATTGTTAAGTGAAACTTAGTTGGTTGATCAAGAGTCACCTGTTCGGGCTTACCCGTGCATCCACATTTGCCGGTATCGGACGGCCTTGACTTGGTCTGGCTCCGTGCTCTTTCACCGATACCTCCAGACAGGGAGGGTTATGCGTGCGTGCTGCCCTGATCAGGCAGACGGCGATAACCCTGTGAGCCCAGTTGAGTTTTGTGCCGGTGTCCCCGTTTGGGACAGTTTAGTTAGGCCACGACGGTGGCAGGTGTCACGAGGTGACACGGGGCCACACAGGGCTTGACTCCGGGGGAGGATGATTGTCGGTGGTACGATGGGAGAGTCACGTGTCAGGCAGGTTTCGTTGGAGCAACGCTAGTCCACCCGAATGGGATTACGAGGTCAGGTGCTCCATAGTGTGGGTAAAGTGCGCAACCTCTGCAGAGTGTAAAATCTATTCGAATAGCCGCGTCCACGGTATTGGACAGCCCGACCAGACCTCTCTAGGTGATCAACCGTAATAATCATAGTAATGATGGAAGAACTTGTCTTATGAGCAGAAGTACTCGCTGGCCTCGAGTATTCTGAGGGTTGTGAGATAACCCGGATATGAGTAAGTTAATATTAGTAAGTGAAACATTTAAGACTTAACAAGTTGATTGCCATGCTATTATTTGCTGCATATTTGGTTGTCATGTGCTTGCGAGTACATTCAAAGTACTCACCTGGCGTATCATGCCAGATGCAGGAGAAGACTGAGACAGAGGTCTCGAAGGTTCGTGTTGCGATGACTAGGATGTGTCCTCAGCAGTGTCCCTGTGGATGGAGTTACTATCATGTTCCGCTACATAGTAGTCTTTCGCTGTAGTATTCCGCAGTAATATCGAGGCCCTGATATGTTAGATAAATAATGTAGATATTGTCATAGCACTAGATGTGCTTTTGGCCTCGATGATCATGTAATATATAAGCTGGTACTCGACTATTATCAATAAAAGTTCAGCTATGTTCTGTTCCAAGTTGTTGTGTGTTTCCAGAAGACTTGATCTCTAGGTTGGAAACACTGGTAAACCGGTACTCTGAGCCGGGGTGCCACAACACTTGGTATCAGAGCCGTGCTGACTGTAGGACACCCTAGGTAACCCGCGCTAGGACTGCGATTAGCATAGGACTTTGAGGGTGCATTCTGCTTGTTGCATTTGATTGTTGCATGCCATTCCTCATGCATCATAATTTATTATGTTACTAACCCTTGGCATTGTGAGTGTAGATGGCACTAGTTCCATATCACTTTCATCATGAGCCAGAACCCCACACTTTTCCAGTTCTGCTTCGTAGCGTCTGGCTTCGGCTGTATCCCAACGGTGATGACCCGGTGTACCAAGTGTTCCGGGAGCAGTTGGGCGAATCAGTATATGAGTACCATGCAGTGGCTTACATGACCGCGACTTCGGATATTGGAAGCTCTTCTCGCTTTTCCAAGGGCGGAGTGGCTTCTACTCCGGAGCTGGCGATCCAATTTGCTGCCATGGAGGCTATTACTGACTTGCGCTTCCACGAGGTCGAGATGCAGACCCATCCAGGTTTCTTCCACTATCCCACACTGTCGCCTATGACAGGGCGAGTTCTTTTCTCACCTGTTGACCCGGCGTGTAATCATGCGGCTGGTGTTTTGTCTCGCTACCTGAACGCCAGTTACCGTATGATCATTTCCTTGGCTGAGGAGCTGTGTCGTGTTCAGGAGGCACTTGCAGCAGTGACACCAGCACCTCCTCCTCCTGTAGTTCCACCTAGGTATCCACCACCAGTTCCACCTCCGCGTGTGCTCGATACCCCTTCTGGTTTTTCTGGACCATCAGGCTTATCGTCTGGTAGCCGACTTGAGACCCAGCTGAGTGGGCCTCACTCCTAGCCACTCCTGCTCTGCCGATACTGAGGCGACGTGCTCTTTCTCTCACAGAAGGAGAGCCGTCTCAACAGCGACGTCGCGTTTCCTTTGACCTGGTGACTCACATCATCAGTTCTGATTCTGACTCAGGATCTGACGATGAGGACTCTTCAGATGGGCAGTGTTCGTGTCACCGATGCACTAGACTGGAGCTTGAGTAGTAATGCATGCATCTTTGCATATGTCGACTGCCGTACGAGCAGTCTAGCCATGATATTCCCCTACTAGCTTGCCATGTATGATGTTGGGTTATCTTGTATAATTATGTTGTTCTTTTTATTTGCCCTTTTTCATAAATTTTCTCTGGTGTCATATTACTGTATTTCTCCTTATGGATGTTGCTCATCGATTCGGTATTTTCCATGGGAACAAAAATTAGGATGAAGAAAGGAAGTAGCAGTCAAGGCGGCGATGGAAACCCCGTCCGTCGATCCGGCAGGCAGGCAGGGCAACCGCCCGAAAACTTACCACCACCACCACCACCTCAAGCACCAACCACAGATCAGATAATGAGAATGTTTGAGGAAAAGAGAAACCAAGACCTTATGGAATTTCTCAAGAGTATGCAGACAATAGTAAGTCAGAATAATGGCAATGGGGTGCATTCCAAACTGTCTGACTTCCAGCGCACAAAACCACCCAGCTTTGGTCAGGCTGTGGATCCTATTGAGGCTGATGACTGGTTAAGAACCATGGAAAAGAAATTGGACATCGCTCATTGTGAAGAAGTAGATAAAGTCCCATTTGTCACCCATTATCTCGAAGGCCCGACAGCCATATGGTGGGACAACACCAAGTTAATGTGGCCTGCTGGAGAAGAGATTTCTTGGGAGAAATTCAAAGAGCTGGTTCGCAAGTATCATATTCCCACAGGTATCATGAAAGTGAAGCAGAGAGAATTCCTGGCTCTCACACAAGGAAACATGTCTGTGGGAGAATACCTAAACAAGTTCAACAACTTGGCCCGGTACTCTCCTCATGATGTGGCTACCGAAGAAAGGAAAATAGACCGGTTCCTCGGAGGGCTTAATCACGCCCTCCGATGTCAGCTATGCATGTTGGACTTCCCCGATTTCCAGACCTTGGTGGATAAGGCCTTCATCGCCGAACGAGAACACAAGTCTGGGAATGATGATCGTAAGAGGAAGTTCGAGCCTAAGAAGGACAACAGGGAACCATATGCGCAAAAACTGCGCAGTTGGCAGTCAGGGCCATCTAAAAACAAACCTATGTGGAACAATGGTGGCAACAACAGCAAGCCAGGCAACCAGAGCAAGACCTTCGGCAAGCAGCCAATCATAGAGGACTGCCGCCGCAACAACACCTGTTTCACTTGTGGCCAGTGGACACTATGCCAAGCAGTGTCCTACTAATAACGGAAAGCAATCAGCTGACCACAAGCCACAAATCAATCACCTTGGACGCCGCCCCAACCACAACTTCAGCCACGGATGCGTCCACCACATCTCTGCCGAAGAAGTCTGCGAGGCTCCAGACATTGTCCTTGGTATGTTTTCTGTCAACGACATACCTGCAATAATTTTATTTGATTCTGGGGCTTCCCACTCGTTTATTTCGCGAAGTTTTGCCACCTTGCACAAATTTTCTCCTTCATGTGACACCCTGATTTTGGCAACTTTTTCTTTTCAAACTTTTTCTGGTTTTATTTGGAATTTGAATGGATTTTGTATCTTTTACTTGGTCTTGGCATTAGTGAATCTTCTTCCGAGTGATCCAAAGCCTCAACTACTTGCCAAAACCCTGCCAAGCATCTCTAAAACACAAATTCCATTTAAATCATTTCTCAATAACCCTTTTCTTTTACTTGGGAATTTAGAGCATTATTATGGGTTGTGAAGCAGCCTATAGCTATAGTGCTCAGAAAATTCTCAAATAATTCCCTAAAATCCTTTGAATCATATCTTGACCCAATCTCCAAAGACATTCCTTTGGTCATGTTAAATATTTTGCGAAATAATTCATTTTCTCTCCTGGTTAGAATGGACCAATGTGAAGGAAGTGCATGTTTGGGTTGCCCAATTGCTACCAAATTTTTACAGCATGTGGACAACTCCAAATAACCACTCTCCACCAATTTTCAGCCTCTGAAAATCAACCATGTGAACAGTACTCCAAATTGCAAATTCAGACCAGATTTGTGGTTTCTACATGAACCACCTTCATTTCTCATCCAAACTAGCTCAAACTTGACCAGTTGGTAGTTCTTCCAACGTGGATCATACCAGACATCTTTCTTGGCTTCATCTCCACCTCACCCATGCTCCAGAACCTCCCCAATTTCACTGTCAGGAACTGTTGGAGACTAAACCTCTCATGTCTGTGCAAACCTAGCCAAAGCAAGCGCTTAGGTGAAGTGAGGGGACGAAGGACGACATGCTAGACAAGATTTTCTAGGCCAACTTGGCTCGAGGACATGAGACACTGTGGTGAGCACGGTACTGGCATGGCTGTCGCCGCGCTCTGCGCCGCGCCCGTGCTTGTGCCGTCGCGTCCCACGACCCCTGACCTCTGTCGCTCGTCCGCTCGTGCCGACTACATTCCCTGGTGACCCGTAGCCCCTCCAGACCCTTCGCCTGCGCCGGAGACGCCCTCGCCGGCCGCCGCGTCATCACCGCCCTGTTCTGCCCGTGGCTGCACTTTGGCGAGCGGCGCGTCGTCTTCCTCCTGCCCAGTCCCCTCAAGCATTCAATGCTCCTACCCTCACCCATCTCCTCGCCCGCGTCGAGCCAGCCAGCGCGGCGTACGAGCGTCGGTGCCATGGCCCGCATCGACGAGCTTCGGTAGAACTCGGCAATCGGTTTCGCCCGGCTAGAAATAGCCCTGCCTAGCCTCTCCTCGCTTCCCCACCACTCCACAACCTCCCTCATCCACCTCCAGAGCGCCCAAGGAGGGCCGGGAGCCCGTCTCCCTCAACTCCGGCAAGAACTCTGCCGCCGATCCCCTTTCATCGCCAGACCCCTCCCAGCCACCCTAGCTTCATCCGAGCCCACCGTCGGGATCGTGGAGGTTCACTGGTGCTTCCAGACCCCTCCCCGAGTAGAACCGTCGCTGGAATCGTTGTCTCCGTCGATCCCCGTTGCTGCTATCCGCCAGAGAAGAAGGGCGCCACGCCGTCCGACCATCTCCGGGGGTTCCACGGGTACAGGGGGCATCGTCTTCGAGTGACCGAACCATTCCCGTCCTCTCCGAGCCCATCCGCCGTCGCTAGCTCCGGCAATCAACGCCGGTGAGCCGCCTCCCACTCTGCTCTCTCTCCCTTCTCTGTTTTAAAATGAAGCGGCCCCACCCGTCAGCCGCTGTGGGCGTGCGCGCGAAGGGGTAAGTGGAGGCGTATTCTCCGTTTACGCTTTCGACGTGGCCGTTTTGCTGTTTTCTGTTTTTTTCTTTCTGATTTTTATTATTAAAACAGAATTGACCAAGAACTTTGACTGTGAATAACTTTTTATAGGAAAGTCCAAATGAGTTGATTCTTTTTGCATTGGGTTCATAATTGAATTCTTTATTTTTCCACCAATTTTGAGATTTTTCTCACACTCACAGAATTGCTGGTGCTATAAACAGTGTTATTTGGCATTTTCTTTTGCTGTTTTTAATTATTTCCAGAAGGAGAAAACTGTGGAATTGAAGATCAAGAGTTTCTAAACCACCCAACTGAACAAGGCAAGCCAGGGCATCCATGTTTTGTGGCATTTCATAGCATTGCATTGTTCATATGCAACTCTTGCATTTATTTAATATGAATAATTCCAAGAAAATTATTAAAATGGCTAATGTGACCAACTAAGTTAATTTGCTGAAATAACCGTGATGCCTAAGCTGAACTTAGTTGGTTGATCATGAGTCACCTGTCCGGGCTTACCCGTGCAGCCACATTCGCTCGTATGGGACGGCCTTGACTTGGTCTGGCTGCGTGCTCTCTCACCGGTACCTCCAAAGAGGGAGGGTTATGCGTGCGTGCTGCCCTGATCAGGTAGACGGCGATAACCCTGTGAGCCCAGTTGAGTTGTTTTGCCGGCATCCCCGTTTGGGATAGTAGTTTGGCCACGACGGTGGCAGGTGTCGAGAGGACACAGGGCCACCCAGGGCTTGACTCCAAGAGGGAGTGTGATTGCCGGTGGTACGATGAAAGAGTCACGAGTCAGATAGGTTTCGTTAAAGCAACGCTGATCCACCCGAATGGGATCATGAGGTCAGTGCTCCATAGTGTGGGTAAAGTGCGCAACCTCTGCAGAGTGTAAAATCTATTCGAATAGCCGTGTCCATGGTATTGGACAGCCCGACCAGACCTCTCTAGGTGATCAACCGTAACAACCTTAGTAGTGGTTGAAGAACTGGTCTTATGAGCGGTGGTGCTCGTTGAGATAAAGTACTCTGGGGGTTGTAGGATAACCCAGAGATGAGTAAGTTGATGACAGTAAGTGATTCACTTGAGATTTATCATGCTATTACTTGCTGCATATTTGGTTGTCATGTGCTTGCGAGTACATTCAAAGTACTCACCTGGCGTATCATGCCAGATGCAGGAGAAGACTAAGACGGAGGTCTCAATGTCCATGTTGTGATGCCTAGGATGTGTCCACAGCAGTGTCCCTGTGGTTGGAGTCGCTATCATGTTCCGCTACGCACTAGTATTCCGCTGTAGTCTTCTGTTGTAGTAATATGTAGTAATGCCGAGGCCCCGATATGTCGGATAAATAATGTAGATATGGTTGCAGCACTAGATGTGTTTTGGCATCGAAGATCATGTAATATATGAGCTTGTACCCGACTATTATCAATAAAAGTTCAGTTATGTTCTGTTCCAAGTTGTTGAGTGTTTCCAGAAGACATGATCTCTGGGTTGGAAACACTGGTAAACCGGTTCTCTGAGCCGGGGTGCCACAACGCTTGGTATCAGAGCCCTGCTGACTGTAGGACACCCTAGGTAACACGCGCTAGGACTGCGAATAGTATAGGACTTTGAGCATGCATTTGCTTGCTGCATTTGATTGTTGCATGCCATGCATCATACGTCATAGTTCATTATGTTACTAACCTTTGGCACTATGAGTGTAGATGGCACCAGTCCCATATCACTTCCATCATGAGCCAGAACCCCACACTTTTCCAGTTCTGCTTCGCAGCGTCTGGCTTCGACTGTATCCCAATGGTGAAGACCCGGTGTACCGGGTGTTTTGGGATCAGTTGGGCGAGTCAGTATATGAGTACCATGTAGTGGCTTACATGACCGCGACTTCGGACATTGGAAGCTCTTCCCGCTCTTCCAAGGGCGGAGTGGCTTCTACTCCAGAATTGGCAATCCAGTTTGCTGCCATGGAGGCTATTACTGACTTGCGCTTCCACGAGGCTGAGATGCAGACTCATCTGGGTTTCATCCACTATCCCACTCTGTCACCTACGACAGGGCGAGTTCTTTTCCCACCTATTGACCCGGCGTGTGATCATGCAGTTGGTGTTTTGTCCCGCTATCTAAACGCCAATTACCGTATGATCATTTCCCTAGCTGAGGAGCTGTGTCGTGTCCAGGAGGCACTTGCCGCAGCGACTCCAGCACCTCCTCCCGTAGTTCCACCTATGTATCCACCACCAGTTCCATCTCCACATAGGCTGGGTACTTCTTCCAGCACTACTGTGCCGTCAGGCTTATCGTCTGGTACTCGACGTGAGACTCCAGATGAGTGGGCCTCACTCCTAGCTACTCCTGTTCCGCCAATGCTGAGGCGACGTGCTTCTTCTTCCGCAGAAGGAGAGCCATCTCAGCGGCGACGCCGCGTCTCCTTTGACCCAGTGACTCATATCATCAGTTCTGATTCAGACTCAGGATCTGACGATGAGGGCTCTTCGGATGGACAGTGTCCGTGTCACCGACGCACTAGACTGGAGTTTGCGTAGTAATGCATGGATCTTTGCATATGTCGACTGCTGTATGAGCAGTCTAGCCATGATATTTTCCCTACTAGCTTGCCATGTATGATGTTGGGTTGTTTTGTATAATTATGTGTTTTCCCTTATTCGCTCTTTTAATAATGTTTTTCCTTGGTGTCATATAACCATATTTTTCCTTATGGATGTTGCTCATCGATTCGGTAGTTGCTTTGGGAACCAAATTTAGATGAGAAGAAGCAGTCAAAGCAGTGATGGAACCCCTGTCCGTTGCTCAGCCAGACAGGCAGGGCAACCACCCGAAGACTTACCACCACCACCACCTCAAGCACCATCCACAGATCAGATATTGAGAATGTTTGAGGAAAAGAGAAACCAAGACCTCATGGAATTACTCAAAAGTATGCAGACCATAGTTGGTCAGAATAATGGCAATGGGGTGCATTCTAAATTGTCTGACTTTCAGCGTACAAAGCCACCTAGCTTTGGTCAGGCCGTGGATCCTATTGAGGCTGATGACTGGTTAAGAACCATGGAGAAGAAATTAGACATCGCTCGTTGCGAAGAAGCAGATAAAGTTCCATTTGTCACCCACTATCTCGAAGGTTCGGTAGCCATATGGTGGGACAACACCAAACTAATGTGGCCTGCTGAAGAGATTACTTGGGAAAAATTCAAAGAACTGTTCCGCAAGTATCATATTCCCACGGGCATCATGAAAGTAAAGCAGCGAGAATTCCTGGCTCTCACCCAAGGAAGCATGACTGTGGGAGAATATTTAAACAAATTCAACAACTTGGCCCGATACTCTCCTCATGATGGGGCTACCGAGGAGAGGAAGATAGACCGGTTCCTTGGGGGACTTAATCACGCCCTTCGATGTCAGTTATGCATGTTGGACTTCCTCGATTTCCAGACATTGGTGGATAAGGCCTTCATTGCCGAACGAGAGCACAAGTCCAGGAATGAAGATCGTAAGAGGAAGTTTGAGCCCAAGAAAGACTACAAAGAGCCGTATGCGCAAAAGCTACGCAGCTGGCAGCCAGCCCCAACGGAAAACAAGCCAATATGGAGCAATGGTGGCAACAGCAAGACCGGTACTCAGGCTAAGACCTTCGGCAAGCAGCCAGTCATAGAAGACTGTCGCCGCAACAACACATGTTTCACTTGTGGCCAGAGTGGACACTATGCCAGGCAGTGTCCTACTAACAATGGGAAGCAATCCACGGACCACAAGCCACAGGTCAACCACTTTGGGCGCCGCAACTTCAACCGTGGATGCGTCCACCATATCTCTACCAAAGATATCTGTGAAGCTCCAGATATTGTCCTTGGCATGTTCTCTGTCAATAACATACTTGCCGTAATTTTATTCGATTCTGGGGCTTCCCACTCTTTCATTTCGCGAAACTTTGCCACCATGCACAAATTTTCTCCTTCGTTTTTAGACAGAATCATGGTGGTACAATCCCCTGGCTCCATGCTCAGAACAAATATTATATATAAGGATCTGGAAATCTCAATCCATGGAGTCAAATTCCCAGCAACCCTTGTGGCTATTGAATCCTCAGGATTGGATGTAATCCTGGGAATGGATTGGTTGACCCCGCATCAAGTATGCATCAACTGTGCCACCAGAATGGTGACGGTGATAAACCCAACTGGATAGACCGTCCAATTTCTGGCCAGCCAAATGATTACAAGGAAGGGCACGGCATATCATACCACCGTTACAGACCTGAATTTGATTACGGTGGTTTGTGAATTTCCAGACGTATTTCCTGAGGAATTACCAGGAATGCCACCTGATCGAGAATTGGAGTTTGCCATCGAGGTAATACCTGGCACGGCACCAATATAAAAGAAATACTATCGGATGCCAGGCCCTGAGCTGGCAGAACTAAAGAAGCAATTGGACGAGTTGTTACACAAGGGATACATTCGTCCAAGTATCTCACCATGGGGATCAACAGTACTATTTGTCAAGAAGAAAGATGGGAGTCTACGGATGTGCGTAGACTACCGGCAACTTAACGAGGTCACCATCAAGAACAAATACCCGCTCCCTCGAATTGATGACTTATTCAACCAATTGAATGGAGCGCGGGTATTTTCCAAGATCGACCTCAGGACGGGGTATCACCAGTTGAAGATCCGGAAAGAAGATATTCCTAAGACAGCATTCACCACTCGGTATGGGTTGTATGAATTTACAGTCATGGCGTTTGGATTGACAAATGCTCCAACATACTTCATGAGCATGATGAACAAAGTTTTCATGGACTTCCTGGACAAATTTGTAGTGGTGTTTATTGACGACATTCTGATATACTCCAAGAATGAAGAAGAGCACCAGCAAGATCTCAGAGCCGTTTTGGAAAGGTTGAGGACCCATCGCTTATATGCCAAGTTCAGTAAATGTGAATTTTGGCTAAAAGAGGTGGGATTCCTTGGACATATTCTATCAGAAAAAGGAATAGCTGTTGACCCCAGTAAGGTTACTGCGGTCTTGAACTGGAAGACACCAGCCACGGTAACCTAAGTCCGTAGTTTCTTGGGTTTGGCAGGCTACTACCGTCGCTTCATTGAGGGCTTTTCTAAGATAGCCAAGCCACTGACGGAGTTGTTGAAAAAGAACCAGAGGTTTATCTGGACAGCTGAGTGCAACAGCAGTTTCATGGAATTAAAGACGAGGCTAACCACAGCCCCTGTCTTAATCCTACCAGACATTCACAAGAGTTTCGACATATTTTGCGATGCATCCAGACGTGGAATTGGATGTGTGCTGATGCAAGAAGGGAAGGTTGTAGCTTATGCATCACGACAGCTACGACATCATGAGGAAAACTACCCCACACATGACTTGGAGCTAGCTGCTGTGGTTCATGCTTTGAAGATTTGGAGGCATTATCGTATTGGGCAACGATGTGAAATATACACAGACCATAAGAGTCTCAAGTATATTTTCACTCAACCTGACCTGAACCTCAGACAGCGAAGATGGCTTGAGCTAGTCAAGGACTATGATGTTGGAATAAACTATCATCCAGGGAAAGCGAATGTGGTTGCTGACGCCCTAAGTAGGAAACAAGCTGCTGTGAACGCACTAATTGCGGGTACGCATCCGAGCCTACAAGAAGAGTTTGCCAGGCTCAATATAGTGCTATGCGGCCCAATGACCCCGAGCACGTTGGAGATCACTCCAAACCTCATGGAGGAAATCAAAGAAGCCCAGAAGTTAGATGAAGAAATTCGAAAGATCAAGGAGTTAATTCAGCAAGGGAAGGCCAAACCCTTCCGTGCGGATGAACAAAGTACCATGGGGTTCGAGAAACGAATTTGTGTGCCGAATCAGAACAACTTGAGGCAACAAATACTCAAGGAAGCACATGAGTCCGCATACTCGATCCATCTGGGAGGTACCAAGATGTACCAAGACTTGAGAGAGGCATTTTGGTGGCCAGGAATGAAGAATGATATTGCATACTATGTCGCCTGTTGCGATATTTGCAACAAGGTTAAAGCAGAACATCAGAAACCAGCTGGACTACTGCAACCACTACCGGTTCCTCAGTAGAAATGGGATGACATATGTATGGATTTCATCGTGGCATTACCCAAGTCCATAAGGGGTAATGATGCCATCTGGGTCATTGTAGACACTCTTACAAAAGTGGCGCATTTCATCCCAGTGAAGACCACTTACAACGCAAACCAACTGGCACAACTGTACATGTCTCGGATTGTCAGTCTGCATGGGGTGCCTAAGTCTATCACCTCAGACCGAGGTTCCCTATTCACCTCAGCATTCTGGCATCGGTTACATCAAGCCTTGGGCACCATGCTGAAACACAGCACATCATATCATCCACAAACGGATGGACAGACCGAGCGAGTAAATCAAATCTTGGAAGATATGCTTCGGTCCTATGCTCTCTCTCATGGACCCAAGTGGGAGGATAGTCTGCCGTATGCGGAATTCTCTTACAACAATAGTTTCAGGCCAGTCTCAAGATGTCGCCTTTTGAGGCGTTATACGGACGAAAGTGCCGCACACCGTTAAACTGGTCTCAGACAGGAGACAGTCGCATATTTGGAATGAACCTGATGCTCGAGGCAGAAAGACAGGTCAAGGATATTCAAGAACGCCTACGAGCAGCCAAGTCCTGCCAGAAGAGTTATTACGACCCGAAGCATCGGGAAGTAACCTTCGAACCTGGAGACTATGCCTATCTGCGAGTAACTCCCATGAAGGGAGTGAAGAGGTTTGGTACCCAAGGAAAGCTAGCCCCACGGTACATTGGCCCCTTTCCCGTGGTTGCTAGGAAGGGCAGAGTTGCATACCAGTTGGAGTTGCCCCCAGTACTGTCGGATGTGCATGATGTCTTTCACGTCTCATAGTTGAGAAAATGCATCGCAGCCCCAGCCAAAGAAGCGGATATGAGTGAACTGGAACTGGCTAAGGATTTAACTTATGAAGAGAAGCCAGTCAAGATCTTGGATGTAATGGAAAGAACCACAAGGAGTAAGGTAATAAGGTTCTAT
Organism: Thinopyrum elongatum; assembly: GCA_011799875.1. Classification (NCBI taxonomy): domain Eukaryota; kingdom Viridiplantae; phylum Streptophyta; class Magnoliopsida; order Poales; family Poaceae; genus Thinopyrum; species Thinopyrum elongatum. The sequence goes on along the minus strand of CM022303.1, from coordinate 120,492,217 downwards.
AAGGTATTGTGGGAACACCACACGGAAGAAGAGGCTACATGGGAAAGAGAAGATTTCCTAAGATCCGTATATCCTTATTTGTTCCCTGAGTAACCGAATCTCGAGGACGAGATTCATCCTAAGGGGGGTAGGTTTGTGACACCCTGATTTTGGCAACTTTTTCTTTCCAAACATTTTCTGGTTTTATTTGGAATTTGAATGGATTTTGGATCTTTTACTTGGTCTTGGCATTAGTGAATCTTCTACCGAGTGATCCAAAGCCTCAACTACTTGCCAAAACCCTGCCAAGCATCTCTAAAACACAAATTCCATTTAAATCATTTCTCAATAACCCTTTTCTTTTACTTGGGAATTTAGAGCATTATTATGGGTTGTGAACCAGCCTATAGCTATAGTGCTTAGAAAATTCTCAAATAATTCCCTAAAATCCCTTGAATCATATCTTGTCCCAATCTCCAAAGACATTCCTTTGGTCATGTTAAATATTTTGCAAAATAATTCATTTTCTCTCATGGTCAGAATGGACCAATGTGAAGGAAGTGCATGTTTGGGTTGCCCAATTGCTACCAAATTTTTACAGCACGTGGACAACTCCAAACAACCACTCTCCACCAATTTTCAGCCTCTGAAAATCAACCATGTGAACAGTACTCCAAATTGCAAATTCAGACCAGATTTGTGGTTTCTACATGAACCACCTTCATTTCTCATCCAAACTAGCTCAAACTTGACCAGTTGGTAGTTCTTCCAACGTGGATCATACCAGACATATTTCTTGGCTTCATCTCCACCTCACCCATGCTCCAGAACCTCCCCAATTTCACTGTCAGGAACTGTTGGAGACTAAACCTCTCATGTCTGTGCAAACCTAGCCAAAGCAAGCGCTCAGGTGAAGTGAGGGGACGAAGGACGACACGCCAGACAAGATTTTCTAGGCCAACTTGGCTCGAGGACATGAGGCACCGTGGTGAGCACGGTACTGGCATGGCTGTCGCTGCGCTCTGCGCCGCGCCCGTGCCTGTGCCGTCGCGTCCCACGACCCCTGACCTCTGTCGCTCGTCCGCTCGTGCCGACTACGTTCCCTGGTGACGCGTAGCCCCTCCAGACCCTTCGCCTGCGCCGGAGACGCCCTCGCCGGCCACCGCGTCATCACTGCCCTGTTCTGCCTGTGGCTGCACTGTGGCGAGCGGTGCGTTGTCTTCCTCCTGCCCAGTCCCCTCAAGCATTCAATGCTCCTGCCCTCACCCATCTCCTCGCCCGCGTCGAGCCAGCCAGCGCGGCGTACGACCGCCGGTGCCATGGCCCACATCGACGAGCTTCGGGAGAACTCGGCAATCGGTTTCGCCCGGCTATAAATAGCCCTGCCTAGCCTCTCCTCGCTTCCCCACCACTCCACCACCTCCCTCGTCCACCTCCAGAGCGCCCAAGGAGGGCCGGGAGCCCGTCTCCCTCAACTCCGGCAGGAACTCTGCCGCCGATCCCCTTTCATCGCCAAACCCCTCCCAGCCACCCTAGCTTCATCTGAGCCCACCGTCGGGATCGTGGAGGTTCACTGGTGCTTCCAGACCCCTCCCCGAGTAGAACCGTCGCCGGAATCGTTGTCTCCGTCGATCCCCGTTGCTGCTATCCGCCGGAGAAGAAGGGCGCCACACCGTCCGACCATCTCCGGGGGTGCCACGGGTACAGGGGGCATCGTCTTCGAGTGACCGAACCATTCCCGTCCTCTCCGAGCCCATCCGCCGTCGCTAGCTCCGGCAATCAACGCCGGTGAGCCGCCTCCCACTCTGCTCTCTCTCCCTGCTCTGTTCTAAAATGAAGCGGTCCCACCCGTCAGCCGATGTGGGCGCGCGCGCGAAGGGGTAAGTGGAGGCTTATTCTCCGTTTACGCTTTCGACGTGGCCGTTTTGCTGTTTTCTATTTTTTTTTCTGATTTTTATTATTAAAACAGAATTGACCAAGAACTTTGACTGTGAATAACTTTTTATAGGAAAGTCCAAATGAGTTGATTCTTTTTGCATTGGGTTCATAATTGAATTCTTTATTTTTCCACCAATTTTGAGATTTTCCTCACACTCACAGTATTGCTGGTGCTATAAACAGTGTTATTTGACATTTTCTTTTGCTGTTTTTAATTATTTCCAGAAGGAGAAAACTGGTGAATTGAAGATCAAGAGTTTCTGAACCACCCAACTAATCAAGGCAAGCCAGAGCATCCATGTTTTGTGGCATTTCATAGCATTGCATTGTTCATATGCAACTCTTGCATTTATTTAATATGAATAATTCCAAGAAAATTATTAAAATGGCTAATGTGACCAACTAAGTTAATTTGCTGAAATAACCGTGATGCCTAAGCTGAACTTAGTTGGTTGATCATGAGTCACCTGTCCGGGCTTACCCGTACAGCCACATTCGCCGGTATGGGACGGCCTTGACATGGTCTGGCTGCGTGCTCTCTCACCGGTACCTCCAAAGAGGGAGGGTTATGCGTGCGTGCTGCCCTGATCAGGTAGACGGTGATAACCCTGTGAGCCCAGTTGAGTTGTTTTGCCGGCGTCCCCGTTTGGGACAGTAGTTTGGCCACGACGGTGGCAGGTGTCGAGAGGACACTGGGCCACCCAGGGCTTGACCCCAAGAGGGAGTGTGATTGCCGGTGGTAGGATGAAAGAGTCACGAGTCAGACAGGTTTCGTTGGTGCAACGCTGGTCCACCCAAATGGGATCATGAGGTCAGTGCTCCATAGTGTGGGTAAAGTGCGCAACCTCTGCAGAGTGTAAAATCTATTCGAATAGCCGTGTCCACGGTATTGGACAGCCCGACCAGACCTCTCTAGGTGATCAACCGTAACAAACTTAGTAGTGGTTGAAGAACTGGTCTTATGAGCGGTGGTGCTCGTTGAGATAAAGTACTCTGGGGGTTGTAGGATAACCCAGAGATGAGTAAGTTGATGACAGTAAGTGATTCACTTGAGATTTATCATGCTATTATTTGCTGCATATTTGGTTGTCATGTGCTTACGAGTACATTCAAAGTACTCACCTGGCGTATCATGCCAGATGTAGGAGAAGACTGAGACGGAGGTCTCAATGTCCGTGTTGCGATGCCTAGGATGTGTCCACAGCAGTGTCCTTGTGGTTGGAGTCGCTATCATGTTCCGCTACGCACTAGTATTCCGCTGTAGTCTTCTGTTGTAGTAATGCCGAGGCCCCGATATGTCGGATAAATAATGTAGATATGGTTGCAGCACTAGATGTGCTTTTGGCCTCGAAGATCATGTAATATATGAGCTTGTACCCGACTATTATCAATAAAAGTTCAGTTATGTTCTGTTCCAAGTTGTTGAGTGTTTCCAGAAGACATGATCTCTGGGTTGGAAACACTGGTAAACCGGTTCTCTGAGCCGGGGTGCCACACTTCACTTTTGGACAAAATCATGGTGGTACAATCCCCTGGCTCAATGCTCAGAACAAATATAATATACAAGGGTCTGGAAATCTCAATCCATGGAGTCAAATTCCCAGCTACCCTTGTTGCCATTGAATCCCCAGGACTGGACATAATACTGGGAATGGACTGGTTGGCACCGCATCAAGTGTGTATCAACTGCGCCACCAGAACGGTGACATTGGTGAACCCCGTCGGACAAACCGTCCAATTTCTGGCCAGCAAAATGATAACAAGAAAGGGCAAGGCATACCAGACCACTGTTACAGATATGAATCTGATCCCGGTAGTGGGTGAATTTCCGGATGTATTTCCTGAGGAATTACCAGGAATGCCGCCCGACCGAGAATTGGAGTTCGCCATTGAAGTAATTCCTGGTACAGCCCCAATATACAAGAAATATTATCATATGCCAGGCCCAGAGCTAGCAGAGCTAAAGAAGCAGTTAGACGAGTTGCTACAGAAAGGATACATTCGTCCAAGCATCTCGCCATGGGGGTCACCAGTATTATTTGTCAAGAAGAAGGATGGAAGTCTACGAATGTGCGTAGACTATCGCCAGCTTAACGAGGTCACTATCAAGAACAAGTACCCGCTTCGTCGAATTGATGACTTATTTGACTAGTTGAATGGAGCACGGGTATTCTCTAAGATCGACCTCAGAACGGGATATCATCAACTGAAAATCCGAAAGGAGGATATATCCAAGACAGCATTCACCACTCGATATGGACTATATGAATTTACAGTTATGGCGTTTGGATTGACCAACGCTCCAGCCTACTTCATGAGCATGATGAACAAAGTCTTCATGGACTTTCTGGACAAGTTTGTAGTGGTGTTCATTGATGACATCCTGATATACTCTAAGGATGAGGAGGAGCATAAGCAACATCTCAGAGCTGTCTTGGAAAGATTGAGAACCCATCGCTTATATGCCAAGTACAGTAAGTGCGAATTTTGGCTGAAAGAGGTGGGATTCCTTGGACATATTCTGTCAGAGAAAGGAATAGCTGTTGATCCAAGTAAGGTTACTGCAGTCTTGAACTGGAAGACACCAGCCACGGTGACCGAAGTCCGTAGTTTCCTGGGCTTGGCAGGCTACTACCGTCGCTTCATTGAAGGTTTTTCTAAGATAGCCAAGCCACTGACGGAATTGTTGAAAATGAACCAAAGGTTTATCTGGACAGCCGAGTGCGACAGCAGTTTCTAGGAGTTAAAGACGAGGCTAACCACAACCCCTGTCTTAGTCCTCCCAGACATTCACAAGAGTTTCGACACATATTGCGATGCATCCAGGCGTGGAATCGGATGCGTGCTAATGCAAGAGGGGAAGGTTATAGCTTATGCATCACGACAGCTACATGACTTGGAGCTAGCTGCTGTGGTTCATGCACTGAAGATTTGGAGGCATTATCTTATTGGACAATGATGTGAAATATACACAGACCATAAGAGTCTCAAGTATATTTTCACTCAACCCGACCTGAACCTCAGGCAGCGAAGATGGCTTGAGCTAGTCAAGGTCTATGATGTTGGGATAAATTATCATCCAGGGAAAGCAAATGTGGTCGCTGACGCCCTGAGTAGGAAACAAGCTGCTATGAATGCACTAGTTGAGGGTATGCATCCAAGCTTACAAGAAGAGTTTGTCAAGCTCAATATGGTGCTATGCGGCCCAATGACCCCAGACACGTTGGAAATTACTCCAATCCTCATGGAGAAATCAAGGAAGCACATAAGTCAGATAAAGAAATTCAAGAGATCAAGGAGTTAATTCAGCAAGGGAAGGCTAAGTCCTTCCGTATAGATGAACAGGGTACCGTGTGGTTCGAGAAACAAATTTGTGTACCGGATCAGAACAACTTGAGGCAACAAATACTCAAGTAAGCACATGAGTCAGCATATTCAATCCACCCGAGAGGTACCAAGATGTATCAGGACTTGAGAGAAACTTTTCGGTGGTCTGGAATGCGGAAAGATATAGCATACTATGTCGCCTGCTGTGACATTTGCAACAATGTCAAGGCAGAGCATCAGAAACCCGCTGGGCTACTGCAACCTTTCCCGGTGCCCCATTGGAAGTGGGACGACATATGTATGGATTTTATTGTGGGACTGCCCAAGTCCACGAGAGGCAATGATGCTATTTGGGTCATTGTAGACATACTCATGAAGGTGGCTCACTTTATTCCAGTAAAGACCACTTTCAACGCAAATCAACTGGCACAACTCTACATGTCCCGGATAGTCAGTCTGCACAGAGTAGCCAAGTCTATCACTTCAGATAGGGGTTCCCTATTTACCTCAGCATTCTGGCTACGGCTACATCAAGCTCTGGGAACCATGCTGAAACACAGCACAGCGTACCATCCATAGACGGATGGACAGACCGAGCGAGTGAACCAAATATTAGAGGATATGCTTCGGTCATGTGCTCTCTCCCATGGACCCAAATGGGAGGATAGTCTGCCGTACGCTGAATTCTCCTACAACAATAGCTATCAAGCAAGTCTCAAGATGTCGCCTTTTGAGGCATTGTACGGATGGAAGTGCCGCACACCGCTGAACTGGTCCCAAAGAGGAGATAGTCGCACCTTTGTTACGGACTTGATGCTCGAGCCTGAAAGGCAAGTCAAGGATATTCAAGAGCGTCTGCAAGCAGCCAAGTCCCGACAGAAGAGCTATTACGACCCAAAACACCGGGAAGTAACTTTCGAGCCTGGAGAATATGCTTACTTGCGAGTAACCCCTATGAAGGGAGTAAAGAGGTTTGGCACCTGGGGAAAGTTGGCCCCAAGATATATCGGTCCCTTTCCAGTGATTTCTAGGAAGGGCAGAGTCGCATATCAGTTGGAATTGCCACCAGCATTGTCAGACGTTCATGATGTCTTTCACATCTCACAGTTCAGGAAATGCATTGCACCCCCAGCCAAGCAAGCGGATATGAGTGAGCTAGAGCTGGCTAAGGATTTGACATATGAGGAAAAACCTGTCAGGATATTGGATGAGATGGAAAGAACCACGAGGAGTAAGGTGATAAGATTTTACAAGGTGCTATGGGAGCACCACACTGAGGAAGAGGCCACTTGGGAAAGAGAAGATTTCCTAAGATACGCATATCCATATTTGTTCCCTGAGCAACCTAATCTCGAGGACGAGATTCATCCTAAGGGGGGTAGGTTTGTGACACCCTGATTTTGGCAACTTTTTCTTTTCAAACTTTTCTTGGCTTTATTTGAAATTTGAATGGTTTTGAATCTTTCTAGTTGGTCTTGGAAACTTTTTGAATCCTTTCCAAGTAATCCAAAGCCTCATCACCTTGCCAAATATCTCAAGGACCTAAAACCCAATGTAAATCTTTTCCATTAACTCTTTTCTTTTATTTGGGAATTTAGGTCATCACTATGGGTTGTGATGCAACCTATAGTTTGGTTGGCCAAAAAATTCTCAAATAATTCCCTAAAATACCTTGGACCATATCTTGCCCCAATATCCAAAAATATTCCATGGCCTAGTTCAAATATTTTGCAAAACAATTCATTTTTGTTCCTGGTCAGTCTGGACCTTTGTGAAGGAAGTACCTGCTAGGTTTGTCCAAATGCTCTAAAAATTTTGTGGCATGAGGACAACTACAAATGACTTCCCTTCACCAAGTTTCAGCCTCAGGAGATCATCCAAGTGAGCAGTACCTCAATATTCAGATTCTGGACCAGATTTGTAGGTTACACATGAACTACCCTCAAACCTCAACCAAACCTTCTCAAACTTGGCCAGTTTGGAGTCCTTCCAACGAGGATCACTCCAGACAATCTCCTTGGCTCCATCCCTAGCTCTCCACCTCTCCAGATCCCTCTCTTCTTTGCTGTCAGAAACTGTTGTTGAGGCTACCGTTCATCTCAGGCCAAACCAAGCCAAACTATGGGTGCAGGTGAAGTGAGTGATCGATGGTCGTCATGTTGGACAAGATTTTCCAGGCTTGCGTGGCCTCGTGGTGGCAAGCACCCTGGTAAGCACGGTGATGGCATGCTTGTCGCCGCGCTTTGTGCCGCGCCAAGCTCGGGTCTCGTCAGAGCGAGACGCCTGCACTGCAGTGGCTTGTCCAAGAGTGCCGACATTGTTCCCGTGCGCCACCTAGCCCCTCCAGATCCTTCGCCCTCGCCGGAGAAGCCCTCGGCGGCCGCCACGACCACGAGCACTGTGCCACCCGTGCGGCCACAGTTGCAGCGTCGCTCGTCTTCTTCTCCCCGAGGTATCCCCTCACGCATTTAGTGCCTCTGCTCGCTGCCGTCGCTTCGCCCCGCGGCACGATGACTAGCTTGCCGTCCTTGCTCAAGTGGTGTAGCCACGTCGCCTCCAATCCAGAGAACTCGGTGAGCCTCGCCTCCCGCCTATAAATATCCCCGCCCGGCTTCGCCGAGCTCCTCACCCCTCTTCCCCCATCCTTAATCACCTCCCCAAGCAAGAGCCAAGGCCGAGAGGCCCTCTGGCCTCGAGCTTCGCCGGAGTTCCACTGCCAGTTGAGCTCCACTACTAGCCCTCTCCACCCCACCCCAGCCTCGTCCAACTGCGCCCTCGAGCTCAGTGCACTCCACTAGTGCTCCTCGACCTCCTGCCCGAGCGAAGAGTCGCCAGAATCGCCACCTCCGTCGACCACCGTAGCGCTCGTCCACCGGAGAAGAAGGGCGCCGCGCCGTCCGTCCATCTCCGGGGGAGCTACAGGTACAGGGAGGACCGTCTTCGAGTGCTCGATCGATCCCCGTCAACTCCCAGCTCCGCCGCTGTTCCCATCGCCGGTGAGCGTCGCCGGAGCCCCGCCTCCCTCTGTTCTTTCCCTCCTCCCTCTGTTTTTAACCAAGCGGGCCCCACCTGTCAGCGGCCCAGCAGTGCGTGCGTGAAGGGGTAAGTGAAGGCGCCTTTGGCCTTTAAGCCTTCGACGTGGCCCATTCTAGGTTTTTCTGTTTTTCTGAATTTTGTTTATTTAAGCAGAGTTGACCAGCCACTTTGACCACTAATAACTTTTTATTAAAAGGTCCAATTGACCTGATTCTTTTTGCATTGTGTTCATATTTAACTTCGTTAGTTTCTGACCAAGTTTGGTATTTTTCCAATACTCACAGAATTGTTGGTGAATAAAAAGGCTTTATGTGACATTTTGTTTTGCCATTCAAAAATATTTTCAGAACGAGATTCTTGTGGATTTGAAGACCAGGAGTTTCTGAACAACCCAACTGATCAAGGCAAGCCAATACATCCATATTATGAAGCATTTCATAGCATTGCATAATTCATATTCATTTCCCGCATTTAATTAACATAGATAATTCAAGTGAAGTATTTAAATGCCTATTGTTGACAACTTAAATTGATATGATGAATGACCAAGATTGTTAAGTGAAACTTAGTTGGTTGATCAAGAGTCACCTGTCCGGGCTTACCCGTGCAGCCACATTTGCCGGTATGGGATGACCTTGACTTGGTCTGGCTCCATGCTCTTTCACCGGTACCTCCAGACAGGGAGGGTTATTCGTGCGTGCTGCCCTGATCAGGCAGACGGCGATAACCATGTGAGCCCAGTTGATTTTTGTGCCGGCGTCCCCGTTTGGGACAGTTTAGTTAGGCCACGATGGTGGCAGGTGTCACGAGGTGACACGGGGCCACCCAGGGCTTGACTCCGGGGGAGGATGATTGCTCGTGGTACGATGGGAGAGTCACGGGTCACGCAGGTTTCGTTGGAGCAATGCTAGTCCACCCGAATGGGATCACGAGGTCAGGTGCTCCATAGTGTGGGTAAAGTGCGCAACCTCTGTAGAGTGTAAAATCTATTCGAATAGCCGCGTCCACGGTATTGGACAGCCCGACCAGACCTCTCTAGGTGATCAACCGTAATAATCATAGTAATGATGGAAGAACTTGTCTTATGAGCGAAAGTACTCGCTGGCCTCGAGTATTCTGAGGGTTGTGAGACAACCTGGATATGAGTAAGTTAATAGCAGTAAGTGAAACATTTAAGACTTAACAAGTTGATTGCCATACTATTATTTGCTGCATATTTGGTTGTCATGTGCTTGCGAGTACATTCAAAGTACTCACCTGGCGTATCATGCCAGATGCAGGAGAAGACTGAGACGGAGGTCTCGAAGGTCTGTGTTGCGATGACTAGGATGTGTCCTCAGCAGTGTCCCTGTGGGTGGAGTTACTATCATGTTCCGCTACGAGTAGTCTTTCGGTGTAGTATTCCGCAGTAATATCGAGGCCCTGATATGTTAGATAAATAATGTAGATATTGTCATAGCACTAGATGTGCTTTTGGCCTCGATGATCATGTAATATATAAGCTGGTACTCGACTATTATCAATAAAAGATCAGCTATGTTCTTTTCCAAGTTGTTGTGTGTTTCCAAAAGACATGATCTCTGGGTTGGAAACACTGGTAAACCGGTTCTCTAAGCCGGGGTGCCACAATACTCCTCTCCCCCACAGCCGACACTGTTCGGTGTGTCCTCCAAATAATGTACACAGACTCGAACAACGCAGCCGAGTACGAAGCACTAGTACATGGTCTTCGTCTGGCCACATCAATGGGCGTACAGCACCTCGACGTAAGGGGAGACTCAAATTTGGCGATCTCTCAAGTCAATGGCGAATTCGACGCCAAAGACCCCAAGATGGCGGCGTATAGAAACGCGGTCCTCCGGATATCTGCTCAATTTGAGGGCCTAGAATTTCACCATGTCGCTAGAGACAGAAATCAAGCAGCTGACGTCCTCGCCCGCATGGGCGCCAAGCGCGACCCGGTTCCTAAAAACATCTAGCTCGAGCGGCTCTTTAAGCCCTCTGGGGTATGGCAGGACGACGTCACCGGCACACCATCCAACAAGCCCGGTTGCAATGCCTCGCCCGAAAATGAACAAGACAATCACGTCATCAGCGGCTCCGCACTCGAGGAAACACCTTTCGCACACGAGGTAATGGCCGTAATCCCACCCTGGAAAGAACCCCTGCTAGCCTACCTCACACAACATCAGCTTCCGGAGGATCAAACCGAAGCACGACGTATAGTTCGCCGCTCTAAAGCATACAAGGTCCATGACGGTGAACTCTATAAGAAGAGTACCACAGGAGTTTTACAAAGGTGCATCTCCGAAGAAGAGGGGCAATAGCTTTTGGCAGAGATACATGCGGGCATGGGCAGACACCACGCGGCAGCTCGGGCTTTGGTCAGCAAAGCTTTCCGAGCAAGTTTTTTCTGGCCTACCGCCCATGAAGATGCCCAGACATTAGTCCAACACTGCGTCGGATGCCAGCTGTTTGCAAATAAAAGCCACATGACCCCCACAGCTCTTCGGACGATGCCAATCACATGGCCTTTTGTGGTCTGGGGTCTCGGCATGGTCGGACCACCCAAAGGGTGGACAAACAAAAAGAAGTACCAATTGGTCGACAAATTCACCAAGTGGATCGAGGCAAGACCCATCACTTCGGCATAATTCGGACCAGTCGTCGACTTCTTATCCGATGTCGTACACTGTTATGGTGTCCCCCACAGCATAAGTATCGATAATGGTACCAACTTCACTGCCCAGGAAGTTAAAGACTGGTGCGGTAAAATGGGCTTTAAGCTCGATTACGCCTCGGTGTACCACCCATAGAGCAACGGACAGGTCGAATGAGCCAACAGACTCATCATGAGCAGCATTAAGCCTCGCCTAGTTCGATTCCTTGAACAATCAGACTACCATTGGGTCGAGGAACTCGATTCCATGTTATGGGTGCTGCGCACCACTCCTAATCGGTCAACCGAATACACACCATTTTTTATGGTATACAGTGCGGAAGCAGTCCTCCCATGCGACCTTATCCATGACGCGCCTAGAGTGCGCATGTACGAAGAAAAGGAAGCCGAGCTCGATCGGCAGGATGATCTGGACGCTCTAGAAGAAGAACAGGACATAGCTCGAGCTCGGTCCGCATTGTATCAACAGCAAGCATGGCGTTACCACAACTGCGAGGTCCGGGCGAAGACATATAACATGGGAGACCTCATCCTCCGACTCCCCGAAAAACAGAAGAATAAACTGTCGCCTAAATGGGAGGGACCGTACATCATCGATGAAGTACTCACAGGAGTAGCATATCGTCTTCGCCGCCCGTCCGATGACAGCCTAGAGCCGAACCCGTGGAACGCAGCAAAGCTGCAGCGTTTTTATGCCTGAGCTTGACATAGATCTCTCCCTTCTTCCCCTTTTTCTCCTCGACATGGTGCTAGTCCGGCTAAACCGAACCATACCAAGCTCGCATTATATACATCATTGAATGTAACACCCAGCTTTGCCTGGGGGCTCCCTCAGAAGAGCCGTATAAATGTATAAACCGCATCCGTATTGATTGCATCCTTCTCACACATGTTAAGCCAACATATGCACTTGTTTGCATTAAGATCTTTGCCAAGCTGGGTTGCCTAGCTCCTGTGCTTACCCCTACGTTCCCAATTGTTTGGCTAGGGTGTAAAGGGAGCACCTCTGCGGTTCTTACGACCGGGTCACCCGGGACCGTACCTCAGACGGGTGAAGCCGAAAGCTAGCGTTCTTACAGAATACAACAAGTCGGCCTAAGGGAAGTGAATATAGCCTCGAGCTTAATACCAGGGTTCTTTTTTAAAGCCATTGGTGTCCGTTGATCCTACGTGTCCGGACTGTAATTTTACCCGATGAAAGGAACTCTTGGAGGAACTATTTTCATTGGAAGATGTTTCTTACGTTAAACAATAATATAACATCATTCTCTGCATATGTTTCGTCTGTTTAAACTAGAGGGCCGGATTGCCTGTTTCCCGAATTGTTGCCTTGTTTCCTATGGCACACAGTACGGAACACTCCTCGATCTCTGATCGGAGAGGCAGAAGCCGATGGCTGGTCAAGACAACATTCTTTCAAAAAAAACAATAAGAACGTGGATTGAGCACGGTCAATGTAAAGTACATAGATACATAGAATTGACAAGACTACTCATTCTCGACATTGTCTATCAACTGTTCTAAAGCACAATCCTTTTGAGAATAGCGAGCGGCTTGAATCACTTCATCATACACCAAGCTTAGTGGTATCCCTTGACCGTCAGGGCCCACGGGACTAATCCGGGCCATATGCACCGGGTCTAGCTTAGTGAAGCGGGTCTTTACCATAGCCCACGCCTCGCGCACTCCTTCCCGGCAGGCCGAGATCTTCTATAACTCAAACCTTTGCCGAGCCCCTTGAAAGCGACTTGCTAGTTTGGCCATACTCTCTGGTGGCACATCTGACGGCTATAACGCCTTCGCCATGCTCTTCATGGCTTTCCGACCCTTTTCATAGGTCTTCGGCAGTTCCTTTAGAAGGTTCCCGTCATAAGCGCTTACTTCTTCCTCACGCCGCCCAGTCAGGAGACCTAACAAGCAGGTGTTGCACATCATCATTAACACGTCAATGACACTTGCCAACAGCATGGTACGATCAACACTTATCGAATATGCCACCTTTCAGCTTCTGGTTTTCCTCCGCGGTCTGGGCCAGCTGAGCTTTCAAGCTCTTAATTTCCTTGGTTTGTCATTGATTTTCTGCCTTGAGCCCATTTTTCTCCTCCTGACTTCGCGTCAGTACTCGTTTACCAGCCTCCAGCTCCCTCCGCAGCTCATTTACAGCTCCCGCGGCTGTACCGACAATACGGTGTTAATGCTTGACATACAACGTATACCTACAAAAACAGTCTTTACTACTCACTGGACAATTCGCTGCGTGCTTTTCGAGCTGCATCTAGTTCGGCCTTGGCTTCGACCAACTGTGTTTGACTCACTTCAAGGTCCTCGGACAGCTTTTTGTTCTGCTCTCTTGCGGCCTACAAAAATAATATCATTGGACACCCTTAACTCGGCCGTCCCACCTGAATTAAGGCTTGGGGGCTAGTTGGTTAGGGAACATGATCTGCTTTTAAGCTATATACCTGCACCCTGGCAGCAAATAGACCGGCAATCCCGTCCAGACCTGTCCGGGCTACTCCAAGGTACGCATGCACCGAACTAAAAGCATTAAATTCCTGTTCGGCAAAGGCAGTATGACGTAAAGTCTCCCTCCGGCGGAGATGGTTCATTAAGCTCTCGACCTCGGAATTAGTGACCGAAACATTGCCGGAGTCCGCCAGAGATACGCCAGCCACCGCGTGTTTGGAGGAGGCTCTTGCTTGTGCCAAAGACTTGGGCCTAGAGTTGCGGCTCGGAAATCCGGCATATCTCCGGATTGGTGTAGGGGCATACGCCTCCTGCAAAATTGAGCAAGCTCTAATAAGAAAGTGCCAGCGGTAACCCTCGCTGCAATTCCGAAATATGCTACCTTTGGGCCGAGGGGGCAGGTGCCTCCACCTCGGCGGAAGCTTTCCACTTTGATCTCCCATCAATGGCCGAAGTTGGCGGGGTCCATGCTCCTCCCGAGACATTCTTACGCGTAGTGCGGTGACCCTTGGGAGTAGAAGTCAGCACGTGGGGGGTAGCGCGAGACGAGCACCCTGTTCGGGAGAGGGTCTTCTTTTCACTTACTATGGAAGAGGGAAGAGCGCCGGGGTGATCGGCTGTTACATCCACTTGGCCGCCATCAAGGCCCTCCTGATAAAACACCCCATCTTCAAATTCGATTGAATTCTCTGGATTGTCATGATACCCTAGATCACCATTACGAGAGTGCTTCTCTGGTTGAGGAGGAGGACAATTAATGGATGCAACCTGACACCTCCATCCCTGTTCAAGTGGCGATCAGTAAGAATTTGGCATGATCTCTGGGCTCAAAGTCATGGATTGTGACTTACCCAGTCCGCCGGATTGTATCCGGAGCAGCCTTCTCGAATACTCATGCGAGCAAACTCTGCTTCGTCTCCCTTTAAGAGATTTGCCAGTATTTTGGCCAGGGCCGCCTTGTTGTCTGGCCCTTGCCGCTGATGATGTTTAACATCGTTGGTCCCGTTATAGCACCATAAAGGGTGACCCCACTGTTGTAGGGGTTGCACGCATCGGGTAATGGCGATGGGCGTAACTTCGATCATGGTCAGCTTGCTGCTAGTTAGCAGCCTGATCTTGGTCGACAGTGCAGGCACTTCTTCGATGTCCTGTTGGGAAGGGCCTCTAGGCCGCCAGTTGTACCGCTTTATAGGCAGATCATTTGACTATTTGGGTAGCCCTTGCCGAATTGGATCGGTGAGGGGAACATCTTCAATATAAAACCATTCTGAAGTCCATCCTTCGGGATCTTTCTGTGGGGTCCCGATTGGGCACCCTGTCCCAGCTATTCGCCATACTTCGGCGCCGCCTACCTCAAATATAGATCCCTCCCGGATGCGGGGGACAATACTAAAATACTTCCTCCACAAGTCAAAGTGGGGCTCGCAACTCAGAAATATCTCGCACAAGGCTACGAAGCCAGAAATGTGCAATATCGACCCCGGGGTGAAGTTGTGGAGCTGGATCCCATAGAACTCTAGAAGACCCCGTAGAAAGGGATGAATAGGAAAACCCAAACCTCTTACAAGGAAGGGCACGAGACATACCCTCTCCTCCTTGCTTGGGGCGGGGGAGTTCTCGGCAAGGGCACGACCATCAATGTAGATGAGACCAGCGCAGATTGGGACCAGATCGGCCGAAGGGAGGAAGTGTTGCGTTTGCAAGCGACTCAGCTGGATATGCAAGATTGAGCAGCTCGGCCAATCACCTGGGAGCGGGCCGTGAGGGAGCGAGGAAGAACCTGGGATGTCGGCCATGGCTTTGGAGAATTTTTTCGGTGTCGTTCTTGGCGAAGGGGAAGATAACTGTTCTCAGCCCCTTTGGATCTATAAATAAGCATCTTATCATGAAGCCAAAAGGACGGGTGTGTGGAAGGACGACATTGGGCTGCACGCCCTCTGGAAAGGTGTGCGAAGCCCTTGCCCCGAAGAACGACATTAAACTATGATGGTCCCACCTCAATCTCGAGATGTCTTTGGATCTTAGAATCTTTAGACTGTCCAGACCCGTGTACATTAGAGCGGGTCCCGGATAAAGTTTGGCAAAATTAACACGGCTTCAAAATGGAGTAAAGGAACTCGTCTCGCAAGCTGGTGATGTGAAGATTCCAGAAGACGATCCCCGGCGTTGGAGGCAAGTTCGGGGGCTACTAAGGGAGTTAAGGACTAAGGCGTCCTCAGGGCGACGGCCCATTGTACATGGGCCGGACTAGTGGAGTCGTATAATGACGGGAGATCTATGAAGCCATGATGTGCCCTCCAAGTCAAGAAGGCATAGGATCTCTTCAAACCCTTGTTGTAATCTATCTTTGGTAACCCTAGCCCTATCTGTATCTATATAAACCGAGGGTTGTAGTCATTAGGGCCAAGAGCTACATTCATCACCTCATAGCCTTAGGGTTTAGCTCATGCTGATCTCAAGGTAGATCTACTTTGTAAAGCACATTATACATTCAATACAATCAAGCAGGACATAGGGTTTTTCCTCTTCAAGAGGGCCTGAACCTGGGTAAACACTGTGTTCGTCGTCCCTTGTTACCCATCGATCCTAGATCCACAGCTTGGGACCCCCTACCCCGAGGTCTGCCGGTTTTGACACCGACAACAGGTATCTCCGAAGGTGTCTGTTGAGTTGGCACGAATCGAGATTGGGTTTTGTCACTCCGTATGACGGAGAGGTTTCTCTGGGCCCTCTCGGTAATACACATCACAAGAAGCTTGTAAGCAAAGTGACTAAGGAGTTAGTTACAAGATGATGTATTACGGAACAAGTAAAGAGACTTACCGGTGACGAGATTGAACTAGGTATAGAGATACCAACGATCGAATCTCGGGCAAGTAACATACTGACAGACAAAGGGAAATACGTATGTTGTCATAAAGGTTCGACCGATAAAGATCTTCATAAAATATGTAGGAACCAATATGGGCATCCAGGTCCTTCTATTGGTTATTGACCGGAGAAGCGTCTTGGTCATGTCTACATAATTCTCGAACCCGTAGGGTCCACACGCTTAACGTTTGTTGACGATATAGTGTTATATGAGTTATGTGAGTTGGTGACCGAATGTTGTTCGGAGTCCCGGATGAGATCATGGACATGACGAGGAGCTCCGGAATGGTCCGGAGGTAGGGATTGATATATAGGACGATGCTATTTGGTCACCGGAAAGGTTTCGGTTAGTACCAGGTATTTATTGGAGTGCTAGAAGGTGTTCCGGGAGGCCACCGGTAAGTGGTGGGCCTTATGGGCCAAAAGGGGGAAGCACACCAGCCCACAAGGGGGCTGGCGCGCCCCTCCACTCCTGCCCACACACCAAGGAAGGAGGGAAGAAGGGGGAGGCGCCCTAAGGCAGCCATCCCCCTTTCCTTCCCCCCATGTCCATATATGGAAGGGGGGCGCCGCTAGGCAGGCCCTAGGGCTGGCCGCCGGCCCCTAGGGGGAGCCCTAGGCTGCCTCCTCTTCCCCCCTCCACCTATATATATGTGAGGAGGGACAGGGGCAACACACACCACGATCCCCAAGCCGTGTGCGGTGCCCCGTCTCCCTCTAGTTCTAGGTCCTCTTTCGTCCATGTCCGTTGTGCATGGCAAAGCCCTACGGATAGTTTCACCACCACTGTCACCACACTGTCGTGCTGCCGGAACTCATCTACTACTTCGCCTCTCTTGCTGGATCAAGAAGGCGAGGACGTCATCGAGCTGAACGTGTGCTGAACGCGGAGGTGCCGTGCATTCGGTACTTGATCGGACAAATCGTGAAAGTGTACGACTACATCAACCGCGTTGATAAGTGCTTCCGCTTAACAGTCTATGACGGTACGTAGACACACTCTTCCCTCTCATAGCTATGCATCTCCATGGATAGATCTTGCGTGTGTGTAGAATTTTTTTGTTTTCCATGCAAGGTTCCCCAACAGAAAGTACTCTCCTCCACAATCAAATCAGACTCGATTTGATTTTCTTTTCAAGTTGATTTTCAACTTTTGCCTTATAGATTTTAAAGTGGTGTAGATCCTTATCTTTAATATTTAACAAACACATATAGGAATATCTAGTGTAATCAACTATCAATGTCATGAAATATTCTTTCCATCTTTAGTAAATAAACTGTAGGAATGAAGTATGTCTACCAGAGGGGGGGGGGTGAATGGGAGTTTTAGATTTTCTTTGGGAAACTCAAAACTCTCATAACCCAGTAGCGGAGCGAATGAAAAACAAACTACAACGAGCTAATACTAAGTACCGAAGGGAAACTAAGTCATGCATTGAGATAAATCACATGAATGAAAACACATCGAAGGTAAACATGGGTGACAGAGGTAACCAGTGATGCTCAATGGCGATAGGGTATTTGTTCGACCAGTTCGCCCTTCTGCACAAGGACTACATTTGGTTGGAGGGGCTGTGACTTAACACAGAAGATAAACTCTCTTCACCCTATTCTCCTCGACAATTGGTTCGTCAACCGATGCCGATCAATCATGGTAGATACTTGAAGGTGATCTTTGAACCTTTACAGACTTCTTCTTCGAGAACCACAATCACTCTTGGTCTCTAAAGAAATTGACACCTAACCGTCTAGAGAGTTTGCAGCTCTCAAGAGTAATATGCGGAGCGTACTAGACTTAGATTCGACTCATGCTGAACCACTATCTAATTCTTCGGCTCTAGGGTTTTTCTCTTGGTGGATTTTAAACTCAAATTGCTCAGAGAGGGGGTTGCTCAACAATCTTCTCAGAATCAAATGGATCAACCACCGGACAAAGCCGGTGCGGGGTGGCTATTTATAGCCGCAGCCTTCCTGGATGGAAAATGACCATTTTGGACACGAGGTCCAGCCAATGGCCAACTGACACATTCACAACGATCGGATTTTGGAACAACGGTAACATTACTTGAGGAACAAGTAGCACTACAAAAAAAAGACACATATGTGACATTTTGGCCCGAACGAATTTTTTTCTGTCATGCTTATGACACTTCTATGACGATAATTATGACAAAACCACGTATCATCATAGATGTGGTGGGCTCCTACTTCTATGACAAAAAATCATGACAGAAAATGGGCTTTTCTCCCTGGGCGGGCCAGGGACGCACCTGCGTGAGTTTCTTTGGGCCGTCCATGACATAAAAAATCGTGGTAGAAGTGGGGGCGAGGAAATTTTTGCGAAGTTCCCGGTTACGGTGGGTAGTTGGGGCCGAGCGATGCACTGTGGTTTGCACGTTTCTCTCACGCGTAGGCGCGTGTACGTGTGCGAGGCGTTGGCTCCAACTGAACCCGAGCGAGGGAGGTGTTCGCTTACTGAACCTGAGCGATTGCAATAGCTACGTTACTGAACCGTGTAGCGATCGATCCTTTGGCAGTTTACTAAACCCAAGCAATTCCTTTGCTGCTGACTGAACCCGAGCGATTCCTTCGCTACTGCTGCTAACTGAAGCTGATCAAAACTGCCTCTTGATGAACAGTGACCGTTGTTGGGGGTTGGATGAACAGTTCCCAGTGGGGGTTGGATGAACAGGACCCCGTTGTAGTAGGCGGTTGCCGTTGGATGAACAGGACCCCGAGGAGGCCGCCACACCCCAACCGGTTGGGGGTGGATGAACAGGACCCCGTGGAGGCTGGATGAATAGTAGCCGCTGGAGGCTGGATGAATACTAGCCCATGTATGA
This sequence comes from Thinopyrum elongatum, assembly GCA_011799875.1. Taxonomy (NCBI): domain Eukaryota; kingdom Viridiplantae; phylum Streptophyta; class Magnoliopsida; order Poales; family Poaceae; genus Thinopyrum; species Thinopyrum elongatum. Next base: position 120,473,077 of record CM022303.1, on the reverse strand, counting down.
ATAGTAGCTGGTGGAGGCTGGAGGAAGTCGACGGTGGATGAACAGTAGCCCCGTGGATGCTAGAGCGAGGCAGTAGACGGTGGATGAACAGTAGCCCCGTGGATGCTAGAGCGAGGCAGTAGACGGTGGATGAACAGTAGCCTGTGGAGTCCCATTTTGCGGTACGCCACAACCCTCCCGATGAACAGGACCCCGTTTCGACCGTAGGCGCTCCAACATAAAACCATTTCCTCCGTTTTGCGGTACGCCACACCCCAGGACCCCGTTTCGACCATAGGCACTCGAACATAAGTCCGTTTCCTCCGTTTTGCGCTACGCTAGACTACTAGGGAAAACCTTATACACAGAATCTTACCAGTAGCGCGTATTAAAATGAGGCGCTACTACCACTTAGCAGTAGCGCGTGGTCAGAAAGGGCGCTACTGCTATTCACTTAGCAGTAGCGCGGCAGGAATAAAACGCGTGACTACTGTAATTGCCACACCGTTGCGGACATGCTAGGTATATTAGTAGCGCCCTTCTGCAAACCGCACTACTGCTAACAAATTAGTAGTAGCGCGCTTTTAGGTTAGGGCGCTACTGCTAAGTTTGAACTTGTCCACAGGGCAGGCCCAGCTTAGCAGTAGCGAGTTTGTGAGGAGCGCGCTACTGCTACGGATTTTAGCAGCAGCGCATTTTCCTTTCCCACGCTACTGCTAAAGCTATTTTGACATAACCCCCCGCACGGGCTTCCCTCCTCTGCTTCATCCCCCAATTCCCCACTCTCTCTTCTCCCCCTGTCGCCGCCGCCGAAGCCCCTGCCCTCGCCCTCGCGGTAGCCCCTGCCCTCGCTCTCCGCCGGAGTCTGCCCTCGACGTTGCCGCGCGCCTGTGCCTCCTCCTCCTTGACCTCGCCGGAGCCACTGCCCTCGCTCTCCGCCGCTGTCTCCCTCGACCCCGCCTCGCTGCCGTCTTCCCCGACCCCGCCTCGCCGTCTCCCCCGACCCCGCCTCGCCGCGCCTCGGTGGCGCCGTCTCCCCCGACCCCATCTCTCTCTCCGCCCTCTGTAAGCACTCTCCCCTCCCCTCTTCTCTGCTCTCTGCTCTCTCTCTCTCTCTCTCTCTTTCTCTCTCTCTCTCTCTCTTATTATGAACCCTAGCTATTTAGTGCTAGTTAGTATGAACCCTAGGCAATTTTGGTAGTTGCTTAGTTTATTTATTAGAATTAGTATGAACCCTAGTTATTAGTTAGTATGAACCCTAGTTAAAAAAAACCCTAGGACAGATTAGTGGCATTTTTTTAGTGGTAGTTAGTATGAACCCTAGGTTCCAAACTATTGCTATTTTTTAGTTAAAGCAATTGTTGCTATTTAATTTTTTTAGTTAAAGCAATTGTTGCTATTTAAAAAAACAGAATCAGTATGAACCCTAGTTAATTAGGTGGTATGAACCCTATTTAAAAAAATAGAATTTGGACATGTGATATATTTTTCTTCAAGTTCTATATTTTTCTTCAAGTTCTAAAAAAACAGAATTTGGACATGTGATATAATTAGGTGGTATGAACCCTATTTAAAAAAACTGCTTGCATTTTTCTTTAAGTTCTATATTTTTCTTCCTGTTATATGCAAATTTGAAGTGGACATGTGATATGTGGACATGTGATTTGGACATATCATATTTGGAATTTGGACATGTCATATTTGGACATGTGATGTTTTGGACATGTCATATTTAGAAAATGATGATTATGTGCAGGGTAAATGATCCGAGCGGTTCTCGGGCGCCAGCCATAAAGGGTTCAAAAGCAGACAAGAAGCAGAAGCTAGTTACTTGAGGTTCACGGTAACGCGAGAGAGGATTCATAACCGCCGCCTCATGTACTGCATAGTTTGGCTCTCCCTCATAGTGACAGCTCTTCTTGTCTATATCAATGTTTAGATGGATGACGATGTACTTACAAGTATTCCAGACATCTCATAACATGTATCGCTATTTCGAGATGATGACGAGAGACATCATTTGGTGTTGGATGATGATTATGATGATGACATGATCGATTTGATGAGACTTTTTGTATGTGTATGATATGATCAAATTTGTATGTGTATGATATGCTAGAGACTATTGTATAAAACCCTAAACAAAATTTAGCAGCACAAAATATGGAGCAGATTTTTTTTTTCAGAAACTAATAACAGTAGCGCGGGGTATGGCTTTAGCAGCAGCAAGGTCTTAGCAGTAGCGGCTTTTATACTAGGGCGCTACAGATATTAGCAGCAGCGTGTTTTTTCGACGACCGCTACTGCTATCCCTAGATAGCAGTAGCGCGGGTCAACACGCGCTACTACTAAGCGTTAGCTATAGCGCCGTATCGGTAGCGCGGCTGCCCGCGCTACTGATAAGCATTTGACCCGCGCTACTGCTAGGCTTTTCCCTAGTAGTGTAGACCCTTCCCGATGAACAGGACCCCGTTTTGACCGTACGTGGACGAACAGAAGGCTGTTTTCCTCCGTTTTGCGGTATGCCAGACCCCGTTTTGGCTATTTCGTCCAAGCCGGTTGGCTCCCGATGAACAGGACGCGTTCCGACCCAGTGGCTTCACTCCCGATGAAAAGGATGTTGTTTGCTCCGTTCCGACCCAGCCAGTTGGCTGCCGATGAACAGGACGACCTTGCTGCTGTCCGCTGCCTATCCATGTACACGAGCCCTGGCCGTACGTATGTGCGAGTAGGCGTTCAAGACCCCGCCCGTATGTACATACGTAGCCGTATTTATTTTCTTGCAGCGTGGCTGTACATACGTGTACACGATATAGACGGGACTGCGTGACACCTCGCCCGTTCTACTACGACACGTGCCGCTCCTTACTCGGCCACGGTTCATCACTGCAGAGAGACCGATCGACCACTATGTACATACACGTTCGCGACCAGACAGATAATGCTACGTATGCTTCGACCGGGTGGGTCCTAGCAGTCAGGGAGGACAAGGAGACACTTCCTTGCGTGCGAATATTCAGCTGACGGGTCCCAGCTGTCAGGGGCGGAATCATTTTCTTGCCCTTAATAAGGAGGCACTTCTGCGTGCAAAGATGTTGTTGGTGGGTCCCAGGTGTTAGGGGTAGGAATAAGGGGGCACTTCCTTCCGTGCGAAGATATACGTGGTGGGTCCCAGCTTTCAGGGGGGAATAATTTTATTTTCGCGTAATAAGGAGGCGGTTGCCTGCGTGCGTCCATGGACCTGGTGCGTCCCCACTGTCACCGTCTCCATGTACAGTCTTCTTCCGATGACTCTCATTTGTTGACCACATTGACCATGCCACACCGAGCGCGCCAAGGCGATGGACGATGGCGAGGCCCAGGACAGCAACGAGCCGGAGATGGGAAGATGCGGCAGTGGAGTGGCAGATGGAGAGGTGTACGATGGTTAACTGGTTCTTGTGCGGCGTGGTTCTGCAGCCGGTGGAGAATAACATGAGGTGTGGAGGGGTGGAGGGATGGCCTGGCCTGCGGTGGGATAGCGCTTCGCAACGAAGCGTGCTAAGCAGAGCTGCTAGTAGCCGGAGGCGGGAGCAGGAGGTCCCGGCAGCGCTGGAGGAAGAAGATGAGAGATTGAAGATGGATGCCGGCCGTTGGATGTCATAATCATTTGTTGACTAAGTTGACAACCCCTTGCGTTGGCTTCAACCTATTAGCCCACATTTCTGCCTCCAAAAATGTGGCACATATTCAACCCATTTTTTGAATTTACAGTCCATTTGCTGGGCTGGGTGAACAAATAATGTAGCGTCCATGCGGCCCATTTATTTTTTTCTAAAAAACTACAACCCATTTGCACTTTCTTCAAATACACGAATTTGCTAGGCTGGGTGAACAAATAATGTAGCGTCCACGCGGCCCACGTATTTTTTTCTAAAAAATTACAGCTTATTTGCACTTTATCGAAATACAAAATTTTTCTGGGCTGGTTCTAATTATAATGTTGGGTTGGGCGCAACAATGTTATCAAAAAATAAACAGGGGCTCAACATTTTGTTATAAATATATTTAAATAGTAAGCACTTTATCATTACATTGATCCTTAAATCTTAAAGTTTTTGTACACAATCACCAGGATTTTCGTTGCCTTAAACTAAAAAACCAGGATTTTATTAAAAATTATTTTTATAAGACGTAGGATATTTTTTCTTATATATGTAAGTATCTGCTCAATATATGACGATAATAAAAATAATATATAATAACATATAAAATAATATAAATATATATAATATAGTTAGAAGGGAAACATAAGTTCGACCTGGCGTTCCTATTCTTATATAGAAAAACAGAACAAACCTCTGCGTTTTCTTAAAAAAATACATAAGTTGGGCTGCGGATGTTTAAGAAACAATAAAATCTAGGACGGGAGGCCCATAGGCCGGTGATACATGACGGCCCTAAAAAAATATGAACCGGCATGTCGTGGGCTACGCATGTTAAAAAAGAAAGCCTAGACTGGGTAGCCCACAACCTAGCTGACGTCCAGGCCCCGGACGAGAACGCACCGGAGCCGGGGAAGACGTGCTATAGTAGTTGTAGAATCCGTGCCTATTTTCTATCGAAAGTACTGAAGTAGCCCAGTGGCCAAGTTCCACTCCCCAACAGTTGCTCCGCCTGAGTTCGATTCCACCTGGTGCAGTGAAAATATCCCCAAATTTTTGCCTCTGCCATTACTGACATGTGGGTCCCCATTGTCATCTACGCACACCACCTCCAACACTTGCCAAAACTTCGTCCCTCGTTTTCTCTGTTTTTCGCACACTCAACATTGTGTGGGCATTTTGAAAATAACATATCTTTTTGACTGTGCATCATATGAAGATGTGCTATGCATGAATGTTGATCAGCATGATGTTAACTGGCTGGTAGTTCCATTTTTGACCATGAATAAAACTCCGAACATGATGTTATCCCTGTTTGAAAAAGGGCATGTTAATATAAATGCTCTGCCTCTGAAACTTGCAGTTTCTTATCTGAAATTGAAACTTGCAGTTTTTTATCTGAAACTGAAACTTGCAGTTTCTTCTCTGAGAATCACATTGTCTGCAACTTTTAGATGACACTACATTTTTTAAGTGCTAAAAACAGATCTCTAGAATCCAGAAAATACTTCATATGCTCAATACTGCAAATCTGAAATTCAAAAGACATTCATATCTGAAAGTACTCTCAAAATACACAACACAAAACACAATTCACAACCTACAAATACTGACAACCCTAAGCTCCTCCTCAGAATATTGGGGGGAGGGGGGGGGAAGGCCCCTCCTATTCCTCGGTGGTAGACAGCCGCCCCATGAGACGAGGTGAACGGCGAGGGAGAGGATGGCGGGGAGGTGTCATCACGCCAACTGTTTTTTCTCCTCTTGCAGTTGGGTACGGTCGACGAAGACTCCACCGGCTCGCTCTGCCACGGCACCCTCACAAATGGGACCGTGTAGATGCTCGATCCTTCAATCTCTGGTGGATGCTTCAACTTGGATCGATACTCCCACCACCGCTGCCTCACGATCGGATTCGGTGAATCTGTTTGCTCCATGGCCCAGAGGAGCAGCTCTATGTACTCCCGCGCGACTCCCTCCAGTAGTATCACCGCCTTTTCGCTCTGTTCCAGATATTTGGCCATCCCTCTCACCATCGCCGCTAATAGCTCCGGGTTGTCAAACCAAGACTGTATCTCCAACATCCTGGCTAGCTTCACACGGTCGCCGTCTGCGATCCTCACGTATTTGTTGTACTCCTCCATCGATCTACTTCTCCACAGCACCTTCACTCACCGGCGGTGGTTTTTTAATGCAAGCGGAGTGGCGGTGGTTTTGGATTGGAACAGGAGAGGAGCGGCGGTGGTTTTGAAATGGAAGATGAGAGGAGCGGCGCTGGTTTTGGATTGGAACAGGAGAGGAGCGGCAGTGGTTTTGAAATGGAAGAAGAGAGGAGCGGCGGTGGTCTTGGAAGTATTTTTTTGTTTTGCTTATTTGGGGTCAAAGTTTGACCACATACTATATTTGACAAGCAAAATGTGAATGCATGTCATCAAAAAATATATAGCTGGATTCGTATCTGAATGTACTTTCCAATTATATCAATTTAGCAACGTATAACATATATTTTATTTGTTAAAATCATGGTCAAAATATGACCCAGGATACAAGGGAGACTAGTTAATATGGGGTCTCTTAATTGAAGGGTAAATTGATATTTTTTATGCAGTCACAGCGCGCCGCCCCTCTCGTCCAATCCTAAATCGCAGCCGCACGCTCCTCTCCTTCTTCACCATTGCAAAACCACCCCCTCTCCTCTCCATTTCCCCATTCCAAAAAAAACGTCTCGCCTCTCCATCTTCTCCATTGCAAAACCTCCGTCTCGCCTCTCCCTCTTCTCCGTTGCTAGACCATCGTCTCTCCTCTCATCTTCCAAAGCCAGCACCGCACCTCTCAGAAGCACATCGTGGAGATCGCCGGCAGCGACCAGGCGAAGTTATCCAGGTTGAAGGAGATCCTTACTTGGTTTGAGAATGAGTGGGAGATTGCGGGGACGGTGAGGGCCATGTGGGAATGTATGAGAAAGAGCGAGACGGAGGCGATGAGGGTGGCAATGTACTCCCTGGTGGCAGTCATGCCGCAGTCCTTCAAGTTCATCGAGTATCTCCTCTGGGCGATGGAGCAGACAGATTCGCCCGAAAGAAAATTTAGGCGGAGGTGGTGGGCGTACATATCAAGGGTCAAGCATCCAGAGGATGACGAATCGATCAAGTACGGTGTGTCGTTCGTGAGGGTGCAGTGCAAGCCGGAGCCACCGGAGTATTCGTTCTCCCACCACAAGAATAGGTTGGTTGGCGCGACATTGCTTCCCCGCCAGTCTCCATGGTTCTGTCGCCGCTCGCCTTGTCTTAACGGTGGCGGTAAGGTTTAAGGTAAGCTTCGCACTAGACCTAATCTTCCATCTGCTCATGCTTACAATCAGTGTGCCGGCTACTGGGTATAACTCCGAGTACTACGCCAATCACCCTAAAAGAGCTCACAGACTAAAACAAAGTTGAGAAAATGCCTACAAATAAAGATAAATCGGTTGGTTCTTATTTCATAAAAGAGTACTCCCTAGAAAAGTCCCAATATAACCTACTGCTATTTGATTAGAGGATTTGCTGCAACATTGAAACAAGTAAAGTGTCCCCTAAAAAAAGTGCAAGCCAAACAACGGCAGATTAAAATATTCTCCAGCGGGTCGGCAAGAACTTGAGGAACCACCCGAGCATCTGTGCTTTTCCAAGCCACGTTTATGTTAGATATTGGCACCTAGCACTATGCATATATGCTGGTTCCATCCGTAAATTTGTGCAGTTTCACAAAAATGTAGCTGAATAACCCTGTTTGCACAGATAATGAAAAAGCGTGATTACATTATATTGGCACTAGTTGATGAAACATACACTAATAAATAGAAGAAACTTCATTTTCTTAATGGGAAAAGATTGCGGTACAATACATTTAATAAAAAATACACCTTCTGCAAGTGATGAACATCGGTGTACAGTGGTAGTACAAGGAGGGGCCTTGAGACATTGCAACCTCTATTTTTGTGCAGTTCAACAAAAATTAAGCACCCCAGTTTGCAGAAACACTTAAAGATTAATAATGGGACTAGTTGATGAAACATATACTAACAAAGAGGAGCTCTTTCTTTATCTACATTGGAAATGAAATGATAGATAGGACAGTAGCTCTATTTTAACTGTATTATTACTTCATTTTATCAGTGGCACTAGGGTCGAGCAGGTGGCAAGTGAGGTGTACCGTGCGTCGCAAGGATGGAGGCCAGGGGTGCTTAGACTGGGATGCTCAAGCTGGCTCTTTCAGTCCCTATCTTCCCCCCAGATGTTTCTGTGGTAGCTTTTGGGTTGTAATCCAAACTTTGTCGAGCTGGGGCTGCGTCCCCCTACCTGCCTAGCTTATACGATATTACTTTAGTGGTGCCATTGCTTCATTTTACTAGCAACATTACGTTAACAGCTGCTAAAGAGTTGGTATTTGGGCACGGGAGAGTAGGCGGACCAGGACAGTTGCATTTCTAACGAAAATAAGCAACTTATCTTAATGGGAAATTTAGCAGGACATGAAAAACAGTGCCATTGATTCATATTACTGGAGGCATTACATTGAAAACACATTGGTTTAATGTGTCCTTACTTTAATAGTGGGACTGCTACATTTTACCACTGGCATTACATAAGAGGGGCTCCGGGCAACAAACATCCAAACAGGATATCTGGGTTGGTCCCATTTCCGTTCGGTATAGCCATCTTTTACTGTGTGAGGCTAACAAATCTAGTGTTGGACATACTCTATTGACTTGTCCCCCAGTCCCCACTTTCTTTCCTTTTTCAACCAATAGATCGGTTTATATCGAGTTTGTACTGTGTTTCCCTTTATTTCTCTATTAGACCAAGAGACCAGTTGGATAGCCAGTCTCTGCTACTTTTTGCCCCCATTATTTCCTCTTTCGACCAAGTCCTAGATTCAGGTAACAAATTTCCCACCATCCCCTTTCTTCCCTGTTTGAACCAAGTACTACTAGATTCGACTTCACGAAGTAGTACTAGTAGATTTGACTGCATGAAGTAGTTTTACCTCTTAACAGTAAAAATTTAGGTGGCTTTCGAATAGCCTATCGATCCTATCTACGAGAGGGCCTGAGAAGTAGTCACTACTAGGGAAAACCTTATACACAGAACTTTAGCAGTAGCGCCGGATAAAATGAGGTGCTACTGCTACTTAGCAGTAGCGCGTGTCAGTAGAAGGCGCTACTGCTATGTACATAGCAGTAGCGCGGCTGGGGAAAATGACGCTACTACTAAAATTGCCCCATCGTTGCCGCCAGGCTAAGTATGGCAGCAACACTCTCCCTTGAAACATGCTACTGCTAGGTAGTTTAGCAGTAGCGCTTTCCCCTAACACGCGCTACTTCTAAGTACTTTATCTTCTCCACACCATCCGCCCCTCACTCTCCCTCCCACTCTCAGTCTCCCACGCACCCGTCGTCCGCCGCCGCCGACGTTCGGCCCTCACCCGCCGCCGCATTGCCGCCGTCGTCCTCGCTCCTCCTTCCTCGGTATGCGGCGACCCTCCTCACACCGTCCTCCTCCCTCCTCCCATCGCGCCCTCCTCCCTCCTCCTCCGGTCGCGCCCTCCTCCCTCCTTCGGCCATGACCCTCCTCCCTCCTCCTCGGACCAAGCTCTCCGCCGGCAGCTCTCCTCCCACCGCCCTCCTCCCCCTCCTCCTCTCTCCTCCCTCCTCCCATCGCCCTCCTCCCCTCCTCCTCTCTCCTCCTCCTCCCTCCTCCCACCCCCTCCTCCCTCCTGCCTCCCTCCATCTCTCCTCACTGATCTGCTATTGTATAATGTAGTTTTTTTTACTGTTTTTTAGTAAGTGTTTAATATAAATGTTTTATTTAGTAAGTGGTTAATAGAACTAGTTTATTTATAGTAAGTGCTTAATAGAACTAGTTTATTTAGGAAGTGCTTAATAGAACTAGTTTATTTAGTAAGTGGTTAATAGAACTAGTTTATTTAGTTATGTTAGGATTATATATAAGATATTTTTCAACCATTGAAATGCAATGACCATCAAGTTTGAATGCTCATATGATGTAGATATAAACATGTATATCTAGTGTTGCTCAAATAGGATATGTGTTTGCCCAAGTGGCCATGTGTGCAGGGAACACCTCCGAGTAGCCTATGTTTTGCCGGAGTGTTGATTAATTTCTGCTTCGGCAAATTTCAGGTGCTCGATATGTCCTTTTTAGCAAAGGTCATGCCGGATTTTTCCGTGAATTTTGGCATGAATTGTGCTAGAATATGTAGGAAATATCGCGTGGCCCGGATTTTCTAGAAAGATAATTAAACGACATTTCGGGTTGACTTTGAGTCTGTCGGGACTCCACCATATATGAGAGAAGAAGAATGCCGACTGTTGTCGTGGGGGTCGTTCTTCCTCTTCCTTCTCGTGATAGACCTTTTGGTAATGCATGGGACGGAAGAGAAGAATGACCATCGCCGATGGTCGCAAATGTCAGAGATGAAGAATCCCGACTGTTGTCATGGGGGTAGCTTCTCCTTCGTTCCTGTGTGCTAGACAATTTGGTATAATGCACTCGGGAACGAAGGGAGGAGCTACCATCACCGACGGTCGAATATATACACCACGTGAGCTAAGAGTTTTCAAGAAAATGCTCGGCAGACCGATAGTCAACCCGTGATGAATAATAATGATCTAATTTAGTTTTTGTAGTACATATATTTAATTTTAGAAGTTTAATCTTTGAATTATGAACATAGGAAATGTCGTCCGACGACAATAGGCTCCCGGAGTGCGACTGGTGCGGCGACGACCGGGGTCTGTGCGACAGGCGTCACCTGGTACAAGGTCGGTGCTTCAATATTAAGCTCCAGGAGACCTTCGATGTTGAAATAGTACGCAACAATGACAAGTGTTTTTTCATAATTAAGCACGACTTCTGCTTCTTCAACGTGTAATTTCCGTCTTTTACAATTCGACTAGCTTATCCCATGCCATGCAAGACGCTATGTCTTGGAGAAGCTGGATTTTAAAGATCATGAAAATATGGAGACCAACATAGTTCACCTAAGGACCCATCATGGTTATGATTTTTCTGTAAATCTATACAATTCTGATAGCGTATCCCATTTTGGTTGCCCGAATTGGGAAGCACTTTGCAAGATGTATGATTTTCATGAGGGTATGCGTGTCACATTGGATCTTGGTGATCCTGACATCGACGAAGAGAATATGGACATTTGGGTGATTGGGTCCTTGTTGATACGATTCCAATTCTACCACTATGTGAGTTTCTCAAACATATTTATTAAGTAATTTATATTGTTTATTTCAAAATAGTTGACAGCTTATTTCCATTGATAGCTTATTTTCATTCTTCAAAAAATGTATGGAAGATGGTAGACAGAACCTACTACACCAATGGCGCAGAATTAACTTATCAGGAGAAAGATCATCTTATCTCATTTATTATTGATGTTGAGAATTACAATATCAATTATCAAACTCCTGCACATTATGGTCAATATGTGCCACTAGTGCACGTGTTGAACTACGGTAACATCTATGGAGATGGCATGGTAAGATTTTTTACTATTACGACATCTATGCATCTTTTGCATAAATTCTTCTAAAGCTAAACTACATTGCTAACTACGACGTTATTACTATGTTTTTCAACAGAAAATCCCGAAGAATTGTGTGCCTCATCTGATGTTTCTGAAAGGTCGCCTTGATGTTATTAGCTTATGGCCAGGTCATCCTAGGCTTCACTGTTGTTCATACCGGATTTCTAAAACCGATGAAGACATGACAATCAAAGCATGGAAAAAATGTATGGACAATCATAGGGAGCTACTTGGAACCAACATTGTGCGAAGCGCAAGAATTGGAGACAGAATAGTCTCCATTCTCCATAATGGAGAGTCAGGGCCTATCTTGTTTTATGCCATTTTACCTTAGAGAGGGTAGTAGGTCCTATGAGAGAGGAGTAGGTCCTAGGTTATTATGTGCTACAGTGTGTTAGAGTTGATGATGATGATGAGGATGAGTTGTGATTATGACTAGTGACCAAGTTGTTATATGATGTCTCATGGCCGAAAATGATGATCATGAGGAGTTGTTATATGACAATGATGTATTATGATGATAAGTTGTTAATGATATGATGATGATGATGACGATGATGATGATGATGAGTTATTATATCATTGGGTGAAAGAACCGCGGATTATTTTCAAGTGGATGGATCCTAAGTGATCAAGTCATGGATTATCACGATAATCCATGACTTGGTCACTTAGGATCCATCCACTTGAAACAAATCCACGGTTCTTTCACCCAGTGATTTAATAACTCATTATGATGTAAAAACAATCTCTAAATTGCTACTGTATGAAAACTTGTATAATGGTGTATGAATACGACATAAAATAAAAAAGAAATAGAATACAGAATAATAGTAGTAGCGCGGGCAGAGAGGCGCGCTACTAGTAATTACCAGTAGCGCTTTCTATAGAAAGCGCTACTACTAAGTAGCTATAGCAGTAGCGCGGGTAAACCAATGCTACTGCTAACCTTTAGCTGTAGCGTCGTAGCAGTAGCGCGTTCCCCCGTGCTACTGCTAGGCCAAAAACCAGTGCTACTGCTAGGCTTTTCCCTAGTAGTGAGTAAAAGATACAAATGCAGCGACATGAGGAGCTGGGGCAGTAGAGCAAGGACGATTTCGAAGGAAGTTATACCTGAGGGTAGCCGGGATGTCGCTAGGTGGGCGGCGGTAGGCCGGATCTACCCACACTACATCAACAAGGAAGAAGGGGTCGAAGGCCCTCCCTAGCCGGTGCTGCGTGGGAGAGAACGGCAAGGCACGCTGATCGGGACATGCCGGCAGTGGGTTAGAGCCGTTGCCGAGGACGACCGCGCGAACGTTACATCTTCTCACCTTCCCCGGCGGAGGGCATCCAGCCGGATCTATGACCAGTGGTGAGCAGACAGAGTGTGGCCAGCGCTATTGTGTTTAGATCTGGAGAGGATGAGAGAGTGTGAAGAGAGCAACACTAGCAAGCAAGCGCGGAGGGTCCTGCCTATATAGTGGAGTAGTTTTCTTTTTTCTACCGGAGCCGGCTTGACCTCGTCAATGACTGTCGAGAAGTCTTCATGCACGTGCCCCGGAGGCGCAGTTGTCGTCATTTTGATCTGAAGCACCGAATTAACATATAACACAAAAAAATGCCACATGAAAAGAAACCATAACCTCACTGCCCCAAGGAGACAACATGAATCCCGACGGACAAACTAGATGAGGATCAAAGCTCAAATTAAAGACAAACTCGTAGAAAAGGGGTCAATCGATAAATGTCCTAATTAACATAGCCGGCTTGACCTAGATGGCAGCCGAGTAGTCTTCGTGCATGTGCCCCCAATGACCATCGCCTTGGAGGAACGCAGTTGTCACTGTTTAACCCTCGCAGTGATCCGAAGCACATGACACCTAATATTGTGACATGACAAGAAACCTTTTTTTAGATTTCTCATCAGAACTACAACCTTGTACAACACATCCTGCACGATATGTAGACGATAGCCAATCTAGCCGTCTGCAGGAGTCTGGTCACATGCATGGACGAACTGATCTCCCGTGTCATGCAGGTATCGTCCAGGCACCGATGTGTGTACAACACTGCTCCAGTACTATCGCTCGTCTCTCTCTTCTATTAACTCAGCCGACTTGCAGGGACGATGGAGTGTGCCTATGGTCGGTTCTCAATTGCGGTCCCACATGTGTGTGCAAATGAAATATGACGTACGTTCCATTCGGTAAGCGGTGTGCTAGACCAACCGACCGTCTGGGGTGCGACGCGAACGCCACGGGCGTGTTGTGTATACATGTGTACCACCGTTTTCTTCTGGCTTTGCTCCATGGCGCAATCCATGGATACAAAATTATATTTAAAATTCGAGGGCGGGGCTTTTCCTGCATAGTAGGCTGGGCAGTTCCGCCTAGTCGGTTCGACAGAGAGGCGAGAAGATGAGGGAGTAGCAGATTGAACTTACTGCTGCAAACATAGGGTTGTGTGATTTGACTGCTCGTTACTGCTGGACAGGTGGGGCCCTATGATTTGACTTGCCATTATCATTATTACTGTGGCGCTACGACCGGGGTGAGTCTCCCTTGATCCCCTCCATGATATACAGGTGCCATGCCAACATCAGATAGCCTAACGCACCTGGACGGAGGAAGTAGTTTCATGCATGCGAAGTAGGCAAAAAAAATTGCTCATTTATAGCCATCTGAAATCTCCAAGGGCGCGACCACGTGAGCGAGGCGACGGTCATGGTAGGCACGACTATGATACGGGCTGCTGACAACCCTTGGATCTGAGATCGAACGGTCGCATGCTAAGTTGCTGAAAATTTGCAGAATAACCCTCCAGGATAGGATATTCACCGATAGGTCTAGAATCATGCCATGCAACCGTTCGATCTCAGATCCAAGGGCTCTCGGAAGCCCGTATCATGGGAGCAATGAAAGCTTCGTATCGCCTGTAATTTTCTCGACGCTTGACGTGCAAACATGCAGATGCATGAAGCCATTTAATTGGGCGTCTAGTAGACATGACATCTAATTGAGCCCCCATAGTACTATGCATGAAGCCATTTATCCACCGGGCAAGCCACTACCCTGCCGTTCGCGCGCCCCACTCAGCATTTTTACAATCAGAAAACCGCTAGCAGTTCGCTCCTACTCGTCCTCGGTCGTCCTTTAACATTACGGCAGTTCGCTCCTAGTCGTCCCGTCCTTTCACATTACAGTAGTTCCACTAATCCTAACCCTCCTCCCAAATCCATGGCGTCCCAAATCTCCATGATCGGTGATGAGTACAAGGTTAGAACCAAAACCGGTGATGAGTTCGACGTCATCTACACCCATTCTTCCGCGATGGTGAAAGGATGCCTTGCTCGCTTCAAACGCATGTTCGAAAAGTCAAATGGTGATGAGTGGGTCGCTGGGCTAGATGTTAACTACACCACAGTCCTGGGAAATGAGAAGAATCTAAAGGAGGAAGAGAAGAAGAAGCCTGCCGTGATCCAGGTTTGCGTGCATAACTTGTGCTTGGTCTACCACATATGCCATGCCGACGTTGAGTGCGAGGATTTTAAGAACTTCCTCACGGGCAGCAAAGTCAAATTCGTTACTCTAGACTTTACGAACGACAGAAGAGTCCTGGATTGCATAGGCCTCATTGTAGGCCAGCCCTTCGACTTCCAGAAGAATGGGCTGGTGTCCTCCCGTCAGCCTTCAATGCTGACCCTGGCAGGAGCCATGGTTGATCCTTTGTACGGTAAACTGACAAAACCTCCGCCCAAGTTTCATCTTGCATGGCACTGGAATGTACTAGATAGAGACCACATCCAGTATGCTGCAATGGATGCCTACCTTTGTTTCAATATCTACAAGGGTTGGATGAAGAGCGAGAGCCAACTGTGTGGTTCAAGCAAAGAAGTATCGGCCAAGAGGAAGAGCGACAAGGACAAAGTCGAGCACATGGACGAGGAGTCCGAGTAAGGTGGCAGTGTCGTTGCTCATGGTGGCTCTAATGCAGTGTCTATCGGATTAGTTGCTTAGTTTAATTTCAGGGTGCTTAGTTTTATTTGAGGGGTGTATTGTGCTGAGCCCCAGGCAGAACTATGTTATGTTCCTTCTCGTTACTTTAACTCTTTAGTACGTACATACTAGTATTTCTTACAGTTCATCTTGTAGTTGGTAGTACTACCACTCGTTTCTTCACATTATATACGTACTATATACGATATGGCCAACATCATATTGGCTATACTATAACCACACTCTAATCATGGCACATACACAAAACACTTAAATGAGATAAGTAATTTAAAAAAACTTAAATGAGAGAAGTTTACCCAAGGCATGAAGGAGTTTAGTTGTCAAAGAATTAAATACGTATGCTAATTTCTTTAATAGACTTCAGCACCCCATCTAGTAAGCACGTACTAGCTTTTTTAATAGTACTATGCATAATTTGGCGACGAGCGCTCTGTATATGTACCACCTTTTTCTTTAATTTCATCTTGTTAGTTTTGCTCCATGGTGTAATCCATATTACTACTATACAAAAGTACATTTAAAAGGCTAGAGGGCGGGGCAGTCTCGCCTGGTCGGTTTGACGAGAGGCGAGGGCCTTTGTGATTTGATGGCTCATTACTGCTAGAAGGTGGGGCCTTGTGATTTGACTGCTCGTATAGTTGTTGCCGACAACCTGATGAGGAGCAAAAGAACCGTGCAGTATACTCTAGTTTTTGACTGGAGTACTAGTACGACGAAGGAGCGCGAAACACAGCGCCGCTCATTGTTACCATTGTTCTCTTTGTGCCTCGCAGTGAACGTGACACATGCGGCGAAACACCCGAAGCAAAAGAAGAAGGAATATTACACCCCCTCCCCCCCAAAGGAAGACGCAGACACAAGTCTGGGGCGCTGCTCTCTACTTCACGAAGGGTTGCTGGCTGCAAAGTCCTAACTACTTCTTCATTGCCTCCACGACCTCCATCTCTCCGCGCATCTCCTCCGCCATCTTCTTCGTTCTGTCCATGATGCAGGATTTCTCAAGGCGAGCGTTCATCATCTCTTCCACGGCCACATTACGTACCTTGACAGCAGCCGTGTGCTCGATGCGGAGCTTCGCCAACTCCTCCTTCTGCTCCATGACGAGGGTGTTCAGCATCTTCACCAAGGAACTCCTCTTCTCATGCAGCTTCTTCTAGCCGGCATTCTCCTCCTTCAGCAGGTCAAGCTCGTGGCGGAGCTTCATCTTGTCCTCCCGAAGTTGTAGGATTTTGCCGGTCGCCATATTACAGGAGGCAATGCTCTCCTTCAGTAGCTTCACCAAGCCAGCGGTCAACTCCTCCTGGTTATTGAGCTCAGCGGGCATGTCGTCGAGGCTCTCCTTCAGCAGCTTCACCAAGCCGTCGGTCAACTCCTTCTGCTTATTGAGCTGACCGGGCATGTCGTCGAGGGATAACCACTCCAGCACCGCCAGCTTGGCATGTTCGCCTCCGCGGCTAGGGCACTCCTTGGATCCCTCGCCTGCTCATGAGAGATCTTTCGAGGCCTCTGCGAGGCGACGAGCCCTCTTTTTTTTTCTGCGGCCTTGGTTGCCGCTCCCTTGTAACTACTAGTTCTCGACCTAGAGCTCTGCACACCGGCCATGGCAAGGACGGACAAACAAGAAAGACTTATGAGGTGGAAGGTAGAGTAATTTTCGGCTAGGTAGTTCCCCTTTTTATAACATACTAGCACTAGTACTAAAACGTGCATAGTGGGAACATGTTCAGGGTTGATAGTAGGTGTGAACAGGGTTGCACTTAATTATAGCGTGGTAGTACTACTTTGGAATGTGATGGGAACAAGTTAAAGATTAATTGATGGTTTTGGTTTCCAGTCCTGGAACGGCTCCCGATGAGTTTCCTGGAACACAAATCTCAAGTACTAGTACTGCTCAAATGCGGTCGCACAAGTCAATGATGTAACTAGTCAGACAAGTCAGACCAAGCCGACGCGTGTCCCTTCGGTGAGACGCGGGTCCGACCGACCGTCTGTTGGTGCGACCAACCGTCAAGTATTACGCGATGGAGACTTTGTGGTTGTGGCTTCGGGTGATTGTCATGACCAAGCATTCAAAAACTCGTGATAAATCAAATACCATCTTTTTTTCGAACGACCAAGTATTTTCACAGAAATACAATACATATAGATGGAGTAATTGTCACGGTTGCAAACCACCATGGCGCCGCTAGTTCACTCCAGCAGCAACCGAGTAGGTCACTGCATCGCTAGCGGGAAAGGAGGGCAGCTCACCTCGCCTACGATGCATCCCCAGCGCTGCCGCCACAACTGGCTCTGCGATTTGGCTTCTCCTACTGCCCATTTGAACAGTTTCACCGTCTCCTCATCCCATCCCCCAGGCATGCGCTTTCTTTCCTCCGTAGTCGACTCCGTGAATATGATCTCTGCCATTAGCCCCAGCTCGAAATCAATGCGACGCTGGCAAATGATGACATCCCTCAGCATCTCTCCCGTGAGATCGACTTGCACATCCGCCTTGTGCTTCGCCAGGCACAGCTCCTTCGAACTTGTCTCCAATCGATGTGATGCTTCCTCGATCCGATTTGCCCTTGCCGCCCACCACATGAAATGCATCCCTGGCATGTCCACCGGCGCCACCGATCTGTGATTCTAGAGCAATGGATCCCCTCTGAAACACATGTGGATTTCGCTCAAAGGCGGCAGTGCTGCGGGCCGCAGCGAGAGGGCAGCCCGCGGGATGATCCTCGGATCTAAGGGATTATCCATGGCGGGATCCTCCATGGCGGGATCCGGTGGGCGAGGCGGGGAGGCGAGCGTATGCGCTGGGAGAGCCCTACGACGCTAAGATAAATATAGTACTAATCCACTCCGTCCATATTTAAATACAAAGGCCACCAACAGTAACCCAGGCAAAAATTAATCATGCTGCCTGCATCCTAGTTTATTGGCCACCTTTTTTATTTTGTGCCAAATTTTGACCAAAAATTTAACTAAGAAAATGTTAATGCATGCCACAAAAAATTATATCATTGGAATCGCATTTGAACATAGTTCTCGATCATATTACTTTTTATGACATGCATAAATATTGTGTTACTTAAAATTATGGTCAAAATTTGGCACAAAATACGAAGGAGACCAATGGAAGTAGCAACCCATGATTTAACTACTCGCATGCATGCAGTGGAGTAGTAATGTCATTCTCAACTACTTCCTCCCTCACGTCCCTTCAATTTGCATGCGCTGTATTAATTGACCATCCATTAAGTGAACAACTTTACACGCGTCAAATTATCACATGGGCTGGATCTTCGTAAAAAAAATGCATTCCATCGTGTACCGCGTGTGCGTGTGAGGGAATGAGTGCGTGCGTGCACATCTTTGCTTCGTGCACATACTCCGCTAGTGTGCATGAGAGAGGACGAGTACATTGTTCTGGAACCAGCATCACGTCACTGTGATCAATCCACACAAGAAGGTCGCGACAAAACCTCCACATGTGCCACGTGGCTTCATGGATGCCCCCCACATCATTTTAATCATAATATATTAACTGAAAAAGGGAGAGACAATGTGTAGCGTGCCATTGGAATTCTAAGTGTTTTGCACATACTGGAAGTACTAGTAAGGTACACGTGCATTGCACGCATGAGATTTGGCAACCAAATTATGAATGAACACCACACTATAGCATGTAAGCTTTGAGTCATATATGCATGATGTAGATGTTCGTTTAATTCTTATAGTTCATCCCATTCAAAATCAATTAGTTTTTATAAAAAAGTTAATCTATTTTAAGATTCATGGAATTGTGCTTTGTAAAGCATAAAGTAAAAAACAAATAATGGCAATTCATCTAGATTTTTTTGGGCAATTATGATACGGAAGATTCTAGAACAAAGGAGAAGTGCTTGTGTTTTGAGGTTTGTGCATTATGCTTAAGTTCAACCATGGAGTATTCTAGATTGTACATGTGGCAGAATCTGGTGGAATGTAGATGATATCCAACGGCCGGTAGTGCTCGGATTTGCCATCTCTGCACCGTCGGATTGGCTTCATCCAACGACCATCTTTCAAAGATATTCACACACTATATAGGGGTTTAGATATATAGACTAGTGGCACATCCTCTAAAGCCTTTCTACACGCTCATTTTTTGTACAAATGTGCTCCACCATGCACCCGCGCTTTTGTATGTGGGAACGAGTGCGTGTGTGCACCTCTTCTATTTCGTACACGTAGTCCGTGTATGTGAGAGATACTGAGATATGGTGATGGAATACATGTCAATGCAATTTGTGTGAAAGAGAGGCCTATATACATACATGTATGCATGGGGCCGGGGTGATATACGAGAAGGGAGGGGAGGGGTCGACCGCACGAGATATCGATAGAGACAGATAGAGGGAAGAGTGCTACAACCGTAGAAGCACCGGGATATGGGGGGTGCTAGAAGATGGTGCGAGGGGCTAAGTGGAAGGAGACTGGGAAGGAGTGCACAAGTGCGAGATCGATATTTAAAGAGAGGGGGTGAGAACATGCGCGGTTGCGCGCAGTGGCGGAGCCATGAAAATTAAATGAGCTAGGGGGGCAAGCATTGGTAATCATTTATGGGGAGGGCCAATTCATCAACTTAAACCATTTTACTAGCAATTGATCTACTGATCACTTTCATATTAGCCTCAATACAGTGATGTTAGGGGGGCCAGGGCCCTTGTTGCCCCTGTCTTCGCCACTTTGCGCGCGTTTGAGAGATGAAGCGGAAGGCATGGATGATGAGAGGGAGACGATGGATAGATAATGTGTATGTATTAGCTATGTAGTCCTATATAGAGAGCTAGATTTGATCGATGTGTACGTGGGAAAGAGCAGGGTGAGACCTGACTAGAGATATAGATAGATCGGTTTGTGTGGAAAATTGGGAAAGGCCTAACTATATATATATATATATACACACATAGAGGAACATCGATCATTGTGCATGAATGTGAGAGATAAAGAATGCCCGAAGTGATGAAGAGGGGGAGGGGTGTGTGTGTGCATGCATGGGAGACCGACCTGAAGAAAAAGATTGCGTGTGTGCGATGGATAATGCCGAGTGGTAGTGTGTGTGCATGCATGCACGACAGAAAGTAAGTGGTACAACTATAAAGAGAAGACAACTGTGTGGGTGTAAAATACTTGGTGAGGTCATAATCAATGTAAAGTTGAATTCAAATATTTGAATAAGAGATCATGATGTTTGAAACCATGCATGTATGAATATAATTGAGATATGCGTGGTGTGGTTTTGAAATGAGCATGCGATACTGTATACACATTGAACAATGTCAAATTAATTTGAATTTGAGATACCGATGGCGGTCATCGTTTGGCAACATTGCATCCATGCATGGACACACTATTGAAATTGGAGATGATGGGTGGCTTTCGCAGCACATATCTAAATGGGGTGTGTGTGTGTGTGTTGTGCGTGTTAAACACATTGTACATAGTATCATACATGGTTTAGATTCCGAACATCTAGCTAGAGCATACATGTACTATGATTTGAATTCAACATAAAATGGATACATATATTTGAATTCAAGATCGTATGTACATGTAGTTCATATTTATATGGGAATTTACTACTCTCATATTCTTGTCATGTGTTGTGAAGATAATATTTAGATGGTTGTATAACTAACCCGAGTACAATCCCATTCAAATAGGGAAAGTGTACTCAAATTTAGTCCATATGCTAGACAGTAGGAAATGTTTTTTTATTGTTGAGGGAAGTGCAAATTGATTTGGTACTGTACACGTTAAGCTTGTTGTCCCGTTTTTTTTAGTTTTTTGTTGTTTTTTTATTGGCATTTCTAGTAATAATATAGTAAAACGGGACATGACTCTCTCTAGTGGGGTGCGAATTGTCTTTTTTGTTTTTGATTTTTTGTACACGTTAAGCTTGTTCTCCCCAAATTTCAAGCCGCGCCTTGTTATGCCGAAATTTCAAGCTAGCATCTTTGTCTATCGTGCGGCGAAACTCCCACCTCTTCAACCCGTGCCTTGTTATCCCAAAATTTTAAGATATCTCATTGTCTCATTGTGCTTCGAAAACTCCCTCCATCTCAACCCGCGCGTCGCTATCCCAAAATTACAACGCGCGAAAACTCCCACCTCCTGCGAAATCCCGACACATGAAATTCCCGTGATACCCCTGAACCGAAAGAACCGCCTAGTTCAAATCGGTGGGGGTACTTTTGTAACTTACCCCACATTTCGGACAAGCGTATCTCTAAGCCTTGGTTCCCCCCTCCCATCCCCTCTGCCCCCAATTCGTACACAGAGGCCACGAAAACCCGCGAAGCCCCACACCCTCCTCCGTCCACCACCCAGCCGGAGCCTCTTCCCCGACGACATTGTCCACTGCAATAGCTCGACGTCCCTCATCTACCACATCGAATGAGGATCCATCATCGATCTCATCGTCCCGCCGGTTCAGCCACCCCGTCCTCCACCTCCAAGGAGCTGCCCCGATGTTCGCCTCATCTATCAAGCCACTTCCATTCCCACACCGCCATCTTCACCTGCACCACCGGAAGAGCAGCACCATCACCGATTCCTCGAATGAAGCTGAGGCCTAATCGGAGCCACCAAAGAGGTACTACACTAATCGCTACATTTTCTTCTTAATTCGATCTCACAGTGCTGCCAGCGTTTGGTCCAGAGCCGCCATGGCGCAGCTCCATCTACGGTGGCGTCGCCAACCACTTCTTCCATAGCATCTCTCCCTCGGCGGTGATGTCGACATCAGTAGGAGCTCCTGCTGCTACTCCGGCTCTCGCCGGCCCTGCTGCTGCTGCTTTGGCTCTCTCTCGCGCTGCTACTCTGCTCTTGCTCTCGGTCCCCTGCCTGGTTTGCTCTTGCTCTTGCTCGCACTGTTGCTCTTGCTCTTTCTTGCGCTGCTGCTCTACTCTTGCTCGCGCTGCTACTGCATGAGCAGCAGCTCTGGCTGTCGCTCGAGCTCCTGCTGCTGCTACCCGAGATGCTGCTACATGACCAGCTGCCCCAGCTCTCGCACGCACTGCTGCTCTGGGTGCTGCTGCTGCTGCACGACCAACTGCCCCGGCTGCTCTCTGGTACTACGTTCCCTGCCGGAGTGGCTACCGATTTAGATCACTGCTACTCTGCCACTAGCACTATTAGGAAAAAGGCTACTAGTAGTGTGGGTAAACTGGCTACTAGTAGCGCGGGTACCCGCACTACCAGTATCGCGCTACAGCTAAATGGTTAGTAGTAGCGTGGGTGCACTCGCGCTACTACTAAATGGTTAGTAGTAGCGCAGGTGCACCCGCGCTACTACTAACCTAACACCAGAACTACTACTAACCTAACTACTAGTAGCGCTCACTTTTTCCCCACGCTACTACTACCAATTTAGGAATTAAAAAAAATAAAAGTTACATGTAGTTACGTCCACTGCAAACCAAACCAACGTCATAGAACCATCTCAAGATTCCATTTAACATCACACACAACCATCATCGAAAGGTGGGTACCTCCCCTAGTGGTCCACTACCAACCTAAACAGATCACTTCTCTAGATGTATCTACCAGGGCTCAGAGTTCAGACGCCAATGTACCCGAATCCTCCCTCCCCCGGACGGTGGCATCGAGGTCCTCCACCTCGGTGACCTCCAGTGTCGAAATCACCTGTACGATCATCTGTGCGACGTGGCAACCGAGCTTCATGGCGAAGTTCGCCTCCAAGTGGTTGAAGAGCACAATGCCCACCGGGCCGCGCTAGTTAGCGTCGATCACCCTTGCGCCCACGTCGGGAAAGTGAAAACTTGTTAGTACGCAAATTGCATCAGTTGAACTAAATAATATATTTCAATTCACAAGACCCATTAAGTTAAGATTCCTTCTCATCTAGCAATTTAAAGGGGCTCATGCCGAAAATATATGCTTAATTCCTCATTGGATATTCAAACTGAATGGTCCAGGAACGCACATGGTTACCATGGATACTAGTCTAGATTAGTACTGTCTATAAAGTTGCAATTCCTCAAGTTGATCGTCTCTCAGTTTTGCGAGGAAAAGATGTTTTTTTAGAAAGCGTACAACTACAAATATCTTCTTACGATCTTAGCTACACAATATAGTTAAAAGATAAACACACACAATCTTTTTTTGAGAATATAAACACAATCAATGTGTGAAAACACCAACTCTTTACATAAAATGAAGATGGAGAATTCGGATATTCAATCATTATGTGGCACTCACCCTCTTGAGAATGCTGACTCGATCTTGGTCCATAGCTTGCTCATTCTCATGTGAAGAATAAGCCGGTGCTCGTATTCCACCTTCTTCAATGCCATCAAAGAGAGAAGTTCTGGTGTTTCGGTAGCTACGAAAACTGTAGGGAATAGTTATATAAGAATGCATTCAGATTTGACAAGTTCATAGAAAAACATAAAGTCCAAAAGAAACACAGAAATGCATATGCGAACTAAATTACTTTGTGTGTTAGCAGATTTCTTGTTAGGTTATTCGCTATATATAGTACTACATCAGGCAGGGTGCTGTGTTTACTTCGCGGTGCAATGTTTGGCACCAAGTTCAGTCTTCGCAGACAAACCAAATACATTGCTGGGCGGGACACGGCAAAGAAAAATACAGAAATTTGTAGTTACTAAATCATTAGCATTAATCAGGGCCTTCTGCCACGGGGGTCATGTGTCAACTGATTTCAAGTATGTTCTTCCAAGCTACAAAGATGTTCAGAATTACTTGCAATCTGGTTTTTGCAAGCTACAAAGATGTTCAGAATTACTACTTATCTAGTAGTACTAATGTTGAAAACATATTATGAAGTAGTCCAGACTCTACATACATGTATGTGATGAGCATTGAAACATTCACTCTCCCAGGCTGTTTAGGATCATCAACCGAACTCAATCTGCACCTAGAAACTATGGAAACGTTTCTTTCTTGTCTAGAAAAGCAGAGGGGCCTAACCTACAGGTTGACCTTTCCTAAGCTTCAAACGAATGTTGAGAACCAAATCAGCAACAATGTATCTGTATATAACCAAAAACTTCAGGAGCATTCATTTTTGTTGCGAATCAGGAGCATTCAGTCATTAACCATTTTTCTGTAGCATTACAAGGATTCACAAGAAGAGATGAACTGAGGATAGACTAGCTTACTTGCCAACGGGATTTGCTGGCTCATGATCGCTTTGTGGACGCCGTTGCCGTGGGGAGCTCCGTCGCCTAGTGGATGTCGTCCAGGCAGCAGAGGAAGTGCATCCAATTACCCTCTCTTGGGCCAGAGTGATGTCTCAGTATAACACCACATTTCTCGAACTCTCGGAGAACAAGGTTGGTATCTCTAAGCGAGAATCTGTAAGAGGGGAAACATTAAACATTAATAAACCAATTCATCCTATATAAGGCACCCAACAAAAAGGTAAGTGACGACTACTACTTTCTCAGGCAGGGTGTACAAACTTAACAAAAATGAAAGTGCACTAGCACTATAGAGTCAGGTACAGTATATCTAGTTGCTAGGGCAAGTACTAAGGTCTATGAACGATGTGCTACTAGATTGATTTTACTGTTGCTCATGGACATAGACAGGAGCAAGCACATGGCAGGGCCATGAACCTACGCAAAGCATCAATTGTTTTCAGCTCCATGGCTAGATGTCCAGTGGAAATCAAGATACTACCCACTTGCAGAACTGAATCTACCATGCGCATTCGGGAGGCTACAGCTTCCTCAAAAAACAAGTAAAGAAGAGCATCATGGTTTCCTCACCCGAATACAGTGACCCACTCCTCGCCATCTGCCTTCCCTTCGCTGGCCGGGGTCACGGGCGACGGCACCTCACCGGCAGGGGAGGAGGAGTGCAGGGACTCAACGGCAGGGGTAGCGCAAGCAACTCCAAGCGGAGCGGCTCAACGACCCTGTCCATGGGGGATCCGTGGGAGGACACATTGCCGCGGGAGCGGGCCCATGAGGGCAAGCGGCTGTCTGTGCCTGCTCTAGCGCGGGGGGAGGGGAGGAAGCGACGGGGAGCAGGTCGGAGGCGGTGGGGTTGGGCGAGAAGTCGGCGGCGGTGAAGCGGTCATCGAGCATGAAGACGGGCGGCGGCGGCGTGGCGGTGGGCGGGGCGGCCGCGGGGGAGGCGAAGTGGGAGCCACCGTGGTGGGACGGGATGGGTGAGGCGAGGTCGCGGAAAAAGGGCGACTGGCGTGCCGCGCGGCCGCCCTGCCGCGCGGCGGTGGGGGTGCGGGAGGAGGAGGGGGAGGAGGCTCCAATCCCTCTGTGTGCTAGTACTCGCCGGCGGCGAGTGGGTTGGGAGAAGAGAAGAGGTTGAAGGGAGGCCGGCGGTGGAGGGGTTCTGGACAGGGGGTTGGGTGGATTTTTTTTTAGACAAACGAGGGTGGGTGGAGTGGAACGGTTGGTGGGGTGGGGTGGATCGGGGGGTGGGTGGTGTGGGAGTATACTACTAGCGTGGGCTACTCACCTGCGCTATAGCTATACACATAGTAGTAGCGCAGGTTTTAGAACCCGCGCTACTACTACGGCCTATTCGCGGGGCACGGTTGGAGATATTTACTAGTAGCATGTTTTTTTGGTCACACGCTACCAGTAAATATTTACTAGTAGCACGGGTCAATATAGCACGCTACTAGTAAGTAGTAGTAGCACGGGGCAATATAGCGCGCTACTAGTAAGCGACTGTCTATAAGCTTTTCCCTAGTAGTGTAGTGCTCGAGGGGGCAAAACTATTAATGCACTGCTTTTCTGCTACTAGTGTGTTCAGTTTCGACAGTAAAATTCAGTTTCGACAGCAAAATTCAGTTTCGACAGTAAAATTCATTTTCGACAGTTAAATTCAGTTTCGACAGTTAAGTTCAGAGATGAGCGGCTGATGTATTTTACATCTAGCACTTTGTGGTTATGAGCGACCAACCCAATGATGTTGAGATCTACATGGCTTCTCCAAAGAGATTGTACACTTGTTGCATCGCTTTTTTACTCTACATGTTATATATATTGTCCACTGATCTCGCGTAGTAACGTGAAATACGATTAGTTTCTCCTACTATATGACAAGCAGTGAGGTACCAGGCAACTTAGTTATCCGTGATGGACTCTCTCAAAAGCCATCATTATTTATTTCTGTGCGTTTGAGCTGTGCATTTGTAGATGGGCCTGGGAGTTCAGCTAGTAGGGCAGTGGCCTAGGTCCAAAGTAGTAGAAGTAGCACAAAAACATTTATGGAGTGTAGGCTTTTGCCTGTTCAAGCCTGCCTATAGAATCACCACTACTTGAAAGGAAAAGAGAAGGAAAAACTTAGGAATTGGAAAGTTTCCTACGGTACTACTATTCATGCATTTGGTTCAAAGGAATAGAGCAAAGGAAAACTGTATGATTTGTTCCTTTAGTGTCTCCTTCAAAGAAAAACCGTAGGAATTTTAATATCCACTTGGCCTCCTTTTCAAATTCCTATTCATGAAGCACAAGACTAAGAGATAGTAGCATAATAGCATTATAACGGTACATTTTATTGTGGTTTGACTTAATTTCACCATGCTTTGCATTCCTGTGATATTCCAATTCTTGTGAACCAAACACCCAGATTGACAAAAATCCTATGTTTTTAAATTCTCTATTTTGCACGTGCATTCCTATCCTATTCCTGTGTATTTCCTATCCCTGCATTGTTAGAATCCTCCAATTCAAACAAGCCCTTACAGAATTACTTCTATTACAGATATGTGTCAAAGAAAACCTTGTGTGGTTTGTGCCGCTCCTGATGCGCTGTCGTCCGCCCCAGCTCAGCTGCTCCAACGAAAGAATGGTTCACCACAGTAGGGATCCGCCCTCCAGACTGACTTTCGCCGCCTCAAATCTTCTTCCCTGCCGCCGGCAGCCACGACAACTGCATTACCGTCATCAACTGAGCAGATGACCGTGAGAACTACAGGGGTCCGCAAGAGAGGTCACACTCTTTCGTGTCTGCTTACATTATGCATCGCTTAATATAAAATGCTACTTTATTGTCCTCTTCACTGATTAGACTCTGAGTCAAGTCCAAACCAATGCTCAAACTTGAGTTTTTAAATGGTTGTGGGGTACATATTGGGGCAGCAATCAATAGTATCTGTCTGCGATCTGCTTAATCTTGGGTGTCTACTATGAGTTTCATATTGGGTGGGAAACAAACATTAAAGGAGCCATTATCTGTATTTTTTAACTGAAGCTATTATCTGCCTGCTATCATTGGTTTTGGGTCTATCCACAGGTTGCTACCATCACTCTGGATTTGTGCATGCACTCCTTACATAATCTCACTATGTTTTATTCCTATGCATGTCAGTTATTGTACACAATGCTACTGAACATGTACATCAAAAGAGACGAGCCTTGAATGGCAATAAAATTTCATGCAGACGTCGCTCCATGGTGGGCGCAAAAGCAAACCCCCTCCCCCCATTCCAGACTATAATCAAGAGGAAGATAACTGTTCACAGGAGGATTCAGAGGGAGCAGACCACTCCTATTTACCCCCTGAGGTATTTTGCTCTAACTTGGCATGCTGATGTTGGTCATATCATGCATATGTTGCCTTGCATTGCTTACTTTATACATAAAATATGTCATCTTCTTAGTTTAGACATGCTTTGTGTGAATGCCATCTGTTTAGTTTCTATATCATATATGTGAATCATGCAATGTGATCTATTTTAGCTAGGCATCATATATGTGAATTTTGCAATGCCATCCTTGTTAGCTAGTCATCTTATATGTGAATTATATCATGCCATCCTTTTTTTTTACATATTAAATTTGTCAACAATGTTAGTACATTCAATTACTCTTCCTGTGCATTAGCCATTCGACACGGTCATGGAAAAATCTGGAGTGAAAACAAGGTCTTCAGAGCAGACAATGCTATCTGACGAAGCGCATGTCTTGCTGGTTATGGATAGCTCCTCAGAGGAGGACTCAGAGACAGATGACCAGTCCTATTCGCCCCCCCCCCCCTCGAGGTGCATGCTCTAACTTGGCAGGGTTATATTGCTCATATCGTGCATATGGTGTCTTGCATTGCTATGTCATTTGCTTAGTTTAGACATGCTTTGTGTGAATGCCACATGTAGTCTCTAATGACCATATATGTGAATTATGCAATGCCATCTTGTTGCAACACATTATATATGTGAATTATGTAATGCTATCTTGTTGCAAGACATTATATATGTGAATTATGCAATGCCATGTTGTTTAGCCAAGCATCATATATGTGAATTATATCATGCCATCCTTTTTTTTGTATTACGTATTCCATTTGTCGACAATGTTTGTATATTCAACTACTCTTCCTGTGCATCAGCCATTTGAATTGGTGATGGAAAAATCTGGAGTGAAAACAAGGTCTTCAGAGCAGATAATGCTACCTGCTGAAGCAGATATCTTGCTAGTTACATATAGCTCCTCAGAGGAGGATTTGGAGACAGATGACCAGTCCTATTTCCCCCCTGAGGTGTATGCTCAAATTTGGCAGGGTTATATTACTCATATCATGCATATGTTATCTTGCAATGCTTAGTTTTTACATCATATACACAATATTGAATGCCATCTGCTTAGTTTACACATCATATATGCGATTGCCCTCTGCTTACTTGCTTAGTATATAAAACATATATTTGAATTATATCATGCCATGATGTTTACATAGACAGGATGTGTCTGAATTATGCCATGCCATCCCATTTAATAAAGACATCATATTAGTTATATCATCTCATCCAGTTTACATAGTCATCATATTTTGAATTTTGTCATTCTATCAGTGAATTATATCATGCCATCTGGTTTCCATAGACATCATGTATGTGAATTATGTCAGATAGTTATATCATGTCATCCTGTTTATATAGTCATCGTATTTTGAATTATGTCATTCACTAGTAGAAAATGGGGCATCCATCTAAGCCTTTGGTACCGGTTCCCTTACGAACCGGTACAAAAGGGGTCATTTGCACCGGTTTGGGGGCTCAGGCGGGCGAGGAGCTCTGGCACCGGTTTGGGAAGGTCTTTCGTACCGGTTCGTGGTACCAACCGGTGCCAAAGGACCTCCCCCTGTGTTAACTTAGGCGCGCGAGGCCAACTGTGCCAAAAAACCAGCAGCGCCGCACACAGAGCCGAGCTCGCCGTCGCCCGCAGCTCCACGCGCCGCCGCCGTCGCCATCGCCCGCAGCTCCATGCGCCGCCGCCGTCGCCGTTGCCCGCAGCGCCACGCCACCGTCGCCCGCAGCAGCAGGGTCGCCGTCGTCGCCGCGTCGCCCGCCGCTCCACCTCTCCCCGCGCCGGCAACCCGAGGTGAGGACCGCCCTCCTCTCCCTCCCTCGCCTCGCCTCCCTCGCCTCGCCTCCCAGGCCGCCGCGCGCCTCGCCGGGAGGAGCCCGCGCGCGCGTCGACTGCCGCGCCGTGCTCGCTGGCGGCCTCCCCTCACGCACGCCCGCGGCCTGTTCGACGAAATGCCGCGCCGCGCCGCGGCCATCTACCCCTGGTAGCCGCCGTGCGGAGGGTAGGCGCCGGCGGCATGGCCATAGCCGTGCTGCTGAACATGGCCGCCGCCGTACCCGTGCTGCTCATGGCCGCCGTATCCGTGGCTGCCGTACCCGTGCTGCTCGTGGCCGCCGTATCCGTGGCTGCCGTACCCGTGCTCGTGGCCGTGCCCGTGGCCGTGCTGCTGTAAGTGCCCGTGGCCGTGCTGCTGTACGTGCCAGAGGCCCCTTTAATACCGGTTCGTAAGGAACCGGTACGAAGGGGGGGGGCTTTTGTACCGGATTTTTTATACCGGTTGCGCAACCGGTACGAAAGGCCCTCTGGAACCGGTACGAATGCCCCTTTTTCTACTAGTGATTCTATCATGTTTATTTAGCCATCATATATGTGAAATTGTGTCATGCTATCCTGTTTAGTTAGTCATCATATATTTGAAATTGTGTCATGCTATGTTGTTTGGTTAGACAACATAAATGTGAATTATTTCATGCCCTCTCTTATTCCCCACTATCCATTGCACATGTCTATCATACAATGTCTGTACATTCAATTACTTTTCTTGTTTATCAGCCATTTGAATTGGAGGGGGTGATGGCAGTATCTAAGGGAGTAAAAACACGGTCTTCAGAAAAGATAGTGCTACCCGTCGATGCAGCTAGAACCACGGTTGTACCTGCCCAAGAACCAGCCCCACCACATATAACCCAGACACACACAGATTGTCCCCCTACCCAGTTGGAGAGAGAACCAGCTACACCCCTTCCAACCCCAGCAGATAGTAACCCAGTTCCACTTGACACAGCACTATCTCCACCACAGAGCACCCAAACATGAGCAGTTAGTAAGGCAATTGCAGTGCCCAAAGCACGAGGACCACCACTCTGAACCCCTAGTCAACGCTTAAAGTAGAAGAAGAATTGTTCTCAGGTCAGGTTCCGTAGCTATGGTTCATACTCCTTTGCTCTTGCATCACTGTATTTACTCATAACAACTAATTCCAAATTTGAAGGATGCAATGGAAAATCCAATGGTGCAACAGGTATGTTTTAAACCTGTTTCTTTAACTGGTTTGCTGTTGTAACTTACTCTATGTTGATTTTAGTTTCAATTGAATAAACAGTTATGTTCTCATGCCATGCACATTACAAGTGTTGTTAGTGCTGTGTAGTTTCCCACACTTATATTCTATCTATGTTGCTTTGTCTTAAACAGATATGATTTTAACTGTCTCTATCTTGATTTGGCAACATAAACTAGAATGATATAGACCATATAGTGACCATAGTGCATAGATATATGTTTGTTTCAAGTTGTTATCCTGTCCACCTTTCTACTAAACTGGTTTACCAAAATCAGTTTCATATACAACATGGTAAACCTGTGATGTGTCTGCTTGTTTCTCTTTTAGAATGTGGACAAAATATTGGAGAAGAGTACTCCGTTATGCAATGATAAAGGAAGTAATGCAGATAAGGTTCAAGATAGTGAGACATCCCTGTTGGTCTCCAAGAAAGTTGATTAAAAACTATCTTGAAGACATTGAGACAACCGCAAAGTCCTGCCTTGATGTAGTGTTTGAGTTATGGCCACTACTGCTGGCACAAGCTCTTTGAACTCGTCGCCTGAATCAGTTCGGCTTCTTGAGTCTCAACTTCAAGTTGAAAGACATCGATCAAATGTGCTGCGATAGGAAGCCAAAGGATTGAGGAAGTCCCTGCAGACTTCAGATGCATACTTTCTGGTGCAACAGCAAGCGCTCAAGGATTTAAGCTCCAAACAAGAGAAAGCTAATAAGTTTGCTAAGCTTCTTGCCAGCATGGTGGATACCCAGGATATTGTTTCTTGAGCTCTTGTGAAGTGGTTTCAGTTCTGGACTTGTTTTTGCTGCGGCATTTATTTGCACTGGTCGCCAACTTTGACAACCAGTGTATGTAATATGCTGCTTTGTTCCCCATATTTGCACTGGTGCCGAACTTTGATGCCCAGTGGATGTAATATGTGTAATAGCCGTAATAGCCTAGCTTAAGTTGCTTGCTTATTTATTTCCTTGTTGTCTTGTTTATTTGTTTGCTTGTAGTCAGTGCAGTTCTTTTTCCGCGGTTTGCTAGTGGTCGCAATAACCTATTTTTTAAAACTAGGCCACAATAACCATGGGCAACATACGGATCGTTGCCACCATGGTCCTGCTATCTGTTGTAGTGACCATGGGCCTCCTACAGGCCTTCTACGAGCCATAAAATCAATGTGCCTTCTACGGTCCGTATGATCGATTGGCCAAACGTGGGCCAATAACGGACCGCATTGTGGGCCAAAACGGGCTAGAGTGAGAATTGTCCGTTCATGGGCCGACCATAACGGGCCGTTAATAGGCCGATGAGTATAACGGGCTTAATTCTATCGATAGGCATAATAGGTCATTAATGGGCCGTGTTTGATGACGCTATGAAAACGGCCCAACGGATTAACGGGCCACAAGCAGGCCGACTTTAACTAGGGGCTTAATTTGGCCCACAATCGGAACAGGCCAGTAACGACCGTAAGTAATCGATTGCTGCATATCAGCCCAAGAATAAATGGGCCCTTAGAAGGCTGAAAGATAACACGGGCTGGAAACGGCCCAACGGAATAATGTGCCTTTAATGGGCATAAAGCGATATATTGTTCATTAGGGGCCAGTTTCACTACGGGTCGTTAGTGGGCCAAGAGTTACACAGGGCCTCATATGGGCCGAAAGACGTCATGGGCCATACATGGGTCGGAAGCTACAGCGGGCTGAAATTATATTGGATGGCCCAGATGATGCTACTGGGCCTAATTCAGATAGGTCATAATGGGTTGTGTGTTAGCGGGCTGTAAATGGGCTATATGCGAACATGCCGTTAACAGGCTTTCAGTGGGCTGGGCCGTTACCTTTTGACCAGGTTAAATGGGCTAGCCTTTTGACCTGAATGGGCCACTGTTGGATCGAGCCACGTGTCGACATATCATAGGCACGTCCCGTCCATTCGCTGGATGACATCTGTCCCAATGCTGAGCCGACACGTGGATCCTCCGGCGAATGAGAATTTTACACGTGGAAAATCCCCATTGGTCATTGCTGTTAACGGGTTATCGGATCCAAAACCGGACCCGATAGCTTAATGGTGACCCATTATGGTGGATGCCACGTGTCGGTTACCCTTGACGAAAGCACTTCCATGGCGCGTCATTTATCGTCATGGAAGTGAACACTTCCGTGATGATAATTTTGGTATTGTCATGGAACACTTCAACGACATCACAGGTATGACTATCTTGATTCTATTAGAAAATTGTCATGGATGTACATGCATGACAGAAAACGTGACCTACTGTGACAAACACATATCATCACGAAAGTATTTTTTTTGTAGTGTAATGCTAACTCCTTGGTCTGAGACAAATCTCTCACAGTGAAGAAGATCACAGTCTCTTGCTGGCAAGTATTTGCTCGGAACACAAAGAGATTTCTCTCGCAACTTTCATAGGATTTGGGTTTAGCATCAGAGAATCAAAGTTTTGAACGCTACACCCCTATTAGTAGTACGGTGGTCCTATGACTCAATAAAGAGAAGAAAAACAATGAAACAAATGCTACGTCTTCACTTCGTCTTCAATCTCCTCGGACGCAATCATTTTCATCGGACAGACAGCGAACCAATTGCTTCACTTCAGCAATTTTTGAGGGGTCACTCTTGTTACCATAATCTTCGGTGATAACCTTCGCTGCACCGCAGGGAGATTATTTTCGTCGTTTGCATCAAACTACTCGATATCTCAGGGACCTATTACTCTGTGTGCACTAGCAAACACATAAGTCCCATACTTTTTATGTCAACAACCTCCAAAAACATAAGGGGCCTATCATTGCACCAACAATCTCCCCCTTTTTGGATGGTTGTTGACAAAACAGATAATCATCGAAGTGAAGATAGATAAGTGAAAAGTAAATTGAACAAGAGTGAATTTTGTTACTTGACTCAATGATGAAATATACTCCCCCTAGATGTATGCAGGGTTACAGATATGAGATAAAATTCTCCTATAATTCATTGAAGTATATAGAGGAAATTTCAATCATTCGAGGTAATGATTCACACTAATGATATATAATCCATCGAGACTGTAGTGCAATCATTCATAAGTTCTGATAATAATTCCACCTGCAAAATAAATGCTTTGAGAGAAATAGTGCAGCAGGCGGGGTTATTAACATTACAACTTGATGTCTACTAAACAACTTGTTCTTGTAGACTCGTGTTGGGCCTCCAAGCGCAGAGTTTTGTAGGACAGTAGCAAATTTCCCTCAAGTTGATGACCTAAGGTTTATCAATCCGTGGGAGGCGTAGGATGAATATGGTCTCTCTCAAACAACCCTGCAACCAAATAATAAAAAGTCTCTTGTGTCCCAACACACCAAATAAAATGGTAATTTGTATAGGTGCACTAGTTCGGCGAAGAGATGGTGATAAAAGTGTAATATGGATGGTAGAATTATATTTTTATAATATGAATAAATAAAAACAGCAAGGTAGCAAGTGATAAAACGGAGCACAAACGGTATTGCAATGCTAGAAAACAAGGCCTAGGGTCCATACTTTCGCTAGTGCAATCTCTCAACAATGCTAATCTAATTGGATCATATAACCTTCCCTCAACGTGCGATGAAGAATCACTCCAAAGTTCTTATCTAGTGGAGAACATAAGAAGAAATTGTTTGTAGCTATTCTTTCCGATTGATCTATCCAAGAGTTCGTACTAAAATAACACCAAGTTATTCTTTCCGATCGATCTATCAAGAATTCGTACTAAAATAACACTAAGTTATTCATTCTGATCGATCTATCAAGAGTTCATACTAAAATAACACCAAAGCAAATTCAGATTCATAATACTCAATCCAACACAAAGAACCTCAAAGAGTGCCCCAAGATTTCTACCGGAGAAACAAAAGACGAGAACGTGCATCAACACCTATGCATAGATTACCCCAATGTCACCTCGGGAATCCGCGAGTTGAGTGCCAAAACATATCTCAAGTGAATCAATATAATACCCCATTGTCACCACGGGTATTCATATGCAAGACATATATCAAGTGCTCTCAAATCCATAAAAGTATTCAATCCGATAGCAAAAGAAATCTCAAAGGGAAAACTCAATTCATCACAACAAGATAGAGAGGGGAAAACACCATATGATCCAACTACATTAACAATGCCCGCGATACGTCAAGATCATGACATCTCAAGAACACGAGAAAGAGAGATTAAACACATAGCTACTGGTACAAACCCTTAGCCCCGAGGGTGAACTACTCCCTCCTCATCATGGTGGCCGCCGGGATGATGGAGATGGCCACCGGTGATGATTTCCCCCTCCGGCGGAGTGCCAGAACGGGGTCTAGATTGGTTTTTCATGGCTACAGAGGCTTGCGGCGGTGGAACTTCTGATCTAGGGTTACCCCTGATGGTTTCTCTATTTATAGGAATTTTTGCCGTTGGTTTCACGCTAAGATGGGCCTCGAGGTGAGCACAACCCACCGCGGCACGGGCAAGGGCCTAGGCGCGCCCCGGTGTCTTGTGCCCTACTCCTTCACCTTCTGATCCTTCCACGAAGCTTCGGGGGTCTCTTTTGGTCCAAAAAAAATCATGAAAAAGTTTCAGCTCATTTGGAGAAGTTTCATTTCTGCACAAAAAACAACACCAAGGTAGTTCTGCTGAAAACAGCATCAGTCCGGGTTAGTTCCATGCAAATCATACCAAAACCATATAAAATTGTTGTAAACATGGCATGAATACTTCATAAATTATAGATATGTTGGAGATGTATCAGCATCCCCAAGCTTAATTCCTACTCGTCCTCGAGTAGGTAAATGATAAAAGAAATAATTTATGAAATGTGAATGCTAGCAAAGTGCATAACTTTGATCAACGATAATTTCAATCACTTTTCCGAGCATCATAACAGCAACTCTTTCTCATGAAACTTATTATGATAAAGTAGCAATTGAAAACGGAATTTTTTTTGTGGAAAGCTACCTATCATATTCATCATATAATCTTTCTTTTGTAGCATGGACATTTGGACTTGAATGATTCAAAGCAATAGTCTATAATTTGACATGAGGACATCAATACTCAAGCATATCAACAAGCAACCATGTCTTTCAAAATATCAACACTAAAGAAAGTTATCCCTAGCCCATCATGCTTAATCATTGATCCATTCATGAGACACACTCGAATATTAGCTACATCCAATGCTCAAGTACGATCATAGTGCCCCTTAGTTGGTGCTTTATAAGAGAAGATGGAGACTCAAATAAAAATAAAAATTGCATAAAGTAAATAGATAGGCCCTTCACAGAGGGAAGTAGGGATTTGTAGAGGTGCCAGATCTCAAAGCTTAAATTGAGAGATAAAAATTTTGAGAGGCATACTTTTCCCGTCAACGAAAACGACCGAGTTATTCCCAACACTTTCCATGCTAGATATATCATAGGCGGTTCCCAAACAGAAAACAAAGTTTATTTCTTTTTCCACCATTCTTTCACGATCCATGGCTAGCCGTATCCATGGGTGCCCTCCATACCAACACTTTCCATGGAATTTATTATTTGATAACATAAAGTAAATTAATTTTTCATTTCGGGACTGGGCATCCCTAATACCTTTGTCGTACTCTCGTGCAATCACAAGTGAATAAACACTCATCTTGAGAATAACACATCTAGCATGGAAAATATTGGTCACCCCCTGCCGCTTCATGAGCGGTACGAGCACACAAAAAGGAAATTATTTTGAAAATTTAGAGATGGCACATACAAATTTGCTTAGAACGGCATGGAAATACCGCATATAGGTAGGTATGGTGGACTCATTTGGCACAACTTTGGGTTTAAGAATTTTGATGCACAAGTAGTATTCCCACTTAGTACAAATGGAGGCTAGGAAATAGATTGAGAAGCAACCAACCAAGAAACAAAAATTCACATAAACGAGCATTGAGAATAACTAACACCGAATAATGCACCACAAGTAGGATGTAATTTCATTGCATAATTATTGACTTTTGTGCTTGCATAGGGAATCACAAACCTTAACACCAATATTTTTACTAAAGCATAATTACTCACCAACATTACTCACATATTATTATCTTTATATTGCAATACTATTGCAAGAAATCAAACTTATCATATCCAGTGATCTACATGAAAGTTTTTATTATATCCTTCTTGAATATCCATTACTTTGGGACTAAATTTATGTATTACCATTGCTACTAACAAGCTCTCAAATAAATTTAAGTGAAGCACGAGAGCATAAGTATTTCTTCAAAATTTTCAACTCTCAAAATAATCTAAGTGAAGCATGAGAGTAAATGACGAACTACTCCCAAAAGATACAAGTGAAGATCAAATGAGTAGTTAAGTAAATGGATAGCTAATTGAGGACTCTCTCTTATTTAAAACTTTCAGATCTAAGTATTTTATTAAAACAGCAAGCAAAACAAAACAAAATGACATTCCAAGAATAGCACACATCATGTGAAGAAGCAAAAACTTAGGCTCAACCGAGGCTAACCGATAATTGTTGATGAAGAAAGGTGGGATGCCTACCGGGGCATCCCCAAGGTTAGATGCTTGAGACTTCTTGGAATATTAACTTGGGATTTCTTGGGCATCCCCAAGCTAGAGCTCTTGTGTCTTCTTCATTCCTCTCATAACACGGTTTCCCTAATTCTTAAAAACTTCATCCACACAAAACTCAACAAGAACTCGTGAGATACGTTAGTATAAATCAATGCAACACCTTATCATTCTCTATTGTAGCAAATCACTAAAATTTTATTCAATATTTTATACTAAATGCCTCTGCATATTTAATACTCCTATCCTCAAATAGAATCATTAAACAAGCAAACATATGCAAACAATGCGAACATAACAGCAATCTGTCTAAACAGGACAGTCTGTAAAGAGTGCAATTGTACTCATACTTACCTAAATCCAAAAATTCTGAAAATTTACCACACTGTAGGAAATTTATCAGAACTTATTGTGCAAAAAGTTTCAACATTTTATCACATTCTGACTTTTCTGGAGAGTTTTTGCAACAGCGATAAACTTTCTGTTTTGAAACAGCAACTCATATACTTGCAAAATAAGCATGGCAAAGGTTATACTTGACATTTTTATTGAAATAAAAGATGCAAAACATTATTATAAATAACATCAAGCAAATCCTAATAAAATAAAATCACTCTCGAAGAAAAACTCATAACATGTGACGAATGAAAATATAGCTCCAAGTGAGGTCACCGATAATGTTGAAGACAAAAGAGGGGATGCCTTCCGGGGCATCCCCAAGCTTAATTGCTTGGATATTCCTTGAATATTACCTTGGGGTTCCTTGGGAATACCCAAGCTTAGGGTCTTGCCACTCCTTATTCTCCTCATATCGATATCTCGCCCAAAACTTGAAAACTTCAATCACACAAAACTTAACGGAACTTCGTGAGATGGGTTAGTATGATAAAAACAAATCATTCACTTTGGTACTGTAAAGATAAGATTCATAATTGTTCTCACACAATTCCTACTGTACTCTACAATTTGCACAATTTATATTAAGCAATATAAGCCATAGAAACCATAAAACAAGCAAATTATGCAATGAAAACAGAATCTGTCAAAAACAGAACAGTACATAAAGATCTGAATTAAGGTCATACTTCTATAACTCCATAAACTCTGAAAAATTAGGACAACGTAGAAAATTCGTATACCCATCAACTGTAAAAAATTCAGATTTTTTCCACCTTCCAGTAAAATACAGTAATTTCTGCACTGGACGCAAAATTTTCTGTTTTTGCACAGAATCAAGTCAACTATCATCCACACTATCCCAAAGGCTTTACATGGCACTTTATTGAAACAAAAGCTGTAAAACAAGATCACTACAGTATCCTAACCATGTGAACACACAAAAACAGTAGGTATAAGTGTTGGGTTGTCTCCCAACAAGCGCTTTTCTTTAATGCCTTTTAGCTACGCATGATGATTTCAATGATGCTCGCATAAAAGATAAGAATTGAAACATAAAGGGAGCATCATGAAGCATATGACTAGCCCATTTAAGCCTAACCCACTTCCTATGCATAGGGATTTTGTGAGCAAACAATTTGTGGGAACAAGAATCAACTAGCATAGGAAGGCAAAACAAGCAAAACTTCAAAATTTTCAACACATAGAGAGGAAACTTGATATTATTGCAATACCTACAAGCATATGTTCCCCTCTCATAATAATTTTCAGTAGCATCATGAATGAATTCAACAATATAGATATCACACAAAGAATTCTTTTCATGATCCATGTGCATAGAAATTTTCTTACTCTCCACATAAGCAAATTTATTCTCATCAATAGTAGTGGGAGCAAATTCAACAAAATAACTATCATGGGATTCTTGATTGGAATAATCAAATTGAAAATTAAAATTATGATGACAAGTTTCATGGTTATCATTATTCTTTATAGCACACATGTCATCACCATAATCATCATAGATAGCAACTTTGTTGTCATAATCAATTGAAACCTCTTCCAAAATAGTGGATTCATCACTAAATAAAGTCATGACCTCTCCAAATCCACTTTCATAATTATCAGAATAAGATTCAACACCCTCCAAAATAGTGGGATCATTAGTACCTAGAGTTGACACTCTTCCAAACCCACTTTCATCAATATAATCATCATAAATAGGAGGCATGCTACCATTATAACATATTTGCACATCAAAACTTTGGGGATAAAAATATCATCTTCATCAAACATAGCATCCCCAAGCTTGTTGCTTTGCATATCATTAGCATCATGGATATTCATAGAGTTCATACCAACAATATTGCAATCATGCTCATCAATTATGCCAAACATTTTATTGAATTCTTCTTCTATCAATTGAGCACAATTTTCCTTTCCATCATTTTCACGAAAGACATTATAAAGATGAATAATATGACGCAACCTCAATTCCATTTTTTGTAGGTTTCTTTTTACAAACCAAACTAGTGATAAAACAAGAAACTAAAAGATTCGATTGCAAGATCTAAAGATATACCTTCAAGCACTCACCTCCCCGGCAACGACGCCAGAAAAGAGCTTGATGTCTACTACACAACTTGTTCTTGTAGACTTGTGTTGGGCCTCCAAGCGCAGAGTTTTGTAGGACAGTCGCAAATTTCCCTCAAGTGGATGACCTAAGGTTTATCAATCCGTGGGAGGCATAGGATGAATATGGTCTCTCTCAAACAACCCTGCAACCAAATAATAAAAAGTCTCTTGTGTCCCCAACACACCAAATACAATGGTAATTTGTATAGGCGCACTAGTTCGGCGAAGAGATGGTGATAAAAGTGTAATATGGATGGTAGAAATATATTTTTATAATCTGAATAAATAAAAACATCAAGGTAGCAAGTGATAAAATGGAGCACAAATGGTATTGCAATGCTTGAAAACAAGGCCTAGGTTCCGTACTTTCGCTAGTGCAATCTCTCAACAATGCTAATCTAATTGGATCATATAACCTTCCCTCAACGTGCGATGAAGAATCACTCCAAAGTTCTTATCTAGCGGAGATGATAAGAAGAAATTATTTTGTAGCTATTCTTTCTGATCGATCTATCCAAGAGTTCGTACTAAAATAACACCAAGTTATTCTTTCCGATCGATCTATCAAGAGTTTGTACTAAAATAACACTAAGTTATTCTTTTCGATCAATCTATCAAGAGTTCGTACTAAAATAATACCAAAGCAAATTCAGATTCATAATACTCAATCCAACACAAAGAACCTCAAAGAGTGCCCCAAAATTTCTACCGGAGGAACAAAAGACGAGAACGTGCATCAACCCCTATGCATAGATTACCCCAATGTCACCTCGGGAATCCGCGAGTTGAGTGCCAAAACATATCTCAGGTGAATCAATATAATACCCCATTATCACCACGGGTATTCATATGCAAGACATATATCAAGTGCTCTCAAATCCATAAAAGTATTCAATCCGATAAAAAAATGAAATCTCAAAGCGAAAACTCAATTCATCACAACAAGATAGAGAGGGGAAAACACCATATGATCCAACTATATTAACAAAGCCTGCGATACATCAATATCATGACATCTCAAGAACACGAGAGAGAGAGAGATTAAACACATAGCTACTGGTACAAACCCTCAACCCCTAGGGTGGACTACTCCCTCCTCATCATGGTGGCCGCCGGGATGATGAAGATGGCCACCGGTGATGATTTCCCCCTCCGGCGGAGTGCCGGAACGGGGTCTAGATTGGTTTTTCGTGGCTACAGAGGCTTGCGGCGGCGGAACTTCTGATCTAGGGTTACCCCTGATGGTTTCTCTATTTATAGGAATTTTTGGCGTTGGTTTCACGCTAAGATGGGCCTCGAGGTGAGCACAACCCACCGGTGCACGGGCAAGGGCCCAGGCGCGACCCGGTGTCTTGTGCCCTACTCCTTCACCTTCGGGTCCTTCCACGAAGCTTCGGTGGTCTCTTTTGTTCCAAAAAAAATTGTCAAAAAGTTTCAGCTCATTTGGAGAACTTTCATTTCTGCACAAAAAACAACACCAAGGTAGTTCTGCTGAAAACAGCGTCAGTCCGGGTTAGTTCCATGCAAATCATACCAAAACCATATAGAATTGTTGTAAACATGGCATGAATACTTCATAAATTATAGATACATTGGAGATGTATCACAACACAGAAGTTTTACATCTAGGTACGGATAGTCTTTAAGGCATAAGATGCAAATCTCTCACAAAACCAAACCAAATAACCACAAAGAGAAAATCTATC
Organism: Thinopyrum elongatum; assembly: GCA_011799875.1. Lineage (NCBI taxonomy): Eukaryota > Viridiplantae > Streptophyta > Magnoliopsida > Poales > Poaceae > Thinopyrum > Thinopyrum elongatum. The sequence goes on along the minus strand of CM022303.1, from coordinate 120,431,383 downwards.
AAACACTGGTACATCGAGGTGCTATACAAACGGTTTTTAACCCCTTTCCGCGACGGCGTTCTGAACCGTCGCCTAGTGAGTGACTGTGATAGGGGGGTCATTCCCACACGACCTAGAAATCGTCGGGGATATGCCCTCCTGGCACACATGCTTGGCAAAATGAGGTCGTGTGCGACTGGCGAGCGACCAAATACGGTTATACGTACAGTTGTGCTAAAAAATACAATTATATAGGCCAAATTGTTTCCGGTCGCAAGTACATCCCACACAGTCAGTCCCCGCTAAACGTTTCCGTTCGTATGTACATTCCACACAGTCAATCTAAGGAATACGTTTCCGTTAGTATGTACATCCCACACAGTTAAAACAAGAAGTACATTTCCGTTTGTATATATATCCCACACAGTCACTCCAAGGAAAACGTTTCCGTTCGCAGGTACACCACACACAATTTTCCCCATTAAATCATTTGTGATAGCGTTGCCATTGCACATGATATTAACAATTTTATCGTTTGCGCTATTGAATGCATCACACATGGTGCGTAGAAGAAATTGTGTGGCAAAGGCTGTCCATCACACACACTTTTTATGTGGTAAACGTTTGCGCAAGGTGGCCTAACGCAAACAGTTTTCAAGAAGATGTCGTGTGTGATTATTCATTGATCAAACACGGTTTATTCCGAGGTGTTTTCTCAATAACTGTTTGCAATAGAAAAACCCAATTAGCAGGCTAATTGCCCTATTATTAATAATCCATTTATTAATCTAATTGATATTTCATATTAAGCACACAATATATTTCATTTCCATATTAAGGAAGCAGGATTTCAGAATTGAAATACATCAGAGTATAACATCATATAGCTTCAGCACTCAGTTACCCCATTACACAACTGCACCAGCACCAAGTTTCACATGCAGCATCTACAACCTTTTGAAATTAGCATCATAGACAGAACATAGATAGATGAATCTCAGCTGGAAAACTGCAAAAGTGGAAGGCGAATATTGAGCCTTCATTTATGGTCTTTGCAACTTTAGGCCAGTGCCTATGGATGATTGACCGTCCATCCTTCGTCCTCTTCAGGAACACTTCAATATTGAACCGTGGGTGTTGTATGAAAACCTTCCTTGCCTCCTGACCATACAAGTGGTTTGAGAGGTAATCATCAGTGAACTGCTTTGGAAAGGCCTGAAAACAAGGATATGCATAAATATCTTCTCCAGATTTGAAATGGCGCAAAAAATTTAAAAAGACAAGGTATAACAGTTAGTATGATCCCGTAGTGAACTGATGTCTTCTTCATTGTGGAGACAAAGATCTTGTTATTTTTTGTCGCTAATTTGTTTATCGTAACAATCTTTCTGAGTGTCTTGACTTGACTGATATTAATGGACAACTCATTTCCACATATGCAAAAAGGGTCAAATAGTGGGTCAAAACCTCTGACAGCAGGACCTACATGTGCAAGACCAAATTGTTAAAAACCTGATATTTAAAAACAAGAAGTGGAAAGGTGTGTTATTAACTACAACAGGCCTAATATTTAAAAACAAGAAAACGTAGTCATTCAAACTTGTATTGTGCAGGTCTAAGTACACTAGTTATTGGCCCTGTTTGGATCCATGGGTTAGAGTTAGTTTGAGCTAGTTTGGGCTCAAATAGCCCTAAAGTATCCAAACATGAGGGCTAGTTTGAGCTAGTTGCGTCAAACCCACCCAAAACAACTATCCCACCCAAGAGGTGCTGATTGGGGCTAGTTCCCCTAGTGCATTTATTGTCAATCTAACACTGTCATCCAAACACCTCTTTGACTAGAGTTAGTTCAGGGTTAGTCATTGTTGAGTATCATTGTTATTTAGGAAACATGGGATAGCGTAGGATTTATTCTACCTTGACTTGTACTCCAAGATGACCATGTACTCCTATATATATGCCCACGAGGCTCAAGCAATACAATCAACTATTCCACTAATCTCTCTCTCGCTTTTAACTATCATGAGCTAGAAAATAACTCTAACCTCTAGCTAAGTTAGAGTATCCAAACAGTGCCATTGATAAATCAAATGGAAAGGCGTGTTCAATACTCCCTCCGGTCCTTTTTACTATGCATATAAGAATTGTCTGAAGTCAAACTTCATAAAGTTTGACCTTATTTATATGAAAAAATATCATCATCTAGCATGCCAAAGTTATACAATATGAAAATTTAAGTCATGACACATGTACTGATATTTATTTCATATTGTGAATGTTGGTATTTTGTTCTATAAAGTTGGTCAAACTTTAAGAGGCCTGACTTTAGACAAATCTTATATGCGAACTAAAAAGATTTGGAGGGAGTACAACATGCTTAACAGCAACCAAATATAGTCATTCATAGAGCTATTGTTAAATTTGGTATTGATGAAATTGAATTGCACAGTTCATACTAGCACATATAGAACATCACACTGTTAATAGCTGAAATAAACAAGGCATACTACGAACAACCAAAGATGGCAATTGAAACTAGACATATGCTAACTACAAACAACCGAACAAACATAAACCATAGAAATAAACAAGGCATAATGCAAACAACCTAATATAGCAATAAATACTGGACAGGTTCTCACTACAAAAGGGGTTCAAGAAAACAAATCATGGGTTTCCTCACATGTCATAGATTGGCTCCTCCTCGTGGTCGCCGTTGATGAGGTCTGACTTGCCAGCTGAGGATCCCAGGCCAGCGTCGCAGAACGTGTCCTTTAGAAATGACAAAAGGGGCTCCATGGCAATGAAGGATGGCAAATTGTTCATAACGAGCCGCAAGAGATCAGTGGCAGGGCCATCGATGAGATCGACGGCTGTCGAACCCGAAGGGTTGGGGGTGGGCAACTTAACCTGTGACATAACCCGCGCCAAGCCGCCGGTGTCGACGACCTCGATGTCGTAGCCGGCGTCCGAGATATGCCAGAATACTCTAGCCCACTGATTGAAAGGCTCAATCCAGGTCAACTCATCATCGTCAGCTTCCTCGGCGGCCACCTTGCCGACGTCGGGCGAAGAGGCCGCGGTAAAGCTCTTTTGGGCCATTCGCTCCTCGAGCTTCCCGGGAAGTGTAGCCGGGCTTAGGCTGTGACGCTCTGGAGTGGGGAAGGGGGAGGGGATGGGGATCTCTGGGAAAGGGGGCGTTTCGCAGGCGTCATCTAAGAAACTCAGGGTGGCGAGGGTATGTATATCGGTGGGTAAACTGCACGGGCAGACCGGCAGAGGTTGACGATGGAGGGTGGTGTGTATGTGTTTGAGCGGGGGATTTGGGGTGAGCGAAGGATTTGGAGTGTGTGTGTGGAGGGGGTCCAAGGTGGTGTTTGAGGAAATGCCGCGGGTACTAAAAATTTTACTAGGAGGGAGTAAAATGGCGGGGCTACCGAAAATTTGGATCAAGGGATTGAAGCAGAGTGGGGTGGGAGTAACGAACATCACACACGGTTAAAACATAATAATCATGTGCTATCAAACAAAAAAACACTCCAGCCGAACAGATATTTTTGAGATTGCGAGGGATGGAGGCAGGAGTAAAAAGCTGGGGCTACTGAAAATTTGGATCTACTGATTGAAGCAGAGCGGGAGTAACAGACATCGCACACGGTTCAGACATACTAATCGTGTGCTATCAAACAAAAAAACCATCTACGTGGGTAGATATTTTCGAGATTGTGAGGGAGTCGATATTTTCGAGAGGGGGAGGGAAGCCTCGTGGAGCCCAATCTACTGTGATCATGTGGGTGACAGGGGCAGGGGCGCGGCACACGGGTAGTCCTCGGGAACCGTGTCTATTTCGTACCCGATCGCAGATGGTTGCTGCGTTCGACTCGTCTGCTGTTTAAAAATTTGGCCAAAAAATGCGGGAAAGGGTCAGAACACGAACACACTTGCATGTGGACCAAATATATGCATGAAAAAGGTGGTTTTATGTTCAAATACCCAATGCACAACTTTGATGTGGCACCTGTTGCACAAAGCGCATGTTATTAATGCTAGCCCCCCCCCCCCCCAAACACACACACACACACACTTTGTGTTGCCGGGAGGGGAATCCTAGCTATGAACGCATGCCCCCAAATAGCTAGGTATGATATCTCACTGTACCGTAACACAAAATCGAAAGGAGTACATCAACCCCTCCCCCCTTTGCTTCCGATCAAATGTGGATCGTGTGCGTGCCCACAGATGTGTTCTTCTGGCGTTAGATGGGTGAGACCACTTACCAACCACACCTGCGGATGGCTCGATGTGTGTGTGTGTGTGTGTGTGCATGTGTGTGCATGTGTGTGCGTGTGTGTGTGTGTGTGTGAAAACAATGTGCTATGATATTTAAATAACCAAATCACAAATTTGATGTGGCACATGTGCATCGCAAATTAACCGGGCAACGCCGAACCCACGGAGGTTCATCTAGTACGAAGTAGTACTGTGCCCCCCCCCCCCCCCCCCCCCGACACACACACACACTTTGAGTCGGTGGGAGGGGGCATCTCACCAAGGCATATTGTAAGACTGACCAAGAAGAATCACCACCTTGGTCGTATAACCTCTCTTGTTTGTTGGGTCAAAGTCATGCATTGGCGTTCCACACGCGGCCCCACAAAATAGGCTAGCTTGTTGCTGATAACCACGGGAGGGAGTGCCTGAAGACAACCACTATGTGCATGTGGCCCAAACATATGTATGAAGTGTCATGTGGTGTTTGAATATACCCAATGCACAACTTTGATGTGGCCGCATGCTTTTGGAACCAGAAAGTCCCCACACAGAGCGAGGGTTCACGACGCATAGTATACTATATATATAGGGATTCATGTGTATGCGAGCCCTTGAACTTAGGTCTCGAATCTCACCATGATCGACGTACGACTATACGGTAATGCGAACCAAGAGAAGAAGAATCCAACCCTGGTATCCTCTCGCGTTGTTGGTCGAAGTGATGGACGTCCACGCGGGCCCACGGATATATAGGCCGTCGATGATAACAAGCGAGGGAGAGTGTCCAAAGACAACCACTTCATTTATATATGTGCCCCAAACACATGTATGGACATGCGTGGTGTGCATGCATATATGTTTGAATACCAAAAGCACAACATTTTGATGTGGCGCATGCATGCGTCGAAAAACGCACAGTCCCCACACAGATCTGGTTCATGATGCGTCGTGTGCTCACCCCCCCCCCCCCCCCCCCCCCCCCCCCCCCCCCCCCGGCCCCCCACTTCGACCCGGTGGGAGGGATTTGTGCGTACACATGCACGCGAAGTATAGTTGCATGTACCGAACCATATAAGAAGAACCAAAATTTAATCCCCTCCTAATTATAAGTCAAATTAACCTCTATCGCTGTCGGTCGAAGTGATTGACCAAGCGGGCACACATAGATGGACGAAGCATCTCGCTGATAACCCCGTGAGTGAGTGCTAGAGGACAACCGCCATCGCTTGCTTGTGGGCCAAACACATGTATGGAGATGTGTGGTTGTGATGTTTGAATACGTAATATATATGCAGAACTTTGATGTGGCACCTGCCTCGGAAACCTTTAAGTCCCCCACACGAACCGAGGTTCATGACACGTAGTATATATATGTTGCCCCCTCCCCTCTTCGACGCATAATCTATACTCCTACGTACCGTAACACACCCCAAAAATAATCCTCCTTGTTCGTCAAATTACCTTTCTCGTTGTGTCATATATTAGATGGACGATGACCTCGCGGGCCCATGGAGGGAAGAGTCGCAGGAGAATGAGTGACAACCATCGTCTGCACGTGGCCCAATGTGTTGGTGATGTTTTTAATACCCAATATGCACAACTTCTTTGTGGCACCTGCCTCGGAAACCAAAAAATCCCCACACGAAGCGAGATCGATTCATGACGTGTCTGTAGTATATATGTGCTGCCCTGGCCCTCTCCTCCCCTCTTTGACGCGTACTATATACTGCTACCGCAACACAACCCAAAAAGAAACCTCCTTGCTGGGTCAAAGTGATGGAGGACAACCTCGCGGGCCCATGGATGGAAGCATCGCACGCGAGTGAGTGTCCTATATGATGCGTAGTATTGCCCCCGGCCACCCTCTTCAACGCGTACAATATATATACTCCTACCGTACGTATAACAAAAACCAAAAAATGACCAACCTTGTTGGTCAAATTAACCTCTCTCATCGAATGTCATAGTGCTGGACGGCGACCTCACTGGCCCACGTGAGTGAGTGTCCTAGGACCACCGCATGCATGTGGCCCAAAGATGCATGTCAAACTTTTTCTGCAGTGAACATGTGACCAAAGGAGTTTAGTATTGAAAAGTGAAAAAAATAGATAATATCTATCCGCTTTTTATACATTGATTGATTTCCCAGGGATTTAAATGTGCAAAAATCAAATTTGATCTACATGAGACCCGTGATAGTGCATGAAAATGGATTGCAAAATCATATGTGTACGTGTCCCTGGGTGCATGTTTAGTCCCCATGCAAGAAATTTCTAACATCTAGAATCTTGATTTTAAAATCCAATAAATCCAAAACTAAGTTGAAATTCATGAAACTTATCATGGTGTCATATGGACACCAATAGACTGTGATATTATTATTTTTTCAAATTTGAGACAAGTTTTGATATAATCTTCTTACATATAGGAAATTATAAATAATTATCAACCAATACCGCAAACGAACTCTTTATTCGAACCGTGTGCTTTAGACCAACAATGTAAGTGCAGTGCTTCAGTTAAGGAATAAAGCGGCAGAATTAAGCATAAAAAAGGAAAAATCAATATAATACGTGCCGCACACGCGTCTCGTGTGCCGTACGAGCATGCGTGAGTTGACGAGACGCATGCTAGCTGGCAGACTGGGAGGCCGAGGCATGCGCATGTTTGCTACGCACTCACCGTGGGGTGTGCTAGTAGCTGTGTGAAATGATGGTAGGCGTGCCAGCAGTCCACCGCGCAGGCTCACCGGGAGGAGAGCCAGCCCTTTGACTGCCGCCCACCACGCTCCCACTGCTCCATATTAATGGCGCGTCCAATCCGCTGGTCATAATAGGCGGCTGCACACCCCATCCCTAGTTGTCACCGCCGCATGGAGTGTATTAGGATTTTGCCGAAGCGCACCATCGGTGGGAGTGGCAACGCCGGGGCTGGTGAAGCAAACGCGCAACGCATGAAGCTGGGCGCAGAGGTTGCTGTCGCCCCCGACAAGGTCTCGCGTGGGTTAGCGTGCGTGCTAATAATTCGTAGCCAGATCTTGAGAATTGATTTTGACCACCGCCCGCCTTGCTCCGTGAAATGATGGTATAGGAATGCCAGAAGTCCACCGCGCAGGCTCACCGGGAAGCGAGACAGCCTTTGACCGCCGCTCACCTCGCTCCCACTGGTTCGTATTAATGGCGCGCCCGAGCGGCCGCACCCCCGCATCCTCGCCACACACACAATCCTCTCTCTCCGCCCACATCCTCGACGCCGCTCTCAGTCCTCAAAGCCGGCACCCCCCATCCTCGCCACACACACAATCCTCTCCGCCCGCATCCTCGATGCCCCTCTCAGTCCTCAAAGCCGTCAGTGTATGAGGATGCCGCCGAAGCGCCCCATCGGAGGGAGTGGCGACGCCGGGGCTGCTGAAGCAATGGAGCACGACCTGAATATGGAGACATAGGTTTCCGTCGCCGCTGACAAGGTGGAGAACGAGGCTGCCAATAAGCAGAGGTGGGTCGAGAAAGAACCGCAAGCGACTCCAGCAGGCCTAGACTTCATCAGCAGCCTCCCCGATGATATGTTGACAATCATCATATCCCTCCTCCCAATCAAATATGCGGCGAGGACAACCGCCCTTTCCCGGCGGTGGCGCCCCCTATGGCTCTCCACCCCTCTCGACCTCCTCGACGCCCATGAGCTCTGCCATGGCTATCGCAAAAGCTTGGATGCGTTCTCCCAGATCCTCGGCAGTCACCATGGCCTAATCAGAGGCCTTATCATGGGCAAGTTCCGTTCCAATGGCAAGGACCGAGCCAAGCTTGACGAGTCGTTCCGATCCCTCACCCTAGATCAGCTTGAGGAGCTCAGTTTTAATGATGGGCATATGCGCTCGCTGCCAACATCCGCGCTCCGCTTCGCGCCCACGCTACGCCTCGCCAATTCATGAACTGCCATCCCCCCCTTAATGACGCACCCGCTCTTTTTCTACCATGACTGAAGTACCTCGAGCTTGTCGCCGTCTGCATCCCAAAGGATGACATGGAGCGCCTGCTCCGCGGCTGTACTGCACTCGAGTTCCTTTGTCTTCAGGCGATGAATTGGTCGAGTAGCTTCCACATCACCTCCAGGACTCTCCAGACTATTTATGTGTGTTGTTGGTGCTGCAACGAGAGATCACAAAAGGTGGACCACAATATGGTCATTGAGGACACACCTTCACTTGAGAGATTACTTGTAGTTGATCAAAAAGGTCCAACAAGAATCAATGTCATTTCTGCACCGAAATTGACAGTGGTGGGCTACTCGTCTGTCAAATACTACTACTTTCAGGTACAACAGTCGCCTTCTACCTCTCCTTCTTGATATCAACATTATTTCTAGTTCTGAAGATGTATGTTTGTCTGTCATCCAGAAAAGCTTCACCCAGATTCTGCACACAGTGAAGGTCTTGGCACTAGAATCTGTCGGCCCCAACCTAGACCAATTTGTCAGTTTCCTGAGATGCTTTCCGTGCCTGAAGAAGCTGTATATCGAGGTGATATTCCTTTCCTATTAAATGTTAACCATAAGGGAGTTCAATTTTTTGCACCTTTTCCCAAGTTTACAATGACAATGTCCTATGATTTCTGAAGGAATTTTGGAGGATTTCAGGACATACACCAACCCCCCATATTGGTTGCTTGATTCATATGGTTACAATCCATAAGCATTTCTCCTTTGGATTCATCTGTACTAGTTTTCTTAGGGAATTTTTCATCCACTCCAACCTCTTGGGAAGAAGGCTACATTTTTCTAGATTGTAATCAAATGCCCATGTTAATCATGTCAGATCGAAGATGGCACATTGGTGCATTTTACAAATCCTACAAACCAAATAGGCGTGTAGTAGTGTTCAAAACTGCATGTAGGCACTAACATGATCTCTTCTTTTGCAGATAATAATAGGCCCGGAGGTGGATAATGTTTATAACGACAATCACATCGAATGCCTTGATCTGCATTTCTCAAAAATTACTTTGAACTCCTACCGAGGGACCTTACCGGAGATTTCACTTTCCAGGTTCTTTGTTGCCAGAGCAAGGGTGCTGAAGGTAATGAGGTTGAACATGCATTTAAATAGGAAATATGAATGGTTTGTTTATCAGAGCCGGCAGCTACTGCAGAATGGAAGAGGCTCCAAAAAAGCTAAACTTCGTATTGGAAGTGCATATGACAGAGTAATTGGAAGTCATTGTGTCAAACCCATACATGACTTGTCAGCGGCTGATCCCTTTGCAGAAATGACGAGGTTTCGAAAGCGGCCTTACTATTTTTATTTTTAGTTTGAACCTCTCTTATATCCATGTTCAGCAGATCAACATGGGCGTTTGCAGCTGAATGAGATGAATTTCATTTCTAATATCAGTTTGAACCTTGTAATCTTCAAATTTGAGCCATGTAACTCTGGAATTTGAACCTTGTAATATTTTGGGCTTTTGTGGTACAATCGTTGAAATGGCATCGTATGAGACTCGTAGATTGGTAGTACTATTTTGACCTTAATATGCAATAGACTTAGATTTTATTAACCATTCACGACCAGGGATCCAGCCGGAAGCATAGCAATGGCAAACATCGTCGCAACAAGATGTAGTTGATTAGATGCTCGTTTCTCCTAGTTTAGTATGCATGTAATTGCTTACTTTGGTGTGTGGAAATGTTATGTGTGTAGTCACTTATGTAATTGTATGCTTAATTTGGTCATGCAATGCTGTTCTTATAAGTATATATGTTGATGTTCTGTAGACAGAGCATATCACATTGCACACGGACCACACTAGGGAACCCGTCGGTCATGAATTCATCAATCGCAGACGGTTGTATACCAGCAAGCGTTTGCCCACAACACACATGGCTTATTCCATCACAAACAACTCAGATGGATCAATTGTATGCCACGTATCGCACACGCAACTCTAATCTGATCGATCGCATAGTTCATCTTATTTGCCACGTATCACTGTGCCGGCCTCTGCTCGCGTCCAACGGTGTGCTGTGCTCGCCGTTAGGAGTCACGGCATGCTCTGCTCGGGTCCGTCGGTGTGCTCTGCTGTCCGTTGGCGCGCTCTGCTCATGTACCTCCACACGCTCGGCTTGTGGACATATTTTCCTTGCGTGTTCAACTGCTACATGCATATATATGGTTGCTCGCCGTTGAGGCGACCATGGAGCGCTCTGCTCGTGTCCCTCCGCGCGCGCTCTGCCAGCGGTTGGGCCTGCGCACGATCATGTCGGGGGCCCCATATGCATGCGGTTGTGCCACGCGCATCGCCATGATGCAGTTACGTGCGGCACGATGGAGTTATGCGTGCAAATTAGAACTACCATCCGGGCGTGCTGATATTCCAGGCCGTCCGGCTTCCCCTTTAATTCCCATGGCCATTATAACCTTAGTCTCTTCAACCTTTCGATCTCGCCCGACAACACAACAACACACCCACGATGACACATAGAGAGGGGATGTCTAGCGGCGCTCCAATGGAGTTCGGCGAGCATAAAGTGGAGACCCACACAAGGGAGACGGATCTCTCGATGGTGTACACCATGGACCCGGCCATGGTGGACGACTACATCAACACCGTTGAGCAGCTGCTTGCTCGAGACAAGTACAAGGTGGTCGGCATCGACCTCCAGTACACCGGCGGTCGTCCCAACATAGATCAGAAGGTTGCCATCGCCTAGTTGTGCGTGCGCCATCATGTCCTCATCTACCACTACTGCATGGCCACAGAGCCTTGTGACCGTTTCGCCAGGTTTGTCAATAGCACCGACTACAAGTTCGCTACGGTGTAAACCACCGACGATGTAAAAGCGCTCAGGGTTACGGGCTTGGCCTGCAAGAGCCTTGTCCAAATCCGTGAGCACTACAGGGTCTGGGGCAGCACGAAGGACTCCCTGGTTGAACTCGCCTCGGCCATCATCGACCCATACTATGAAAAGATGAAGTAGGATACCAACAGAACACGTCCCGTATCCTGGCACGGGGCCTGGATGCGGCAACTGGATGAACCTCACCTCAGGTTCGTGGCCAAGAGTGTGTACACATGCTACGAGATGCACAGGCGAATCATTGACATGAGGAAGTGCCTCGTTACCGAAATCGACGAGGCCGGATCGAGCCACAAGCAGAGCAGTAGCGGCAAGCATCACAAGAAGTAGATGATGATCAGATGATCGTTTATCCTAGTTAATTATGCATGTAATATATAGTTGACTTTGGTGTGTGGAAATGTCAGGTGTGTAGTAGCCACCTATGTAATTATGCATGTAATAGTTTACTTTGGTGTGTGCAAATGTCATGTGTGTAGTAGCCACCTATGCAATTGGATGTTTAATTTGGTTATGCAACCATGTCCTTATAAGTGTGTATATATATATATATGTTGTTCTGTATGTGTAAGTGCATCTAGTGCCCCTTAGTAATTTTGGTGTATTGAAGACTTATAGGTTAAGGGACTAATGTGTTTGTGAGTGTACACAGGTCTATAAGTCTATGAGGAGTTTGTTATTTACGATGAATGTCGACCCCTAAAAATGAATGTCTTCAACTGAAGACTTTGGTTTTCTTGAAGACTTTGAAAGTGAAGAAATTGGTGTGACCCTGAAGACTTGATATTCATGCGAGGATTATGAAGCGTGAAGACTTTTGTTTTCGTAGTTTCATTTTCTTCTTCTTGAGTCATAGGAAACACCATACTGTTAAAGGGGGTCGAGGTAAAACTAAGGAAAAGTTTCCAAGTAATGCTCAACTCAAAATCCTACACCTACCCAATCCTTTCGAGTGAAGCCATTGGAAATCTCATACAGTTTAGTCAAGTTCTTCAGTGACAGAGACGAAGTTCTTCTGTTCTCTGAGGAATTTGTTCTGACTGAGGAGTTAGGAATTCGCCAGTGCGGATTGCCTACAAGTGAGGAACATGATAGCCCTGAGGAATTTGATACTCAAATATCCGACCGTTGTTGTGCTACGCGCCAGCTGTCCAAATATCCAACCCACCTAACGGTCATATCATTGAAGGGCATTTATGTCTTATCATGTCGGGCTGCTCCCTAGGCTATAAATAGCCGCCCCCTACAACCACTAGCTGGTTGGCTTCTCCGAGAGATAGATTGACACTTGTCATTTAGAGCATCCCATCCTCCGAGGACTTTGAGCGAAAATCATCAAGTGAGGAAAAACCCAAAAACCCAAACACCTACAAACCCAAAGTGATTGAGCATCACTGAAGTGATTGTTCCTGTGTGGAACCAACACTTGTTACCTTTGAGGACTGTGCATTCTCCAGACGGTTAGGCGTCATGGTCTAGAGCATCCAAGAGGAAATTGTGGATTGCCGAGTGACCGAGTATGTGAAGGTTTGGAAGTCACCTGAAGACTTACCACGAGTGATTGGGTGAGGTCTGTGTGACCATAGCTCAAGGAGAATACGGTGAGGACTGTGTGTCCGGGACTGTGTGTCCTCAGGTTTAAATACCTAGCCGCTCTAACTAGACGTACAACTGTCATAGCAGTTGGAACTGGTCTACCAAATCATTGTCTTCACCGAGCTACTGGTTCTATTTCCTCAACCCTTTCATTTCCTCGCATACTTGCTATGTATTTGATCATTACTGTTTGAAGACTTTCTCAATTTCCTCAGTTCAATTTCTTCAGTCAGTTTGTCTTCAGCCTGCTTATCCTGTGTTTACGCTACTCGTACTCTGTGCTTGTTTTCATTTCATCATGATGACTGTGCTATTGCTCTGTTATGCTTGCATCTGAGTACTTATTCCGCTGCTAAGTAGTTCATCGCTTAGGAATTTCCTCACCTTGAAATTCCTCAGTGACGAATTTGTAAAAATTGCCTATTCACCCCCCTCTAGTCGATATAACGCACTTTCAATTGGTATCAGAGCAAGGTACTCCCTTGTTCTGTGTGATTTTGGTTTAACCACCTGGAGTTTTAGTTATGTCGACTGCAGGCATGATCATGGTCTCGGCTGGGTGTCCTACCTTTGATGGGATGGACTGCCCCTACTGGAAGAACAAGATGCGCATGCATCTTGAAGCAATTAACAACGATCTCTGGTACGTTGTGGAAAATGGCGTTCCCTCTGTCACTCCTTCCGTAAACGCTGCTGATGTGAAGAGATTCAAGCAACTCGACTCTCAAGCGAAGAATATCATATGTGGCCATCTGAGCAAAGGGCAGTATGGCAGAGTGAGTGCTTTGGAGACAGCTAAGCTTATCTGGGATAGGCTGTCCAAGGTCAACGAAGGAGTCTCAACTCAACGTGACTCTCGAGTTGACGTTCTTCGCAATCTCTTCAACCGCTTCAAAAGACTTGACAACGAAAATGTTCAGCAAACCTTTGATCGCCTCACTGACATTTCAAACGAGCTTCAAGCACTGGGTGCCACTGACATCACCGACCATGAGGTGGTGAAGAAATTGCTGAGGTCACTCGATTCTTCATTCGATACACTGGCACTGATGATTCAAGAACGTGGTGACTACAAGTCACTTGATCCTGCTGACATTCTTGAGAGGCTGAACACTCATGAATTCCAACTAGCTGAGAAGAGAGATCTCTACGGACCGAGCTATGGTAGATCTCGTGCACTGAAGGTCAAGGCAGTCTCTGAATCTGAAGATGAAGATTCTGGTAGCAGCCTTGGTGATCCTGAAGAACTGAGTCAGGAGCTAGCAATGCTCGTGAGGAAATTCCAGAAGTTCTCTAGACGTGGCCGATTTGGAAAATCCTCAAGAGGTGATGACATGAAATCAGATTCCTCATCCCGTGACTACAAGAAGAGAACTTGCCATAAATGCAAGAAACCTGGTCACTACATTACTGATTGTCCTCAGTGGGAGAAGGAATCAAAGAAGAAGAAATACAAGGATGACAGTTCCGATGACTCAAAGAAGAAAAAGAAATCTTCAAAGTCCTCATCGTTAAAATCTTCATAGTCTTCATCTCATAAGAAGAGCAGTTCCAAAAAGGCTCGGGCATTCATTGGCAAGGAAATGGACTCTGAAGCTGAAACTGAGGAACATGAGGAAGAGGAGGCATCTGAGGAATCAGACTCTGGTGTGGCGAGCCTAGCCCTCGCTACTCTTACATTAGCAAGTCCATCTTCAACACTGAGGAAAATGGCTTCCTCAACACTGCTGATGATGGCAACGATGACTATGCTCCCACCTATTGCTTCATGGCAAAAGGTGCCAAGGATGATTTACCCAAAGCTACTGAGTGGGTCCTCGATAGTGGATGTACAAATCACATGACCGGTGACAAGAGCTTACTGATGAACACTCCTTTATCTCCATCACACTTGAAGCATATCACCTACGCTGACAAAGGCAAAAGCAAGGTATTGGGTCTAGGTAGGGTTGCAATCTCAAAGGATCGACACATGGATAAAGTCATGCTTGTCGAGTCCCTCGGATTCAACCTCATGTCTGTCTCAATGCTTTGTGATCTTGATATGGTTGTTGTCTTTGGCAAATATCGTTGCTTAGTGCTCATGGAATCTGACAATTCCAAAGTCTTCGAAGGCTTTAGGAGAGGAGACTTGTATATTGTTGATTTCTCTGCAGGACCACAGCCTGCCACTTGTCTACTTGCTAAAGCTTCAGAAGGCTGGCTATGGCATCGACGACTGGGTCATGCTGGCATGAGGAACTTACACACGCTCATGAAGAAAAAGCACGTCATTGGCATCGAGGGTGTGAAATTCCTCAAAGATCATCTTTGTGGGGCTTGTGAGGCTGGAAAGATGACCAGAGCCAAGCACCCCTCGAAGACTATCATGACTACTTCTCATCCTTTTGAATTGCTTCATATGGATCTCTTTGGCCCCACTCATTATGCCACACTAACAAATGCAGCATCTCTATAGGGCTTTGTCATTGTTGATGACTATTCTCGTTACACATGGGTGCATATCATTACTTACAAAACTGAAGTGCAGGAAGTCTTCAGACGATTTTCCTCAAGGGCTTCGACGAATTTTGGTGTGAAGATCAAGCATATACGTAGTGACAATGGGACCGAGTTCAAGAATACTGGTCTTGATGACTATCTCGATGAACTTGGTATTACTCATGAGATATCTGCCCCATACACTCCTCAGCAGAATGGCGTTGTGGAGCGCAAGAACAGGACTCTTGTTGAGATGGCTCGCACCATGCTTGATGAATACAAGACACCTCGTCACTTCTGGCCTGAAGCAATTGATTCTGCATGCCACATTATCAACAGGGTATATCTTCACAAATTCTTCAAGAAGACCTCATATGAACTCCTCACTGACAAGAAACCCAATGTGAGTTATTTCAAAGTCTTCGGTGCTAAATGCTGGATTAGAGATCCTCATCACAATTCTAAATTTGCACCAAAAGCACATGAAGGTTTTATGCTTGGTTACGGAAAGGACTCGCACACCTACAGGGTCTTCAACTCCTATCACAACAAGGTTGTTGAAACTGTAGATGTGCGGTTCGATGAAACTAACGGCTCACAAAGAGAGCACCTACCTCCTGTGCTAGATGAAAAGACGCCTGAGGAAACCATCAGGTTAAAAGCTACTAAGGATGTCATTCCTACTGAAGAATCTGCTGAAGAAATCATTCCAGAACATGAAGAACAGCATGCTGGCGCATCTGAAGAAAATGCTGAGCCAAATCAAAGTCGTCAACCTGCTCATCCTCGCGTTGCAAATGAAGTACAGATTGAGAGAATCATCAACGACATCAACGCACCAGGTCCTCTGACTCGCTCAAAAGCTTCACATTTGTCTAACTTTTGTGGGCATTTTGCTTTCGTCTCTATCACAGAGCCCACCAAAGTTGATGAGGCATTTCTGGAGCCTGAATGGATTCAAGCGATGCAAGAGGAATTACATCAATTCAAGCTGAACAATGTGTGGGAGCTTGTCAAGCGACCAGACCCATGCGAGCACAATATCATCGGTACCAAATGGATCTACCGCAACATGCAAGATGAAAATGGCCTAGTGGTGAGGAACAAGGCTCGTCTTGTGGCTCAAGGCTACACACAGGTTGAAGGAATTGATTTCGATGAAACTTTTGCACCTATTGCTAGACTTGAGGCTATTCGCATATTGCTTGCTTATGCTAACCATCATAATATCATCTTATATCAAATGGATGTGAAAAGTGCATTCCTCAATGGTAAGCTTGAGGAAGAAGTATATGTTGCTCAACCCCCAGGTTTTGAAGATCCTAAGCATCCTGACAAAGTCTTCAGACTCAATAAGGCCCTCTATGGCCTCAAGCAGGCCCCTCGGGCGTGGTATGATACTTTGAAGGAATTACTCATGAAGAAAGGCTTCAAACCCGGTTCACTCGACCCAACTCTTTTCACCAAAACCTATGATGATGAATTATTCGTGTGCCAAATATATGTTGATGATATTATCTTTGGCTGTACTAACCAACATTACAGTGACGAATTTGCTTACATGATGAGTGAGGAATATCAAATGTCCATGATGGGAGAATTGAAATTCTTCTTAGGTCTTCAAATTCGTCAACAACGCAATGGCATCTTCATTTCTCAAGAGAAATACCTCAAGGACGTTCTGAGGAAATTCGGTATGCAAGAATGCAAAGGCGTCAAAATCCCTATGCCCACAAATGGCCATCTATGCACTGATGAAAATGGAATAGACTTCGATCAAAAGGTATACCGCTCCATGATTGGCTCTTTATTGTACCTATGTGCATCTAGGCCGGATATTATGCTTAGTGCTTGCATGTGTGCCCGTTTTCAAGCTACACTGAAGGAATCACACCATAAGGCTGTGAAACATATTCTTCGATATCTAGCTCACACTCCAACACTTGGATTATGGTATCCCAAGGGCTCGGCTTTTGATCTCATTGGATATTCTGACTCTGACTATGCTGGTGATCGTGTGGACCGCAAGTCAACATCAGGCACATGCCATTTCCTCGGACGATCCTTAGTATGTTGGTCCTCGAAGAAGCAGAACTGCGTATCACTCTCTACTGCTGAAGCTGAGTATATTGCTGCTGGTTCTTGCTGTGCTCAATTGCTATGGATGAAGCAAACCCTCAAGGACTATGGCATCAATGTGAAGAATGTGCCACTCTACTGCGACAACGAGAGTGCCATCAAAATTGCTCATAACCCAGTTCAGCACTCGAAGACAAAGCACATCGAGATTCGTCATCATTTTCTTCGAGATCATGTGTGGAAGGGTGACATCTCTATTGATCCCGTGAAGTCTGAAGAACAGCTAGCGGATATCTTCACAAAGCCCTTGGATGAGAAGAGATTTAGCAAGTTGCGGTGTGAGCTAAATATCTTAGAATCTTCGAATGTCCTTTGAAAAGGACACACATCCTAACACTTATGCAAATTGATGACTTAGATGTGCAACACACGAAGAAACGTTTTTCTTCAATCAATGAAGACTAACCCTCTAAGTGTGAAGAAATTAATGAAGAATTTGATTCTCATAGCCCTACGACAATAGTACGCGGTGTCTGAAATCATCATTCTTACACGGTGGGTCACGCCACCACAAAAAGTTGAAAATCTTCAAAATTTGAGTTTTTCATCATTGTGCAAATTCTTCAAATTTTCAAATTCTTCAACTTTGCAAAATCTTCACTCTTTCCGACTGTGTTCTTTATTGACTATATATATATTTGAGTTTTCTGTCCTCTACAGCATTCACTTATTGCTAATTCTTCAAGTTGTTTTTCTTCTAAGTGAATGTGATCGGACCTGTTCCCCCTCTATGCTAAACTCAATCCTGTCCGTTCACAAATTCTTCATGTGCATTCTATTTGAAACCCGTTCAAAGTCTTCACTGTGTCCTAACAGCTGAAGAATTTGCGAACGAAACATTAAAATACTCTTATCTGAATTTTCGGCTTTTACCGCTCAAACCGTTCCATATCCCTCGATAAGATTTATCTATTCACCCATGATCTAACACGATCTCCACTTCACAGTACGTGGGTGACACATGTCGTTAGGATAAGAAGGGTCAGGGGCACGTTCGTCCATTTTCTTCGGACGAGCGGTTTTTCACCTCTGCTATAAATACCCCTCGCCCTCCTCAGATCTCATTTACCCCGCTCGATCTTACTCCCTCGCTCGAGCTCTCAGACCTAGCACCGCCGCTACATTCCATCGTCGCCGGTGAGGAAGAGCTTCACTGCCTCGACCTCCTCGCCGTCGTACTCACACCGGCCGCGGAAATCTTCACTCCGCCGCCGCCGTAGCTGTTTTCCATCGCCAAGTTAGGGCGTGGAAGATCTGAACAGACGAACATCTCCACTGCTACTCTCAGTTCGTCGTGTTCTTCGTCAAGGGTAAATAAAATTTATTTTTACTGCCCTTGTTGATTCTGATGATTTCCACAAAATCTTCAAAAGGTGTTTATTCTTCAACTTTCATGTTCTTAAACACCAACTTGCTTCTGTTCTTGATCAGTTTCTCTAAGCAACGTTTTTCTTCAAGATTCCTCAATTGTGTGGATTTTCAATCTACACAACTCTGGAACCTAAGTCAAAAATGCTTAGTGAAATTCCTCAAGACACCCCTGGTCAAATTCCTCAAACTTGATACTTTTGAAAAACTTCTGAGAACGCATATGACCTCTCCAAATTCTTCGCACCTATATTCTATTCACAGGTACACATGTCTGCTGCTGAATCACTAGGTTCTCATCAACTTAACTCATTTGCAGCATTTCTCGAAGAAAAGTTACACACTTCCTCAGAAACATCCATTGTTCAAAATCCTCTGGTGAAGAAAATGTCTGATGGTAAAAGACCTCAGAAGGGAGGAAAGAGGTCAGAAACAAATACTGCTTTTGAGATCCCTGATGACATCTATGATGAATATTGTACTCCTGATGAAGCAACTCATGGCAAGGAGAACAAAAATCAGCGCAAAGTGCGGATTCAGAAGATTGAGAGGAGATGGGCAAGAGAATGGAGGGAATATCGCTATGTCACTCCCAAGTACATGAAGAAATTCGCTGTTAACCCTCCATGTCCAAGACCTCCATTGGCTCCTGGCCAAGAAGCTGAGCCCACTAACATCAGAAGAGGTGAGGAATTTCCCAAGGAGTGGGCTAAGCGACAAGCCAAGCTGGCCAAAATGGCTAAGGAGGCAGTGAAGAAATTCAATGAAGATTCTGTTGCTGCCGCCGCTGAGGCCTCTGCTATCAAGCCTAAGAAGGCTATGCTGAAGAAATCAGCTGTCAAGACAAGTTCCTCAGCTGCAATGCCCTCACGGCCAAGCTCTTCAAAGCCCTCTGTTGCAAAATCCTCAGCACCTGTGCGTCTTGCCACATGCCAAAGGACTACTGGAATCTCAATTGCTTCAGGAGTCTCTGCAAGTTCTTCAGCTCCACCTCAGTCTTCAACAACTCCTATCTTGCTGAAGAAAAAGGCCACTGCTGGACGAGGCACAATACCAAGTCCTCACAAGAAGCAGGTCGCCTTTCAGGTTCCGTCAAGCGAAGACGAAGCTGATGATGAAGAATTAGCTGAGATCATCAGAGATCGACAACAAAGGGCCGCTAGAGCCAAAGGCAGTGCGGTGCCCCTCATGCTAGATCCACGGAAGATCCTTGATTTTATTGATGTATGGCACCAGAACCCTAACACACCTTTGCCTGAATTAAACCTCACTCCTGGTCAAAGTCACATGTTGACGGCCTTCATTACTGAAGAAAAATGGAAATTTGAAAAAGCCAGGGAGGTGAGGAAGGCTCAGTACAAGAAGGAGCGTTTTCTGAAGAATAATGTTGTAAACATGTCTCCTGATGAACTTGTGAATCTGCAAAAGGAGATCAAAGCACTTAGTGATGAATTTGACGCTTATCGTGCAGATTGGCTAGGTGCCAAGGTCAGATTCGTCAGAATGG
This sequence comes from Thinopyrum elongatum, assembly GCA_011799875.1. NCBI lineage: Eukaryota > Viridiplantae > Streptophyta > Magnoliopsida > Poales > Poaceae > Thinopyrum > Thinopyrum elongatum. The sequence continues at coordinate 120,411,189 of CM022303.1, read as the reverse complement.
CAAAAGGATTTACTCCAAGTGTTGCAGCTTCATCGCAACCCAAATTTCCTCAGACTGGAACATCTGTTCAGTCTGCTGAAGAAAATGAAAGCGCCAGAGCTGATGAAGAAATTCCAGTCTCTGAAGAAAATGCCAGGGCAACTGCATCAGTTGTGCCTGAAGAAATTCAACCAATTTCCTCTGCTCCTCCTGCACCGATGACAAGCATCAACCTTCCTTCTGCATCAGAAGCGAAGAAAACCAAGGCTGCGGAGCGAGCAGCTGTGAAGAAAAGGAAAGCATCTGCATCTTCTGAGTCTTCTGCTCCCAAGAAAGTGAAGACTTTGAAGAGCTCAACTGAAAACCCAATTGATGCTATTCCAATATCAAGCATGCCATCAAAGGTGATCATTCCCTTTGGTGAGGAATATGAAATTCCAAGTAAATCTGATGAAGAAGATCCTTCTGCTGCTTCGACAGAGCAGTTGGATGAAGACATTGAAGTGGATAATATCCCTTCAACTCCGCTGGTATCATCGCCCATGCCTCAGTTCACAGCTGAAGAGGCAGGCATCGAAGAAATTGAAGAAGATGAGGATGTGGATATTGGGTCTACAACACCTATTTTGAATGATGACTTTTGGGAAAGTCATCACCCCAATTCACCTCTGACAACCCCGCTACATCAAGTTCCTCAGTCCCCTGTGTCAACTGAAGAAATTCATACGGGCTCTGATGAACATCAAGCTTCACTTCACTCAATTCCTGAAGAAGTTCCAGCCACTAGCACTGATGTACATATGTCTGAAGAAATGGAGGCCGAGGCTGCTGCTGAAATTCCTCAGCCTGTGGCTCCAGTGGCTATACCTTAAGAGGCTATGAAGACTTCAACTGTTAATCTTCAGCCCAAGCCACAAAACCCTCTCTCCAAGAAGCAGAAGTTTAATGCTGAAGATTTCTTCAATGAGCACATATTCTTCACTGACTACAATCCCTATGACTCTGCTCGACTTCGTCGCAAGCGCTTCTGGACTGCAAGCCAGATGAACTTCTATTCCTCATTGTTGTTTGATAAGGATAAGATCTTTGAACATGAGCAAATTCCTCATGTAGATATGGAATCACTGCCCTGCTTCACCCCAGTCCTCAGTGTTCTTCATGACGCTGGGTTACTCAATTTCTGCACCGACATCTGCGATTGGAATGAAGAACTCATTCTTCAATTCTTCGCCACGCTGCACATTACTGGAAATGTTGATGATGTCAATTCATGGGTATTGGACTGGATGACCGATAATACTCATTTCAAAGCACCGGCCTCTGAATTGCTTCATGCCGTCCCAGTCAGTCCTCCCACTGAAGGTGCAAGGCTTCTCTATGTTGAACCTGAACTATCTGATCATCTGATGCAAGTGCTGATGAAGCCTTTGAAGCCAGGCCAAGCTCCAAGGACCAAATTCCTCGTCAAGGAATTACTCTATGTGCCAAGGACAATTTATCGCATATTGACCAAAACCCTCAGTCCAATCAAGGGCCACAACTCTGATGATGAAGAAGTTGTTGGCATCATGAAGAATCTACTGTTCAATATCATTCATGGTATACCTATCAACTACCATGATTTCTTCATGAGGACTTTGGCCAATGCTGCTCTGTCGCCTTTTGAGTTGAAGCCTTATGCTCCCTGGATCATGAGATTCATCAGATCAAGGTCTTCAATTCATTATAAGGCTGACTTTCAAAATCATCTCAGCTATTTGCCCCCTATTGAAGTCCTCAAACGGACTATTTCCTCAGCTGACGAGAAGGGCAAGGCTGCTGTTATTGATGAAGGTACTCGTCCATTGGATGGACAGTTTCGCAAAGCTACTTCCTATTCTACCAATAATGACTCTGCAACTCAAGATTTTGCCGCCAAAGCTTCAGAACATAATCCTCAAGCCACAGCTCCGTGTGTGATGACTGATCGTGAACTTCTCCTTAGTCTTCATCAGAAAGTTGATCGAAATCACAAGTGGGTCAAGCGTCAGTTTGGTGCAATTCTTCAGAACATGACAGTCACTCAAAACACTGTGAAGAAGAATCACTACTACTTGCATGAAGTTTTTGACCGCACTTGGGCCATTCTGTCTAATCTTCATAGTGCTGAAGAACTCAAGGAGATGGGATTCCAACAGGACTTTGACTGGTCTCAGCCACCTTCGAAGAAATTCAAGAAAGTCAAAGTTCCTCAGCTTGTTGCCAGTTCATATTCTTCATCACGTGAGACGGATGAAGCTGAAGACTTGAACGACACTGCGGCAGGCCCTACCTCAACGGACGACCCCAACAATGCAGGCGCTCCTCCATCGACATCATGATGATATTCTTCAGGGGCGTTAGTCCTCATTTTTCGTCCCTTTTGGTCATTCGATGACAAAGGGGGAGAAATTTGAGTTAGTCTTCAAGCGGGTCTTATATATGGGCTATATTTCTGATAAGTTACAACTCTTGCTTTTCTGAAGTGTTTGCTCTGATGAGTTGTAAACTTAAGTCCTATGGTGGTCTAATACTTTTGCTCTGTTTTTCTGCATGCTATTTCCTCAATACTATAATGCACGCATGCTGAATTTCGTCAGACACCATATTTCATCATGCATTTCAAATTCTTCATATCATATGTTAAATGCGTGTATGAATTTCAAGATATAGGAGGAGATCTCCATGATATTACTCAACAATGTGCATTTGCTATTTCAAAGCAAATTCTTCAAATATGCACATCTTCAGGGGGAGTTTTTCTATATCTTTCAATCAAATTTCCTCAATATCAGTATTTACACTTCATATGTTTATCCCCGTTGAAAACTTAACCTATATTGTCATCAATCACCAAAAAGGGGGAGATTGTAAGTGCATCTAGTGCCCCTTAGTGATTTTGGTTTATTGAAGACTTATAGGTTAAGGGACTAATGTGTTTGTGAGTGTACACAGGTCTATAAGTCTATGAGGAGTTTGTTATTTACGATGAATGTCGACCCCTAAAAATGAATGTCTTCAACTGAAGACTTTGGTTTTCTTGAAGACTTTGAAAGTGAAGAAATTGGTGTGACCCTGAAGACTTGATATTCATGCGAGGATTATGAAGCGTGAAGACTTTTGTTTTTGTAGTTTCATTTTCTTCTTCTTGAGTCATAGGAAACACCGTACTGTTAAAGGGGGTCGAGGTAAAACTAAGGAAAAGTTTCCAAGTGATGCTCAACTCAAAATCCTACACCTACCCAATCCTTTCGAGTGAAGCCATTGGAAATCTCATACAGTTTAGTCAAGTTCTTCAGTGACAGAGATGAAGTTCTTCTATTCTCTGAGGAATTTGTTCTGACTGAGGAGTTAGGAATTCGCCAGTGCGGATTGCCTACAAGTGAGGAACATGATAGCCCTGAGGAATTTGATACTCAAATATCCGACCGTTGTTGTGCTACGCGCCAGCTGTCTAAATATCCTACCCACCTAACGGTCATATCATTGAAGGGCATTTATGTCTTATCATGTCGGGCTGCTCCCTAGGCTATAAATAGCTGCCCCCTACAACCACTAGCTGGTTGGCTGCTCCGAGAGATAGATTGACACTTGTCATTTAGAGCATCCCATCCTCCGAGGACTTTGAGCAAAAATCATCAAGTGAGGAAAAACCCAAAAACCCAAACACCTACAAACCCAAAGTGATTGAGCATCACTGAAGAGATTGTTCCTGTGTGGAACCGATGCTTGTTACCTTTGAGGACTGTGCATCCTCCAGACGATTAGGCGTCATGGTCTAGAGCATCCAAGAGGAAATTGTGGATTGCCGAGTGACCGAGTATGTGAAGGTTTGGAAGTCACCTGAAGACTTACCACGAGTGATTGGGCGAGGTCTGTGTGAACTTAGCTCAAGGAGAATACGGTGAGGACTGTGTGTCCAGGACTGTGTGTCCTCAGGTTTAAATACCTAGCCGCTCTAACCAGACGTACAACTGTCACAGCAGTTGGAACTGATCTACCAAATCATTGTCTTCACCGAGCTACTGGTTCTATTTCCTCAACCCTTTCATTTCCTCGCATACTTGCTATGTATTTGATCATTACTGTTTGAAGACTTTGACTGAAGACTTTCTCAATTTCCTCAGTTCAATTTCTTCAGTCAGTTTGTCTTCAGCCTGCTTATCCTGTGTTTATGCTACTCGTACTCTGTGCTTGTTTTCATTTCATCATGATGACTATGCTACTGCTCGGTTATGCTTGCATCTGAGTACTTATTCCGCTGCTAAGTAGTTCGTCGCTTAGGAATTTCCTCACCTTGAAATTCCTCAGTGACGAATTTGTAAAAATCGCCTATTCACCCCCCCCTCTAGTCGATATAACGCACTTTCAGTATGCAATCCCAACGCACAACACACACGTCTTATTAGCAGCAATCGTCTGTGTTATTATCGGTCTTCACACACATTTCTGATTACAGACCTGTTTGCTGCGTATCACACACTTCTTGTTAAATTGAACCGTTTCTATTATCTTGGCTCAACGCAAACAGTTCATCCGAGTGAACTGTTTGCCCTCTATCTCACACACCTTGATCTGGCTGCCCGTTTCTTTTGTTTCGCCTCATCACAAACAGTTTATCCGAGTGAACCGTATGCCGTAGATCGCAAATGCCTTCATCTCGCTGCCCGTTTCTTTTGTTCTGCCTCATCGCAAACAGTTTATTAAACTGAACCGTATGCCCCGCATCGCACACGCAACTAAATTCTGAACCATGTTTGATGTATCCTTCATCGCAAACGTTTTGCATCTTTTTTTATGGTTTTTTTACATCATCGTTTGTGATTATTGCATCACACACAGTTTCATCGAAGGGTCCCTGATCGTAGTGTCACATTAGCGGCATCCTGCAGCAGTGGAAACTTGATGTAATTCTCCCCTTTTGTCAACTAGTGTCAAAAAGGTGACGAAGAACATGAGTGAAAAAACGGTGAACTTGATTCGCTCTGATGCGTCTCTAGAAGAACTGTCGTAGGAGGTTTCTGGTTCAGAAATGAGGAGAAGATATCCATCGTTAGCAGCAGATTTTCCTTCAGGATTGGCAGCGTGAGGCTGAGAGGATGAAGGCACATCTGGATCAGCCTCTTGAGTCCTGCGAGATAGCACATTTCCTTCGGCCGGTTTCTCTTTCGGTGAGGTAGCTTCTGATTCGCCGAGCATTTTTTGCAGCTTGAAATGAAGAAAATCAGTTGTTGGCTTGCGAGCTGGCAGAGGAGGAGTAATGCGATCTTGAAAGTCTTTAGCAGAAAACCCATGGTCAATATAATCATACAGTTCTTTGAGATCGGCGTCAAGGAGTTGATTCTTGGAGAAGAACTGTCGAAGCAATTTCCAGAGGCGCTTCTTATTTTCATCCGTAATCATGTGCACAACTTTTGTTCGGTTGTTGATGGCATTCAGCTCGGCAGCAAGATGTTCTTTCTCTCGGTGATCCTCAGCCATATGCTGCAACAGCAGCTGTTGAGTGCGCAAACTTACTTCAAGGTGCGAAGGAGGCTGATGAGAAGGTTGCCGATCGCGCTGAGGCAGCCGTGGCCCATCGAATGTATTGTGATAGTCTGGAGGTCTTGACACGGGTATTTTGCTTGAAGAGATATCTTCCATTACCCGTAGTGTATCACGTACTGGAGGAATGAAGCTTTTATGACTGACTTTTGCCAACTATTCGGTGCCCATAGCATAATCAACGACTTTCTGAATCCATGGTGCATAGACTTTGATGGTTTTTGGATGCTGAGCAAAATCCTTCAATATTTGCATAAACATATCCTCAACATCAAAGATAAATTTCTAAGAGATAGCATAGATGGTATTTCGAAGAACATCTGAGATGACATTGTCTGTATTCATCCCGACCAGAGGGCAAATGGTGTAGGTGAACAGATGGTATAGAGTTTGATTCTTGGACGTCAAATACTCGGGCAAGGGCGGACCAGTGTAGTCTCGAATCTTTTCTTTGTCCATGGTGCATCAAAAGATTTCATCTGAAATGGCATCAATGTTGTGCACCCTAATTTCAATCTTGCCATGCTCGAACCGAGGGAAATGGAAATGGGAGACAAAATCCGTTAAAGAGCATTTTACGCGTTTTCCTTTGGTCATCCATTCCATGATCCACTTGGATCTATCAGATTCATGACCAGAGATGTACAAGGTTGAATAGAATTGAAGAATGATTTTCTTGTTCCATGGATGCTCGAATGTGAAGACATTTGTGAGGCCAAAATCATCAATGTCTTGAAGTATCTGATCAAAGCAGCCAATATGCTTCATAGCTGAGAAGTCCGGGAACTCATGAGGAAATATCTTTCGGCTATCATAGAGAATCCGAGAATAATAGATAGCCTGCTCCTTAGTCCATAAATGAGGAGATTCAGAAGTGCGTGGCCCTTTGTATGGACTTTCCTGAAAGAATTGGAGATGAAAAGTGGCCCTTTGACGCCAACACCTGTTGAGAACAAGGGCAACTGTTCACGGGGTTAAGGATATTTGAATTCATCTTCGACAGAAATCACTTCATCGCCATAAACCATGGAGTCTGTGTGACGAGCAGAAACAGATCTGACTGCTTCCTTGATGACCAGCAGACCAATGATCTACCAAGGAAATGGCATGTCCCCGAAGTAGATTTCCTGTCAACCAAGTCACCTGTGTAATCTGAGTCTGAATATCCAATGAGATCAAACTATGCTCCCTTAGGATACCATAAACCTAAGGTGGGGGTGTGAGCCAAATATATCAGAATACGCTTAACAGCTTGGTGATGTGATTCTTTCAGTGCAGCTTGATAGCAGGCACACATGCAAGCACTCAACATAATATCAGGTCTGGATGCACAGAGGTAAAGAAGAGAACCAATCATCGAACGATAAGCCTTCTGATCATAATCCTTACCATACACATCTGCGTCCAGCTTACTATTCATGGGCATAGGTGTTTTGTAGCCCTTCATTTTGGAATCTTGCATTTTGAACTTCTTCAGGCATTCCTTGAGATATTTCTCTTGAGATATGAAAATTCTATTTGCATGTTGACATATTTGCAGTCCGAGAAAGAACTTAAGTTCACCCATCATAGACATTTGATATTTCTCGGACATCATTTTCCAGAACTATAAGATGCAAGCATTGTTAGTACAGCCGAAGATAATATCATCCACATAGATTTGACATACGAATAGATCATTATCAACAGCACGAGTGAAAAGTGTGGGATTAGTGGATCCTGGATTGAACCCTTTATCAAGCAAAAACTTCTTCAAGGTGTCATACCATGCTCGAGGGGCTTGCTTCAGCCCATATAGAGCCTTTTTCAACCTGAAAACTTTGTTAGGAAACTCAGGATGTTCAAAGCCAGGTGGCTGTCTAACATAAACTTCCTCATCAATTTCACCATTGAGGAAAGCACTTTTTACATCCATTTGATAAAGCAAGATATCATTGTAATTTTCATAAGCGAGAAGAATGCGAATGGCCTCAAGGTGTGCAACAGGAGCATATGTTTCATCGAAATCAATACCTTCTAGTTGTGTGTACCCTTGAGCAACAAGACGAGCTTTGTTTCTCACCACAATGCCATTTTCATCTTGCTTATTGCGAAAAATCCATTTGGTGCCGATGATATTATGCTTCTTAGGATTCGACTTGTCAACCAATTCCCAAACATCATTCAGTTCGAATTGCACCAACTCCTCTTGCATAGCATTCATCTAATCTGGATCATTCATGGCTTCCTCATACTTGGCAGGTTCTAGCAATGAAAAAAAGGAGAAACTGCCATAGTAGTTAGCCAAACGAGTGCATGAATGAGTTGTGGGTTGATAACCTAGATTCTTGAGTTCATCGAGAATCAATGAGGGATCAACTTGATTAGCCACTCGAGGATGAGGATTTTCATCATGATGATCATTATCATTTTCATCAGCATCAGCATTAGTATTGCCATTTCCTTCAGGATTGCCATTTTGCTCGGCATTTGGATTCAGGTTGCCATCAGTATTTGGAATGGCATTTTCTTCAGCAGTGGCTTGGCGATTTTTGATTCGAGTCGTAGGAGCATCATCATCGGAAGAATCAGGTGCATTTTCTTTGACTAGCTTGACGCTTCCAATAGCCATTTGCCGAATAGCATCCGAGATTGGTGGTTCATCTATCACATTTGGTAGGTGCTCTTTTGGGAGCCGTTAGATTCATCAAACCGCACATTTACCGTTTCCATAACTATCCATCACTACAAAAAAATACACTTTCGTGATGATACGTGTTTGTCACAGTAGATCAAGTTTTCTGTCATGCATGTACATCCATGCCGATTTTATGACAGAATCAAGATAGTCATACCTATGTTGTCGCAGAAGTGTTCCATGACATTACCAAAATTATCATCACGGAAGTGTCCACTTCCATGACGATAAATGGCGCGTCATGGAAGTGCTTTCGTCAAGGGTAACCGACACGTGGCATCCACCGTAACGGGTCACCGTTAAGCTATCGGGTCCGGTTTTGGATCCGATAACCCGCTAACAGCCATGACCAATGGCGATTTTCCACATGTAAAATTCTCATTGGCCGACGGAACCACGTGTCAGCTCCGCGTTGGCACAGATGTCACTCGTCCAATGGGCGAGATGCGCCTATGATATGTTGACACGTGGACCAGCCCAAAAGTGGCCCAAAAAGATTAAATGGGCTGGCCCAACTAAAGGCCCACAAGATTTTGCAGACCATAATGGGCCAGCCCAGCTAAAGGCCCACAAGATTTTGCAGACCATAATGGGCCGGCCCAGCTAAAAGCCCACAAGATTTTGAAGACACTAGTGGGCCGGCCCGTTAACAGGCTGCCATGTTTTGGGCCAAATGCTGGCCCATATTTGATCCGGTCCATTAACAGCCTACCATTTTCTGGGCCTAATAAGGGCCCATATGAGATCCAGCCCGTTAATAGCCTACCACGTTCTGGGCCATATTACGGCCCATATTAGATCCAGCCCTTTAAGAGCCTTTGGGCTAAATTATGACCCATATCAGATTCGGCCCGTCAACTGGACGCTGTGCTTTTGGGCCCACTTGAGGCACGGTTAGGATTTCTGTTTGCTAAAGGCCCATTTAGTAATACGGCCTGATATTAGTTTCGGCATGTTAAAGGCCCATTTAACATTTCAGCCCCATATTTATTTCGGCCTGTTAAAGCCCGTCATATAGTTGGGCCTAACTATGGCCCGCTTTGCATCCGGCCTGCTCACAGCCGATAATCTGATTGGGCCAAACAAGGACCGAGACAATTTTGTCCTGTCAACGGCCCGTGAGGTGATTGGCACAATCATGGGCCGGGGTCTATTTCAGCCTGCTGTCGGCCAATGAGCTGTTCGGCACGTTTCAGCCCCAACCTACTTTTCAGCCTACTAAAAGCCCATTGAATTTTCTTGCGAAAATAGGGCCGGTGGTTTACTCGGCCTATTAAAGGCCCGAAACTACTAGTGGGCCAGTTTAAATTTAGGCCTGTTAACGGACCAAGATGACTGGCCCATGATGCGGCCCATACATAGTGATTTGCATGACGACCCGATTATGTACCGTAATTTTACGGTTTGGCCGGTTTACTTTTCATGGAGCGAAGATAGGATATATATACAGTAAAATAATTGCAGCATCATGAATAAGAAAAAACCTAGACTATACAATAAATAAATTATGACGTATTACATCCACTGGGCATCAAAGTTCTCCACTATGATAATAAAGCACAAGCAGACAACATATTACATACACTGGGCATCAAAGATCGCCACCAGTGCAAATAAACACACCGACAAAATAATATACAAAACCGACAGCACTTCAATAGAGTTTAATAAAGGTTAGCCCTGCTCGGGAGCTGCAGCGCAAGCAGCTGAGCAAGCTGATGAGACTGTGCTTATTTGACGCTTATATCCTCCTCACTCTGAAAGAGAAACAAGCAGACAGATGACAGGTTTTGCACATATAAGTATCAGTGCTGACAATTCATCACATTTCTTATTGACAAATAAAGTGACGCAGTTTAAAATAGCATTAACATAATATGGTATTGTTCAGGTTAGGACATGGCAGGAAATGACATTGTGAAGGAGTTGGCAGCTTCATGACACCACTGGATTATAGATTAAGAACTCATAAGTATCAATGGTTAGTGTGCTGTCAATTTATCCCATTTTAGATTGGCAAATAAAGAGACGGTTTAAATAATAGTAGAATGATATGACATTGTTCATAGTTAAGACATTGCAGAATATGACATTGTGCTGTAGTGGGTAGGTTCACCACACCACTGGATTACGGATCAAGAACAGAAGCATACATGCAGTGCAAAAGAAGATCACTTGCTCTGTATAGTTTAATTTATATGGTATGAAGAAGGAACTTGGGTGTACAACTGAAAACTTAAATTGAGAAGGACAAACTTTTGTTTATGAACTACATAATAAACTTTAAACATGCAATTTGATGCAAACACCAAAAATAAGCAGCTGTTGCAGTCATGCCTAACCAAATATACACAACAAAGTTTGAAGGCTTGATAAGGACAAACTTACATTAGTGGTGAAGACCGGCTCTATAAAGCCCTTGTCCATGCTGATGGGGGGGGGCAATTCAAGAAGTTTACCATAGAATCTTCTTCATAAGCATCGCCTTTATTCTACATTTTGTTAAGAGTAAATATAGATGTGATAATATAAGAAAAAATAGAGAATATTTAAGATAAGAAGAAGAGTGATGCTACATAACCAAGTAGCTATAAATGTAAGTACAGCGATACAGGCAAAAGGTACAGCCAAGAGCAATGCAGAGCTAAACTTCTTCAGTACCATCGGTGTTATCCAACCTTATGGTAAGAGTAAATATAGATCTGATGTGTAGAAAATGGAGGGCAAAGGAAAATAAGCTGCAGAGTGATGGTACACTGATAAAGGACAGCAGGTACTTACAAGAACAATGCAGAGCTAAACTTTTTCATTGGCATTGGATATATTCTACACTAATGTAACCATTCATACAGATCAGATAATTTGGAGCGAACAATTGATAAGCAAGCTATCATGCATATTGCTGTCACATAATGAACCAGGTATGAATGCAACTATAGAGATACAGGACAACAGGTACTAACAAGAGCAAAGCAGCGGGCAGCATATTTGCGATATCCTGTCGTCCTTTTCAAACCGGAATTCTTCTTCGAGCAGATTTCCTGCAAAAGAGATCCGTAAGGCACATGCGGTAAAGTAGAAGTTCAAATTGTCATGTGATATCATAGATAGTACCTCATCCTGGGAACGAGACCAGTGCATAACAAGGTTTTTCTATTCAATGTCTTCTAAATTTAGCACAGGAGACTTCACCAGAAATTCGTTTATAGACTTGCCATCAAAGTGCGATCTCCTCAGGTAACACCGATACTGCTGCAATGCTTCCTTGAAAAGCGCAAGCAAGCTTTGCTTGTCATGACTATCCAGATTGACCCTCGCCTACTTACAACAATGTAATGTAAATCATTGATGTGTTCAATTAGCAGAAAACAGGAAAATAATCACCATGAATAATAGCACTTACACATAAGTGGGACAGGAAGATGTGAAAATGGTGTTTGTCTTCACTATAATCTTCCCATGATGGGAATATATGCACGTAGTCCCTAACAACATTGAAAGCATTGTCTTTTAAACTGGGAATAACTAGAATGGGGTTCCAATCTGCAGGAATTGGCCGTCTCTGCAGTTGGGGTAGGTCTTCAGCTGGTGGACTTGCTGTACTTTTTGCTGGAGTGGGATTTTTCTGTGGTACGGCTGGTGCTATGGCAACTGAAATGGGCATACCTTTTACTGGAGTGCAGGTCCTGTGTGGTGGGGCTAGTGGTGTGGCCAGTGAAGTATGGGTACAGTCTACTAGAGTCGGTCCTACATTTTGTGTCACTGGTTGTAGAGCCAATATAAGTGGGGTGCTGTCTGATTTCTCCGGCACCACCATGTTTTTCAAGGACTTTGCTGGTGCTCCTTCAGGTTCGGAAATCACCCTCTTCATTTTTGATCTCTGATGCACAAGAACAGCATTTGAGTGGAAAAACATGGTATGATGACAGATGGAATATGTATTGATAATGGATGGGCATAGCATCTTGACATATATGATGAGTAAACTAAGCAGATGGTGGTGCAACAAAGTAGAAGAAATGCAAGACACCTTATGCAAGATACGCGCAATCAATAAAACCTTGCCAAATTAGAACATGCACCTCGATGGGTGAACAAGATAGGCCATCTGCCTTTGACTCCTCGAGGTCAGAATAGTCATTAGGATCATATTCTGAACAAGAATCTGCAGGTGGGGAGCATATGAGTTTCATTGCATCCAGAATGGCACTCAATGCCTTGGTGCCAATTTTGTTAGTCGTTGCAGTGTTCCACAATATTCTTCTGATGCGCGCATTCTGATATTCATTGTGATTATGTACAATATCTGAGAAGCATGAAAACATAAATAGTAGTGAGATTATCTTTGTAATGCAGAGGATATTCTAATATAGGGGCTCCCTGTAAACCCTTGTGTGCTATCACTGGATTCTGATGAGAGAGCCCATGTGTGCTGTAATATGGTGCGTGCATTAATATAATCTCGCACAAGTACACAAAAAAATAGGCTCCAGAAGTAAGGATAGTTGGCAGATGATAGGTTCATAATATACTGTATAGAGAGTTTATTGCCAAACCATGATAACAAGAGCACACAACAACTAGGCAGATCGTAGTGTACATAAAAGGGGTACACCATAACCAGCATATATAAATCGGGAAAGTGGAACTAGCTGGAAAATACGGTGTTGTATTGCCGCTACTAATTGAAAGCCTATCGATCACGTACAGGCCAGCTCTATCAGCTGTTGACTGCAGATGTCCCTGCTCCCCTTCCTGACAAGGAACATACTGTACGTACTAAATACAGAATAACAAACGAGGAACATGTTAAAAAACAGAAGAGGAAGCATATTCTTGAGGTTCCGCTTCTTTGCATACAATGTTGGTTGCCCACTCATGATGAATTACAGCGCCCAAAGAAATGCAATTCCATGCAGTCTCTCTATATGTGGCCACATGCATTTGGAAAATCAAGTGGGAGCATTAGCTGACTAATTAAATGTGTGTCTGTTAACTAATATCAGTATCATATCACAATTCATATTTGAAGAAGTAAGCTTTGGACTTATGATTGGTGTGTTGTTTAGCTTCAAGAGTGGACTGCTGCTAGTGCGACACAAAGCAGCTACACAGATCATAGTGTAGATATAACGGGAAAACCGTAAGCATCACAAGTAAAATCAGGAAAGTGGAACTTGCTGGAAAATATGGGCTACTATTGCCGGTACGGCTAGAAAGGCTTCGGGTACCAGCTATCTTCAACTGAAGGTGCGGTACTGTTAATATCAGTGTAACTCTCAAAGGCGACACAGCTCCCCGCATTTCCTTGCTAATCTTATAGGATTCAAGTGGACAGGCCACTACAGTTCCTATTCCTATGTTTACAAAATCCTATGAATCAAAGAGGCCTGAAGAGTTGAAAGTGTCCATCACAACCGACCGAATAGACCTCTACACTGCAAATGTCCCTGCTCCTCTTCACTACAAGGAACATACTGTACTACTATCATACTCCCTCCGTTCCAAAATATAAGTCTTTGTAGAGATTTCCACTATGGATCACATACAGATGTATACAGATACATTTTAGAGTGTAGATTCACTCATTTTGCTCCATATGTAGTCCACGGTGGAATCTATACAAAGACTTGTATTTAGGAACGGAGAGAGTACTTATTAAAGAAGAACAAAAGAGGAACAAGCTAAAGAAGAGCAAATAGATTTTGGATAATAAAATGTTCGTTGCGCAGTGCCCACACATGATGAACTAGAGCGCATTAAGAATGCAACTCCCTGCTGTCTCTCTATATGTGGTGCACGTGCTTTTCGAAAGTAAAGTAGGAACATTAGCTGACCAATTAAACATTATCTGTTTTAGTAATACCAGCATCATATCAAATTCGTATTTGAGCAACAAGTTTGGAATTATGAGTGGCACGTTGTTTAGCTTGATGGATTGAGGAGCAGTGCTAAGCAGCTACGATGATGGTACTGAATATAAAGGAATGTCTGCATGCAAGTCGCGTGACTTTCGTCAGTTGGGTCAGTCGACCATTTCAGGCGGTTGGATGAAGATCCTACGTCTCCTAACCCTTCTTCTTCCTCGTCTCTGATTCTTCCCCAATAGAACACCGCATGGGCCACCAGCCCCGCCCCCCCCCCCGCCCTCCCCTGAACTGCCCCCACCGCCTGTGTTCCTCCGCCACCGCCACCCCCCACCCCCGCCCCCACCCGCGTCGAGTTTTCTTCGTTCGGCAAGGCCCCACCACCGCTAGGCCACCGCCCCCCACAACCACCGTCTCAAAAATCGACTGACCCAATTTTGAAATTTAGTCTACTGTCATTTAACTAGTGTGGAATATAAAAGGGGAAAACCATAAGCATTGCGAGTATAGTGTTGAGCGTGCCATGGCGGATCTGAAGGTGCAAAATGGACAAAGGCAACTTCGCAACCAATGTTTGCTTTCAACTAACAACTAAGATCCTAAGTGATGGACAAGAAATCACAGTAAAGCAGTGACGATCTATTTTCTTGCTGCGATAAATAAGTTGAGCAGATACGAAAGAGTACCGCCTCTGGTGCGGCGCCATGCATGCATCTGCTGAGAATTTGATGGTGCTGCGGTAGCGATGGCTGTCGGTGGCATGGAAGCAGATCTAGGAGGGTAGACGGTGGTGGCGGGGGAAATATCCCAGCGCGGTGGATGAGACGGTCGTAGGAGCGGCGCTGGCAAGGTGGACGACGGCGGGGATGAAGCGAGAGGACGGGATGCAAGGATCCTAGTCCAAAGCCATGGATGAGAGAGGTCGATCTCTTGTAATGGACGACGGCGTCAGGGTATCAGCTCTGGCATGGTGGAGGAGGACGGCGGTGGATGGGGTGGCGGACGAAGGAGGCTGGGGTGGAGAGGGTGTTTTGGCGCCCACGGAGTACGAATGGGGAAATGGAGGGAGAGAGGAAGGGAGGAACTATGTCTTCAGGGCGCGCTTGTCTCAAATGCGAGGAAATTTACAAACTTAGCCCCCGTTTAAAATTTCCTACATCACAGCAATATTAGTTGGTTGGGGATAGGATGGTAATCTCGCATACACCAAATATTTGCCGACGGAGATTTCATCCGACGAGAGTTTGTTTTGGCGCCCACCGTGTATGAATCGGGGAGGGAGGCGATTTCGGCCGAGGAGACACTGTGTTTTGGCGCCCACCGTGTATGAATCCGGGTGAGAGGCAGTTATGTCACGTTTGAGTGAAATTACAAACCTGCCCCTATCAAGACCTATTGAAATCGAGCCGACATGTGTTGCATGTCAGGGACAGGCAGTAATTTCCATCTCCCATATTTTAGTTTCGGGCGGTTACTGCGAGTTTGGCCGCTTCGTTCAATTTTTTGAGAAAAAGCTTGCACGTTTACCGTGCCAACTCAATTCCAATCCATTTTGTATTCTATTTTTGTTCTGGTAGGATCCATTTTCGATTGGAATAAAATTCTATATACATCATTTTTTTATATATACTTTCAAAAGCACAACAAAGAATTATGCTCCTTTATATATATAATATGATTTACAAATACAATGATCTCAAAATCATAAGGTTGAATTCAAAAAATTTAAACCAAATTATGTTCTACTAAAATGTATGGATCAGTAATATCTACATATTAAATAACATAGATGCGCGTGAATTCATATGAGTATGCATGTTTGATAGATCAATTTTGGTTCGAGTATAAATTACATGTATCATCATCTCGAATTCAAATATTTGAATCCCTTTTATGTTGACATTTTCTATACACGCAACTAAATAATTGAATCTCCTTTCACGCCCATCTCTCTCGCATGCTCCTTCATGTAGCTATCACTCTCTTTTCTCCAGCTCACCCGCACGCTCACTTCATGTTTCTCCTATTTTCACAAACATGGTCTCTCGACGTCTCCATTGAGAAGTGTCACACTCTCCCTATCATTATACATTACACGGTTTTCATTATCTCTCACGTCTCTATCGTTCTCTGGTATCACTAGGTACCTAAGCTTTCTTTTTCAATGCCACACACACACTCTCACTCGTCTTTCACTTTGTCTTTCTCTCTAGGGTTCTCTCACGCACCCTATATCTCTCTGGATATGACTCCTACCGCTAAAATTACTCTCTCCCGCACACACAACATTTGTTGCGGTCTCCTTTCCGTCTTCATCTCAGTTATAAAACTAACATTATTCATTTGTTTACCGATCAGAGAAACTCTCCCCCCCCCCCTTTCTCTCTCTCTCTCACACACACACAACTCCTGCTTCCACTCCCCTTCCCGACTACCATCTCTCTCACACACACAAAACTCTCGCTTTCGCATCCCCGACTCATATTTCTCTCACAAACATTGATCGACTAGCCTCCAGATAGGTTTATACACCCGCACACTCTTGCTTCCACTATCTCGTACATGTCTCTCTCGCGCTCCTTGTATCTATGTAGATTTTTTGTCCCTTCTTGAGACACGCCCTCTCGATCATGCACACACACACTATCACCTCATTTTATGGTGATACCTCTCGCACACACACTCTTTGTGTCTTTGTCACACACGCACTCCGTCCTCCTCCGCTCTCCCTCTCTCTCACACACACACACCACACACACACACACAAGGGCTTTTTGCAACAACTAGCAAGATGCCCATGCGTTGCACGGAACATCAAGATGCATTTGTATGAGTAGTTTATCTTGTGGGAGAAAAGGATGAATGAGGAAAGGCCTTATTTGTAAATGTGGAGAGGGGTGTGGGTATCTTTTTGCAAAATTGCCATAGTTTCCTTCCTATCCGTCAGATATAAATCAGATGGCCTATATTGTAGGATGGCAGGCACACCATCATCATCAACTCTATTTTTTATAAGAGTAGAGATATACCACTTCTCGAATCTTGAAACCAACCACATTCCTCCCTTATCTCATCAAAACCGCCAAAGGAATATATTTTGAGTGAAACATAACATATTTTTAGTGATATACGTATTTCAAAACTAGACTCTTTTCTATCAAATCAGTGAATATGTATTAATCCACTTTGATCATGTGGCAACGCATTGGCACATTGCTAGTTATTACTACTGTATAATTTTTTGGACACCAGACAAACGGTGGAGTACATATACGAAGAGAAGAGGCGCACGCATGCAGTCGGTCTCTCGTTGTCTCGCACACATGAGAGTTACGTAAAGGCACCGTAAACAAATAAACCCTAAAACCCTAGGTGCACGATTGCTGCATGCACGGGTACCGGGTACGTGGTGGAGCGCACCTTTGTAGGAATAGTCAGCTCGCGTGATAATTTGATCCGTAGGAGCTGATGGTCGGGACCACAGGTGAACGACCTGGAGGCGGTGGCTCGCTAGTCGCCACTGATCGAGTAGCCACGTTTAAAATATCATTTTTTAGCGGGGTAAGAGTTCCGATTTTCAATGGCGCATTATAAGTACTAGTTTTTTAGAACGATTGGTATGGAGCGAAAATGGAATTCATAACTACTACCTCCGTCCTGGTTTACTAGTCCCCATCGTATTTTGGGTCAAAGTTTGTCCACGAATTTTACTTGTAAAATGTGAATGGAAAACGAGATTTTGTTATACCCAAACAAAAATGGACTGGAGGGAGTGATTGTCTGACACGGACGCGACCTCTCATAGTGCAGGCATTGAACCGGCGCACCGGCCAAGAGGGCCCCACTCGCTGCAGGCCAGGCTGAACATGCCTCCTCGTCGCATGCAACTAGCTTCAGACTGCCCCGCCTGCCTCCATTGAATCCGCGCGTGTGCCGGCCACACGTCCTTCCGCGAGCCGGCCGGCATTTTAGAACACAACGCTGGTTGGCTCCTCTCATCCGCCCAGTATTTAAACGAGGCCAAACGCCTGGCAAGAACCGCACCACACCGCCGCTCCCCATATCCTCCTTGCACCATTTTCTCCACACTCTCCATAGCATCCGGTGAGCACGAAGACGAGTTCTCAGGCATAAAAGCCAGCTGGGTGCCCCGACGAGCAAGGCAACTCGCTGCCCCACCTCCCTCCCCACCCCAGGCCGTCAGTACCATGGGCGAGGCTACAGGCGGGCAAGCGGAGGAGCAAGCGCCGATCCAAGCTGGCCCCTGGTGCATCAACTCAACGCTACCAGCCTGCTCGCAGAAGAGTCGCCAGTTACTGCACGCCGGCACAAGGGGGACCACGGCGTCCAGTGCACCGTGGTTGGCCGCGGCATCCTACGCAAACGTTGGCAGAACCGCGGCATGCTGGCGGAGGTGGCCAACGCGTCTACGGCCACCACCAATACCGAGGAATAGTAGACCACGGGAGCCGCCGCCGCTCGGAACCCACGAATGCTATGACCACCGCGTCGCCGGCAGACACCTGGTGTGGTGCCCGGTTTGGCTCAAAACATCATGGACCCCAGCCGCGGCCGGCATTACAAATATTATACATGCCTCCAGAAGTTATTCGCGTTTAGTCAAAAAATGTCCAAAATATAATTAGTTATGTAGGGTCTTGACTTGTTGTGCTCGCACTGGTAGTAGGAACTAGAGATTTTTCTTTATTTATAACTCTCCTCACATTTTTTTTGGCTTTGAAGTAAATCATGGTTGTGGACATTATCTATGAATGTGCAGATATCTGTGAACATGAGTTTGATGTGGAAGTTGAACTTGGAATGTTGGGCTTGCGTGTGAACTATACCATGTCCAATGCTTCGTCTGTTATTGTTTGGAAAGTAATTGCTGTTATTACATGACCCAAAAAAAATTTATTTTGTGCCACATCAGTAGATGCACGGACATCACAACAGGCATGCTGACTGGATAAACATTTGAGCCTAGCTATTATGAA
Source organism: Thinopyrum elongatum (assembly GCA_011799875.1). Classification (NCBI taxonomy): domain Eukaryota; kingdom Viridiplantae; phylum Streptophyta; class Magnoliopsida; order Poales; family Poaceae; genus Thinopyrum; species Thinopyrum elongatum. Next base: position 120,392,107 of record CM022303.1, on the reverse strand, counting down.
GGAAAATTTGTATTGACAACAGTTTTAGATAGCAGGAGACGCCTAGCCTGATCTGCCTCTGCTAGCTTCTTTCTGGCTTCTTCCATCTCTTCTTTGGCTTGGGTGAAGAGAGCATCTGATTGCTCTTTTTGCTTCTTCAGGAACTCAGCTACATTCTCAAGGGCTGTTGCACGCTTTCTTTCAGCCTTTACTAGAGCCACGAGGACACGAACAGTTGACGACTCCACCTGGCTTGTGTGTAATCCAGCATCATCTGGGAATTTGCACCTTGTGTCTAATCCAGCATCATTAGGGAACGGGCACCTTGTGTGTAATCCAGCCTCATTTTGGAAACATGATCTCGAGGTTGACCATACTTCCCTCCTCGCAGGAACTGCATCCTGACATGAAGTTACTTCTTTTTTAGATCAATACTCAGAGCAACCCAGATCCATTTAGTAGAAGCCAGATAAACAGGACTCAGAGAAGTGAATTCAAAAGGAGAAATATAAAAACAGACTCCAAGGTGAGAACACCCACTTCCTACATCAAGCTAAAAACGAAAGCATTAGGACGATTAAGACTCTTCTTATTACACATCGAAGAACACGACGCTAAGAGAAACAGAAACTACAACATATACACATCAAAGAACACGAGGCTAAACGAAAGTAATTGAAAGGGTGTTACTTACCAAAGCTCGTTTTACAGGTTCGGTGCAGCTCCTCTTTAACTTGCCATGTTCCTTGAAGATGTCCCCAATATCCCGTGTTTGGTCTTCATTGCTCCTCTGCATGTTCGCACTCGTGGTTTTAAAATCTCAACATGGCAAGAAAAATATAGTAAAACTCACGCATCTTGTGGGCAACATTAAAGCACTCATCTGCCATGTTAGAGCATCTCCAACAAAAGCGCAATGCACGGCGCGTTAAAAAAGCGTTTACAGCGCCAGAATAGCCAGTTTTTGCGGGCCGCGGAGTGCTGGCTCCAGCGGCCGCTGCAATAAAATTGCGTGCGCACGCCGCTCCACCAGACGCGCTATATTTTTTTCTCCTTTCTACTCTGACTAGATACACATTCGACTCCGAGTTGATACTAGCATAGATAGATACATAGATAGTTCTCAACATAGATATAGCATAGATAGATAGAAAAATAGATAGTTCAACTACTCCTCGTCATCCGACTCCGCCTCGGTGATGTCCTCCTCCGACGTCTCAATGTAGGCGTCAAGATACCGATCATCGTCGGAGTCCCAGGGAGACGCTGCTCCTAGCTTGATGTTGAATTGAGCGGCCGCCTTCTGCGTACGCCTGTCCTCGTGATAGGCGGCTCGCTCCGCCCTCTTCTTCTCCCTCTCCACCCTCCTTTGCACGTAGAACTCGCGCTCATTGATGATGTCCTGCGGGAAGCATTGGCGTCACAGCGCCATGGCTTCCTCTCCATCTCGACGATGCCGCGACGGTGCTCCCGCCTCCGGTTGTCGCGACAATCCTCGTCGGTGATAAGCCGCGGCGGAGGCGCGAGCTCCTGCGCCCGCTCCCGCGTTGGCACGTTGGGGAAGTTCATCTCCCTACGAGGCCGCCAGAGGTGCCACGCCGCCGCGTCGTACGCGTGGGCAGCCTCGTGGGCGGTGTCGAAAGTGCCGAGGCCGAGGCGCATCTCGCGGAACCGGATCTCGGCGGAGAAGCCACCGGAGGGGCGCACACGGACGCCGTGGTAGCCCCAAGTTTCCCGGCGGCACGGCGGCATGGTGGCGCGGCGGCAGCGAGGAGAAAAAGAGCGAGGAGAGAGCGGTGGCGAGGCACAGAACGGTGGGAGGGCGTTGGATTTTAAAAAGCGCGCCGGACGCCGCGCGCCAAAACTAGCGCGTGCCCGGCCGCTTTTTCCCGCGCGCGCACGATCCTTTCCCGACGTCCCTGCTATCTCCACTCTCTTCTCTACTCTTATATATATTATATATATATATATTATATTATATATTTTTTATATTTATATTTATCACTACTTCTTATATCTTATATATCTCTTACATATACTATATATATCTACTACTCTTATAAAAAAACAGAGTTGGTCATGATAGTGTGCCTGCCATCCTGCAATATAGGCCGTCCGATTTATATCTGACGGATAGGAAGGAAACTATGGCAATTTTGCAAAAAGATACCCACACCCCTCTCCACATTTGCAAATAAGGTCTTCCCTCGTTCATCCTTTTCTCCCACAAGATAAACTACTCATACAAATGCATCTTGATGTTTCGTGCAACGCATGGGCATCTTGCTAGTTCTAAAAAACTTTCCATCATTTGCCACACAACTGGTTGCAGATGAAGAACCTACCCAAGCACAACGCAATACAGGAGCGACTCACAATTACAAAGTGATATTCTGCTGGACAATGCAAGCTATAACCAATTACTTTTACGGGAACAATAGCAACCAAGAAATTTGAAGGGTAGGTATGAACAAAATTGGAAATGCACATGTACTGCTAAGAGATTCAATACACACATTACCAATCGAGGAGGAGTACGATGGTCGCGGCGGCCTCTGTGCATCATGGTCGGCAACGGGAGTCAGTTCATTGTCCATGACGGTGGTGCTTCTGCGCTTAGCGTCGGCTTCCGAGAAGCAGATCCGATACCGTGGAAGACGGTGCCGGGGAAGAGGCTCCGTGTACGACGACGACGGTGGACCGGCTCCAGTGCGGCGTACGACGTCGTCGATGAGGCAGATGCACTGCGGTGGATGAGTGCGCCGATGTAAAAGGGGAGGAGCATGAAGGCTGCGGTGCCATGGAGAAGTCTATTTTGCGGTGGGGATAGAAAATGGGGAGTATTCAGGTGTACTACTCTGGGTACCGGGGTGGGGTTGGATGGGTAGGGTGAACCTGAAGTTACCAAAACAGCCCCCTACCAACCAGCATCCGTAGGCCTGTTTCAAAGGGTATGATGGTAACTTTGCACTGCTCAAATCAGGGTCGCAGGAGATTTTCCCGCCGACCTCAAAAATTTGTAACACTGAACTCCCCGTTTGCCGTGTTGGGTGATTGGGCTAAGCAACTAGCGAGTAGTACTAGTAGTTAGTAGTACTAGTAACTACTAGTACTCCCTCTGTTTTTATTAACTCTGCATATTAGGTTTGACCAAAGTCACACTTCCTAAAGTTTGACCAAGTTTATAGAAAATTATAAACATTTACCATAACAAATATGTATGATGTGAAAGTACATTCAATAATGAATCTAATGGTATTTATTTATTATTGTATATGTTAATATTTTTTGTTATAAACTTGTGAGAGTTTACACAACTTGACTTTGACCAATGCTAATACGCGGACTTAAATAAAAACGGAGGGAGTACACATTTGTTTTCTTAGTTTGTAGTGGAATTAATCATTTGTTGTAATCATGAAATAAACATATTAGGCTACTGACTTCGAATGTAATGGTTTATACAATTCAATAGTTAGAATCATTGTTGAATTCCAAGATGTATACGGGGTCTATAGTACTTCACAATATGCTCAAACTCACATAATTCCAGTCAAATGAAAATCTAAATGCATTTCATAGTTATTACTTTGTAGGATGCAACAAAACCAACCATAACTCTACATGATCCATTATAAAAGCAACATTTCGAACACATCCCAATGTGTGAATGAAACGTGTAGAGAGAGCTTGCAAAGATGGAGCAGATAGGGCGGGAAAGATTGTATGTATGTGGGCGAGAGAGTAGGAGACAAACCTAACGAGAGAGAGAGAGAGAGGAAGAAGTTAGGTCTGTGAGAAAGATGGAGACATGTAATATATGTGAGATGCATGTGCATCCGGATTTTGTACACGTGGAAGGAGAAGAGACAACGGGTTTGATGAGAGAGCTGGAAAAACATGGACGAGAGGGGAAGGATCTCGTGGCTTGAGGGATTGATAATTTTGTGCGGGAGAGAGAGGGAGGGGAGGAGTCAGTCAACCGTCGTCACATCATCCTGCTTCCAAATGGCCCCGCATTCTCTAGTGCAGTGTGGTCGCCGTCTTCGATCTCCTCGATGCCCTCTTTGAAGATTGAGGTGGTGTGCATGCTGGGGTGCAGAGAAGCACAAGCGAGAGTGGTCGCCATATAACCTCGGATGGGGATGAATTGTGTGCTCGGGGGAGGGGGGGAGTGTGTGTGCAGTGATGTGGTTGTGTGTGGGGGTGTGTTGTGTGTGTGTGTGTGTGTGTGTGGTGGGTGTCCGATCATTGGATAAATCAAACCTATGGAGAGAATGTGTGTGTATGTGACGGAAAGCTACATGCTAAGTAGGGTTTTCACAAAGAGATTGTGCGTGCGAGATAGAGAGCAATGTCCGGGCCTTGAGGTGGGTGTAACACCCCCAGTGGTTAGCCACAGTAATCCCATTTTGATAATGCCAAGTCGGCATGATTAACAGTGCATGATCATCATTCGCATCATATTGCATTTCAACTCCTAAGTCAAAATATTCAAATTAAATAAAAGTTGTTCAAACACAGAAACTGAAATGTTCATTAAATAATAAATATTCCAGAGACCATACTAAAATTATAACCAACAATAAATAAATTAATTAGGTGGCTCTAACATTACGAAAATAGCAAGGATTAATACATTTTATTTATTATAAAATTCGTGTTAGCTCCAATTGTCTCCAAACCAATTTTTGGCAGTAGCAGATAATGCCTAGCATTTAATGGAACAAGTGCCATGTTTTACAAAAGTCATTTTGAGGCCTAACTAATTGCAAAACAGAAAAATAAGAATAAATAAAAGAAAAAGACCAAAAGAAAACAAGACAAAAAAGTAAACAGAGAAACCCCCCTGGCCCAACTGGGCCACGGCCCAGCAGGCCGGCCCATGCTGCCGCCGCTGACCTATATGGCCTCGACCCCCTCCCGCAACCGAACTCGCTATTCCCCCCCCCCTCACACTTGCCCCCCCCGATCCAGATCGGGATCGCGGCGACCGCGCCCCTCGACGCCCGCCCCGCCCCGCGCCTCTGCTACGCCGGAGCCCACTCGCGCGACTCGCTCCTCTCTCTATGCCGTCGTCCCCGTCGTCCTCCCACCCCACTGCCCCGTGCCCTACAATCCCTCGTGAGCCCCCTCCCCCCCCTGCTTCTCCTCTGTCTCTGCTCCGCCACACCGCGCGCCCGACGCGCTGCTCACCGCGCCCTGCCTCCCGCCCCGGCGCGCACCGGCGTTCGCAGTCCCCTCACACCTCTTCGCCTCACCCCTTATCGCCACAATGCTAGCTCTTGTCTGGCAGCACTACTTTTTTGCTCTTCCCCGCGCAGAAGCACGGTCCTCCGCCCGCCGCTCCCCTTCTCCCCCCGCAGCGCGTGCGGCTCTCCTCGCGCCCTGCCCCCCCCCCCACAATTCTCCATGGCCCTAGCCCCCGCTACACCCTCCTGCTGCGTCCAGCGCCGGCGCCCGTGTCTCTCTCATGCCGCCTCTCTGACCGCTCCCGCCCCCTAACCCCACGCAACCGTCCACTTGCCTTGCGCAGCCGATGTGTCGCCCCCGCTGCTGGTCTGCTAGCCGCGCCGTCCGGCTCATCCCCGGCCCCTGCGCCGCTGCTGCCGCTCGTCACGGTGGCTGCCGGCGCCTGGCGCCCGTTTCCCCCTTGTCGACCTGGGCGGGTGCCCAGCGCCCGCTCCAGGCGCCTGAACCCACTAAGGCCCCTAGGGCCAATGACATGTGGGGCCTAGTCCCCTGAAAAGTTTTAAAAAAAGAAATAGAAAAATGAATTAATAAAATAAATAATTAATTAGTTAATTGATTAATTAGTAAATTAGTTAAGCTAATTAACTCTGATTAGGTTAATCTAATTAATTAGTTAGTTTAATTAAACAGTAATTAATTAGCTAAAACCCTAATTAACTAAACAGTGTATGACAGGTGGGACCCACATGTCTGGATGACTGCTGATGTCATGCTGACATCACGATGATGTCAGCATACACTGTTTCGGATAATGTTGAATTTAAATAAATAATTAGATTCCAAAAATTAATAAAAACTTTAGAAAATCATATAAAATAATCCGTAGCTCAGATCGAAAAACTTTGTACATGAAAGTTGCTCAGAATTTCGAGACGAATCCGAATACGCGGTATGTTCGTCCGTCACACGTCCCTAACTATCCGAACATGGAACCGTTCCCCTCCGGTCATCTGTCTAACAAATGTCCGAAACCGGGAAAACATTCCCGGATGGATTCCCCCTTCCTCGGTGACGTGCAACCATACGTTAGGACACACCCCGGCACCGCATATGTCATGTCGTACATTCTGTTGCTCATGTTTGTTGTGTATTTATACTGTTTCCTCCCCCTATTCTCTCTCGGTAGACCCTCGCACCGACGTCGTCCCCGAGACCGACGCAACTCAGGAGCCCGATGCCACCATTGACGACCTTGCCCTTGCCGCCGAGCAACCAGGCAAGCCCCCCCTTTGATCATCCCGATATCGCCCATTCTATTTTCTCATGCTTGCATTAGAATTGCTGCTGCTACTGCTTTACCTATTCTGATGCATAGCCTGTTTACTGTAACCTGGTGTTGATAATTATCTGCATATCCTAAACTGCTTAGTATAGGCTGGGTAGAGACCTATTAGTGACCCCACTTATCCCGATTGCCCCGCTGGATTATCCAAAGACCCGATCAACGGGATTGAAGATCAGGCCCCGACACCGCACATCACCCCCCCTTAGTTGTAATGACACTGCAGCGTTACTATCGAGTGCCGAGGGTGAAACCTCTTGTAGCACTTCTGATGTTAACTCTGTAGAGTAGCTATTTGGTCGTGGTCATCGAGGGTGATTCCTCCTTCACCACTTTCGGTAACGACGCTGTCGTGCAACACATCAAGTGTGAACCCATCGAAGGTGATTCCTTCGAGTTCACCTTGATGGATACATCGAGTGGGAATTCAACGAGGGTGATACCTCGGATTCCTCTGATGTTATGGACACACGGATACTTGGACTTTACACTGTTACTTGGATAGGCGGGTCGACCCTGAGGGGTACCCGCGTGCGCCTGAGAGGCGAGTGTTGTGAAGACGGGTGCATGTGTGGTGCCCGAGTGAGAATACGAGGCGTGGCCGGGCATTCTTGGCCCTTGCCGCAAGTCCTCGAGACGGGGCAACGGGGTCACATCGATCGTGAGTCTCTGCTCGTTACCGCACTACCAAGGTACTAACGGTTTGGATATTTGATCTGAGTGGGCCTCTGGCCCGATAGCACTAACCACCATGTGGGCATAGTATGGGCGTTCTGCATCGTATGCATCAGCCGAAAGCTCTGTCAGACGTCCAGTTCAGCAGTGTGGCATGGAGTGATTGGCGCCATTCACAACAGAGGTGGCGCTTGGATCTGAGCCATGTGTGCAACGACCCGGAGGGCGAGGGGCGATGGCCCAAGACCCCCTTGCACTTAGGATGCAGACCGGCGGGGACTAATCTACTGAGCTCTAGGTAGGGTTGCGGTGTGTCGTTTGGCCGAGGCCGGGCATGACCTAGAAAGTGTGTCCGGCCGGAGTTAATCGAGCGTGTTGGGTAAGTTGGTGCACCCCTACAGGGAAGAAAACTTCTATCGATAGCCGGTCCTACGGTAAAGGACACTCGGAGTTGTATCCCGATTGATACAAATAGAATTGGATACTATGGCTCTGGGATTGCTTCTCGCAGGGAGTCGAGAAAGGATCTCTGGGTGAGGTTGAGACTTAATGATAGTGCTACTTTATATTGATCTGTTCTGCTCTCTTCTATCGCTGCAAGACTAATGAAGATGCTAGTCTTCGATAGGACTAGGCTTTTCTCTCTATTCTGGCATTTCTACAGCCCAGTCCACACATACAGCCTCTCTTTGAAAATGTTGCATATGTAGTGTAGATCCTTGCTTGCTGAGTACTTCTGAGTACTCACGGTTGCTTTGCTTTCTTTTTCTCCCCATATCAGTTTGTCGTGACCAGATGACGGAGCCCCCTGAGACAGCTGCCCCCGCCGACGATCGCTACTACTACCCTGAGGATGGATACTACTACGAGTTGACTGACGACCAGGAGTAGGTTCGGAGGGTCCCAGGCAGGAGGCCTGCGCCTTTCGATCATAGTGTTTTATTTTGCCCCGCCTTTCTAAAGGCCTTTCTGTTTCTCTTTTAATATCTGTACTCAGATATCTGATGCTTCCGCTGACGCTTGTTTGTACTCAAGCTTATGTATTCGAGCCCTCGAGGCCCCTGGCTTGTAATATAAAGCTTGTATGACTTTATTTATGTTTTAGAGTTGTGTTGTGATATCTTCCCGTGAGTCCTTAGGCTTGATCGTGTGCATTTGCGTGTATGATTAGTGCATGATTGAGCCGGGGGCGTCACAAGTTGGTATCAGAGCCGACTGCCTGTAGGAATCCCCCTTTCCAACTCCTTGGCCGAAGTTGAGTCTAGTCATTGAAAAACCGTTTTACTAACATGGCTGTGTGTCTTACGGGCCCACGTCGCCATTGGGTGGTATTAGTATCTTTTATTCCTCATCTTTACTCTGGGACTCTGACCTCTATTCTATTCGGGTTAAATGAATTTTACTAACGCCGACACTTAGGATCTCGTAAATCTCGTCTACCCGGAGAGCTGGATATCTGTGCTTAATTCCTTACCATTGATCTGATTAGTCTGATAATCATTTTCCTTTCCATTGTTTTGTTTAAACCTTTCTCTCCGAGTTGTATTAAAACTTCTAATTGTCATTTGACAATCCTGAATTTCCTCTGTTTCAGATAGATCGTTTGTTTCCACCACGCCCTATGACGCAGCTTGTGCTTCGCACTTGGGCTCGTGGTGCCCCTGGTTTTCCCCGCTGTCCTAATCGCCCTCCTGACCAGGCTGGGCTACCGCTGGTACCCCGAGTACATGGTCTACGAGGATTACCGCGAGTTCAACCAGGAGCAGTACCATGCTGATGTTCGTATCTATGATCAGCGCGATGACTCAGACACTGAGCTGCACCTTTTCCACGCTATCGGCGTGACGATTGAGATGGCAGTACATGATGCCGCCTACTCTACTGTCGCACGTCTCCGAGGAGAGTTCAGCGATAGCTTGGATGCTTCTGGGTTCCGATACATTCCGTATGCCTCTACTGGAGATACTACTGGATACTACATAGCTATTTGTGCCCCGTACGAGCCTCGTCGCTACGACTCGCGCGTTCTGATTCAGTGCACTCAGGCTCTGGATCGCACTGTTTGGGCTCTTGCCGTCGAGTTGGTTGCCACTCGAGCACGTCTCTACGATGCTATGACGCAGTTGCTACCCGCTGTTCATGCAGGGATATATCCGGAGCACATCCTTTATCCGAGCAGGACTCAGATGTATGCTGGTATTGACTGGCCTGCTGTGGGAGGTCACGCACCTCCACATGGACCTCTTCTTACAGCTCGAGACCGGGTTCTGCATCAGAGTGCACATGGAGCACAGGATCCTTCCGCGACGAACACTCGTCGTCCGCACGTGTAGCTACCCCGTTTCAGTGGATCTTCCCGACGTTGATGTAGCCTTTGCTATATCTCGTGGTGTATTTCCTTACCGCGTGCCTGCGCGCCGCCTATCATGTCTAGTTTCTGAATTTGCGTCATTATGCTATTCGCATGTACCCGACTCTGTGTATGGATCTGTATGTCTTAATTGACTACTGTTTAGTATCTAGTACACTGCTTAATTATGGTCGTGTTACATCATGCTTGTCGCTAAACACCCGCAACCGCTTTTACTGAACTACCCCTATTGAAACTTAGCAGGATGGTTAGACCAGGTGGTCGTGGTCATGCCCCTGAACGCCCACCACCGCCAGACTATATGGCAGCTATGATGCAACAATTCGAGCTCAACCGTCAGTTCATGACTGGGATTATGGCTCAGTTCCCGCATCTGAACAACCAAAACCAGAACCCTCCTTCAATAACTCTGCCGGAATTTATGCGTCTTAACCCCACTCAGTTCTGCAACTCTGAGAAGCCACTAGATGCTGATGACTGGATTCGCGATATCACTCACGAGATGGAGTCTGCAAATGTCTCCCCTGCCAACTTTGTCGCCTTCGCTTCCTTTTTCCTAAAGGGTCCCGCTGCTCAATGGTGGGACACCCACAAACGTACATTGCCTGCTGGAACAACCGTTACTTGGCCTGAGTTCAAGGCTGCTTTCTGTGCCCGATATATTCCTCAAGGAATCATGGACCGGATGAAAACCTAGTTCCGCAACCTCACTCAGGGTAACAAGACTGTCGAAGCTTATCAGCGGGAATTTCTTGACCTCTCCCGCTATGCTGAAGAAGACATCGCCACAGATGCCCGTAGACAAGAGAAATTCCGCAATGGACTCCACCCAGACATCGAGCTTGCACTTGCTGCTCAAGACTTCAACGACTTTTCTACTCTTGTGAACAAGGCTATTCTGGTTGAGACCGCTCAAATGAAGCATAAGGACTCGCAGAAGCGCTGTCGTGATGTTGGCTCATCTTCGGGCTCAGCACAGAAGCGAAAAACATATGGTCGTGGACACGCTTACAACATTGATATTAAACAAGTCCAGGATCAACCTGCCACCAAAATGGGTACCCTTCTCGTTAACTCAATACCTGCTTCTGTTTTATTTAATTTAGCAGCATCACATTCATTCATCTCTGAAAAATTTGCATTCATGCATGACCTTCATTATGAGGAAATGCATACTCTGTTAGTCATCCGGGCTAGTGAATTACCGTGCCCAGATAACTCCTAAAATAACACCTTGAAAGCGTTGAACGCCTCTCCGCTTGAGGGGATCGAAAATGTTCCAGCCGTTCGACATTTTTCCGAACGTTTCCTTGGAAGAACTTCCAAGGATACCCTGATTTCTTTCAGTCTCCCTCTTAATTCTCGGGACGAGAATTCTTATTAGTGGAGGAGATTTGTAACACCCCCAGTGGTTAGCCACAGTAATCCCATTTTGATAATGCCAAGTCAGCATGATTAACAGTGCATGATCATCATTTGCATCATATTGCATTTCAACTCCTAAGTCAAAATATTCAAATTAAATAAAAGTTGTTAAAACACAGAAACTGAAATGTTCATTAAATAATAAATATTCCAGAGACCATACTAAAATTATAACCAACAATAAATAAATTAATTAGGTGGCTCTAACATTACGAAAACAGCAAGGATTAATACATTTTATTTATTATAAAATTCGTGTTAGCTCCAATTGTCTCCAAACCAATTTTTGGCAGTAGCAGATAATGCCTAGCATTTAATGGAACGAGTGCCATGTTTTACAAAATTCATTTTGAGGCCTAACTAATTGCAAAACAGAAAAATAAGAATAATAGAAGAAAAAGACCAAAAGCAAACAAGACAAAAAAATAAACAGAGAAACCCTCCCCTGGCCCAACTGGGCCACGGCCCAGCCGGCCGGCCCACGCCGCCGCCGCTGGCCTATATGGCCTCGACCCTCTCCCGCAACCGAACCCTAATCCCCCTCACACTCACCCCCCCCCCCCCGATCTAGATCGGGATCGCGGCGACCGCGCCCTCGACGCCTGACGCCGCCCCGCCACTCGACGCCGGAGCCACCTCGCCGGACTGCCTCCCCGTCTCCGACGCCGTCGTCCCCGTCGTCCTGCCCACGCCCCACTGCCCTGTGCCCTACAATCCCTTGTGAGGCCCCCCCTCCTTCTCCTCTGCTCGCTCCCGCCACACACCCCGCCCGCCGACCGCTCACCGCGGCCCTGCCCCGCCCGCGTGCCACCCGCCGCGCTCCGCACCTCTCCCATCCCGCTCGCACTGCTTCTGCTCTCATTGCTCCCCCACGCCCATGTCCCCGCACCGCCCCCCTTCCACCAGCAGCCCCTCGCCCGCACCCCCTCCCCCCCCTCACCGTCCACACCGTGGCCCCCCGCTCCTCCTCCCTCGCGCGCGCATGCACACGCGCATGCACACCGCCTTGCTGGCCTGTGCCGCGCCGCTCTCACCGCCCCCCCCCCCCCCCCCCCCTCTCCCGCGTCAAACCTGCGCCACTGCTCGGCCGCGGCCGTCGCCCCTTGCTGCTGCGCCGCGCCGCCGCACATCCCCGGCCCCCTGCGCCGCTCGTCGTGGTGGCCACCGGCGCCCAGTGCCCGTTTCCCCCTTGTCGACCTGGGCGGGTGCCCAGCGCCCGCTCCAGGCGCCCGAACCCACTAAGGCCCCTAGGGCCAATGACATGTGGGGCCTAGCCCCCTGAAACATTTAAAAAAAAGAAAAAAAAATGAATTAATAAAATAATTAATTAATTAGTTAATTGATTAATTAGTAAATTAGTTGAGCTAATTAACTCTGATTAGGTTAATCTAATTAATTAGTTAGTTTAATTAAATAGTAATTAATTAGCTAAAACCCTAATTAACTAAATAGTGTATGACAGGTGGGACCCACATGTCTGGATGACTGCTGACGTCATGCTGATGTCACGATGATGTCAGCATACACTGTTTCGGATAATGTTGAATTTAAATAAATAATTAGATTCCAGAAATTAATAAAAACTTTAGAAAATCATATAAAATAATCCGTAGCTCAGATCGAAAAACTTTGTACATGAAAGTTGCTCAGAATTTCGAGACGAATCCGAATACGCGGTCTGTTCATCCGTCACACGTCCCTAACTATCCGAACATGGAACCGTTCCCCTCCGGTCATCTGTCTACCAAATGTCCGAAACCAGGAAAACATTCCCGGATGGATTCCCCCTTCCTCGGTGACGTGCAACCATACGTTAGGACACACCCCGGCACCGCATATGTCATGTCGTACTTTGTGTTGCTCATGTTTGCTGTGTATTTATATAGTTTCCTCCCCCTCTTCTCTCTCGGTAGACCCTCGCACCGATGTCGTCCCCGAGACCGACGCAACTCAGGAGCCCGACGCCACCATTGATGACCTTGCCCTTGCCGCCGAGCAACCAGGCAAGCCCCCCCTTTGATCATCCCGATATCGCCCATTCTATTTTCTCATGCTTGCATTAGAATTGCTGCTGCTACTGCTTTACCTATTCTGATGCATAGCCTGTTTACTGTAACTTGCTGTTGATAATTACCTGCATATCCTAAACTGCTTAGTATAGGCTGGGTAGAGACCTATTAGTGAACCCACTTATCCCGATTGCCCCGCTGGATTATCCAAAGACCCGATCAACGGGATTGAAGACCAGGCCCCGACACCGCACATCACCCCCCCTTAGTTGTAACGACACTGCAGCGTTACTATCGAGTGTCGAGGGTGAAACCTCTTGTAGCACTTCTGATGTTAACTCTGTAGCATAGCTATTTGGTCGTGGTCATCGAGGGTGATTCCTCCTTCACCACTTCCGGTAACGACGCTGTCGTGCAACACATCAAGTGTGAACCCATCGAGGGTGATTCCTCCGAGTTCACCTTGACGGATACATCGAGTGGGAATTCAACGAGGGTGATACCTCGGATTCCTCTGATGTTATGGACACACGGATACTTGGACTTTACACTGTTACTTGGATAGGCGGGTCGACCCTGAGGGGTACCCGCGTGCGCCTGAGAGGCGAGTATTGTGAAGACGGGTGCCTGTGTGGTGCCCGAGTGAGAATACGAGGCGTGGCCGGGCATTCTTGGCCCTTGCCGCAAGTCCTCGAGACGGGGCGACGGGGTCACATCGATCGTGAGTCTCTGCTCGTTACCGCACTACCAAGGTACTAACGGTTTGGATATTTGATCTGAGTGGGCCTCTGGCCCGATAGCACTAACCACCATGTGGGCATAGTATGGGCGTTCTGCATCGTATGCATCAGCCGAAAGCTCTGTCAGACGTCAAGTTCAGCAGTGCGGCATGGAGTGATTGGCGCCATTCACGACAGATGTGGCGCTTGGATCTGAGCCATGTGCGCAACGACCCGGAGGGCGAGGGGCGATGGCCCAAGACCCCCTTGCACTTAGGATGTAGACCGGTGGGGACCTCTCTGCTGAGCTCTAGGTAGGGCTGCGGTGTGTTGTTTGGCCGAGGCCGGGCATGACCCAGAAAGTGTGTCCGGCCGGAGTTAATCGAGCGTGTTGGGTAAGTTGGTGCACCCCTGCAGGGAAGAAAACTTCTATCGATAGCCGGTCCTACGGTAAAGGACACTCAGAGTTGCATCCCGATTGGTACAAATAGAATTGGATACTATGGCTCTGGGATTGCTTCTCGCAGGGAGTCGAAAAAGGATCTCCGGGTGAGGTTGAGACTTAATGATACTGCTACTTTATATTGATTTGTTCTGCTCTCTTCTATTGCTGCAAGACCGATGAAGATGCTAGTCTTCGATAGGACTAGGCTTTCCTCTCTATTCGGGCATTTTTGCAGCCCAGTCCACATATACAGCCTCTCTTTGAAAATGTTGCATATGTAGTGTAGGTCCTTGCTTGTTGAGTACTCACGGTTGCTTTGCTTTCTTTTTCTCCCCATATTAGTTTGTCGTAACCAAATGACGGAGCCCCCTGAGACAGCTGCCCCCGCTGACGATCGCTACTACTACCCCGAGGATGGATACTACTACGAGTTGACTGACGACCAGGAGTAGGTTCGGAGGGTCCCAGGCAGGAGGCCTGCGCCTTTCGATCGTAGTGTTTTATTTTGCCCCGCCTTTCTAAAGGCCTTTCTGTTTCTCTTTTAATATCTGTACTCAGATATCTGATGCTTCCGCTGACGCTTGTTTGTACGCAAGCTTATGTATTCGAGCCCTCGAGGCCCCTGGCTTGTAATATAAAGCTTGTATGACTTTATTTATGTTTTAGAGTTGTGTTGTGATATCTTCCCGTTAGTCCTTAGGCTTGATCGTGTGCATTTGCATGTATGATTAGTACATGATTGAGCCGGAGGTGTCACAGTGGGCAGGGGCCGAGTGAGAGCGTCAAAATGTGTGCGTTGATGCATGTGTTACATGCGATCGTGCGAGGGACGGACAAATCGAGAGAGATGGTTGTTGTGTTACGGATGCTCCTTTCTCTCTCTCTCGCACACACACAAGTACAAATAGAAGACCGTTCTCTCATGTATACACAATGTATCGGCATCTCTCTATGTCTCACTCATGCATGATCATTTGCACATTCACACCTCTCGATGTCTCTATCACACACACACCGTCTCCACATTGCCCTTCCGCCACAACACACATATGGACACATACACGCGTTCTGTCTCAGTCACACACAAAGAATCAGTATTAAAAAAAACTAGGGCGCACCTAAAACATCCAAATCCAAATAAGCACGAACTGAAGCTAAATTCAAATATATGGAAATATTGTAGCGTGAAGAACTTTTCCAGGAAAAAAAAGTAGAGTAATATTCGGGGATTGTTTTCACACACACAAAAAGGTTCGGTGGATGTCCTTCGAGCGCGACACGGTGACGCACCATTCGATCGACCACGCGGCCGCGGTGCACTCGCTTGCACAGGATTCCATATCGATGTTGTGCTAACTAATATGGTAGTATAAGCGCTGCCATAGTCTAATGTTTACGTGTACTAGTACGGTGTTCTTTTAAGTTTGACCAACCCTATATAAAACTAAACTAAGCTCCCATACGCGCACTCATCAATATGTCGCCGCCGCTGTTGCGCATGTCGGCGCCCGCCTGCTCCGGCTGACCATTTCTCGCCCATCACCGCCATGTCCCCGCCATCCCTGTGCCATGAAGCTGAAGGCTCGCCCGCTCACGTCGTCTGCAGTCCCTCCTCGCGATGCCGCCGCGCTACCAAGCACGCGAGCAGCTGGTGGACCCGCATCTATGCCCGCAGCATATGAAGAGGAGGACGAGCGCGTGCTCCAGCACGCCGGCGAGGAGGAGCTAGCGTGTCATTGTCGTCTTCGCCCGCGCGGAGGAGGCGCGCATGGTGGCTGTCGCGGCGGAAGCCGTTGCGCCCGCGCCGATCCCGCAAACCGGGTGCGGACGTGGAATCTACCTTTGAGACCTTGAATGCCACGTGGATCCTGCAATCTGAAGGAACAATTTGGGTCAGTCGACTCTTGTGAGCCGTTGGATGCAACATGGATGGCCAGAAGGGCTTCTTCAACCTCCGAAATTGATGCACTGTTCATCTTCTCTCTCAGGCATCGAGCCGCCAGCCCGCCACAGGCCTAACCGCCTGCCGCCGCCGCCCCGCCCTCCCCTGAACCGCCTGCCACCGCCATGCTCCCCCCACCCCCGCCATCCGTTTAACCCCGGGCACGATCCATTTTTTCCGGCGAACTGCATTCCACACCCAACACTCATAAGATAGATCATGGGCACCCTGCCACCCTAATATAGATACTGGGGTAGCTTCTCTGTCGTCTTCTTCCTTCACTCCGTCGAACTTCTTTCACAAATCAACTGACCCAAATTATACTACTAGTACGTAAAGTACAGTAGGAACGCGAAGATACGAGCAGTAGTACCAACTACAAGAAGAACAGTAGTAAGACATACTAGTACTACTGTACGTACTAAAGAGTTCAAATAACGAGAAAGAACATAAACATAGTTCTACTGGGGGCTCAGCACAACACACCCCTGAAATAAAACTAAGCAACTAGTCCGCTTGACACTGCAGTAGAACCAGCATGAGCAATGGCACTGCCACCTTACTCGGAGTCCGAGTCCATGTCCTCGACTTTGTCCTCGTCCCTCTTCCTCTTCCTCTTCGCCGACACTTCTTTTGCTTGAACCGGACACTGGGCTCTACTTCTTCATCCAACCCTTGTAGATATTTAAACAAAGGTAGGCATCCGTTGCTACGTACACGATGTGATCTTCATCTATTGTCTTCGACTCTCATGCATGATGAAACTCCGGGTGAGGTTTCTTCAGTTGAGCGTATGAAGGATCAATCATGGCTGCTGCCAAGGTCAGCATTGAAGGCTGAGAGGAGGACACCAGGCTTGCCTTCTGTAGATCGAAGGGCTGGCCTACAACGAGGCCTATCCGACCCAGGACTCTCCTGTCGTTCGTAAAGTCTACAGTAACGAATTTCACTCTTTTGTCCTTGAGGAAGAACTGAAATTCCTGGCACCTAACGTCAGCATGGCATATCTGGTAGACCAAGCACACATTATGTACGCAAACCTGGATCACGATGGGCCTCTTCTTCTCTGACTCCTTTAGAAGCTTCTCGCTTTCCAGGACTGTGGTGTACTCAACATCTAGCCCAGCGACCCACTCATCCTTTGAACTTTTGAACATGCGTAGGAAGTGAGCAAGGCATGCTTCCACCGTCGCGGATCTACGGGTGTAGATGGCGATGAACTCGTCGCCGGTGATGGTTCTAACCTGGTACTCAGTGGCGATCATGGAGATTTGGGAGGCCATGGATTTTGGAGGCGGGTTAGGAGAAGTTGAACTGGTGTAATGTGAAAGGACGGGACGACTGGGAGCGAACTGTTGTAAGGTAGAAGACGGGGATGAGTAGGGCATGCGATCAGCGTGGTGTGGTGGCTTGCCCGGTGGATAAATGGCTGCATGCCCCCAAAGAGTTCTCGAGTACTATGCAGGACCCACTAGATGTCATGTCTACTAGACCCATATCGTAGTCCTGACGGTATAGCTTCTGCGTGTTCGCACGCCATGCCGGCGCGTGCATGTAACTTCACTTAATTCCGTCAACCGTCGCGCCTCCCATGACCTTCGCCTCCCTCGCGCGGTCGCGCCCTTTGAGACTTCGGACGGCTATAAATGAGCAATTTTTTTGCCTACTCGGCATGCATGATACTCCCTGGACCTTTTTACTCCGCGTAAGATTTGTGTCAAGTCAAAGTTTGCAAAGTTTTTGACCAAATTTATACTAAAAATATCAATATCTATAATACCAAATATATATTTTATGAAACTACATTTCATAATGAGTATAAAAATATTGATTTGACATTGTGAATGTTGATACATTTTTCTATAAGTTTGGTCAAAGTAGAGGTACATTGACTTCAGACAAAACTTATATGCACAATGCAGACTAGTTCCTCCGTCCAGGTGCGTGCCATGTCCTATCTAGTCATCACAACAAGGTTAGCTATTAGAGTACTACTACCTCCCTTCTAGTTTAAAGGGCTCGATTCAAAAATTTCACCTACTCTTACCAAGATAGAGGCGGTGGAATAGTTTTTGTAGTTTGCAAAAGTACTCAATTAATGCTCTCGTTCTTCACAAAAAAAAAGTGTTTACCAATGCATTATCGCATTGCATGCAAGCATGAACACTAGTAAATGACAAAGATTTTTACATGCATTAGTTAATATTCTCTTTAGGCTACTCATAGTGGAAAGTACTCCTATCATATACTAGTATCATGTGCATGATACTAGTGTATGATACGGGACTACCTTTATAGTGCCATGCATGACACAAAGTAGCATAGTATTTAACATGATATGGTATCTACCTATGTTACTCTAACCCCCCTGTCTTCTTTAATTCTTTGCCACATCAGCATGTTTGCTATTCCCGTGTGCATGATACCAGCTAAGATACCACCACTATGGCCAGCCTTAATCATCGCATGCAATAATTTAGTGTACCTTGAAATCTGAACATGTGTGGGGCGTGTATGTTTTTAATGACTTGAGACTATACCTAGCCCGGCATGCAAGATGACTTATTATGCACCGTTCCCCATACCTGCAGGAAGCCCGTTCGTCTCCAAATCTTTTCCTCTCCATGCGTGAAAACAATCTGCCTGCTTGACTCTCCTTCTCCCTCTGGCAGTCCCACCACTCCACCCCGTGTGGAAAAAATCTGCATGCATGACTCTCCTCCCCCCGCGCTCGTCCAATCCGTTGTGACCAGCAATATTTCCACCCCTTCCCTCCCTCGTAATTTACTCCAACAAATATGCCCACGTAGCTGTTACGTTAATCACGCAACATATCTTACGTAGGTGTGCCATTGCTCGCTATAAATACTGCGCCTCCCAGTCTCCCATGGCATTTGGAAGAATGCTCACATTCATCGCTATCTCCTCCCCCTCCCTCTCATGTCGACCACCATGGCCTCGCCCCTCCCAAGCCCTAGGCGCCCCTCGCTGCACCGCGCGGAGGGTCACGCGTCGCCGTTCCGTTCCTCGCCGCCACTAGTTGAGGAGGACGCGTAGGCGTTCCGCTCCTCGCCGCGACGCGTCGAGGTGGACGCGTCGGCGTTCCCAGTCTCGCCAGCACGCGCGTCGGAGGACGCGTCGGCTCCCCGCTATGAGGAGAACGTCGTGCCACCCGCCGAGTCCCCCAGCCTTGAGGAGATTTGGAAAGAAATGGAGATCGCCTTGTGGGAGGCTTTGCCTCTGGCAGAGCGCGCCAAAATAGAGGCGGAGAAGAAGGCCGAGGAAGAGAAGCGCGCCGCGAGGCAAGCTGCCTGGCAGGCCTATGTCGCGTCTAAGAGAGTCAGGTAATTGGCTCTTTGGCAGAAGGCTCGTGCGAGGACCGTGAGGGTGGCGGAGGACGCCCGTGCCAAAGCCCTGAGTGCAGTCGGGCCCAAGCGCCTCATCTACGCTTGGCGGTACGTGGACCGGGTGCACGCTTCCAGCGAGGAGGAGTACCTGTTGGCGCCAGATCACCACACGGTGAGATCGCGCTCGCCCGCCGGCAAGCCGCCAATCAGCACCTCACGAGTTGCGAGGCTGAGGAAGAGGCGTTGTGTCGGCGCGCTGGGAAACGGCCGCGCACCAGGGCACTCGTGGCGCGCCGCAAGCGCTCCTGCGAGCGTTGTGGCTTTTATTAGGAATAATTTAGTTTCGTAAGGCGATCTCATTAGTTTTGGGACACAAATGATAAATCCCGAACGTTCGGGAATTATTAGCGTCCTTAATTAAGTATGTAAAAGGAAAAGTTTGGAAACCTTGTGTATCCGTACGCATTTTGTAAGTACGTGCATATAGCACAAACTTAACTATATATCGCACTACACGTCTCTCTCTATATATGCTTGCAGACTGTGCTACTACTATTACTTATGTACGTGCAAATGCACGTTTTAACATTACGATGCAGTTTTTGTAAAAGTAGAAAAACAGCACTAGTCAAGCTTGTGAAACGATTCCATGCAAAAGAAATGCAAAAATGCTCGTTTGATTGTTTACTTTTAGCTTCCTTCTCTGTGTTTATTTCTCTATCATACTTTGTACAGAGTATCTCACTGGTCGGGAAGGCATGCAAATTCCCAAACCGCTTCCTACACCCTGTATCAAATTTTTTGCCTAACAAGTTGTGCCGTTTAATTGGAATTCCAACTTGAGTACTACTACTAGGAGTACCAGGGGCCAATTCTTTTAGGCTTCTAGATTAGTAATCCCATAACTACTACCTCCGTCCTGGTTTATTGGTCCCCATTGTAATCTGTGTCAAATTTTGACCATAAATTTAACTAATGAAATGTGTATGCATGTCACCAAAAATTATATAACTTTTGTTGACATGCACTAACATTTTATCAGTTAACATGCCTAACGAGAGAACTTAATGTTTATTTGCTAATTAATAGCACGGCATGCAATGAACTAACCACTGCATGTCGTGTTTGGTAGTCTTGAGTCATTGAAAACATGCATGCCCCACATCTCTTATTGGTTGATATGTCAAGAAACAAGAAACGAGGTGGGAGTTAATGCACCACGCCTAAGTGTTTTGGGATTATTTGGTTTTTGTAAGGTGACTTAGAGTGAGTACAATAAGGTACAGTCAGCAAGCTGTAAGAAGTAAAGTAATATTTATAATGCTTAGTTGGAGGAGAGAGGATAGGAGAGAGAATGTAAGCGGGCTCTCATGCAAGAGCCAGCTGCAGCACGTGCTCCTAGGCACTATGTGAGAGTGGAAAGTGGGCCATGTATTAATAAAGTAGCACATACTTATAGCTAATTGTTATACATGTTGGCTATAAGTTGGCTATAGATGACATGGCACTTTCTTATAGTCAACAGTTGGCTATACTATTAAGTATTAACCATGCTCTTATACACCTAGACGGAGGGAATAAATCAGGATGACTTGGAAGGGGGCAGAGAAGATGTAAGAAATGGTTCATCATAAGTCTTTCACCATTACTGTAGTAAAAATTCTCAATTAATCTCATAAATGGCAAGCGAGAACTCTAATGGAGCAAAAGCATACATGGAAGATTCTAGACTAAACCATAAATGGATACACTTTTATTCAAGCGCGATACTCTAATAGAGCAAGATCATGCATGGAAGGTTCTATACTATATAAATAAGAAGTCTCCACATGCTTAGACAGCGGATTACATTGAGCGAAGACTAATGATGAACATTTGACTTGGTAATGCATATGACCAGGTGAACCTCCTTGGAGTCCCCGTGCACCATCTTGGGGTGAAAATCATACCAGGCGTCTTCCATGTCCACATTGCTGGGAACGAAGCAGCTCGGCACAGTCCCAGTCAGCATGATGGAGGCGGCGTGCGCGCCCTCGTACCTCGGAGGGGCAGTAACAGTGAGCACGCACCCGTACACCGGCCTCGTGTCAGCGTCAGCGGCGTTGCCCCTAATAAACACTACAGAGACGGGGCGGCGGCCTGCGCGGGCCTTGCCGGTGCCCACGGCCAAGAGGAAGACGCTGCCGTCCTCCTCCGCGACTAGCAGGCGGTGGTGATCCTCCAGCGACTCCGGCATGGCGAATGGGTAGCACGTCTCGTACTTGATGTTCACCACCGCGGGCCAGTAGTGAGTGATGGACGGTGCCGTGAGATGATGCACGAGGCTCGCCGGCGAGCCCTCAAACGGCGGCATGCACTCATAGCAGTAGCAGGGCGCGTGCGCGCATCTAGAACAATGCTCCGCCAGCTAGTGTTGGTCGACTCACAGCCGAAACACTTGTAGACGCAGGGAACCTTGCAGGCATCGACCAGGCCATCCATGAAATGGGAGTGGCTATAGGGGACATTGCGCCCGCCGAATGGAGCGCAGGAGGGAGTGGCTGTAGGGGACGTTGCGCCCGCCGAATGGAGCACAGTAGGTCACAATCTGGCATGGTGGCCACTGCCGGCGCCGTCCATCCCCATGCCTCCACCCAGTCCGACCACCAGTCACCACCACGCCCCACTCCTCCTCACCTTATCTCTCATCTTTCTCGAGATATCATTTTTTTCGATGAAATTCTCGTGATACCATTTTTTCGATAAAATTATCGAGATATCATTAGTTTTTACACATGGGATTACTCCTACATGGGTCAATCACAACAGGTGTTTTGTAAAAAAATGCATCTTGATGTTCCGTGCAATGCACGGGCATCTTGCTAGTTTGCATATAATTCCAAACACCACGTAGACACGTTCTTTGACCAATTTACAACTATGTTAGTACCATTGTTAGTGGTCAGCTGGTGCAAGTTATAGCCCCGGGTGTTTTAACCTTTTTTTTAGTAATGATATCTGGCGATTGTTCGCCACGAGCTCAATCCTGGCGAATCCAACGTAACTGTCAGATTTCCATCCGACGGTGGCCTATTTTTAAGCCATAGTATTTGACAAAACCGCCACCCTTACACACGTACTGTAACTGCGTCGCGGGTGTTTGCAACTGCCATGTCTCCCAGCGAACGTTTGTGGGGATTGGAGTTAGCACTGATGGCGGTTCATAGTCGTTCCACGCTCGGGCATTGAAGTTTGTAACTATTTTAGAATATACTACTCCTCCGGTGCTAGTAGTAGAGCAGAGTCCTACTCCACTATATGCAAACTAGGGCATAGTAGTAGGTACTGTAGGGAGTACTAGTACTATGATCACTCAAGCAAGTTGTCTGGCATCGATATGACCCTACGCTGCTGGGATGTGTCTCGTAAGTCAAGCGGCGTGCTGTTGTCATCATCACCTGTCCACTTCCCGCAGCAAATATTCGCTTCTCCATCTTAGTCCGCACATTGTTTCACGTGCTCGTCGGGGCTGTACCGTTTAGGTGCCTCCCCCCTCTTCCGAAACTCAAGCACTAACAATGGCAGAATCGAGCAGCGTCCACCGAAAGAGTGGCTGGAATTCGCTCCCCACAGAGGCAATCAAGCTCATTGTTTCGCGTGTGGACAATCTTAGTACCATGCCGCTCGCTGCGTGCTCGTCGGAGCTGTACCATTTACTCAAAGCCCTCAGGCCGGAGCTTTTTAAGCCAGCTCCTTGCTTGCTGATGCCGCCTGATCTTCAGAAATGGCGTGTCACGCAGAATAACGATCGTATGGCGGCGAGCATCAACCCCCTCGACTGTGATCTGATCCCCGTCACCCTCAACTACATTAACGGTATGTACTGGGTTGGCATGAACACATCTTGGATGGTGCTCATCGACGGTCGCGGCAGCTAGATGCTCATGGAGGTCTACACCCAGCGATTGATCCCCCTTCCTTCGATTAACACTGCACTGCTTTGGCACCACGGCCCAGAATACTCGGAATCTTACAGTAGCCAACATGATACCAAGTTTGATTTTCTCAAGGTTGTAATCTGCCAAGTGCCCACAAGATCTGCGAATTATAAAGACTTCAGGCTAATTGCGTTCTTCAACCGCGGTCTCGCCTATCTGACAGGTCACTGCGGTAAGTGGATAAATCTGCATGTCCATCGCAGGATCATACATCCTCCATGATTCTCTGATGCCATTGAACACAAGGGCTTCATTTACGCTGTGGACTCCTTCTATGGCTGGACGTATTGCTGGCCTACTCCAGTCATCGCTACAAACGGCTGTTACAGCAGTATGTTACTTTCCTATGATATCATGATGGCTTGCTTATATTACTGTCAACATTTACTGAAAAAATATTCATGCTCATAACATGTTGTTCTTAAGATTAACTACAGTACGAGCCCTTTTTTATTTGACTCCAACTTGATATGATGTTGTAGGCCGCCTGGTGTCCCTACCCTTCCTAATCCTAGAACCTTTCAAAGAAAAGCGGCATGGCAATTGCAGGTGGTTCCTGGCTCGATCAGACAACGGCGAACGATTGATGATCGTTCACATGTACCGGATGTGTTGTTTCGTGGAATACAATCACAATCACTGCAAGGTCTTTGAGCAGGATCCTAGCTTCTTCGAGCCTTCAGGAATTTTTGACTGGAGGCTGGTAAGTAGCCTTGGTACACGCTCTCTGTTTCTCGGACTGAATTATCCGATTAACCAGGAGATAACCGACGGCAAGGATCATGATGGCAGCGCGGTTTCGTTCATCAGGCAAAACTGTGTGTACACAGCGTACCATGCGTCTCTCCATGCACCATACCCTGATATGTGCCGCCACGCTCTGTAGCCCAAAGTAGGAGAGAGGGTCGCAAGTATCAGACTTCGACCTGGTGGCTGGAGTTTCCCCCGTCAGGCACACATCTGGTTCAAGCCGTCAGCCAATCTCCACAGCTTAATAAATAGTAATGTCTAACTGAGCCAGTTAGTTAGATGCGTACACTTGGTGTAGTAGGATATTTATTTAGTTTGATGCATACACTTGTTCTTTTTTGGTAGCCCTTTTGTAATGATGGCTGATGTTTGGTTTGGAAGAGAGAGCTGCGTCTTTACTCTTCTGGCCTGCTTACTGCTTCTGTTGCACCCCCAGCCCTGGTTGCTGCTGCTGTTGTTTTCAATGTACAATCAGTAGTATATTTCGTCTGTTGGTTGAATAAATGTGTTGTTAGAACGACAAACACAATGTTTTGGAAGTTGTTGCATGTTCTGATCCTTTAGTGCCCCGTACCGTATGTAGCGCATACTATTTTTGGTACAGAACACATTTTCCACTTATCGATAACATGCAGCCCACTGATAAAGGCCCAATAGAGGAGCCCATAATTAACTGGAAGGGAGGCTCTCACATGAATCCGTCCCAAGTACATGCTCATGGTCCCCTAAACATAAATAAGTAAATAAATAAAGCTAAATGCTCATGCACCAGTTCTTTAAATTCATGATTTGAAAAGTCAAATTTTAACAAGAGGATATTATTTCCTATGAGAGTGTCGTTACATTCAGTCGATATTATTCTTAGGCAAAGATAGCGACCAGTCTTTTTTCTCCCACCATTTTCTTCCTACAACCAGCGGACCCATGCAAATCGTAGTCAACGTCGTAAATAGTTTCGGTCCATTATTATTTTTCGATAAGAATGCCCAACCCAGCCCAACACATTGGCGACACCACTTTATCCTCCACCTTGGTGCGCTCGCCGCGGCGCCGCCGTCCGGCCCTGTCAACATAGTGAATCGGGAGAGGACTGTAGTTGTGAGTATGACAGTACGGACCCACCAGGTCCACTCCCGAACACAAGCAAGCGCCTCTTTTACTACTCAGATGCACCCCTCGTTTTTTTACTCTAATCCACCCTGCTAATATCTAGGACCCACATCATTGTCAACGTATAGTCAATTAACGACAGAATTGCACAACTTTTTTTGAGGATTTGTTCAGAGGAGCAGGCTATAAACTGGGTTGTGCAGTCTCTGTGGCCCGTCTAACAACATGACCAACCCAGTAGTTTTTTCTTTGGGAAAATAGGTAGCCCACTATTTCTTTTTTAGGAATACCCAAGCTAGGCCTATTTGTTTTCTTTGACTTACTAGGCTGCAAATCTTTCAAGACGAGGAGTGATGCATTCCGGCCTGGCCAAAGAGTATGGGCAGTATATCTTAAAAGTAATATGAAAGGGGTTGCAAATTCCAAAAAAATTATAGCAAATGGGCAATTAGTTTCATTTTTTGTTTTTGTTCTGCACTGATATTTTATATTTCATTGGATTTTAACATGACATAGTACTACTTTATTTTTAAATTTGTTTTAGTATGGCTACTAATTTTTGGATTAAGAATATTTTGTTCCCCAGCAAAAATATGCGAATTTTTAAAATTTCGCACATTTTTTAGTTCAATTTTTTAACCCTGGCACTGACCAGAAAATGGGCAGCAATTCTAAAAATGGAAAATGGGCTGCAATAAATTCCATATGAATTAGCAAATGGGCAGTAAATTATAAAAATAATAGCAAATGGGCTGTACACGCCACAGATTTTGAGGCTGACTTGTTTACGCAAGGCTTTGTCAGTCAACACACGATTCTAGCAGCAGTGACTGTTGGATGTCCATACAACGGCCAATGTGCTTCTTCAATCTCTGATCTTCCTGCTCCATCCGCCTAAACCAGCGCCGGTGGGACTGCCTGCTCCCTCCTCTTGTGGCCGGCTGTGATGCCGCGCAGGCTTCACCCGCCCACCCTACTCCCTCACTGGCCTGGCCATCACTCTACCCACCCGCATCTCCTGTTATTCTCCGGTGACGGCAGCCACACGCCGCAGCCAAACCAGTCATCCGTCATACTCTCCTCAGCGTGGGCATCCACTGCTGTGTCTTCGCCGGCTCCGGATCGTTCCATTCCGAGGCCTCACCGTCGTCCACCGCGTTGGTGCTCTAGGCACGGCATGCTCAACATTCAACAAACAACAGCCATTGGAATAGGGATATACGTGGAGAGGCTGACAGTAGGGACCCCCATGGGCCATGGCCGCATGGAAGCAACTGCCTCCTTATTACGCGAAAAAAATGATTCCTCCCACTGACATCTGGGGCGCACCGGTTTGGAGGCTGACCTGTGGGCCTACTAAGTTGACGCGTATGCAGGGCTTTGTCAACTTAGTCAACAAATGATTCTAGCAGCAGTGACCGTTGGATTTTAATCGAACGCTCCTGCTGCTTCTTCAATCGCTGCTCTTCTTGCACCAGCCGCCCAAACCAGCACCGGCGAGACCGCCTGCTCCTGCCTCCAGTGGCCGGATGTGGTGCTGCGCAGGCCTCACCGCCCCGCCCTACTCCCACCGCTGGCCAGGCCATCCCTCTACTGTCTACTCACCCACAACCCTTGTTATTCTGTGGCGGCGGCAGCCTCACACCGCAGCCGAACCAGTCAACCCTCGTACTCCTCTCTGCGTGGGCATCCACTGCCGCGTCTTCCCCGGCTCTACGTCGTCCCCTTCTAGGCCTCGCCATCGTCCACCGCCTTGGTGCTCTCAGCATGGCATGGTCAACGTGGTCAAGGAACGACTTCCATCGGAAGAGGACTGTACGTGGAGAGGCTGATAGCTGGGTCCATAGCCGCAGCAAGGAAGTGCAACCTTATTACGCATAAAATAATTATTCCTCCACCTGACAGCGGGGACCCACCGGAAGGGACTCTGTATTTTGCGAAAAAAACGTTTCCCCTCTGACAGCTGGGACCTACCAGCTACATCTTCGCACGCAAGGAAGTGCGTTCATATTACGGGCCAAAAAAATGATTCTCCCTCCTGACCGCTGGGACCCACCATCAATAACTTCACACGCAAGGAAGTGCCTCCTTATACTCCCTGACAGTCGGGACCCACCTGGTTGAAGCGTATGTAGCGTTGTCATTCTGGCTGCGAACATGTACGTACATACTGGTCGATCGGTCTCTCTGCAATGATGAACCGTGGCCGAGCAAGCAACGGCACGTGTAGTAGTAGAGCCCCCGACGTAGCAGTTTAGGCAGTCCAGTCAAAACCGTGTACACGTACGTACAGCCAGATGCCAAAAAATACGACCACGTACATACATACGGGCGAGGTCTCGAACGCCTACTCGCGCATTTGTATGACCAGGGCTCGTGTACATGGAAAGGCAACGGACGGCAGCAACGGCGTCCTGTTCATTGGAAGCCAACCGGCTGGGTCAGAACGGAGAAACTGTGTCATGTTCATGGGGAGGCAACGGAATGCGTCGTGTTCATCGGGAGGCAACGGAATACGTCGTGTTCATCGGGAGCCAACCGGCTTGGACGGAACAGCCGAAACGAGGTCTAGCGTACCGCAGAACGGAGGAAACGGGCCTTCTGTTCGATCGCGTACGGTCGAAACGAGGTCCTGTTTATCGGGAAGGGTCTGGCGTACCGCAGAACGGAGGAAACAGCCTTCTGTTCGACCGCCTACGGTCAAAACAGGATCCTGTTCACCAGGAGGGGTCTGGCGTACCGCAAAACGAAGGAAACAGACTTCTCTTCGACCTCCTACGGTCGAAACGGGGTCCTGTTGATCGGGAGGGGTGTGGCGTACCGCAAAACGGAGGAAACGGACTTCTCTTCTGCCTCCTATGGTCGAAACGGGGGTCCTGTTCATTGGGAGGGGTGTGGCGTACCGCAAAACAGGACTCCACGAGCTACTGTTCATCCACCATCCACTGCCTCGCTCCAGCCTCCACGGGGCTACTGTTCATCCACCGTCGACCTCCTCCAGCCTCCACTTGCGACTGTTCATCCACGGCGTCTCCCTCCTGCTTCCACCAGCTACTGTTCATCCATAGGCTCCTGTTCATCCAGCCTCCACTGGCTACTATTCAACCAGCCCTCCACGAGCTACTGTTCATCCAGCCCTCCACCAGCTACTGTTCAACCAGCCCTCCATGGGGTACTATTCATCCACCCCCAACCGGCTCGATCGGGGTCCTGTTCATCCAGCGGCAACGGCCTCTACTACCATGGGGTCCTATTCATCCAACCCCCACCGGGAACTGTTCATCCAACCCCCAACAACGCTCACTGTTCATCAAGAGCCAGCAGGTTCGATCGGCTTCAGTTAGCAGCAGTAGTGAAGGACTCGCTCTATCGGGTTCAGTTAACAGCCAGGGATCGATCGATCGCTCGGGTTCAGTAACGCGTAGCCAGTGCAATCGCTCGGGTTCAGTAGGCGAACGCCTTGCTCGGGTTCAGTTAGAGCCTAACACCTCGCACCCACGCGCGTACGTGTACGAGAGAAATGTGCAATCCCTCCGTGCATTGCTCGGCCCCGACCACCCACCGTAACCGGGAACTCCCCGATATTTTCCTCGCACTCGCTTCTACCACGGTTTTTTCCGTCATGGACGGCCCAAAGAATGTCATGCAGCTGCGTCTCCAGCCCGCCCAGGACGAAAAGCCCATTTTCTGTCATGATTTTTTGTCATAGAAGTAGGAGCCCACCACATCTATGATGATACCGGGTTTTGTCACAATTATCGTCATAGAAGTGTCATAAGCATGATAGAAAAAAAAATTTGTTCGGCCCAAAATGTCATGGATGTGTCTTTTTTTTGTAGTGCATGGTGAGAGTTATAGACATGATAAGTATGCGAGTTCGAGCCATAACCAAGAAGAAAACCTTCATGTGCCTTAGGTGCAAACTTGGAAGAATGATTCATGTCAAGAATGTAACAAGGTGCACCAAAAACACGTAGATAAGAACATTTGGTTTCTTTCCAATGATAAGCTCATATGAAGTTTTCTTAAGGAATTTGTGAAGATAAACACGATTCATAACATGACAAGCAGTGTTAATAGCATCAGCACAAAAGCGAATAGGAGTTTTGTACTCACTGAGCATAGTTCTCGCCATTTCAATGAGAGTTCTATTCTTTCGCTCAACAACTCCATTCTGTTGGGGAGTGTATGCGGCGGAGAACTCATGAGTAATACCATTTTCGTCGAGAAAATCCTCGATATGAGTATTTTTGAACTAAGTTCCATTGTCGCTTCTCACGTGCTTAATTCGCACATCATATTCATTCTGGGCCTTCTTAGTGAATCTTTTGAAGATGTCTTGGGTGCAGGTTTTGTCTTCGAGAAAGAATACCCAAGTGTATCGAGAGAAATCATCAACAATAACCAGACCATAATGACTGCCACCGAAACTTGCATAGTTTTGAGGGCCGAATAAATCCATATGAAGAATTTCTAGAGGTCTTGCCATGGTAATGACAGTCTTTGATGAATGATGTTTCTTGGCCAATTTACCAGCCTCACATGCAGCACAAAGACGATCCTTGTCGACTTTCACATCAAGAATGCCACGGAGATGATTTTTCTTCACTAGAGTCTGCAAATTCCTCATACCTGCATGACCAAGCCTTAGGTGCCACAGCCAACCTTCGGTTGCTTTTGCAAGCAAATAAGTTTGGACTAAGGGACCCTTACAGAAATCCACAATATATAGATCACCTTTTCTAATTCCCTCGAAGACGAAGGAATTGTCAGAGGCCATAAAGACAATGCATTTGGATATGGAAAATAAGACTAGCATGCCAAGATCACATAGCTTTCCAACTGACATAAGATTGAATCCAAGAGACTGAACAAGTAAAACATCATCAATGGATTTGTCTCAGGATATAGCAATTTTACCTAGCCCAATTACCTTTCCCTTGTGGTTGTCGCCAAAAGTAATGTACTTCAGAGGAGAAGCAGTTAAGTTGGGGTCGACAAACAACGACTTGTCTCCGGTCATATGACTAGTGCATCCACTATCCATTATCCATTCAGTACACCTGGATACATAGTCATGCAGAAGAATTAGGCTTTCTTAACCACCCACATCTTTGCAGGTGGCTTCGAAACAGTAGAGCGAGCAAGATATGATTTCTTTCGGTAAACATAATTGTTGCTCGATGAGGTGTGAGCATAATCGAAAGAATAAGCATTGAAATTCCTTCCAGATGAATGAGTATAGTGATTGAATGATGTATGCATGTACTCATCCTGTCAAACTTTTTCAAGGAAGTAACAAGCATTTTGAGCCTGCATGGTTAGTAATGTGGTAACAGGTAATGCTTCAATAGTTTTCTTTGGCACCCATATAGCTTTCTTTGGGGGGCCGTTCCTGCTGTTTGGTCCAACATAGCGAGCAACAGCCTCACCATGTTGATTTTTGAATAACTTATAGTTGTCCAGAGAATCATCATCAGGATATCCAGGGATGGGAGAGTCATATCCCGAAAGTAATGGTGGATCGAGCGTTTTGCTCTTGGCAGGCACCCATACAGTGGGAGGATATTGATCAGGTTCCCAGTAGGTGCCATTTTCATTCAGTTTCCTTTCGAAACCTATGCCTTCTTTCCTGGAATTTTTGTGAAGAATGGATTTATTAAGAACATCACAAAGGGTTTGATGCCCCTTGAGAGATTTGAACATTCTTGTCTGAAGAAGATCCTTCAACCTAGCATTTTCATCAGAAATAGAACCATTTTCCTCCACAGAGGGGTTAGAATTCATAGATGATTCAACATTGTTTCGTTCAAGGCATTTTAAGCAAGGAGGAACAAACACTTCAGGTTTCTCTTTAAGTTGTTGGGTGAGAACAGAATTTTCTCTGATCAATTCCTCATGAGCCTCTCTCAGCGCCTCGAGTTCTTGTTTCCTTTTCAGGTAATCATAGGTCAATCTTTCATGGTCAGCTGAGAGAAAATCATGACGGTTTGTTAGTTCTTCCATTTGGGACTTGAGAGTGGAATACTCTTCGATCAGCAACAGATTTTTCTCCATCTCCTCAACTAACAACCCTTCAGATTTCCTGAGGGTTTTCTCAATTTTCTCAAGAGAGTTTTGTTGAATATTAGCAATTTTGATCAATTTAGCATGGTCATCCTCATCAGAAGAATAATGATCATTGGAGGGAACCTTGTTATTTTTGGAGGATACCTTTTCTTTCGATGCTTTGGCCATGAAGCAGTAGGCAGGAGATTCATCATCGCTTGATGGATTTCCGAAGAAGTTTGTTGCAGGGGAGGAAGCACATGCAATGCCAGCCATGCCAGAGTCAGAATCCTCATCGGATTCATCAGCTTCTTCGGAGCCTGACGATTCTTCTTCATCAGAATCCATCTCCTTGCCGATGTACGCCTTGGCCTTGCGAGAGTTATTCTTGCGGTTGGAGGAGAACTTGGAAGGATTCCTTGAGGAAGATCTTGATGAAGATTTTGATGAGGAGGTGTCCTTCTTCTTGAAGAACTTCTTCGTTTTCTTCTCATCATTGGAGTCGTAGTTCTTGCTCTTGCTTTTGCCTCGATAGTTGCCAGAATCATATCTTCCACTAGCATGGATTTCTGCTTCCCAGAGAGGACAGTCCAAAATGAAATGTCCAGGCTTTTTGCACTTGAAGCAGGTGTATTCTCCAGTAGGTTTTGATGACGATTTTGAACCCCCAGAGTTGCTTGAACTTCTTTTCTGGAACTAGCTCTTCTTGTGAAGTGCTGGAATCTTTTCGTGATCAGTGCGAGATCTTTGTTGAGTCTTTCTGGGTCATCTGAATCTTCTTGTCGGTGCAACAAACCCCAGGTGTGTTTCCCAAACTGTACACATGCTCGAGAACAAGGTTGCAGCATCCAAGACCAGACCAAGCAGAAGAGATCAGCGCTTTGAGAAATCAAAGGGCGGATAAAGAAGACCAAGACCAACCAAAGGAGCAAGATACCACAAAGGAAAAACCTCCCTTGCCGGGCAGGCGAGCCTGGCGGGGACGAGGTTGCCCCGAAAATAAGTCTCAAGATTGCCCTGGCGGATTACCCCGCCAAGGCTCCACCTCTCCACCTCACAGCCACGCAAGTCATCGATCGGTGTGGTGCCGAGCCCCCAAGTGGCTAAGTGGCCGTTATTTGGCACGTGGCAGCCACTTCCAGAGGAAATCACCTCCAAATGACACCCGTCCAGGGACGTGTCACGCAGGCAGGCGAGAAGGTGGCCGAACGGCACGGCAAGGCTTGCCACGCTATGCTACGATGTGACACTAAGCAGTGCATTTAATGCGCTCTGTCCTGTCTGTAGAGTTAGGTATGATAGCATTGTTTGCTATCTAATCAGTACGCAATGACTGATTTGCCATTGTGGTGACCCCTTCATCTATAAAAGGAGGGCCATCGCAACCTTAGAAAGGATTCAGACCCCCGTACTCTCGTACACGCGTAGCTGCTCTCGCCCAGAGGCGACCCTGCCGGGCTAGAGCGCTGCGCCTCCACCACCATCCATTCATCAATCCACCAAAGCAGGAGTAGAGTTTTACGCCTCACGGTGGCCCGAACCTGGGTAAAACTACCCGTGTCATTGCTGCCGTGCTGCTATATACTTTCCGCTCTTCGTGCATGCTACTTCTTGAGCTTGCGTTGGTTTTTCCCTTGAAGAGGAAAGGGTGATGCAGCAAAGTAGAGTAAATATTTCCCTCAGTTTTGAGAACCAAGGTATCAATCCAGTAGGAGACAACACGCAAGTCACCGAATACCTGCACAAACAAACACCAAACTTGCACCCAACGCGATAAGGGGTTGTCAATCCCTTCACGGTTACTCGCAAAAGTGAGATCTGATAAAGATAGATAAACGGTAAAGTAAATATTTTTTGGTATTTTTGTTTTATAGATTGGAAAGTAAAAGATTGCAAAATAGTAGATCAGAAACTCGTAGATTGGAAAGTAGAAGATTGTATGATGGAAAATAGACCCGGGGGCCATAGGTTTCACTAGAGGCTTCTCTCAAGATAGAAAATAATACGGTGGGTGAACAAATTACTGCCGAGCAATTGATAGAAAAGCGCAAAGTTATGACAATATCTAAGGCAATGATCATGAATATAGGCATCACGTCTGTGTCAAGTAGACCAAAACGATTCTGCATCTACTACTATTACTCCACACATCGACCGACTCTTGCCTGCATCTAGAGTATTAAGTTCATGAAGAACAGAGTAATGCATTAAGAAAGATGACATGATGTAGAGGAATTAACTCAAGCAATATGATAAAAACCCCATCTTTTTATCCTCGATGGCAACAATACAATACGTGCCTTGCTGCCCGTACTGTCACTGGGAAAGGACACCGCAAGATTGAACCCAAAGCTAAGCACTTCTCCCATTGCAAGAAAAACCAATCTAGTTGGCCAAACCAAATCGATAGTTCGAAGAGACTTGCAAAGATATCAAATCATGCATAAAAGAATTCAGAGAAGATTCAAATAATTTTCATACATAAGCTGATCATAAATTCAAAATTCATCGGATCTCGGCAAACACACCGCAAAAAAGTATGACATCGAATAGATCTCCAAGAACATCGAGGAGAACGTGGTATTGAGAATCAAAGAGAGAGAAGAAGCCATCTAGCTACTAGATATGGACCCGTAGGTCTGAGGTAAACTACTCACGCTTCATCGGAAGGGCAATGGTGTTGATGTAGAAGCCCTCCATGATCGAATCCCCCTCCAACAGGACACCGGAAAAGGCCCTAGATGGGATCTCACGGGTACAGAAGGTTGCGATGGTGGAAAAGTCTTTTCGTGGATGCCTCTGGTGGTTTGGGCATATAAGAGTATATATAGGTGAAAGAATTAGGTCAGGAGATGCACGAGGGGCCCACAAGGGTGGGGGGCGCGCCCTACCCCCCTGGGCGCGCTCTCCATCCTTGTGGCCGCCTCGTGGCTTCTTTGACTTGCACTCCAAGTCCTCTGGTTTCCTTTTGGTCCAAGAAAAGATCATCGCGAAAGTTTTATTCCGTTTGGACTCCGTTTGGTATTCCTTTTGTGCGAAACTCAAAAACAGGGAAAAAACAGGAACTGGCACTGGGCTCTAGGTTAATAGGGTAGTCCCAAAAATAATATAAAATAGCATATTAATGCATATAAAACATCCAAAACAGATAATATAATAGCATGGAACAATCAAAAATTATAGATACGTTGGAGACGTATCAAGCATCCCCAAGCTTAATTCCTGCTCGTCCTCGAGTAGGTAAATGATAAAAACAGAATTTTTGATGTGGAATGCTACCTAACATATTTATCCATGTAATTTCTTTATTGTGGCATGAATGTTCAGATCCGTATGATTCAAAACAAAAGTTTAATATTGACATAAAAACAATAATACTTCAAGCATACTAACAAGATAATTATGTCTTCTCAAAATAACATGGCCAAAGAAAGCTTATCCCTACAAAATCATATAGTCTGGCTATGCTCCATCTTCATCACACAAAATACTCAAATCATGCACAACCCCGGTTTTAGCCAAGCAATTGTTTCATACTTTAGTATTCTCAAACTTTTTCAACTTTCACGCAATACATGAGCGTGAGCCATGGACATAGCACTATAGGTGGAATAGAAGGTGGTTGTGGAGAAGACAAAAAGAGGGAGATAGTCTCACATCAACTAGGCGTATCAATGGGCTATGGAGATGCCCATCAATAGATATCAATGTGAGTGAGTAGGGATTGCCATGCAACGGATGCACTAGAGCTATAAGTTTATGAAAGCTCAAAAAAGAAAACTAAGTGGGTGTGCATCCAACTTGCTTGCTCATGAAGACCTAGGGCAATTTGAGGAAGCCCATCGTTGGAATATACAAGCCAAGTTCTATAATGAAAAATTCCCACTAGTATATGAAAGTGACAACATAGGAGACTCTCTATCATGAAGATCATGGTGCTACTTTGAAGCACAAGTATGGAAAAAGGATAGTAACATTGCCCCTTCTCTCTTTTTTTTCTTTTTTTCTTTTTTTTCTTTCTTCTTTCTTCTTTTTTTCTTTTTTCTTTTTTCTTTTTTTCTTTCTTCTCTTTTTTTTCTCACATGGGACAATGCTCTAATAATGAAAATCATCATACTTCTATTTACTTACAACTCAAAAATTACAACTCGATACTAGAACAAAATATGACTCTATATGAATGCCTCCAGCGGTGTACCAGGATGTGCAATGAATCAAGAGTGACATGTATGAAAGAATTATGAATGGTGGCTTTGCCACAAATACGATGTCAACTACATGATCATGCAAAGCAATATGACAATGATGATGCGTGTCATAATAAACGGAATGGTGGAAAGTTGCATGGCAATATATCTCGGAATGGCTATGGAAATGCCATAATAGGTAGGTATGGTGGCTATTTTGAGGAAGGTATATGGTGGGTTTATGGTACCGGCAAAAATTGCGCGGCACTAGAAAGGCTAGCAAAGGTGGAAGGGTGAGAGTGCGTATAATCCATGGACTCAACATTAGTCATAAAGAACTCACATACTTATTGCAAAAATCTATTAGTCATCAAAACAAAGTACTAGACGCATGCTCCTAGGGGAAGGGTTGGTAGGAGTTAACCATCGCGCGATCCCGACTTCCACACAAAGGATGACAATCAAAAAATATCTCATGCTCCAACTTCGTTACATAACGGTTCACCATACGTGCATGCTACGGGACTCACAAACCTTAACACAAGTATTTCTCAAGTTCACAACTACTCACTAGCATGACTCTAATATCACCATCTTCGTATCTCAAAACAATCATAAGGAATCAAACTTCTCATAGTATTCAATGCACTTTATATGAAAGTTTTTATTATATCCCTCTTGGATGCCTATCATATTAGGACTAAATTTATAACCAAAGAAAATTACCATGCTGTTTTAAAGACTCTCAAAATAATATAAGTGAAGCATGAGAGTTCATCAATTTCTATAAAATAAAGCCACCGTCGTGCTCTAAAAAGATGTAAGTGAAGCACCAGAGCAAAATTGCCTAGCTCAAAAGATATAAGTGAAGCACAAAGAGTATTCTAATAAATCACGATTCATGCATGTATCTCTCAAAAGGTGTGTACAGCAAGGATGATTTTGGAAAACTAAAAAGAAAAGACTCAAATCATACAAGACGCTCCAAGCAAAACACATATCATGTGGTGAATAAAAATATAGCCTCAAGTAAAGTTACCGATAGACGAAGACGAAAGAGGGGATGCCTTCCGGGGCATCCCCAAGCTTAGGCTCTTGGTTGTCCTTGAATATTACCTTGGGGTGCCTTGGGCATCCCCAATCTTAGGCTCTTGCCACTCCTTATTCCATAGTCCATCAAATCCTTACCCAAAACTTGAAAACTTCACAACACAAAACTCAACAGAAAATCTCGTAAGCTCCGTTAGTATAAGAAAATAAATCACCACTTTTGGTACTGTTGTGAACTCATTCTTTATTTATATTGGTGTAATATATACTATATTCCAACTTTTCCATGGTTCATACCCCCCGATATTACCCATAGATTCATCAAAATAAGCAAACAACACATAGAAAACAGAATCTGTCAAAAACAGAACAGTCTGTAGAAATCTGGAAATCTCGAATACTTCTGTAACTCCAAAAATTCTGAAAAACTAGGAAGACCTAGGAAATTTGTTTATTAATCTTCTGCAAAAATAATCAACTCAAAATCACTCTCATGTGAATTATAAAAATTATTTTCCTGGGCGCAAAAGTTTCTGTTTTTCAGCAAGATAAAATCAACTATCACCGTAAGCTATCCCAAAGGTCTTACTTGGCACAAACACTAATTAAAACATAAAACCACATCTAACCAGAGGCTAGATGAATTATTTATTGCAAAACAGAACCTAAAAATCAAAAACATAAATAAAATTGGGTTGCCTCCCAACAAGCGCTATTGTTTAACGCCCTTAGCTAGGCATAAAAACAAGAATAGATCTAAGTATTGTCATCTTTGGTATGCAATCCATAAGTGGCTCTCATAATAGATTCATAAGGCAATTTAATTTTATTTCTTGGAAAGTGTTCCATGCCCTTCCTTAACGGAAATTGAAATCTGATGTTTCCTTCTTTCACATCAATAATTGCACCAATCGTTCTAAGGAAAGGTCTACCAAGAATACTAGAACATGTAGGATTGCAATCTATATCAAGAACAATGAAATCTACGGGCACATAATTCCTATTTGCAACAATAAGAACATCGTTAATCATTCCCATAGGTTTCTTAATAGTGGAATCCGCAAGATGCAAATTTAAAGAACAATCATCAAATTCACGGAAACCTAATACATCACACAATGTTTTTGGAATCGTGGAAACACTAGCACCCAAATCACACAAAGCATGGCATTCATAATCTTTAATCTTAATCTTAATAGTAGGTTCCCACTCATCATAAAGTTTTCTAGGTATAAAAACTTTCAATTAAAGCTTTTCTTCAAAAGATTGCATCATAGCATCAACGATATGTTTAGTAAAAGCTTTGTTTTGTTTATAAGCATGAGGAGAATTCAAAACGGATTGCAACAAGGGAATAAAATCTATTAATGAACAATTACCATAATTAAATTCCTTGAAATCCAAAAGAGTGGGTTCATTGCTACTTAAAGTTTTGACCTCACCAATCCCACTTTTATCAATTTTTGCATCAAGATCTAAAAACTCCGAATCATTGGGACACCTTCTAACTAAAGTTGACTCATCTCTAGTCCCATCTTTATCAAGATTTATATTGGAAAACAAAGATTCAATAGGAGTCACATTAATCACTTTAAGATCTTCATCATTATTTTCAGGGAAACTAGAAGAACACGTTTTTACAAACCAATCTTTTTTAGCATGCATCTTAGCGGTTCTTTCTTTGCACTCATCAATGGAAATTCTCATAGCCTTGAGAGACTCATTGATATCATTCTTGGTTGGGATAGATCTAAGTTTCAAAGAATCAACATCAAGAGAAATTCTATCCACGTTCCTAGCCAAATCATCAATCTTAAGCAATTTTTCTTCAATCAAAGCATTGAAATTCTTTTGCGAACTCATAAATTCTTTAACACTATTCTCAAATTCAGAGGGCATCTTATTATAATTTCCATAAGAATTGTTGTAGGAATTTCCATAATTATTAGAGGAATTACTAGGAAACGGCCTAGGATTAAAATTACCTCTATACGCGTTATTACCAAAATTGTTCCTACCAACAAAATTCACATCCATAGATTCATTATTATTTTCAATCAAAGTGGATAAAGGCATATCATTGGGATCCAAATAAGCACTCTTGCTAGCAAACAATTTCATAAGTTCATCCATCTTTCCACTCAAAACATTAATATCTTCAATTGCATGCGCCTTTTTACTAGTGGAAGATCTTTCGGTATGCCATTGAGAATAATTAACCATAATATTATCTAGAAGTTTAGTAGCTTCTCCTAGGGTAATTTCCATAAAAGTGCCTCCCGTGGCCGAATCTAAAAGATTTCTAAAAGCAAAATTCAATCCTGCATAAATTTTTTGTATAATCATCCATAAATTCAAGCCATGAGTAGGGCAATTTTGTATCATCAATTTTATTCTCTCCCAAGATTGTGCAACATGCTCATGATCAAGTTGTTTAAAATTCATAATATTGTTCCTAAGGGAGATGATCTTAGCGGGAGGAAAATACTTGGAAATAAAAGCATCTTTACACTTATTCCATGAATCAATACTATTTTTAGGCAAAGATGAAAACCAAGTTTTAGCACGGTCTCGTAGTGAGAACGGAAATAGCTCCAATTTAACAATATCATTATCCACATCTTTCTTCTTTTGCATATCACACAAATCAACGAAATTGTTTAGATGGGATGCGGCATCTTCACTAGGAAGGCTAGAAAATTGATCTTGCATAACAAGATTCAGCAAAGCGGCATTAATTTCACAAGATTCTGCATTAGTAGCGGGAGCAATCGGAGTACTAATAAAATCATTATTATTGGTGTTGGAAAAATCACACAGTTTGGTATTCTCTTGAGTCATCGAGACAAAGCAAGCAATACAACACGCAAGCAAATAAAAAGCAAACGAAGAAGACGAACGAAGGAGGGGCGAAGAAAAGGCAAAGAGAGAGGCGAAGAAAAGGCAAACTTTTCGAAAATCATTTTAGAAGTGGGGGAGAGGAAAATGAGAGGCGAATGGCGAATAATGTAATGCGAGAGATGAGAGTTTATGATGGGTACTTGGTATGTCTTGACTTGGTGTAGATCTCCCCGGCAACGGCGTCAGAAATTCTTCCTGCTACTTCTTGAGCTTGCGTTGGTTTTTCCCTTGAAGAGGAAAGGGTGATGCAGCAAAGTAGAGTAAGTATTTCCCTCGGTTTTGAGAACAAAGGTATCAATCCAGTAGGAGACAACACGCAAGTCACTGAATACCTGCACAAACAAACACCAATCTTGCACCCAACGCGATAAGGGGTTGTCAATCCCTTCACGGTTACTCGCAAAAGTGAGATCTGATAAAGATAGATAAACGGTAAAGTAAATATTTTTTTGTATTTTTGTTTTATAGATTGGAAAGTAAAAGATTGCAAAATAGTAGATCGGAAACTCGTAGATTGGAAAGTAGAAGATTGTATGATGGAAAATAGACCCGGGGGCCATAGGTTTCACTAGAGGCTTCTCTCAAGATAGAAAATAATACGGTGGGTGAACAAATTACTGCCGAGCAATTGATAGAAAAGCGCAAAGTTATGACGATATCTAAGGCAATGATCATGAATATAGGCATCACGTCTGTGTCAAGTAGACCGAAACAATTCTGCATCTACTACTATTACTCCACACATCGACCGACTCCTGCCTGCATCTAGAGTATTAAGTTCATGAAGAATA
The DNA here is from genome assembly GCA_011799875.1 of Thinopyrum elongatum. Taxonomy (NCBI): domain Eukaryota; kingdom Viridiplantae; phylum Streptophyta; class Magnoliopsida; order Poales; family Poaceae; genus Thinopyrum; species Thinopyrum elongatum. The sequence goes on along the minus strand of CM022303.1, from coordinate 120,351,846 downwards.
GAGTAACGCATTAAGAAAGATGACATGATGTAGAGGAATTAACTCAAGCAATATGATGAAAACCCCATCTTTTTATCCTCGATGGCAACAATACAATACGTGCCTTGCTGCCCCTACTGTCACTGAGAAAGGACACTGCAAGATTGAACCCAAAGCTAAGCACTTCTCCCATTGCAAGAAAAACCAATCTAGTTGGCCAAACCAAATCGATAGTTCGAAGAGACTTGCAAAGGTATCAAATCATGCATAAAAGAATTCAGAGAAGATTTAAATATTTTCATAGATAAGCTGATCATAAATCCACAATTCATCGGATCTCGGCAAACACACCGCAAAAAAGTATTACATTGAATAGATCTCCAAGAACATCGATGAGAACGTGGTATTGAGAATCAAAGAGAGAGAAGAAGCCATCTAGCTACTAGCTATGGACCCGTAGGTCTGAGGTAAACTACTCACGCTTCATCAGAAGGGCAATGGTGTTGATGTAGAAGCCCTCCGTGATTGAATCCCCCTCCGGCAGGACGCCGGAAAAGGCCCCTAGATGGGATCTCACGGGTACAGAAGGTTGCGGTGGTGGAAAAGTCTTTTCGTGGATGCTGTGACGCCCCCGGTTCAATCGTACACTAATCATACACGCAAACGTGTACGATCAAACCCAGGGACTCACGGGAAGATATCACAACACAACTCTAAACACAAATAAACGGAGGTCCACAATATTACAGACCAGGGATCCGAAGATCCGAATACATAAGTCAGTCATACAAATAATATCTGGGTACAGACATAGTTAGACAAGTTCTGCCTTAAGAAGGCTAGCACAAACAGCGACACTAGATCGAAAGGCGTTGGCCTCCTGCCTGGGAGCCTCCGATCCTACTCCTGGTCAGCTGGCTCGATCCAGTAGTACGTGCCCTCTGGACCCGCCTGGTAGTAGGCTCCGGTGGTGGCGTCTGGCTCCTGGACTCCATCGTCTGGTGTATCATCAAGGTGGGGTATATGGGGGAAAAGAGAAAATAAAGCAACCGTGAGTACTCATCCGAAGTACTCAGCAAGCAAGGATCTATACTACATATGCAACAATATCAATGGAGAAAAGGCTGTATATGTGGACTGGGCTGCAGAAATGCCAGAATAGAGAGAAAGGCCTAGTCCTATCGAAGACTAGCATCTTCAAACATCTTCTCAAAGCCATCATCTTGCAGCAGTAGAAGAGAGTAGAACAGCAATTTTATTTAGCAAACATGTTGAAGTACAGCTCAAAGATCCTTCCTCGACTCCCAGCGAGAAAGTAATCCCGAAGCTTCAATTAAGTAACAAGTATCCAGTTTAAGTAGTAGATCGAGATACACAAACTGAGCGTCCTTTACCGTAGGACCGGCTATCGATAGAAGATTCATCCCTGCAGGGGTGCACTACTGTTACCCAACACGCTCGATCAACTCTGGTCGGACATACTTGATGGGTAATGCCCGTCCTCGGAAGATCAACACAAAGCAGCGCTCTACCTAGGCTCAGCAGAGAGGTCAGCACGCCGGACTAACCTATGCACCCAGGGGTCTCGGGCCATCGCCCTGGGCACCCTGCGCGTTGCGTGGCTGGCCGGGGTGCAGGCGCGACACTGAACTCGCCAGTGAAGTATCCAGCCCAATCCCGACGATCAGCCCGCACGGTGAATCGTGACGTCTGATAAGCTTTCGGCGAAACGTACATCGCAGAGGGCCCCATAACCATTATCCCGCGTGGTGGCAGTGCGTATAGGGCACGTCGACCCACTCAGATCACACACCCAAATCCAATAGGCTCAATTAGTATCAAGCGGAGACAATCAGAGTCTCTGATGCTCCGCCACAATGTCACACTCGAGTGCCCTTCCGGCACACCCGAAATCATAGATCCCCAGCGGGTACCCACCAGGGTGGACCCGCCTGTGAAAAAGGTCAAGTAACCGTGTGGTCATAATCATCAGGGTGAACGTAAGAGGTATCACCCTCGAGGTTCACACTGAGGGGTTGCACGACAGAGTCGTATCGGACATGGAGAAGGAGGAATCACCCTCGATGACCACGACCGTACAGCTGTGCTGCAGAGTATTCATCAGGAGTGCGTTACGAGGTATCACCCTCGGCACTCGATAGTTACTACGCAGAGTCGTACAACTAAGGGGGGTGTGAAGTGAGGCGTCTGTCTCTGATCGACGATCACGTTGATCGAGTCGTCGATGAACAAGCAGGGGCGACAAAGTAAGGTGGTGGGGTCACAGATGGTTCATACCAACCTATACTAAACAGTTTATCATAGGCAGGTAAGGTAGCAATGAACAGGTTACAACAGCAGGCTATGCATCAGAATAGGAGCATACATTATCAGTAGCGAAATCTAATGCAAGCAGGAGAATAGAATGGGCGATATCTGGAATGCTCAAGGGGGGGGCTTGCCTGGTTGCTCTGGCAAGAAAGGGAGGTCGTCAACGGGCTGCTCGTCGGTAGAGTAGTCGTAACCTGGTGCAGCGTCGTCGGTCTCGGCGTCTATCGAGAGAGAAGGAGGGGGAGAGAAACAATAAATTCACGGCAATAATGCAAACAATATGTATGACATGCCTAAATGATATGCCGGGGTGTTCTACTGCCTAACTAAATGATTTAGTTAATTTAGGAATTTATTTGGATTTATTTAATTAAAGTTGGGCACTATTCATTTATCGAAATCGGTCTAATTGTTCCACGTTCTTATAGTTGCGGGCATCCGACGGGAATACAGAGGGCGTATCCGGGTTCGTATCGTCGTTCTGAGCAAGTTTCATGTATAAAATATTTTCATCGGAGTTACGGATTATTTAATATGATTTTCTAAAGTTTTTATTAATTTCTGAAATTTAATTAATTATTTAATTCAACATTATCCGAAACAGTGATTGATGACATCAGCATGACATCATGCTGACGTCAGCAGCCACCTGACAGGGTGGGTCCCACCTGTCATAGGCTGTTAGGTTAATTAGGTTTAATTAATTTAATTACTGATTAATTAACACTAATTAGTTAATTAGATTAACCTAATCAGGATTAATTAACTAATTAATTAACTAATTAATTATTTAATTAATTATTTTATTTATTTTTATTTTTATTTTCTTAAAATCGTTTTTAGGGGGGTGGGCCCCATTTGTCAGCGGCACAGGGGGTTCGGGCCCCACTGGGCAGTGGCCCAGGGGGGGGGGTTCACAGGCGTGCGGGCGCGGCGCAGGCGCAGCCCGAGCGGGCGCGTCCAGGGTTCGCCCGGGCGCTGGCCACGGGCGCCGGCGAGGCGCGGCCGGACGGGTCGGTGGTGAGCGCGGGGCCACGGCGAGCGACGCGGGCGAGGTGTGGGGGCGCGCGCACGCGCGGGTGGCCGCGGCGAGCGGAGGCAGAGGCGAGAGGACGAGCGGCAGCGGCGGCTGGAGTGGGCGCGAGCGGGGCGCGCGCAGCGCGGTCGGGCGCGAGCCGGGGCGCGGCGACGCGTGAGCATGCGCGCAGCGCGGTGAGCGGCGGCACGGGGGCGCGGTGCGCGCGGCGAGGTGCGGGAGAAGAGAGGGGGGGAAGAGGCCCGAGGCCTCACCGTGCTCGTAGGGACGGGGCAGCGGGAGGTCGGGGTGGTCGACGGGGACGACGGCGACGGGGAGGCAGGCCGGCGGGGAGGCGCGGGCTCCGGGCGGCGGCGAGGTCGTCGCGGGCGACGGGATCGGGGATTTGCCCCGATCCGGATCCAGTCGAGGGAGGGGGCGACCGAGCGCCAGGCGGCTGGTCGGGGAAGAGGAGAGGACGGGGCGACGTCGGTGTGGCGGCGGCGGCGGCGCTAGCCGACCGGCGCGGGAGCGGGGCGGCGTCGGCGAGAGGCGTCGGCGACGGGGCCGTTCCCGCGATCCCGATCCCGATCTGGATCGGGAGGTGGTGGCTGACGAGGGGGAGGCGGAGCGACGGGGCGGCGTGGCGACGCGTAGGCGACGGGGCGGACGGGATCGGGAGATCCCGATCCAGACGAGGGGGGGGAAGAGAGGAGCGAGGGAATGGGGGTGGGTGACGCTAGGGTTCGGGCTTCCCTGGGGGTATAGGCTAGGGGCGCGGGTGGGCCGGCCGGCTGGGCTTCGGCCCAGTTGGGCCGGAGGGGGGGGTCCTTCTTTCTTTTTTCTGTTTCATTTTTCTTTTATCTTTTCTTCTTCATTCTCCTTTCGCAGTTAGTAAATAGTCAGCCTCAAAATGGTTTTTGCAAAACATGAGACCTAGTTCATAAATACTAGTGCATTATTCCCTAACACCTAAAACTAGTTTGCAAAAACATAATTCCATATTTATTCAGATTTATAAATGGTTATTAAATATTATCTTTATCCACTGTTTGAGGTTGTTCGAGTCACTTATCCAATTCTAATGATGTTGGTTTCAATTTAGAATAGCCTCTGGAATATTTGCTATATACTGACATTTTAGCTCCTATATGGACAACTTTCATATTTCACTTCATTTAATTTTGAATTTGACTTAGGAGTTAATGCAAGGTGATGCTAATGATGATTATGCACTGTGATCATGTTGATCATGCTAACATGTCATTATCAAAGTGATTACGTGCTAATCACCGGGGGTGTTACAACTCTCCTCATCTATTAAGAATTCTCGTCCCGAGAATTAAGAGGAGACTGAAAGAAAGAGGGGTATTCTTCGCGAAGACGATCCTCGCGTTCCCAAGTGGCTTCATCTTCAGAATGATTTGACCACTGAACCTTGAGAACTTGATTGACTTTTGACGTGTTCGACGCTCAGCTTGATCAAGAATACGGATGGGATGTTCTGGATAAGACAGATCTCCCTTAATTCAAGCACTTCATGATCCACAGCTCGAATAGGATCCTTGAACAGCGGCGGAGTTGGGATACATGAAAGACATCATGTACTTGTGAAAGGTTTGGCGGCAATTGCAACTGATATGCCACTTCTCCTCGACGGCAAGAATACGGAACGGGCCAATGTAGCGAGGGGCTAACTTGCCTTTGATTCCGAACCGATGATTGCCTTTCAATGGAGTGACACGAAGGTAAGCTTGTTCGCCAGGTTGATAGACTATTTCCTGGTGCTTACGTATAGTTTGCTCTTCTGACGAGGACTGAGATTTCAAATGTTCCCGAACAATACGGACTTGTTCTTCAGCTTGCCGAATAATGTCCGTCCGACGAGTGAGAGCGTTCCCCAGTTTCTTGACCAATTCAGAGGGGTCGACACTTACGCCGTATAGAACTTCAAACGGTGCCATCTTCAGACTAGCTTGATAGCTATTGTTGTAAGAGAATTCGGCATACGGGAGAGATTCCTCCCATTTCTTACCGAAGGAGATGACGCAAGCTCGAAGCATATCTTCGAGCACTTGATTAACTCGTTCAACTTGACCCTGTGACTGAGGGTGAAAAGCGGTGCTGAAAGACAGATGAGTTCCCATAGCTTCTTGGAAACTATTCCAGAATCTGGAGGTGAAGAGGCTGCCACGATCAGAACTGATCTCCAACGGAACACCGTGGAGTGACACAATTCGGGAAACATACAAGTCTGCTAACTGGCTAGCAGTGATTGTCTCTTTAACAGGCAGAAAGTGGGCAACCTTAGAGAATCGGTCAATGACAACAAATATAGCATCATTACCCTTCTGGGATTTGGGAAAACCAGTAATGAAATCCATTTGGACCTTGTCCCATTTCCATTCAGGAATTTCCAGGGGTTGCAGAGTTCCTACGGGCCTTTGATGTTGGGCTTTAACGCGGCGGCAAACGTCACACTCAGAAACATAACGAGCAATGTCTCGCTTCATATTAGGCCACCAGAATCTTTGACAAATGTCACGGTACATCTTCGTGCTACCAGGGTGAATGGACAAGGGAGTGTCATGAGCTTCCTTCATAACGTTTTCCCTCTCATTCTTGAACTTGGGTACGAAGAGACGGTGTTGGAAAAATAGGATCCCATCTGCACCAAGATGGAATTCCGACGGCTTTCCTTTCTCGAGGTATCGCTTGATCTTTTCAACTTCAGGGTCATACCTTTGCATAACCTTAATGCCGTGTTCTAAATCTGGTTCGACAACCAGGGTATTGAGATAACCCTGTGGAACAATATGGAGGTTCAATTTGCAAAGCTCTTCATGGAGAAGAGGTTGTGTTTCTTGAACCATAAGATTGTTGCTATAGGACTTGCGACTTAAAGCATCGGCCATTACATTAGCCTTGCCGGGGGTGTATGAGATATTCATATCATAATCGGCAATTGTTTCGAGCCATCTTTGTTGACGAAGGTTCAGATCTGGTTGAGTATATAAATACTTCAAGCTTTGGTGATCCGTGTATATCTCGCAACGGTTACCGAGAAGGTAATGTCGCCATAGCTTCAAGGCATAGATAACCGCAGAAAGTTCAAGATCATGCACGGGATAATTTTCTTCATGAGGACGCAATTGTCGGGAGGCATAAGCAATCACTTTGCGCTCTTGCATTAGGACACAGCCTAATCCTTGACGAGATGCATCACAGTATATCACGAAATCCTTTTGGGAATCCGGGGGTGCTAGTACTGGGGCAGATGTCAATTTATCTTTTAGTGTCTGAAAGCTTTCTTGACATTTTCTGTCCACTCAAATTTAACACCTTTGTGAAGCAGATTTGTCAATGGTTTTGCAATCTTGGAAAAGTTCTCAACGAATCGACGGCAATAACTAGCGAGTCCGAGAAAACTTCTGACTTGCTTAACATTCTTTGGGGGAGTCCAGTCGAGAATAGCCTGAACTCGTTCGGGGTTAACAGCAATCCCATCCTTGGAAATCACATGTCCAAGGTAAGTTACTTCAGGAAGCCAAAATTCGCATTTGGAATACTTGGCATACAACTGGTGTTCTCGGAGCCTTTCTAGAACAAGGCAGAGATGTTCAGCATGTTCCTCTTTATTCTTAGAATAGACCAGAATATCATCTAGATATACCACGACGAATTTGTCGAGGTAATCCATGAATATATAATTCATCAGACGGGAGAACGTAGCTGGGGCATTCGTTAGGCCAAATGACATGACGGTGTATTCATAGGAGCCATAACGAGTGACGAATGCAGTCTTGGGAATGTCCTCTTCACGGACACGGATCTGGTGATAACCCAACCTCAAGTCGAGTTTAGAGAACACCGACGATCCAGCGAGTTGATCATAAAGATCATTGATCCGGGGCAGTGGGTATTTATTCTGGATTGTGGCTTGGTTAATGGGCCGGTAATCCTGAACCAATCGGTTAGTTCCATCCTTCTTCTTAACGAAGAGTGAAGGTGCTCCCCAAGCAGAGGAACTGGGGCGGATGAAACCACTCTTAAGTGACTTGTCGATTTCTTCCTTAAGCTCAAGGAGGTGATGCGGACGCATCTTATAAGGTCGCTTGGCAATAGGAACGGTGCCAGGCTTCAAGTCGATGACGAACTCGACAGCTCTAGCCGGGGGTATTCCTGGAAGTTCTTCTGGAAAGACGTCTGGAAAATCTCGAACGACAGGAACGTTCTCGATCCCTTCCAGAGGTGAGGCGTTCAAAGCATTCATAACATATATCTCAGCTTCAGCGTCTCGAGTAATACGGGCGGTATAGTTCACTATCTCATCGGTGGGGTGAAGAAGTTGGACGACTTTAGTGGCACAATTGATCGAAGCAATGTGAGCTTTCAACCAATCCATTCCGAGTATGAGGTCTATGGTGGAAGACTTCAGGATAATAGGGGAAGCTAGGAATTCAAATTCCTCGATTTCAACAGGGACATTATGTGCCATCATAGTGGTTTGACATTGGCCTCCAGGGGTACGGACAACTATTGGCAGGTTCATCTTTTCGAATGCAATGTCATGAGATAATGCAAATGCTTCAGACATGAATGAATGTGATGCTCCTGAATCAAATAATACAGAAGCAGGTACTGAGTTAACAAGAAGGGTACCCATCACAGTAGCAGGTTGATCCTGGACTTCTTCAATGTCAATGTTGTAAGCTTGACCACGACCACGTGAAGCAGACCCAGTATTATAGTTGCGGGTCTGATTGTTGCCACGGCCATATCCACGGCCAGCACGAGGAAAATCTAACTGATTCTGAGTCTGGCAGCAGTCTTTAGCCTGGTGGCCTGGTTTGCGGCACTTGAAACACAAACCATCTTCAGGACGAAGAGGGGCATGGTTCTGAATAGCTTGAGCCTTTGACGGTCTCGGTGGTGGAGGAGGCAGACGTGGTGCAGCATTGTTCTTTGGCGCAGAGGTATTGGGACGGAACGCGTTGTTGGGAATCCAAACTCTACGCTTCGGTGCCGAGCCCGAAGATGAGCCAGCATCACGATAGCGCTTCTGTGAGTCCTTGTGTTCCATCTGAGCGGTCTCAACAAGAATAGCCTTGTTCACTAGAGTTGAGAAGTCATTGATGTCTTGAGCAGCTAGTGCAAGCTTGAGGTCAGGGTGTAGTCCATTACGGAACTTCTCCTGTCTGCGAGCATCTGTGGCGATGTCTTCTTCAGCATAGCGGGAGAGATCAAGAAATTCCCGCTGATAAGCTTCGACGGTTTTATTGCCCTGGGTGAGGTTGCGGAACTGGGTCTTCATGCGTTCCATAATTGCTTGAGGGATGTAACGTGTACGGAAAGCAGCCTGGAACTCATACCAGGTGATGACTGTTCCAACAGGCAGAGTATGCTTGTGTGTGTCCCACCATTGAGCAGCGGGGCCCTTTAAGAAAAAGGCCGCGAAGGTGACAAAGTTGGCGGGGGCGACATTAGCAGACTCCATCTCGTGAGTGATGTCGCGGAGCCAGTCATCGGCATCCAGGGGCTTGTCAGAGTTGCGAAACTGCGTTGGGTTGAGTCGCGTAAACTCTGTCAAAGTTACTGAAGCTGGGTTCTGGTTCTGGTTGTTCTGATGCGGAAACTGAGCCATGATTCCAACCATGAACTGGCGGTTGAGCTCGAACTGTTGCATCATAGCTGCCATATAGTCTGGCGGTGGTGGACGTTCAGGGGTACGACCACGACCACGACCACCTGGTCTAACCATCCTGCTACGTACCAACAGGGGGTAGTTTAGTAAAAGCAATTGCGAGTGTTTAGCGACAAGTATGATGTAACACGACAATACCTTAAGCAGTGTAATAGATACATAACAGTAGTCGATTAAGACATACAGATCCATACACAAGTCGGGTACATGCGGACAGCATAACAGCGCAAATTAAAAGCTAGACATACTAGGCGGCGCGCAGGCACGCGGTAAGGAAGTACACAACGAGACATAGCAAAGGCTACATCAACGTCGGAGAAAACCACTGTAACGGGGTAACTGCGAGTGCGGACGACGAATATTCGTCGCGGAAGGATCCTGTGCTCCATGTGCACTCTGATGCAGAACCCGGTCTCGAACTGTAAGAAGAAGTCCACGTGTAGGTGTGTGACCTCCAACAGCAGGCCAGTCAATACCAGCATACATCTGAGTCCTGCGCGGGTAAAGGATGTGCTCCGGATGTATCCCTGCACGAACAGCGGGCATCAACTGCGTCATAGCGTCGTAGAGACGTGCTCGAGTGGCAACCAACTCGACGGCAAGAGCCCGAACAGTGCGATCCAGAGCCTGAGTGCACTGAATCAGAACGCGGTGGTCATATCGGCGAGGCTCGTACGGGGCACAGATAGCTGTGTAGTATCCGGTAGCATCTCCAGCAGGGGCATACGGAATGTAGCGGAACTCAGAGTCATCCAAGATATCACTGAACTGTCCTCGAAGACGTGCGACAGCAGAGTAGGCGGCATCATGTACTGCCATCTCAATCGTCACGCCGATACCGTGGAAAAGGTGCAGCTCGGTGTCTGAGTCATTCTGCCGATCATAGATACGAACATCAGCATGGTACTGCTCCTGATTAAACTCGTGGTAATCCTCGTAAACCATGAACTCAGGGTACCAGCGGTAGCCAAGTCTGGTCAGGAGAGCGATCAGGACAGCTGGAAACCCAGGGGTATTACGAGCCCAAGTGCGAAGCACAAGCTGTGTCGTAGGACGCGGTGGAAACAAACGGTCCATCTGAAACAGAGGAAATTCAAACTTGTCAAATGACAATGAGAAGTTTAACACAACTCGGAGAGAAAGGTTAAACAAAACAAAGGAAAGGAAAATGATTATCAGACTAATCAGATCAACGACAGGGAAATCGCACAGATATCCAGCTCTCCGGGTAGACGGGATTTACGAGATCCTAAGTGTCGGCGTTAGTAAACTTTATTTAACCCGAATAGAAGAGATGTTAGAGTCCCAGAGTATAGACGAGGAATAAAAGATCCTAATACCACCCAGTTGGCGACGTGGGCCCGTAAGCCACACAGCCAAGTTAGTAAATTAGTTTCTCGGTTTCTAGACTCAACTTCGGCCAAGGAATTTGGAGGGGGCTTCCTACAGGCAGTCGGCTCTGATACCAACTTGTGACGCCCCCGGTTCAATCGTACACTAATCATACACGCAAACGTGTACGATCAAACCCAGGGACTCACGGGAAGATATCACAACACAACTCTAAACACAAATAAACGGAGGTCCACAATATTACAGACCAGGGATCCGAAGATCCGAATACATAAGTCAGTCATACCTCTCCTCATCTATTAAGAATTTCGTCCCGAGAATTAAGAGGAAGATGAAGAAGAGGGGTATCTTCGCGAAGACGATCCTCGCGTTCCCAAGTGGCTCTCCATCTTCAGAATGATTTGACCACTGAACCTTGAGAACTTGATTGACTTTTGACGTGTTCGACGCTCAGCTTGATCAGAATACGGATGGGATGTTCTGATAAGACAGATCTTCCCGTAATTCAACAAGCTTCATGATCCACAGCTCGAATAGGATCCTTTGAAGCAGCGGCGGAGTTGGGATACATGAAAGACTCATGTACTTGTGAAAGGTTTGGCGCAATTGCAACTGATATGCCACTTCTCCTCGACGGGCAAGAATACGGAACGGGCCAATGTAGCGAGGGGCTAAACTTGCCTTTGATTCCGAACCGATGAGTGCCTTTCAATGGAGTGCACGAAGTAAGCTTGTTCGCCAGGTTGATAGACTATTTCCTGGTGCTTACGGTCATAGTTGCTCTTCTGACGAGACTGAGCAGATTTCAAATGTTCACGAACAATACGACTTGTTCTTCAGCTTGCCGATAATGTCCGGTCCGACGAGTGAGCGTTCCCCAGTTTCTGACCAATTCAGAGGGTTCGACACTTACGACGTATAGAACTTCAAACGGTGCCATCTTCAGACTAGCTTGATAGCTATTGTTTTAAGAGAATTCGGCAAACGGGAGAGATTCCTCCCATTTCTACCGAAGGAGATGACGCAAGCTCGAAGCTATCTTCGAGCACTTGATTAACTCGTTCAACTTGACCTGTGACTGAGGGTGAAAAGCGTGCTGAAAGACAGATGAGTTCCCATAGCTTCTTGGAAACTTTTCCAGAATCTGGAGGTGAAGAGGCTGCCACGATCAGAACTGATCTCCAACGGAACACCCGTGGAGTGACACAATTCGGGAAACATACAAGTCTGCTAACTGTGCTAGCAGTGATTGTCTCTTTAACAGGCAGAAGTGGGCAACCTTAGAGAATCGTCAATCTGACAACAAATATAGCATCATACCCTTCTGGGATTTGGGAAAACCAGTAATGAAACCATTGGACCTTGTCCCATTTCCATTCAGGAATTTCAAGGGGTTGCAGAGTTCCTACGGGCCTTTGATGTTGGGCTTTAACGCGGCGGCAAACGTCACACTCAGAAACATAACGAGCAATGTCTCGCTCATATTAGGCCACCGAATCTTTGACAAATGTCACGGTACATCTTCGTGCTACCAGGGTGAATGACAAGGGAGTGTCATGGCTTCCTTCATAAACGTTTTCCCCTCTCATTCTTGAACTTGGGTTACGAAAGAGACGGTGTTGGAAAAATAGGATCCCATCTGCACCAAGATGGAATTCCGACGGCTTTCCTTTCTCGAGGTATCGCTTGATCTTTTCAACTTCAAGGGTCATACCTTCATAACCTAATGCCGTGTTCTAAATCGGTTCGACAACCAGGGTATTGAGTAACCCTTGGAACAATATGGAGGTTCAATTTGCAAAGCTCTTCATGGGGAAGAGGTTGTGTTTCTTGAACCATAAGATTGTTGCTATAGGACTTGCGACTTAAAGCATCGGCCATTACATTAGCCTTCCGGGGGTGATGAATATTCATATCATAATCGGCAATTGTTTCGAGCCATCTTTGTTGACGAAGGTTCAGATCTGTTGAGTATATAAATACTTCAAGCTTTGGTGATCGTTGTATATCTCGCAACGGTACCGAGAAGGTTATGTCGCCATAGCTTCAAGGCATAGATAACCGCAGAGAAAGTTCAAGATCATGCACGGGATAATTTTCTCATGAGGACGCAATTGTGGGAGGCATAAGCAATCACTTTGCGCTCTTGCATTAGGACACAGCCTAATCCTTGACGAGATGCATCACGTATATCACGAAATCCGCTTTTGGGAATCCGGGGGGGCTAGTACTGGGGCAGATGTCAATTTATCTTTTAGTGTCTGAAAGCTTTTCTTGACATTTCTGTCCACTCAAATTTACACCTTTGTGAAGCAGATTTGTCAATGGTTTTGCAATCTGGAAAAGTTCTCAATGAATCGACGGCAATAACTAGCGAGTCCGAGAAAAACTTCTGACTGCTTAACATCTTTGGGGGAGTCCAGTCGAGAATAGCCTGAACTCGTTCGGGGTTAACAGCAATCCATCCTTGGAAATCCATGTCACAGGTAAGTTACTTCAGGAAGCCAAATTCATTGGAATACTTGGCATACAACTGGTGTTCTCGGAGGCCTTTCTAGAACAAGGCAGAGATGTTCAGCAGTTTCCTCTTTATTCTTAGAATAGACCAAATATCATCTAGATATACCACGACGAATTTGTCGAGGTAATCCATGAATATATAATTCATCAGACGGGAGAACGTAGCTGGGGCATTCGTTAGGCCAAATGACATGACGGTGTATTCATAGGAGCCATAACGAGTGACAGAATGCATCTTGGAATGTCCTCTTCACGGACACGGATCTGGTGTGATAACCCAACCTCAAGTCGAGTTTAGAGAACACCGACGATCCAGCGAGTTGATCATAAAGATCATTGATCCGGGGCAGTGGGTATTTATTCTGGATTGTGGCTTGGTTAATGGGCCGTAATCCTGAACCAATCGGTTAGTTTCCTCCTTCTTCTTAACGAAGAGTGAAGGTGCTCCCCAAGCGAAGGAACTGGGCGGATGAAACCACATCTTAAGTGACTTGTCGATTTCTTCTTAACTCAAGGAGGTGATGCGGACGCATTTATAAGGTCGCTTGGCAATAGGAACGGTGCCAGGCTTCAAGTCGATGACGAACTCGACAGCTCTAGCCGGGGGTATTCCTGAAGTGTCTTCTGGAAAGACGTCTGGAAAATCTCGAACGACAGGAACGTTCTCGATCCCTTCCAGAGGTGAGGCGTTCAAAGCATTCATAAAATATATCTCGCTTCAGCGTCTCGAGTAATACGGGCGGTATAGTTCACTATCTCATCGGTGGGGTGAAGAAGTTGACGACTTTAGTGGCACAATTGATCGAAGCAATGTGAGCTTTCAACCAATCCATTCCGAGTATGAGGTCTATGGTGGAAGACTTCAGGATAATAGGGGAAGCTAGGAATTCAAATTCCTCGATTCAATCAACAGGGACATTATGTGCATCATAGTGGTTTGACATTGGCCTCCAGGGGGTACGGACAACTATTGGCAGTTCATCTTTTCGAATGCAATGTCATGAGATAATGCAATGCTTCAGACATGAATGAATGTGATGCTCCTGAATCAAATAATACAGAAGCAGGTACTGAGTTAACAAGAAGGGTACCCATCACACAGTAGCAGTAGTTGATCCTGGACTTCTTCAAGGTCAATGTTTTGTAAGCTTGACCACGACCACGTGAAGCAGACCCAGTATTATATAGTTGCGGGTCTGATTGTTGCCACGGCCATATCCACGGCCAGCACGAGGAAAATCTAACTGATTCTGAGTCTGGCAGCATTCTTTAAGCCTTGGTGGCCTGGTGTTGGGAATGGGGGTGGGTGACGCTAGGGTTCGGGCGTCCCTGGGGGTATAGGCTAGGGGGCGCGGGTGGGCCGGCCGGCTGGGCTTCGGCCCAGTTGGGCCGGAGGGGGGGGGTCCTTCTTCTTCTTTTCTGTTTCATTTTTCTTTTATCTTTTTCTTCATTCTCCTTTCGCAGTTTAGTAAATAGTCAGGCCTCAAAATGGTTTTTGCAAAACATGAGACCTAGTTCATAAATACTAGTGCATTATTCCCTAACACCTAAAACTAGTTTGGACAAAACATAATTCCATATTTATTTCAGATTTAATAAATGGTTATTAAATATTATCTTTATCCACTGTTTGAGGTTGTTCGAGTCACTTATCCAATTCTAATGATGTTGGTTTCAATTTTAGAATAGCCTCTGGAATATTTGCTATATATCTGACATTTTAGCTCCTATATTGGACAACTTTCATATTTCACTTTCATTTAATTTTGAATTTGACTTAGGAGTTGAAATGCAATGTGATGCTAATGATGATTATGCACTGTTGATCATGTTGATCATGCTAACATGTCATTATCAAAAGTGATTACTGTTGCTAATCACCGGGGGTGTTACAGATGCCTCTGGTGGTTTGGGCATATAAGAGTATATATAGGCGAAAGAATTAGGTCAGGAGATGCACGTGGGCCCACAAGGGTGGGGGGCGCGCCCTCCGTCCTTGTGGCCGCCTCGTGACTTCTCTGACTTGCACTCCAAGTCCTCTGGTTTCCTTTTGGTCCAAGAAAGATCATCGCGAAAGTTTTATTCCGTTTGGACTCCGTTTGGTATTCCTTTTCTGCGAAACTCGAAAACAGGGAAAAAACAGGAACTGGCACTTGGCTTTAGGTTAATAGGTTAGTCCCAAAAATAATATAAAATAGCATATTAATGCATATAAAACATCCAAAACAGATAATATAATAGCATGGAACAATCAAAAATTATAGATACGTTGGAGACGTATCAGTGCAATGCGCTCGTCCCCCTTGCCGAACCACAAGGGGCCGACGGCCCCATAGGTGGCCGTGTGAAAACCACGACACTTCTTCGGCATTTTCGTCGGGGGAAGAATTAGCCACAACCTTGAGAGCATGATTTTTGCGTTGACTTCAGCCATACAAATCTCTTTTCTCTTCTTCTTGTTCCTCATGGGTGTTCAGTCTTTCCATGATATCAGCAGAGTTGAGGGTTTTGAAATCAGCTCGTTCTCGAAACATCAGAACAAGTGTATTGAAAGAACTGTCAAGAGATCAGAGCAGTTTCTTCACAACTTCATGGTCAGTGATATCTTTGGCGCCGAGACCTTGAAGCTCATTTGCTATGTCACTCAGAGGATCGAAAGCTTGTTGACAGCTTTCATTTCCAATACGCTTGAGTCGATTGAATTTTGCACGAAGAGAATCAATTCATGCTTCTTTCTGTGTTGAAACACCTTCATTTATCTTCTCTTCGCAGTTTCACACTGGCGATAGCGAAGAAATTGCGCGCGAGAGAGATGGCCACCAATTTCATCTTTGGCTTGAGCATCCATCTGAATGAGTTTCTTCTCCTCGTCAGTGGGGGCTTGAGGTATTGCAACCGTGAACCGGAACTGCACCACATTCCACATATCATCGTCTATTGCTCGGAGACGGATCTTCATCTTCTCCTTCCAGAAAGGGTAGTCCGTCCCATCGAATATGGGGATCTTGAGATGTGACTTGTAGCTCACTAAAGACATACTTAAAGTCCAAGGTTGTTAGACCAAAAAGAGCAGAGTCAAGGAGGACCTTTCTCTGATGGGGGGTGAATGAGAGTTTTAAATTTTCTTCGAAAAACTCAAAACTCTCGGAACCCAGCAGCGGAGCGAATGAAAAACAAACTACAGCGAGCTAAAACTAAGTACCGAAGGGAAACTAAGTCATGCATCGAGACAAATCACATGAATGAAAACACATCGAAGGTAAACATGGGTGACAGAGGTAACCAGTGATGCTTGATGGCGACAGGTTATTTGTTCGACCAGTTCATCCTTCTGCACAAGGACTACGTCTGGTTGGAAGGGTTGTGACTTAACACGGAAGATAAACTCTCTTCACCCTATTCTCCTTGACAATTGGTTCGTCAACCAATGCCGATCACTTGTGGTAGATACTTGAAGGCGATCTCCGAACCTTTATAGACTTCTTCTTCGAGAACCACAATCACTCTTGGTCTCTGAAGAAATTGACACCTAACCATCTAGAGAGTTTGCAGCTCTCAAGAGTAATAGGCGGAGTGTACTGGACTTAGATTCGAGTGATGCTGAACCACTATCTAATTCTTCGGCCCTAGGGTTTTTCTCTCGGTGGATTTTAAACTCAAATCGCTCAGAGAGGGGGTTGCTCAACAATCTTCTCAGAATCAAAAGGAGCAGCCACCAGACAAAGCCGGTGCGGGGTGGCTATTTATAGCCACAGCCTTCCCGGATGGGAAATGACCATTTTGGACACGAGGTCCAGCCAATGGCCAACCGACACGTTCACAACAGTCGGATTTTGGAGCAACGGTAACATTACTTGAGGAACAAGTAATGCTAACTCCTCGGTACCACCTAAGATGCTCGGCAAAAACCTAATCGCCCTTCTCCTGGTGCTGGATCACAAAATATGGGGCTTCGGAGGCCTGCTTTCCGGTACAACTATTCACACGGTCGAAGGGATGGGATCGCCAGAAGCAAGAACATAGACAGGAACGAATGTAGGTTGAGTGTGAGGAGGTAGAGCAGATGCGACCTAATCAGGGTGCTGGCTAGGGTTGCCAAAGCCTCCAAAATATATGCGGTCATGTAGGAAGACGTTGGCTGAGGCCCATAACCAAGCTTGGCTCGTTCATGAAAAACACAACGTGCCCGCGGGCGAGGCTTGGCGAAGCAGGCAGCAAAGGAGGAGCGCACGTGTACCACCCATCTTCTAAATCTCCAATATCATGTGGGAGAGAATCCCTTATATGTTGGTCTCAACTCTCCTCCATCGGGGTGGTACTGAACTTTCCACCATATCATGCAACCCCATATGGGTCTTTGACATTTTTCAGGAATTATTTCATACATGAGACCTAGGCCCATCTATAGTCTAGCACAAACCACAAGTATCATCTATAATTCCGCACAAACCACAAGATACTTGGAATGCTGCAACACCTTGGATTTTCACTCCCAGAAAATTCCATTTTGCAAGTTGTGGCTTCTGCCTTTTTCTTCTCTTCTTGGATTTTAATAAAACTTGATGTATACTTGCTGATGATTGAATTTCTTGGTTACTCAAGCCTAGTTGACCCACCCAAGTTATCTTGACCCTCAGATAACTTTATCTTGACTTTGGATCACTAAAACCCAAAACCTCCTTTTATTGGAATTAAACCCTAGAGATCAGTTTTGCACTAGGGACCTAATTTCCTTTGACACTTTGGCCTCAGCAAATTTTCCAGAGACTAACCCATACTATCAACTCCATTTCCATCCTAAACCCAAGACTCCTAGGTCAATTTTTGACTAGAGAATCCATTCGGAGTTTCAGACAGATCTGTTAACCTATGAAGCAAGTACATTATTTCTCTGTGCTATGAAGCTAGAAATTTGCATAGAGCATCACCTACCCACATCATGCATATCCACAAAATTTCATTACCATCCGACTCCCACAACCCCCTCCACAAATTCCCAAACTTTTTGTCCATCAAACCACTTTGTGAAAGAAGTATATTTTTCACCCATCCAATTGAGCTCAAATTTGTAAAGTTGAGCAAACATGACAAAAAAACACCACCACCAAAATTTCATCCAAATCTACCACTCCTTGTGACCATACTAAATTACCAAATATTTTGGCCAGAGAACAAGTTTCTATATGAAGTACCACCTAAACCCACCCATTTGGCCTCAAGTTTTGTATACACATTCACCATCATACTAAACCCCACCACAAAAAAGTTCAGCTTTGATCACTAAGCCAAATATAAACTACACAACACAAACACTTGCTAACATAAAGACATTTTGGATTCTCTAGTTGGATTTGATCCACACCGGGCCACCACATGTGCATACACACACCCTACTAATGCTACCAGACACCCCAGATAACTTTGGTCAGCTAGAAAACCCCCAAAGAATGTCTTGCCAATGGTGACCACCACCCTGGCATGCCAAATATGGTGCTCTAGGCATGGGCAGAGGCCTTCCAACCGTCCCCAGTCGCCTTCGCCGTGTCGTCTAGCTCCAGGCGCATCCCAGAGTCCTAGGACCCCTCTCCAGATGCCCCTCCCCTCGCTTGCTTCACCCCCAGGCCATCGCCTCCATCACCATTGACGATTCTGTAAACTCGTGCCCACGGACAGGCTCCCTCCCGGCGTCGTCCATCCGCAGCCAGTAGCCTCCCCTATGTACCTGTGAAGCTTGATGACGTAGCCACCCACCCAGCGGCCATTCTTATCCATCGGTGCCGCCCGGCCTATTTAAAGAACCCCCCCCCTCAGCTCCCAGATCACACACACCTCCTCACTCGACCCACACGGTCCTTTCCCCCACCCCAATTCTGACAAAGTATCACCAGAGCGACGAGATCGAAGGAGGCCTGACCATGGCCGCCCCGGAGAATGGCTGCTCGCCGTCAGGCCACCCAGGTGACAGTGGCATACATCATCAGAAGTGCGGTGAAGCCAGGAAAGTAGTGGTGCAAGCGGCGCAACGAAAGGTGGTCGGAATCACCTGCGGACGTCATTGGAGCCATGTCAGCCATCGAGCAGGAGAAGAAGGAAGAACCTGACATGTGGGCTCGGCTAGTTAGAGAGAGAAGGAGGAAGAAAGAAAGGTGGGTCGCTGATGGTGTGTACCCACCCATCAGCTTAAGTGGAGGCGTAGAGAGTGTGTTGCGTTTTCGATTGGAGTAAGCATAACTCGGAGAACGCATTTTCGCCATGGATGCCAACGGGCAGCTGGGCCGGCCTAGTGCAACAATGGAGGCACAAAAGAATCTAGCCTAGTGTGGCCCGAGGCACGGTTTTTATTATTTTTTGGTAGAGTACACAGGGGCCTGAAAGTAAGTTTTTATTCATAGATATGTCCCTACACTTCACACCTTCTAACTTCTCACTCGGGATGATTTCAAAAAAAAATCTCACTCCGGGCTCCGATTGACGTGATTCCAATGCTCACGTGCTCTGCGCGTCGAGCATTTTCTGTTGGAACCACTTTCCACCATATTTTAAGACACTAAAAATGACCCTTTTAGCCTTGGGCATTTTTAAGCTTCTTCGAGCACCGGATCGTTCCGCCAAGTTATCGAGCCCCTCCCGGTAGACCCCTTGGGTTTCAAGGCAAGATAATCATTAGATATATTCACTGAGTATTTTGTTCGATGTTATTTTTGTGTCTTATTGGTTTTTTTGGGTTTGCTAATGCTCCTACGTTTTTCTCGGTTGAATTACTTTCAGTATTTGCTTTCCTTACTTACTTTGGTTGGAGTGTATGTTATAGGTATTACCGCACTAGTGACTTATATGCAATAGTATCATGGAGTTAGGATGTTATACTTTTACACTATTGCCTGCTATTATTGTTGTGCTAGATTAATGTTGCAGGTGGAATACAATTACGGTAATAAATCAGAAATTATAATAACAACCTCCTCCATCGGCTGGATTGAGTCATAGTGCCACCGAATCGAACTAAACCGTGTGAGGACATTTGCCTTTGTGGGAAAGCCCTATCCCGGGTTACATTTATGTCTCTTACGTGTATCGCCAAAGAGGGAAGGTTAGAGGTGTAGTATCTCCTGATCCGGGATTGCACTCCAAACCTCGAGGGCCTTGGTTGGTATGATGATGTGACAAAAAGTATTGTGATTTTCGAGTGGGAAGAGTTGTGCCACGGGGGTGGCAGGGACTAGTGCTCTCTCTCTCTCTCTCCCAGGACTACCCTGCGGGAAGCCGGTGATGTGGTAGGAGGGCCATGATGTAGACAGGGTTTATCGAACTATTACTCCATGGCATGGGTAAAGTGTACAACCTATGCAGAGTCATAGAATCTATTCGAATAGCTGCGTCCTCAATATTGGACACAGTTCGTATTTAGTCACACAGATTGGTTCTGTCAAGTTGAAGGCATAAACTTGACACATTAAAACTCACCAAGATTGAAACCGGGCAAGATGAGGATTGTGAGATCAATGGTACAAGCAGTCTTGGCATAGAGTATGCTAGGGGCTTGGGGTTTAGCCAGTGGATGGCTATGAGGATTATGATGGCTTTGATAGTCTGTTTAATTGCTGGTTATGCTTTATCGTTGTCTTACTGTAGTTTACTTCAATTGTTTATCTAGTTCAGTAACGATACCTTTGTTGAATAGATGTTAGTATTAGCAATGGCGTCTTTGGTGGATAGACTTTAGTGGTAGACATGGTCATATTTGAGGAATGACTTTAGCTTAGTAATGCTCATATTATTGGAGGAATGTCTTCACTTAAGGTTATGAGTATGCTATGATTAAGTTAGTAGGCTTCGTACTGTTTTTACTACCGTTATTTGTCTTGATAGATGTTCAGGATAATATAGTCCATACTACTTTTACTTCAGTACTTCCCTGCGAGAGGTTTATGCCATGCTATTTACCTTACTCGAAGTTTATGCTATGGTTTAATGACTAGTATGGTTGAGATAGTTGATATATGCTTGAATGCCATGGAATGTTTGCTTGGGTCGGATATGATTGATTTTCTTGCGAGTGCATTCAAAGTACTCATTGAATTTTAATGAGGTACTACTAGGAGATACCTTATAAACAAATGTTTAGCGGTAGCAAGGGGTTATAAACCCACGCTACTACTAAATTGATAGTAGTAGCGCGGGGTATAAATCCACGCTTCTACTAAGTGGTCTCCATCGTACCCCCCAGACAAACCGTAGTAGTAGCGCAGGGTATAAACCCCGCGCTACTACTAAATGGTCTCCATTGTACCTCCCGAGACAAGCCATAGTAGCAGCGTGGGGTATAAAGCCAGCGCTACTACTATAGACCCACCAACACATGTATACACACATAGCTCGCGGAGGCCAAAGCCCAAATTCCCCTCCGCCTCGCCTGACCCATGCCCCGTGCCCCGAAACCCTAGCCCCCACTCCGCCTCGCGATGCCACCGCGGCCGTCCCTCCAGTCGGTCCTCCTTATGGCGGCCTGCACCTCCGCGGGCGCCGGGGGCTCGGGCCTCCTCCTCGCCGCGCGCCGCCGCTTCCCCGCCGCCTTCGCCGATGCGTGGGGCCAACGCCTCCGCCTCCTCCACTCCTTCTCGTCCCGGTCTCTCGGACCAGCGACCGAGGCGACGCCGCCGCGGGGGGCCAGCGCATCCACCTCCTCCACTCCTCGTCTCGGCCGAGGCAACACCGGCGCCGAACGTCCTGCAGGAGATCGCGCAGAACAGGACCACCTCGCCACCTTCAGGTCCGGAGGGGGCCGCAGAAGGCGACTTCGACCACCCCAAAGAGGTGACTGCAGCCGCCGCCCTTGGCTTCCAATATCGTTGCCATCAGCTCATTCTCCTCGGCGGCTGTTCAGAGTCCATCGTGGTGCCAAGCGGGGCAAGGAGGCAGCACAGATCATCTGCTAGTCGTGGGCATCAAGTGAATCCGGAGCACACCCTGACTCTCGCTGTTGTGATCCATCTCCTTCGATTGGTTTCCTCTAAGTGGCACTGCACGGAAGGTGTTTGACAAAATGACCAAGTAAGGTAAGAGTGGCTTTCATAGTTCTAGTACTACTTGGTGTTTTCGTTTCTCTCTGCAATGTACTAATGTGAGTCTAACATTTCCCTAAAGAAAGAAAGCTTCAACTTCACCGTGGCACTCACCACTAACTACCTATCTTGTCCTGTCACGTACCTGAAAAATACTAAACTAAAAAGCATTGTTGTTGCCCGAAACAGAGTAGCCCCTCCTCTGTTTTTGCAACGCTACCATCGGGTCTTCACTTATCCCATCTGGGCCATCCACTAACTGAACTTAACTCAGCTGCGATGTGCTTCCGTTCTTCAGAGTACCACCTTTCTTCAGTGAAGCTTTGGCTGTGGTCTCTCTTGACAGCAAGTAACCCAGGTTCATGCATTCTGCGTCTGCATTTGCATTACGACCATCATTCTGTAATTCCAGTTTGATGGCATCAACTCCGGCAGCAGCGACGTAGCCATCAGTCTTCACTTATCCCATCCAGGCCATCTGCTAACTGAACTTAAGTGAGCCGTGTTGTGCTTCAGTTCTTTAGTGTACCATTCTTCAGTGAAGCTTTGGCAGCAGGTGACCCAGGTTCAATAAAGAAAGGTTCAAAATCAACGTTTATGAACACACACTATCTTGTCTTGTGATGAACCAAAATCAGTGTTTATTGTAATGTAAAAGGGTAGTACTGTTGAATTGATGCATGCGTGGTTCAACTGTGGCCGTCGTTGCTTTTGGCAGGTTGAGGCCTGGGAGCTACTCTAGATGCTGTCGAGTTGCGAGCATATTTTGGGTAAGCAGCAGCAGAATAGCATATTTTCTTGAGTTACTCGACGAAATGCACAGGAGAGAGAGAGAGACAGACCGCGATCGACCACAACAATGACACTGTTGACAGGTGCGTAACAACTTGCTTGCCTTAACTCTCTTCCTATTTTTCCGCATGTAGATTAATGTAGTTTGTGGATGCATAGTTTGTAGCATGTCCGGCTCCTCGCCTCACTGGACATGCACAATATATCATCTTCATATTGTCTACCAAATGGTAGGAAAATATGTATCCATAGGGCAATTTTACTGCCTGGTGGTTGTTAAGAAGCCGTAGAAGTTCTTTTTAAGGAAACCCGCAGGGGAGAAATGGTAGTCATTTGCAAGTTGACTATGCATAAGTGCCAGACATGCTATGCCCATGTTTTATCTTCCTAGGTGGTCTTGTCTCATCAAACTCTTGATGTAAAATGCGCTCATATGAAACACCTATGCATGCTTACAAACTGTAGCAGTTTCTAGCTTTTATGGTGAGCCGATAAGCAACAGTACCTTATCCCTAATGCTTTCCATGCCAACTATTTTACGTGTGGCTTTAAAGCTTTATTTTTAACCTTCTTGCAGTAATGGATAATTACAAGAACTTTCCTCAATTCCTCTATGGCTTAAGCCCATCTCAGATGGAAATGTTTACGACTGATGACAACCCTTATAATCAGCAGTCAAAGAAAGTTACAGAGGTTAGTGAGATTATCCATTACTGTAGTTACATTACTGAAAATAAATGGTGGCATCCAGTGCTATAAGTGACACTCTCAAATTCATTCCAAAGTACTCCAGACTCCAAAGCATGTCCCTTTCATCCATTCAGGTTAGCAGCGAGCAAGGCCATGGCATCTTTCTTTCCCTTAGAAGTTTAAAGAACCCAATTAGTCATTGACAAATAGTTGATGGTGTATATGTGTAACATGTAGAGAATATCAATGTAAGACATGATATGAGTTGGTGTAGCAGGTTCATTTGTTTGTAGCTATTACATAGGCGATCTCTTGTTAATAGAAATCACTCACTTTTTCGTTTTCGTATATTTATTCCCATAGCTACTGTACAGCACAACATGCAAGGAAATATATGTCTGCTGAAATTTAATTTTATGTGTTCTTTGCTCTGTACAGAAATCTTGGATTCATAAATGGGAGAAGCACATAAGGGAGAAGAAGATGATTGCAAGGATGGAGAGGGAGCAGATCATTTGGAGGGATAGAATGCCACTGTTTGGTGTTTTTATGCATTTTTGTTTGCTTTCAACTGTGTTTGCACTAGCTGGGAATAAGTGACTAGGCAAGAAGTGTAGATGTATGGATATGCTCTAATGCTCCTGGTTTACTATAAATCTTGGATTTGTAATGATGTGTAATGCTGCTGGTTTATTACAAATCTGGGCTTGTTTTAGTTGTTAGAATTGCATGCATAAAATGGAATTGATGGATTTTATTTTTTTAATTCCTAATTAGTTAGTAGTAGCGTGTGGTACTATAGACGCGCTACTACTATTTCGTTAGTAGTACCGTGGGTGCAAAATAGTAGTAGCGCGGGTGGCACCCATGCTACTACTAAAATGTTAGTAGTAGCGCGGGTACTAACTTTTAGCTGTAGCGTGATACTAGTAGTGTGGGGACCCGCGCTACTAGTAGCCAATTTACCCATGCTACTAGTAGCCTTTTCCCTAGTAGTGAGGCCAGGTGTAAGGACAGACCCGTCTTCCACTAGTTAGGAGTCGGAGCAGACGCACACTAGGAGAGTGACACAGCTAGATCCTTGTGGAGTGGAGTCGTGTTAGGATCGTGCTCCCATTGATAGAGTTTCCGTTGCAGTCATCTCCGAAGTAGTTACCAAGACTACTACAGATCGCTTCGACCTCAATCAATTGTTGAGACTTGGAGCTTTGTAAGTTGACGTTGTAAAGTTATGGTATCAAATAAAGCACTCTTTTTGTCGAAAGGTCTGTATCCTATTACCCAGGGATTGCTAAAGTATACGCCAGGTTGATTTCCTGGGCTGGTGAGTGCGGTGATCCTTCTGAATACAGTGGTAATTCACTGTACTCAAACGGGGGCCGCAAATGTAACTACCTAATGGATAACTTTTTCTAAGCATAAACAACAGAGAAGGCCCATACTATGCCATTTTATTTATACTTTGATGGAAATGTACAAAGGAAGAGGGACAAATCACAGATGATCTAGCATGTACTACAATCCCTCCCCGTTAAGACTAGGCTTATCCTTCCCCGTGTTCAAGGACAAATGCTCCATGAAAACAAAGAGACGTAGATCCATGTCTCTAATCTAATTGCTAAAAATGATTATTCATATATGCTTCCATATGCTCCGACATCCAGCGGCGGATGGATATCTTGCGATTATAAGAAGCCATAAGATAGTAACCAGCTAGAAGTTCCTTGCTACGAGCTCGTGAATGAAACAAAATTCTTAGAGAATGATCTAATCGACTTTATTGATTTGACTAAGTAAATTTAACTTGATTGGGAATACATAACAAAATATATAAACACTCGTAGAAGACATGTTCTCGAGTTCCCACTCTTATTCTTTTTCGTATTAATTTATCTATTTGATAGAGTAGAGAATCAAACTGTCCAACATGTGCATGTTTGGCTAATTTCAAATGTTTCAAAGAGTCTGCATAAGTCATCCACCGCAAAAGATGGAAAACCAGATTCTAGGAAGCTCTCATTGCAATGTAGGTCGCCAAAATGCTCATTCGTCATTGAGCCCGGGATGAAAAAGATCAAGACCACTAAATGGTGAAACATGAGCATTAAACACCATAGCTAATTTGGCACCACATGGGTCCCACTGTTGCTATGACAAGTAGGCACCACTGACCATTCACTAAATATAAGATGTTAGTCTGCCGCACTCCACATCGTCAATCACCACAATGCCATCATGGGATATGTATGAAGCCACTACCCTGTGACGGAATAGTCATGGAAACAAGGGGCATCACCACGAAAACAAGAGAAGAGATGGTGATTGATTTCTCTCCGTTTCTCCTGTAGTGGCTAAGTTCCCACTCATGATACACCTTGTATGTTTTTTTAATGTATATATACAACCTGTATACCTGATACACAGTCTTTTTTAGTATATAAAACGTGATACAAGTATGAGCTTTTTTCTTGAGTGTCTTTTTTAGGAACAGAGCAGTGTTTTGTATTTTACTTTTTGACCGAACAAAGCGAGCAGCGTTGTTGAGAAAATGTTGTGGAGGATTAGACCTGCTGGATCTTACTTGAAGGTATTTCCTAGGACACGGCCCACAAGCCCACAAGCCCACCTGATGCCGGAAGGTGAGCACGGCGACGGCTTCTCAGGGCACGACTAGTATTGGATCGCTACTTGAGCTGCGATCGTGCGATCCAGCATCCTGGGCCATTGGATGCTGGACGCATGGTACAGATACGGTGAGGTGGGATTCCAGCCTCTTTGACAGTACATTTCGCATTTAGACCCTGTACATTTTGTACTTCAAAGAAAACCCCCTTCGCGGAAAGGTCTAGTTCCATCCAGCCAGATCTTTCCCGTTCCTGAATCCAATCGCGGCGGCGGCGGCGGCGACGACGACGACGGCCTTGCCCTGCAGACTGCCGCTGCCAGCCAACACTTCCCGCCCACACTCCGGACCACAAAATACCCTCGTCGACGGCGGTGGCCTTGTCCACCCAGATCTTTCCCGCCTCACCTCTGGACCATGAAGTCCCCTCCCATCGACTGCGGCGGCCTTGTTCCAGTCAGTTCTTCACTCTAACTAGGAAATTGCTTCCCCACATATCTCCCTGTCTATTGCCGACCGTACGCGCGCATACACCATTGCATGCTTGTTCTGGTGGTGATATTGGGGTCTAGCAACGGCAGTGAAGTCTTGTCGGCGCCACAACATCTACTGTTCATTACTCTAAAGGGAGGCAGGTTAGTAGTAATTATAGTTTTTTTCACACAGAAAAGTAGTACTGTATGTCCAAATCGTCCCACATTAGAACGAGCTTGCACTGAATTTTTTATTGAGCCGGCTCAGTTTTGGTCCTTGCTACCATGTACTGTAATCAAGAGATTTCCATCTGATTTTGGTGCTTATAATTTGTAATGCAATCAATTTAGTGGATGCTAATTTTCAGTAGATATTTGAATAAAAAAATTCAGTATAGGGCTGCTTCAGTTTCAGAAGCACTCCACAGTAGCCTGCACTTTCTTCAGACTGCATCCAGCTTGTGATATGAGCCTCCACCAAATTTTTGCTAAGAAAGCAGAGAAGAGAAGGCAATTGTTCTTTTAAATGGAGGGAACTAGCACGAACTCACCCCCGCCATTCTTGGCATGCCAGACCAATCCGTGTAGTGTACCAGCCATCTCAGGTGAATTTAGTATCAAAATTGCTAATCTTTCAAGTTCTTCCTTACAAGAATTGTGATTCAGTTTGTTCTTTCTATTTTACAAAATCGGTCAATAGGCTTGCCGCGGCGGAATTAAGTGATGCTCACTGTTTTTCGGAGATTAATTCCACTATGCTTCCTTCTAATGAATTCTGTACACCCAAGAAGAGACAATGTTTTTCTGTAGATGTAAGTACAATGCAGATTGTAATATAATGGATGCATGCATTTCTGTGTGTATATACTTGTGACGTGAGTACATAATATCTCATAAATATTTTTCTCAAACTGGAATGTTATATAGTACTCACAACCAACGAATGCAAATGTCTAGAATCATCAGGCATGTTAAATTCACAAAACTTGCATCCATGCTCCAGGCTTGATGTGGCGTCCCCGACTCAATCGTACACTAATCATATACGCAAACGTGTACGATCAAGCACAGGGACTCACGGGAAGATATCACAACACAACTCTAACACAATTTAAACGGAGATCCACAATATTACAGACCAGGGATCCGAAGATCCGAATACATAAGTCAGTCATACAAATATTATCTGAGTACAGACATAGTTAGACAAGTTTTGCCTTAAGAAGTCTAGCACAAACAACGACACTAGATCGAAAGGCGTTGGCCTCCTGCCTGGGAGCCTCCGATCATACTCCTGGTCGGCTGGCTCGATCCAGTAGTAAGTGCCCTCTGGACCCTCCTGGTAGTAAGCTCCGGTGGTGGCACCTGGCTCCTGGACTCCATCGTCTGATGTATCATCAAGGTGGGGTGTAGGGAAAAGAGAAAGTAAAGCAACCGTGAGTACTCATCCGAAGTACTCAGCAAGCAAGGATTTATACTACATATGCAACATTATCAATGGAGAAATGCTGTATATGTGGACTGGGCTCCAGAAATGCCAGAATAGAGAGAAGGCCTAATCCTATCGAAGACTAGCATCTTCAAACATCTTCACGAGGCCATCATCTTGCAGCAATAGAAGAGAGTAGAATAGCATTTTATTTAGCAAACATGTTGAAGTACACCTTAAAGATCCTTCCTCGACTCCCAAGCGAGAAAGCGATCCCGAAGTTTCAATTAAGTAACAAGTATCCAGTTCAAGTAGTAGATCGGAATACACAAACTGAGCGTCCTTTACCGTAGGACCGGCTATCTGTAATACCCCATGTATTAAGCTACAGTAATCCCCTTTTGATAATGCCATGTCATCATGATCAACAGTGTTTAATCATCATTTGCATCATATTGCATTTCAACTCCCAACTCAAATGGAAATTCAAACTAAAAATAAAATAAAAGTTGTTCAAAATTGGAAAACAAAAATGTGCATCATGTTGCAAATATTCCCATAGCATTTATAAAAATGATTGCAACATTTATTGAAATTTTAGAAGGACTCAAACAACAAGAAACAGCAGCGAAATAGCACTATTTAACCCTTTTTCAATTAAATAAAATCCAAACAAAAAGATATGGACACCAAACCAATTTCTAGCAGTGACTAATTTTGCACTGTTAATATTTAGACCAGTCTCATATTTTACAAAAGTCATTTGTAATATAAACAAAAGACAAAAGACAAACAAAACAAAAACAAAAAAGCTAAAACAAAAAAAAAGAAAAAGGCAAAAGGAATAAAGCAAAACAAAAAGAAAAACAAAACCCCTGGCCCAACTGGGCCATAGCCCAGCTGGCCGGCCCAGCTCGCCCATGCCTGGCCTATTTAGGCCTCGCCTCACCTCACCCGAACCCTAGCCAGACCTTCGCTCCTCGTCATCTCTCCCCTCGTCCTCGACGCCGCCACCGTCGCCGCCCGTCGCCTCCCTGCCTCTTCCCCACCGGCCTTCACCGAGCCTCGCCGGCGTACCTCTACTCGAGGGTGAGGAACACCCCGCGCTCCTCTCTCCCTGTTCCCGCCACCGCGGTCACCGCGACGAGCTCGCGCTCTGCCTGCGTCGCCGCACGCCACGGCGCCGTCCTCCCCCGCACGTGCCTCGCGCCCTGCAGCCCCCTGCATCCGCTGGCCCGTTCGCTGCGCTCGGCCGCGCCTCCGCGCGCGTGGCCGCGCCGCGCCTCGCCACTTCCCTGCCCGCGCCTCGCAGCGCCGGCCGCGCCAGCCGCGCCAGCCACTGCCGCGGCTGTGCTGCTGCTCCTGCCATTGCCGCGCTGCTTGGCCCTGCCGTTGCTGCTAGCTCCGCCGCTGACTGTTGCCGCTGCTGCTTCTGCCTACGTCCACCGCCGGCCGCCGCTCCGCGCGCCACCCGCCGGCCGCGCCGCCTGCATCTGTCGGCCGTCCCTTGACCGTGTTGGCCGCGAGCCCCGCCACCGCACCTGGCCACGCTGCCGCTGCTGACCCCTCCGCGCGTGCGCTCGCGCAGACCCGCGCGCCTCCGCTCGCCGACCGCGCCGCGCCCCACCCTCCTTCTCCGCCCGGCGCTGCTTGCTGCCGTGCCTGCTACTCCTTGCACTTCTCTGCTACTTTGCTGTGTCGCTGCTGCTCCCGCTAGGTGCTACTGATGCTAAGTGCTGCTAGCTACTGTAGCTATAGTTAGCTTTTCTAAATCAACATTAACTAACCACCTAGACAGTCCCTAATCAGCGGTTAAACAACTGTTAAAAGGTGTAAGAATTATATGCATAGAAAATACACTGGACAAACTTCCTTTTATCCCACTGGACCAAATCTATTTGATGCATGGATTAATTCCTACGAAAATGACAAAAGGCTATGTTCTGTTAATTGAAAAACAGCAAACAGAAATACTGGAGTAGCACTTTTCAAACAAAGAATTGAACAAGCTAATGGACACTAACATAGATGCACTAGATACTGTCATGTAGATCACAGCAAATTGATCAAGAATGATATTAGGCACAAAGCCATAGGATGAACAGAACACTAGCTAGAGCCTCTGGAAAATAGCTAAGTGATGTTTAAGAAAAACTGAGCAATTGTCAGACTTAGCCAATTTTGAGGAATTCCAGAAATGTTTGAAAACTTGTAAAATTCGTAGAAATTCATCCGTAGCTCGGATCGAAAAACTTTATACATCAAAGTTGCTCTGAACGACGAGACGAATCCAAATACGCAATCTGTTCATCTGTCACGCGTCCCTAGCATAGCGAACCTACAACCGTTCCCCTCCGGTCATCTGCCTGACAAATGTCCGGAACCTGGAAAACATTTCCGGATGGATTCCCCCTTCCTCGGTAACTTGCAACCGTACGTCAGAACACCCCTAGCTCTGCGTATTGTCATGTCATGCTCTTGTTTGCTTTATATTTACTATTTCTTCCCCCTCTTCTCTCTCGGTAGACCCCGACACCGACGTCGTCCCCGAGACCGACGCAGCTCAGGAGCCCGACGCCACCGTTGACAACCTTGCCTTTGCCGCCGAGCAACCAGGCAAGCCCCCCTTTGATCATACCGATATCGCCCATTCTATTTCTCATGCTTGCATTAGAACTGCTGCTGCTGCTGCTTTACCTATTCTGATGCATAACCTGTTTATTGTAACCTGCTGTTGATAATTACCTGCATGTCCTAAACTGTTTAGTATAGGCTGGGTAGAGACCTATCAGTGATCCCACTTATCCCGACTGCCCCGCTGGATTATCTGAAGACCCGATCGACGGGATTGAAGACCAGGCCCCGGCACCGCACATCACCCCCCTTAGTTGTAACGACACTGCAGCGTTACTATCGAGTGTCGAGGGTGATACCTCGTGTAGCACTTCTGATGTTAACTCTGTAGAGTAGCTATTCGGTCGTGGTCATCGAGGGTGATTCCTCCTTCACCGCTTCCGATAACGACACCGTCGTACGACACCTCAAGTGTGAACCCAGCGAGGGTGATTCCTCCGAGTTCACCTTGACGATTACATCGAGTAGGAATCCAACGAGGGTGATACCTCGGATTCCCCTGATGTTATGGACACACGGATACTTGGACTTTACACTGTTACTTGGATAGGCGGGTCGACCCTGAGGGGTACCCGCGTGCGCCTGAGAGGCGAGTGTTGTGAAGACGGGTGCCTGTATGGTGCCCGAGTGCTGAATACGAGGCGCGGCCGGGCATTCTTAACCCTTGCAGCAATGTCCTCGAGACGGGGCGACGGGGTCACATCTTTCGTGAGTCTCTGCTCGTTACCGCAAGCCCTAGTCCACTAACGATTTGGATATTTGATCCGAGCAGGCCTCTGGTCTGACAGCACTAATCATCACGTGGGCATAGTATGGGCGTTCTGCATCGTAGCATCAGCCGACAGTTCTGTCAGACGTCCAGTTCAGCATTGCGGCCGGGTCGGATCATGCCGTTGGCGCTGGTATCCACCCTGCTCGCAACGACCCGGAGTGCACAGGGTGATGGCCCAAGACCCCTGAGCGCTTAGGATGTAGACCGGCGGGGACCTCTCTGCTGAGCTCTAGGTAGGGCTGCGGTGTGTCGTTTGGCCGAGGCCGGGCATGACCCAGGAAAGTGTGTCCGGCCGGAGTTAAGCGAGCGTGGTGGGTAAGTTGGTGCACCCCTGCAGGGAAGAAAACTTCTATCGATAGCCTGTCCTACGGTAAAGGACACTCGGAGTTGTATCCTGATTGATACAATTTAGAACTGGATACTTGGATACTATGGCTCTGGGATTGCTTCTCGCAGGGAGTCGAGAAGGGATATCCGGACGAGGTTGATGACTGTATGGCTCTGGGATTGCTTTCTCGCAGGGAGTCGAGAAAGGATCTCTGGGTGAGGTTGAGACTTAATGATACTGCTACATTATATTGAACTGTTCTATCCTCTTCTATTTCTGCAAGACCGCTGAAGATGCTAGTCCTCGATAGGACTAGGCCTACTCTCTATTCTGGCATTTCTGCAGCCCAGTCCACATATATAGCCTCTCCTTGAAAATGTTGCATATGTAGTGTAGATCCTTGCTTGCTGAGTACTTCTGAGTACTCACGGTTGCTTTGTTTACCTTTTCTCCCCATATCAGTTTGTCGTGACCAAGATGACGGAGCCCCTGAGACAGATGCCCCGTCGATCGACTACTACTACTACCCCGAGGATGGATGCTTCTACGAGTTGACTGACGACCAGGAGTAGGATCGGAGGGTCCCAGGCAGGAGGCCTTCGCCTTTCGATCGTAGTGTTTTATTTTGCCCCATCTTTCTAAAGGCCTTTATGTTTCTGTTTCATATCTGTACTCAGATATCTGATGCTTCCGCTGACGCTTGTACGCAAGCTTATGTATTCGAGCCCTCGAGGCCCTTGGCTTGTAATATAAAGCTTGTATGACTTTATTTGTGTTTTAGAGTTGTGTTGTGATATCTTCCCGTGAGTCCTTAGGCTTGATCGTGTGCATTTGCGTGTATGATTAGTGCACGATTGAGCCGGGGGCGTCACAAGTTGGTATCAGAGCCGACTGACTGTAGGAACCCCCCTTTCCAACTCCTTGGCTGAAGTTGAGTCTAGAAAACCAAAACTGTTTTACTAACTTGGTTGTGTGGCTTACGGGCCCACGTCGCCAATTGGATGGTATTAGGATCTTTTATTCCTTGTCTTTAATCTGGGACTCTGATCTCTCTTCTATTCGGGTTAAATGATTTTACTAACTCTAAACTCTAGGTTCTCGTAAATACTTCCTCCCGGAGAGCCCCGACATTACCGATGATCGCTTGCTTCGCCAGAAGATTCTACGAATACTCCTCGATGTTTCTCGAAACCCTGTGCCCACTGCTTTGCAGTTCCTGACCACCGATAAACTCCAATGGAAAACTACTTCCCCCTGTCGTTCATGTAATCGTTCAAATTACTCTCGGGTTCTATCCGACATATCGAAATACTATTCGACATTTCGAGAATTCTCTGAACCTACTGCCTTGCGGTTCCTTTCCGCCTGAATACACTTACGAATAATTCCTCACATTACCGGGGATCCGTTCATCCCCAGTTATTCAAGTGCTTTCCAGAACACATTGAATTGCTATCTGATCTCCCGAAAATCCTGTGCAGCCTATTGCTCTTGATTTTCCTTGCCTGCTTGCACTATGGTTAATTCCACATGTCTAGCAATATTTATTAAAATCCTTTGTGACTGTCATTCTGTTCCTATGGATTCAATGTGTGTGCGAATAATCGCAATCAGCACTTAATCCTAAGAAATTTTCTTTCCGGCTCAAACATCGTCCCGAACATTCGGACCGTGGCGGTCTTTTCACCTCAAAATTCTGGGAAAGTTTCCAAACAGCTATGGGAACTCATATTACCTGGAGTTTAGCTTATCACCCCCAATCCCAAGGCCAAGTCGAACGAGTCAATCAGGTTCTTGAAGACATGTTGCGGGCTTGTGTTATTTCTTTCGGTAAGAAGTGGGAAGAATCTCTCCCGTATGCCGAATTCTCTTACAACAACAGCTATCAAGCCAGTTTGAAAATGGCCCCCTTCGAAGTACTCTATGGACGTAAGTGTCGAACCCCTCTGAATTGGTCAGAAACTGGGGAACGACCGCTCGTGGGTCCGGATATTATTCAACACGCCGAAGAACAAGTTTGTATTGTCCGGGAAAACCTCAAGGCGGCTCAGGACCGCCAGAAGAGCAACTACGATCGCAAACGATGGGGTTTGACTTATCAACTTGGTGATCAAGCTTATCTGCGAGTCACCCCGATGAAGGGCACCCACCGTTTTGGAATCAAGGGCAAGCTAGCTCCACGCTATATTGGTCCTTTCCGCATAATTGCTAGACGTGGTCAAGTGGCATATAAATTGGAATTGCCGCCGCAATTCTCTCATATCCACGACGTCTTCCATGTGTCGCAACTTTGTAAATGCTTCAAGGAATCTCCGCACCGCGCAGTGGATCACGAGGTGCTCGAATTGCAAGATGACCTATCTTATAAGGAGCATCCGGTCCGCATTCTCGATGAAGCTGAACGTCAGACCCGTCAGAAGGTTACCAAGTTCATCAAAGTGCAGTGGTCAAATCATACTGAAGATGAAGCCACTTGGGAACGTGAGGATAATCTTCGTGCGGAATACCCCGAACTTTTTCCTTCTACCTCTTAATTCTCGGGACGAGAATTCTTGTTAGTGGAGGAGATTTGTAACACCCCATGTATTAAGCTACAGTAATCCCCTTTTGATAATGCCATGTCATCATGATCAACAGTGTTTAATCATCATTTGCATCATATTGCATTTCAACTCCCAACTCAAATGGAAATTCAAACTAAAAGTAAAAATAAAAGTTGTTCAAAATTGGAAAACAAAAATGTGCATCATGTTGCAAATATTCCCATAGCATTTATAAAAATGATTGCAACATTTATTGGAATTGTAGAAGGACTAAAACAACAAGAAACAGCAGCGAAATAGCACTATTTAACCCTTTTTCAATTAAATAAAATCCAAACAAAAAGATATGGACACCAAACCAATTTCTAGCAGTGACTAATTTTGAACTGTTAATATTTGGACCAGTCTCATATTTTACAAAAGTCATTTGTAATATAAACAAAAGACAAAAGACAAACAAAACAAAAACAAAAAAAAAAGAAAAAGGCAAAAGGAATAAAGCAAAACAAAAAGAAAAACAAAACCCCTGGCCCAACTGGGCCATAGCCCAGCTGGCCGGCCCAGCTCGCCCCTGCCTGGCCTATTTAGGCCACGCCTCACCTCACCCGAACCCTAGCCAGACCTTCGCTCCTCCTCGTCTCTCCCCTCGTCCTCGACGCCGCCACCGTCGCCGCCCGTCGCCTCCCCGCCTCTTCCCCACCGGCCTTCACCGACCCTCGCCGGCGTACCTCTACTCGAGGGTGAGGAACACCCCGCGCTCCTCTCTCCCTGTTCCCGCCACCGCGGTCACCGCGACGAGCTCGCGCTCTGCCTGCGTCGCCGCACACCACGGCGCCGTCCTCCCCCGCACGTGCCTCGCACCCTGCAGCCCCCTGCATCCGCTGGGCCGTTCGCTGCGCTCGGCCGCGCCTCCGCGCGCGTGGCCGCGCCGCGCCTCGCCACTTCCCTGCCCGCACCTCGCAGCGCCGGCCGCGCCAGCCACTGCCGCGGCTGTGCTACTGCTCCTGCCATTGCCGCGCTGCTTGGCCCTGCCGTTGCTGCTAGCTTCGCCGCTGACTGTTGCCGCTGCTGCTTCTGCCTACGTCCACCGCCGGCCGCCGCTCCGCGCGCCACCCGCCGGCCGCGCCGCCTGCATCTGTCGGCCGTCCCTTGACCGTGTTGGCCGCGAGCCCCGCCACCGCACCTGGCCACGCTGCCGCTGCTGACCCCTCCGCGCGTGCGCTCGTGCAGACCCGCGCGCCTCCGCTCGCCGACCGCGCCGCGCGCCACCCTCCTTCTCCGCCCGGCGCTGCTTGCTGCCGTGCCTGCTACTCCTTGCACTTCTCTGCTGCTTTGCTGTGTCGCTGCTGCTCCCGCTAGGTGCTACTGATGCTAAGTGCTGCTAGCTACTATAGCTATAGTTAGCTTTTCTAAATCAACATTAACTAACCACCTAGACAGTCCCTAATCAGCGGTTAAACAACTGTTAAAAGGTGTAAGAATTATATGCATAGAAAGTACAACGGACAAACTTCCTTTTATCCCACTGGACGAAATCTATTTGATGCATGGATTAATTCCTACGAAAATGACAAAAGGCTATGTTCTGTTAATTGAAAAACAGCAAACAGAAATACTGGAGTAGCACTTTTCAAACAAAGAATTGAACAAGCTAATGGACACTAACATAGATGCACTAGATACTGTCATGTAGATCACAGCAAATTGATCAAGAATGATATTAGGCACAAAGCCATAGGATGAACAGAACACTAGCTAGAGCCTCTGGAAAATAGCTAAGTGATGTTTAAGAAAAACTGAGCAATTGTCAGACTTAGCCAATTTTGAGGAATTCCAGAAATGTTTGAAAACTTGTAAAATTCGTAGAAATTCATCCGTAGCTCGGATGGAAAAACTTTATACATCAAAGTTGCTCTGAACGACGAGACGAATCCGAATACGCAATCTGTTCATCTGTCACGCGTCCCTAGCATAGCGAACCTGCAACCGTTCCCCTCCGGTCATCTGCCTGACAAATGTCCGGAACCTGGAAAACATTCCCGGATGGATTCCCCCTTCCTCGGTAACTTGCAACCGTAGGTCAGAACACCCCTAGCTCTGCGTATTGTCATGTCATGCTCTTGTTTGCTTTATATTTACTGTTTCTTCCCCCTCTTCTCTCTCGGTAGACCCCAACACCGACGTCGTCCCCAAGACCAACGCAACTTAGGAGCCCGACGCCACCGTTAACAACCTTGCCTTTGCCGCCGAGCAACCAGGCAAGCCCCCCCTTTGATCATATCGATATCGCCCATTCTATTTCTCATGCTTGCATTAGAACTGCTGCTGCTGCTGCTTTACCTATTCTGATGCATAACCTGTTTATTGTAACCTGCTGTTGATAATTACCTGCATGTCCTAAACTGTTTAGTATAGGCTGGGTAGAGACCTATCAGTGACCCCACTTATCCCGACTGCCCCGCTGGATTATCTGAAGACCCGATCGACGGGATTGAAGACCAGGCCCCGGCACCGCACATCACCCCCCTTAGTTGTAACGACACTGCAGCGTTACTATCGAGTGTCGAGGGTGATACCTCGTGTAGCACTTCTGATGTTAACTCTGTAGAGTAGCTATTCGGTCGTGGTCATCGAGGGTGATTCCTCCTTCACCGCTTCCGATAACGACGCCGTCGTACGACACCTCAAGTGTGAACCCAGCGAGGGTGATTCCTCCGAGTTCACCTTGACGATTACATCGAGTAGGAATCCAACGAGGGTGATACCTCGGATTCCCCTGATGTTATGGACACACGGATACTTGGACTTTACACTGTTACTTGGATAGGCGGGTCGACCCTGAGGGGTACCCGCGTGCGCCTGAGAGGCGAGTGTTGTGAAGACGGGTGCCTGTATGGTGCCCGAGTGTTGAATACGAGGCGCGGCCGGGCATTCTTAACCCTTGCAGCAATGTCCTCGAGACGGGGCGATGGGGTCACATCTTTCGTGAGTCTCTGCTCGTTACCGCAAGCCCTAGTCCACTAACGATTTGGATATTTGATCCGAGCAGGCCTCTGGTCTGACAGCACTAACCATCACGTGGGCATAGTATGGGCGTTCTGCATCGTAGCATCAGCTGACAGTTCTGTCAGACGTCCAGTTCAGCATTGCGGCCGGGTCGGATCGTGCCGTTGGCGCTGGTATCCACCCTGCTTGCAACGACCCGGAGTGCACAGGGCGATGGCCCAAGACCCCTGAGCGCTTAGGATGTAGACCGGCGGGGACCTCTCTGCTGAGCTCTAGGTAGGGCTGCGGTGTGTCGTTTGGCCGAGGCTGGGCATGACCCAGGAAAGTGTGTCCGGCCGGAGTTAAGCGAGCGTGGTGGGTAAGTTGGTGCACCCCTGCAGGGAAGAAAACTTCTATCGATAGCCTGTCCTACGGTAAAGGACACTCGGAGTTGTATCCTGATTGATACAATTTAGAACTGGATACTTGGATACTATGGCTCTGGGATTGCTTCTCGCAGGGAGTCGAGAAGGGAACTCCGGACGAGGTTGATGACTGTATGGCTCTGGGATTGCTTTCTCGCAGGGAGTCGAGAAAGGATCTCTGGGTGAGGTTGAGACTTAATGATACTGCTACATTATATTGAACTGTTCTATCCTCTTCTATTTCTGCAAGACCGCTGAAGATGCTAGTCCTCGATAGGACTAGGCCTACTCTCTATTCTGGCATTTCTGCAGCCCAGTCCACATATATAGCCTCTCCTTGAAAATGTTGCATATGTAGTGTAGATCCTTGCTTGCTGAGTACTTCTGAGTACTCACGGTTGCTTTGTTTACCTTTTCTCCCCATATCAGTTTGTCGTGACCAAGATGACGGAGCCCCTGAGACAGATGCCCCGTCGATCGACTACTACTACTACCCCGAGGATGGATGCTTCTACGAGTTGACTGACGACCAGGAGTAGGATCGGAGGGTCCCAGGCAGGAGGCCTTCGCCTTTCGATCGTAGTGTTTTATTTTGCCCCGCCTTTCTAAAGGCCTTTCTGTTTCTGTTTCATATCTATACTCAGATATCTGATGCTTCCGCTGACGCTTGTACGCAAGCTTATGTATTCGAGCCCTCGAGGCCCTTGGCTTGTAATATAAAGCTTGTATGACTTTATTTGTGTTTTAGAGTTGTGTTGTGATATCTTCCCGTGAGTCCTTAGGCTTGATCGTGTGCATTTGCGTGTATGATTAGTGCACGATTGAGCCGGGGGCGTCACACTATCGATAGATGATTCATCCCTGCAGGGGTGCACCACTGTTACCCGACATGCTCGATGAACTCTGGCCGGACACACTTGCTGGGTAATGCCCGTCCTCGAAAGATCAACATGAAGCAACGCCCTACCTAGGCTCGGCAGAGAGGTCAGCACGCCGGACTAACCTATGCACCCAGAGGTCTTGGGCCATCGCCCTGGGCACCCTGCGCGTTGCGAGACTGGCCGGGGTGCAGGCGCGACACTGAACTCGTCAGTGAAGTATCCAGCCCAATCCCGACAATCAGCCCGCACGGTGAATTGTGACGTCAGACGAGCTTTCGGGAGAAACGTACATCGCAGAGGGTCCCATAACCATTATCCCGCGTGGTGGTAGTGCGTATAGGGCACGTCGACCCACTCAGATCACACACCCAAATCCAATAGGCTTAATAAGTCTCACGCGGAGACAATCAGAGTCTCTGATGCTCCGCCACAATATCACACTCGAGTGCCCTTCCGGCACACCCGACATCATAGATCCCCAGCGGGTACCCACCAGGGTGGACCCACCTGTAACAAAGGTCAAAGTAACCGTGTGGTCATAACATCAAGGGGGGAAACCCGAGGAATCACCCTCGGCGGATTCCACTCGACGAAATCATCAGGGTGAACGTATGAGGCATCACCCTCGAGGTTCACACTGAGGGTTGCACGACAGAGTCGTATCGGAAGTGGAGAAGGAGGAATCACCCTCGATGACCACGACCGAACAACTACACTACAGAGTATTCATCGGGAGTGCGTTACAAGGTATCACCCTCGGCACTCGATAGTAACTATGCAGAGTCGTACAACTAAGGGGGTGTGAAGTGAGGTGTCGGTCTCTGGTCGACGATCACGTTGATCGAGTCGTCGATGATCAAGCAGGGGCAACAAGGATAAGGTGGTGGGGTCACTGATGGTTCACTACCAACCTATACTAAACAGTTTATCATAGGCAGGTAATGTAACAATGAACAGGTTACAACAGCAGGCTATGCATCAGAATAGGAGCATACATTAACAGTAGCAAATTCTAATCCAAGCAGGAGAAATGGAATGGGCGATATCTGGATGCTCAAGGGGGGGGGGGCTTGCCTGGTTGCTCTGGCAAGAGAGAGGGGTCGTCAACGGGCTGCTCGTCGGTAGTGTAGTCGTACCCAGGTGCAGCGTCGTCGGTCTCGGCGTCTATCGAGAGAGAAGGAGGGGGAGAGAAACAATAAATTCACGGCAATAATGCAAACAATATGTATGACATGCCTAAATGATATGCCGGGGTGTTCTACTGCCTAACTAAATGATTTAGTTAATTTAGGAATTTATTCGGATTTATTTAATTAAAGTTGGGCACTATTCATTTATCGAAATCGGTCTAAAAGTTCAATGTTCTTATAGCTAGAGGCATGTGACAGGAATACGGAGGGCGTATTCGGGTTCGTATCGGAATTCTGAGCAAGTTTCATATATAACTTATTTTCATCGGAGTTACGGTTTATTTAATATGATTTTCTAAAGTTTTAAACATTTTCTGAATTTAATTATTAATTTGAATTCAAATTGTCCAGAATAGTGAATGATGACATCAGCATGAGGTCAGGGTGACGTCAGCAGGTCAACTCTGGCTGACGAGAGTCAAACCTGACAAGTGGGGCCCACATGTCATACACTGAGATATTAACAGAGGGGTTAAATTAATTGATTGGATTAATTAGAGGGTGGGCCCCAGCAGTCAGTGACTGATTAGTGTTTAAACTAATTAACTAACTAATTAACAGATTTTCTATTTATTTTAAATTCGTTTAAACGACCGGGCCCCACATGTCAGTGAGACAGGGCGGCCACGTCAGCGTTGACCCCGGTCAACGGGGTCAAAGGGGCCCGCGGGGCCCCACAGTCAGTGGCACGCGGGTGGGACCCACCGGTGCCAAGTCGGACCGGCCGCCGAAGAGCGCTCCGGCGAGCCCGAGCGCGGCGCCGAGCTCCGGTGAGCTCGGGATTTGCCCATAGAGCATCTCCTGGGGCGGGATTGGGCTCTATCGAACGGGCACAGCGAGCCGCATCACGTGGTGGTGGTGGTTGGTCCCGGGGGTGGCCGAAACGGCGGCGGCATCGACCGCGGCGGGCGCCGGCGTACAGCCCCATTTGGAAATGAGGCGGGAGCGGGCTAGGTGGCTAGTTGGGGGCCGAGATCGACGCAACTCGCGCTCTGGAGCACGCCAGTGGCTCGCGCGGGGGCTCGGGAGCACATACGGCGCGCGGGTAGCGGCAATGGCGGTGGTCGGAGCACGGCAATGCGGCGAACTACCCTACGACGGTCAAGCTAGCACGCAGAGAGGCAGGGAAGGGAGGAGGAGCTCATAGTGGGGCGTAGCCGATCAAAGCGGGCTCAGGGAAGGCGTGGGGTTGCCGGATTTGATGGCGAACGGCGGCGGGGATCCGAGGAGGAAGACGATGGCGCAGGGTCGATGTAGGGGTGCACGGCTTTGGTTCATTGGTGCAGTCAAAGGAGAGGACGACGGCGAGCACGCAGGACACGTCGGGGAGGCGAACGGGGCACGGTGGACGCGCGATCTAGGGAGGCACAGCCATGACGGCGTCGGGAGGGGTGAGGGG
Source organism: Thinopyrum elongatum (assembly GCA_011799875.1). Lineage (NCBI taxonomy): Eukaryota > Viridiplantae > Streptophyta > Magnoliopsida > Poales > Poaceae > Thinopyrum > Thinopyrum elongatum. Next base: position 120,310,718 of record CM022303.1, on the reverse strand, counting down.
AACGAGGAGGAGGGCAAACGGGGCGGCTAGGGCTCGCCAGAGGGGTCGGGGCGGTCTCTTATCCACGGCGAGAGGGCGCGGCGCGCGCTGTCGAGCGAGGGAGAGGGGGGCCTGGGGTGCGCGCGCGTGCGCGTTCGACAGCGGGGCGGCGGTGAGCAGTGAGAGGTGGGAGGAGGCGCGGGGTGGGCTGGGCCGCGGCTGTAGCGAGCAGGCCAAGTGCACAGTAGCTCCTTTAGGCCTTTTTCCTTTTTCTCTTTTTCTGTTTCTTTCTCTTCTGATTTGTTAATTATTTGGGCCCCAAATGGTTTTGTAAAAAGTGTGACCTAGTCCATAAATACCAGTGCATTATACCCTAACACCAAAAACTAGTTTGGGCAAAACATCATTTCATATTTGATCTAGATTAATTAAAAGGCTATTAAATATTATTTTCAGCCACTGTTAAAAGAGGAATGGGTCACCTAATTAATTTATTAAATGTTGGTTACAATTTTAGAATGGTCTCTGTATTATTTGTCATTTATTGAACATTTTAGTTTTTATGTTGCACAACTTTTATTTTCCACTTTCATTTAAATTTGAATTTGAGTTAGGAGTTGAAATGCAATATGATGCTAATGATGATTATGCACTGTTAAACATGCTGACTTGTCATTATCAAAAGTGATTACTGTGGCTAATGACATGGGGTGTTACAATTCTCCTCATCTATCAAGAATTCTCGTCCCGAGAATTAAGAGGAAGACTGAAAGAAAGTGGGGTATTCTTCACGAAGACGATCCTCGCGTTCCCAAGTGGCTTCATCTTCAGAATGATTCGACCACTGAACTTTGAGGAATTTGATTGACTTTTGACGAGTCCGACGTTCAGCTTCATCAAGAACACGGATGGGATATTCTGGATAAGACAGATCTTCCCGTAATTCAAGCACTTCGTGATCCACAGCTCGAATAGGATCCTTGAAGCAGCGATGGAGTTGGGATACATGAAAGACATCATGTACTTGCGAAAGATTTGGCGGCAATTGCAACTGATATGCCACCTCTCCTCGACGGGCAAAAATACGGAACGGGCCAATGTAACGAGGAGCCAACTTGCCTTTGATTCCGAACCGATGAGTGCCTTTCAACGGAGTGACGCGGAGGTAAGCTTGCTCGCCAGGTTGATAGACCATTTCCTGGTGCTTTCGGTCATAGTTGCTCTTCTAACGAGACTGAGCAGTTTTCAAATGTTCATGGACAATGTGGACTTGTTCTTCAGCTTGCTGAATAATGTCTGGTCCGACGAGTGAGCGTTCCCCAGTTTCTGACCAATTCAGAGGGGTTCGACACTTACAACCGTATGGAACTTCAAACGGTGCCATCTTCAAACTAGCCTGATAGCTATTATTGTAAGAGAATTCGGCATACGGGAGAGATTCCTCCCATTTCTTACCAAAGGAGATGACGCAAGCTCGAAGCATATCTTCGAGCACTTGATTAACTCGTTCAACTTGACCCTGTGACTGAGGGTGAAAAGCGGTGCTGAAAGACATATGAGTTCCCATAGCTTCTTGGAAACTATTCCAGAATCTGGAGGTGAAGAGGCTGCCACGATCAGAACTGATCTCCAACGGAACTCCGTGGAGTGACACAATTCGGGAAACATACAAGTCTGCTAACTGGCTAGCAGTGATTGTCTCCTTAACTGGCAGAAAGTGAGCAACCTTAGAGAATCAATCAATGACGACAAAAATAGCATCATGACCCTTCTGAGATCTGGGAAAACTAGTAATGAAGTCCATTTGGACCTTGTCCCATTTCCATTCAGGAATTTCAAGGTGTTGCAGAGTTCCAGCGGGCCTTTGATGTTCTGCTTTAATGCGGCGGCAAACGTCACATTCAGATACATAACGAGCAATGTCTCGCTTCATATTAGGCCACCAGTATCTCTGACAAATGTCATGGTACATCTTTGTGCTACCAGGATGAATTGACAGAGGAGTGTCATGAGCTTCTTTCATAACGTGTTCTCTCTCATCCTTAAAGTTGGGTACGAAGAGACGGTGTTGGAAGAATAGGATCCCATCATCATTAAGATGGAACTCCGACGGCTTTCCTTTTTCAAGGTATCGCTTGATCCTTTCAACTTCAGAGTCATACCGTTGCATAGTCTTGATGCTTTGTTCTAAATCTGGTTCGACAACCAGGGTATTGAGATAACCCTGTGGAACAATATGGAGGTTCAATTTGCGAAGCTCTTCATAAAGAAGAGGTTGTGTTTCCTGAACCGTAAGATTGTTGCAATAAGCCTTACGGCTCAAAGCATCGGCCATTACATTAGCCTTGCCAGGGGTGTATGAGATATTCATATCATAATCGGCTATTGTCTCGAGCCGTCTTTGTTGACGAAGGTTCAGATCTGGTTGAGTATATAAATACTTCAAACTTTGATGATCCGTATATATCTCGCAACGATTACCGAGAAGGTAATGTCGCCATAGCTTCAGGGCATAAATAACCGAAGAAAGTTCGAGATCATGCATTGGGTAATTTTCTTCGTGAGGACGCAATTGTCGGGAGGCATAAGCAATCACCTTGCATTCTTACATTAGGACACAGCCTAATCCTTGACGGGAGGCATCACAGTATATCACGAAACCCTTTTGGGAATCCGGGGGTGCTAATACTGGGGCACATGTCAATTTATCTTTTAGTGTCTGAAAGCTTTCTTGACATTTTTCTGTCCACTCAAATTTAACACCTTTGTGAAGCAGATTTGTCAATGGTTTTGCAATCTTGGAAAAGTTCTCAACGAATCGACGGCAATAACTTGCAAGTCCGAGAAAACTTCTAACTTGCTTAACATTCTTTGGGGGAGTCCAGTCAAGAATAGCCTGAACTCGTTCGGGGTTAACAGCAATTCCATCCTTGGAAATCACATGACCAAGGTAAGTTACTTCAGAAAGCCAAAATTCACATTTGGAATACTTGGCATACAACTGGTGTTCTCGGAGCCTTTCTAGTACCAGACGTAGGTGTTCAGCATGTTCTTCTTTATTCTTAGAATATATAAGGATATCATCCAAATAAACCACGACGAATTTGTCGAGGTAATCCATGAATATATAATTCATCAGACGGGAGAAAGTTGCTGGAGCATTCGTTAGGCCAAATGACATGACGGTGTATTCACAGGAGCCATAACGAGTGACGAATGCAGTCTTGGGAATATCCTCTTCACGGACACGGATCTGGTGATAACCCAACCTCAAGTCGAGTTTAGAGAACACCGATGATCCAGCAAGTTGATCATAAAGATCATTGATCCGGGGCAGTGGGTCTTTATTCTGGATTGTGGCTTGGTTAATGGGCCGATAATCCTGAACCAAACGGTTAGTTCCATCCTTCTTCTTAACGAAGAGTGAAGGTGCTCCCCAAGCAGAGGAACTGGGGCGGATGAAACCACTCTTAAGTGATTTGTCGATTTCTTCCTTAAGCTCGAGTAGATGATGCGGAGGCATCTTATAAGGTCTCTTGGCAATAGGAACAGTGCCAGGCTTCAAGTCAATGACAAACTCGACAGCTCTAGCCGAGAGTATTCCTGGAAGTTCTTCTGGAAAGACGTCTGGAAAATCTCGAACGACAGGAATGTTCTCGATCCCTTCTAGAGGTGAGGCGTTCAAAGCATTCAGAACATATATCTGAGCTTCAGCGTCCCGTGTAATGCGGGCGGTATAGTTCACTATCTCGTCGGAGGGGTGAAGAAGTTGGACGACTTTAGTGGCACAATTGATCGAAGCAATGTGAGCTTTCAACCAATCCATTCCAAGAATGAGGTCTATGGTGGAAGACTTCAAGACGATGGGCGAGGCAAGGAATTCCAACCCTTTAATTTTGACGGTAATGTTAGGTGCTATCACGTCAGCATGACAGTGACCTCCGGGAGTTTTAATGACTAACGGAGTATGCATCTTCTCATATCGAATGCCATGCATAAATGCAAATTTTCCAGAGATGAATGAATGTGATGCTCCTGAATCAAATAAAACAGAAGCAGGTACTGAGTTAACAAGAAGGGTACCCATCACAGTAGCAGGTTGATCCTGGACTTCTTCAATGTCAATGTTGTAAGCGTGTCCACGACCATGTGCAGCAGACCCAGTATTATAGTTGCGGGTCTGATTGTTGCCACGACCATTGCCACGGCCAGCACGAGGAAAAGCTAACTGGTTCTGAGTCTGACGGTAGTCTTTAGCCTGGTGACCTGGTTTGCGGCACTTGAAGCACAGACCATCTTCAGGACGAAGAGGAGCATTGTTTTGAATAGCTTGAGCTTTTGGCTGCCTCGGTGGTGGAGGAGGCAGACGTGGTGCAGCATAGTTGTTCTTTGGCGCAGAGGTATTGGGACGGATCGCATTGTTGGGAATCCAAACTCGACGCTTCGATGCTGAGCCCGAAGATGAGCCAGCATCACGATAGCGCTTCTGCGAGTCCTTGTATTCTATCTGAGCGGTCTCATAACCCACAGGTCCCAGGATCGAAACCTGGCTCTGATACCAACTTGTGGCGCCCCCGACTCAATCGTACACTAATCATACGCGCAAACGTGTACGATCAAGCACAGGGACTCACGGGAAGATATCACAACACAACTCTAACACAATTTAAACGGAGATCCACAATATTACAGACCAGGGATCCGAAGATCCGAATACATAAGTCAGTCATACAAATATTATCTGAGTACAGACATAGTTAGACAAGTTTTGCCTTAAGAAGGCTAGCACAAACAGCGACACTAGATCGAAAGGCGTTGGCCTCCTGCCTGGGAGCCTCCGATCCTACTCCTGGTCGGCTGGCTCGATCCAGTAGTAAGTGCCCTCTGGACCCTCCTGGTAGTAAGCTCCGGTAGTGGCATCTGGCTCCTGGACTCCATCGTCTGATGTATCATCAAGGTGGGGTATGGGGAAAAAAGAAAGTAAAGCAACCGTGAGTACTCATCCGAAGTACTCAGCAAGCAAGGATCTATACTACATATGCAACATTATCAATGGAGAAAGGCTGTATATGTGGACTGGGCTGCAGAAATGCCAGAATAGAGAGAAGGCCTAGTCCTATCGAAGACTAGCATCTTCAAACATCTTCACGAGGCCATCATCTTGCAGCAGTAGAAGAGAGTATAATAGCATTTTATTTAACAAACATGTTGAAGTACAGCTTAAAGATCCTTCCTCGACTCCCAAGCGAGAAAGCGATCCCGAAGCTTCAATTAAGTAACAACTATCCAGTTCAAGTAGTAGATCGGAATACACAAACTGAGCGTCCTTTACCGTAGGACCGGCTATCGATAGATGATTCATCCCTGCAGGGGTGCACTACTGTTACCCAACACGCTCGATCAACTCTGGCCGGACACACTTGCTGGGTAATGCCCGTCCTCGGAAGATCAACACGAAGCAACGCCCTACCTAGGCTCGGCAGAGAGGTCAGCACACCGGACTAACCTATGCACCCAGAGGTCTTAGGCCATTGCCCTGGGCACCCTGCGCGTTGCGAGACTGGCCGGGGTGCAGGCGCGACACTGAACTCGTCAGTGAAGTATCCTGCCCAATCCCGACAATCAGCCCGCACGGTGAATCATGACGTCAGACGAGCTTTCGGGAGAAACGTACATCGCAGAGGGTCCCATAACCATTATCCCGCGTGGTGGTAGTGCGTATAGGGCACGTCGACCCACTCAGATCACACACCCAAATCCAATAGGCTCAATTAGTATCACGCGGAGACAATCAGAGTCTCTGATGCTCCGCCACAATATCACACTCGAGTGCCCTTCTGGCACACCCGACATCATAGATCCCCAGCGGGTACCCACCAGGGTGGACCCGCCTGTAACAATGGTCAAAGTAACCGTGTGGTCATAACATCAAGGGGGGAAACCCGAGGAATCACCCTCGGCGGATTCCACTCGACGAAATCATCAGGGTGAACGTATGAGGCATCACCCTCGAGGTTCACACTGAGGGTTGCACGACAGAGCCGTATCGGAAGTGGAGAAGGAGGAATCACCCTCGATGACCACGACCGAACAGCTACACTGCAGAGTATTCATCGGGAGTGCGTTACGAGGTATCACCCTCGGCACTCGATAGTAACTATACAGAGTCATACAACTAAGGGGGTGTGAAGTGAGGTGTCGGTCTCTGGTCGACGATCACGTTGATCGAGTCGTCGATGATCAAGCAGGGGCAACAAGGATAAGGTGGTGGGGTCACTGATGGTTCACTACCAACCTATACTAAACAGTTTATCATAGGCAGGTAAGGTAACAATGAACATGTTACAACAGCAGGCTATGCATCAGAATAGGAGCATACATTAACAGTAGCAAATTCTAATGCAAGCAGGAGAAATGGAATGGGCGATATCTGGATGCTCAGGGGGGGGGGGGGGGGGGGGGCTTGCCTGGTTGCTCTGACAAGAGAGAGGGGTCGTCAACGGGCTGCTCGTCGGTAGTGTAGTCGTACCCAGGTGCAACGCCGTCGGTCTCGGCGTCTATCGAGAGAGCAGGAGGGGGAGAGAAACAATAAATTCACGATAATAATGCAAATAATATGTATGACATGCCTAAATGATATGCCGGGGTGTTCTACTGCCTAACTAAATGATTTAGTTAATTTAGGAATTTATTCGGATTTATTTAATTAAAGTTGGGCACTATTCATTTATCGAAATCGGTCTAAAAGTTCAATGTTCTTATAGCTAGAGGCATGTGACAGGAATACGGAGGGCATATTCGGGTTCGTATCGGAATTCTGAGCAAGTTTCATATATAACTTATTCTCATCGGAGTTACGGTTTATTTAATATGATTTTCTAAAGTTTTAAACATTTCTGAATTTAATTATTAATTTGAATTCGAATTATCCAGAATAGTGAATGATGACGTCAGCATGAGGTCAGGGTGACGTTAGCAGGTCAACTCTGGCTGACCAGAGTCAAACCTGACAAGTGGGGCCCACATGTCATACACTGAGATATTAACAGAGGGGTTAAATTAATTGATTGGATTAATTAGAGGGTGGGCCCCAGCAGTCAGTGACTGATTAGTGTTTAAACTAATTAACTAACTAATTAACATATTTTCTATTTATTTTAAATCCGTTTAAACTACCGGGCCCCACATGTCAGTGAGACAGGGCGGCCACGTCAGCGTTGACCCCGGGCAGCGGGGTCAAAGGGGCCCGCGGGGCCCCACAGTCAGTGGCACAGGGGTGGGACCCACCGGTGCCACGTCGGACCGGCCGCCGGAGAGCACTCCGGCGAGCCCGAGCACGGCGCCGAGCTCCGGCGAGCTCGGGATTCGCCCATAGAGCATCTCCGGGGGCGGGATTGGGCTCTATCGAACGGGCGCAGCGAGCCGCATCACGTGGTGGTGGTGGTTGGTCCCGGGGGTGGCCGGAACGGCGGCAGCATCGACTGCGGCGGGCGCCGGCGTTCGGCCCCATTTGGAAACGAGGCGGGAGCGGGCTAGATGGCTAGTTGGGGGCCGAGATCGACGCAACTCGCGCTCTGGAGCACGCCAGTGGCTCGCGCGGGGGTTCGGGAGCATGTACGGCGCGCGGGCAGCGGCAATGGCGGTGGTCGGAGCACGGCAATGCGGCGAGCTACCCTACGGCAGTCAAGCTAGCACGCAGAGAGGCAGGGGAGGGAGGAGGAGCTCACAGTGGGGCGTAGCTGATCAAAGCGGGCTCGGGGAAGGCGTGGGGTGGCCGGATTCGATGGCGAACGGCGGCGGGGATCCGAGGAGGAAGATGATGGCGCGGGGTCGATGTAGGGGTGCTCGGCTTCGGTTCGTTGGTGCAGTCGAAGGAGAGGACGACGGTGAGCACGCAGGACACGTCGGGGAGGCGAACGGGGCACGGTGGATGCGCGATCTAGGGAGGCGCAGCCATGGCGGCGTCGGGAGGGGTGAGGGGAACGAGGAGGAGGGCAATCGGGGCGGCTAGGGCTCGCCAGAGGGGTCGGGGCGGTCTCTTATCCACGGCGAGAGGGCGCGGCGCGCGCTGTCGAGCGAGGGAGAGGGGAGCCTGGGGTGCGCGCGCGTGCGCGTTCGACAGCGGGGCGGCGGTGAGCAGTGAGAGGTGGGAGGAGGCGCGGGGTGGGCTGGGCCGCGGCTGTAGCGAGCAGGCCAAGTGCACAGTAGCTCCTTTAGGCCTTTTTCCTTTTTCTCTTTTTCTGTTTCTTTCTCTTCTGATTTGTTAATTATTTGGGCCCCAAATGGTTTTTGTAAAAATTGTGACCTAGTCCATAAATACCAGTGCATTATACCCTAACACCAAAAACTAGTTTGGGCAAAACATCATTTCATATTTGATCTAGATTAATTAAAAGGCTATTAAATATTATTTCCAGCCACTGTTAAAAGAGGAATGGGTCACCTAATTAATTTATTAAATGTTGGTTACAATTTTAGAATGGTCTCTGTATTATTTGTCATTTATTGAACATTTTAGTTTTTATGTTGCACAACTTTTATTTTCCACTTTCATTTAAATTTGAATTTGAGTTAGGAGTTGAAATGCAATATGATGCTAATGATGATTATGCACTGTTAAACATGCTGACTTGTCATTATCAAAAGTGATTACTGTGGCTAATGATATGGGGTGTTACACTCGATCTTTCCCAACTATAAAGGTTCTGTTTAATAAAGAAGTCCTTTTGATTTGCAGGGTTCATTGTATATACCTATATGTGATGAGGCACTCAGACCAGCCGCAGGCATGCAATTTGATGATATTGCTGTTGTGGAGGCATTTTACAAGAAGTATGCACATCATGTGGGATTTGGTGTCCGCCTCGGGGCGCAAAGGTTTGTGAACAATGAAATTCATTGGAGGGAGTGCACTTGAAGATAATCCCATTGACTGCGTTGCCATGGATACAAGAAGATCTTAGATGCCCGAAACAAATTAGAAGATTTCATTCGATGTGCTAAAAATCGAGCGGAGAACTTGACTTACTGAATACAGGTTTGTGCAATCTCGAATCTAAAATCTTGCAATCTTCCCGTGTTGCATCTCAGACTACAGAAGAAGAGCAAGAATCATTTGTTGGTAGCACTATCCCCACCCAGGTTGACATCCTAACACCAACTAACGTCAATGCAAGGGGTACATGCTCGAGAATTAAGGGCCATAGAGACAATGACAAGAAGGCAGGGTCGAAGAAGATCAAATTAGGGGTTACTGGACGGGATCCACGGACTTGCAGCTCATGCTAGGAAGTTGTGTTGCATGAATCTTGTACTTGTCCGAAGAAAAAATGAAAGTGTTTGTGTAAAATCATTAGGCTAAGTATATGTTAGCCATTGCATCTCTGACTACTATATGTTACCAAAGATACTATGGGATAGTTGTTCCTCTGGTTACATTCTTAATCTTAGCTAACATGTACTCCCTCTATAGAGTAATGAGTTGAAGTACTGGTTCAATGGGCTAATTATATGTTAACCATTGCATATCTGGCATGTATGTTGTAAATATAACTACTCCATTTCCTGCTGACTTGATGTTTTCAATGGGTTGGCACAGTTCTCAGTGCTAACAGTGGGCTGGAAGAAAGATTTGCCACTTGAGATTCATCACATATATTTCTGAATTAGATGAAAAACAACAGATTAGAAAAGTGTTTAACAAAAGGAAGAGGGAAACAGTTGACGAGAGCTGGTCCAGCAGAGAGAGAGAGGATAGGTTTGGGTTACAGCTCTGTCTGCAATATTTCCGAATGACGAGGAGGTTCATGCAAATTGTCCACTGCATTCCACCTTTCTCAATCTGTACCATTGGCTGTTAATCCAATGGCTCATGTAGCCAGATCGCAAGATCTCACCTGATATGCTGATCTCATTCTAGTCTCCCCCGCTTCTCAGGCACCTTGAAATACTCCGGCTTGGCGCCCGAAGGTAACCGTCTCAACCAATAGCTTTCGCTTCTCATCTTCTCCTCGTCGCCGGAGCTCCAAGAAACCAAGAACCCACCATCCCCACCTCTCCTCCCTCACTCTCCACCCCGCAGCGTCCCCCGCGGTTCAGGGTCGGCGACAGATGGAGCAGTTCCATCACGGCCACCACGTGCGGCTGCGCAGCCGCGTGCACGGCTTGTACCTGCACGCCGACGAGGACGGCCATGGCGTCTCCCTCCGCCACCGCCGGGATTCGATGAACGTGGTGTGGGCGGTGCACGTGTACGATCCCGACGTCGAGGAGGAGCGCGTACTCCTCCAAAGCGCCGCCTACGGCCGCTACCTCGCCGCCACGGCCACGGTCGCGCCGGCGCCCCGCAGCCACCGCATCATTCAGCGCAACCACTACCATCCGGGGTTGGTGGAGATTATTTGGGAGGTCCGCAGGTCCGGGTTCGGGGGCGACGTCGAGCTCCGCCTCCGCCACGCCGGCGCCGGCGCCGGCTACCTCTGCGCCAACGGGAGGTACCTCCGCTGGAAGACCAATGGCGTCAGCGTCGACGGCATCGACAACGCCAGCGTGATGATGCACTGGGTCGTGGAGCCCATCCCTGCCGCTGCCGAGGGGAGCATTCCTCGCCTTCCACGTCAGACTGGGGTGAGTCCCCCATGGCCATGCCCGCTTCTTGGCTGCACTTCCAATTCTTGATGACTGGGCAAATTGAGTTCTTCGATTTCGTTAATTTGCTTACGAATTCAACTGCGGGGATTGCAGTCCATGTTAATTTCGTTCTTTCTTGGTTAAATCCTTTGTTTCTTGGTTGCCGCACTTCCGATTCTTGATTGTTCTTTGCGACTCACTTGCAGCTCCCCCTCCCCGGAAGCCTGACCAGACTGTTGCCGGCGGCGCCGCAGGCGATCGTGTGCGAGGAGGTGAGCGCCGACGGGATCCTCATCAGCCATGGCAGGTTCAATTTCAGGGGGAGGTCCGTATTCCGCCTGAGGAAGAAGCTGGTCAGGCGGCTGGGTGTCGCCAACCTCGTCATGTGCTTCCCCACACGTGATGGTCGGTTTTTTCCACTCCTCGTCGACCTCCTGCCCACCAGCGGCCCGCTCTTCCACATCGTCGTCGTCATGCCCGGGACTCCTGGTAAGATCGAGGCCCTCAACTTCCTACTCTTCTCCTCATATTTGCAGTTGCAATTGAGTCATGGTGCTCGGAAAACAGTGTTCGAAACTACTAGTCTGAACTCTGAAGAACAGTTTGCTGAAACTTTCACTAAATAACTTTCAGTTAGGACTTGGAAATAGTCTGAACTATTGTAGGATTATTATGGACATCAGTAAGAGTTGTTGTATATATCAGTCTCTGCACAGATGCTAGAAGGTTTTCCTGACCCTAGTTGTTTGTTGGGGGAAATTCATTTCATAAGTAAAAAAAATCCACACTGAACCTTGATATGAAAAGTATTGGTTTTGATGCTGCTGCTCTTCAGTTTAATGCTAGTGGTAAAATTTGGAACCTCAAAACCCAAATCAGTTCACTTTAACAGATAATACACTGTTTCCTATTTATTAGCCTACTGTAATTGTTTCGAAAACAGTGTTTTGAACCTCATTACAGTGTTTTGAGGTTTTGTACATCAGCTATCTTCTTTATCTTCTCATTAACCCGTTTCTGTATCTGTCTGTGACATCTGATGCCTAATTGCTTAACTTTTTCTGCTAATTCAGCCCACGCGGCGCTGCGGTACCCAAATGTCGATGCCTAGTAGAGAGATGCCTAGTAGAAGTCGCCTTGCTGTTCACATCTTCAGAAGTGTCGCCGCCTCGGACACAACGACAGGAGAGCCCAGTTCCTTTGGTTGAGATATGGGTTCAGGAAAACCTAGCAGTTATTGTGTTTCTGCTAGCTAAACTTGGTTTGTTCTCCTGACAGTAGGAAACCTATTTGCTTTGCCATCACGGTTTTAAAATGCTGAAACTGTTTGAACAATGGCCACTACTTCAACGTTGTTAGCCGCATTTCTGTGAGTTGAACATGGTTCCTGCTGTGTTTGTTGTTCTTGCTGCATTTCTCTTAGTCTGTAATGAGTTTAATTATTCCGATTAAAGTTTCAGTCCATCAGCAGAAAAATGAATTTGTGTTTTTTGTGAGATCAAAGTTCTGATCAAGGTGAGGTTAATGCGCCCGGACACGACTTGCTGCATTTTGCTGCCCGCGTGGTATATTAGATTATTTTTTACTGGCACCATGTTACCCTATGGTAGCTTTTTGAACAAAAATTCAGGTTGCAATTTTTATTGGTAAAAGTATCCCACAGTGCTGTAAGAATAGTTTCTGCACATTACATTGTTTTTTTTCATGAGCATGACATTTCAAGGCTCTCTCTCTCTCTCTCTCTCTCGTTTCAGTATGGACGAATACTGAAAACGTTTCAAGGTCAGTAAAATGTATGTTTTGCTTTTTCTTTCTTTCTTTATTGTGAGATTGTAGTAGGTAGTTACTAAAAAAAAGATTGTAGTAGGTAGAGTACGACGATGCCAGGCTTGTGGGCATGGTAGTTGCTACTCATGGCATGTAAAATTGTCCCAAATACTTCAACTCCGTAGTTTATGTAGAGTGCAATAAGACTCGGCTCTGTCATCTTACTGGAGTAGATAATAAGACTCTTCACCTGCTAGATTCACATAATCTTCTATGTCGTCCATAAATCCACCCATCTAGTATATCACTAAAATACTCGAAGTCATCAACCCGCCACAAAAGTGATACAAAGTAGTACTCACTTCTGTTCGTCAATTTCTGGTGATCAAGGAATGAGATACATTGGACGGTCGAACACTATCTCAGAATGTGTGAAGCGGAGGAAAACAAAATCATTATCAAGAAGGAAAAATAAAGAAAATGAAATAATAAAAGGGTACTTTAGATGGAACAGTTATCAGCATCAAAATGTCTGAAGAACAGTTTACTGAAACTTTCGCTAGATCATTTTCAATTAGGACTTGGAAATAGTCTAAACTATTTTCAGTTATCCGTAAGAGTTGTTGTATATATCAGTCTCTGAACAGATGCAAGAAGGTTTTCCACAGTTGCCTAAGTTAAAAAATCATTCCATAAGTTAAAAAATCCACAAGGAACCTTGATACAGAAATTATTGGTTTTGATGCTTCTGTGCTTTGGTTCAGATGATTCAGTTCTTCAGGTTAATGCTATATGCCGCTGGTGGTAAACTCTGGAACCTCAAAACCCAAAACAGTTCAGCTTAACAGTTGAATGCTGTAATTGTTTCGAATAAATAATGCGTGGACAAAATTCGGGCAGTATTACAGTGTTTTGAGGTTTTCTACATCAGCTTTCTTCTTGATCTTCTCATTAACCGCAGTATCTGTGTGTGACACATGATGCCTATCTGCTTAACTATTTTTCTGCTAATTCAGCCCATGCGGAGCTGCGGAACCCGGATGTCGATGCATAGTAGAGAGATGCCAGAGTCAGGAGTACTGTTCACCTCTTCAGAAGTATCGCCCCTCAAGACAGGACGACATTAAAACCCGGCTCCTTTCGTTTAGATATGGGTTCAGCAAAACCCAGTAATTCTTGTGTTCCTGCTAGCTAAATTTGGTTTGTTCTCCAGTAGGACACCTATTTGCTTAGGCATCACAGTCCTAAAATGCAGAAGCTGTTTAAACAACGGTGCGGTGACATTAGTCTCTAATGTGTTGACGATGGCCAGTACTTCAATGTTGCTAGCTGCATTTTTCTTAGATAAAGCATCTGGTGTCAGCAAAGATGTGGTGGTTCTTGCAGCGAGTTGAGCATTTGAGTTTTGTTATATTCTGCTTATAGTTTCAGCCCATCAGCAGAAAATGGAATTTGTGTTTTCACTGAGATCGAATTCTGAACATGGCGGTGCTAATGTGCCTGGACACCAGATGTCGGCAAATTGCTGCATTTTGCTGCGCGCGTGGTGTTCCGTGCATTGTATATAAGTATATTTGGTTTAGCCTATTGTAAATCTTCTGAATAAATGGTGAACAAAATTCAGGTTTTATCCCATAACACTATAAGAATACTAGTTTCTGCAAATTACATTGATCTGACTTTTGTTTAACAAAATTATGAGCTATTTTATCTGCTGCAATAGTTGTATAACAACTTTTGGTAAGAACTAGGGGAGCATCTTTTGCTTGGTCTTGTTTTTCCCTCACATGTTTTGCTTTGCATGGAACAGATTGACTACAGTTTGGTAGAAGTTTAGGGTATCTCCAACACGGACCCTTAAACCACTCGCAACCATCCATCGAGCACCTAGACACAATTGCCATCCAATGCGATACTCCATCGGTCCAAATACTGGCCCGGTTGTCTGTTTCCCACAAACCAGATGCAAACTAAAGGAGGGTTTGCGGGCGTCCGTACCGCAGCCACACACGTCCGACAACCCTGTCCCACCCAAAAACCTCCTCGCCCGAAAAAACCACGCCACACGAAATGGTCGTCGCGTATTCATGCCGGTCAACGGTGTTCCAGAGCGGACGTGACTCCACGGCTTTAATCACTAGTAGAAAACAGGGCTTTGGTCCAGGTCAGATAAGAGCATTAATCCCGGTTCTGTTATGAAACGGGACCAATGGGTTCATCAGTCCCGGTTCGTGCCAGGGTGGCGCCGGCCGGGCCAGGGTCCCGGTTCGTCTGACCCCTTTGGTCCCGGTTCCAGACGCGAACCGGAACTAAAGGGCCTCACTCCTGGCGCAACCCCTTTAGTCCCAGTTGGTGGCTGGAACCGGGACCAAAGGTTGTCCTTTAGTCCCAGTTTTAGACACAAACCGGGACTAAAGTTTTGCCTATATATATCCACGCCCCCCCTCCATCTCCTCTGTTTTTTGGCCGTGGAAGGGTGGGAGGTGTGCTGCTCTCTGTTTTCACCTCCTATGCACATGAGGTGTTCGATGAAATGCCGGAGCCACACTTAAGCTTTCTCCTCTCCAAACTCGACCTCCAAGCTCTATTTTCCCCAAGATTTGTCTAGGTTAGCTACTTCATCCTTTCATCTCTCACTGCTAGTTTAGCTCATTTCAAATGCTCTAGAAGTAGAGTGGTTTATGGGTTTTAGTGTAGGAGTGTATGTGGGAGTTCTTTTGATTTAGATGCACAATTTGAGCTTAAATTAACTTCTTAGAGTCTGCACATGTGTAGGGTGCCGTCCCGTCCCCTTCCTTACCGTCGTCAATCGCCCGCGCCGATCTCGTCGCCGGCACCACCGTGGTGAGCCTCTTGTTCTTATCTTCTTTTTAAAAGAAAAAAAATTCTTACTTGTATGATTTAGATAGATATACTTGTATAAATTTCTTACTTTTATTATTGTTTGTTATTATATAGTGCCATGGTTTTGGTATCCGCCCCCGTCGGCCCTCGTCCGGTCTATGATTCGGATGTGGTATATTATCTTTTATAACTATTTATTTCATTTAGTGTTTATGACAATTATGCCGACCAACGTGGCATTGATGTTTTTATCTAGGAGGTATGTGAACCGGAAATTCCAACCGACCCTCTTGTCGAGAGGTTAAATTTAGTTGAAAAAGAAAACGAGTATTTGAAAGAAAAATTGAGGAGGAGAAGATGAAATTGGAGTTGCATGTTGCCGATGTCGTCGATGATCACAAGATCAAGATGGATGCAATGCGCTTGAAGATTAGAAAGATAAAAAAAATATGCCATTGATAATGAGGCTTGGTATCATTATGCTGTTGGATCAATTGTTACCTTAGTTGCGATTATGATCGCATTTGTTGTTGCATTTAAATGTTTTACATAGTTGTATGTTAGTTTCAATGTATGTTTTAATTAGATGCTCTAGAGAGCTGTATGTTGTTCTATGAGAACTATGTATGAACTTTGTGTATTTTTTTTCAGTAATAACATTTGATCACTACTGTACTTTGGTTTTAATGTGATGATGAACTTGTATTAATTTGGTTACTTCTCTATTCATGATGTTCTGTAATGGTTTTTTATACACTTAATTATATATAATGCACACAGATGAACCAGCAATGGATGTACGGTGACCGACGCACCTCCGAGTATATTGAGGGCCTGCATAAATTTCTCGGAGTGGCTGAGGCAAACAAGCAGAATGGTTTTATGTATTGTCCATGTACTGTCTGTGGGAATACGAAGGATCACTCTAACTTGAAAACCCTTCACATCCACCTGCTTGAGAAGGGTTTCATGTCATACTATAATGTTTGGACCAAGTACGGAGAAAGAGGGGTTATGATGGAAGACAACGAAGAAGAAGAGGATGATGACAACTATCCCCCTGAATACGGTGATACTGCAACAAGGGAAGCTGAAGATCAAGAGGAACCAGACGATGTGCCCGATGATGATCTTCGTCGGGTCATTGTTGATGCACAGAGAGAATGCCAAAGTGAAAGGGAGAAGTTGAAGTTCGATCGCATGTTAGAGGATCACAAAAAAGGCTTTTACCCAAATTGCGATGATGGCAACACAAAGCTCGGTACCACACTGGAATTGCTGCAATGGAAGGCAGACAATGGTGTATCTGACAACGGATTTGGGAAGCTACTGAAAATAATGAAGAAGAAGCTTCCAAAGGATAACGAATTGCCCGACAGTACGTACGAAGCAAAGAAGGTTCTATGCCCTCTAGGATTGGAGGTGCAGAAGATACATGCATGCCCTAATGACCACGGTGAGTACGAGAATTTGAACGCATGCCCGGTATGCGGTGCATTGCGGTATAAGATTAGACGAGATGACCCTGGTGATGTTGAGGGCGAGCGCCCCAGGAAGAGGGTTCCTGCCAAGGTGATGTGGTATGCTCCTATAATTTCATGGTTGAAACGTCTGTTTAGAAACAAAGAGCATGCCAAGTTGATGCGATGGCACAAAGAAGACCATAAGAAAGACGGAAAGTTTAGAGCACCCGCTGACGGGTCGCAATGGAGAAAAATCGAGAGAAGGTGGCGGGACTTTGCATGTGACGCAAGGAATGTATGGTTTGGTTTAAGTGCAGATGGCACTAATCCTTTTGGGGAGCAGAGCAGCAATCATAGCACCTGACCCGTGACTCTATGTATCTATAACCTTCCTCCTTGGTTATGCATGAAGCGGAAGTTCATTATGATGCCAGTGCTCATCCAAGGCCCTGAGCAACCCGGCAACGACATTGATGTGTACCTAAGGCCATTAGTTGAGGAACTTTTACAGCTGTGGAATGGAAAAGGTGTACGTGTGTGGGATGAGCACAAACAGGAGGAATTTGACCTAGATGCGTTGCTATTTGTAACCATCAATGATTGGCCTGCTCTTAGTAACCTTTCAGGACAGACAAATAAGGGATACCACGCATGAACGCACTGTTTAGATGTTACCGAAAGTATATATTTGGACAAATGCAGGAAGAATGTGTACCTGGGACATCGTCGATTTCTTCCGACCAACCATCTCTTAAGAAAGAAAGGAAAGCATTTCAAAGGTGAGGCAGATCACCGGAAGAAGCACGTCCTCCGTACTGGTGATGCCATACTTGATATGGTCAAGGATTTACAAGAAATCTATGGAAAGGGTCCTGGCGGACAATCTGTTCCGAATGACGCTGAGGGACGCGCACCTATATGGAAGAAGAAATCTATATTTTGGGACCTACCCTATTGGAAAGACCTAGAGGTCCACTCTGCAATCGACGTGATGCACGTGACAAAGAATCTTTGCGTGAACCTGCTAGGCTTCTTGGGCATGTATGGGAAGACAAAAGATACACCGGATGCACGGGAGGACCAACAACGTGTGAACGAATAAGACGACATGCATCCAAAGCAGTATCAAGGTCCTGCCAACTACGCTCTTACCAAAGAAGAGAAGAAAATCTTCTTTGAATGCCTGCTCAGTATGAAGGTCCCGTCTGGCTTCTCGTCGAATATAAAGGGAATAATAAATATGGCAGAGAAAAAGTTCCAGAACCTAAAGTCTCATGACTACCACGTGATTATGACGCAACTGCTTCCGGTTCCATTGAGGGGGCTTCTATCGGACAACGTTCGATTAGCCATTGTGAAGCTATGTGCATTCCTTAATGCAATCTCTCAGAAGTTAATCGATCCAAAAATCCTACCAAGGTTAAAGAATGATTTAGTGCAATGTCTTGTCAGTTCCGAGCTGGTGTTCCCACCATCCTTCTTCAATATCATGACGCACGTCCTAGTTCATCTAGTTGACGAGATTGCCATTCTGGGTCCTATATTTCTACACAATAGGTTCCCCTTTGAGAGGTTCATGGGAGTCTTAAAGAAATATGTTCGTAACCGTGCTAGGCCAGAAGGAAGCATCTCCATGGGCCATCAAACAGAGGTGGTCATTGGGTTCTGTGTTGACTTTATTTCTGACCTTAAGCCGATTGGTCTCCCTCAATCGCGGTATGAGGGGAGACTGACTGGAAAAGGCACGCTAGGAGCGGATTCAATAATACGTAGGGACGGGCATTCTTGGGCTCAAGCACACTACACAGTTCTACAGAATTCTACCTTGGTGACCCCGTATGTCAATGAACACAAGAATATTCTGCGCTCCAAACACCCGGAGCAGTCTGACGACTAGATTACATGTGAACACATCAGGACTTTCGGTAGTTGGTTGCACACACATCTCATGGGTAACAACATTGTTGGAGATGAACTGTACTCGTTGGCCAGGACACCATCTTCGACTGTATTGACTTACCAAGGGTACGAGATAAATGGGAATACATTTTACACGATCGCCCAAGATCAAAAGGGCACCAACCAAAACAGTGGTGTCCGCTTTGATGTAGCAACCAAGAGGGGAAAGGACACATATTATGGTTACATAGTGAACATATGGGAACTTGACTATGGACATGATTTTAAGGTCCCTTTGTTTCGGTGCAAATGGGTCAATCTGTCTGGAGGCGGGGTACAGGTAGACCCGCAGTACGGAATGACATCAGTGGATCTCAACAATCTTGGGTACACAGACAAACCATTCGTCCTAGCCAATGATGTGGCGCGGGTTTTCTATGTGAAGGACATGTCTACCAAACCAAGAAAAAGAAAAGATAAGGAAGCGAATACATCAGACGATGAGCCAAAGCGTCACATAGTTCTTCAGGGAAAAGAGACATCGTGGGAGTGGAGGGCAAGACAAACATGTCTGAAGATTATGAAAAGTTTCATGAAATTCCTCCCTTCAAAGTGAAGGCTGACCCAAGCATCATGTTAAACGATGAAGATTATCCATGGTTACGACGCAATAAGCAAGGGACACACGCGAAGAAAAAGTGAAGACTTTCTCTGCACAACTATTCTGATGATGGATTTTATCTAGAATATCACTACAGTTACATGTCAAGAAATGAAATGCCTTTTGTAACAGATGAGTTTTCGTCCGAAACCCTGATACTTCGAAAGAGATTGTCCATTTTGTACACGAAGTGCTTCTAGTTTTTGCCGTAACCCTTTCAACTTTTTAGTACATGCTATGTGGGTGAAATGATGATACCATGCCAATTTTCAACCTTTTCAGAGTTCATTTGTACTGCTTTTCAATTTCAGGGTCATTTAGCTAAAAAAATCAGTAAATGCATGAAAAATAGCAAATGAAGTCAGAAAGGGTTGAAAATTGATGATGTGGCTTTGAATGGTGCATGTTGAACGCACAAAAAGTCTGGAGTTGAAATAAGTTAAAAAATGAAATGCCTTTGTAACAGATGAGTTTTCGTCCGAAACCTAGATATTTCGAAAGAGATTGTCCATTTTGTACACGAAGTGCATCCAATTTTTGCCGTAACCCTCTCAAATTTTTAGCACATGCTATGTGGGTGAAATGATGATACCATACCAACTTTCAACCTTTTCAGAGTTCATTTGGACTACTTTTCAATTTCAGGGTCATTTAGCTCAAAGAATAAACTAATAGCAAAAAGAATAAATTAAAAAGTTTTTATAAAACTCTAATAGCAAAAAGAATGAACTAAAAAGCTTTTATAAAACTCTAGTAGCAAAAATAATGAACTAAAAAGAATCAATTAAATATAATATTCTTCAATAGCAAAAAAATCAACTAAAAAGAATAAAAAAATTATTAACTAAAATTATCAAAGTTGTATTTATTGTTAAAAACTTTAATAGAAAAAGAATTTTCATAAAGTATTTTTTGTTACAAACTTTAATAGAAAACGAAAAAGCTTTTATAAAACCCTAATAGCAAAAGGAATCAACTAAAAAAATCAATAAAAAATAAAACTTATGCAACTAAAATTATATAAAATTTATGCAACTAAAATTATATAACTAAAAATAACATATGCAAAAAATAACATTAAAAATTTAAAAACATAACAAATGCAAAAAATAAAAAAAGGCCCACCTACTTGCCACCATGGCCTGCATACGACTAGAAACCCTAGAAATGGGCCAGGATGCAGGCCCGCAGTGCAAGCAGGCCCAACAGGGCGTCAAATAGGCATGTACTGCCTGCAGTAGAGAGGAGCTCGAGAGGGTAGCGGCAGCAGCGCTTATAAACCACTCCGAGCCCCTCTCAACTAGCAAGTTGGGACTAAACTTATGGATGCGGCGGCACAGCCCTTTAGTCCCGGTTGGTGGCTCGAACCGGGACGAAAGGCCCCCCTTTCGTCCCGGTTGGAGCCACCAACCGGGACTAAAGGTATCTGCTTCCCACCCTTACCTTTAGTCCCGGTTGGTGGCTCCAACCGGGACGAAAGGAGGGCCTTTAGTCCCGGTTGGAGCCACCAACCGGGACTAAAGGGTTCGGTATATAAGCAGCACTTAGCAGTTTTCTCCAAATCTCTCCCATTCTCTCCCCTGACGCCGACGCCGCTAGGCTGCTGTGCCGCCCTCCCGACGCCGACGCCCTGCCCCGACGCCGACGCCCTGCCCCGACGCCAACGCCATGCCCTGACGCTGACGCCCTGCCCCGACGCCCTGCCTTCCAGTGAGCTCCGGCCCGGCCCCTTCCCCTACGATGCCGCCGCCGCGCGCCGCCCCTGCCCTGCGCGCTGCCGCCGCCGCCGCCTCCCCTGCCCTGCATATGTTCATATGCAAAGTTAGAATATGTTCGTATGCAAAGTTGGAATTCATATGTTCATATGTTAGAATTTTCATATGTTCATATGCAAAGTTAGAATATGTTCATATGTTCATATGCAAAGAAAATGTATGTATGTATATATGTATGGATGGATGGATTGATGTATATAGAAAATGGTCATATGTTCATATGTGTGTAACAAAGTTAGAATTTTTTATGTTCATAGAATTTTTTTGTCCATGTATGTATGTATATATGTATGGATGGTTGGATTGATGTATATAGAAAATGTTCATATGTTTGTAACAAAGTAAGAATTTTTTGTGTCCATGTAAAACACTTATATGAAGTGTCTCTGTTAGAACTATAGATCAATGGCGATTATCTAACAAAGTTTGTAAATTATAACAGTTTCTAAAATTAATATCAAGTGGAACCGTCCCCCTCCGGTTCATATGTCAGAAAATGCAGACTTCAGGAAAACATTCCCGGATGTTATCCCCCTTCACCTATATCGTGTAGTGCCACGTTAGAACACCCCTAACTCTCTCGGGAATTCAACATATCCCCGATAACTCAGGCATGAGGGGGGAGGAGTCCTCGACGATTGTCTGAAACTGACTGTTATAAAACTTGTGAACTTTGCATGATGTTTACCACTAATCCATTGATCATATGCATATGATTCCTTGTTGTGATTAAGTCCATGTTTGCCACTAATCCATCTCTCATGTTTGTATATTGCCATGTTGTAATATTTGCAGAAACTATGGACAGAAACTTAGAAAAAGAAGAGTTGTTGGGGGATATAATCCGCGACGGAGGTGATATCACCTTGTCGTTTCTCAACGACACCGATGGTCAGGAAAGAGAGGATGACGGCTCCGATGATCCAATGGAGGAGGAAGGAGATCATGACGGCTCCGGTGACTGAATGGAGGAGGAAGGAGATCATGACGGCTCCGATGACCGAACGGAGGAGGGAGCCTTAACTGTTGCAAAGTCCAGCGAGGTATATATATATTAATTAAGCCTCTGCTGACTTGATGCATTAATTGTTTTGTATGTACATACATTAGCGCTTCTTTCTTCTATTAGCCCTCCGGATCGAGCCAAACTTCCGTAAGAAGACGAGGCCCGAAGAAAAGGTTGCGCTAGGATGAAAGGTTCATGATCGAAGAAGTCGCTCGAGATGGCCAACCGATTGCTCCCAAGCGGACCAAGGACACATTTGTACATCAGTGCGGAGTTGTTGTTAGGGACAGCGTCCCGATCAGCATCCAAGAATGGAATAAGAAGAAGGACCCTGAAGTTTCTTATGTCCAAGATAGACTGAAAGATGATCTTTGGACCTCGCTAATGACAAATTTCAGCCTACCGCTAGAGGAGGATCCGAATAACCCAGTTATACAGTGAAAGGTCAAGGCGTTTGCTCTTAAGAAGATGGCAGAACTATTCAAGAACTGGAAGAAATATTTGAAGAAAAAGTTTGTCGACAAAGACGAGACTCCAGAATTCACCGGTCAATATGAGAAGATAAGAGATCATTGGCCCGCATTTGTGTCCTACAAGAAATCGGAGAAGGCTAAGCAAAGGTCACTGACAAACAAGCAAAATGCTACAAAGAAGCAGTATCACCATGTTACGGGGTCAGGTGGCTACAGCAAAGCCCAGCCTATGTGGGACAAAGCTGAGCAAGACCTGCTTGCTAAAGGGGTCCAACCAACAACATTGCACTGGCCAGATCGGGCAAGGACTTGGTTCTTCGGGGTTGGGGGAACTTTGGACCCAGAATCAGGAAAGTGTGTTTGGACGAACGCTCAACTTGCAATACCCGTCAAGAAGCTTGAGAAAGCAATACAGGCAGCGCGGGAAGGGAGGTTCCATCCCGACAGAGAGAAGGACGAGCTGACAGAGGCCCTCGGGAATCCTGAACACCCTGGACGAACACGAGGTACATCAGGCTCCGTTCCGTGGGTGCATGGGTTTCCCGATAGCGGTGGTTATAGAAGCCGAGAGAGAAAGAAGAAAGAGGAAGCAAGTGAAATGCAGAAGATCAATGCAAGATTAGCGAAACTAGAGGAACTTGAGAGCCAGCGAGCTACCGGCCAACCATCTCAGCGGCACGAAGATCCTTTGTTCGACGCTGCCCCCGAAGCTACCCCGCCATCTCAGCGGAGAAGCAGCGTGGCTTCCATGGAGCTCGTTCAGCCTGATATCATGGCTCCTCGCTACCCCGTGGATAGTATCACGGAGAATGAACATTGTGTGCTAATGGCGAAATGCCATAACCTGACAGTGAAGGTGGCAGTCTGCTCTGTCTTACCTCCTCGAGCTAAGGGAACTTTCCATTGCCGTCCGATTCCACATGGCTTTGCTATTGTCGGGGTGGATAAAATAATGGAGGGATTTGAGGGGCTGGAGTTTGAGTACCCTACAGGTGAAGGGGAGATGCTTCTGGAAAATGCCTTAAGGAGTACATGTCTATGGAGAAAGGAGCACATCAAGCTTCCAAACTGGACGCCGCCTCAGCAGACTCAGCCGGATCCTCAGTGGACTCCTCCTCACAGTCCAGCTCTGCTATCTCCACTGCCTAAGTCGTCTCCGGCGCGTAAGCCGTCTCCGCCGCCTTAGCGGACTCTAACGGAGGAGGCCCCTCAGCAGAATCCTCCTCCACCTCAGCTGTTTCCGCCGCATCAGCCACCGCAACCGTCTTCGGCGCGTCAGCAGACTCCGCTGCCACAGCAACAGCGGAAGAGAGGCGTCGTCGCTCTGGCGGCTAGCAGCACAACAGGCAAGAAATTCAGAGCTGGTCCAAGCCTCAGGGCTCCTCCAAAGTTACCATATGAGAGGCTGACGAGGAAAACAAGGACATCGTGGATGCCGAAGTGCAGGCCCATTTTGAACGGAAACATCCACCTCCGAAGGAAATAGTAGATCCGGTGAAAGCGAAGTGCACTCTGGATGCCCTTAAGCGACCACCACCGCCTCCGCCGCAATCCAACTATGACCGCTGTATTGAAAAGACATATGATGAAGCGCGGCGGTCAGGAAGAACTACCAGTGCTGCAAGACGAAGTGGGAAAAAAATTCCCCAGCTCGGCGAACAGGAGAAGCAATCGTGCCCCCCGCTCAATGTGTCTAGCGATATCGCTAATCATCCGGGACTAGCGCCCGGTACCACTCTTGGTGATTTCGTGGGCGATGATGTACAGTTTGAAATTGCTGAGGTAGTAGCGCCCTTTAGATACGAGCACGGGAAGCCTCTCGTCAAACCTGATCAGCTCCCGCATCTACCAACGATGATGCGAAGATTGCATGACTGGTACTTGAAAACCTGCAGCAAGGATGGGACCGACAGTATGATGGTGGGAATTAAAGATGAGCACGACTTCATTGGAGTCGACCTGATGCCTGTTGAATTTGTGGAATTATTTCAGTTATTCAATCAAGACGCCCACAACAAACAACTCATGAGTTTCTACTGTCTGTAAGTATTATTTCTGTAATTAAGTCCCTAGCTCAGCTCGTTCATTGCATGTATATATAATTATCCTCACTATATTATGCAGATTGAAGAACGCCGAATGCAAAAGAGGACAAATCTATGACATTGGGTTCATTAGCCCAAATACCGTAAATGAATGGACGGTACAAAACAGAGTTAAAGATACTGAGAAAAACTTGCTAAAAGCGTTACTTCGACATCAAAATAAAAGGGAAATACTCTTTCCTTACAACTTCAAGTGAGTGTTACTATCTTGTGCATATTCGGTTTCGCTTACTTGAGGTTAAGTACTATAATTGATGAGTTATGCGTGCGCAGATTCCACTTTATTCTGCTATCCATTAAGCTTGACGGGGGAGTACTAACTGTCTTAGACTCGAGACGTAAAGATCCTAAGAATTATGCGGACATGAGTGCAATGCTCCAGAAGTAAGTTCAATCATTATCGCACCATATCGGCAACTTTCGTTCATTTCCTGATATCAAGTAATCATTTTCTTTGCCGGGCAGTGTTTGGAAAAAGTTCACCGGAATGGTTCCGAGTCTGAAGAAGAAGCTGCAATTTACACACCCCAAAGTAAGTAGTACTAGCTAGTTCCGCGCATCTCTCATTAATTCTAGTTTCATCAATACAATTATCATGCTTGATTATCAGTTTGATTGAACTCTATTCTGGTAAAGTGCTTGTGGCAGGCAGACGGGAATAATTTATGTGTATACTACGTTTGCGAGTTCATTTGCCACTCGACAACTGAGCGGGCCTTCTCTGACCAACAATTTGAAGTACGTAAACAATATTCACAATTTTATTTTATTACCATCAATTGTGTTGAGTTTCATTCATATATATGTATTGACCCCCTTCTTTAAATTAGATGTGGCAGGTGCGGGAAGAACTCCTACCACATGATCGCATACGAGCAATTCAAGAGGAATTAGCGGGATTCTTTCTTGACCACGTCATACATGAAAAGGGAGAATACCATACGAAAATTCAAATGGATTTTTGGTAGATGATGTCAGGGATCGTAAGAGATGTTATATTGTATATATGTAGTAGCGTCGGATAGATATACGAAAACTTGTTGTTCGACCAAGCAGGGAGAAAGAGAGGTCACTTCTCTCTATATATGTTCATGACGATCTTGTGTAATTAATGGTTCCTTCATTTGCTTACTAGCTAGCGTCGAGTTCTCTCTATATGTAGTAGCTAGCGTCGACCAAGCACGGAGAAAGAGAGGTCACTTCTCTCTATATATAGTAGCTAGGTAACACAATATGAGACCCCTAATAAACCCTCCAAAACCCCAAACCCCCCCCCCCCTTCAAAAAAACAAAAACCCCAGCGCTTGGCAGGTGCTGACGCGTGGCTTCCTTTTAGTCCCGGTCGGTGTTACCAACCGGGACTAAAGGTCCTCCTGCCTGGGCGCCCCACAATGGCCACGTGGAGCTCCTTTAGTCCCGGTTCGTAAGCTAACCGGGACTAAAAGTGAGGGGCTTTAGTCCCGATCGTTTTGTCCCGGTTGCAAAACCGGGACTAAAGGCCCTCTGGAACCGGGACAAGTGCCCTGTTTTCTAGTAGTGAATGTCGGCCAGAGTGATGCGGCCGGACGAGCGGGCACCGCCGCTTCAATGCCGACGCGACGACTGATAAGCTAATTCCGGCTGCTGCGCCGCATTGAAACCGGCTTCCCGTTTGTTCGCCTGGCCACACCTATTTAAGCAGGTCTCCAGCGTCGTCCACATCGCACCGCACCTCTCCTCTTCCCTCTCCACTCCTAGACTCTCCGACCCTCTCCGCGTCGGCGCTGTCCAGACCATCGTGTCCACACCATGCCGAAGTCATGGTTCTCACGTCCGAAAGTCAATGGGGCTCACACGCTTACCAAGCATAGATTACTAGTGGCGTCTGGCCACTGTAGGGACGCTGCCAATACTTTGATCATTAGTGGCGTGCGGTATGTCGCAAGCACCACTAGTACTTTGTGGCTGGAGGGCTTCCTGGATGTGTCTTACTAGCAGTGTTAGCCATGGCCGCACGTTGCTAGTATGTTGTCATCAGTGTCGTGACTGTTATTCCTAGACGATTTTGCTAGTTCGCCAGGTTACCGGTGGTGTTTGGATTTTATCACACGCTGTTAGTAAGAAAATCCTATAAGGGATTCATGCACTAGTGTTTGTAAGAGCAGTGCTATGACGAATATTATTTGGCTTTCTCAAGAGTGTGTGTTTATGAGGAAAAATGAATATTGATCGATGCGCTCAAAAGGGGACAATCTTGATCCATAGTATTCGGCAACCATAACAAAAACCCCTATTGGATACGTCACTTTTTGGCATGGTCTCGTCACCTTAAGAAGAAAGTTTCAGCATGTAATGTTGGTCGAAGTGCTTGCGAGCCTTGAAAAGGAGGTATTCGTGGCTACATACCTTCCACTCTCGTAAATGGTGTTTTTATTGCAAAAGTTCTTCCAAAGTGTTCTCGACAAGCACGTGTTAGCTAGACAAAGTAGAATAACTGCTAGTTGATTACTTTGTCTGAACTAATAAAATTTTTGTTCTAATTATCTTGGCCTAACCCGCTTGCATAATAACCATTCTTGGCACTACAACTATGAAGAAAGCAATGGGCTATCTAGGTGTACCAATTGTAACTTTGTAAGTGAACCAAGACCTTCTTGTTATTTCTATTCAAACGACCGAGTTCCTTACACTCTTGTTTCTTGCTCGATCACGATTAAGATTTAAGGTTGAAAAGGTTTATGAGTGTATTTTACACTCATTTTCGCCATTGTTTAAACCGTATAATTTCGGATATTACAAGAAATCACTCTAAGAACCGTAAGCTTCCGTTTCCCCTCTTACGTCATTAGTTTGGTCGATCCATCCTCGCTTCTTCCGGCCTCCTCCACTTCCCACCAATGGCATGTCCCGATTTTTTCGCCTCCCTCTCCCATCTCGCGCTTGTGTCTCCAATCTCCCGTCGGACGTGCGTGTGCCTCCCATCTCGCATCAGCGACCACTCGCCAGCGATGGCCCGAGGTCACCGACATGGGGACCCAAGGATTCGTTGCCGCCGTCCGGAGCTACTTCGTCGACGGTGTCAATGGGGGATTTGGCGAGAGCTCCTTGCCCTCCGGCGCCGCCACCTACCAGGCCGACATACTGCCGACCGGGACTCCATCGGATCCTCTGTCGCTGGCCCACGTCCCAATCCTCCCCTTCCTCTCATAGTTCATGTAGCCCCTACATCCTCCCCCGATTCTCCAGGTTAGTCGCGAGGGACCCATAATCTGCAAGTTCCTGATTTCGAATTGGTTGTGTGTTCTTGTGCTGCAGGAGGTGGCACCACATAGGAGGCGAGAACAGCATGAGAAATCTCATCCGTGCCAGTCTGTGCATCGCGTTCTCACGCCAAGCCCAAGGTCGTCTTCCTGCCCTGTTGGCAGATTCATGTGTACAATATTAGTGTTCATATCAGTCTGACAGATTCATGTGTATCTTTTTAATATTCAAATTTAGGGAATTCAAGTGATACATATATTGTTTGGAATTTCGTTGCTATGCCATGATCGGTTCCATTTATCCACCATTTAATGCTTTCATTTTTCTGTTGTACAGTAGTTCCTTCCATGGAATTATAGTAAAAAGATTATATTCAGCTTCGTTAATGTCCAGATGCAAGTTGATGAATGACTGTTCATTTTACTTGAGAAGAACTAATTCACATGTTCAAGAAGTCAAGAACAACTGCTGGATTATAATTTTATAAGCCTTTGTACTGAATGCAAACATACTCATCGATTAATGTTAGATATGTAGTATCAAGTGAAGTATAAATTTACATCGCCACACCAGCCAGCAGGAGTGGCAGCAACAGCATGGTGTCGTAGATTGGCCTGGAGGTTGTCCCGAGGGGCACGACACCGCCAGTGGAGATATAGCGGGTGAAGGAGGAGGATGTGGGGATGAAGGTGGCTGCGTGGTAGATGGCGGAGGTGGACAAGATCAACAATTGGTTCGATAGGGAGGTGGTTGTCGTCAACGGCTGGGAGACGAAGTAGGTAGACAAGGCCTTTGCTTCGCTCAACAAGATTGAGGTGGGTCTGGCTCAAGAAGAGCAAATACCTCTGTTTATTTTCATATTTTGCATTTCATTTTCTATTGAAAAATTCACTAAGCAATTATACTTGCTTTGAGTATAATTTGCACATTCTTATGTCTACGTGCAATTTAGCATCATCTTTCCTTGCAATCAAAAAACATGAAGATTTAAATATTTTCAGAAAATGAGTAAATCCTTGCAAATCAACACAATAACTAAATTTCAAAAATAATTTGTCTTGCAAGAATTTGATAAGACTAAGTAAATGTTCGACCATTGATGCAATTATTCTATGTATGATTCACGATGATTATTTGGCAAACTGTTTCTCCCCCCAAAGAAAATAAAAATCAAATGGAAGTTCATCATCCATATGTTCTTGCTCTGAGGAAAGGCTTGAAAGGAACTAATTCACTTTGGAATTGGTCTCACTTTCAGCTTAATTTGCATCTTGTCATGACTACCTGCAATCTAGCGTCATCTTTCGTTTACGTTCTTCCATTAACTTTGTGTAGAAAGGACATGTCTCTACATGTATATAGAATTCCATCCCAAATTTCCGGATCACCTTTTTCACTAAAGCATGTCACTAGTGGAAAACAGGAAACTAGTCCCGGTTATCATCCATATGTTCTTGCTCTGAGGAAAGGCTTGAAAGGAACTAATTCACTTTGGAATTGGTCTCACTTTCAGCTTAATTTGCATCTTGTCATGACTACCTGCAATCTAGCGTCATCTTTCGTTTACGTTCTTCCATTAACTTTGTGTAGAAAGGACATGTCTCTACATGTATATAGAATTCCATCCCAAATTTCCGGATCACCTTTTTCACTAAAGCATGTCACTAGTGGAAAACAGGGAACTAGTCCCGGTTCCAGAGGGCCTTTAGTCCCGATTCTGGAACCGGGACAAAAAGGTCGGGAATAAAGCCCAAAACCCTTAGTCCCGGTTCGCTTGCGAACCGGGACAGAAGGGGCTCCACGTGGCCGCTGTCTGGAGCTCCACCTTTAGTCCCGGTTGGTTTGTTTTTCTGAATTTTTTTGAAAAAGAAAATTTTGAAATTTTTCCCTATTTTCAAATTTCTGAATTATTTAACAATTTAATCTCTAATCACCCCTCATCACTGTTCAAGTATGGATCACTCATTCCAAATCGTCTAACTTCCTGGCTGGTCACCCATCCTCTCACTACCCCAGCCTAAGCACGCTTAACTTCCGAGTTCTATTCCCCCTAGTTTCCAAGTCTGCACTTGTTGTTTTTCTGACAATAGTAAGCTGTCAATCCTATTAACCCTTAGGAGTTGAACTTGAGCATGAAGCACCGTTTGAGTTTGAAACTATTATTCTAAAAAAACAATAATTATTTAGTAACACTAATATTTCTTGAATAAGTAGTTTGACCATAGTTTCACCAGAGTTTGACAAAAAATTCAAAAAAACTTAAATTTGAGGATAACTTTTTTTCCTTTCAGAATTTGAGAATTCTAAAATTTTGCAAAATGGCCTATGGCCGTCGAAATCGGAACCGGGTTTTCGTGCTGAACATTTTGATATATTATACGTTTTTTTTCGACATCGTATGCAAAAGTTATAGCTGTTTTACTTTTTCATAACACTTTTTTGCAAAACATGTCGAAATTTATGTTTTTTAATTTTCCTAACTAGTAAGTGTAGTAACATAACTACATCTCGAAGGATTTTAATTTTTGAAGTTTTTACCATTTTCTTTTGTTTTTTTTTTCAAAACTGAAATGGCGATACGGGGGGGGGGGGGAGGGGTAGAGTTTGAAAATTGCAGAACCCCTTTAGTCCGGGATGGTGTCCATCCTCCTACCGTCGACTACATCTGCTAGCACCGTCCCAGCCAGAGTCGCAACTAAGGTTAACCAAGTCAGAGTCACGTTCTATTAGTTGCAAAAAGAATTACTTTTTATATAGCAAACTAATCTATCAACTATTATTAAAGGCTAAACAACTATTAATACAAAGCAATAGCAAAATTAATATTAATTTTATAAAAAATTATCTACTTTTGTCTAACAGAAGCATACTACAACTGTTAAAATCTACGAAAGAACTAACTAAAAATAATTGAAAACAACAATTAAAGGACTAAAACAACTATATAAGCAAAACAGTACTATTTTAATTAAAATCCTAATTTAAATTATTCTAAAAATAACCAAATAAATCTTATTGTGACAACAATCTAACATGTGATTAGGAGCAAAAAGAATAAAATTAAAAACTATTTTTAAACTCAAATTATTCATAATCTAGGGTTTGAAGCAAATTTGAACAAATTCATATTTAAATTATTCAAATTTGAAAACTAATTGCACAAACAGAAACTAGACAAAATTTTGAATCTAATGCAAAAAGAATCACTCAAAAACATCAAATATCCTAACAGATATAAGCAATTTAAAACAGAAACTAAAAAAAAAAAATAAATGGAAAAACAAAAAACAAATTTCAGAACCCCTTTAGTCCCGGTTCGTGGCTCCAACCGGGACTAAAGGACCTTTAGTCCCGGTTGGAGCCACGAACTGGGACTAAAGCCTCAACCCCTTTAGTCCCGGTTGGTGGCTCGAACCGGGACTAAAGGTCTAACCTTTAGTCCCGGTTGTAGCCACGAACCGGGACTAAAGGGCATCTCACCCTTTAGTCCCGGTTAGTGTCTCCAACCGGGACTAAAGTTTACATTTGAACCGGGACTAATGCCTGCACGGCGCCCTAGCCGCTCGAACCGGGACTAATGCTCACATTAGTCCCGGTTCGTAATGCAACCGGGATTAATGCTCTTTTTTGGCCTCAACCAAAGCCCTGTTTTCTACTAGTGTGTGTTAATAATAATGTCTTTATCTATACTAAGAAATGTAGTTTTCAAGATTCTAAATATTTAATCTGTCCTTTGTATGTGAACTTCTGACCAGTGGAAGGTCCACCATAATGGTTATGTACTAATAATTAAGTTAAGACTTTTGATGCAAATTTTGGCATGATGATAGGTTCACTTTGGACTTTGTCTCACTTTCATGGGAGCTTGAATTCTTCACCACGTCACGACTGATATTCCTGGAATTTGTGATCACAATGTCAGTGCTGCCATTCAGTGGCGGAGCTTGAGTCAAAATTATTTTGGGGGGGGGGGGGGGGGCGTGCGCTGGACGGGGGGTAAACATAACTATTTTAGCTGATTTTTAGTGAAAAACAAGCCTAATACAAAGGAATATATAGATGTTTTCTTGTGAGCCGGGGGGGGGGGGGGGGGGGGGGTGGGGGGCTAGCCCAGGTTTTGGCCCTCCAAAAGCGTCTGCCATTGTCATGCAGCTCAACCTGGGACCGAGCACGGATGCCACTGCATATTGGTAAAATTTACAGGAAATGCAGAAAATAGAATTACAGCAACTGACCAATGCATAGTTCCCAAAATGTGTACCACATTGTTATCGAGATAATTATATGTTGTTGTATGGAGGGAATTTGTGTGGGAGCGATTGCAGCATTGGGAGGAGGCACGATACATCCAGTTGACACCTTGAAAAAAAGCCTTTACAGCGTGTTTGGTTGGGGGTAATTAGATCTAAGGAATGGGAATTGAAGGGGTGTGAGTCTTCAAATCTATTGTTTGGTTGGGGTGATTGGGAATTCAGAAGGGAATAGGCATGGGACTTTAGACTCCAACTCCCACCGTTTTATTAACAGGGGAGGGGGTGGGAATTGGAAGGGAATTGTTTTAGTGAGTCGATCTTAGCCCTTCATCATAACTTACGTTAACTTCCCATGTCTAGTCCCTGGCCAATTCCCATGAACCAAACAAGGGAATACAGTTTCTCCTCAAATCTCACATATAATTCCTATTATGTGCCAAACAGAGGATTGGGAATAAAACGTCTCATCCCATGTCTAATCTCAATACAACTCCCAACTCTAAATTCCCATTCCCCTTCTCAAATATTACCAAACGCGCTGTTAGAGTCTAAGGTATAATGACAGGGAATAAGGTGTGGGATCGTCTCCTAGAAAACTCTAATTCACTTTACATGGGTGTGAACCATAGAGTTTCTTGTTTTATTTAAGGATTATGACGCATGGATGTTCTGTCTTCCATTCTAATTTGCTGCTCCTCTTCTAATCTATGGGACTATGAAAGAGTTGCTTGCTATTGTGCTTCTTTGATGACGACGCTTTAACAACAAGTTTCATTACCATCGTTCGGCATCCACATCGTTAGCAACACAGTGCATCTTTCTCTGGGAACCTTTTGCTTACTTAGGAATATTTCTGTTCTTATTATATCATGATCTTCTTGATATGCGTACCTTTTGTGATCATTGTTGTAGTTTGCGCGGGCTGGGTGTGGATTACATCGGCCTTTACCAAATACATTGGCCTGACCGGTCAGGCTGCAAGTGCCATGTCTTTTTGCTTGCATCATGTGCATCCTGGAGTCCTAATATAACTCATGTTTACCCTGCAGTTATGTTCCCCTGTTTGGAGAGATGGAATACAATCTAAGCTACAAGTACGCGCTGTACGGATAGAAGAACAACTAGTGGCACGTGGAAAATCTCGTGTAATTGGTATTGTATTGTAAAAATGTACTCTCTCTGTAAACTTTTATAAGACGTTGTAGGTTACAACTTAAAAAGTTTACAGAGGGAGTATATTCTATGCCTACATCGAATTGTACGAACGATAATGCTTTCTTCAGAAGAACCCTTTCTGGTGTTTGTACCATCAGTATGAGTTATAACATGTTGTACCTTGCCATTAAATACTTATCACTACTTATGTTCCCTATTCACCCTAAAACTTCTCTAAAGCTACTCAACTTTCTCGTGTTTTCTGAAGCTACCATGTATCCATTTGCCTAAAATTTGATTGATAGTCGGATGTGCCATTAACGACGGTGATGAGTTTGGAATGGGGAGTGGAGATAGTGGTGAAGAAGTCGAAGAAGGGTGATTTATAACATGAAACAAAAGTTGACAATATTTTTTAATGTGCATGAGGATTTTAGAGATCACATGCTTTGTTATGTCCCGTTGCAACGCATGGGCAATTAAGTAGTGAATAATAAAAGCAAGAGATTGCAAATCCCTCTGTCTATTTTGTTTCCTGCAGTAATGGCTTCAAGTGTAGCTGAGTCCATTAACTCCATGCACAATAGTGGCTAACGATCCAAGGAATTTGCCATGCTCATCTCGGCACACAACCACACCGCTGATCCCCCAACACTTGATCGGCTGGTCTGGCTACACCTGCATCAACGTGGATTTTTGCAAAACCAGTTGGTCGTGTGGTGGCCACTGTCCGCGTCCTCACTTCTGTTCTTGCCACATATTTAACATTAATCTCGTCCAGCTCCACTATGTATCTGACGATGAATAGATGTTAGCTCCACTATGTATCTGACGATGAAAAAATGTGTTGACATGCGACTCTGAAAAATATTTGATGGATGGCTTGTCTCCTAGCGTACCAAATTGCCTACTGCGTGACTGATAGCTTCACAAAGGCTTCCTGACAAAGCACTTCAATGATGGAGAAGAGCCACTGCTTGGGGCTGGGCTACAGTTTTTTTTTAGAATCTACAGTGTTGTTTTCTGGACGACTAGGCGTGCGGATCTCACTTGCCACGGCCCACAAGCCCACCTAGTGACGGAAGCTGACCACGGCGACGGCCTCTCAGCCGTTACTCAAAAAAAAAAAAAGCCGGCCTCTCAGCCGAATAATCACCTTGAAATACTCCACCTTGGCGCCCGAACATAACCGCCTCAACCAACAGGTATCGCTTCTCTTCTTCTCCGCCTCGCCGGAGCGCCAAGAAAACCAAGAACTCATCCTCCCCCCACTCCACCGCGGAGAGCCCCCGCCTCTGCTATCGATGGACCAGTTCCATCACGGCCACCACGTGCGACTGCGCAGCCGCGTGAACATGTACCTGCACGCCGACGACGACGGCCGTGGCGTCTCCCTCCACCACCGTCGGGATTCGGTGAACGTGGCGTGGGCGGTGCACGTGTACAACGTCCAGGCGCATTACGTACTCCTCCAGAGCGCCGCCTACGGCCGCTACCTCGCCGCCACGGTCGCGCCGGCGCACCGCGGCCACCGCGGGCTCCGCGTTGTTCAGCGCAACCACTACCATCCGGAGGTGGTGGACATGGCCTGGCAGGCCTACAGGTCCGGGTTCGGGGACGACGTCCTAGTCCGCCACGCCGCCGGCGGCCGCTACCTCCGTGCCAACGGGAAGTACCTCCCCTGGAACAATGGCGTCAGCGTCGACGGCATCGACAACTTCAGCACGATGATGACCTTGAAACTCTCGATAAATAATTTTCAGTTAGGACTTGGAAATAGTCTGAACTATTGTAGGATTATACTTTTAGAAGGTTTTTGATGCTAGAAGGTTTTCCTGAACTAAATGTTTTTTCCTGAGGGAAAATCTTTTCATAAGTCAAAAAATGCTTTGAATCAGATGATTCAGTTCTTCAGAAAATTCGGAACCTCAAAAGCCAAATCAGTTCAGCTTAACAGATAATACACTGTTTTCTGTTTCTTAGCCTACTCTAATTGTTTCAAATAAATAATGCGTGGACAAAATTCGGGCCGTATTCTTCTTGTTTTGAGGTTTTGTACATCAGCTTTCTTCTTGATCATCTCATTAACCCGTTGCAGTGTGACACATGATGCCTAACTGCTTAACTATTTTTCTGCTAATTCAGCCCATGCCGAGCTGCGGTACCCGGATGTCGATGCATAGTAGAGAGATACCAGAGCCAGGACCCCTAGAAGTCGCCTTACTGCTCACATCTTCGGAAGTGTTGCTGCCTCAGACACGACGACATGAGAACCCAGCAGTTGTTGTGTTTCAGCTAAACTTGGTCCGTTCTCCTAGCAGTATATGAACCTATTTGCGTTGGCATCACCGTTCTGAAATTCCAAAACTGTTCGAACAATGGTGCGGTGAAATTAGTCTGTAATTGCCTTGACAATGTTGCTAGCTACATTTCTCTTAGATGGAGCATGTCGTGTGGACACAGATGTGGTGGTTCTTGCAGTGAGTTTTGTTATTCTGCTGAAAGTTTCAGTCTATCAGCAGAAGATGAATTTTGTGTTTTCACCGAGACCAGAGTTCCGAAAGTTTCAGTCTATCAGCAGAAGATGAATTTTGTGTTTTCAAAAACAAACTCCCGGACACGACTTGCTGCATTTTGTTGCGCGTGTGGTATATTTGATTGAGCCTACGGTAAAAAAAATTTGATTGGTAAAAGTATCCCACAATGCATGACAACTTCAGACATTTTGCTTCTCTCTCTCTCTCTCTCTCTCTCTCTCTCTCCCCTCTTCTTCTGCTCTCTCTCTTATGGGATACTGAAAACAAACGTTTCAAGGTCATTACAAAAAATAAAAGCAAGGAAGCTTTAGATTCAAGGCGTATCGAATATCGATCGATCGATCTTGTTTGAAACCATCTATCATTGCCAACTTGCTGCCCTTTATATAGAGTTATAGTTTGAAACAATTCGATGAGTTGATTGGCGGTTTTCTGTCTTGCCGATCGATTGACGCCTTGACGGTGCCTTTTTCTGACGCCTTGACGGTGCCTTTTTTTTTCTCTGATTTAAGATTGGTTTGTGTCGTCCACCGTCCATCAACCCTAAGTGCCTCTACTCTGACATTGAAATCGACTACACCTGTCTCTTCTCCGACACTAGGCCTAAGGGAGGCCCATCATCCGCACGTCGTTCCCTGCCGGCCCTTGCCACCATGCTCCGATCGGGTTTGCTCCATGCACCCCGCCTTCATTCCGATTGGCTGCATCATGATGCTTCATGCAGTTCGACGCGCTCATGCATTGTTGCAACATGCTGGTCCTTGCCTCACCAGCGTCACGAACGACCTACGCTGGCCTGTCGATCTGCGCGGTGTGGCCCCAGGCCACTTCAACATCATGTTCGGGCGTTGGCTGTTCGCGGGTCTGTACACTATCTCGTAGTAGATCAACCTGTAATATGTACTCCATCGAAATCAATACAATCAAGCAGGACATAGGGTATTAGCGCTTCGAGAGAGCCCAAACTAGGATAAATCCTCTCTCTCTAGTATGGGATACCGAAAACATTTCAAGATCATTACAAAAAGAAAAGGCAAGGAAGCTTTAGATTCAGGGTGTATCGAATATCGATTGATCGATCTTCTTTCAAACTAATTTGATCGGACATCGATGTCGTTGCCAACTTGCTACTCTTTATAGAGTAGTAGTTTGAAACAAATTCGATCAATTGATTGGGGGGTTTTCTCTCTCATCGATCGATTGATCGGTGCCTTTTTTTGGTTCTTTGATTTATGATCAGTTTGTGTCGTCCACCGTCCATCAACCCTATGCGCATCTACTCCGACATTGACATCGACTACACCTATCTCTTCTCCGACAATGCGGCCTAAGGGATGCCCATCATCCGCACATCGTTCCTGCCGGCGGTCGCCGCCATGCTCCGATCGGGTTTCCTCCGCCCACCCCGCCATCATTCCGCTGAGCTGCATCATGATGCTTCATGTAGGTCGAAAAGCGCTAGTGCAATGTGCTAGTCCTTGCCTCACAAGCATCACGCAAGAGCTGCATAGGCTGCTTGTGCTGGTCTGTCGATCTGCTCGGTGTGGCCCCAGGCCACTTCAACATCATGTTCGGGCGTTGGCTGTTCGCGGGTCCCTACACGATCTCATGGTAAATCAACATGTAACATGTATTCCCTCGAAATCAATACAACCAAGCAAACCAAGCAGGACATAGGGTATTATCTCTTCAAGATAGTCCGAACCAGGGTAAATCCATGTGTCTCCTGTTACCATCGCACCAAGGCTACCAGCTCGGGACGCCCTATCTGAGATCTGCTGGATTTGACTCCATCACCAGTGGTGAAATACCAAGGTACTTGATTCATAACTTGCTTTCGATCTCCCGTACATAAGACTTGCACAACAGACAGATATTCCCTGATCGCTCTGAATCTTACAGTCTGGGCGAGGTTCCATGCTGCCCGCATCTCACGGTAGAATTCCTCTTGGCTGAAGCTCTTTGATGTTCGAACCCTGTCGCGACCCGACCCAAGTGGTACTCGATGAAATATAACAGAGTTCAATCACACACTTTATTACATCGAGATCCTCAAAAGAGTATTTATTACAATAATATGGCTGAAGACCATCTAAATAAAGATAACCGTGGAAGCATCGAAGGTAAATGAGTCCATCAACTCCATGACAAAACTGAGTGCAGAACAACGCCCTATTGCAGCTTAATCCTCGTCGGAAAACTCTGCAACATGAGATCTTGCAACCATGTAGTTCAGCATTTTGAATATGCCGGCAAAGTCATAGGGAGAACAGACAAAAATACTATCACTATATGCAATATGGCTAGTGGAGGCTCTAAGTTTAATTTTTTACATAAAAGCTAATTTTTCCCTACTCAAGAGAAATCAAATTAATTACTACAAATTAATGTCATGAATGAGATGGTTCCGCCAACCAAATTCTCATAACCCAAAATTATAATTAAACCCAATTCAATTATAGTAACAGTGTCGAGAGTTCCTGATAGTTCCAATTCCTGAGGCTCAAGTTGTCCATAATCGGGGACACGGCTAATCGATTAGTTTAATACTCTGCAGAGTTTTGCGCACTTTCCCCACAAGATTTGATCCCTCCTTTTACGTCCTCACACTGCATTGTGTTTGAGAATAGCATGACCGAAACATGGTCTTTCAGAGAGTTTCCCTAAGCCCTGGTAGAGCCCATCCAATCCTACCGTTCGTCTACATCTCTTAGCACTGTCTGGTCAGAGTCACAACAAAGATCAACCAAGCCAGAGCCCATATTGACTTGTGGTTGCATAGGTAAGCTTCCGGTTTTGAATTATCGATCCGTCTCTTTGAGCCTGAGTGGAGCTTTCCTCATGATAACTGGCCTACTCTAGCTCAGTGGGCAAATCCATTGGTACTCCAAGGTGCCCTTCAACCATTCCACCCAGAGGTATAATGAAGTCTTAGTCTTGAAGTCTTGAAGTCTTGAGGTTGTAGTCTTGATCAAAATATTCTTCACTCTTACAACTCCCATGTATCACTCATACCAATCCCCGTCTACTAAAGCGTAGCATCATAATAATTTCATCGTTTTCCCGAGGCTTAGTAACAGGGGTGTGGGTTCCTACCT
This sequence comes from Thinopyrum elongatum, assembly GCA_011799875.1. NCBI lineage: Eukaryota > Viridiplantae > Streptophyta > Magnoliopsida > Poales > Poaceae > Thinopyrum > Thinopyrum elongatum. The sequence goes on along the minus strand of CM022303.1, from coordinate 120,271,834 downwards.
CATGATATTACTCAAGATCAAAGTTTCAATTTACCTACTAGATGCATGGTGGAAGGTTGAAACTAATGCAATAAAAACATAGGTATTTGCAAAGATGATCAAAGTGACTTGCCTTGGTGATGACCTTCAAAATGTAACAATCGGTAGTATTCGGTCTCGCACTCCGGACAATCTATCGTAAACAAACAATGGTACATACATAAGCACAACAATCAAAGATCCAAAAGAAAGCATAGAAAAGACTTAGAAAAACTCAAATAAAACCCAAAGAAAGCTTCTCAACAGAAAACAATTTTTTTAACAGTAGTAATATCATGTGATTTTGATTTCAACAGAAAGTATATGCGAAGAGATTTAATTAGCAAAAAGAATCAACTAAATCGGAGCTATAGATCACAAGTTACGGCCTAACGAAGCCTAAATTTGAATCTGATCCAAATCAAATTTTAAATATTCAAAAATATTTTTAGTTTGGCCACTGGATAGATGGGATCAATACGAACCAGTAGGAAAAAGAATCACTAAATTTGGAGTTGTAGATCTAAAGATATGCTAAAAGGAAAACTTGAGTAAAATCTGGAGTTGAAAACACTAATTATTGGCCGATCAAGCCAGATGTGCCATGTGGCGCCCTGTGAGTGGCTGCTGGTGTCTGCTGCGGTGGACGGCCGAAGCTTAGTGGATTCGGTGGCAGCGGCTAAATAAAATAAAAAGAAAAACAGATCCCCGCTGGCGACGTGGCGCTAAGCGATTAGCTGGAGACTGTTCGCTGCGAAGCTTAAGGAGCGGCTGGCCGAAGCGTAGAAGAAAGCGGTTCGCTAACAAAAAAAAAGAAAAAACTAAACGTTCTAATCCTAACCGCTCATGGCAGACCGGGTGGACGAGATCGACGAGAGATTAGAGCGGCGATAGACGGTCGTCGGCGACGAAGAAGACGACGGCGATGGCGTCGGCTTCGATTAGGGTGATGGCTTCGGTGGCTCCCTGCGTCAGGTGAGGGCACGGGAAGATGTGGCGTGTCGAGGCGGATCCAATGGCGTGGTCAACGGGGACCGACGGTGGCTAGGGAGAGCAAGGTGTGCAAGGTGGCGCTCGGGCAAGGTTGAGAGCTCCGACGAGATCGGTACGAGGGTGGAGAGGGGCTCGGGAGTTGCAGTTTGAGGCAAAACAAGGTCGTGACCTCGGCTATATATAGGAGGCCTTCGTGGAGGAGGGGCAAAGCCTCGGGGTAGGGTTTGAGCGCGGGTTTGAACGGCAGCGCTCGGCGCCATGCTCGAGCAAGAGTCCTGCTGACTTGAGGGAGGAGGAAGAAGAAGCAGGCCCCGCGTGTCAGTGATGACCCACAAGTATAGGGGATCAATCGTAGTCCTTTCGATAAGTAAGAGTGTCGAACCCAACGAGGAGCAGAAGGAAATGACAAGTGGTTTTCCACAAGGTATTCTCTGCAAGCACTGAAATTGTCGGTAACCAATAGTTTGATAGCAAGATAATTTGTAACGAGCAAGTAATAGTAACGGTAAATAAAGTGCAGCAAGGTAGCCCAATCCTTTTGTGGCAAAGGACAGACCAAAACGGTCTCTTATGATAAGCAAAGCGTTCTTGAGGGTACACGGGAATTTCATCATAGCACTTACATCATGTTGGTTTGATTTGTGTTCACTACTTTGATAATTTGATATGTGGGTGGACCGGTGCTTAGGTGATGTTCTTACTTGAACAAACCTCCTACTTATGATTAACCCCCTCGCAAGCATCCGCAACTACGAGAAAAGTATTAAGATAAAACCTAACCATAGCATTAAACTTTTGGATCCAAATCGGTCCCTTACGGAATAGCGCATAAACTAGGGTTTAAGCTTCTGTCACTCTAGCAACCCATCATCTAATTACTACTCCACAATGCATTCCCTTAGGCCCAAATATGGTGAAGTGCCATGTAGTCGACGTTCACATGACACCACTAAGGGAATAACAACATACATATCATCAAAATATCGAACGCATATCAAGTTCACATAATTACTTGCAACATGACTTCTCCCATGACCTCAAGAACAAAAGTAACTACTCACAAATGATAATCATGCTCAAAATCAGAGGGGTACTAAATAGCATAATGGATCTGAACATATAATCTTCCACCAAATAAACCATATAGTAATCAACTGCAAGATGTAATCAACACTACTAGTCACCCACAAGCACCAATCTAAGGTTCCGGTACAAAGATTGAACACAAGAGATGAACTAGGGTTTGAGAGGAGATGGTGATGTTGAAGGAGATGGCCCTCCCAAAGATGGGAGAGTTGTTGGTGATGATGATGACGATGATTTCCTCCTCCGGGAGGGAAGTTCCCCCGGTGGAATCGCTCCGCCGGAGGGTAAAAGTGCTCCTGCCCAAGTTCCGCCTCGAGACGGCGGCGCTTCGTCCCAAAAGTCCTCTCCTTATTTTTTCTTGGTCAAAATGACTTATATACCAGAAGAGGGGCACCGGAGGTGGGCCGAGGAGGGCACAACCCACCAGGGCCCACCTGGGGGGCCTGGCGCACCCAGGTGGGTTGTGCCCACCTGGTGGGCCCCCTCTGGTAGTTATTTGCTCCAATAATTCTTAAATAATCCATAAAAAATCACCGTGAAGTTTCAGCTTATTTGGAGTTGTGCAGAATAGGTAGCTCTGATGTGCTTTTTCAGGTCCAGAATTCCAGCTGCCGGTATTCTCCCTCTTTGTGTAGACCTTGCAAATTATGAAAGAAAAGGCATTAGAATTACTCCAAAAAGCATTATTATGCATTAAAACATTATAAATAACAGTAGGTAAACATGATGCAAAATGGACGTATCAACTCCCCAAAGCTTAGACCTCGCTTGTCCTCAAGCGAAAAACCGATATCAAAAATCATGTCCACATGCTTAGAGAGAGAGGTGCCGATAAAAACAAAATACGGACATAGAAGCATCATGTATATTATTATAACAGCAACAAACTTTATCATAGAACTCTTATCTCATAACTTTTGTCATAAACTTCTCATGAACAAGTAACAATTCATCACAACATCGAAGTATAAAGCATAAACTCTATTGAAAACCAACAAACTATGTTCTCAGTCAACTTTGCAACTACAATTCATCATCTTTTCAGGCAGGGTCACGTATCGGAGCCTTTAGGCAAGTCAATATACTCAACCATCATTTAATCTTCTATGATTGCTAACACTCACAGCATACCCATGAACAAAAAGTTTCAACCGGACACATAGAAAAGATAGGGGCTTATAGTTTCACCTCCCAACGTATTCACCTCAAGGGTGATGTCAACAATAATAGCTCATGCCCACTCATATTCAATTGGATATATGTGCCTAGATCTTTCCTCAGCACATGATGCTTGCAAAAAGAGAAAATAAAAAGGAATAGGGAAGAAAAACTTTGACTCTTCATAAAAGTAAATGCATAAAAGTAAAAGATAGGCCCTTCGCAGAGGGAAGCAGAGGTTGTCATGCGCTTATTTGTTTGTATGCCAAATCTCTTAGTGCAAAAGAACGTCACGTTACATTGCCCCTTATGATGGCAATCTTTATTATGCAGTCTGTCGCTTTTATTATTTTTCCATCACAAGTTCGTGCAACGCTCAATTTTCTCTTACACTAAATGATCCAACACATTTAGAAGCAATTTTTATTGCCTTATTGCACCGATGACAACTACCTTGAAGGATCTTACTCAATCCATAGGTAGGTATGGTGGACTCCCAAAATAAGATTTGGGTTAAGGGTTTCGGATGCACAAGTAGTATCTCTACTTAGTGCGAAATTTTTGGCTAGAAAAGATATTGAGCAAGCACCACATGTTAAAGGATCTATGACAATATACCTTCTATGTGAATATGAACAAACATAAATCATTACGTTGTCTTCCTTGTCCAACGTCAACTATTTTGACACAAAATATTTAATCGGGGCTCACAATAATAAAAGGTGTCCAAGATAGTGTATTTGCATGTGAATCTTCTCTTCCCTTATTAATTCTTTCATGAGTTGCATCATTGACCAATGCTATGTTTGTCAATCTCCAACAAATTTTACCACTTATACTTTTCCTTATGTGATATCATTACTTACCATAAGATTAGCATATGATCTTATTTGTTTATTTTCCTTTCCTTTTATTGAAACATAAACATAAAGGTAAAGAAACAAAACTCAAACTACTCTTTATTATATATCTCGCACACGATTACATCGATAGGTAGATCACTAAGCAAACACTCGAAAAGAAAGGATCGAACTAAAACTTTATTCAATTAAATCAAAAGATAACTAATGATTGAACTAAGTGTAACATCCCCAGCTTACCCCACCCTGATTAAGCTATTTAACCTGCCATGTCATCATGATCATACTAATAAAATTGCATTAGAAAATATTTCAACTTCAAATTCAAATTTCAAATGGAAGTCAAATAATTACTTCTTCAAATGCTCAAACAAAATAGTTCATCATGTTGCAAATATTCCTAAGACAATTATAAAATTGAAACCAACATTTTTGGGAATCCCAAATTGCCTCTGGAAATTATTTGAATTGTCCAGCAGCATTTAATTGGGCCCCTCCAATTTCTAAAAATGGCTAACCTCTTTCTGTGGCCCTGAAACTTTTTGTGGCAGAGCCTAAAAATGGCAGGGATTTATGTGGTCTAGTCCCACATTTTTTTCCTTAACCATTTGGTAGCCTAATTAAATCCATTTCCATCTCTGTTACTAAATAAAAAGAAAAACAGTAAAAGAAAAGGGTCAAGGCCACTTACCTGGAACCGGCCCAGCCCATCTCCACCCACTCCCTCCTCCGTGTCGCCGTCTCCATGGCCGCGCTCGCCGCACCGCTCGCTGCGCGCCACCGCGGCCAGACAGGGGGCTGGAGGGGATAAGGGCGAGTCCTCGTTCCTTCCCCCTAGACTCCCTTGACATTTCCCCCTCCTCTCCCCTCTCGCTCGCGCGCGCTCGTTCTCCCTCTCTCTGCCTCTCCCGAGCGCCACCGCCGGCGCGCCGTCGCCATTGACGCGGCCACCGAACCCCTGGAGCACCGCAAGCTTGTTCACGACCTCCACCTGCTCCTTCTCCGTCATCCTAGTGCTCGGCATCGCCTTGGGGAGCAGCACAACGTCGCCGTCGCTTCGTTCCCCTCTTCGGCCGCCGCACGTCTTCGCCGGCGATCTACGCCACCTCGACCACTTCTGCTTCACCGAATCGCCTGCGAGCTTCCCTGTGAGCAACCGGTCCTCCCTGATCTCTCCTCCTTCCCCATCTCCCCATAGCTTCGATCCCCGCCGCGTCCGTGAGCTCGCCGCCGCCTTGCACCTCGCCACCGCAGCCATGGCGAGCTAAACTCGAGTCCGACCACCTCATCGAGCTCCTGGGAGCCCCAGGTAGCCAACGGGCGCTTCGGCTCGACGTGTCGTGCCTCGTAGCACCAATTCCGTGCTCGCCCGATCCCGACCGCCGCTCGCCGTCAATGCTCCGGCCAGCTCCGGCCATCTCCAGACGAACCAGTGCCACCGGTCGATTCCCGACGCCGCCCTCGTTCGAACGCGCCTATCTGCCGCTCGAATGGTTGCCGGAGCGCAACTCTGGTGGGTCTCCACCGTGTCTGGCCTCGTCGTCGGCGCGCGCGCGACCGAGTCAACCGGCCCGGGTCACTTTAGATGGGCCCCGGTCGTCAGAAGTTTAATTAGGGGGGCCTAATCACCATTAGCCCTAACTTAGTCACCCACTAGCTCACTGACAACGGGGCCCACAGCTAAATAACCCTTCACTTAAAGTGTGTCACTGACAAGTGGGACCTACTTGCTATAGCAATTAGTTTAACACTAATTAAATCCCGTGACACTGACAAAAGGGCCCCACCAGTCAGTTTGACTGGTCAAATATTGACCTAGTCAATGCTGACTGGGCTGCTGACTCACACCCACTGGCCCCACATGTCATTGACTATGGCTGGCTGACTCTGAGTATAAAAAGTAATTGCACTATTTTTAATTCGAATTAATTAATTAAATAAATCCAGAAAATACATAAGACTTTAGAAAATCATAGAAAATAATCTGTAGCTCGGATCGAAAAACTTAATACATGAAAGTTTCTCAGAACGACGAGATGAATCAGAATGCGCTCTCTGTTTATCTATCACATGCCTCTAACTACCTGAACATGTAACATTCCCCTCCGGTTCATCTGTCTGACAGATGCCCAGAGCCGGGAAAATATCCCAGATATTTTCCCGCTTCATCTACGATGTGTATCACTGCATTAGGTCACCCCTAACACCGCGTAGTGCCATGTCTTGTTTTGTGATTACTTTTGTTGCCGTGTATTTATTTGTTTCTTCTCCCCCTTTCTCTCGATATACCCCGAGACCGACGATGACCCAAAGATCGTCTACCTCGTTGAAGACCAGTTGGTGTTTGCAAAGCAATCAGGCAAGCACCCCCTTCTTGAGCATTCCGATATCGCCCACTATCTTCTCTCTTATGCTTGCATTAGAAGTTGCTGCTGCTACTGTTATCCTACATCTGCTGCATAGCCTGTTTAATTGTAACCTGCTGTTGATACTTACCTGTTATCCTAAACTGTTTAGTATAGGCTGGGTAGAGACCCATCAAAGACCCCACTTTATCTCGACTGCCCTGCTGGATTATCAGAAGACCCAATCAACGGGATTGAAGACCAGGCCCTAGCACCGCACCTCACTTCCCCCTTAGTTGCTCGACACTACTGGGTTACTATCGAGTGCCGAGGGTGATACCTCGTCAGCACTTCCGATGATAACCTTGTAGGTTAGTTACTCGGACGTGGTCAGTGAGGGTGATTCCTCCTACACCACCCCCGAAACCGACACTATCGTGCAACTCCTCAAGAGTGGACCTCGAGGGTGATTCCTCCTTCGTTCACCTTGACGGTTATGTCAGGTGGGGATCCAACGAGGGTGATGCCTCGGATTCCTTCTTGATGTGGTAGCCACACGGATGACTTTACATTACTGGTGATACTGTTCATACTGGATAAAGACGGGTCGGCCCTTAGGGGTACCCGCGCGAGCTTAATTGCGAGAGATGTGGAGTCGGGTGGACCTGGATGGTGCCCGAGAGTTGAACACGAGGCTTGGTCGGGCATTCTTAGCCCTTGCCGCAAGTCCTCGAGACGGGGCGACGGGGTCACATCGATCATGAGTCTCTGCTCGTTACCGCGCGCTCCTAATCCACTAACGGTTTGGATATTTGATCTGAGGGGCCTCTGGCCTGATAGCACTAACCATCACGTGGGCATAGTATGGGCGTTCTGCGTCGTATACTTCAGCCGAAGCTTAATGGACGTCAGCAATTGAGTGGCGCGCGCCGAGTTGGACTAGTTACGCAACTGCGCTTGTATTAAGCGGTTGCTAGGTCTGCTCTCGGCCGTGAACGTAACATGCAGGAGTTCCCGGGGCGAAGGCCCAAGACCCCTGGGGGCATAGGTTTAGTCCGGCGTGCTGACATCTCTGTTAAGTATTTGGTCGGGTTGCGGCGTATCGTTTGGCCGAGGCCGGGCATGACCCAGAAAAGTGTGTCCGACCAGAGTTAATCGAGCGTGGTGGGTAAGTTGGTGCACCCCTGCAGAGAAGAACTAATCTATCGATAGCCTGTCCTACGGTAACGGACACTCGGAGTTGTATCCCGATCGTTACAACTAGAACTGGTGATTTGAGATGAAATGGATAGTATGGCTCTGGGATTGCTTTCTCGCAGGGAGTCGAGGAAGGATCCCTGGCTGAGGTTGATAACATTACTACTACTTTACCTTATGTTACTCTGCACTCTTCTAATGCTGCAAGACCGATGAAGATGCTAGAAGATGCTAGTCTTCGATAGGACTAGGCTCTCCCCTCTATTCTGGCATTTCTGCAGCCCAGTCCACATATACAGCCTTCCTTTGAAAAATGTTGCATATGTAGTGTAGATCCTCGCTTGCTGAGTACTTCGGATGAGTACTCACGTTTGCTTTATTTTCTTTTTCTCCCCATATCCATATGTCGCAGACAGATGACGGAGCCCCTGAGATAGCTGCCCCCGTCGACGACTACGGCTACTACTTCTACCCTCCAGGCGAGTACTACTACGAGGAGCCGACCGACGACCAGGAGTAGGATTCGGAGGGTCCTAGGCAGGAGGCCTACGCCTTTCGATCGTAGTATTTTATTTTGCCCCGCCTTCCTAAAGGCTTATCTCTATTTCTGTAATATATCTGTACCCAGATATCTGATGCTTCTGCTGACACTTGTATGCCATCGAGCTATGTATTCGAGCCCTCGAGGCCCTGGCTTGTAATATAAAGCTTGTATGACTTTATTTATGTTTTAGAGTTGTGTTGTGATATCTTCAAGTGAGTCCTTAGGCTTGATCATGTGCATTTGCGTGTACTAGTTGCAAGCAGGTATGGAAATGTGCCTGAGATAGGTGGAAAACCTAACGTCACCTCTGGGTACGTTTGAGCACTGATCCAATAACTCATCCACGTAAGTACTCTGGCAAATATCAAGCAATTTTAACCAACAACATTTCATCTAGCTGCTATATTTAACAAATCTTATTTACAAATATTTTGATAGCTTATTACATAGGGATATTTTAACAAAACAGTTTATAGACAACATGGAGGTTACTGAAGGGAGCAGAGTAGGCTGGGAAGAGATGTGGTTTGTCATCGGCTTTGTTGATCAAATTTGATGCTCGTGGATGGTTAAAATGCAGGACCAAAAGATCATTCCTACGTGCCCCTGCTGTACACTTTGAAGAAGACCAACATTCACGATAAACTCATGGTTAGAATTGTATCTACTCTCATTATCTTCAGATAGTCCAGGTACTTATGTAGATTGCTTAAAGTGTTCAAATTGTATTCTTCCACCAGATACTCCCGCAACGTGTTGTGCCTAAGAAGATGGGTGCAAATGGAGAGCTGACCATTGTTCTCCATCCTAGAGTCAACATCAATTCAACTTCATACTCGACTTCAGGACAAGGAGATGGAAGCATCGTCCTTAGTGGGTGGAGAAAAGTAGTCGACGTGTATGACATGGATATTGGAGACGGGATGATCTTCGTGCTACACCATGGTCGTGCAGGGACCTTTCTCTTCCTTGGTTTCACTAGTAAATGCGCACGTGCAATGCACGTTAATATTTAGGTAATATATTAATTACACGCGGATATTAGGTATGCTATTATTTGTGTGTTAATCCTGTGATTAGTGCAATATTTGGTATGATATTAATTGTACGTTAAACATGTTTAACGCTCGCCATCGAAGCAGTCTAGGTCATTGGATTGACTTAGTTCGATGGCCGAGATCAGTTGGATCTGCCCCTTTGGATCTTTTTATATTGGTATAGATGATTAGTGCACGATTAAGCCGGGGTCGTCACAGGTTGGTATCAGAGCCGACTGCCTGTAGGAACCCCCTTTCCAACTCCTTGGCCGAAGTTGAGTCTAGTGGTCCAAAAACTGTTTTACTAACTTGGCTGTGTGGCTTACGGGCCCGCGTCGCCAAATGGGGTGATATTAGGATCTTTTATTCCTTGTCTTTACTCTGGGACTCTGATCTCTCTTCTATTCGGGTTAAATGTTTTACTAACTCTAACACTAGGTTCTCATAACCGCTTCCTCCCGGAGAGCCCCTCATGCCAGATGATCGCTTGGTTCATCAGAAGACTCCGACGATACTCCTCGAAGTTCCTGAGACCCTGTGCCACTGCTTTGCAGTTCCTGACCACTGACAAAACCTTGTGGATAACTAACCATCTTTGCTGTTTGTATCTTCATTCCCAGATACTCCTTTTTGTACGAGATACCCCGAAATACTCCTCGTTAATCCGGGAATCCTTTGAGCCTACTGTCGTGCAGCTTCTTTCGCACTGCGGATTATTCCTCACATTCACCGGGGATCCAATCATCCCCAGTTATTCAAGTGCTTTCCGAAACACATTGAATTGCTATTTAATCTCCCGATAATCCTCTGCAGCCTATTGCTCTTGAAATTCTTGCCTGCTTGCCATATGGTTAATTCCATATGTCTAGTAATCCCCGACAACATCCTTTGCCAATTACCATTTTGAATCCCCTAAACCAGTATGATGCGAATATTCGCCATCATCAGTCGATTCCTAGAATTCGTCCTTCCGGCTCAGTCACCATTCCGGACATGAGCTGGTTCTCGGCCAATCAAGCATTGATTGATTGTCCAACTAAGCATGTGCAAATCACTCATCCCTCTGCCCAGGTGAACTAATTGCCACACCTGGCTTTGGAAATCGCGAACCCTCTGAATCTTATACTTGGGTTGTTCAAGTGCTTCCTTAATTCGATGTACTTGCCCCGTCCTTTCTCGCAGGACCCTCAAGTGGAACCAGTTGTTTAAACCTTACCCCGTTAGTTCTCACGGATCACTTGATTCCTTTTGTGGACAATTATCCGACCGATTCTTTTCTATTCTAAGAACCTTATCGGTTCCTTCCCCGTTGACATTGCCCTTCGCACTGAAGCATCCTCTACTTCTTGCCGTTTGTATATCCGCTCAGCTCGCATGGCACGGAGAGGTAGTGCATTCCTTTACCTTATTGACTTGGGACGGACTACTGACTAGGACATGTTCCGTAACCATGAGTGGAGATCTCTGCAAGACGGAACGCTAAAGTTGTCCATCTAGCTCTATTCAACCTACTCGTCTTTTGATCAGAGCTTTTGCTTCTAATCCTTCGTTTCTGAACCATAACTCCTTTGTACTTAAACGTCGGATTGTTCCGATGTTTTCATAATCTGATGTCGTTTCATTCTTTCTTCTTCCAGTTGAGTACCGCTACTCACGTCAGATCCTATGTCGTCTACCTGATCTTCTGTTGAATTATTATCCGACAATGTTTTTCATCTTCTATCTCTGAGAGTTCTTCCCCTGTTACTATTGCCTTCGGCAATGCGGTATCATTTAATTCTTTTCTTCCATATCCAATTTTGGAATGTAGTATGTTGCTTCTATAAGCATGTGGTATAGATTCGTAAAACGTCCCGATGGGTTGTGTCTATGCTTCTGCCATCAGCGAGAACCCAGAAACTTCTACGAGACATACTCTTCTGGTGCTTCACCAGATAAATTTTCAGCACTACAATATCTTCGAAAATGAGCAGTGAATGAGAAGTTGTTCATTGAAGAAATGGGAGTCGACCTTGAACCTTTGTGTTCATGCCCATGGACCCGATGTAGAACTTATCATGGAAGCTGCCCGTAAAAATAATTATTTCCTTGGTACAAGTTCATCTTGTATCTATGAATTGATCCCTTGCAATCGTGATTCCGACCATATTTCCTCTTTGATTCCATTTCCCGGATAAGTTAAAATATTTGTCCTCTGCAGTTCATTTCACCATCCAACCTCTACTCCGAATTACCTTCCGGTATTACCCCTAGTACTTGTTACTGGGAAGTTTAATACCCCAGCACATCATTCCTAGCCTGATCGGCTATATCATTATCGTATCGATTCTTAATTATGCTACCTGGTCCTTATGCCCGGAGCAACTTCCGACGATGAGCTAAGCTTACGTCGATCTTCCTCATCTTATCATTTCTCCTCAAACAACAAGCTTGACTTCAAGCTTGTGTCGAATCCGTGGTTCTCATAGCCTTTCACTTCATCCTTCCTTTTGCTTGATGTCATCGCTGACCGATTACATCTTCTTGAAACCTCTCGACAAATGTGTCGTGATCATCATCAACATTCCGAGCTTTTTCAGGATATCGATCGAATTCATGTTGAGAATTACCATCCTTGCTCTTCGATGATTTGTGATATCATCGATGACATCCTTGACTTTTGGCCAACACAGACCTGGTTGTGTTTGCTTAATCCTTACGTTTCGAGATAATCTTGGAAGTGTTCCTTTGTATCTCTTGTGATCCTTCGATCCAACCCTTACTTGAAACCCCATGTTATCGCTACCTCGAAGCATGATAGTGGTATTCCAATTATCAACAAGAACATTAGAAGCACATTGCCAAAAGCTTCTCGATCAATTATCCAAGCATGTTACATGGGTAATAACATGAGTCATTCCTCGCCCCTTTTACCTAAAAAGCTTTTGAACTTGCTGTCCCATCATGTATATCATGCTCCGCTTTTCCTTGGATAGGATATATTCCCAATTCTTGTGTGTAAACACATTTCCCTTTCCATTGTTTTGTTTAACCTTTCTTGTGATCTATATGATATAAGCAGAAATAATTCTCTGCCTATAAAAACATCTCGGTTTACAACTCTGTCAGTGAGACCCTGTTACTGATGTTGCTGACATTTCGGTATCACCGATGGACGAGAACTTAGCCTATTGGTCCGCCTCGAATTAACGAGCAGGAAAATGGTTCTCTTCATCCCTCGCTCTTGGTACTGATGTTGTTGCCAACATAACGGACAGGATACCCTCTGACAGGCCTTGCTGTCATATCCGAGCAAGATGACACCATCCTCCCTACTCTCGATCGACACCCCCCCCCCCACAGTTCCACAGGATCGGAACCTGACTCTCTTGTATATCCTTGATTCTGAAGTATCCCTTGCTCTTGGCTTTGTGTGTTGTCACGAGCCACCTTCCGAGAGATGATCCATTCCCCGATGCTCTGAACCTTTTCCACCATCTGTTCAGGTATCGATCGGAGGTCCATTCACTTGAAACTTCCTAATGTACCTTCATACCTTGCTCTCGATATTTTCTTAAGTCTCTACCCGAGAGATACTTCTGCCACATTCCCTGTATTGTCCACTAGTTGATCGACCTTGCAATGGTCGGTTTCCCCGAAGTTACCTTCATTTCCCCACTTAAATCTCGGGACGAGATTTCTTGTAGTGGAGGAGATTTGTAACATCCCCAGGTTACCCCCACCCTGATTAAGCTACTTAACCTGCCATGTCATCACGATCATACTAATAAAATTGCATTAGAAAATATTTCAAATTCAAATTCAAATTTCAAATGGAAGTCAAATAATTACTTCTTCAAATGCTCAAACAAAATAGTTCATCATGTTGCAAATATTCCTAAGACAATTATAAAATTGAAACCAACATTTTTGGGAATCCCAAATTGCCCCTGGAAATTATTTGAATTGTCCAGTAGCATTTAATTGGGCCCCTCCAATTTCTAAAAATGGCTAACCTCTTTCTGTGGCCCTGAAACTTTTTGTGGCAGAGCCTAAAAATGGCAGGGATTTATGTGGTCTAGTCCCACATTTTTTTCCTTAACCATTTGGTAGCCTAATTAAATCCATTTCCATCTCTGTTAATAAATAAAAAGAAAAACAGTAAAAGAAAAGGGTCAAGGCCACTTACCTGGAACCGGCCCAGCCCATCTCCACCCACTCCCTCCTCCGTGTCGCCGTCTCCATGGCCGCGCTCGTCGCACCGCTCGCTGTGCGCCACCGCGGCCAGGCAGGGGGCTGGAGGGGATAAGGGCGAGTCCCCGTTCCTTCCCCCTGGACTCCCTTGACATTTCCCCCTCCTCTCCCCTCTCGCGCGCGCGCGCTCGTTCTCCCTCTCTCTGCCTCTCCCGAGCGCCACCGCCGGCGCGCCGGTGCCATTGACGCGGCCACCGAACCCCTAGAGCACTGCGAGCTTGTTCACGACCTCCGCCTGCTCCTTCTCCGTCATCCTGGTGCTCGGCATCGCCTCGGGGAGCAGCACAATGTCGCCGTCGCTTCGTTCCCCTCTTCGGCCGCCGCATGTCTTCGCCGGCGATCTACGCCACCTCGACCTCTTCTGCTTCACCGAATCGCCTGCGAGCTTCCCTGTGAGCAACCGGCCCTCCCTGATCTCTCCTCCTTCCCCATCTCCCCGTAGCTTCGATCCCCGCCGCGTCCGTGAGCTCGCCGCCTCCTTGCACCTCGCCACCGCAGCCATGGCGAGCTAAACTCGCGTCCGAGCACCTCATCGAGCTCCTGGGAGCCCCAGGTAGCCAACGGGCCCTTCGGCTCGACGTGTCGTGCCTCGTAGCACCGATTCCGTGCTCGCCCGATCCCGACCGCCGCTCGCCGTCAACGCTCCGGCCAGCTCCGGCCATCTCCAGACGAACCAGTGCCACCGGTCGATTCGCGACGCCGCCCTTGTTCGAACGCGCCTATCTGCCGCTCGAATGGTTGCCGGAGCGCAACTCCGGTGGGTCTCCGCCGTGTCTGGCCTCGTCGCCGGTGCGCGCGCGACCGAGTCAACCAGCCCGGGTCACTGTAGATGGGCCCCGGTCGTCAGAAGTTTAATTAGGGGGCCTAATCACCATTAGCCCTAACTTAGTCACCCACTAGCTCACTGACAACAGGGCCCACAGCTAAATAACCCTTCACTTAAAGTGTGTCACTGACAAGTGGGACCTACTTGCTGTAGCAATTAGTTTAACACTAATTAAATCCCGTGACACTAACACAAGGGCCCCACCGGTCAGTTTGACTGGTCAAATATTGACCTAGTCAATGCTGTCTGGGCTGCTGACTCACACCCACTGGCCCCACATGTCGTTGACTGTGGCTGGCTGACTCTGAGTATAAAAAGTAATTGCACTGTTTTTAATTCGAATTAATTAATTAAATAAATCCAGAAAATACTTAAGACTTTAGAAAATCATAGAAAATAATCCGTAGCTTGGATCCAAAAACTTAATACATGAAAGTTGCTCAGAACGACGAGATGAATCAGAATGTGCTCTCTGTTTATCTGTCACATGCCTCTAACTACCTGAACATGTAACCTTCCCCTCCGGTTCATCTGTCTGATAGATGCCCAGAGCCAGGAAAATATCCCAGATATTTTCCCGCTTCATATACGACGTGTATCACTGCATTAGGTCACCCCTAACACCGCATAGTGCCATGTCTTGTTTTGTAATTACTTTTTTTGCCATGTATTTATTTGTTTCTTCTCCCCCTTTCTCTCGATAGACCCCGAGACCGACGATGACCCGAAGATCGTCTACCTCATTGAAGACCAGTTGGTGTTTGCAAAGCAATCAGGCAAGCACCCCCTTTTTGAGCATTCCGATATCGCCCACTCTCTTCTCTCTTATGCTTGCATTAGAAGTTGCTACTGCTGCTGTTATCCTACATCTGCTGCATAGCCTGTTTAATTATAACCTGCTGTTGATACTTACCTGTTATCCTAAACTGTTTAGTATAGGCTAGGTAGAGACCCATCAGAGACCCCACTTTATCCCGACTGCCCCGCTGTATTATCAAAAGACCCGATCAACGGGATTGAAGACCAGGCCCCAGCACCGCACCTCAATTCCCCCTTAGTTGCTCGACACTACTGGGTTACTATCGAGTGCCGATGGTGATACCTCGTCAGCACTTCCGATGATAACCTTGTAGGTTAGTTACTCGGATGTGGTCAGTGAGGGTGATTCCTCCTACACCACCCCCGAAACCGACACTGTCGTGCAACTCCTCAAGAGTGGACCTCGAGGGTGATTCCTCCTTCGTTCACCTTGACGGTTATGTCAGGTGGGGATCCAACGAGGGTGATGCCTCGGATTCCTTCTTGATGTGGTAGCCACACGGATGACTTTACATTACTGGTGATACTGTTCATATTGGATAAAGACGGGTCGGCCCTTAGGGGTACCCGCGCGAGCTTAATTGCGAGAGATGTGGAGTCGGGTGGACCTGGATAATGCCCGAGAGTTGAACACGAGGCATGGCCGGGCATTCTTAGCCCTTGCCGCAAGTCCTCGAGACGGGGCGACGGGGTCACATCGATCATGAGTCTCTGCTCATTACCACGCGCTCCTAATCCACTAACGGTTTGGATATTTGATCCGAGGGGCTTCTGACCTGATAGCACTAACCATCACGTGGGCATAGTATGGGCGTTCTGCGTCGTATACTTCAGCCGAAGCTTAATGGACATCAGCGATTGAGCGGCGCGCGCCGAGTTGGACTGGTTACGCAACTGCTTGTATTAAGGGGTTGCTAGGTCTGCTCTCGGCCGTGAACGTAACATGCAGGAGTTCCCGGGGCGAAGGCCCAAGACCCCTGGGGGCATAGGTTTAGTCCGGCGTGCTGACCTCTCTGTTAAGTATTTGGTCGGGTTGCGGCGTATTGTTTGGCCGAGGCCGGGCATGACCCAGAAAAGTGTGTCCGGCCGGAGTTAATCGAGCATGGTGGGTAAGTTGGTGCACCCCTGCAGGGAAGAACTAATCTATCGATAGCCTGTCCTACGGTAATGGACACTCGGAGTTGTATCCCGATCGTTACAACTAGAACTGGTGATTTGAGATGAAATGGATAGTATGGCTCTGGGATTGCTTTCTCGCAGGGAGTCGAGGAAGGATCTCTGGCCGAGGTTGATAACATTACTACTACTTTAACTTATGTTACTCTGCACTCTTCTAATGTTGCAAGACCGATGAAGATGCTAGAAGATGCTAGTCTTCGATAGGACTAGGCTCTCCCCTCTATTATGTCATTTCTGCAGCCCAGTCCGCATATACAGCCTTCCTTTGAAAAATGTTGCATATGTAGTGTAGATCCTCGCTTGCTGAGTACTTCGGATGAGTACTCACGTTTGCTTTATTTTCTTTTTCTCCCCATATCCATATGTCGCCGCCAGATGACGGAGCCCTGAGATAGCTGCCCCCGTCGACGACTACGGCTACTACTTCTACCCTCTAGGCGAGTACTACTACGAGGAGCCGACCGACGACCAGGAGTAGGATTCGGAGGGTCCTAGGCAGGAGGCCTACGCCTTTCAATCATAGTATTTTATTTTGCCCCGCCTTCCTAAAGGCTTATCTCTATTTCTGTAATATATCTGTACCCAGATATCTGATGCTTCCGCTGACACTTGTATGCCATCGAGATATGTATTCGAGCCCTCGAGGCCCTGGCTTGTAATATAAAGCTTGTATGACTTTATTTATGTTTTAGAGTTGTGTTGTGATATCTTCAAGTGAGTCCTTAGGCTTGATCATGTGCATCTGCGTGTATGATTAGTGCACGATTAAGCCGGGGTCGTCACACTAAGATAAGTAAAGGCAAAAGATAGTGATTGTGATACGATACCGGGGCACCTCCCCCAGGCTTGGAACTAGCCAAGGGGAGTGCCCATAACCGATACTCAAGTCTCCTTTGGTGATGAAGAAGGTGGTGGTGATGAGGTAGTAGCAATCTTATCTTTCTTCCTCAGCTTACGCTTGAGGATGGAATTCTCCTCCTTTAAGCCACCGATCTCTTGCTCAAGCTCTAATATCTTTTTGCATAATTCTTGCTTGTTTTCCTGCAAGAGACGAAAAGGGATAAACTGAATCTTAGGTTTCTTTGCTTTGTTGGGGAGACTTGACTTCTTGAATTCCACGTGCATGTCCCCAGGTTGAGGCAATGGAACTTCATCTTCGTCTGAGCTTGTCTCCTCCTCCCCTTTAGGATCATAGTCTTCTTCCTCCTCCGAAGTCCAACTACAATGCTCCACATCCCCATAAACTTTGGGGTTGGTGATATAATCAGCAACATAGCTCTCACCTTTTGAATCTTGGGATGACATATTTTTCAGATCTGTCAGGAAACAGCAAGCAAGAAGAATAGAAGATTTCTCCGTGATACGGAGGTCAATAGGTTCGGGGGGTATATAAAGATTTTTTTTATCTTGGGAAATAAGCAAACGAGAGAAAAACGGAATCCGGAAGGTACCCGAGGTGGGCACATCCCACCTGGGCGTGCCTGGCATGCCAGGCGCGCCCTGGTGTCTTGTGCCCACCTGGGTTGCCTTCCTGGTTGTTTCTTATTTTCCTAATTTTTGTTATATTCCAAAACTGACAAAAAAATATTTTTGCGGATTTTTCGGAGTTCGTTTACTTACCGTATCACATACCTCCTCTTTTTTAATTATTCTGGAGTGTTCCAGAAGGTCTCCTTTATGTGTTCCTCAGGTGTCATAGTTTGAATAATATTGCTTTCAACATTAATAGGCGTACCTGAGATATAGTGTTTAATTCTTTACCCATTGACCACCTTCTTGTTGGTACCTTCGGCATTATTTATTTTGATAGCTCCAGAGCGGTAAACATCTTCGATGATATATGGTCCTTCCCATTTAGAGAGAAGTTTTCCTACAAAGAATCTGAAACGAGAGTTGTACAATAGAACATATTCACCCACTTTGAACTCACGCTTTTGGATTCTTTTATCATGCCAACTTTTAACTTTTTCCTTAAACAACTTGGCATTTTCATAAGCTTGGGTTCTCCATTCATCTAGTGAGCTAATATCAAATAACCTCTTTTCACCGGCAAGTTTGAAATCATAGTTTAGTTCTTTAATTGCACAATATGCTTTACGTTCTAACTCAAGAGGCAAATGACAAGCCTTTCCACAAACCATTTTATAAGGAGACATACCCATAGGATTTTTTAAGCTGTTCTGTACGCCCAAAGTGCATCATCTAATTTCTTAGACCAATTCTTTTAGGACCTATTGACAGTTTTTTATAGAATTAATTTTATTTCTCTATTGCTAAGTTCAACTTGACCACTAGATTGAGGATGATAAGGTGATGCAATTCTATAGTTAACATCATACTTAGCGAGCATTTTACGGAAAGCACCATGAATAAAGTGTGAACCACCATCAGTCATTAAATATCTAGGAACTCCAAACCTTGGAAAAATAACTTCCTTAAGCATTTTAATAGAGGTGTTGTGATCAGCACTACTGGTTGGAATAGCTTCTACCCACTTAGTAACATAATCAACAGCAACCAAAATATGTGTATACCCATTAGAGGAAGGAAAATGTCCCATATAAACAAAGCCCCAAACATCAAATGGTTCAACAGCAAGTGAATAATTCATAGGCATTTCCTGACGCTTACCAATATTACCAATTCTTTGACATTCATCACAAGATAAAACAAACTTACGGGCATCCTTGAAGAGAGTAGGCCAATAAAAACCAAATTGCAATACCTTGTGAGCAGTTCTATCTCCCGCATGATGTCCTCCATAAGCTTCGGAGTGACATTTCCGTAGGATTTGTTCCTGTTCATGCTCAAGTACACAACGTCTAATAATACCATCTACTCCTTCCTTATAAAGATGTGGGTCATCCCAAAAGTAATTTCTTAAATTGTAGAAGAACTTTTTATTTTGTTGGTATGTGAAACTAGGTGGTATATATTTTGCAACAATGTAATTAGCATAGTCAGCATACCAAGGAGTGTTATGAGAAACATTTATTGCAGCTAATTGCTCATCAGGAAAGCTATCATTAATAGGTTGTGGGTCATCAAGAATATTTTCTAACCTAGACAAGTTATCAGCTACGGGGTTCTCAGCTCCTTTTCTATCAGTGATATGTAAATCAAATTCTTGTAATAGGAGAACCCGCCTAATGAGTCTAGGCTTAGCATCTTTCTTTTCCATAAGATATTTTATAGCAGCATGATTAGTGTGAACAGTAACTTTAGAATCAACAATGTAAGATCTGAATTTGTCACAAGCAAACACAACTGCTAAAAAATCTTTTTTAGTGGTAGCATAGTTTCTTTGGGCACTGTCTAGAGTTTTGCTAGCATAATGAATAACATTTAGTTTCTTATCAACTCTTTGTCCTAGAATAGCACCAACAACATAATCACTAGCATCACACATAATTTCAAAAGGCAAGTTCCAATCAGGTGGTTGAACGATAGGTGCAGAAGTTTAGGCTTTCTTAAGTGTTTCAAAGGCTTCTACACAATCATCATAAAAAACAAACGGAACATCCTTTTGTAAAAGATTTGTAAGAGGCCTAGAAATTTTAGAGAAGTCTTTAATAAACCTCCTATAGAAACCAGTATGACCGAGGAAACTACGAATATCTTTGATATCTTTAGGACATGGCATTTTCTCAATTGCATCAACTTTAGCTTTATCCACCTCAATACCTCGTTCAGAAATTTTATGCCCCAAGACAATACCTTCATTAACCATAAAGTGGCACTTCTCCCAATTCAAGACAAGATTAGTTCGCTCACATCTCTGCAAAACTCGATCAAGGTTGCTTAAGCAATCATCAAAAGAAGTTCCGTAAATGGAAAAGTCATCCATGAAAACCTCAACTATCTTTACACAAAAATCAGAGAATATAGCAGGCATATATCTTTGAAAGGTAGCAGGTGCATTGCATAAACCAAAGGGCATGCGTCTATAAGCATAAGTTCCAAAAGGACAAGTAAAGGTGGTTTTCTCTTGATCAGGTTGTGAAACAGGTATTTGAGAAAAACCAGAATATCCATCAAGGAAGCAAAAGTGTGTGTGCTTAGATAATCTTTCTAGCATTTGATCAATAAAAGGCAAAAGGTAATGATCTTTTCTAGTTGCTTTATTTAATTTTCTAAAATCAATAACCATTCTATAGCCAGTGCCAATTCTTTGTGGAATAAGTTCATTTTTATCATTAGGAATAACAGTAATACCTCCCTTCTTAGGGACACAATGAACAGGGCTTACCCATCTACTATCAGCTATGGGATAAATTATACCTGCCTCCAGAAGCTTTAATATTTCAGTTCTTACCACTTCTTTCATCTTAGGATTCAAACGTCGTTGGTGATCAACAACATGTTTAGCATCAGGTTCCATATTAATCTTGTGCTGACATAGAGTGGGACTAATGCCCTTAGGATCATCAAGAGTATATCCAATAGCAGCTCGGTGCTTCTTCAGAATTTTCAATAATCTTTCTTCTTCATGTTCTGAAAGGTTAGCACTAATAATAACATGATATATCTTTTTCTCATCAAGATAATTAAGCATACTTCAAAGTGTCTGGCAATTGTTTCAATTCAAACACAGGATCACCTTTAAGTGGAGGAGGACCTCCTAGAGTTTCAATAGGCAAATTATGTTTGAGTAGAGGTCGTTGTTCAAAGAAGATTCTATCTATTTCATTCCTTTCACGCATATGCATATCATTTTCATGGTCTAGCAAATATTGTTCTAGTGGATCAGTAGGAGGCATGGCAAAAGAAGCAAAACCAATTATTTCATCCTTACTAGGTAATTCTTTCTTATGAGGTTTTCTACTGAACTTAGAAAAATTAAACTCGTGAGATTCATCACCAAAACTAACACCGACGGTTTGCTTCTCACAATCTATTTTAGCATTAACGGTGTTCAAGAAAGGTCTACCAAACATAATGGGACAAAAGTCATCTTGTGGGGAACCAAGAACTAGAAAATCAGTAGGACATTTTATTTTCCCACACAAGACTTCAACATCTCTAACGATCCCAAGTGGTGTGATGGTGTCTCTATTAGCAAGCTTAATAGTAACATCTATATCTTCTATTTCAGCGGGTGCTATGTCATTCATAATTTCTTGATATAAGGTAAAAGTAATAGCACTCACGCTAGCACCTAAGTCACATAAATCATGATAACAGTGATCTCCTATTTTGACTGAGACAACAGGCATGCCAACAACAGGTCTATGTTTATCTTTTTCATCGGGTTTAGCAATTCTAGCAGCTTCATCACAGAAGTAAATAACATGCCCATCTATATTTTCTACCAAGAGATCTTTAACCATAGCAACACTAGGTTCTACTTTGATTTGTTCAGCAGGGTTAGGTGCTCTAATATTACTTTTATTGACCACGGTTGAGAACTTAGCATGTTCCTTTATCCTAACAGGGAAATGTGGTTTTTCAATATAAGCAGTAGGAACAACTCGGTCAATATTATAAATAATAGTTTCATCTTTAACCACAACCAGTTCTTTATTTTCTTCGTTAATAGGTGGATGATATTTAAACCACTTCTCCTTGGGGAGATCAACATGAGTAGCAAATGATTCACAGAAAGAGGCTACTATCTCAGAGTCAAGTCCATATTTAGTGCTAAACTTGTGAAAAGCATCGGTATTCATAAAAGATTTAACACAATCGAACTTAAGCTTAATACCTGACACTTTACCTTCATCGAGTTCCCAATCTTCAGAGATGTGTTTAATTCTTTCTATTAGATCCCACCTAAATTTAATAGTCTTCTTCATAAAAGAACCAGTGCAAGAAGTATCTAGCATGGATTGATCATCACGAGAAAGCCGAGCATAAAAATTCTGAATAATAATTTCTCTTGAGAGCTCATGATTGGGGCATGAATATAACATTGACTTAAGCCTCCCCCAAGCTAGAGCGATAATTTCTCCTTCACGAGGCCAAAAATTATATATGTAATTCCGATCACGATGAACTAGATGCATAGGATAATTTTTTTGGTGAAATTCCAATTTCAATCGATTCCAGTTCCAAGATCCAATATCATTGCATAGCCTATACCATGCCAATGCTTTTCCCTTCAAAGATAAAGGGAAAACCTTCTTCTTAGCTTCATCTCCGGGTAAACCTGCAAGCTTAAATAATCCACAAATTTCATCTACATATATCAAGTGCATATCAGGATGTTCAGTTCCATCTCCTGCATAAGGATTAGCTAGCAGATGTTCTATCATACCCAAAGGAATTTCATAACCAATATTTTCAGTAGGTGCAGTAGGTTTAGGGGTAACTATTTGTGGTTCCGGTCGAGGTGAAGATACCCCGAACAAACCCCTCAAAGGATTGTTCTCCATAGTAGCAAGTGACAATAAATTTCAGCACGTAGTAATAATTTTCCCTTACCAATTTCCACTTACCAAGAGTGCTTCACTCCCCGGAAACGGCGCCAGAAAAGAGCCTTGATGACCCACAAGTATAGGGGATCAATCGTAGTCCTTTCGATAAGTAAGAGTGTCGAACCCAACGAGGAGCAGAAGGAAATGACAAGTGGTTTTCCACAAGGTATTCTCTACAAGCACTGAAATTGTCGGTAGCCAATAGTTTGATAGCAAGATAATTTGTAACGAGCAAGTAATAGTAATGGTAAATAAAGTGCAGCAAGGTAGCCCAATCCTTTTGTGGCAAAGGACAGGCCAAAATGCTCTCTTATGATAAGCAAAGCGTTCTTGAGGGTACACGGGAATTTCATCATAGCACTTTCATCATGTTGGTTTGATTTGTGTTCGCTACTTTGATAATTTGATATGTGGGTGGACCGGTGCTTAGGTGTTGTTCTTACTTGAACAAACCTCCTACTTATGATTAAACCCCTCGCAAGCATCCGCAACTACGAGAAAAGTATTAAGATAAAATCTAACCATAGCATTAAACTTTTGGATCCAAATTGGTCCCTTACGAAATAGCGCATAAACTAGGGTTTAAGCTTCTGTCACTCTTGCAACCCATCATCTAATTACTACTCCACAATGCATTCCCTTAGGCCCAAATATGGTGAGGTGCCATGTAGTCGACGTTCACATGACACCACTAAGGGAATAACAACATACATATCATCAAAATATCGAACACATATCAAGTTCACATAATTACTTGCAATATGACTTCTCCCGTGACCTCAAGAACAAAAGTAACTACTCACAAATGATAATCATGCTCAAGATCCGAGGGGTATTAAATAGCATAATGGATCTGAACATATAATCTTCCACCAAATAAACCATATAGTAATCAACACTACTAGTCACCCACAAGCACCAATCTAAGGTTCTGGTACAAAGATTGAACACAAGAGATGAACTAGGGTTTGAGAGGAGATGGTGATGTTGAAGATGTTGATGGAGATGGCCCTCCCAAAGATGGGAGAGTTGTTGGTGATGACGATGACGATGACAATGATTTCCACCTCCGGGAGGGAAGTTCCCCCGGCGGAATCGCTCCACCGGAGGGCAGAAGTGCTCCTACCCAAGTTCCACCTCGAGATAGCGGCACTTCATCCCGAAAGTCCTCTCCTTATTTTTTTTCTAGGTCAAAATGACTTATATACCAGAAGAGGGGCACCCGAGGTGGGCCGAGGAGGGCACAACCCACCAGGGCGCGCCTGGGGGGCCTGGCGCGCCCAGGTGGGTTGTGCCCACCTGGTGGGCCCCCTCTGGTAGTTATTTGCTCCAATAATTCTTAAATAATCCATAAAAAATCTCCGTGAAGTTTCAGCTTATTTGGAGTTGTGCAGAATAGGTAGCTCTGACGTGCTTTTTCAGGTCCAGAATTCCAGCTGTTGGTATTCTCCCTCTTTGCGTAGACCTTGCAAATTATGATAGAAAAGGCATTAAAATTACTCCAAAAAGCATTATTATGCATAAAAACATTATAAATAACAGTAGGTAAACATGATGCAAAATGGACATATCAGTCAGTGGCACAGAGAGGCGAGCGAGGGTGGGAGGGGTGCAGGCCGGCCGATGCGAATCGTTTTCGCGCGCGGGCAGGCCGTGGGATGGAAGCTGCGTTGGGCTGGCTGGAATGATTTCATACATGAGACCTAGGCCCATCTATAGTCCACCACAAATCACAAGTATCATCTATAATTCAGCACAAACCACAAGATACTTGGAATGTTGTAACACCCTGGATTTTCACTCCCTAAAAAATTCCATTTTGCAAGTTGTGGCTTCTGCCTTTTTCTTCTTCTCTTCTTGGATTTTATTAAAACTTGGTGTATACTTGATGATGATTAACTTGCCTAGTTACTCAAGCCTAGTTGACCCACCCAAGTTATCTTGACCCTGGGATAATTTTGTCTTGACTTTGGACCATTAAAACCCAAAAACCCCTTTTATTGGAATTAAACCCTAGAGACCATTTTTGCACTAGGGACCCAATTTCCTTCGACACTTTGGCCTCACCAATTTTTTTAGAGACTAACCCATACCTATGAACTCCATTTCCATTCTAAACCCAAGACTCCTAGGTCAATTTTTGACTAGAGCATCCATTCATAGTTTCTGACAGATATGTTGACCTGTGCAAGTACATTATTTCTTTGTGCTATGAAGCTAGAAATTTTCAAAGTGCATCACCTACCCACATCATGCATATCTAGAAAATTTCATTGTCATCCAACTCCCACAACCCCCTCCATAAATTCCCAAACTTTTTGTCCATCAAACCACTTTGTGAAGGAAGTATATTTTTCACCCATCCATTTGAGCCAAAATTTGTCAAGGTGAGCAAACATGACAAAAAACACCACCACCAAAATTTCATCCAAATCTACCACTCCTTGTGACCATTAGTAAATTCCCAAATATTTTGACCAGAGAACAAGTTTCTACATGAAGATCCACGTACACCCACCCATTTGGCCTCAAGTTTTGCATACACACTCACCATCATACTATACCCCACCACAACAAAATTCAGCTTTGTTCACCAAGCCAAATATAAACTACACAACACAAACACTTGCTAACATAAAGACATTTTGTATTCTCTAGTTGGATTTAATCCATACCAGGCCTCCACCTGTGCATACACACACACTACTAACCAGACACCCCACACAACTTTGGTCAGCTAGAAAACCCCCAAAGAACGCCTTGCCAATGGTGGCCACCACCCTGGCATGCCAACCGCGTTGCTCTGGGCATGGGCTGAGGCCTTCCACCCACCCTCACCGTGTCCTCTAGCTCCAGACGCACCCCAGAAGCCCAGGACCCCTCTCAAAATGCCCCTCCCCTAGCTTGCTTCACCCCTAGGCCATCCCTGCCATCACCATCGACGATTCTGTACACCAGTGCCCACGTCCAGGCTTCCCTCACAGCGTCGTCCATCCACAGCCAATGGCCTCCCCTCTGTACCTATAAAGCTTCACGACGTAGCCGCCCAGCCAGCGGCCATTCTTATCCACCGGTGCCGCCCACCTGATTTAAGGACACCCCCCCCCCCCCCACGGGTCCCAGATCACTCACGCCTCCTCACTCGATCCCCACCGTCCTTTCCTCCACCCCAATTCTATCAGAGTATCACCAGAGCGATGAGATCGAACGAGGCCTAAGACCACTGCCGCCCCGGAGAACGGTGATAACCCACAAGTCTAGGGGATCGCAACAGTTTTCGAGGGTAGAGTATTCAACCCAAATTTATAGATTCGACACATGGGGAGCCAAAGAATATTTGCAAGTATTAGCAGTTGAGTTGTCAATTCAACCACACCTGGAGATTAAATATCTGCGGCAAAGTGATCAGTAGCACAGTAGTATGATAGTAGTAGTAACAATAGCAGTGGTAACGGTAACAGCAGTAATAGTTTTGTAGCAGTTGTGACAGTAGCAATAGCAATAGTAACTTAGCAAGAACAATATGTGGAAAACTCATAGGCATTGGATCGGTGATTTCATTGGATAATATTCATCATATAACAGTCATAACCTAGGGAGAAACAGAACTAGCTCCAGTTCATAAATATAATGTAGGCATGTATTCCGTAAATAGTCATACATGCTTATGGAAAAGAACTTGCATAACATCTTTTGTCCTACCCTCCCATGGCAGCGGGGTCCATAAGGAAACTAAGGGATATTAAGGCCTCCTTTTAATAAAGAACCGGAACAAAACATTAACACATAGTGAATACATGAACTCCTCAAACTACAGTCATCACTGGAAAGTACCCCAATTGTTGTCACCTTGGGGTTTACGGATCATAACACGTAATAGGTGAATATGACTTGCAAGATTGGATCACGAACATAGATATGATGGTGATAACATAAACGGTTTAGATCTGAAATCATGGCACTTGGGCCCTAGTGACAAGCATTAAGCATAGCAAAGTCATAGCAACATCAATCTCAAAACATAGTGGATACTAGGGATCTAGCCCTAACAAAACTAACTCGATTACATGATGAATCTCATACAACTCCTCACCGACCAGCGAGCCTACGAAGGAATTGCTCACTCCCGGCGGTGAGCATCATGAAATTGGTGATGGAGGATGGTTGGTGATGATGAAGACCGAAGATCCCCCTCTCCGGAGCCCCGAACGGGCTCCAGATCTGGCCTCCCGATGAAGAACAGGAGGTGGCGGCGGCTCCATATCGTAAAACGCGATGAAACTTCCTCTCTTATTTTTTATCCAAAAATAGGATTTTATACCGTCGGAATTAGGGTCAGCGGAGCCTCATGGGCCCCACTACCCACCAGGGCGCGCCAAAGGGGGGTGGCGCGCCTTGGTGCCTTGTGGACAGCTGGGGCCCCCCCTCCAGTGGGTCTTGGTTCCAGAAATTATTATATATTCCAAAATAATTCTCCAAAAAGTACCGTCCAATTCTGAGAACTTTTATTTCTGCACAAAAACAACACCATGGTAGTTCTGCTGAAAACAACGTCAGTTCGGGTTAGTTTCATTCAAATCATGTAAATTAGAGTCCAAAACAAGAGCAAAAGCATTAGGAAAAGTAGATACGATGGAGACGTATCAAACAGTTGCTCGCCGTCAGGCCACCTAGGTGAAGGTGGTGTACATCATCAGAAGGGCGGTAAAGCCAAGGACGCGGTGGTGCAAGCGGCGCACTGAAAGGTGGCCGGAATCACCTGTGGAGGTCGTTGGAGCCACGTGAGCCATCAGGCGGGAGAAGGAAGAAGAACCTGACATGTGGGCCCGGCTGGTTAGAGAGAGAAGGAGGGAGAAAGAAAGGTGGATCGCTGACAGTGTGCACCCACCCATCAGCTTAAGTTTTTTAGGGGTGCACATGAGCTTTAGTGGAGGCATAGTAGGGTGCGTGCGTTTTTGTTGGGAGTAAGCGTAATTCGGAGAATGTGTTTTCGTCGTGGTCGTCAACACGCAGCTAGGCCGGCTTAGTACAAAAGTGGAGGCGCGGAAGGATTCGGCCCAATGTGGTCCGAGGCGTGGTTTTTATTATTTTTCAACAGAGAATTCACATAGGGGTCTGTAAATAAGTTTTTATTCATAGATAGGTCCCTACACTTCACACCTTTCTAACTTCTCACTCGAGATGATTTCAAAAAACAAATTCACTAGGGACTCCGATTGACGTCATTCCAATGCTCACGCGCTCCGCCCGTCGAGCATTTTCTATTGGAACAACTTCCACCATATTTGCACACACACTAAAATGACCCTTTTACCCTTGGGCATTTTTAGGCTTCTTCGAGCACCGGATCATTCCGCCAAGTTATCGGCCCCTCCCGATAGACCCCTTGGGTTTAAAGGCAAGATAATCATGTGATATTTCACTGAGTATTTCGTTCGATGTTATTTTGGTGTCTTATTGGTTTCTTTGGGCTTGCTTATGCCCGTATGCTTTTCTCGATTGAATTTCTTTCACTATTTACTTTCCGTACTTACTTTGATTGGAGTGTATTTTATAGGTATTACCGCTCTAGTGACTTATATGCAATAGTATCATGGAGTTAGGTTGTTATACTTTTACGTTGTTGCCTGTTATTATTCTTTGCTAGATTAATGTTGCAGGTGGAATACAGTTACGGTAATAAATCGAAAATTATAATAACAACCTCCTGCATCGGCTGGATTGAGTCATAGTGCCACCGAATCAAACTAAACTGAGCGACCACATTTGCCTTTGTTGGAAGGCCCTATTCCGGGTTACAATTATGTCTCTTATGAGTATCGCCAAAGAGGGAAGGTTGGAGGTGTAGTATCTCTTGATCCGGGATTGCACTTCAAGCCTTGAGGGCCTTGGTTGGTATGATGACGCGACAGAAAGTATTGTGATTTCCGTGTGGGAAGAGTTGTCGCACAGGGGTGGCAAGGACCCAGTGCTCCATCTCCCAGGACTACCCTGGGGGATGTCAGTGACGCGTTCGGAGGGCCATGATGTAGACGGAGTTTCTAGAACTATTAGTCCATGGTGCGGGTAAAGTTTACAACCTCTATTGAGTCTTAGAATCTATTCGAATAGCCGTGTCCTCAATATTGGACACAGTTCGTATTTAGTCACACAGATTGGTTCTGTCAAGTTGGAGGCATAAACACGACACATTAAAACTCACCAAGATTGAAATTGGGCAAGATGAGGATTGTGAGATCAATGGTACAAGCAGCCTGAGCATAGGAGTATGCCAGGGGCTTGGGGTTTAGCCAGTGGATGGCTATGAGGATTATGATGGCTTTGATAGTCTGTTTAATTACTGGTTATGCTTTATCGTTGTCTTATTGCAGTTTACTTCAGTTGTTTATCTTGTTCAGTAACGATATCTTTGGTGGACATATGTTAGTATTAGCAATGGTATCTTTGGTGGACAGACTTTAGTAGTAGACATGGTCATATTTGAGGAATGACTTTAGCTTAGTAACGATCATATTATTGGAGGAATATCTTTAGTTAACGTTCTGAGTATGCTATGATTAAGTTAGTAGGCTTTGTACCGTTTTTACTACCACTATTCCTCTTGATAGATGTTCATGATGATGTAGTTCATACTGCTTTTACTTCAGTACTTTCCCGCAAGAGGTTTATGCCATGCTATTTACCTTACTCGAAGTTTATGCTTGGTTTGATGACTAGTACGGTTGAGACAGTTGATACATGCTTGAATGCCATGGAATGTTTGCTTGGGTGGGATATGATTGATTTTCTTGCGAGTACATTTAAAGTACTCAATTGGATTTTAACGAGGCTAGGTGTAAGGACGGACCCGTCTTCCATTAGTAAGGAGTCGGAGCAGTCGCACGCTAGGAGAGTGACCCTGTTAGACCCTTGTGGAGTGGAGTCGCGCTAGGGTCGTGTTGCCATTGATAGACTTTCCGTTGCAATCATCTCTGAAGTAGTCACCAAGACTACTACAGATCGCTCCGACCTCAATGCATTGTTGAGACTTGGAGCTTTGTAAGTTGACGTTGTAAAGTTGTGGTATCAAATAAAGCACTCTTTTTGTTGAAAGGTTTGTATCATGTTACCCAGGGATTGTTAAAGCACATGTCAGGATGATTTCCTGGGCTGGTGAGTGTGGTGATCCTTTTGAATACAATGGTAATTCGATGTACTCAAACGGGGTGTCACAAATGCAACTACCTAATGAACAACTTTTTCTAAGCATAAACAACAGAGAAGGCCCATACTATGCCATTTTATTTATATTTTGATGGAAATGTACAACGGAAGAGGGACAAATCACAGATGATCTAGCATGCACTGCAATCCCTCCCCGTTAAGACTAGGCTTATCCTTCCCCGTGATCAAGAAAAAATGCTCCATGAAAACAAAGAGACATAGATCCATGGCTCTAATCTAATTACTAAAAATGATTATTAATATGCGCTTCCATATACTCCAACATCCGGCGTTGGATGGATATCTTGCGATTATAAGGAGCCATAAGACAATAACCAGCTAGAAGTTGCTTGCTACGAGCTCGTGAATGAAACAAAATTATTGGAGAATGATCTAATCGACTTTATTGATTTAACTAAGCAAATTAAACTTGATTGGGAATACATAACAAAATATATAAACACTCGTAGAAGACATGTTCTCGAGTTCCCACTCTTATTCTTTTTTGTATTAATTTATCTATTTGATAGAGTAGAAAATCAAACTGTCAAACATGTGCATGTTTGGCTAATTTCAAATGTTCCAAAGAGTCTGCATAAGGCATCCACCGTAAAAGGTGGAAACCCAGATTCTAGGAAGATCCCATTGCAATGTAGGCCGCCAAAATGCTCATTCGTCATTGAGCCCCGGACGGAAAAGATCAAGACCACTGAATGGTGAAACACGAGCATTAGACACCATAGCTAATTTGGCACCACATGGGTCCCACTATTGCTATGACAAGTAGGCAGCACTGACCATTCACTAAATGATGTTAGTCCGCCGCACTCCACATCGTCAATCACTAACTACCCTGTGACTGAATAGTCATGGAAACAAGGGGCATCAGCACGAAAACAAAGAAGAGATGGTGATTGATTTCTCTCATTTTCTCCTGTAGTGGCTAAGTTCCGACTCAGGATACACCTTGTATGTTTTTTTAATGTATATATACAACCTGTATACATGATACATATTTATTTTTCTATACCAATATAAAAAGATCCAAAGGGGCAGATCCAATTAATCTCAGCCATCAAATCATGTCAATCCAACGACCTAGACTGCTTTAATGTCGAGCGCTCAACATGTTTAGCGTGCAATTAATTTCATGCCAAATATAGTGATAATCACATAATAACACGCAAATAATATCCTATTTAATATCCGCATGCACTTAATAGACTTTCAAATTAGCGTGCATTGCACGAACACATTGACTAGTAATATATAAAACGTGATACAAGTGCGAGCTTTTTTCTTGAGTGTCTTTTTTTAGGAACAGAGCAGTGTTTTATATTTATTTTTTGACCGAACAAAGCGACCAGCGTTGTTGAGAGAATGTTGTGGAGGATTAGACCTGCTGGATCTTACTTGAGCGGCCCACAAGCCTACAAGCCCACCTGATGCCGGAAGGTGAGCACGGCGATGGTGTTGAAATACTCCGGCTTGGCGCCCGAACGTAACCGTCTCAACCAACAGCTTTCGCTTCTCATCTTCTCCCCGTCGCCGGAGCGCCAAGAAACCCATCCTCCTCACTCTCCACCCCGCACCGCCCCACCCGCCTCTGCTCTCCGGCGGTCCAGGGTCGGCGACAGATGGAGCAGTTCCATCACGGCCACCACGTGCGGCTGCGCAGCCGCGTGCACGGCTTGTACCTGCACGCCGACGAAGACGGCCATGGCGTCTCCCTCCGCCACCGCCGGGATTCGTCGAACGTGGTGTGGGCGGTGCACGTGTACAATCCCGACGTCGAGGAGGAGCGCGTACTCCTCCAAAGCGCCGCCTACGGCCGCTACCTCGCCGCCACGGCCACGGTCGCGCCGGCGCCCCGCAGCCACCGCATCATTCAGCGCAGCCACTACCATCCGGGGTTGGTGGAGATTATTTGGGAGGTCCACAGGTCCGGGTTCGAGGGCGACGTCGAACTCCGCCTCCGCCACGCCGGCGCCGGCGCCGGCTACCTCTGCGCCAACGGGAGGTACCTCCGCTGGAAGACCAATGGCGTCAGCGTCGACGGCATCGAAAACCTCAGCGTGATGATGCACTGGGTCGTGGAGCCCATCCCTGCCGCTGCCGAGGGGAGCATTCCTCGCCTTCCACGTCAGACTGGGGTGAGTCCGCCATGGCCATGCCCGCTTCTTGATATTTCACGAATTAGTTTCGGCGGAAAGTAGTGGCTGCACTTCCGATTCTTGATGACTGGGCGAATTGAGTTCTTCGATTTCGTTAATTTGCTTACGAATTCAACCGCAGGGATCGCAGACCATGTTAATTTCATTCTTTCTTGGCAAGATTTGCGTTTCTCGGGGGCAGTTCATGGTTAAACCCTTTGTTTCTTGGTTGCCGCACTTCCGATTCTTGATCTACTGGCTGGCATCATGATGGTTCTTTGCGACTCACTTGCAGCTCCCCCTCCCCGGAAGCCTGACCAGACTGTTGCCGGCGGCGGCGCGGGCGATCGTGTGCCAGGAGGTGAGCGCCGACGGGATCCGCATCAACCACGGCGCGTTCGATTTCAGGGGGAGGTCCGTATTCCTCCTGAGGAAGAAGCTGGTCAGGCGGCTGGGTGTCGCCAACCTCGTCATGTGCTTCCCCACACGTGATGGTCGGCTTTTTCCACTCCTCGTCGACCTCCTGCCCACCAGCGGCCCGCACTTCCACATCGTCGTCGTCACGCCCGGGACGCCTGGTGAGAGGCCCTAAACTCCCTACTCTTCTCCTCATATTTGCAGTTGAGTGCTAATCTCCTTGTGCTTGGAAAACAGTGTTCGAAACTGTACTAGTCTGAAGAACAGTTTACTGAAACTTTCGCTAAATCATTTTCAGTTAGGACATGGAAATAGTCTGAACTATTGTAGGATTATTATAGACATCAGCAAGAGTTGTTGTATAGGATTAGGATTATAGACATCAGTAAGAGTTGCTGCATATATCAGTCTCTGCACAGATGCTAGAAGCTTTTCCTGAACCTAGTTGTTTGTTGGGGGGAAATCATTTCATAAGTAAAAAAAAATCCACACTGAACCTTGATATGGAAAGTATTGGTTTTGATGCTGCTGTTCTTCAGTTTAATGCTAGTGGTAAAATTCGGTACCTGAAAACCCAAATCAGTTCAGCTTAACAGAGAATACACTGTTTTCTATTTCTTAGCCTACTGTAATTGTTTCGAATACACTGTTTTGAACCTCATTACAGTGTTTTGAGGTTTTGTACACCAGCTATCTTCTTGATCTTCTCATTAACCCGTTTCTATGCCTAATTGCTTAACTATTTTTCTGCTAATTCAGCCCACGCGGCGCTGCGGTACCCGGATGTCGATGCCTAGTACAGAGATGCCAGAGCCAGGACCCCTAGAAGTCATCTTGCTGTTCACATCTTCAGAAGTGTCGCCGCCTCGGACACAACGACAAGAGATATGGGTTCAGGAAAACCCAACAGTTATTGTGTTTCTTCTAGCTAAACTTGGTTTGTTCTCCTGACAGTAGGAAGCCTATTTGCTTTGCCATCATGGTTCTAAAATTCTGAAACTGTTTGAACAATGGTGCAGTGACATTGGTCTGTAATATGTTGGCAATAGCCACTACTTCAACGTTGTTAGCC
Organism: Thinopyrum elongatum; assembly: GCA_011799875.1. NCBI lineage: Eukaryota > Viridiplantae > Streptophyta > Magnoliopsida > Poales > Poaceae > Thinopyrum > Thinopyrum elongatum. The sequence goes on along the minus strand of CM022303.1, from coordinate 120,238,278 downwards.
GCATTTCTCTTAGATCGAGCATCTGGTGTCAACACAGATGTGGTGGTTCTTTATGTGAGTTGAACATGGTTCCTGCTGTGTTGGTTCTTGCTGCATTTCTCTTAGTCTGTAATGAGTTTAGTTAGTCTGAATAACGTTTCAGTCCATCAGCAGAAAAATAAAGTTTCTGTGAGATCAAAGTTCTGAACAAGGTGAGGTTAATGCGCCCGGACACGACTTGCTGCATTTTGCTGCCCGCGTGGTACATTAGATTTTTTTTTTTACTAGCACCATGTTAGCCTATGGTAGTTTTTTGAACAAATATTCAGGTGGTAATGTTTTATTGGTAAAAGTATCCCACAATGCTGTAAGAATAGTTTCTGCACATTACATTGTTCTTTTTCACGAGCATGATGACAACTTCAGACATTTCAAGGCTCTCTCTCTCTCTCTCTCTCTTGTTTCAGTATGGATGAATACTGAAAGGCGGCTACTACGGATAAGTCGGATGATTTCTGCAGAAAATCATCCGCCTAACCAGCCGTACGATCTGGGCGCTGGTGAACGTCCGATCTGGCGTAGCACGGGGAGCCGACGCGTGCTGTCCATGGCAACATCGAGTGCAGCCCCCCGACGACACCCCCTCCTCCCTGGTGAAGCTCCATTGCAATCCCCAGGGGTGAGACGAAGCTGCAGCGCAGCACCGACAACGCCGGCGAAGCTCCATTGCAACACCAACAACGCTCCAATGCATCACCGGCGGAGCTCCATTGCAGCCTAATGACCCGGCGATGCGCCGGCGAAACTCCATTGAAGCACCACCGATGCTTCATTGCAGCCTCGGGCGACGCTTCATTGCAGCCCCGACGGCGCGACGAAACTCCAACACAGCACCGACAGCACGCCGGTGGAGCTCCATTGCAGCCGGAGTTGAGGGAGGTGCCCCGTCACAACAATGGTGCTGCTGCAAAAACACATGGGTTGCAGCGCGGGAGTGACAGTGGCGAGCATGAGGCTTCCATCGGTGGTGGCCGGAGTCGCCCTCACCCCCAACCTTGCTGCAACCGGGCCGTTCCGGTGCCGGTGTCGGCCCTCTCCCGGCCATGGCGAGGATGCAACAACAGCGGCCATGGCGAGGACGCAAACAACAGTGGCTGCTTCGCCCTTATGATTGCAACAGCGACGATGTTCGGGGTAGAGTAGCATCAAGCTGCCGTCGGCGGCGCCCCTCCCGGTTCTCAGCTGTGGCTGTGGTGCTCGCCATGGGATGGGAGCCTCGTCCTCTCCTCTAGTACTACTGGGGGAGGAGGAGGAAAAGGGGAAAAGAGAAGACGTGTGGAGAAGAGAGGGGGCTTGAAGATAAGGTTGGAGGAGAAGCGGTGGCTGGTCCTCAGGGGACACGTGGCGCACACAGCAGACGGTTTACGAGCTGAAGAAATCATCCGGATGAAATAGATCGTTTTCCATACTGAAAACGTTTGAAGGTCAGTAAAATGTATGTTTTTCTTTCTTTCTTTATTGTGAGATTGTAGCAGATAGTTGCTCAAAAATAAATATTGTACTCCCAGAGTCCCAGTCTTGTGGCATGGTAGTTGTGCTCCCAGGGTAGTCTGTGGCTAGGCCACTCATGGCATGTAAAATTGTCCGAAATACTTCAACTCCGTATTTTAGGTAGAGTGCAATAAGACTCGGCTCTGTCATCTTACTGGAGTACAGTAGATAGTAAGACTCTTCACCTGCTAGATTCACATAATCTTCTATGTAGTCCATATATCCACCCAATCTTGTAGTTGATATGAATTCACCCATCAATATTACTAAACAACTCCAAGTCATCAACCCGCCACAAAGTGGTACTCACTTCTGTTCGTCAATTTCTGGTGATCAAGGAATGAGATACATTGGACGGTTGAACACTATCTCAGAATGTGAATAAAAGAAGGAAAACAAAATCATTATCAAGAAGGAAAACTAATGAAAATGAAGTAATAAAAGAGTACTTTAGATGGAACAGTTATCAGCAACAAAATGTCTGAACAACAGTTTACTGAAACTGAAACTTTCGCTAGATCATTTTCAGTTAGGACATGGAAATAGTCTGAACTATTTTCAGTTATCAGTAAGAGTTGTTGTATATATCACTCCCTGAACAGATGCAAGAAGGTTTTCCACACTTGCCTAAGTTCAAAAATCATTCCATAAGTTCAAAAATCCACAAGGAACCTTGATACAGAAATTATTGGTTTTGATGCTGCTGTGCTTTGATATAGATGATTCAGTTCTTCAGGTTAATGCTATATGCCGCTAGTGGTAAAATTTGGAACCTCAAAACCCAAATCAGTTCAGATTAACAGTTGAAAAATTCGGGCAGTATTACAGTGTTTTGAGGTTTTCTACATCAGCTTTCTTCTTGATTTTCTCATTAACCGCAGTATCTGTGTGTGACACATGATGCCTAACTGCTTAACTTTTTTTCTGCTAATTGAGCCCATGCGGAGCTGCGGTACCCGGAGTACTGTTCACCTCTTCAGAAGTGTCTCTGCCTTGGACAGGACCACATTAAAACCTAGTAGTTCTTGTGTTCCTTCTAGCTTAACTTGGTTTGTTCTCCAGTAGGACATCACAGTTCTAAAATGCTGAAGCTGTTTGAACAATGGTGCGGTTAGCCGGTGACATTAGTCTGTAATAATGCGTTAACAATGACCAGTACTTTAACGTTGCTAGCTAGCTGCATTTTTTCTTAGAAGCATCTGGTGTCAGCATAGATGTGGTGGTTCTTGCAGTGAGTTGAGCATTTGAGTTTTGTTATTCTGCTTATAGTTTCAGTCCATCAGCAGAAAATGGAATTTGTGTTTTCACTGAGATCGAATTCTGAACATGGCGATGCTAATGTGCCTGGACACCAGATGCCGGCAAATTGCTGCATTTTGCTGTGCGTGTGGTGTTCCGTGCATTGTATATAAGTATATTTGGTTTAGCCTATTGTAAATCTTCTGAATAAATGGTGAACAAAATTCAGGTTTTATCCCATAACACTATAAGAATACTAGTTTCTGCAAATTACATTGATCTGACTTTTGTTTAACAAAATTATGAGATTTTTTATCTGCTGCAATAGTTGTAACTTTTGGTAAGAACTTGAGGAGGATCTTTTGATTGGTCTTGTTTTTCCCTCACATGTTTTGCTTTGCATGGAACAGATTGGCTACAGTTTGGTAGAAGCTTAGGGCATCTGCAACAAGGACCCTTAAACCGCCCGCAACCATCCAGACCGAGCGCGTAGACGCAATTGCCATCCAACGCGATGCCCCATTGGTTCAAAGACTGGCCCGGTTGTCTGTTTCCCGCAAACTAGATGCAAACTAGAGGGGACTTTGCGGGCGTCCGTACCGCAGCCACACACGTTCGACAACCCTGTCCCACCCAAAAACCTCCTCGCCCGAAAAACCCACGGCGCACGAAATGGTCGCTGCGCATTCGTGATGGTCAACGCTGCTCCAGAGCGGACGTGACTCCACGGCTTTAATGCCGGCCACAGCGACGCGACCGGACGAGCGGGCACCGCCGCTTCAATGCCGACACGACAAACCGGTAAGCCTATTCCGGCTGCTGTGCCGCATTGAAACCGGCTTCCTGTTTGTTCGCCTGGCCACACCTCTGTAAGCAGGTCTCCAGCGTCGTCCACATCGCACCGCACCTCTCCTTCCCTCTCAACTCCTAGACTCTCCAACCCTCTCCGCGTCGGCGCCGTCCAGACCACCATGTCCACACCATGCGCAGGGGCGGATCCAGCTATATGGTGAGGTTTGGCAGCTGCCATACCTAAAATTTGGCAAAAATATTGTGTATGTATAAAGGTTTGAGCTGCGTCGATGGCAGGGGCGGAGCCAGGAAATTTAGCCATTGGGTTCACTCGGTGACTCACGAGGATTTGGTACAAATTAACTAATGTAAAGTCTAATTTTACACCGTCTTACTACATCCAAAAATAACATAAAAATAAAAATATGATAGCACTTATCCCACATTTTACATTAAAAACTGAAGAGTGCATGACACATAGCAGTTGGATGAATTAGAAAACCAGTTGTTTAGATATTATAAATGAAGTAGTAGCAAAGCTTCTCATTTTCCTGAAAGCATTGAAAAAGAAAATAAGTTAGTTTGGCAAGTTTAAAATAAGTATCATTAAGCAAAAAAAGATTGATGCTCATATAGAGTGTCCCCTTTTAATTTCTCAACATATTGAGAAGATCAAATATTGCATCATTACTAATGGTAAAAAAAAATATATTTCTTCATATAGCAAATTATAAAATCACTCATGAACTGATCACCCATTTTATTGCACAACTTTTTCTTGACAACATTAAGTCTCCCTTGAGTATCTTCAATTTTTTTCTCCGTGGATAATAAAACAATTAGCCGGTGGCCTGTACGGTCCCTTCGCAAAATATATGTGCATAATCCCATCTTCTTTCTTAGGATTTCTGGTGTACACTGAAATTCTCTTCCGATAAGAAGTATCATAAGACAACTGATCTAAATTAATTTCTCGAAGGTTTTGGGAGTCTACTTACAAATGACATTTGACACACTTTGTCTACGTCTAGTGAGAGACCTTGACGTGCCTGCATCATTGCCTGGATGTGGTGATCAATTTATCTTTGAAGAATATCGTCCCAAGTCTATATCTGTCGAAATGAAAGAGCAATAAGCAAACTAGGGCAAAATAATTGACATGCCATAGTGCCAGACTATTATTCTAGAAAGAACACACAAGAGGGGAAGATGTGACAATGTGATCTCACGGGTCAGTACCTTAAATTTGGAATTCAATCGATAGTTTGCCGCCGCTGTCTACTTGCTCCCATGGTCCGACGACGGAGGCATGGGTAAACAACGGGTCGGAGACGAGAGGAGAGGCTAGATCTGAGTTCGGGAACCGAAGGAGTAAAAGGGCGCGCCGGCGGCTGCGTGTGAATCGTACGAGTACAATTCAGCATCGCGAGACCTCCGTACTGGGCACGGAGCCAATTTGCTTATGGGCCTTTCGGCCTTTTTAGCCTATCCACGTTGCATTATTTATTTGATGGGGTCAGCCTAATTTTTTTACTGGGTTCAGGCCTAATAAGACCTACCTATACTTACGTAACAAACAGTTTTCGCCTTACTTAAAGCGACAAGAGTGGTTTTCTTCGTGATTTGTCCTTTTTTTGGACTTATTTGGTTTATTTTCTTCTCTGGTTTTCATTTTCTTTCTCCAGTTTTTTTCATTTGTTTCTTTAGTTTTTTCATTTTCTTTTTCTTTTGGTTTATTATGTTTCTTTTTCGGTTTTCATTTATTCTTTGTTTCTTTTTGTTTTTATTCTAAATTTTTCTGCGACTATTTCATTCTACATTCTTATATACGTGTTCAACATTTTTTAAAAACTTGTTCAACATTTTTAAAAGACTTGTTCATTCTACATTCTTATATACATGCTCAACATTTTCAAATACTTGCTCAACATTTGTCGAATACATGTTCAACATTTTTTATATACATGATCACCATTTCTTGTATACTCGTTCAACATTGTTCGAACGCTTATTCAATATTTTTTAAATACTTGTTCAACATTTTTCAAATACATGTTCAACAATTTTTAAATAGTCATTCAACATTTTTTTAACACTTATTCAACATTTTCAAATACTTGCTCAACATTTTTAATACATATTCAATATTTTCAAATACTTATTCAACATTTTCTAAATACTCATTCAACAATTTTTAATACTTATTCAACATTTGTCAAATACTTGTTCAACATTTGTAATACTTATTCAACATTTTCAAATACTTGTTCAGCATTTTTTCAAATACTTGTTCAACATTTTTTCAATACCCGTTCAACATTTTTAATGCTTATTCAACATTTTCTGTGTTTGTTAACCGATATTATTTTGGAAAAAGCATGTGAAAACCAAGTAAAAAGAAAAAACACTGAAAAAGAATGTTGAATTCAATGAATAAAAATGAAGGAAAAGGAAGAAAAGAAAAATAAAGTAAAAACAGGAAAAGAAAAAAAGAAAAATAAATTAAAAACAGGAAAATAAAGTAAACATGGTAAAACCCGGTTCATTTTCCTTCTAGTAGGCCGCGTGCCTCCATATTGTACAACCGCTCCAATCTATCGCAGTGGCTAGCAGCGCTGGGAATTAACCAGTCGATACCAGGATCGATCCCTCGCTAGCACCATTTTTTTTTAACTCTGGCTTTTCAGAAACTAGCCGCTATAGTGGGCCGGCCCGACTGCACGGCGTCTTCAGCGAGAGGAACGGCTCCACTCGCGTAATGCGAGAAATAGGGGCAACCGGTAGTTGTGTCGTTACGAACCCAGCGAGATTCAGGGCAATAAAATATACTAGCAAAAGAGCCCGTGCATTGCAACGGGAGAAAAAACATAACACACGCTCTCAACCCAACAACCATCACTCAAGACCACAAATAGGTCTATCTCCTTTATTTTAGCAAGGCATCATATTTGTGTTGCCGCTTATCCTCCTTCTCACCCTCGCCGGTGATGGCCTCAGTGTTCACACAAACCAAAACGTGTTTGGATGTGGTTAATCCTAAGGCGTCTCTCTCTCCCTCTCCCTCTCTCTCTCGCCTTCTCTCACTCTCGCGATGAGAAATCTGTTGTTTTCCCTATATGGTTATAGTGGGTGTTTATTTACAATCCGGATCGCCGCCGGTACGAAAGAAAAACAGATCGTGCGATATAGATTATAAGTTTGCTTCCAAAACAATATTTAAAAAATATTTAATAGGTAAAATTAACATCATACTCAGATTCCACACATTTTCTTAATCAAATTTCATATATAACATGTTAAAATAGGAGTTACGGTTTAAAAGATACGGATAATTTAGAAAATCATTTGTTTGACTTAAATATATTTCAAAATAATATTTAAAAAATACTTAATAGGTAAAAATAATCACATATTCATATTCTACATATTTTTCTAATCAAATTTCATATATAATATGTTCAAATCGGAGTTACGGTTTAAAAGATATGGATGATCTAGAAAAGCATTTGTTTGACTTAAATATGGTCCGCGGATGAATTACCTAAAAGGTCAGGTTTTTTTTGTAAAAATGTAAAATAACGGTTCGGATGTTACTTAAATCCGGACTGTGGGTTGATTTCAAGAAAATAGAGGTTTTTTTTTGCAAAAGGTGCGACGGACGGACCGGCAGAAGCACTCCGTGCTTTATTATTAGGTAGAGATCTGGCTCATTATCATTAGAGGAGAATTAAGCAATAGGCCCATGACCCACCACAAGCCCATGTCCTAAACAAGCGGACCATTGACAGTTAATTGCAAAGGACGTCGTGGGTGCAATCAACAAGTCATGTCAAGGATCAAACGGAGTCATCATTGCCGAGATCAACAGTTTATCATCTTTGTTTAGCTTTACTTTTACTTTCGAATCTCGTGCCGTCAATGTCGAGGCACATAGTTTAGCCAAGCATGCTTTTTTGTTGGGTCCGGGTCGCCACGTGTGGTTTGGCCAATCCCATGATCAGCGTTGTATCCCACAAACTGTGAATTTTTTTGAATAAAGCTTGGTATAATCGCTCAAAAAAAATTGACAGTTAATTGCGAGTCAATTCACACGTATGTGAGTGGAGACACACGTTACTCAAAAAACAAAAAACGTGAGTGGATACACACGATCTGTTTCCTTCGAGCGCGGCTGATCAGTGATACCTCACCGCCGTTGCTCAAGCAAGTTCATATATATCATCACAGATCACCGTGAAGTCTATAGCCTCCCCCTTGCATTTGCAATCAAGCGTGCCGACTGCCGCTCTCCATCTCGGGCCAAAAAGCTACTCCCTCTGTAAAAAAAATATAAGAGCCTTTAAATCATTATTTCAGAAATCTAAACACTCTTATAATTTCTTTACGGAGGGAGTACTGAGCTAGTCAGACTCGGTCATCTAAGGTATTAATATAGATAACTAGGAATTACTTCCTTCGATCTATTATAAGTGTTGTGGTTTTAGTTTAAATTCAGTTCCTTATTATGGATCAGAGGGAGAAGTGATTAGGGCCTCTCCTCCAAACACACGACCCTGTGTTGCTTCTGGTGATTCTTTCCCGGTCTCGACCAGCCGACCCTAGTCGGCTAGTCCCTAAGCCATGTGGCAGGTGCAACGATTAGAGAGCGACCATGCGAGCTTTAGCCGGCGTGGCAGCGGCCACCGGCCAGCAAGGCAACGAGCAGGAACGACACAGAGATATATTATACATTGGTTTCTTCCTCTTCTTGAACTCTGCCACAGCTAAAATTTATTCCTGCCTCCGCCACTGACCATGCGGAAGTCATGGTTCTCACGTCCGAAAGTCAATGGGGCTCAGACGCATGCCAAGCATAGATATTACTACTAGCATCTGGCCACTGCAGGAACGCTGCCAATACTTTGATCATTAGTGGTGTGCAGTATATGGCAAGCACCACTAGTACTTTTTGGCTGGAGGGCTTCCTGGATGTGTCTTACTAGCGGTGTTAGCCAGGGCCGCAAACTGCTCGTACGTTGTCATTAGCGTCGTGCCCATTTTTCCTGGACGCTTTTGGTAGTTCGCCGGGTTACTGGCGGCGTTCGGGTTTTATCACACACTGTTAGTAAGAAAATCCTATAAAGGATTCATGCGCTAGTGTCTGTAAGAGCAATCTATGACGGATATTATTTGCTTTCTCAAGAGGGTCTGTTTATGAGGAAAAAATGAATACTGATCGATGCGCTCCAAAGGGGACAATCTTGATCGATAGTATTCGGCAACCACAACAAAAACCCCTATTGGATACGCCACTTTTTGGCATGGTCTCGTCACCTTAAGAAGAAAGTTTCAGCAAGCAACACTGGTCGAGGTGCTTGCAAGCCTTGAAAAGGAAATACTTGTGGGTGTTAGTGAGTTACTCTAGCTACATACCTTCCACTCTCGTAAATGGTGTTTTTATTGCAAAAGTTCTTCCAAAGTGTTCTCAACAAGCACGTGTTAACTAGACGAAGTAGAATAACGGATAGTTGATTGCTTTGTCTGAACTAATAAAAGTTTTGTTCTAATTATCTTGGCCCAACCCGCTTGCATAATAACCATTTTTGGCACTATAGCTATGAAGAAATTGATGGGCTATCTAGGCGTACCAGCTGTAAGTGAACCAAAACCTTTTTGTAATTTCTATTAAACTGACTGAGTTCTTTACACTCTTGTTTCTTGCTCGAGGACGATTAAGGTTTAAGCTTGGAGAGGTTGCTGAGTGTATTTTTACACTCATTTTCACCATAGTTTAAACCGTATAATTTCGGATACTACAAGAAATCACTCTGATATTGTCACTAATGAATAATAAAAGCAAGAGATTGCAAATCCCTATGTCTATTTTGTTTCGTGCAGGAATGGCTTCAAGTGTGTAGCTGAGTCCATAACTGCATGCACAACAATTGCTAACGATCCATGGAATTAGCCATGCTCATCTCTGCACACAACCACACCGCTGATCCCCCAACACTTGATCGGCTGGTTTGGCTACATCTGCATCAACGTGGATTTTTGCAAAACCAGTTAGTGGTGCAACCTAGCGTGTGGTGGCCACTATCCGCCTCCTCACTTTCGTTCTTACCACTGTTCATCTCTCCAGCTCACTCTGTATTTGACGATGAACAGATGTGTTGACAAGGGACTCTGGAAAATATTTCGATGGATAGATTGTCTCCTAGCGTACCAAATTGCCTACAGCGTGACTGATAGCTTCACAAAGGCTTCCTGAGAAAGTACTTCAATGATGGAGAAGAGCCACTGCTTGGGGCTGGGCTACATTTTTTTTTTTGAGAATCTACAGTGTTGCTTTCCGGATGACTAGACGTGCGGATCTCACTTGCCACGGCCCACAAGCCCACCTAGTGACGGAAGCTGAGCACGGCGACGGCCTCTCAGCCGAATAGTCATCTTGAACTTGAAATACTCTGCCTTGGCGCCCGAACATGACCGCCTCAACCAACAGCTTTCCCTCCTCTTCTCCGCCTCGCCGGAGCGCCAAGAAACCAAGAACTCATCCTCCCCCCTTTCCACCGCGCACAGTCCCCGCCTCTGCTCTCCAGCGGTCCAACGTCGGTCGGCGACCGATGGACCAGTTCCACCACGGCCACCACGTGCGGCTGCGCAGCCGCGTGCACGGCTTGTACCTGCACGCCGACGACGACGGCCGTGGCGTCTCCCTCCACCACCGCCGGGATTCGGTGAACGTGACGTGGGCGGTGCACGTGTACAACGTCCAGGCGCATTACGTACTCCTCCAGAGCGCCGCTTACGGCCGCTACCTCGCCGCCTCGGTCGCGCCGGCGCCACGCGGCCAGCGCGGGCTCCGGGTCGTTCAGCGCAACCACTACCATCCGGAGGTGGGGGAGATGGCCTGGCAAGCCTACAGGTCCGGGTTCCAGGACGACGTCCTACTCCGCCACGCCGCCGGCGGCCGCTACCTCCGCGCCAACGGGAAGTACCTCCCCTGGAACAATGGCGCCAGCGTCGACGGCATCGACAACTTCAGCACGATGATGCACTGGGTCGTGGAGCACATCCCTGCCGGGGAGAACATTCCTCGCCTCCCACGTCAGATTGGGGTGAGTCCGCCATGCCCGCTTCTCCAATTAGTTTCGGCTGGGAGCGATTCTTGGCTCTGTAGCCTCTGTTCCTGGCATCTTGCAAGATTTGTGCTTCTTGGGAGCTTCTGTTTCTTGGTTGCCGCACTTCCGATTATCTTGATGGCATTTTGTGACTGTGCAGCTCCCCCTCCCTGAAAGCCTGATCAGACTGTTGCCGTCGCGGGTGATCCTGTGCGCGCGGGCTGCCGCCGACGGGACCCGCTTCGGCCACGCCCCGTTCGTGTTCAGGGGGAGGTCCGTATTCCGCCTGAGGAACGAGCTGGCCAGGCGGCTGGCTGCCGTCGTGGACGTCCCCAACCTCGTCATGTGCTTCCCCACACGTGATGGTCGGCTGTTTCCACTCCTCGTCGACCTCCTGCCCAGCAGCGGCCCGCTCTTCCACATCGTCGTCGTCACGGCCGGGACGCCTGGTGAGAGGCCCTCAACTCCCTACTCTTCTCCTCATATTTGCAGTTGAGTCAGTGCTTATCTGCTTGTGCTTGGAAAACAGTGTTCTAAACTACTGTCCTAGTCTGAAGAACAGTTTACTGAAACTTTCGCTAAATCATTTTCAGTTAGGACATGGAAATAGTCTGAACTATTATAGGATTATAGACATCAGTAAGAGTTACTGCATATATCAGTCTCTGCACAGATGCTAGAAGGTTTTCCTGGACCTAGTTGTTTGTTGGGGGGAAATCATTTCATAAGTCAAAAAATCCACACTGAACCTTGATATATTCAGATGATTTAGTTCTTCAGTTTAATGCTCTATGCCGCTAGTGGACCTCAAAACGCAAATCAGTTCAGTTTAACAGAGAACACACTATTTAACCCATATCAGTGCTAATCTGCTTGTGCTTGGAAAACAGTGTTCGAGACTACTAGTCTGAAGAGCAGTTTACTGAAACTCTCGATAAATCATTTTCAGTTAGGACTTGGAAATAGTCTGAACTATTGTAGGATTATAATTTTAGAAGGTTTTTTATGCTAGAAGGTTTTCCTGAACCTAAATGTTTTTTCCTGAGGGAAAATCTTTCCATAAATCAAAAAATTCGGATGAACCTAGAAGGTTTTGATGCTACTGTGCTTTGATTCAGATGATTCAGTTCTTCAGTTTTCTGTTTCTTAGCCTACTGTAATTGTTTGGAATAAATAATTTGTGGACAAAATTCGGGCTGTATTCTTCTTGTTTTGAGGTTTTGTACATCAGCTTTCTTCTTGATCATCTCATTAACCCGTTGCAGTGTGACACATGATGCCTAACTGCTTAACTATTTTTCTGCTAATTCAGCCCATGCCGAGCTGCGGTACCCGGATGTCGATGCATAGTAGAGAGATACCAGAGCCAGGACCCCTAGAAGTCGCCTTGCTGCTCACATCTTCAGAAGTGTTGCTGCCTCAGACACGACGACATGAGAAGCCAGTTTGTTTCGTTGAGATATGGGTTCAGGAAAACCCAGCAGTTGTTGTGTTTCTGCTAGCTTAACTTGGTCCGTTCTCCTGGAAATATATGAACCTATTTGCGTTGGCATCACCGTTGTGAAATTCCGAAACTGTTCGAACAATGGTGCCGTGACATTAGTCTGTAAATGCCTTGACAATGTTGCTAGCTACATTTCTCTAAGATGGAGCATGCGTGTGGACACAGATGTGGTGGTTTTTGCACTGAGTTTTGTTATTCTGCTGAAAGTTTCAGTCTATCATCAGAAGATGAATTTTGTTCTTTCACTTGAGACCAGAGTTCTGAACATGGTGAGGTTAATGTATCTGGACACGAGTTGCTGCATTTTACTGCCCGCGTTGTCAAAGTATCCCACAATGCTGTAAGAAACACATTACATTGTTCTTTTACGTGTGCATGACAACTTCAGACATTTCGCTTCTTCTTTTTTTTTTCTTTTTTTTTTGAGGGTCAAGACTGCAATATATGGAAACGTGATTATCCCGGGTTTTTTTTAGAGAAAAGGCATAAAGCCCGGGTTATAATCACTATTACAAACGGTACCAATAAGTGGAGTCACACTCGCCGACAGGAAAAAAAAAAAACCTTGTACTCTGGCCAACGCAGCCAGCTCATGAGCTACACGGTTGCAGTCTCTACTTACTTTCCTTTTTTCGAGAAAGGAAATATATTAATATCAGGAAGATACCAATTACACCTGGTCTCTGTATCAAGAAGATGTCCAAAGGCATCAAGGATACACCGGGATTACAAGTGGTTCTCCAAAAGCAATACCTTCAAGAAGGAAACAATGAACAAGCGTTGTCGTTGCTCAATCGAAGGTCTTGGGTTTTCATCCTACAGAAAGTCCGAGTTCACCAAAACAGTGCCTTCAACAAGGCCTTTGCCAGGTACAACCAATAAAGGTCAAACCTTGGGTTTTCACCTTGGGAATCAAGACTTGGTACTCATGGTGTTGGGAAACATAGTACAAAAAAAATCACGTCTACGCACACCCAAGATCAATATGAAGATGCATAATAGGTTGGGATCATGATCGTTACCGTCACCGAGTTGCAACGGAACAAGATCGTGTCGGTGTAGATCGTACTTGCAGTCCCTCAAACCGTCGATGAATGATCCCGCGAACCACCCACGAACAGTCCCTCGAACGGAAGACCGAAAGCATGACCTCTCTACTTGGTTGCAAGCGTGCAACCTTCACGATCCAGCGGCGCTTCGCCGTCCAGAGCTAATCGACGCCGAAGAATTAGAGGTAGGAGATTAGAACCACACTGTGCTTCTAATTATGAGGATTAGAGGATTAGTCTAGCTCTAATTAGTCAACTAGTATCAACTAGAAGAACTAGAGGAGACCCCAAACCTTGTGTCTACAAAAGAGCAAAATCCCCAGTATATATAGGTTGGAGGGGAGAGGGAGGGTTGCCACCAAGGGGGACTCGTAGGGGGGGAGGAGTTTGATTCCTCCTCCACCCCAATTCGGCGCCTCCCCACTTGGGCCTTTGCGGCCTAAGTTGCCTTCCATCTCTTACCTTTTGAGGCCCGTTGATATTTAATTAAATATAAAAATGTTCAAAATACTTTCAGACTATATATATATATATATATATATATATATATATAGAAACTCTATTAATAACCTAGGGTGAAGAATAAGTAATTCTTCACCCTGGTCCAACGACCCAGCCAATCAACACCATCAACACCCGCAAAAGGTACCATCGCACCCGCTTACAACCCGCACCACTCTTGTACCCACCTAAAAAAATTACCTTTTTTATCACGTTGTTTGTGACTTGTTTTTCACCGTTTATGCCCACGTCCCCACTTTTTTTGGGGTCGATTCGACTTCTGAGTGGAAAGCGGTGAGCAGTTTTGGAGGCGAGCGGCGGCAGATTTTGGCGGCGTGCGGGCGGCGGCAGATTTCGGCAGTCTACGGGCGGAGGCTGCTGCTTGCGGCGCTGGGGTGACCCCGTTGACCGGTGGCAGCGTCGAGGTGAGCAGCGATGCGGGAGGATCCGCTGTGGGTGGTTGCCTCCTCGGCCGGCGATCTTCCGGTGGCTGCCAGCAGGAGAATAAGCGCCTTGCTCTCCTCTGCGACCTCATCATCAATTGGAATCGAGAAGGTCGCATCCGTTGCTTACTCTCCATCAGAAGCCGTCAGAATCGATCGCTACCTCCCTACCTGAGCGCCACCAGTCGCCCCAACCTCGAGATCCCGCCCATCAGCACCTCAAAAGGTCAGTAATCTACTTGTGCATGATTTCTCGTGACATAGTAGCAGTCTCGATTGTGCAGAATCACCAAGTGCGTCAAATTCTCTGTTCCTTGCATTTAACTGTTTGACCCAATTTTTGATATGGTGTATCAGAAATTCAGAATAGGATAAGTTATGATGATTGTATGAATGATCTGCAGCTATGAAATTATCTGATTTAGGTAGATTTTGATGCAAGAGCTCTTCTTGGGTAAATCAATTAGCCAACAAATCTGAAAGAAGTTTAAAGAATGTTGATTAGAGTCTGATTTGCGTCATACAAGTATATTCTGAAGAGTAACTTGCTGCTTGTTATTGCAAATGGCAAGAAGAGTACACTTTCAATGCTTTTACTACTGGTCTAGTTTGGTTTTAGAGGAGATTACAGCTTTATTATGTAGTTAGTTATTTTTTTGGGTGTGTGTGTTGGGGGGGGGTTCAAGCGAATCATTGTTCTTGAATTCACAGTGTCTACTTCATTTTCATGGGGTTGAAAGGGTCTGTCTAAAATGTTAACCTGATATAACAAAACTCTGAGGCATAATCAAGTTTGTTATTGAGTCCCTGGAATCCAATTTCTACAATAATTCAACATATATTCTTCAAAAATAGTTTGTGTTCTTTAATCAAATTTGTACATTGCCCACTAGTGATTTTAGTGCCATAAAAGGAGCTGATAAGTTGCATATTTTCAATGTTGTTTCTGATTATGCTGTAGTCTGATGTGGCATGAGATGAGCTCAAACCTAATTTATTCCCACTGAATCTGGCGAGCTTTTTCACTTGTGTTACTGTTTCCATCTGGGGATTAAAAAAATTCTATCGTCAGATTTCAGCTGACAGGGTAAATGTTGCCAGTCCCTCATCGTCCCACCGGTGCTGCTGCTTCCATTCCTGGTTCCTCTTTGTCGTGCAAGGCAACAAAAGAAGAGTGCTTGCCACCCCCGTCTTCACGACTGCTCTGGAGTCCTGATGAGGCAGAGGTCGTTGATGGCAATCATTCAGCGAGCATGTTGTAATCAAATGATTTTTACAAATAAAACTATAAAAAATGAATCTGAGAAATGTTCCGAGATCGCCGTACTGCGTGCCAAGAACAAATGTAGTTGATCCAAGTCAGCGAGCATGTTGTAATGAAATGTAAAAAGACAAATATGGTTAAACAAATCTGCCAAGATCGCCGCACACGAAGTATTTTAAATGTGCTCACCATTGGGTATGATCATCATTCCTTTTAGATGTCTATAGTACAATTTACATAAACGCTTCTAGCCAATTTTATGTTGGATGGTTAGGATGCGAAGTTAATTTAATATCTGATACCACTTGGAAAGTTCATGTGGTCAAAAAAGGAATGATTTACAAGGCTACTGAACTAATCCTTTGCTTACTGGTCACAACCACAAGAAAAGCAGCTGCTGCTCATGAACATGAATTAATAAGTAAAACATATGAACAAGATGATTCTCATTCTTATGTGTTCCCCTTGGTTATACATACTTTTTTTCTTCTAAATTCTTCTCTCCTCCTTCCTTTTCCTGTATATAATTTTGGGCTATGTCTTATAGAATATTTTGTGTCATCATAGGTACAAAGAGCCAATTACTCGCCATTAAGAGAAGAAATGCATAGCTCCGGCTTTATTTAGAAAGCGGGGTGAAAGCCTATTTCGAGAGAAATGCATAGCTCTGGTTGTTATGGTGTCTGGCAATTATGGAAATCCATAAGAAACTACGCCTTCCGTCCCATAATATAAGAGCGTTTTGATATTATGGGACAGAGGGAGTAGATGTCATTTGCTATTCTGCATCAGGTTTGGCAATAGATAGAGTGGTACTAGAAACTGGTGCTGAGACACTGAAGCAAGCTCTTTTGGGGGAAGTGAAGCACCCTTCCTTTCCTAACAATCAGTAGAAAAATTCAGGATTGGTGCAAAGAAAGGTGAACCTGAAGGCTTCAGTTCTATTAATAGGATGATATGTTGCTTCCAGCCCATGGATATGAATGTTTCAATTGCTGCAGAGATTGTAGGACACATGAAATTGATGGGCAATCTGTGGCCACCTGCAAATTAAGTTGCTTGAAGACCAAGTTTAAACCTGTACGATGTTAGTGAAGTTGCACCTCCATGTCTCTTCACTTCCTGATGTAATTAGTCTGGTAGTATTCAGTTCTGTAATAACGATTTCTGAAAGAAAAAAATCATGCTTCTGGTTACCGATTTGCCAAGTGATATTCGATGTTCTCCAAACGAATTTTATTAGTATAATAGGGATGTTTTTTTATTACGTGAGATATTTACTGGAAACATTAGTTACTTTCTACATGGAATCTATTTATCATATGGCTCAGTTGTGATTTTAGGATTTAAGGCCACCAGGCAGAGTTCTTGTATTGGCTCTCTGTTTCTGTACGTTAATGCCTTTCACGGGCCGATTTCCCCTTTTTAGATTGGTTATTATCATAATCTGTACGTTGGCTATTATAGCTTTTTCTTAAGTCATGGTTGTACAAATGCCTCCTGTACGCTATGATGTCAAAGAAAAAAAAAATGCCTCACGCTACATTGGTCATCACTTCTTTAAGCCTGTTCTGATAATTTCTTCTTATGCCAAAAGTGCCTTGTGTACAAAATGAATTAATGGACCATTTCCTTATCGCTACGAAAATTACCTTGTACAAAACGATTAGTGGACCAGGTGCAGAACAACTATTAAAAGACTGTGAACCAACCTGTAGTTGGATGGTTAGAGGGACCGTGGTATCCCCAGCCCACCAGGGTTCAAATCCTGGTGCTCGCATTTATTCCTGGATTTATTTCAGGATTTCCGGCGATGCGCATTTAGTGGAAGGAAACGTTCCCGTCGACGACGAGGCGCCTATGGTGTCTTCGTAAATCTCAAGATGATATGCCGGCTCAGTCTTTCGAAGATGCTCATAGGGATAGGGTGTGCGTGTGTGCGTTCATAGGGGTGAGTGTATGCGCGTGTATATGAGCACTTGTGTCTGTACTGATGTTCAAAAAAAAACTATTAAAAGACTAATGAAAATACCTACTATACATTATAGGAAGGCAACTTTGTCCTATCTGAAAGAAGTCAGCAGGAACGCCTTCCCATTCGTTGCCGTAAGATTACAGCAGCATCGTTCGTTTTTATAGTGCGAACTTGTTAGGCGATACACAAGAGGACGTAACTTACAGGCATGCATTCTGTAAGATTACCTCGATCCTTTTTGTATGGCGCGGCAGTACAGCTTTCCTTCATGCCATTGCAATCTTACCTCAAGTCTTTTATTTCTTACGTTTTAAAGTTTTGAGCGTGGGATTGGACTGGGGTGAGGAATAAGAATTCCTCATTCAGGGTGACGAATAGCGCGACTCTTCCGGTGACCCCGAAACGCTTCCTGGTTCTCTCAGAACTATTCTGAATATTAATGAAACAATTCCACAAATATATTCTCATGACTTCCATCCTACTAACACTCAGCAGATCGTGATTGCCTTAAGCTTGTGACCCCGTAGGTTCGGTAACTCATAGACATAAACGAAACCGTTCGTTCAATGACCGACAACGGAACCGTGGACGTCCATATCGATCCCTATGAGTACACGAATGATATTCGAGTGCACCTTTGTTATCATGTGATGTTCCCTTTGCTTCGCGATACTTCACAAAACCCGGGATGCATCGGTATCCTCCTGAGTCATCACTATGCTCAATATACCGTTATCCTTGTTACCGGTTTTGTTCTTCTTTCTCGTTATTGTGTTCCGACATCCCTGTGACTAAGTCACCTGTGTCTGACCAGACGATGATGGATGCCATTACACCGAGAGGGCCCTAAGAATATCTCTCCATCGTTGGAAGAGCAAATCCCACTCTCGAGCTATCTAGTCACTTGTCAAATTTTCCGTTAGGGGATTTCCTGACGGTAGCTAGGTGCAAACCCGCGCTGAGGTCCTAAAAAGGGGCTGCTAGCTCGCCGCGCTTGGCCCCCGCCCGTTGTGCCGGCCAAAGCTAGCCTCGTCACTCAAGTCCGACCTTGATGGGTCGTCAAAGCTCTAAGTGACCTCTCGCGCCGCGCATCAGCTGGGAGGCGAGGGACTGGAGATGGGCTCTGGCTCTCCTACCTTCGAGACAGAGCAGCGTGGATGATTAGGCAGGCAGTCCCCATATAACACTCTATGTGTCAAGATGCCAGGCAATCACATAGGGGTACGTCCGACTGGGCCGCCATTCTATAGCGAGCTGTTTTCCTATAGCAAACCGGATCACTTCAACGGAGAGTGTATCTTGTGCACCCATAGTTTCCGTGCTACTGTGTCGGTGTACTAAAGTTTGAGTCCTTTAGTACCTCATACTTGTGCACGGACAGTCGTAGCCGTATCAGCGGCAAGGCTTGTCGGGGGACAGCTGGAAGCGAATACAAGATTAATCAAGAAGGCATTCAAGTCAACGGTCACAAGACAGAAGCCCGAAGGCCAGGTCCCCGGCGAGATACTTGCCGGGATGGCCTGCGAAGACCCGGCAAGACTCGCACCCGGCAAGGTCCTGCCACTGCTCCAGCGTAGCGACCAGCCTGTCATTTGGGTTTTGTCCTCCTAGATGCGTGTCATGGCACTAGCGGCGGATGGGCTTAAGCGGTGCTGATGGGACGGGCCCTTTTTCCGTCCCCAAGAAAGTAATGGACACCTAAACGGGGCATTTAATGCGTTTGTCCTAAATTGTTAGTGATAAACATGTAAACACTGTAGCAACTTTACACCTCTTGTACGTACTGTACGCCACTGTTGGTGACCCCTTGGACGTATAAAAGGAGGCCCAAGGCGTAGCTACAGGGGAGAGGACTCTCTGGCCCATTCTGCATGCGTAGCTGCTGCTCGAACGTACTGTTCACCGCGAGCGCTCCTGAAACTTGGGCTTAAACACCCACAATAAACCAAAGGCAGGAGTAGGGTTTTACGCTTCTCAGCGGCCCGAACCTGGGTAAAAATCCCTCGCGTTGATCGTTGGATCTGCTCTTTGTGCATACCTCTTTCCCTGCCGAACCGTAAAAGGGATCCACGCGGTCCCATAGGTGTTGTACGCCGACATCTTTGGCGTGCCAGGTAGGGGCAGAAGGTTGCGCGAACCTGATCTAGCAATCAGCGCGTCAGTTTCTTCATCGTTTTTGTCGCCATGGCTCCGAAGAAGAAGAGTTTCGCGGCGGTTGATCCATCTGTGTCTGGTTTGCCCGTACCTACACAGATGGGTGACGGTACGGGTGCAGGTGGAGGTCTTGAGCCTCCACGATGTTCTGGCGATCAAAGCCAGGCGAGCGGTGTTGTTCGCAGCGGCGACAACAACCCGCACGCCACCAAGTCTAAGGACGGAGCCGTGCTGCCTACGGGTGGCGCAGCGAACTCCAAGGACGGGATGGCGCCTTCCAAGACAACCACGCCGGCACATGCGCTGCGGCCTTCTCAGGTTGCGCGCGACGAACGGCGCCGTGACGTTGGTGGTTCTAGGCGTCCCCAAGGAAAGACCCCTGCGCATCATCCCCGAGATGCGCGGGGCCAGCATGCACACCAAGATGCCGGTGGAAGCGCGGTGCGGTCGCGGGACCGTGGTGGAGCTCCTTCTAACACGGTTAGGAGTCAGAGCACCTCATGTACCTCGCACCTCTCACCGCCGCCTACACCAGCAGAAGCGTTGGCACGAGTGCAGCTGCTCCTGGATTTCCCTCCCGCTGTGGAGAAGCTCGAAGAATGGAGGGCTACTATCCAGAGCCTCATCGGCTTCGTTAATAGAGATGGGCCGCAGCAGGCGGCGCCTTCGCGGCGGCAGTCTATCGAGCCGACACGTGCCGATGGTGAATAGACTGGAGGTGGTGCGACTACGGTACACTCTCCTCCACGACGACAACAGCGGCCGCTAACTCAGCGGGTCGACGGTTGTGATGACGATTCCATGGCGTCGTCCGATCCGTGAACACGCCGCGATCAACGTCAAGTTCTTTGGGAGCGAAGCAAAAAAGATGCTCGAACTACCATCGAGCGGCGACGGGAAGCGCGCCATCAATCTGATAGACGCGCGGGACCCACTATGGACAAGCCTGCGCTAGGGGATCCTGGCGAGTTACCCTATGAGGTGGGTTGTCCAGCGTTTACCCGTGAGCTGCGGCGAGTCCAGTGGACCAATTCCCGGACGTTCAAGCCGGAGGTCCCGGAGAAATACGACGGCAAGACTCACCCATTGGAGTTCCTGAGCATCTACACCATTGCGGTGCAGGCCCCCGGGGTTCGAAACGACAAGATACTCGCCAACTACTTCCCGTTGGTACTTAAGCCCAACGTCAGGTCGTGGTTGATGCATCTGCCGGAGAATTCCATTTCCTCCTGGGCAGATTTGTGTCACGAGTTTGTTGGCGCCTTTACCGGAGGCCACCAAGCTCCTGGCCAGGAAAGCGATTTACATCTCATTCCCCAGAAAGAGGGCAAGTCCTTACGCAAGTACATACAGAGGTTTAGCTGTATACAACACAACATCCCAGACGTTCATCCTGCCGCTGTTATTAGCGCGTTTCATCAAAATGTGCGCAACCGCAAGATGCGGGAAGAGCTGGCGATGAACAAAGTCAGGGATGTTGCCGAGCTCTATGCTCTGGCTGACAGATGTGCTCAGGCTGAAGAGGGGAGGAGGTTCCCCGGCGAGGATTCTGGCGCAGGAATCGACTCCGAAGGTGAAGACGCCGCCGCCCCAACAAGGAAGGGCCGACGGCGTAACAAGAAGCGCAAGGGCAAGGCTGTGCTTGCCGTCGAGGAATCCGGCAGCCCCGGCGCCGCCAAGAAGATCAAGGTTGATGGCCCCGGCAAGGAGGTTGCCAGGTGTGCCTCCTGTCAGGCCTTGGCGGTTTCCGACAAGCCGGAGGGCTCCGACAAGCAATATTGCAAGATCCATCGCACCAAGGGCCATGATCTCCAGAATTGCCGGCAAGTTGAGCAGCTTGTTGAGAGGCATAAGGCTAAGTATGAAAGGCGAGATAAGGAGAGGGCCCAGGATGGTGCTGAGGGGTCTGGCTAGAAACATGGTGGCCGAGGAGGTCGCGGCGGCAAGGCCAAGCAACAGAAGGACAGGCCCGCCCGAGGCCGCGACAAGGAAGAGGGGGGTGACGATGACGACAAAAAGGACGATGAGTCCAGCGAGCACGAGTTCCAAAAGGCTACAGAGGCCATGTGCATTGACGGAGGCGCCTCGTTGCATTCTTCTCACCGCCAACTTAAATAGTGGGTACGTGAGATTAATGTGACAGAGCCGTCAATCGATGCCCGGAAGCCTTTGAAATGGTCCCACACGCCTATCATTTTTTACGCTGAGGATCACCCTGATCGCACAACCGCGGTCGGGTGCTTGCCATTGTTGGTTTCACCAACAATTCACAACCTCAAGGTGACAAAAATGTTAGTTGACGGTGGGGCCGGCTTGAACTTGATCTCGCCCAGTGTGATCAGGAGGTTGCAAATTCCTGATGAAGATCTCGAGGAGACGGGCACGTTTCAAGGGATCAATCCAGGAAGGAGCCAGCCGAAGGGCAAGATCACACTGCCGGTAACATTTGGTAGTGAGCTGAATTACAGAACAGAAAAGATCGTCTTTGACGTCGCCAAGATTCCGTTGCCATATAACGGGATTCTTGGCCGTCCAGCGCTGGCCAAATTCATGGCGGCATCGCACTACGCCTATAATACATTAAAGATGCCCGGGCTGATGAGCGTCATCACTGTCAACTCCAACAAGAAGGATGCGCTTATCTGCGCTGACCAACTCTACCAGGAGGCAGTTGCAGCATCTGCCGCCAACACACTTGCTCCTGCCGCTGAAGCTCCCGGGAGGAAGAAGACCGGCAAGACCTCTAGCACACACTCCGGTAAGCGCACCTCCTCGGAGTGTTGCGCTCCCGTTGAGGGTCTGCCAGAGAGCTCCACCGGCAAGAGCAAGAAATCCAAGGCAGCTCCACCAGAAACCAAGAAGGTGCCCGTCAAGGAGGATGGTACGGGAGGAACTTTCACCATAAGTTCCACCCTCGATGACAAATAGGAAAGCGTGCTCATTGCTTTCCTGCGGGCGAATATCGATGTGTTTACATGGCAACCATCTGATATCCCCGGTGTTCCCAGGGAAGTAATTGAGCACCACCTTGCCGTCTATCCTCATGCATGGCCCGTCAAGCAGAAAGTTAGGAAGCAAGCCTTGGAACGGCAAGAATTCATTGCCGAAGAAATCAGGAAGTTGGAAGCGGCAGGTTTGGTTAGAGGAGTACTCCATCCAACATGGTTGGCCAATCCAGTTGTAGTGTGCAAGGCGAATGGGAAATGGAGGCTGTGTATTGATTATACAGATATCAATAAAGCCTGCCCAAAAGATCCTTTCCCCTTGCCGTGCATCGACCAGATTGTGGACTCCACTGCCGGCTATGAGTTGTTGTCATTTCTTGACGCTTATTCAGGGTACCATCAGATTTTCATGGCAAAGGAAGATGAAGAGAAAACCGCATTTATCACCCCATGTGGTACGTATTGCTTCATACGTATGCCTTTCGAGTTGAAAAGTGCTGGTTCAACGTTTACAAGAGCGGTCCAGATCGGTTTTGAGCCTCAGCTACATAGAAATATGGAAGCCTATATGGATGATATAGTGGTTAAAACCACGGACAAAGCAACGCTCATACAAGATTTAGAAGAGACATTTGCAAATCTGTGTAAGATCAATCTGAAGCTCAATCCCGAGAAGTGTGTGTTTGGCGTTCCGTCCGGCAAACTTCTCGGGTTCTTTGTATCTCAGCGTGGGATCGAGGCAAATCCCGATAAGATCAAGGCAATTGAGCAGATTGAAGCACCAAGACGCGTCAAAGATGTGCGTCGCCTTGTCGGCTGCATTGCTGCTCTGAGCAAGTTCATCTCCAAGTTTGCTGAGCGCGCCCTGCCCTTTTTCAAAATCTTGAAGAAGGCAGGTCCAATGAGATGGACTCCGGAAGCGGAGGCAGCGCTGCAGGATTTGAAGAGGTACCTCTCCTCTCCGCCGATACTAGTCGTACCTAAACTGCAAGAGCCGTTGCTGCTATATCTAGCGGCGACAAATCAAGTGGTTAGTGCTGCATTAGTAGCGCAAAGAGAAGTTGACGAGGAAGCGGCGGCGGCAGCAGGACCATCAAATGATGAGCTGGGATCTTCCCCGGCAGAGTCTGGTGCCGACAAAGCAGGATTTGTGAAATCGAATGAAGCAACACAGAAGAAGAGGATGGTGCAGCGCCCAGTTTATTTTGTCAGCTCCCTTTTGCAGGGGGCTAGGTCAAGATACTCTGGCATGCAGAAGTTGCTCTTCGGCCTCCTTATGGCCTCGAGGAAGCTGCGCCATTATTTCCAAGCGCATGAAATCACCGTCGTCACTCGCTTCCTGTTGCAGCAGATTTTACGAAATCCAGATGCGACCGGCAGGATTGTGGAGTGGGCGTTGGAACTGTCAAGCTTTGGTCTCAAGTTTGAAAGTACTTCGACGATTCAGAGCAGAGCCTTGGCAGAATTCATTGCAGAATGGACTCCAACGCCAGACGAAGAAAGTCAAGAGACAACTCTCCCCGGCAAGGAAACAAGCCAAGAATGGGTTATGTATTTTGATGGGGCTTTCTCGCTGCAAGGCGTCGGTGCTGGCGTACTGCTTGTCGCACCCACCGGAGAGCACCTCAAATATGTAATTCAGATGCATTTTCCCCGGGAGAGATCAACAAACAATACTGCAGAATATGAAGGGCTGCTTGCCGGTCTCAGAATCACGACAGACCTTGGGATTAAGAAGCTCATCGTTAGAGGTGATTCACAGCTTGTTGTCAAGCAGGTTAACAAAGACTATCAAAGCCCGTTGATGGTAGCATACGTAGATGAGGTGAGGAAATTAGAGGAGCGCTTTGACGGTCTGCAAACAGAGTATGTTCCTCGGACAGAGAACAACATTGCCGACGACCTGTCAAAGCGGGCTGCTCTCAAGTTACCTGTGGAACCAGGTACTTTTGTGCTCTGATTGACTCAACCATCCGTAACACCATCAGCGAGGCAAGATAAACGAAGAAAGTTAGATTCCGGCCAGTACTTTCCCACAGAGCTCCCAGAAGCCGCCGGCAAGGAAGTTGCCGGGAACAACGCCAAGCTTGTCGGGGGGCAACAGGCTCCGGCAGGGCCTCGAGCCCTTGCCGTGGAGACAAACGCTCCTGCGACAGAAGACATGCCTTTAGTCCTTGCTGTCGAGCCCCAGGCTCCAACGTGGGCGCAGCACATTGTCCAGTTCCTCCAAGCAGGAGAACTCCCCGAAGGACAGGAAGAAGCAGAGAAAGTAGCCCGTCGGTCTAGTATGTACCAATTTGTGGACAATGTCCTGTACAGAAAGAGACCGAACGGCGTGAAATTGAAGTGCATTCCTCGGGAAGATGGACTGGAGCTGTTGGCAGAGATACATGGAGGTATATGTGGCTCCCACATAGGCTCAAGGGCTCTTGTCGGTAAGGCATTCCGGCAAGTCTTCTTCTGGCCCACTGCTCTCCAGGATGCAACCGCACTAGTAACCAAGTGTGAAGCGTGCCAGTTCCATTCAAAGAAATTGCATCAGCCAGCTCAAGCTCTTCAGACAATCCCTCTTTCCTGGCCATTTTCGGTCTGGGCGCTCGACATATTGGGCCCTTTCCCCTGTGCTACCGGGGGCATTGAGTACTTGTACGTCGCAATCGACAAGTTCACAAAGTGGCCGGAGGTGGAAGCAATGAGAAATGTGACAACACAATCAGCCGTCAAGTTCTTCAAGGGACTAGTTTACCGTTTTGGTGTGCCGAACAGGATCATCACCAACAACGGCACACAGTTCACGAGCCATACCTTCATGCAATACGTCCAAGACCTTGGCAGCAAAATCTGTTTTGCTTCTGTTGCTCATCCAAGGAGCAACGGCCAAGCGGAAAGGGCAAACGCTGAAGTGTTGCGAGGTCTCAAGACAAGGACTTTCGACAAGCTGAGCAAGTGCGGAAAGCGCTGGATTGATGAGCTGCCGACGGTTCTTTGGTCAATCAGAACAACACCAAATCGAGCCACTGGCCAGACACCCTTCTCCCTAGTATACGGGGCGGAAGCAGTTCTCCCCACAGAACTCATATACGGGTCACCTCGAGTGCTCGCTTATGATGAGCTTGAGCAAGAGCAGTTGCGCCAAGATGACATTACGCTCCTTGAGGAAGATCGTCTTCAGGCTGCTGTGCGAGCTGCACGCTACCAGCAGGCCTTGCGCTGCTACCATAGCCGCAAGGTTCATGCCCGAAGTCTTGAGGAAGGCGACCTTGTTCTTCAGCGCATTCAGTCGGCCAAGAATTCCAACAAGTTGACGCCGAAGTGGGAAGGCCCTTATCGGGTAGTACGAGTCACCAGGCCTGGATACCGAGGATGGCATTCCAGTGAGCAACTCCTGGAATATCGAACATCTTCGTAAGTTTTATCCATAGGGCGAGGTTGCCGGGGCCCCCGGCAACCACCTTTTGTACAAGTTTTGCCGGCAAGGCATGTGATCCTTTGTACAAAGTCAGGCGCAAACCCTGTGCATAGTTGAATAAGCTTAAGTGTTTTACAATTTCTGTTGATTTTCATGTTAATCAATATGCATGCTTGTGAATGATGGTATGGACACCAACAGGCGACGTTCACCAACAGGCGACGTTCAAAGTTGGCATCTTGCAGGAAGGAGTATAGCAACAAAAAGCTAAGTTGCGAAACTTTAAGTAAATTTTATACTATGAAGTTATTTTTCTTTGAACGATTTCGACCTTTGTATGGAAAACCTGCACGCGAAGGAACCTTGTCCTGATCGGTTGCGCCCTTGCCCTGTTTGGAGTCCGCTCAACAGTTTAAGTGGCTGCACTAAAAACGACAAGGTATCTTGCCGGTAGCGACACCTTCCAGCAGGCTGCTAAGGATTCGTTCCTCAAAGCGGTCGTGGCAAGGGCGCGTGCGCCGGCAAGTTTCCAATAAGCGTAGGGCATGTACCATACAGAAAGAAATCAGACAAGAGAAATAGCGTGCATTCATCCAAAACATAGCAAGTTATATTACATTGATAGTCACCACGATTCTAACCTAAGATGAAACTGTTTTTGGCATGAAACGGTGGCGACAAGAAGAAGCAAAGCGGCTAGTCCCTGCGCTGGCCTTCGACCCTCTTGACTTGGCTCACTTTGTCGACGATGGGCGCGACAAGCTCTTCAAGTGCCTTGAGGTCCACATTCTTCGGCAGGCTATCAAGAACGTTGGTGAGGTTGATGCCGGGGTTCTTGTGCACCACTTTGACGAGCACCTTGAGGAGGACGGCCCGGCAGAGTTTGCGGGATTCGTTGGCCTGATGGGTTGCTCATTCAGAATGGAGCAGCTTCAGGGCCTCAAAGACGCTGTCGAAGAACATGGTCAGCTTGGCACTCGTAGACACCCTGTCGTCAGAAGAGTAGTTGAAGTTTCGCAGGCGGTGGACAGCTCTGCTGCAAGCTTTTCCGCGATGTCGACAAGACGCTCGGTCCAGATTTTCACGCCTTTCTCAAAATCATTATAAGTGGCGGCGGCGCGCTTGAGCAGGTCCTTCTCATTTCGGATATCTTGATCAAAGCCTTCTCGCGAGCCTTGCCATCCTTCAGGGACTTCTCCAGCATGGTCAACTTCAGCTTTAGATCGGCGATGGATTCGTTGGCTGAGGTGAGCTCTTTGGTCTTGTCGGATATGGTGGTTTGCATCTCCGCCAAGCTGTAGAGAGTCTTCTCTCTGTCGGCTTTGAGCGTCGAGAGCTCCTTGCCAAGACCCTCGAGATCCACCTCCAGCCTCTTAACTTTATCGCCTAGTTCGTTCTTGGTGGCCTCTGCAGCCTCGGCAGCATTGATGGCCTCCTTCAACTTGCTGGCGTGATCTGTGGCCAGAGTTTTGAGCGTCTCCTTGTGTTTCTGCTCCAGCTCCTGGGTTCGCTGGGCCACGAGCTTTTTTATCTCCTCGTCCTTGCTGCGGAGCTTGGCGGCGAGCGCCTCCTCGTGAGCGGCAAGATCTTCTTCATGAGCATCAAGCCCGATACGGCGTTCAGTTAAACGAGCTTCTTCCGCAGAGGCCCGTTCCGCGGCCTCTTCCTGGGCCTTCTCGGCGTCGGACTACTTTAGGAGGAACTCGCTCCAACTTTGACTCAATTGTTCCCGGCCAGTCATCAGCTCCTGGAAAGCCTCAGCATACCAGACTTGCGTTTCCTCGACGCGCTTCTGGAAATCTTCCTCCGCTGCTTCAACAACTGCAACCCTGGAGTCCAACTTCTCTTTTCGGGTGCGGTGAAGCGCCTGGACTTTTTGAAAGTTATCGCTCATGGCTTGGAGAAGCTGTTCTTCCTTGGACTTGCTGCTGCTGGTGCGTGGCTCGTCAACGATCTTGAGTCCTGCAGCGGCGATGGTGTCTTCATCGAGGATTTCCCCTTCGGTCGGCGCCCCAGTGCTTGCCGTCCCTGGTATGCTGACGAACATGTTGTCGCCAACCTTGAGGTATCTGCTTGACGGGGGGACTTCGGATGTTGACGGTTGATCCTCGACAACCACCTCACTGGTAACTGGGGGCTCCGTGATCGGTGTAGCGCCAGGCGCTCCTGTGGTAGGAATGCCATCAGTATGGTCGCTGGTCTCCTTGCCGACCCTCTCAACAGACCCCTTGGTGGTCTCTTCCTGTGCAACCTTGGCGGATTCGTCAGCGGCGACTCTCTCGGCCTCGGCGGCAGCATCCGTGGTGATCTCCTCGATGACGATATCAACATCCATTTGTTCCATCGAAGGGAGATCTGAAGACCAGGAAAGGAAACAAGGTGAGACCAAAGTTGAGGTTCAAGAAGACAAAAGTAAAGACAAGAATGACAAGTACTCAGAGGCAAGTGGTTTACCTGTGTCGAGCTGTTGAGAGGTGGTTTCTCCTTTCTCGGCAACATTGGTTGCCGATGTAGGACTGCCAGTGCCTGTGCTTACCGGCTCCTCTTCGACACGAGTGGGCTCGCCAGTGGAAGCCCTTGCCGGAGATTCATCTCTGGGCGGTGTGGTTGACGGAGGCGGCATGTCGGGGATGGCCTCCGATGGCTCTCCCTGTTGCTGTTCTTCTCCTGCAAGCCCGGGGATGTCAGTAGCAAAGATAAACGTCCCAACGCTCGCCAGCGGAAAGTGAGTAGTAGACTCATGCTAGGGGCTAAGTTGGGGGCTGCGTTGAGGGTTAAGCTCTGGACTGATGACGATGAGCTCTGGTGCACCTACAATGCTTGCCGGAGGTTCATCACCCGTTGCAGTCTTTGCCCTCTTCGCCATCCTTTGTGCCAATGTTTCCGTATCTCTGTGGGAACAAGCCAAAGCCAGATGGATGAGTTACGCAAAAACAGGAACTTAGAAGTTAAGGGATGCAACATGACTCTTACTCTTCTCTTTCCGGGCTAAAAGCGGAGATGTCGAAGTCGACCTCCGCTACAGTGTCCGCGTGGGAGGATGGAGGAGGAGTCCTGGGTCGCTTGGCTGCGGCAGGTTGATGTGATCCTGCTGCTCCGGCTGTCGGTGCTGACGTATGAGACGCCCCCGCCGCTTCAGTTGTTGCCGCGGTCATGCGCCTCGTACGCCGCACGGGCTGTTGTTGAGCTTCTTGCCGCTGCGCAGCCTTGCCGGCTGCCCTCTTGTCGGGAACCTCACTGCTCGAGGAAGGTTGGTTTGCTGGGACGCCAGAGGCGGTTTTCTGAAGAACACGTTTCTTCTTCTCTGGAGCTGGGGGCTCCTCGTGTAGCTGCCCCTCGGTTGTGTCTTTGACAGAAGGGCTCCCGGCAACTGTGCCACTCTCCTCCCCGGCAGTCTCACCTTGCTCGTCGGGGTCCTCCTCTGACATCGTTTCTGCTTCACTGGTTTCCCCTTCCGTGAAGCCAACGCTGCCGGCCTCCGCGGCAAGATTCGCCTCCTCCGCCCTGCTGGCAATATAAGCCACTTCTTCATCAGTGGTGGGGCGGATGAGGTTTGTCTCTTCCCGGATGGCCCTCTCCGACAGATTGTCGAAGAACTCCTGTGCGTGCTCTACGGATGGCTCGACCCAAGTTCCGTTAAGGTCGTGAGCATTGCACACCGGCATCATGGCGATGATTGAGGTTAGAGCGGAGTTGTTGCACAGAGGAATTATGCTCGCCGGCAACTTGTATTTCCCGTCGGGCCTGAACAGTTTGTGGCAGAGGGTTGTGTGCTGCATAACTGTCAAGTTATTGTTCAGACCAGGGCGCAGCCTCATGATATCTGCTGCGTTCCAAAACTCCCAGGCTGGTCTCCCTGTGTTGTGCAGAGGGGCGATGCGGCGGCGAAGGAAGTCAGCGCCAACCATTTCTATTGTGAGCCCGGCAGCCCTGAGACGGTGGATCCTGGTAATTGCGATAGTGAGCTTGTCATCTTGAGGATCGAGCGCACTCCAGTTGTTGCTGCGGACCACTTTTGTTCGTCGGGGCAAGCAGAAAGGCTGAGGATCCTCCTCCTTAATCCAGCACCATTCGCCCCATCATTCTTCCCACTTGCTACGGAAGAGCCCTTCTGGATATATCTCCTTATTCCATGCCCTTGGAATCCAGGTGATAGAACCGGCAAGGGCGTCTCCTTTTTCGATACGAGGAATGAAATAGTGGCGAAAGAGGGCTGTGCTGGGGATTACTCCGGCGAAATTTTCACAGAGATGAGCAAAGACTGACATGCATGTCACAGCATTCGGCGTGAAGTCCAAGAGACGAAAGCCGTATGTGTACATGATGTCATTGAAGAAATCAGAAAACGAAGGGCAGAGCCCGCAGTAAAAATAGGCGGCAAAGAAAGGGAATTTATCTGGGCCACCCTTGGAGGAAGTAGGATGTACGCGAGTAGCAGGGTGAGCCTTCGTCTTCCTCCCCCACATGCACAAATACCGGTCCTTCAAGGCGCTCGCGTCGAGCGTCGGGGCGAAGACGACATATTCCTTCCGCATCTTTACCAACTCGGATTCTTCCACCTTTGCATCCGAGCCGGCAGCTTTCACCTCTTTGCCCTTGCTCGTCTTGGGCAGCATGGCGGTTGTGGAAGCAGAGGCCGAGGACGATGAGTATGTGGAGATGGCGGATGGATAGGAGAAACTCTGTTTCGAACTCGAGAAAGAAGGCGACGGCGATTTCCAGATTGGAAAGGATGGGAGGTAAATGAGCAACGCCTCTGCGGATTCCTTTTTATGGGGAAGACGCGGAGTTGTCTCCTTTCTAATCAATGTGAATGCGCCTTTGCGAGCGCGCTGTACCGCGGTCGTTCCGCGCACGTATCCCACGTCGCGCATTCAGTATGCGTCGTGGGGAAGCGCGGTTAAGGAGGTAATTACGACAGCCAACTCCTGCGACGCGTGCCCGTGCACTGTTTGGGCCTGGCCCAACAACGCCTCGCACCCGTGTATGGCCTAGGCCCGGGGGCTCCTGTCGGTGTACTAAAGTTTGGGTCATTTAGTACCCCATACTTGTGCACGGACAGTCGTAGCCGTACCAACGGCAAGGCTTGTCGGGGGACAGCTGGAAGCGAATACAAGATTAATCAAGAAGGCATTCAAGTCAACGGTCACAAGACAGAAGCCCGAAGGCCAGGTCCCCGGCGAGATACTTGCCGGGATGGCCTGTGAAGACCCGGCAAGGTCCTGCCACCCTGCCACCGCTCCAGCGCAGCGACCAGCCTGTCATTTGGGTTTTGTCCTCCTAGATGCGTGTCATGGCACTAGCGGCGGATGGGCTTAAGCGGTGCTGATGGGACGGGCCCTTTTTCCGTCCCCAAGAAAGTAATGGACACCTAAACGGAGCATTTAATGCGTTTGTCCTAAACCGGTAGTGATAAACATGTAAATACTGTAGCAACTTTACACCTCTTGTATGTACTGTACGCCACTGTTGGTGACCCCTTGGACGTATAAAAGGAGGCCCAAGGCGTAGCTACAGGGGAGTGGAATCTCTGGCCCATTCTGCATGCGTAGCTGCTGCTCGAACGTACTGTTCACCGCAAGCGCTCCTGAAGCTTGGGCTTAAACACCCACAATAAACCAAAGACAGGAGTAGGGTTTTACGCTTTTCAGCGGCTCGAACCTGGGTAAAAATCCCTCGCGTTGATCGTTGGATCTGCTCTTTGTGCATACCTCTCTCCCTGCCGAATCGTAAAAGGGATCCACGCGGTCTCATAGGTGTCGTACGCCGACATACTGGTGCACCAAACATCAAAGAGAAAATTCCTTATATGACACTGTTTTAAATTTCGTTTCCCTATTTAACACTGGAAAAAATTTTCTTCCCTATTTAACACCATATCTAAATTTTATGCCCTTTATAACATTTCCGTCCATTTCGAGCCTTAACGGTGTTAAATGACACTCGAAAAGAGCCCAAAATTTAACGTGATAGTTTAGATTCAGTATGCGATCATGTCTGGTTGGTGTTCGATGTGATTTTGCACCAAAGAGAAGTTAATCACTGAAGATTTTTCTTGAATGCAAAATGTACAGGAAAGGAAACACGCACTAGTACATGCATGCGCTAGCTCATCTTTGGTTAGCATTGCACATGCATGCATATTAGGTTGGTCACGTACTCTTACGTGATAGTATCGGCATGCATATAAGGGGTGGCTCATGGGTGCCGGCAACCATCCTACGTACAGCTTGATTTTTTTCACGCTAAATTATAAAATGAATTTTGAATTTAATTTTTTCCCATCTACGTCTAAATATATGTAGTTAACAGATAGTGTACGTGCAGTGCTTCTTGTTACGGTGGTCACACGGCCGTCCTCGCTATGGATGCTCGCGAGTTCGCTCCTTGCTGCTGCACCGGCCACCAGTATTTTTTAATATATATAAGCGTTCAACAACTCTGTTTTTGAGGGTTAATTTCACAAACTGAGGAATCGAACCTGCGACGTGGAGCAGGTAGGACGCGCACCCCTGCCCTACTGACCTGCCGGCTGCTGCCTCCAGCTCGCACAATCACAATTTACGAACGAATATTTTGCAAAAAAAGTATGAACGAATAACCCATAATGCATCTGTATAGACGTGCACCTACCAAAACGAGTCAGCTGGATACACACCTACACGTTAAATTTGGTCACATACCACACAAAGGGCAAATAGGTCTTTTCAGGTGTCATTTAACACCGTTAAGGCTCAATATAGACGGAAGTGTCGTAAATGACATAAAATTTAGATCCAATGTTAAATAAGGAAGAAAAAGTTTTTCAGTGTCAAATAACGCAACAAATTTTAAGACAGTGTTAAATAAGGAATTCTCTCAACATCAAAAGCTTGTACTATGATTTCTAAAAATTTCAGAAATATTTGAGCGTAAAGTAATAGCATACTTCTAACATGTTGCAAAATTTCAGTCATAAATTTAACTCACAGCAAGAGAAACAAAATTAACAAATTCTGTTTTGCTGTGTTAGTGCAAATGGACCCAATTCACGGCCAGTTTAAATGAACAACATTCATGCCACGATTTATCTGTTTTGTTTCTCAAGGTGTGAGTTAATTTGTAGCTAAAATTCTGTGACATGAGATATATATTGTGTTCCTGCAGTCAATTATTTTAAGAATTTTTGGGAAGTTTTTACATGAGTTTTTGGCTTTGGGTGCATTGGTAGCACATTAACCTCCACCATATACGTCCTCCACTGAAACGACCGGTGTTGTAGCATACCAGATAACTTTAGCGACTGGATACCATAGCGAAACCGGATTTCCTCTAGCAAAATGGGCTTTGAAAAAATGTTTGTGTTTTTCAAAAATTGTTCACAAATTTTATTTTATTTTGTTTTTCCAAAAAAGTTAAAATTTAAAACATGTTTGCATTTACGAAAAATGTTCATAATTTGACTTTTTGTATTTTAAAAAGTATTCATGTTTTCAAAATATGTTCATATATAAAAAAATAATTGCAAATCTGGAAAAAGTTCATGTTTTCCAAAAATGTTCTACTTTTTAAAAAAAATAAGTTTTCGAAAAATGCTCACTCTGTTTTACAAAAACTGTTTATTTTTTAAAACATGAACATTTTATCAAAAAATTTAACTTTACTTAGACGTGATTTTTTTTTACAATTTCCTAACATTCAATGAAATATGCAAAGAATTTATATCCGGATTTGTTTGAAACATGATATTTTTTTTAATTTGTGAACAATTTTTTAAACGCATCTGTTTTTTCAAATTTATGATTTTTGAAATTAAGATATTTTTTTCAAATTGTTAACTTTCTTTATAAAATCTTGATTTGTTTTTCTAAAAATGTGAATTTTCAAAAAAAAAGACCAAAACGAAAAACCAAGAAAAAAAATCAAAAAAAGAAAACCGGTGCATGAACCATCTATAAGGTTCCCTAAACTGGTTAGTGTGTAATATGCTCAAACTGGATCGGGCCATGTCTGGTCGCTTGGGTCATTCTCATTTGCGACGCGCAAACATTTTAATGCAATAAAGCGGCAAATAAGGTTTGGCCGATTACGCATGCTGGTTACCTCTTAGAGCGCCTCCTCATGTGTTGCCTGAGGGCTGTCGCCTTGGAGAGCCAGCCCAAAGTTGAAGATTGCTCTGGGAGTCAATGTTGTGGAGGAGTCACAGTGTTGTAGACCCTCGTCGCCACCAAGAAGTGGGGGCATGCGCATGCGGAGGGGTTCGGTATTTGAGGGGAGACAACGATGACATGAAATCATGGGCGAAGAGGAAGGCTGATTGGAGAGAAAGACCTGGAGACTTGGGCAGCGACCGTCTAATATTGAGAGCCCACATAGTAGTCAGACACACCAACGGGCCAGAGACTTACCAGTGGGGTCCCGAGCAATATCCACAATCTCAGCGGACCATGAGCCTTCGTTTCATGGGAGCTTAGTAACCTAAGGTGGTTTCTCTTCATGTGACAAGATTTGATGTCAGGTGCTTGAGATCTATGCAAAGGTTCAATGACGACTACTATAGTACTAGGGCGCTGATCCTTAAAGACACGTGCCTGAAGACTTTTTGGTTGCCATCGACAAGGTCAAGCCGGCTCCAGTAGGGGAGCGGTGACAGCGGTGCGTCGACGGTTCATTCTGACGGCAGTAGTGGTCATTCGGTGGTGTTCGAATCTCGATGTAATTTTATTATGTTTGATATACTTTATACTTTCCATGAATTTTTATATTAGATCTGATCGTTTCCGGAAAAAAATATAAGATCCTCTAAAAAAAAGATGTTTTCCCGAGAAAGAAAAACACGATATTTTTTTCCCTTTCGAGACAGCACGTGGATTTTGTTTTTTTGAGCGCCGACAACAAGTTGATGATTAGGCGTGCTGGATCTAGCTTCTACGGGCCGATGGATGGATTTTCTAGGCCCATAAGCCCGCAAACCCACCTGCTGCCGAAAGGCGACGGCACCTTGAAATACTCCGCCTTGGCGCCCGAAGGCAACCGCAACCGTCTCAAGTCTCAACCAACAGCTTTCGCTTCCCATCTTCTCCCCGTCGCCGGAGCGCCAAGAAACCAAGAACCCATCCTCCTCACTCTCCACCCCGCAGCGCCCAAGCGACCGATGGAGCAGTTCCATGACGGCCACCACGTGCGGCTTCGCAGCAGCCAGCTCGGCACGTACCTGCACGCCGACGACAACGGGATTGGCGTCTCACTCCACCACCGCCGGGCGTCGATGAACGCCGCGTGGGCGGTGCACTTGCACCATGACGCGACGTGGGAGGATGACTATCTGCTCCTCTACAGCGCCGCCTACGGGCGTTACCTCGCCGCCACGGACGCGCCGGCGCCGCGCGGCGGCCGCCGCGTCGTGCAGCGCAAGTACGACCATCCGGAGTTCGAGGCAATGTTTTGGTATGCCGCCCTGTCAGAATCCGGGGACGAAGTCTGCCTCCACCACTTCCACGGCGGCAGCCTCCGCGCCAACGCGAGGTACCCGTACCCCCGCTGGAACATCAGCGTCAGCGTCCAAGACACCGGAAACGTCACCACGATGATGCACTGGGTCGTGGAGCACATCCCCGCCAGGGAGGGCATGCCTCCCCTTCCAGTGAGTCCGCCATGCCCGCTTCTTGATTTCTCCCGAATTTGCACGAATTGGGTTCTTGGATGTGCGTCGGAAGACCGCAAAGATTGCAAAATCGTGTTAATTTCATTCGTCTCGGAGCCAAATTCTGTTAATTTCTTTGGCTTCTTGCGCCTCCGCATCTCAAATTCGCATTTGATCTCCTGACAAGAGATGGTTCTTTGCGACTCAACTGCAGGTTCCCTTCGCCGCCGCCATGTGGGAGTGGCGGCTGATCCACTACGTGTGGCCGAACGTCGTCGACCGCGGCTCATTCTGGTTTAGGGGGAGGTCCGTGTACCACCTGAGGGACGAGCTGGCCAGGCGGCTGGCCATCGACGCCTCCGACCTCGTCATGTGCTTCCACACATATGCTGCCTGGCTTACCCCACTCCTTGTCGACCTGCCGAGAAACCACCAGCCCCTCGTCATCGCCGTCGTCATCGCGGGGACGCCTGGTGAGATCGAGGCCCTCAACTTCCTACTCTTCTTCCTAGTCTGCCTTGTGCTTTGAAAAGCGTTTGAACCTGTTGCAAATCTCAAAACAGTTTACTGAAACTGGTGCAGTCTGAAACTTTTGCTTATCTGTTTCAGTTAGGAGATAGGACTTGGAAATATTCTGAACTGCATGCTGTAGGATTATAGACATCAGTAAAAGTTGCTGAATCAAATCCACACTGAACCTGTTGGATTTATGGACAGATGCTAGTTTTCAATTTTGGTATGTCAAAAATCCACACTGAACACTGATATAGAAAGAAACTATGGGCTTTGATTCAGATGATTCAGTCTGGCGAGTTCAGCTTCACAGAGAAGATATTGATTTCTATCTCTTACACTACTGAATCATCTGAATAACGTGTGGTAGAATTCAGGTTTTATCCCACAGCACATTATATTGTTTTGAGGTTTTGTACAGCAGCTTTCCCTTTGATATTCTTATTTAAACTTGTTGCAGTACCTGTCACACATGATGCCTAACTGCTTAACTATTTTTCTGCTAATTCCAGTCCATGCGACGCTGCGGTACCCAGATGTCGATGCAGAGTAGAGAGGGGAGATACCGGAGCCAGGACTCCTAGGAGTACTGTTCGCCTCTTCGGAAGTGTCAGCCGCCTGCTGTTGAGATATGGGTTCAGGAGAACCTAGCAGTTCTTGTTTTTCTGCTACCTAAACTTGATTTGTTCTCCCTGACACAGATGTGGTGGTTTTAGTCTGTAATGGAGTGGTTTAAAAATTCTGAAACTGTTTGAACAACGGTGTGGTGACATTAATCTGTAATGCGTTTGACAATGGCCACTAATTCAACGTTACTAGCTGCATTTCTCTTAGGTGTTGACACAGATGTGGTGGTTCTTGCAGTGAGTTGAGCTCTTGAGTTTGTTATTCTGCTGAAAGTTTTAGTCCATCAGCAGAAAATAAATTCCTGATTCGACGACGATAGAATTCTGAACAGGGCGACCCTAATGCGCTCGGACACTATGCCTATAAGTTTCAGTCCGTTTTCATTAACACCTATAATTCTGAACATGGCAATGTTAATGGACCTATGCTTACTCAACTGAGAGCAGAAACTGAAACTGAAGATGCTAATGTGAACTTATCATCTGAATAACATGTGAACAAAACTATGAGATGATGCACACAACCAAACTAGAATACGCAAGGTGGGTTGATCCAGATCGTGTGCTCGGGATAATCTCAATTCATAGATTCATTAGTATGTTAGGCATTGGTGGAGCTTGGATTTTGAATCAGGGTGGCCCAACTTAGCAGTTTTTTTTCTTTCACAAATACATCAAATCAACATGCCCGTGTAATTTTTATCAATTCAAAAAAATAAATAAATCAGATTATCATCTTTCGTTGTAGCGACCCACAATAATCAATTTTTAGGCACAGGTACTGGAATTTTAACAAACCTTGAGAGAAAAAAACTTTTGAATTTGCACGGTCAATTAAGCTTGTTAAAACCTTGAAACCAAAATAATGAAAGCATACTTTGAAGGAGGTACATGTGTTGCCTCAACGGCTCAGCCTGGCCTCGGCCTGTCGGGCGCCCTCGGCCTGTCATTTGTTAGGCAGTTAGGTAAGGTGTAGGACTGATTTCGCCATTGCTCACCACACAATCAATATCGCCTAGGTTATGGATGAACGAATCAAGTTGATAGTTCAGGCAGCAGCACTGGTAGTTGTGATTCAGGCCTGACTCATGTTGATCCATAAGAGAGCAGTTCATCGGAGTGATAAGCTTGTCATCTGTTATGGTCCATAACAACGTTCAGAGGGAGGCCCGCGTGACCCCCGCATCGCCTCCCTGGCGGCTCGGGGGAAGAAACCCTAGCTGCCACAACTACCTCCCTTCTTCCTTCCTCGTCGCGGAGGCGTTAGGAAGGCGGCGGCGGGGCACTTTTCTGTTGCTGCGGCTCGGGCTCGTGCCCATGGCTGCACGGTGGAGGAGCGGGGCTTGGGCTAGGGCGCTCAATGGAGATGCAGGGCATGGGCTGGGCGCGAAGTGGTGCCGAAGCAACCTGGTTTGCGCTGATGCGTGAGGCGAGCGGGTGCATGCGGCCACGACAAGGCACGACGCGTGCGCGATCCACTGCTGTCGGGCTGGGCGCCCCAAGTGGATGTGGTGGTGGCGGAGTCGTGCTGTGCGTGCGAGTGATGCAGCTGGGCACGCGCGGATGGGCATGGGTCGGGATGCCCGACTGCTTCCATGGAAGGCAGCAACCGGCTTCAGCTACTTGATCTAGACGGTTCTCCGCCCATATTTTCCGCTCTCTGCTGGGAAGTGGACCGCGGCGACGAGGTGCTAGACTTTCTCAGACGAGGGCCAGCCAACGACGCTATGGTCCATGTCTTGACGGCAGATCTAGGGTTCCGACCCATATTTGTTCCCCTCCGGCGGTGGTCCTAGGGTTCTTCTTGCGCCAAGACGGTGTTCTGCTTGATGACCGGCCCTCGTTGATCTGGCCGTTGATGAGTTCCGGAAGGCTCTGCTGGAGATTTTTATTGGGTGCTTGACGCTTGTAGATTGTCGGGTCGGATGGGATTCGGTCGTGTGCGCCCCTATTTCAGCCGTGTGGCTTCAAGAGGGCGTGATGCACGCGAAGCTTCGTTGTTCGTTGACATTATGGGACATGTTGATATTTCGATTTCCATGGTGAAGATAGTGGCGGAGAATGTCATGGTGGCTGAGGTCTGAGGCCTAGTAATGGTGAATCAAGTCTTGGTGGCGATGAGGACTTTGCTTGGTGATTCGTGACTCATAGCAGCGGCATCGGCAAGTGGGGGTGGCAGCACAGGCGAAGTAAAGAGTCTTAGCTTTCAGGGTGAAAACTCGAGGCCTGGCCTTAATTGGTTGTGCCTGGCAGTGACCTTGTTGAAGGCATTGTTTTGAGAGCACGGATCTTCATCAGGGTGAAAACCTAAGATCTAGGATCGGGCGATGACAGTGCTTGTGTACTGGTTCCTTCCTGGAGGCGTCGCTTTTGGAGAATTTAGACTTCGGGTGTTGTCGTGGCGGTGGTTCATGTTGCAGCTACAAGGAAATAATCACTATAGCGGGATCTTTCTTTTTTCTTCTTCTTTTTGTCTTTTGGCTGTGTGCATCCATAATGTCTTTACGATATTGCGTTGTTGCACAGGCTGGGTGTAATTGGTATCTCTGCAATATTAATATATTCCCCTTGTCGAAACAAAGGTCCATTGTTAATTCGGGATAAGAGAGGATAATGAATCAGTCGAGGAAATTGTGGCGGTCGGCTGCGCAATAGAGGTGCACCGACTTGATGTCATATGTACGCGCCGCGGCCTTCGCCGAGTGGAAGGAACCCAGCCAATGGGTGTTCCCGGTGTCACGGTCGTAGATTTCCGCCACCCAAGTCCCGCAATGGCGTTGTCACACGCCGTTGTACCTCGGCACCTATGGTGGGCGCAGTGGGATGTCGGGGATGGCGTGGGAGGAGGTGGCGCATGATGAGGAGGCGCCGCCGCACGGGAGGAGGAGGAGGTGCTGCGACATAGATCCACCAGCCACACGTTGCGGATGGGTGGCCGGGAGCGGCGGCGACCTCTAGATCCGGCCATGTCGCCTACGGGGTGGGTGGATGAGCGGCAGGGTGTGGTGGGTGTGTGGATCGGGCGGTGGGGGAGGTGGATTAAGCGGCGCGTGGGAGGGGCAGTTTTTACTCTGAGGCCGAGTACTTTTACTCCTCGGTGGCCACTTGGAGTAGAAGTTTTACTCCTCTATAGGTTTTAGGCAACTGGCTAGGTCCAGTTTAGAGGAGTAAACCAGGATTTACTCCTCTAACCGGATTTAGGGGATCGGTTAGAGACGCCCTTCGATGAGAATGATGATTCAAATAGTGAAGATTTTTCAGGGCATACAATAGTCCTCCACTAACAAAGTTGTATTATCCAATTAGTATACGAGAGAACCAACCTGATTAAAACTTAGACATTGTCCTGGTAAGCCTTCCGAGATGGTTTGTTCTTCCAGAAGAGTATATATATATGCGACACTGAGACGTTATTCCCTACCCTATAGACCACAATGGAGAAGAGGGTGAAGGTGTCCTTCACCTCTCCTTCCAAGGCCAGGCTGGCCACTCACCTTGTCGTTGGAGTCCATTCCTTCAACGAAGAAAGTAATTC
Organism: Thinopyrum elongatum; assembly: GCA_011799875.1. NCBI lineage: Eukaryota > Viridiplantae > Streptophyta > Magnoliopsida > Poales > Poaceae > Thinopyrum > Thinopyrum elongatum. Next base: position 120,198,074 of record CM022303.1, on the reverse strand, counting down.
TACCCAACCGTTGTAGTTCAGCATCATGTTTGAAACCTTGCAAACGCTTAACCCTAACCCTTCACATGGAGCTTGTTGTGTTCCCATACTTTATTCGGTTATAATACTTGCTAGCATCATATAATACAATCATATATGATGAGTTGATTAGATTCCTTGTCGTGGAACTTTCCAACCCACTTCATGTCTTTAACTTGGTACAAGTGTTTGGATTTTCACATATTTATTCTATAATTTTTTGCATTATTCTTCTAGTGGGAAATGACGTGCAGTCGACTACGAGATCGTTGTCATGAATTCGTCTGGTCCGTTAGAGGTGCTCGTAGGGTAAGATTTACATTCATAGAGCATTTGGTTGTTATGTGTTTCTAAGAGAAAAAAGATCTTCATCTTATCTGCATATTCCTTGCAATTGCATTTACTCCGCATTAGACACTCAAAATCGTGCTCCTTTTCCCAATTCTAACCGCCACCGCCAGAGGTCTCCTCCAAGCCGTTGCCTCTGCCCCCTCCTCCCCCCATTCAGTGGCCTTGTCACACGCAAGAGGAATAAGGACCCATCTGTTTCAGTTTTCCTTTTCTTAGGATTTTTCCTTAGGGAGATGGTCAAGGTGGCGGGGGAGATGGCGTGTGCAATAATGTCTCCAAGGGTCTTGTTCATTCAGCCCCAACCAGCTGGGGTGTGGCGTACCGCGACACGGACTCATCGGGGTCCTGTTCATCTAGTGCCAACTGCCTACTACCACATGGTCTTGTCCATCCAGCCCCCACCGTCTGGGGTGGGGCATACGTATGAGTGGGCGGCAGCAATGGGAACTGTTCTTTCACAGCCAACTAACTGGCTAGGTCAACTCACCACGTCTCGTGCAAGCAGCTCGATCGATACAAGTCTCGACTCGTTATACGTATCGCGCGCGCGGCAGCAACGGGCACTGCTCATCGAGAGACAACCAACAGGCTAGGTCAACAACTCACATCTTGTGCGGTGGCTCAATGCAACGCATCTATCGATTGGCTTCAGTAAGCAGTGAAGGGATGTATCGCTCAGGTTTAGTTAGCAGCAACGGGATCGCTCGGGTAAATATAGCTGCGATGGGATCTCTCGGGTTAAGTTAGCATCGAAGGGATCGATCGGCTTCAGTACGTAGTGCGATCGCTCTTGTTTAGTACGTAGCTAGTGCAAGGGATCGATCAATCAATTGGGTTCAGTTAGCGCAGGGCTCACACACACGCGCATACGAGAGAAACACACAAATGACTGCATTGCTCGGACCCGACCAGCGATCGTATACCGGGAACTCCCCGAAAATTTCCTCGCCCTCACTTCTACCAAGATTTTTTTACATCATGGGCGGCCCAAAGAATGTCATACAGGCCCGCCTCCGGCCCGCCCCGGACGAAAAACTCATTTTCTATCATAATTTTTTGTCATAGAAGTAGGAGCCCACCACATCTATGATGATACGTGTTTTCGTCACAATTATCGTCACGGAAGTGTCACATCCATGACAGAAAAAGTTTTTCGTTCAGACCATAATGTCATGGAAGTGTCTTTTTTTGTAGTGTCCATATGTATCGTTCGACCAAGTGGCTTTATAATATAATAAAGCGAGGAGATATCCAATTTCAAGAGGATATATGAGAACAAATGAGTTGTTGGATGGTTAGGCGAGTGGTTATACCCTCAGCCCCTGGGATCAAACATTAGGTTGGATACCCTACATGTCTCACTAAGGTGAATTATTATTTAATGGGAAACAATGTTCTCATCGACATTGAGGTGTCTGTAGTGTCTTCGTCAATCTCAACTTCTGCTGACTCAGTGTCCCGAAAGTGCTCATATATAGGTGTAGGGTTTGTATGCGTGCATTCATAGGGGGGGCTTGTCGTTGCGGACGGCGATGACGACGTTGGGGGGTTTCCTGGTGATAGCTAGGCGAAAACCCGTGTTGAGGTCCCGAAAGGTGGCTGCCAACTCGCCGCGCTCGCCCCCCTCTCGTTGTGCTGGAAAAGCTAGCGTCATCACTCAAGTCTGACCTCGCTGGGTCGTCGCGCTCTAAGTGACCTCTCGTGTCACACATCGGTTGGGAGGGGAGGGACCAGAGATGCGCTCCGGTTCTACTCCCTTCAAGATAGAGCAGCTTGGATGATTAAGCGGGGAGTCCCCATATAACGCTCTACTAGATCGGGGTCGCGCCTTGGTGCGAGGGTGCCGGTCCCAATGTTTTGGTCAAACAGGCAATGCTAAGTTAATAGGAATCCAGGTTTAGCATATGTATTCATACAGGATAAAAATAAAGTGAAGAAAAAACATTCAATTGTGATAGTAAGCGAGGTGCCTGGTTGAACGTATTATCCTAGCTTTTAAATAGGAACAATAGGAAGAACAAAATGAAGAAGAAAAATAATAGTTCATTCGGAGAGAACAGTCCATTAATAGAGAGGTTTATACTTAATAGGAAGCGCCGGATTCCTGCCTTAGGTGCTGATCAAACACTTGGTATTTCAAAAGAGGTACCAGCAAGCAGAACAACAACTTGCACCCACCGCAATGTAAGAAGTGCTTCTAATATATGTAGTTTCAACATTGATAAGATTATGAGAAATTCTACAAAAAAACATTGCCAAACGGCAAGGAAAGGATAATTATTAGAGGAAGTCTATACAAATGTTGTAGCAATGCTAGTTAGCATAGATGAGTACATAAATGAGCTTTACAAAATACAACAAAACAGTTCATACCAGCAAGTAAAAAACATGAGCCATCCTGATAAAAAAACAGGAGCCATCATTCTACATCGGTACATAAGTTCAAAATAAAGCCAAGTAGTTCATACCCTAAATTGTAAAAATAGGTGTTACAACAGTTGTAAACAATGCTATGGAAACATAGATTGTGGTAGGGCCTTTGTCTTCGTTAATCAACAAACATGTATTGTGCTTGTAGATGATCATTTCTAAGAACTCCTACTTCCTCTTTCGATGTTCTGAGATGAAGCTAATGCACCTTTTAGTGGGGGATACTTAAAAGGAATGAATATGTAGCATCCTCAGGCTTCATTTTCCTAAAGATATTGTGAAAGAACTACAAAAATCATTATAATTGGCTAATGAACCTAGGAAAGCTATACATCAGAAATGATGAAGTGGTGTTCTTAACCAAAAAAGGAACATATTTTGAGAGATCGAATATATACCAACCTCCTTAATACATGTAATAGCAACTCCTTGTGTACACAGAGGGCGATTAAGGCATGCATTCCAGTCACTTTGAATGTAAGGAAACAAAAAGTAGCAACTATGATACTTGACAGCAACAGGTAACCATCATAAGTTTGGTGAGGATTTCAAGTAAATTATTGTTTGACAAAGAGTAGAGCTAGAAATATCATCATATCTTGTACATAAAATACCTACTTCCAATCCATCATTCAAGTTTTTTGCTCAACTTTACTATGCATATCTATTATAGTTTCACTCATAAAAAAACATCCATGGATTGTCCTATAATAAGATGGTAAAATGGACTAAAAATGGACAGCTACCTGGGAAGGCAAGGTGAGGGGGACCGCAAGGAGGCAACAAACTGGGGGGCTAGCATAGGTTCATTTCTTCTTACAGAATCAAGTATGAAAGTGAACATGTCTTTTTTTTATGTCCAGTCAGAGTAAGTGATTGCTAACATCCACTGGAAATTGTAATCTAAGCATTGTGTTTGTTTACTCTGTCAATGGAGAACAACTTTGTATACCGTGCTATTGTAATCTAATCATTTTCAGATTAGAAAAAACAACACATAATTGTAATCTAAGCATTTACAGACCAAATTAAAATGGAGACATTTGGATATTGTGCTATGGATATCAGTAATCTAAAATCTAAGCATTGTTATTAGCTTCTTGAACAGTAGAGAAAACAAAAGCGTTCCATGGATAGATTAGAATTATGTACTTTACTACATTTCCAAACTCGCCCATTGGTTTGAGAACTAAAGAAGCTTCGTGCAATACAAGTACTCCTTATCAACACATACACTTTCATCATCAAGATAGCTCTTATGGTATTACCTGGATCTTCATTTTTTTCAGAGCTCCATTTTCATCACCAGTTCTTCATCACTGTCTTAGTCCATGTCATACCGCTCATGTACAGGCCCATATGGCCAGTAGCATTTTTTGGCGACAATGCCTAGATCATCAAGTTCCATAGAACCGTAGTTGCATCCTAGAAGAATGTAAACTTTATATGATAGCAAGCAGTACCATGTCTCAGTCTACAAACATGCATATCTTTTGGCGAATAGATCTGATCAGCAATTAAAAATTATCATGTTTTTAACATATCGAAGCTGCATAGGATGACCCATCGGCAGAATGTTCCTATCTGAGATGCATACTTTTAATCATCAGTTGATTTGGATATATCATTTCCTACAGCTTGGTCCTAGACAAAAATGTCATCTAAATTCTGTCATGCATAATCCACTAAGCGACATGTGCCAATAGACACCCAAAACAGATCATTTAAGAATCAAACAGGAAGCAAATGTAACTCTTTTAAACATGTAATATCTACTTAGGCTGACATGAAATCACTACAAATTATACACATATAAGCACCAAGGTGCAGTCCAGAAAACAAAAAATGAAGATTAAAAAAGCCCGGAGGTACATAAACATGACGAAATCCACGCCATAGTATTTTTTTATTCAAGAATATAGAGATGCGGTATGGAACTCTTTTATAGAGGTACAGAGGAAAGAGGAAAGAGCAGATTTACCCGATAAACTGTACGCATAGTAGCAAGGAGAGTTTGAAACTACAGAGAGGGAAGTTGAAACTGCATGTGGCTGGAACCATCCAAAGAACCAAAACACAACATGCCATATCAACGGAGATAGATATCAAGCATCAAGCACATGCATAGCAAACAATATTGTTGGATTTCTACCATCATGTTAGCATTTGGCAATTTTTGGGTCCAGGTAAATATTTATGCAAGGAATATACCGGAAAAAATGGTCACACTATTGGTAGAGCTTAGAGAACAACAAAGTAATGTAGAAAACAAAACATGGGACTATACATATTCTATAAAAACACACCATTGCACCATGTAGATACAATACAGATCAATTAGAAGGGGCAACTTTTGCTCTGTTTATAGAAAGAAATCAGGTAATATTGCAAGACACTGAAAAATAATGGCGAGAACAAAAACGCTATTGTTGCACTATGTCATTCAAGGAAATACCTAAGAGTTATTTACCTAAACGGTGGGTGTGCCTGGCTATTTGAAGAATCATTGATCTGCTATCCCATGAAGCAAATGATACATGATTTGTTATCCCTGCTCTTAAATGGTCACTCTTTTTGTAAGCACTGCCCTAGCCCTGGGGAGAAAAGAGTAAGCATCTACTGTTATAACATATGTGCATTTCTTCAGCCCAAAGAAAAAACAAATGTTATCTTCTTTATTAGCTTATATAGAAATTGAGGAACATGCTTAGAATCGTACGAAATAGAAGCAAATATATTTGAACCATATCCAGTTGAAAATAGGAGGATGGAGTCTGCCACACCGTACTTGTCCTGACCTGAGGATATGCAATGCGGTGCATAGCCTATATGTAAGCCTATGGCAGAGTAATAAGAACTATTAAACAACAACGAAGGTCCTCGAGTAGCATAGTAATATGGTAAAAAAATGGCAGATTTTGTAGTATGACATGACAAACAATGGGATTGTGGTCAACCAAGATATTCGTGATACTATCCTAGGTACTATACAATTAGTGGCGTGTGTTTTAGCTAATTAAAGGAACGTAAACCGAGGCAATGAAATATATAATTTATACATGATCCAGTTGTCTCTAAAACCTTGTCTGAAGGCTGCATGTAGCATACTAAAATCAAGTTTGATAGGGGACAAAATACATCCTGCAATATATATCTGTGTGTGCATGAATCAGAAACTTGAATCAATCAAACTAAATCTATTAGAAAACATTCTTTAGTCCACCTAATTAATGACCCTAAAGAAACTGCATTTTGTCTAATAGCGAACGAAATGTAAAACCAAATGGCTTTTTTCTGCGTCTTTTCCATCTTCTCTTTCAACAAAATTCTTGAGTATCAAGGCAGAAAAGTTGAAAAAAATCCAGAGAGAGAGAGAGAGATGGACAGACGGCGAGTTACCAACACATGAACGGAGGCAAATCAGCAACGCTATGTTACCCAATGTTGGGAAACGTTGCATGGAAAACAAAAAAAATTCTACGCACACGCAATGATCTATCTATAGAGATGCATAGAAACGAGGGGGAGAGTGTGTCTACGTACCCACGTAGACCGTAAGCGGAAGCGTTTCTCAACGCGGTTGTTGTAATCGAACTTCTTCGCGCTACAACCGATCAAGTACCGAACGCACGGCACCTCCGCGTTCTGCACATGTTCAGCTCGGTGACGTCCCTCGCCTTCTTGATCCAGCAAGACATCGAGGTAGTAAATGAGTTCCGTCAGCACGACAGCGTGGTGACGGTGATGGTGAAGTGATCCTCGCAGGGCTTCGCCTAAGCACTACGAAAATATGACCGAGGGTGTAAACGGTGGAGGGGGGCGCCGCACACGGCTAGGCAATTGTCTGGTGTGTGCTAGGGGCGCCCCCCACATATATATAGGTGGGAGGGAGAGGGGAGGCTGCCTAGGAGGCGCCCAAGTAGGCCGAATCCTACTTGGGGTCTCCACATGGCCGGCGCCCCCCTTCCTTATTTATCGGAGGGGGAAGGAAAGAGGAGGGAGGAGGGAAGGACGGGGGAGGCCGAATCCTCCCCTTTCCTTCTCCCTTCCCCTCTTTCCTTCTCCTCTGGTTCGGCCCATATGGGGGGCGCACCAGCCCCTTGTGGCTGATGCGTTTCCCCTCTTGGCCCATAAGGCCCATATCTTTTGCCGGGGGTGCCCGGAACCCCTTCCGGTGACCCGATATGTACCTGGTACCCTCCGAAACACTTCCGGTGTCCGAATACTATCGTCCTATATATCAATCTTTACCTCTCGACCATTTCGAGACTCCTCGTCATGTCCGTGATCTCATCCGGGACTTTGAACAACATTCGGTCACCAAATCACATAACTCATATAATACTATATCGTCAACGAACATTAAGCGTGCGGACCCTACGGGTTCGAGAACTATGTAGACATGACCGAGACACCTCTCCGGTCAATAACCAATAGTGGAACCTGGATGCCCATATTGGCTCCTACATATTCTACGAAGATCTTTATCGGTCGAACCGTTATGACAACATACGTTATTCCCTTTGTCTGTCGGTATGTTACTTGCCCGAGATTCGATCGTCGGTATCTTTATACCTAGTTCAATCTCGTTACCGGCAAGTCTCTTTTCTCGTTCCGTAATACATCATCCTGTAACTAACTCATTAGTCACTTTTCTTGCAAGGCTTCTTATGATGTGTATTACCGAGAGGGCCCAGAGATACCTCTCCGATACTCGGAGTGACAAATCCTAATCTTGATCTATGCCAACTCAACAAACACCTTTGAAGATACCTGTAGAGCATCTTTATAATCACCCAGTTACGTTGTGACATTTGATAGCACACAAGGCATTCCTCCAGTATCCGGGAGTTACATAATCTCATAGTCGAAGGAATATGTATTTGACATGAAGAAAGCAATAGCAATAAAACTGAACGATCATAATGCTAAGCTAACGGATGGGTCTTGTCCATCACGTCATTCTCCTAATGATGTGATCCCGTTATCAAATGACAACTCATGTCCATGGTTAGGAAACCTTAACCATCTTTGATCAACGAGCTAGTCAAGTAGAGGCTCACTAGGGACACGGTGTTTGTTTATATATTGACACATGTATTTAGGTTTCTGATCAATACAATTCTAGCATGAATAATAAACCTTTATCATGAATAAGGAAATATAAAAATAACAACTTTATTATTGCCTCTAGGGCATATTTCCTTCACCCAACACCAAACCGAGTGCACGTGTTATCTTTGCCAAGCACCATGGAGGAGGAGGGGAGGCCGTTAGGGAGGAAGAGGAGGAGGCCGAGGCAAGCTCGTGCCAGTCGGTGGCAGCCGAATTGGGACGGCAGATCAGAGGCGGCTCACCTCAGGTCATCTCCTCTTCCCTGAGGTGCATGAACATGCTGACGACGGTCCACCGCTTGGCACATTTGCTTTTGCTGTTGAGAACATGAGAAGGACTTTTCAAACTAAAGTAAGGAAAAAAGTGGTTGTTTAAGTAAATTTACCATCTACTTACTAATAGAGTGCGACAACATTCAGTTAATGAGACATCAGAAGAACTTCTTTTCATACTAAAGTAAGGAAAACCAAGCGACAACAAATATTCATATCTCACTCATTATGCTATCTAACATATATTCACCTAAACCATAAGATATGATTGGAACCACAAAGCTCTAAACCAAATGGCAACAATAGAATCGAACTCGGCTCTATTAGTATCTAAAAATTGTAGTGGGTCGCGGAAGAATTTGAATGTACATGTAAGTTCATTGAAAAAACAACATAGCTCAGAAATTGTACATACATGCTTAACTAATACCACACATGAAAATGCATCCTTGAATGCCTCTTCTGATCGCTACTGTCCAACATATATTAAGCTAAACTATAAAATATGACTGAAATGCAAAGCTCTAAACCAAATGACAACAATAGAATAAAACTCCACTGTATTAGCATCTAAACATTAAGAGAGCCGCGGAAGAATTTGAATGCACGTGGATGATACGTCTCAAACGTATCTATAATTTTTTATTGTTCCATGCTATTATATTATCCATCTTGGATGTTTTATATGCATTATTATGCTAATTTATATCATTTTTTGGACTAACCTATTAACCTAGTGCCCAGTGCCAGTTGCTGTTTTTTTTTCATTTTTAGTCTTTTGCAGAAAATCAATACCAAACAGAGTCCAAACGGATCAAAACTTTTTGATGATTTTTCTTGGACCAGAAGACACCTAGGAAGCCTCGGGAGAAGGCCAAAAGAGCCACGGATGGGCCACAAGCTCACCAGGCGCGCCCTAGGGGGGCGCCCTCCGAGCTTGTGGGCCCACCGTGGCACCTCTAACCCTAATCTCAGCTCCATAAATACCCAAATATTCCCCGTATACAAGGGGACACCCCAAAAATACTTTTTCACAGCCGCAAGTTTATGTCCTCGTGAGATCCCATCTGGAGACCTGTTCCGGTACTCTGCCGGAGGGGGCCGGATTCGATCACGGAGGGCCTCTACATCAACCTTACTGCCGTTCCGATGATGTGTGAGTAGTTTACCACAAACCTACGCGTCCATAGCTAGTAGCTAGATGGCTTCTTCTCTCTCTTTGATCTTCAATACAATGTTCTCCTCGATGTTCTTGGAGATCTATCCGATGTAATATTCTTTTGCGTTGTGTTTGTCGAGATCCGATGAATTGTGGATTTATGATCAGATTATCTATGAATATTATTTGAGTCTTCTCTGAACTCTTTTATGCATGATTAAGATAGCTTTGCATTTCTCTCCTATCTATTAATTTGGTTTGGGCAACTAGATTGATTTTTCTTGCAATGGGAGAGGTGCTTTGTAATGGGTTCAATCTTGCGGTGTCCTCACCCAGTGACAAAAGGGGCAGCGAGGCACGTATTTGTATTGTTGCCATTAAGGATAAAAAGGTGAGGTTTATTCATATTGATTGGATTTATCCCTCTACATCTTGTCATCTTACTTAAGGCGTTACTCCGTTCTTGTTAACTTAATACACTAGATGCATGCTAGATAGTGGTCGATGTGTGGAGTAATAGTAGTAGATGCAGGCAGGAGTCGGTCTACTTGTCACGGATGTGATGCCTATATTCATGATCATTGCCTTAGATATCTTCATAACTTTGCGCTTTTCTATCAATTGCTCAACAGTAATTTGTTTACCCACCATATGCGTTCTTTCAAGAGAGAAGCCTCTAGTGAAAACTGCCCTTGGGTCTATCTTTTATCATATTATTTTTAGATCTATAAAACCAAAAACCTAAAAAATACCTTGCTGCAATTTATTTACCTTTACTTTATTTTGTATTTTTATTTATCTTTTATACCTATCGCTATCAGATCTCATCTTTGCAAGTAACCGTGAAGGGATTGACAACTCCTTTATCGCGTTGTGTGCAAGTATTTATTTGTTCGTGTAGGTGCAACCATTGGTGACTTGTGTATTTCTCCTACTGGATTGATAACTTGGTTCTCAAACCGAGGGGACTACTTGTCTCTACTTTGCTGCATCACCCTTTCCTCTTCAAGGGAAAAACCAACACAAGCTCAAGAGGTAGCAGGAAGAATTTCTGGCACCGTTGCCGGGAGGATCTACATCAAGCCTACCAAGTACCCATCATAAACTCTCATCTCTTGCATTACATTATTCGCCATTTGCCTCTCGTTTTCCTCTCCCCCACTTCTAAAACGTTTTCAGAAAAACACAAAAATATTTGCCTTCTTTCCGTTCGCCTTTTCATTTGCCTTTACGTCTTACTTGGTTTGTTTGCTTGTTCGCTTGGTATAATTGTATGTTTATTCCAAATCAGAAAGCAAAAATTTTATGGATCCTCATCCACTTGCTAATCTTTTTAAAATATCCAATTATAATGAACCAATTGCTAGTGAGTTGAGTACACTAGATTATCTTTATGAAGTTTTGCTTGAAATTCATGAATCTGAAAATTATGATGAAGTGTTAAAAGAAGAAATTTATGAAGTGATTCACGATAGCTCCTTGATTGAGAAGCATGATTGCAATTGTCTTATTATAAATTCTATTAGTGTAAATTGTGCTAATAATATGCAAACCCCAAGCTTGGGGATGCTAATTTTGCTATGTCCACTACTTATTGCAATGATCATGATTGGGGTGATAATGCTTCTTATGATCTTGAAAATTTATTTAAGCCTCATGCTACTTCTTGAGCTTGCGTTGGTTTTTCCCTTGAAGAGGAAAGGGTGATGCAGCAAAGTAGAGATAAGTATTTCCCTCAGTTAAGAACCAAGGTATCAATCCAGTAGGAGAAGAACGCGCAAATCACCAATACCTGCACAAACAATCAAACACTTGCACCCAACGTGATAAAGGGGTTGTCAATCCCTTCACGATCACTTGCAAAGGTGAGATCTGATAGAGATGGATAAAACTAAATAAAAGATAAAATATTTTTTGGGTTTTTTGGTTTATAGATCTGAAAATAAAAGATTGCAAAATAGTAGATCAGAAACTAATATGATGGAAAATAGACCCGGGGGCCATAGGTTTCACTAGAGGCTTCTCTCATGAAGGCAAATAATACGGTGGGTGAATAAATTACTGTCGAGCAATTGATAGAAAAGCGCAAAGTTATGACGATATCCAAGGCAATGATTATGTAATATAGGCATCACGTTCGTGTCAAGTAGACCGACTCCTGCCTGCATCTACTACTATTACTCCACACATCGACCGCTATCCAGCATGCATCTAGAGTATTAAGTTCATTAAGAATGGAGTAACGCCTTAAGTAAGATGACATGATGTAGAGGAATAAACTCATGCAATATGATGTAAACCCCATCTTTTTATTCTTGATGGCAACAATTCAATACGTGTCTCGCTACCCCTACTTTGTCACTGGGTGAAATCACGCAAGATTGAACCCAAAGCTAAGCACCTCTCCCATTGAAAGAAAAACCAATCTAGTTGGCCAAACCAAACCGATAATTCGAAGAGAAATACAAAGATATCAAATCATGCATATAAGAATTCAGAGAAGATTCAAATAATATTCATAGATAAGCTGATCATAAATCCACAATTCATCAGATCTCGACGAACACACCGCAAAAGAAGATTACATCGGATAGATCTCCAAGAACATCAAGGAGAACATGGTATTGAGAATCAAAGAGAGAGAAGAAGCCATCTAGCTATGGACCCGTAGGTCTGTGGTAAACTACTCACGCTTCATCGGAAGGGCAATAGGGTTGATGTAGATGCCCTCCGTGATCGAATCCCCCTCCGGTAGGATGCCGAAAAAGGCCCCAAGATGGGATCTCACAGGAATAGAAGGTTGCGGCGGTGGAAAAGTGTTTTCGTGGATGCTTCTGGAGGTTCTGGAATATATGTGAATATATAGGAGGAAGGGCTAGTTCAGAGGAGTCCCGAGGAGGTGGCAAGGCAGGGGTGCCCCCCCTAGGGTGCGCCCTCCACCCTTGCCGCCGCCTCGTGGCTCTTCTGACTTGGACTCCAAGTCCCCTGGGTTTCTTCTGGTCCAAGAAAAATCATCGTGAAGTTCTATTCCGTTTGGACTCCGTTTGGTATTCCTTTCTGCGAAGCTCAAAAACAAGGAAAAAACAGAAATTGGCACTGGGCTCTAGGTTAATAGGTTAGTCCCAAAAATAATATAAAATAGCATATAAATGCATATAAAACATCCAAAACAGATAATATAATAGCATGGAACAATAAAAAATTATAGATACGTTGGAGACGTATCAAGCATCCCCAAGCTTAATTCTTGCTCGTCCTTGAGTAGGTAAATGATAAAAACAGAATTTTTGATGTGGAATGCTACCTAACATATTTATCCATGTAATTTTCTTTATTGTGGCATGAATGTTTAGATCCATAAGATTCAAAACAAAAGTTTAATATTGGCATAAAAACAATAATACTTTAAGCATACTAATAAAGCAATCATGTCTTCTCAAAATAACATGGCCAAAGAAAGCTATCCCTACAAAATCATATAGTCTGGCTATGCTCCATCTTCATCACACAAAGTATTCAAATCATGCACAACCCCGATGACAAGCCAAGCAATTATTTCATACTTTTGATGTTCTCAAACCTTTTCAACTTTCACGCAATACATGATCGTGAGCCATGGACATAGCACTATAGGTGGAATAGAATATGGTGGTTGTGGAGAAGACAAAAAAAAAGAAGGAGATAGTCTCAAATCAACTAGGCCCATCAACAGGCTATGGAGATGCCCATCAATAGATATCAATGTGAGTGAGTAGGGATTGCCATGCAATGGATGCACTAGAGCTATAAGTTTGTGAAAGCTCAAAAGAAAACTAAGTGGGTATGCATCTAACTTGCTTGCTCACGAAGACCTAGGGCAATTTGAGGAAGCCCATCATTGGAATATACAAGCCAAGTTCTATAATGAAGAAATCCCACTAGTATATGAAAGTGACAACATAGTGGACTCTCTATCATGAAAGTCATGGTGCTACTTTGAAGCACAAGTGTGGAAAAAAAGGATAATAACATTGCCCCTTCTCTCTTTTCTCTCATTTTTTTCTTTTATTTTATTTGGTGGGCTTCTTGGCCTCTTTTATTTTTTGTAAAGTCCGGAGACTCATCCCAACTTGTGAGGGAATCATAGCTTCCATCATCCTTTCTTCTCATGGGACAATGCTCTAATAATGATGATCATCACACTTTTATTCACTTACAACTCAAGAATTACAACTCGATACTTAGAAGAAAATACGAATCTATATGAATGCCTCCGGCGGTGTACCGGGATGTGCAATGACTCAAGAGTGACATGTATGAAAATTATAAACGGTGGCTTTGCCACAAATACTATGTCAACTACATGATCATGCAAAGCAATATGACAATGATGGTATGTGTCATAATAAACGGAATGGTGGAAGTTGCATGGCAATATATCTCGGAATGGCTATGGAAATGCCATAATAGGTAGGTATGGTGGCTGTTTTGAGGAAGGTAATAGGTGGGTGTATGGCATCGGCGAAAGTTGCATGGTACTAGAGAGGCTAGCAATGGTGGAAGGGTGAGAGTGCGTATAATCCATGGACTCAACATTAGTCTTAAAGAACTCACATACTTATTGCAAAAATCTGTTAGTCATCAAAACAAAGTACTACGTGCATGCTCCTAGGGGGATAGATTAGTAGGAAAAGACCATCGCTCGTCCCCGACCGCCACTCATAAGGAAGACAATCAATAAATAAATCATGCTCCGACTTCATCACATAACGGTTCACCATACGTGCATGCTACGGGAATCACAAACTTTAACACAAGTATTTATACAATCCACAATTACTTACTAGCATGAATCTAATATCACCATCTTTATATCTCAAAGCAATCATAAGGAATCAAACTTCTCATAGTATTCAATGCACTTTATATGAAAGTTTTTATTATATCCCTCTTGGATGCCTATCATATTAGGACTAAATTCATAACCAAAGCAAATTACCACGCTGTTTAGAGAGATTCTCAAAATAATATAAGTGAAGCATGAGAGTTCAATAATTTCTACAAAAATAAAGCCACCACCGTGCTCTAAAAAGATATAAGTGAAGCACTAGAGCAAAATTGCCTAGCTCAAAAGATATAAGTGAAGCACATAGAGTATTCTAATAAATCACGATTCATGCGTGTACCTCTCAAAAGGTGTGTACAGCAAGGATGATTGTGGAAAACTAAATAGTAAAGACTCATATCATACAAGACGCTCCAAGCAAAACACATATCATGTGGTGAATAAAAATATAGCCTCAAGTAAATTTACCGATAGACGAAGACGAAAGAGGGGATGCCATCCGGGGCATCCCCAAGCTTAGGCTCTTGGTTGTCCTTGAATATTACCTTGGGGTGCCTTGGGCATCCCCAATCTTAGGCTCTTGCCACTCATTATTCCATAGTCCATCAAATCTTTACCCAAAACTTGAAAACTTCACAACACAAAACTCAACAGAAAACTCATGAGATCCGTTAGTATAATAAAATAAATCACCACTCTTGGTACTGTTGTGAACTCATTATTTATTTATATTGGTGTAATATCTACTGTATTCCAACTTTTCCATGGTTCATATTCCCCGATACAACCCATAGATTCATCAAAATAAGCAAACAACACATAGAAAACAGAATCTGTCAAAAACAGAAAAGTCTGCGAATATCTGAATTTTTCTAATACTTATGTAACTCCAAAATTCCTTAAAAATTGGTACAACAGAGACAATTTTTATATCAATCCTGTTTAAAATAATTCAGGGGTTTTCCACGCTCCAGTTAATTTAAAAATTCTGTGACTGGACGCAAAAGTTTCTGTTTTTCCAGCAGGATCAAATCAACTATCACCGTAAGACATCCCAAAGGTCTTACTTGACACAAACACTAATTAAAACACAAAAACACATCTAAACAGAGGCTAGATGAATTATTTATTGAAAAACAGAACAAAAAAAAAAGCAAGAACAAAAATAAAATTGGGTTGCCTCCCAACAAGCGCTATTGTTTAACGCCCTTAGCTAGGCATAAAAACACATAGATCTAGATATCGTCATCTTTGGTATGCAATTCCTTCATTGCACACTTATAATCCTTAGGAGATTCTTTGGCTTTATCAATGATCAAACTCCTAGGCAAGAAATCAAGAAATTCGCTCGTGGCAATTGGTTCCTTAATAATATCGAAAAGGTTAGAGTGAACACTTATTGTTTTGAATCTTCGTTACCTTTACTAGAAGAATCACCCTTATTCTTAGGAACATAAACAAATTTTGTAGCCTTAGTAGGAGGAAAATCTTGGGTTGTTTTAATGGAGGAAAAGGCAGAACCCAAGTTGGTAATAATATCTTCTAGTTTGCCAATTCTAGTAGAATCTTGATCTATCTTTTCATTAACTATGGGTTCCTTTTCCCTAAGATTCTTTAAAGTAACTCCTAACTTAGATCCAAATTGAGTAATCTGATTATGAATCTTTTTATCCAAATTTTCAATCAACTCTACGGTAGCGATTTTGTTCTCAACAATATAAGGCCTTTGCATCACATGTTCCAAGGTTAAAACAGTTCCATTAATCATAAGAGGTGGTGGGCCTAACAAATCTATCATAGCATTGTAAGAATCAAAAGTATGGCTCCCCAAGAAATTTCCCCCGGTAATGGTATCTAGAACATATCTATTCCAAGGAGTAATGCCCACATAAAATTTTTGAGTAGATCTATTCTGAGCATTGCAAGTTCTATACCAAGCATCCTTTAGATTTTCTCCCTCCCTTTGCTTAAAATTAAGGACCTCATTATCGGGAGTGCTAAAAATTACGGAAGGACTAGCCATGAAAACAAGACAAGCGATCCAACACACGGGCAGACAAAAAGCAAACGAAAAGACGAACGGAAGAAGGGCGAATAAAAAGGCAAATCTTTTCGAAAATCATTTTAGAAGTGGGGGAGAGGAAAACGAGAGGCAAATGGAGAATAATGTAATGCAAGAGATGAGAGTTTTATGATGGGTACTTGGTAGGCTTGATGTAGATCTCCTCGGCAACGTTACCAAAAATTGGCAAGTTGATAGGAGACTAATCTTGACTTGGCGTAGATCTCCCCGGCAACGGCGCGAGAAATTCTTCCTGCTATTTCTTGGGCTTGCGTTGGTTTTTCTCTTGAAGAGGAAAGGGTGATGCAGCAAATTAGAAATAAGTATTTCCCTCAGTTAAGAACCAAGGTATCAATCCAGTAGGAGAAGAACTCGCAAATCACCAATACCTGCACAAACAATCAAACACTTGCACCCAACGCGATAAAGGGGTTGTTAATCCCTTCACGGTCACTTGCAAAGGTGAGATATGATAGAGATAGATAAAACTAAATAAAAGATAAAATATTTTTGGGTTTTTTGGTTTATAGCTTTGAAAATAAAAGATTGCAAAATAGTAGATCGGAAACTAATATGATGGAAAATAGACCCGGGGGCCATAGGTTTCACTAGAGGCTTCTCTCATGAAGGCAAATAATACGGTGGGTGAACAAATTACTGTCGAGCAATTGATAGAAAAACGCAAAGTTAAGACAATATCCAAGGCAGTGATTATGTAATATAGACATCTCGTCCGTGTCAAGAAGACCGACTCCTGCCTGCATCTACTACTATTACTCCACACATCAACTGCTATCCATCATGCATCTAGAGTATTAAGTTCATAAAGAACGGAGTAACGCCTTAAGTAAGATGACATGATGTAGAGGAATAAACTCATGCAATATGATGTAAACCCCATCTTTTTATCCTCGATGGCAACAATTCAATACGTGTCTCGCTACCCCTACTTTGTCACTGGGTGAAATCACGCAAGATTGAACCCAAAGCTAAGCACCTCCCCCATTGCAAGAAAAACCAATCTAGTTGGCCAAACCAAACCGATAATTCTAAGACAAATACAAAGATATCAAATCATGCATATAAGAATTCAGAGAAGATCCAAATAATATTCATAGATAAGCTAATCATAAATCCACAATTCATTGGATCTCGACAAACACACCGCAAAAGAAGATTACATCGGATAGATCTCCAAGAACATCATGGAGAACATGGTATTGAGAATCAAAGAGAGAGAAGAAGCCATCTAGCTACTAGCTATGGACCCGTAGGTCTATGGTAAACTACTCACGCTTCATCAAAAGCGCAATAGGGTTGATGTAGATGCCCTCCGTGATCGAATCCCCCTCCGACAGGATGCCGGAAAAGGCCCCAAGTTGGGATCTCACGGGAACAGAAGGTTGCGGCGGTGGAAAAGTATTTTCGTGGATGCTTCTGGAGGTTCTAGAATATATGTGAATATATAGGAGGAAGGGCTAGGTTAGAGGAGTCTCGAGGAGGTGGCAAGGCAGGGGGCGCGCCCTCCACCCTTGCCACCGCCTCGCGGCTCTTCTGACTTGGACTCCAAGTCTCCTGGGTGTCTTCTGGTCCAAGAAAAATCATCGTGAAGTTTTATTCCGTTTGCACTCCGTTTGGTATTCCTTTTCTGCGAAGCTCAAAAACAAGGAAAAAACAGAAACTGGCACTGGGCTCTAGGTTAATAGGTTAGTCCCAAAAATAATATAAAATAGCATATTAATGCATATAAAACATCCAAAACAGATAATATAATAGCATGGAACATTCAAAAATTATAGATACGTTGGAGACGTATCACCTCATGATGAATATGTTTGCGATAATATTGAAAGTGGGTTTGGAAGAGTGTCAACTCTAGGTAATAATGATCCCACTACTTTGGAGTATGATCAATCTTATGATTTTTTTTTATAAAAGTGGGCTTGGAGAGGTCATGACTTTATTTGATGATAATCCCACTATTTTGGAAGAGTATCAACTTTGCATGCATCTGGGTCATAAAGATAATTTTTATGTGATAGTTATATTGTTGAATTTGATTATGATCCTATATGTAATTATTATGAGAGAGGAAAATATGGTTGTAGAAATTTTCATGTTACTAAATTACCTCTCATTATGTTGAGATTGCTATTGTTTCTTTCTTCTTCCTTGCATATGCTACTTTCTGCTTGTCTTGATAATTTGTTTGCTTACAAAATGCCTATGCATAGGAAGTATGTTAGACTTAAACTTGTTTTTCACATGCTACATGATGCTCTCTTCGTGTTTCAATTGCTATCTTTCATGTGAGCATCAATAAAATTATCAATGCCTAGCTAAAAGGCTTAAAAGAAAAGCGCTTGTTGGGAGGCAACCCAATTTTTTTCTCTGTTTTTATGAGTTTACACAATTATACTTTTGTTATGATTGTGCTTAATGTTTTAATTAGTGTTTGAGCCAAGTAAGACGTTTGGGATGATTTGGGTGATAGTTGATTCGATTCTGCTGAAAAACAGAAACTTTTGCGCTCAGTGCTGGAATTTTAAAAATTGCAGAAACGTGCTTTTGATCTGAATTTTTTACACAAGATTAATATACAAATTTCCTACGTTTTCCTAATTTTTCATATTTTTTGGAGTTACCGAAGTTTGGCTAAAGTCCAGATTATTACAGAATGTTCTGTTTTTGACAAATTCTGTTTTCATTGTGCTGTTTGCTTATTTTGATGAATCTATGGGTAGTATCGGGGGGTATGAGCCATGGATAAGTTAGAATACAGTAGATATAATACAAATATAAAATTGGAATGAGTTTACAGCAGTATCTAAAAGTGGTTATTTGCTTTGTTACACTAATGGATCTCACGAGTTTTCTGTTGAGTTTTGTGTTGTGAAGTTTTCAAGTTTTGGGTGAAGTTTCGATGGACTACGGAATAAGGAGTGGCGAGATCCTAAGCTTGGGGATGCCCAAGGCACCCCAAGGTAATATTCAAGGACAACCAAGCATCTAATCTTGGGGATGCCCCGGATGGCATCCCCTCTTTTGTCTACGATCCGTCGGTAAATTACTTGAGCTATATTTTTATTCACCTGGAGCGCCTTGTATTATATGAGTCTTTGCTTTTTAGTTTGCCACAATCATCCTTGCTATACACACCTTTTGAGAGGGACACACATTAATTGTGAATTTATTAGAATACTCTATGTGCTTCACTTATATCTTTTGAGCTAGGTAGTTGCTCTAGTGCTTCACTTATATCTTTTTAGATCACAGCGGTGGTTTTATTTTGAAGAAATTTGATGAACTCTCATGCTTCACTTATATTATTTTGGGAGTCTTATAAATAGTATGGCAATTTGCTTAGGTTATGAATCTAGTCCTAATATGATGGGTATTCAAGAGGGATATAATAAAAACTTTCATGAAGATCATTGAATATATGAGAAGTTTGATTCCTTGCATTTGTTTTGAGATATAAAAATGGTAATATTAGAGTGATGCTAGTGAGTAATTGTGGTTTAGTAAGAATATTTGTGTTAAGGTTTGTGATTCCTGAAGCATGCACGTATGGTCTCTCGTTATGTGATGAAGTTGGAGCATGATTTATTTTTGATTGTCTTCCTTGTGAGTGGCGGTAGGGGACGAGCGATGGTCTTTTCCTACCAATATATCCCCCTAGGAGCATGCGTAGTAGTACTTTGCTTCGAGGGTTAATAAACTTTTGCAATAAGTATGTGAGTTCTTTATGACTAATGTTGAGTCCATGGATTATACGCACTCTCACCCTTCCACCATTGCTAGCCTCTTCGGTACTGTGCATTGCCCTTTCTCACCTTGAGAGTTGGTGCAAACTTCGCCGGTGCATCCAAATCCCGTGATATGGTACGCTCTTTCACACATAAGCCACCTTATATCTTCCTCAAAATAGCCACCATACCTACCTATTATGGCATTTCCATAGCCACTCCGAGATATATTGCCATGCAACTTCCACCATTCCGTTTTATTATGACACGTACCATCATTGTCATATTGCTTTGCATGCTCATATAGTTCACATAGTATTTGTGGCTTGGCCATCGTTCATATTTTTTATACATGTCACGCTAGATCATTGCACATCCTGGTACACCGCCGGAGGCATTTGTGACGCCCCCGGCTTAATCATGCACTAATCATACATGCAAATGCACACGATCAAGCCTAAGGACTCACTTGAAGATATCACAACACAACTCTAAAACATAAATAAAGGCATACAAGCATTATATTACAAGCCAGGGCCTCGAAGGCTCGAATACATAAGCTTGATGCCAAACAAGCATCAGCAGAAGCGTTAGATATATGAGTACAGACATAAGACAGAGAGATAAGCCTTTAACAAGGCGGGACAAAACAAAAGCTACGATCGAAAGGCGCAGGCCTCCTGCCTGGGACCCTCCGATCCTACTCCTGGTCGTCGGCCAGCTCGTAGAAGTAACCACTCTCGAGGTGGTAGTAGTAGTCGTCGGTGGGGCAGCTGTCTCAGGGGCTCCGTCATTTGGTCACGACAAACTGATATGGGGAGAAAAAGAAAACAAAGCAACCGTGAGTACTCCGAAGTACTCAGCAAGCAAGGATCTACACTACATATGCAACATTATCAATGGAAGGCTGTATATGTGGACTGGGCTGCAGAAATGCCAGAATAGAGAGGAAAGCCTAGTCTTATCGAAGACTAGCATCTTCATCGGTCTTGCAGCAATAGAAGAGAGTAGATCAGCACAGTATAATGTAGTAGTGGTTGTGTCAAGTAATAGTCTCGCCCAGAGATCCTTCCTCGACTCCCTGCGAGAAAGCGATCCCGGAGCCACATATCCAGGTATCATCTCAAGTTCTAGTTGTATCGGGATCCCGGAGCCACATATCCAGGTATCATCTCAAGTTCTAGTTGTATCGGGATATGTGGCTCCGGGATCGCTTTCTCACAGGGAGTCGAGGAAGGATCTCTGGGCGAGACTGTTACTTGACACAACCACTACTACATTATACTGTGTTGATCTACTCTCTTCTATTGCTGCAAGACCGTTGAAGATGCTAGTCTTTGATAGGACTAGGCTTTCCTCTCTATTCTGGCATTTCTGCAGCCCAGTCCACATATACATCCTTCCTTTGATAATGTTGCATATGTAGTGTAGATCCTTGCTTGCTGAGTACTTCGGAGTACTCATGGTTTCTTTGCTTTCTTTTTCTCCCCATATCAGTTTGTCGTGACCAAATGACGGAGCCCCTGAGACAGCTGCCCCGCCGATGACTACTACTACCACCTCGAGAGTGGTTACTTCTACGAGCTGGCCGACGACCAGGAGTAGGATCGGGGGGTCCCAGGCAGGAGGCCTGCGCCTTTCGATCGTAGCTTTTTGTTTTGTCCCGCCTTGTTAAAGGCTTATCTCTCTGTCTTATGTCTGTACTCAGATATCTAACGCTTCCGCTGATGCTTGTTTGGCATCAAGCTTATGTATTCGAGCCTTCGAGGCCCTGGCTTGTAATATAATGCTTGTATGCCTTTATTTATGTTTTAGAGTTGTGTTGTGATATCTTCAAGTGAGTCCTTAGGCTTGATCGTGTGCATTTGCTTGTATGATTAGTGCATGATTAAGCCGAGGGCATCACAGGTTGGTATCAGAGCCGACTGCCACTAGGAAACCCCCTTTCCAACTCCTTGGCCGAAGTTGAGTCTAGAAAACCAAAGCTGTTTTACTAACTTGGCTGTGTGGGTTACGGGCCCACGACGCCGAATGGGTGGTATTAGGATCTTTTACTCCTCGATCCTTACTCTGGGACTCTGCTCTCTCTTCTATTCGGGTTAAAATTTTACTAACTCCAACATTAGTTTCTCGTGATCACATCCACCCGGAGTTCTGAAATATTTCCCCATGCTCCAAGATTGTGGGCCAGGTTCTGCTTACAGGATCCTTTTATCGAGGGCACCCTGTGTTGTCACTTGCAGATTCCTTGCTTCAACAGTTTTCTCCGACGTTGATGTAGCCTTTGCTATGTCTCGTTGTGTACTTCCTTACGGCGTGCCTGCGCGCCGCCTAGCTTGTCTAGCTGCGTGCGTTTCTGAACTCCTACCGCTATTTGTGTCCAACTCCGTGCATCGTTCTGTATGTCTTTAATGGATACTAATATGGACCTGATGCCTCCTTGTTCATTACTCATGTTACATCGTGAATGACCGCTTACACCTGCAATTTTGCTTGCTAAACTGACCCTATTGATTTGGCAGGATGGCTGACGATCCTCCACCTCCACCCTATATTGCCGCAATGATGTAGCAGTTTGAATTGAACCATCAGCTCAACGAGAGTCTGGTAAAACGTTTGGAATGCAACGAGGCTCGTCAGGAGCCTGGACCGATCTCGCTGCCAGAATTTGTTCGCCTCAATCCGTCTGTTTTCCGCAACTCCACCAATCCTATGGATGCTGATGATTGGCTTCGTGACATCCTGTTTGAAATGGAGTCAGCTAATGTGGCCCCTGATAGTTATGTCACCTTTGCGACATTTCATTTGAAGGGTCCCGCTGCTCAATGGTGGGAAAGCCACAAGAGTATGTTGCCTGCTGAATCTGTACCTACTTGGCAGGAATTTCAGTCAGCTTTTCGTGCACGGTACATTCCTCAAGGTCTGATCGACCAGAAGAAGCAGGAGTTCCGCAAACTATCACAGGGCACAATGACTGTGGATGAATATCAGAGGAAATTTCTCGAATTATCCCGCTATGCTGAAGATGATGTCGACACTGACGCTCGCAAGCAAGAGAAATTCCGTGAAGGACTGAGTTCCGATATACAGCTCGCACTTCTTGTCCTTGATTGTGAGGGCTTTGCGATGCTTGTCAGTAAAGCCTACCGAGTTGAAACTGGTCTGGCTAAGTATCAGGAGTCGCTCAAACGCACTCGTGATGTTGGCTCATCCTCGGGTCAGCCTGTTCAGAAACGTCGAGTGTGGATTCCGCACAATGTCCATCACCGACCTGCCCCTGTACCCAGGCCATCATATGTTGCACCTCGTCTGCCATCACCGCCGAGACAGCTAATGGTTAAGGGTGGACAGCTCAATAATATGGCTCCTCCCCATAATGATGGTTTATGCCGCAAATGTGGACAACTAGGGCACCGTACTATCAACTGTCGCCTGGATCAGTCGCAAAATGCATCACGTCCTACTAATGGCCGTAAAAAGGGTCGTCAGAACCATCGCAACAGAAGCTATGGTGTCAGGCCGCCTGCTATGAATTGTGGTCAAGTCACTCATATCAAAATGGAAGAAGCTCGTGAAGCCCCAAAGATTGTGATGGGTACCCTTCTCGTTAATTCAGTGCCAACAACTGACCTCTTTGATTCAGGAGCATCTCATGCCTTTGTGTCCCAACAATTTGCACAGTTACATGGGTTAGGCATGGAAAAGTTATCCATTCCTCTATCGGTTCAATCCCCGGGGTCCAAGTGGCAGACCTCAATGGTAAGCCCTCTCAACCAAACCGAGATTGGAGGTCTACTTTTTTCGGCTTCTCTCATTGTACTCGGACCTTCCAACATTGACATTATTCTTGGTATGGATTGGTTGACAGCCCATAAAGCTTTGATTGACTGTGCTACTAAGACAGTCCAGCTCACACACCCTTCCGGTCAGAGAATCAACTACTCCGCCCGGATAGTCCAGGACGCTGAGAGCCAGATTTACGCTCTGAATGCATTGAATGCCTCACCTCTTGAAGGCATTGAGAACATTCCAGTTGTTCATGATTTACAGGATGTCTTTCTGGAAGAACTTCCAGGAATACCCCCTGCTAGAGCTGTAGAGTTCGTCATAGACTTGAAGCCGGGCACTACCCCTATTGCGAAGCGTCCTTATAAGATGCCTCCGCACCACCTTCTCAAGCTTAAGGAAGAAATCGACAAGTCACTTAAGAAGGGTTTCATCCGCCCCAATTCATCTGCTTGGGGAGCACCTTCCCTCTTTGTCAAGAAGAAGGATGGAACGAATCGGTTGGTTCAAGATTACCGACCCCTATCAACCAAGCAACAATTCAGAACAAGTATCCGCTTCCCAGAATCAACGATATGTATGATCAACTTGCTGGTTCCTCAGTATTCTCTAAGCTTGATTTGAGATTGGGATACCACCAGATTCGAGTTCGTGAAGAGGATATTCCGGAGACAGCCTTCGTTACTCGCTATGGTTCTTACGAGTACACTGTCATGTCCTTCAGCTTAACCAATGCTCCAGCAACCTTCTCCCGGTTAATGAACTACATCTTCATGGATTATCTCGACAAGTTCGTCGTGGTATATCTGGATGATATTCTGGTATATTCGAAGAATGAAGAAGAACATGCCGAACATCTTCGCCTTGTACTGGAGAAGCTGCGTGAACACCAACTGTATGCCAAGTATTCCAAATGCGAGTTCTGGTTATCTGAAGTGATATATCTCGGCCATGTAATTTCCAAAGATGGCATTGCCGTTAACCCAGAACGAGTTCAGGCTATCCATGAATGGACTCCACCAAAAAATGTCAAGCAAGTCAGAAGTTTTCTCAGCCTTGCAAGCTATTGCTGACGCTTTGTCGAGAATTTCTCAAAGATTGCTAAGCCTCTGACTGATCTGCTTCACAAGGGCATTAAGTTTGAATGGACAGAAAAATGTCAGGAAAGTTTTCAAACACTCAAAGACAAGCTGACATCTGCCCCAGTACTTGCTCCTCCAGATTCTCGCAAAGATTTTGTGATCTATTGTGACGCATCCCGTGAAGGATTAGGTTGTGTCCTAATGCAAGAGCGTAAAGTGATAGCTTATGGCTCTCGACAATTACGCCCGCATGAAGAGAATTATCTGGTACATGATCTATAACTAGCTGCTGTCATCTATGCATTGTAGTTGTGGCGACATTACCTCCTCGGTAATCGTTGCGAGATCTACACGGATCATAAAAGTCTGAAGTACTTGTTCACTCAGCCATCTCTAAACCTCCGTCAGCAAAGATGGATGGAGACCATTGCGGACTATGATTTGGGTATTTCTTACACCCCTGGCAAGGCTAATGTAATGGCTGATGCATTGAGTCGTAAATCCTACTGCAGTGAACTTGAAGTCCAGCTACAGCAACCACTACTGTATGAAGAGCTTCGAAAGCTAAATATCGAGATAGTTCCTCAAGGATACTTAAAAACCTTGGTTGTTGAACCAGACCTTGAGAAGGCTGTTAAGAGTGCACAAGCTAAAGATGCTGAAGTTGATTTGATGAAGAAAGATCCTCACCTTGAAAAGTACAGGGATTTCTCGTTGTCTGAAGATGGAACCTTGTACTTCAGAGACCGCATTGTGGTACCTCGTTTCGAGCTAATGACTAACAAGGTCGTGAAGGAGGCACATGATACAGCGCTGTCTATTCATCCGGGTAGCACCAAGATGTATCGTGATCTTCGCCAAAGGTATTGGTGGTCTAGAATGAAGCAGGACATTGCTCGATATGTTGCTGAATGTGATGTGTGTCGTCGCGTTAAAGCAGAACATCAGAAGCCTGTTGGAATTCTGCAACTACTTTCTATTCCTTTATGGAAATGGGATAAGGCTCAGATGGATTTGATTACTGGCCTTCCCAAGTCACAGAAAGGTCATGACGCTATTCTTGTCATCGTCGACCAACTTTCCAAAGTTGCACACTTTCTGCCTGTCAAAGAGACGATCACTGCTAGTCAGTTAGCAGAGTTGTATATCGCTAGAATTGTTTCACTCCACGGCATTCCGAAGGAGATTAGTTCGGACCGTGGCGGTCTTTTCACCTCAAAGTTCTGGGAAAGTTTCCAAGAAGCTATGGGAACTCATATCACCTGGAGTTCAGCATATCATCCTCAATCCCAAGGCCAAGTCGAACGAGTAAATCAAGTGCTTGAAGACATGCTGCGAGCTTGTGTTATTTCTTTCGGCAAAAAGTGGGAAGAATATCTCACGTATGCCGAATTCTCTTATAACAATAGCTATCAAGCCAGCTTGAAAATGGCTCCCTTCGAAGTACTTTATGGACGTAAGTGTCGAACCCCTCTGAATTGGTCAGAAACTGGGGAACGACCGCTCGTGGGTCCACACATTATCCAACACGCCGAAGAACAAGTCCGTATCGTTCAAGAAAATCTCAAGGCGGCCCAGGACCGCCAGAAGAGCAACTATGATCGCAAACGATGGGGTTTGACTTATCAACCTGGTGATCAGGCTTATCTGCGAGTCACTCCTATGAAGGGCACTCACCGTTTCGGAATCAAGGGCAAGTTAGCTCCCCGCTACATTGGTCCTTTCCGCATAATTGCTAGACGTGGTCACGTGGCATATAAATTGGAGTTGCCACCACAATTCTCTCATATCCACGATGTATTCCATGTGTCGCAACTTCGTAAATGCTTCAAGGAATCTCCGCACCGAGCAGTGGATCACGAGATGCTCGAATTGCAAGATGACCTATCTTATAAGGAGCATCCGATCCGCATTCTCAATGAAGCTAAATGTCGGACTCGTCAGAAGGTTACCAAGTTCCTGAAAGTGCAGTGGTCTAATCATACTGAAGATGAAGCCACTTGGGAACGCGAGGATCATCTTCGCAAGGAATACCCCGACCTTTTTCCTTCTACCTCCTGAATTCTCGGGACGATAATTTCTTTTAGAGGAGCAGAATTTGTAACACCCCTGCGTAATAGCCCCTGTGATCAACTGCTAATGGTGCCAAGTCATCTTCATTTGCAGAGCCTAGTCATAGTGGTTATTCAAAACAATTCAAATTCTATTCTGAAAATCAACTCAAAATCAAAAGAGCAAAACAAAGTTGCTCAAAACTTGTGGGAAAAATGTTAACCTTATAGCAAATAATCCAAAACTATTTGCTGTTAAGGAACACAACATCACCATCAAGCACAGAAGGGCCTAATCATTTAAAACAGCACTTAAATGCCCTAATCATTTTTGAATAATTTCAAAATGGTTCCAAAAATTCTCAAACTTTTTGTGACAGTGCTATATATTGCAATGCATTAGTGTGAGCAAGTTTCACATTTTTGCAGATCCTTTTGAATGCTCAAAATATTTCAAAAACTAACTCTGATAAAAAGAAAAAGCAAAACAGGAAAAAGAAAATAAAAAGAGGCACTGTGCACTGTGCCTAAGTGCACAGTGCCCCGTTCAGCCCACCGGCCTAACTCCCTCTCTCTCTCCCTCGCGCTGTCACTCCCTCCATGGCTGGGCCGGCGCGCACCGGCCACAGCTCGACACGGCGACGCCGCCGACGCTCACGAGGATAAGGCCGAAGTCGTGCCTCCCCCTGGATGCCTCACCACTCCTCCCTCTCGTCTCGCTCGCCACTTTCCCTCGCTCGTCCTCTCTCTACTCTGTCACCGAACGCTGGCGCCACCGTGCCTTCGTCATTCCCGTGGCCACCGGCCACCGTCCTCCATCTGCTGGTGTCCAGGAGCTGGCTCTGCCTCCACTACGATGATTGGGTGAACCAGCTCGAGCCGGGGAACTCCGCAAGCACCGGATCGAGCAAGACAACCCAGTCGGCCGCCGCCACTACATCGCCTCGATCTACCTCATCCCTGCACTTCTAAGCCTCTCACCGGCCATCTTGTGCCACGCGGTGAGCGTCTGATCGGTCCCCCTTTTCTCTCTCGTTCGATTGCACGCGTTAGCCCGCATTGCCATGGATGCCGAGCTCGGGCGCCGCCGCTGCTCATCGTTTAGTCGCTGTAGGGCCCCTGCGGCCTAGCCAAGCGTGGTGTTCCTTAACAGCAAATATTTTTGGATTATTTGCTATAAGGTGAACATTTTTCCCACAAGTTTTGAGCAACTTTGTTTTGCTCTTTTGATTTTGAGTTGATTTTCATAATAGAATTTGAATTGTTTTGAATAACCACTATGACTAGGCTCTGCAAATGAAGATGACTTGGCACCATTAGCAGTTGATCACAGGGGCTATTACACAGGGGTGTTACAGCATTCATATAGAGTCATATTTTTGTTCTAGTATCGAGTTGTAATTCTTGATTTGTAAGTAAATAAAAGTGTGATGATCATCATTATTAGAGCATTCTCCCATGTGAGGAAAGGATGATGGAGACTATGATCCCCCCACAAGTCGGGATGAGACTCTGGACTTAACTAAAAATATGCCAAAGAGCCCTCCAAAAAAAGAGGCCAAAGAGCCCAAAACAAAAAAAACAAAAAAGAAAAAAATGAGAGAAAAAGAGAAAAGGGACAATGTTACTATCGTTTTCCACACTTGTGCTTCAAAGTAGCACCATGTTCTTCATGATAGAGAGTCTCCTATTTTGTCACTTTCACATATTACTAGTGGGAAATTTTCATTATAGAACTTGGGTTGTATATTTCAATGATGGGCTTCCTCAAATGCCCTAGGTCTTCGTGAGCAAGCAAGTTGGATGCACACCCACTTAGTTTTCTTTTGAGCTTTCATACACTTATAGCTCTAGTGCATCCGTTGCATGGCAATCCCTACTCCTTGCATTGACATCAATTGATGGGCATCTCCATATCCCATTAATTAGCCTCGTTAATATCAGACTTTCTCTTTTTTGTCTTCTCCACACAACCTCCACCATCATATTCTATTCCACCCATAGTGCTATATCCATGGCTCACGCTCATGTATTGCATGAGAGTTGAAAAAGCTGAAGCGCGTTAAAAAGTATGAACCAATTGTTTGGCTTGTCATCGGGATTGTGCATGATAAATAATTTATGTTAGGAAGATAGAGCATGATAAGATTATATGATTTTGTAGGGATAACTTTCTTTAGCCACAATATTTTGAGAAGACATGATTGCTTTATTAGTATGCTTGAAGTATTATTGTTTTTATGTCAATATTAAACTTTTGTTTTGAATATTATGGATCTGAATATTCATGCCACATAAATAAAGATTACATGATAAACATGTTAGGTAGCATTCCACATCAAAAATTCTGTTTTTATCATTTACCTACTCGAGGATGAGCAGGAATTAAGCTTGGGGATGCTTGATACGTCTCGAACGTATCTATAATTTTTTATTGTTTTATTCTATTATATTATCCATCTTGGATGTTTTATATGCATTATTATGCTATTTTATATCATTTTTTGGGACTAACCTATTAACCTAGTGCCCAGCGCCAGTTACTGCTTTTTCCCCCATGTTTTTGTCTTTTATAGAAAATCAATACCAAACGGATTCCAAACGGAACGAAACTTTTTGTTGATTTTTTTGGACCAGAAGACACCTAGGAAGCTTTGGGGGGAGGCCAGAACAGCCACGGATGGGCCACAAGCTCACCAGGCGCGCCCTAAGGGGGGCGCCCCTCGAGCTTGTGGGCCCATCGTCGCACCTCTAACCCTAATCTCAGCTCTAGAAATACCCAAATATTTCCCGTATACCAAGGACGCACCAAAAATACTTTTCCGCCGCTGCAAGTTGCTGTGCTCGTGAGATCCCATTTGGAGACCTATTCCGATACTCTGCCGGAGGGGGATTCGATCATGGAGGGCCTCTACATCAACCTTGCTGCCCTTCCGATGATGTGTGAGTAGTATACCACAGACCTACGGGTCCATAGCTAGTAGCTAGATGGCTTCTTCTCTCTCTTTGATCTTCAATACAATGTTCTCCTCGATGTTCTTGGAGACCTATTAGATGTAATCTTCTTTTGCGGTGCGTTTGTTGAGATCCGATGAATTGTGGATTTATGATCAGATTATCTATGAATATTATTTGAGTCTTCTCTGAACTCTTTTATGCATGATTAAGATAGATTTGCATTTCTCTCCGATCTATTGATTTGCTTTGGCCAACTAGATTGATTTTTCTTGCAATGGGAGAGGTGCTTTGTAATGGATTCAATCTTGCGGTGTCCTCACCCAATGATAGAAGGGGTAGCGAGGCACATATTTGTATTGTTGCCATTAAGGATAAAAAGGTGGGATTTATTCATATTGATTGGATCTATCCCTCTACATCATGTCATATTGCTTAAGGCGTTACTCCGTTCTTGTTAACTTAATACACTAGATGCATGATGGATAGCGGTCGATGTGTGAAGTAATAGTAGTAGATACAGGCATGAGTCGGTCTACTTGTCATGGATGTGATGCCTATATTCATGATCATTGCCATAGATATCATCATAACTTTGCGCTTTTCTATCAATTGCTCAATAGTAATTTGTTTACCCACTGTATACATTCTTTCAAGAGAGAAGCCTCTAGTGAAAACTATGGCCCCCGGGTCTAGCTTTTATCATATTATTCTCAGATCTATAAAGCCAAAAACCCAAAAAATACCTTGCTGCAATTTATTTACCTTTACTTTATTTTGCACTTTTATTTATCTTTTATACCTATCGCTATCAGATCTCATCCTTGCAAGTAACTATGAAGGGATTAACAACCCCTTTATCGCGTTGGGTGCAAGTATTTGTTTGTTTGTGTAGGTGCAACCATTGGTGACTTGTGTGTTCCTCCTACTGGATTGATACCTTGGTTCTCAAACTGAGGGAAATACTTATCTCTACTTTGCTACATCACCCTTTCCTCGTCAAGGTAAAAACCAACGCAAGCTCAAAAAGTAGCAGTGGAAGCTTACTGAAAAAACAACATAGCTCTGGAAATGTACATACATGCTTAACTGACACCATAGGAGAAAATGCATCGTTGAATGCTGCTTCTCATCCTTACTCTGAAAATTGTTTACAACATTGAACTAATTACTTTCATTACTGATCAGTACCAAACCAAAAGCAAATGGATCATAAAACATAATAAGCACTTTATTGATCAGTACCGAACCAAAAGCAAATGAAAACAAAATGATTAGTTGGTTTTTAGCTGCCTTATATCATTACCAAACCACTGGCTTCAGCAAGGGATGAGCATCATGATGGTAAAAAAATTAGAATATTATTCATCCTTATCAGCCTTGCCCACTTCATTAAGACTATCCATCAACTTATATTCAGTAAGAGAAACGTCAAGGAATATTATTGTGCTTTCCACAAGATATATTTTAGTGGTAGATTATAAAATGAAATGAAGTCAAGGAAGATTCCAAATTCACTGCAGTAGCTTGAAGCAAAGAGGTCATCCTAATTTCTTGGGTTCTTCATAGCCAAACAAAAACAAATAAAGGAAACTAAAAGGTTCAGAGAGACATGCAAAACAAAGACTATAATAGCAGAAGAACTCAGACTGAAGTATTTTAGCACGTAATCATTTTATAAGAAACAATAGAGCTTGGTAACCAAACCACCATCATAAATTGTTTACGTGAATAAAGGGCATAAGTTTTATCTAAACATATCAAGCAAAAAGATTAGTTATTTTGTAGGAGCAGCCACCAGTGGAACGATTCATAGGGAAGGAAGACTAATAACAGAAGCTAGGAGAAAAGGTATACCTGAGCATAACTGGATATGTGCCAATCGTGATTCTTCGTAGTGTAGCTCATCAAGCTTCTCACAACTAAAAAAACTACCTGCACAGGTGGACAGAAACAGAAACCACACTAAAAATCAGTCAAAGCAAGGCATTCTAGAGCACTACGCAGTGAGCTCATATGCATCAGCTAAATAGCTTACCAACACCTAAAATCTACACAATATATCATGCATTCTTTATTTTACACATTCCACATTTCAAATGGGTAAACTACAGAGTACTCGATACTATGCAAAGGGCCAAGGGACATAAAGAGTGTTCTAGCCAGCTGATTTCTTTGTTCGGAATGCCCTTCTTCTTTGAGTTCCTCGTAGGATGCATCTAATCAGTCCATTGGAAATGAATACAAACATTATAAGGAAAACTACTGAGAAAAGCGGACCTCGCCGAAGTATAAAAGATAAACTGAACACTAATGAATTGTACTTTATATTTGACACCGAGACACATTTTGTTATAAATCATGTTCAAACACTAATACATATAAGATTGGTTGCAATCACACAAACCACCTCTCAGATGCAAAGGCTGGATGAGTGACAAAACGATCTCAATTCAATATTGTAATCGCGCTATTCCATCTTTGTGTCCGGCACTCCTCCTGCCGAGTCCGGAGGAACGACAACGGCGACATGGAAAGCTCGGCCACCTCGTCATCTCTGTGGCCTACACTCATCCTCCTCGCTGAGGACGAGGAGGGAGGCGCGCAGAGGAGGGAGCAGCGACGCAGAGCATACCATATATAATGTCGTATATGCTATGAACATTAGCACTTTCTAAACAATGTCGCTGCTAAGCATCACGAGCAAAGAAGAATTATGAAAATCAAACATCAACAAACATGCGCATCCACCAAATCTCCTTCATCGAATCTTGGTGTAATCGAAGTGACTAAAACTGCTCTGACAGTAAACCATTTACTCTTTGTAGAGAAGAATTATGAAAATAAAACACCAGCAAGTGCACCCGTTCTTCTTGTCAGTTCCATGAACCACACCCGCCCTAACGCTAAAGCGGGCGCTTAAGCGCCTAAAGCGGGCAAATATCTAAGGCGCTGCAAGGGCGCCTTGTCGCTTAAGCAAATCCTAAAGTTGCAACCTACATGAAACAATGGTGGCAAATCACTCCAAACTGAACAAGCATTGTAGGTTTTTCTTCAGGATTTCCTTGTTAGGAACTGTACAACCAAGAAGCAGAAGTGAAGAGAAGGAGCAATTAAGGGACAACTCACAGCAGAATCAAATCGTGTGATGTGCTCTCATCCATCCTATCCTCTACAACAACAGTAGGAGTACATCAATTGCTCTACTCCAAATCGAATTGAAGCACATCAGGAGCTGTAGGCTCGTCCCCGCTCCTCTCCTCTGCTGCTACAAAAGAAGAGAGAGATTAGAAAGAGATAAAGAGGAAGAGGAGGAGGACGAAGGAGGGGCAGGGGATGAACTGACCTGAGGCGGGGAGGAGGCGCATCCCCATGGCTGCTGGTGTTGGCCCAGGAGGGGATGAACTCTCCTCTTCTTCTGCTTATCCTGGGACATGAGGATGAAGGAGATGCGGCCCTTGATGAGCAGCTCATGGTGTCGAGGTACCGACGCGAGCAAGGAGGTGGAAGTTGCTGCAGCCATGGCTTATCTAGCCGCCACCATGATCATCCCCTCACCCAACTCGTCCATGGTGTTGGTGCTTCCCCATTCAACGTCCTCTGCTGCTACAAAAGAAGAGATTAGACAGAGGAAGAGAGATATGAGGAGGGGGAAGGCGGGGAGGGTATGAAATCACCGGACATAGCCGGCGGTGTTGGAACCAACACCCGAAACCATAACCACGGGGCAGGGTCGTGGGTGAGCGGTGGTGGCCGTGAGCGGCGAATCCGGCAGGAGGAGAGGACGCAGCAGAGCGAGGTGAGCTCGGCGTTGTGCGGCGCGGTGGCGGAGATGTCGGGGCTCGCCGGAATCAGGCGGCATACGTGGAGCAGACTCGTGAGAGAGAGGGAGGGCTGGGAGGGCTCTGTTGCGGCAGATCTGGACGCCATCGGAGCAGTGGATGGATGCCGACGACGTGGTTCGAGGCAGTAGGTGGTGGTGGCGACGATGTGGGTGGGAGGAGAGGAGGTGCGTGGGAGGAGGGGGGAATGAGAGAGAGGGAGAGGAGGAGCTAGGAAGCGCTGGAGGAGGAGGCGGCTAGGGTTCAACACAGAAGCAGCTGCCCTTTATAAACCTGTATGTGAAATGACTAAAATGCCCTCGGCGGGGCATAGAAATTACACGCGGTGGCACGCGTTTTCGATCACTATTCATTGCTACAGCATCTTCGGCTCGATCCGACGGCCGAGACTCTCCAGTGGCTCGATCCGACGTCCCAGAACGCATCAAGCCACCCGATCAGACGGACGAGAGTGGCTGAGCTCTGAGGAGCCTCCGTTCAACCCACGGTTCATTTTCCTCAGATGCGTCAATATGCCAGGGAATCACATATGGTTGTGTTCTACAGGGCCGACTCATATATCGAACATTCCGTAGCAAGCTGTTTTCCTATAACAAACCAGACAACTGTAACGGAGATTGTATCCTGTGCGCCCAGAGTTTTTGTGCTACCGGCACTGAACATCAAAAGCTTGTACTATGAGTTCTTAAAATTTCCGAAATAATTGAGTATAAAGTAATAGCATAAATCTAACATGTTACAAAATTTTAGTCACCAATTCAACTCAAGCAAGAGAAACAAAAATAACAAATACAACCGTGGTAGTGCAAATGGACCCAATTCCCGATCAGTTTAAAAATTTAAACAATCATGTCACAATTTGTCTTTTTTCTTTCTCGAGGTGTGAGTTGATTTTTTAGCAAAAATTCTGTGACATGATAAATATATATATTATGTTTGTGTGCTCAATTATTTTCAGAATTTTAGGAAAGTTTTTGCGTGAGTTTTTGGCATTGGGAGCATCGGTAACACAAGAACCTCCCTTGCACAGGATACTTCCTCCACTGTAACGACCGGTGTTGCAGTGTACTAGATAACTGTAGCGACCGGCTACTATAGCGAACCGGATTTCCTCTAGCAAAATGGGCTTTGAAAAAAATGTTTGCTTTTTAAAAAAAGGTTCGCAAATTTATTTATTTTTGTTTTTCAAAAAAACCTTTCAATATGAAAAAACGAGTGTGTTTCTGAAAAGTGTCAAATTTTGATTTTTTGTGTTTTTTAAAGTATTAACGCTTTAAAAAGATTTACTTTTTTGAAAATACTCCCTCCATTCCTAATTATAAGTCTTTGTAGAGATTACACGATGGACCACATACGGATGTATATAAATGCATTTTAGAGTGTAGATTCACTCATTTTGATCCATATGTAGTCCATAGTGAAATCTCTATAAAGACTTATATTTAGGAACGGAGCGAGTATGTTCATATTATGAAAAATGGTTGCACATTTGGAAAAAGTTTGTGTTTTTTTTCAATGTTCAAACTTTTCAAAATGTTATTTTTTCGAAAAATGTTCACTTACCGTAAAAAATATTGTTTTTCAAAAGTAAAGATTTTCTCATTTCTGAACTTTTTTAATAGGAGAATAGTTTTTAAAATCTGCGAACACTGTTTCAAATACGCAAACATTTTATATATTGATTTGTTTGAAATATGAAATATTTTCAAATTTGTAACACTTCTTTTAATCATAGATTTTTTTTTCAAATTTGTGTTTTTCTAAACAAGAATGTTTTTTGAAATTGTGAACTCTTTTTATAAAATCATGATTCTTTTGTGAATTTTCAGAAAAAAGAAAAATAAAACCGGTTCTTGAACCTTCTAGAAGGTTCCCACGATTGGTTGGCTCGTACGGTGTAATATGCTCAAACTGGATCGACCTGTCTCTGGTCGCTTGGATGGTTCTCATGTGCGACATGCTAACAATTTAATGTTGACCGATTAAGCGTGCTCAGAGGCGCCTCCTCATGTGTTGTGCGAGGGCTATCACCTCAAGGAGCCAACCCAAATCCGCGGACTACTCTGGGAGGCCACATCATTGAGGAGTCGCACTGTTGTAGACCCTCATCACCCCAAGCGGTAGGGCATCACTGCCACCAATCAGTTGGGTCATGCACATGCAGAGGGGTTTCGGAGGGAAGACAACGTTTACGTGAAATCACGAGCAAAGAGGAAGGCTGGCCATAGTGAGAGACCGGAACTCTGGGAGACTTGGGCAGCGACCCACTAATGTTGAGAGCCCACATAGTAGGCAGACACACTTGCAGCAGCGACACCCACAACCCAGCGCACCAGGAGCCTTCGTTTCGAGAAAAAAGGTAACCTAAGGATGCAACAAGAGCCTTTTTCTCGAGAAAAAAAAACGTGATTTTTTTTCCTTTCAACCACATGATATTATGATATTGTAATGATTATGTTGAACTTGTGTTTGAATAAAGAATCGTTATACCCCTAAAAAAAGGAAAATGATCCTTATCAACCGAGTGATTCCAGCGGCAGACCATATTAAGCCGCCTCGATCGTGTGCCACGCGTCCCGTGTAACCACTCATTCCGCAGGTGCGCTTGGTCAACAACCTTATGGAAGCTAAACAATCAAGCAATGGAAGCTCTCTCTCTCTCTCTCATTCTCTCTCATCCCTGCTCCCCAACTGCTGCATAAAAGCACATGCCACCCTTTTTGCTGCAGGGCCGGACCTCTAGTTCGCGCGCAGCTGCAGGGGGTCCTCGCCGGCTAACAAGCCGAGCCACGCGGTGCCGCGAACAGCGACCGCGGGGTGGACACCACCAGTGCCGCAAGCGGTGGTCACCGGCGCTTCTGCAAGGAGCAGTCGCCGACTTACATGCCCGCGAGTCACGACTTACCTGCCGCACACCAGCAGTCAGCGACCTGCAGTTCCACGCGCCGGCCCTGCTGCTGCTGTTGCTGAAGAGTGCGGTGATGCGGCAGGTGATCGCCCAGTATTTGTAGAAGGTGCCGATGCTGTTGGGAAATGTTGCATGGAAAACAAAAAAAAATTCTACGCACACGCAATGATCTATCTATGGAGATGCATAGCAACGAGGAGAGAGTGTGTCTACGTACCCTCGTAGACCGTAAGCGGAAGCGTTTCACAACGCGGTTGATGTAGTCGAACTTCTTCGTACTTCAACCGATTAAGTACCGAACGCAAGGCACCTCCGCGTTCTGCACACGTTCAGCTCGGTGACGTTCCTCGCCTTCTTGATCCAGCAAGACATCGAGGTAGTAGATGAGTTCCGTCAGCACGACGGCGTGGTGACGGTGATGGTGAAGTGATCTCCGCAGGACTTCGCCTAAGCACTACGAAAATATGACCGGGGGTGTAAACGGTGGAGGGGGGCGCTGCACACGGCTAGGCAATTGTCTGGTCTGTGCTAGGCGCCCCCCTCCCACATATATATAGGTGGGAGGGAGGGAGGAGCAGCCATAGGAGGCGCCCAAGTAGGAGGAATCCTACTTGGAGTCCCTCCCAAGCCGCTCCCCCTGCCATATTTAACCGAGGGGGAAGGAAAGAGGGGGGGGGGGGGGGGGGGGGAGAGGGAAGGAAGTGGGAATCCTAATTCACACTTTCCTTCTCCTCCTAGGCCGGCCTGATATGGGGTGCGCATCAGCCCCTTGTGGCTGGTGCGTTCCTTCTCTTGGCCCATAAGGCCCATATCTTTTGCCGGGGGTGCCCGGAACCCCTTCCGGTGACCCGATAAGTACCCGGTACCCCCCGAAACACTTCCGGTGTCCGAATACCATCATCCTATATATGAATCTTTACCTCTCGACCATTTCGAAACTCCTCGTCAAGTCCGTGATCTCATCCGGGACTCCGAACAACATTCGGTCACCAAATCACATAACTCATATAATACTGTATCGTCATCGAACGTTAAGCGTGCGGACCCTACGGGTTCGAGAACTATGTAGACATGACCGAGACACCTCTCCGGTCAATAACCAATGCTGGAACCTGGATGCCCATATTGGCTCCTACATATTCTACGAAGATCTTTATCGGTCGAACTGTTATGACAACATACGTAATTCCATTTGTCCATCGGTATGTTACTTGCCCGAGATTCGATCGTCGGTATCTTTATACCTAGTTCAATTTCGTTACCGGCAAGTCTCTTTACTCGTTCCGTAATACATCACCTCGTGACTAACTCCTTAGTCGTTTGCTTGCAAGCTTATGATGTGTATTACCGAGAGGGCCCAGAGATACCTCTCCGATACTCGAAGTGACAAATCCTAATCTCGATCTTTGCCAACTCAACAAACACCTTCGGAGATACCTGTAGAGCATCTTTATAACCACCCAGTTACGTTGTGACATTTGATAGCACACAAGGCATTCCTACGGTATCTGGGAGTTGCATAATCTCATAGTCGAAGAAATATGTATTTGACATGAAGAAAGCAATAGCAATAAAACTGAACGATCATTATGCTAAGCTAACGGATGGGTCTTGTCCGTCACATCATTCTCCTAATGATGTGATCTCGTTATCAAATGACAACTCATGTCAATGGTTAGGAAACCTTAACCATCTTTGATCAACGAGCTAGTCTAGTAGAGGCTCACTAGGGACACAGTGTTTGTTTATGTATTCACACATGTATTAAGGTTTCCGATCAATACAATTCTAGCATGAATAATAAACCTTTATCATGAATAAGGAAATATAAAATAACAACTTTATTAGTGCCTCTAGGGCATATTTCCTTCAGTCTCCCACTTGCACTAGAGTCAATAATCTAGATTACATTGTAATGAATCTAACACCCATGGAGTCTTGGTGCTGATCATGTTTTGCTCGCGGAAGAGGCTTAGTCAACGGGTCTGCCATATTCAGATCCGTATGTATCTTGCAAATTTCTATGTCTCCATCCTTGACTTATTCACGAATGGAGTTGAAGCGGCTCTTGATGTGTTTGGTTCTCTTGTGAAACCTGGATTCCTTCGCCAAGGCAATTGCTCTAGTGTTGTCACAAAAGATTTTCATTGGATCCGATGCACTAGGTTTTACACCCAGATCGGATATGAACTCCTTCATCCAGACTGCTTCATTTGCTGCTTTCGAAGTAGGTATGTACTCCGCTTCACACGTAGATCCTGCCACGATGCTCTGCTTGGAACTGCACCAACTGACAGCTCCACCATTCAGTATAAATACGTATCCGGTTTGTGACTTAGAGTCATCCGGATCAGTGTCAAAGCTAGCATCGACGTAACCATTTACGATGAGCTCTTTGTCACCTCCATAAACGAGAAACATATCCTTGGTCCTTTTCAGGTACTTCAGGATGTTCTTGACCGCTGTCCAGTGATCCACTCCTGGATTACTTTGGTACCTCCCTGCCAGACTTATGGCAAGACACACATCAGGTCTGGTACACAGCATAGCATACATGATAGAACCTATGGCTGAGGCATAGGGAATGACTTTCATTTTCTCTCTATCTTCTGCAGTGGTCGGGCTTTGAGTCTGACTCAACTTCACACCTTGTAACACAGGCAAGAACCCTTTCGTTGACTGATCCATTTTGAACTTCTTCAAAACTTTGTCAAGGTATGTGCTTTGTGAAAGTCCTATTAAGCGTCTTGATCTATCTCTATAGATTTTGATGCCCAATATATAAGCAGCTTCACCGAGGTCTTTCATTGAAAAACTCTTATTCAAGTATCCTTTTATGCTATCCAGAAATTCTATATCATTTCCAATCAACAATATGTCATCTACATATAATATTAGAAATGCTAAAGAGCTCCCACTCACTTTCTTGTAAATACAGGCTTCATCGAAAGTCTGTATAAAACCATATGCTTTGATCACCTCATCAAAGCGTATATTCCAACTCCGAGTTGCTTGCACTAGTCCATAGATGGATCGCTGGAGCTTGCACACTTTGTTAGCACCTTTACGATTGACAAAACCTTCTGGTTGCATCATATACAACTCTTCTTTAAGAAATCCATTAAGGAATGCAGTTTTGACGTCCATTTGCCAGATTTCATAATCATAAAATGCGGCAATTGCTAACATGATTCGGACGGACTTAAGCATCGCTACGGGTGAAAAAGTCTCATCGTAGTCAACCCCTTGAACTTGTCGAAAACCTTTTGCGACAAGTTGAGCTTCATAGATAGTAACATTACCATCAGCGTCAGTCTTCTTCTTGAAGATCCGTTTATTCTCTATGGCTTGCCGATCATCGGGCAAGTCCACCAAAGTCCACACTTTGTTCTCATACATGGATCTTATCTCAGATTTCATGGCCTCAAGAGATCTGTCGGAATCTGGGCTCATCATAGCTTCTTCATAGTTCGTAGGTTCGCCTTGGTCTAATAACATGACTTCCAGAATAGGATTACCGTACCACTCTGGTGTGGATCATGCTCTGGTTGACCTACGAGATTCAGTAGCAACTTGATCTGAAGTTTCATGATCATTATCATTTGGTTCCTCTCTAGTTGGTGTAGGCATCACGGGAACGGATTTCTCTGATGTGCTACTTTCCAATCCGAGAGAAGGTATGATTACCTCATCAAGTTCTACTTTCCTCCCACTCACTTCTTTCGAGAGAAACTCCTTCTCTAGAAAGGTTCCATTCTTGGCAACAAAGATCTTGCCTTCGGATCTGTGGTAGAAGGTGTACCCAATTGTTTCCTTAGGGTATCCTATGAAGACGCACTTCTCCGATTGGGTTCGAGCTTATCTGGCTGAAGCCTTTTGACATAAGTGTCGCAACCCCAAACTTTAAGAAACGACAGTTTAGGTTTCTTGCCAAACCACAGTTCATATGGTGTCATCTCAACGGATTTAGATGGTGCCCTATTTAACGTGAATGCAGCTGTCTCTAATGCATAACCCCAAAACGATAGTGGTAAATCGGTAAGAGACATCATAGAACGCACCATATCCAATAAAGTACGGTTACGACGTTCGGACACACCATTACGCTGTGGTGTTCCAGGTGGCATGAGTTGTGAAACTATTCCACATTGTTTTAAATGAAGGCCAAACTCGTAACTCAAATATTCGCATCCGCGATCAGATCGTAGAAACTTTATTTTCTTGTTACGATGATTCTCTACTTCACTCTGAAATTCTTTGAACTTTTCAAATGTATCAGACTTGTGTTTCATTAAGTAGATATACCCATATCTACTCAAATCATCTGTGAAGGTCAGAAAATAACGATACCCGCCGCGTTCCTAAACACTCATCGAACCGCATACATCGGTATGTATTATTTACAATAAGTCATTGGCTCGCTCCATTGTTCCGGAGAACAGAGTTTTAGTCATCTTGCCCATGAGGCATGGTTCGCAAGTATCAAATGATTCGTAATCAAGTGATTCCAAAAGCCCATCTGCATGGAGTTTCTTCATGCGCTTTACACCAATATGACCTAAACGGCAGTGCCACAAATATGTTGCACTATCATTATCAACTTTGCATCTTTTGGCATCAATATTATGAATATGTGTATCACTACAATCGAGATTCAACAAAAATTGACCACTTTTCAAGGGTGCATGACCATAAAAGATATTACTCATATAAATAGAACAACCATTATTCTCTGATTTAAATGAATAACCGTCTCGCACTAAACTAGATCCAGATATAATGTTCATGCTCAACGATGGCACCAAATAACAATTATTCAGGTCTAAAACTAATCTCGAAGGAAGATGTAGAGGTAGCGTGCCGACGGCGATCACATCGACCTTGGAACCATTCCCGACGCGCATCGTCACCTCGTCCTTAGCCAATCTTCGTTTAATCCGTAGCTCCTGTTTCGAGTTACAAATATGAGCAACTGAACCATTATCAAATAGCCAGGCGCTACTACAAGCATTAGTAAGGTACACATCAATAACATGTATATCAAATATACCTTTGTTCACTTTGCCATCCTTCTTATCCGCCAAATACTTGGGGCAGTTCCGCTTCCAGTGACCAGTCCCTTTGCAGTAGAAGCACTTAGTTTCAGGCTTGTGTCCAGCTTTTGGCTTCTTCCCGGGAGTACCAACTTGCTTTCCATTCTTCTTGAAGTTCCCTTTCTTTCCCTTGCCCTTTTTCTTGAAACTAGTGGTCTTGTTAACCATCAACACTTGATGCTCCTTCTTGATTTCTACCTCCGTGGCCTTAAGCATTGCGAAGAGCTCGGGAATTGTTTTGTTCATCCCTTGCATATTATAGTTCATCACGAAGCCTTTGTAGCTTGGTGGCAGTGATTGAAGAACTCTGTCAGTGACACAATGAATTGGAAGATCAACTCCCAGCTGAGTCAAGTGATTATAATACCCAGACATTTTGAGTATGTGTTCACTGACATAACTGTTCTCCTCCATCTTGCAGCTATAGAACTTGTTGGAGACTTCATATCTCTCAACCCGGGCATTTGCTTGAAATATTAACTTCAACTCTTGGAACATCTCATATGCTCCATGACGTTCAAAACATCTTTGAAGTCCCGGTTCTAAGCCGTAAAGCATGGCACTCTGAACTATCGAGTAGTCATCAGATCGAGCTTGCCAGATGTTCAAAACATCAGCATCTGCTCCTACAGCAGGCCTTTCACCTAGCGGTGCATCAAGGACATAATTCTTCTGTGCAGCAATGAGGATAATCCTCAAGTTACAGACCCAGTCCGTGTAGTTGCTACCATCATCTTTC
This sequence comes from Thinopyrum elongatum, assembly GCA_011799875.1. Classification (NCBI taxonomy): domain Eukaryota; kingdom Viridiplantae; phylum Streptophyta; class Magnoliopsida; order Poales; family Poaceae; genus Thinopyrum; species Thinopyrum elongatum. The sequence continues at coordinate 120,155,637 of CM022303.1, read as the reverse complement.
AACTTAGCTTTCTCTAGGAACGCATTAAAATTCAGGGGAACGGTAGCACGGGCCATTGATCTACAACATAGATATGCAAATACTATCAGGACTTAGTTCATGATAAATTAAGTTGAATTAATCAAATTACTTAAGAACTCCCACTTAAATAGACATCCCTCAAGTCGTCTAAGTGATACGTGATCCAAATCAACTAACCCATGTCCGATCATCACGTGAGATGGGGTAGTCATCAATGGTGAACATTTCTATGTTGATCATATCTACTATATGATTCACATTCGACCTTTCGGTCTCCAGTGTTCCGAGGCCATGTATGTACATGCTAGGCTCGTCAAGTTTAACCCAAGTATTCTGCATGTGCAAAACTGTCTTACACCCGTTGTATGTGAATGTAGAGTCTATCACACCCGATCATCACGTGGTGTCTCAACATGACAAACTGTAGCAATGGTGCATACTCAGGGAGAACAGTTTTACCTTGAAATTTAGTGAAGGGATCATCTTATAATGCTATCGCCGTACTAAGGAAAATAAGATGCATAAAAGATAAACATCACATGCAATCAAAATATGTGACATGATATGGCCATCATCATCTCTTGCTTTTCATCTCCATCTTCAAAGCATCGTCATGATCTGCATCGTCACCGGCTTGACACCTTGATCTCCATCGTTGCGTCGTGGTCGTCTCGCCAACTATTGCTTCTACAACTATCGCTAACGCATAGTGATAAAGTAAAGCAATTACATGGCGTTTGCATTTCATACAATAAAGAGACAACCATAAGGCTCATGCCGGTTGCCGATAACTTACAAAACATGATCATCTCATACAATAACGTTTATCACATCATGTCTTGACCATATCACATCACAACATGCCCTGCAAAAACAAGTTAGACGTCCTCTACTTTGTTGTTACAAGTTTTACGTGGCTGCTACGGGCTTCTAGCAAGAACCGTTCTTACCTACGCAAAAAACCACAACGGTGTTTCGTCAAGTTTGCTGTTTTAACCTTCTTCAAGGACCGGCCGCAGTCAAATTCGATTCAACTAAAGTAGGAGAAACAGACACCTGCCAGCCACCTTTATGCAAAACTAGTTGCATGTCAGTCGGTGGAACCGGTCTCATGTGCGTGGACATGTAATGTTGGTCCGGGCCGCTTCATCCCACAATACCGCCGAATCAAAATAAGATGTTGATGGTAAGCAGTATGACTATCACCGCCCACAACTCTTTGTGTTCTACTCGTGCATATCATCTACGCATAGACCTGGCTCTGATGCCACTATTGGGAAATGTTGCATGGAAAACAAAAAAAATTCTATGCACACGCAATGATCTATCTATGGAGATGCATAGCAACGAGGGGAGAGTGTGTCTACGTACCCTCGTAGACCATAAGCGAAAGCGTTTCACAACACGGTTGATATAGTCGAACTTCTTCGTCCTTCAACCGATCAAGTACCGAACGCATGGCACCTCCGCGTTCTGTACATGTTCAGCTCGGTGACGTTCCTCGCCTTCTTGATCTAGCAAGACATCGAGGTAGTAGATGAGTTCCGTCAGCACGATGGCATGGTGACGGTGATGGTGAAGTGATCTCCACAGGGTTTCGCCTAAGCACTACGAAAATATGACCGGGGGTGTAAACGGTGGAGGGGGGCGCCGCACACGGCTAGGCAATTGTCTGGTCTGTGCTAGGCGCCCCCCTCCCACATATATATAGGTGGGAGGGAGGGAGGAGCAGCCATAGGAGGTGCCCAAGTAGGAGGAATCCTACTTGGAGTCCCTCCGAAGCCGCGCCCCCCTGCCATATTTAACCCAGGGGGAAGGAAAGAGGGGGGGGGGAGAGGGAAGGAAGTGGGAATCCTAATTCATACTTTCCTTTCCCCCCTCCTTTCCTTCTCTTCCTAGGCCGACACGATATGGGGGGTGCACCAGCCCCTTGTGGCTGGTGCGTTCCCTCTCTTGGCCCATAAGGCCCATATCTTTTGCCGGGGATGCCCGGAACCCCTTCCGGTGACCCGATAAGTACCCGGTACCCCCCGAAACACTTTCGGTGTCCGAATACCATCGTACTTTATATGAATATTTACCTCTCGACCATTTCGAGACTCCTTGTCATGTCCGTGATCTCATCCGGGATTCCAAACAACATTCGGTCACCAAATCACATAACTCATATAATACTATATCGTCATCGAACGTTAAGTGTGCGGACCCTACGGGTTCGAGAACTATGTAGACATGACCGAGACACCTCTCCGGTCAATAACCAATAGCGGAACTTGGATGCCCATATTGGCTCCTACATATTCTATGAAGATCTTTATTGGTCGAACCCTTATGACAACATACGTAATTCCCTTTATCCATCGGTATGTTACTTGCCCGAGATTCGATCGTCGGTATCCTTATACCTAGTTCAATCTCGTTACCGGCAAGTCTCTTTACTCGTTCCATAATACATCACCTCGTGACTAACTCCTTAGTCGTTTGCTTGCAAGCTTATGATGTGTATTACCGAGAGGGCCCAGAGATACCTCTCCGACACTCGGAGTGACAAATCCTATTCTCGATCTATGCCAACTCAACAAACACCTTCGGAGATACCTGTAGAGCATCTTTATAATCACCCAGTTATGTTGTGATGTTTGATAGCACACAAGGCATTCCTCCGGTGTCTGTGAGTTGCATAATCTCATAGTCGAAGGAATATGTATTTGACATGAAGAAAGCAATAGCAATAAAACTAAACGATCGTTATGCTAAGCTAACGGATGGGTCTTGTCCATCACATCATTCTCCTAATGATGTGATCCCGTTATCAAATGACAACTCATGTCAATGGTTAGGAAACCTTAACCATCTTTGATCAACGAGCTAGTCTAGTAGAGGCTCACTAGGGTCACAGTGTTTGTTTATGTATTCACACATGTATTAAGGTTTCCGATCAATACAATTCTAGTATGAATAATAAACACTAGAAAAAAATACACTTCCGTGATGATACGTGTTTGTCATAGTAGGTCACGTTTTTTGTCATGCATGTACATCCACAACGATTTTATGACAGAATCATGATAGTCATACCTGTGCTGTCGTAGAAGTGTTCCATGACAATACCAAAATTATCATCACGGAAGTGTCCACTTCCATGACGATAAATGGCGTGTCATGGAAGTGCTTTCATCAAGGGTAACCGACACGTGGCATCCACCATAACGGGTCGCCGTTAAGCTATTGGGTTCCGGTTTGGATCCGATAACCCGTTAACAGACCGGACCAATGGGGATTTTCCACGTGTAAAATCATCATTGGCTGGAGGAAACACGTGTCGGCTCCTCAGTGGGCCAGATGTCGTCCATCCAATGGAGAAACACGCCTATGATACGTCGACACGTGGCAAGGCCCAACAGAGTCCCATATAGGTTAAAAAGGCCAGCCCAGTCAAAGGCCCGTAGTATTTACTCAGGTACTAGTGGGCCAGCCTAATAACGGCCTGTTTAAACATGGCCCATTTACGGCCCGAAGCCAGATCGGGCCCGTTAATTGTTCGCCGAATATTTGGGCCCAATTACGGCCTAGTGACATTTCGGCCTGTTAGAGGCCCGATGTAGACATGGGCCCATTTCAGCCCGGTGTGTATTTCGGCTTGGGAATGGCCCGTGCTGCCCATGGGCCATATATGGTCCGACGCGACATCCGGCCCTCTAACGGCCCGTGATAAAGGTGGCAACAGTTCAGCCCAATGTGACTTTGGGCCTGTTAAAGGCCTGTCGTATAATTTGGCCCGTTGATGCCTCTACTAAGCTTTCGGCCACTTAAAGGCCCATGATATCAGTGGGCCAACTAAGGCCCGAGATATGTTTCGGCCTGGTAATGGCCCGTCATATAACTGGGCCAAAAAAGGCCCAGTCTACATTTCAGCCTGCTGAAGGCCCGTCGACGACTAGTGAAAATTGAGGCCCAACATGCATTTCGGCCTGCTAAAGGCCCATGGTTTCTTCTGGGCCGTAACAGGCCAGCAGAATATTCAGCCTGTTAATGGCCCAAAGCTACATGGGCCCAACTAAGCGCTGGGTCCACTAAAGGCCCAACTAAACTTTGGGCCGAATATAGGCCCGTGTAAGTTGTGGGCCTGGCGCAAAGTGTGAAGGCCCCAATGGCCTTTCAGGCCCAAGAAAGTTGCAGGCCGGCCCAATTGTGGTCCGCTAAAAAGCAGGCCCGTTAGAGGCGAATGTTTCGGCCCGGTCGACTACATCAGATTTTCTTCATTTTTTTTCAGATAGCGAATGATGGCAGTAACTAGTAGGAATTAAGAACAAACCTACTCTATACAATAAAGAAATTATGGCATAATAACTTAGAATAAACCTACACTATACAATAAAGGATTTATGGTATATTACATCCACTAGGCATCGAAGTTCGCCACCAGTGATCATAAAGCGCAACGAAGAAGCAGATTACAAAAACTGGGCGCCATTGCAGCGTAACAAAATAATACTGAACCAAGACCACTTCCAAGACAGTTCAAGAAAGGTTAGCCTTGCACGGGAACTGCTGCGCAAGCTGCTGAGCGAGGCTGTGAGACCGGCCTAGCATGTCGGTCATAGCTTTCAGGTGTAGCTATTTAGCAATGAGGTTCTCATTGGTGTTCTCCGCAATCTTTCTTAGAGATAGGACTTCAAGTCGAAGTTGAGTTGCAGAATGCCTTTCTGCTAGAACTTGGGACTGAAGAGGTCGAACTAATTCAGACAGTGAATTCTGTGAGCTTGTCTGACTGCTAGTCTCAAGTAACTTGAACACTGCATCAAGACAAGACTTTGGGGTTGTCTCGCTATATTCAAGATTTTTTGCCTTCTTTGCTGCAATATATGTTGGGTTTGTCTCACAGCCTTCAGCAGTCTTGTGCATGCCATCAGGCATATCACCCTGAAACAAGCAGAGAGATGACAGGTTTTGCACGTGTATAAATAAAGATGATAACTGTGCTGTCAATTCCATCCAATTTCAAATTAGAAAATAAAGAGTAAGTTCAAAATATCAATAGCATAATTTGGCATTGTTCATAATGCGGGGAGCTTCACCACACTACTGGATTACCATGTCAACAAAACAAGCATAGATGAAGGGCAAAGACAATCATTGTATCTATTTTGGTTAATGTGCATGGCATGTTGTTCATATCATCAGCCACATCAGTAAGATAAAACAGGAAATGACAAGGTGCAAACGTGGGCTGCTTCACCACACACTGGATTATAGATCCACAAAAACAAGCATACATATAGGGAGTATTGAGTAATGTGCATGGTATGAATAAGGAATTAGGTTTTACAAGTAAAACTTGGAACTTACGGTTGTTGCGAACATGCATTTTGATAGAAACGGCAAACTAAACAGCAGTTAACGATAGGGAGTATGAGCAAATTAAACAACAGTTGAGGATAAAAGCTTTAGAAGGACTGACTTACATTAACAGTTAACACCGGCTTTATAATGCCCTTCTCCATGTCGAGGGAAGGATAACTCAAGAATTTCAGCACAGAATCTTCTTCATAAGCATTGCCTGTACTCTACATTTTGTAGAGAGTAATTATAGATATGATAATACTGGAAGGGATAGAGGATAATGAAGATAAGATGTAGATTGATGCTACATAATCAACTACCAATCCCTGGAAGTACAAGCATTACAGGACAAAATTTACTGACAAGAGCAATGGGCTACACTTCTGCACTGGCATTGTCTGTGTATTCAACTTTTTGGTAAGATTAAATATAGATCTGATATTTTTTAGTAAATGGTGGGTGAGGGAGATAAGATGCAGAATGCTACACAATGAACCAATCCCTCTTCCCATAATATAAGAGTGTTTTGAACACTGGTGTACTGTACAAAACGTTCTTATATTATGGGACAGAGGGAGTAGCTGTTAATGTAAGTACAGTGATAGACGACGTTCAGTCCTTACAAGAGGACTGCAGAGCTAAACTCTTCAAAAGCATTGGGTTGATTCTAAATTTATGTAAGAGTCCGTACGGATCTTATAATGTCCACCAAATGGACGATAACGAGGCTAACATGTGTAGTGATGCTACATAATCAACCAGCTATGAAAGTAAGTATGGTCATACAGGGCAAGAGGTACTCACAAGAGCAATGCAGTGTGCAGTATAGTTGCGAGATTCTGTGGTCCCTTGAGAATGAATATTCTTCTGCAAACAGTTTTCGTACAAGTGAGACGTTAAGGCACATGCAGAAATGTAGTTCAAATTGTGATGTGATATCATAGACTGTACCTTACGCTGCAGACAAGACCAATGTGTAACAAGATTATTCCAGTCACTGTCTAATAAATGTAGCACCTGAGACTTTACAGAAATTTCATTTAGAGGCTTGCCATCGAAGTGCGCTTGCCTCAGGTAGGAACGATACTTCATCAACGAGTGCTTGAAAAGCGCAACCAACCCTTGCTCGTCTTGACAATCTAGTTTGGTCCTCGCCTATTTAAAAGAATGAAATCTTGTGTCTTCTGTCAGCAGAAACATATGCAGTAATTATCATGAATAACATTAGTACATTACTTACGCATAAGTTGCGGAGGAAGATTGGAAATTGTTCTTTGTCTATGGTATAATCTTTCCATGAAGGAAAGATGCACACAAAGTTCCTGACAACAATATAAGCTTCGTCTTGTAAACTGGGAAGAAGTGGAACAGGAGTCCTATTTGCTGCAATTGGGCCTCTCTCTCGTTCAAAAAGGGATTTGGCAACTGGATTTGGTGTACTCTTTGCCGGAATGGGGGTTTTGCATCATAGAGCTGGTGCTATGTCAACTGGCATCATCATACTGTTTGCGGCAGTTGGGGTCTACAGAGTTGGGGCATCAGAGATGGCCAGTGTAGTAGGGCTAGAATCTGCTAGAGTTGTGGCCGTGTTTTCTGGGTCTGGTGATATTGCAACTACACCTAATGGGCTATTTGATTTATCAGGTGTCACTACCTTTTCCAAATACTTTGTTCGTGCTCCTCCGCGATCAGCAATCGCCCTCTTCCTTTTGAACGTCTGATACACAAGAACAACATTTGAATGGATAAATATGGTTTTATGACAGATGGAATATGTACTAAAAATGGATAGGCAGGGCGTATTCACATACACAATGTGTAAACTAAGCTAATGGCAGTGCAACAAAGTAGAAGCAATGCAAAGCATCAGTTGCAAGATATGTGCAACCAATATAACCTTGGAAAGTTAGAGCAAGCACCTTGATGGGTGAATAAGATAGGGCATCTGCCTCTGACTCCTCCACTAGGGAGCTACATTGACTTAGGTCTCCCTCTAGCTCAGAATCACTGTTAGGATCATATTCTGAGCATGAATCTGTAGGTGGAGAGCGTTTGCATTGCATTGCATCCAGACTTGATTTCAGTCCCTTAATGCCAGGTTTGACAGCCATGGCATTGTTCTGCTTTATTCTTTTCATGCGCGCAAGCTCATAATCATTATTATGCTATTCAGTATCTGAGATTCATGAAAACATAAAAAGTTGTCAGATTATCTATGGAATGCATTGCGGATTCAACTCGAAGAGTGTCTCCCTATAAACCCCTGCATATGCAAAGTTCACCCCCCAACCGTGCTGACCAGACCACACACAGAAATACAAACCTCTTATGTCTCTATAACAGGCAGACACACATTTCAAAACTGAAGTAGGAACATTAGAATCATATCAAATTCATATTTGAACAAATAAACTAAGGAATTATGAGTGGCATAATGTTTAGCTTCAAGGGTGGAGTGCTGGTAGTGCGACACAAAGCAAGTAGGCAGATTGTATTCCATTTAAAAGATCGTAGTCTATGTATAAAAGGTGGAAATGACACTTTCTTTCTATACAATGCAGTGTTCGTTGCCCACACATGATGGAAGAGATCACACAGAGAAATACTATTCACTCATGTCTGTGGTTCCAGTATTTTTGAAATAGGGTGGTCCACCCTAAAAGAATATTGACAACAAATATGACAAGGCAAGCATAGAGGTAGTGAATCAATCATTACTTGTGAGCTTACTAGGACAAGTATGCAGAATTGTAACTGCAATAAGAGATCGTCCAAAATCTGAATCAACAAGTTGGTCTAGCACTTATTGTTTGCAACTAATCGACGTGAATAATTGGATATCATATCGAATGAGTAAGAAAGACAAGTAAAATTGTCAACAAACCTGGCCTGCAGTAGTAATCTGGGTCAATGTCACTATGACCAACAATCCAAAATGACTAGTGTCTGTTCCTAGGGCCGGAATTTTGAAACCCTGTGAACTTTACAAGTACTAAAGATTACTAAAATACATCTAAACCATTAAGTGTAGGTAGCACTCAGTACATAACAAACCCTAATGACAGTCCTGCCTAATGAGTAAGGAATCAATTAGAAAATGGGTGATGAGGAGTGGCTGCTGAGTGTTGAGGACGTATCTCAGGATAAATCGGGTTGGCTTAGTGGCTGCTACACTCCTGAGCCCTGAACGAACTGGGAAGGTAGGTACGGCGACGCGCCCGGGCAACGGTGACGCTCTTGGGCGAGCGGCTCCTGACCTCCTGTTAGTCCAGCGTCTCCTCCTAGAGTCATGCCGTCCGGGGACGGCAAGTCACCGGCGAGGCAGGCAGCTGGGGGCGAGTAGAGATCAGAAGCCCAACAGAACAGAGGGGAATCGGGGCCTGGGCCGACCCAAAATCCCAGGGTGGGCCGTGCTACTTCTTGAGCTTGCGTTGGTTTTTCCCTTGAAGAGGAAAGGGTGATGCAGTAAAGTAGAGATAAGTATTTCCCTCAGTTTGAGAACCAAGGTATCAATCTAGTAGGAGACAACGCACAAATCACCGAATACTTGCACAAACAATCAAACAACTTGCACCCAACGCGATAAAGGGGTTGTCAATCCCTTCACGGTTACTTGCAAACGTGAGATCTGATAGAGATAGATAAACGATCAAGTAAATATTTTTGGTATTTTTTGGTTTATAGATCGGAAAGTAAAAGATTCCAAAATAGTAGATCGGAAACTTATATGATGGAAAATAGAAGATCGGAAACTTATATGATGGAAAATAGACCCGAGGGCCATAGGTTTCACTAGAGGCTTCTGTCAAGATAGAAAATAATACGGTGGGTGAACAAATTACTGCCGAGCAATTGATAGAAAAGCGCAAAGTTATGACGATATCTAAGGCAATGATCATGAATATAAGCATCAAGTCCGTGTCAAGTAGACCGAAACGATTCTGCATCTACTACTATTACTCCACACATTGATCGCTATCCAGCATGCATCTAGAGTATTAAGTTCATAAAGAATGGAGTAACGCATTAAGTAAGATGACATGATGTAGAGGAATTAACTCAAGCAATATGATGAAAACCCCATCTTTTTATCCTCGATGGCAACAATACAATACGTGCCTTGCTGCCCCTACTGTCACTGGGAAGGGACACCGCAAGATTGAACCCAAAGCTAAGCACTTCTCCCATTGCAAGAAAAACCAATCTAGTTGGCCAAACCAAACCGATAATTCGAACAGAATTACAAAGATATCAAATCATGCATAAAAGAATTCAGAGAAGATTCAAATAACATTCATAGATAAGCTGATCATAAATCCACAATTCATCGAATCTCGGCAAACACACCGCAAAAAAGTATTACATCGAATAGATCTCCAAGAACATCGAGGAGAACATGGTATTGAGAATCAAAGAGAGAGAAGAAGCCATCTAGCTACTAGTTATGGACCCGTAGGTCTGAGGTAAACTACTCACGCTTCATCGGAAGGGCAATGGTGTTGATGTAGAAGCCCTCCGTGATCGAATCCCCCTCCTGCAGGGTGCCGGAAAAGGTCCGTAGATGAGATCTCATGGGTACAGAAGGTTGCGGCGGTGGAAAAGTGTTTTCGTGGATGCCTCTGGTGGTTTGGGGATATTCGGGAATATATAGGCAAAAGAATTAGGTCAGGAGGTGCACGAGGGGCCCACAAGGGTGGGGGGCACGCCCTAGCCCCCCTGGGCGCGCCCTCCGTCCTTGTGGCCGCCTGGTGGCTCCTCCGACTTCATCTCCAAGTCTCCTGGTTGTCTTCTGGTCCAAGAAAAATCATCGCGAAGGTTTCATTCCGTTTGGACTCCGTTTGGTATTCCATTTTTTCGAAACTCTAAAACAAGGAAAAAAGAGAAACTGACACCAGGCACTAGGTTAATAGGTTAGTCCCAAAAATAATATAAAATACCATATTAATGCATATAAAATATCCAAAATAGATAATATAATAGCATGGAACAATAAAAAAATTATAGATGCGTTGGAGACGTATCAAGCATCCCCAAGCTTAATTCCTGCTCGTCCTCGAGTAGGTAAATGATAAAAACAGAATTTTTGATGTGGAATGCTACCTAACATATTTATTCGTGTAATTTTCTTTATTGTGGCATGAATGTTCATATCCATAAGATTCAAAACAAAAGTTTAATATTGACATAAAAACAATAATACTCCAATTATACTAACAAGACAATTATGTCTTCTCAAAATAACATGGCCAAAGAAAGCTTATCCCTACAAAATCATATAGTCTGGCTATGCTCCATCTTCAGCACACAAAATATTCAAATCATGCACAACCCCGATGACAAGCCAAGCAATTGTTTTATACTTTTGATGTTCTCAAACTTTTTCAACTTTCACGCAATACATGAGCGTGAGCCATGGACATAGCACTATAGGTGGAATAGAATATGGTGGTTGTGGAGAAGACAAAAAGAAGGAGATTGTCTCACATCAACTAGGCGTATCAACGGGCTATGGAGATGCCCATCAATAGATATCAATGTGAGTGAGTAGGGATTGCCATGCAACGGATGCACTAGAGCTATAAGTTTATGAAAGCTCAAAAAGAAACTAAGTGGGTGTGCATCCAACTCGCTTGCTCACGAAGACCTAGGGCAATTTGAGGAAGCCCATCATTGGAATATATAAGCCAAGTTCTATAATGAAAAATTCCCACTAGTATATGAAAGTGACAACATAGGAGACTCTCTATCATGAAGATCATGGTGCTACTTTGAAGCACAAGTGTGGAAAAAGGATAGTAACATTGTCCCTTCTCTCTTTTCTCTCATTTTTTTATTTGGGCCTTCTCTCATTTTTTTTGGCCTCTTTTTTTTCGTCCGGAGTCTCATACCGACTTGTGGGGGAATCATAGTCTCCATCATCCTTTCCTCACATGGGACAATGCTCTAATAATGAAGATCATCACACTTTTATTTACTTACAACTTGATACTTAGAACAAAATATGACTCTATATGAATGCCTCCGGCGGTGTACCAGGATGTGCAATGAATCAAGAGTGACATGTATGAAAGAATTATGAACGGTGGCTTTGCCACAAATAAGATGTCAACTACATGATCATGCAAAGCAATATGACAATGATGAAGCGTGTCATAATAAACGGAACGGTGGAAAGTTGCATGGCAATATATCTCGGAATGGCTATGGAAATGCCATAATAGGTAGGTATGGTGGCTGTTTTGAGGAAGGTATATGGTGGGTTTATGGTACCGGCGAAAGTTGCGCGGCACTAGAGAGGCTAGCAATGGTGGAAGGGTGAGAGTGCGTATAATCCATGGACTCAACATTAGTCATAAAGAACTCACATACTTATTGCAAAAATCTATTAGTTATCGAAACGAATTACTACGTGCATGCTCCTAGGGGGATAGATTGGTAGGAAAATACCATCGCTCGTCCCCGACCGCCACTCACAAGGAAGACAATCAATAAATAAATCATGCTCCGACTTCATCACATAACGGTTCACCATACGTGCATGCTATGGGAATCACAAAATTTAACACAAGTATTTCTCAAATTCACAATTACTCACTAGCATGACTCTAATATCACCATCTTTATATCTCAAAACAATCATAAGGAATCAAACTTCTCATAGTATTCAATGCACTTTATATGAAAGTTTTTATTATATCCCTCTTGGATGCCTATCATATTAGGACTAAATTCATAACCAAAGCAAATTACCACGCTGTTTAGAGAGATTCTCAAAATAATATAAGTGAAGCATGAGAGTTCAATAATTTCTACAAAAATAAAGCCACCACCGTGCTCTAAAAAGATATAAGTGAAGCACTAGAGCAAAATTGCCTAGCTCAAAAGATATAAGTGAAGCACATAGAGTATTCTAATAAATCACGATTCATGCGTGTACCTCTCAAAAGGTGTGTACAGCAAGGATGATTGTGGAAAACTAAATAGTAAAGACTCATATCATACAAGACGCTCCAAGCAAAACACATATCATGTGGTGAATAAAAATATAGCCTCAAGTAAATTTACCGATAGACGAAGACGAAAGAGGGGATGCCATCCGGGGCATCCCCAAGCTTAGGCTCTTGGTTGTCCTTGCATATTACCTTGGGGTGCCTTGGGAATCCCCAAGCTTAGGCTCTTGCCACTCCTTATTCCATAGTCCATCAAATCCTAACCCAAAACTTGAAAACTTCACAACACAAAACTCAACAGAAAAACTCATAAGCTCCATTGGTATAAGAAAATAAATCACCACTTTTGGTACTGTTGTGAACTAATTATTTATTTATATTGGTGTAATATCTACTGTATTCCAACTTTTCCATAGTTCATACCCCCCGATACTACTCATAGATTCATCAAAATAAGCAAACAACACAAAGAAAACAGAATCTGTCAAAAACAGAACAGTCTGCGTAGATCTGAATTGTTCTAATACTTCTGTAACTCCAAAATTCTGAAAAATTAGGACCACAGAGGAAATTTTTATATCAATCCTGTGTAAAAACTTCAAGGTTTTTCCGCGCTCCAGTTAATTTAAACAATTCTGTTACTGGACGCAAAAGCTTTTATTTTTCAGCAAGATCAAATCAACTATCACCATAAGCTATCCCAAAGGTCTTACTTGGCACAAACACTAATTAAAAGACAAAACCACATCTAACCAGAGGCTAGATGAATTTTTTATTGCAAAACAGAACCTAAAATGCAAAAAAAAATGGGTTGCCTCCCAACAAGCGTTATTGTTTAACGCCCTTAGCTAGGTATAAAAACACGAATAGATCTAGGTAATGTCATCTTTGGTATGCAATCCATAAGTGGCTCTCATAATAGATTCATATGGCAATTTAATTTTCTTTATAGGAAAGTGTTCCATGCCCTTCCTTAACGTAAATTGAAATCTAATGTTTCCTTCTTTCATATCAATAATTGCACCAATTGTTCTAAGGAAAGGTCTACCAAGAATAATAGGACATGTAGGATTGCAATCTATATCAAGAACAATGAAATCTACAGGCACATAATTCCTATTTGCAACAATAAGAACATCATTAATCCTTCCCATAGGTTTCTTAATAGTGGAATCCGCAAGATGCAAATTTAAAGAACAATCATCAAATTCACGGAAACCTAGCACATCACATAAAGTTTTTGGAATCGTGGAAACACTAGCACCCAAATCACACAAAGCATGGCACTCATAATCTTTAATTTTAATCTTAATAGTAGGTTCCCACTCATCATAAAGTTTTCTAGGGATAGAAACTTCCAATTCAAGCTTTTCTTCAAAAGATTGCATCATAGCATCAACGATATGTTTAGTAAAAGCTCTGTTTTGATTATAAGCATGAGGAGAATTCAACATGGATTGCAACAAGGAAATACAATCTATTAAAGAACAATTATCATAATTAAATTCTTTGAAATCCAAAAGAGTGGGTTCATTGCTACTTAAAGTTTTGACCTCTCCAATCCCATTTTTATCAATTTTTGCATCAAGATCTAAAAACTCCAAATCATTGGGACGCTTTTTAACTAAAGTTGACTCATCTCCAATCCCATCTTTATCAAGATTTATATTGGAAAACAAATATTCAATAGGAGTCACATCAATCACTTTAAGATCTTCATCTTTATTTAAAGACTCCGGTTTGGCGGCCATCTTATTTACTAAGGTAGCTTGTTTATCAGAAATTTGGCCTACTAAATTTTCATGATGAGCAAACTGAGATTTCAAACCATAAAATTCCTTAGACATATCATCGAGCTCTTTATTTATGAATTCCATAAAACTTTTCTGCTCCTTAAGCTCGTTTCTAAAGAACTATTATGCTCAAATTGTAAAGACATGAAGCTCCTAACATTATTTTCAATTTCTTTCATCCTCCTAGAGTGAGGATCAGAATTCTTTGGTTGAGCCATAGTGACAAAGCAAGCAATCCAACACACTAGTACACAAAAAGCAAGCGAGGAAGACGAACGGAAGACGGGACGGAAGAAGGGCGAATAAAAAAGGCAAATCTTTCGAAAATCGTTTTAGAAGTGGGGGAGAGGAAAACGAGAGGCAAATGGAGAATAATGTAATGCAGGAGATGAGAGTTTATGGTGGGTACTTGGTATGTCTTGACTTGGCGTAGATCTCCCCGGCAATGGCGCCAGAAATTCTTCCTGCTACTTCTTGACCTTGCGTTGGTTTTTCCCTTGAAGAGGAAAGGCTGATGCAGCAAAGTAGAGATAAGTATTTCCCTCAGTTGAGAACCAAGGTATCAATCCAGTAGGAGACAACGCACAAATCACCGAATAACTGCACAAACAATCAAACAACTTGCACCCAACGCGATAAAGGGGTTGTCAATCCCTTCACGGTTACTTGCAAAAGTGAGATCTGATAGAGATAGATAAACGATAAAGTAAATATTTTTGGTATTTTTTGGTTTATAGATAGGAAAGTAAAAGATTGCAAAATAGTAGATCGGAAACTTATATGATGGAAAATAGAAGATCGGAAACTTATATGATGGAAAATAGACCCGGGGGCCATAGGTCTCACTAGAGGCTTCTCTCAAGATAGAAAATAATACGGTGGGTGAACAAATTACTGCCGAGCAATTGATAGAAAAGCGCAAAGTTATGACGATATCTAAGGTAATGATCATGAATATAAGCATCACATCCGTGTCAAGTAGACCGAAATGATTCTGCATCTACTACTATTACTCCAAACATCGACCGCTATCCAGCATGCATCTAGAGTATTAAGTTCATAAAGAATGGAGTAATGCATTAAGTAAGATGACATGATGTAGAGGAATTAACTCAAGCAATATGATGAAAACCCCATCTTTTTATCCTCGATGGCAACAATACAATACATGCCTTGCTGCCCCTACTGTCACTGGGAAAGGACACCGCAAGATTGAACCCAAGCTAAGCACTTCTCCCATTGCAAGAAAAACCAATCTAGTTGGCCAAACCAAACTGATAATTCGAACAGAATTACAAAGATATCAAATCATGCATAAAAGAATTCAGAGAAGAGTCAAATAATATTCATAGATAAGCTGATCACAAATCCACAATTCATCGGATCTCGGTAAACACACCGCAAAAAAGTATTACATCGAATAGATCTCCAAGAACATCGAGGAGAACATGGTATTGAGAATCAAAGAGAGAGAAGAAGCCATCTAGCTACTAGCTATGGACCCGTAGGTCTGAGGTAAACTACTCACGCTTCATCGGAAGGGCAATGGTGTTGATGTAGATGCCCTCCGTGATCGAATCCCCCTCCGGCAGGGTGCCGAAAAAGGTCCCTAGATGGGATCTCACGGGTACAGAAGGTTGCGGCGGTGGAAAAGTGTTTTCGTGGAGCCTCTGGTGGTTTGGGGATACTTGGAAATATATAGGTGAAAGAATTAGGTCAGGAGGTGCACGAGGGGCCCACAAGGGTGGGGGCGCGCCCTACGTCCTTGTGGCCGCCTCGTGGCTCCTCCGACTTTATCTCCAAGTCTCCTGGTTGTCTTCGAGTCCAAGAAAAATCATCGCGAAGGTTTCATTCCGTTTGACTCTGTTTGGTATTCCTTTTCTACGAAACTCTAAAACAAGGAAAAAACAGAAACTGGCACTGGGCTCTAGGTTAATAGGTTAGTCCCAAAAATAATATAAAATAGCATATTAATGCATATAAAACATCCAAAACAGATAATATAATAGCATGGAAGAATCAAAAATTATAGATACGTTGGAGACGTATCAGGCCGCGGCCCACCGTGGGCACCCTGTAGATACACACCCGAGAGGCGTACATGCATTTTTGAAACTAAATTGGGAACATTTAGTTGACTAATTAAACGACTCTGTTTTAATAATATCAGATTCATATTTGAAAAACTAAGCTTGTTTAGCTTGATGGGTGGAGCAGTGCTATTATGACACGAAGCACATATGCTGATCGTATAGTGATCATAAAAGGGGGAAACCCTAAGCATTTTTTTTAGCAAAAGAGGGTTTCCCCTCTGATTTATATTAAAGAAACTGCCACGGAACCAACATGATCGATTAAACCCTAAGCATGATCAATTAAACCCTATTATGACTGTGCCATGGCAGATTTAAAGCTGCAAACCGCAAAAATGCTATTTAGCATCCATTGTTTGCTTCGAACTAAGAACTAAATTCTAAGAGCTGAAAAGAAAGTATAGTAACCAAGTTACGATCTATTTTCTGGTTGAGATCAAAAAGTTGAGCAGATATGAAGTACCACCTCTCTTGCGGCGCCGTGTAGGCATCGGGGGTGCGATGGCTGTTGGTGGCATTGAAGCAGATCTGCGACGGTAGACGGGTGCATCGGGGGATAAGTCCCGTTGCGGTGGACGAGAAGGTCGTGTGAGCGGCCCCGGCAAAGAGGACGACGGCGTCGATGAAGCAAGAGGACGCGATGCAAGGCTCCTGGTCCATCGCCGTGGATGAGAAATGTCCATCTCTAGCAGTGGACGACGTGGTCTTGGTAGGCGCTCCGGCATGGTGGAGGACGGTGGCGATGGATGGGGTGGAAGACGCGGTGATGGATGGGGTGGCGGACGAAGAAGGCTGGTGTGGGGATGGTGTTCTAGCACGGACGGTGTATGAATGGGAAAAATGGAGGGAGAGGTACGGGGAACCATGTTTTTGGGACGTGCCTGTCTGAAATATGGGAAAGTTACGAACTTAGCCCCCGTTTAAAATTTGGACGTCTCATCGGTTGGGGATAGGACGGTAATCTCGCATCTCCCCAATATTTGCCCAGAGCGATTTCGGGCGAGGAGAGGGTGTTTTGACGCCCACGGTTGGCACCCACGATGTATGAACGGGTCTGACAGGTAGGGCGGTTGTGTCACGTCTGAGTGAAGTTACAAACCTGCCCCTATTGAAAATATTTGCCTACATCAATTTTGGCTGAGTCGAGTTTATTTTGCCGCACACCGTGTATGAATGGGGAAATGGAGGGAGAGACAGAGGTCTTTCGGACGATCTTGAATCAAATGTGTTTTGCCGCCCATGTTTGGCGCCCACCGTGTCGGAATGGGCTCAAAGGCGGTCGTGTCATGTTTAATTGAAGTTACTAACCTACCCCTATTGAGAGAAGTGGAAATCGGGCCGATGGACTGTCCGTGTAAGGGGTAGACAGTAATTTTCATCTCCCAAACACTGGCTTCGGGCAGCCGACGTGGGAGTGGACATTTTGCCGCTTCTTTCGAATTTTGGGACAATAAGCATCCATGTTTACCCTAGCAACTAAATTTGAATCCATTTTGTATTCTTATACAAATCTTTATAAATCATTCTATGTGTTTTTATATATCTTCAAAAGCACGACAAAGATGTATTCCACTGTCATATATGAATATGATTTACAAATGCTGATACTCGAATTCAGAAGCTAGAATCCAGTTTAAGGTGAATTCGAATATTTGAAACCACTTTACGTCCAACTCAAGTGTCACACGCAGCATAATGTGTACTCCCATTTAGATATGTACACAAGCGATGTCTCAAGATTCAAAATACCGAGTCAATCAACCAATAATGTACAAAACTAACAGACATATAAACACTTATAGAGTATATGGATCAATAATATCAACTAACATACATAAGCCAGGCTGCTGTACTTTTTTTTGCTAGAAGAGCATCATTTTTTTAGCGAAGCTAGTACAGCATCTTGGCCCTTTCAGATACGTGCCACTTAAGGACTATCTATACTACTATTATTGCTGAATGCACATTCAGCCCGATTGACATATTTGTAAGTCTGGCACGGCAATCAAAATGAAATGTCTCAGAGTCTTATCAATTAATACAGACTTGTGCTAAAAAAATTACAAACCAAAAAACAAAAAACAATTATTACATGATCTCTAAAACAAATGGTTTGATCGATTACATGAACAAACAACACAAAGGTTATTCAACGATGGAAAGAACATTTCACCTATGATTTACCAAGTGGGAATTTAATTTCCTTTTTTCCTTCAGGACCTTAACAATGCGGTCAGTCTCAGCTTGCTTCGTTTTGAAATCCACCAAATATTTAATGGTTGTCTTGAGTACTGCTTGTGATTGTGTTGTTTGCTTCCTCAACATGTCAACCTCATCTCTAAGTGCAGAAGCAGAATCTCTTTCTACCAATAGTTTAGCCTCTAGAGCATCAGTAGTCGGCAATTCATGATGCACGATTGGGCCGGTGCCACTGCTGTGGGATGATACAACGTCCATGGGGACCTCACTCTTTGATATTGGGCTAACCTGTTTTGCCATTAAAGTTCCGATTGGATTCTGAAAAGTTGAAGTTAGCAAAACATCTCAACTGGGAGTTAGAACAGCAAACCAGTTAAACAAACAAGGAATTAAAGAGTTTCAATTGGATGCTGAAAAGTAGTTATTAACATCATTGTAACCGGTTGCAGCAGCAAAGCAGTTAAACAAACATGGTATCAGAACGTAAATTACACGTGAATTCTGCTGCACCCTAGAAGTACATATGACCAGCTATCTACGTGCTTAAGTATCTATTTAAGTTCAGGCAAACAAGTAATTCTTAACAGTAAGTATCAATCACATAGATAGGCGCAGTCTATAATAGGATTAACAGGTTATGGCATTATGTAATCAGTAGCAAACTAAATTAAGTCAAGCAACGTAATTGAACAATTTTGCAATAAGTGGCTAACTAAAATTCTGAGAAGCAGGTAACTGATTTTACGCTAGCTCTTTGTACAGGCACACTACAACTTCTTTTTCGCTTACAAGGTTCTACGAAGGAGTCCATGGCATCAATTGCTTGGATACGTAGTCCCAATACTTCTTTCTTCCCACACTGCATTGTTAAGTTGTGGCGCCCCCGGCTCGATCGTACACTAATCATGCACGCAAACGTGTACGATCAAGATCAGGGACTCACGGGAAGATATCACAACACAACTCTAAAACATAAATAAGTCATACAAGCATCATAATACAAGCCAGGGGCCACGAGGGCTCGAATACAAATGCTCGATCATAGACGAGTCAGCGGAAGCAACAATATCTGAGTACAGACATAGGTTAAACAAGGTGCCATAAGATGGCTAGCACAAACAGGGATACAACAGATCGAACAGGCGCAGGGCCTCCTGCCTGGGATCCTCCTAACTACTCCTGGTCGTCGGCGTCCTGGACGTAGTAGTAGGCTCCGCCCTGGTGGTAGTAGTCGTCGTAGGTGGCGTCTGGCTCCTGGGCTCCAGCATCTGGTTGCGACAACCAGCAAGAAGGGAAAGGGGGAAAAGGAGGGGGGAAAGCAACCGTGAGTACTCATCCAAAGTACTCGCAAGCAAGGATCTATTCTACATATGCATGGTATATGTGTAAAGAGGCAATATCGGTGGACTGAACTGCAGAATGCCAGAATAAGAGGGGGATAGCTAGTCCTGTCGAAGACTACGCTTCTGGCAGCCTCCATCTTGAAGCAATAGAAGAGAGTAGTTGGAAGTTAACCAAACAACAACGTATAGCATAATCCTACCCGTCGATCCTCTCGTCGCCACCATGCGAGAGAGCGACCACCGGGTTATATCTGTCACTTGTAAGGGTGTGTTTTATTAAGTATCCATTTCTAGTTGTCATGAGGTCGGAATACAACTCCGGGTCGTCCTTTTACCGAGGGACACGGCTATTCGAATAGATAAACTTCCCTGCAGGGGTGCACCACATATTCCCCAACACGCTCGATCCCCTTTGGCCGGACACACTTTCCTGGGTCATGCCCGGCCTCGGAAGATCCACACGTCGCAGCCCCACCTAGGCTCAACAGAGAGGTCAGCACGCCGGACTAATCCTAGGCACTCTGGGGTCTGGGCCCATCGCCCAGTGCACTCCTGCACGTTGCGTACGCGGCCGCGAGCAGACCTAGCAACCCACACGATCACGGCGGTTACGTTAGCGCAGTCCAACACGGCGCGCGCCGCTCAGTCGCTGACGTCAAGAAGGCTTCAGCTGATACCACGACGCCGGGATACCCATAACTACTCCCGCGTAGTTGGTTAGTGCGTATAGGCCAGTGGCCAGACTCAGATCAAATATCCAATCTCGTTAAGCGTGTTATTATGAAGTAAACGCGAACGCCGACCAGGGCTTGGCCCACCTGTCTCCTAGGTGGTCTCAACCTGCCCTGTCGCTCCGCCACAAAGATCCACTCAAAGGGCCGTTGGGACAAAGGTCCTTTCAGCCCCCAATCCGTGAATCACTCGCGGGTACTCTTCGAGCCGACCCGACTTTAGTCACCATTTGTATAGTATGTATATATGTATAGTATACACCCGTGATCACCTCCCGAGCGATCACGGCCCGATAGTATAGCAAGGCAGACTGACAAGAATGCAGGGCCAATGATGATAAACTAGCATCCTACACTAGGCATTTAGGATTGCAGGTAAGGTATCAACAGATGTAGCAACAGTGTCAGGCTATGCATCAGACTAGGATTAACGGAAAGCAGTAACATGCTACACTACTCTAATGCAAGCAGTATAGAGGAGAATAGGCGATATCTGGTGATCAAGGGGGGGCTTGCCTGGTTGCTCTGGCAAGTAGGGGTCGTCAACAACGTAGTCGGTCGAGGCACCAGCAGCTGCGTCGGTCTCGTAGTCTACCGAAGAGAAGAGGGGGAAGAAACAGTAAACACACGGCAATAATGCAACAGGGATGCATGACATGTCTAAACGCAGGGCCGGGGTGATATACAGCCTAACTAAGCGATTTAGTTAATTTAGGAATTTATCCGGATTTATTTAATTAGGGTTGGACACTATTCATTTATCGAAATCGGTCTAATTGTTCAACGTTCTCATAGCTGCGGGCGTCTGACGGAGATACCGAGGGCGTATCCGGGTTCGTATCGTCGTTCTGAGCAAGTTTCATGTATAAAATATTTTCACCGGAGTTACGGTTTAAAAGATATGATTTTCTAAAGTTTTCATTAATTTCTGAAATTTTAATTAATTATTTAATTCAACATTATCAGAAACAGTAATTGATGACGTCAGCATGACATCATGCTGACGTCAGCAGTTAATTAAGTTAATTACTAATTACTGTTTAATTAACACTAATCAGTTAATTAGATTAACCTAATCAGGATTAATTAACTAATTAATTAATTAATTAATTATTTTAATTATTTTAATTATTTATTTTTATTTCTATTTTCTTAAAACTGTTTCTGGGCCGTGGGCCCCATTCGTCAGCGTCACAGGGGTTCGGGCCCCACTGGGCAGTGGCCCAGGGGCGGACACGTCCGGGGCGTGCCCCTTTCGGGACCGGACATGTCCGGTGCCCAAAGGGGACGCACGGGCGGTCGGCGGGCGCGGGCGCCGGCGGGGCCACGGCGGGGCCGGAGGCGCGGCGGCGGCGCGGTGGCTGGAGCGGCCGCGGGCGGCAGCGCGGTGGCTGGAGCGGCAGCGGGCGGCGGTCGCGCGGAGGCGAAGCGGGGGGGGCCGGAGCGGGCGGTTGGCGGCGAGGAGCGACGCGGGCGCGCGAGCGAGGGCAGTGGGCGGCGCGCGCGCGCGTGCGGCAGAGCGCGGCGAGGCTGCGGTGCGCGCGGGCGCGTGCGCGAGCAGAGAGGGGGCGAGAGGCCCGAGGCCTCACCGGGATCCGTAGGGACGGGGCAGCGGGGGTCGGGGTGGTCGACGGGGACGACGGCGATGGGGAGGCAGGCCGGCGGGGACAAGGCGGCGACGTAGACGCCACGAATATTCAGCCTGTTCATGGCCCAAAGCTACATGGGCCCCAAACTAAGCGCTGGTGGTCCCTAAAGGCCTCAACTAAACTTGGGCCGAATATAGGCCCGTGTAAGTTGTGGGCCTGGCTGGCAAAGGTGAAGGCCCCAATGGCCTTTCAGGACAGGCCCAAAAGTTGCAGGCCGGCCCCAATTGTGGTCCGCTAAACGGCAGGCCCGTTAGAGGCAATGTTTCGGCCCGGTCCGACTACATCCAGATTTTCTTTTTTTCTTCATTTTTTTCCAGATAGCGAATGATGGCAGTAACTATAGGAATTAAGACAAACCTACTCTATACAATAAGAAATTATGAGCATAATAACTTAGAATAAAACCTACACTAATACATAACGGATTTATGGTATATTAACATCACTAGGCATCGAAGTTCGCCACCGCCAGTGTCATAAGCGCAACGAAGAATCAGATTACAAAAACTGGGGGCGCCATGCAGCGTAACAAAATAATACTGAACCAAGACCCCCTTCCAGACAGTCAAGAAAGGTTAGCCTTGCACGGGGAACGCTGGCGCAAGCTCTGAGTCGAGGCTGTGAGACCGGCCTGCCTCGGTCCTAGCTTTTCAGGTGGTAGCTATTTAGTCATGAGGTTCTCATTGTGTCTTTCTTTCTCTCGCAATCTTTCTTATAGATAGGAAACTTCAAGTCGAAGTGAGTTGCAGAATGCCTTTCTGCTAGACTTGGGACTGAAGAGGTCGAACTAAATTCAGACAGTGAATTCTGTGAGCTTTGTCTGACTGCTATCTCAAGTAACTTGCCACTGCATCAATACAAGACTTTGGGGGGTTGTCTTCGCTATATTCAAGATTTTTTGGCTTCTTGCGCAAATATATTTGGTTTGTCCTCACAACAGCCTTCGGCAAGTCTTGTGCATGCCAATCAGGCATATCACCCTGAAACAAGCAGGATGAGATGACAGTGTTTTGCAACGTGTATAAATACAGATGATAACTGTGCTGTCCATTCCCATCCATTTCAAATTAGAAAATAAGATTAAGTTCCAAAATATCATCGTCATATTTGGTCATGTTTTTCATAATGCGGGAGCTTCAACCACACTACTAGAATTACCATGTCAACAAACAAGCATGATGACGGGCAAAGACAATCATTGTATCTATTTTGGTTAATGTCATGGCATGTTGTTTCATATCCTCAGCCACACAGTATATAAAACGGACCTGACAATGTGCAAACGTGAGCTGCTTCCATCACCACACCTGGATATAGATCCACAAAAACAAGCTACATATAGGGAGTATTGAGTAATGTTGCATGGTATGAATAAGGAATTAGGTTTTACAAAGTAAAACTTGAACTTACGGTTGTTTTGCGACCTGCATTTTGTAGAAACCGGCAAACTAAACCAGTTAACGATAGAGTATGAAGCAAAATTAAACAACAGTTGAGGATAAAGCTTTAGAAGGACGTACTACCATTAACAGTTACCAACGGCTTTATAATGCCCTTCTCATGTCGAGGAGGATAACTCAGACTTTCAAGTTTCAGCACAGAATCTTCTTCATAAGCATTGCCTTTACTCTACCTTTTTAGAGAGTATTAGATATGATAATACTGGAAGGGATAGAGATAAGAAGATAAGATGTAGTCTTGAATGCTACATAATCAACTACCAATCCCTGAAGTACACAATGCAGTAAAATTAACAGGACAAACTTTCTGACAAGATCACTGGGCTACACTTCTCACTGGCCATGTCGTGTATTCAACTTTTTTGGTAAGATTAAATATAGATCTGATATTTTTAGTATGGTGGGTGAGGGAGATAAGATGCAGAATGCTACACAATGAACCAATCCCTCTTCCATAATATAAGAGTGTTTTGACACGAGTGTACTGTACAAAACGTTCTTATATTATGGGACAGAGGGAGTACTGTTAATGTAAGTTACATTGAATGTACGACGTTCAGTCCTTACAAGAGACTGCAGAGCTAAAACTATTCAAAGCATTGGGTTGATTCTAAATTTATGTAAGAGCGTACGATCTTATAAATGTCCACCAAATGGACGATAACGAGCTAACATGGTGTAGTGATGCTACATAATCAACCAGCTATGAAAGTAATATGGGTCATACGGGCATAAGGTACGCACAAGCCATGCGGATGTGCAGTATAGTTGCGAGAGTCTGTGGTCCCTTGAATGATTTCTTCTGCAAACAGTTTTCGTACACGTGAGACGTTAAGGCACATGCCGAAATGTAGTTCAAATTGTGTGTGATATCATTAGCCTACCTTACGCTGCAGGGACAAGACCAATGTGTATACAAGATTATTCCAGTCACTGTCTAATAAATGTAGCAACCTGAGACTTTACAGAATTCCATTAGAGGCTTGCCATCAAGTGCCTTTGCCTCAGTTAGGAACGATACTTCATCAACGAGTGCTTGAAAAGCGCAACCCACCGTGCTCGTCTTGACAATCTAGTTTGGTCCTCAGCCTATTTAAAGGAATGAAATCTTGTGTCTTCTGTCAGCAAACTATGCAGTAATTATCTGAATAACATTAGTACATTACTTACGCATAAGTTGCGGAGAAGATGGAAAATTGTTTTCTTTGTCTATGGTCTAATCTTTCCATGAAGGAAAAATGCACACAAAGTTCCTGACAACAATATCAGCTTCGTCCTTGTAAACTGGGAATAAGTGGAACAGGAGTCCTATTTGCTGCAATTGGGCCTCTCTCTCTTTTCAAAAAAGGGATTTTGGCACTGATTTGGTGTACTCTTTGACCGGAATGGGGGTTTTGCATCATAGAGCTTGTGCTCGTCAACTGGCATCACATACTGGTTGCGGCAGTTGGGGTCCTACAGAGTTTGGGGCATCAAGATGGCCAGTGGTATTAAAGGCCTAGAATCCTGCTAGAGTTGTGGCCGTGGTTTTTCCTGGGTCTGGTGTATGCAACTAACCTAATGGCTATTTTGATTTACATTGTCACTACCTTTTCCAAATATTTGTTTGGTTCGTGCTCCTCCGATCAGCAAATCGCCCTCTTCCTTTTGAACGTCTGATACACCAAGAACAACATTTGAATTGATAATATGGTTTTTATGACAGATGGAATATGTCCTAAAAAATGGATAGGTAGGCGCGTATTCACAGACACATGTGTAAACTAAAGCTTAATGGCAATTGCCACAAGTAATAAGCAATGCAAAGCATCCGTTCAAGATAGTGCAACCAATATAACCTTGGAAAGTTAGAGCAATCACCTTGATGGGTGAATAAGATAGGGCATCTGCTCTGACTCTCCACTAGGGAGCTCATTGACTTAGGTCTCCCTCTCGCTCAGAATCACTGTTTAGATCATATTTCTGAGCATGAATCTTGTCAGGTGGAGAGCGTTTGCATTGCCATTTGCATCCGACTTGATTCCATTCAGCCCTTAATGCTAGGTTTTAAACAAGCCATGGCATTGTTCTGTTTAATATTCTTTTCATCATGCGCGCAAGCTCATAATCATATTATGCTTCATTATCTGAGATTCATGAAACATAAAAAGTTGTCAGATTATCTATTGAATGCATTGCGGATTCAACTCGAAGAGTGTCTCCTATAAACCCCTGCATATGCAAAGTTCACCCCCCAACCGTGCTGACCAGACCACACACAGAATACAAACTCTATGTCCTCTAAACAGGCAGCACACATTTCAAACTGAGTAGGAACATGAGAATCATATCAAATTCATATTTGCAACAATAAACTAAGGAAATTTATGAGTGGCATAAATGTTTTAGGCTTCAAGGTGGGATGCTGGTTCGTTGCGACCCAAAGCCCAAACGTAGCGACAGCTTGGTATTTCATCTTAAAAGATCGTTAGTCTATGTATAAAAGGTGGAAAAATGACACTTTCTTTTCATACATGCAGTGTTCGTTGCCACACATATGGAAGAGATCACACAGAAAACTACTATTCACTCATGTCTGTGGTTCCAGTATTTTTTGAAAATAGCGTGGTCGCACCCTAAAAGAATATTGACCAACAAATTGCAAGGCAAGCATAAGGTAGTGAATCAATTCATACTTTGTGAGCTTACTAGGACAAGTAATGCAGAATTGTAACTGCAATAAGAATCGTCGCAAATCTTAATCAACCAGTTGGTCTTAGCACTTATGTTTTGCACTAATCGACGTGATAATTGGATATCATATCGAATAGTAAGACAGACAAATTAAAATTGTCACAAACCTGGCCTGCAGTAGTAATCTGGTCAATGTCCCTATGACCAACAATCCAAAATGAACATGTCTGTCCTAGGCCGGAAATTTTGAAACCCTGTGAACTTTACAAGTACTAAGCATTACTAAAATACATCTAACCATTAAGTGTAGGTGCATCAAGTACATAACAAACCTAATGACCGTCCTCTGCCTAAATGAGTACGGAATCATTAGAAAATGGGTGATGAGAGTGCTGTGAGTGTTGAGGACGTATCTCAGGATAATTAAATCAGGGTTGCTTAGTGGCTGCTACACTCCTGCGCCCTGACGAACTGGAAGTTAGTACGGCGACGCGCCCGGGCAACGGTGACGCTCTGGGGCCGGCGGCTCCTGAACCTCCTGTTAGTCGACCGCGTCTCCTCCTAGAGTCATGATGCCGTCCTGGGACGGCAGTCACCGGCGAGGCAGGCCGCTGGGGCGAGTAAGAGATCAGAAGCCCAACATAACGAGGGGGAATCTCGGGGCTGACCACTAACCCCACAATCCCATGGTGGGCCCGTGCTACTACTTCTTGAGCTTGCGTTGGTTTTTCCCTTAGAGGAAAGGGTATGCAAGTAAAGTAGAGATAAGTATTTCCTCAGTTTGAGACCCAGGTATCAATCTAGTAGGGACAACGCACAATCACCGATCCTTGCAGCAAACATCAACACTTGCACCCAACCGATAAAGGGGTTGTCAATCCTTCCAGTTTACTTGCAAACGTGAGATCTGATAGAGATAGATAACGTCAAGTAAATATTTTGGTATTTTTTGTTTAAATAGATCGAAAGTAAAATCAAATCGTGATCGAAACTTATATGATGGAAATAGAAGCATCGGAAACTTATATGAATGGAAAATAGACCCGAGGGCCATAGGTTTCACTAGAGGCTTCTGTCACGATAGAAAATAATACGGTGGGTGAACAATACTGCCGAGCAATTGAATAGAAACGCAAAGTTTATGAGATATCTTAGGCCAATGATCATGAATATAACATCAAGTCCGTGTCAATTAGACCGAAACGATTCCCCCCTTGCCATCTACTACTATTACTCCACACATTGATCGTTCCAGCATGCATCAGAGTATTAAGTTCATAAGATGGAGTACGCATTAAGTAAGATGACATGAGTAGAGGAATAACTCAAGCCATATGATGAAACCCCATCTTTTTTTATCCTCGATGGCAAACAAACATACGTGCCTTGCTGCCCTACTGTCCTGGGAGGGACACCATAACCGCAGATTGAAACCCAAAGCTAAGCACTTCTCCCCTTGCAAAGCACCCAATCTAGTTGGCCAAACCAACGATAATTCGACAGAATTACAAAGATATCAACATGCATAAAAGAATCAAGAAAATCAAATAACATTCATAGATAAGCTGATCATAAATCCACAATTCATCGATCTCGGCAAACACAACCGCAAAAAGTATTAACATCGAATGAGATCTCCACTCCAATACATCGGGCGAAACATGGTATTGAGAATCAAAGATAGAGAAGAAGCCATCTAGCTACTAGTTATGGACCCGTAGGTCGAGGTAAATCTACTCACGCTTCATCGGCAGGGCAATGTGTTGATGTAGAAAGGCCCCTCCGTTGATCGAATCCTCCCCCTCCTGGCAGGGTTGCCGGAAAGTCCTATCGATGAGATCTCATGGGTCAGAAGTTGCGGCGGTGGAAAAGTGTTTTCGGGATTCTCTTTGCGTGTTGGGGATCTTCGGGAATATATAGGCAAAGATTAGTCCAGGAGGCACGAGGGGCCCACAGGGTGGGGGGCACGCCCTAGCCCCCCTGGTCTGCGCCTCCTCCTTGTGGCCGCCTGGTGGCTCCTCACTTCATCCTCCAAGTCTCCTGGTTGTCTTCTTGTCCAAGAAAAATCATCGCGAAGGTTTCATGCCGTTTTGGACTCCGCTTTGGTATCCAGTTTTTTTTTTCGAAACTCTAAAACAAAAAAAAAGAAGAAACTGAACAGGCACTGAGTTAATAGGTTAGTCCCAAAAATAATATAAATACCAATTATAAGCATATAACATCTCCAAATAGATAATATAATACATGGAACAATAAAAAAATTAAATGCGTTGGAGACGTATCAAGCATCCCCCCCAGCTTATTCATGCTCGGCCTCGAGTAGGTAAACATGATAAAAACAGAATTTTTGATGTGGAATCTACCTAACATTTTATTCGTGTAATTTTCCTTTATTGTGGCTGAATGTTCAATCCTAAATTCAAACAAAGTTATATTGACATAAAAACAATAACTTCCCATTTATACTAACAGAACCTTATGTCTTCTCAAAATAACTATGGCAACAGAAGCTATCCCTACAAAATCATATATCTGCTATGCTCCATCTTCACAACACAAAATATTCAAATCAATGCACAACCCGATGACAAGCCAATCACTTGGTATTTTATCTTACTTTGATGTTCCTCAAACTTTTTCAACTTCAGCAATACATGGATCGTGAGCCATGGACATAGCACTATAGGTGGAATAGATATGGTGGTTTGTGGAAGACAAAAAGAAGAGATTGTCTCACACAACTGCGTATCAACGGCCTATGGAGATGCCCTCATATGATTCATGTGAGTGAGTAGGGATTGCCATGCAACGATGCACTGAGCTATAAGTTTAAGAGCTCAAAAAAAACTAAGTGGGTTGCATCCAACTCGGCTTGCTCACGAAGACCTAGGGCACTTTGAGGAAGCCCATCATTGGAATAGATAAGCAAGTTCTATAAAAAAATCCCACTTATATAGACAAGTGACACATAGGAGACTCTCATCATGAATCATGGTGCTGACTTTTGAGCACAAGTTGTGGAAAAAGGATAGTAAACATTGTCCCTTCTCTCTTTTTCTCTCATTTTTTTTATTGGGCCTTCTCTCATTTTTTTTGGCCTCTTTTTTTTTTTCGGTCGGAGTCGCTCATACCTACTTGTGGGGGATCATAGAGCGAAGTAGTCTCCATCATCACCTTTCCTCACATGGGACCATGCTCTCGATAATGAAGATCATCACACTTTTATTTACTTAACAACTTGATACTTTAGAACAAAATATGACGCTTTGAAATGCTCCGGCCGGTGTACCAGGATGTGCACATGAATAAATGACATGTATGAAAGAATTATGACACGGTGGCTTTGCCACACATAAGCTGTCAACTAAGTTATCTGCACGCAATAATGCCAATGGATGAACGGTCATAATAAACGGAACGGTGAAAGATGTTTTGCATGGCAATATCTCTCGGAATGCTATGGAAATGCCAAATAGGTAGGTATGGGGCTGTTTTGAGGAAGGTATAGGTGGGTTTAGGTCCCCGGGCGAAGTTGCGCTCCTAGAGAGGCTAGCAATGGTGGAAGGTGATGATTTGCGTATAATCCCATGGACTCAACATTAGTCCAAAAGAACTCACATACTTATTGCAAAAACTATTAGTTATCGAAACGATTACTACGTCAATGCTCCTAGGGGGAATAGATTGGTAGAAATACCATCCGCTCGTACCCCGACCGCCACTCACAAGGAAAACATCAATAAATAATCAGTGCTCCGACTTCATCACCTAACGGTTCCCTACGTGCATGCTATGGGGAACTCACAAATTTTAACAACAAGTATTTCTCAATTCACACCTTCCTTCTAGACTCACTGAACTCGATCATCACCATCTTTATATCTCAAAATCATTAAGAATCAACTTCTCATAGTTTCAATGCACTTATATAGAAAGTTTTTATTATATCCCTTCTGGTGCCTATCAGATTAGGACTAAATTCATAACCAAAGCCAAAAAATTACTACCACCTGTTTAGAGAGATTTCAAATATCTATAGTAAGGCATGAGAGTTCAATATTCTACAAAACAAGCCACCACCGTGCTCTAAAAGATATAAGTGAAGCACTAGAGCAAAATTGTCCTATCTCAAAAGGATATAAGTGAAGCACACTAGAGTATTCTAATAACACGATTCATCGTGTACCTCTCAAAAAGGTTGGTACAGCAAGGATGTTGTGAAAACTAAAATTAGTAAGACTCATATCATACAAGACGCTCCAAGCACAAACCCATACCATGTGGTGAATAAAAATATGCCTCAAGTAAATTTACCGTAGACGAAGACGAAAGATGGAGGATGCCATCCGGGGCATCCCCAAGCTTAATGCTCTTGGTTGTCCTTGCATATTACCTTGGGGTGTCCTTGGGAATCCCCAGCTTGGCTTTGCCACTCCTTATTCCATAGTCCCATCAAAATCCTAACCCAAACTTGAAACTTCACACCACACAAACTCAACAGAAAAACTCATAACGCTCCATTGGTATAACGAAAAATAAATCCCACTTTTGGTACTGGTTGGAACTAATTATTAGTTTATATTGTGTAATATCTACTGTATTCCAACTTTTCCATGTTCATAACCCCCCATACGTACTCATGTATTCATCAAATAACAAACAACACAAAGAAAAAACAGAATCTGTCAAAAACAGAACATTCTGCGTAGATCTGAATTGTTCTAATACTTCTGTCCTCCAAAATTCTGAAAAATAGGACCACAGAGGAAATTTTTATATCATCCTGTGTAAAAACTTCAAGGTTTTTCCGCGCTCCACGTTTAATTTAAACACATTCTGTTACTGGACGCAAAGCTTTTATTTTTCAGCAAGAATCAAATCAACTATACCATAAGCTATCCCAAGTCTTACTTGGCACAAACACTAATTAAAAGCAAAAACCACATCTACCAGAGGCTATGAATTTGTTTATTGCAAAACAGACCTAAAATGGCAAAAAAAAATGGGTTGTCCCTCCCAACAACGCGTATTTGTTTAACGCCCTTAGCCTAGGTATAAAAAAACACGAATAGATCTAGGGAATGTCATCTTTGGTATGCAATCCCATAGTGGCTCTCCTAATAGATGCACTATGGCAATTTATTTTCTTATGGCAAAGTGTTCATGCCCCTGCTCTTACGTAAATGAAATCTAATGTTTTCCCTTCTTTCATATCAATATTGCAAAACCAATTGTTTCTAAGAAAGGTCACCCAAAATAATAGGACATGTAGGATTAGCAATCTATATCAATGAACAATGAAATCCTACAGGCACATAATTTCCTTATTGCAACAAGAAGAACATCATAATCCTTCCCATAGGTTTCTTAATAGTGGGAATCCGCAAAGATGCAAATTTAAAGAGACATCATCAAATTCACGGAAACCTGCACAATCACATAAAGTTTTCTTTGAATCGTGGAAACACTAGCACCCAAATCCACAAAGCTGGCACTCATAACTTTAATTTTACTTAATAGTAGGTTCCACTCATCAAAAGTTTTCAGGATACGAAACTTCCACTTCAAGCTTTTCTTCAAAGATTGCATCATCGCATCAACGATAGATTGTATTGACAGCTCTGTTTTGATTATAAGCATGATGAGATTCAACATGGATTGCACCAACGGACATACAATCTATTAAAGAAATTATCACTAATCAATTCTTTGAAATCCAAGAGTGGGTTCATTGCTACTTAAGATTTTTGACCTCTTCTCCAATCCATTTTTATCAATTTTTGCATCAAGAATCTAAAAACTCCAATCATGCGGACGCTTTTAACTAAAGTGACTCACTCCATCCCCATCTTTATCAGATTTCTATTGGAAAACAATCTTCCTAGAGTCACATCATCACTTTAAGATCTTCATCTTTATTTAAGACTCCGGTTTGGCGGCCATCTTAATTTACTAAGGTACTGTTTATCAGAATTTGGCCTACTAAATTTTCATGATGGAGGGGTCAAACAAATGAGATTTCTCAAACCATAAATTCCTTCTAGACTATTCGAGCTCTTTATTAATGAATTCCATAAAACTTTTCTTAAGGAGAATCTTTTCTGCTTTCCCTTATCCGTTTCTAACGAACTATTATTGCTCAAATTGTAAACGACAAATGAAAGCTGCAATGAACTAAAGCTCCTAACGATTATTTTCAATTCTTTTTCTTTCATGTCGGTTTCAGGTATACAATTTCTATTCTTTCAGATTATTCATTTTCTTTCATGCTGAATTTCTTTTTCTTTTCAATCCTCCTAGAGTTAGGATTCAGAATTCTTTGGGTTTGAGAAGCCAGAATAGTGACAAAGACAAGCAAAAGCAATCCAACAAAAAAGCAACCACGACAAAAAAACAACACCACACTATTACCAGAAAACAAAAAAAAAGAGAAAAAAGAAAATAAAAAGACACCACGCCAAACGACTAAATTGCGGGAAATGAGCTTAAGGAGAAAATAGAACATCCCGCTAGAAGAACCCCAAAATCTCCCAAAGGGTCCCACCCCGTTACTTTTAAATCTCACTGGTAATCAAACTGAAGGAACATACAGAGAGAAGAGCAAATCCCAAGACAAGCAGTAGCTAGTCCTCTTCCCGGTATACTCTTTAGAAAATCTGAAGGCGCAAAAAGCCTACGCAGAACAACAGGGGTATTGCCATCTGACCACTAGGTGAGGACCAGAACAGAAAGACAGGGCCCTTGTGAAAAAGAAAGGGGTGGTGGTTCGAGCATGACGGAAAACCTTCTTGACTCTTTTCCCCCGGTGAGTCTTCGTGGGTGTGAACCCCATGCTGCACCAAGTTCCCCAAAAGTGGTTGTCCCCCCCCTGCTGGATGTGAAGGGCGAAGGGGAGGGGAAGGAATGTGAATGGCGCCACTCCCCCGCCCTCCTCAGTAGAACTGATACTTGCGGTTTCCCCAACCAGACTCCAACGGAACGGGGGGAACCCAGACATTTGCCAACACCACCAGCTAAATTCTTGGGGCGTGGCTGTGGGTTGTTAAAAGGACACCCTGTGGGTCCATATCGACTGCCTCCCACGGCGGGCTCGGGGATCGGGTAAAGGGGAGGGGGGGGAATGAGGAGGGGTAAGCTGTGGTTATTGGTGTTGCGCGGGGTTAGGAGGGGTTGGACCCGGTACAATGGAGTGTTGTGGACAGGGTAACCGAGAAGACGGTAGAAGGGCGTCTTTTACGTATAGCAACCACAAACGAACCGCCGCTGGCCTCGGGGTCTGCGCTAGCGTCACACACGCTGCCCGGCGTGGCCGCCGACCATCCCCGCACTCGTACTTTACTTCCTTCCCCTCGGCCCCTCCGTTCCTCCTATTGGTTTGTTCCTTCCTCCTATTCTCCTCCCCCCCCTATTAGCCCGCCCTTTACCGATGTCTACACCCTTATCGGGTCGCATGCCCCCACTCCCCGTAGCACATTTTACACGAAAAAAATACCGTTTAAGAAGTGGGAAAGGGGAGGAGAAAAAAAAAAAAATTCATACTCAAACCCAACCCACAAAAACCAAACAACTCTTATTCAATAATCACAACACCTTATTGAACTCCCCACTCCGTGTGCCATTCATTCTCTTAATACTTGTTTGACATGTTTTTTCATCAAACTTTTTCCCTGTCTATTAGTCGCTTGAACATGAGCTTAAGAAAGTCTCGCACGCAAGTGTCGAAAGTTGCTCCAAGAAATTCTTTCCGCTACTTCGATTGACCTTGCGTTGGTTTTTATGTCCCTTGAAGAGGAAAGTCTGATAGAGCAAAGTAGGAGATAAGTATTTCCCTCGAACTTGAGAACCAAGGTATCAATCCATTATGGAGAACAACGCACAAGATCCCGAATAACTGACAACAACAACAATCACACACTGCACGCCAACGCGAAATAAAGGGGTTATGTCAAATCCCTTCACGGTTACTTAGGCAAAAGTGGAGACTGATAGAGACAGTAGATAACGTGAAGTAATCTTGTTTTGGTATTTTGTTGGTTGCATCGCTCGCCGCGCGTCGTCCGGCCGTGCTCTGGGGCCCGCCCCTAGGTACGCAGGCCACTCCTCTTCTGCCCCACTAGCCGCTCGTCCAACCTTCTCGATGGCACACTCGCCCCTGGGGGGCCCTCGGAGATCTCCCTATCTCGAGGGACTAGGAGGCGTTGTGACATCTATCCATTTCTCTCCCTCACAGGATAGAAAGAAAACATAATACGGTGGGTGAAGGGGAAAAGGGGAAAAACGAAGATATAAGGAACTAGCCAACGGGAAGCAAATTGATACGAAAGCGCAAAGTTAGAGATAATGATCTAAGGATAATTATCATGAAATATCAAGCAAGTCAAGGCAAATCAACAGGTGACCGATCACATGAGGGCACATACTTTGGTGCCAATTATAACCCATATGACTAATGCCTTGCTTCAACTCACTACTGACTACCTTGGACTACATACTTTTTACTTATTATAGGTTACTCCCCTAACCTCGCACTGCGTCTCTCCTAGTGCTGGCACATGGACATCTTAGTAGTAGGGGTAGATGGAAGATGTCGTGTAGAAGGGAACTAAAAAATGGAAGTAGATAGCGATTAAGTGGCTAAGATGACCTGACGTTAAGGACATATAATAAACGGGATCAGCAATATGACGTATAAACACCGCGCCTATCTTTTACTAAAAGTCCATCGATGGCACCAATACATAACATGCCTTTGTAGTATGCTGTGCTGCCCCTACGGTGTCACTGGGAAAGGCAGACCAAGACAAGATGTGAAACCCAGCGAAGCGGGGGGGACTAAAGCTCCCACATTGCCACAAGAAAAACCAATCTAGTTGGCCAAAACCAAACTGATCATTGAGGGGGAGGGGACATAAATGTACAACGATAAGTCAAAATCATAGCAGTAAAATGATATCTCAGAGAAAGAGATCACAATAATAAGTAGTTCGGGCAATAAGAAGGATATAAGCTGTCCAGAATCCTAAGGCAAGTTAAACAGATACGGATCTCGGTAACCAACAAGGACCAGTGACAAACATGGGTATATAGGCAATACGGTACATAGAATCCAATCCAAAGAACATGCGAGTAGAAATGTGGGTATAATGGGAAATCAAAGAGCGGGGGCAGAAAGAAGCGTCATCTAGCTACGATAAATGAACTATGGGACCACCTATAAGTGGTCATCAAGGTGGGGTAAACTACTCACGGGCTAATCTAGGGATATCGGAAGGGCAATGTGAAAGGTGTTGAGGTGTGGAATGGCCCTCCGTGATCGAATCCTCCCCTGGGTCCGGCAGTGGGGGGGGTGGCGGCGAAAGATAAAGGGGGAGGTCAAACAAGGAGAGTCCCCAATATAGGGGGCATCAGAAATGCAAAGATCACGGAAAGAAAGTAGCACCCGTGACTTGAATAAAAATAGGCTGGCTAAAAGTTGACTGACAGACGGTGTTTGTCGTGGAGGCCTGCATATATGTGGTTTGGGGATACATTGATCAAATGGGGAAAGTCTACTTTAGACAACGAAACAGAAAAAGGTTAGGATGTCTAGAGGTGCACAGGTGGGGAGGCGCCGGGACGAATGGTGGTTGTGGGCTCGCGCCCTATTGAAATATAGTGGGCGTCCTTTCCAAGCCTATAGACAAATCTTGACTCGATGAGCATCCGGTGCAGTATTGTGTAGTTTTATGTGAGTTCAACTGTGGTAAAAAAAAAAAACGGTGATGCTAATAGGATGGGGGAGGGTTGGAGAAAATACTGGAAAGGGGCAATAACACGGATTAAAAATATCTCCAAGGGGCTTCGTGGCACGAGGTGGTCTGTAAACTGAACGATGATGCCAGTGAAAATCCCATCGCGAAGGATGCCAGTCACGGTTGCACAAGATCATTTATATTGTTTAGAAGGGGGCCTGTGAAATGGAAAGGACGGGAAGAGCTCGAACGCAAGTGTTAGACGCTACAATACTGCGCTGATCGGAAGAGTGTCTCTCGCTTTACATGCACTGTAGTCACTCACAAAACATAATATAAAATAGCATATTTAATGCATATAAAACATCCAAAACAGATAATATAATAGCATGGAAGAAATCAAAAATTAGATACGTGGAGACGTATCAGGCCGCGGCCCACGTGGGCACCTGTAGATACACACCCGAGAGGCGTACATGCATTTTGAAACTAAATTGGGAACATTTAGTGACTAATTAAAGACTCTGTTTAATAATATCAGATTCATATTTGAAAACTAACTTTAGCTTTGATGGTGGAGCAGTGCTATTATGACACGAAGCACATATGCGATCGTATAGTGATCATAAAAGGGGGAAACCCTAAGCATTTTTTTTAGCAAAAGAGGGTTTCCCCTCTGATTTATATTAAAGAAACTGCCACGGAACCAACATGATCGATTAAACCTAAGCAGATCAATTAAACCCTATTATGACTGTGCCATGGAGATTTAAAGCTGCAAAACCGCAAAAATGCGATTTAGCATCCATTGTTTGCTTCGAAACTAAGAACTAAATTCTAAAGCTGGAAACAAAAGTATAGTAAAACCAGTTTCGATCTTATTTCTGGTTGAGATCAAAAAGTTGAGCAGATATGAAAGTACCACCTCTCTTGCGGCGCCGTGTAGGCATCGGGGTGCCATGGCTGGTGGTGGCATTGAAGCAGATCTCGACGGTAGACGGGTGCATCGGGGGATAAGTCCCGTTGCGGTGGACGAGAAGGTCGTGTGAGCGGCCCCGGCAAAGAGGACGACGGCGTCGATGAAGCAAAGAGGACGCGATGCAAGGCTCCTGGTCCTAGCGGGATGAGAAATGTCCATCTCTAGCATGGAC
The DNA here is from genome assembly GCA_011799875.1 of Thinopyrum elongatum. NCBI lineage: Eukaryota > Viridiplantae > Streptophyta > Magnoliopsida > Poales > Poaceae > Thinopyrum > Thinopyrum elongatum. Next base: position 120,118,500 of record CM022303.1, on the reverse strand, counting down.
GACTGGTCTTGGGTAGGCGCTCCGGCATGGTGGGGACGGTGGCGATGGATGGGGTGGAAAACGCGGGGTGATGGATGGGTGGCGGACGAAGAAGGCTGGTGTGGGGATGGTGTTCTAGCCGGACGGTGTGTATGAATGGAAAATGGAGGGAGAGGTACGGGGAACCATGTTTTTGGGACGTGCCTGTCTGAAATATGGAAAGTTACGAACTTAGCCCCCGTTTAAAATTGGACGTCTCATAGGTTGGGGATAGGACGGTAATCTCGCATCTCCCAATATTTGCCAGAGCGATTTCGGGCGAGGAGAGGTGTTTGACGCCCACGGGTTGGCACCCACGATGTATGAACGGGTCTGAACCGGTAGGGCGGTTGTGTCACGTCTGAGTGAATTACAAACCGCCCCTATTGAAAATATTTGCTACATCATTTGGCTGAGTCGAGTTTATTTTGCCGCACACCGTGTATGAATGGGAAATGGAGGGAGAGACAGTCTTTCGGACGATCTTGAATCAAATGTGTTTTGCCGCCCATGTTTGGCGCCCACCGTGTCGGAATGGGCTCAAAGGCGGTCGTGTCATGTTAATTGAAGTTACTAAACCTACCCCTATTGAGAAGAGTGGAAAAGCGGGCCGATGGACTGTCCGTGTAAGGGGTAGACAGTAATTTTCATCTCCCAAACACTGGCTTCGGGCAGCCGACGTGGGAGTGGACATTTTGCCGCTTCTTTCGAAGTTTTGGGACAATAAGCATCCATGTTTACCCTAGCAACTAAATTTAATCCATTTTGTATTCTTATACAAAATCTTTATAAATCATTCTATGTGTTTTTATATACTTCAAAAGCACGACAAAGATGTCTTCCACTGTCAATATATGATATGATTTACAAATGCTGATACTCGAATCAGAAGCTAGAATCCAGTTTAAGGTTGAATTCGAATATTTGAAACCACTTTACGTCCAACTCAAGTGTCACACGCAGCATAATGTGTACTCCCATTTAGATATGTACACAAGCGATGTCTCAAATTCAAATACCGAGTCAATCAACCAATAATGTACAAAACTAAAGACATATAAACACTTATAGAGATATGGATCAATAATATCAACTAACATACATAAGCCAGGCTGCTGTACTTTTTTTGCTAGAAGAGCATCATTTTTTTAGCGAAGCTAGTACAGCATCTTGGCCCTTTCAGATACGTGCCACTTAAGGACTACTATACTACTATTATTGTGAATGCACATTCAGCCCGATTGACAATATTTGTAAGTCTGGCACGGCAATCCAAAAGAAATGTCTCAGAGTCTTATCAATTAATACAGACTTGTGCTAAAAAATTACAAACCAAAAAACAAAAAACAATTATACATGATCTCTAAAACAAATGGTTTGATCGATTACATGAACAAACAACACAAAGGTTATTCAACGATGGAAAGAAACTTTCCCTATGATTTACCATGGGAATTTAATTTCCTTTTTCCTTCAGGACCTTAACAATGCGGTCATTCTCAGCTTGCTTCGTTTGGAAATCCCAAATATTTAATGGTTTCTTGAGTACTGCTTGTGATTGTGTTGTTTGCTTCCTCAACATGTCAACCTCATCTCTAAGTGCAGAAGGCAGAATCTCTTTCTACCAATAGTTTAGCCTCTAGAGCATCAGTAGTCGGCAATTCATGATGCACGATTGGGCCGGTGCCACTTTGCTGTGGGATGATACAACGTCCATGGGGACCTCACTCTTTGATATTGGGCTAACCTGTTTGCCATTAAAGTTCCGATTGGATTCTGGAAAAGTTGAAGTTAGCAAAACATCTCAACTGGGAGTTAGAACAGCAACCAGTTAAAACAAACAAGGAATAAAGAGTTTCAATTGGATGCTGAAAAGAGTTATTAACATCATTGTAACCGTTGCAGCCAGCAAGCATGTTAAACAAACATGGTATCAGAACGTAATTACACGTGAATTCTGCTGCACCCTAGAAGTACATATGACCAGCTATCTACGTGCTTAAGTATCTATTTAAGTTCAGGGCAAACAAGTAATTCTTACAGTAAGTATCAATCACATAGATAGGCGCAGTCTATAATAGGATTAACAGGTTATGGCATTATGTAATCAGTAGCAAACTAAATTAAGTCAAGCAACGTAATTGAACAATTTGCAATAAGTGGCTAACTAAAATTCTGAGAAGCAGGTAACTGATTTTACGCTAGCTCTTTGTACAGGCACACTACAAACTTCTTTTCGCTTACAAGGTTCTACGAAGGAGTCCATGGCACTCAATTGCTTGGATACGTAGTCCCAATACTTCTTTCTTCCCACCTGCATTGTTAAGTTGTGGCGCCCCGGCTCGATCGTACACTAATCATGCACGCAAACGTGTACGATCAAGATCAGGGACTCACGATATCACAACAAAACTCTAAAACATAATAAGTCATACAAGCATCATAATACAAGCCAGGGCCACGAGGGCTCGAATACAAATGCTCGATCATAGACGAGTCAGCGGAAGCAACAATATTGAGTACAGACATAGGTTAAACAAGGTGCCATAAGATGGCTAGCACAAACAGGGATACAACAGATCGAACAGGCGCAGGGCCTCTCCTGCTGGGATCCTCCTAACTACTCTGGTCGTCGGCGTCCTGGACGTAGTAGTAGGCTCCGCCCTGGTGGTTAGTAGTGTCGTAGGTGGCGTCTGGGCTCCTGGGCTCCAGCATCTGGTTGCGACAACCAGCAAGAATGGAAAGGGGAAAGGCGGGCGGCGCCGACACACGCTAGGGCAATTGTTCCTGTCTGTGCTAGCGCCCCCCTCCCAATATATATATGTGGAGGACGGGAGGGAGGCAAGCAGCCTAGGAGGTGCCCACCAAGTAGGATCCGGACTCCTCACGTTGGAGCATCTCCCCTCCAGAAAGCCCGCCAGCCCCCCCTGGCCATCTTTAAACCCAGGGGGAAGAAAGGGGGGGGGGAGAGGACAGGGAAGTGGGAATTCCTATTCATTATTTCCTGTTCCGCAACCGCGTACCTTCATCCTTTACTAGAACTTCTCTCGCCGACACGATATGGAGGCGTCGTTTGTAGCAACCACCAGCACACACCTTGTGGCTGGTGCGTTCACCTCTTGCCCATAAGCCCTATCTTTGCCGTGGGATGACCGGAAACCCCTTCCGGTGATCCCACCTGATAATAGTACCGGGACCCACCCACCCGAAACACTTTCGCGGTCCGAATACCATCGTACTTTATATGAAATAATTATTAACTCTCGTACCAAATTTTCAGACTCCTTGGTCATGGTCCCGTGATCATCATCCGGGATTCCAAACAACATTCGGTCACCAAATCACATTAAACATCATACTAATACTATATCGTCATCGAACGTAGTGTAGGCGGAACCCACGGTGCGAGAAACATTGTCAACATGACCGAGCACCCTCCGCCGTCAATAACCAATAGCGGGAACTTGGCATGCCCACTATTGGCTCCTCATATTCTATGAGAATCTTTATGGTCGACCCTCTTATAACAACTACGTAATTCCCTTTATCCATCGGTTATTGTTATCTAATCGTGCCCGAGATCCCAGCATCGAGGGTCGGTAACCTTATAACCTAGTTCAATCTCGTTACCGGCACAAGTTCTTTACTGCGTTCCATAATACATCAACCTCGTGACTAACTCCTTAGTCGTTTGCTTGCAAGCTTATGATGTGTATTACGAGACGGGGCCCAGAGATAACCCTCCGACACTCGAGAGTGCAAATCCTATTCTCGATCTATGGCCAAACTCAACAAAGCAACCTTCGGAGATACCTGTGAGGCATCTTTTAATCACCCAGTATAGTTGTGATGTTTGATAAGCACACAAGGCATTCCTCCGGTGTCGCTGGAGTTGCATAATCTCATAGTCGAAGGAATATGTATTGACATGAAAGAAGCAATCGCAATAAAACTAAACTATCGTTTGCAAGCTAACGGATGGGTCTTGTCCATCACATCATTCTCCTAATGATGTGATCCCGTTATCAAATGACAACTCCATGCAATGGTTAGGAAACCTTAACCACTTTGATAACGAGCTAGTCTAGTACGGCTCACTAGGGTCGACAGTGTTTGTTTATGTATCACACATGATTAGGTTTCCGATCAATACAATTACTAGATGATAATAACACAGAAAAAAATTAAACTTCCGTGATGATACGTGTTGTCATAGTAGGTTCAGGTTTTTGTCATCATGTACATCCACAACGATTTTATGACGAATCATGATAGCATACTGTGACTGTCGTTGAGAGAAGTGTTCATGACAATCCAAAGATTATCATCAAGAAGGTCCCACTTCATGACGATAAATGGCGTCTGGGAAGTGCTTTCATCAAGGTAAACCGACGACTGGACATCCACTCATAACGTGTCGCCGTTAAGCTATTGGGTTCCGGGTTCGGTTTGGATCAGATAACCCGTTAACAGACCGTACCAATGGGGATTTTCACGTGTAAACATCATCATTGGCTGGAGGAACACGTTGTCGGATCCTCAGTGTGGCCAGATTCGCCATTCACAATGGAGAAACACGGCCTATGATACGTCGACACGTGGCAAGGCCCAACACGAGTCCCATATAGGTAAAAAGTGCCAGCCAGTCAAAGGCCGTAGTATTACTCCGGTACTAGTTGTGTTTGTTGCCAGCCTAATACGGCCTGTTTATAAACATGGCCCTTAACGGCCGCAAAGCCAGATCGGGCCCGTTACTTGTTTCGCCAATATGTTGGGCCCAATTAAGCGCCTAGTGACATTTCGGCCCTTTAGAGGCCGATGTGACATGGGCCATTTCAGCCCGGTGGTTGTATTTCGGCCTTGGTAATGGCCCGTGCTTGCCCATGGGCCAGATGATGGTCCGACGCGACATCCGGCCCTCTAACGGGCCCTTGATAAGGTGGCAAAGTTCACGCCCAATGTGATGTGGGCCGTTAAACGGGCCTGTCGTATAATTTGGCCCGTTGATGCTCTATACTAAGCTTTCGGCCACTTAAAGGCCCATGATCAGTGGGCCAACTAAGGCCGAGTATATGGTTAGGTCCTGGTAATGGCGCCGTCAATAACTTGCGCCAAAAAAGGCCCGTATCTACATTTCGCTGCGAAGGCCCGTCGACGACTAGTGAAAATTGAGGCCCAACATGCATTTCGGCTGCTAAAGGCCCATGGTTTCTCTCTGGGCCGTAACAGGGCCAGCGAATATTCAGCCTGTTACATGGCCCAAAGCTACATGGCCCCAAACTAAGCGCTGGGGTCCACTAAAGGCCCAACTAAATTTGGGCCGAATATCAGGCCCGTGTAAGTGTGGGCCTGGCGCAAGGTGAAGACCCCAATGGCCTTTCAGGCAAGGAAAAGTGCAGGCCGGACCCAATTGTGGTCCGCTAAACGAAGCTAGTGCCATTTTAGAGGCGCAACTAGTTCGGTGGCCCCCCCCCGAGTCCGAGCCTACATCCCAGATTTCTTTTTTTCATCTTTTTTTCCAGATAGCGCACATCCGATCCGGCAGTAACTATAGGAATTTAAGAACAAACCTACTCTATACAATTAAAGAAATTATAGCATATAACTTAGAATAAACCTACACTAATACATAAGGATTTATGGTATATTAACATCCACTAGGCATCGAAGTTCGCCACCCAGTGTCATAAAGCGCAACGAAGAATCAGATTACAAAAAACTGGGGGCGCCATGCAGCGCGTAACAAAATAATACTGCACACCAAGAACCACTCCTTCCAAGACAGTCAAGAAAGGTTAGCCTGCACGGGAACTGCTGCGCAAGCTCTGAGTCGGAGGCTATGTGAGACCGGCCTGCATCGGTCTAGCTTTAGGTGGTAGCTATCTTAGTCATGAGGTTCTCATTGGTGTTCTTTCTCTCGCAATTTTCTTAAGATAGTGACTTCAAGTCGAAGGTGAGTGCAGATGCCTTTCTGCTAGAACTTGGGACTGAAGAGGTGAACTAAATCAGACAGTGAATTCTGTGAGCTTTGTCTGACTGCTAGTCTCACGTAACCTTGAACCACTAGCATTCCCAAGACAAGACTTTGGGGGGTTGTCTTCGCTATTTCAAGATTTTTGGCTTCTTGCCGCAATATATTTGGTTTGTCTCCACAGCCTTCAGCAGTCTGTGTGATGCCATCAGGCATATCACCCTGAAACAAGCAGAGTGAGAGACAGTGTTTGCACAGTGTATAAATACAGATGATAACTGTGCTGTCCAATTCCCATCTCAATTTAACTAGAATAATAAGATTAAGAGTTCCAAAATCATCAATGTCATATTTGGTCATGTTTTCATAATGCGGGGAGCTTCAACCACACTACTGATTACCCTGTCCCCCACAACGCATGGGAGGACGGGCAAAGACCCAATCATGATCTATTTTGGTTAATGTTTGCCTGGCATGTTGTTTCATATCTCGACCACATCAGTATATAAACAGCACTGACCCGGTGCAAACGTGGCTGCTTCCCACACACTGGATATAGCTCCCCCCAACAAGCCTACCATCATAGGGAGTATTGAGTAAGTTGCATGGTATGCAATAGGAATTAGTTTTACAGTAAACTTGAACTTCGGTGTTTGCGGAACCTGCATTTGCTGTAGAAACCGGCAAACTCCGCAGCCACGTTCCACGATCAGAGTATGAGACAAAACCTTCCAACACAACAGTTGAGGATAAAAGCTCTTCACGAAGGACGTACTACCATTACGTAACACGTTACAACGGTTATACAGTGCCCCTTCTCATGTCGAGGGAAGGATAATCAGATTCAAGCTTTCAGCACCCAGAATACTTTCATAAGCATTGCCTTACTCTACCTTTTGTAGAGAGTAATTATAGAATATGATAATACTGGAAGGGATAGAGATTAATGAAGATAAGATGTAGTCTTGATATGCTACATAATCAACTACCAATCCCTGAAGTACACATCAGTAAACATTAACAGGAAAAACTTTACTGACCCAAGAGTCAACTGGGCTACACTTCTCACTGGCATGTCTGTGTATTCAACTTTTTGGTAGATTAAATAAGATCTGATATTTTAGTAAAAATGGTGGGTGAGGGATATAAGATGCGAGAAATGCTAACACAATGAACCAATCCTCTTCCATAATATAAGATGTTTTGACACTGAGTGTACTGTACAAAACGTTCTTATATTAATGGGACAGACGGGAGTAGCTGTTAATGTAAGTACATGATATGTACGACGTTCAGTCACTTACAAGAGGACGCAGAGCTAAAACTTTCAAAAGCATGGGGTTTGATTCTAAAATTTATGTAAGAGCCGTAGGATCTTATAAAAAAATTTATTTGTCCACCAATGCACGATAACGAGCTAACTATGGGAGTGATGCCTACATAATCAACAGCTATGAAAGTAATATGGTTCATACGGGCATAGAAGAGGGACTGCACAGAGCAATGCAGGATGTGCAGTATAGTTGCGCAGATTCTGTGGTCCCTTGAATGATTCTTCTTGCAAACGTTTTCGTACAACGGAGACGTTAAGGCACATAGGAAATGTAGTCAAATGGTGTGATATCATAGCGCTACCTTACGCTGCAGGACAAGACCAATGTGTAAACAAGATTATTCCAGTCACTGTCTAATAAATGTAGCACCGAGACTTTACAGAAATTTCCATTCGAGGCTTGCATCGAAGTGCCTTGCCTCAGGTTAGGAACGATACTTCATCAACGAGTGCTTGAAAAGCCAACCCACCGTGCTCGTCGTGACAATCTAGTTTGGTCCTCGCCTATTTAAAGAACTGAAATCTTGTGTCTTCTGTCAGCAAACTATGCAGTATTATCTGAATAACATTAGTACATTACTTACGCATAAGTTGCGGAGGAAGATGGAAAATTGTTTCTTTGTCTATGGTACTAATCTTCCATGAAGGAAAATGCACACAAAGTTCCTGAAAACAATATAGCTTCGTCCTTGTAAACTGGGAATAGACGTGGAACAGGAGTCCTATTTGCTGCAATGGGCCTCTCTCCTTCAAAAAGGGATTTGGCAAACTGATTTGGTGTACTCTTTGCCGGAATGGGGGTTTTGCATATAGAGCGTTGTTCGTCACTTGGCATCACATACTGTTTGCGGCCAGTTGGGGTCTACAGAGTTTGGGGGACATCAAGATGGCCAGTGGTATTAGAGGCTAGAATTGCTAGAGTTGTGGCCGTGGTTTTTCCTGGGTCTGGTGATATGCAACTACACCTAATGGCATTGATTTATCAGGTTGCACACCTTTTCCAAATACTTGTTGTTCGTGCTCCTCCGATCAGCAAATCGCCCTCTTCACTTTTGAACGTCTGATACACAAGAACACATTTGAATTGATAATATGGTTTTTATGACGATGGAATATGTCCTAAAATGGATAGGCAGGCGCGTATTCACAGACACAAGTGTGTTGTAAACTAAGCTAATGGCAGTTTGCACAAAGTAGTAAGCAATGCAAAGCATCAGTTCAAGATATGTGCAACCAATATAACCTTGGAAGTTAGAAGCAAGCACCTTGATGGGTGAATAAGATAGGGCACGGGACTCTGACTCCGCCACTAGGGAGCCTACTTGACTTAGGTCTCCCTCTGCTCAGAATCCACTGTTTAGATCATATTCTGAGCATGAATCTTGTCAGGTGGAGAGCGTTTGACATGCCATTTGCATCGACTTGATCCATTCAGTCCCTTATGCCAGGTTTTAACAAGCCATGGCATTGTTCTGTTTATATTCTTTTCATGCGCGCAAGCTCATAATCATATTATGCATTCATATCTGAGATTCATGAAAACATAAAAAGTTGTCAATTATCTATGAATGCATTGCGGATTCAACTCGAAGAGTGTCTCCCTATAAACCCCTGCATATGCAAAGTTCACCCCCCAAACGTGCTGACCAGACCACACACAGAATACAACCTCTATGTCTCTCTATAACAGGCAGCACACATTTCAAAACTGAGTAGGGGAACATTAGATCAATCAAATTCATATTGCAACAATAAACTAAGGAAAGTTATGAGTGGCATAATGTTTTAGCTTCAAGGGTGGAGTGCGGGTTGTGCAGACCAAAGCCCAAAGTAGGCAGCTTGTATTTCATTTTAAAGATGTTTAGTCTATGTATAAAAAGGTGGAAAAATGACACTTTCTTCTATACATGCAGTGTTCGTTGCCACACATATGGAAGAGATCACACAGAGAAATACTATTCACTCATGTCTGTGGTTCCAGTATTTTTTGAATAGGCGTGGTCGCACCTAAAAGAATATTGACACCACATATGACAAGGCAAGCATAGAGGTAGTGAATCAATATACTTTGTGAGCTTACTAGGACAAGTATGCGATTGTAACTGCAATAAGAGATGGTCCAAATCTAATCAACAGTTGTACTTAGCACTTATTGTTTGCACTAATCGACGTGATAATGGATATCATATCGAATGAGTAGAGAAGACAGATAAAATTGTCACAAACATGGCCTGCAGTAGAATCGGTGGTCAATGTCAATATGACCAACAATCCAAAATGACTATGTCTGTCCTAGGCCGGAATTTTGAAACCCTGTGAACTTTACACAGTACTTAAGATTACTAAAATACATCTAACCATTAATGTAGGTGCACTCCAAGTACATAAACAAACCTAATGACAGTCCTCTGCCTAAATGAGTACGGAATCATAGAAAATGGGTGATAGGGAGAGTGGCTGCTGAGTGTTGAGGACGTATTCTCAGGAATTAAATCAGGGTTGCTAGTGGCTGCTACACTCCTCGCCCTGAACGAAATGGAAGGTAGGTACGGCGACGCGCACGGGCAACGGTGACGCTCTTGGGGCCGAGCGGCTCCTGACCTCCGTTTAGTCACCGCGTCTCCTCCTAGAGTCGATGCCGTCCTGGGACGGCAGTCACCGGGCGAGGCAGGCAGCTGGGGCGAGTAATAGAGATCAGAAGCCCAAAAAAGAGGGGAACTCGGGGCTGGACCGACTACCCACAATCCATGGTGGGCCGTGTACTACTTCTTGAGCTTTGCGTTGGTTTTTCCCTGGTAGAGGAAAGGTGATGCAAGTAAAGTGAGATAAGTATTTCCTCAGTTTGAGAACCACAGGTATCAATCTAGTAGGAGGACAACGCACAATCACCGAATACCTTGCAGCAAACATCAACACTTGCACCAACGCGATAAAGGGTTGTCAATCCTTTCCGTTTACTGCAAACGTGAGATCTGATAGAGATAGATAACGTCACAGTAAATTATTTTGGTTTTTTTGTTTATAGATCGAAAGTAAAAGATTCCAAAATAGTGATCGCAAACTTATATGATGGACAAATAGAAGCATCGGAAACTTATATGATGGAAAATAGACCCGAGGGCCATAGGTTTCACTAGAGGCTTCTGTCAGATAGAAAATAATACGGGGGTGAACAAATATGCCGGAGCATTGATAGAAACGCAAAGTTATATGACGATATCTATAGGCAATGATCATGAATAGAAGCATCAAGCCGTGTCAATAGACCGAAACGGTATTCCTTGCATCTACTACTATACTCCACACATTGATCTATCCAGCATGCATCAGAGTATTAAGTTCATAAGAATGGGAGTACGCATTAAGTAAGATGACATGAGTAGGGAATAACTCCAAGCATATGATGAACAACCCCATCTTTTTTATCCTCGATGGCAACAAACAATACGTGCCTTGCTGCCCCTATGTCCTGGGAAGGGAACAACCGCAGATTGAACCAAAGCTAAGCACTTTCTCCACTTGCAGAAAAGCACCCAATCTAGTGGCCAAACCAACGATAATTCGACAGAATTACAAAGATATCACATCATGCATAAACGATATCGGAAGAAAGATCAAATACATTCATAGATAAGCTGATCATAAATCCACAATTCATCGATCTCGGCAAAACAACCGCAAAAAGTATTACATCGAATGAGATCTCCATCAATAATCGAGGCGAAACATGGTATTGAGAATCAAAAGAGAAAGAGAAGAAGCCATTAGCTACTAGTTATGGACCCGTAGGTCTGAGGTAAATCTCTCACGCTTCATCGGCGGGCCAAAAGGTGTTGTTGATGTATGAAAGCCCTCCGTGATCGAACCTCCCCCTCCTGGCAGGTGTGCCGGAAAGGGTCCGTAGATGAGATCTCATGGGTACAGAAGGTTGACGGCGGTGGAAAAGTGTTTTCGTGGGATCCTCTGTTGGTTTGGGGAATTCGGGAAATATATAGGCAAAAGAATTAGTCAGGAGGTGCACGAGGGGCCCACAAGGGTGGGGGGCACGCCCTAGCCCCCTGGTGCGCGCCCTCCGTCCTTGTGCACGCCTGGTGCTCCTCCGCTTCATCTCCAAGGTCTCTGGTTGTCTTCTGGTCCAAGAAAAAACCTCGCGAAAGGGTTCATTCCTTTTGGACTCCGTTTGGTATTCAGTTTTTCGAAACGCTAAAACAAGGAAAAAAGAGAAACTGACACAGGGGACTGGTTAATAGGTATAGTCCCCAAAAATAATATAACATACCATGATTATGCATATAAAATATCCAAAATAGATAATATAATAGCATGGAACAATAAAAAATATAGAATGAGTTGGAGACGTTCAAGCCATCCCCAAGCTTAATTCCTGCTCCTCCTCGAGTAGGTAAATGATATAACAACAGAATTTTTTATGTGAATGCTACCTAACTAGTTATTCGTGTAACTTTTACTTTATTGTGGCATGAATGTTAAATCCATAAATTCAAAACAAAAGGTTAAATTGACATAAAAACAATATACTCCAATTTATACTACAAACAACTTATGTCTTCTCAAAATAACATGGCAAAGAAGCTATCCCTACAAAATCATATAAGTCTGGCTATGCTCATCTTCAGCACACACCAATATTCCAAATCATATGCACAACCCCGATGACAAGCCAAGCAATTGTTTTATCTTTGATGTCCTCAAACTTGTTTCAACTTCAGCAAAACATGAGCGCATGAGCCATGGAACAAGCACTATAGGGTGGAATAGAATATGGTGGTTGTTGAGAAGACAAAAAGAAGGAGATGTCTCACAACAACTAGCGTTCAACGGCCTATGAGCATGCCCTCATAGATTCAATGTGAGTGAGTAGGGATTGCCATGCAACGGATGCAACTAAGCTAAGTTTATGAAAGCAAAAAAAACTAAGTGGGTGTGCATCCAACTCGGCTTGCTCACGAAACCTAGGACAATTTTGAGGAAAGCCCATCATTGGAATAATAAGCAAGTTCTATAAGGAAAAAGTTCCCACTAAGTATATGACAAGTGCACATAGGAGACTCTCTTCATGAAGATTATGGTGCGACTTTTGAGCACAAGTGGGAAAAAGGATAGTAACATTGTCCCGTCTCTCTTTTTCTCTCATTTTTTTTATTTGGGCCTTCTCTCATGTTTTTTGGCTCTTTTTCTTTTTTTTTCGTCCGGAGTCCCATTACCTACTTGTGGGGGAATACATAGTCTCATCATCCTTTCCCACATTGGGACATGCTCTACGATAATGAAGATCATCACACTTTTATTTACTTAACACTTGATTATAAACAAAATATGACTCTATTAATGAGCTCGCGTGGCGCTTTGGGTTTGTGTTTGTACCAGGATGTGCAATGAATCAAGAGTGACATGTATGAAAGAATTATGACCGGTGGCTTTGCCACAACTAAGATGTCAACTACAGGATCATGCAAGCAATAGAGACAATGATGAATCGTGTCATAATAAACGGAACGGTGTAAAGTGCATGGCAATATATCCGGAATGGCTATGGAAATGCCCATAATAGGTTAGGTATGGTGTGTTTTGAGGAATGGTATATGGTGAGGTTATAGGACCCGGGCGAAAGTGCGGGTCTAGAGAGGACAGCAATGGTTGGGGTTGAGGTATGCGTATAATCCATGTACTCAACATTAGTCATTAAAGAACTCACATACTTATTGCCAAAGACTATTAGTTATCCGAAACGAATTACTACGGCATGCTCTAGGGGGATAGATTCTGGTAGGAAAATACCATCCGCTCGTCACCCGACCGGCCACCACAAGGAAGACAATCAATAAATAATCATGGCTCCGATTCATCACATAACGGTTCACCTACGTGCATCATGGGAACTCACAAAATTTTACCAACAAGTATTCTCAATTCACAAATTACTCACCTAGCATGACTCGAATATCACCATCTTTATATCTCAAAACAATCATAAGGAATCCAAAACTTCTCATAGTATTCAATGCACTTTATATGAACAGTTTTTTATTATATCCCTCTTGGTATGCCTATCAGATTAGGATAAATTCATAACACAAGCAAATTACCACCTGTTTAGAGAGATTTTTGCAAAATTAAGTGAAGCGTGAGAGTTCAAATAGTTCTACAAAAAATAAGCCACCACCGTGCTCTAAAAAGAGTTATAAGTGAAGCAACTAGAGCAAAAATTGGCCTAGCTCAAAAAGGATATAAGTGAAGCACATGAGTATTCTAATAATCACGATTCATTGCGTGTACCTCTCAAAGGTGTGGTACAGCTAAGGATGATTGTGAAAACTAAAATAGTAAGACTCATATCATACAAGACGCTCCAACGCAAAACCCATATCATGTGGTGAATAAAAATATAGCTCAAGTAAAGTTCCGATAAGACGAAGACGAAGAGAGGAATGCCATCCGGGGCATCCCAACGCTTATGCTCTTGGTGTCCTTGCATATTACCTTGGGGGTGCCTTGGGAATCCCCAGCTTGGCTCTTGCCATCCTTATTCCTAGTCCCATCAAATCCTAACCCAAAACTTGAAAACTTCACAACACAACACAACTCAACAGAAAAACTCATAAGCTCCATTGGTATAACGAAAATAAATCACCACTTGTTGTACTGTTGTGAACTAATTATTTTTATATTGGTGTAATATCTCTACTGTACTGCCAACTTTTCCATGTTCATAACCCCCCGATACTGCTCATAGATTCATCAAACTAAGCAAACACACAAAGAAACAGAATCTGTCAAAACAGAACTTTGCGTAGATCTGAAATTGTTCTAATACTTCTTGTACCTCCAAAATTCTGAAAAATTAGGACCACAGAGGAAATTTTTATATCAATCCTGTGTAAAAACTTCAAGGTTTTTCCTGCGCTCCAGTTAATTTAAACAATTCTGTACTGGACGCAAAAGCTTTTATTTTCAGCAGATCAAATCAACTATCACCATAAGCTATCCCAAGGTCTTACCTTGGCACAAACACTAATTAAAAGACCAAACCACATCTACAGAGGCTAATGAATTTTTATCTGCAAAACAGAACCTAAAATGCAAAAAAAAAATGGGTTGCCTGCCCAACAAGCGTTGATTGTTTAAAGCCCTTAGCTATGTATAAAAACAAACGATAGATCTAGGTAATGTCATCTTTGGTTATGCATCCATAAGTGGCTCTCATAATAGATCATATGGCAATTTAATTTACTTATAGAAAGTGTTCCATGCCTTCCTTACGTAAATTGAAATCAATGTTTCCCTTCTTTCATATCAATAATTGACACCAATGTTTCTAAGGAAAGGTCTACCCAAGAATAATAGGACATTAGGATTGTGCAATCTATATCAAGTAACAATGAAATCTAAGGCACATAATCTTTGCAACAAAAGGAAACATCATTGAATCCTTCCCGATAGTTTCTTAATAGGGAATCCGAAAGATGCAAATTAAAGAACAATCATCAAATTCCGGAAACCTAGCACATCACATAAAGTTTTTTGGAATCGTGGAAACACTAGCACCCAATCACCAAGCATGGCACTCATAATCTTTAATTTTAATCTAATAGTAGGTTTCCACTCATCAGAAAGTTTTCAGGATAGAACTTCCAACTCAAGCTTTTCTTCACAAGATGCATCAAGATCAACGATATGTTTAGTAAAAGCTCTGTTGTTTGTTTATAGCAGAGTGAGATTCACATGGATTGCAAAACGGAAATACAATCTATTAAAGAACAATTATCATAATACAATGCTTTGAAATCCAAAAGAGTGGGTTCATTGCCTACTAAGTTTTGACCTCTCCAATCCCATTTTTTATCAATTTTGAATCAAGATCTAAAAAACTCCAATCAGTGGGACGCTTTTAAACTAAAGTTGACTCACTTCATCCATCTTATCAGATTTTAGTTGGAAAACAATTTCATAGAGGTCACATCATCACTTTAAGATCTCATCTTATTTAAAGGACTCCGGTTTGGGCGGCCATCTTATTTACTAAGGTAACTGGTTTACAGAAATTTGGCCTACTAAATTTTCATGATGAGCAAACTGAGAGTTTCAAACCATTAAAATTCCTTTAGACATATCATCGAGGTTCCTTTAATTGTCAATTCCCATAACAACTTTTCTAGCGATCCTTCGCTATCGCCTTACGTTTCTAAACGACACTACTATTGCTCAAAGGTAAACGACCATAATGATCAAGCTCCCCCCCCCAATACTAGCCCTAACATTATTTTCAATTCTTTTTCACGGTCGGTATACATTCTTTCTTCAGTTTTTTCATGCGATCTTCTTCTAGTAGGATTCAGATTCTTTGGGTTAGAGCCAATAGTGACAAAGCAAAGCAATCCAACAAAAACAACTAGTACAAACAACACACCTACAGCAAAAAGAGAAAAGATAAAAGACAACGGCAAAACGACGGAATGCGGAAGAAGAAGTAAGGGGAAAATAAACATCGAGAGACCCAAATCTCCCATCCCCCGTATAAATCTACTGTAATAAATGAAGGAAGTGGGCAGAGAGAAGAGAATCCAACAAGCGTAGCAGTCTCTTCGGTTTCTTAGAAAATTGAGGCGCAAAATGTAACGCAGGAGATGCAAGTTTATGGTGGTATTGCATCTGACTCACTAGGTAGGATCCCGACAGAAGACAGGGCCTAAAGAAAGGTGTGTTCAGCATGGCGGACCTTCTTGACTCTTGCGTTCCCGGTTCTTCTTGTTGAAAGCGCAAAGGCCCAAAGTGTTGTCCCCTGCTGGATGGAAGGGCGAAGTGGGAGGGAGATATGTGAATCGCCCTCCCGTTAGTAGAACAGATCAACCGTTAGGAGTTCACGCCAACCAACTCAAGGCAACGGGGGGAACCAAATTGCAACACTGCACCACAAACTGGCGTGTGGGGTTGTTAATAGACCCTTCTATCGACTGTACTGGCGCTCGGGGTCGAACAGAGGGGGATGAGGAGGTAGCTTGTTATTGGTTGCGCGGGTAGGAGTGGACGTAAGAGTTTACATAACGAGAAAGGTAAAAGGTATTTTCGTATAGCCAAAAGCCTGCCTCGGGTTGCTAGCGTACTCCGCTCCGCATCCGATGACTATCCTCCCCGGCCTCGCTCTATTGAATTGTCCTTCTACCCAAAAAAAAAAATTAGCCGCAAACTATTAGATCGGTCAATACACCTTATCGAGAAAGGAGCCCCATCCGATACACATATTACACGAAAAAACCTTTAAGAGGGGCAAGGTCCTGAGGTTCCCAGATAAAAAAACAATCAAACCCCCACAAACCACAATTATCGATGGATCAAACACCTAGAACTCCCACTGCCGCTGTGCCATTCATTCTATACTTGTTTAATGTTTCATCAAATCGTCATGTCGCGAAAAGTTAAAGTTCGACGCAAGGTCAATCTCCAAGAATATCATGATTAACCGCTACAATTCGTTGACTTCAGTAGGTATCCCTTGAAAGAGTGACTATACTATATGACCCAACATCAGATCAGTAGATCTAGAGTATTAGTCCTCGACTGAAAGCAAGGGTATAGAATGCCATTATGGAGAAGAACCCGATAGATCCAAACTAGCAATCTTAAACATTTTATCCATGGACAATACAATACAACTTGCTGCGTAGGTACTGGAGCACGCTTGACACTAGACTACCCTTGAGAACCAAAAGCCGACCCCAAAACTGATAAGTGAAAGAGTTAGATGTCAAATCGCTAAACTTCAGAGTACTTAGAGTCAAATGAGAACTATAGAGAAGCTGCAAAATCAATCACGCTCGGTAAGCAAAAGTTTACATCGAAATTAAGAATCTTGGGTATGGTATTTGATCGACTCAAGACCGAGCGAGACGGCCAATGCTACGAGCAAGGACCCGCCCCTAGGTCGAGGGCATCTACTCTGAACCGCTGTCACTCGGAAGTGGCACATGACCCTGAGTGTAGGGCCCTCGTGATGATCTCCGGAGGTCACCTAAAAAGTCTCGAGGGACTACGGTCAGAGCGTTGGCGGTGAACAAGTGATTTCTCGTGGCCCTACAGGATGTGAGAAGGAAAATCATATAGGTAGAAAGGTCGAAGGGGTGCACAGGGGCACAAGAAAGGACTGCCGGGGCAATGCGAAGCCATACGTTGGCCGTCTGATCTCGGACTATTATCATAAGATTCAGATTTCGAGTCAAGGCAAATCATACGCAGGTTGATCCGTATATGAGCACATCTTTGGTAGCCTTTTACTACGATAATCCTCTAAACACAGAACACTGGAACGGGTCAACTGTTTAGTATTATAGGTTAGTCCCAACTAAAAATGCATAGGCTCTAACCATCCAATGAATCTTAGATATAGGTAATGGAAGCATGCGATGTAGAAGGATCAAAAAATGAAGTAGATACGTTATGCAGTGCCTGCGTGCCAATAAACTGGGCATCAGCATATGTTACGTATAAACACCGGGCGCTACTTACTAGTCATTTATGCAAACATAAATGGCCTTGTAACTGTGCTCCCTAGTGTACTGAAAGCGCAAGACTGTAAACCACGACTGGGACTGCTCTTGAAAGAATAAACCAATCTATTGCAAAACTAGGACTGTTATCATTGATGGGGGAGGCATAATGACACATAAGTCAAAATCATGGAGCAGTAAGTCACTAGGGAGATCTAATAAGTGATCGCATAAGAAGGGTAAGCGTCGAAACCCTAAGGCATTTTAGAAACAGAGACGGATCTCGTACCAACAGGCCTGAGTAATAACATGGTACATGCCACGGACATACTGGTACGATAAACCAGCAGATCCAATAAACTATGCATAGACATGTGGTATATGGGCTAAATGCCAAACGCGGCAAAAGAAGCGCATTAGCATCATGTATATGCTATCGGACACTATGAATGGTCATAAGTGTACTACAGGCTATCTGGAAAAACAGGAAGGAGCCAATGTAGAATTCGGGTTGAGGTAAAGTGGAATGAAAAGACCCCTCCTGTGCGAATCCTGACGCGCTGGGTCCGGCAGTGGTTGGGGGGTGGCAGCGAACAGATAAAGCGAGGTAGAGGTCAACAAGGGATAAGTCTCTCGACAGAAGTCGAGTTAGCGGCCCGGCAATAGAGAAGCCATAGCAGAGAGGATTGCAGCTGTTCGAGGATAGAAAGTCCAGCTAGCGCACGTGGACTTAATAATGGCTGGCTGACTACGCGGGCTTTGCGTGGAGGCTGATAGGCGATTGGGGTAATTGATCAAATGGGGAAAGTTATAGACGACGCGAAAGGTATGGATGGGTGTTAGGGTGCGACCGAAGTGGGGTGGGGATGGGTTCTGCCGGACAGGTGGTTGTGGACTCGCGCCTATGAAAATGAGGGGAGGCGTCGCGTTTCAACCATGAATTTGCTCGATGGCACGTGCGTATGAGTATTTATGTGAAGTTCGAACTGTGCCGTAAAAAAGTGTGACTCTAATGGATGGGGGATATGGAGTAAATCTCGGAAGGGCATTCCAACCGATAAAATTCTGCCAAGGGTCGGCCGAGGTTCTGTCTGACGAGATGCCGAGTGAGAAAGTCCATCGTTGACGGGCCACACGGTTGCACCACAGATGTTATAACGGTTGTACCGTAAGGGCGGTCTGTGTCAACGTGGAAGTGAAGGGAAACGAGCCCATGAACAATATTTGGCTAACAATTACTGCGCGATCGGAGAGTTCTTCGCTTTCTGCCTGAGCACCACAAACTGATATAAGGAATGGGAAGTATTTAATGGAGGTATAGAACAGCGTAATATATGCTGGACGATTGAATCAAAAATTAGTTACGTTGAGCCACGTATGGCCAGCGCCCCACCGTGGGCAACCTGAGCTACACACGAGAGGGTACGTGTCATGTTATTGAAACTAACACCCATTGGGAAAAATGTAGGATAATTGGAAGATGGACTCTGGTTAAGTAACAGATTTCATTTTCAAACTCAACTTAGCTCTGAAGGTGCGACAGTGAGTGTGACATTTCGAGCCGATATGCTGATCGATAGGTTAAAGGGAAACTAAGCTATGTTTACCTTAGCAAAAGTTTCCATTTATATTAAAGAATCCGACCAACTTCGATAATAGATGATCATAAACTATTATCTGTATGCAATAAATCATAAACAAATTATTTAGACTGTTTCTTTCGAATAAGCAATTCATAATAGACGAACAAAGATAGTAACCACGTCCGATCTTTTTGTCATGGTGAATATATTGCAATTAAGACCCTCTCTTCGGCGTGTAGGCATCGGGCATCGGCTAGAATCCGTAAGGCTTGAATCGAATATGACACTTATACGGTCCAATCAGGAATAGTCACCGCATGCAGGTGACGCAAGTGTGTACGGCGGCATAGGACGACGTCGAAGCAGAGGAGCGTCAAGAGTCCTGTCATACGGATGATCAATGTCACCATCTCTACATGACACTGTACTACTGATGTGGGGACTGCATGGGGAAACATGATGGTGCGGAAAAAGCTTTGGGATGTTTTAGACGGAGTGGTATGAGTCAATAATGATGGGGTACGGGAACCTTTTGAACGCCTAATGGGAAGTACAACTAGCGTAAATTTGGACGTCTTTGTGACGTACTCTATCTCCCTATTCCGATTCTGCAGGAAGTTGAGCAGTTGGCCCATTATAGGTTAGACCGGAGCTGGCACGCTGAGTACACGCCATTGAACTTTGCTCTCTTTGCATGATACTGTTTTTGCGCACCGTTTGAATTGGACTGGGGGACTAGTCTTTACACTTGAATATGTGATTCGCCATTGGCCCACGTGTCGCAGCTCAAGGCGTCGGCATGTAATTAGTAACCTACCCTATTGAAAAGTGAACCGATGACTGTCGTGCTACGGTAGATCCAGAATCATTCCAACAACTGTGCTTCAGAGTGCTATGCGATAGATAACATTTGATTCTTTCGGCTTTTGGCAAAAACATGACCTAACAATAATCATTTTACATTAACAAACTTATAGATCATTACATTGTTTTATATCTTCAATAGACAAAACAAATGGTTTGATCGATTACATGAAACAAACAACAACAAAAGGTTTTCAACGATGGAAAGATAACATTTAATACTAATGCATTTACCAAGTGGGAATTTAATTTCCATTCTTTTCGTTTCTTTCAGGACCTTTAAACAATGCTTGGTCATTCTCAGCTTGCTTCGTTTGGAAATCCACCAAATATTGTAATGTGGTTTCTTGAGTACTGCTTGTGATTGTGTTGTTTGCTTCCTCAACATGTCAACCTCATCTCTAAGTGCAGAAGCAGAATCTTTCTACCAATAGTTTAGCCTCTAGAGCATCAGTAGTCGGCAATTCATGAGCACGATTGGGCCGGTGCCACTGCTTGGGATGATACAACGTCCATGGGGACCTCCTCTTTGATATTGGGCTAACCTGTTTTGCCATTAAAGTTCCGATTGGATTCTGGAAAAGTTGAAGTTAGCAAACATCTCAACTGGAGTTAGAACAGCAACCAGTTAAACAAACAAGGAATATTAAGAGTTTAATTGGATGCTGAAAGTAGTTATTAACATCATTGTAACGGTTGCAGCAGCAAAGCAGTTAAACAAACATGGTATCAGAACGAAATTACACGTGAATTCTGCTGCACCCTAGAAGTACATATGACCAGCTATCTACGTGCTTAAGTATCTATTTAAGTTCAGGCAAACAAGTAATTCTAACAGTAAGTTCAATCACATAGATAGGCGCAGTCTATAATAGGATTAACAGGTTATGGCATTATGTAATCAGTAGCAAACTAAATTAAGTCAAGCAACGTAATTGAACAATTTGCATAAGTGGCTAACGAAAATTCTGAGAAGCAGGTACTGATTTTACGCTAGCTCTTGTACAGGCACACTACAACTTCTTTTTTCGCTTACAAGGTTCTACTAAGAGTCCATGGCATCAATTGCTTGGATACGTAGTCCCAATACTTCTTTTCTTCCCACCTGCATTGTTAAGTTGTGGCGCCCCCGGCTCGATCGTACACTAATATGCACGCAAACGTGTACGATCAAATCAGGGACTCAGGGAAGATATCACAAACAAACTCTAAAACATAATAAGTCATACAAGCATCATAATACAAGCCAGGGCCACGAGGGCTCGAAACAAATGCTCGATCATAGACGAGTCGCGGAAGCAACAATATCTGAGTACAGACATAGGTTAAACAAGGTGCCATAAGATGGCTAGCACAAACAGGGATACAACAGATCGAACAGGCGCAGGGCCTCCTGCCTGGGATCCTCCTAACTACTCCTGGTCGTCGGCGTCCTGGACGTAGTAGTAGGCTCCGCCCTGGTGGGTAGTAGTCGTCGTAGGTGGCGTCGGGCTCCTGGCTCCAGCATTTGGTTGCGACAACCAGCAAGAAGGGAAAGGGGAAAAGTAGGGGGGGAAAGCAACCGTGAGTACTCATCCAAAGTACTCGAGCAGGATCTATTCTAAATGCATGGTTATATGTGTTTAAAGAGCAATATCGGTGGACTGAACTGCAGAATGCCAGAATAAGAGGGGGATAGCTAGTCCTGTCGAAGACTACGCTTCGGCAGCTCCATCTTGAAGCAATAGAAGAGAGTAGTTGGAAGTTAACCAAACAACAACGATAGCATAATCCTACCCGTCGATCCTCTCGTCGCCACCATGCTAGAGAAGCGACCACGGGATATCTGTCACTTGTAAGGTGTGGTTTTATTAAGATCCATTTCTAGTTGTCATGAGGTCGGAATACAACTCCGGGTCGTCCTTTTACCGAGGGACACGGCTATTCGAATAGATAAACTTCCCTGCAGGTGTGCACCACATATTCCCCAACACGCTCGATCCCCTTTGGCCGGACACCATTTCCTGGTCTGCCCGGCCTCGGAAGATCCACACGTCGCAGCCCCACCTAGGCTCAACAGAGAGGTCAGCAGACCGGACTAATCTAGGCACTCTGGGGTCTGGGCCCATCGCCCAGTGGCCTGCACTTTGCGTACGCGTCGGGCGCGAGCAGACCTAGCAACCCACACGATCACGGCGGTTACGTTAGCGCGGTCCAACACGGCGCGCGCCGCTCAGTCGCTGACGTCAAGAAGGCTTCAGTGCTACCCACGACGCCGGGATACCCATAACTACTCCCCGCGTAGTTGGTTAGTGCGTATAGGCCAGTGGCCAGTACGCAGATCAAATATCCAATCTCGTTAAGCGTGTTATTATGAAGTAAACGCGACGCCGACCAGGGCTTGGCCCACCTGTCTCCTAGGTGGTCTCAACCTGCCCTGTCGCTCCGCCACAAAGATCCACTCAAAGGGCCGTTGGGACAAAGGTCCTTTCAGCCCCCAATCCGTGAATCACTCGCGGGTACTCTCGAGCCGACCCGACTTTAGTCACCATTTGATAGTATGATATATGTAAGTATAGCCCCGTGATCACCTCCCGAGTGATCACGGCCCGCATGATAACAGGCAAGGACTGACAAATGCAGGGCCAATGATGATAAACTAGCATCCTACACTAGGCATTTAGATTGCAGGTAAGGTATCACAGATGTAGCAACAGTGTCATGCTATGCATCAGACTAGGATTAACGGCAAAGCAGTAACCATGCTACACTACTCCTAATGCAAGCAGTATAGAGGAGAATAGGCATTACTGTGATCAAGGGGGCTTGCCTGGTTGCTCTGGCAAGTAGGGTCTTCAACAACGTAGTCCGTCGAGGCAACCAGCAGCTGCGTCGGTCTCGTAGTCTAACAAGAAAGAGGGGGAAGAAACAGTAAAACACGGCAATATGCCAACAGGGATGCATGACATGTCTAAACGCAGGGCCGGTTATAAGGGTGATATACAGCCTAACTAAGCGATTTTTGTTAATTTAGGAATTTATCCGGATTTATTAATTAGGGTGGACACTATTCATTTATCAGAAATCGGTACTAATTGTTCAACGTTCTCATAGCTGCGGGCGTCTGAGGAGAGTACCGAGGGCGTATCCGGGTTCGTATCGTCGTTCTAGCAAGTTTCATGTATAAAATATTTTCACCGGAGTTACGTTTAAAGATATGATTTTCTAAAGTTTTCATTAATTTCTGAAATTTTAATAATTATTTATATTCAACATTATCAGAAACAGTAATTGATGACGTCAGCAGACATCATGCTGACGTCAGCAGTTAATTAAGTTAATTACTAATTACTGTTTAATTAACACTAATCAGTTATTAGATTAACCTAATCAGGATTAATTAACTAATTAATTAATTAATTAATTATTTTACTTATTTAATTATTTATTTTTATTTCATTTTCTTAAAACTGTTTTGGGCCGTGGCCCCCATTCGTCAGCGTCACAAGGGGTTCGGGCCCACTGGGCAGTGGACCCAGGGGCGGACACGTTCGGGGCGTGCCCCTTTCGGGACGGACTGTAGGTGGCCAAAGGGGACGCACGGGGTCGGCGCGGCGCGGGCGACGGGGCCAGGCGGGGCCGGAGGCGCGGCGGCGGCGCGGTGGCTGGAGCGGCCGGGGCGGCTGCGCGGTGGCTGAGCGGCGAGGGCGGCGGTCCGCGAGGATGAGAGCGGGGGGGCGCGAGCGGGCGGTTGGCGGCGAGGAGCGACGCGGGCGCGCGAGCGAGAGGCAAGTGGGCGGCGCGCGAGCGCGTGCGGCAAGAGCGCGGCGAGGCAGGTGCGGCCGGGCGCGTGGCGAGCAGAGGGGGCGAGAGGCCCGAGCCTCACCGGGATCCGTAGGGACGGGCAGCGGGGGTCGGGGTGGTCGACGGGGACGACGGCGATGGGAGGCAGGCCGGCGGGGACAAGGCGGCCGACGTAGACGAGGCAGACCGGCAGGGAGAGCTCCGGCGGTGGCGTCGTGCGGAGGGGCAGGCGCGCGGTCGGGCGCGTCGGGGCGAACGGCGTCGAGGGAGCAGGCGGCGAGGGAGAGCGGGATCCGGGCGGCGGCGTGCAACGGCGACGGCGAGCGGCGCGGACTGGATCGGGGGGCTCGCCCACGACTGGAATCGGGGGGGGGGGGAATCGGGGGTAGGGTAGTTGAGGGTTTGGCGCGGGGGTGGGCCGGGCTAAGTAGGCGCCGGCTGGGCCGGCCTGGCAGCCGGGTTGGTCTGCTGGGCGAGGCCCAGTCGGGGGGGGGGGGGTTCCTTATCCTTTTCTGTTTCTTTTTTCCTTTTCTTTATTCTCTTTTCTTACTGGTAAATGAGGCCTCAATGGGTGTTTTGTAAAAGTGGACATATTTCAAAATACCATGAAATTATTCCCTTAACACCTAAAATTAGTTTGGCAAAAAATTAATTCCATATTTATTTCAGATTAATAAATGGTACTAAATATTATCTTATCCAACTGTGAGGTAGGGAGTTTGTTCGAGTAGTCACTTATACAATTCCAATGATGTGGTTTCCGATTAGAATTAGCATGGAATATTTGTATTATATGACATTTTAGTTTTATGTTGGACAACTTTTATGTCCATTTTCATCTAAATTTGAATTTTGGCTGAGAGTGAAATTGCAATTATGATGCTAATGAGTTATGCACTATAATCATGTGACATGGCCTCATCAAAAGGGGGGATCAATGGATCACTGTAGCTTAATACAGGGGGTGTTACAAATCTCCTCCACTACAAGAAATCTCGTCCCGAGATTTAGGAGGTAGAAAGAAACAAAGCGGGGTATTCATCGCGAAGACGATCCTCGCGTTCCCAAGTGGCTTCATCCTCAGAATGGTTTGACCACTGAACCTTGAGGAACTTGATAACCTTCTGGCGTGTGCGACGCTCGGCTTGATCGAGAATGCGGACCGGATGCTCTTTATAAGAGAGGTCTTGTTGCAGTTCAAGCAATTCGTGATCTACTCCGCGGATAGGGTCTTTGAAGCAGCGGCGGAGTTGTGATACGTGGAACACATCGTGAACCTGAGAAAGGTTCGGTGGAAGTTCCAACTAATATGCCACTCTACCACGCCTTTCAAGAACAGTGAAAGGACCAATATAGCGAGGAGCTAGCTTGCCCTTGATCCCGAATCGGTGTGTACCTTTCATCGGTGTGACTCGAAGATAAGCCTTTTCGCCAGGTTGATAGACCATATCTTTGTGTTTGCGGTCATACTGACTCTTTTGACGTGACTGAGCAGTCTTCAAATGCTCGCGGACAATGCGAACTTGATCTTCGGCAAGTTGGATAATATCCGGACCGAAGAGTGGACGTTCCCCAGTTTCTGACCAATTTAGAGGGGTTCGGCACTTTCGTCCGTACAATACTTCGAAGGGGACCATCTTCAGACTGGCTTGATAGCTGTTATTGTAAGAGAATTCGGCATATGGGAGAGATTCTTCCCATTTCCTTCCGAAGGATATGACACAAGCTCGAAGCATGTCTTCGAGAACTTGGTTGACTCGTTCAACTTGTCCTTGAGACTGAGGGTGAAAAGCGGTGCTGAAGGACAGATGAGTTCCCATAGCTTCTTGGAAACTAGCCCAGAATCTTGAAGTGAATAAGCTGCCACGGTCTGAACTGATAACCAGTGGAATACCGTGAAGTGAAACAATTCTGGACATGTAGAGAGTTGCGAGCTGACTAGCAGTGATCGTCTCTTTGACGGCTAGAAAATGTGCAACTTTGGAAAGTCGGTCAATGACGACAAGAATAGCATCATTACCTTTCTGTGATTTGGGAAATCCAGTGATAAAGTCCATTTCAACATGGTCCCATTTCCATTCAGGAACAGCAATTGGTTGCAGAGTTCCGGCGGGCCTTTGATGTTCTGCTTTGACGCGACGGCAAACATCACATTCAGCAACATAGCGAGCAATGTCTTGCTTCATGTTTGACCACCAGAATCTTTGACGGATGTCTTGGTACATCTTGGTACTGCCGGGATGGATAGACAACGGAGTGTCGTGAGCTTCTTGCATGACCTCCTGAGTCATACCCAGGTTACCTTTAGAGGGGACCACTAGACGACTTTTAAAGAACAAGGTGCCAGTATCATCAATAGTGAAGAACGAAGGCCTTCCTTCAGCGAGATAGCGCTTAATCTTGTGGGCTTGAGAGTCATAACCCTGCAGCGTCTTGATGCTGTCCACGAGATCTGGTTTAGCAACCAGGGTATTAAGAGAACCCTGGGAAACAACGTGGAGGTTCATTTTGTAGGAACCTTCAGGAGGGGAAGCGAGTGCTCCAGGAGGAACAATGTGGAGATTCAGCTTTCTGAATTCTTCAATAAGCGAAGGTTGAACTTCGTGAAACTGGAGGTGACTGCAATAAGACTTGCGGCTCAAGGCATCGGCCATTACATTAGCCTTGCCGGGGTATAAGAAATACCCAAGTTAAAATCCGCTACGGTCTCCATCCATCTCTGTTGACGGAGGTTCAGGTCTGGCTGAGTGAACAGATACTTCAGACTTTGATGATCGGTGTAGATCTCGCAACGATTACCGAGAAGGTAATGTCGCCACTGTTTTAGTGCATGGATGACGGCAGCAAGCTCGAGGTCATGTACTGGGTAATTCTCTTCGTGCGGACGCAATTGACGCGAAGCATAAGCAATTACTCTGCGGTCTTGCATTAGGACACCGCCTAATCCTTGACGGGATGCATCACAATAGATGACAAAATCCTTCTGGGAATCAGGAGGGGCAAGCACTGGGGCAGAAGTCAGCTTGTCTTTGAGCGTCTGGAAACTTTCCTGACACTTTTCCGTCCAATCGAACTTGACGCCTTTATGAAGCAGGTTAGTCAGGGGCTTGGCGGTCTTGGAGAAGTTCTCGACAAATCGACGGCAATAGCTGGCGAGTCCGAGAAAACTTCGAACTTGCTTGACGTTCTTTGGAGGAGCCCAATCAAGAATAGCCTGAACTCGCTCGGGGTTGACGGCAATTCCATCCTTGGAGATGACATGCCCAAGGTATGTTACTTCGGGAAGCCAGAATTCACACTTGGAAAACTTAGCATATAGTTGATGCTCTCGAAGTTTTTCCAGAACAAGTCGAAGATGTTCAGCATGTTCCTCTTTGTTCCTGGAGTATACTAGGATATCATCCAAGTAAACCACGACGAACTTGTCAAGGTATTCCATGAATATATAATTCATCAGGCGGGAGAATGTGGCGGGAGCATTGGTTAAGCCGAATGACATGACAGTGTACTCGTATGAGCCATATCGAGTAACGAAGGCGGTCTTTGGGATATCCTCTTCACGAACACGGATCTGGTGGTAACCCAACCTTAAGTCGAGTTTAGAGAACACTGATGAACCCACCAGTTGATCATACAAATCGTTTATCCGAGGAAGGGGATATTTGTTCTGGATGGTTGCTTGGTTAATAGGACGGTAATCTTGGACCAATCGGTTTGATCCATCCTTCTTCCTGACAAAGAGAGAAGGTGCTCCCCAAGCAGAGGAACTTGGGCGAATGAAACCCTTACGAAGTGAAGCGTCGATTTCCTCCTTAAGTTCAAGGAGTTCATGCGGCGGCATCTTGTAGGGTCGCTTGGCGATAGGAGTGGTGCCTGGTTTCAAGTCGATGACAAATTCGACAGCTCGAGCAGGGGGTATCCCTGGGAGTTCTTCTGGGAAAACACCTTGGAATTCGCGAACAACTGGAATGTTCTCGATGCCTTCAAGTGGTGATGCGTTTAACGCATTCAAGGCATAAAGTCTCGCCTCGGCATTTTGGATGATTTGAGCCTGGTAGCTTATTATTTCATCAGAAGGGGGTAGAAGATGGACGATCTTCGTGGCGCAAACTATAGAAGCAGTATGCGCTTTCAACCAATCCATTCCGAGAATGAGGTCGATACTACAAGACTTTAGTATGAAAGGGGAGGCGTGAAACTCCAGCCCTTCAATTTCAACGGTGACGTCGTTGCTACCCATGGAGGTTTGACATTGACCCGCGGGGGTGTGTATTACTATTGCAGTGTTCATGACCTCACATTTAATGTCGTGTTTGTATGCAAATTCTTCGGACATGAATGAATGCGATGCTCCTGAATCAAATAAAACAGAAGCTGGTACTGAATTAACAAGGAGAGTACCCATCACGGTGGCAGGCTGGTCCTGAGCTTCATTGAAATCGGTGTGGTTGGCCTGAATACGCCCATAAGACTTGGCATTGTTGTTGCGAGGCTGATTGTTCCTACGGCCAGTTGCAGGAAGTGCCAGTTGGTTCTGGTTCTGAATGCAGTTCCTGGAAAAATGACCTGGCTGCCCACACTTGTAGCACAGACTATCATTGGGATTGGGAGCAGGAGCTCGGGGTGGTGGAGATGGAAGTCCTGGCTGCCTAGGTGGTGGAGGCAGACGCGGTGCAGTATAGGACTGTCATCTCAATCGTCACGCCTAATCCGTGAAAAAGGTGTAGCTCGGTGTCTGAGTTGTTCTGCTGATCATAAATCCGAACTTCAGCATAGTACTGTTCCTGGTTGAACTCGCGGTAAACCTCATAAACCAAGTACTCAGGGTACCAACGGTAGCCAAGTCTGGTCATGAGAGCGATCAGGACAGCTGGAAACCCAGGGGTATTACGAGCCCAAGTGCGAAGCACAAGCTGTGTCGTAGGACGCGGTGGAAACAAACGGTCCATCTGAAAATAGAGGAAATTCAGGTTTGTCAAACGACAATAAGAGGTTTAACACAACTCGGAGAGAAAGGTTAAACAAAACAATGGAAAGGAAAATGATTATCAGACTAATCAGATCAACGACAGGGAAATCGCACAGATATCCAGCTCTCCGGGTAGACAGAATTTACGAGATCCTAAGTGTCGGCGTTAGTAAAATTCATTTAACCCGAGTAGAAGAGAGATCAGAGTCCCAGAGTATAGACGAGGAATAAAAGATCCTAATACCACCCAGTTGGCAATGTGGGCCCGTAAGCCACACAGCCAAGTTAGTAAAACGGTTTTCTTTGTCTAGACTCAACTTCGGCCAAGGAATTGGAAAGGGGGATTCCTACAGGCAGTCGGCTCTGATACCAACTTGTTGCGCCCCCGGCTCGATCGTACACTAATCATGCACGCAAACGTGTACGATCAAGATCAGGGACTCACGGGAAGATATCACAACACAACTCTAAAACATAAATAAGTCATACAAGCATCATAATACAAGCCAGGGGCCACGAGGGCTCGAATACAAATGCTCGATCATAGACGAGTCAGCGGAAGCAACAATATCTGAGTACAGACATAAGTTAAACAAGGTGCCATAAGATGGCTAGCACAAACAAGGATACAACAGATCGAACAGGCGCAGGGCCTCCTGCCTGGGATCCTCCTAACTACTCCTGGTCGTCGGCGTCCTGGACGTAGTAGTAGGCTCCGCCCTGGTGGTAGTAGTCGTCGTAGGTGGCGTCTGGCTCCTGGGCTCCAACATCTGGTTGCGACAACCAGCAAGTTCCTCTGGATAGTTGCTTGGTTAATGGGACGGTAATCTTGGACCAATCGGTTTGATCCATCCTTCTTCCTGACAAAGAGAGAAGGTGCTCCCCAAGCAGAGGAACTTGGGCGAATGAAACCCTTACGAAGTGAAGCGTCGATTTCCTCCTTAAGTTCAAGGAGTTCATGCGGCGGCATCTTGTAGGGTCGCTTGGCGATAGGAGTGGTGCCTGGTTTCAAGTCGATGACAAATTCGACAGCTCGAGCAGGGGGTATCCCTGGGAGTTCTTCTGTGAAAACACCTTGGAATTCGCGAACAACTGGAATGTTCTCGATGCCTTCAAGTGGTGATGCGTTTAACGCATTCAAGGCATAAAGTCTCGCCTCGGCATTTTGGATGATTTGAGCCTGGTAGCTTATTATTTCATCAGAAGGGTGTAGAAGATGGACGATCTTCGTGGCGCAAACTATAGAAGCAGTATGCGCTTTCAACCAATCCATTCCGAGAATGAGGTCGATATTACAAGACTTTAGTATGAAAGGGGAGGCGTGAAACTCCAGCCCTTCAATTTCAACGGTGACGTCGTTGCTACCCATGGAGGTTTGACATTGACCCGCGGGGGTGTGTATTACTATTGCAGTGTTCATGACCTCACATTTAATGTCGTGTTTGTATGCAAATTCTTCGGACATGAATGAATGCGATGCTCCCGAATCAAATAAAACAGAAGCTTGAAGTCCTTCGCGAAACCTTTCCTGACGGCGAGCATCAGTGGGAATGTCTTCTTCAGCATAGCGGGATAATTCCAGAAACTCCCGCTGATAAGCTTCCACTGTCTTGTTGCCCTGGGTGAGGTTGCGGAACTCTTGCTTCTTCCGGTCCATGATTCCCTGGGGAATGAAACGGGCACGGAAGGCAGCTTGGAAATCCGGCCAAGTGATGACTGTGCCAGCTGGTTGAGTGCGCCTGTGGCTGTCCCACCATTGAGCAGCGGGGCCCTTGAGAAAGAAGGAGGCGAAGGTGACATAGTTTGCAGGGGCAACGCCACCAGATTCCAACTCATAGGTGATGTCGCGAAGCCAGTCATCCGCATCCAGGGGCTGAGTTGAGCCGCGGTAGACGGTTGGGTTGAGGCGCATAAAGTCCTGCAAGGTCCCTGGGCCCGGATACTGGTTCATATTGGGACGAGGAAACTGATCCATGATCCCTTGCATGAACTGACGTTGCAGTTCGAATTGCTGCATCATTCCAGCCATATAGTTCGGCGGTGGTGGATCGTTGGCACCACGTCCACGACCACGACCAGCGGGTCTAACCATCCTGCTAATTTACAACAGGGGGGGTAGTTTAGTAAAAGCAAGCACGAGTGCTTAGCGACAAGCATGATGTAACTCGACAATAGTTTAAGCAGTGCATCAAATACATAAAAGTAGTCGATTAAGACATACAGATCCATACACAACGTCGGGTACAAGCGGACAGCATAACGGCGCAAATCAAAAGCTAGACATACTAGGCGGCGCACAGGCACGCGGTAAGGAAGTACACAACGAGAGATAGCAAAGGCTACATCAACGTCGGAGAGAACCACTGTATCGGGGTAGCTGCGAGTGCAGACGACGAATGTTCGTCGCGGAAAGATCCTGTGCTCCATGTGCACTCTGATGCAGAACCCGGTCTCGAGCTGTAAGAAGAGGTCCACGTGTCGGTGTGTGACCCCCAACAATAGGCCAGTCAATACCAGCATACATCTGAGTCCTGTGTGGATAAAGGATGTGCTCCCGATGTATCCCTGCACGAACAGCGGGCAGCAACTGCGTCATAGCATCGTAGAGACGTGCTCGAGTGGCAACCAACTCGACGGCAAGAGCCCGAACAGTGCGATCCAGAGCCTGAGTGCACTGAATCAGAACGCGCGGGTCGTAGCGACGAGGCTCGTACGGGGCACAGATAGCTGTGTAGTATCCGGTAGCATCTCCAGCAGGGGCATACGGAATGTATCGGAACTCGGAGTCATCCAAGATAGCATTGTGCTCCCCTCGTAGACGTACGACAGCGGAGTAGGCGGCATCATGGACTGCCATCTCAATCGTCACGCCTAATCCGTGAAAAAGGTGTAGCTCGGTGTCTGAGTTGTTCTGCTGATCATAAATCCGAACTTCAGCATAGTACTGTTCCTGGTTGAACTCGCGGTAAACCTCATAAACCAAATACTCAGGGTACCAACGGTAGCCAAGTCTGGTCATGAGAGCGATCAGGACAGCTGGAAACCCAGGGGTATTACGAGCCCAAGTGCGAAGCACAAGTTGTGTCGTAGGACGCGGTGGAAACAAACGGTCCATCTGAAAATAGAGGAAATTCAGGTTTGTCAAACGACAATAAGAGGTTTAACACAACTCGGAGAGAAAGGTTAAACAAAACAATGGAAAGGAAAATGATTATCAGACTAATCAGATCAACGACAGGGAAATCGCGCAGATATCCAGCTCTCCGGGTAGACAGAATTTACGAGATCCTAAGTGTCGGCGTTAGTAAACTTCATTTAACCCGAGTAGAAGAGAGATCAGAGTCCCAGAGTATAGACGAGGAATAAAAGATCCTAATACCACCCAGTTGGCAATGTGGGCCCGTAAGCCACACAGCCAAGTTAGTAAAACGGTTTTCTTTGTCTAGACTCAACTTCGGCCAAGGAATTGGAAAGGGGGATTCCTACAGGCAGTCGGCTCTGATACCAACTTGTTGCGCCCCCGGCTCGATCGTACACTAATCATGCACGCAAACGTGTACGATCAAGATCAGGGACTCACGGGAAGATATCACAACACAACTCTAAAACATAAATAAGTCATACAAGCATCATAATACAAGCCAGGGGCCACGAGGGCTCGAATACAAATGCTCGATCATAGACGAGTCAGCGGAAGCAACAATATCTGAGTACAGACATAAGTTAAACAAGGTGCCATAAGATGGCTAGCACAAACAAGGATACAACAGATCGAACAGGCGCAGGGCCTCCTGCCTGGGATCCTCCTAACTACTCCTGGTCGTCGGCGTCCTGGACGTAGTAGTAGGCTCCGCCCTGGTGGTAGTAGTCGTCGTAGGTGGCGTCTGGCTCCTGGGCTCCAACATCTGGTTGCGACAACCAGCAAGTTCCTCTGGATAGTTGCTTGGTTAATGGGACGGTAATCTTGGACCAATCGGTTTGATCCATCCTTCTTCCTGACAAAGAGAGAAGGTGCTCCCCAAGCAGAGGAACTTGGGCGAATGAAACCCTTACGAAGTGAAGCGTCGATTTCCTCCTTAAGTTCAAGGAGTTCATGCGGCGGCATCTTGTAGGGTCGCTTGGCGATAGGAGTGGTGCCTGGTTTCAAGTCGATGACAAATTCGACAGCTCGAGCAGGGGGTATCCCTGGGAGTTCTTCTGGGAAAACACCTTGGAATTCGCGAACAACTGGAATGTCCTCGATGCCTTCAAGTGGTGATGCGTTTAATGCATTCAAGGCATAAAGTCTCGCCTCGGCATTTTGGATGATTTGAGCCTGGTAGCTTATTATTTCATCAGAAGGGTGTAGAAGATGGACGATCTTCGTGGCGCAAACTATAGAAGCAGTATGCGCTTTCAACCAATCCATTCCGAGAATGAGGTCGATATTACAAGACTTTAGTATGAAAGGGGAGGCGTGAAACTCCAGCCCTTCAATTTCAACGGTGACGTCGTTGCTACCCATGGAGGTTTGACATTGACCCGCGGGGGTGTGTATTACTATTGCAGTGTTCATGACCTCACATTTAATGTCGTGTTTGTATGCAAATTCTTCGGACATGAATGAATGCGATGCTCCCGAATCAAATAAAACAGAAGCTGGTACTGAATTAACAAGGAGAGTACCCATCACGGTGGCAGGCTGGTCCTGAGCTTCTTTGAAATCGGTGTGGTTGGCCTGAATACGCCCATAAGTCTTGGCATTGTTGTTGCGAGGCTGATTGTTCCTACGGCCAGTTGCAGGAAGTGCCAGTTGGTTCTGGTTCTGAATGCAGTTCCTGGAAAAATGGCCTGGCTGCCCACACTTGTAGCACAGACTATCATTGGGATTAGGAGCAGGAGCTCGGGGTGGTGGAGCTGGAAGTCCTGGCTGCCTAGGTGGTGGAGGCAGGCGTGGTGCAGTATAGGACCGTCTTGGAGCAGGTGCAGCTGGACGGTACACGCTGTTTGGAATCCAGATCCGACGCTTCTGTGCAGGCTGGCTCGAAGATGAACCAGTGTCACGGTTGCGCCTAAGAGATCCCTGGTGTGCCTGCAGACCAGTCTCGACCTGGATAGCCTTGTTCACCAAGATGGAGAAATTATCAAATTCATGCACAAGGAGCGCTAGCTTGATGTCAGCTTGAAGTCCTTGGCGAAACCTTTCCTGACGGCGAGCATCAGTGGGAATGTCTTCTTCAGCATAGCGGGATAATTCCAGAAACTCCCGCTGATAAGCTTCCACCGTCTTGTTGCCCTGGGTGAGGTTGCGGAACTCTTGCTTCTTCCGGTCCATGATTCCCTGGGGAATGAAACGGGCACGGAAGGCAGCTTGGAAATCCGGCCAAGTGATGACTGTGCCAGCTGGTTGAGTGCGCCTGTGGCTGTCCCACCATTGAGCAGCGGGGCCCTTGAGAAAGAAGGAGGCGAAGGTGACATAGTTTGCAGGGGCAACGCCACCAGATTCCAACTCATAGGTGATGTCGCGAAGCCAGTCATCCGCATCCAGGGGCTGAGTTGAGCCGCGGTAGACGGTTGGGTTGAGGCGCATAAAGTCCTGCAAGGTCCCTGGGCCCGGATACTGGTTCATATTGGGACGAGGAAACTGATCCATGATCCCTTGCATGAACTGACGTTGCAGTTCAAATTGCTGCATCATTCCAGCCATATAGTTCGGCGGTGGTGGATCGTTGGCACCACGGCCACGACCACGACCAGCGGGTCTAACCATCCTGCTAAATTACAACAGGGGGTAGTTTAGTAAAAGCAAGCACGAGTGCTTAGCGACAAGCATGATGTAACTCGACAATAGTTTAAGCAGTGCATCAAATACATAAAAGTAGTCGATTAAGACATACAGATCCATACACAACGTCGGGTACAAGCGGACAGCATAACGGCGCAAATCAAAAGCTAGACATACTAGGCGGCGCGCAGGCACGCGGTAAGGAAGTACACAACGAGAGATAGCAAAGGCTACATCAACGTCGGAGAGAACCACTGTATCGGGGTAGCTGCGAGTGCGGACGACGAATGTTCGTCGCGGAAAGATCCTGTGCTCCATGTGCACTCTGATGCAGAACCCGGTCTCGAGCTGTAAGAAGAGGTCCACGTGTCGGTGTGTGACCCCCAACAATAGGCCAGTCAATACCAGCATACATCTGAGTCCTGTGCGGATAAAGGATGTGCTCCGGATGTATCCCTGCACGAACAGCGGGCAGCAACTACGTCATAGCATCGTAGAGACGTGCTCGAGTGGCAACCAACTCGACGGCAAGAGCCCGAACAGTGCGATCCAGAGCCTGAGTGCACTGAATCAGAACGCGCGGGTCGTAGCGACGAGGCTCGTACGGGGCACAGATAGCTGTGTAGTATCCGGTAGCATCTCCAGCAGGGGCATACGGAATGTATCGGAACTCGGAGTCATCCAAGATAGCATTGTGCTCCCCTCGTAGACGTACGACAGCGGAGTAGGCGACATCATGGACTGCCATCTCAATCGTCACGCCTAATCCGTGAAAAGGTGTAGCTCGGTGTCTGAGTTGTTCTGCTGATCATAAATCCGAACTTCAGCATAGTACTGTTCCTGGTTGAACTCGCGGTAAACCTCATAAACCAAGTACTCAGGGTACCAACGGTAGCCAAGTCGGGTCATGAGAGCGATCAGGACAGCTGGAAACCCAGGGGTATTACGAGCCCAAGTGCGAAGCACAAGCTGTGTCGTAGGACGCGGTGGAAACAAACGGTCCATCTGAAAATAGAGGAAATTCAGGTTTGTCAAACGACAATAAGAGGTTTAACACAACTCGGAGAGAAAGGTTAAACAAAACAATGGAAAGGAAAATGATTATCAGACTAATCAGATCAACGACAGGGAAATCGCACAGATATCCAGCTCTCCGGGTAGACAGAATTTACGAGATCCTAAGTGTCGGCATTAGTAAACTTCATTTAACCCGAGTAGAAGAGAGATCAGAGTCCCAGAGTATAGACGAGGAATAAAAGATCATAATACCACCCAGTTGGCAATGTGGGCCCGTAAGCCACACAGCCAAGTTAGTAAAACGGTTTTCTTTGTCTAGACTCAACTTCGGCCAAGGAATTGGAAAGGGGGATTCCTACAGGCAGTCGGCTCTGATACCAACTTGTGGCGCCCCCGGCTCGATCGTACACTAATCATGCACGCAAACGTGTACGATCAAGATCAGGGACTCACGGGAAGATATCACAACACAACTCTAAAACATAAATAAGTCATACAAGCATCATAATACAAGCCAGGGGCCACGAGGGCTCGAATACAAATGCTCGATCATAGACGAGTCAGCGGAAGCAACAATATCTGAGTACAGACATAGGTTAAACAAGGTGCCATAAGATGGCTAGCACAAACAGGGATACAACAGATCGAACAGGCGCAGGGCCTCCTGCCTGGGATCCTCCTAACTACTCCTGGTCGTCGGCGTCCTGGACGTAGTAGTAGGCTCCGCCCTGGTGGTAGTAGTCGTCGTAGGTGGCGTCTGGCTCCTGGGCTCCAGCATCTGGTTGCGACAACCAGCAAGAAGGGAAAGGGGGAAAAGGAGGGGGGAAAGCAACCGTGAGTACTCATCCAAAGTACTCGCAAGCAAGGATCTATTCTACATATGCATGGTATATGTGTAAAGAGGCAATATCGGTGGACTGAACTGCAGAATGCCAGAATAAGAGGGGGATAGCTAGTCCTGTCGAAGACTACGCTTCTGGCAGCCTCCATCTTGAAGCAATAGAAGAGAGTAGTTGGAAGTTAACCAAACAACAACGTATAGCATAATCATACCCGTCGATCCTCTCGTCGCCACCATGCGAGAGAGCGACCACCGGGTTATATCTGTCACTTGTAAGGGTGTGTTTTATTAAGTATCCATTTCTAGTTGTCATGAGGTCGGAATACAACTCCGGGTCGTCCTTTTACCGAGGGACACGGCTATTCGAATAGATAAACTTCCCTGCAGGGGTGCACCACATATTCCCCAACACGCTCGATCCCCTTTGGCCGGACACACTTTCCTGGGTCATGCCCGGCCTCGGAAGATCCACACGTCGCAGCCCCACCTAGGCTCAACAGAGAGGTCAGCACGCCGGACTAATCCTAGGCACTCTGGGGTCTGGGCCCATCGCCCAGTGCGCTCCTGCACGTTGCGTACGCGGCCGCGAGCAGACCTAGCAACCCACACGATCACGGCGGTTACGTTAGCGCGGTCCAACACGGCGCGCGCCGCTCAGTCGCTGACGTCAAGAAGGCTTCAGCTGATACCACGACGCCGGGATACCCATAACTACTCCCGCGTAGTTGGTTAGTGCGTATAGGCCAGTGGCCAGACTCAGATCAAATATCCAATCTCGTTAAGCGTGTTATTATGAAGTAAACGCGAACGCCGACCAGGGCTTGGCCCACCTGTCTCCTAGGTGGGCTCAACCTGCCCTGTCGCTCCGCCACAAAGATCCACTCAAAGGGCCGTTGGGACAAAGGTCCTTTCAGCCCCCAATCCGTGAATCACTCGCGGGTACTCTTCGAGCCGACCCGACTTTAGTCACCATTTGTATAGTATGTATATATGTATAGTATAGCCCGTGATCACCTCCCGAGTGATCACGGCCCGATAGTA
This sequence comes from Thinopyrum elongatum, assembly GCA_011799875.1. Taxonomy (NCBI): domain Eukaryota; kingdom Viridiplantae; phylum Streptophyta; class Magnoliopsida; order Poales; family Poaceae; genus Thinopyrum; species Thinopyrum elongatum. The sequence continues at coordinate 120,080,814 of CM022303.1, read as the reverse complement.
TAGCAAGGCAGACTGACAAGAATGCAGGGCCAATGATGATAAACTAGCATCCTACACTAGGCATTTAGGATTGCAGGTAAGGTATCAACAGATGTAGCAACAGTGTCAGGCTATGCATCAGACTAGGATTAACGGAAAGCAGTAACATGCTACACTACTCTAATGCAAGCAGTATAGAGGAGAATAGGCGATATCTGGTGATCAAGGGGGGGCTTGCCTGGTTGCTCTGGCAAGTAGGGGTCGTCAACAACGTAGTCGGTCGAGGCACCAGCAGCTGCGTCGGTCTCGTAGTCTACCGAAGAGAAGAGGGGGAAGAAACAGTAAACACACGGCAATAATGCAACAGGGATGCATGACATGTCTAAACGCAGGGCCGGGGTGATATACAGCCTAACTAAGCGATTTAGTTAATTTAGGAATTTATCCGGATTTATTTAATTAGGGTTGGACACTATTCATTTATCGAAATCGGTCTAATTGTTCAACGTTCTCATAGCTGCGGGCGTCTGACGGAGATACCGAGGGCGTATCCGGGTTCGTATCGTCGTTCTGAGCAAGTTTCATGTATAAAATATTTTCACCGGAGTTACGGTTTAAAAGATATGATTTTCTAAAGTTTTCATTAATTTCTGAAATTTTAATTAATTATTTAATTCAACATTATCCGAAACAGTAATGATGACGGAGCATGACATCATGCTGACGTCAGCAGTTATTAAGTTAATTACTAATTACTGTTTAATAACACTAATCAGTGTAATTAGATTAACCTAATCAGGATTAATTAACTAATTAATTAATTAATAATTATTTAATTATTTTAATTATTTATTTTTATTTCTATTTTCTTAAAACTGTTTCTGGGCCGTGGGCCCATTCGTCAGCGTCACAGGGGTTCGGGCCCACTGGGCAGTGGCCAGGGGCGGACACGTCCGGGGCGTGCCCCTTTCGGGACCGGACATGTCCGGTGCCCAAAGGGGACGCAAGGCCCTCCTACCACGAGTGGAGGAGGTGGGACGTTGTAAAGAGGGAGCAGGAGGATCCGGAAAAGTGAGGGGGAAGGAGGAGGGGGCGGCCGTGGAGGAGCAGGTAGGATGGATAGAGGCAATGAGGGATCAAAGCAGCCTGGGGGGTAGGCTTGGAGCGGGCAGAGCGGGCGGCGGTAGCGCGGAGAGGCGAAGCGGGCGGGGAGGGAAGGGTAGAGAACGAGGCCAAGCAAGAGCACGGAGTGACGGAGCAGGAGAGCACACGAGTGTCATCTTCCCCAAACGACTGAGAGGCCACGAGAAAGGACTTTGCGAAGACCGGAACGGGGATGGAAGAGGACGAGAAGAGGGAGCGAAGAGCAGATCCGGCGAGACTCATCCCGGATCGAGGTACTGCAGACCCGAGGGGAGACGTGACCACATCGAGCAAAGAACGTAGGAGTCGGGGGACGAGAGGACACCCTACCAGACCTCCTAGCATATGGCCCCAATCCACTTCCACCCCTAACTCCCTCACACATCTATCGCCCGATACGACCCCCCTCCACTACACACCTTCACACCCCCAGCCCCCACTGACCCCCCCCCACCAGTCCTCATACTACCAAACACGGCGCTTCCCCACGTATTTCCCCATGCTAACAGTAAAACCACAGCGCCACATACCCACCAACTACCTTAAACACCACCCTTCCCCACCGACTCCCCCTCCCTAAGTTCATAACTCCTTCCCCCCAATCCCCATACTCCCATCCTTTCCATCTACAAACCATCCTCCACCACTATCACTAAAGAGGAGAATGAAAAGGAGAAGAACGTTAGGAAGGGGACTAGAGAAGACGTGGGCGCGAGGGTGGGTAGACTAGGGGAACGAACGGGGAGAGTGGGCGCAGGAAAGTGAAGAGCAAGGGGGAAAATCCAAGGGAGGAGAAGTGACAGAGGAAGTTAAAGGCGAGGGAGCGGGAGAGCAGACAAGGGATACGTGTTACAACCCCGCGTCTGGCGGTGGACGGGTGGAAGTAGTGAGAAGATGGCGAGGAGGCGAGGGAGAGCGGGTCGGCAGCAGTAGGGGCGAACGGCGTCGAGGGAGCAGGCCGGCGAGGGAGAGAGGGATCGGGCGGCGGCGTCCACGGGACGGCGAGGCGGCGCAGACGGGATCGGGGGATCGCCCCGATCTGGGACGGGGGGGGGGGAAGGGATCGGGGGTAGGGTTAGGGTTTGGCCGGGGGGGTGGCCGGTAAGTAGGCGGGCTGGGGCCTGGCGCCCGGTGGCTTGCTGGGCCGAAGGCCCAGTCGGGGGGGGGGGGTTCCTTTATCCTTTTCTGTTTCTTTTTTCCTTTTCTTTATTCTCTTTTCTCTACTGTTAAATGTTTAGGCCTCAAATGGTTTTTGTAAAAAGTGTGACCTATTTCATAAATACCAGTGCATTATTCCTTAACACCTAAAATTAGTTTGGACAAAACATAATTCCATATTTATTTCAGATTTAATAAATGGTTACTAAATATTATCTTTATCCACTGTTTGAGGTTGTTCGAGTCACTTATCCAATTCCAATGATGTTGGTTTCAATTTTAGAATAGCCTCTGGAATATTTGTTATTTATCTGACATTTTAGTTTCTATGTTGGACAACTTTTATATTCCACTTTCATTTAAATTTGAATTTGGCTTAGGAGTTGAAATGCAATATGATGCTAATGATGATTATGCACTATTAATCATGATGACATGGCCTCATCAAAAGGGGGATCACTGTAGCTTATTACAGGGGGTGTTACATAAGTCGAATGGTTAATCTGATAAGATGGTGCGTCCTTGATATGTTATATGAGGACGGGTTGTCAGACTAGTTGTAGCCACACACATCACACTGGCTTTTACTGTATATTTCATGCGATTACATTTGGCATATCGAGATCTAAGCAATCTACAATAGGATGAAAAGATTGGCATCCTTCACATTATTGGTGAACTCAGTTCATAGAAACAAGCAATTCAACCATTCTGTGGGTAAATCAAAAGCGCCACTGGAATATTTTTCACTACCCCAATCATACACGCAAAAAGGGGCGACACCACTGTAGGGGCTGGTATGGGCGGCCGCCTCGGGTGGCTGGAAAGTGTGCGCCTAGTTTGAGCCATCCAGGTTGGCCCAGGCTAGTTTTGTTCGTCCCAGCGCACGAGCAGGCAATGTAAAAAATGAAGAAAACCATTTCAATTTGGATGGGCCAATAACGTAAGTGCAAGGCAGGCCCTATAGCAGGCTCGCGGCCCAAACGAGCACCTCCCATATCGATCGACAGCAGGAAAAATTCTAATTCGTTCGCTCCAGCCTCCAGTCTGGTTCGCTCCTAACCTAGCCGCCGCTGGACAGACCGACATAGCACTTCCTCGAGCCCTCGTTGGATGCCGGTTGCCGGGCTTCAAGCGAATGGAAGGACAAGAAGATGAAGATCCAACCCTGGGAGTAGCCTGTGTGGGAGGCAGCGGCGGCAGCACGGGCATGGCATCGAGCTTGCGCAAACGAACAGTCGCAACTTGCAAGAGCAGCATGCGCAACGAGCAGGTATATCACATCCCTGATTATATCTAATTCAACTGTTCAATTTCTGGCCAATAGTTAAACCTGACGGTGTTGTAAAACTGCTTGTATGTAGGGAATCTATGAGAAAATGAAACCAATTTCTGCTTATTTTATAACTCCCCCAATCAATACTGAACTGACTGAACCTGATGTATCTAATCAAGTTTCTGGTGCAAACATACAAGCTCATGATGTTCTTGAGCCTGAAGTGTCTAATGAACAGACTGCTAATGAAGGACTTGATGCAAACATTTTACATGCTCCTGGTGATGAACATATAGTGTCTAATGAGGGATCTAATGCAAGCATTTTGCAAGCTCCCATTGAAGGATTTAGTGTCTAATGATGATCTGCTATGTTGAGAGAGACATAGAGATTTGCAGGAATTGATGACAAGCAAATTATAGTACATTTTCATGGCTTGAGGAAACGTCGAGGCCATCTACCAGAAAGTCCCCATATCATGACAAAGTCACATAAATACTTTTCTAATCTATTGTTTGAAACTGTTGGCATACTTGTGCAGGATAGATATATTGATATGTAGTTTGCGCACTGGTTATAGGTGCAATTACACTTCGATATTTTCAGCCAGAGAACGAATAATTCAAGCAGGTACAGACCATGTTAGTAGTCCTTGTACACCATGTTGCATTTTGTGTTTTTTGGTGCTTACATCATTTAGTGTTTTATAATCTGGAACTACTTTGGATCATTAGCTGGTTTTCAAAGTGCATGTAGCTTCACATTTCTCAAGTTATGTTGATTTCCGGAGTGCAAGTGCCTTCGTATTTTTTAAGTTAAATTTTCGCCCCTGGTAACTTGAATTCGTGGATCCGCCACTACACACAAATCATACACGCAGGCCATTACGAATTAAATGAAATGCAGGGACTTGCGTTAGCTCGTTGTACAGGCTCACTGCAGCTCTGCTTGCGCTTGGGATGTTCCATGTACAAGTCCAAGTTACCACTTGCTTGGATGTGCAGTCCTTGTGCTCCTTGCAACCCCCTCTGCATTTTTGACACGTGCTACTTCTTGAGCTTGCGTTAGTTTTTCCCTTGAAGAGGAAAGGGTGATGCAGCAAAGTAGAGATAAGTATTTCCCTCAGTTAGAGAACCAAGGTATCAATCCAGTAGGAGACAACGCACAAATCACCAATACCTGCATAAACAATCAAACAACTTGCACCCAACGCGATAAAGGGGTTGCCAATCCCTTCACGGTTACTTGCAAAAGTGAGATCTAATAGAGATAGATGAAACTAAACAAAAGATAAAGTAAATATTTTTGGTATTTTTGGTTTATAGATCGGAAAGTAAAAGATTGCAAAATAGTAGATCAGAAACTAATATGATGGAAAATAGTAGATCGGAAACTTATATGATGGAAAATAGACCCGGGGGCCATAGGTTTCACTGGAGGCTTCTCTCATGATAGCAAATAATACTGTGGGTGAACAAATTACTGTCGAGCAATTGATAGAAAAGCGCAAAGTTATGACGATATCTTTGACACCCGATTGGCATTTCTTTTCAAGACCGACCGTGGCGTCACTCTTTGGCACCCGACTGGCATTTCTTTTCAAGACCTCTCGTGGCGTCGCTTGGATTCTCGGGCGGTCTTGTCTCGCCCGAATTTCCTTTTAGACACCCGACTGGCATTTCTTTTATTTTCTTCTGGATTCTCGGGCGGTCCTGTCTCGCCCGATTCTCCATTAACTTTTTTGTTTATCATTAATATTTTATAATCTCATAGTTCCGCACATGCTAATATTATATTATGCCATGATTTAATTCCTGTCAGCGTGCATTTAATATATATATATATATATATATATAGTCCAGCATGAGCATACGCATATAGTTTGGTTTACCAAGATCATATATTTTATCTGCTGCATTCGGTATATCTTTTGTTCATGATGTTTGCGAGTACATTCAAACGTACTCACAGGCTTGTCCCTGGCTATTTACTTGGCCAGGTCAGGAGTTCTACGAGGAATACCACAGCGACGTCCGTACGGAGCCTAGGATGGCAGCCACGCGGGATAGGAATTATCCAGGTCAGCCGTTCCTGTGGGAATGGAGCCCCATCGACGTTGGAGAACCACAAGTCGCTTCCATCACCTGTCACCAGATATCATCGTTGTATCATTAGACCTTTATGGACTTGTAACCAATTCTTGTAATTGCTTGGTAATCTGTAATAAGGACGTGTCCACCACCAATAACGGTAATCCTGGGCTGGTGATGACACGAGGGGTTAATTTCTGGGATACCGTATCCCGACCCCGACAGCCTTGGTATCAGAGCCAGGTTGACCATTGGCTAATCCTATCATAGCCTGGTCGCTATCCCTAAGTTTCCACACCGTCCACACCCTTTTGTGTCCATAGTCAGGCCCGTCCTATCCGACAGCCTGCAGTGGCCAGCCGACACCTTTTAGCAGTCGATGCCCAACCTATCTCCCTAACCGACAACCACAGTAATACGTCACATTTTGTGATTTATATCTGCGACATTGACTCGACCACACTAGAATAGAGCTGATACCCAGAATCGTAACTGTGCTGATATATGTTTCCTAGCCCAAGCACTATATAGGAGACCACTCTCGTAACCAAAATCAGCATCCCTCACTTTGTACACTGCCTCCACTACCATTTCCACCATGTCACACCTTGGGATTCATCTGAGAACCCCAGATGCAACGCCGGGCAGTTTTGTCAAGATATTGTGGGATTTCACCCGCAACACTCTTGGTTCCACTCAACCACCCCAGTACGAGCTGTTCAAATCGAGGATCAACCACAATGCCTCGAAATATTGGGCAGTCGCGCACATCCCACCAGTAGACCCAAACCAAGGCCCTACAAGTGTCGTCTTCATCGGGAAATCTATGCCAACTCCAGAAATGGCTATAGAAGTTGCTGCCTATGAAGCAATTACCCGTCTCCGGTTCGCAGTGCCTCGTGCCGGCGAAAGGGGGTATTACTACTTCCCGAGCCGCGCAGCACCCGGAGAAGAAGCATCTTTCCCCTGCAGGCAATTAGAGAGAGATCTAGTGCTGTCCAACCTTGTTCAATATGTCATCGTGCAGGAGCGTTTGACCCAGCAAGTGATGGACTTTCTCCAGACTCTTGCTCTTCTGAATCCTCAGATCGCCATCGGCAGACCACTGTTGCCAGACCAAGGAGGGAACGTTCTCCGACTCCTCCATCCACTTTCCCCAGGAGAAGAAGAATGTGTTCTGATGTCGGGGATATTTCCTCAGGACCCTATCGATTTTACCTTCGTACCATAGACACCATGGTTGTGTCCGTTCGTCTAGCATTTAAATTGCGTGATTTGGTATCTGTGTTGCATCTTAGGATTTACCCTATGAGTAAAATGTTTGGTTGCAGTTGCATATGCGTAATTTTGTTACCATAGTTTATAATTGATTTTTCACCCCCCTTAACAAATCTCGGGTTGAGATTTTATTAAGGACCACTGCGACCGATAATTTTCGCAAACACAGAATTAATCCACGCACCGCCACGACATCCGGCTTACAGTCACACTCACTCCACTACATGCACTAAGAGCAGAACCACACACACACACTTAGCACCTAATCAACCGCCTCACACACCAGACCATTCTCATCACACCACAAATTTTTCTGAAGAAAAATTTGTGGGTTTTTATTTCTACGGAGCTGCTGTAGAGCGCACTAACACTCACTCGTAACCACCACCGATGCCTAATCCTCATGATCACCGCCGCCTCGAAGAGCCACCACTCGAGCAGCAGCATCACGGCGATCGTCTTGGATCATCACGCATAGGAGCAACAAGAACCCGAGCAACGCCGCCACCGCTCCGGACATGAGAATCGTAAACCACCCCGGAAGCACGTCCTCCATTGGAGCCTCGTCCGAGCTCCTGCGATCAGAAAAGGAGGAGGAAGAAGAAGTGAGGCAAGGTGTGATGAAGAAGAGAGTAACACTGCGTTCGTTTTTATAGCTCGAGCTCGGTGTTTGGTTAGCGAAGTCCACCAGTGCCACTCGCCGCTCGATCACCGGTGTTCGGAGGCGAATCCGCGAGCAGTGCCGACAAGGTGCTGGCCCGCGAGGTGAGTGCACGCTGCACCGGTAGCTAGCATGCCACGCACTACCACAGCATGGCCCTAGATACCCTACGCGCTAGACGCCGCAGGTGGAGAAAGCGCGCGAGAGGGGGAGGGAGAAGAGACTGACAGTGGGCCCTGGGTCTACCTGTCAGCCGGAGAGAACACTGTGCACTGGAGTACGGCAAGCAAATTTTGGAATTTATACTTTTTCCAAATTTGTCGTGACAGTCGCAGTAGAACCACATCACTAGTGCCTCGCTGTAGTTAAGTCAATTATCAGGAGCCCACATCAACTGTGCCTAAATAGGTTATTTTAAATGGCTCAGAAAAATCTCCTCGAAAGGTGGGTTTAATTTTGATGACCACCTTAACAAATCTCGAGGACGAGATTTTCTTAAGGGGGGTAGAGTTTGTAACACCCCAAAAATTTAATCATATTTTTTATTAAGTAAAACTTGGCCAAAAATAAAATTTTGATTTATGATAAGTCCTTAAATAATTTTAGAACCCTATTCTGTTTCTGACTTTCAAAATTCTTCCCTCCTTATAGAAAATTTTGGAAATAATATTGTGGCTTTGGTAGTTTTCTTAAAGCATTTCAATTATAGTTTAATAACAGTAAGAATTATTTTCATAATAAAAATTTCCCCAAAACAATTCTTTTAACAGCATTTTTAATTCTTTAAATACCTTTGTTGCACTACAACCACTTTAATTAATTATTTTAAAATTTCACAAAAATTATGGGAGGTCATGTGATGTCCACAAATCACTTTTGTGCAAAAACCCAACTTGGTGTTTTGAAAATTTTGAGTAAACCATCTTCTTTTCAGTTCTGTCCATTTTCTAGGTTATAACTACAACCCCAATTTTCCTTGCTTCAAAAATTCTGAAATTTTTCCCATTCATAGTCCTTCCAACCAAAACCTTAAGTCCAGAAAATCAGCTTCATTTGCATCATTTAGATCTACCAAATATTCCCCTGTAATTTCTGTCCAGAAATGAAATCCAACAAAACTTGCACTAAAAAGTTTTCTATTTTCACAAACCAACTCCACCATCATCTCTACCATCCAAAGATACCCCCACCTGCCAATTTCCAAGTCTACCAGAATCACTTATGTCACCCAAACATTCTGTCGAGCACCTTGAGCTCATGACAGAATTTGGGCACCTTTCTAAATTGCACTGGACACTAGCCCCTCTCCCCAAACTAGCATGTCCATCACCTCTCTCATGCCCATAAGCACCACCCTGCTAATTTGTAGCCCCATTAGATCCCTGTAGATGCCACTGGCATTTCTTCGAGCATGTTGTGCGCGTGCACGGAGCGCGTCCAGAGCGCGCGTTCTGCTCCGCTGGCATCGGGCTACTGCCGCTATGCTGGTGCCTTCCCTCGCCCGTCCTGATCCACCCATGAATCAACACGACATCCTGGAAGCCTGCCGACACCCAGGCTTGGCCGCTGGTGCCAACCAACACCGACCAGGGCCGCCGCCCGAAGTGGCCGCCTCTGCCACGGAGTTAATTGCAGGGAACTACCACACTTCGGCACGTCGTAACGAATCAGTACCATTAGTCTTTTTTTTTGCCATGCAGTACCAACTCTAAGCCTAAGTGTTGCAAAACGGTCTGACAGCCGTATAAGCACGTATCTGACTGAGTGGCCCCACCTGTCAGGCGACACATGGCATATGTTTTTTTGACATATGTTCTTCGAGCATGTTGTGCGCGTGCACGGAGCGCGTCCAGAGCGCGCGTTCTGCTCTGCTGGCATCGGGCTACTGCCGCTCTGCTGCTGCCTTCCCTCGCCCGTCCTGATCCACCCATGAATCACCACGACATCCTGGAAGCCTGCCGACACCCAGGCTTGGCCGCTGGTGCCAACCAACACCGACCAGGGCCGCCGCCCGAAGTGGCCGCCTCTGCCACGGAGTTAATTGCAGGGAACTACCACACTTCGGCACGTCGTAACGAATCAATACCATTAGTCATTTTTTTTGCCATGCAGTACCAACTCTAAGCCTAAGTGTTGCAAAACGGTCTGCCCGCTGGCATCGGGCTACTACCGCTCTGCTGCTGCCTTCCCTCGCCCGTCCTGATCCAACCCATGAATCACCACGACATCCTGGAAGCCTGCCGACACCCAGGCTTGGCCGCTGCTGCCAACCAACATCGACCAGGGCCGCCGCCCGAAGTGGCCGCCTCTGCCACGGAGTTAATTGCAGGGAACTACCACACTTCGACACGTCGTAACGAATCAGTACCATTAGTCATTTTTTTTGCCATGCAGTACCAACTCTAAGCCTAAGTGTTGCAAAACGGTCTGCCCTTTATGGAAATCTAAAAATAATGCCGCGCAGGCGGGATTCGAACCGGCGACCTGCCGCGTCACGCGCACACGACCGACCACTACACCAGCCTCGGTGGCTTGTTCAAAGTACGATACTGTGCTTATATTGTTATACCTTTGAACAAATAAAATAAAACGAAAAAATGATGCTGCGTCAGGATGCGATCCTGCCCGAAATTCTTACCGCGCGCGCACCCTAACCAACAAGCGACGCACATGCTCGAGTCAAGCTCGAGGCATATCTAGTTCGGACACGTCCTGACCTTTCCCCTTATTTTGTAAGTATTTTTTTTATTTCTTTTATCTTTTTACAGATCTTCGTTATTACTCGGGTTTTCATGTTTTCATTTTTTTACATTTCTTTTGTATATATTATAGGTTTAACATGCAATATTTTTTGCAAATATACACTGAACATTATTGTATAAATACACAATGTACATTTTTTTAGGATCACAATTAACATTATTGTATAATATATGATGAAAATTTTTGTTAAATACATTGAACATTTTTTAAATATATGATGAACTTTCTAAAATATATAAATTCTATATTTCTGTTTTGGATTTCTTTTATCCTTTTTCATCTTCATTATTTTTCGGGTTTTCATGTTTTTCATTTTTTTCAATCTTTTTATATAGGTTTAGTGTGCAACATTTTTTGGTAAATACACACTGAGCATTGTTGTATAAATACACAATGAAATATATTGTTTAATGTACGATGAACAATTTTGGTATATACATTGAGCATTTTTTAAATATACGATGACCTTTTTTATAAAATATATAAATTCAAATTATTTATGTGTTTTTTGTTTCAGATTTCTTTTATCCTTTTTCAGATCTTCGGATTTTAATTTTTTTTTTGCAAAAGGGCCCTGCCACACGTTTAGTAATGTAATAATGTGAAGGTATTTTATCTAAAATGTACAACAAATTTGAGCCGGTGGCTGTAGACGCGTGCACCTATTTAATTAATTAGTATTTGCATTCGTCTAAAAAAACCTGGCTATGCAAATGGTCCTGCAGCCCGTTTAATGCAGACATATATAAAACATGCATGCCCTACCTAGATGCGAGTAACTCTGTGTTGTAGTGGATAGAGCGCGGTCTCGGTCCGGCTCGGGCTCATGTTCGAATCGTGGCGGCCGCATCATTTTTGGTTCCATTTTATTTGTTTAAAGGCAAAAGAATATAAGGCTTTAGTATCCTTTTTTAACAACTGAATAAGACTGGTGTAGTGGCTGGGAGGTGCGTCCGTAACGCGCCAGGTCGACGGTACAAATCCCGGCTACGCAAGATTTTTAGTTTTCCGCAAAGGGCATGTGCGTGATTGATAGTAGTGCAAGGGGCTTTTGTGCAAAAAACATATGCCACCTGACAGGTGGGGCCACTCAGTCAGATATGTGGTCAGTACGTGCTTATACGGCTGTCAGACCGTTTTGTAACACTTAGACTTAGAGGTGGTACTGTATGGCAAAAAAAGTGACTAATGTTACTGATTCATTACGACGTGTCGAAGTGTGGTACTGCCTTGCAATTAACTCTCTGCCACGTCTCTGCCAAGACACGTGGCTCGCCCGCAGGTTGCCAGAGACCCCCGGAGCTTATCCACACAGCACCAACCTCTTTAACTACCTCGCCTACAATCCCACCGACCCCTCACCGGCCTCGACGGCACCATAAATGGCCGCCGCCGTCGTATCTTGCTCGGGAAGCCTCGAAACCGACTCCCCCGGCTATAAGAAGGCACCCGAGCTCGCTCAATCCCTCGACACACCACTCCCCTCCTCTTTGTGGACCTCCCGGAGCAGCCAACTGACCGGAAGCTCCTTCCTTCCTCATCGTCAGCGAAATTAGCCGCCACTACCCCTCGGTCCATTCCAACATCTCCAGAGCCTCCCTCGCTTCGCTTTTATCTTTAGTAGCCTCCACTTGCGTCCGCAACTCCGTTCCACCCCTCAATTTAGCTCGGGATCACCCACGGGCGAAACCCCTCTTTCTCCTGAAGCCGCCGTCCACCAATAAGCTCGCCGTCGGCGATTCTGTTCACCCCGGCGACCATGGCGGGTACCGGGAGGACCTCCTCTTCCTCATGAGCACGCCAGTGGCCTCAGATCCCCAAATGGTGCCACCGTTCGCCGGCGGGGATCGTCGGAGCACCGCCCCTGTTCAGCCACGAGAAGACGACGCGGGCGCCTGGTCAAACATGACAGGTGGGCCCGGTGGGACCCACTGCCAGTCACCCAGCCCCGCTGACTCGGCCATAAGTGGAGGCGTACTCTGCGAGTACGCCATCGACGTCATCAGTTCCCCCGCGTAGCTGATCTATTGGGTCGGCCCAATAGCCCACGTGGCTATACCGCGCTCAGGGCGCATTCCTGCTCTCTTCTTTTTTCTCTTTTCTAGAATATTTCTAATAATGCTACAACATCCATTTCAAATCCAAATCCAGTGATTCAAATTTCTACAGACTTATAAAATCATGCTCTATTTATCTAGGTTAGGTGAACATTTTTTCTAAGCTTTGTTCCTATTGGATCTATTGAATAGTCTTTTTTTATTTTGTTCCAACTTCGTAATTCCATAGGTAAATCATATTAACTTCAAATAAATTGATTCTTTTTCTGTTATTTTTAATTTTTCATCTAGTTTATTTTAGTATTTATTTCAAAAATAATTGAAACTTTTTAGTACTGTTTTAGAATTATGTGGTGATTTAAATATTTTTGAAAATAGGAAATGGAGGGAAGATAAAATTTTCAAACTTTTGGAGTGCACCCAGTAATTCTGCATGCTCAAGGCAAGCATCTTGAACACTTGATATGGTGAATTGCGTGGTTATATTGTTTGCAAGAATAAATGAAGTCATACATAGGTTGAGTTCGAATAAAATTTGCATGCATGTAGTGGTGGCATGTTTCCTCATACCATGCCTCGTGTGTTGTCATGACTAACTTGCAGGTGCAGGTATAAGCAAAATACAGTACCGACGGAAGGGTGACCACGTTGAAGTGTGATCATGCCTTGTTTGTTATGCATGTTGGAGCATGCAAGGGTTGTGGTCCTGTTTGGAATTGCTATTGAATGAATACTTTGTTGTGCTAACCACTGTAGGAAATATTTGAGCCTCCTGAGTCAACCGTAGATCGAGTCTTGTTCCGGTAACCCCTATACTTGATTCCTGCTTCCACTTGTCCCTGCCACAGGTGGGGTATGGTTTAGTAAGTTGTTAACCCCTTTACATGCACACACCATACAGAGGGCCACGATGAGGGTTTCCATGACCGTGGACTAAATCCTGTCATTGAGTCAGGGGGCATGGGTGTTACCAGCTGTAGCCGAGAGCGGGTGCCCCCTTGGAATCCGTGCGTATTAATAGTGATCCCATGCTACTCGAGATTGTTGTCTCCTCGACTTAGAGTTTTTCTGAAACGATGCTTTGGGTGATTCCTGGCATCCGGACGGTTAATCTGATGTGTGCTGGTCAGGTGTGTTTTCAATCCAAAGACCATAATGGGAATTAGTCAGTGTCACGATACTGACTAAAGAAATCCTTTACTTGTGGGTAAAGAGTACACCCTCTGCAGAGTTTATACCTATTCGAATAGCCGTGTCCGCGGTTAAGGACTACAGTCTGGGTTGGTCAAGTGTCAGTCTTAGAGTCGGTCTCCGGAGGAAATAATTAAAATGTGCCTGAATTATTTTGCAGAATAGTTAGTCACCCTGATGCTACCATGATTATTATTGCTATGCATATTAATATTATTGTGGTTATGCATATTATTGTGGACTAACCCGTTCCTCTTATTTTTTTTTCCTGAATGTCTCAGGGGCTGGCTAGACTACCCCGAGCATTCGGTTTTATTTTCAAGACCGACCATGGCGTCACCTTTTGACACCCGACTGGCATTTCTTTTCAAGACCTCTTTGTGGCGTCCCTCGAGTTCACATGCGGTCTATCACGCCACTACTCTTGTGGACACCCGATTGGCATTTCTTTTCAAGACCTCTTCGTGGCGTCCCTCGAGTTCTCAGGCGGTCTATCACGCCAATACTCTTGTGGACACCCGATTAGCATTTCTTTTCAAGACCTCTTCGTGGCGTCCCTCGAGTTCTCAGGCGGTCTATCACGCCACTACTCTTGTGGATACCCGATTGGCATTTCTTTTCAAGACCGACCGTGGCGTCACTTTTTGACACCTGACTGGCATTTCTTTTCAAGACCTCTCGTGGTGTCACTTGGATTCTCGGGCGGTCCTGTCTCGCCCGAATTTCCTTTTAGACACCCGACTGGCATTTCTTTTATTTTCTTCTGGATTCTCGGGCGGTCCTGTCTCGCCCGATTCTCCATTAACTTCTTTGTTTATCATTAATATTTTATAATCTCATAGTTCCGCACATGCTAATATTATATTATGCCATGATTTAATTCCTGTCAGCGTGCATTTAATATATATATAGTCCAGCATGAGCATACGCATATAGTTTGGTTCACCAAGATCATATATTTTATCTGCTGCATTCGCTATATCTTTTGTTCATGATGTTTGCGAGTACATTCAAACGTACTCACAGGCTTGTCCCTGGCTATTTACTTAGCCAGGTCAGGAGTTCTACGAGGAATAACACAGCGACGTCCGTACGGAGCCTAGGATGGCAGCCACGCGGGATAGGAATTATCCAAGTCAGCCGTTCCTGTGGGAATGGAGCCCCATCGACGTTGGAGAACCACAAGTCGCTTCCGTCACCCGTCACCAGATATCATCGTTGTACCATTAGACCTTTATGGACTTGTAACCAATTCTTGTAATTGCTTGGTAATCTGTAACAAGGACGTGTCCACCAGTAACGGTAATCCTGGGGTGGTGATGACACGAGGGGTTAATTTCTGGGATACCGTGTCCCGGCCCCGACACTCGGCGAGACTCCACACTTGTTCCTTCTCATCCTAACACAGGATTTTAAAACGCGCACAGTATGTTCCTAGAATCCTCTTTTCTATCCGGGAGGGTGGGGGTTTTTGAACATGCTGTCGACTAATTTGGAAATTTGGATTGCTATATTTGGATAAAAGGTACTAGTACCATGGTCAACACTGACGTGAAGGAGGAAATTATTTCTAGATTTGGATAGCGAATACATTGTGTTCTCATATTATTTTTCCTGCAGTGCATTCCTTGCTCTGCCAGAACACATGTACTCAAGATGGTCGGCCGTGCCATAACTGAATACACCAGTTTAATGGTCACATTGAAGAAAAGCCATGGATATAAGTTCCGAGTTGGGTTCATGAACCAAGAAGATCGCTGCTTTTTTATGGCCGAGCTTGGATAAACTTTCTCAAGTGTTACGGATTGAAAATTGGCGCACAAATGTTGATGGAAATAGCAGAACCTGGTCTCATCTTCACTGTGATCTTCCAGCCCGATGTCATTCCAGTAGTTCATCCATGTTAGTTTTGTATCTGGTTCTTGCTTGTTGCCTCGATTACTTCTTAATCCACCTATTCTGTCTAACTAATCACAATTTAACTTTAGAAGTAGCAACGATTTGTGATTCCCTTCTCTCACAAAGACGCTACTTCTAACTAATATTTCTTATAATTGGTGGCATGTGTAGGTTATTTCAAAGTTAAGCACGCTACTCGTTTGTTATTCTATAAGAACTCGACTGTTACTGATGGCACTGAAGTTGACTGGGACGACATCCACAAGTTTCTACACTTTATTGATCGTCTTGAGGTCCTTGTGGGGCGTCTCAATGGTGGAAGGCCAAGTGGGATATGTGTGCCACTGCTGCACACGTTGAACAGGTCCAACTGTGTCGAGAAACTTATGATACGAGCTGTTTTCTATTATATATGTTGTTCATAAACTCTTGCTTATAGACAGTTTTACAGCTGTGATCTTCTTGGAACAGAAACTGCCCAGTTCTATTGTTTATACAGATGCCTGACCATGGTCGGGTCAGACTTGCGCTTGGTCACAACATGGTGTTTATGTCAACCTACTCCATTCCCCTTGGAGGTGAAAAGATACTTATTCATGGGTGGTCTCAAATAATGAAGGCCCATCCATCTTGGAGAATAGGACAGAAGGTTATGCTCATGCTTTTCCATGGCTCTAAAGCAAATATCCTGTTTATTGACCACATTGCGAGATGAAGCCGCTTTCAGAAGGTTGTGGATGCGCGGGGTGGCGCTTGGGCCTTGTCCTGGGGCTTGGTGGCCTCACCCTTGGTTAACTGTAGGCAAAGTAGCACTGTCCGAGGCATACTTTGTACGGTTGAACCTGTATAAGTACTCATACTGCTTTCAACTATGGTTGTTAAGTGCCCCTGCTGGTTTCAGTTAAGGTTGTTAAGTACTCCTGCTGCTTTTACAGTCTGTCGTGTTTCTTCATTTCTGTCTTCCTCCAGCCGCCAAAACCAAACCAGCGCCGGTGGGGCCGCCTGCTTCCGCCTCCCACGGCTGGCTGCGCCTCAGCGCACGCATCGCCGCCCCACCATCTCCTAAATCATTAACACCGACGTCCGAGGCCGCGGCGGTGCCCTCTCGCATTGTCAACATGGTCAACAAACAAGAGGAATCGGGAGAGGACTGTACGTGGAGAGGATGACAGTAGGGGCCCACCATGTCCATGGCCGTATGCAAGGAAGTTTCTCATTTTTTGTTATATACTCCATTGTCAGCGTATAGAAAAAGAAAATGCTTCCTCCTAGTGGTTTCCTGACATCTGGGACCCATGACATTGTCAGCGTATATAGTCAATAGACAAGAGAACAACATAAGATCGGCTGACACCTGGGACGTAGCTGCTCGAGCAGTATTTAATTATTTATTGTTGAGACGGAGTAGGGTTTCAACTGGGCTGTGGCCCGTCTAGCCCAGGCTTATATTTTACGTTCACCACATGACCAGCCCAGCTATTTTTTCTTTGTGAAAATGAGCCCAGTTTATTTTTTCTGAAGAATACCCAATCCAGGCCTACTTATTTTTCTACGCCCTGATGGGCTGCAACTCGTGAAAGTAATATGAAATGGGCTGTAAATATAAAAAACAGACGATAAATTGGCAATTACTTTCAAATTTCTGAATTTTTTCACATTTTCATATTCCAATTTCACTGGGCTTTAACCTAATTGAAATATATCTTCAAAGTACTTTAAATCTGAATCGACATTTCGGTATTAAAAATAGTTTGGACCCCACCGAAATATGCGAAAGTTCGTTTAAATTTTTAACCCTGGCCCTGGCCAACAAAAAAAACGGACTGCAATAAATTGCATAAGAAGTTGCAATGAGCTGTAAATTATTAAAAAAAAATAGGGAATGGTCTGACTTGTGGGCCTATTAAGTTGACGCGTATGCAAGATTTTTTTACTTATTATATACGTCAACAAACGATTCTAGCAGACATAACCGTTGGATGTCAATCCAACGGCCGTCGTGCTTCTTCAATCTCTGATCTTCTTGCTCCAGCCGCCAAATCCAGCGCCGGCGGGACCGCCTGCTCCCGCCTCCCGTGGCCGGCTGTGCTGCCGCGCTGGCCTCACCGCCCCTACTAATCCCACCGCTGGCCAGGCCATCCCTCTACCCACCCACATCCCTCCACTGCTATGGCTTCGCCGCCTCCGGGTCATTCCCTTCCTGGGTCTCGCCGTCGTCCATCGCGCTGGTGTTCTCAGTACGGCGTGGTTAACGTTGTTAACAAACGACAACATCGGAAGAGGGATGTACATGGAGAGGCTGACAATTGGGACCCACATGGTCCATGGCCGCACGCAAGCAAGTACCTCCTTATTACGCCAAAAAGAATGAATCCTCCCAATGACAACTGGGACACACCAGCTATATCTTGGCACGAAAGGAAGTGCCTCCTTATTAAGCAAAAAATAATGAGTGCTCCCCATGACAGCTGGGCCCACCAGATTTGGAGGCTGACTTGTGGCCCTACTAAGTTGACGCGTACGCAGGGCTTTGTCAACTTAGTCAACAAACGATTCTATCACTAGTGACCGTTGGATTGTTAACATCCAACGGTCGTCCTGCTTCTTCAACCTCTGATTTTCTTGCTCCAGCCGTCCAAACCACCGTGTGCTCCTGCCTCCCATGGCCGGCTGTGCTGCCGCGGAGGCCTCACCGCCCCCTATTACTCCCACCGCTGGCCAGGCCATCCCTCTACTCACCCACACCCCCTGTTATTCTGCGGCGACGACAGCCTCACACCGCGGCCAAACCAGTCAACCCTCATACTACCCTCCGCATGTTCCCAGGCTCCGCGTCGTTCCCTGCCTCACCGTCGCCTACCGCCTGGTGCTGTCCGCATGGCGTGGTCAACATGGTCAACGAACGACAGCCATCGAAAGAGGACTTACTCGGTGAGGCTGACAGATGGACCCATTAGCTACATCTTCGCACGCAAGGAAGTGCCTCCTTATTACGCGCAAAAAATAATCCTCCCCCTGTCAGCTCGGACCCACCATTACATCTTCGCACGCAAGGAAGTGCCTCCTTATCCTCCCTGACAGCTGGGACCCACCCGGTCGAAGCGTACGTAGCGTTGTCATTCTGGTCGCAAACTTGTACGTACATACTGGTCCATCGGTCTTTCTGCCACGATGAACCATGGCCCAGTAAGGAGCGGTAGCTGTTCAGGCAGTCCCGTCTATATTGTGTACACGTACGTACGTACATACATACGGGCGGGGTCTCGAATGCCTACTCGCGCATACGTACGGCCAGGGCTCGTGTACATGGAGAGGCAGCGGAGGGCAATAATGATGTCCTCTTCATCGAGAGCCAACCGGTTTGGACGGAACAATCGAAACGAGGCATGGCGTATCGCAGAATGGAGGAAACGGCCTTCTGTTCGACCGCCTATGGTCGAAACGGGATCCTGTTCATCGGGAGGGGTCTGGCGTACCGCAAAACGGAGGAAACAGACTTCTCTTCGACCTCCTACGGTCGAAACAGGGTTCTGTTAATCGGGAGGGGTGTGGCATACCACAAAACGGAGGAAACGGACTTCTCTTCGACCTCCTACGGTCGAAACGGGGGTCTTGTTCATCGGGAGGGGTGTGGCGTACCGCAAAACAGGACTCCACGGGCTACTGTTCATCCACCGCCGACCTCCTCCAGCCTCCACCTGCTACTGTTCATCCACGGCGTCTCCCTCCTGCTCCACCAGCTACTGTTCATCCACGGGCTCCTGTTCATCCAGCCTCCACCGGCTACTGTTCAACCAGCCCTCCACAGGGTCCTGTTCATCCAGCCTCCACCGGCTACTGTTCAACCAGCCCTCCACGGGGTCCTGTTCATCCACCCCCAACCGGCTCGATCGGGGTCCTGTTCATCCAGCGGCAACGGCCTCTCCTACCACGGGGTCCTGCTCATCCAACCCCCATCGGGAACTATTCATCCAAACCCCAACAACGCTCACTGTTCGTCAAGAGGCAGCAGGTTCGATCGGCTTTAGTTAGCAGCAGTAGTGAAGGAATCCCTCGATCGGGTTCAGTTAACAGCCACGGATCGATCGATCGCTTGGGTTCAGTAACGCGTAGCCAGTGCAATTGCTCGGGTTCAGTAAGCGAATGCCTCACTCGGGTTCAGTAAGCGAATGCCTCGCTCGGGTTCAGTTAGAGCCCAACGCCTCGCACACATGCGCGTATGTGTACGAGAGAAACGTGCAAACCTCCGTGCATCGCTCGGCCCCGACCACCCACCGTAACCGGGAGCTCCCCGATATTTTCCTCGCCCTCACTTCTACCACGGTTTTTTCCGTCATGGACGGCCCAAAGAATGTCATGCAGCTGCGTCTCCGGCCCGCCCAGGACGAAAAGCTCATTTTCTGTCATGATTTTTTGTCATAGAAGTAGGAGCCCACCACATCTATGATGATACCGGGTTTTGTCACAATTATCATCATAGAAGTGTCATAAGTATGACATAAGTTTTTTTCGTTCAGCCCAAAATGTCACGGATGTGTCTTTTTTTTGTGATGAAACCTTTATCATGAATAAGGAAATATAAAATAACAACTTTATTATTGCCTCTAGGGCATATTTCGTTCAGTCTCCCACTTGCACTAGAGTCAATAATCTAGATTACATTGTAATGAATCTAACACCCATGGAGTCTTGGTGTTGATCATGTTTTGCTTGCGGAAGAGGCTTAGTCAACGGGCCTGCCACATTCAGATCCGTATGTATCTTGCAAATTTCTATGTCTCCATCCTTGACTTGTTCACGAATGGAGTTGAAGCGGCTCTTGATGTGTTTGGTTCTCTTGTGAAACCTGGATTCCTTCGCCAAGGCAATTGCTCCAGTGTTGTCACAAACGATTTTCATTGGATCCGATGCACTAGGTATTACACCCAGATCGGATATGAACTCCTTCATCCAGACTCCTTCATTTGCTGCTTCCGAAGTAGCTATGTACTCCGCTTCACACGTAGATCCCGCCACGATGCTCTGCTTGGAACTGCACCAACTGACAGCTCCACCATTCAATATAAATACGTATCCGGTTTGTGACTTAGAGTCATCCGGATCAGTTCAAAGCTAGCATCAATGTAACCATTTACGACAAGCTCTTTGTCACCTCCATAAATGAGAAACATATCCTTGGTCCTTTTCAGGTACTTCAGGATGTTCTTGACACTGTCCAGTGATCCACTCCTGTATTACTTTGGTACCTCCCTGCCAGACTTATGGCAAGGCACACATCAGGTCTGGTACAGAGCATAGCATACATGATAGAACCTATGGCTGAGGCATAGGGAATGACTTTCATTTTCTCTCTATCTTCTACAGTGGTCGGCTTTGAGTCTGACTCAACTTCACACCTTGTAACACAGGCAAGAACCCTTTCTTTGACTGATCCATTTTGAACTTCTTCAAAACTTTGTCAAGGTATGTGCTTTGTGAAAGTCCTATTAAGCGTCTTGATCTATCTCTATAGATTTTGATACCCAATATATAAGCAGCTTCACCGATGTCTTTCATTGAAAAACTCTTATTTAGGTATCCTTTTATGCTATCCAGAATCTCTATATCATTTCCAATCAACAATATGTCATCTACATATAATATTAGAAATGCTACAGAGCTCCCACTCACTTTCTTGTAAATACAGGCTTCACCTAAAGTCTGTATAAAACCATATGCTTTGATCACCTCATCAAAGCGTATATTCCAACTCCGAGATGCTTGCACCAGTCCATAGATGGATCGCTGGAGCTTGCACACTTTGTTAGCACCTTTAGGATCGACAAATCCTTCTGGTTGCATCATATACAACTCTTCTTTAAGAAATCCATTAAGGAATGCAGTTTTGACGTCCATTTGCCAGATTTCATAATCATAAAATGCGGCAATTGCTAACATGATTCGGACGGACTTAAGCATCGCTGCGGGTGAAAAAGTCTCATCGTAGTCAACCCCTTGAACTTGTCGAAAACCTTTTGCGACAAGTCGAGCTTTGTAGATAGTAACATTACCATCAGTGTCAGTCTTCTTCTTGAATATCCATTTATTCTCTATGGCTTGCCGGTCATCGGGCAAGTCCACCAAAGTCCACACTTTGTTCTCATACATGGATCCTATCTCAGATTTCATGGCCTCAAGCCATCTATCGGAATCTGGGCTCATCATAGCTTCTTCATAGTTCTTAGGTTCGCCTTGGTCTAATAACATGACTTCCAGTATAGGATTACCGTACCACTCTGGTGCAGATCGTGCTCTGGTTGACCTACGAGGTTCAGTAGCAACTTGATCTGAAGTTTCATGATCATTATCATTTGCTTCCTCTCTAGTTAGTGTAGGCATCACGGGAACAGATTTCTCTGATGTGCTACTTTCCAATTTGAGAGAAGGTACGATTACCTCATCAAGTTCTACTTTCCTCCCACTCACTTCTTTCGAGAGAAACTCCTTCTCTAGAAAGGTTCCATTCTTGGCAACAAAGATCTTGCCTTCGGATCTGTGGTAGAAGGTGTACCCAATTGTTTCCTTAGGGTATCCTATGAAGAAGCACTTCTCCGATTTGGGTTCGACCTTATCAGGCTGAAGCCTTTTGACATAAGTGTCGCAACTCCAAACTTTAAGAAACGATAGCTTAGGTTTCTTGCTAAACCACAGTTCATACGGTATCGTCTCAACAGATTTAGATGGTGCCCTATTTAACGTGAATGCAGCTGTCTCTAATGCATAACCCCAAAATGATAGTGGTAAATTGGTAAGAGACATCATAGAACGCACCATGTCCAATAAAGTACGGTTACAATGTTCGGACATACCATTACGCAGTGGTGTTCCAGGTGGCGTGAGTTGTGAAACTATTCCACATTGTTTTAAATGAAGGCCAAACTCGTAACTCAAATATCCGCCTCCACGATCAGATCGTAGAAACTTTATTTTCTTGTTATGATGATTCTCTACTTCACTCTGAAATTCTTTGAACTTTTCAAATGTTTCAGACTTGTGTTTCATTAAGTAGATATACCCATGTCTACTCAAATCATATGTGAAGGTCGGAAAATAACGATACCCGCCGCGTACCTCAACACTCATCGGACCGCATACATCGGTATGTATTATTTCCAATAAGTCATTGGCTCGCTCCATTGTTCCGGAGAACGGAGTTTTAGTCATCTTGCCCATGAGGCATGGTTCGCAAGTATCAAATGATTCATAATCAAGTGATTCCAAAAGCCCATCTACATGGAGTTTCTTCATGCGCTTTACACCAATATGACCTAAATGGCAGTGCCACAAATATGTTGCACTATCATTATCAACTTCGCATCTTTTGGCATCAATATTATGAATATGTGTATCACTACAATCGAGATTCAAAAAAAATAGACCACTCTTCAAGGGTGCATGACCATAAAAGATATTACTCATATAAATAGAACAACCATTATTCTCTGATTTAAATGAATACCCGTCTCGCACTAAACAAGATCCAGATATAATGTTCATGCTCAACGATGGCACCAAATAACAATTATTCAAGTCTAAAACTAATCCCGAAGGTAGATGTAGAGGTAGCGTGCCGACGACGATCACATCGACCTTGGAACCATTCTCGACGCGCATCGTCACATCGTCCTTAGCCAATCTTCGTTTAATCCATATCTCCTGTTTCGAGTTACAAATTGAAGGAAATATGCCCTAGAGGCAATAATAAAGTTATTATTTATTTCCTTATTTCATGATAAATGTTTATTATTCATGCTAGAATTGTATTAACCGGAAACATAATACATGTGTGAATACATAGACAAACAGAGTGTCACTAGTATGCCTCTACTTGACTAGCTCGTTGATCAAAGATGGTTATGTTTCTTAACCATAGACGTGAGTTGTCATTTGATTAGCGGGATCACATCATTAGGAGAATGATGTGATTGACTTGACCCATTCCGTTAGCTTAGCACTTGATCATTTAGTATGTTGCTATTGCTTTCTTCATGACTTATACATGTTCCTATGACTATGAGATTATGCAACTCCCGTTTACCGGAGGAACACTTTGTGTGCTACCAAACATCACAACGTAACTGGGTGACTATAAAGGTGCTCTATAGGTGTCTCCGAAGGTACTTGTTGAGTTGGCGTATTTCGAGATTAGGATTTGTCACTCCGAATGTCGGAGAGGTATCTCTGGGCCCACTCGGTAATGCACATCACTATAAGCCATGCAAGCATTGTAACTAATGAGTTAGTTGCGGGATGATGTATTATGGAACGAGTAAAGAGACTTTCCGGTAACGAGATTGAACTAGGTATTGAGATACCGACGATCGAATCTCGGGCAAGTAACATACCGATGACAAAGGGAACAACGTATGTTGTTATGCGGTTTGACCAATAAAGATCTTCGTAGAATATGTGGGAGCCAATATGAGCATCCAGGTTCTGCTATTGGTTATTGACCGGAGACGTGTCTCGGTCATGTCTACATAGTTCTCGAACCCGTAGGGTCCGCACGCTTAAAGTTCTGTGACGATTTGTATTATGAGTTTATGTGTTTTGATGTACCGAAGGTATTTCGGAGTCCCGGATGAGATCGGGGACATGACGAGGAGTCTCGAAATGGTCGAGACGTAAAGATCGATATATTGGACGACTATATTCGGATATCGGAAAGGTTCCGAGTGGTTCGGGTATTTTTCGGAGTACCGGGGAGTTACGGGAATACGGGGAAGAAGTATATGGGCCTTATTGGGCTTTAGGGGAGAGAGAGAGGCAGGCCGCGCGCCCCCCCAAGGCCTAATCCGAATTGGACTAGGGGGAGGGGCTGCGCCCCCTCCTTCCTTCTCTTCTCTCTTCCCCTTCCTTCTCTCGTACTCCTACTACTTGGAAGGGGGGGAATCCTACTCCCGGTGGGAGTAGGACTCCTCCAGGGTGCGCCATAGCTAGGCCGGCTCTCCCCCCTCCTCCACTCCTTTATATACATGGCCAGGGGGCACCCCATAGACACAACAATTGATCATTGATCTCTTAGCCGTGTGCGGTGCCCCCCTCCACCATAATCCACCTCGATCATATCGTAGCGGTGCTTAGGCGAAGCCCTGCGTCGGTAGCATCATCATCACCGTCACCACGCCATCGTGCTGACAAAACTCTCCTGTGAAGCTTTGCTGGATCGGAGCTCACGGGACGTCATCGAGTTGAACATGTGCTGAACTCGGAGGTGCCGTGCGTTCGGTACTTGGATCGGTCGGATCGTGAAGACGTACGACTACATCAACCGCGTTGTGCTAACGCTTCCGCTTTCGGTCTACGACGGTACGTGGACACACTCTCCCCTCTTGTTGCTATGCATCACCATGATCCTGTGTGTGCGTAGGAATTTTTTTGAAATTACTACGTTCCCCAATAGTGGCATCCGAGCCAGGTTTTATGCGTAGATGTTATATGCACGAGTAGAACACAAGTGAGTTGTGGGCGATACAGGTCATACTGCTTACCAGCATGTCACACTTTGGTTCGGCGGTATTGTTGGATGAAGCGGCCCGGACCGACATTACGCGTACGCTTACGCGAGACTGGTTTTACCGCCGTGCTTTGCACACAGGTGACTCGCGGGTGTCAGTTTCTCCAACTTTAGTTGAACCGAGTGTGGCTACGCCCGGTCCTTGTGAAGGTTAAAACACCACTAACTTGACGAACTATCATTGTGGTTTTGATGCGTAGGTAAGAACGGTTCTTGCTCAGCCCGTAGCGGCCACGTAAAACTTGCAACAACAAAGTAGAGGACGTCTAACTTGTTTTTGTAGGGCATGTTGTGATGTGATATGGTGAAGACATGATGCTATATTTTATTGTATGAGATGATCATGTTTTGTAACTGAGTTATCCGCAACTGGCAGGAGCCATATGGTTGTCGCTTTATTGTATGCAATGCAATCGCCCTGTAATTGCTTTACTTTATCACTAAGCTGTAGCGATAGTCGTAGAAGCAATAGTTGGCGAGATGACAACGATGCTACGATGGAGATCAAGGTGTCGCGCCAGTGACGATGGTGATCATGACGGTGCTTCAGAGATGGAGATCACAAGCACAAGATGATGATGGCCATATCATATCACTTATATTGATTGCATGTGATGTTTATCCTTTATGCATCTTATTTTGCTTTGTTTGACGGTAGCAATATAAGATGATCTCTCACTAAATTTCAAGGTAAAAGTGTTCTCCCTGAGTATGCACCGTTGCCAAAGTTCGTCGTGCCGAGACACCACGTGATGATCGGGTGTGATAAGCTCAATGTTCATCTACAATGGGTGCAAGCCAATTTTGCACACGCAGAATACTCGGGTTAAACTTGACGAGCCTAGCATATGCAGATATGGCCTCGGAACACTGAGACCGAAAGGTCGAGCGTGAATCATATAGTAGATATGATCAACATAGTGATGTTCACCATTGACAACTACTCCATTTCACGTGATGATCGGTTATGGTTTAGTTGATTTGGATCACGTGATCACTTAGATGATTAGAGAGATGTCTATCTAAGTGGGAGTTCTTGAGTAATATGATTAATTGAACTTTAATTTATCATGAACTTAGTCCTGGTAGTATTTGCAAATTATGTTGTAGATCAATAGCTCGCGTATAGCTCCCCTGTTTTATTTTTGATATGTTCTTAGAGAAAACTAAGTTGAAAGATGATAGTAGCAATGATGCGGACTGGTTCCGTGATATGAGGTTTATCCTCATTGCTGCACAGAAGAATTATGTCCTTGATGCACCGCTAGGTGACAGAACTATTGTAGGAGCAGATGCAGACGTTATGAACGTTTGACAAGCTCGGTATGATGACTACTTGATAGTTTAGTGCACCATGCTTTACGGCTTAGAATTGGGACTTCAAAAATGTTTTGAACGACATGGAGCATATGAGATGTTCCAAGAGCTGAAATCGGTATATCAGACTCATGCCCGTGTCGAGAGGTATGAGACCTCTGACAAGTACTTCGCCTACAAGATGGAGGGGAATAGCTCAACCAGTGAGCATGTGCTCAGAATGTTTGAGTACTACAGTTTCTTGAATCAAGTGGGAGTTAATCTTCCGGATAAGATAGTAATTGACAGAATTCTCTAGTCACTATCACCAAGTTACTGGAACTTTGTGATGAACTATAATATGTAAGGGATGACAAAAATGATTCCCGAGCTCTTCGTGATGCTGAAATCAACGAAGGTAGAAATCAAGAAAGAGCATCAAAGTGTTGATGGTTAACAAGACCACTAGTTTCAAGAAAAGGGCAAAGGGAAGAAGGGGAACTTCAAGAAGAATAGCAAGCAAGTTGCTACTCCCGGGAAGAAGCCCAAGTCTGGACCTAAGCCTGAAACTAAGTGCTTCTACTGCAAAAGGACTGGTCACTGGAAGCAGAACTGCCCTAAGTATTTGGTGGATAAGAAGGATGGCAAAGTGAACAAAAGTATATTTGATATACATGTTATTGATGTGTATTTTACTAGTGTTCATAGTAGTCCCTGGGTATTTGATACTGGTTCAGTTGCGAACATTAGTAACTCGAAACAGGAGTTGCAAAATGAACAGAGACTAGTTAATGACGAGGTGACGATGGGTGTTGGAAGTGATTCCAAGGTTGATAAGATCACCATCGCACACTCCCTCTATTTTCGGGATTAGTGTTGAACCTAAATAAATGTTATTTGGTGTTTGCGTTGAACATGGATATGATTGGATCATGTTTATTGCAAAATAAAAGTTATTTGGTGTTTGTGTTGAGCATGAATATGATTGGATCATGTTTATTGCAATACGGTTATTCATTTAAGTCAGAGAATAATTGTTGTTCTGTTTACATGAATAAAAACCTTCTATGGTCATACACCCAATGTAAATGGTTTATTGAATCTCGATCGTAGTGATACACATATTCATAATATTGAAGCCAAAAGATGCAAAGTTAGTAATGATAGTGCAACTTATTTGTGGCTCTGCCGTTTAGGTCATATTGGTGTAAAGCGCATGAAGAAACTCCATACTGATGGACTTTTTGGAATCACTTGATTATGAATCATTTGATGCTTGCGAACCATGCCTCATGGGCAAGATGACTAAAACTCCGTTCTCCGGAACAATGGAGCGAGCTACGGACTTATTGGAAATAATACATACCGATGTATGCGGTCCGATAAGTATTGAGGCTCGCGGCGGGTATCGTTATTTTCTTCACAGATGATTTGAGCAGATATGGGTATATCTACTTAATGAAACACAAGTCTGAAATGTTTGAAAAGTTCAAAGAATTTCAGAGTGAAGTGGAAAATCATCGTAACAAGAAAAATAAAGTTTCTACGATCTGATTGCGGAGGCAAATATTTGAGTTATGAGTTTGGTCTTCAATTAAAACAATGTGGAATAGTTTCACAAACTCATGCCACCTGGAACACCACAGCATAATGGTGTGTCCGAACGTCATAACTGTACTTTATTGGATATAGTGCAATCTATGATGTCTCTTACTGATTTACCACTATCGTTTTGGGGTTATGCATTAGAGACAGCTGCATTCACATTAAATAGAGCACCGTCTAAATCCGTTGAGACGACACTGTATGAACTGTGGTTTAGCAGGAAACCTAAGCTGTCGTTTCTTAAAGTTTGGGGCTGCGATGCTTATGTGAAAAAGCTTCAACCTGATAAGCTCGAACCCAAATCGGAGAAAAATGTCTTCATAGGATACCCAAAGGAGACTGTTGGGTACACCTTCTATCACAGATCCGAAGGAAAGATATTCGTTGCTAAGAATGGATCCTTTCTAGAGAAGGAGTTTCTCTCGAAAGAAGTGAGTGGGAGGAAAGTAGAACTTGATGAGGTAGTGGTACCTTATCTTGAATTGGAAAGTAGTTCATCACAGAAATCAGTTCCAGTGATGCCTACACCAATTAGTGAGGAAGCTAATGATGATGATCATGAAGTTTCAGATCAAGTTACTACAGAACCTCGTAGGTCAACCAGAGTACGTTCCGCACCAGAGTGGAACGGTAATCCTATTTTGGAAGTCATGTTACTAGACCATGACGAACCTACGAACTATGAGGAAGCGATGATGAGCCCAGATTCCGCAAAATGGCTTGAGGCCATGAAATCTGAGATGGGATCCATGTATGAGAACAAAGTGTGGACTTTGGTTGATTTGCCCGATGATCGGCAAGCCATAGAAAATAAATGGATCTTCAAGAAGAAGACTGACGCCGATGGTAATGTTACTGTCTACAAAGCTCGACTTGTTGCAAAAGGTTTTCGACAAGTTCAAGGAGTTGACTACGATGAGACCTTCTCACCCGTAGCGATGCTTAAGTCCGTCCGAATCATGTTAGCAATTGCCACATTTTATGAAATCTGGCAAATGGATGTCAAAAACTACATTCCTTAATGGAATTTTTAAAGAAGAAGTTGTATATGATGCAACCAGAAGGTTTTGTCAATCCTAAAGGTGCTGACAAAATGTGCAAGCTCCAGCGATCCATCTATGGACTGGTGCAAGCATCTCGGAGTTGGAATATACGCTTTGATGAAGTGATCAAAGCATATGGTTTTATTCAGACTTACGGTGAAGCCTGTATTTACAAGAAAGTGAGTGGGAGCTCTGTAGCATTTCTGATATTATATGTGGATGACATATTGTTGATTGGAAATGATATAGAATTTCTGGATAGCATAAAAGGATACTTGAATAAGAATTTTTCAATAAAAAAGGACCTCGGTGAAGCTGCTTAAGTATTGAGCATCAAGATCTATAGGGATAGATCGAGATGCTTAATAGGACTTTCACAAAGCACATACCTTGACAAGATTTTGAAGAAGTTCAAAATGGACCAGTCAAAGAAGGAGTTCTTGCCTGTGTTACAAGGTGTAAAATTGAGTAAGACTCAAAACCCGACCACGGCAGAAGATAGAAAGAGAATGAAAGTCATTCCCTATGCCTCAGTCATAGGTTCTATAAAGTATGTCATGCTATGTACCAGACCAGTTGTGTGCCTTGCTATGAGTTTAGCAAGGAGGTACGATAGGGATCCAGGGATAGATCACTGGATAGCGGTCAAAGTTATCCTTAGTTACCTAAAAGGACAAAGGAAATATTTCTCGGTTATGGAGGTGATAAAAGAGTTCGTCGTAAAAGGTTACATCGATGCAAGCTTTTACACCGATCCAGATGACTCAGAGTCTCAATCTGGATACATATTGAAAGTGGGAGCAATTAGCTAGAGTAGCTCCGTGCAGAGCATTGTAGACATAGAAATTTGCAAAATACATACGGATCTGAATGTGGCAGACCCGTTGACTAAACTTCTCTCACAAGCAAAACTTGATCACACCTTAGTACTCTTTGGGTGTTAATCACATGGTGATGTGAACTAGATTATTGACTCTAGTAAACCCTTTGAGTGTTGGTCACATAGCGATGTAAACTATGGGTGTTAATCACATGGTGATGTGAACTATTGGTATTAAATCACATGGCGATGTGAACTAGATTATTGACTCTAGTGCAAGTGGGAGAATGAAGGAAATATGCCCTAGAGGCAATAATAAAGTTATTATTTTATTTCCTTATATCATGATAAATGTTTATTATTCATGCTAGAATTGTATTAACCGGAAACATGATACATGTGTGAATACATAGACAAACAGAGTGTCACTAGTAAGACTCTACTAGACTAGCTCGTTAATCAAAGATGGTTATGTTTCCTAACCATAGACATGAGTTGTCATTTGATTAACGGGATCACATCATTAGGAGAATGATGTGATTAACTTGACCCATTCCGTTAGCTTAGCACTTGATCGTTTAGTATGTTGCTATTGCTTTCTTCATGACTTATACATGTTCCTATGACTATGAGATTATGCATTTCCCGTTTACCGGAGGAACACTTTGTGTGCTACCAAACGTCACAACGTAACTGGGTGATTATAAAGGTGCTCTACAGGTGTCTCCGAAGGTACTTGTTGAGTTGGCGTATTTCGAGATTAGGATTTGTCACTCCGATTGTCGGAGAGGTATCTCTGGGCCCACTCGGTAATGCACATCACTATAAGCCTTGCAAGCATTGTAACTAATGAGTTAGTTGCGGGATGATGTATTACGGAACGAGTAAAGAGACTTGCCGGTAACGAGATTGAACTAGGTATTGAGATACCGACGATCGAATCTCGGGCAAGTAACATACCGATGACAAAGGGAACAACGTATGTTGTTATGCGGTTTGACCGATAAAGATCTTCGTAGAATATGTGGGAGCCAATATGAGCATCCAGGTTCCGCTATTGGTTATTGACCGGAGACGTGTCTCGGTCATGTCTACATAGTTCTCGAACCCGTAGGGTCCGCACGCTTAAAGTTCTGTGACGATTTGTATTATGAGTTTATGTGTTTTGATGTACCAAAGGTAGTTCGGAGTCCCGGATGAGATCGGGGACATGACGAGGAGTCTCAAAATGGTCGAGACATAAAGATCAATATATTGGACGACTATATTCGGACATCGGAAAGGTTCTGAGTGGTTTGGGTATTTTTTGGAGTACCGGGGAGTTACGGGAATACGGGGAAGAAGTATATGGGCCTTATTGGGCTTTAGGGGAGAGAGAGAGGTAGGCCGCGCGCCCCCCCAAGGCCTAGTCCGAATTGGACTAGGGGGAGGAGCTGCGCCCCCTCCTTCCTTCTCTTCTCTCTTCCCCTTCCTTCTCTCCTACTCCTACTACTTGGAAGGGGGGGGGGGGGAATCCTACTCCCGGTGGGAGTAGGACTCCTCCAGGGCGCGCCATAGCTAGGCCGGCCCTCCCCCCTCCTCCACTCCTTTATATACGTGGCCAGGGGGCACCCCATAGACACAAAAATTGATCATTGATCTCTTAGCCGTGTGCGGTGCCCCCCTCCACCATAATCCACCTCGATCATATCGTAGCGGTGCTTAGGCGAAGCCCTGCGTCAGTAGCATCATCATCACCGTCACCACGCCGTCGTGCTGACGAAACTCTCCTGTGAAGCTTTGCTGGATCGGAGCTTGCGGGACGTCATCGAGTTGAATGTGTGCTGAACTCGGAGGTGCCGTGCGTTCGGTACTTGGATCGGTCGGATCGTGAAGACGTACGACTACATCAACCGCGTTGTGCTAACGCTTCCGCTTTCAGTCTACGAGGGTACGTGGACACACTCTCCCCTCTCGTAACTATGCATCACCATGATCCTGTGTGTGCGTAGGAATTTTTTTGAAATTACTACGTTTCCCAACACAAATATGAGCAACTGAACCAGTATCAAATACCCAGGCGCTACTACGAGCATTAGTAAGGTACACATCAATAACATGTATATCAAATATACCTTTGTTCACTTTGCCATCCTTCTTATCTGCCAAATACTTGGGGCAGTTCCGCTTCCAGTGACCAGTCCCTTTGCAGTAGAAGCACTCAGTTTCAGGCTTGGGTCCAGCTTTGGGCTTCTTCCCGGGAGTGGCAACTTGCTTGCCATTCTTCTTGAAGTTCCATTTCTTTCCCTTGCCCTTTTTCTTGAAACTAGTGGTCTTGTTGACCATCAACACTTGATGATCCTTCTTGATTTCTACCTCCGCGGCCTTAAGCATTGCGAAGAGCTCGGGAATTGTTTTGTTCATCCCTTGCATATTATAGTTCATCATGAAGCTTTTGTAGCTTGGTGGCAGTGATTGAATAACTCTGTCAATGACACAATCAACTGGAAGATCAACTCCCAGCTGAGTCAAGTGATTATAATACCCAGACATTTTGAGTATGTGTTCACTGACAGAACTGTTCTCCTCCATCTTGCAGCTATAGAACTTGTTGGAGACTTCATATCTCTCAACCCGGGCATTTGCTTGAAATATTAACTTCAACTCTTGGAACATCTCATATGCTCCATGACGTTCAAAACGTCTTTGAAGTCCCGGTTCTAAGCCGTAAAGCATGGCACTCTGAACTATCGAGTAGTCATCAGATCGAGCTTGCCAGACGTTCAAAACATCAGCATCTGCTCTTGCAGCAGGCCTTTCACCTAGCGGTGCATCAAGGACATAATTCTTCTATGCAGCAATGAGGATAATCCTCAAGTTATAGACCCAGTCCGTGTAGTTGCTACCATCATCTTTCAACTTAGCTTTCTCTAGGAACGCATTAAAATTCAGGGGAACGGTAGCACGGGCCATTGATCTACAACATAGATATGCAAATACTATCAGGACTAAGTTCATGATAAATTAAGTTCAATTAATCAAATTACTTAAGAACTCCCACTTAAATAGATATCCCTCCAGTCATCTAAGTGATACGTGATCCAAATCAACTAACCCATGTCCGATCATCACGTGAGAAGGGGTAGTCATCAATGGTGAACATTTCTATGTTGATCATATCTACTATATGATTCACGTTTGACCTTTCGGTCTCCAGTGTTCCGAGGCCATGTCTGTACATGCTAGGCTCGTCAAGTTTAACCCAAGTATTCTGCATGTGCAAAACTGTCTTACACCGGTTGTATGTGAATGTAGAGTCTATCACACCCGATCATCACGTGGTGTCTCAACACGACGAACTGTAGCAATGGTGCATACTCAGGGAGAACACTTTTACCTTGAAATTTAGTGAAGGGATCATCTTATAATGCTACCGCCGTACTAAGCGAAATAAGATGCATAAAAGATAAACATCACATGCAATCAAAATATGTGACATGATATGGCCATCATCATCTCGTGCTTTTAATCTCCATCTTCAAAGTATCGTCATGATCTCCATCGTCACCGGCTCGACACCTTGATCTCCATCGTTGCATTGTGGTCGTCCTGCCAACTATTGCTTCTACAACTATCGCTAACGCATAGTGATAAAGTAAAGCAATTACATGGCGTTTGCATTTCATATAATAAAGAGACAACCATAAGGCTCCTGCCGGTTGCCGATAACTTACAAAACATGATCATCTCATACAATAACGTTTATCACATCATGTCTTGACCATATCACATCACAACATGCCCTGCAAAAACAAGTTAGACGTCCTCTACTTTGTTGTTGCAAGTTTTACGTGGCTGCTACGGGCTTCTAGCAAGAACCGTTCTTACCTACGCAAAAAACCACAACTGTGTTTCATCAAGTTTGCTGTTTTAACCTTCTTCAAGGACCGGCCACAGTCAAATTTGATTCAACTAAAGTAGGAGAAATAGACACCCGCCAGCCACCTTTATGCAAAACTAGTTGCATGTCAGTCGGTGGAACCGGTCTCATGTGCGTGGACATGTAAGGTTGGTCCAGGCCGCTTCATCCCACAATACCACCGAATCAAAATAAGACATTGGTGGTAAGTAGTATGACTATCACCGCCCACAACTCTTTGTGTTCTACTCGTGCATATCATCTACGCATAGACCTGGCTCTGATGCCACTGTTGGGAAACGTTGCATGGAAAACAAAAAAAATTCTACGCACACGCAATGATCTATCTATGGAGATGCATAGCAACGAGGGGAGAGTGTGTCTACATACCCTCATAGACCGTAAGCGGAAGCGTTTCACAACGCGGTTGATATAGTCGAACTTCTTCGTGCTTCAACCGATCAAGTACCGAACGCAGGACACCTCCGCGTTCTGCACACGTTCAGCTCGGTGACATTCCTCGCCTTCTTGATCTAGCAAGACATCGAGCTAGTAGATGATTTTCATCAGCACGACGGCGTGGTGACGCTGATGGTGAAGTGATCTCCGCAGGGCTTTGCCTAAGCACTACGAAAATATGACCGGGGGTGTAAACGGTGGAGGGGGCGCCGCACACGGCTAGGCAATTGTCTGGTCTGTGCTAGGCGCCCCCTCCCACATATATATAGGTGGGAGGGAGGGAGGAGCAGCCATAGGAGGCGCCCAAGTAGGAGGAATCCTACTTCGAGTCCCTCCCAAGACGTGCCCCCTAGCCATATTTAACCGAGGGGGAAGGAAAGAGGGGGGAGAGGGAAGGAAGTGGGAATCCTAATTCACACTTTCCTTCCCCCCCCTCCTTTCCTTCTCCTCCTAGGCCGGCCTGATATGGGGGGCGCACCTGGTGCGTTCCCTCTCTTGGCCCATATCTTTTGCCGGGGGTGCCCGGAACCCCTTCCGGCGACCCGATAAGTACCCGGTACCCCCCGAAACACTTCCGGTGTCCGAATACCATCGTCCTATATATGAATCTTTACCTCTCGACCATTTCGAGACTCCTCGTCATGTCCGTGATCTCAGCCGGGACTCCGAAAAACATTCAGTCACCAAATCACATAACTCATATAATACTATATCGTCATCGAACGTTAAGCGTGCGGACCCTACGGGTTCGAGAACTATGTAGACATGACCGAGACACCTCTCTGGTCAATAACCAATAGCGGAACCTGGATGCCCATATTGGCTCCAACATATTCTACGAAGATCTTTATCGGTCGAACCGTTATGACAACATATGTAATTCCCTTTGTCCATCCGTATGTTACTTGCCCGAGATTCGATCATCGGTATCTTTTTACCTAGTTCAATCTCTTTACCGGCAAGTCTCTTTACTCGTTCCGTAATACATCACCTCTTGACTAACTCCTTAGTCGTTTGCTTGCAAGCTTATGATGTGTATTACCGAGAGGGCCCAGCAGAGATACCTCTCCAATACTCGGAGTGACAAAACCTAATCTCGATCTATGCCAACTCAACAAACACCTTCGGAGATACCTGTAGAGCATATTTATAATCACCTAGTTACATTGTGACGTTTGATAGCACACAAGGCATTCCTCCGGTATCCGGGAATTGCATAATCTCATAGTCGAAGGAATATGTATTTGACATGAAGAAAGCAATAGCAATAAAATTGAACGATCATTATGCTAAGCTAACGGATGGGTCTTGTCCATCACATCATTCTCCTAATGATGTGATCCCGTTATCAAATGACAACTCATGTCAATAGTTAGGAAACCTTAACCATCTTTGATCAACGAGCTAGTCTAGTAGAGGCTCACCAGGGACACGGTGTTTGTTTATGTATTCACACATGTATTAAGGTTTCCGATCAATACAATTCTAGCATGAATAATAAACCTTTATCATGAATAAGGAAATATAAAATAACAACTTTATTATTGCCTCTAGGGCATATTTCCTTCAGATGCAGCGTCGGCGGCGCCACGCGGAGCGCCAGGTGGTGCGGAGGATCAACACTACAGTGTTGTTGCTAGCTGGCCTATCAAGGCTGCTCGTCGGAGTCATTTGTATGATGTGTTGCACCATACTTGGTTGCGGCGAGCCCGCCGGTGCAACTGTTTCATGCGGGTGCTATGTCCGGCGACCTGGTCGACGGTCGCGACAATGCTTCGACGACCACGACGACGAGGCGTGCCATGACATGGTCGACGAGGCATGGTGTGTCGTCGTCGACGACCACGGCCATGCTGCGAGGTGTGCTTTAGTGATTTTGGCAATGCTTCGACGACCGCGACTACGTTGACGACCGCAGCAATGCTTCCATGATGTGACGTCATCAAAGACCGTGGTCATGCTATGAGGCGTTCTTCAATGATCGTTGCAATGCTTTAACGACC
This sequence comes from Thinopyrum elongatum, assembly GCA_011799875.1. Classification (NCBI taxonomy): domain Eukaryota; kingdom Viridiplantae; phylum Streptophyta; class Magnoliopsida; order Poales; family Poaceae; genus Thinopyrum; species Thinopyrum elongatum. The sequence continues at coordinate 120,044,639 of CM022303.1, read as the reverse complement.
TTGGCGATAAGGTGTGGCGTGACATCAACGACGACCACAGCCATGTCGCGAGGCGTGCTTCCATGATCGTGGCCAATGCTTTGACAACTATGGCGATTAGGCGTGGAATGACATCGACGACAACCGTGGCCATATCGCGAGGCGTGCTTCCATGAACGTGGTAATGCTTCGACGACCACGACGACGTTGACACTCGTGGCAATGCTTCGACGACCACGGTGAGGAGGCGTGTTGTGACAACATCAATGATTGCAGCCATGCTACGAGGCGTGCTTCAATGGTCGTGGCGATGCTTTGACGACCATGACGACGTCGACGGTCATGGCAACGCCCATGCCACGAGGTGTGCTTCAATGGTCATGGCGATGCTTCGACGACCACAACAACGTCGACAGTCGCGGCAATGTTTCAACAACATCGACCATGCTAGATGGCGTGCTTCAGTGGTCGTGGCAATGCTTCGCCGACCACAACAACGTCGATGGTCGCGGCAATGCTTCGCCGACCACAACAACGTCAATGGCTGCGACAATGCTTCAAAGACAATGGGGATGAGGCGTGCGTGTTGTGACATTGTCGACGACCGAGGCCATGCCCCGAGGCGTGCTTCAGTGATCATGGCAATGCTTTGACGACCATGACGACGTCGACAACCGCGATAATGCTTCGACGACCACGGCGACGAGGCATCCCGTGACGGCGTCGACGACCACAACCATGCAAAGAGGCATGCTTCAATGCTCGTGTGGTGATGCTTCGATGACCACGACGATGTCGAACGGACGCGACAATGCTTCGACGACCGCGGCCATACTGCGAGGCGTGCTTCAATGGTCGTGGCAATGCTTCGACGACCACAACAATGTCGATGGCCGCGGCAATGCTTCGACGACCACGATGACAAGGTGTGTTGTGACGTTGTCAACGACTGCGGCCATGCTGCAAGGTATGCTTCAGTGATCGTGACAATGCTTCGATGGCTAGACGACATCGATGGGCCGCAACAATGCGTCAACGGGCATTGCTTCGACATTGATGGTCGTGGCGATGCTTCGATGACCAAGACGGCTTTGGTAAGTGTTGTGGCCAGGCAGACCCTCTAGGGTGCTTCTGCAATGAAAATGTTGTTGTTGCCACAATGTACGATAGCACCTTTGCAATGGTGGGCTGCTGTAACGACAAGTCAACGGCGGTGTTCCGCAACAACGGCGTTATTGCAATGACGACGACCCTACAGCTACGGTGGTGCTGTGGGGGCGCTGACGAGCTTCACGACAATCCAGTGATGAGTGCGTTGCGAGCCAACATGCTCGATTTTGGTTGTGATGCGAGTACAATCATGCGCGTGCAAGGAAAAATGGTTTAATCCAACGATCAAGCACAGCCCAATCGAGCGGTCGGCAAGGCGGCTTAATTATTTTTCCCTGGCATCAGCCGGAGGATTTGTAGCAGCTGCCCAAAAAAAAACTGTGGACGATCTGGATCTAAGTTGGGCGGGCCGATGGATGGATTTTCTAGGCCCATAAGCCCGCAAACCCACCTTGAAATACTCCGCCTTGGCGCCCGAAGGTAACAGTCTCAACCGAACAGCTTTGGCTTCCCATCTTCTCACCGTCGCCGGAGCGCCAAGAAACCAAGAACCCACTCTCCGCCTACACCGCTCAGAGCCCACCTTCTCTACACTGCAAGCGGCCGATGGAGCAGTTCCATCACGGCCACCACGTGCGGCTGCGCAGCCGCCAGCTCGGCACGTACCTGCGCGCCGACGAAGACGGGCATGGCGTCTCCCTCCACCCCCACCGGGCGTCTATGAACACGGCATGGGCGGTGCACTTGCACCAGGGCCAGAACGCGCAGTACCTGCTCCTCCTCAGCGCCGCCTACGGCGGCTACCTTGCCGCCACCGACGCGCCGGCGCCGTTCGGCCACCGCGGGCTCCGCGTCGAGCAGCGCAACTACGACCATCCAGAGGCGATGGCAATCATTTGGTTTGCCATCCTTTCAGAATCTGGGGACGAAGTCCCGCTTCGCCACATCAACCGCGGCTGCCTCCGTGCCAACGGGAGGTACCTCCTCTGGAACAACGGCGTCAGCGTCGAGAACATCAACAACCTCGCAAACATCACCACGATGATGCACTGGGTCGTGGAGGCCATCCCCGCCAGGGAGATCATGCCTCACCTTCCAGGCCCGACTGTGGTGAGTCCGCCATGCCCGCTTCTCGATTCTTCCCGAATTTGCACGAATTGTGTTCTTGGATGTTGTTAACATGCGTCGGAATTTGACCGCAAACATTGCAAATCGTGTTAATTTCATTCGCCCGGGAGCAATTCTTGGCTCTGTTATTGCCAGATTTGAGCTTCTTGCATGGCATGGTTGCCGGTTGCCACCCTGTTTCTTTGGCTTCTTGCGCCTCCGCATCTCAATTCGCATTTGATCTCAAGTTCTTTGCGACTCAATTGCAGCTTCACCTCCCCGCCGCCATGTTGCCGAACGTGGCCATGCGGCTGATCCACTACGTGTGGCCGAACGACGACGTCGACGGGCCCCTCATCGAGCACGGCGAGTTCTTCTTCTTTGGGAGGTCCGTGTTCAGCCTGAGGAACGAGCTGGCCATGCGGCTGGGCGTCATCATGGGCGTCTCCGACCTCGTCATGTGCCTCCGCACAGGTGTTGACCGGCTTACCCCACTCCTTGTCAACCTACCCAAGAACCAGGAGACCCTCCACATCGTCGTCGTCATCGCGGGGACGCCTGGTGAGAGGCCCTCAACTTCCTACTCGTCTTCTGTGGCAAGAAACTTATATTTGCAGTAGTCTTGAACTTGTCCAGATATTTGCGGTAGCCTCGGATTTCAGTGATAATCTTCCTAGTGCTTGAAAAGCGTTCGAACCTGTTGCTAATCTGAAAACAGTTTACTAGAACTGGTGTACTCTGAAACTTTTGCATATCTGTTTCAGTGAGGAGTTAGGAGTTGGAAATATTCTGCACTACTGTAGGATCATAGACATCAGTAAATGTTGCTGAATCAAATCCACACTAAACCTGTTTGATTTATGGACAGATGCTAGTTTTCAATTTTCCTATGTCAAAAATCCACGCTGAAGAAACTATTGGCTTTGATTCAGATGATTCAGTCTGGCGAGTTCAGCTTCACAGAGAATATATTGATTTCTATCTTTTAGCCTACTGTAATTTGTTTCGAATAAAGTGTGGACAAAATTCAAGTTGTATCCCACAACACATTACATTGTTTTGAGGTTTTGTACGGCAGCTTTCCTTTTCATCTTCTTATTTAAACTTGTTGCAGTGCCTGACACACATGATGCCTAGCTGCTTAACTATTTTTCTTCTAATTCAGCCCACGCGGAGCTGCGGTACCCGGATGTCGATGCAGAGTAGAGACATGCCAGAGCCAGGACTCCTAGGAGTACTGTTCACCTCTTCGGAAGTGTCAGCCGCCTCGGACACGATGACATTAGAACCCAGGTCCTTTTGTTGAGATATGCGTTCAGGAAAACCCAGGAGTTCTTGTTTTCCTGCTATCTGAACAGTAGGAAACCTATTTTGTGTTGGCATCACGGTTTAAAAATTCCGAAACTGTTTGAACAACGGTGCGGTGACATTAGTCTGTAATGCGTTTGACAATGGCCACTACTTCAACGTTGCTAGCTGCATTTCTCTTAGGTGTTGACACAGATGTGGTGGTTCTTACAATGAGTTCAGCACTTGAGTTTTGTTATATTCTGCTGAAAGTTTCAGTCCATGAGGGGAAAATAAATTTCTGATTCGACAACGATCGAATTCTGAACATGGCAACCCTAATGCGCTGGGACACTCTGCCTACAAGTTTCAGTCCATTTTCATTAGCACCTATAATTCTGAACATGGCAATGCTAATGCACCTATGCTTACTCAACTGAGAGCAGAAACTGAAACTGAAGATGCTAATGTGCACTTATCATCTGAATAACATGTGAACAAAACTATGAGATGATGCACACAACCAAACTAGAATACGCAAGGTGGGTTGATCCAGATCGTGTGCTCGGGATAATCTCAATTCATAGATTCACTAGTATGTTAGGCATTGGCGGAGCTCGGATATTGAATCAGGGTGGCCCAACTTAGCAGTTTATTTTTTCACAAATACATCAAACCAACATGCCCGTGTAATTTTTATCAATTCAACGAACAAAAAAAATAATCAATTTATCATCTTTCGTTGCAGCGACCCACAATAATCAATTTTTAAGGCACAAGTACTGGAATTTTAACAAACCTTGAAAGAAAAATACTTTCGAATTTGCACGGTCAATTAAGCTTGTTAAAACCTTGAAACCAAAATAATGAAAGCATACTTTGAAGGAGGTACATGTGTTGCCTCAATGGCTCAGCCTGGCGCCGGCCTGTCAGGTGCCCTCGGCTTGTCATTTGTTAGGCAGTTAGGTAAGGTGTAGGACTGATTTCGCCATTGCTCACCACACAATCAATATCGCCTAGGTTATGGATGAACGAATCAAGCTGATAATTCAGGTAGCAGCACTGGTAGTTGTGATTCAGGCCTGACTCATGTTGATCCGTAAGGGAGCAGTTCATTGGAGTGATAAGCTTGTGATCTGTTATGGTCCATAAGAACGTTCAGAGGGACGCCCGCGTGACCCCCGCGTCGCCTCCCTGGCGGCTCGGGGGAAGAAACCCTAGCTGCCACAGCTACCTCCCTTTTTCCTTCCTCGTCACGCCGTCGCCAGAGGCGCCTCCCAGCGAAGCTGGGGCCTGCCTTAGGAAGGCGGTGGCGGGGCACTTTTCTGTTGCAGCGGCTCGAGCTCGTGCCCATGGCTGCACGGTGGAGGAGCGGGGCTTGGGCTATGGCGCTCAATGGAGATGCAGGGCATGGGCTGGGGCACGAAGTGGTGCCAGAGCAACCTGGTTTGTGCTACTGCGTGAGGCGAGCGGGTGCATGCGGCCATGACTAGGTGCAGCGCGTGCGCGCGACCCACTGCGGCCGGGCTGGGCGCGCCAAACGGATGTGGCGGCGGCGGAGTCGTGTTGTGCGTGTGAATGATGCAGCTGGGCTACGCGCGCAGATGGGCACGGGCCAGGATGCCCGACGGCTTCCATGGAAGGCAGCAACCGGCTCCGGCTGTTGGATCTAGAAGGTTCCCCGCCCTGTTTTTCCGCTCTCTGCTGGGATGTGGACCGCGGCGACGAGGTGCTGGACTTTCTCGGACGAGGGCCAGCCGGCGACGCTATGGCCCATGGCTTGACGGCGGATCTAGGGTTCTGGCCCAGATTTTTTTCCCTCCGACGGTGGTCCTAGGGTTCTTCTTGCGCGAAGACGGTGATCTGTTTGATGACCGGCCCTCATTGATCTGGTCGTTGATGAGTTTCGGAAGGCTCCGCCGGAGATTTTTATTGGGTGCTTGATGCTACTTGTTGAGCTTGCGTTGATTTTTCCCTTGAAGAGGAAAGGGTGATGCAGCAAAGTAGAGATAAGTATTTTCCTTAGTTAAGAACCAAGGTATCAATCCAGTAGGAGGCACAAGCAAGTCTTCAATCTATGCACCTGCACAAACTAACAAACACTTGCACTCAACACGAAAAAGAGGTTGTCAATTCCTTCACGGTCTCGAACAAGAGTGAGATCTAATAGAGATATATATATAAAAGATAAATAAAAAGGCAAACTAAAATAAATCTAAATAAATTGCAGCAAGGTATTTTTGGATTTTTTGGTTTATAGATCTAAAAATATATAATGGAAAATAGACCCCGGGGCCATAGGTTTCACTAGAGGCTTCTCTATTAAAGATAGCATAGGGTGGGTGAACAAATTACTATTGAGCAATTGATAGAAAAGCGCAAAGTTATGACGATATCTAAGGCAATGATCATGAATATAGACATCATGTCCGTGACAAGTAGACCGATTCCTGCCTGCATCTACTACTATTACTCTACACATCGACCGCTATGCAGCATGCATCTAGAGTATTAAGTTCATAAGAACGGAGTAACGCCTTAAGCAAGATGACACGATGTAGAGGAATAAACTCAAGCAATATGATGAAAACCCCATCTTTTTATCCTCGATGGCAACAATACAATACATGCCTCGCTACCCCTTCTATCACTGGGTGAGGACACCGCAAGATTGAACCCAAAACTAAGCACCTCTCCCATTGCAAGAAAAACCAATCTAGTTGGCCAAACCAATCGATAGTTCGAAGAGAAATAAAAAGATATCTTAATCATGAATAAAAGAGTTCAGAGAAGACTCAAATAATATTCATAGATAATCTGATCATAAATCCACAATTCATCGGATCTCAACAAACACACCGCAAAAAAGTATTACATCGAATAAATCTCCAAGAACATCGAGGAGAACATTGTATTGAAGATCAAAGAGAGAGAAGAAGCCATCTAGCTACACTCACGCATCATCGGAAGGGCAGCAAGGTTGATGTAGAGGCCCTCCGTGATCGAATCCTCCTCTGGCAGATCGCCGAAAAAGGCCCCAAGATGGGATCTCACGGGAACAGAGGCTTGCGGCGGCGGAAAAGTATTTTGGTGGACGCTTCTGGTGGTTTGGGAATATTTGGGGATTTATAGCGCAAAGATTAGGGTTGGAGGACTCCCGAGGGGTCCACAAGCCAGGGAGGTGCCCCCCCTAGGGTGCGCCCCAAGGGATTGTGGGCTCCTCGGGACTCTTCTGGCCCCCTCTCCAAGTCCTCTGGATGTATTCTGGTCCAAGAAAATTCATCTCGAAAGTTTTATTCCGTTTGGACTCTGTTTGGTATTCCTTTTCTGTAAAACTCAAAAACAAGGAAAAAAACAGAAACTGGCACTAGGCTCTAGGTTAATAGGTTAGTCCCAAAAATAATATAAAATAGCATATTAATGCATATAAAACATCCAAAACACATAATATAATAGCATGGAACAATCAAAAATTATAGATACGTTGGAGACGTATCAAGCATCCCCAAGCTTAATTCCTGCTCGTCCTCGAGTAGGTAAATGATAAAAACAGAATTTTTTATGTGGAATGCTACCTAACATATTTATCAATGTAATCTTCTTTATTGTGGCATGAATATTCAAATTCATAAGATTCAAAACAAAAGTTTAATATTGACATAAAAACAATAATACTTCAAGCATACTAATAAAGCAATCATGTCTTCTCAAAATAACATGGCCAAAGAAAGTTATCCCTACAAAATCATATAGTCTGGCTATGCTCCATCTTCATCACATAAAGTATTTCGTCATGCACAACCCCAATGACAAGCCAAGCAATTGTTTCATACTTTTGGTGTTCTCAAACTTTTTCAACTTTCAAGCAATACATGAGCGTGAGCCATGGATATAGCACTATAGGTGGAATAGAATATGGTGGTTGTGGAGAAGACAAAAAGAAGGAGAAAGGCTCACATCAACTAGGAAAATTAATGGCTATGGAGATGCCCATCAGTTGATATCGATGCAAGTTAGTAGGGATTACCATGCAATGGATGCACTAGAGCTATAAGTGTATGAAAGCTAAAAAAGAAACTAAGTGGGTGTGCATCTAACTTGCTTGCTCACGAAGACCTAGGGCAATTTGAGGAAGCCCATCATTGGAATATACAAGCCAAGTTCTATAATGAAAAATTCCCACTAGTATATGAAAGTGACAAAATAGAAGACTCTCTATCATGAAGATCAAGGTGCTACTTTGAAGCACAAGTGTGGAAAAATGATAGTAACATTGTCCCTTCTCTCTTTTCTCTTTTTTTTGTTTGGGCTTCTTTGGCCTCTTTTATTTTTTATAAAGTCCGGAGACTCATCCCAACTTGTGAGGGAATCATAGCTTCCATCATCCTTTTCTCATATGGGACAATGCTCTAATAATGATGATCATCACACTTTTATTTACTTACAACTCAAAATTACAACTCGATACTAGAACAAGATATGACTCTATATGAATGCCTTCGGCAGTGTACCGGGATGTGCTATGATCAAGAGTGACATGTATAAAAATTATGAACGGTGGCCTTGCCACAAGTACTATGCCAACTACATGATCACGCAAAGCAATATGACAATGATGATGCATGTCATAATAAAATGGAATGGTGGAAGTTGCATGGCAATATATCTCGGAATGACTATGGAAATGCCATAATAGGTAGGTATGGTGGATGTTTTGAGGAAAGGTATATGGTGGGTTTAATGCACCGGCGAAAGTTGCGCGGTACTAGAGAGGCTAGCATGGTGGAAGGGTGAGAGTGCGTATAATCCATGGACTCAACATTAGTCATAAAGAACTTACGTACTTATTGCAAAAATTTATTAGCTATCGAAACAAAGTACCACACGCATGCTCCTAGGGGGATAGATTGGTAGAAAAAGACCATCGCTCGTCCCCGACCGCCACTCATAAGGAAGACAATTAAAAAATAAATCTGAAGGAAATATGCCCTAGAGGCAATAATAAAGTTGTTATTTTATATTTCCTTATTCATGATAAAGGTTTATTATTCATGCTAGAATTGTATTGATCGGAAACTTAAATACATGTGTAAATACACACTGGTACAACGAGGTGCTATACAAATGGTTTTAACCCCTTTTCGTGACGGCGTTCTGAACCGTCTCCTAGTGAGTGACTGCGATAGGGGGGTTCTTCTTACACGACCCAGAAACCATCGGGGATTTGCCCTCCTGGCCCACACGCTAGGCAAAATAAGGTCGTGTGTGACCGGCGAGCGATCAAATACGATTATACGTACAGTAGTGCTAAAAAACTACAATTATACAAGCGAAATCATTTCTGGTCGTAAGTACATCCCAACAGTCAGTCCCCGCTAAACGTTTCCGTTCGTATATACATCCCACACAGTCGCTCTAAGGAAAACGTTTCCGTTCGCAGGTACATCACACACAATTTTCCCCGTTAAATCGTTTATGATAGCGTGCCATTGCACACGATATTAACAATTTTATCATTTGCGTTATTGAATGCATCACTGATACGTCTCCAACGTATCTATAATTTATGAAGTATTCATGCCATGTTTACAATAATTTTATATGATTTTGGTATGATTTGATTAGAACTAACCTGGATTGACGCTGTTTTCAGCAGAACTACCGTGGTGTCGTATTTTTGTGCAGAAATAGAAGTTCTGGAATGGGCTGAAAATTTACGGTGATTTTTTATGGACCATAAGAAGCCCCCAAAGCACAAGAGTTGGGCCAGGGGAGCCACGAAGCATCCACAAGGGTGGAGGGCGCGCCCACCCCCCTAGGGCACGCCCCCCCTACCTTGTCGCCGCCTCGTGGACCCCCTTGAAGTGAGACCGACGCCAAAAATTCCTATAAATACAGAAACCCCCGAAAAGAAACCTAGATTGGGAGTTCCGCCGCCGCAAGCCTCAGTAGCCACAAAACCAATCAGGGGCCCGTTCTGGCACCCTACCGGAGGGGGAAACCATCACCGGAGGCCATCTTCATCATCCCGGCGGTCTCCATGATGAGGAGGGAGTAGTTCACCCTCCGGGCTGAGGGTATGTACCATTAGCTATGTGTTTGATCTCTCTCTCTCTCTCTCTCTCTCGTGTTCTTGATTTGGCACGATCTTGATGTACCGTGAACTTTGTTATTATAGTTGGATCATATGGTGTTTCTCCCCCTCTATCTTCTTGTGATGAATTGAGTCTTGCTCTTTGAGGTTTCATTATGTTGGATTGAGTATTGGATTTGAGAACACTCGATGTATGTCTTGCGATGGGATATCTGTGGTGACAATGGGATGTTCTATTGATTCACTTGATGTATGTTTTGGCACTCAACTCGCGGATCCCCGAGATGACATTGGGGTAATCTATGCATAGGGGTTGTTGCACGTTTTCGCCCTACGTTCTCCGATAGAAACTTTGGAGTGATTCTTTGTTGCACGTTGAGGGATTGTTATGTGATCCAATTATGTTATCATTGTTGAGAGAACTTGCACTAGTGAAAGTTTGAACCCTAGGCCTTGTTTCCAAGCATTGCAATACCGTTTTTGCTCACTTTTGTTACTTGCTACCTTGCTGTTTTTATATTTTCAGATTACAAAAACCTATATCTACCATCCATATTACACTTGTATCACCATCTCTTCGCCGAACTAGTGAACCTATACAATTTACCATTGTATTGGGTGTGTTGGGGACACAAGAGACTCTTTGTTATTTGGTTGCAGGGTCGTTTGAGAGAGACCATCTTCATCCTACGCCCCCCATGGATTCATAAACCTTAGGTCATCCACTTGAGGGAAATTGCTACTATCCTACAAAACTCTGCGCTTGGAGGCCCAACACGAGTCTACAAGAAGAAGGTTGCGTAGTAGACATCAAGCTCTTTTATGGCGCTGTTGCCGGGGAGGCTAGGTAAGCGGCACTCACATCGCGTCAACGAAGCTCTTTTCTGGTGCCGTTGCCGGGGAGGTGAGTGCTTGAAGGTATATATTTAGATCTTGCAATTGAAGCTTTAGTTTCTTGTTTTATCACTAGTTTAGTTTATAAAAGAAAAATACAAAAAAATGGAATTGAGGTTGCCTCATATGCTTCATCTTTTTAATGTCTTTCGTGAAAATGATGGAAAGGAAAATTGTGCACAAGTGTTAGAAGAAGAAGTCAATAAAATGTTTGGCACTAAATATTTGAATGATGAGTATGATTGCAATGTTATTAGTATGAATTCTTTGAATATCCATAATGCTAATGATATGCAAAGCTACAAGCTTGGGGATGCTATGTTTGATGAAGATGGTATTTTTTGTCCCCCAAGTTTTGATGAGCAAATTTATTATGATGAAAGCAAGCCTCCTATTTATGATGATTATGTTGATGAAAGTGGGTTTGGAAGAGTGTCAACTCTAGGTAATGATCCCATTATTTTGGAGGGTGTTGAATCTTTTCACAATATTGATAAAAGTGGATTTGGAGAGGTCATGACTTTATTTAGTGATGAATCCACTATTTTGGAAGAGGTTCCAATTGATTATGAGAACAAAGTTGCTATCTATGATGATTATTGTGATGACATGTATGCTATAAAGAATAATAATAACCATGAAACTTGTCATCATGATTTTAATTTTCAATTGGGTTATTCCAATCAAGTATCTCATGAAAGTTATTTTGTTGAGTTTGCTCCTACTATTCCGAATGAGAAGAATTTTACTTAGGTGGTGAGTAGTAAAATTTCTATGCTTGTGAATCATGAAAAGAATGCTTTATGTGATTGTTATATTATTGAATTCATTCATGATGCTACTGAAAATTATTATGAGAGAGGAACATTTGCCTTTACATATTGCAATAATATCAAGTCCCCTCTCTATATGTTGAAAGTTTTGAAGTTTTGCTTGTTTTACCTTCCTATGCTAGTAGATTCTTGTTCCCATAATTTGTTTGATCACAAAATCCCTATGCATAGGAAGTGGGTTAGACTTAAATGTGCTAGTCATATGCTTCATGATGCTCTCATTGTGTTTCAATCCTTATCTTTTATGTGAGCATCATTGAAATCATTATGCCTAGCTAAAAAGGCATTAAAGAAAAGTGCTTGTTGGGAGACAACCCAATATTTACCCCTACTGTTTTTGTGTGTTCACATTTAATCTACTGTAGTAATCATGTTTTATAGCTTTTGTTTGAATAATGTGCCAAGTAAAGCCTTTGGGATAGTGTGGTTGATAGTTGATTTGATTCTGTGCAAAAACAGAAACTTTTGCGTCCAGTACATAAATTCATATCTTTCACTGAAACGTGAAAAAACTCTGATTTTTTTACATAGGATTTATATACAAATTTTTTACGTTGTCCTAAATTTTCAGAATTTTTGGAGTAACAGAAGTATGAGCTTAATTCAGATCTTTACAGACTGTTCTGTTTTTGACAGATTCTGTTTTCGATGCATAGTTTGCTTGTTTTCTAGTTTCTATGGCTTATATTGCTTAATATAAATTGTAGAAATGATAGGGTACAGTAGGCATCATGTGATAAAAAATTTGAATCTTTTCTTGACAGTACCAAAGTGAACGATTTGTTTTATCATACTAACCCATCTCATGAAGTTCTGTTAAGTTTTGTGTGATTGAAGTTTTCATGTTTTGGGTGAGATATCGATATGAGGAGAATAAGGAGTGACAAGACCCTAAGCTTGGGGATGCACAAGGCACCCCAAGATAATATTAAAGGAAGATACAAGCAACTAAGCTTGGGGATGCCCCGGAAGGCATCCCCTCTTTCGTCTTCAACATTATCGGTAACCTTACTTGGAGCTATATTTTTATTCGTCACATGATATGAGTTTTGCTTGGAGAGTCATTTTATTTTATTTTTATTTTCTTTCTGTTATTTATATTAATTTTATCATCTTTTAGTTCAATAAAAATGTCAAGTATAGCCTTTACCATGCTTATTTTGCAAGTCTCTATGTTGCTGTTTTGAAAACAGAAAGTTTTCTATCATTGTCTGAATTCTTATGGAAAGTCAGGAGATGATAAAATCTTGAAATTTTTACAAAATGGGTAACAACAAATTTTATACAGTTTGGTAATTTTTCAGAATTTTTGGAGTTAGTTAAGTATGAATACAATTGCACTCTTTACAGACTGTCCTGTTTACACTGATTACTGTTATGTTTGCATTGTTTGCATATGTTTGCTTGTTTAATGATTCTATTTGAGGATAGGAGTATTAAATATGCAGAGGCATTTAGTATGCAATGTTAAATAATAATTTTAGTGATTTGCTACAGTAGATAATGATAGGGTTTTGCATTTGATTTATACTAACTTTTCTCACAAGTTCTTGTTGAGTTTTGTGTGCATGAAGTTTTTAAGATTTAGGGAAACCGTGATATAAAAGGAATTAAGGAGACACAAAAGCTCAAGCTTGGGGATGCCCAAGGCTTCCCTAGTTAATATTTCAAGAAGTCTCAAGCATCTAATCTTGGGGATGCCCCGGTAGGCATCCCACCTTTCTTCATCAAGAATTATCGGTTAGTATCGGTTGAGCCTAAGTTTTTGCTTCTTCACATGATGTGTGCTATTTTTAGAATGTAATTTTTTTTGTTTTGCTTGTTGTTTGAATAAATATTAATATCTGAAATTTTATTTATTAGAGAGAGTCTTCATATAGCTGCATAATTATTCAACTACTCATTGATCTTCACTTATATCTTTTTGGAGTAGTTTGTCATTTACTCTTGTGCTTCACTTATATCCTATGAGTAAATGGTTGAATGAATTGAATATCCTAAATCTGAATTTATATATGTTTCATATGCTTATCCCATGGTGAGTAATGACTTCACGTATAAGAAGTAGAGGTGGTAAATTTGTGGAAAGTTAGCAAACATAGTATTGGTCACTTGAACAATTCATGAAAGAATGTTAAAGGAAGAGAGATTTCACATAGAAATATACTATCTTGGACATCTTCTATGATTGTGAGCCCCATTAATTATTTTCAAACTTGAGCAAATTAGTTGAAGTTGGACAAGGAAGACAACATGATGAGTTATGCTTGGGTATATTTGTATAGAAGTTATATTGTTATGGATCCTCCAACATGTGGTGCTTGCTATTTAGAATCTTTTGCTAGCCAAAATTTCTGTACTAAGCGGGAATACTGCTTGTGCATCCAAAATCCTTGAACCAAGTTTCTTCCATGGATGTCCACCATATCTACCTATATGCGGTATTTACCTGCCGTTCCAAGTAAATTTGCATGTGCCAAACTCTAAATCTTCAAATAATAATCTGTTTTGTATGCCCGAATCGCTCATGTAGCGACTAGGGGCTGTCAGTATCTTCCATGCTAGGTGGGTTATTCTCACGATGAGTGTTGATTCACTTGTCATTCACTAGAAAGTTGCTAGTAATCGGGATGCCCAGTTCCATGCTCAAATCAAATCAAATTTTAATTTCAAACAAAACTCCCCCAGGACTGTTGTTGGTATGGACGGTACCCGTTGTTTCGGACCAGCCGTGGAGTGTGCTTGTTGGTTGAGGGGGAGTAAAAATTGTACCATTCTGTTTGGGAACCGCCTATAATGTGTCTAGCATGGAAGATAGTGAGAACTCTCGATCGTTACGTTGACAATGAAAGCATACTTCTCAAAATTATATTCATCTCTGTTTTAAAAGCTTCGAGCTCTGGCACCTCTGCAAATCCCTACTTCCCACTGCGAAGGGCCTATCTTTTACTTTTATGCAAGAGTCAGTAGTATTCCTTCTCATTCCAACCTCCTCTTTAGTTTGCAAGCATCATGTGGTGGGGAAAGATCTAAGCATATATGGCCATTCAAATATATTTGATCATGAATTATTATTGTTGACAATTATCTATATGATAAATAAGTTGGGAGGCGAAACACTAAGCCCCTATCTTTCTCTGTGTTCAGTGGATGCTATTTGTTTAAAAAATATGCTTTGAGTGGTAGCAATCATGGAAGACTATATGATAGTTGAGTATGTGGGATTTGCTAAATCAAAGCTCTTACATAGACCCTTCCTGAAAATAAGATGAATTGCAATTGTTTGATGACTAAGAACCTAGTTTGTTAGTTTTCAAGAAAGTTTATGATCTATGCTTTAACATGTGAATAGCTTGCTACTAGATCATGAGAAGTTTTATTAGATGAGCTACTGTTTATGATTTATAATGATGCTAGAAAAAATGATTGAAATTATCATTGATCAAACTTGTGCACTTGCTAGCATTCACACTTCATAAATTATTTCTTTTATCATTTACCTACTCGAGGACGACCAGGAATTAAGCTTGGGGATGTTGATACGTCTCCAACGTATATATAATTTATGAAGTATTCATGCCATGTTTACAACAATTTTATATGATTTGATTAGAACTAACCTGGACTGACGCTGTTTTCAGCAGAACTACCGTGGTGTCGTATTTTTGTACGGAAATAAAAGTTCTCGGAATGGGCTGAAAATTTACGGTGATTTTTTTATGGACCAGAAGAAGCCCCCGAAGCACAAGAGTTGGGCCAGGGGAGCCACGAGGCATCCACAAGGGTGGAGGGCACGCCCCCCTACCTTGTCGCCGCCTCGTGGACCCCCTTGACGTGAGACCGACGCCAAAAATTCCTATAAATATAGAAACCCCCGAAAAGAAACCTAGATCGGGAGTTCCGCTGCCGCAAGCCTCTGTAGCCACGAAAAACTAATCGGGAGCCCGTTCCGGCACCCTGCCGGAGGAGGAAACCATCACAAGAGGCCATCATCATCATCCCGGTGGTCTCCATGACGAGGAGGGAGTAGTTCACCCTCGGGGCTGAGGGTATGTACCAGTAGCTATGTGTTTGATCTCTCTCTCTCTCTCTCTCTCGTGTTCTTTATTTGGCACGATCTTGATGTACCGCGAGCTTTATTATTATAGTTGGATCATATGGTGTTTCTCCCCCTCTATCTTCTTGTGATGAATTGAGTCTTACTCTTTAAGGTTTCGTTATGTTGGATTGAGTATTGGATTTGAGAACACTTGATGTATGTCTTGCGATGGGATATATGGGGTGACAATGGGATGTTCTATTGATTCACTTGATGTATGTTTTGGCACTCAACTCGCGGATTCCCGAGGTGACATTGGGGTAATCTATGCATAGGGTTTGTTGCACGTTTTCGTCCTACGTTCTCCGATAGAAACTTTGGAGTGATTCTTTGTTGCACGTTGAGGGATTGTTATGTCATCCAATTATGTTATCATTGTTGAGAAAACTTGCACTAGTGAAAGTATGAACCCTAGGCCTTGTTTCCAAGCATTGCAATACCGTTTTTGCTCACTTTTGTTACTTGCTACCTTGCTATTTTTATATTTTCAGATTATAAAAACCTATATCTACCATCCATATTACACTTGTATCACCACCTCTTCGCCGAACTAGTGCACCTATACAATTTACCATTGTTTTGGGTGTGTTGGGGACACAAGAGACTCTTTGTTATTTGGTTGCAGGGTTGTTTGAGAGAGACCATCTTCATCCTACGCCTCCCACGGATTGATAAACCTTAGGTTATCCACTTGAGGGAAATTTGCTACTGTCCTACAAAACTCTGCGCTTGGAGGCCCAACATGAGTCTACAAGAAGAAGGTTGCGTAGTAGACATCAATAACGCACGGTGCGTAAAAGAAACTGTGTGGCAAAGGCTTTCCATGACACACAGTTTTTAGGTGGTAAACGTTTGCGCAAGGTGGCCTAACGCAAACAGTTTTCAAGAGGATGTCGTGTGTGATTGTTCATTGATCCAACACGGTTTATTCCTAGAAACTCTGTGTGTTGCCTGAGGTCATTGCCCACGGTGTTTTCTCAATAAACGTTTGCAATAGAAAAACCCAATTAGCAGGCTAATTGGCCATTAGCCGGCTAATTACCCTATTATTAATAATCCATTTATTAATCTAATTGACATCTCATATTAAGCACACAATATATTTTATTTCCATATTAAGGAAGCAGGATTTCATAATTGAAATACATCAGAGTACAACAATCAGAGTACAACATCATATAGCTTCAGCACTCAGCTACCCCATTACACAACTGCACCAGCACCAAGTTTCACATGCAACATCTACAACCTTTCAAAATTAGCATCATAGATGGAACATAGACAGATGAATCTCATCTGGAAAACTGCTGAAGCGGAAGGCGAATATTGAGCCTTCATTGATGTTGAAGGTCTTTGCAACTTTAGGCCAGTGCCTGTGGATGATTGACCGTCCATCCTTCGTCCTCTTTAGGAACACTTCAATATTGAACCGTGGGTGTTGTATGAAAACCTTCCTCGCCTCCTGACCATACAGGTGGTTTGAGAGGTAATCATCAGTAAACTGCTTTGGAAAGGCCTGAAAACAAGGATATGCATAAATATCTTCTCCAGATTTGAAATGGCGCAAAGGAATTAAAAAGACAAGGTATAACGGTTAGTACCATCCCGTAGTGAACTGATGTCTTCTTCATTGTGCAGACAAAGATCTTGTTGTTTTTTGTCGCTAATTTCTTTATCGTAACAATCTTTCTGAGTGTCTTGACTTGACTGATATTAATGGACAACTCATTTCCACATATGCAAAAAGGGTCAAACAGTGGGTCAAAACCTTTGACAATAGGACCTACATGTGCAAGGCCAAATTGTTCAAAACCTAATATTTAAAAACAAGAAGTGGAAAGGTGTGTTATTAACTGCAACAGTCCTAATATTTAAAAACAAGTGATAACCCACAAGTATAGGGGATCGCAACAGTTTTCGAGGGTATAGTATTCAACCCAAATTTATTGATTCGACACAAGGGGAGCCAAAGTATTCTCAAGTATTAGCAGCTGAGTTGTCAATTCAACCACACC
Source organism: Thinopyrum elongatum (assembly GCA_011799875.1). Classification (NCBI taxonomy): domain Eukaryota; kingdom Viridiplantae; phylum Streptophyta; class Magnoliopsida; order Poales; family Poaceae; genus Thinopyrum; species Thinopyrum elongatum. The sequence continues at coordinate 120,027,221 of CM022303.1, read as the reverse complement.
TGAAAGACTTAATATCTGCAGCAAAGTATTTAGTTGAAAAGTAGTATGGAAGTAATGGTAACGGTGGCAAAAGTAATAGTAGCAGTTTTGTAGCAATTGTAACAGTGGCAACGGCAAAGTAACGTAGCAAAGATCAATATGAAACGAACTCATAGGCAATGGATCAATGATGGATAATTATGTCGGATGACATTCATCATCCAACAGTTATAACCTAGGGTGAGATAGAACTAGCTCCAATTCATCAATATAATGTAGTCATGTATTCTGAATATAGTCATACGTGCTTATGGAAAAGAACTTGCATGACATCTTTTGTCCTACCCTCCCGTGGCAGCGGGGTCCTAATGGAAACTAAGGGATATTAAGGCCTCCTTTTAATAGAGAACCGGACCAAAGCATTAGCACTTAGTGAATACATGAACTCCTCAAACTATGGTCATCACCGGGAAGTGTCCCGACTATTGTCACTCTGGGGTTGCCGGATCATAACACGTAGTAGGTGACTATAACTTGCAAGGTAGGATCAAGAACACAAATATATTCATGAAAACATAATAGGTTCATATCTGAAATCATGGCATTCGGGCCCTAGTGACAAGCATTAAGCATAGTAAAGTCATAGCAACATCAATCTCAGAACATAGTGGATACTAGGGGTCAAACCCTAACAAAACTAACTCGATTACATGATAAATCTCATCCAACCCATCACCGTCCAGCAAGCCTACGATGGAATTACTCATGCACGGCGGTGAGCATCATGAAATTGGTGATGGAGGAAGGTTGGTGATGATGATGGCGATGATTTCCCCTCTCCGGAGCCCAAAACGGACTCCAGCTCTGCCCTACCGAGGAAGAACAGGAGGTGGCGGCGGCTCCATATCGTAAAACGCGATGAATCCTTCTCTCTGGTTTTTTTCTCCCTGAACATGAATATATGGAGTTGGAGTTGAGGTCGGTGGAGGTCCAGGGGACCCACAAGGCAGGGGGCACGCCCTAGGGGGGCGCCCTTGATGTAGGGTAACGCAGCAGAAAACAAAAAATTTCTGACCTACGCACCAGCCCAGGACCACTATGGAGACTGCATACAAGGTTTGATCTTTTTCCTTACCGACTCGTAGCGCAGTGGAAGTAGAGTCGATGACGATCGGTGGTGCAGATCCCCGCAGCTAGGATTTACAACCTCCCAACCGCGAGGATGTACTCCCTCATCTGCCCCTCGGACAGCCCTCCGGGAGGCGGTCGAACAGTCCCCGGACGGTGTCGCGGACAGCCCTTCGGGAGGACTCACAAAACTCGGACCGCCACTTGGACAGCCCTTCGGGAGGCACTCTCGAACAGCCCCTTGGGCACTAAGATCGAAACTACGACCTCTCTACAGAGTTGCACACATACGGTGTCATCTATCCGGCAGGGCTTCGCCGTCCAGAACTAGTTCCCACCGGAACCCAGACAGCCTTTCGGCTCTACGAAACTATTTCGCGGGGAGGGAGAGAGAAGCCAGATCATTGCATGGCACTTGTATGTGAGAAGGGATGAGGTTTGTGGGCAGCCCACTCTCCTCTATTTATAGGAAAGCCAAGGGGTAAAGTTGGCATTCACAAATACCAAAAGTACCCCCACTTTATGTCATTTAAATAAAGAATAAAGCAAAAAGGAGTGCCATGTGGAGCTCCATGGAGCTCCACCCTCCATGTCCGGCCACCCCTTGGGGGGGGGGCCCAAGGGGGCTTCCTTAGTGCCCAAGGCTTCTAGAAGCCTTTTGGGAAATTTCCCAAAAGGTGCTTTCCATAAAAATTCCCAAAAAGCACTTTCACTATTCACGATGACATTTTTCAGCGTCCGTACGAACTGAAAATATTTATGTGGGCTTAGAACATTTCTAGTACCCATTGAAATAATTTTTAATGCATTCTGGAACAATTCCAGATTAGTGATTTCATCTGCGAAAAGCATCTGAAGCGGTTCCGGCAGCTCCGGAACATTTTCGGTTTTTCTTCCAAAAAATTCCCAAAAGTTTCCAGAATGATTCTGGCACCCTCCAAGAATTATCGGGCATGTGCTGAAACCAATTTGACTTTATGGTATCCTCTGAAACAACTTTTCAGTTTCACCGGAACTCATCCGGTGACCTCTCTCTGCGGAACTTTTCCACTGTCCGAAACTTTTCCGGTGTCCGAAACTTTTTCGGTGATTTTCTCTCTGACTCCCTGTCTAGTATTCAGCAGATAGATGACCCTTAAGCGTGTGACCCTATAGGTTCGGTGAAGTATAGACATGACCTGGAACCCCTTCCGATCAATGATCAACATCGGAGCCATGGACACCCATATTGACCCCTATACCCATACGAATGAATATTCGAGTGAACCTCCAGTTGCCGTGTGCTATTGCTGTTGCTTCGTGATATGTTACAAATACCCGAGGTGAGACATGTTGGCATTCCCGTGGATCAACAACTTGTCCACTATGCTAGTTACCTCGTTATCGGTATTGTTCTCTTTTCTCGTTACCGTGTTCCGGCATCCCCGTGATCAAATCACAAAGTGTCTGGCCAGACGATGATGGATACCGTAACACCGAGAGGGCCCAGAGATATCTCTCCATCATCGGAGGAGCAAATCCCAATATCAAGCTATCAAGTTACTCGACATACTTTTCCATGAACCCGTAAGCCGCCGTAATAGCCACCCATTTACGGATGACGTTTAACAAACCCCAAAGTTCATGAAGCAAGCATGAAGAAACTCGATACTCTCATGGTCTAAGGAATCATGCAAATGTTAACCATCTCTGTGTTATTAACCATTAATTTGTGACGAATGTAACTCATAGCATAACATCAATCGGGTCGATTCAACACAAATGTTCTTCTAACATTGTGCCCTCAAAATTGCCAGCATAGTCATGCCCATGAACAGGAAAACTGGATCATCATGCAATACTTGAGCCAGTCATAGAGGCTTGACTAGGAATACAATTTACCGTTTATTATCCCACACGTGCACATGAGTTTCCCTCCAAGCCTCGTTTTATTTGCAGACTCGAGAATCATTGCAGTTATAGCATGGAACATAAACCTAATTATGAACAGGGAGATAATCAATAACATTTATTATTGCCTCTAGGGCATATCTCCTATAGACTCCCACTTGCACTAGAGTCAATAATCTAGATAATGCTAATGCACTTTACACTTGTGGCACACCGGTGTAAATATGCTTCGCTTGTGGTATAGCCTGATGTCCAACGGATCTGACGACTTCAGCTCCGTGTGTATTTTTGCATATCCTCGCGTTTTCACGCTTTCACAAAAATTCATATTTTGTGTGGACTTGGCTTTGTATGTATGTGAATCACAGGTCGAACCTGGATTCCTCAGACTGAGTTATGGAGCAACTACATGCAGTAGTGTCCCATTGACAAAAGCCATCTTGGAACAGTACTAAGTTCATGAATGAACTATATGATTCAACATCTTCTTTGTCACTTTAAAAGTGGCAACATACTTCGCCTCTGTTATAGAATTCACCACATTAACTTGTTTGGAACATTTTCCAACTAACTGTGCCACCACATTATGTGTTACACAAAACCCTTAACTTAAATCGAAAATCGCTTGGAGCATGGATGAAGACTGTGTCGATGTAAGCTTTTACAACGAACTCTTCATGATCTCCGCTTGCGAGAAAACATGTCATCAGTGCTACTATAGTACTCAATGACCCTTTTTCACTGTTGTCCCATGATCAGTACTTTTGATCACTTTGGTATCTATACTCGCAACAACTTTGGGAGTATTGGACATATCTGGTTGTTTTAACATACCATGGAATACATGATTAATCCAAACACGAAGGTGTGTGGAATATCCATCATGTATTTTGCTCATCAGTGTTTTTTGGGATACCGAGTCTTGCAATAACTCTTTCCATGTGACTTTGGCAAGAATCACTCCTTGGCGTTTTAAATGCTAAAAAGTTTTAGCATCTTGTCAATATGTATTTATTGCTTAGCCCCATTAGGTAAATCTATCTCCATAGATCATCATGCCTAATATTGAGGCTATTTAGCCCAAGCACTTCATTGAAAAATTATTTTCAAATGAAGTCCTAATTCGTGTCAAGAATTTTATTTCCAATTTAACAATGTGTCAAGCACACAAGGTTTTTAGAAATATTATTAGGCTCCCACTTACTTTCTTGAATTCAAGCATCTTCGTTACCCATTAATGAAGTCAAAACCCTTTTAACCATTTCATCAAAACACAAAGATTCCAACTCCATTTTGCTCTCTTCTGTCCATCGCTGGAACTCTAAAGTTTGCATACTTACTAGCATCCTCTGGACTGACAAAATACCTTGGACTGTAACACATGCAAGTCCTTGGTTTCATTTCCATCAGATGGAAATCCTTTTGTCATCCTTTGTTTCATATCTCATGATATGAAATATGTATTAATTGCTAGTTCAACCCGAACCGACTTTAAGCATCGCTACGGTGAAACAACCTCATCGTAGTCAACTCCTTGAACTTGTATATTGCAACAAGTCGAGCTTTATGGATAAAACATTTTTATCCGCATCAGTTTTTAGTTCCATAAAATTCGTTAGACTCTAAGTCTTCCGAAAGGTGTATCAAGATTTTAATCTTGAAACATTTATATGGAAAACATCTCGGATTGTATTGGCACTAACCAATTCTGGAGTCAAGGCCCATCAACGCTTCCTTGTGTATCGTAGGTATACTATTGTCTAACAACAATATCTCGTTTGCGCACCTGAGAGGTTTGCACGAGCCTTGCCTACGTGGTTCAGCTGCAAGTTCGACCGAAGTCCATACATTTTATTGTAGAGACTTCCGTATCAGTCGTAGTAGGAAACTCTGGAATTACTTCCAAGGTCTCTTTCCTTTGACCTGATGACGAAGATACTGTTTATCTCGTCGAGTTGCACTATTCTCCCACTCACCTTTTTGAAAGAACCATTTTCTTCAAAAAGCATACTGTCCTTTGTGGCAAACCTATTTGCCTCGGTATAGTGAGGGAGGAATACCTAATGACTTGGGATAACCTACAAAGTAGCACTTGTCTGATTTGGAATAGGTTTGTAACCTTTTACACAAGCCCCATATTCCAAATGTTATGAAAAGATATAACATGGTTGGGCGTACCATACCATGACATCATTTCAACAGACCTGATGGAGCTCTTTTCAGTGTAAAAGCCGTAGTCTCTAAAGCATCACTTTAAAAGGGATAATGGCAAATTTATTTATGTCATCTTTGATCTTACCATGTCATATATGGTTCGATTACATCTTCACGGACTTTCCACTTGCAGTGGTGTTTCGGGAGGTGCAAGTTATGAAACCCCTTTCACAACTCATCAGACATTCGCTAAACTTGTAACTCAAATATTCCTTTCTGCAATCAAATTGTAGAAACATAATTTTCTTGTTACAATAACTTCTACTTCATATTTGAAAACCTTTCGAATGATTTCAAAAGATCCAGACTTAAGTCTCATCAAGTAAATATCCATATATCTACTTGAGTCATTTCTGAAGATAGATAAATCCACTACTTGCAACAACATTTATTGAACTACACACATCAAAATGTATGATCACCAATAAGTTTGTTGCTCATTCCTTATGGCCTGTGAACGGTATTTTAGTCACTTCACTTTTCGGAGGAAATTTGCAAGTGTCAGATGATTCAAAATCAAACGACTTCAAAATCCATCATAATGGAATTTTCCATGCGGGTTTCTCCAATGTGACCAAATGCAGTGCCACACTTGTGTGGTATTCTTTTAGTCTTGCGACATTTAGCGTCAGTGTTATGGATGTATCATATTTCCATCAATATTCATAACATACGTCCCATCTTGGATGGAAGCATGGCCCTTCATGTTATTCATAATACTGAACAACAATTGTTGTTTTTATGAACAACTCTTTTGCAACAAACATTGTGCAATGGGCTAGAGTGTATGAAACTCTAAAATGAATTATTAAAGTAAACCCAGAGGTAATGTATTATTATCAATATTCATAACATACATCTCATTCATAATGAAAGTATGGCCCTTATGTTATTCATAATACCGAACATCAAAAGTTCTCTTATGAACAACCTTCTTGCAAGATACCTTATGCAATGGGCTAGAGTTTGTGAAACTCTAAATGAATTATGAAAATAAATACAGACGGTAATACACTGATGGAAGGTATAGTATCATTTACTATGTTCCCTGTGTATACCTAATCCTCATTCCTGGCTAGTCTTTTAGGCCATAGTAGTTCTTACATCGAGTTGCAACAGAAAGCAATCGAGCGGGTATCTTTGTGATTAACTCACAATACCCAAGAATTAGTGATTAACAATTTAATCATAATTCCCAAGAACTATATCTTTGACCAGCCTTCTATACATCAAAAACTTGTATGACATTCATACATGAGCTGGATATTCCAGTCTTCTTTCTTTTTGCCTTTATACTTCTAACAGTTTAACTTTTAGTATTTCTCCTACTTCCAGAAGAAGCACCCAACTTAAGAGTGGCGTTAGCCCCAGACTTCCTAGGCATGAAAGTTTCACTAACACCCTTCGGACACTTCCGTTCTCTTTAAGTTGTTGTTTTATTCACCTTTCATCATATGACAGGCGTTCTTCTGGATCCCTCTCTTATCAGTCTAATGCATAGTAAACTCCTTTACTAATAGTTTGCAAACAAACATTGCTTTGGATATCTCATATCTTTTAGCCTTTGCCTATCTCTAAATATGATTTTTAGATTCCCTGAATATCACATAACTATCCAAACTTTCGAAGTTCGGGTCTCATGGAAGCAAACATATTGCACTTGACTGAAACTGAATTCTAGATTTTGGATCGAAGGACGAGAGTCATATGATCCATAGCATTAGCGGGAGAATACCAAAAGTATGCGATAGGATAAAGTCCTTCTCGGCACTCTTGAGGATAATCCTCACATTACGTTACCAACCGTAAAGTTTTAACCAGATATTTAACAGCTATTCAATTTTAACAGGGAAGGTGGAAATGCGAGCCATTATTCTACAACTATTATGCATATAACACTTAGACAGTGTTCAAAATTAATTGCACTGAAAATTAAACAAGTTAATTCTACAGTGCGCTCCCACTCAAATCAATATCTCTCATAATTGATTGTGAGTGATACAAGACCCACATTTCCATTCAACGCCATTGAACGAGATGAACACTGATGGCGCGAACTTCCATCGATAGGCAAACTTGCCGATCACATCTCTATGTGACTCTTGTTCATCTTTTGATTCCGAGCTCAGGGAGATCCTTCCGGAACGTCAAGACAACCAAGTGATCTCGCTGCAAGGTCTCAACTCACCCGCCTCACACATCCCTAATCGTTCGCACCCAGGGAGATCCTGTGATACCCCAAAAAGTTAGGTGCCGTGACTGTGCTACACTTGGGAGAACACTAACTACTTGATATTTTTGTGAGAGATCACCCTAATAAAAGCGACTACAGCGCAATCAATAAGGGTGCATCATAAGGGATAAACATCTCAGGCAATTCATAATAGCATGATATGGTATAGCCCTTTCTGACGGAGAAGTCTTGTATTTCTTCGTCTTCGGCATTCGCGTCGGTGTTCACCTTTGCGAAGATTGCCATCACCTTTTTGATGCACCAGATAATATTGCTATCTCTATAGCTTAATAAAATAATGCATTACACAAGGTTGACACGCAGGTCATTTAAAGTGCAATCATATGGCTCCAGCCATCATGCCAAATCATGACACGCAGGTCATGTTAATCAATTTACATCATATAGACATCTCATACATAATCAAATTATTATGAGCACTGTTATACCACATCATATGCACATGCAAACCCTCTTGCAAAACCAAGTTAGACGCCTCTAATCGGTTCAAGCAAAAACTTGTTTTACGTGGCTTCTAAGGTTTCGAAACAAACCGAAGCTACCAACGTCCGTCATGAAGTATGATAATTCAAGTCACTAGATTAACTTTCCAGGGTGTATGAAAACCGAGATAATAAAATCTCGAGCCTCATACTAAACTTCGTCATACGCATGACCCCCGTGCAGATCATATCTGCATTGCCCTTTCGTCTGCGAAATTTCATCTTTCTTTTTAACTACGGTGGAATTCAATGAACTGTTAGCACTTCGTTGATCAATCAGGATCGCGGATTGCCAGAACATTGAAACTCCACCATGCTATTATCAAGATCAGAAATATGCAAATTCCAGAAAAGCAACAAGAACCTCAGGTAACAGATTTCATCTGCTACCTGCACAAATAATTTTTAGTAATAGAACTCATCTACTACCTAATTATATTGTGCAACACCCATACATCTCCATGTATTCTAGATCGCAACCTGCATCTACGCATAGCACGGCTCATGATGCCACTGTAGGGTAACGCAGCAGAAAACAAAAATTTTCCGACCTACGCACCAGCCCAGGACCACTATGGAGACTGCATACAAGGTTTGATCTTTTTCGTTACCGACTCGTAGCGCAGCGGAAGTAGAGTCGATGACGATCGGCGGTGCAGATCCCCGCAGCTAGGATTTACAACCTCCCAACCACGAGGATGTACTCCCTCGTCTGCCCCTCGGACAGCCCTCCGGGAGGCGGTCGAACAGTCCCCGGACGGTGTCGCGGACAGCCCTTCGGGAGGACTCACAAAACACGGACCGCCACTTGGACAGCCCTTCGGGAGGCACTCTCGAACAGCCCCTTGGGCACTAAGATCAAAACTACGACCTCTCTACAGAGTTGCACACATACGGTGTCATCTATCCGGCAGGGCTTCGCCGTCCAGAACTAGTTCCCACCGGAACCCAGACAGCCTTTCGGCTCTACGAAACTATTTCGCGGGGAGGGAGAGAGAACCCAGATCATTGCATGGCACTTGTATGTGAGAAGGGATGAGGTTTGTGGGCAGCCCACTCTCCTCTATTTATAGGAAAGCCGAGGGGTAAAGTTGGCATTCACAAATACCAAAAGTACCCCCACTTTATGTCATTTACATAAAGAATAAAGCAAAAAGGAGTGCCATGTGGAGCTCCATGGAGCTCCACCCTCCATGGCCGGCCACCCCTTGGGGGGGGGCCCCCAAGGGGGCTTCCTTAGTGCCCAAGGCTTCTAGGAGCCTTTTGGGAAATTTCCCAAAAGGTGCTTTCCATAAAAATTCCCAAAAAGCACTTTCACTATTCATGATGACATTTTTCAGCGTCCGTACGAACTGAAAATATTTATGTGGGCTTAGAACATTTCTAGTACCCACTAAAATAATTTTCAATGCATTCTGGAACAATTCCAGATTAGTGATTTCATCTGCGAAAAGCATCTGAAGCGGTTCCGGCAGCTCCGGAACATTTCCGGTTTTTCTTCCAAAAAATTCCCAAAAGTTTCCAGAATGATTCTGGCACCCTCCAAGAATTATCGGGCATGTGCCGAAACTAATTTGACTTTATGGTATCCTCTGAAACAACTTTTCAGTTTCACCGGAACTCATCCGGTGACCTCTCTCTGCGAAACTTTTCCGGTGTCCGAAACTTTTTCGGTGATTTTTTCTCAGACTCCCTGTCTAGTATTCAACAAATAGATGACCCTTAAGCGTGTGACCCTATAGGTTCGGTGAAGTATAGACATGACCTGGAACCCCTTCCGATCAATGATCAACATCGGAGCCGTGGACACCCATATTGACCCCTATACCCACACGAATGAATATTCGAGTGAACCTCCAGTTGCCGTGTGCTATTCCTGTTGCTTCGCGATATGTTACAAATACCCGAGGTGGGACATGTTGGCATTCCCGTGGATCAACAACTTGTCCACTATGCTAGTTACCTCGTTACCGGTATTGTTCTCTTTTCTCGTTACCGTGTTCCGGCATCCCCGTGATCAAATCACAAAGTGTCTGGCCAGACGATGATGGATACCGTAACACCGAGAGGGCCCAGAGATATCTCTCCATCGTCGGAGGAGCAAATCCCAATCTCAAGCTATCAAGTTACTTGACATACTTTTCCATGAACCCGTAAGCCGCCGTAATAGCCACCCATTTACGGATGACATTTAACAAGCCCCAAAGTTCATGAAGCAAGCATGAAGAAACTCAATACTCTCATGGTCTAAGGAATCATGCAAACGTTAACCATCTATGTGTTATTAACCATTAATTTGTGACGAATGTAACTCATAGCATAACATCAATCGGGTCGATTCAACACAAATGTTCTTCTAACATTGTGCCCTCAAAATTGCCAGCATAGTCATGCCCATGAACAGGAAAACAGGATCATCATGCAATACTTGAGCTAGTCATAGAGGCTTGACTAGGAATACAATTTACCATTTATTATCCCACACGTGCACATGAGTTTCCCTCCAAGCCTCGTTTTATTTGCAGACTCGAGAATCATTGCAGTTATAGCATGGAACATAAACCTAATTATGAACAGGGAGATAATCAATAACATTTATTATTGCCTCTAGGGCATATCTCCTACACTTGATGTCTACTACGCAACCTTCTTCTTGTAGACTCGTGTTGGTCCTCCAAGCGCAGAGTTTTGTAGGACAGTAGCAAATTTCCCTCAAGTGGATGACCTAAGGTTTATCAATCCGTGGGAGGCGTAGGATGAAGATGGTCTCTCTCAAATAACCCGGCAACCAAATAACAAAGAGTCTCTTGTGTCCCCAACAGACACAATACAATGGTAAATTGTATAGGTGCACTAGTTCGGCGAAGAGATGGTGATACAAGTGCAATATGGATAGTAGATATAGGTTTTTGTAATCTGAAAATATAAAAACAGCAAGGTAACTAGTGACAAAAGTGAGCGAAAACGGTATTGCAATGCTTCGAAACAAGGCCTAGGGTTCATACTTTCACTAGTGCAAGTTCTCTCAACAATGATAACATAATTAGATCATATAACAATCCCTCAACGTGCAACAAAGAGTCACTCCAAAGTCACTACTAGCGGAGAACAAATGAAGAGATTATTGTAGGGTACGAAACCACCTCAAAGTTATTCTTTCTGATCGATCTATTGGGCTATTCCTATAAGTGCCACAAACAGCCCTAGAGTTCGTACTAAAATAACACCTTAAGATACACATCAACCAAAACCCTAATGTCACCTAGATACTCCAATGTCACCACAAGTATTCGTGGGTTTGATTATACGATATGCATCACACAATCTCAGATTCATCTATTCAAACCAACACAAAGAACTTCAAAGAGTGCCCCAAAGTTTCTACCGGAGAGTCAAGACGAAAATGTGTGCCAACCCCTATGCATAAGTTCACAAGGTCACAGAACCCGCAAGTTGATCACCAAAACATACATCAAGTGGATCACGTGAATATCCCATTGTCACCACAGATAAGCACATGCAAGACATACATCAAGTGTTCTCAAATCCTTAAAGACTCAATCCGATAAGATAACTTCAAAGGGAAAACTCAATCCATTACAAGAAGGTAGAGGTGGAGAAACATCATAAGATCCAACTATAATAGCAAAGCTTGCGGTACATCAAGATCGTGCCAAATCAAGAACACGAGAGAGAGAGAGAGAGAGATCAAGCACATAGCTACTGGTACATACCCTCAGCCCCGAGGGTGAACTACTCCCTCCTCATCATGGAGAGCACCGGGATGATGAAGATGGCCACCGGTGATGATTTCCCCCTCCGACAGGGTGCCGGAACAGGGTCCCGATTGGTTTTTGGTGGCTACAGAGGCTTGCGGCGACGGAATTCCCGATCTAGGTTTTGTTCTGGAGGTTTTGGGATTTATAGGAGGTGCTGGAGTCGGGGACAAGTCAAGGGGGCCCACGAGGCGACGACAAGGACGGGGGGCGCGCCCTAGGGGGGGCGCGCCCTCCACCCTTGTGGTGGCCTCGGGACTCTTCTCCGAAATCTTTTTGTTCCAGTATTTTTTATATTTTCCAAAATTATTCTCCGTGGATTTTCAGGTCAATTGGACTCCGTTTGATATTCCTTTTCTGCAGAGCTCAAAAATAAGGAAAAACCAGAAACTGGCACTGGGCTCTAGGTTAATAGGTTAGTCCCAACAATCATATAAAATAGCATATAAATGCATATAAAACATCCAAGATAGATAATATAACAGCATGGAACAATCAAAAATTATAGATACGTTGGAGATGTATCAAGCATCCCCAAGCCTAATTCCTGCTCGTCCTCAAGTAGGTAAATGATAAAAACAGAATTTTTGATGTGGAATGCTAGCAAGTGCATAAGTTTGATCAATGATAATTTCAATCACTTTTCTAGCATCATTATAAATCATAAACAGTAGCCCATCTCATAAAACTTCTCATGATCAAGTAGCAAGCTATTCACATGTTAAAGCATAGATCATAAACTTTCTTGAAAATTAACAAACTGGGTTCTCAGTCATCAAATAATTGCAATTCATCTTATATTCAGGAAGGGTCTATGTAAGAGCTTTGATTTAGCAAATCCCACATACTCAACTATCATATAGTCTTCCATGGTTGCTACCACTCAAAGCATATTTTTAGAACAAATAGCATCCGTCGAACACAGAGAAAGATAGGGGCTTAATGTTTCGCCTCCCAACTTATTTATCATATAGATAATTGTCAACAATAATAATTCATGATCAAATATATTTGAATGGCCATATATGCTTATATCTTTCCCCATCACATGATGCTTGCCAACTAAAGAGTAGGTTGGAATGAGAAGGAATACTACTGACTCTTGCATAAAAGTAAAAGATAGGCCCTTCACAGAGGGAAGCAGGCATTTGCAGAGGTGCCAGAGCTCGAAGCTTTTAAAACAGAGATGAAAATAATTTTGAGAGGTATGCTTTCATTGTCAACATAACAACCAAGAGTTCCGAATATCTTCCATACTAGATACATTATAGGCGGTTCCCAAACAGAAAGGTAAAGTTTTTACTCCCCCTCCACCAACAATCACACTTCACGGCTTGTCCGAAACAACGGGTACCGTCCAACTATCAACAATCCTGGGGGAGTTTTGTTTGCAATTATAATTTGATTTGAATTGAGCATGGAACTGGGCATCCCGGTTACCAGCCATTTTCTCGTGAATGATGAGCGGAGTCCACTCATCGTGAGAATAACCCACCTAGCATGGAAGATACTGACAGCCCCTAGTTGCTACATGAGCGATTCGGGCATACAAAACAGATTATTTGAAGGTTTTGAGTTTGGCACATGCAAATTTACTTGGAACGGCAGGTAAATACCGCATATAGGTAGATATGGTGGACACTCATGGAAGAAACTTGGTTCAAGGAGTTTGGATGCACAAGCAGTATTCCCGCTTAGTACAGAAATTTTGGCTAGCAAAAGATTCTAAATAGCAAGCACCACATGTTGGAGGATCCATAACAATATAACTTCTATACAAATATACCCAAGCATAACTCATTATGTTGTCTTCCTTGTCCAACTTCAACTAATTTGCTCAGGTTTGAAAATAATTAATGGGGCTCACAATCATAGAAGATGTCCAAGATAATATATTTATATGTGAAATCTCTCTTCCTTCAATATTCTTTCATGAATTGTTCAAGTGACCAATACAATGTTTGCTAACTTTCAATAAATTTACCACCTCTACTTCTTATATGTGAAGTCATTACTCCCCATGGTATAAGCATATGAAGCATATATAATTTCAGATTTATGATATTCAATTCATTCAACCATTTACTCATAGGATATAAGTGAAGCACATGAGTAAATGACAAACTACTCCAAAAGATATGAGTGAAGATCAATGAGTAGTCAAATAATTAAGTAGCTATGTGAAGACTCCCTCTCATAAATAAAATTTAGATCTTAAGTACTTCATTCAAACATCAAGCAAAACAAAATAAAATGACATTCTAAAAATAACACACATCATGTGAAGAAACAAAAACTTAGGCTCAACCGATACTAACCGATCATTGTTGAAGAAGAAAGGTGGGATGCCAACCGGGGCATCCCCAAGCTTAGATGCATGAGACTTCTTGAAATATTAACTAGGGATGCCTTAGGCATCCCCAAGCTTGAGCTTTTGTGTCTCCTTAATTCCTTTTATATCACGGTTTCCCTAAATCCTAAAAACTTCATCCACACAAAACTCAACAAGAACTCATGAGATGAGTTAGTATAAATCAAATGCAAAACCTTATCATTATCTACTGTAGCAAATCACTAAAATTATTATTTAACATTGCATACTAAATTCCTCTGCATATTTAATACTCCTATCCTCAAATAGAATCATTAAACAAGCAAACATATGCAAACAATGCAAACATAACAGCAATCTGTCAAAACAGGACAGTCTGTAAAGAGTGCAATTGTACTCATACTTCCCTAACTCCAAAACTTCTGAAAAATTACCACACTGTATAAAATTTGTTGTTACTCATTGTTTAAAAATTTCAAGATTTTATCATGTCCTTACTTTACAGAATAATTCAGACAACGATAGAAAACTTTCTGTTTTCAAAACAGCAACATATAGACTTGCAAAATAAGCATGGTAAAGGCTAAACTTGACACTTTTATTAAAATAAAAGATGAAAAACATTAATCTAAATAACATCAAGCAAATACTAATAAAAGAAAATGATGCTCCAAGCAAAACACATATCGTGTGACGAATAAAAATATAGCCCCAAGTAAGGTTACCGATAATGTTGGAGACGAATGAGGGGATGCCATCCGGGGCATCCCCAAGCTTAGTTGCTTAGATCTTCCTTGAATGTTACCTTGGGGTGCCTTGGGCATCCCCAAGCTTAGGGTCTTGTCACTCCTTATTCTCCTCATATCGATATCTCACCCAAAACTTGAAAACTTCAATCACACAAAACTTAACGAAACCTTCGTGAGATCCGTTAGTAAAATAAAACAAATCATTCTCTTTGGTACTGTCAATACAAGATTCATAACTTTTCTCACATGATGCCTACTGTACCCTATCATTTCTACAATTTATATTAAGCAATATAAGCCATAGAAACTAGGAAACAAGCAAACTATGCATCGAAAACAGAATATGTCAAAAACAGAACAGTCTGTAAAGATCTGAATTAAGGTCATACTTATGTAACTCCAAATATTCTGAAAAATTTTGACAACGTATAAAATTTGTATATTAATCCTCTGTAAAAAATTCAGAGTTTTTCCACGTTCCAGTAAATTATATGAATTTCTGTACTGGACGTAAAAGTTTCTGTTTTTGCACATAATCAAATCAACTATCAACCACACTATCCCAAAGGCTTTACTTGGCACTTTATTGAAACAAAAGCTATAAAACATGATTACTACAGTAGCTTAATAATGTGAACACACAAAAACAGTAGGGGTAAATATTGGGTTGTCTCCCAATAAGCGCTTTTCTTTAATGCCTTTTTAGCTAGGCACGATGATTTCAATGATGCTCACATAAGAGTAAATAATTGAAACACAAAAAGAGCATCATGAAGCATATGACTAGCACATTTAAGTCTAACCCACTTCCTATGCATAGGTATTTTGTGAGCAAACAACTTATGGGAACAAGAATCAACTAGCATAGGAAGGTAAAACAAGCAAAACTTCAAGATTTTAAGCACATAGAGAGGTAACTTGATATTATTGCAATTCCTACAAGCATATACTCCTCCCTCATAATAATTTTCAGTAGCATCATGAATTAATTCAACAATATAACCATCACATAAAGCATTCTTTTCATGATCCACAAGCATGCAAATTTTACTACTCTCCACATAAGCAAATTTATTCTCATGAATAGTAGTGGGAGCAAACTCAACAAAATAACTATCATGTGAGGCATAATCCAATTGAAAATTAAAATTATGGTGACAAGTTTCATGGTTATCATTATTCTTTATAGCATACATGTCATCACAATAATCATCATAGATAGCAACTTTGTTCTCATAATCAATTGGAACCTCTTCCGAAACAGTGGATTCATCACTAAATAAAGTCATGACCTCTCCAAATCCACTTTTATCGATATTGTGAAAAGATTCAACACCCTCCAAAATAGTGGGATCATTAGTACATAGAGTTGACACTCTTTCAAACCCACTTTCATCAATATAATCATCATAAATAGGAGGCATGCTATCATCATAATAAATATTCTCATCAAAACTTGGGGGACTAAAAATATCATCTTCATCAAACATAGCATCCCCAAGCTTGTAACTTTGCATATCATTAGCATCATGGATATTCAAGGAATTCATACTAGCAACATTGCAATCATGCTCATCATTCAAAAATTTAGTGCCAAACATTTTATAGACTTCTTCTTCTAACACTTGAGCACAATTTTCCGTTTCATCATTTTCACGAAAGACTTTAAAAAGATGAAGCATATGAGGCAACCTCAATTCCATTTTTTTATAGTTTTCCTTTATAAACTAATCTAGTGATAAAACAAGAAACAAAAAGATTCAATTGCAAGATCTAAAGATATACCTTCAAGCACTAACCTCCCCGGCAACGGCGCCAGAAAAGAGCTTGATGTCTACTACTCAACCTTCTTCTTGTAGACTCGTGTTGGGCCTCCAAGCGCAGAGTTTTGTAGGACAGCAGCAAATTTCCCTCAAGTGGATGACCTAAGGTTTATCAATCCGTGGAAGGCGTAGGATGAAGATGGTCTCTCTCAAATAACCCTGCAACCAAATAACGAAGAGTCTCTTGTGTCCCCAACAGACACAATACAATGGTAAATTGTATAGGTGCACTAGTTCGGCGAAGAGATGGTGATACAAGTGCAATATGGATAGTAGATATAGGTTTTTGTAATCTGAAAATATAGAAACAGCAAGGTAACTAGTGACAAAAGTGAGCGAAAACGGTATTGCAATGCTTCGAAACAAGGCCTAGGGTTCATACTTTCACTAGTTTAAGTTCTCTCAACAATGATAACATAATTAGATCATATAACAATCCCTCAACATGCAACAAAGAGTCACTCCAAAGTCACTAATAGCGGAGAACAAACGAAGAGATTATTGTAGGGTACGAAACCACCTCAAAGTTATTCTTTCTGATCGATCTATTGGGCTATTCCTATAAGTGCCACAAACAGCCCTAGAGTTCGTACTAAAATAACACCTTAAGATACACATCAACCAAAACCCTAATGTCACCTAGATACTCCAATGTCACCACAAGTATCCGTGGGTTGATTATACGATATGCATCACACAATCTCAGATTCATCTATTCAAACCAACAAAAAGAACATCAAAGAGTGCCCCAAAGTTTCTACCGGAGAGTCAAGACGAAAACGTGTGCCAACCCCTATGCATAAGTTCACAAGTTCACAGAACCCGCAAGTTGATCACCAAAACATACATCAAGTGTATCACGTGAATATCCCATTGTCACCACAGATAAGCACATGCAAGACATACATCAAGTGTTCTCAAATCCTTAAAGACTCAATCCGATAAGATAACTTCAAAGGGAAAACTCAATCCATTACAAGAAGGTAGAGGGGAGAAACATCATTAGATCCAACTATAATAGCAAAGCTCGCGGTACATCAAGATCGTGCCAAATCAAGAACACGAGAGAGAGAGAGATCAAGCACATAGCTACTGGTACATATGTGGCGCTCCCGACTCAATCGTACACTAATCATACACGCAAACATGTACGATCAAGCACAGGGACTCACGGGAAGATATCACAACACAACTCTAAACACAGATAAACGGAGATCCACAATATTACAGACCAGGGATCCGAAGATCCGAATACATAAGTCAGTCATACAAATATTATCTGAGTACAGACATAGTTAGACAAGTTTTGCCTTAAGAAGGCTAGCACAAACAACGACACTAGATCGAAAGGCGTTGGCCTCCTGCCTGGGAGCCTCCGATCCTACTCCTGGTCGGCTGGCTCGATCCAGTAATACGTGCCCTCTGGACCCTCCTGGTAGTAAGCTCCTGAGGTGGCATCTGGCTCCTGGACTCCATCGTCTGGTGTATCATCAAGGTGGGGTATGGGGAAAAGAGAAAGTAAAGCAACCGTGAGTACTCATCCGAAGTACTCAGCAAGCAAGGATCTATACTACATATGCAACATTATCAATGGAGAAAGGCTGTATATGTGGACTGGGCTGCAGAAATGCCAGAATAGAGAGAAGGCCTAGTCCTATCGAAGACTAGCATCTTCAAACATCTTCATGAGGCCATCATCTTGCGGCAGTAGAAGAGAGTAGAATAGCATTTTATTTAGCAAACATGTTGAAGCAAGCCTAGAGATCCTTCCTCGACTCCCAGCGAGAAAGCGATCCCAAAGCCTCAATTAAGTAACAAGTATCTAGTTCAAGTAGTAGATCGGGATACACAAACTGAGCGTCCTTTACCGTAGGACCGACTATCAATAGATCATTCATCCCTGCAGGGGTGCACTACTGTTACCCAACACGCTCGATCAACTCTGGCCGGACACACTTGCTGGGTAATGCCCGACCTCGGAAGATCAACACGAAGCAGTACCCTACCTAGGCTCGGCAGAGAGGTCAGCACGCCGGACTAACCTATGCACCCAGAGGTCTTGGGCCATCGCCCTGGGCACCCTGCGCATTGCGAGACTGGCCGGGGCGCAGGCGCGACACTGAACTCATCAGTGAAGTATCCAGCCCAATCCCGACAATCAGCTCGCACGGTGAATCGTGACGTTTGACGAGCTTTCGGGAGAAACGTACATCGCAGAGGGCCCCATAACCATTATCCTGCGTGGTGGTAGTGCGTATAGGGCACGTCGACCCACTCAGATCACACACCCAAATCCAATAGGCTCATTTAGTATCACGCGGAGACAATCAGAGTCTCTGATGCTCCGCCACAATATCACACTCGAGTGCCCTTCCGGCACACCCGACATCATAGATCCCCAGCGGGTACCCACCAGGGTGGACTCGCCTGTAAAAAAGGTCAAAGTAACCATGTGGTCACATCATCAAGGGGGAAACCCGAGGAGTCACCCTCGATGGATTCCACTGGACAAAAACATCAGGGTGAACTTATGAGGCATCACCCTCGAGGTTCACACTGAGGGGTTGCACGACAGAGTCGTATCGGAAGTGGAGAAGGAGGAATCACCCTCGATGACCACGACCGAACAGCTACACTGCAGAGTATTCACCAGGAGTGCGTTACGAGGTATCACCCTCGGCACTCGATAGTAACTAAGCAGAGTCGTACAACTAAGGGGGTGTGAAGTGAGGTGTCGGTCTCTGGTCGACGATCACGTTGATCGAGTCGTCGATGATCAAGCAGGGGCAACAAGGATAAGGTGGTGGGGGTCACTGATGGTTCACTACCAACCTATACTAAACAGTTTATCATAGGCAGGTAAGGTAACAATGAACATGTTACAACAGCAGGCTATGCATCAGAATAGGAGCATACATTAACAGTAGCAAACCTAATGCAAGCAGGAGAATAGAATGGGCGATATCTGGATGCTCAAGGGGGGGGGGCTTGCCTGGTTGCTCTGGCAAGAGAGAGGGGTCGTCAATGGGCTGCTCGTCGGTAGTGTAGTCGTATCCAGGTGCAGCGTCGTCGGTCTCGGCGTCTATCGAGAGAGAAGGAGGGGGAGAGAGAAACAATAAATTCATGGCAATAATGCAAACAATATGTATGACATGCCTAAATGAGATGCAGAGGTGTTCTACTGCCTAACTAAACGAGTTAGTTAATTTAGGAATTTATTCGGATTTATTTAATGAAAGTTGGGCACTATTCATTTATCGAAATCGGTTTAAAAGTTCAATGTTCTTATAGCTAGAGGCATCTGACAGGAATACGGAGGGCGTATTCGGGTTCGTATCGGAATTCTGAGCAAGTTTCATGTATAAAGTATTTTCATCGGAGTTACGGATTATTTAATATGATTTTCTAAAGTTTTTATTAATTTCTAGGATTTAATTATTTATTTAATTTAAACATTATCCGAAACAGTGTATGCTGACATCATCATGATGTCAGCAGTCATCCTGACACGTGGGGTCCACCTGTCATTGACTGTTTAGTTAATTAGGGTTTAGCTAATTAACTACTTTTTAATTAAACTAACTACTTAATTAGATTAGGCTAATCAGAGTTAATTAACTTAATTAATTTTATTAATTCATTTTTATTTTATTTTTTTTAAATCATTTATGGGCCGTGGGCCCCTCTGGTCAGTGGCCCAGAGGCCAGCGGACGTGTCCGCAGCGCGCCCCCTTTGGGGGCCGGACATGTCCGGTCCACCACGAGTCAGCGCGCGCGCAGGGGCGATCGCAGGCGACGGCGGCGAGCTGGGCTCGGGCGAGGCGAGGCCAGGGCCCGAGAGCGGCGGCGGGCGGTGGCGCGCGGCAGCGGCCGCAGCAGGGTCGGCGCGGCCAGGGGGGAAACCCGAGCTGGGCGGCGCGCGGAGGTGAGAGGCGGCGAGCGTGCGGGAGTCGCGGCGCGCGGTGACGGCGGTCGAGCGCGTGGGGCGGCGGGGACGCGAGCGGGCGGTGCGGGGCGCGCGCAGCGCGGTGCGTGGGCGCGGCCGGGCGCGAGCCGGGGCGCGGTGGCGCGGCCACGCGCGTGCACGTGCGCGCGATCACGCGGGAAGGGAGGGGGAGGCGAGCGGGGCGGGGGGAGCGGCTCACATGGGGGCGCAGGGTCGGGGCTGCGAGCGTGGCGAGGAGGAGGAGGCGGTCGGCGGTGGCGTGAGGGGAGGCCGGCCGGCGACGGGCGCCGAGGCGGCGCGGGCGTCGGGAGCATCGGGGTTCGATCCCGATCCAGAATTTCTGTATCGGGGGGGGGGGGGGAATGGGGTGTCGGTGGGGGGTAGGGTTGGGGGGTCCCTGGGGGGGCCATATAGGCCAGGGAGGGGAATGGGAGTTGGGCCGGCCTGGTGGCCGTGGCCCAGTTGGGCCGGGGGGGGGTTGCTTTTTATTTTTATTTTGTTTTGTTTTCTTTTGTTTTTCTTTTTATTTATTCCTATCTCCTGTTTTGTAATTAGTTAGGCCTCAAATTGATTTTTGTAAAACATGGCATTTGTTCCATTAAATGCTAGGCATTACCTAATACTGCCAAACACAAATTTTATAATAAATAAAATGTATTAATCCTTGCTATTTTGGTAATATTGGTGCCACCTAATTAATTTATTAATTGTTGGTTACAATTTTAGAATAGCCTCTGCAATATTTGCTATTCGTTGAACACTTTAGTTTCTATGTTGGATAACTTTTATTTTCCACTTTCATTTAAATTTGAATTCTGACTTAGGAGTTGAAATGCAATATGATGCTAATGATGATTATGCACTGCTAAACATGCTGACATGTCATTATCAAAAGTGATTACTGTGGCTAATGACATGGGGTGTTACAATTCTCCTCATTTAACAAGAATTCTCGTCCCGAGAATTAAGAGGAAGACTGGAAGAAAGCGGGGTATTCTTCGCGAAGACGATCCTCGCGTTCCCAAGTGGCTTCATCTTCAGAATGATTTGACCACTGAACTTTGAGGAATTTGATTGACTTTTGACGAGTCCGACGTTTAGCTTCATCAAGAACACGGATGGGATATTCTGGATAAGACAGATCTTCCCGTAATTCAAGCACTTCATGATCCACAGCTCGAATAGGATCCTTGAAGCAGCGACGGAGTTGGGATACATGAAAGACATCATGTACTTGGGAAAGATTAGGCGGCAATTGCAATTGATATGCCACTTCTCCTCGACGGGCAAGAATACGGAACGGGCCAATGTAGCGAGGAGCTAACTTGCCTTTGATTTCGAACCTATGAGTGCCTTTCAACGGAGTGACACGGAGGTAAGCTTGCTCGCCAGGTTGATAGACTATTTCCTGGTGCTTTCGGTCATAGTTGCTCTTCTGACGAGACTGAGCAGTTTTCAAATGTTCACGGACAATGCGGACTTGTTCTTCAGCTTGCTGAATAATGTCCGATCCGACGAGTGAGCATTCCCCAGTTTCTAACCAATTCAGAGGGGTTCGACACTTACGACCATATAGAACTTCAAACGATGCCATCTTCAGACTAGCCTGATAGCTATTGTTGTAAGAGAATTCGGCATACGGGAGAGATTCCTCCCATTTCTTACTGAAGGAGATGACGCAAGCTCGAAGCATATCTTCGAGCACTTGATTAACTCGTTCAACTTGACCCTGTGACTGAGGGTGAAAAGCGGTGCTGAAAGACAGATGAGTTCCCATAGCTTCTTGGAAACTATTCCAGAATCTGGAGGTGAAGAGGCTGCCACGGTCAGAACTGATCTCCAAAGGAACACCGTGGAGTGACACAATTCGGGAAACATACAAGTCTGCTAACTGGCTAGCAGTGATTGTCTCCTTAACTGGTAGAAAGTGAGCAACCTTTGAGAATCGGTCAATGACGACAAAAATAGCATCATGACCCTTCTGAAACCTGGGAAAACCAGTAATGAAATCCATTTGGACTTTGTCCCATTTCCATTCTGGAATTTCAAGGGGTTGCAGAGTTCCAGCAGGCCTTTGATGTTCTGCTTTAATGCGGCAGCAAACGTCACACTCAGAAACATAACGAGCAATGTCTCACTTCATATTAGGCCACCAGTATGTCTGACAAATGTCACGGTACATCTTTGTGCTACCAGGATGAATTGACAGAGGAGTGTCATGAGCTTCTTTCATAATGTGTTCTCTCCCATCCTTTAACTTGGGTACGAAGAGACGGTGTTGGAAGAATAGGATCCCATCATCATCAAGATGGAATTCCGATGGCTTTCCTTTTTCGAGGTATCGCTTGATCCTTTCAACTTCAGAGTCATACCATTGCATAGTCTTAATGTTGTGTTCTAAATCTGGTTTGACGACCAGGGTATTGAGATAACCCTGTGGAACAATATGGAGGTTCAATTTGCGAAGCTCTTCATAAAGAACAGGTTGTGCTTCCTGAACCATAAGATTGTTGCAATAAGCCTTACGGCTCAAAGCATCGGCCATTACATTAGCCTTGCCAGGGGTATATGAGATATTCATATCATAATCGGCAATTGTTTCGAGCCATCTTTGTTGACGAAGGTTCAGATCTGGTTGCGTATATAAATACTTCAAACTTTGGTGATCCATGTATATCTCGCAACGGTTACTGAGAAGGTAATGTCGCCATAGCTTCAGGGCATAAATAACCGCAGAAAGTTCGAGATCGTGCACTGGGTAATTTTCTTCGTGAGGACGCAATTGTCGGGAGGCATAAGCAATCACTTTGCGTTCTTGCATTAGGACACAGCCTAATCCTTGACGGGAGGCATCACAGTATATCACGAAATCCTTTTGGGAATCCGGGGGCGCTAGCACTGGGGCAGATGTTAACTTATCTTTTAGTGTCTGAAAGCTTTCTTGACATTTTTCTGTCCACTCAAATTTAACATCTTTGTGAAGCAGATTTGTCAATGGTTTTGCAATCTTGGAAAAATTCTCAACGAATCGACGGCAATAGCTAGCAAGTCCGAGAAAACTTCTGACTTGCTTGACATTCTTCGGGGGAGTCCAGTCAAGAATAGCCTGAACTCGTTCGGGGTTAACAGCAATGCCATCCTTGGAAATCACATGTCCAAGGTAAGTTACTTCAGAAAGCCAAAATTCACATTTGGAATACTTGGCATACAACTGGTGTTCTCGGAGCCTTTCTAGTACCAGACGGAGGTGTTCAGCATGTTCTTCTTTATTCTTAGAATATATAAGGATATCATCCAAATAAACCACGACGAATTGTCGAGGTAATCCATGAATATATAATTCATCAGACGGGAGAAAGTTGCTGGAGCATTCGTTAGGCCAAATGACATAACGGTGTATTCATAGGAGCCATAACGAGTGACGAATGCAGTCTTGGGAATATCCTCTTCACGGACACGAATCTGATGATTACCCAACCTCAAGTCGAGTTTAGAGAACACCGATGATCCAGCAAGTTGATCATAAAGATCATTGATCTGGGGCAGTGGGTATTTATTCTGTATTGTGGCTTGGTTAATGGGCCGATAATCCTGAACCAATCGGTTAGTTCCATCCTTCTTCTTAACAAAGAGTGAAGGTGCTCCCCAAGCAGAGGAACTGGGGCGGATGAAACCACTCTTAGGTGACTTGTCGATTTCTTCCTTAAGCTCGAGTAGGTGATGCGGAGGCATCTTATAAGGTCGCTTGGCAATAGGGATAGTGCCAGGCTTCAAGTCAATGACAAACTCGACAACTCTAGCCGGGGGTATTCCTTGAAGTTCTTCTGGAAAGACGTCTGGAAAATCTCGAACGACAGGAACGTTCTCGATCCCTTCCAGAGGTGAGGCGTTCAAAGCATTCAGAACATATATCTGAGCTTCAGCGTCCCGCGTAATGCGGGTGGTATAGTTCACTATCTCATCGGAGGGGTGAAGAAGTTGGACGACTTTAGTGGCACAATTGATCGAAGCAATGTGAGCTTTCAACCAATCCATTCCGAGTATGAGGTCTATGGTGGAAGACTTCAGGATAATAGGTGAGGAAAGGAATTCCAACCCTTTAATTTCGAAAGTAACGTCAGGTGCTATCACGTCAGCATGACAATGACCTCTGGGAGTTTTAACGACTAACAGAGTATGCATTTTCTCATATCGAATGCCATGCATGAATGGAAATTTTCCAGAGAGGAACGAATGTGATGCTCCTGAATCAAATAAAACAGAAGCGGGTACTGAGTTAACAAGAAGGGTACCCATCACAGTAGCGGGTTGATCCTGGACTTCTTCAATGTCAATGTTGTAAGCGTGTCCACGACCATGTGCAGCAGACCCAGTATTATAGTTGCGGGTCTGGTTGTTGCCACGACCATTGCCACGGCCAGTACGAGGGAAAGCCAACTGATTCTGAGTCTGGCGGCAATCCTTAGCTTGGTGACCTGGTTTGCGGCACTTGAAGCACAGACCATCTTCAGGACGAAGAGCAGCATTGTTTTGAATAGCTTGAGCCTTTGGCTGCCTCGGTGGTGGAGGAGGCAGACGTGGTGCAGCATAGTTGTTCTTTGGCGCAGAGGTATTGGGACGGAACGCATTGTTGGGAATCCAGACCCGATGCTTTGATGCTGAGCCCGAAGATGAGCCAGCATCACGATAGCGCTTCTGCGAGTCCTTGTGTTCCATCTGAGCGGTCTCAACAAAAATAGCCTTGTTCACTAGAGTTGAAAAGTTGTTGAAGTCTTGAGCAGCAAGTGCAAGCTTGAGGTCTGGGTGGAGTCCATTACGGAACTTCTCTTGTCTGCGTGCATCTGTGGCGATGTCTTCTTCAGCATAGCGGGAGAGATCAAGAAATTCCCGCTGATAAGCTTCGACAGTCTTATTGCCCTGAGTGAGGTTACGGAACTGGGTCTTCATGCGTTCCATAATTGCCTGAGGGATGTAACGTGTAGGGAAAGCAGCCTGGAACTCATACCAGGTGATGACTGTTCCAACGGGCAGTGTACGCTTGTGTGTGTCCCACCATTGAGCAGCGGGGCCCTTTAAGAAAAAGGCCGCGAAGTTGATGAAGTTGGCAGGGGCGACATTAGCAGACTCCATCTTGTGAGTGATGTCGCGGAGCCAGTCATCAGCATCCAGTGGCTTGTCAGAGTTGCGAAACTGAGTTGGGCTGAGTCGCATAAACTCTGTCAAAGTTATTGAAGCTGGGTTCTGGTTCTGGTTGTTCTGATGCGGCAACTGAGCCATGATTCCAGTCATAAACTGACGGTTAAGCTCAAACTGTTGCATCATAGCTGCCATATAGTCTGGCGGTGGTGGGCGTTCAGGGGTACCACGACCACGACCACCTGGTCTAACCATCCTGCTAAGTATCAATAGGGGGTAGTTTAGTAAAAGCAATTGCGAGTGTTTAGTGACAAGCATGATGTAACTCGACAACAATTTAAGTAGTGTAACAGATACATAACAGTAGTCGATTAAGACATACAAATCCATACACAGAGTCGGGTACATGCGGACAGCATAACGGCGCAAATTCAAAAGCTAGACATACTAGGTGGCGCGCAGGCACGCGGTAAGGAAGTACACGACGAGACATAGGAAAGGCTACATCAACGTCGGAGAAAACCACTGAAACGGGGTAACTGCAAGTGCGGACGACGAATGTTCGTCGCGATAAGATCCTGCGCTCCATGTGCACTCTGATGTAGAACCCGGTCTTATCGAATGACAACTCGGAGTATAATACAACTCGGAGAGAAAGGTTAAACAAAACAACGGAAAGGAAAATGATTATCAGACTAATCAGATCAATGACAGGGAAATCGCATAGATATCCAGCTCTCCGGGTAGACAGGATTTACGAGATCCTAAGTGTCGGCGTTAGTAAGATTTATTTAACCCGAATAGAAGAGAGATCAGAGTCCCAGAGTATAGACGAGGAATAAAAGATCCTAATACCACCCAGTTGGCGACGTGGGCCCGTAAGCCACACAGCCAAGTTAGTAAATTAGTTTTTTGATGTCTAGACTCAACTTCGGCCAAGGAATTGGAAGGGGGCTTCCTACAGGCAGTCGGCTCTGATACCAACTTGTGGCGCCCCCGACTCAATCGTACACTAATCATACATGCAAACGTGTACGATCAAGCACAGGGACTCACGGGAAGATATCACAACACAACTCTAGACACAGATAAACGGAGATCCACAATATTACAGACCAGGGATCCGAAGATCCGAATACATAAGTCAGTCATACAAATATTATCTGAGTACAGACATAGTTAGACAAGTTTTGCCTTAAGAAGGCTAGCACAAACAACGACACTAGATCGAAAGGCGTTGGCCTCCTGCCTGGGAGCCTCCGATCCTACTCCTGGTCGGCTGGCTCGATCCAGTAATACGTGCCCTCTGGACCCTCCTGGTAGTAAGCTCCTGAGGTGGCATCTGGCTCCTGGACTCCATCGTCTGGTGTATCATCAAGGTGGGGTATGGGGAAAAGAGAAAGTAAAGCAACCGTGAGTACTCATCCGAAGTACTCAGCAAGCAAGGATCTATACTACATATGCAACATTATCAATGGAGAAAGGCTGTATATGTGGACTGGGCTGCAGAAATGCCAGAATAGAGAGAAGGCCTAGTCCTATCGAAGACTAGCATCTTCAAACATCTTCACGAGGCCATCATCTAGCAACAGTAGAAGAGAGTAGAATAGCATTTTATTTAGCAAACATGTTGAAGCAAGCCTAGAGATCCTTCCTCGACTCCCAGCGAGAAAGCGATCCCGAAGCCTCAATTAAGTAACAAGTATCCAGTTCAAGTAGTAGATCGGGATACACAAACTGAGCGTCCTTTACCGTAGGACCGGCTATCGATAGATCATTCACCCTGCAGGGGTGCACTACTGTTACCCAACACGCTCGATCAACTCTGGCCGGACATACTTGCTGGGTAATGCCCGACCTCGAAAGATCAACACGAAGCAGTGCCCTACCAAGGCTCGGCAGAGAGGTCAGCACGCCGGATGTAACATCCCAAATTTTCAATTTGGAATGTTATACATAGATCATTCACTGCATATCATATTTTATTGCATTTTGTTTTGCGATCCTCGAAATCCTGAGCAACTCAAGGACCACGGAGAGAGTTGGGGATTTCACCATTTTCATATTTGAATTTTTCTCAAATATTGAAACAAGGATCAATTTGGTTTAACTATTTTTCTCTCCGAAAATATTTCATATTAAAAATATATGAGAGGAGATAATATGACTTCTCCAAAATAAATGGAATATTGGAGGAAAAATATTAAAATCAAATAAATATTTTATTTGGATCTTTATTGCAATTTTATTTGAATTAGGAAAAATACGCGTTTTTCAAAATTGCAGTTTTAGGCCCAAATAAATGTTCATCTCGTCCGGCATTTTTTTTAGAGGACGGGGAAAATTTATTTCGGGATTTTGGAGTCCGTTTAGTATTTCTTTTATTTGTTTTTCTGCGCGGAATTATTTAAAAAAAAACTTCGCGGACCGAACTGGGCTGAAGCCCAGCCGGCCCGGCAACGCCGCCGCCTCCGCTCGCGCGCGCCCCGTGCCCGAGCCGGACTCCGCCGGAGTCCGGGACGCCGCCGCCTCGTCGCCCCCTGCCCCAAGCCACCCTGCCCCAGCCCCCCCCCCCTTAAATAGCCGCCGCCCCGACCCCCCTGGAGCCCCAAGCCGCCACCGCCGCCTGCCCTCGTCGCGCCGCCGCGCCGCACCCCCCCCCGGAGCCTCCGCCGGAGGTAGCCGCCGCGCGGTCGGTTTTCGTGAGAAAAACCGATCGGTTTTTGTTTAAACCCTAGATGCGTTTTTTTTTCGGTTCGTTCGGTTTTCCGTCGGTTAGTTATTTAGCGAACGCCCGTTCGTACGTTCGGTTTAACGAACGGTTTTCACCGTTTAACGCACGACAGCGAACGTTCGTTCGTTAGCCTGTCGTTAGTTTTTCTTTTCTCGGATTTTTCCGCGATTATTTTCGATCGCGATTCCTGACCCGATTTCGTTTTAGTAACTTTTCGCTCGTTGGCGAATCAGGCGATTCCAGCCGCTAGATCTTGTCTCGAAGCCCCTCTCTTTAACCAACTTAAACAAGTTTTTGCTACTGTAAAATTTGATTAGTCCAGATTAGTAATCGAAGCTTGTTTCTTTCGCAGTTGAGTTTAGTTGCCCGTTGTTTGATTCTTTTTGCAAACCGGAGTTCTTAGGTTGAACTTTCTGGTTAAATCATCTCATTTGGGTTTACCCGTGCATCTTCGCTTGATTGCTTATGTATGCTATTGTTTGTTTGCGATAGAGTTTCCGGAGTGCGAAGCGTGCTACTACGAGTCTTTAGGATTTGCAGACGGCAGCAAGGCAAGTAACACATTGATCATACTTCTGTTATCCAGTTTTTATGCATTAGTTTCGACCCTCAAATATTGCATGATTAGGATGTGATTAACTGTGGGTACTGGGAAGTAGATGATGGGTAGAACCTATTGCCCTTTTAATAACAAACCTTGGGAGTTACTTCTACGCTATGCTTATGTTGCCATGCTATGCTCGTAGACGTGGATTGGGTTTGAGTGTATCCATGACAGATGTGAGATTTTTAATTAATGGTTAACTTAAGGTGGCTATTAAACACACATCTGGGTGGATTGTTGTTGGGCACATGGGAATTACCAGTGTTGTCCTAGGAGACCGGGGATATACCGTTGATCCTCCTACGGTCCGCCACCCAGGTCAAAGGGATCATAAGATTATTCAGCTAGAAACTTCCGTGTGCAGCCACAAGCTATTATGGGCTCTAGCATAGTTGAGTATGTTACATGACCTCTTTCAGTGGTAGGCTAGCAGATGTAGGGGAAAGTAGGTGTAACTGTCTACCCAGAGTAAGAGTAAATGTTTCTGAAAGACTGTGTGTCTCGGTCATCCGTTTCTCAAACACCATGTAGTGCGAGAAATCCAATGGAGGAGATCGAGTCTTTTGGGGAAAAGTGCACAAAACCTCTGCAGAGTGTAAAACTAATCATGATTAGCCGTGTCCCCGGTTATGGACATCTTGAGTATCTGGTTCTTGGATCATCATATTGAATCCCATCACTCTAAATTAATTTGTTGGGATTAATGATTACTTTTTAATTGGGATTGAGAGGGGGTTTTACCTTCTCAATGTTCAACAACCACCATGATAGTTAAATAAAATATATTCCTTTGTTGTAGGGAAAAATTGGCTTTTCGCAAAACAGTATAACCCTAGAGCTTTTCCACCAGCCAAATATGCATGTAGTATTAGCAATTATTCTGTTCATTGCTCTACTGTGTTATATTGCCAGCATATTCCATGTGCTGACCCGTTTCGGGCTGCAACGTATCATGTTGCAGACTTTTCAGACGAAGAGTAAGGTGCGCTAGGTCGTTGTCGTGCACTCAGCTATGCCAATGGAGTTGATGGACTCACTTTATCTTCCAAGCCTTCCGCTGTTATCTTATTTAGATGGCCTTAAGCCATATTTATTGTAATCAGTTCTCTTTTGAGACATTCGATGTAATAAGTGTGTGATTGCTACTCTGTTATAAAACCCTCAAGTACTGTGTGTGTCAGCATTACCGATCCAGGGATGACACTTGAACACAGAGATTCGATCCATTCGGGTCGGGTCGCTACAAAGATGGTATCAGAGCACACGCTGACTGTAGGACACGACCACTAAGAAAAGCCATAGGTCACTCTTCTCTACTCATTTCTGACTTCTCTCCATCTTCTATTCTCTAGGATGGCGGACTCAAGGAACAAGTTTACACAACCGGATGAAGACACACCTTTTGGACGACACTTGAAGGAAGTCACTAGGTACCTGAACATCGGAATACCAAGCTTCACCGGGACCTACACCACCACTGTACCAGAAGGGGAGCATTGGATGATTCGAGTTCAAATTCCAGGAAGGACATTCACGCCAGTTACGGAGCTCATAGAGTTTTCCTTTGATGCACCAACCTGGAGTCTAGGAAAGAGCATGGCAGCCCACATCGCCATGGGACGCATCGGCGAAGTGTATCACAAGGATCTTAAGGACACAATCTACCAGTTATGTGGGCGCCGAGATGAGCAACGGGAGATGATCAGCACCCGGAGGGACAGGTCCATTGCAGCTTTCATCCAGGAGTTAAACCAGCACATTCGTCGACAGGAGAACCAGATGTGTGCAAGCATGATAGATTTGAAGAAGGTGAAGACCAGGAACATGGAGCTAGAAGAGGAACTCAAGTCTACACGCGATGGATACGAGGAGGAAATCGCAATACTAGTGGAAAAGAATGACGACCTGACAAGGAAGCTAGGAGTATTCATGGGAGACCCCGCGCCCGGAGAAGAAGACGACAAACCTGAGGAAATTCGATCTGAAGACTACATCATCATCGACGACACCGACTCCGACCCCGACAGTAGTGATGATGATTATGAAGACGAAGCTGGAGCGGATATCATGGAGTCTTCCACCGATCAAAATTTCTAGATGACCACCATATTATCATTAGTATTTTCCCCATGTAAATAGTAATAGTCCGAGCACTTTTGTAACGGTAGTTAGATCGATTGTATGCTCTTGCTTGAATTGAGTGGTGTGTTATGAATGTGTTTGTCTCATGTGCATATGGGTAGTGCCTTCTCACTAGACCTTACTCTATTCTAATCTCTTCCCTCTAAACCCATCAGATGCCTCCGAGACGCGACACCGGATTTGTTTTCCCACCGGAGCTCACTCAGTTGATTCAACAGCAGAATACCCTGATGCATCTACTAGTTCAGAACCAAGGCAACAACAACAACAACAACCCACCGCCACCACCACCAGTTGACAACTTAGCCCGTTTTCTGAGGTTGCAGCCGCCGGTGTTTTCCAGTAGCACCGAGCCAATAGTTGCGGATGACTGGCTACGCAGGATTGGAAGGGAGTTGACCACCGCAGGATGCACAGACGCTGAGAAGGTGCGTTTTGCCGCACATCAATTGGATGGACCCGCAGCCTCATGGTGGGAGAATTACACAGCCACATTCCCTATAGCCAATGTCACTTGGGATCAGTTTCAGCAAGCTTTCCGCACTGCACATGTCTCAGCAGGAGCTATGAACATGAAGAAGCGTGAGTTTCGCAACTTACGCCAGGGAAACCGTACCGTGGGGCAGTACGTGGATGAGTTCAGTAAATTAGCTCGCTATGCCCCGGATGATGTGGCCACTGATGCCGCGAAGCAGGAGAAGTTTATGGAAGGGTTGAATGATGAGCTGAGTATGCAGTTGATGGTGGCAACATTCAACAACTACCAGGAGTTGGTAGACAAACCTCTTATGATTGAAGGGAAGCAGCAGCAGATTGATAGCCGCAAGAGGAAGTATGGACAAGGGAAGTTCAACTCAGGAGCTCAGCAGAAGCCCCGGTTCACCCCGAACTCGGGAGGGCTTGTTCATAACCATGGAGGTCATAACCACAATGGAGGAAGTTCGCACAACCATAATGGCCACAAGAATGGAAATGGAAATGGAGCAGGCAGCAATCAGAACCGCTCTAACCCAGCCACACCCGCCAAGAAGGATCAAAGCCACATTACCTGTTTCAAGTGCAGGAAGACTGGACATTATGCCAACGAATGTCCAGAATTGAAGAACGGCAATGGTAATGGAAGCGCTGGGAAGAAGCCCAATCCATTCAACCGAGGACAAGTGAACCACGTGAACGTGGAGGAGGTTGAGGAGCAGCCTGATGCAGTTATCGGTAAGTTTTTGGTTAAGTCTTTTATTGCAATTGTTCTTTTCGATACTGGTGCATCGCATTCATACATATCAAGGGGATTCGTGGATAAGTATAAGTTGCCCACTAAGGTACTTAGGACACCCATGTTAGTAAGATCACCCGGTGCGGAGTATATGGCAAGACAAGGATGTTTTCAGATGCCATTGATCATTGGAAGTCATGTTTTCCCCTCAGACCTGATAGTTTTGAAGTCACAAGCATTGGATGTGATACTAGGCATGGATTGGCTATCGATGTATGGAGGAAGCATCGATTGTGCGAGTAAGTCGATTTTGCTTACCACCCCGGAGGGAAAAAGGATCAAGTATGTATCTAGGCATGTGCCTAGAAGGAGCCAAGTAAATTCTCTCACGGGAGTTATTCAGGAGGAGGTGCCTATTGTGAAGGATTACCTAGATGTATTTCCAGAGGAGTTACCAGGCATGCCGCCGGATCGAGACATTGAATTCTTGATAGAGTTGTTGCCAGGCACCGGACCAATATCAAAGAGACCATACCGGATGCCCGCAAATGATCTGGAGGAGATTAAGAAGCAGATCAAGGAATTATTGGAGAAAGGTTACATTCGACGAAGTTCATCACCGTGGGGAGCCCCAGTGCTCTTAGTTGAGAAGAAGGATGGATCCTTGAGAATGGTTGTTGATTATCGCGCATTGAATGAAGTGATGATTAAGAACAAGTACCCACTGCCAATGATTAATGATTTGTTTGATCAGTTGCAAGGAGCTAAAGTGTTCCCCAAGATCGATCTGAGATCAGGGTATCACCAGCTGAAGATCCGAGAACAGGATATACCTAAGACAGCCTTCACCACCCGGTATGGGCTATATGAGTACACAGTTATGTCATTTGGATTGACTAATGCCCCTGCCTATTTCATGAGTATGATGAACAAGGTGTTCATGGAGTTCTTGGATAAGTTTGTCGTGGTGTTCATTGATGATATCTTGGTATACTCAAAGAATGAAGAGGAGCACAAGGAGCATCTGCGTTTAGTTCTCGAGAAGCTCAGGGAACATCAGTTGTATGCCAAGTTCAGCAAATGTGAGTTTTGGTTGAAGGAAGTTGGATTTCTTGGACATGTTATATCGGGCGAAGGTATAGCAGTAGACCCCACTAAGGTTCAGTCTGTCACTGAGTGGTTGGCACCCACCTCAGTGGGGGAGATCCGCAGTTTTCTTGGACTTGCAGGATATTATCGGAGATTTATCAAGAATTTTTCTAAGATTGCGAAGCCTATGCCAATACCCGAATGGAAGTGGGATAAACTTGGCATGGATTTCATCACCGGATTACCCAGGACCTGATCAGGATATGATTCTATCTGGGTAGTAGTGGATCGTTTGACCAAAGTAGCTCACTTTATTCCAGTGAAAACCACATATACGAGTGCGAAGTTGGCCAAGATATATATGACCAGGATCGTATGTCTGCACGGAGTTCCGAGGACCATCGTATCAGATAGAGGAACCCAGTTTACTTCAAAGTTTTGGCGCCAACTACACCAGACATTGGGAACCAGGCTAGAGTTTAGTACAGCTTTTCATCCACAGACAGATGGACAGACCGAGAGAGTCAATCAGATCCTGGAGGACATGTTAAGAGCTTGTGCGCTAGATTATGGATCTAGTTGGGATGACAATCTGCCCTACGCGGAGTTCTCATACAACAACAGCTACCAAGCCAGTTTGAAGATGGCACCTTTCAAGGCTTTGTATGGAAGGAGGTGCAGAACATCGTTGATGTGGGATGAAGTTGGAGACCGTCAGTTGTTTGGACCGGATTTGATTAAGGAATCCGAAGAGAAGGTTAAGCTGATTCGAGATAGACTGAAAGTAGCCCAGTCCAGACAGAAGAGTTATGCCGATCCAAAACGCAAGGAGGTAACCTATGAAGTCGGAGACAGAGCATATCTACGTGTGTCGCCACTTCGAGGAGTTAAACAGTTTGGAGTCAAAGGGAAGTTAGCACCACGATTTGTGGGACCATACCGAGTATTGGAACGTATGGGTGAAGTTGCCTACAAGTTGGAATTGCCCGAAGGTCTGTCAGGAGTTCATGATGTGTTTCACGTTTCCCAGTTGAAGAAGTGCCATGCAGAGATGGCCGATATTCCTCTGAGAGATACAGTACCCCTAGAAGCAATTCAATTGGATACCGATTTGACCTACGAGGAGAAACCCGTCAAGATTCTCGAGTTTGCCAGCCGCGTTACTCGCAGTAAGGTCATCAAGTTTTGCAAAGTTCAGTGGAGCCACCATACCGAAGATGAAGCCACCTGGGAACGAGAGGAAGACCTCCGGAAGGACCACCCACACCTGTTTCCTAGCCAACCCGAATCTCGAGGGCGAGATTCATCTTAAGGGGGGTAGGTTTGTAACATCCCAAATTTTCAATTTGGAATGTTATACATAGATCATTCACTGCATATCATATTTTATTGCATTTTGTTTTGCGATCCTCGAAATCCTGAGCAACTCAAGGACCACGGAGAGAGTTGGGGATTTCACCATTTTCATATTTGAATTTTTCTCAAATATTGAAACAAGGATCAATTTGGTTTAACTATTTTTCTCTCCGAAAATATTTCATATTAAAAATATATGAGAGGAGATAATATGACTTCTCCAAAATAAATGGAATATTGGAGGAAAAATATTAAAATCAAATAAATATTTTATTTGGATCTTTATTGCAATTTTATTTGAATTAGGAAAAATACGCGTTTTTCAAAATTGCAGTTTTAGGCCCAAATAAATGTTCATCTCGTCCGGCATTTTTTTTAGAGGACGGGGAAAATTTATTTCGGGATTTTGGAGTCCGTTTAGTATTTCTTTTATTTGTTTTTCTGCGCGGAATTATTTAAAAAACAAACTTCGCGGACCGAAATGGGTCGAAGCCCAGCCGGCCCGGCAACGCCGCCGCCTCCGTCGCGCGCGGCCCCGTGCCCGAGCCGGACTCCGCCGGAGTCCGGGACGCCGCCGCCTCGTCGCCCCTGCCCCAAGCCACCCTGCCCCAGCCCCCCCCCCTCTAAATAGCGCAGCCCGACCCCCTGGAGCCCCAAGCCGCCACCGCCGCCTGCCCTCCTCGCGCCGCCGCGCCGCACCCCGCCATCCCGCCGGAGCCCCGCCGGAGGTAGCCGCCGCCGCCGTCGGTTTTCGTGAGAAAAACCGATCGGTTTTTGTTTAAACCCTAGATGCGTTTTTTTTTCGGTTCGTTCGGTTTTCCGTCGGTTTAGTTATTTAGCGAACGCCCGTTCGTACGTTCGTTTTAACGAACGGTTTTCACCGTTTAACCGCAGACAGCGAACGTTCGTTCGTTAGTTTTTCTTTTTCTCGGATTTTTCCGCGATTATTTTCGATCGCGATTCCTGA
Source organism: Thinopyrum elongatum (assembly GCA_011799875.1). Lineage (NCBI taxonomy): Eukaryota > Viridiplantae > Streptophyta > Magnoliopsida > Poales > Poaceae > Thinopyrum > Thinopyrum elongatum. The sequence goes on along the minus strand of CM022303.1, from coordinate 119,991,407 downwards.
CCCGATTTTCGTTTTAGTATAACTTTTCGCTCGTTTGTCGGAATCAGGCGATTCAAGCGCCTAGATCTTCGTCTCGAAGCCCTCTTTCTGTTTAACCAACTTAAACAAGTTTTTGCTACTGTAAAATTTGACTTTAGTCCAGATTAGTAATCGAAGCTTGTTTCTTTCGCAGTTTGAGTTTAGTTGCTCCGTTTGATTTGATTCTTTTTGCAAACCGGAGTTCTTAGGTTGAACTTTCTGGTTAAATCATCTCATTTGGGGTTTACCCGTGCATCTTGGCTTGATTGCTTATGTATGCTATTGTTTGTTTGCGATAGAGTTTCCGGAGTGCGAAGCGTGCTACTACGAGTCTTTAGGATTTGCAGATCGTCAGCAAGGCAAGTAACACATTGATCATACTTCTTCGTTACCCAGTTTTTATGCATTAGTTTCGACCCTCAAATATTGCATGATTAGGATGTGATTAACTTGTGGGTACTGGGAAGTAGATGATGAGGTAGAACCTATTGCCCTTTTAATAACAAACCCTTGGGAGTTACTTCTACGCTATGCTTATGTTGCCATGCTATGCTCGTAGACGTGGATTGGGTTTGAGTGTATCCATGACAGATGTGAGATTTTTAATTAATGGTTAACTTAAGGTGGCTACTTAAACACACATCTGGGTGGATTGCTTGTTTGGGCACCTAGGGATATACCAGTGTTGTCCTAGGAGATCCCGGGGATATACCGTGTGATCCTCCTACGGTCCGCCACCCAGGCTCAAAGGGATCATAAGATTATTCATGCTAGAAACTTCCGTGTGCAGCCACAAGCTATTATGGGCTCTAGCATAGTTGAGTATGTTACATGACCTCTTTCAGTGGTAGGCTAGCAGATGTAGGGGAAAGTAGGTGTAACTGTCTACCCAGAGTAAAGAGTAAATGTTTCTGAAAGACTGTGTCTCGGTCATCCGTTTCTCAAACACCATGTAGTGCGAGAAATCCAATGGAGGAGATCGAGTCTTGTGGGGAAAAGTGCACAAACCTCTGCAGAGTGTACAAACTAATCATGATTAGCCGTGTCCCCGGTTATGGACATCTTGAGTATCTGGTTCTTGGATCATCATATTGAATCCCATCACTCTAAATTAATTTGTTGGGATTAATGATTACTTTTTAATTGGGATTGAGAGGGGGTTTTACCTTCTCAATGTTCAACAACCACCATGATAGTTAAATAAAATATATTCCTTTGTTGTAGGGAAAAATTGGCTTTTCGCAAAACAGTATAACCCTAGAGCTTTTCCACCAGCCAAATATGCATGTAGTATTAGCAATTATTCTGTTCATTGCTCTACTGTGTTATATTGCCAGCATATTCCATGTGCTGACCCGTTTCGGCCTGCAACGTATCATGTTGCAGACTTTTCAGACGAAGAGTAAGGTGCGCTAGGTCGTTGTCGTGCACTCAGCTATGCCATTGGAGTTGATGGACTCACTTTATCTTCCAAGCCTTCCGCTGTTATCTTATTTAGATGGCCTTAAGCCATATTTATTGTAATCAGTTCTCTTTTGAGACATTCGATGTAATAAGTGTGTGATTGCTACTCTGTTATAAAACCCTCAAGTACTGTGTGTGTCAGCATTACCGATCCAGGGATGACACTTGAACACAGAGATTCGATCCATTCGGGTCGGGTCGCTACACCGGACTAACCTATGCACCCAAAGGTCTTGGGCCATCGCCCTGGGCACCCTGCGCGTTGCGTGACTGGCCAGGGTGCAGGCGCGACACTGAACTCACCAGTGAAGTATCCAGCCCAATCCCGACAATCAGTCCGCAAGGTGAATCGTGACGTCTGACGAGCTTTCGGGAGAAACGTACATCGCAGAGGGCCCCATAACCATTATCCCGCGTGGTGGTAGTGCGTATAGGGCACGTCGACCCACTTAGATCACACACCCAAATCCAATAGGCTCATTTAGTATCACGCGGAGACAATCAGAGTCTCTGATGCTCCGCCACAATATCACACTCGAGTGCCCTTCCGGCACACCCGACATCATAGATCCCCAGCGGGTACCCACCAGGGTGGACCCGCCTGTAACAAAGGTCAAAGTAACCGTGTGGTCACATCATCAAGGGGGAAACCCGAGGAATCACCCTCGATGGATTCCACTCGACGAAAACATCAGGGTGAACGTATGAGGCATCACCCTCGAGGTTCACACTGAGGGGTTGCACGACAGAGTCGTATCGGAAGTGGAGAAGGAGGAATCACCCTCGATGACCATGACCGAACAGCTACACTGCAGAGTATTCACCAGGAGTGCGTTACGAGGTATCACCCTCGGCACTCGATAGTAACTAAGCAGAGTCGTACAACTAAGGGGGGTGTGAAGTGAGGTGTCGGTCTCTGGTCGACGATCACGTTGATCGAGTCGTCGATGATCAAGCAGGGGCAACAAGGATAAGGTGGTGGGGGTCACTGATGGTTCACTACCAACCTATACTAAACAGTTTATCATAGGCAGGTAAGGTAACAATGAACAGGTTACAACAGCAGGCTATGCATCAGAATAGGAGCATACATTAACAGTAGCAAAATCTAATGCAAGCAGGAGAATAGAATGGGCGATATCTTGATGCTCAAGGGGGGGGGCCTTGCCTGGTTGCTCTGGCAAGAGAGCGGGGTCGTCAACGGGCTGCTCGTCGGTAGTGTAGTCGTATCCAGGTGCAGCGTCGTCGGTCTCGGCGTCTATCGAGAGAGAAGGAGGGGGAGAAAGAAACAATAAATTCATGGCAATAATGCAAACAATATTTATGACATGCCTAAATGAGATGCAGAGGTGTTCTACTGCCTAACTAAACGAGTTAGTTAATTTAGGAATTTATTCGGATTTATTTAATTAAAGTTGGGCATTATTCATTTATCGAAATCGTTCTAAAAGTTCAATGTTCTTATAGCTAGACGCATCTGACAGGAATACGGAGGGCGTATTCGCGTTCGTATCGGAATTCTGAGCAAGTTTCATGTATAAAGTATTTTCATCGGAGTTACGGATTATTTAATATGATTTTCTAAAGTTTTTATTAATTTCTGGGATTTAATTATTTATTTAATTTAAACATTATCCGAAACAGTGTATGCTGACATCAGCAAGACGTCAGCAGTCATCCTGACACGTGGGGTCCACCTGTCATTGATTGTTTAGTTAATTACAATTTAGCTAATTAACTACTGTTTAATTAAACTAACTACTTAATTAGATTAGGCTAATCAGAGTTAATTAACTTAATTAATTTACTAATTTATTAATTAATTAATTTTATTAATTCATTTTTATTTTCTATTTTTTTTAAATCGTTTCTGGGCCGTGGGCCCCTCTGGTCAGTGGCCCAGAGGCCAGCGCGCGCGCAGGGGCGAGCGCAGGCGACGGCGGCGAGCTGGGCTCGGGCGAGGCGAGGCCAGGGCCCGAGCGCGGCGGCAGGTGGTGGCACGGGGCAGCGGCCGCAGCGGGGTCGAAGCGGCCAGGGGGGAAACCCGAGCTGGGCGGCGCGCGAAGGTGAGAGGCGGCGAGCGTGCGGTGACGACGGTCGAGCGCGCGGGGCGGCGGGGACGCGAGCGGGCGGTGCGGGGCGCGCACAGCGCGGTGAGTGGGCGCGGCCGGGCACGAGCAGGGGCGCGGCGGCGCATGATCGTGCGCGCGGTCACGCGGGAAGGGAGGGGGGCCGACGGGGGGGGGGGGGGGGAAGGCGAGGCGGACGGGAGCGGCTCACATGGGGGCACAGGGTCGGGGCTGCGAGCGTGGCGAGGAGGAGGAGGTGGCCGGCGGCTGGGCAGGCAGGCCGGCGGTGGCGTCAGGGGAGGCTGGTCGGCGACGGGCGCCGAGGCGGCGCGGGCGACGGGAGCGCCGGGGTTCGATCCCGATCCAGAATTTCTGGATCGTGGGGGAATGGGGTGTCGGTGGGGGGTAGGGTTTCAGGGGGTCCTTGGGGGGGGCCATATAGGCCAGGGAGGGGAATGGGAGCTGGGACGGCCTGGTGGCCTTTGCCCAGTTGGGCCGGGGGGGGGAGGGGTTTGCTTTTTATTTTTATTTTGTTTTGTTTTCTTTTGTTTTTCTTTTTATTTATTCCTATCTCCTGTTTTGTAATTAGTTAGGCCTCAAATTGATTTTTGTAAAACATGGCATTTGTTCCATTAAATGCTAGGCATTACCTAATACTGGCAAACACAAATTTTATAATAAATAAAATGTATTAATCCTTGCTGTTTTGGTAATGTTAGTGCCACCTAATTAATTTATTAATTGTTGGTTACAATTTTAGAATAGCCTCTGCAATATTTGCTATTCGTTGAACACTTTAGTTTCTATGTTGGATAACTTTTATTTTCCACTTTCATTTAAATTTGAATTCTGACTTAGGAGTTGAAATGCAATATGATGCTAATGATGATTAAGCACTGCTAAACATGCTGACATGTCATTATCAAAAGTGATTACTGTGGCTATGACATGGGGTGTTACAACATACCCTCAGCCCCGAGGGTGAACTACTCCCTCCTCGTCATGGAGAGCGCTGGGATGATGAAGATGGCCACCGGTGATGATTTCCCCCTCTGGCAGGGTGCCGAAACAGGGTCCCGATTGGTTTTTGGTGGTTACAGAGGCTTGCGATGGCGGAACTCCCGATCTATGTTTTGTTCTGGAGGTTTTGGGATTTATAGGAGGTGTTGGAGTCGGGGACAAGTCAAGGGGGCCCACGAGGCGACGACAAGGACGGGGGGCGCGCCCTAGGGGGGGCGCCCTCCACCCTTGTGGTGGCCTCGAGACTCTTCTCCGAAATCTTTTCGTTCCAGTATTTTTTATATTTTCCAAAAATATTCTCCATGGATTTTCAGGTCAATTGGACTCCGTTTGATATTCCTTTTCTGCGAAGCTCAAAAACAAGGAAAAACAGAAACTGGCACTGGGCTCTAGGTTAATAGGTTTGTCCCAAAAATCATATAAAATAGCATATAAATGCTTATAAAACATCCAAGATAGATAATATAATAGCATGGAACAATCAAAAATTATAGATACGTTGGACACGTATCAGCCCTCCACCCTTGTGGACAACCGGTGGGTCCCCCTCTGTTGATTCTTTCGCCAATATTTTTTATTTATTCCAAAAATAATCTTCGTGAAGTTTCAGGTCATTCCGAGAACTTTTATTTCTGCACAAAAATAACACCATGGCAATTCTGCTGAAAACATCGTCAGTCCGGGTTAGTTCCATTCAAATCATGCAAATTAGAGTCCAAAACAAGGGCAAAAGAGTTTGGAAAAGTAGATATGATGGAGACGTATCAACTCCCCCAAGCTTAACCCATTGCTTGTCCTCAAGCAATTCAGTTGATAAACTGACAGTGATAAAGAAAAACTTTTACAAACTCTGTTTGATCTTGTTGTTGGAAATATGTAAAGCCAGCATTCAAGTTTCAGCAAAGATTATGAACTAACCATATTCACAATAACATTTAGGTCTCACAATCAACTAGCGAGCAATAATAATAAATCTCGGATGACAACACTTTTTCAAAACAATCATGATATGATATAACAAAATGGTATCTCGCTAGCCCTTTCTGAGACCGCAAAACATAAATGTAGAGCACCCCTAAAGATCAAGGACTGACTAGACATTGTAATTCATGGCAAAAGAGATCCAGTCACAGTCATACTCAATATCAATTAATAGCAATGCATACATATGACAGTGGTGCTCCCTAACTGGTGCTTTTTATAAGAGGATGATGACTCAGCAATAAAAGTAAATAGATAGGCCCTTCGCAGAGGGAAGCAGGGATTTGCAGAGGTGCCAGAGCTCAAGTTTTTAAAACAGAGATGAATAATATTTTGAGCGGTATGCTTTCATTGTCAACATAACAACCAAGAGATCTCGGTATCTTCCATACTAGATACATTATAGGCGGTTCCCAAGCAGAATGGTAAAGTTTATACTCCCCCTCCACCAACAAGCACATTCCACGGCTGGTCCGAAACAACGGGTACTGTCCAACTAACAACAGTCCTGGGGGAGTTTTGTTTGATATTATTTTGATTTGATTTGAGCATGGGATTGGGCATCCCGATTACCAGCCATTTTCTTGTGAATGATGAGCAGAGTCCACTCATCGTGAGAATAACCCACCTAGCATGGAAGATATTGACAGCCCCCAGTTGCCACATGCCGATTCGGGCATACGAAACAGATTATCATTTGAAGGTTTAGAGTTTGGCACATGCAAATTAACTTGGAACGGCAGGTAAATACCGCATATAGGTAGGTATGGTGGACTCATATGGAACAACTTTGGGTTTATGGAAATGGATGCACAAGCAGTATTCCCGCTTAGTACAAGTGAAGGCTAGAAAAAGATTGGGGAGCGACCAACTAGAGAGTGACAACGGTCATAAACATGCATTGAGACTAACCAACATTGAGTGCAAACATGAGTAGGATATAAATCACCATGAACATAAATATCGTGGAGGCTATGTTGATTTTGTTTCAACTACATGCGTGAACATGTGCCAAGTCAAGCCACTCGAATCATTCAGAGGAGGATAGCATCCTATCATACTACATCACAACCACTTTAAAAGCATGTTGGCACGCAAGGTAAACCATTATAAACTCCTAGCTAATTAAGCATGGCATGAGTGACTATAATCTCTAATTGTCATTGCAAACATGTTTCATTCATAACAGGCTGAATCAAGAACGATGAACTAGTCATATTTACAAAAACAAGATAGGTCGAGTTCATACCAGCTTCTCCTCATCTCAATCATTTCATCATATATCATCATTATTGCCTTTCACTTGCACGACCAAACGGTGTGGATAATAATAATAGTGCACGTGCATTGGACTAAGCTGGAATCTGCAAACATTTATTCAAAGGAGAAGACAAGGTAATATGGGCTCTTTGTTAGATCAACAATAAAGCATATGAGAGCCACTCAACATTTTCATCGTGGTCTTCTCCTCTCGACCCCCAAAGAAAAGAAAAGAATTTCAAAGAAACACACTGAAATGTTTTTGGAGTTTTTTTTTCCTGAAGAAGGTAAAACAAGAACGAGAAAAACTATTTACACGGGAAAGCTCCCAACAAGCAGGAGAAGAACGAGAAATCTTTTTGGGTTTTCTTTACTACTACTAAGCATGGAAAGGAACTAAGCTACAACTAATTTTTTTGTTTTTCTCAAAGTTTTCAAACACACAAGAAGAAAGCGAGAAAAAAGAAATAAACTATCATGGATAGTACAATGAAAAAGTATGAATACCGACAACTGGAATGAGTGTGTGAACATGAATGTAATGTCGGTGAGAAATACGTACTCCCCCAAGCTTAGGCTTTTGGCTTAAGTTGGTCTAGGCCCATGGATCAAAGTAGCCCTCTCCGGTGAACTGGGGTTCCACTGGTTAGCAAGCTCCTGTGGCTCCCACTGATAAACAAGCTCCTGATACGGGTCAGGTGATGGTTCTGGCTTGTGAACTGGGGATCGCGTCCGCTCCCAGTATGCATAAATGTCCTCAGGTAAAATGAGGTATGTGCTTATCGTGGAGGAAGTCGGTGATGCCTGCATTCTCATCCAAATAATAGAAATCCTCATAAATTCTGGCCACCTCCAAGAATGCATCACATGGCCATTCACACGGTCGAACCTCCGTGGTGCGAGGAAGATTGTACTTGGTCTTCTTCTTCTCTTCATTTTCTTTTTCCTTCGAACCCCGGCTCGAGGAGCCTCTCAACAATCTCCTCATCATTTTCTCCGTCTGAAAATTTCTGAAATTTTTAGTGACTCAATATAAAAGTGAACCAAACTCAAGAAGATTGATAGCAACTACTCCTACAAGTGCCTAGAGGCTATATCATGCATCAAAACTACTTTGGACCATATAAATTTGACATGCAAGCTCAAGAACAAGGTCACCACAGCAGCAAAAATTTGCAATAAATAAAGCACTAGAATAAAAACTAATTGGACCATTGGAGGAGTCACATACCGAAGAACAATCCCCCAAAACCGTTTTGTAAATGGAGCTTTGCACAAGGAGATCAAAAATGGCAGCATGATGAGCAAGAACACGGGTTTGAGCAATGGGATGATTTTTTCTGGAGGAAGACGAAGTGGATGGGTGCTGGAATAAGTGAAGGGGACCAACATGGGACCCACAAGGCAGGGGGGCGCGCCCAGGGGGGTAGGGCGCACCCTCCACCCTTGTGGCCCACTGGTGCAGCCCCCTGGTGCATGTTCAGTGCCAGAAATTCTAAAATATTCTATAAAAAATCATACTAAATTTTCAGGGCATTTGGAGAACTTTTATTTTCGGGACATTTTTTTATTGCACGGATAATTCAGAAAATAGACAGATAATACTATTTTTGCTTTATTTATTCTAAATAATAGAAAGTAAAAGTACGTACAGAAAGTTGTGCTTTCTAAATTCATCCATCTCATGCCCATCAAAAGGAATCCATTAACAAGGTTGATCAAGTCTTATTAACAAACTTCTTTCGAATAACATGAAACCGGAGAACTTTTGAATAACACTAGGTTACCTCAACGGGGATATGCATGTCCCCAACAATAAGAATATCATATTTCTTTTTGACAGTAGGAAGAGGGAATTCAAAACCTCCAATAGTAATAGTTGAAATTTTTTCAATAGAATTGATACTATGAACTTGAGGTTGTTTCTTCGGAAAGTGTATCGTATGCTCATTACCATTAGCATGAAAAGTGACATTGCCTTTATTGCAATCAATAACAGCCCCTGCAGTATTCAAAAAGGGTCTACCAAGGATGATCGACATACTGTCGTCCTCGGGAATATCAAGAATAACAAAGCCCGTTAAGATAGTAGCGTTTGCAACCAAAACAGGCACATCCTCACAAATACCGATGGGTATAGCAGTTGATTTATCGGCCATTTGCAAAGAAATTTTAGTAGGTGTCAACTTATTCAATTCAAGTCTACGATATAAAGAGAAAGGCATAACACTAACACTGCCTCCAATATCACATAAAGCAGTTTTAACATAGTTTCTTTTAATGGAGCATGGTATAGTTGGTACTCCTGGATCTCCAAGTTTCTTTGGTATTCCATCCTTAAAAGTATAATTAGCAAGCATGGTGGAAATCTCAGCTTCCGGGATTTTTCTTTTATTTGTAACAATATCTTTCATATACTTAGTATAAGGAGACATTTTCAGAATATCAGTCAAACACATACGCAAAAAGATAGGCCTAATCATTTTAGCAAAGTGCTCAAAATCCTCATCATCCTTTTTCTTGGATGGTTTAGGAGGAAAGGGCATGGGTTTCTGAACCCATGGTTCTCTTTCTTTACCATGTTTCCTAGCAACGAAGTCTCTCTTATCACAACGTTGATTCTTTGATTGTGGGTTATCAAGATCAATAGCAGGTTCTACCTCCACATCATTATCATTACTAGGTTGAGCATCAACATGAAAATCATCATTAACATTATCACTAGGTTCATGTTCATTACCAGATTGTGTCTCAGCATCAGAAATAGAAATATCATTTGGATTCTCAGGTGTGTCTACAACAGGATCACTAGAAGCATGTAAAGTCCTATCAGTTTTCTTTTTCTTTTTATTACTAGGACTAGGTGCATCAGTATTAATTTTGTGAGAATCCTGCTCAACTCTCTTAGGATGGCCCTCAAGATACAAAGGTTCCTGGGTCATTTTTCCACCTCTAGTCATAACTCAGCATTATCATTGTTCTTACTATTCAACTCATTGAGCAAATCATCTTGTGCCTTAAGTACTTGTTCTACTTGAGTTTTAACCATGGAAGCATGCTTACTAATAAGCTTAAGATCATTAACAGTTCTACTCATATAATCACCCAAGCAGTCAAGCATGTGAGCATTGCGTTTCAATTGTCTACTAACATAAGCATTGAAGTTTTCTTGTTTAACAATAAAATTATCAAACTCATCCAAGCATAGACTAGCAGACTTATTATGAGGAATAACACCTTCATCAAATCTATAGAGAGAATTTACCTCTACTACCTATATCGGGTTATCAAGACCATGTATTTCTTCAATAGGCGGTAAATTCTTAACATCTTCAGCTTTAATACCTTTTTCTTTCATAGATTTCTTTGCCTCTTGCATATCTTCAGGATTGAGAAATAGAATACCTCTTTTCTTCAGAGTTGGCTTAGGAGTTGGTTCAGGAAGTGTCCAATCATTATCATTACTCAATATATTATTCAATAGCAATTAAGCTTGCTCAATAGTTCGTTCCCTGAAAACACAACCAGCACAACTATCCAGGTGGTCTCTGGAAGCATCGGTTAGTCCATTATAAAAGATATCAAGTATTTCATTTTTCTTGAGAGGATGATTAGGCAAAGAATTAAGTAATTGGAGAAGCCTCCCCCAAGCTTGTGGGAGACTCTCTTCTTCAATTTGCACAAAGTTAAATATTTCCTTTAAAGCAGCTTGTTTCTTATGAGCAGGGAAATATTTTTTAGAGAAGTAATAAATCATATCCTGGGGACTACGCACACAACCAAGAGCAAGAGAATTAAACCATAACTTAGCATCACCCTTTAATGAGAAAGGAAACAACTAAAGAATATAGTAATAGTGAATTTTTTCCTCATGAGCAAATAGGGTGGCTATATCATTCAATTTAGTAAGATGTGCCACAATAGTTTCAGATTCATAACCATAGAAAGGATCAGATTCAACCAAAGTAATTAACTCAAGATCGACAGAGAATTCATAATCCTTATCAGTAACAAAGATAGGTGAAGTAGCAAACTTAGGATCATATTGCATTCTAGCATTCAAAGACTTTTCTTTCAGCTTAGCTAACAGTTTCTTAAGATCATTTCTATCATTACAAGCAAAAAAGTCTCTAGCAGTTTCTTCATCCATAATATAACCCTTAGGTACAACTGGCAGTTCATGTCTAGGAGAGCTAGTCCTAGCAGGTGTCTCAAAGTTTTCAGTTTCAATAATTTCATCAGTTTTAGAAATATCATCATCTTCAGCATAATCAATAGTTCTAACTCTAGCAAGATGTTCATCAAGTAATTCACCCAGTGGCACAGTTTTATCAAGCAAAGTAGTAGCATCGTAAGCATCATTCATAGTAGAAGTAGCATCATCAATAACATGCGACATATCAGAATCAATAGCAGGTGTAGGTGTCGCAAGCTTACTCAAAACAGAAGGTGAATCAAGTGCAGAGCTAGATGGCAGTTCCTTACCTCCCCTCATAGTTGAGGGATAAATCTTGGTTTTGGTATCTTTCAAATTCTTCATAGTGATCAACAGATATAAATCCCAAGTGACTCAGAGAATAGAGCTATGTTCCCCGGCAACGGCGCCAGAAAAAGGTCTTGATAACCCACAAGTATAGGGGATCGCAACAGTTTTCGAGGGTAGAGTATTCAACCCAAATTTATCGATTCGACACAAGGGGAGCCAAAGAATATTCTCAAGTATTAGCAGCTGAGTTGTCAATTCAACCACACCTGAAAGACTTAATATCTGCAGCAAAGTATTTAGTAGCAAAGTAGTATGGAAGTAACGGTAACGGTGGCAAAAGTAACAGTAGCAGTTTTGTAGCAATTGTAACAGTGGCAACGGCAAAGTAACGTAGCAAAGATCAATATGAAATGAACTCGTAGGCAATGGATCAATGATGGATAATTATGTCGGATGGCATTCATCATGCAACAGTTATAACCTAGGGTGACACAGAACTAGCTCCAATTCATCAATATAATGTAGACATGTATTTTGAATATAGTCATACATGCTTATGGAAAAGAACTTGCATGACATCTTTTGTCCTACCCTCCCATGGCAGCGGGGTCCTAATGGAAACTAAGGGATATTAAGGTCTCCTTTTAATAGAGAACCGGACCAAAGCATTAGCATTTGGTGAATACATGAACTCCTTAAACTACGATCATCATCGGGAAGTGTCCCGACTATTGTCACTCCGGGGTTGCCGGATCATAGCACGTAGTAGGTGACTATAACTTGCAAGATAGGATCAAGAACACAAATATATTCATGAAAACATAATAGGTTGAGATCTGAAATCATGGCACTCGGGCCCTAGTGACAAGCATTAAGCATAGCAAAGTCATAGCAACATGAATCTCAGAACATAGTGGATACTAGGGATCAAACCCTAACAAAACTAACTCGATTACATGATAAATCTCATCCAACCCATCACCGTCCAGCAAGCCTACGATGGAATTACTCACGCACGGTGGTGAGCATCATGAAATTGGTGATGGAGGAAGGTTGGTGATGATGATGGTGACGATTTCCCCTCTCCGGAGCCCAAAACAGACTCCACATCTGCCCTCTCAAGGAAGAACAGGAGGTGGCGGCAGCTCCATATCGTAAAACGCGATGAATCCTTCTCTCTGGTTTTTTTTTCTCCCCGAACGTGAATATATGGAGTTGAAGTTGAGGTCGGTGGAGGTCCAGGGGACCCACAAGGTAGGGGGTGCGCCCTAGGGGGGCGCGCCCTCCACCCTTGTGGACAGCCGGTGGTCCCCCTCTGTTGATATTTTCACCAATATTTTTTATTTATTCCAAAAATATTCTCTGTGAAGTTTCAGGTCATTCCGAGAACTTTTATTTCTGCAAAAAAATAACACCATGGCAATTTTGCTGAAAACAGCGTCAGTCCAGGTTAGTTCCATTCAAATCATGCAAATTAGAGTCCAAAACAAGGGAAAAGAGTTTGGAAAAGTAGATACGATGGAGACGTGTCAACAAGCAAACGTAGTCATTCAAACTTGTATTGTGCAGGCCTAAGTACACTAGTTATTGGCCCTATTTGGATCCATGGGTTAGAGTTAGTTTGAGCTCAAATAGCCCTAAAGTATCCAAACATGAGGGCTAGTTTGAGCTAGTTGCATCAAACCCACCTAAAACAACTATCCCACCCAAGAGGTGCTGATTGGGGCTAGTTCTCCTAGTGCATTTATTGTCAATCTAACACTGTCATCCAAACACCTCTTTGGCTAGAGTTAGTTCAGGGTTAGTCATTGTTGAGTATCATTATTATTTAGGAAACGTAGGATAGCGTAGGATTTATTCTACCTTGACTTGTACTCTAAGATGACCATGTACTCCTATATATATGCCCACGAGGCTCAAGCAATACAATCAACTATTCCACCAATCTCTCTCTCTCCCTTTGAACTGTCATGAGCTAGAAACTAACTCTAACCTCTAGCTAAGTTAGAGTATCTAAACAGTGCCATTGTTAAATCAAATGGAAAGGCGTGTTCCATACTCCCTCCAGTCCTTTTTACTCTGCATATAAGAATTGTCTGAAGTCAACTTCATAAAGTTTGACCTTATTTATATGAAAAAATATCAACATCTAGCATGCTAAAGTTATACAATATGAAAATTTAAGTCATGACACATGTACTGATATTTATTTCATATTGTGAATGTTGGTATTTTGTTCTATAAAGTTGGTCAAACTTTAAGAGCCTGACTTTAGACAAATCTTATATGTGAACTAAAAAGATCCGGAGGGAGTACAACATGCTTAACAGCAACCAAATATAGTCATTTATAGAGCTATTGTTAAATTTGGTATTGATGAAATTGAACTGCACAGTTCATACTAGCACATATAGAACATCACACTGTTAATTGCTGAAATAAACAAGGCATACTACGAACAACCAAAGATGGCAATTGAAACTGGACATATGCTAACTACAAACAACCGAACAACCATAAACCATAGAAATAAACAAGGAGAAATGCAAACAACCTAATATAGTAATAAATACTGGACAGGTTCTCACAACAAAAGGGGTTCGAGAAAACAAATCATGGGTTTCCTCACTTGTCACAGATTGGCTCCTCCTCGTGGTCACCGTCGATGAGGTCTGACGCCAGCTGAGGATCCCAGGCCAGCGTCGCAGAACGTGTCCTTCAGAAATGACAAAAGGGGCTCCATGGCGACGAAGGATGGAAAATTGTTCATAACGAGCCGCAGGAGATCAGCGGCAGGGCCATCGATGAGATCGACGGCTGTCGAACCCGAAGGGTTGGGGGTGGGCAACTTAACCTGTGACATAACACGCGTCAAGCCATCGGTGTCGATGACCTCGATGTCGTAGCTGGCGTCCGCGACATGCCAGAATACTCTAGCCCGCTGATTGAAAGGCTTAATCCAGGTCCAGTCATCATCATCAGCTTCCTCGGCGGCCACCTCGCCGACGTTGGGCGAAGAGGCCGCGGTAAAGGTCTTTTGGGCCATTCGCTCCTCGAGCTCCCCGGGAAGCGTAGCCGGGCTTAGGCTGCGACGCTCTGGAGTGGGGGAAGAGGGTGGGGATGGGGATCTCTAGGAAAGGGTGCATTTCGCAGGCGTCATCTAAGAAACTCAGGGCGGCGAGGGTATGTATATCGGTGGGTAAACTGCACGGGCAGACCGGCAGAGGTTGATGATGGAGGCGGCGCGGTGGCGGCGGCGGCAACCTAGCTAGGTTTGGAGCGAGGGAGGGGTGGTGAGTATGTGTGTGAGCGGGGGATTTGGGGTGAGCGAAGGATTTGGGGTGTGTGTCTGGAGGGGGTCCAAGGTGGTGTTTGAGGAAATGCCACGAGTACTGAAAATTTTACTAGGTGGGAGTAAAATGGCAGGGCTACCAAAAATTTGGATCAAGGGATTGAAGCAGAGCGGGGCGGGAGTAAAATGCCGGGGCTACTGAAAATTTGGATCTACTGATTGAAGCAGAGCGGGAGTAATAGACATCGCACACGGTCCAGACATACTAATCGTGTGCTATCAAACAGAAAAACCATCTACGCGGGTAGATAATTTTGAGATTGCGAGGGAGTAGATATTTTCGAGAGAGGGAGGGAAGCCTCATGGAGCCCAATCTACTGTAATCATGTGGGTGACAGGGGTAGGGGCGTGGCACACGGGTAGTCCTAGGGAACCGTGTCTATTTCGTACCCGATTGCAGACGGTTGCTGCGTCCGACTCGTCTGTTGTTTATAAATTTGGCCAAAAAACATGGGAAAGGGTCAGAACACGAACACACTTGCATGTGGACCAAATTTATGTATGAAAAGGGTGGTTTTATGTTCAAATGCCCAATGCACAACTTTGATGTGGCACCTATCGCACAAAGCGCACGTTATTATTGCTAGCCCCCCCCCCCCCCCCCCCCCCGCCCAAACACACACACCACAACACACACTTCGTGTTGCCGGGAGGGGAATCCTAGCTATGAACGCATGCCCCCAAATAGCTAGGTCTGACATCTCACCGTACCATAACACAAAACCGAAAGGAGTACATCAACCCCGCCCCCCCTTTGCTTCCGATCAAATGTGGACCGTGTGCGGGCCCACAGATGTGTTCTTCCGACGTTAGATGGGTGACACCACTTACCAACCACACCTACGGGTGGCCGAGGTGTGTGTGTGTGTGCGTGCGTGCGTGTGTGGTGTGTGTGTGTGTGTGTGTGTGTGTGTGTGTGTGTGTTGGGTGTGTGTGTGTGTGTGTGTGTGTGTGTGTGTGTGTGTGTGTGTGTGTGAAAACGATGTGCTATGATATTTAAATAACCAAATCACAAATTTGATGTGGCACATGTGCATCGCAAATTAATCAGGCATCCCCGACGCCACGGAGGTTCATCTAGTACGAAGTAGTACTGTGCCCCCCCCCCCCCCCACCCACACACATTTGAGTCGGGGGGAGGGGGCATCCCACCAAGGCGTATTGTAAGACTGACCAAGAAGAATCACCACCTTGGTCGTATAACCTCTCTTGTTTGTTGGGTCAAAGTCATGCATTGACGTTCCACATGCGGCCCCACAAAATAGGCTAGCTTGTCGCCGATAACCACGCGAGGGAGGGGAGTACCTGAAGACAACCACTGCGTGCATGTGGCCCAAACATATGTATGAAGTGTCATGTGGTGTTTGAATATACCCAATGCACAACTTTCATTCATGTGTATGCGAGCCCTCAAACTTAGGTCTCGAATCTCACCATGATCGACGTACGACTATATGGTAACGCGAACCAAGAGAAGAATCCACCCTGGTAACCTCTCTCGCGTTGTTGGTCGAAGTGATGGAGACGTCCACGCGGGCCCACGAATATATAGGCCATCGATGATAACCAAGCGAGGGAGAGTGTCCAAAGACAACCACTGCATGTATGTGCCCCAAACATATGTATGGACATGCGTGATGCATGCATATATGTTTGAATACCGAAAGCACAACATTTTGATGTGGTGCATGCATGCGTCAAAAAATGCACAGTCCCCACACAGATCTGGTTCATGATGCGTCGCGTGCTCCCCCCCCCCCCCACCACCACTTCGACCCGGTGGGAGGGATTCGTGCATAAACAGGCGCGCGAAGTATAGTTGCATGTACCGACCCGTATAAGACAAACCAAAATTTAATCCCCCTCCTAATTATAAGTCAAATTAACCTCTATCGCTGTCGGTCGAAATGATTGACCAAGCGGCATACATAGATGGACGAAGCATCATGCCGATAACCCCGTGAGTGAGTGCTAGAGGACAAGTGCCATCGCTTGCTTGTGGGCCAAACACATGTATGGAGATGTGTGGTTGTGATGTTTGAATACCTAATATATATGCAGAACTTTGATGTGGCACCTACCTCGGAAACCTTTAATTAAGTCCCCCACACACGAACCGAGGTTCATGACATGTAGTATATATATGTTGCCCCCTCCCCTCTTCGACGCGTAATATATACTCCTACGTACGTACCATAACAAAACCCAAAAATAATCTTCCTTGTTCGTCAAATTACCTTTCTCGTTGTGTCATATATTAGATGGACGATGACCTCTTGGGCCCATGGAGGGAAGAGTCGCAGGCGAATGAGTGACAACCATCGTCTGCACGTGGCCCAATGTGTTGGTGATGTTTTTAATACCCAATATGCACAACTTCTTTGCGGCACCTGCCTCGGAAACCGAAAAGTCCCCACACGGAGCGAGATCTATTCATGACGTGTGTGTAGTATATATGTGCTGCCCCGGCCCCCTCCTCCCCTCTTCGACGCGTACTATATACTCCTACCGCAACACAACCCAAAAAGAAACCTCCTTGCTGGGTCAAAGTGATGGAGGACAACCTCGCGGGCCCACGGATGGAAGCATCACTCGCGAGTGAGTGTCCTATATGACGCGTAGTATTGCTCCTGGCCACCCTCAAAGTGTACTATATATATATACTCCTACTGTACGTATAACAAAACCAAAAAATGACCATCCTTGTTGGTCAAATTAACTCTCTCATCGCATGTCATAGTGCTGGACGGCGACCTCGCGGGCCTACGTGAGTGAGTGTCCTAGGACCACCGCGTGCATGTGGCCCAAAGATGCATGTCAAACTTTTTCTGCAGCGAACATGCGACCAAAGGAGTTTAGTGTTGAAAATTCAAAAAAAAATAGATAACATCTATTCGTTTTTTATACATTGATTGATTTCCCAGGGATTTAAATGTGCAAAATCAAATTTGATCTACATGAGACCCGTGATAGTGCACGAAAATGGATTGCAAAATCATATGTGTACGTGTCCCTGGGTGCATGTTTAGTCCCCATGCAAGAAATTTCTAACATCTAGAATCTTGATTTTAAAATCTAATAAATACAAAACTAAGTTGAAATTCATGAAACTCATCGTGGTGTCATATGGACACCAATAGACTATGATATTTTTTTTTCAAATTTGAGACAAGTTTTGATATAATCTTCTTACATACAGGAAATTATAAATAATTATCAGCCAATATCGCAAACGAACTCTTTATTCGAACCGTGTGCGTTAGACCAAAATGTAAGTGTCGTGCTTCGGTTAAGCAATAAAGTGGCAGAATTAATCATCAAAAAGGAAAAATCAATATAATACGTGCCGCGCACGCGTCCCGTGTGCCATACGAGCATGCGTGAGTTGACGAGACGCATGCTAGTAGGCAGACCGGGAGGCCGAGGCATGTGCGTGTTCGCTACGCACTCACCGTGGGGCGTGCTAGTGGCTATGTGAAATGACGGTAGGTGATACTTCTTGAGATTGCCTTGGTTTTTCCCTTGAAGAGGAAAGGGTGATGCAGCAAAGTAGAGATAAGTATTTCCCTCAGTTAGAGAACCAAGGTATCAATCCAGTAGGAGACAACGCACAAATCACCAATACCTGCACAAACAATCAAACACTTGCACCCAACGTGATAAAGGGGTTATCAATCCCTTCATGGTCACTTGCAAAAGTGAGATCTGATAGAGATAGATAAAACTAAACAAAAGATAAAGTAAATATTTTTGGGGTTTTTTGGTTTATAGATCGGAAAGTAAAAGATTGCAAAATAGTAGATCGGAAACTTATATGATGGAAAATAGACCCGGGGGCCATAGGTTTCACTAGAGGCTTCTCTCAAGATAGCAAATAATACGGTGGGTGAACAAATTACTGTCGAGCAATTGATAGAAAAGCGCAAAGTTATGATGATATCTAAGGCAATGATTATGAAATATAGGCATCACGTCCGTGTCAAGTAGACCGACTCCTGCCTACATCTACTACTATTACTCCACACATCGACCGACTCCTGCCAGCATCTAGAGTATTAAGTTCATGAAGAATAGAGTAACGCTTTAAGTAAGATGACATGATGTAGAGGAATAAACTCAAGCAATATGATGTAAACCCCATCTTTTTATCCTCGATGGCAACAATACAATACGTGCCTCGCTACCCCTACTGTCACTGGCTGAGGACACCGCAAGATTGAACCCAAAGCTAAGCACTTCTCCCATTGCAAGAAAAACCAATCTAGTTGGCCAAACCAAACTGATAGTTCAAAGAGAATTACAAAGATATCAAATCATGCATAAAAGAATTCAGAGAAGATTCAAATAATATTCATAGATAAGCTGATCATAAATCCACAATTCATCGGATCTCGACAAACACACCGCAAAAGAAGATTACATCGGATAGATCTCCAAGAACATCGAGGAGAACATGGTATTGAGAATCAAAGAGAGAGAGAAGAAGACATCTAGCTACTAGCTATGGACCCGTAGGTCTGAGGTAAACTACTCACGCTTCATCGGAAGGGCAATAGAGTTGATATAGAAGCCCTCCATGATCGAATCCCCCTCCGGCAGGATGACAAAAAAGGCCCCAAGATGGGATCTCACAGGAACAGAAGGTTGCTGTGGTGGAAAAGTGTTTTCGTGGATGCTTCTGGTGGTTTGGGAATATATGTGAATATATAGGAGGAAGATCTAGGTCTTGGGGTCACCGACGGGCCCACAAGGTAGGGAGGAGCACCCTACCCCCCTGGGCACGCCCTCCACCCTTGTGGCAGCCTCGTGGCTCTTCTGGCTTGCACTCCAAGTCTCCTGGGTGTCTTCTGGTCCAAGAAAAATCATCGCGAAGGTTTTATTCCGTTTGGACTCCGTTTGGTATTCCTTTTCTGCGAAGCTAAAAACAAGGAAAAAACAAAAACTGGCACTAGGCTCTAGGTTAATAAGTTAGTCCAAAAAATAATATAAAATAGCATATTAATGCATATAAAACATCCAAAACAGATAATATAATAGCATGGAACAATCAAAAATTATAGATACGTTGGAGACGTATCAAGCATCCCCAAGCTTAATTCCTGCTCGTCCTCGAGTAGGTAAATGATAAAAACAGAATTTTTGATGTGGAATGCTACCTAACATATTTATCCATGTAATTTTTCTTTATTGTGGCATGAATGTTCAGATCCATAAGATTCAAAACAAAAGTTTAATATTGACATAAAGACAATAGTACTTCAAACATACTAACAAGGCAATTATGTCTTCTCAAAATAACATGGCCAAAGAAAGCTTATCCCTACAAAATCATATAGTCTGGCTATGCTCTATCTTCATCACACAAAATATTCAAATCATGCACCACCCCGATGACAAGCCAAGCAATTGTTTCATACTTTTGGTGTTCTCAAACCTTTTCAACTTTCACGCAATACATGAGCGTGAGCCATGGACATATCACTATAGGTGGAATAGAATATGGAGGTTGTGGAGAAGACAAAAAAGAGGGAGATAGTCTCACATCAACTAGGCGTATTAACGGGCTATGAAGATTCCCATCAATAGATATCAATGTGAGTGAGTAGGGATTGCCATGCAACTGATGCACTAGAGCTATAAGTTGATGAAAGCTCAATAGAAAACTAAGTGGGTGTGCATCCAACTTGCTTGCTCATGAAGACCTAGGGAAATTTGAGGAAGCCCATCGTTGGAATATACAAGCCAAGTTCTATAATGAAAAATTCCCACTAGCATATGAAAGTGACAACATAGGAGACTCTCTATCATGAAGATCATGGTGCTACTTTGAAGCACAAGTGTGAAAAAAAAGGATAGTAACATTGACCCTTCTCTCTTTTTCTCTCATTTTTTCTCTTTTTTTTGTTTGGCATCTTTGGCATCCCTTTTATTTTTATTTTTTTCCTCACATGGGACAATGCTCTAATAATGAAGATCATCACACTCTTATTTACTTACAACTCGATACTTAGAACAAAATATGACTCTATATGAATGCCTCAGGCGGTGTACCAGGATGTGCAATGACTCAAGAGTGACATGTATGAAAGAATTATGAAAGGTGGCTTTGCCACAAATACGATGTCAACTACATGATCATGCAAAGCAATATGACGATGGTGGAACGTGTCATAATAAAACGGAACAGTGGAAAGTTGCATGGCAATATATCTCGGAATGGCTATGGAAATGCCATAATAGGTAGGTATGGTGGCTGTTTTGAGAAAGGTATATGGTGGGTGTATGGTACCGGCGAAGGTTGCGCGGCACTAGAGAGGCTAGCAATGGTGGAAGGGTGAGAGTGTGTATAATCCATGGAGGGTCAACATTAGTCATAAAGAACTCACATACTTATTGCAAAAATCTATTACTCATCGAAACAAAGTACTACACGCATGCTCCTAGGGGGATAGATTGGTAGGAAAAGACCATCGCTCGTCCCCGACCGCCACTCATAAGGAAGACAATAAAAAATACCTCATGCTCCAACTTCGTTACATAACGGTTCACCATACGTGCATGCTACGGGAATCACAAACCTTAACACAAGTATTTCTCCAATTCACAATTACTCACTAGCATGACTCTAATATCACCATCTTTATATCTCAAAACAATCATAAGGAATCAAACTTCTCATAGTATTCAATGCACTTTATATGAAAGTTTTTATTATATCCCTCTTGGATGCCTATCATATTAGGACTAAATTCATAACCAAAGAAAATTACCATGTTGTTTAGAAAGACTCTCAAAATAATATAAGTGAAGCATGAGAGTTCAACAATTTCTATAAAATAAAACCACCGCCGTGCTCTAAAAAGATATAAGTGCAGCACTAGAGCAAAATTGCCTAGCTCAAAAGATATAAGTGAAGCACATAGAGTATTCTAATAAATCACGATTCATGCGTGTCCCTCTCAAAAGGTGTGTACAGCAAGGATGATTGTGGCAAACTAAAAAGTAAAGACTCATATCATACAAGACGCTCCAAGCAAAACACATATCATGTGGTGAATAAAAATACAGCCTCAAGTAAAGTTACCGATAGACGAAGACGAAAGAGGGGATGCCTTCCGGGGCATCCCCAAGCTTAGGCTCTTGGTTGTCCTTGAATATTACCTTGGGGTGCCTTCGGCATCCCCAAGCTTAGGCTCTTGCCACTCCTTATTCCATAGTCCATCAAATCCTTACCCAAAACTTGAAAACTTCACAACACAAAACTCAACAGAAAATCTCATAAGCTCCGTTAGTATAAGAAAATAAATCACCACTTTTGGTACTGTTGTGAACTCATTATTCATTTATATTGGTGTAATATCTACTATATTCCAACTTTTCCATGGTTCATACCCCCCGATACTACCCATAGATTCATCAAAATAAGCAAACAACACATAAAAAATAGGATCTGTCAGAAGCAGAACAGTCTGCGAAGATCTGAATTGTTCTAATACTTCTGTAACTCCAAAAATTCTGAAAAATTAGGACAACAGAGGAAATTCGTATATCAATCCTGTGTAAACAATTCAGGCTTTTTCCGCAGTCCAGTGAATTTAAACAATTCTGTGGCTGGACACAAAAGTTTCTGTTTTTCAGCAGGATCAAATCAACTATCACCGTAAGCCATCCCAAAGGTCTTACTTGGCACAAACACTAATTAAAACACAAAAACACATCTAACCAGAGGCTAGATGAATTATTAATTGAAAAATAGAACCAAAAAGCAAAGAACAGAAATAAAATTGGGTTGCCTCCCAACAAGCGCTATTGTTTAACGCCCTTAGCTAGGCATAAAAACACATAGATAGATCTAGGTATTCTCATCTTTGGTATGCAATCCATAAGTAGCTCTCATAATAGATTCATAAGGTAATTTAATTTTCTTTCTAGGAAAGTGTTCCATGCCCTTCCTTAACGGAAATTGAAATCTAATGTTTCTTCTTTCATATCAATAATTGCACCAATCGTTCTAAGGAAAGGTCTACCAAGAATAATAGGACATGTAGGATTGCAATCTATATCATGAACAATGAAATCTACGGGCACATAATTCCTATTTGCAACAATAAGAACATCATTAATTCTTCGCATAGGTTTCTTAATAGTGGAATCCGCAAGATGCAAATTTAAAGAACAATCATCAAATTCACAGAAACTTAACACATCACATAAAGTTTTTGGAATCGCGGAAACGCTAGCACCCAAATCATACAAAGCATGGCACTCATAGACTTTAATATTAATCTTAATAGTAGGTTCCCACTCATCATAAAGTTTTCTAGGGATAGAAACTTCCAACTCAAGCTTTTCTTCAAAAGATTGTATCATAGCATCAACGATATGTTTAGTAAAAGCTTTTTTTGATTATATGCACGAGGAGAATTCAACATGGATTGCAACAAGGAAATACAATCTATCAAAGAACAATTATCATAATTAAATTCCTTGAAATCCAAAAGAGTGGGTTCATCGCTACTTGAAGTTTTGACCTCTCCAATCCCACTTTTATCAATTTTTACATCAAGATCTAAAAACTCTGAATCATTGGGACGCCTTTTAACTAACGTTGACTCATCTCCAGTCCCATATTTATCAAGATTTATATTGGAAAGCAAAGATTCAATAGGAGTCACATCAAGCACTTTAAGATCTTCATCATTATTTTCACAAAAACTAGAAGAACACGCTTTTACAAACCAATCTCGTTTAGCATGCATCTTAGCGGTTCTTTCTTTGCACTTTATCAATAGAGATTCTCATAGCCTTTAGAGATTCATTGATATCATCCTTGGGTGGAATATATCTAATTTTAAAAGAATCAACATCAAGGGAAATTCTATCCACGTTCCTAGCCAAATCATCAATCTTAAGCAATTTTTCTTCAACCAAAGCATTAAAATTCTTTTGCGAACTCATAGATTCTTTAACACTATTCTCAAAATCAGAGGGCATCTTATTATAATTTCCATGAGAATAGTTGTAGGAATTACCATAATTATTAGAGGAATTACTAGGAAATGGCCTAGGATTAAAATTACCTCTATATGCGTTATTACCAAAATTGTTTCTACCAACAAAATTCACATCCATAGATTCATTATTATTCTCAATCAAAGTAGACAAAGGCATATCATTAGGATCAATAGAAGCACTCCTGCTAACAAATAATCTCATAAGTTCATCCATCTTTCCACTGAAAACATTAATCTCTTCAATCGCATGCACTTTTTTACTAGTGGAAGATCTTTCGGTATGCCATTGAGAATAATTAACCATAGTAATATCTAGGAGTTTAGTAGCTTCTCCTAGAGTAATTTCCATAAAAGTACCTCCCGCGGCCGAATCTAAAAGATTTCTAGAAGCAAAATTCAATCCGGCATAAAAAAATTGTATGATCATCCACAAATTCAAACCATGATTAGGGCAATTTCGTATCATTAATTTCATCCTCTCCCAAGATTGTGCAACATGTTCATGTTCAAGTTGCTTAAAATTCATAATATCGTTCCAAAGGGAGATGATCTTAGCGGGAGGAAAATACTTGGAAATAAAAGCATCTTTACACTTATTCCATGAATCAATACTATTTTTAGGCAAAGATGAAAACCAAGTTTTAGCATGATCTCGAAGTGAGAACGGAAATAGCTTCAATTTAACAATATCATTATCCACATCTTTCTTCTTTTGCAAATCACACAACTCAACGAAATTATTCAGATGGGATGCGGCATCTTCATTAGGAAGGCCGGAAAATTGATCTTTCATAACAAGATTCAACAAAGCGGCATTAATTTCATAAGATTCCGCACTAGTGGCAGGAGCAATCGGCGTACTAATAAAATCATTATTATTAGTGTTGCAAAAGTCACACAATTTGGTATTCTCTTGAGCCATCGTGACAAAGCAAGCAATCTAACACACGGGCAAACAAAAAGCAATGAAGAAGATGAACGGAAGAAGGGCGAAGAAAAAGGCAAATCTTTTCAAAAATCGTTTTAGAAGTGGGGGAGAGGAAAATGAGAGGCAAATGGCGAATAATGTAATGCAAGAGATGAGAGCTTATGATGGGTACTTGGTATGTCTTAACTTGGCGTAGATCTCCCCGGCAATGGCGCCAGAAATTCTTCCTGCTACTTCTTGAGCTTGCGTTGGTTTTTCCCTTCAAGAGGAAAGGGTGATGCAGCAAAGTAGAGATAAGTATTTTCCTCAGTTAGTGAACCAAGGTATCAATCCAGTAGGAGACAACGCACAAATCACCAATACCTGCACAAACAATCAAACACTTGCACCCAACACGATAAAGGGGTTGTCAATCCCTTCACGGTCACTTGCAAAAGTGAGATCTGATAGAGATAGATAAAACTAAACAAAAGATAAAGTAAATATTTTTGGGGTTTTTTGGTTTATAGATCAGAAAGTAAAAGATTGCAAAATAGTAGATCGGAAACTTATATGATGGAAAATAGACCCGGGGGCCATAGGTTTCACTAGAGGCTTCTCTCAAGATAGCAAATAATACGGTGGGTGAACAAATTACTGTCGAGCAATTGATAGAAAAGCGCAAAGTTATGACGATATCTAAGGCAATGATTATGAAATATAGGCATCACATCCGTGTCAAGTAGACCGACTCCTGCCTGCATCTACTACTATTACTCCACACATCGACTGACTCCTGCCTGTATCTAGAGTATTAAGTTCATGAAGAACAGAGTAATGCTTTAAGTAAGATGACATGATGTAGAGGAATAAACTCAAGCAATATGATGTAAACCCCATCTTTTTATCCTCGATGGCAACAATACAATACGTGCCTCGCTACCCCTACTGTCACTGGGTGGGGACACCGCAAGATTGAACCCAAAGCTAAGCACTTCTCCCATTGCAAGAAAAACCAATCTAGTTGGCCAAACCAAACCGATAGTTCGAAGAGAATTACAAAGATATAAAATCATGCATAAAAGAATTCAGAGAAGATTCAAATAATATTCATAGATAAGCTGTCATAAATCCACAATTCATCAGATCTCGACAAACACACCACAAAAGAAGATTACATCGGATAGATCTCCAAGAACATCGAGGAGCACATGGTAATGAGAATCAAAGAGAGACAAGAAGCCATCTAGCTACTAGCTATGGACCCGTAGGTCTGATGTAAACTACTCACGCTTCATCGGAAGGGCAATAGAGTTGATGTAGAAGCCCTCTATGATCGAATCCCCCTCCGGCAGGATGCCAGAAAAGGCCCCAAGATGGGATCTCACAGGAACAGAAGGTTGCTGCGGTGGAAAAGTGTTTTCATGGATGCTTCTGGTGGTTTGGGAATATATGTTAATATATAGGAGGAAGATCTAGGTCAGGGGGTCACCGAGGGGCCCACAAGGTAGGGGGGCGCACCCTACCCCCCTGGGCGCGCCCTCCACCCTTGTGGCCGCCTCGTGGATCTTTTTACTTGCACTCCAAGTCTCCTGGGTATCTTCTGGTCCAAGAAAAATCATCGCGAAGGTTTTATTCCGTTTGGACTCCGTTTGGTACTCCTTTTCTGCGAAGCTAAAAAATAAGGAAAAAGCAGAAACTGGCACTGGACTCTAGGTTAATAATTTAGTCCCAAAAATAATATAAAATAGCATATTAATGCATATAAAACATCCAAAACAGATAATATAATAGCATGGAACAATAAAAAATTATAGGTATGTTGGAGACGTATCAGTAGGCGTGCCAGCAGTCCGCCGCGCAGGCTCACCGGGAGGCGAGCCAGCCCTTTGACCGCCGCCCACCTCGCTCCCACTGCTCCATATTAATGGTGCGCCCGCCTCGCCCCATGAAATGATGGTATTGGAATGCCAGTAGTCTGCCGCGCAGGCTCACCGGGAAGCGAGATAGCCTTTGATCGCCGCCCGCCTCGCTCCCACTGGTCCGTATTAATGGTGCCCCTGAGCGGCCGCACCCCCCCCATCCTCGCCACACACACAATCCTCTCTCTCCGCCCGCATCCTCGACGCCGCTCTTAGTCCTCAAAGCCGGCACCCCCCATCCTCGCCACACACACAATCCTCTCTCTCCACCCGCATCCTCGACACCGCTCTTAGTCCTCAAAGCCGTCAGTGTATGAGGATGCCGCCGAAGCGCCCCATCGGAGGGAGTGGCGATGCTGGGGCTGCTGAAGCACCGGAGCACGACGTGAATATGGAGACAGAGGTTTCCGTCGCCGCTGATGAGGTGGAGAACGAGGCTGCCAACAAGCAGAGGCGGGTCGAGAAAGAACCGCAAGCGACTCCAGCAGGCCTAGACTTCATCAGCAGCCTCCCCAATGATATGTTGACAATCATCATATCCCTCCTCCTAATCAAATATGGGGCGAGGACAACCGCCCTTTCCCGGCGGTGGCGCCCCCTATGGCTCTCCACCCCTCTCGACCTCCTCGACGCCCACGAGCTCTTCCATGGCTATCGCAAAAGCTTGGATGCATTCTCCCAGATCCTCGGCAGTCACCATGGCCCAATCAGAGGCCTTATCACGAGCAAGTTCCGTTCCAATGGCAAGGACCGAGCCAAGCTTGACGAGTGGTTCCGATCCCCCGCCCTAGATCAGCTCGAGGAGCTCAGTTTTAATGATGGGCATATGCACTCGCTGCCAACGTCCGCGCTCCGCTTCGCGCCCATGCTGCGCCTCGCCAAGTTCATGACCTGCCATCCCCCCCCTAATGACGCGCCCACTCTTTTTCTACCACGACTGAAGCACCTCGAGCTCGTCGCCGTCTGCATCCCAAAGGATGACATGGAGCGCCTGCTCCGTGGCTGTACTGCACTTGAGTTCCTTCATCTTCAGGCAATGAATTGGTCGAGTAGCTTCCACATCACCTCCAGGACTCTCCGGACTATTTATGTGTGTTGCTGGTGATACAATGAGAGATCACAAAAGGTGGAACACAATATGGTCATTGAGGACACACCTTCACTTGAGAGATTGCTTGTAGTTGATCAACAAGGTCCAACAAGAATCAATGTCATTTCTGCGCCGAAATTGACAGTGGTGGGCTACTCGCATGTCAAAAACTACTACTTTCAGGTACAACAGTCGCCTTCTACCTATCCTTCTTGATATCAACATTATTTCTAGTTTTGAAGATGTATGTTCGTCTGTCATCCAGCAAAGCTTCACCCAGATTCTGCGCACAGTGAAGGCCTTGGCACTAGAATCTGTCAGCCCCAACCTGGACCAAGTTCTCAGTTTCCTGAGTTGCTTTTCGTGCCTGAAGAAGCTGTATATCGATGTGATGTTCCTTTCCTGTTAAATGTTAACCATAAGGGAGTTCAATTTTTTGCACCTTTTCCCAAGTTTACAATGATAATGTACTACGATTTCTGAAGGAATTTTGGAGGATTTCAGGACATACACCCCCCCACCCCATATTGGTTGCTTGATTCATATGGTTACAATCCATAAGCATTTCTCCTTTGGATTCATCTGTACTAGTTTTCTTAGGGAATTTTTCATCCACTCCAACCTCTTGTGAAGAAGGCTACATTTTTCTAGATTGTAATCAAATGCCCATGTTAATCATGTTAGATCAAAGATGGCACGTTGGTGCATTTTACAAATCCTGCAAACCAAATAGGCGTGTAGTAGTGTTCAAAACTGCATGTAGGCACTAACACGTTCTTTTATTTTGCAGATAATAATAGGCCCAGAGGTGGATAATGTTTATAACGACAATCACATCGAATGCCTAGATCTGCATCTCTCAAAAATTACTATGAACTCCTACCGAGGGACCTTACCAGAGATTACATTCGCCAGGTTCTTTTTTGCCAGAGCAAGGGTGCTGAAGGTACTGAGGTTGAATACGCATTTAATTTGGAAAGATGAATGGTTTGTTGATCAGAGCCGGCAGCTACTGCAGAATGGAAGAGTCTCCAAAAAAGCTAAACTTCGTATTGGAAGAGCATATGATAGAGTAATTGGAAGTCATTGTGTCAAACCCATACATGACTTGTCAGCGGCTAATCCCTTTGCAGAAATGACGAGGTTTCGAAAGCGGCCTTACTATTTTAATTTTTAGTTTGAACCTCTCTTATATCCATGTTTAGCTGATAAGCACAGGTGTTTGCAGCTGAATGAGCTGAATTTCACTTCTAATATCAGTTTGAACCTTGTAATCTTTGAATTTGAGCCATGTAACACTGGAATTTGAACCTTGTAATATTTTGGGATTTTGGGGTACAATCATTGAAATGGCATCGTATGAGACTCGTAGATTGGTAGTACTATTTTGACCTTAATATGCAATAGACTTAGATTTTATTAACCATTCATGACCAGGGATCCAGATAGAAGCAGAGAAATGGCAAACGTCGTCGCAACAAGATGTAGATGATTAGATGCTCGTTTCTCCTAGTTTAGTATGCATGTAATTGCTTACTTTGGTGTATGGAAATGTTATGTGTGTAGTCACTTATGTAATTGTATGCTTAATTTGGTCATGCAATGCTGTTCTTATAAGTATATATGTTGATGTTCTGTAGACAGAGCATATCACATCGCACACGGACCACACTAGGGAACCCGTCGGTCATGAATTCATCAATCGCAGACGGTTGTATACCAGCAAGCGTTTGCCCACAATACACATGGCTTATTCCATCACAAACAACTCGGATGGATCAACTGTATGCCACATATCGCACACGCAACTCTAATCTGATTCGTGCTTGATGTCTCCGCCATCGCTCGCACAATTCATCTTATTTGCCACGTATCACTGTGTCGGCCTCTGCTCGCGTCCCTCGGCGCGCTATGCTCGCCGTTAGGCACCGCAGCACGCTGTGCCCACCGTTAGGTGCCACGGCGCGCCCTGCTCACATCCGTCGGCGCGCTCTGCTGTCCGTCGGCGCGCTCTGCTCGCGTACCTCCACGCGCTCGGCTTGTGGATAGCTTTTCCTTGCGTGTTCAACTGCTATATGCATATATATGGTTGCTCGCCATTGAGGCGAACGCAGAGTGCTCTGCTCGCGTCCCTCCGAGCGCGCTCTACCAGCGGTTGGGCCTGCGCACGATCACGTTGGGGGCCCCATATGCATGCGGTTGTGCCGTGCGCGTCACCATGATGCAGTTACGTGAGGCACAATGGAGTTACGCGCTGCAAATTAGAACTGCCATCCGGGCGTGCCCATATTCCAGGCTGTCCGGCTTCCCCTTTAATTCCCATGGCCATTATAATAAACTTAGTCTCTTCAACCTTTCGATCGCGCCCGACAACACAACAAGCACACCCACGACGACACATAGAGAGGGGATGTCTAGCAGCGCTCCAATGGAGTTCGGCGAGCATAAAGTGGAGACCTACACGAGGGAGACGGATCTCTCAATGGTGTACACCATCGACCCGGCCGTGGTG
The DNA here is from genome assembly GCA_011799875.1 of Thinopyrum elongatum. Classification (NCBI taxonomy): domain Eukaryota; kingdom Viridiplantae; phylum Streptophyta; class Magnoliopsida; order Poales; family Poaceae; genus Thinopyrum; species Thinopyrum elongatum. The sequence continues at coordinate 119,961,312 of CM022303.1, read as the reverse complement.
GACAACTACATCAACACCGTTAAGCAGTTGCTTGCTTGAGACAAGTACAAGGTGGTCGGCATCGACCTCCAGTACACCGGCGGTCGTCCTAACATAGATCAGAAGGTTGCCGTCGCCCAGTTGTGCATGCGCCATCATGTCCTCATCTACCACTACTGCATGGCCACAGAGCCTTGTGACCGTTTCACCAGGTTTGTCAATAGCACCGACTACAAGTTCGCTACGGTGGAAACCACCGATGATCTAAAAGCGCTTAGGGTTACGGGCTTGGCCTGCAAGAACCTTGTCGAAATCCGTGAGCACTACAGGGTCTGGGGCAGTACGAAGAAGAACTCCCTGGTTGAACTCGCCTCAGCCATCATCGACCCATACGACAAAAAGATGGAGCAGGATGCCAACAGAACACGTCCCGTGTCCTGGCACGGGGCCTGGATGTGGCAACTGGATGAACCTCACCTCAGGTTCGCGGCCAAGAGCGTGTACACATGCTACGAGATGCACAGGCGGATCGTTGACATGAGGAAGTGCCTCGTTACCAAAATCGACGAGGCCAGATCGAGCCACAAGCAGAGCAGTAGCGGCAAGCATCACAAGAAGTAGACGATGATCAGATGATCATTTATCCTAGTTAATTATGCATGTAATATATAGTTGACTTTGGTGTGTGGAAATGTCATGTGTGTCGTAGCCACCTATGTAATTATGCGTGTAATAGTTTACTTTGGTGTGTGCAAATGTCATGTGTGTAGTAGTCACCTATGTAATTGGATGTTTAATTTGGTTATGCAACCATGTCCTTATAAGTGTGTATATATATATCTTGTTGTTCTGTATGCAATCCCAACACACAACACACACGTCTTATTAGCAGCAATCGTCTGTGTTATTATCGGTCTTTGCACACATTTCTGATTACTGACCTGTTTGCCGCGTATCACACACATCTTGTTAAATTGAACCGTTTCTGTTATCTTGGCTCAACGCAAACAGTTCATTCGAGTGAACTGTTTGCCCTCTATCGCACACACCTTGATCTGGCTGACCGTTTCTTTTGTTCCACCTAATCACAAACAGTTCATCCGAGTGAACTGTATGCCATATATCGCACACACCTTCATCCGGTTGCCCGTTTCTGTTCTTCTGCCTCATCGCAAACAGTTCATTGAACTGAACCATATGCCCTGCATCGCACACGCAACTAAAATCTGAACCGTGTTTGATGCATCCGTCATCGCAAACGTTTTGCATCTTTTTGACGTTTTTTTACATCACCGTTTGCAATTATTGCATCGCCCACAGTTTCGTCGAAGGGTCTCTGATTGTAGTGTCGCGTTAGCAGCATCCTGCAGTAGTGACATAAACAAATAATGTGTCCCTAGTAAGCCTCTACTAGACTAGCTCGTTGATCAAAGATGGTTAAGGTTTCCTAACCATAGACATGTGTTGTCATTTGATAACAGGATCACATCATTAGGAGAATGATGTGATGGACAAGACCCATCCGTTAGATTAGCATATGATCGTTCAGTTTATTGCTATTGCTTACTTCATGTCAAATACATATTCCTTCGACTATGAGATCATGCAACTCCCGGGTATCGAAGGAATACCTTGTGTGCTATCAAACATCACAACATAACTACTGGATCAAGAAGGCGGAGGACGTCACCGAGCTGAACGTGTGCTGAACGCGGAGGTGCCGTACGTTCGGTACTCGATCGGTTGGAGCGCGAAGAAGCTCTACTACATCAACTGCGTTAACAAATACTTCCGCTTACGATCTATGAGGGTACGTAGACACACTCTCCCCTCTCGTTGCTATGCATCTCCATGGATAGATCTTGCGTGTGGATAGAATTTTTTTTGTTTTCCATGCAACGTTTCCCAACAAAATCATGCTCCGACTTCATCACATAACGGTTCACCATACGTGCATGTTACGGGAATCACAAACTTTAACACAAGTATTTCTACCAATCCACAATTACTCACTAGCATGACTCTAATATCACCATCTTTATATCTCAAAACAAATGCAAGGAATCAAACTTCTCATCTGTTCAATGCTCTTTATATGAATTTTTTTATTATATCCCTCTTGGATGCCCATCATATTAGGACTAAATTCATAACCTAAGAAAATTACCATGCTGTTTAAGACTCTCAAAATAATATAAGTGAAGAATGAGAGTCCAATAATTTCTATAAAATAAAGCCACCGCCGTGCTCTAAAAAGATATAAGTGAAGCACTAGAGCAAAACTGCCTAGCTCAAAAGATATAAGTGAAGCACATAGAGTATTCTAATAAATTCACAATTAATGTGTGTCCCTATCAAAAGGTGTGTACAGCAAGGATGATTGTGGCAAACTAAAAAGCAAACATTGATATCATACAAGACGCTCCAAGCAAAACACATATCATGTGGTGAATAAAAATATAGCCTCAAGTAAATTTACCGATGGATTGAAGACAAAAGAGGGGTGCCATCCGGGGCATCCCCAAGCTTAGATGCTTGGTTTTCCTTGAATATTACCTTGGGGTGCCTTGGGCATCCCCAAGCTTAGTCTTTTGCCACTCCTTATTCCGTTGTCCATCAAATCTTTACCCAAAACTTGAAAACTTCACAACAGAAAACTCAACAGAAAACTCATAAGATCCGTTTGTATAATAAAATAAATCACCACTTTAGGTACTGTTGTGAACTCATTATTTATTTATATTGGTGTTATATCTACTGTATTCCAACTTCTCCATGGTTCATACCCCCCCCGATACTACCCATAGATTCATCAAAATAAGCAAACAACACATAGAAAACAGAATCTGTAAAAAAACAGAACAATCTGTAGTAATGTGGAAATTTCGTATACTTCTGTAACTCCAAAAATTCTGAAAAATTAGGAAAATTTAGGAAATTTTTATATCAATCTTTTGTAAAAAATTCAGATCAAAAGCATGTTTCAGTGATTTGTTAAATTTCTGGCAATGAGCGCATAAGTTTCTGTTTTTCAGCAAGATCTAATCAACTATCACCGTAGAGCATCCCAAGGGTCTTACTTGGATCAAACACTAATTAAAACACCAAAACACAATTACTACAGAGGTAATAATGTGTATTTATTGAAAAACATAACCAAAATCAAAAAACATAAAAATAAAATTGGGTTGCCTCCCAACAAGCGCTGTTGTTTAACGCCCCTAGCTAGGCATAAAACATAGATCTTGGTATTGTCATCTTTGGTATGCAATCCATACGTATCCCTCATAATAGATTCATATGGCAACTTAATTTTCTTTCTTGGAAGGAGTTCCATGCCCTTCATTTAAAACAATGTGGAATTGTTTCACAACTCACGCCACCTGGAACACTACAAAGTAATTGTGTGTCCGAACGGTGTAACCGTACTTTATTGGATATGGTGCGATCTATGATGTCTCTTACCGATTTACCACTACCGTTTTGGGGTTATGCATTAGAGACAGCCGCATTCATGTTAAATAGGGTACCGTCTAAATCTGTTGAGATGACACCATATGAACTGTGGTTTGGCAAGAAACCTAAGCTGTCGTTTCTTAAAATTTGGGGTTGCGACACTTATGTCAAAAGGCTTCAGCCTGATAAGCTCGAACCCAAATTCGAGAAGTGCATCTTCATAGGATACCCTAAAGAAACTATTGGGTATACCTTCTACCACAGATCCGAAGGCAAGATCTTTGTTGCTAAGAATGGATCCTTTCTAGAGAAGGAGTTTCTCTCGAAAGAAGTGAGTGGGAGGAAAGTAGAACTTGATGAGGTAATTGTACCTTCTCTCGAATTGGAAAGTAGCACATCAGAGAAATCCATTCCCGTGATGCCTACACCAACTAGAGAGGAAGCTAATGATGATGATCATGAAACTTCGGATCATGTTACTACTGGACCTCGTAAGTCGAACAGAGCACGTTCCGCACCAGAGCGGTATGGTAATCCGGTCCTGGAAGTCATGCTACTAGACCATGGTGAACCTACGAACTATGAAGAAGCTATGATGAAGCCCAAATTCTGATAAATGACTTGAGGCCATGAAATCTGAGATAGGATCCATGTATGAGAACAAAGTATGGACTTTGGTGGACTTGCCCGATGTTCGGCAAGCCATAGAAAATAAATGGATCTTCCAGAAGAAGACTGACGCTGATGGTAATGTTACTATCTACAAAGCTCGACTTGTTGCAAAAGGTTTTCGACAAGTTCAAGGAGTTGACTACGATGAGACTTTCTCACCCGTAGCGATGCTTAAGTCTGTCTGAATCATGTTAGCAATTGCCGCATTTTATGATTATGAAATCTAGCAAATGGACGTCAAAACTGCATTCCTTAATGGATTTCTCAAAGAAGAGTTGTATATGATGCAACCAGAAGGTTTTGTCGATCCTAAAGGTGCTAACAAAGTGTGCAAGCTCCAGCGATCCATCTATGGACTGGTGCAAGCATCTCGGAGTTGGAATATACGCTTTGATGAGGTGATCAAAGCATATGGTTTTATACAGACTTACGGTGAAGCCTGTATTTACAAGAAAGTGAGTGGGAGCTCTGTAGCATTTCTGATATTATATGTGGATGACATATTGTTGATTGGAAATTATATAGAATTTCTGGATAGCATAAAAGGATAGTTGAATAAGAATTTTTCAATGAAAGACCTCGGTGAAGCTGCTTACATATTGGGCATCAAGATCTGTAGAGATAGATCAAGACGCTTAATAGGACTTTCACAAAGCACATACCTTGACAAGATTTTGAAGGAGTTCAAAATGAATCAGTCAAAGAAGGAGTTCTTGCATGTATTGTAAAGTGTGAACTTGAGTAAGACTCAAAACATGACCACGGCAGAAGATAGAGAGAGAATGAAAGTCATTCCCTATGCCTCAGCCATAGGTTCTATAAAGTATGCCATGCTGTGTACCAAACCTATTGTGCGCCTTGCCATGAGTCTGGCAAGAGGGTACAATAGTGATCCAGGAGTGGACCACTGGACAGCGGTCAAAATTATCCTTAGAGAACTAAGGAAATGTTTCTCGATTATGGAGGTAATAAAGAGTTCGCCATAAAGAGTTACGTCCATGCAAGTTTAAACACCAATTCAGATGACTCTGAGTCTCAATCTGGATACGTATTGAACGTGGGAGCAATTAGCTAGAGTAGCTCCATGCAGAGCATTGTAGACATAGAAATTTGCAAAATACATATGGATCAAAATGTGGTAGACCCATTGACTAAACCTCTCTCACAAGCAAAATATGATCACACCTTAGTACTCTTTGGGTGTTAATCACATGGCGATGTGAACTAGATTATTGACTGTAGTAAACTCTTTGGGTGTTAGTCACATGGCGATGTGAATTATGGGTGATAATCACATGGCGATGTGAACTAGATTATTGACTCTAGTGCAAGTGGGAGACTGAAGGAAATATGCCCTGGAGGCAATAATAAAGTTTTTATTTTATATTTCCTTATTCATGATAAAGGTTTATTATTCATGCTAGAATTGTATTGATCGGAAACTTAAATACATGTGTGAATACATAAACAAATACCGTGTCCCTAGTAAGCCTCTACTAGACTAGCTCGTTGATCAAAGATGGTTAAGATTTCCTAACCATAGACATGTGTTGTCATATGATAACAGGATCACATCATTAGAAGAATGATGTGATGGACAAGACCCATCCGTTAGCTTAGCATATGATCGTTCAGTTTATTGCTATTGCTTACTTCATGTCAAATACATATTCCTTCGACTATGAGATCATGCAACTCCCGGATACCGGAGAAATACCTTGTGTTCTATCAAACATCACAATGTAACTGGGTGATCATAAAGATGCTCTACAGGTATCTCCGAAGGTGTTTGTTGAGTTGGCATATATCGAGATTAGGATTTGTCACTCCGAGTATCGGAGAGGTATCACTGGCCCTCTCGGTAATACACATCATAAGAAGCCTTGCAAGCAAAGTGACTAAGGAGTTAGTTACAAGATGATGTATTACGGAATGAGTAAAGAGACTTGCCGGTAACGAGATTGAACTAGGTATGAAGATACCGACGATCGAATCTCGGGCAAGTAACATACCGATGGACAAAGGGAATTACGTATGTTGTCATAAGGTTCGACCGATAAAGATCTTCGTAGAATATGTAGGAGCCAATATGGGCATCCAGGTTCCACTATTTGTTATTGACCAGAGAGGTGTCTCGGTCATGTCTACATAGTTCTCGAACCCGTAGGGTCCGCAAGATTAACGTTCGTTGACGATATAGTGTTATATGATTTGGTGACTAAATGTTGTTCGGAGTCCCGAATGAGATCACGGAAATGACGAGGAGTCTTGAAATGGTCGAGAGGTAAAGATTGATATATAGGACGATGGTATTCGGACACCGGACTAGTTTCGGAGTGCACCGGGTAGTCATCGGGTCACCGGAATGGGTTCCAGACACCCCCGATAAGTGTATGGGCTTAATGGGCCAAAGGACGGGACAGACCAGCCCACTAGGGGGCTGGTGCGCCCCTCTACATGGCTGGCCGGCCCTAGGGGAAGGAAAGGGGAGGGGTGGCCCCTCCTGCATTTCCCTCCTCATGAGAGAAAGGAAAGGGGGGTGCCTCCTCCTCCTTCCTTCCTCCCGCACTCATATATGGAAGGGGGGCGCGGTTTGGGGAAGTCCCCAAGTAGGATTTGGCCCTACTTGGGGCACCCCTTGGCCTCTCCCCTCTCACCCCCACCTATATATATGTGGGAGACGGCGCCTAGCACAACCACGATAATTGCTTAGCCGTGTGCGGCATCCCCCTCCACCGTTTACACCCTCGGTCATATTTTCGTAGTGCTTAAGCGAAGACCTGCGGAGATAGCTTCACCATCACCGTCACCACACCGTCGTGCTGCCGGAACTCATACACTACCTCGCCATCTTGATGGATCAAGAAGGCGGAGGACGTCACCGAGCTGAACGTGTGCTGAACGCGGAGGTGCCGTACGTTCGGTACTCGATCGGTTGGAGCGCGAAGAAGTTCGACTACATCAACCACGTTAACAAACGCTTCCGCTTACGGTCTACGAGGGTACATCGACACACTCTCCCCTCTTGTTGCTATGCATCTCCATGGAAAGATCTTGCGTGTGAGTAGAATTTTTTTTGTTTTCCATGCAACGTTTCCCAATGAAATCATGCTCCGACTTCATCACATAACGGTTCACCATACGTGCATGTTACGGGAATCACAAACTTTAACACAAGTATTTCTACCAATCCACAATTACTCTCTAGCATGACTCTAATATCACCATCTTTATATCTCAAAACAAATGCAAGGAATCAAACTTCTCATCTATTCAATGCTCTTTATATGAATTTTTTTATTATATCCCTCTTGGATGCCCATCATATTAGGACTAAATTCATAACCTAAGAAAATTACCATGCTGTTTAATACTCTCAAAATAATATAAGTGAAGCATGAGAGTCCAACAATTTCTATAAAATAAAGCCACCACCGTGCTCTAAAAATATATAAGTGAAGCACTAGAGCAAAACTGCCTAACTCAAAATATATAAGTGAAGCACATAGAGTATTCTAATAAATTCATGATTAATGTGTGTCCCTTTCAAAAGGTGTGTACAGCAAGGATGATTGTGGCAAACTAAAAAGCAAAGACTGATATCATACAAGGCGCTCCAAGCAAAACACATATCATGTGGTGAATAAAAATATAGCCTCAAGTAAATTTACCGATTGATTGAAGACAAAAGAGGGGTGCCATCCGGGGCATCCCCAAGCTTAGATGCTTGGTTTTCCTTGAATATTACCTTGAGTTGCCTTGGGCATCCCCAAGCTTAGTCTTTTGCCACTCCTTATTCCGTTGTCCATCAAATCTTTACCCAAAACTTGAAAACTTCACAACACAAAACTCAACAGAAAATTCATAAGATCTGTTAGTATAATAAAATAAATCACCACTTTAGGTACTGTTGTGAACTCATTATTTATTTATATTTGTGTTATATCTACTGTATTCCAACTTCTCCATGGTTCATACCCCCCAATACTACCCATAGATTCATCAAAATAAGCAAAGAACACATAGAAAACAGAATCTGTAAAAAACAGAAAAGTCTGTAATAATCTGGAAATTTTGTATACTTCTGTAACTCCAAAAATTCTGAAAAATTAGGACAATTTAGGAATTTTTTATATCAATCTTTTGTAAAAAATTCAGATCAAAATCACGTTTCAGTGACTTTTTAAATTTCTGGCAATGAGCGCATAAGTTTCTGTTTTTCAGCATGATCAAATCAACCATCACCGTAGACCATCCCAAAGGTCTTACTTGGCTCAAACACTAATTAAAGGACGCTCATAACGCCCACACGTGTGGTGGGAGCGACACCCGCTCACACACCCTATAACACACAGACTACGCCACGTCACCGCATGCATGCATGTGGCAATCTTTTTGGATTTCCAGTTTTTAAACTGTTTTATCTCTTTAATGAAAAATCCGATTGAAGATCCGTTTTCACCATTAAATCCATCGCGACAAGATCTTCGAAACTAGATCTCATATCAATATGTTTCGATGACTTTTAAAAGTTGTCATGTCTATTGCACATGAATTGCCATGGTGTTTACACTGAAGTTGCCATGATATGTTTCAGCTATTTTCTTCTACATTTAATAGTAAATTTTGACATATTATAAAACGGGGAATTAAGAAACTAGAGTTGCCATAACCATAAACTAAAATTTCCATGATACATGCACTTAAAATTGCCATGGTTCATACAAAAAATAATTTTCATGGTCAAAGTACTGGAATTGCCATGGTCAAAATACTAAAATTGCCATGCTCTATAAACTAAAATTGCCACATGGCAACTTTAGTGTAACACTATGGTAACTGCAGTGTAAACATCATGGCAACTTTTGGCAAAAAAAAAATTTCATCGAAACATATCAACATGGGATCTAGTTTTGAAGATCTCGTCGAGACGGATTTAATGGTGAAAACGGATTTTTAATTGGATTTTTTAATTAGGAGATAAAACATTTTTAAGCCGAAAACCAAAAAGATTCCTGCTGATGTCATCTGTTTTGATGTGGCAAAATGAATGGTACTAGAGGCGTTTGGGCCATGTTGCTTCGTGCCACACGTATGGGCGTTAACATTTGCGTAATTAAAACACCAAAACACAATTACTACAGAGGTAATAATGTGTATTTATTGAAAAACATAACCAAAATAAAAAAACATATTAATAAAATTGGGTTGCCTCCCAACAAGCGCTATTGTTTAACGCCCCTAGCTAGGCATAAAACATAGATCTAGGTATTGTCATCTTTGGTATGCAATCCATACGTAGCCCTCATAATAGATTCATATGGCAACTTAATTTTCTTTCTTGGAAATTGTTCCATGTCCTTCCTTAATAGAAATCGAAATCTAATGTTTCCTTCTTTCATATCAATAATTGCACCAATCGTTCTAAGGAAAGGTCTACCAAGAATAATAGGACATGTAGGATTGCAATCTATATCAAGCACAATAAAATCTACGGGCATATAATTCCTATTTGCAACAATTAGAACATCATTAATCCTTCTCATAGGTTTCTTAATAGTGGAATCCGCTAGATGCAAATTCAAAGAACAATCATCAAATTCACGGAAACCTAGCACATCACATACAGTTTTTGGAATCGTGGAAACGCTAGCACCCAAATCACACAAAGCATTGCACTCATAATATTTAATTTTAATCTTAATAGTAGGTTCCCACTCATCATAAAGCTTTCTAGGGATAGAAACTTCCAACTCAAGTTTTTCTTCAAAAGATTTCATCATAGCATCAACGATATGTTTAGTAAAAGCTTTATTTTGATTGTAAGCATGAGGTGAATTTAACATGGATTGCAACAAGGAAATATGATCTATCAAAGAGAAATTATCATAATTAAAGTCCTTGAAATCCAAAAGAGTGGGTTCATCGCTACTTAAAGTTTTGACCTCTCCAATCCCACTTTTATCAATTTTTTCATTAAGATCTTTAAACTCCAAATTATTGGGACGCGTTCTAGATAAAGTTGACTCATATCCAGTCCCATCTTTATCAATATTTACATTAGAAAACAAAGATTCAATAGGAGTCACACCAATCACTTTAAGATCTTCATCATTATTTTCACAAAAACTAGAAGAACACGCTTTTACAAACCAATCTCGCTTAGCACGCATCCTAGCGGTTCTTTCTCTACATTCATCCATAGAAATTTTAATAGCTTTCAGATATTAATTAATATCATGCTTGGTTGGCATAGATCTAATCTTCAAAGAATCAATCTCAAGAGAAATTCTATCAACGTTCCTAGCCAAATCATCAATCTTAAGCAATTTTTCTTGTACCATAGCATTGAAATTCTTTTGAGAATTAATGAAATATTTAATATTATTCTCAAGATCATAGGGTATTTTATTATAATTTCCATAAGAATTTTTGTAGGAATTACCATAATTATTAGAGGAATTACTAGGAAACGGCCTAGGGTTGAAATTACCTCTATACGTGTTATTACCAAAATTGTTCCTACCAACAAAATTCACATCCATAGATTCATTATTATTTTCAATCAAAGTGGACAAAGGCATATCATTAGGATCAATAGGATCACTCTTACTAGCAAACAATTTCATAAGTTCATCCATCTTTCCACTCAAAGTATTAATTTCTTCAATCGCATGCACTTTTTTACTAGTGGAAGATCTTTCAGTATGCCATTGAGAGTAATTTGCCATAATATTATCTAGGAGTTTAGTAGCTTCTCCTAATGTAATTTCCATAAAAGTACCTCCCGCGGTGTAATCTAAAAGATTTCTAGATGCAAAATTCAATTTGACATTAAAATTTGTATGATCATCCATAAACTTAAACCATGAGTAGGGCAATTTCGTATCATCAATTTCATCCTCTCCCAAGATTGTGCAACATGTTCATGATCAAGTTGCTTAAAATTCATTATATCATTCTTAAGGGAGATGATCTTAGCGGGAGGAAAATACTTGGAAATAAAAGCATCTTTACACTTGTTCCATGAATCAATACTATTTTTAGGCAAAGATGAAAACCAAGTTTTAGCACAATCTCTTAGTGAGAACGAAAATAGCTTCAATTTAACAATATCATTATCCACATCTTTTTTCTTTTGCATATCACACAACTCAACGAAAGTATTTAGATGGGATGCGGCATCTTCACTAGGAAGGCCAGAAAATTGATCTTTCATAACAAGATTCAACAAAGCGGCATTAATTTCATAAGATTCCGCACTAGTGGCGGAAGCAATCGGAGTACTAATAAAATCATTATTATTAGTATTGGAAAAGTCACATAATTTGGTATTTTCTTGAGACATCGTGACAAGGCAAGCAATCTAACACACAAGCAAACGGAAAGCAAAACGAAAAAGACGAACGAAAGAAGGGCGAATAAAAAGGCAAATATTTTTGTGTTTTTTTGAAAAAAAATTAGAAGTGGAGGAGATGAAAACATGAGGCAAATGGCAAATAATGTAATGCAAGAGATGAGAGTTTATGATGGGTACTTGGTAGGCTTGATGTAGAACCTACCCGACAACAATGCCAGAAATTCTTCCTGCTACTTCTTGAGCTTGCGCTGATTTTTTCCTTGAAGAGAAAAGGGTGATGCAGCTAGAGATAAGTATTTCCCTCAGTTAAGAACCAAGGTATCTGATACGTCTCCAACGTAGCTATAATTTTTTATTGTTCCATGCTATTACATTATCTGTTTTGGATGTTTTATATGCATTATTATGCTATTTTATATTATTTTTGGGACTAACCTATTAACCTAGAGACCAGTGCCACTTCCTGTTTTTTCTTGTTTTTGAGTTTTGCAGAAAAGGAATACCAAACAGAGTCCAAACGGAATAAAACCTTCGCGATGATTTTTCTTGGACCAGAAGACAACCAGAAAACTTGGAGATGAAGTCGGAGGAGCCACGAGGCGGCCACAAGGACGAAGGGCGCGCCCAGGGGGGTAAGGCGCACCCCCCACCCTTGTGGGCCCCTCGTGCACCTCCTGACCTAATCACTTTGCCTATATATACTCTTATATCCCCAAACCAATAGAGAGAGCCATGAAAACACTTTTCCACCGCCACAACCTTCTGTACCCGTGAGATCCCATCTAGGGGCCTTTTCCGGCGTCCTGCCAGAGGGGGATTCGATGACGGAGGGCTTCTATATCAACTCGATTGCCCTTCCGATGAAGCGTGAGTAGTTTACCACAGACCTGCGGGTCCATAGCTAGTAGCTAGATGGCTTCTTCTCTCTCTTTGATTCTCAATACCATGTTCTACTCGATGTTCTTGGAGGTCTATTCGATGTAACACTTTTTTGCGGTGTGTTTGCCGAGATCCGATGAATTGTGGATTTATGATCAGCTTATCTATGAATATTATTTGAATCTCCTCTGAATTCTTTTATGCATGATTTGATATCTTTGTAATTCTCTTCGAACTATCGGTTTGGTTTGGCCAATTAGATTGGTTTTTCTTGCAATGGGAGAAGTGCTTAGCTTTGGGTTCAATCTTGCAGTGTCCTTTCCAAGTGACAGTAGGGGCAGCAAGGCACGTATTGTATTGTTGCCATCGAGGATAAAAAGATGGGGTTTTCATCATATTGCTTGAGTTAATTCCTCTACATCATGTCATCTTGCTTAATGCGTTACTCCGTTTTTTATGAACTTAATACTCTAGATGCATGCTGGATAGCGGTCGATGTGTGGAGTAATAGTAGTAGATGCAGAATCGTTTTGGTCTACTTGACACGGACATGATGCCTATATTCATGATCATTGCCTTAGATATCGTCATAACTTTGCGCTTTTCTATCAATTGCTCGGCAGTAATTTGTTCACCCACCATAATATTTTCTATCTTGAGAGAAGCCTCTAGTGAAACCTATGGCCCCCAGGTCTATTTTCCATCATATAAGTTTCTGAGCTACTATTTTGCAATCTTTTACTTTCCGATCTATAAACCAAAAATACCAAAAATATTTACTTTATCGTTTATCTATCTCTATCAGATCTCACTTTTGCAAATAACCGTGAAGGGATTGACAACCCCTTTATCGTGTTGGGTGCAAGTTGTTTGATTGTTTGTGCTGGTATTCGGTGACTTGTGCGTTGTCTCCTACTGGATTGATACCTTGGTTCTCAAACTGAGGGAAATACTTATCTCTACTTTGCTGCATCACTCTTTCCTCTTCAAGGAAAAAACCAACGCAAGCTCAAGAAGTAGCAGGAAGAATTTTTGGTGCTGTTGCCGGGGAGATCTACGCCAAGTCAAGACATACCAAGTACCCATCATAAACTCTCATCTCTTGCATTACATTATTCGCCATTCGCCTCTCGTTTTCCTCTCCCCCACTTCTAAAACTATTTTCGAAAAGATTTGCCTTTTTATTCGCCCTTTTATCTCCCTTCTTCCGTCCCTTCCTCCGTTCGACTTCTTCATTTGCTTTTTGTTTGCTCTTGCATTAGATCATTTGTTTCGCTCTCATGGCTAGTCCTCCCATTATCGTGAGCACTCCTGATAATGAAGTCCTCAATTTTAAACAAAGGGAAGGAGAAAATTTAAAAGATGCTTGGTATAGAATTTGCAATGCTCAAAATAGATCTACTCGAAAGCAATCTACTACCGTTCTTCTTCGCAATTTTTATGTGGGCATTACTCCTTGGAATAAATATGTTTTAGATACCATTACCGGGGGAAATTTCTTGGGGAGCCGTACTTTTGATTCTTACAATGCCATGATAGATTTGCTAGGCCCCCCACCTCTTTTGATCAATGGAACTGTTTTAACCTTGGAACATGTAATGCAAAGACTTGATATTATTGAGAATAAAATTGCTACTGTAGAGTTGATTGAAAATTTGGATAAAAAGATTCATAATCAGCTTACTCAATATAGATCTAAAGTAGGAGGTACTTTAAAGAATCTTAGGGAAAAGGAACCCATAGTTAATGAAAAGATAGATCAAGATTCTACTAGAATTGGCAAACTAGAAGATATTATTACCAACTTGGGTTCCGCTTTTTCCTCTGTTAAATCTACTCAAAATCTTCCTCCTACTAAGATTGCCAAGTTTACTTACATTCCTAAGAATAAGGGTGAATCTTCTAGTAAAGAAAATGAAGATCTCAAATCAATAAGTGTTCACCCCAATTTTTTCGATATTATTAAGGAACCAATTGCCACGAATGACTTTCTTGATTTCTTGCCAAAGGATTTGATCATTGATAAAACCAAAGAATCCCCTAAGGATTAAAAGTGTGTAATTGAAGAATTGCATACCAAAGATGACAATACTTAGATCTATTCGTGTTTTTATGCCTAGCTAAGGGCGTTAAACAATAGCGCTTGTTGGGAGGCAACCCAATTTTATTTTTTTGTTTTTGCTTTTTAGGTTCTGTTTTGCAATAAAAAATTCATCTAGCCTCTGGTTAGATGTGGTTTTGTGTTTTAACTAGTGTTAGTGCCAAGTAAGACCTTTGGGATGGCTTATCGTGATAGTTGATTTGATCCTGCTGAAAAATAGAAACTTTTGCGCCCAGTCCCAGAATTGTTTAAATTCACTGGAGCATGTCATAACTCTGAATTTTTTACACAATATTGATATACAATTTTTTTATGTTTTCCTAATTTTTCAGAAGTTTTGGAGTTACATAAGTATTATAACAATTCGGATCTTCGCAGACTGTTCTGTTTTTGACAGATTCTGTTTTCTATGTGTTGTTTGCTTATTTTGATGAATCTATGGGTAGTATCGGGGGGTATGAACCATGGAAAAGTTGGAATACAGTAGATATTACACTAATATAAATAAATAATGAGTTCACAACAGTACCAAAAGTGGTGATTTATTTTCTTATACTAACGGAGCTTATGAGATTTTCTATTGAGTTTTGTGTTGTGAAGTTTTCAAGTTTTGGGTAAGGATTTGATGAACTATGGAATAAGGAGTGGCAAGAGCCTAAGCTTGGGGATTCCCAAGGCACCCCAAGGTAATATTCAAGGACAACGAAGAGCCTAAGCTTGGGGATGCCCCGGAAGGCATCCCCTCTTTCGTCTTCGTCTATCGGTAACTTTACTTGAGGCTATATTTTTATTCACCACATGATATGTGTTTTGCTTGGAGCGTCTTGTATGATTTGAGTCTTTGCTTTCTATTTTTCCACAATCATCCTTGCTGTACGCACCTTTTGAGAGGGACACGCATGAATCGTGATTTATTAGAATACTCTATGTGCTTCACTTATATCTTTTGAGCTAGGCAATTTTGCTCTAGTGCTTCACTTATATCTTTTTAGAGCACGGCGATGGTCTTATTTTATAGAAATTATTGAACTCTCATGCTTCACTTATATTATTTTGAGAGTATTTAAATGGCATGGTAATTTTCTTTGGTTATAAATTTAGTCCTAATATGATAGGCATCCAAGAGGGATATAATAAAAACTTTCATATAAAGTGCATTGAATACTATGAGAAGTTTGATTCCTTATGATTGTTTTGAGATATGAAGATGGTGATATTAGAGTCATGCTAGTGAGTAATTTTGAATTTGAGAAATACTTGTGTTAAAGTTTGTGATTCCCGTAGCATGCACGTATGGTGAACCGTTATGTGATGAAGTCGGAGCATGATTTATTATTGATTGTCTTCCTTATGAGTGGCGGTCGGGGACTAGCGATGGTCTTTTTCTACCAATCTATCCCCCTAGGAGCATGCACGTAGTACTTCGTTCCGATAACTAATAGATTTTTGCAATAAGTATGTGAGTTCTTTATGACTAATGTTGAGTCCATGGATTATACACACTCTCACCCTTCCATCATTGCTAGCCTCTCTAGTACCGCGCAACTTTCGCCTGTGCCATAAACCCACCATATACCTTCCTCAAAACAGCCACCAGACCTACCTATTATGGCATTTTCATGGCCATTCCGAGATATATTGCCATGCAACTTTCCACCATCCCGTTTATTGTGACACGCTCCATCATTGTCATATTGCTTTGCATGATCATGTAGTTGACATCGTATTTGTGGCAAAGCCACCATTCATAATTCTTTCATACATGTCACTCTTGATTCATTGCACATCCCGGTACACCGCCGGAGGCATTCATATAGAGTCATATTTTGTTCTAAGTATCGAGTTGTAATTCTTGAGTTGTAAGTAAATAAAAGTGTGATGATCTTCATTATTAGAGCATTGTCCCATGTGAGGAAAGGATGATGGAGACTGTGATTCCCCCACAAGTCGGGATGAGACTCCAGACAAAAAAAAAAGAGGCCAAAAAATGAGAGAAGGCCAAAAAAAAGAGAGAAGGGGCAATGCTACTATCCTTTTACCACACTTGTGCTTCAAAGTAGCACCATTGTCTTCATGATAGAGAGTATCCTATATTGTCACTTTCATATACTAGTGGGAATTTTTATTATAGAACTTGGCTTGTATATTCCAATGATGGGCTTCCTCAAATTGCCCTAGGTCTTCATGAGTAAGCGAGTTGGATGCACACCCACTTAGTTTCTTTTTGAGCTTTCATAAACTTGTAGCTCTAGTGCATCCGTTGCATGGCAATCCCTACTCACTCACATTGATATCTATTGATGGGCATCTCCATAGCCCGTTGATACGCCTAGTTGATGTGAGACTATCTCCTTCTTTTTGTCTTCTCCACAACCACCGTCTATTCCACCTATAGTGCTATGTCCATGGCTCACGCTCATGTATTGCGTGAAAGTTGAAAAAGTTTGAGAACATCAATAGTATGAAACAATTGCTTGGCTTGTCATCGGGGTTGTGCATGATTTAAATATTTTATATGATGAAGATGGAGTATAGCCAGACCATACGATTTTGTAGGGATAATCTTTCTTTGGCCATGTTATTTTGAGAAGACATAATTGCCTTGTTAGTATGCTTGAAGTATTATTGTTTTTATGTCAATATTAAACTTTTGTTTTGAATCATACGGATCTGAACATTCATGCCACAATAAATAAATTACATGGATAAATATGATAGCTAGAATTCCACATCAAAAAAATTATTATTATTATCATTTACCTACTCGAGGACGAGCAGGAATTAAGCTTGGGGATGCTTGATACGTCTCCAACGTATCTATAATTTTTTATTGTTCCATGCTATTATATTATCTGTTTTGGATGTTTTATATGCATTATTATGCTATTTTATATTATTTTTGGGACTAACCTATTAACCTAGAGCCCAGTGCCAGTTCATGTTTTTTCCTTATTTTTTAGTTTCGCAGTAAAGGAATACCAAACAGAGTCCAAACGGAATAAAACCTTCGCGCTGATTTTTCTTGGACCAGAAGACAACCAGAAGACTTGGAGATCAAGTCGGAGGAGCCACGAGGCGGCCACAAGGACGAAGGGCGTGCCCAGGGGGGTAGGGCGCGCCCCCCACCCTTGTGGGCCCCTCGTGCTGAAGGAAATATGCCCTAGAGGCAATAATAAAGTTATTATTTATTTCCTTATTTCATGATAAATGTTTATTATTCATGCTAGAATTGTATTAACCGGAAACATAATACATGTGTGAATACATAGACAAACAGAGTGTCACTAGTATGCCTCTACTTGACTAGCTCGTTGATCAAAGATGGTTATGTTTCCTAACCATAGACATGAGTTGTCATTTGATAAACGGGATCACATCATTAGGAGAATGATGTGATTGACTTGACCCATTCCGTTAGCTTAGCACTTGATCATTTAGTACGTTGCTATTGCTTTCTTCATGACTTATACATGTTCCTATGACTATGAGATTATGCAACTCCCATTTACCGGAGGAACACTTTGTGTGCTACCAAACGTCACAACGTAACTGGGTGATTATAAAGGTGCTCTACAGGTGTCTCCGAAGGTACTTGTTGAGTTGGCGTATTTCGAGATTAGGATTTGTCACTCCGATTGTCGGAGAGGTATCTCTGGGCCCACTCGGTAATGCACATCACTATAAGCCTTGCAAGCATTGTAACTAATGAGTTAGTTGTGGGATGATGTATTACGGAATGAGTAAAGAGACTTGCCGGTAACAAGATTGAGCTAGGTATTGAGATACCGACGATCGAATCTCGGGCAAGTAACATACCGATGACAAAGGGAACAACGTATGTTGTTATGCGGTTTGACCGATAAAGATCTTCGTAGAATATGTAGGAACCAATATGAGCATCCAGGTTCCGCTATTGGTTATTGACCGGAGACGTGTCTCGGTCATGTCTACATAGTTCTCGAACCCGTAGGGTCTGCACGCTTAAAGTTCTATGACGATTTGTATTATGAGTTTATGTGTTTTGATGTACCGAAGGTAGTTCGGAGTCCCGGATGAGATCGGGGACATGACGAGGAGTCTCGAAATGGTTGAGACGTAAAGATCGATATATTGGACGACTATATTCGGACATCGGAAAGGTTCCGAGTGGTTCGGGTATTTTTCGGAGTACCGAGGAGTTACGGGAATACGGGGAAGAAGTATATGGGCCTTATTGGGCTTTAGGGGAGAGAGAGAGGCAGGCCGCGCGCCCCCCCAAGGCCTAGTCCGAATTGGACTAGGGGGAGGGGCTGCGCCCCCTCCTTCCTTCTCTTCTCTCTTCCCCTTCCTTCTCTCCTACTCCTACTACTTGGAAGGGGGGGAATCCTACTCCCGGTGGGAGTAGGACTCCTCCAGTGCGCGCCATAGCTAGGCCGGCCCTCTCCCCTCCTCCACTCCTTTATATACGTGGCCAGGGGGCACCCCATAGACACAACAATTGATCATTGATCTCTTAGCCGTGTGCGGTGCCCCCCTCCACCATAATCCACCTCGATCATATCGTAGCGGTGCTTAGGCGAAGCCCTGCGTCGGTAGCATCATCATCACCATCACCACGCCGTCGTGCTGACGAAACTCTCCTGTGAAGCTTTGCTGGATCGGAGCTCACAAGACGTCATCGAGTTGAACGTGTGCTGAACTCGGAGGTGCCATGCGTTCGGTACTTGGATCGGTCGGATCATGAAGACGTACGACTACATCAACCGCGTTGTGCTAACGCTTCCGCTTTCGGTCTACGAGGGTACGTGGACACACTCTCCCCTCTCGTTGCTATGCATCACCATGATCCTGTGTGTGCGTAGGAATTTTTTTGAAATTACTACGTTCCCCAACAGTGGCATCCGAGCCTGGTTTTATGCGTAGATGTTATATGCACGAGTAGAACACAAGTGAGTTGTGGGCGATACAAGTCATACTGCTTACCAGCATGTCACACTTTGGTTCGGCGGTATTGTTGGATGAAGCGGCCCGGACCGACATTACGCGTACGCTTACGCGAGACTAGTTTTACCGCCGTGCTTTGCACACAGGTGACTAGCGGGTGTCAGTTTCTCCAACTTTAGTTGAACCGAGTGTGGCTACGCCCGGTCCTTGTGAAGGTTAAAACAGCACTAACTTGACGAACTATCATTGTGGTTTTGATGCGTAGGTAAGAACGGTTCTTGCTCAGCCCATAGCAGCCACGTAAAACTTGCAACAACAAAGTAGAGGACGTCTAACTTGTTTTTGCAGGGCATGTTGTGATGTGATATGGTCAAGACATGATGCTATATTTTATTGTATGAGATGATCATGTTTTGTAACTGTGTTATCGGCAACTGGCAGGAGCCATATGGTTGTCGCTTTATTGTATGCAATGCAATCGCCCTATAATTGCTTTACTTTATCACTAAGCGGTAGTGATAGTCGTAGAAGCAATAGTTGGCGAGACGACAACGATGCTACGATGGAGATCAAGGTGTCGCGCCAGTGACGATGGTGATCATGACGGTGCTTCAGAGATGGAGATCACAAGCACAAGATGATGATGGCCATATCATATCACTTATATTGATTGCATGTGATGTTTATCCTTTATGCATCTTATTTTGCTTTGTTTGACGGTAGCATTATAAGATGATCTCTCACTAAATTTCAAGGTAAAAGTGTTCTCCCTGAGTATGCACCGTTGCCAAAGTTCGTCGTGCCGAGACACCACGTGATGATCGGGTGTGATAAGCTCAACGTTCATCTACAACGGGTGCAAGCCAGTTTTGCACACGCAGAATACTCGGGTTAAACTTGACGAGCCTAGCATATGCAGATATGGCCTCGGAACACTGAGACCGAAAGGTCGAGCGTGAATCATATAGTAGATATGATCAACATAGTAATGTTCACCATTGAAAACTACTCCATTTCACGTGATGATCGGTTATGGTTTAGTTGATTTGGATCACGTGATCACTTAGATGATTAAAGAGATGTCTATCTAAGTGGGAGTTCTTGAGTAATATGATTAATTGAACTTAAATTTATCACGAACTTAGTCCTGGTAGTATTTGTAAATTATGTTGTAGATCAATAGCTCGCGTATAGCTCCCATGTTTGTTTCTTTTTTGATATGTTCCTAGAGAAAACTAAGTTGAAAGATGATAGTAGCAATGATGCGGACTGGTTCCGTGATCTGAGGATTATCCTCATTACTGCACAGAAGAATTATGTCCTTGATGCACCGCTAGGTGACAGACCTATTGCAGGAGCAGATGCAAACGTTATGAACGTTTAGCAAGCTCGATGTGATGACTACTTGATAGTTTAGTGCGCCATGATTTACGGCTTAGAATCGGGACTTCAAAAACGTTTTGAACGCCACGGAGCATATGAGATGTTCCAAAGAGATGAAATTGGTATTTCAGACTCATGCCCGTGTCGAGAGGTATGAGACCTCTGACAAGTACTTTGCCTACAAGATGGAGGAGAATAGCTCAATCAGTGATCATGTGCTCAGAATGTCTGAGTACTACAGTTGCTTGAATCAAGTGGGAGTTGATCTTCCGGATAAGATAGTAATTGACAGAATTCTCTAGTCACTATCACCAAGTTACTGGAACTTCGTGATGAACTATAATATGCAAGGGATGACAAAAACGATTCTCGAGCTCTTCGTGATGCTGAAATCAACGAAGGTAGAAATCAAGAAAGAGCATCAAGTGTTGATGGTTAACAAGACCACTAGTTTCAAGAAAAGGGCAAAGGAAAGAAGGGGAACTTCAAGAAGAATAGCAAGCAAGTTGCTACTCCCGGGAAGAAGCCCAAGTCTGGACCTAAGCCTGAAACTGAGTGCTTCTACTGCAAAGGGACTGGTCACTGGAAGTGGAACTGCCCCAAGTATTTGGCGGATAAGAAGAATGGCAAAGTGAACAAAAGTATATTTGATATACATGTTATTGATGTGTATTTTACTAGTGTTCATAGTAGCCCCTGGGTATTTGATACTGGTTCAGTTGCTAACATTAGTAACTCGAAATAGGAGTTGCAAAATGAACAGAGACTAGTTAATGACGAGGTGACGATGTGTGTTGGAAGTGATTCCAAGGTTGATAAGATCACCATCGCACACTCCCTCTATTTTTGGGATTAGTGTTGAACCTAAATAAATGTTATTTGGTGTTTGCGTTGAGCATGAATATGATTGGATCATGTTTATTGCAAATGTTATTTGGTGTTTGCGTTGAGCATGAATATGATTGGATCATGTTTATTGCAATACGGTTATTCATTTAAGTCAGAGAATAATTGTTGTTCTGTTTACATGAATAAAAACCTTCTATGGTCATACACCCAATGTAAATGGTTTATTGAATCTCGATCATAGTGATACACATATTCATAATATTGAAGCCAAAAGATGCAAAGTTAGTAATGATAGTGCAACTTATTTGTGGCACTGCCGTTTAGGTCATATTGGTGTAAAGCGCATGAAGAAACTCCATATTGATGGACTTTTGGAATCACTTGATTATGAATCATTTGATGCTTGCGAACCATGCCTCATGGGCAAGATGACTAAAACTCCATTCTCCGGAACAATGGAGCGAGCTACGGACTTATTGGAAATAATACATACCGATGTATGCGGTCCGATGAGTATTGAGGCTCGCGGCGGGTATCGTTATTTTCTGACCTTCACAGATGATTTGAGCAGATATGGGTACATCTACTTAATGAAACACAAGTCTGAAACATTTGAAAAGTTCAAAGAATTTCAGAGTGAAGTAGAAAATCATCGTAACAAGAAAATAAAGTTTCTACAATCTGATCGCGGAGGCAAATATTTGAGTTACGAGTTTGGTCTTCATTTAAAATGTGGAATAGTTTCGCAACTCATGCCACCTGGAACACCACAGCGTAATGGTGTGTCCGAACGTCGTAACTGTACTTTATTAGATATGGTGCGATCTATGATGTCTCTTACCGATTTACCACTATCGTTTTGGGGTTATGCATTAGAGACAGCTGCATTCACGTTTAGTAGGGCACCATCTAAATCCGTTGAGACGACACCGTATGAACTGTGGTTTGGCAAGAAACCTAAGCTGTCATTTCTTAAAGTTTGGGGCTGCGATGCTTATGTGAAAAAGCTTCAGCCTGATAAGCTCGAACCCAAATCGGAGAAGTGCGTCTTCATAGGATACCCAAAAGAAACTATTGGGTACACCTTCTATCACAGATCCGAAGGCAAGATATTTTTTGCTAAGAATGGATCCTTTCTAGAGAAGTGAGTGGGAGGAAAGTAGGACTTGATGAGGTAGTGGTACCTTCTCTTGAATTGGAAAGTAGTTCATCACAGAAATCAGTTCCAGTGATGCCTACACCAATTAGTGAGGAAGCTAATGATGATGATCATGAAACTTCAGATCAAGTTACTACAGAACCTCGTAGGTCAACCAGAGTACGTTCCGCTCCAGAGTGGTACGGTAATCCTGTTCTGGAAGTCATGTTACTAGACCATGACAAACCTACGAACTATGAGGAAGCGATGATAAGCCCAGATTCCGCGAAATGGCTTGAGGCCATGAAATCTGAGATGGGATCTATGTATGAGAACAAAGTATGAACTTTGGTTGACTTGCCCGATGATCGGCAAGCCATAGAAAATAAATGGATCTTCAAGAGGAAGACGGACGCTGATAGTAGTGTTACTATCTACAAAGCTAGACTTGTCGAAAAAGGTTGTTGACAAAGTTCAAGGAGTTGACTACGATGAAACTTTCTCACCCGTAGCGATGCTTAAGTCCGTCCGAATCATGTTATCAATTGCCGCATTTTATGATTATGAAATTTGGCAAATGGATGTAAAGACTGCATTCCTGAATGGATTTCTGGAAGAAGAGTTGTATATGATGCAACCTGAAGGTTTTATCGATCCAAAGGATGCTAACAAAGTGTGCAAGCTCCAGCGATCCATCTATGGACTGGTGCAAGCATCTCGGAGTTGGAATATACACTTTGATGAGTTGATCAAAGCATATAGTTTTATACAGACTTGCGGTGAAGCCTGCATTTACAAGAAAGTGAGTGGGAGCACTACAGCATTTCTGATAAGTATATGTGAATGACATATTGTTGATCGGAAATAATGTAGAATTTTCTGGAAAGCATAAAGGAGTATTTGAAAGGAGTTTTTCAAAGAAAGACCTCAGTGAAGCTGCTTACATATTGAGCATCAAGATCTATAGAGATAGATCAAGACGCTTGATAAGATTTTTCAATGAGTACATACCTTGACAAAGTTTTTGAAGTAGTTCAAAATGGAACAGTCAAAGAAGGAGTTCTTGCTTGTGTTTTAAGGTGTGAAGTTGAGTGAAGACTCAAAACCCGACCACGGCAGAAAATAGAAAGAGAATGAAAAGTCATTCCCTATGCCTCAGTCATAGGTTCTATAAAGTATGCTATGCTGTGTAACAGATCTATTGTATACCCTACATTGAGTTTGGCAAGGGAGTACAATAGTGATCTAGGAGTAGATCACTGGACAGCGGTCAAAATTATCCTTAGTGGAATAAGGATATGTTTCTCGATTATGGAGGTGCCAAAAGGTTCGTCGTAAAGGGTCACGTCGATACAAGTTTTGACATTAATCCAGATGACTCTAAGTATCAATCTGGATACATATTGAAAGTGGGAGCAATTAGCTAGAGTAGCTCCGTGCGGAGCATTGTTGACATAGAAATTTGTAAAATACATACGGCTCTGAATTTGGCAGACCCATTGACTAAACTTCTCTCACAAGCAAAACATGATCACACCTTAGTACTCTTTGGGTGTTAATCACATGGCAATGTGAACTAGATCATTGACTCTAGTAAACCCTTTGGGTGTTGGTCACATGACAATGTGAACTATGGATATTAATCACATGGTGATGTGAACTGTTGGTGTTAAATCACATGGTGGTGTAAACTAGTTTATTGACTCTAGTGCAAGTGGAAGACTGAAGGAAATATGCCCTAGAGGCAATAATAAAGTTATTATTTATTTCCTTATTTCATGATAAATGTTTATTATTCATGCTAGAATTGTATTAACCGGAAACATAATACATGTGTGAATACATAGACAAACATAGTGTCACTAGTATGCCTCTACTTGACTAGCTCGTTGATCAAAGATGGTTATGTTTCCTAACCATAGACATGAGTTGTCATTTGATAAACGGGATCACATCATTAGGAGAATGATGTGATTGACTTGACCCATTCCGTTAGCTTAGCACTTGATCGTTTAGTACGTTGCTATTGCTTTCTTCATGACTTATACATGTTCCTATGACTATGAGATTATGCAACTCCCGTTTACCAGAGGAACACTTTGTGTGCTACCAAACGTCACAACGTAACTGGGTGATTATAAAGGTGCTCTACAGGTGTCTCCGAAGGTACTTGTTGAGTTGGCGTATTTCAAGATTAGGATTTGTCACTCCGATTGTCGGAGAGGTATCTCTGGGCCCACTCGGTAATGCACATCACTATAAGCCTTGCAAGCATTGTAACTAATGAGTTAGTTGCAGGATGATGTATTACGGAACGAGTAAAGAGACTTGCCGATAACGAGATTGAGCTAGGTATTGAGATACCGACGATCGAATCTCGGGCAAGTAACATACCGATGACAAAGGGAACAACGTATGTTGTTATGCGGTTTGACCGATAAAGATCTTCGTAGAATATGTAGGAACCAATATGAGCATCTAGGTTCCGCTATTGGTTATTGACCGGAGACGTGTCTCGGTCATGTCTACATAGTTCTCGAACCCGTAGGGTCCGCACGCTTAAAGTTCTGTGACAATTTGTACTATGAGTTTATGTGTTTTGATGTACCGAAGGTAGTTCGGAGTCCCGGATGAGATCGGGGGCATGACGAGGAGTCTCAAAATGGTCGAGACGTAAAGATCGATATATTGGACGACTATATTCGGACATCGGAAAGGTTTCGAGTGGTTCGGGTATTTTTCGAAGTACCGGAGAGTTACGGGAATACGGGAAAGAAGTATATGGGCCTTATTGGGCTTTAGGGGAGAGAGAGAGATAGGCCGCACGCCCACCCAAGGCCTAGTCCGAATTGGACTAGGGGGAGGGACTGCGCCCCCTCCTTCCTTCTCTTCTCTCTTCCCCTTCCTTCTCTCCTACTCCTACTACTTGGAAGGGGGGGAATCCTACTCCCGGTGGGAGTAGGACTCCTCCAGGGCGCGTCATAGCTAGGCCGGCCCTCTCCCCTCCTCCACTCCTTTATATACGTGGCCAGGGGGCACCCCATAGACACAACAATTGATCATTGATCTCTTAGCCGTGTGCGGTGCCCCCCTCCACCATAATCCACCTCGATCATATCGTAGTGGTGCTTAGGCGAAGCCTTGCGTCGGTAGCATCATCATCACCGTCACCACGCCGTCGTGCTGACGAAACTCTCCTGTGAAGCTTTGCTGGATCGGAGCTCACGGGACATCATCGAGTTGAACGTGTGCTGAACTCAAAGGTGCCGTGCGTTCGGTACTTGGATCGGTCGGATCGTGAAGACGTACGACTACATCAACCGCGTTGTGCTAACGCTTCCGCTTTCGGTCTACGAGGGTACGTGGACACACTCTCCCCTCTCGTTGCTATGCATCACCATGATCCTGTGTGTGCGTAGGAATTTTTTTTGAATTACTACGTTCCCCAACACATGCACCTCCTGACCTAATCTCTTCGCCTATATATACTCTTATATCCCCAAACCAACAGAGAGAGCCACGAAAACACTTTTCCATCGCCGCAACCTTCTGTACCCGTGAGATCCCATCTAGGGGCCTTTTTCGGCGTCCTGCCGGAGGGGGATTCGATCACGGAGGGGTTCTACATCAACTCCATTGCCCTTCCGATGAAGCGTGAGTAGTTTACCACAGACCTACGGGTCCATAGCTAGTAGCTATATGTCTTCTTCTCTCTCTTTGATTCTCAATACCATGTGCTCCTCGATGTTCTTGGAGATCTATTCGATGTAACACTTTTTTGCGGTGTGTTTGCCGAGATCCGATGAATTGTGGATTTATAATCAGCTTATCTATGAATATTATTTGAATCTTCTCTGAATTCTTTTATGCATGATTTGATATCTTTGTAATTCACTTCGAACTATCGGTTTGGTTTGGCCAACTAGGTTGGTTTTTCTTGCAATGGGAGAAGTGCTTAGCTTTGGGTTCAATCTTGCGGTGTCCTTTCCAAGTGACAGTAGGGGCAGCAAGGCACGTATTGTATTGTTGCCATCGAGGATAAAAAGATGGGGTTTTCATCATATTGCTTGAGTTAATTCCTCTACATCATGTCATCTTGCTTAATGCGTTACTCCGTTCTTTATGAACTTAATACTCTAGATGCATGCTGGATAGCGGTCGATGTGTGGAGTAATAGTAGTAGATGCAGAATCGTTTCGGTCTACTTGACACGGACGTAATGCCTATATTCATGATCATTGACCGAAATGATTCTGCATCTACTACTATTACTCCACACATCGACCGCTATCCAGCATGCATCTAGAGTATTAAGTTCATAAGAACGGAGTAACGCCTTAAGCAAGATGACATGATGTAGAGGGATAAACTCAAGCAATATGATGAAAACCCCATATTTTTATCCTCGATGGCAACAATACAATACGTGCCTCGCTACGCCTTCTGTCACTGGGTGAGGACACCGCAAGATTGAACCCAAAACTAAGCACCTCTCCCATTGCAAGAAAAAACAATCTAGTTGGCCAACCAAATCGATAGTTCAAAGAGAAATATAAAGATATCTTAATCATGCATAAAAGAGTTCAGAGAAGACTCAAATAATATTCATAGATAATCTGATCATAAATCCACAATTCATCGGATCTCAACAAACACACCGCAAAAAAGTATTACATCGAATAGATCTCCAAGTACATCGAGGTGAACATTGTATTGAAGATCAAAGAGAGAGAAGAAGCCATCTAGCTACTAGCTATGGACCCGTAGGTCTGTGGTAAACTACTCACGCATCATCGGAAGGGCAGCAAGATTGATGTAGAGGCCCTCCGTGATTGAATCCCCCTCTGGCAGCACCGGAAAAGGCCCCAAGATGGGATCTCATGGGAACAGAGGCTTGGGGCGGCGGAAAAGTATTTTGGTGGACGCTTCTGGTGGTTTGGGAATATTTGGGAATTTATAGCGCAAAGATTAGGGTTGGAGGACTCCCGAGGGGTCCACAAGCCAGGGAGGCGCTCCCCTAGGGTGCGCCCTGAGGGCTTGTGGGCTCCTCGGGACTCTTCTGGCCCCCTCTCTAAGTCCTCTGGATGTCTTCTGGTCCAAGAAAAATCATCGCGAAAGTTTTATTCCGTTTGGACTCCGTTTGGTATTCCTTTTCTGTAAAACTCAAAAATAAGGAAAAAAACAGAAACTGGCACTAGTCTCTAGGTTAATAGGTTAGTCCCAAAAATAATATAAAATAGCATATTAATGCATATAAAACATCCAAAATAGATAATATAATAGCATGGAACAATCAAAAATTATAGATACGTTGGAGACGTATCACTTGACGCTTGTAGATTGCCGGGTCGGATGGGATTCGGTCGTGTGCGCCCCTATTTCAGCCGTGTGGCTTCAAGAGGGCATGACGCGAAGCTTCGTTGTTCGTTGACATTATGGGACATGTTGCTATTTCGTTTTCCATGGTGAAGACAGTGGCGGAGAACGTCATGGTGGCTGAGGTCTGAGGCCTAGTAATGGTGAATCAAGTCTTGGTGGCGATGAGGACTTTGCTTGGTGATTCGTGACTCGTAGCAGCGGCATCGACAAGTGGGGCCGGGGTGGCAGCACAGGCAAAGTACAGAGTCTTAGCTTTCAGGGTGAAAACCTGAGGCCTAGCCTTAATTGGTTGTGCCTGGCAGTGACCTTGTTGAAGGCATTGTTTTGAGAGTGCGGATCTTCTCCAAGGTGAAAACCTAAAATCTAGGATCAGGCGATGACAGTGCTTGTGTACCGTTTCCTTCTTGGAGGCGTCGCTTTTGGAGAATTTAGACTTCGGGTGTTGTCGAGGTGGTGGTTCATGTTGCAGCTACAAGGAAATGATCACTGTAGCAGGATCTTTCTTTTTTCTTCTTCTTTTTGTCTTTTGGCTGTGTGCACCCATAATGTCTTTACGATATTGCGTTGTTGCAGAGGCTGGGTGTAATTGGTATCTCCGCGATATTAATATATTCCCCTTGTCTAAAAAAAGGTCCATTGTTAATCCGGGATAAGGAGAGGATAACGAATCAGTCGGGGAAATTGTGGCGGCCGGCTGCGCAGTAGAGGTGCACCGACTTGATGTCATATGTACGCGCCGCGGCCTTCGCTGAGTGGAAGGAACCCAGCCAATGGGTCTTCCCAGTGTCACAGTCGTAGATTTCCGCCACCCAAGTCCCCCAATGGCATTGTCGCACGCCGTGGTACCTTGGCACCGATGGTGGGGGCGGTGGGATGTCGGTGATGGCGTGGGAGGAGGTGGCGCATGATGAGGAGGCGCCGCTGCACGGTAGGAGGAGGAGGTGCCGCGGTATAGATCCACCGGTCACACGTTGCGGATGGGCGTCCATGAGCGGCGGCGACCTCTAGATCCGGCCATGTCGCCCACGGGGTGGGTGGAAGAGCGGCGGGGTGTGGTGGGTGTGTGGATTGGACGGTGGGGGAGGTGGATTGAGCGGCGCGTGGGAGGGGTTGTTTTTACTCTAAGGCCGAGTACTTTTACTCCTTGGTGGCCACTTGGAGTAGAAGTTTTACTCCTCTATAGGTTTTAGGCAACTGGCTAGGTCCAGTTTAGAGGAGTAAACCAGGATTTATCCTCTAACTGGATTTAGGGGGTCGGTTAGAGATGCTCTTCGATGAGAATGATGATTCAAATAGTGAAGATTTTTCAGGGCATACAATAATCCTCCACTAACAAAGTTGTATTATCCAATTAGTATACAAGAGAACCAATCTGATTAAAACTTAGACATTGTCCTGGTAAGCCTTCCGAGACGGTTTGTTCTTTCAGAAGAGTATATATATATATATATATATATATATATATATATATATATATATATATATATATATATATATATATATATATATATATATATGCGACACTGAGACGCTATTCGCTACCCTATAGACCACAATGGAGAAGAGGTTGAAGGTGTCCTTCACCCCGCCTTCCAAGGCCAGGCTGGCCACTCACCTTGTCGTTGGAGTCCATTCCTTCAACGAAGAAAGTAATTCTACCCAAGCGTTGTAGTTCAACATCGTGTTTGAAACCTTGCAAACCCTTAACCCCAACCCTTCACATGGAGCTTGTTGTATTCCGATACTTTATTCGGTTATAATACTTGCTAGCGTCATATAATAGAATCATGTATGATGAGTTGATCAGATTCCTTGTCGTGGAACTTTCCAACCCACTTCATGTCTTTAACTTGGTACAAGTGTTTGGATTTTCACGTATTTATTCTATAATTTTTCGCACTATTCTTCTAGTGGGAAATGACGTGAGTCGACTATGAGATCGTTGTAATGAATTCGTATGGTCCATTAGAGGTGCTCGTAGGGTAAGGTTTATGTTCATAGAGATGAATGTACATGCATATATGTATATGAGCATTTGGTTGTTATGTGTTTCTAAGAGAAAAAAGATCTTCATCTTATCTGCATATTCCTTGCAATTCCATTTACTCCGCATTAGACACTCAAAATTGTGCTCCTTTTCCCAATTCTAACCGCCACCGCCAGAGGTCTCCTCCAAGTCGTTGCCTCTGCCCCCTCCTCTCCCCCATCCAGCGCCCTTGTCAGGTGCAAGAGGAATGAGGACCCATCTGTTTCAGTTTTCCTTTTCTTAGGCTTTTTCCCTAGCGAGATGGTCAAGGTGGTGGGGGAGATGGCGTGCGCAATAAGGTCTCCAAGGGGTCCTGATCATTCAGCCCCAGCCGGCTGGGGTGTGGCGTACCGCGACACGGACTCGTCAGGGTCCTGTTCATCCAGTGCCAACTGCGTACTACCACATGGTCTTGTTCATCCAACCCCCACCGGCTGGGGTGGGGCGTACGTACGAGCGGGCAGCAGCAATGGGAACTGTTCATTCACAGCCAACCAACTGGCTAGGTCAACTCACCACGTCTCGTGCAAGCAGCTCGATCGATACAAGTCTCGACTCATCCTACGTATCGCGCGCGCGGCAGCAACGGGCATTGTTCATCGAGAGACAACCAACCGGCTAGGTCAACAACTCACATCTTATGTGGTGGCTCAATGCAACGCATCGATCGATCGGCTTCAGTAAGCAGTGAAGGGATGTATCGCTCGGGTTCAGTTAGCAGCAACGGGATCGCTTGGGTAAAGATAGCTGTGACGGGATCGCTCGGATTAAGTTAGCATCGAAGGGATCGATCGGCTTCAGTATGTGGTGCGATTGCTCTTGTTCAGTACGTAGTTAGTGCGATGGATCGCTTGGGTTCAGTTAGCGCAGGGCTCACACACGCGTACGCGCAAATGACTGCATTGCTCGGGCCCGACCACCAACCGTATACCGGGAACTCCCCGAAAATTTCCTCGCCCTCATTTCTACCAAGATTTTTTACATCATGGGCGGCCCAAAGAATGTCATACAGGCCCGCCTCCAGCCCGCTCAGGACGAAAAACTCATTTTCTGTCATAATTTTTTGTCATAGAATTAGGAGCCCACCACATCTATGATGATACGTGTTTTCGTCACAACTATCATCACGGAAGTGTCACATCCATGACAGAAAAAGTTTTTCGTTCAGACCATAATGTCATTGAAGTGTCTTTTTTTGTAGTGTCCATATGTATCGTTCGACCAAGTGGCTTTATAATATAATAAAGCGAGGAGATATCCTATTTCGAGAGGATGCACGAGAACAAATGAGTTGTTGGATGGTTAGGCGAGTGGTTATACCCTCAGCCCCAGGGATCAAACTTTAGGTTGGATACCCTACATGTCTCACTAAGGCAAATTATTAATGGGAAAGAATATTCTCGTCGACATTGAGGTGTTTGTAGTGTCTTCGTCAATCTCAACTTCTGCCGACTCAGTGTTCCGAAAGTGCTCATATATAGGTGTAGGGTTTGTATGCGTGCATTCATAGGGGAGGCCTGTCGTTGCGGACGGCGATGACGACGTTGGGGGGTTTCCTGGTGATAGCTAGGCGCAATCCCGTGTTGAGGTCCCGAAAGGTGGCTGCCAGCTCGCCGCGCTCGGCCCCCTCTCGTTGTGCTGGACAAAGCTAGCGTCGTCACTCAAGTCTGACCTCGCTGGGTCGTCGCGCTCTAAGTGACCTCTCGTGTCACGCATCAGTTGGGAGGGGAGGGACCGGAGATGCGCTCTGGTTCTCCTCCCTTCGAGATAGAGCAGCGTGGATGATTTGGCGGGGAGTCCCCATATAACGCTCTATGTGTCAATATGCCAGGCAATCACATATGGTTGTGTTGTACAGGGCCGACTCATATATCGAACATTCCGTAGCGAGCTGTTTTCCTGTAACAAACCAGACAACTGTAACGGAGATTGTATCCTGTGCGCCCAGAGTTTTTGTGCTACCGGTGCACCGAACATCAAAAGCTTGTACTATGAGTTCTTAAAATTTCTGAAATAATTGAGTATAAAGTAATAGCATAAATCTAACATGTTATAAAATTTTAGTCATCAATTCAACTCAAGCAAGAGAAACAAAGGTAACAAATACAACCGTGGTAGTGCAAATGGACCCAATTCACGATCAGTTTAAATTTACAACGATCATGTCACGATTTGTCTTTTTTCTTTCTCGAGGTGTGAGTTGATTTTTTAGCAAAAACTCTGTGACATGAATAACTGTAGCGACCGGCTACTATATATAGCGAACCGGATTTCCTCTAGCAAAATGGGCTTCGAAAAAATGTTTGCGTTTTAAAAAAAGTTCGCAAATTTATTTATTTTTGTTTTTCGAAAAAACTTTCAATATGAAAAAACGATTGTGTTTCTGAAAAATGTTCAAAATTTGATTTTTTTTTTGTTTTTTTAAGTATTAACGCTTTAAAAAGATTCACTTTTTTGAAAATACTCCCTCCGTTCCTAATTATAAGTCTTTGTAGAGATTACACGATGGACCACATACGGATATATATATATATATAGGGTCGCGCTATTCGTCACCCAGGGTGAGTAATAGTTATTCTTCACCCCCTCTATATTTTGAGGTCAATGCACCGTATTTTTAGGTTTCGTAAATTTTTTCTTATTTCATACGTAAAAAGAGAACGTAAGAAAATATATACTCGCCGTAAAAAATATTTTATGTTACGTAAAATTACGAACGACAAACATAGTGTAAAACATACATAAAATGCATATTTCTGGTCTTATAACCTATTTTTTTGTTTTCTTATACCAAATTTTACGTAGTGAATCAATATGAATGTAACTATTTGTATTCCAAACGTAATTTATTTATGAAGCGATCGTAAGATTACCTCGGGTGAAGAATAACTTATTCTGCACCCTGGGTGATGAATAGGATTACTATATATATATATATATATATATAGCGTAGATTCACTCATTTTGATCCGTATATAGTCTATAGTGAAATCTCTATAAAGACTTATATTTAGGAACGGAGGGAGTATGTTCATCTTATGAAAAATGGTTGCACATTTGGACAAAGTTCATGTTTTTTTTTAAATGTTCAAACTTTTAAAAATGTTCACTTACCTTAAAAAAATTTAAAGTAAAGATTTTCTCGTTTCTGAACTTTTTTATATATTGATTTCTTTGAAACATGAAATATTTTCAAATTCGTGAACACTTCTTTTAATCATAGATTTTTTTTTAATTTGTGTTTTTCTAAACAAGAATGTTTTTTTTTGAGTGAACTCTTTTCATAAAATCATGATTCTTTTGTGAATTTTCAGAAAAAATAAAAATAAAACCGGTTCGTGAAATAATATGCTCAAACTGGATCGGCCTATCTCTGGTCGCTTGGATGGTTCTCATGTGCGACGTGCCAACAATTTAATGTTGACTGATTAGGCGTGCTCAGAGGGGCCTCCTCATGTGTTGTCCGAGGGCTATCGCCTCAAGGAGCCGGCCCAAATCCGCGGACTACTCTGGGAGGCCACATCATTGAGGAGTCGCACTGCTGTAGACCCTCGTCACCCCAAGCAGTAGGGCATCACTGCCACCAAGCAGTTGGTTCATGCACATGCAGAGGGGTTTCGGGATTTAAGGGAAGACGACGTTTACATGAAATCACGAGCAAAGAGGAAGGTTGGCCGCAATGAGAGATTGGAACTCTGGGAGACTTGGGCAGCGACTGTCTAATGCTGAGTGCTCACATAGTAGCCAGACACACCAACGGGCCAGAGACTTACCAGTGGGGTCCCGAGCAATACCCACAGTCCCGGCGCACCAGGTGCCGGGTGCTTGAGATTTGGTGTCATGTGGCGAGATTTTAAAGAGGAAGGCTGGCCGCAGTGAGAGACTGGAACTCTGGGAGACTTGGGCAGCGACCCACTAAAGTTGAGAACCCACATAGTAGGCAGACACACTAGCAGGCCAGCGACACCCACAACCCATCGCACCAGAAGCCTTCGTTTCGAGAAAAAATGGTAACCTAAGGATGCAAGGAGAGCCTTTTTCTCCTTTTTTTTCATTCAACCACTTGATATCATGATATTGTAACAATTACCTTGAACTTGTGTTTGAATAAAGTATCAGGGAAAATATATGGTGCACCGGAGCTTGTGGTGCTACCGGTGCACCGAACTCACATTGCGCTTTTAAAATGTTCAAACAATTCTGAAAAAAAAATTAGCACACTCACACAACATCAATGTAGGTTTTCATGAAATTTCAAGTCAAAATTCAAAACATAACTTGAAAAACAAAAATGACATATTCAATACTGAATAGTACATAACATAACTTGGGCTTTAGATTTGGCCCATTATCACACTGATGTCAAATTTGTCATTTTTTTTATCTTAAAAAATATTTCAACTTTTTACACAAAATTTTGTGACATCATACATTGATGTTACGTTAACGTGCTAGATTATTTTGAGAATTTTTAAAACATTCTATGACATTCGGTGCATCGATAGCACCACAAGCTCAGGTACACCGGATACATCCCCTAAAGTATCGTTATCTCTACTACTCAAAAAGAACGTAAGGTTTCCATTTCACCTTTCTTCCCACCACCCCTTCGTCCAACCTTCCATGTATACGATAATCAATCATCTTAATTTACTTACCTTCTGAACCAATTCCACTTTAATTTACTTACCAAACTTCTAATCAAAATATAAGGTAATTCACGGTCAGGATTTGATGAACATTTATTTACACAATCACATTATTATTGACAGGTAAATTACAAGCTAACGTACTAGAATATTTACATTCCGTTGCATCACACGGGCATTGTTCTAGTACCCCTAAAAAAGAGCAGCGTGCACGATCTGGATCTAACTTAGCGCGGGCCGATGGATAGATTTTCTAGGCCCATAAGGCCGCAAACCCAGCTGGTGCCAAAAGGCAAGGGCTTCTCAGGCACTTGAAATACTCCGCCTTGGCGCCCGACGGTAACCGTCTCAACCAACAGCTTTCACTTCCCATTTTCTCCCCGTCGCCGGAGCGCCAAGAAACCAAGAACCCACTCTCCATCTCCACCGCGCAGAGCCCAAGCGACCGATGGACCAGTTCCATGACGGCCACCACGTGCGGTTGCGCAGCAGCCAGCTCGGCACGTACCTGCACGCCGACGACAACGGGCTTGGCGTCTCCCTCCACCACCGCCGGGCGTCGATGAACGCGGCGTGGGAGGTGCGCTTGCACCAGGGCGAACACGAGGACTATCTGCTTCTCTGCAGCGCCGCCTACGGGCGCTACCTCGCCGCCACGGCGCCGCGCGGCCACCGTGCGCGCCGCGTCGTGCAGCGCAACTACAACCATCCGGTTCCGGAGTTGGAGGCATTGGTTTGGTATGCCACCCTGTCAGAATCCGGGAACGAAGTCCTCCTCCACAACTTCCAGGGCGGCTGCCTCCGCGCCAACGCGACGTACCCGTACCTCGACCGGAACAACAGCGTCAGCGTCTACGACATCGGAAACGTCACCACGATGATGCACTGGGTCGTGGAGCACATCCCCGCCAGGGAGGGCATGCCTCCCCTTCCACCTCCGACTGAGGTGAGTCCGCCATGCCCGCTTCTTGATTTCTCCCGAATTTGCACGAATTGGGTTCTTGGATGTTGTTAACGTGCGTCGGAAGATTGCAAATTGTGTTAATTTCTTGGCTCTGTTCTTGCCAGATTTGAGCTTCTTCATTGCCAGTTGCCACCCCTATTTCTTTGGCTTCTTGCGCCTCTGCATCTCAAATTCGCATTTGATATCTCCTGACAAGAGATGGTTCTTTGCGACTCAACTGCAGGTTCCCTTCCCCGCCGCCATGTTGGATTGGCGGGCGATCCAGTACGTGTGGCCGAACGTCGACCGCGGCTCGTTCTGGTTTTCGGGGAGGTCCGTGTTCCGCCTGAGGAACGAGCTGGCCAGGCGGCTGCCCGTCGACGTCGCCAACCTCGTCATGTGCCTCCGCACAGATATTGGCTGGGTTACCCCACTCCTCGTCGACCTGCCGAGAAACCACGAGACCCTCCTCATCGTCGTCGTCATCGCCGGGACGCCTGGTGAGAGGCCCTCAACTTCCTACTCTTCTTAGTTCTTCCTAGTCTTGAAGTTGTCCAGATGTTTTGGGTTTCAGTGCTAACCTGCATTGTGCTTTGAAAAGCGTTCGAACCTGTTGCAAATCTCAAAACAGTTTACTGAAACTGGTGCAGTCTGAAACTTCGTTTCAGTTAGGAGTTAGAACTTGGAAATATTCTGAACTGCATGCTGTAGTGCTACAGGCCTCGGTAAAAGTTGCTGAATCAAATCCACACTGAACTTGTTGGATTTATGGACAGATGCTAGTTTTCAATTTTCGTATGTCAAAAATCCACACTGAACATTGATATGATATAGAAAGAAACTATTGGCTTTGATTCAGATGATTCAGTCTGGCGAGTTCAGCTTCACAGAGAAGATATTGATTTCTATCTTTCAGCGTACTGTAATTTGTTTCGAATAACGTGTGGTAGAATTCAGGTTTTATCCCACTGCACATTACATTGTTTTGATGTTTTGTACAGCAGCTTTCCTTTTGATATTCTTATTTAAACTTGTTTAACTATTTTTCTGCTAATTTCAGTCCATGCGGCGCTGCGGTACCCGGATGTCGATGCAGAGTAGAGAGATACCGGAGCCAGGACTCCTAGGAGTACTGTTTGCCTCTTCGGAAGTGTCAGCCGCTTGCTGTTGAGATATGGGTTCAGGAGAACCTAGCAGTTCTTGTTTTTCTGCTACCTAAACTTGATTTGTTCTCCCTGACAGTAGGAAACCTATTTGCGCTGGCATCACGGTTCGAAAATTCTGAAACTGTTTGAACAACGGTGCGGTGATATTAGTCTGTAATGCGTTTGACAATGGCCACTACTTCAACGTTGCTAGCTGCATTTCTCTTAGGTGTTGACACAGATGTGGTGGTTCTTGCAGTGAGTTGAGTACTTGAGTTTTGTTATTCTGCTGAAAGTTTCAGTTCATCAGCAGAAAATAAATTTCTGATTCGACAACGATCGAATTCTGAACATAGCGACCCTAATGCGCTCGGACACTCTGCCTATAAGTTTCAGTCCGTTTTCATTAACACCTATAACTCTGAACATGGCGATGCTAATGCACCTATGCTTACTCAACTGAAAGCAGAAAACTGAAACTGAAGATGCTAATGCACCTATCATCTGAATAACATGTGAACCAAATTCAGGTTTTATACCTGGCCATAACACTATAAGAATACTAGTTTGTGCAGATTATATTGTTCTCATGCTTTGTGCATCAACTGTCCTGTTGATCTGACTATTGTTTAGCAAAATTATGAGACTTTTTTATATGCAGCAATAGTTGAATAACAACTTTTGGTAAGAACTCGCGGAGCATCTTTTGCTTGCTTCTTGTTTCTCTCACAACTTTTTGGTAAGAACACCGAACAGTCACATGGGTTGTAAAAGCCATACGGATTTCATCGTCATATTTTATATTCTATTTTCAACAGATTGACTACAGTTTGGTAGAAATTTAGGACAGTTGAAGGATAGTGTAAATTTTTCTAGAGTTCAAGGGATGACATATCGGATCGAGCCCCCCATCATCCTCCGCCACTAGCCAACCGCCCCGCCCCTTCCACCGGGGATCGCCACTACTGCTAACTTTGGGACTTTAAAACCCAAACCAGTCAGGTTATGTGTTTTTAGCCTGAAATTTTCCAATTTGGTAATATTTGCTGCTAGGAGAAACTTTGTAACTCAGAAACCCAACTCAGTCAAGTTATATGTTTTCAGCCTTAAAAGAGAAGATACAGATTTCTGATTGATTTAGCATATAGTAAATGTTTTGAATAATGAAGCAATCGACGTAGTGGTGCCGCCACCGAGTTGGAGTCAGATTCTGCCACTGTGCTTGTTCCGGTGAGCAGAGGTATACAA
Source organism: Thinopyrum elongatum (assembly GCA_011799875.1). Classification (NCBI taxonomy): domain Eukaryota; kingdom Viridiplantae; phylum Streptophyta; class Magnoliopsida; order Poales; family Poaceae; genus Thinopyrum; species Thinopyrum elongatum. The sequence continues at coordinate 119,923,182 of CM022303.1, read as the reverse complement.
AACTATTTTTTTCCTTAAACAAGCGATGTTTCGCTAATTCAAAACAGTGCCCATGCTCATCTATACTTGATGAACAGTAAATTAGTGCGTGCACAATTTCAAATTGTTTGGACATCTGAGGAGCACGGGCCCAAAAAATTTTTTGGCTCCAAATACTGTTCTTTTTCAAAGTTTCACATACATTCGAAATTCATCTTTTTTGGCACGAGCTCCTTAGATGTCGACACACCACGAATTTTTGCATGCACTTTGCGCACATTGGCATCTTGGATGCCTAAATTTTTTATACCTTTTTAAAAAATTGTACTATTATTTTTAAATTTAGTGTTCATGTCCGGGTGTAGATGAGGCTGGATGCAGCAGAATAGCCGCTCTCACGTGGTTTACAAAACAATGAGATGATGCACACAACCAAACTACATGCATACGCAAGGTGGGACGATCCAGAGCGTGTGCTCCACGATAACCTCAATTCATGGAGTCACTAGTGTTCCACAATGGTGGAGCTAGGATTTTGAATGAGGGTGGCCCAACTTCGGAGTTTATTTTCTCACAAATACATCAAATCAACATGTTGGTGTAGTTTTTATCTATTCAACAAAAACTCAATTTATCATCTTTCGTTGTAGCGACTCATAATAATCAATTTTAAGTACAACTATTGGAATTTTAGCAAACCTTGAAAAAGAAAAACTTTTAAATTTGCACCATCAATTAAGATTGTTCAAACCTTGAAACCAAAATAATAAAAGTATACTTTGAAGGAGGTACATGTGTTGCCTCAGCGGCTCAGCCTGCCGCCGGCCTGTTACATGCCCCCGTCTCCACTCTGGTGCATGCCCCCACTGGCGAATCCTATTTGGGAGCTCCTAATAATCAAGGTTTGAACAATTTATCATCTTTCGTTGTAGCGACTCATAATAATCAATTTTAAGTACAACTATTGGAATTTTAGCAAACCTTGAAAAAGAAAAACTTTTAAATTTGCACCATCAATTAAGATTGTTCAAACCTTGAAACCAAAATAATAAAAGTATACTTTGAAGGAGGTACATGTGTTGCCTCAGCGGCTCAGCCTGCCGCCGGCCTGTTACGTGCCCCCGTCTCCACTCTGGTGCATGCCCCCACTGGCGATTCCAATTTGGGAGCTCCTAACCACCGCCTTCAGCGCCGGTTGGAGTTTCTGGCGCCCGCGCGCCTCCTGTTATGGGCCAGCCCATCACGAGGCAATCAGCAAATCGCTCGCTAGCTCACACCTACCTCCGCAAAAACGTTCCAAAAAAGAAGCGTTACAAGGAATCGAACCCCGCATTGTATTCCTCAATGTATCTGGTGAACCACTGCACTATCTAGACACATGTTATTCACTTTAGCGCGAACTTTATAAGAATAACTGCAGCCACGTTATTTGTGTATTTTGGAATCACTTGATAATATTTTGGATAAACATGTTTTTCTTTAAAAAAAATGAAAGTTCACAGATTTAAAAAAACATGAACCGGCAAAGAAACATTGGTCTATTCAAAAAAGTTCACGAATTAGAAAAATGTTCACATATTCACAACGTTCATTAACATGAAAAAAGTTCACTAATTTGAGAAAAAAATTCAATAATTTAAAAAATGGCCTTGAGTTTGAAACAAAATCATTGATTTGAAAAACAGTTCATCGAATTTGAGAAAACGTTCATCGATTTTGAGAAAGGTTCATCGAATCTAAAAAAAGTTCATCGAATTTAACAAAAGTTCATCGACTTTGAAAAAAAATTCATCGATTCTGAAAAAAGTTCATCGAATTTTGAGAAAATGGTCATCGAATTTGAAAAAAGTTCATCCACTTTGAAAAAAGTTCATCGATTCTGAAAAAAGTTCATCGAATTTGAGAAAATGTTCATCAAATTTGAAAAAAGTTCATCAACTCTGAAAAAAGTTCATAGAATTTGTAAAAAAGTTCCTCAAATTTGAAAAAAAGTTCGTCGATTCTAAAAAAAAGTTCATCAAATTTGAAAAAAAGTCCAGACAATTTGGAAAAAAGTTCATCGATCTTGAGGAAAAGTTCATCAATCTTGAAGAAAAGTTCTTCAGTTTTGAATAAAAAATCACGAATGTGAACAAAATGTTCACGCATTTAGCAGAAAAGAAAAAATGAATAAAACCATTCCAATAAAAAGGAAAAAAAATAACTGTTCCAAAAACGAAAAAAACAAAACAAAACCATTCCAGCAAACAAAAAGCAAGATTATAAGAAGAAAAAGGCCTTAAGTAAACACGTCAAGTAGGCTGGCTGGTTCGAGTAACAGTACAGATGATATTTTTTTGCGTCTTTAAACTGAAAAGAAAGTAACATGGGCCGGCCCAGTGAGGTGAAAGAGTTGTGCGCCCTGTACCGTTAAGCCTAAAACGGGCGCTATGGGCGCTGTTTAGGAAATGCCATCCTATTTGCCGCCCGTCTTCGAGCAACAGACGCGACCTACGGGCTGGCCCACTTTGAGGAGCTACCAGGTTTTCCTGTTTTGTTTTGTTTTAACATTTTTCTAGTTTTCTTCATGTTTTTTGTTATCTTTTTTTCTTTCTGCTTATTTATTTCTTGCTTTTCTTTTTTGTTTTTCCTATATTTTCTATTTTCTTATTTTAATAAACTCAAGATTTTCTAATAAAATTAGAAAAATTGTTTAAATTTTAGTAAAATGTTTGAAATTTCAAATTTTATTCATGATTTTAAAAATTGTGCACATTTTTCCAAAATTTCTTTGCAATTTCAAAAAATATTCACATTTTAAGAATTTGTTCATGTTTTAAAAAAATTGTTCACTTTATTAAAAAATGTTCACAATTCAAAAAATTTATTCAGAGTTTGAACCCCCGAGCGAAGCATGTTGAGTTTAGCTGTTAATGGATGCATTTAGATCTAAACAAACAAAGCTAACATTTCCAACTCCGTTACAACTTTTGTCCATTTTCCATTGATGTCCCTTGAAAACCGTCTCAATTCTTTTCGTAACAAATAAATTCAAGTTTTCTTTGGTTAGTAATAAATACAAATTCAGTTGGCAGCTAAAGTCCATTATTAATATGTACCCAGTTTAACAACAAAAGAGAGTAAATAACGGCAATTCTACAAAATATTTATGCACCAACACACGAACAATTACTTTTGTGAATTGTGAAAACAACAACATACCGTCACCTATTACGCAAAATTGGTCGCCGAGTAAACCAAAGAACACATACAACACAGGCACAAAACCCACTAACCTGACTACGGTGCATCCGCTGCATGATCCGGACCAGCAGCAGGACCTAGACCGGCTGCAGGGCTCGGACCCAGACCAGTTGCAGGACCCGGACCCTCCGCAGGGCTTGGACCCGGACCCTTGGCAGGGCTCGGACTTGGACTAGCCGCAGGACCCGGGCCTGACATAGGGCCAGGAACTGGGCCCGCCGCAGGACTTGGACCCTCTGTAGGGCTTGGACCCTTTGCAGTGCTCGGACCCGGACTAGCCACAGGACCCAGGCCTGCCGGGCCAGCCGCAGGGCTCTGGGCCGCTAGCTCTCTTTTTTCCACGGCGGCCAACGATAGCTGGCAAGTGGCCTCTTCGTGGATACACGGGAAGATCTCTGGCATTGGCCGCCTCCTACCTGGGAGCCGATCTTGGAGCTCGCACTGCAGCCAGCTGCCCTGGTCGTGGGACAAAGCCTCGCAGCACTGTGCATTGCTGTCTGGGAGGTACGCGTTCTCCGCCACCATCAGACAGACGAGCAACGCCTTCGGGTCGACGGAGACCGAGTCCGCCACCGCCTCGCCCTCGCCCTTGGCGAAGACTGCCGTCGACCACGCCGCCGCTACCAGCAGCACCACCAGCGCTGCGCCGGTCCCCATCGCCGGCTTCCTCCTGGCAGTGGCTCTGCTTGCGTACGTGTGTGGTGTGGTCTGCTACTTCTTGTTCACGCTCGATCGTCGTGTCCTTTACAGGAACCACCTACGTCGTGTCCTCCTTGTACACCATGGAAGTGGTGCGCATTTCCCTGGACAGCCAGTTTAATTAATTAATTAGCTGGCCATTACCGATCAATAGCAACATGATCAGCACGTTTTAGAAAAAACAACATGATCAGCACGTCGCAAGGTTAATTATGTGCAGTAAACTAATTGATCACCACGTCGCAGGGCTATGTCCAGTAAACTAATTGTTCCCACGAGCCGAATCGGTTCATAGAAATGTTAGACTCGGACTGCGTTGCGGTGGCGCGCATGTAAATAAATCGTTCCCCTTACGTACGGAAACAGTTGGCCTAGGATGGATTCTAAGAAGAGGAAAAGTAAAACCCTAACCTACCAAACTGCACCTTCGTCTTCACGGCGGCGCCGCCGCCGCCACCGCCGTCCCGTGGACCATGTTGACATAGACGAGTGGAGGGACTGGGCGTCTTTGCCAGGCGACGTGCTAGGCATCGTCCTCAGCAAACTCCCGCAGATCGACATCCTCCACGGCGCAGGGCTCGCGTGCTCGCCCTGGCGGCGGCAAGCCAAGGACGAGCCCCTGCTGTGGTGGCACATCGACCTACGTCCTCGTCTGTGGGAGGAACGACCCACGGCAAGACGGAAGGCCATGCCGCGCGCCGCGGTGTGGCAGGGACGATGTGTGTGGAACGAACCGATCCCGCCGGCAGGATGGAAGGCCATGGCTGGCGCCGCGCTGGAGCGCAGCGCCGGCCGGTGCGAGACATTCTGCGGCCACGTCGACGCCGATGTCCTAGTCTACCTCGCCAACAGGCACGTACTCCCGGGTCCTGACCAACTTTCATCTAGTACGTTGCATCCATTGATCTAGTAGCTAATTGACATGCATGCATCTGTCTTAGTATATCCTGACTATCTCTCCTAATCGATCGCCTGCAGGGCGCCATTGCTGAGGAACCTCTATGTCACAGGCTGGCCTTATATCCCTGACGGAGAACATATCACGGATATCATCAAGAAGCTTCCTCTGCTGGAGCGCCTCGTGATGCGGGGCGGCTATTTCCAGGAAGAGCTACTCGTCGCCCTCCTCGACCACTGCCCGCGCCTTGAGCTGCTCGATGTCCGTCATTGTCGTCCCATGTTTAGGGTCTACGAAAAGCCTATTAGCACGAGGATACGGAGCTGCACCATCAAAGACCTCCGGCTGCCGTACACGGTCTTGTACTAGTGCGTCGCATCAACAAACAACGCTTGGCATGCTCATAGTGTTGGCACTGTATGCTTTTCTAGCATTGACTTATTGAATACTAATTTCAAGTTTTGATCTTTCGCTTACTCCCTCTTATCCAAAAAAAAGTGTCACACAGTTTTAAACTAAGGTTAGTTCAACCTTAGTTCAAAACTATGACACCTACTATGGATCGAAGGAGGTAGTAGTTTACTTTCATAGCAATTCGTGACCGGTTACCAAAACCCTGTCACTACTAGGAAAAAGCTTACCAGTAGCACTGGTTTTTTTGCTACCAGTAGCGCTAGTAGACGCGCTACTGCTACGGCGCTATAGCTATTTTTTAGCAGTAGCGCTTGTTTGTCTCAGCGCTACTGGTAACTGAAGATAGCAGTAGCGCTCTTTTGTACCGCGCTACTGATACGCATCTGCAGCGCGTGTGGATAATAGGCGCTTCTGTTAATTGAGTGCTGCTGGTAAACTTTACCCCCGCGCCACTGCTAAATTTGTAGTTTTTTTTTTCTGCGTTTTGGCACTGTACATATTTAAACAGATACATCTTTTATACAATAACAATATGCATATTCATTGAAAAACAAGTGAGGCATCGATGAGCAAAAGTTATTAGAAGTCTCGACTACAGTATCTCATCATCATCAATCATGGTCGAACACATGTCTCGAAATAGCGTTACAAGTTATTAGAACTTCTGAATACGTGCAACTAGATGGTCACATACTCATGTTTCATCATCTATGTAGACTATGATATGACCGCATAGAAGAGAAGAGCGATCACGATGAGCAAAAGCGGGATTATGTAGTAGTTTTTGCGGCGTTGGTTCTGAATCCTCTGTTGTGCTATGAATCTCAAGTAAGTAGTTTCGGCTTCCATTCTGCTATCAAACCCTTTCTGGCTTCCGCCCGGGAAGCGGTACACTTGGGCCTGACACTCTGGCCACTCATCGTACACACACGGAACATGCCCTACATACACGACATACCACTTCCTCGCCATCGTTGATCTATATACCTGTCAGAGATGCACATATATCATCAAGCGAATTCAACGATAATATGCGGCATAAGATACGTCGGCCTGTGGGGAGAAACGGTTATGAAATAGAAGCAACGTATAGTAAACATAGTTAACAAATTTCATCATACCGAAACTAATTAACTAGAGCACGACACCATTTACATCTAATAGTTTCGTCGTACTGAGACATTCGAAGTTTCGTCGTATAGAAAGTAATAACTAACTAAACAGACACATTGTCTTCAAGCAGTGCACTCTTCCCATCGGTCCATATCCGGGAGGGTGCACCCAAGCTTAGTGAAAGGCGTCATGTCCTGATGCTGTAGGGCTATGCGGGTTCGTACGTCAGCTCGCGATATTGGGCCTCCGTAGAACATCCCATTCTCTTCGAGGACGTCTTTCATGATGATGGACGCAATTTCCTGCTGGATCCGGCAGAAATCATTTCGCAGTCGATTATCCGGCACGGCTCCAAAGGCTTCGGCCCATCTTTGGATATCGGTATCGGATGAAGATTTCATGCAAAGTGATTGCACGTCCCTTCTGTACTCCATCATTAGATGGATGACGTAGAATCCATCATTATCACTTCTTGCCGGTCGCTAGAGGCAACAGAAGTCAGTCTTATGGCCGAAACACAGCCCGACCTTATTTGTATTTTTGCCTTGGATGTAGCCACCCCGCATGTTGAAGCCCAGGAGAGCTCTGTCCAGAACATACTTTATGTGTGTGTAATCTTTTTTCTCTATGTTCTTCGACGGGTCCAAATATAGAGCGCGGCACCCCCCGCTGCGCAAAATACACGATCAAGTTAGCCTCCATGCGTGCAAAGTAATTATTGAAATGCACGAAAGGATGTATGTGTTATAGTGGCTATCCGCGGATGACTTACCCGGGATGATAAGGCAGGAGAATCGTTTCTTTGTCCTTATTGATGACCATGAATTCTTTGATGTACTCCCTCGCATATTGATGGTTGGCTTCGTTGATTGACAAGAAGCCCTCATGCATGTAGTTTTGGTCCGTGACCGCAAGACCAGTGACTTGCTCTCTCCTGACGATGTAGTTCATGTGCAGCGCATACAGGCAGATGAACGTAAAATCGAGTGTCCTTATTTGAAACATCTGGAAGATGTAATCAAATCGCAGGAAGAAGAGGTCCACAGGGCATGTGTGGACGTACATCTTGCCACTGCTCGGCACATGAACCGTATAAAGTGGGTATCCTGGATCATCCGAGGCGAGGAGGCTTCTCTCTGTCGACAGCGCCGGTACCATTGGCTTTCCTGCGACATGGATTAATGGCGCATGTTTCATCGGTACACTGTCAACCCTGGTCTGCGGAGGCGGCTGGCTGCTAGAACCAACATTGGCAGCATTATTGCATTTTCTCGTCGGTCTCTTCCTCTGCTTCTTCTTGGTGGGCTCAAGTGCTGGTGGGTCTGTCAGACCCTCCCTGAGCACCTTCCCTAGTGTTGTCGGGCTCAGCATTGAACGACTCTGGCTAATTAGTTGAGCTTCGGTGGAGCCGGCATCTGGAGGCATGTCCTGCGAGGATTGCATGAACAAAGACTTCTTGCACTCCCGAGGACGTTCCGACTCTAGTACACCATGCATCTCATATTCATATGGTTGACTCATCGTTACTTCGTTGTCAAAGCCGGTATTTAGATACTGGAGAGGGTCATCCTCCTCCATATCATGATCCATATCCTCTTCCATGGGGCCGATGTCATCATCCGCCGGAACGGTTGGCCCTCCTTCCTCATGTCTCTCGATCTCACACAGCAGCACAGACGATGGTTGTAGTTATGTAGGTGGGGTTGTGGTCATACCTTCCTGAGGTCCCGTTGGTGTGCTCCCGGCCACCTCGACACGAAGAAGATTTTTCGGCCACAGGATGGGCCAATTTTTGCATTGGCCAAGCTGTGTGGGGGTCTCGTCATCCTCTCCACCGGTTTGTATGGGACGAGGAAAACCCTCGTAGCCCGCTTTCACACTCGCCATGGAGACCCTTAAGGCGTTACCAGGCATCTACCGGCGATGGAACAATCGATCCTTGGGCTTCACTATAGTACCCTTCCCCATATCCACCAACCCGCCCTTCATGTGGTAAAGGAGGGTGCACGGAGTGGAGTCGGCCTGCGAAGACATGTACGTGTGCGGCGTCAGAGATCCAAAAAGAATGGCAACTGAAGATTAATTAATTAGTTGTGTTGATGAGGGTGCGACGCGTATTTACCGTGAGGGCATCTAGCTCAGCCAATGTCGACGGCCCGACATTCAAGCCAGAGATGGAGCTAGGGCTGCTGTGAGAGCTGGGTGCGGGAGCAGGTGCTGGAGTAGGTGCGGGTGCGGTTGCCATAGTAGGTACGGGTGTGGGTGCGGTGTTCATTGAGTTGCTCCCGGTGAAGCTGGGCATGGGAAAATCAGTTGGTGCCGCGTTTGGATTTTGTTGCACCCAGCTGACCACAGTTGGAATCAAGCTTGTTAAGGCAGCTGCCATATCATTTCTGCAGGCAGCTACCGCTTCCCGGATTGCCTCAGCTTTGGTATCAGCTTCACGGAAAATTTCGGCATGACCTATGCTAGAAAGTGCACATATAGAGCGCCTGAAATTTGCTGGAATGGAAATGAATCAACATTTCCAGCAAAACATAGGTCACTCGGAATCGGTTTCCCTGCAAATGACAATAAGCACTATGTGCTGAAGTAGCATTTCACTACCATCTGCACTACCAATTTACCATAGCAAAAGTGGTACTTTTCATCACAGTGTAGCGTGAACAGTACCATATGCCAACACTAGCAGAATGCAATAACTATGTGATGCATTGTTCAATAGCAGAATGCAATAAGTTGAACTTTCTGATGAATTCAAGTTATTCCAAATAGCACTAGAGCATTCCATCGTGAGTAACAATGCATTGTTAAAATACCAGGATGCAAAAGGCTAAATTTTCTCGACAACTCTAGTCATCAGAATTTTATAGACAACTCTAGTCATCAAAATACTAGGATTCATCTAGCCTTCTGCGGCCAAATACTTCATCACGCGAGAAGCATAGCAAGCACAACAATAATCTAGCCAAATTATCTTAGAATGAACATTACATTCCACAAGCAAAATAATTCATCAGACGACAAGCAAAGCAAGCACCAGGATAATTAACCACATTAGATTTCATAATGTCCTGGACTCTCCAAATTTCATAATTAATGTCCTAGACTATCAAATTAGCTACCTATTCCGAGGATCAAGATGAGGGAAGGGGTGGCTCACCGAGGCTGAGGGGGTCGGCGTCGGGGTTGAGGACGTCGGCGTCGTGGTCGGGGTCGCCGGGGCTGAGGGGGTTGAGGGCGTCCTTCTCCTCCTCATCGATCTGCGCCTAGTCGATCTGCCGAGACCAAATTTGGTCAGAGAGAGGGAGAGAGAGAGAGAGAGAGAGAGAGAGAGAGAGAGAGAGAGAGAGAGAGAGAGAGAGAGACCTGCTGGCGAAGAGAAGATGGCGTCGGCCGGTGGAGGGGACTGCTCGGGGGAGGGGCGGCACGGGGGGAGGGGCCGGGGTGGACCTAGGGCCGGCGCACGGGGGTGGGGGGGTGGGGGGGGGGGGGGGGGGGAGTGTCGGGCGGCCGGGGGCCGGCGTCGGGGTCGGGGTTGAGGTCGGGTGCGGCGTCGACGGCGGCGTGGGCGGGTGCGACGTCGGCGGTGGCGTGGGAGCTCAGAAAGGGGATCGACAAAGAGTGAGAGAGAGGAAAGAGATAGCGTGTGGCTCGACAGGGCCGGGGCTGTAGGAAACTTAGCTATAGCGCGGCTAGACAAAACACGCTATAGCTAAGTTAGCTATAGCGCGGCCCCGTACAAAACGTGCTACTACTAACATATTTTTTTATTTTAAAATTATGTGGCCAGTTAGCTGTAGCGCTTTGATACGTCCATTTTGCATCATGATTTCCTACTGTTATTTATAATATTTGTATGCATAATAATGCTTTTTGGAGTATTTCTAATGCCTTTTCTCTCATAATATGCAAGGTTTACACAAAGAGGGAGAATGCCGGTAGCTGGAATTCTGGACCTGAAAAAGCTATGTCAGAGTTACCTGTTCTGCACATCTCCAAATTAGCTAAAAATTTATGGAGAATTGTTTTGGAATATATAAAAAATATTAGAGCAAATAACTACCGGAGGGGGCCACCCTGGTGAGCACAAGACACCAGGGCACGCCTGGGCCCCCAGGCGCTCCCTGGTGGGTTGTGCCCTCCTCGGCCCACCTCCGGTGCCCATCTTCTGGTATATAGGTCATTTTGACCTAGAAAAAATAAGGAGAGGACTTTCGGGACGAAGCGCCGCTGTCTCGAGGTGGAACTTGGGCAGGAGCACTTTTGCCCTCCGGCGGAGCGATTACTCCGGGGGAACTTCCCTCCCGGAGGGGAAAATCAACGCCATCGTCATCACCAACAACTCTCCCATCTTTGGTAGGGCAATCTCCATCAACATCTTCAACAGCACCATCTCCTCTCAAACCCTAGTTCATCTCTTGTGTTCAATATTTGTACCGGAACCTCAGATTGGTACCTGCGGGTGACTGTAGTGTTGATTACTATATGGTTTATTTGGTGGAAGATTATATGTTCAGATCCATTATGCTATTTAATACCCCTCTGATCTTGAGCATGATTATCATTTGTGAGTAGTTACTTTTGTTCTTGAGGTCACGGGAGAAGTCATGTTGCAAGTAATCATGTGAACTTGATATGTGTTCGATATTTTGAAGATATGTATGTTGTGATTCCCTTAGTGGTGTCATGTGAACGTCGACTACATGGCACTTCACCATACTTTGGCCTAAGGGAATGCATTGTGGAGTAGTTACTAGATGATGGGTTGCTAGAGTGACAGAAGCTTAAACCCTAGTTTATGTGCTACTTCGTAAGGGACCGATTTGGATCCAAAAGTTTAATGTTATGGTTAGATTTTATCTTAATACTTTTCTCGTAGTTGCGGATGCTTGCGAGGGGGTTAATCATAAGTAGGAGGTTTGTTCAAGTAAGAACAACACCTAAGCACCGGTCCACCCACATATTACATTATCAAAGTAGCGAACACGAATCAAACCAACATGATGAAAGTGACATGATGAAATTCCCGTGTGCCCTCAAGAACGCTTTGCTTATTATAAGAGACCGTTTTGGCCTATCCTTTGTCACAAAAGGATTGGGCTACCTTGATGCACTTTATTTACCGCTACTGTTACTTGTCCGTTATAAATTATCTTGTTATCAAACTAACTATTACCGACTATTTCAGTGCTTGCAGAAAATACCTTGCTGAAAACCACTTGTCATTTCCTTCTGCTCCTCGTTGGGTTCGACACTCTTACTTATTGAAAGGACTACGATTGATCCCCTATACTTGTGGGTCATCAAGGCTCTTTTCTGGTGTCGTTGTCGGGGAGTGAAGCACTCTTGGTAAGTGGAAATTGGTAAGGAAAAATTATTACTACATGCTGAAATTTATTGTCACTTGCTACTATGGAAAACAATCCTTTGAGGGGTTTGTTCAGGGTATCTTCACCTCGACCGGAACCACAATTAGTTGCCCCTCAACCTTCTGCACCTACTGAAAATATTGGTTATGAAATTCCTTCGGGTATGATAGAACAACTGCTAGCTAATCCTTCTGCAGGAGATGGAACCGAACATCCTGATATGCACTTAATCTATGTGGATGAAATTTGTGGATTATTTAAGCTTGTAGGTTTACCCTAAGATGAAGCTAAGAAGAAGGTTTTCCCTTTATCTTTGAAGGGAAAAGCATTGAGATGGTATAGGCTATGCGATGATATTGGATCTTGGAACTGGAACCGATTGAAATTGGAACTTCACCAAAAAAAATATCCTATGCATCTAGTTCATCGTGATCGGAATTATATATATAATTTTTGGCCTCGTGGAGGAGAAAGTGTCACTCTATCTTGGGGGAGGCTTAATTCAATGTTATATTCGTGCCCCAATCATGCGCTCTCAAGAGAAATTATTATTTAGAATTTTTATGCTTGGCTTTCTCGTAATGATCAATCCATGCTCGATACTTCTTGGACTTGTTCTTTTATGAAGAAGACTGTTGAATTCAGGTGGGATCTTTTAGAAAGAATTAAACGCAACTCTGAAGATTGAGAACTTGACGAAGGTAAGGAGACAGGTATTAAGCTTAAGTTTGATTGTGTTAAATCTTTTATGAATACCGATGCTTTTCAGAAGTTTAGCACTAAATATGGACTTGACTCTGAGATAGTAGCCTCTTTTTGTGAATCATTTGCTACTCACATTGATCTCCCTAAGGAGAAGTGGTTTAAATATCATCCACCTATTAAAGAAGAAATTAAAGAGCCGGTCCTAGGTAAAGATGAAACTATTGTTTACAATGTTGACCCAGTTGTGCCTACTGCTTATATTGAAAAACTACCTTTCCCTGTTAGGATAAAGGAACACGCTAAGGTTTCAACTGTGGTTCATAAAAGTAATATTAGAGCACCTAAACCTGCTGAACAAATTAAAGTAGAACCTAGTGTTGCTATGATTAAAGATCTTCTGGTAGAAAATATTGATGGGCATGTGCACCTGCACAAACAATCAAACACTTGCACCCAACACGATAAAGGGGTTGTCAATCCCTTTACGGTCACTTGCAAGGATGAGATCTAATAGAGATAGATATAAAAAATTACTAAAACATTAAACAAAGTAAAAACAAATAATTGCAGCAAGGTATTTTTGGGTTTTTTGGTTTATAGATCTGAAAATATATGATGGAAAATAGACCCGGGGGCCATAGGTTTCACTAGAGGCTTCTCTCTTGAAGAAAGCATACGGTGGGTAGACAAATTACTGTTGAGCAATTGATAGAAAAGTGCAAAGTTATGATATCTAAGGCAATGATCATGAATATAGGCATCACGCCCGTGATAAGTAGACCGACTCCTGCCTACATCTACTACTATTACTCCACACATCGACCGCTATCCATCATGCATCTAAAGTATTAAGTTCATAAGAATGGAGTAACGCCTTAAGTAAGATGACATGATGTAGAGGGATAAACTCAAGCAATATGATATAAACCCCATCTTTTTATCATTGATGGCAACAATACAATACGTGCATCGCTACCCCTACTATGTCACTGGGTGAGGACACCACAAGATTGAACCCAAAACTAAGCACCTCTCCCATTGCAAGAAAAACCAATCTAGTTGGCCAAACCAAATCGATAGTTTGAAGAGAAATACAAAGATATTTAATCATGCATAAAAGAGTTCAGAGAAGACTCAAATAATATTCATAGATAATCTGATCATAAATCCACAATTCATCGGATCTCAACAAACAGACCGCAAAAAAGTATTACATCGGATAGAACTCCAAGAACATCGAGGAGAACATTGTATTGAAGATCAAAGAGAGAGAAGAAGCCATCTAGCTACTAGCTATGGACCCGTAGGTCTGTGGTAAACTACTCACGCTTCATCGGAAGGGAAGCAAGGTTGATGTAGATGCCCTCCGTGATCAAATCCCCCTCCGGCAGATCGCCGGAAAAGGCCCCAAGATGGGATCACATGGGAACAGAGGCTTGTGGCGGCGGAAAAGTATTTTGGTGGACGCTTCTGGTGGTTTGGGAATATTTGGGAATTTATAGTGCAAAGACTAGGGTTGGAGGACTCCCGAGGGGGGCACCAGCCAGGGGGGCGCCCCCCCTAGGGCGCGCCCTAAGGGCTTGTGGGCTCCTTGGGACTCCTCTGGCCCCCTCTCCAAGCTACGTGGGTGTCTTCTGGTCCAAGAAAAATCATCGCGAAAGTTTTATTCCATTTGGACTCCGTTTGATATTCCTTTCTAAAAAAGCCAAAAACAAGGAAAAACAACAACTGGCACTGGGCACTAGGTTAATAGGTTAGTCCCAAAAAATGATATAAAATTGTATATTAATGCATATAAAACATCCAAAACAGATAATATAATAGCATGGAACAATAAAAAATTATAGATACGTTGGAGACGTATCAAGCATCCCCAAGCTTAATTCCTACTTGTCCTCGAGTAGGTAAATGATAAAAACATAATTTTTGATGTGGAATGCTACCTAACATATTTATCAATGTAATCTTATTTATTGTGGCATGAATATTCAGATCTATAAGATTCAAAACAAAAGTTTAATATTGACATAAAAACAATAATACTTCAAGCATACTAATAAAGCAATCATGTCTTCTCAAAATAACATGGCCAAAGAAAGTTATCCCTACAAAATCATATGGTCTGGCAATGCTCCATCTTCATCACACAAAGTATTTCATCATGCACAACCCCGATGACAAGCCAAGCAATTATCTCATACTTTTGGTGTTCTCAAACTTTTTCAACTTTCACGCAATACATGAGCGTGAGCCATGGATATAGCACTATGGGTGGAATAGAATATGGTGGTTGTGGAGAAGACAAAAAGAAGGAGAAAGTCTCACATCAACTAAAAAAATTAATGGGCTATGGAGATGCCCATCAATTGATATCGATGCAAGTGAGTAGGGATTGCCATGCAACAGATGCACTAGAGCTGTAAGTGCATGAAAGCTCAAAAAGAAACTAAGTGGGTGTGCATCCAACTTGCTTGCTCACGAAGACCTAGGGAAATTTGAGGAAGCCCATCATTGGAATATACAAGCCAAGTTCTATAATGAAAAAGTCCAACTAGTATATGAAAGTGACAAAATAGGAGACTCTCTATCATGAAGATCATGGTGCTACTTTGAAGCACAAGTGTGGAAAAAGGATAGTAACATTGTCCCTTCTCTCTTTTCTCTAATTTTTTTTTCTTCTTTTTCTTTTTTTGTTTGGGCTTCTTCGGCCTATTTTTTTTTCTTTGGGCTTCTTTGGCCTCTTTTATTTTTTGTAAAGTCCGGAGACTCATCCCAACTTGTGAGGGAATCATAGCTTCCATCATCCTTTGCTCACATGGGACAATGCTCTAATAATGATGATCATCATACTTTTATTTACTTACAACTCAAGAATTACAACTCAATACTAGAACAAAATATGACTCTATATGAATGCCTCATGCATATGAGAACAATATGACAATGATGGTGTGTGTCATAATAAACGGAACGGTGGAAGTTGCATGGCAATATATATTGGAATGGCTATGGAAATGCCATAATAGGTAGGTATGGTGGCTGTTTTGAGGAAAGGTATATGGTGGGTTTAATGCACCGGCGAAAGTTGTGCGGTACTAGAGAGGCTAGCAATTGTGGAAGGGTGAGAGTGCGTATAATCCATGGACTCAACATTAGTCATAAAGAACTCACATACTTATTGCAAAAGTCTATTAGCTATCAAAACAAAGTACTACACGCATGCTCCTAGGGAGATAGATTGGTAGGAAAAGACTATCGCTCGTCCCCGACCGCCACTCATAAGGAAGACAATCAAAAAATAAACCATGCTCCGACTTCATCACATAACGGTTCACCATACGTGCATGCTACGGGAATCACAAACTTTAACACAAGTATTTCTACCAATCCACAATTACTCACTAGCATGACTCTAATATCACCATCTTTATATCTCAAAACAAATGCGAGGAATCAAACTTCTCATCTATTCAATGCTCTTTATATGAAAGTTTTTATTATATCCCTCTTGGATGCCCATCATATTAAGACTAAATTCATAACCTAAGAAAATTACCATGCTGTTTAAGACTCTCAAAATAATATAAGTGAAGCATGAGAGTTCACCAATTTCTATAAAATAAAGACACCACCGTGCTCTAAAAAGATATAAGTGAAGCACTAGAGCAAACTGCCTAGCTCAAAAGATATAAGTGAAGCAAATAGAGTATTCTAATAAATTCATAATTAATGCGTGTCCCTCTCAAAAGGTGTGTACAGCAAGGATGATTGTGGCAAACTAAAAATAAAAGACTCATACCATACTAGACGCTCCAAGCAAAACACATATCATGTCATGAATAAAAATATAGCCTCAAGTAAATATACCGATGGATTGAAGACGAAAGAGGGGATGCCATCCGGGGCATCCCCAAGCTTTGATTCTTGGTTGTCCTTGAATATTACCTTGGGGTGCCTTGTGCATCCCCAAGCTTAGGCTCTTGCCACTCCTTATTCCATTGTCCATCAAATCTTTACCCAAAACTTGAAAACTTCACAACACAAAACTCAACCCAAAACTCGTCAGATCCATTAGTATAAGAAAAGCAAATCACCACTTAGGTACTGTTGTGAACTCATTCTAAATTTATAATGGTGTTATATCTACTGTATTCCAACTTCTCCATGGTTCATACCCCCCGATACTACCCACAGATTCATCAAAATAAGCAAACAACACAAAGAAAACAGAATCTGTCAAAAACAGAACAGTCTGTAGTAATCTGGAAACTTCGTATACTTATGTAACTCCAAAAATTCTGAAAAATTAGGAAAACCTGGGAATTTTATGTATCAATCTTGTGTAAAAATTTCAGATTGAAAGCATGTTTCTGTGATTTCTTTAAAATTCTGGCAATGAGCAAGATGAAAAGTTTCTGTTTTTCAGCAAGATCAAATCAACTATCATCGTAGACCATCCCAAAGGTCTTACTTGGCTCAAACACTAATTAAAACACCAAAACACAATTACTAAAGAGGTAATAATGTCTATTTATTGAAAAACAGAACCAAAAACAAAAAAATAAAAATAAAATTGCGTTGCCTCCCAACAAGAGCTATTGTTTAACGCCCCTAGCTAGGCATATAACATAGATATAGGTATTGTCATCTTTGGTATTAAATCCATAAGTAGCCCTCATAATAGATTCATATGGCAACTTAATTTTATTTCTTGGAAAGTGTTCCATGCCCTTCCTTAACAGAAATTGAAATCTAATGTTTCCTTCTTTCATATCAATAATTGCACCAATCGTTCTAAGGAAAGGTCTGCCAAGAATAATAGGACACGCAGGATTGCAATCTATATCAAGCACAATAAAATCCACGGGCACATAATTCCTATTTGCAACAATAAGAACATCATTAATCCTTCCCATAGGTTTCTTAATAGTGGAATCCGCTAGATGCAAATTCAAAGAACAATCATTAAATTTATGGAAACCTAGCACATCACATAAAGTTTTCGGAATAGTGGAAACTCTAGCACCCAAATCACACAAAACAAAGCACTCATAATCTTTAATTTTATTCTTAATAGCAGATTCCCACTCATCATAAAGCTTTCTAGGGATAGAAACTTCCAACTCAAGTTTTTCTTCGAACGATTTCATCATAGCATCAACAATATGTTTAGTAAAAGCTTTATTTTGATTATAAGCATGAGGTGAACTCAACATGGATTGCAACAAGGAAATACAATATATCAAAGATAAATTATCATAATTAAAGTCCTTGAAATCCAAAAGAGTGGGTTCATCGCTACTTAAAGTTTTGACCTCTCCAACCCCACTTTTATCAATTTTTTCATTAAGATCTTTAAACTCCAAATCATTGGGACGCCTTCTAGCTAAAGTTGACTCATATCCAGTCCCATCTTTATCAAGATTTATATTATCAAGCAAAGATTCAATAGGAGTCACACCAACCACTTTAAGATCTTCATCATTATTTTCACAAGAAATAGAAGAACACGCTTTTACAAACCAATCTCGCTTAGCATGCATCCTAGTGGTTCTTTCTTTACATTCATCCATAGATATTCTAATAGCTTTTAGAGATTCACTAATGTCATGCTTGGGTGGCATACGTCTCATCTTCAAGGAATCAATCTCAAGAGAAATTTCATCAACGTTCCTAGCCAAATAATCAATCTTAAGCAATTTTTCTTCTACCATAGCATTGAAATTCTTTTGAGAATTAATGAATCTTTAATATTAATCTCAAGATCAGAGGGTATATTATTATAATTTCCATAAGAATTGTTGTAGGAATTACCATAATTATTAGAGGAATTACTAGGAAACGGCCTAGGATTGAAATTACCTCTATACGCGTTGTTACCAAAATTGTTCCTACCAACAAAATTCACATCCATAGATTCATTATTATTCTCAATCAAATTGGACAAAGGCATATTATTAATATCAATAGGAGCACTCTTACTAGCAATCAATTTCATTAGCTCATCCATCTTTCCACTCAAAGTATTAATTTCTTCAATAGCATGCACTTTTTTACTAGTGGAAGATCTTTAGGTATGCCATTGAGAGTAATTTGCCATAATATTATCTAGGAGTTTAGTAGCTTCTCCTAATGTAATTTCCATAAAAGTACCACCCGCGGCGGAATCCAAAAGATTTCTAGATGCAAAATTCAATCCCGCATAAAAAATTGTATGATCATCCACAAACTTGAACCATGAGTACGGCAATTTCTTATCATCAATTTCATTCTCTCCCAAGATTGTGCAACATGTTCATGATCAAGTTGCTTAAAATTCATTATATCGTTCATAAGGGAGATGATCTTAGCAGGAGGAAAATACTTGGAAATAAAAGCATCTTTACTCTTATTCCATGAATCAATACTATTTTTAGGCAAAGATGAAAACCAAGTTTTAGCATGATCTCGTAGTGAGAACAGAAATAGCTTCAATTTAACAATATCATTATCCATATCTTTTTTCTTTTGCATATCACACAATTCAATGAAAGTATTTAGATGGGATGCGGCATCTTCACTAGGAAGACCAAATTTTTTTCTTTCATAACAAGATTCAACAAAGCGGCATTAATTTCATAAGATTCCGCACTAGTGGCGGGAGCAATCGGAGTACTAATAAAATCATTATTATTAGTGTTGGAAAAGTCACACAACTTGGTGTTTTCTTGAGACATCGTGACAAAACAAGCAATCTAGCACACAAGCAACCAAAAAGCAAACGAAAAGATGGGCGAAAGAAAGGCGAATAAAAAGGCAAATATTTTTGTGTTTTTCTGAAAATGTTTTAGAAGTGGGGGAGAGGAAAACGAGAGGCAAATGGCAAATAATGTAATGCAAGAGATGAGAGTTTATGATGGGTACTTGGTAGGCTTGATGTAGAACCTCCCCGGCAACGGCGCCAGAAATTCTTCCTGCTACTTCTTGAGCTTGTGTTGGTTTTTCCCTTGAAGAGGAAAGGGTGATGCAGCAAAGTAGAGATAAGTATTTCCCTCAGTTTGAGAACCAAGGTATCAATCCAGTAGGAGGTACAAGCAAGTCTCCAATATATGCACCTGCACAAACAATCAAACACTTGCACCCAACGCGATAAAGGGGTTGTCAATCCCTTCACGGTCACTTGCAAGGATGAGATCTGATAGAGATAGATATAAAAGATTACTAAAATGTAAAACAAAGTAAAATAAATAAATTGCAGCAAGGTATTTTTGGGTTTTTTGGTTTATAGATCTGAAAATATATGATGCAAAATAGACCTGGGGGCCATAGGTTTCACTAGAGGCTTCTCTCTTGAAGAAAGCATACGGTGGGTAAACAAATTACTGTTGAGCAATTGATATAAAAGCGCAATGTTATGACGATATCTTAGGCAATGATCATGAATATAGGCATCACATCCGTGATAAGTAGACCGACTCCTGCCTGCATCTACTACTATTACTCCACACATCGACCGCTATCCAGCATGCATCTAGAGTATTAAGTTCATAAGAACGGAGTAACGCCTTAAGTAAGATGACATGATGTAGAGGGATAAACTCAAGCAATATGATATAAATCCCATCTTTTTATCCTTGATGGCAACAATACAATACGTGCCTTGCTACCCCTACTATGTCACTGGGTGAGGACACCACAAGATTGAACCCAAAACTAAGCACCTCTCCCATTGCAAGAAAAACCTATCTAGTTGGCCAAACCAAATCGATAGTTCAAAGAGAAATACAAAGATATTTAATCATGCATAAAAGAGCTCAGAGAAGACTCAAATAATATTCATAGATAATCTAATCATAAATCCACAATTCATCGGATAGCAACAAACACACCGCAAAAAAGTATTACATCGGATAGAACTCCAAGAACATCGAGGAGAACATTGTATTGAAGATCAAAGAGAGAGAATAAGCCATCTAGCTACTAGCTATGGACCCATAGGTCTGTGGTAAACTACTCACGCTTCATCGGAAGGGCAACAAGGTTGACGTAGATGCCCTCCGTGATCGAATCCCCCTCCGGCAGATCGCCGAAAAAGGCCCCAAGATAGGATCTCACGGGAACAGTGGCTTGCGGCGGCGGAAAAGTATTTTGGTGGACGCTTCTGGTGGTTTAGGAATATTTGGGAATTTATAGTGCGAAGCTTAGGGGAGGGGGACTCCTGAGGGGGCCACCAGCCACTACAAGAAATATGTCAACTTGCGACCATCACTATTAGTCACTGAATGGTCATTGTTTTCCATTTGTGACCTTTTTGTGACCAAAAATAGATGGTCAAAAGCTGACCGTCTTTAATTGAAATTAACGACCTTTCTTCTGATATGGTCATAGACGTTTACGACCAAAAAAAAGGTCGTAGGTTCAATGACCAATTATTTTGGTCACTAGCAATCCACCCACACCACGTCAGATCCATCATGGCAAGCTGACATGGCAGAATTATGACCAAATGAAAAGGTCGTAAATTAGAATCAGCCCGGTCCATTTCGGCCGTCTACATGGGCCAGGCCCAATAATTCAGCCCATTTAATGTTTTTTCTCTTTATTTTGCTTAGCTGCATGGGCCTAGCCCAATAATTTGGCCTTTTATTTTTTGGGATGGAGCCTTTTATGGACAAGTTTTTTTTCCTAGTCAACTCTTTTTTTGGGCCACAGCCTTTTTAGTCTAGTTCTTGTTTGGGCCTTGGCCTTTTATTTTCTGGGATGCAGCCTTTTACAGACTAGGGATTTTTTTACAATCAACTCTTTTTTAAGCCCAAGCCATTTTAGTCTAATTCTTGTTTGGGCCTCGGCCTTTTTGCGGTCCAACTAAGTTTAGAGCCCAATTAATCCAAATAATATTCTGTGATCCAAACAAAACTCAAATAATTCAGAAAATGCATAACTACACAGGTTCACAGGTTCACAGCATCAAATAAGGCATAACTTCACAGGTTCATAACTACACAGCTTCCAAAATGGCATAACTTCACAGCTTCCAAAATGAGCCATCACAAGTTCACAGGTTCAACAAGTTCAACGACAAGTTCAACTTCACATTTCCCAAATGAGCCATCGCATAGAGCTTCTATGATGCTTTAGCTCCAAAGAGAGCCATCAAGTGGGCTAACTTCTCATCCTGTTCTTGAGACTTCTTGCGCAGCAGCTCAAGTTCCTTGTCGCGTATAGCTTCAGCTTCTTCCGCCTTCATCTTGATTGCTGCCAATTCTTCTTGCATCACTTCAGCTTGAAGCTCCGACCTCTCCAGCTTCTGCTCAAGATCACGAACATGAGCAGCCACAGTAGCAGTTGCTTTGTCAGAGTTGTTCCTAGATGACTGGAGCCCAACATTCCTGAGGAATGTGCTTTGCTTGACTTTGGTCTTAAGCACTTCGTCAACAATTTCAGCAGCAGACTTTGGCTCTTCACCTTCTGGTACCAGCATTATGACGCCCCCGGCCCGATCGTGCACTAATCATACACGCAAATGAACACGATCAAGCCTAAGGACTCACGGAAAGATATCACAACACAACTCTAAAACCTAAATAAAGTCATACAAGCTTTATATTACAAGCCAGGGGCCTCGAGGGCTCGAATACATAAGCTTGCGAACAAGCGTCAGCGGAAGCATCAGATATCTGAGTACAGATATGAAATAGAAATAGAAAGGCCTTTAGAAAGGCGGGGCAAAATAAAACACTACGATCGAAAGGCGTAGGCCTCCTGCCTGGGACCCTCCGATCCTACTCCTGGTCGTCAGTCAACTCGTAGTAGTATCCATCCTCGGGGTCGAAGTAGTAGTCGATCGACGGGGCATCTGTCTCAGGGGGCTCCGTCCTCTGGTCACGACAAACTAATATGGGGAGAAAAGGAAAACAAAGCAACCGTGAGTACTCAGAAGTACTCAGCAAGCAAGGATCTACACTACATATGCAACATTTCCAAAGGGGGGGGGGCTGTATATGTGGACTGGGCTACAGAAATGCCAGAATAGAGAGAAGGCCTAGTCCTATCGAAGACTAGCATCTTCAGCGGTCTTGCAGAAATAGAAGAGGGTAGAACAGTACAATATAATGTAGCAGTATCATTAAGTCTCAACCTCACCCAGAGATCCTTTCTCGACTCCCTGCGAGAAAGCAATCCCAGAGCCATACAGTCATCAACCTCGTCCGGAGATCCCTTCTCGACTCCCTACGAGAAGCAATCCCAGAGCCTCATATCTAGGTCTCATCTCATGTTCTAGCTGTATCGATCGGGATACAACTCCGAGTGTCCTTTACCGTAGGACAGGCTATCGATAGAAGTTTTCTTCCCTGCAGGGGTGCACCAACTTACCCAACACGCTCGATTAACTCCGGCCGGACACACTTTCTTGGGTCATAACCGGCCTCGGCCAAACGACACACCGCAGCCCTACCTACAGCTCAGCAGAGAGGTCCCCGCCGGTCTACATCCTAAGCACTCAGGGGTCTTGGGCCGTCGCCCTGTGCACTCCGGGTCGTTGCGAGCAGGGTGAAGCCAGGCACCCGGAGGGCGCCGGTCCGTCCCGGCCGCAAGGCTGAACTAGACGTCCGACAGAGCTTTCGGCTGATGCTACGATGCAGAACGCCCATACTATGCCCACGTGATGGTTAGTGCTATCAGGCCAGAGGCCTGCTCGGATCAAATATCCAAATCGTTAGTGGACTAGGGCTTGCGGTAACGAGCAGAGACTCACGAAAGATGTGACCCCGTTGCCCCATCTCGAGGACTTGCTGCAAGGGTTAAGAATGCCTAGCCGCGCCTCGTATTCATCACTCGGGCACCATACAGGCACCCGTCTTCACAACACTCGCCTCTCAGGCGCACGCGGGTACCCCTCAGGGTCGACCCGCCTATCTAATTAACAGTGTAAAGTCCAAGTATCCGTGTGTCCATAACATCAGGGGAATCTGAGGTATCACCCTCGTTGGATTCCTACTTGATGTATCCGTCAAGGTGAACTCGGAGGAATCACCCTCACTGGGTTCACACTTGAGGTGTTGTACGACAGCGTCGTTACCGGAAGTGGTGAAGGAGGAATCACCCTCGATGACCAGGATCGAATAGCTACTCTACAGAGTTAACATCAGAAGTGCTACAAGAGGTTTCACCCTCGGCACTCGATAGTAATGCTGCAGTGTCGTTACAACTAAGGGGGGTGATGTGCAGTGTCGGGGCCTGGTCTTCAATCCCGTTGATCGGGTCTTCTGATAATCCAGCGGGGCAGTCGGGATAAGTGGGGTCACTAATAGGTCTCTACCCAGCCTATACTAAACAGTTTAGGATATGCAGGTAATTATCAACAGCAGGTTACAATAAACAGGCTATGCATCAGAATAGGTAAAGCAGTAGCAGCAGCAATTCTAATGCAAGCATGAGAAATTAGAATGGGCGATATCAGGATGATCAAAAGGGGGGCTTGCCTGGTTGCTCGGCGGCAAGGGCAAGGTTGTCAATGGTGTCTTCGGTCTCCGGAGCTGCGTCGGTCTCGGGGACGACGTCGGGGTCTAACGAGAGAGAAGAGGGGGAGGAAACAGTATAAATACTCAGCGAACAAATGCAGCACAAAGCATAACATGGCAATACGCGGTGACGGAGGTGATCTAACACAGTGCCGGGTGATACTGGCGAAGGTGGAATTCATCCGGTAAAGTATTCCCAGTGTCCGGCATTTCGGACAGACGAAAAGAGGGGAACGGTTGCATGTTCGGATAGTTAGAGACGCGTGGCGGACGAACGGACCGCGTATTCGGATTCGTCTCGTCGTTCTGAGCAACTTTCATGTACAAAGTTTTTCGATCTGAGTTACGGATTATTTTATATGATTTTCTAAAGCTTTTATTAATTTCTGGAATTTATTTAATTATTTAAATTAAACATTATCCGAAACATTATTTGCTGATGTCAGCATGACGTCAGGACCAGTGGGTCCCACCTGTCATAGGCTGTTTAGTTAATTAGGGATTAACTAATTAATTAATTATTAATTAAACTAATTAATTAAATTAGATTAATCTAAACAGGGTTAATTAACCAAATTAATTAATTTTAATTATTAATCTTAATTATTTTTATTTTTATATTCTAAAACGTTTTTAGGGCGGGGCCCGTTTATCATTGGGCCAGCGGGTTTGGCCCACCGGCCAGTGGCTCAGGGGCGCGGGGCCCCACCTGGCAGCGGCCCAGGGGCCACAGGCGGGCGTCGGGCGCGGTGCGGTGCGCGGGCGCGGGCGCGCGCGTGAGCGCGCGCGGCGATGGCAGGGGCGCGGCGACGGGCGCGTGTGGGTGCGGTGCGGCGCGCGTGCGCGGGCGGGGGCATGGCGTGGTGCGGCGCGGCGCGGGCGAGCGCGGAGCGGCGCCGGACGGTGGTGGCAGGGCAGGGGCGGTTCGGGCAGCAGCGGCGAGCGAGGCGACGCGACGTGAGAGGGGAGAGGCCGGGGCCGGGCCTCACCGTACGGTGTAGGGCACGGGCAGTGGGCGCGGGGAGGGCGACGGGGACGATGCCGTGGTCCGGCGAGGGGGGACGCGGCGACGGGGTGGCGACGGCGTCGGGGCGAGGCGGCGTGGCGACGGGGCGGCGGCGCGGGGCGACGTCGAGGGCGCGGGGCCGAGCAAGCGCGCTGGCTCGGGGCGCGGCGAGCACGGGGCTCGGCCCGATCCAGAATGGATCGGGTGGGGGGGAGCGAGGGGGGTTGTCGGTGGGTGGGGGATTAGGGTTTGCTGGCCTCCAGGGGGAGGCCATATAGGGAGGGAGTGGGCAGGCCGGCTGGGCCTTGGCCCAGTTGGGCCGGGGGGGGTCTTTTTCTCTTTTTCTTTTTCTGTTTTGTTTCGTTTTATCTTTTTTTTTTCTTTTTTTTTAATCACATCTCCTGTTTAGTAAATAGTTAGGCCACATATTGAATTTTGTAAAACATAGGAATTGCTCCAACAAATACTAGGCATTACCTACCACTACCAAAAATCGGTTTGGAGTCAACTTGAGTTCACACAATTTTTTATAATAATTAATATGCATTAATCCTTGCTGTTTTGATAATGTTAGAGCCACCTAGTTAAATTATTAATTGTTGGTTTCAATTTTAGAATAGTCTCTGCAATATTTGCCATTTAATGAACAATTTAGTTTTTATGTTGGACAACTTTTATATTTCACTTTCATTTAAATTTGAATTTGACTTAGGAGTTGAAATGCAATATGATGCTAATGATGATCATGCACTATTAAGCTTGCGGACATGTCATTAACAAAAGTGATTACTGTAGCTAATGACAAGGGGTGTTACAATTCTCCTCCACTAACAAGAATTCTCGTCCCGAGAATTAAGAGGTAGAAGGAAAAAGTTCAGGGTATTCCGCATGAAGATTATCCTCGCTATCCCAAGTGGCTTCTTCTTCAGTATGATTTGACCACTGCACTTTGAGGAACTTGGTAACCTTCTGACAGGTCTGACGTTCAGCTTCATCGAGAATGCGTATCGGATGCTCTTTATAAGAAAGATCATCTTGCAATTCGAGCACCTTGTGATCCACTGCTCGGTGCGGAGATTCCTTGAAGCATTGACGAAGTTGCGACACATGGAAGACGTCGTGGATATGGGAGAATTGCGGTGGCAATTCCAATTTATATGCCACCTGGCCACATCTAGCAATAATGCGGAAAGGACCAATGTAGCGTGGAGCTAGCTTGCCCTTGATTCCAAAACGGTGAGTGCCTTTCATCGGGGTGACTCGCAGATAAGCCTGATCACCAGGCTGATAAGTCAAACCCCATCGTTTGCGATCGTAGTTGCTCTTCTGGCGGTCCTGAGCTGCCTTGATATTTTCTCAGACAATACGAACTTGTTCTTCGGTGTGTTGAGTAATATCCGGACCCATGAGCGGTCGTTCCCTAGTTTCTGACCAATTCAGAGGGGTTCGACACTTACGTCCATATAGAACTTCGAAGGGGGCCATTTTCAAGCTGGCTTGATAGCTGTTGTTATAGGAGAACTCGGCATACAGGAGAGATTCTTCCCACTTCTTGCCGAAAGAAATAACACAAGCCCGAAGCATGTCTTCAAGCACTTGATTAACCCGTTCAACTTGGCCTTGGGATTGGGGGTGATAAGCTGAACTCCAGGTAATATGAGTTCCCATAGCTGTTTGGAAACTTTCCCAGAATTTGGAAGTGAAAAGGCCGCCACGGTCCGAACTAATCTCCTTCGGAATACCGTGGAGTGAAACAATTCTGGAGATATACAACTCTGCTAACTGACTAGCAGTGATAGTCTCTTTGACAGGCAGAAAGTGTGCAACTTTAGAGAGTTGGTCGACGACGACAAGAATAGCATCGTGACCCTTCTGTGACCTGGGAAGTCCTGTAACGAAATCCATCTGAACCTTATCCCATTTCCATAGAGGAATAGGAAGTGGTTGCAGAATTCCAGCAGGCTTCTGATGTTCTGCTTTAACGCGACGGCAAACATCACATTCAGCAACATATCGAGCAATGTCCTGCTTCATTTTTGACCACCAGTACCTTTGACGGAGATCACGATACATCTTGGTGCTACCCGGATGAATAGACAGCGGGGTATCATGGGCCTCCTTCATGACTTCGTCGGTCATAAGCTCGAAGCGAGGTACGACAATGCGGTTTCTGAAATACAAGGTTCCATCTTCAGACAGCGAGAAATCCCTGAACTTTACAAGGTGAAGGTCTTTTTTCATGAGATCAATTTCAGCATCTTTAGCTTGCGCATTCTTAACAGCTTTCTCAAGATCTGGTTGTATCACAAGGTTATTCAGAGAGCCCTGTGGAACAATACGCAGATTCAGCTTGCGCAGTTCTTCAAAAAGACGAGGTTGAGCTCGCCTAACCATGAGGTTGTCGCAATAGGACTTGCGGCTTAAGGCATCAGCCATCACGTTAGCCTTGCCAGGGGTATAGGAAATACCCAAATCATAGTCCGCAATGGCCTCCATCCATCTTTGCTGACGGAGGTTTATAGATGGTTGAGTGAACAAGTACTTCAGACTTTTATGATCCGTGTAGATCTCGCAATGATTACCGAGAAGGTAATGTCGCCACAACTGCAATGCATAGATGACAGCAGCTAGTTCTAGATCATGTACCGGATAATTCTCTTCATGTGGGCGCAACTGATGAGAGCCATAAGCAATCACTTTACGCTCTTGCATTAGGACACAGCCTAATCCTTCACGGGATGCGTCACAATAAATCACAAAGTCTTTGCGGGTATCTGGAGGAGACAGTACTGGGGCAGATGTCAACTTGTCTTTGAGTGTTTGAAAACTTTCCTGACATTTTTCTGTCCATTCAAACTTAACGCCCTTGTGAAGCAGATCAGTCAAAGGCTTAGCAATCTTTGAGAAATTCTCGACAAAACGACGGCAATAACTTGCAAGGCCAAGAAAACTTCTGACTTGCTTGACATTCTTCGGAGGAGTCCAGTCCAGAATAGCCTGAACTCGTTCTGGGTTAACGGAAATTCCATCTTTGGAAATCACATGACCGAGGTATGTCACTTCAGAAAGCCAGAATTCACATTTGGAGTATTTGGCATACAACTGGTGTTCTCGGAGCCTTTCCAGTACAAGACGGAGGTGTTCGGCATGTTCTTCCTTATTCTTCGAATATACCAGAATATCATCTAGATATACCATGACGAACTTGTCGAGGTAATCCATGAATATATAATTCATCAGACGGGAGAATGTGGCTGGAGCATTTGTTAAGCCAAATGACATGACGGTGTACTCGTAGGAGCCATAACGAGTAACAAATGCAGTCTTGGGAATATCCTCTTCACGAACACGGATCTGATGGTATCCCAATCTCAAATCAAGCTTAGAGAATACTGAGGAACCGGCAAGTTGATCATACAAATCATTGATTCTGGGAAGCGGATACTTATTCTGGATTGTAGCTTGGTTAATGGGCCGATAATCCTGAACCAATCGGTTAGTTCC
Organism: Thinopyrum elongatum; assembly: GCA_011799875.1. Taxonomy (NCBI): domain Eukaryota; kingdom Viridiplantae; phylum Streptophyta; class Magnoliopsida; order Poales; family Poaceae; genus Thinopyrum; species Thinopyrum elongatum. Next base: position 119,894,748 of record CM022303.1, on the reverse strand, counting down.
ATCCTTCTTCTTAACGAAGAGTGAAGGTGCTCCCCAAGCAGAGGAACTGGGACGGATGAAACCTTTCTTAAGTGACGTGTCGATTTCTTCCTTAAGTTCGAGAAGATGATGCGGAGGCATCTTATAAGGGCGCTTCGCAATAGGGGTAGTGCCAGGCTTCAAGTCGATGACGAACTCGACAGCTCTAGCAGGGGGTATTCCTGGAAGTTCTTCTGGAAAGACATCTTGAAATTCACGAACAACTGGAACGTTCTCGATGCCTTCAAGAGGTGAAGCATTCAATGCATTCAGAACATATATCTGGCTCTCAGCATCTTGAGCTATTTGGGCTGAGTATCTGACTGTCTGGCCCGAAGAATGGGTAAGTTGGACTTTCTTAGCGGCACAGTCAATCAAAGCATTATGGGCGGTCAACCAGTCCATACCGAGAATGATGTCTATGTCGGAAGGTCCAAGAGCAATAAGGGAAGCAGAGAACATCAACCCTTCAATTCTGATCTGATTGTTGTGACTTACCATCTTGGTTTGCCACCGGGAACGGGGAGTGATGATTTCTAAAGGAGTGGGTAATGAGCTCATAGCTAACCCATGCAATTGTGCAAATTGCTGGGACACAAAGGAATGTGATGCCTCGGAATCAAAGAGAACAGAGGCTGCAACTGAATTAACTGGCAGAGTTCCCATCACGATTTTAGGTGACTCACGAGCTTCTCCCATATTGACATGAGTGACCTGGCCACGACCCATAGCAAGCGGCCTGGCCTTACGACTTCTGGAATGATGGGTTCGATGGCCCTTCGTACGACCATCAGGAGGACGTGGTGCAGCCTGAGGTGTAGCCATGGCATTGGACTGTCCACCCTGAATCGTTAGCTGTCTCGGCGGCGAAGGCAGACGAGGTGCAACATATGACGGCCTTGGTGTTGGAGCAGGTCGGTGATGAACATTGTGAGGGATCCACACTCGACGCTTCTGAACAGGCTGACCCGAGGATGAGCCAGCTTCATGAGTGCGCTTGAGTGACTCTTGGTACTCAGTCAGAGCTGTTTCAACTTGGAAAGATTTGCTGACAAACATTGCGAAGTCATTGAAATCATGGGCAGCAAGTGCAAGGTTTATATCGGCACGCAGTCCTTCACGGAATTTCTCCTGCTTGCGAGTGTCAGTGTCGACATCATCCACAGCATAGCGGGATAATTCAAGGAATTTCCTTTGATATTCATCCACAGTCATTGTGCCCTGTGAGAGTTTGCGGAACTCCTGCTTCTTCTGGTCGATCAGACCTTGAGGAATGTACAGTGCATGAAAGGCTGACTGAAATTCCTGCCAAGTGGTCACAGTCTCTGCAGGCAACATAGCCCTGTGGCTTTCCCACCATTGAGCAGCTGGGCCCTTCAGGTGGAATGTCGCAAAGGTGATGTAACTGTCAGTGGCAACATTAGCTGACTCCATCTCAAACAGGATGTCACGAAGCCAATCATCAGCATCCATAGGATTGGTGGAGTTGCGGAAAACGGATGGACTGAGGCGCACAAATTCTTGCAGAGTTATTGGAGCATTCTGTTGCTGAGCATTCTGAGTTGGGAATTGAGCCAATAGTCCGATCATAAACTGCTGCATCATTGCGGCCATATAGGGTGGAGGTGGAGGATCGTCAGCCATCCTGCCAAATCAACAGGGGCAGTTTAGCAAGAAAAACTGCAGGTGTATGGAATGATTCATGAAGTAACACGCACAACAGAAGGAAGTGCAATAGATACTTCATCATATTCGCACCAGACATTCAAAGCCACACATAGTCTCGGTTACAATCCGGCATTATGACAGTTGAAAGGGGAGGGCTAGACAACTAGGCGGCGCGCAGGCACGCGATATGGAAGTACACAACGAGACATAGCAAAGGCTACATCAACATCGGAGAAAACTATTGGAGCGAAGAATCTGCAAGTGACAAAACAGGGTGCCCTCGATAAGAGGATCCTATAAGCAGAACCTGGCCCATAATCTCGAAGCAAGGGGGGATATTTCAGAACTCCGGGTGGATGTGATTACGAGAACCTAATGTTGGAGTTCGTAAAAAATTTAACCCGAATTGAAGAGAGATCAGAGTCCCAGAGTAAAAGTCGAGGAGTAAAAGATCCTAATACCACCCAATTGGCGACGTGGGCCAGTAAGCCACACATCCAAGTTAGTAAAACAGTTTTGGACCACTAGACTCAACTTCGGCCAAGGAGTTGGAAAGGGGGTTCCTACAGTCAGTCGGCTCTGATACCAACATGTGACGCCCCCGGCCCGATCGTGCACTAATCATACACGCAAATGCACACGATCAAGCCTAAGGACTCACGGAAAGATATCACAACACAACTCTAAAACATAAATAAAGTCATACAAGCTTTATATTACAAGCAAGGGGCCTCGAGGGCTCGAATACATAAGCTTGCGAACAAGCGTCAGCGGAAGCATCAGATATCTGAGTACAGATATGAAATAGAAACAGAAAGGCCTTTAGAAAGGCAGGGCAAAATAAAACACTACGATCGAAAGGCGTAGGCCTCCTGCCTGGGACCCTCCGATCCTACTCCTGGTCGTCAGTCAACTTGTAGTAGTATCCATCCTCGGGGTCGAAGTAGTAGTCGATCGACGGGGCATCTGTCTCAGGGGGCTCTGTCCTCTGGTCATGACAAACTGATATGGGGAGAAAAGGAAAACAAAGCAACCGTGAGTACTCAGAAGTACTCAGCAAGCAAGGATCTACACTACATATTAAACATTTCCGAAGGGGGGGGCTATATATGTGGACTGGGCTGCAGAAATGCCAGAATAGAGAGAAGGCCTAGTCCTATCGAAGACTAGCATCTTCAGCGGTCTTGCAGAAATAGAAGAGGGTAGAACAGTACAATATAATGTAGCAGTATCATTAAGTCTCAACCTCACCCAGAGATCCTTTCTCGACTCCCTGCGAGAAAGCAATCCCAGAGCCATACAGTCATCAACCTCGTCCGGAGATCCCTTCTCGACTCCCTACGAGAAGCAATCCTAGAGCCTCATATCCAGGTCTCATCTAATGTTCTAGCTGTATCGATCGGGATACAACTCCGAGTGTCCTTTACCGTAGGACAGGCTATCGATAGAAGTTTTCTTCCCTGCAGGGGTGCACCAACTTACCCAACACGCTCGATTAACTCCGGTCGGACACACTTTCTTGGGTCATGCCCGGCCTCGGCCAAACGACACACCGCAGCCCTACCTACAGCTCAGCAGAGAGGTCCCCGCCAGTCTACATCCTAAGCGCTCAGGGGTCTTGGGCCGTCGCCCTGTGCACTTCGGGTCATTGCGAGCAGGGTGAAGCCAGGCACCCGAAGGGCGCCGGTCCGTCCCGGCCGCAAGGCTGAACTAGACGTCTGACACAGCTTTCGGCTGATGCTACAATGCAGAACGCCCATACTATGCCCACGTGATGGTTAGTGCTATCAGGCCAGAGGCCTGCTCGGATCAAATATCCAAATCGTTAGTGGACTAGGGCTTGCGGTAACGAGCAGAGACTCACGAAAGATGTGACCCCGTCGCCTCGTCTCGAGGACCTGCTGCAAGGGTTAAGAATGCCCGGCCTCGCCTCGTATTCATCACTCGGGCACCATACAGGCACCCGTCTTCACAACACTCGCCTCTCAGGCGCACGCGGGTACCCCTCAGGGTCGACCCGCCAATCCAAGTAACAGTGTAAAGTCCAAGTATCCGTGTGTCCATAACATCAGGGGAATCCGAGGTATCACCCTCGTTGGATTCCTACTTGATGTATCCGTCATGGTGAACTCGGAGGAATCACCCTCACTGGGTTCACACTTGAGGTGTTGTACGACAGCGTCGTTACCGGAAGTGGTGAAGGAGGAATCACCCTCGATGACCACGATCGAATAGCTACTCTACAGAGTTAACATCAGAAGTGCTACAAGAGGTTTCACCCTCGGCACTCGATAGTAACGCTGCAGTGTCGTTACAACTAAGGGGGTGATGTGCGGTGTCGGGGCCTGGTCTTCAATCCCGTTGATCGGGTCTTCTGATAATCCAGCGGGGCGGTCGGGATAAGTGGGGTCACTGATAGGTCTCTACCCAGCCTATACTAAACAGTTTAGGATATGTAGGTAATTATCAACAGCAGGTTACAATAAACAGGCTATGCATCAGAATAGGTAAAGCAGTAGCAGCAGCAATTCTAATGCAAGCATGAGAAATTAGAATGGGCGATATCGGGATGATCAAAAGGGGGGCTTTCCTGGTTGCTCGGCGGCAAGGGCAAGGTTGTCAATGGTTTCTTCGGTCTCCGGAGCTGCGTCGGTCTCGGGGACGACGTTGGGGTCTAACGAGAGAGAAGAGGGAGAGGAAACAGTATAAATACTCAGCGAACAAATGCAGCACAAAGCATAACATGGAAATACGCGGTGACGGAGGTGATCTAACGCAGTGCCGGGTGATACTGGCGAAGGTGGAATTCATCCGGTAAAGTATTCCAAGTGTCCGGCATTTCGGACAGACGAAAAGAGGGGAACGGTTGCATGTTCGGATAGTTAGGGACGCGTGGCGGACGAACGGACCGAGTATTCGGATTCGTCTCGTCGTTCTGAGCAACTTTCATGTACAAAGTATTTCGATCTGAGTTACAGATTATTTTATATGATTTTCTAAAGCTTTTATTAATTTCGGGAATTTATTTAATTATTTAAATTAAACATTATCCGAAACAGTGTTTGCTGACGTCAGCATGACGTCAACATGACGTCAGGACCAGTGGGTCCCACCTGTCATAGGCTGTTTAGTTAATTAGGGATTAACTAATTAATTAATTATTAATTAAACTAATTAATTAAATTAGATTAATCTAAACAGGGTTAATTAACCTAACTAATTAACTAATTAATTAATTAATTTTAATTATTAATCTTAATTATTTTTATTTTTATTTTCTAAAATGTTTTTAGGGCAGGGCCCGTTTGTCATTGGGCCAGGGGGTTTGGCCCACCGGCTAGTGGATCAGGGGCGCGGGGCCCCACCTGGCAGCGGCCCAGGGGCCACAGGCGGGCGTCCGGCGCGGGCGCGCGCGTGCGCGCGAGCGGCGATGGCAGGGGCGCGGCGACGGGCGATGGGCGCGGCGCGGGTGCGTGTGGGTGCGGTGCGGCGCGGGCGAGCACGGAGCGGCGCCGGACGGTGGTGGCAGCGGCAGGGGCTGTTCGGGCAGCAGCGGCGAGCGAGGCGACGCGGCGTGAGAGGGGAGAGGCCGGGGCCGGGCCTCACCGTACGGTGTAGGGCACGGGCAGTGGGCGCGGGGAGGGCGACGGGGACGACGGCGTGGTCCGGCGAGAGGGGACGCGGCGACGGGGCGGCGACGGTCATTGGCGACGGCGTCGGGGGCGAGGCGGCGTGGCGACGGGGCGGCGGCGCGGGGCGACGTCGAGGGCGCGGGGCCGAGCGAGCGCGCGGGCTCGGGGCACGGCGAGCACGGGGCTCGGCCCGATCCAGAATGGATCGGGTGGGGGGGAGCGAGGGGGGGTGTCGGTGGGTGGGGGGGGATTAGGGTTTGCTGGCCTCCAGGGGGAGGCCATATAGGGAGGGAGTGGGCCGGCCGGCTGGGCCTTGGCCCAGTTGGGCCGGGGGGTCTTTTTCTCTTTTTCTTTTTCTGTTTTGTTTCCTTTTATCTTTTTTTTCTTTTTATTTAATCACATCTCCTGTTTAGTAAATAGTTAGGCCACATATTGAATTTTGTAAAACATAGGAATTGCTCCAACAAATACTAGGCATTACCTACCACTACCAAAAATTGGTTTGGAGTCAACTTGAGTTCACACAATTTTTTATAATAATTAATATGCATTAATCCTTGCTGTTTTGATAATGTTAGAGCCACCTAGTTAAATTATTAACTGTTGGTTTCAATTTTAGAATAGTCTCTGCAATATTTGCCATTTAATGAACAATTTAGTTTTTATGTTGGACAACTTTTATATTTCACTTTCGTTTAAATTTGAATTTGACTTAGGAGTTGAATTGCAATATGATGCTAATGATGATCATGCACTATTAAGCTTGCTGACATGTCATTAACAAAAGTGATTACTGTAGCTAATGACAGGGGTGTTACAAGCATGTCCTTCCTTTTTTCCATCTCAAGCTAGCATATGGAGGAAAATGATAGACATTAGTGGCAGATCTATTTCACATTTTGCAAACCAAACCAAGAAAGAGAAACCAAACAAGAATGCCACCAAACCAGCACACAAAATGAATTATTTGAAGTAACCAAACCAGCACACAAAATCTATACGTAGATATTTTACTCAAACTCAAACAGAAGAAGATGATGACTAGTAACCTGAAAGCATTATTTGAATCTGCACGTAGATATTATCAATAACAGATTCATTATAGCAAGTGTACACACTTATGTGATCTGGAGACATGCAATTGGAACAATATGATGGCTTCATTAAGCCTAGAATCACTACAGGCATCAGGAGATTTGCCGTCTGCCATGGCTGACGGCAAAGGCCTTTGCCGTCCGCCAGCAAACGGCAACAGGTCCAGCTGAATAGGCTACGGCAAAGGGCTCTTTGCCGTCTGCTGGCGGACGGCAAAGATGAAATGGTCTTTGCCAGCAGACGGCAAAGAGCCTGGATGGCACACGTGGCAGGTTAGGTCCGTTAGGGGGTTAACGGCGTGCTTTGCCGTCTTCCAGCGGACGGCAAAGTGCCCATATAGGCCAGCCCAGGTTGCACAGGTAGCTGCCACGTGCCAACTTTGCCGTCTGCTGGCTGATGGCAAAGCTCTTTGCCATCTGCCAGCAGACGGCAAAGTGCCTGTATAGCCCCTGTTTTTTCTATTTTTTCTTAAATTCAATCAATTTCACAGAATTTCACAGATATATATAACAAGTTTCCAACAACATATATATATATATATAACAAGTTTCCAACAACATATATATAACAAGTTTGCAACAACATATATATAACAAGTTTCCAACAACAAGTTATCCAACATAAAATGGTTTCACCCATACATACATATCCAACAACAAGTTCGCAACAAGTTTCCAAAAAATAAAAGAAGCACAAGGAGAAGAGTAGACTCCATGAACGCAAGCTCCTCATCTAAAGCAAATCTGCAAATTAGGAAAGATGAAAGTTAGAAGAAGAAGAAGACTAGCTAGAAGAAAAAGAAGAAAAAGAAGAAGAAAAATAAGAAGAAGAAGAAGAAGAAGAAGAAGAAGAAGAAGAAGAAGAAGAAGTAGAAGAAGAAGAATTTATATTCTCTTTCTTTTTCTCCTCTCCTCTTCTTTATCTTCTTCTTCTTCTTCTAACTAAGGTAGGAAAAAATGCCATTTTTTAGCTAAGCTAGGTAAAAATGCTAAGTGTGTAGGTCATTTTAGAGCTAAGCTAGGTAAAATAGGTCATTTTGGAGCTAACCTAGGTAAAATGGATCATATTGGAGCTAACCTAGGTAAACTTGGTCATTTTGGAGCTAACCTAGCTAGTTTTGCCATTTTTGAGTTAACTAAGCATATTATGCCATTTTTGACATAAGTAAGCTAATTATAGGTCTTTATTGAGCTAACCCAGGTAACTAAGCATATTAGAGCTAATTTAGCATTTTACAGCTAACTTAGGTCATTTTGGAGCTAACTTAGGTAAAATTGATCATTTTGGAGCTAATTAGGCTTATTATGTCATTTTCAAGGAAAATAAGCTAACTATATGACATATATGATGTTACCAAGATTGTTATGCCATTTCAAACCTAAGTAAGCTAATTATGCCATTTTTTACATATGTAAGCTAAGTGTATGTCATTATTGAGCAAACCGAGGTAACTAAGCATATTAGAGATAACTTAGCGTATTAGAGCTAACTTAGGTCATTTCGGAGGAAACAAAGCTAAGTATAGATCATTTTGGAGCTAAGTAAGCTAATTGTGTCATTTTGGAGGAAGATTAGCTAAGTCTAGGTCATTATGGTAAGCATTTTTGAGGAAATAAAGCTAAGTCTAGGTCTTTATGCATTTCGTAAGCAAAACACTAGATAAAACTTACCGTCATCACGTAGGAGAAGGACCAGTCGGGTTTGTGCCAGTGCCAGACGGAGAAGGATCGGTCGGGGTCGGGGTTGTGCCAGTGCGAGACGGAGAAGGATCGGTCGATGCTTGTCGGGAGGCATGCTGCACCAAAGATCATTTGCAATGTCTCGTTAGCATGACGCAACTGAAATGTGAATACTAGTAACTAATGACCATTCAAATGAAACTCACCGTGTCCGCTATACCAATCTGGGGCATCGGCGAAGGGGTCTGACCGGTTTTCTCACACACGGACTGCACATTTTGTTTTCACGAGTCAGTCATATTAGTTAGTAATGAAACGAACATTACGTGCATGATTTGGCTAATATGCAGGAGAAACTTACCACGAGGAGCTCGTATAGGGCCCGGTGAGACGCGTCGTTCTGGTTCCTCTCCGCCTCCAACATACTAGCCGTCCTCTCCTCCAACTCCCTCTCCCTCTGCTCCGCCTGCTTCTTTGCCTCCGCTAGAAGCTCCTGGGCCCTAGCCTCGATGGCGAGCTCCATTGGCCGTGGACGAGGCGGTATCTCAGGATCGGAGCTCGTCTGGCGCTTCTTGATCTCCCGAAGAGTTCTAGGACAACGTATGAGTCCATCCCCAATGGCTACCGAGCCATGGTACCTCCCCTCACCAGATAGCATCACGATCTCTGGATCAAAAGGACTCTGGCTCGGGTTGAAGTCCTCCCCTTTCTTCTTCTTCCCAACATCTCTGTACCTCACGAGCTTGTTGTGGGAGATGTTGGTGAAGCTCTCTGGATGATCGAGGTCATCCTCAGAGAATGCCTTGGCCTTCTTGTACGGGGCAGTATGGGCCATGGCATAGAGGTCGTACAGCGGTGGCACGTCCTTCTTGTTGTGTTTTGCCTAAAAGAGAGGAACAACATATTAGTTAAGGGCTCAAGCTAGCATGAAGAATGAAATTGCATTAATCGTTAAGGGCTCAAACCACATACCCAGTGATTCCCGTACTCAAACACGTTGGAGCTCCCTTGATGGTGTGGCACACCTTTCATTTGGGCACGCTTATCCCTGGCCTTGTTGTGGACGGCTAGCCATTGGGGAGAGCACCACTCATCCACCATCGCCTCCCAACAGTCCATCCTATCCGCACACCATCTCGGGGGCACCTAAGTTACGCAAAGAGAAATTTCAGCGCTACGCCTATGAATGAAATCAAGGAAACTAAGTACAAGGCCTTAAGAATAGGTAATTACCTTCATGTACTTCTCCTTACTCAGATACTTGCCGCGGCACTTCTTCTTGGCCCTCCTAATGTTAGTAGAGGCGTAGTACTCTCGAACAGCCTGCACCCTAGCCTCGTGCCGTAAGTTCTGAAGTAGGCGCTTGCACTCGGCTTCGAGAACCCTAGCCGCCTCCGCATCGTCTTCCTCAGAACACCTGTAGAAGGTCTGCAATCGAAAGAGACAACACTGATTAGTACAATCACTAGGTAATGTTGATTTTTAATTCTGTAAAGGAGAAATTACCCAAAACCGCCGCCTCACAATGTCGGCCACCGTCTCGCACAAGACACCGTCGACCCTCTACTCCGGCGGGGCCGAGGCAGCCACGTACAGCTCCCAGCTCAGTGCTAGCTGTGGAACCTGACCCTCACCGGGCAACGTGACCCACCCCGGGAAGTGGTGCCGGCAAAGCACACCAAGGACCTGGTTGGGCCTGCGGACACCATCGACGTGTATCCAACCCCTGCAGTATGACAAGGCCAACACATTAGATATTAATTTGAAGAAACAGGAAGGACAAAGGTAAAAAAAGAGTAAATGCACTTACTTCTCCCCGTTAGGCTCAATCAACCACCTGTGATCGTGGGTCGTTGGCACGGCCGGGAGCTTCGTACCACCACGCTGGTACACCTTCTTGCCCCCCTCAACCAGCTCGCCCTCGCTATAACTATCGTTAGACCAGGTGTCCTCACCATCAGCATGGCCACTAGTCTCCGGAGTCACGCGGGACGAAGACTCTGGGACCGGAGTCTCGTGGGACGAAGACTCTAGGACCGGAGTCTTGCGGGATGAAGACTCTAGGGCCCGAGTCTCGAGGGACGAAGGCTCGGTGACCCGAGGCTCGTCGGCCCAAGGTTCATGGACCGGAGTCCGAGATGGGTCCAAGTCTGATGGGTCCACCTGAGACGGAGCACTCCGGTGGTCCGGAGAATCAGCTGGGGGTGGCGGCGAGGAAGGCACAGCAACCTTCCTACCTCTCCCGCCGCCACGTCCACCTCTAGCAGCCCTCTTCGTCTTCCCTCGACCTCTCCCGGCCGAAGAAGAAGCGCCCGCCGGTGTCTGTATGCTGTCTACCAGCGCCCTTCGAAGGTGCTGGGGTGGAATAATAGCACCCCACCCAGCACGCGCCGAGGAAGGAGGCTCGGAGCGCTCTCGACATGAACCCACCATCTGTCAGCACCTGCAATGACAAAGAGTAAACGAAATTAGTACAACATAAACATAATAAAATATTTAGGTGTGTATCATCATCATGAACATAATAAAAAATTGAATACCTAATAACATGAACTAATTAATAATATATATATATGTACATAATAATAATTGAATACCTGACCTAACTCATAATTCACAAATATATGACCCCGTCGGCCTCTGGAAGGCCGAAGAGCACCCTTTTCGGGAGGTGTCGGGGGTGTCGTGTTAGGGTCGGGGTGCTGTGTCAGGGTCGGGGGTGCCGTGTCGGGGTCTCGGTTTGTCGTATCGGGGGTCGGGGTTGTCGGTGTGTCGTGTCGGGGTGCTGTGTCGGGGTCGGGGGTGCCTGTGTCGGGGTCGGGGTGCTGTGTCAAGGTCGCGATGTCGGGGTGTCGAGGCGGGGTCGGGGTGTCATGTCGGGGTCGGGTGTCGGGGTCAGGGGGTCCAGGCGGCGACCCTCGACCCTTTTTCCGCTCGCCCCTGACCCCTCGACACCTCGATCCTCGACCCCTACCCCTCGACTCCTTTTCCCCTGATCCTCGACCCCTCGACCCCTTTTCCCCTTTTCCCCTCCCCTGACCCCTGACACCTCGATCCTCGACCCCTAGACCCTCGACTCCTTTTCCCCTCGATCCTTGACCCCTCTCCCTCACCCTCGTCCTCCCGACCCTAGACCCTCGACTCCTTTTCCCCTTGATCCTCGAGCCCTCAACCACTCGGCGACCCTCTTTTCTACTTTTCCTACTTCTTTTTACATCTTCTACTTCTACTTTTTTTTTTTTTTGCATCTCCACTTCTACTCTCTTCTTTTCTCTTCTTCCTTCTTTTCCTTTCTTCCTCTTGTCCTCTTTTTTTCTTCTTCAACTAATCAACCTAAATCAACTAAAATCTACTAACCTAAAATCAACTAAAATCTACTAACCTAAAATCAACTAAAATCTATTAACCTAAAATCAACTAAAATCTATTAACCTAAAATCAACTAAAATTTATTAACCTAAAATCACCCTACTACTATTCATGTTAACCCATCCAACCATCCATATATCCATTGCAGCACATGATGCAATACCACACCTCACCTCCACCTCCAGGACACACACAGCATGACCATGACTAACTGGTCAAGAAGAAAGAGAACACGTTTTAGTCCCACAGGAACAGCGTGCTCTCACCACCACAGCCCTTGCTTTGGGGCTCGCTTTAGCTGTTCAAAGCTACTACTAAGCTACAAGAAAAGAAGTTAAAGAGAGGAGGAGGGAATCAGAAGGGTTGGGGGTTGGGAGCAAAAGCATGGCATGCTACTTTTCTTGGCAGGCTGGCTGGTGTTCCTCTGCTTTCTCTTTGCCACTGCTTTAATTTTCACTTGCCTCTTTTTTGTTTTCATTGTGGAAAATTGCTTCTTGGTTTTTGGTGCCATGTTGAATGCAAACATGTTTATTTTGTGTGCATAAAGTAAATTCAAATTAGCATAAATTTTGAAATTTTGGAGGGAAAAAAGTGGACATGTACAATAGGCTAGGCAAAGCAAGATGGGGAATAGGCTTGCCACTGTTTTCTTTTTTCTTCTTCTTCTTTTTTCTATGTTTTCTCCTCCTAGTCCTTTTAGGTCTTCTTTCTTTCTTTCTTTTCTTTTCTTGTTCTTGGGCTTATCTAACTAAGTAATTAACCTAAAGAAACTAACTAAGTAATTAACCTAAAAAAATAACTAACTAACTAATTAACCTATGTACAGTAGGGTAAAACAAGTAACTAATTAACCTAAAAAAACTAACTAACTAACTAATTAACCTAAATCCAAAAACAGCAACAAAAAAAAGACAGAAAAAAAAGGAAAGAAGCCTCACCAGGGGGCGAGCGGCGCCGGCGGCGATGGCGGAGCGCCGGGTGGTGGGGGGGCGGAGCGCGACGGGCGGCGGGGGCGCCGGGCGGGCGGCCGGAGCGGCGGGACCCGGGCGGGCGGGGTGTCGGGGCGTGGGCCCGAGGCGGTGGGGTCGGGGGCGTCGGGGTGGTGGTGGTCGGGGCCGCGGGGTCGTGGGGTCGGGGCGGTGGGGTCGGGTGGGGGTCGAGGGTGGCGGGGGCGGCACGGGGGCTGCGCGGGTGAGGTGAGGGAGAGAGAGAGAGGGGTGGGGCGCGGGGCCGACCGTTTTTTAGTTAGGTTTAATTTCTTTGCCGTCTGCTAGCAGACGGCAAAGAGCGTAGCTAGTGGGGTGGGGCCGGGGGGAAACGGCCATTAGGTTGGCTATTTTCTTTGCCGTCTGCGAGCAGACGGCAAAGAAAGTGGCCGTTAGGTGGTTCTCATTAGTGGGCCACCCTCCCTCTTAGCCGTCTGCTAGCAGATGGCAAAGCTTCTATGCCGTCTGCTAGCAGACGACAAAGAAATGGCTGACGGTAAACATGGTCTTTGCCGTCAGCTCTTTCTTTGCCGTCAACTTTTTTTAAGCTGATGGCAAAGACCTTCTTTGCCGTCAGCTAGCAGACGGCAAAGAGCTGGCTGATGGCAAAGATCCTGATTCCAGTAGTGAATGGTGGTTCTATATAAGATGGCTTCCCGAGTGAGCCAATCATCAAACTAACATTCAGATCAATTTTCATCATATCATAAAAAATGCAACAAATAGCTACAGCAAATTCTGATATCTTTGTTGAGAACTATACAACAAATTCTAATATCTTTGTTGAGATACCAAACCTATCTTAGGCTCTAGCAAACAGCATCAAAGCATGGAACATAGTGTGTGTTCTTGCTGGTGATGCGGCTTGAACTACGTCGGTATTTCCCCAAAGAGGAAGGGATAATGCAGCACAGCTACGGTAGGTATTTCCCTCAGTGATGAGACCAAGGTTATCGAACCAGTAGGAGAACCACGCAACACTACGTGAACGGCACCTGCACACAAAGAACAAATACTTGCAACCCGACGTAAAAGAGGGGTTGTCAATCCCTCCCGGGTAAAGAGATAGATAAATTTGTAGTAGATCGAATAAATAGATCTCGCGGGAACGTGAGATAAAATAAATAACTATAAATTGCAGCAAGATATTTTTGGGTTTTTGGATTAATAGATCTGAAAATAAAAGATGCAAATAAATAAAAAGGCAAATAGCAATATAGATCTGAAAGTATATGATGGGAAAATAGACTCGGGGGCCGTAGATTTCACTAGTGGCTTCTCTCGAGAAAAATAGCATACGGTGGGTAAACAAATTACTGTTGGGCAATTAATAGAACTTCAAATAATTATGACGATATCCAGGCAATGATCATTATATAGGCATCACGTCCAAGATTAGTAAACCGACTCCTCCCTGCATCTACTAATATTACTCCACACATCGACCGCTATCCAGCATGCATCTAGTGTATTAAGTTCATGGAGAAATGGAGTAATGCAATAAGAATGATGACATGATGTAGACAAGATCTATTCATGTAGGAATAGACCCCATCTTGTTATCCTTAATAGCAATGATACATACGTGTCATTTCCCCTTCTGTCATTGGGATTGAGCACCGTAAGATCGAACCCATCACAAAGCACCTCTTCCCATGGCAAGAAAAATCGATCTAGTCGGCCTAACTAAACCAAAGATTCGAAGAAGAAATACGAGGCTATAAGTAATCATGCATATAAGAGATCAAAAGACTCAAATAACTTTCATGGATAAAAACATAGATCTGATCATAAACTCAAAGTTCATCGGATCCCAACAAACACACCGCAAAAAGAGTTACATCAAATAGATCTCCAAGAGACCATTGTATTGAGAATCAAAAGAGGGAGAGGAAGCCATCTAGCTACTAACTACGGACCCGTAGGTCTACAATGAACTACTCACGCATCATCGGAGAGGCACCAATGAGGATGATGAACCCCTCTGTGATGGTGTCTAGATTGGATCTGTGGTTTCTGGAACTTGCGCCGGCTGGAATTGTTTTTTGTCGACTCCCCTAGGGTTTCTGGAATATTGGGGTATTTATAGAGCAAAGAGGCGGTGCGGGAGGCCACCGAGGTGGGCACAACCCACCAGGGTGCGTCTGGGTCCCTAGGCGCGCCCAGGTGGGTTGTGCCCCCCTCGGGGCACCCCTCTGGTACTTCCTTGGCCCAACTTGTGTCTTCTGGTCTAGAAAAAATCACCAAAAAGTTTTGCTGCGTTTGGTATTGATTTTCTGCGAAGTAAAAAACAAGCAAAAAACAGCAACTGGCACTGGGCACTATGTCAATAGGTTAGTCCCAAAAAATGATATAAAGGTGCTATAAAATGATTGTAAAACATCCAAGATTGTTAATATAACATCATGGAATAATAAAAAATTATAGATACATTGGAGACGTATCAGCTGGCTGTGAATCAAACAGGGCTGAGGTCTCTAGACAAAAGTTTGAACTGGCTGGACAAAGCATGGAGTGACTTACTATAGCAATCTTGACTGGCTCCGAAAACCCGTGCTTCTTGCTGTTGTGGGTGGCCTTGAACAAGTCAATCGCAGACAGCTCCTCACCCTTACGCTCTTCTTTCTGAAATGTTTTTCAACAAAAATCAAAATGTTATTCAGCAAGAATCAGAAATGTTATTCAACGAGGATCAAACGGTAAGGTCTCTAGACAAAAGTTCTCACAGTGGCAAAAATGTGTGTTGTGTAGTGCCTGGAACCAGTTCTCTGTTGGTACACGACTTTTTCTCGATTCATCTTGTTCGACACATAGGTTTCCTACAAAAAAGCATACTGTCAGCATGATCTAGCACTAGCATATCATGTGCAGAACATAAAGCAGCAAACAAAGCAGAGACAAACCTTGTGTCTTGGGGTAGACCACATCTCCACCAGAGCTTGCCATTTAGCGTCCGTCAGATCTGGCACCGGAGACTTGATGCTGACTTTGTTTGCTGCTACGGTATCAAAATACTTCTTCTTGATCTTATGGCATCTGTTCTTTGAACTTTTCTGCAGAATATCTTTGCATGAGGTCTTGATGGTCTCCAAGTCCGTGTTCATATCAAAATTTGCCTACCAAGACAACAAACAAGGTAGGAACAATATTAGTGATCATACGTAGGTGTAATAGAAAATAGATAGCACATTAACTACGAAACAAGTAGCGTACAGCAACTTTCCCAATGTAGTTCTCCAATAGATTAGCATTTTTTTGTATTCCTTGAAGTGAGGAAGAACCGGCAGATGGCTTCTTGCAACGAGTCCACACTCAGAAGCAAGCTTTGCTGCCTGCAGAGGCTTCTCTGGATGCTTCATCCCTTCGGCAATTTGGATAGGCACCTTGGTACCAAGCGACTTGGTGATTCTCTCTAGCCCTTTGCCCTTTCTATGTCTAGGCTTGGTAGTCATTGCATCTACAAATGAAATTGAACTCATAAATTAGAAGAGAAATTGACAAATGGAGGAATGGTTCTGCTAAACAGGTAAGCATACATGATCACTTCCATTTGGAAAATGCACTAGTAAAAGAGAGCATTGCAAAGGTGAACTTGCCTGATTGAAGCACAAGCTGCTGTTCTTCTTCACTGATGACAGCATTCCTGTCAATAGAAGGTGCAACAGGGCTGAGGGCTGTGTGGACAGTGCCTGCTTCATCTATGCAGATAGTTCCTCCTTCATCTAGGCAGACAGTGCCTCTTTCATCCATGCGGAGAGTGGTTTCTTCATCCATGGGCGGAAACTCATCACCCATTTGCACCGAGCTCTCAGAGTCCATGCGCAGCGGACTTTCCTGATGGTCCGTCACAACTGCCATCTTTGCTTTCTGCCTTGTGACTCTATCAAGGGCAGGTTCATCAGGTTCCAGGATCCTCTTTGTTTGTCCTGGAGGTGGGGCCATCACCCTTCCTGGAGGCATTGCAGCAGATGTTTCTGAGCTCTTCCTCTTCTTGCTGACTATCTTCTTGTTAACTGTCTTCTTAACACTAGGCCTCTTCATCCTAGATTCCTTTAGTGCCTCGTATAAATAGCATGGAAAAAAAGCATTAGATCACAAGACAAATATGTGAGCGCAAGGAAACACAGAGCATACAAGAACCCCAACCCTCCAAGCAAGACAGAGTTTGCACCTTAACAGTCTTCTGCACTATAACATCATCCACTTCCTCTCCATCAATAACTTCATCCTCCTTAGGATTGTACTCTGGGTCATCATTGATAACTCCACTACCTTCTTGAACCTCATTAGTTCTACATTCTTGTACATCATTCGTTTTCCTAATCATTGACACTATTGCACCGATGCCAAGGGACTGGAACATCCGATTGTTCCTCGTCATATTTCTAGCCCTAACCTTCTCGTACTCGGTGAGAGGCTCTTCTTTGCATGATAAAGGAAACATAACTATTAGGTGAATGATTGGAATGCATGGACAGACAGCCAAACATATCTTATGAGATTTTATTATCATTTAATCCTAGTTATTCGGGTAAGGAAGACTAACAGCACACAGGCACAATTAAGCCAGCTTATTCAGATTGCAGCAATACATTTCACTTAGCATATTAAGACGCATCTTTTATAAAATTGACAGTATAACCACAAGGAGCAAGCTGCATACCAACAGTCGGCCTCATGTTTGACCTTGTCATCCTTGCCATGGATGATCTTGAGGTGGTTGGAACGTTTCTATAATAGCTTGCAAAATAGAATAAACAAGAATGAGATACAACAGGGACAAAGTAGAATGATGCACTTGTATCAATAAAGGAAAGCACTTGAACCAGCATGCACACACAGGTGTAGCAATGCATCAGTAATAATACATGTGAGCAAACTTGTTGGATCAACAATATAGTGATGTAGTTAAATTAATTAAGCAAACATGTGAGTGCACTAAACAAGCATGCATGTACACAGGAAATATATGAAGCATCCCTTAAAATCTTGAGTACATCAAGCAGGGGGTAGTAGTGTACATAACTCAACTAAGTTAATTGGTGTCATTACATAAAAGTAGCACAAAGTAACAAACTAACTGCCAGCCGATCAATAGAATAAAGCTCACAGAAATGGCAGATGGACTTAATCATTTAGTAATGAACACCATGAATTAACTAGACCAACCCAGAGAGCATATATCACACCTACATGAACTACTCTAGTAGTGCAGTGAGCAGGAAGCTTTCTATATGAACAACAGAGTCCCATAGGAAGCAATAAGAGATCAGCACTGCCACTGATCAATTTAGCAAACCCAGGAACATAGCTATGGAACTAGATCATCCATATGTAAACCAAAGCATGGCAGGAGCTCACAGGATAGAAACCAAACATGAATGGGAACCTTCAAACCCTAAATAGCATGGGAACAACAACTACAGAGCTTTAGATTTAGTGGTGACCATAATCAAGAACACATAACAGGATTGGCAGCAGAGGGACAGGGAGATGGAGATGGACGTGCTACCTGCTTCTGTGGTGGTGCGTCGTGGTAGCCGTGCTTGAGCTCCTCCTCCTGATGCTGCTCAATAACCTGCAGGACAAACAAGGCCATAGGTGAGCTGCCACAGGGCATCCACATGACAACGCAAAACATCAAGCAACATGTCTGAGTCATTGACAGGGATGCACAATCAAAATATAGCATACAAAATCTAGAATAAAGAACCACCTCCCCACAAGACCCTAACCCCATGAATCCATCCCCATCTCAAAATCAGATTACCAACGACATAACAGCATTCAAACAAAAAGAAAAATGTTTCCACTTCATAGTTCTACTAAGGTACTATGCATGTGTTGCATGTACACAAAGCAAGCAGAGGTACCTCAAAGCCCATGAACCCTAACCCCATGAACAAGAGGGATATCATCCCATGAACCCTAACCCCATGAATCCATCCCCATCCCCATCGATCCATCCCAATGAAGAAGAACCCTAACCACCAGGAGATCCTAACCCTAACCATCAGGAGATCCTAACCCTAGAAGATGCTAACCCATGAGATCCACCGAACCACCAGAAGATCCTAACCAAAGGGGGATCTACCATGGAGATCGAGGGAAGATCGACCAGTCCTAACCCTAACCCTAGAACATCAAGGGGAGATGGACATCAAGGGGAGTACCTGTCGTCGTGTTGTAGATGATGCAGCGGTGGCTCCTATCGCAGTCGTCGCTCGCGCCTACCCTCCTGTCGCCGTCGTCGCACGTACCCGTCGTCGTCGATGTAGAGGAGCGGAGCGGGGTGGGGCGGAGCAGAGCGGCGATTCATCGTCGGGGAGCGGAGCGGGGCGGGCGGAGCAGAGGAGGAGGGCGGGGCTAGGGTTGTGGGGCGGGGAGGGGAATTGAGGAGCGGGGCGGAGCAGAGGAGGGGGGGGCTAGGGGTTTGTCGGGTGCCGGGGAAGGGGCATGATGGGAAATTTTGGGAGGGGAGGGGATCCCGCGTGGTGGTGGGAGAGGGAGTGGTGGGTCCCACGTGGTGGTGGGAGAGGGAGAGGAGGGGGAATTTTGGGGGCGCTGGAGGGAAATTTTGGTGATGGAAGGGAAATTTTCAGCAGTTTTTTTTTAGTTTGGAGGCAGAAATTTTTAGGGTTTTTTTTACTTTGTAAATAATGGTTAAAATCATACCGAATAGTTCAAGAAGACATCGGTACTCCAAGTTTTATACTTTTGCTAGTTGGTAGGTCACATGTGATGATGTTACGCGGATGTTTCCCATTTTTTTGAATTTTTTACGGTGTTTTAAAAAACCGGTCGAACTTGTCGCATCGGCCGTCCGTGGCTAGGGGTTTGATCATGCATAGGTGTTGGTGATTCTATGATGAAATGCCTACCTGTGGATCTAAAAATGATTTTTAGTAAAAATAACGGGCATGCTATGGAGCACCCGCAGTTCAAATTCCAGCCGGTTCCAGCTGAATCGGACGATGGTTGTCTTAATGGCCGGGAGTAGCTACGAGGCTCAGAAATGCATGATTTTTGGCGACTGTCCATAAAATACGGTCTAGTTTGAGATAGCCATGTAATGGCGCAGTTTAGGATGACTCTCCTTGTAGCCGCTTCACGAAAAACACGTGTTTTTGGCATTCAGAAAATGAAAAATGTTTTTTTTTTGTGAAACAAGTTGGAACCTCGCTTTGGCAACATTGTTTTCCATCACAAGATGGAGGCATGTGCCAAATTTGGGCATATTATCACAAACTATTCAACGAATGTGGCCATATCATTGCTCGTTTGGCTTGAAAGCCATGAATCTTCGTTCATGGTAGGTCGTTTTTGAGAACACTTTTTCAAGACGACATCGGTACTCCAAGTTTTATATTTTTGCTAGTTGGTAGGTCACATGTGATGATGTGACACGGAGGTTTCCCATTTTTTTGAATTTTTTACGGTGTTTTCAAAAACCGATCGAACTTGTCGTGTCTGTCGTCCGTGGCTAGGGGTTGGATCATGCAAAGGTGTTGGTGATTCTATGATGAAATGCCTACCTGTGGATCTAAAAATGATTTTTAGTAAAAATAACGGGCATGCTATGGAGCACCCGCAGTTCAAATTCCAGCCGGTTCCAGCTGAATTGGCCGATGGTTGTCTGAATGGCCGGGAGTAGCTACGAGGCTCGAAAATACATGATTTTTGGCAACTGTCCACAAAATATAGTCTACTTTGAGATAGCCATGGTATGGCGCCGTTTAGGATGACTCTCCTTGTAGCCGCTTCATGAAAACACGTGTTTTTGGCATTCAGAAAATGAAAATGGTTTTTTTTTGTGAAACAAGTTGGAACCTCGCTTTGGCAACATTGTTTTCCATCGCAAGATGGAGGCATGTGCCAAATTTGGGCATATTATCACAAACTATTCAACGAATGTGGCCATATCATTGCTCGTTTGGCTTGAAAGCCATGAATCTTCGTTCATGGTAGGTCGTTTTTTAGAACACTTTTTCAAGACGACATCGGTACTCCAAGTTTTATATTTTTGCTAGTTGGTAGGTCACATGTGATGATGTGATGCGGAGGTTTCCCATTTTTTTGAATTTTATTTTTTACGGTGTTTTCAAAAACCGATCGAACTTGTCGTGTCGGTCGTCCATGGCTAGGGGTTGGATCATGCAAAGGTGTTGGTGATTCTATGATGAAATGCCTACCTGTGGATCTAAAAATGAGTTTTAGTAAAAATAACAGGCATGCTATGGAGCACCCGCAGTTCAAATTCCAGCCGGTTCCAGCTGAATTGGCCGATGGTTGTCTGAATGGCTGGGAGTAGCTATGAGGCTCGGAAATGCATGATTTTTGGCAACTGTCCATAAAATATAGTCTACTTTGAGATAGCCATGGTATGGCGCCGTTTAGGATGACTCTCCTTGTAGCCGCTTCACGAAAACACGTGTTTTTGCCATTCAGAAAATGAAAAATGGTTTTTTTTTGTGAAACAAGTTGGAACCTCACTTTGGCAACATTGTTTTCCATCACAAGATGGAGGCATGCGCCAAATTTGGGCATATTAACACAAACTATTCAACGAATGAGCATCCATGAGCAAGCACAAAAACACATAATTTTATCTTTCATCCATGAGCATCCATGAGCATGCACAAAATTTCAATTCCCATCAATTACCAAACTGAGCTTGGAATGTAATGGAGATGAACACACATAATTAAGAAAGTGCAGTAGCAATTCAACACTATCATACTTAAAAGGTTTACACTAAAAAGATTAAACCTGACATACTTAACATTGACATGTTCAGATTAACATGACCTGACATACTTAACATTGACTTGATTTTCTTAAGATCTTCACTCCTCCTTCTTCTCCTTCTCCTTCATCATCCTGATGCACTTAGAGCGGCGAAGCCCTAGAATTGGCCTGGGGCCAGGCTGTGGGATGTACTCCTCTACCACAATTGACATGGTCCTGTCGCCCAGCTGTGGGATCGCTGGCGCCACCACCATCGCGGGGCCATCATCAGGCACCACCACCATCGCGAGGCAATCTTCAGGCACCACCATCTCTAGGTCATCATCAGGCACCACCATCACGAGGTCATCATCAAACACCACCATCACGAGGCCATCGTCAGCCACCACCATCGCGAGGTCATCGTCAGACAGAATAGGCTGCACCTCCTCATCCCCGCTCTGCTCCTCTTCTTCCCCACTCCGTTCCTCCTCATCCTCGCTGCTGCTTTTGCTGTAGCTAGAGTCGCTGCTACTTTTTCTGTAGCCAGAGTCGCTGCTGCTGCTCCCATTGCCTAATGATACGTCTCCAACGTATCTATAATTTTGGATTGTTCCATGCTATTATATTATCCATCTTGGATGTTTTATATGCATTTATATGCTATTTTATATTATTTTTGGGACTAACCTATTAACCTAGAGCCCAGTGCCAGTTTCTGTTTTTTTCCTTGTTTTTGAGTTTTGCAGAAAAGGAATATCAAACAGAGTCCAAACAAGCTGAAAATTTACGGTGATTTTTTATGGACTAGAAGAAGCCCCCGAAGAACAAGAGTTGGGCCAGAAGAGTCCCGACTCAACGACAAGGGTGGAGGGCGCGCCCCCTGCCTTGTCGCTGACTCATGGACCCCCCTGACGTGAAACCGACCCCAAAAATTCCTATAAATCCAGAAACCCCCAGAAAGAAACCTAGATCAGAAGTTCCTCCGCCGCAAGCCTCTGTAGCCACAAAAAACCAATCAGGAGCCCGTTCCGGCACCCTGCCGGAGGGGGAAATCATCACCGGTGACCATCTTCATCATCCCGACGGTCTCCATGACGAGGAGGGAGTAGTTCTCCCTCAGGGCTGAGGGTATGTACCAGTAACTATGTGTTTGATCTCTCTCTCTCTCGTGTTCTTGATTTGGCACGATCTTGATGTACCGCGAGCTTTGTTATTATAGTTGGATCATATGGTGTTTCTTCCCTCTCTACCTTCTTGTGATGAATTGAGTTTTACCTTTGAGGTTTCACTATTATCGGATTGAATACTATTATGGATTTGAGAACACTTGATGTATGTCTTGCGTGGGATACCCGTGGTGACAATGGGGTGTTCTATTGATTCACTTGATGTATGTTTTGGCACTCAACTCGCGGATTCCTGAGGTGACATTGGGGTAATCTATGCATAGGGGTTGATGCACGTTTTCGTCCTTGTTTCTCCGGTAGGAATCTTGGGGCACTCTTTGAGGTTCTTTGTGTTGGATTGAATATTATGAATCTGGAGTTGTTTGATGCATATCGTATAATTGACCCACGGATACTTGTGGTGACATTGGAGTATCTAGGTGACATTAGGGTTTTATTGATGTGTGTCATATGGTGTTATTTTACTATGAACTCTAGGGCTGTTTGTGACACTTATAGGAATAGCCCAATGGATTGATCGGAAAGAATAACTTTGAGGTGGTTTCGTACCCTACAAGCAATTTCATCTTATGTTCTCCGCGATAGGAACTTTGGAGTGACTTTTGTCGCACGTTGAGGGGTTCTTATATGATCTAATTATGTTATCATTGTTGAGAGAACTTGCACTAGTGAAAGTATGAACCCTAGGCCTTGTTTTCAAGCATTGCAATACCGATTTTGCTCACTTTTACTATTTGTTACCTTGCTGTTTTTATATTTTCAGATTACAAAAACCTATATCTACCGTCCATATTACGCTTGTATCAACATCTCTTCGCCGAACTAGTGCACCTATACAATTTGCCATTGTATTGGGTGTGTTGGGGACACAAGAGACTCTTTGTTATTTGGTTGCAGGGTTGTTTGAGAGAGACCATCTTCATCCTACACCTCCCACAGATTGATAAACCTTAGGTCATCCACTTGAGGGAAATTTGCTACTGTCCTACAAAACTCTGCGCTTGGAGGCCCAACACGAGTCCATAAGAAGAAGGTTGCATGGTAGACATCAAACTCTTTTCTGGCGTCGTTGCCGGGGAGATGAGTGCTTGAAGGTATATCTTTAGATCTTGCAATTGAATCTTTTAGTTTCTTGTTTTATCACTAGTTTAGTTTATAAAAGAAAACTACAAAAAAAATGGAATTGAGGTTGCCTCATATGCTTCATCTTTTTATTGTCTTTCGTGAAAATAAGGATTCCGATAATTGTGCTCAATTGCTAGAAGAAGAAGTCTATAAAATGTTTGGCACTAAATTTTTGAATGACGAGCATGATTGCAATGTTGTTAGTATAAATTCCTTGAATATCCATGATGCTAATGATATGCAAAGCTACAAGCTTGGGGATGATATGTTTGATGAAGATGATATTTTTAGTCCCCCAAGTTTTGATGAGAATATTTATTATGATGATAGCATGCCTCCTATTTATGATGATTATATTGATAAAAGTGGATTTGGAGAGGTCATGACTTTATTTAGTGATGAATCCACTATTTTGGAAGAGGTTCCAATTGATTATGAGAACAAAGTTGCTATCTATGATGATTATTGTGATGACATGTATGCTATAAAGAATAATTATAACCATGAAACTTGTCATCATGATTTTAATTTTCAATTGGATTATGCCTCAAATGATAGTTATTTTGTTGAGTTTGCTCCCACTACTATTCATGAGAATAAATTTGCTTATGTGGAGAGTAATAAAATTTCTATACTTGTGCATCATGAAAAGAATGCTTTATGTGATAGTTATATTGTTGAATTCATTCATGATGCTACTGAAAATTATTATGAGAGAGGAACTTATGCTTTTACATATCTCAATAATATCAAGTTTCCTCTCTATGTGTTGAAAGTTTTGAAGTTGCACTTGTTTTGCCTTCCTATGCTAGATGATTCTTGTTCCCATAAGTTGTTTGCTCACAAAATCCCTATGCATAGGAAGTGGGTTAGGCTTAAATGTGCTAGTCATATTATTCATGATACTCCCATTATGTTTCAATTCTTATCTTTTATGTGAGCATCATTGAAATCATCATGCCTAGCTTAAAAAGGCATTAAAGAAAAGCGCTTGTTGGGAGACAACCCAATATTTACCCCTACTATTTTTGTGTGTTCACATGATTAAGCTACTGTAGTAATCATGTTTTATAGCTTTTGTTTGAATAAAGTGCCAAGTAAAGCCTTTGGGATAGTGTGGTTTATAGTTTTTTTTGAGGGTTAACACAGTCGGAAAGGCTCCTACTGCATATGTATTAAAAATCAAAGAAGCTGTTACATGGTGGTAATTACAAGGTGAGCAACATGGTCAGACGGAGCTAAACCACTACATGGCTAATGAGAATCCTGAGTTAGGTTTTGCAGCAGGGAAGAGACAACATGTCTCTTGTGTTCTGGTAGTCTATATTGGATGTTACTAAAGTCACTCTTGAACCGATCCCACCATGAATCCATGGAAGGCACTTTTTGCCTAAAATAGTTATTGTTGCGCTCTTTCCAGAGGCTCCAAGCAGCTACCAGAAAGATTTCCATGATCATCTTGCGCGGGTATTGTGTCTTCATTTGTTCAACAAGATCCAGCCTGTTTCCAACAGAACCCCAAACGATATTCAGTCGCTGCCAGCAAGCTTTGCTAAAGGCGCAGTGGAAGAAGAGGTGCTCCACCTTTTCCTCAACGTGATGACCACACAACAGACAGTCAAGGTTGGTTCCAATGTTGTAATGTCTCCTCTTCAGCATGTTTCGTGTGTTGAGGCGGTCAGATAGTAAAAACCAACCGAAGACTTTGATTTTCGGGGTACACTTGGTGCGCCAAAGCCAACGAAAAGCCACATGAGCTACCACATGTCGAAAGAAAAATTGATAGTACACAGCAGTCTTGAACATAGTGGCTCCCCAGCAGCAAGCCCAAACATCCTCACGGTCATCAAAAGTTACTTCCGCTACATCAAGCTGTAGAAGCTTGAGCTCATCGTGGGCTTGCACGGATAGGGGTAGCTGGAAGGTTTCATGCAGGGTGGCGGCCGTCAAGAAATCCCGGACTGACAGATCTTCATGATGAACGTATGAGAACGCCCTCGGGTATTTATTAGCATAAACATCATTATTCCAGTTGTCCTTCCAAAATAGTGCAGACGTACCGTTGTTGACTTGAACATGGGTGATTCCACGATATATTGGCATTAGTTGAACGAGATCTCGCCACCAAAAAGAGCCGCACGCGTCAGTTGCATGGGGGATTGAATCCACGTAGTATGATGCCCAAATCAGCTGTACCCAGGGGATGTCCATTTTGTTGGAGAATTTATGAAGGAATTTCAGAAGCAGGCCGTCATTTTGGATCTTCATGTCAAGAATACCGAGGCCACCACTCGACTTAGGACGACAGACCATGGGCTAGGCAGCCAGAGAGGTGTGTTTATCGCCAACAGCTGTTTTTTTATACCAGAGGCAATGTCTGCGTATTTTGTCCAACTGAGCAATGATTTTCTGAGGCAGGCGCAGGGTGCCCATCGGATAGATGGCCAGAGAAGTAATGAGTGAATTAAGCAACGCCAACCTGCCCGCATGGGACATGAGAGACATGGCTGCCGTTATTTTTCGTTCTGCTTTGCACACAAACGGTGTTAAGTCCAGAACCGTAGGGCGAGTGGTTCCTAAAGGCAGCCCTAAGTAAGTGAACGGCATAGCGGCTTGAGTGCAACCAAAGAGAGTGGCCAGAGCATTGCACTTATCAGCTGGGGTGTTAATGGGGACGAGCGTGGATTTATGAAAGTTGATCTTGAGCCCAATAGAGGTGGCGTAGTCTTCAAGGATTTGTTTTATCTTGGCCGCTTGGAGAAGACACGCAGGCAAAACTATGATAGTATCGTCCGCATATTGGATGACCGGGTACTTAGCATCACCCTGGGGAGGGATCGGATGGCTGATCAGGTCTTGATCAAGTGCCTCATTAATGGTAGTTTGTAGGAGGTCAGCCGCAATGACAAAAATGAGGGGGGACATAGGATCTCCCTGGCGGACCCCACACTTACAATGAAACTGCCGACCAGGAACTCCGTTAAGAAGCACAGAAGATTTGCCTGAAGAGAAGATACTTTCCATCCAGGCCAGCCATTTTGGTGGGAAACCCATTTTTTCATGATGAGGAGCATCGCAGAGTGTTAAATGGTATCGAATGCCTTGGCAAAGTCTAATTTAAGGAGGACAATTTCTTTCTTGGAAGCTTGGCATTGATGTATGTATTCGAAGGCCCAAGCCAAGCAATCATGGATGGATCGACCACGCAGAAATCCGTATTGATTTTTATGCACCAACTGAAGAATAATGCTCTGAAGACGATTAGCTAGAATCTTAGTGATCAGCTTCAGACAACAGTTAAGGAGAGTGATGGGTCTGAAGTCGTTGACAATGTCAGGCGAGTTGGTCTTCAGAATCAACGTGATATAGCCAGCATTGATGCTTTCCAGATTGAGGCCACCTTGGTGAAATTCTTGGCAGAGAAGATAGAAATCTTCTTTGAGGATAGGCCAACACGCTTTCAAAAACGCGCCATTGAAACCATCGGGACCAAGAGCCCGATCAGGTGGCATTGCTGTCACAACATCATCAATCTCTTTATGTGTAAATGGCGCCACAAGGTTGGCAAACAGCATATCATCCTTGAGAAGATTGTCTAGGTTGAATTTCATAGGCGAAGGGTTGGCCTGTCCCATCCGAGCTTTGAAAGCCTCAACTATACCACCATCATCAGTTTTAAGAGAGCTGATGCAATTCCTCCTGTAACGTTTAGTAGCCACAGTTTGAAAAAATTTAGAGTTCTCATCGCCAAATTGGATCCATCTAATAGTGCAACGTTTCTTCCAGTATTCTTTCTGATGTTGAAGAAGCCTTAAGAGATGTTTTTTGAGGATATTGCGAAAGTTTCTCTCAGGAATAGTAAGTGGCCGGCGATCTTCAATGTTATCCAGCTCCAGAAGTGTTTTGTTAGTGTTTTCAATAGCAACATGTAAGCGGGAGATGTTTTTACTCCAATGCTTGAAAGCATATCTCACAGCCTTGAGCTTCTGCCCAATTCTAGCAGCCACGTTGGACAATCTATTATATTTGATTGGTTTATTCCAAGCTTGCGCAACCACCTCCATGAACCCTGGGTGAGCAATCCAATATGTTTCAAATCTGAAGAGTTTACTTTTTGGAATGGTAGTTTGAATGACCACAGAGCAAGGAGTGTGGTCAGAGACTGGCTTTCCCAAAGGATTTACCATTGTGTTAGGAAACGAGATAGTCCAGTTGAGCGTGGTAAAAAACCAATCAAGCTGTTCAAGAAGCGGTTGTTGTTGCATATTGGACCACGTGTACTTTCTGCCCTTAATGGGTAATTCAGTAAGTTTTTGTTCACGAATGAAATCATTAAAGTGTGGTTTACAGTTGACTTGATTCTGTGCAAAAACAGAAACTTTTGCGTCCAGTACAGAAATTCCTATCTTTTACTGGAACGTAGAAAAACTCTGATTTTTTTTACAAAGGATTGGTATACAAATTGCCTACGTTGTCCTAATTTTTCAGAATATTTGGAGTTACAGAAGTACTCCCTCCATCCCAGAATAAGTGTCTCAACTTTGTACTAACTCTAGTACAAATTTGTACTAAGCTCAAGACACTTATTTTGGGATGGAGGGAGTATGAGCTTAATTCATATCTTTACAAACTGTTCTATTTTTGATAGATTCTGTTTTCGATGCATAGTTTGCTTGTTTTCTAGTTTCTATGGCTTATATTGATTAATATAAATTGTAGAAATGATAGGGTACAGTAGGCATCATGTGAGAAAAATTATGAATCTTTTCTTGACAGTACCAAAGTGAATGATTTGTTTTATCATACTAACCCATCTCACGAAGTTCCGTTAAGTTTTGTGTGATTGAAGTTTTCAAGTTTTGGGTGAGATATCGATATGAGGAGAATAAGGAATGACAAGACCCTAAGCTTGGGGATGCCCAAGGCACCCCAAGGTAATATTCAAGGAAGATCCAAGAAAGTAAGCTTGGGGATGCCCCGGATGGCATCCCCTCATCCGTCTCCAACATTATCGGTAACCTTACTTGGGGCTATATTTTTATTCGTCACATGATATGTGTTTTGCTTGGAGCTTCATTTTCTTTTATGAGTATTTGCTTTCTGTTATTTAGATTAATGTTTTTCATCTTTTATTTCAATAAAAGTGTCAACTTTAGCCTTTACCATGCTTATTTTGCAAGTCTATATGTTGCTGTTTTGAAAACAGAAAGTTTTTTATCGTTGTCTGAATTCTTCTGTAAAGTCAGAACATGATAAAATCTTGAAATTTTTACACAATTAGTAACAACAAATTTTATACATTGTGCTAATTTTTCACAATTTTTGGAGTTAGGAAAGTATGAGTACAATTTCACTCTTTACAGACTTTCCTGTTTAGACAGATTGCTGTTATGTTTGCATTGTTTGCATATGTTTGCTTGTTTAATGATTCTATTTGAGGATAGGAGTATTAAATATGGAGAGGCATTTGGTATGCAATGTTAAATAATACTCCCTCCATTCCTTTATATAAGGTGTATTTGTTTTTTCAAAAGTCAAACGAGTGCATGTTTGACCAAGTTTTTAGAAAAATATATCAATATACACAATACAAAATGTATATCATTTGAATCATCATGAAAAGTAGTTTCATTTTGTATCTATTAGGTATTATAGATGTTATTATTTTATTCTATAATCTTGGTCAAACTTTCAAATGGTTGACTTGCACGGAAATCAATACACCTTATATTCTGGAACGGAGGGAGTAATTTTAGTGATTCGCTACAGTAGAGAATGATAAGGTTTTGCATTTGATTTATACTAACTTTTCTTACAAGTTCTTGTTGAGTTTTGTGTGGATGAAGTTTTTAAGATTTAGGGAAACCGTGACATAAAAGGAATTAAGGAGACACAAAAAAAATCAAGCTTGGGGATGCCCAAGGCATACCTAGATAATATTTCAAGAAGTCTCAAGCATCTAAGCTTGGGGATGCCCCGGTTGGCATCCCACCTTTCTTCTTCAACAATGATCGGTTAGTATCGGTTGAGCCTAAGTTTTTACTTCTTCACATGATGTGTGCTATTTTTTGAAAGTCATTTTATTTTGTTTTGCTTGCTGTTTGAATAATATACCAAGATCTGAAATTCTTAATTGTTAGAGAGTCTTCACATAGTCACATAATTATTCGACTACTCATTGGTCTTCACTTATATCTTGTGGAGTAGTTTATCATTTGCTCTAGTACTTCACTTATATCTTTTTAGAGCACGGCGGTGGTTTTATTTTGAAGAAATTGTTGAACTCTCAAGCTTCACTTATATTATTTTGAGAGTCTCTCTAAACAGCATGGTAATTTGCTTAGGTTATGAATTTAGTCCTAATATGATGGGCATCCAAGAGGGATATAATAAAAACTTTCATATAAAGTGCATTGAATACTATGAGAAGTTTGATTCCATATGATTGTTTTGAGATATGAGGATGGTGATATTAGAGTCATGCTAGTGAGTAATTGTGGATTGTAGAAATACTTGTGTTGAGGTTTGTGATTCCCGTAGCATGCACGTATGGTGAACCGTTATGTAACAAAGTTGGAGCATGATTTATTTATTGATTGTCTTCCTTATGAGTGGCAGTTGGGGACGAGCGATGGTCTTTTCCTACCAATCTATCCCCCTAGGAGCATGCGTGTAGTACTTTGTTTTGACAGCTAATAGATTTTTGCAATAAGTATGTGAGTTATTTATGACTAATGTTGAGTCCATGGATTATACGCACTCTCACCCTTCCACCATTGCTAGCCTCTCTAGTACCATGCAACTTTCGCTGGTACCACACACCCACCATATACCTTCCTCAAAACAGCCACCATACCTACCTATTATGGCATTTCCATAGCCATTCTGAGATATATTGCCATGCAACTTTCCACCGTTCCGTTTATTATGAAACGCTCCATCATTGTCATATTGCTTTGCATGATCATGTAGTTGACATAGTATTTGTGGCAAAGCCACCGTTCATAATTCTTTCATACATGTCACTCTTCAGTCATTGCACATCCCGGTACACCGCCGGAGGCATTCATATAGAGTCATATTTTGTTCTAGTATCAAGTTGTAATTCTTGAGTTGTAAGTAAATAAAAGTGTGATGATCTTCATTATTAGAGCATTGCCCCATGTGAGGAAAAATAAAAAGGCCAAAGAATCCAATCAAAAAAATGAGAAGAAAAAAAAGAGAGAGAGAAAAAATGAGAGAAAAGAGAGAAGGGGCAATGTTACTATCCTTTTCCACACTTGTGCTTCAAAGTAGCACCATGATCTTCATGATAGAGAGTCTCCTATTTTGTCACTTTCATATACTAGTGGGAAATTTTCATTATAGAACTTGGCTTGTATATTCCAATGATGGGCTTCCTCAAATTGCCCTAGGTCTTCGTGAGCAAGCAAGTTGGATGCACACCCACTTAGTTTTCATTTTGAGCTTTCATACACTTATAGCTCTAGTGCATCCGTTGCATGGCAATCCCTACTCACTCACATTGATATCTATTGATGGGCATCTCCATAGCCCGTTAATATGCCTAGTTGATGTGAGACTATCTCCTTCTTTTTGTCTTCTCCACAACCACCATATTCTATTCCACCTATAGTGCTATGTCCATGGCTCACGCTCATGTATTGCGTGAAAGTTGAAAAGGTTTGAGAACATCAAAAGTATGAAACAATTGCTTGGCTTGTCATCGGGGTTGTGCATGATTTGAATATTTTGTGTGATGAAGATGGAGCATAGCCAGACTATATGATTTTGTAGGGATAACTTTCTTAGGCCATGTTATTTTGAGTAGACATGATTGCCTTATTAGTATGCTTGAAGTATTATTGTTTTTATGTCAATATTAAACTTTTGTTTTGAATCTTATGGATCTAAACATTCATGCCACAATAGAGAAGATTACATTGATAAATATGCTAGGTAGCATTCCACATCAAAAATTCTGTTTTTATCATTTACCTACTCGAGGACGAGCAGGAATTAAGCTTGGGGATGCTTGATACGTCTCCAATGTATCTATAATTTTTTATTGTTCCATGCTATTATATTATCCATCTTGGATGTTTTATATGCATTTATATGCTATTTTATATTATTTTTGGGACTAACCTATTAACCTAGAGCCCAGTGCCAGTTTTTGTTTTTTTCCTTGTTTTTGAGTTTTGCAGAAAAGGAATATCAAACGGAGTCCAAACGAGCTGAAAATTTACGGTGATTTTTTATGGACCAGAAGAAGGCCCCCACCCCCCTAGGGCGTGCCCCCTGCCTTGTTGCTGACTCATGGACCCCCCTGACGTGAAACCGACGCCAAAAATTCCTATAAATCCAGAAACCCCCAGAAAGAAACCTAGATCGGAAGTTCCACCGCCGCAAGCCTCTGTAGCCATGAAAAAACAATCGGGAGCCCATTTTGGCACCTTGCCGGAGGGGGAAATCATCACCGGTGGCCATCTTCATCATCCCGGCGGTCTCCATGACGAGGATGGAGTAGTTCACCCTCGGGGCTGAGGGTATGTACCAGTAGCTATGTGTTTGATCTCTCTCTCTCTCGTGTTCTTGATTTGGCACGATCTTGATGTACCTCGAGCTTTGTTATTATAGTTGGATCATATGGTGTTTCTTCCCTCTCTACCTTCTTGTGATGAATTGAGTTTTACCTTTGAGGTTTCACTATTATCGGATTGAATACTATTATGGATTTGAGAACACTTGATGTATGTCTTGCGTGGGATACCCGTGGTGATAATGGGGTGTTCTATTGATTCACTTGATGTGTGTCTTGCGTGGGATACCCGTTTAGGTGTCCATTTAGGTGTCCCTTACTTTCTTGGGGACGGAAAAAGGGCCCGGCCCATCAGCACCGCTTAAGCCCGTCCACCACTAGTGCCATGACACGCATCCAGGAGGACAAAACCCAAATGACAGGCTGGCCGCTGCGCTGGAGCAGTGGCAGGGTGATGGAGTCTTGCCGGGTCATCGCAAGCCATCCCGGCAAGTATCTTGCCGGGGATCCGGCCTTTGGGCTTCTGTCTTCTGGTCACTGGTTTGAATGCCTTCTTGATAGTCTTGCACTTGCTTCCAGCTGTCCCCCGGCAGGCCTTGCCGCTGGTATGGCTACAACCGTCCGTGCACAAGTATGGGGTACTAAAGGACCCAAACTTTAGTACACCGACAGGAGCCCCCGGGCCTAGGCCATACACGGGTGCGAGGCGTTGTTGGGCTAGGCCCAAACAGTGCACGGGCACGCGTGGCAGGAGTTAGCTGTCGTAATTATCTCGTTTACCGTGCTTCCCCACGGCGCGTATTGAATGCATGATGTGGGATACGTGCGCGGAATGACCGCAGTACAGCGCGCTTGCAAAGGCGCATTCACATTGATTAGAAAGGAGGCAACCCCGCGCCTTCCCCATTAAAAGGAATCCATAGAGGCGTCGCTCATTTACCTTTCATCCTTTCCAATCTGGAAACTGCCGTCGCCTTCTCCCTCAAACTCAAAGCAGAGCCTCTCCCATCCACCCGCCGCCTCCACCCTCTCATCGCCCTCGGCCCCCGCTTCCTCAGTCGCCATGCCGCCCAAAGCGAGCAAGGGCAAAGAGGTGAAAGCCGTCGATTCGGGTGCGCAGGCGGAGGAGAGCAAGCTGCTGAAGATGCAAAAGGAGCACGTCGTCTTCGCCCCGACGCTCGACGCGAGCACCCTGAAGGATCGGTATCTGTGCATGTGGGGGAGGAAGACGAAGGCTCATCCCGCTACTCGTGTAAACCCAGCTTCTTCTGAGGGTGGCCCAGATAAATTCCCTTTCTTTGCCGCCTACTTTTATTGAGGGCTCTGCCCTCCGTTTTCTGATTTCTTCAACGACATCATGTACACATACGGCTTCCATCTCTTGGATTTCACGCCAAATGCCATGACATGCATGTCAGTCTTCGCCCATCTCTGTGAAAATTTCGCTGGAGTAGTCCCCAGCACAACCCTCTTTCGCCACTATTTCATTCCCCGTATCGAAAAAGAGACGCCCTTTCCGGTTCTATCGCCTGGATTCCAAGGGCGTGGAATAAAGAGATATACCCAGAAGGGCTCTACCGTACGAAGTGGGAAGAATGGCGGGGCAAATGGTGCTAGATTAAGGAGAAAGATCCCCAGCCCTTCTGTTTGCCCCGACAAGCGAAAGTGTCCCGTGGCAACGACTAGAGTGCCCTTGATTCTCAAGACGAGAAGCTCACAATCACAATTACCAGAATCCACCATCTCAAGGCTGCCGGGCTCACAATAGAAATGGTTGGCGCTGATTTCCTTCGCCGCCGCATCGCCCCTCTGCATAACAAAGGGAGACCAGCCTGGGAGTTTCGGAATGCAGCAAATATCATGAGGCTGCGTCCTGGTTTGAACAACAACTTGATGATCATGCAGCACACAGCTTTCTGCCACAAACTGTTCAGGCCCGGCGAGAAATATAAGTTGCCGGCGAGCGTAATTCCTCTGTGCAACAACTCCGCTCTGACCTCAATCATCGCCATGATGCCGGCGTGTAATGCTCACGGCCTTGACGGAACTTGGGTCGAGCCATCCGCAGAGCAAGCACAGGGGTTCTTTGACAATCTGTCGGAAAGAACCATCCGGGGAAGAGACAAATCTCATCTGCCCCACTACTGACGAAGAAGTGGCGTATATCGCCAGCAGGGCGGAAGAGGCGGATCTTGCCGTGGAGGCCGACAGCGCTGGCTTTGTGGAAGGGGAGGCCAGCAAAGAAGAAGTGATGTCAGAAGAAAATCTTGCCGGGCAGGGTGAGACTGCCGGGGAGCAGAGTGGCACAGCTGCCGGGAGCCCTTTTGTCAAAGACACAGCCGAGGAACAGCTGCACGAGGAGCCCCCAGCTCCAGAGAAGAAGAAGCATGTTCTTCGAAAAGCCGTCTCTGGCGTCCCAGCAAATCAACCTTCCTCGAGCGGTGAGGTTTCCGACAAGGGGGCAGCCGGCAAGGCTTCGCGGCGGCAAGAAGCTCAACAGCAACCCGTGCGGCGCACGAGACGCACAACCGCGGCAACAACTGGAGCGGCGGGGGCGTCTCATATGACTCCACCAACGGCCGGAGCAGCAGGATCACATCAACCTACTGCTTCTGCCGCAGCCAAGCGACCCAGGACCCCTCCTCCACTCTCTCGCACAGACACTATAACGGAGGCCGACTTCAACATCTCCGCTTTTAGCCCGGAAAGAGAAGAGTAAGGGTCCAGTCGCATCTTTTAACTTATGAGTTCCTAGTTTTGCTTAACTCATTTGTCTTGCTTTGGCCTGTCTCCACAGAGATACGGAAACATTGGCGCAAAGGATGGTGAAGAAGGCTAAGACTTCAATGGGCGATGAGCCTTCGGCAAGCACCGTAGGCGCACCAGAGCCCATCGTCATCAGCCCGGAGCACAGCCCTCAACGCAGCCCCCAACTCAGCCCCCAACGTGAGTCCACTACCCATTTTCTGCTGGCGAGCGTTGAGATGTTTATCCTTGCTACTGACATCACCGGGCTTGCAGGAGAAGAGTGGCAACAAAGAGAGCCACTGGAGGCCGTTCCCGACATGCCGCCCCCGTCAACCGCGCCGCCCAGAGATGAATCTCCGGCAAGGGCTTCCACTGGTGAGCCTATTCGTGTTGAAGAGGAGCTGGCAACCACGGGCACTGGCAGTCCTACATCGGCAACAAATGTTGCCGGGAAAGGAGAAACCACCTCTCAACAGCTCGACACA
This sequence comes from Thinopyrum elongatum, assembly GCA_011799875.1. NCBI lineage: Eukaryota > Viridiplantae > Streptophyta > Magnoliopsida > Poales > Poaceae > Thinopyrum > Thinopyrum elongatum. The sequence continues at coordinate 119,859,484 of CM022303.1, read as the reverse complement.
GGTAAACCGCTTGCCTCCAAGTACTTGTCACTCTGTCTTTATTTTTGTCTTCTTGAACTTCAACCTTGGTCTCATCTTGTTTCCCTCCCCGGTCTTCAGATCTTCCTTCGATGGAACAAATGGATGTTGATATCGTCATCGAGGAGACCACCAAGGACGCTGCCGCTGAGACCGACAAAGTCGCTGCTGACGAATCCGCTAAGGTCGCACAGGAAGAAACCGCCAAGGGGTCTGCTGAGAGGGCCGGCAAGGAGACCGGTGACCATACTGATGGCATTCCTGCCACAGGAGCGCCTGGCGCTGCACCAGTCATGGAGCCCCCAGTTGCCGGCGAGGCAGTTGCCGAAGATCAACCGTCAACATCCGAAGTCCCCCCATCAAGCAGATACCTTAAGGTTGGCGACAACCTGTTCGTCAGCATACCAAGGACGGCAAGCACTGGGGTACCAACAGAAGGGGAAATTTTCGATGAAGACGTCATCGCCGCCGCCGGACTCAAGATTGTTAACGAGCCACGCGCCAGCAGCAGCAAGTCCAAGGAAGAACAGCTCCTCCAAACCATGAACGACAACTTTCAAAAGCTCCAGGCGCTTCACCGCACCCGAAAGGAGAAGTTGGACTCCAGGGCAGCAGTTGTTGAAGCAGCAGAGGCGGATTTTTAGTAGCGCGTCGCGGAAACGCAAGTCTGGTACGCTGAGGCTTTCCAGGAGCTGATGGCTGGCTGGGAACAACTGAGTCAAAGTTGGAGCGAGTTCCTCTTAAAGCAGTCCGACACCGAAAAGGCACAGGAAGAGGCCGCGCAGTGGGCCACTGCAGAGGAAGCTCGCTTAACAGAACGCCGCGTCGGGCTCGATGCTCATGAAGAAGACCTTGCCGCTCGTGAGGAGCTGCTTGCCGCCAAGCTCCGCAGCAAGTACGAGGAGATCGAAAGGCTTGTCGTGCAGCGAACCCAGGAGCTGGAGCAGAAACACAAGGAGATGCTCGAAGCTCTGGCCATAGATCACACCGGCAAGTTGAAGGAAGCCATCGATGCCGCCGAAGCTGCAGAGTCCGCCAAGAATGAGCTGGGCAATAAAGTAAAGAGGCTGGAGGCGGATCTCGAGGATCATGGCAAGGAGCTCTCGACACTCAAAGCCGACAGAGAGAAGACTCTCTACAGCTTGGCGGAGATGCAAACTACCATATCTAACAAGACCAAAAAGCTCACCTCAGCCAATGAATCCATCGCTGATCTGAACCTGAAGCTGACCACACTGGAGAAGTCCCTGGAGGACGGCAAGGCTCACGAGAAGGCTTTGATCAAAGACCTCCGGAATGAGAAGGACCTGCTCAAGAGCGCCGCCGCCTCTTATAATGACTTTGAGAAAGGTGTGAAGATCTGGACCGAGCACCTGGTTGACGTCGCGGAAAGGCTTGGAGCAGAACTGTTCACCATGGGCCTGCAGAACCTCAGCTACTCTTCTGACGACAGAGTGTCATCGAGCGCCAAGCTGACCATGTTCTTCGAGGGCATCGTTGATGCCCTGAAGCTGCTCCATTCTGAACGAGCAACCCATCTGGCCAACGAATCCCGCAAACTCTGTCGGGCCGTCCTCCTCAAGGTGCTCGTCAAAATGGTGCACAAGAACCCTGGCATCAACCTCACCAATGTTCTCGACAGCCAGCCAAAGAATGTCGACCTCGAGGCACTCAAAGAGCTTGTCGCGCCCATCGTCGACAAGGTGAGCCAAGTCAAAAGGGTCGAAGGCCAACGCAGCGACTAGCCACTTTTCACCTTTGCCGCCACCATTCCATGAAAAAGATAATTTCATCTTAGGTTAGAATCACGATGACTATCAATATAATGTAACTTGCTATATTTTGGATGAATGCACGCTATTTCCCTTGTCTGATTTCTTTCTGTATGGTACATGCCCTATGCTTATTGGGAAAAACTTGCCGGTGTGCGCGCACTTGCCACGAGCCCTTCGAGGAACGGATCCTTAGCAGCATGCCGGAGGTGTCGCTACCAGCAAGATACCTTGACGTTTTCAGTGCAGCCACCTAAGCTGTTGAGTGGACTCGAAACAGAGTAAGGGCGCAACCGATCACGACAAAGTTCCTTCGTGTGCAGGTTTTCCATACAAAGGCCGAAATCGTTCAAGGAAAATAACCTCAAAGTAAAAAAAATTACTCAAAGTTCTGCAACTTAGCTTTTTGTTGCTCAACTCCTTCCTGCAAGATGTCAACCTTGAACGTCGCCTGTCGGTATCCATACCATCACTCCCCCGGCAAACTTGCACGCGAGGGTGAAAGTGCGTTATATCGACTAGAGGGGGGTGAATAGGCGATTTTTACAAATTCGTCACTGAGGAATTTCATGGTGAGGAAATTCCTAAGTAACGAACTACTTGGCAGCGGAATAAGTACTCAGATGCAAACATGACATGGCATAAGAACAGTCATCATGATGAAATGAAATAGGCACAGAGTACAGGTAGCATGAAACACAGGATAAGCAGGCTGAAGACTATGTGACTGAAGAAATAGGATTGAGGAAATTGATAAAGTCTTCAGTCAAAGTCTTCACACAGTAACGATCAAGTACATTAACACATGAATGAGGAAATGAAAGGGTTGAGGAAATAGAACCAGTAGCTCGATGAAGACAGTGATTTGGTAGACCAGTTCCAACTGCTGTGACAGTTGTACGTCTGGTTGGAGCGGCTAGGTATTTAAACCTGAGGACACACAGTCCTCACCGTATTCTCCTTGAGCTAAGGTCACACAGACCTCGCCCAATCACTCGTGGTAAGTCTTCAGGTGACTTCCAAACCTTCACAGACTCGGTCACTCGGCGATCTACAATTTCCTCTTGGATGCTCTAGACCATGACGCCTAACCGTCTGGAGGATGCACAGTCCTCAAAGGTAACAAGCATCGGTTCCACACAGGAACAATTTCTTCAGTGATGCTCAATCACTTTAGGTTTGTAGGTGTTTGGGTGTTTGGGTTTTTCCTCACTTGATGATTTTCGCTCAAAGTACTCGGAGGATGGGATGCTCTAAATGACAAGTGTCAATCTATCTCTCGGAGCAGCCAACCAGCTAGTGGTTGTAGGGGGCGGCTATTTATAGCCTAGGGAGCAGCCCGACATGATAAGACATAAATGCCCTTCAATGATATGATCGTTAGGTGGGTAGGATATTTTGGACAGCTGGCGCGTAGCACAGCAACGGTCGGAAATTTGAGTATCAAATTCCTTAGGGCTATCATGTTCCTCACTTGTAGGCAATCCGCACTGGCGAATTCCTAACTCCTCAGTCAGAACAAATTCCTCAGAGAACAGAAGAACTTTGTCTCTGTCACTGAAGAAATTGACTGAACTATATGAGATTTCCAATGGCTTCACTCGAAGGGATTGGTAGGTGTAGGATTTTGAGTTGAGCATCACTTGGAAACTTTTCCTTAGTTTTACCTCGACCCCCTTTAACAGTACGGTGTTTCCTATGACTCAAGAAGAAGAAAATGAAACTACGAAAACAAAAGTCTTCACGCTTCATAATCCTCGCATGAATATCAAGTCTTCAGGGTCACACCAATTTGTTCACTTTCAAAGTCTTCAAGAGAGCCAAAGTCTTCAGTTGAAGACATTCATTTTTAGGGGTCGACTTTCATCGTAAATATCAAACTCCTCATAGACTTATAGAACCTGTGTACACTCACAAACGCATTAGTCCCTTAACCTATAAGTCTTCAATACACCAAAATCACTAAGGGGCACTAGATGCACTTACAATCTCCCCCTTTTTGGTGATTGATGACAATATAGGTTAAGTTTTCAACGGGGATAAACATATGAAGTGTAAATACTGATAATGAGGAATTTGATTGCAAGATATAGAAGAACTCCCCCTGAAGATGTGCATATTGAGGATTTTGCTTTGGATTGCAAATGCACATTGTAGAGTAATATCATGGAGATCTCCCCCTATATCTTGTAATTCATACACACATTTAACATATGATGTGAAGAATTTGAAATGCATGATGAAATATGGTGACTGATGTAATTCAGCATGCATGTGAGGAAATAGCATGCAGAAAAACAGAGCAAAAGTATCAGACCACCATAAGACTTAAGTTTACAACTCGATCCAACAAATACTTCAGAAGAACGAGAGTTGTAACTTAGCAAAAAAATGCCCATATATAGAGACCCGCTTGAAGACTAACTCAAATTTCTCCCCCTTTGTCATCGAATGACCAAAAGGGACGAAAAATGAGGACTAACGCCCCTGAAGAATATCATGATGTCGATGGAGGAGCGCCAGCGTTGTTGGGGTCGTCCGTTGAGGTAGGGCCTGCCGCTGTGTCGTTTAAGTCTTCAGCTTCATCCGTCTCGCGCGATGAAGAATATGAACTGGCAACAAGCTGAGGAACTTTGACCTTCTTGAACTTCTTCGAAGGTGGCTGAGACCAGTCAAAGTCCTGTTGGAAGCCCATCTCCTTGAGTTCTTCAGCACTATGAAGATTAGACAGAATCGCCCAAGTGCGGTCAAAGACTTCATGCAAGTAGTAGTGATTCTTCTTCACAGTATTTTGAGTGACTGTCATGTTCTGAAGAATTGCACCAAACTGACGCTTGACCCACTTGTGATTTCGATCAACTTTCTGATGAAGACTAAGGAGAAGTTCACGATCAGTCATCACACGCGGAGCTGTGGCTTGAGGATTATGTTCTGAAGCTTTGGCGGCAGAATCTTGTGTTGCAGAGTCATCATTGGTGGAATATGAAGTAGCTTTGCGAAACTGTCCATCCAATGGACGAGTACCTTCATCAATAACTGCAGCCTTGCCCTTCTCATCAGCTGAGGAAATAGTCCGTTTGAGGACTTCAATAGGGGGCAAATAGCTGAGATGATTTTGAAAGTCAGCCTTATAATGAATTGAAGACCTTGATCTGATGAACTTCATGATCCAGGGAGCATAAGGCTTCAAGTCAAAAGGTGACAGAGCAGCATTGGCCAAAGTCCTCATGAAGAAATCGTGGTAGTTGATAGGAATACCATGAATGATATTGAACAGCAGATTCTTCATAATGCCAACAACCTCTTCGTCATCAGAGTTGTGGCCCTTGATTGGACTGAGGGTTTTGGTCAAAATGCGATAAACTATCCTTGGCACATAGAGCAATTCCTTGACGAGGAATTTGGTCCTTGGAGCTTGGCCTGGCTTCAAAGGCTTCATCAGCACTTGCATCAGATGATCGGATAGTTCAGGTTCAACATAGAGAAGCCTAGCACCTTCAGTGGGAGGACTGACTGGGACGGCATGAAGCAATTCAGAGGCCGATGCTTTGAAATGAGTATTTTCAGTCATCCAGTCCAATACCCATGAATTGACATCCTCAACATTTCCAGTGATATGCAGCGTGGCGAAGAATTGAAGAATGAGTTCTTCATTCCAATCGCAGATGTCAGTGCAGAAGTTGAGTAACCCAGCGTCATGAAGAACACTGAGGACTGGGGTGAAGCAGGGCAGCGATTCCATATCCACATGAGGAATTTGCTCATGTTCAAAGATCTTGTCCTTATCAAACAACAGTGAGGAATAGAAGTTCATCTGGCTAGCAGTCCAGAAGCCCTTGCGACGAAGTCGAGCAGAGTCATAGGGATTGTAGTCAGTGAAGAATATGTGCTCATTGAAGAAATCTTCAGCATTGAACTTCTGCTTCTTGGAGTGAGGGTTCTGTGGCTTGGGCTGAAGATTTATAGTTGAAGTCTTCACAGCCTCTTGAGGTATAGCCACTGGAGCCACAGGCTGAGGAATTTCAGTAGCTGTATCAGCAGCAGCCTTGGCCTCCATTTCTTCAGCACTAGCGGCTGGAACTTCGTCAGGAATAGATTGAAGTGAAGATTGAGGTCCATCAGAGCCCGTATGAATTTCTTCAGTTGGCACAGGGGACTGAGGAACATGATGTAGTGGTGTTGTCAGAGGTGAATTGGGGTGATGACTTTCCCAAAAGTCATCATTCAGAATAGGAGTTGTAGACCCAATATCCACATCCTCATCTTTATCATCAAATTCCTCAATGCCTGCCTCTTCAGCTGTGAACAGAGGCATGGGCGATGATACCAGCGGAGTTGAAGTGATATTGTCCACTTCAATGTCTTCATCCAACTGCTCTGTCGAAGCAGCAGAAGGATCTTCTTCATCAGATTCACGTCGAATTGCATATTCCTCACCAAAGGGAATAATCTCCTTTGATGGCATGCTTGATATTGGAACAACATCAATTGGGTTTTCAATTGAGCTCGTCAAAGTCTTCACTTTCTTTGGAGCTGAAGACTCTGAGGAGCAGATGAAATTGGTTGAGTTTCTTCAGGCACAACTGATGCAGTTGCCCTGGCTTGTTCAGATTCCTCAGGCGCAGTAGCAGATGTATCAACTGGCCTGGTTTGCTCTTCAGGCGCAACATTGGTGGTTGCCTTGGCATTTTCTTCAGAGAGTGGAATTTCTTCATCAGCCCTGGTGCTTTCATTTTCTTCAACAGTCTGATTTTCATCAGCTGTACTTGCATGTTCTTCAGTAGGCTGAGCAGATGTGTCAGTCTGAGGAAATTTGGGTTGCGATGAAGCTGCAACATTTGGAGTGAATCCCTTTGCCATTCTGACGAATCTTACTTTGGCACCTAGCCAATCTGCACGGTATGCGTGAAATTCATCACTGAGTGCTTTGATCTCAGCCTGCATAGTCACAAGTTCTTCAGGAGATATTTTCACAACATTGTTCTTCAGAAAATGCTCCTTCTTGTACTGAGCCTTCTTCACCAACCTGGCCTTTTCAAATTTCCATTTCTCTTCATTAATGAAGGCCGTCAACATGTGACTTTGACCAGGAGTGAGGTTTAATTCAGGCAAAGGTGTATTTGGATCCTTGTGCCATAGATCGATGAAATCAAGGATCTTCCTTGGATCCAGCATGAGGGGTACAACACTGCCTTTGGCACTAGCGGCCCTTTGTTGTCGATCCCTGATGATCTCAGCTAATTCTTCATCATCAGCTTCGTCTTCACTTGACGGAACCTGAAAGGCGACCTGCTTTTTGTGAGGACTTGGCCTTGTGCCTCGTCCAGCAGTGGCCTTTTTCTTCAGCAAGGTTGGAGCTGTTGAAGACTGAGGTGGAGCTGAGGAACCTGCAGAGGCTCCAGAAGCAATTGAGATTCCAGTAGTCCTTTGGCACGAGGCAAGATGCACAGGTGCTGAGGACTTTGCAGGAGCAGCTGAGGACTTTGCAACTGAAGGAGTTGGAGCTGCTTTTGAAGAAGTTGCTTGAGGATCAGGCCATGAGGGCTTTGAAGAGCTTGGCCGTGAGGGCATTGCAGCTGAGGAACTTGTCTTGACAGCTGGTTTCTTTGTCATAGCCTTCTTAGGCTTGCTAGTAGAGGCCTCAGCAGCGGCAGCAGCAGACTCTTCGTTGAATTTCTTCACTGCGTCTTTAGCCACTTTGGCCAGCTTGGCTTGACGCTTAGCCCACTCCTGAGGAAATTCCTCACCTCTTCTGATGCTTGTGGGATCAGCTTCTTGGCCTGGAGCCAATGGAGGTCTTGGGCATGGAGGGTTAACAGCGAATTTCTTCATGTACTTTGGAGTCACATATCGATACTCTCTCCATTCTCTTGCCCATCTTCTCTCAATCTTCTGAATGCGCACTTTGCGCTGGTTTTTGTTCTCCTTGCCATGAGTTGCTTCATCAGGAGTACAATATTCATCATAGATGTCTTCAGGGATCTCAAAAGCAGTATTTGTTTCTGGCCTCTTTCCTCCCTTCTGAGATCTTTTACCATCAGCCATTTTCTTCACTTGAGGATTTTGAACAATGGATGTTTCTGAGGAAGTGTGCAACTTTTCTTCGAGGAACGCTGCAAATGAGTTAAGTTGATGAGAACCTAGAGATTCAGCAGCGGACATTTGTACCTGTGAACAGAATATAGGTGCGAAGAATTTGGAGAGGTCATATGCGTTCTCAGAAGTTTTTCAAAAGTATCAAGTTTGAGGAATTTGACCAGGGGTGTCTTGAGGAATTTCACTAAGCGTTCTTTGACTTAGGTTCCAGAGTTGTATAGATTGAAAATCCACACAATTGAGGAATCTTGAAGACAAACGTAGCTTAGAGAAACAGATCAAGAACAGAAGCAAGTTGGTGTTTAAGAACATGAAAGTTGAAGAATAAACACCTTTTGAAGATTTTGTGGAAATCATCAGAATCAACAAGGGCAGTAAAAATAGATTTTATTTACCCTTGACGAAGAACACGACGAACTGAGGGTAGCAGTAGGGAAGCTCGTCCGTTCAGATCTTCCACGCCCTAACTTGGCGATGGAAAACAGCTACGGTGGCGGCGGAGTGAAGATTTCCGCGGCCGGCGTGAGTACGACGGCGATGAGGTCGAGGCAGTGAAGCTCTTCCTCACCGGCGACGATGGAGTGTAGCGGCGGCGCTAGGTCTGAGAGCTCGAGCGAGGGAGTAAGATCGAGCGGGGTAAATGAGATCTAAGGAGGGCGAGGGGTCTTTATAGCCGAGGTGAAAAACCGCTCGTCTGAAGAAAGTGGACGAACATGCCCCTGAACCTTCTCATCCTAATGACATGTGTCACCCACGTACTGTGAAGTGGAGATCGTGTTAGATCGTGGGTGAATAGATAAATCTTATCGAGGGATGTGGAACGGTTTGAGCGGCAAAAGCCGAAAATTTAGATAGGAATATTTTAATGTTTCGTTCGCAAATTCTTCAGCTGTCAAGGACACAGTGAAGACTTTGAACGGGTTTCAAATAGAACGCACATGAAGAATTTGTGAACAGACTGGATTGAGTTTAGCATAGAGGGGGAACGGGTCCGATCACATTCACTTAGAAGAAAATCAACTTGAAGAGTTAGCAATAAGTGAATGCTGTAGAGGACTGAAAACTCAAATATATATAGTCAATGAAGAACACAGTCGGAAAGAGTGAAGACTTTGCAAAGTTGAAGAATTTGAAAATTTGAAGAATTTGCAAAAATGAAGAAAAACTCAATTTTTGAAGATTTTCAACTTTTTGTGGTGGCGTGACCCACCGTATAAGAATGATGATTTCAGACGCCGCGTACAATTGTCGTAGGGCTCTGAGAATCAGATTCTTTGTTAATTTCTTCACACTTAGAGGGTTAGTCTTCATTGATTTGAAGAAAAATGTTTCTTCGTGTGTTGCGCATCTAAGTCATCAATTTGCATAAGTGTTAGGATGTGTGTCCTTTTCAAAGGACATTCGAAGATTCTAAGATATTTAGCTCACACCGCAACTTGCTAAATCTCTTCTCATCCAAGGGCTTTGTGAAGATATCCGCTAGCTGTTCTTCAGACTTCACGGGATCAATAGAGATGTCGCCCTTCAACACATGATCTCAAAGAAAATGATGACGAATCACGATGTGCTTTGTCTTCGAGTGCTGAACTGGGTTATGAGCAATCTTGATGGCACTCTCATTGTCACAGAAGAGTGGCACATTCTTCACATTGATGCCGTAGTCCTTGAGGGTTTGCTTCATCCACAGCAGTTGAGCACAGCAAGAACCAGCAGCAATGTACTCTGCTTCAGCAGTAGAAAGTGATACGCAGTTCTGCTTCTTCGAGGACCAACATACTAAAGATCGTCCGAGAAAATGGCATGTGCCTGATGTTGACTTGCGGTCCACACGGTCACCAACATAGTCAGAGTCAGAATATCCAATGAGATCAAAAGCCGAGCCCTTGGTATACCATAATCCAAGTGTTGGAGTGTGAGCTAGATATCGAAGAATATGCTTCACAGTCTTATGGTGTGATTCCTTCGGTGTAGCTTGAAAACGGGCACACATGCAAACACTAAGCATAATATCTGGCCTAGATGCACATAGAAACAGTAAAGAGCCAATCATGGAGCGGTATACCTTTTGATCGAAGTCTATACCATTTTCATCGGTGCATAGATGGCCATTTGTGGGCATAGGGATTTTGACGCCTTTGCAATCTTGCATACCGAATTTCCTCAGAACGTCCTTGAGGTATTTCTCTTGAGAAATGAAGATGCCATTGCGTTGTTGACGAATTTGAAGACCTAAGAAGAATTTCAATTCTCCCATCATGGACATTTGATATTCCTCACTCATCATATAAGCAAATTCGTCAGTATAACATTGGTTAGTACAGCCAAAGATAATATCATCAACATATATTTGGCACACGAATAATTCATCATCATATGTTTTGGTGAAAAGAGTTGGGTCGAGTGAACCGGGTTTGAAGCCTTTCTTCATGAGGAATTCCTTCAGAGTATCATACCATGCCCGAGGGGCCTGCTTGAGGCCATAGAGGGCCTTATTGAGTCTGAAGACTTGATCAGGATGCTTAGGATCTTCAAAACCTGGGGGTTGAGCAACATATACTTCTTCCTCAAGCTTACCATTGAGGAATGCACTTTTCACATCCATTTGATATAAGATGATATTATGATGGTTAGCATAGGCAAGCAATATGCGAATAGCCTCAAGTCTAGCAACAGGTGCAAAAGTTTCATCGAAATCAATTCCTTCAACCTGTGTGTAGCCTTGAGCTACAAGACGAGCCTTGTTCCTTACCACAAGGCCATTTTCATCTTGCTTGTTGCGGTAGATCCATTTGGTGCCGATGATATTATGCTTGCGAGGGTCTGGTCGCTTGACAAGCTCCCACACATTGTTTAGCTCGAATTGATGTAATTCCTCTTGCATCGCTTGAATCCATTCAGGCTCCAGAAATGCCTCATCTACTTTGGTGGGCTCTGTGATAGATACGAAGGCAAAATGCCCACAAAAGTTAGACAAATGTGAAGCTTTTGAGCGAGTGAGAGGACCTGGTGCGTTGATGTCGTTGATGATTCTCTCAATCTGTACTTCATTTGCAACGCGAGGATGAGCAGGTTGATGACTTTGATTTGGCTCAGCATTTTCTTCAGAGCCATTTTCTTCAGATGCACCAGCCTGATTTTCTTCACGATCTGGAATGACTTCTTCAGCAGATTCTTCGGTAGGAATAACATCCTCAGTAGCCTTTAGCTTGATGGATTCCTCAGGAGACATTTCATCTAGCACAGGAGGTAGGTGCTCTCTTTGCGAGCCATTAGTTTCATCGAACCGCACATCTACAGTTTCAACAACCTTGTTGTGATAGGTGTTGAAGACCCTGTAGGTGTGCGAGTCCTTTCCGTAACCAAGCATAAAACCTTCATGTGTTTTCGGTGCAAATTTAGAAATGTGATGGGGATCTCTAATCCAACATTTAGCACCGAAGACTTTGAAATAACTCACATTGAGTTTCCTGTCAGTGAGGAGTTCATATGAGGTCTTCTTGAAGAATTTGTGAAGATATACCCTGTTGATAATGTGGCATGCAGTATCAATTGCTTCAGGCCAGAAGTGACGAGGTGTCTTGTATTCATCAAGCATAGTGCGAGCCATCTCAACAAGAGTCCTATTTTTGCGTTCCACGCCGCCATTCTGCTGAGGAGTGTATGGGGCAGATAACTCATGAGTAATACCGAGTTCATCAAGATAGTCATCAAGACCAGTATTCTTGAACTCAGTCCGATTGTCACTACGTATATGCTTGATCTTCACACCGAAATTCGTCGAAGCCCTCGAAGAAAATCGTCTGAAGACTTCCTGCACTTCAGTTTTGTAAGTAATGACATGCACCCATGTGTAATGAGAATAATCATCAACAATGACAAAGCCATATAGATATGCAACATTTGTTAGTGTGGCATAATGAGTAGGACCAAAGAGATCCATATGAAGCAATTCAAAAGGACGAGAGGTAATCATGATAGTCTTCGAGGGGTGCTTGGCTCTGGTCATCTTTCCAGCCTCACAAGCCCCACAAAGATGATCTTTGAGGAATTTGACACCCTCAATGCCAATGACGTGCTTCTTCTTCACGAGCGTGTGTAAGTTCCTCATGCCAGCATGACCCAGTCGTCGATGCCATAGCCAGCCTTCTGAAGCTTTCGCAAGTAGACAAGTGGCAGGCTGTGGTCCTGCAGAGAAATCAACAATATACAAGTCTCCTCTCCTAAAGCCTTCGAAGACTTTGGAATTGTCAGATTCCATGAGCACTAAGCAACGATATTTGCCAAAGACAACAACCATATCCAGATCACAAAGCATTGAGACAGACATGAGGTTGAATCCAAGGGACTCGACAAGCATGACTTTGTCCATGTGTCGATCCTTTGAGATTGCAACCCTACCTAGACCCAATACCTTGCTTTTGCCTTTGTCTGCATAGGTGATATGCTTCAAATGTGATGGAGATAAAGGAGTGTTCATCAGTAAGCTCTTGTCACCAGTCATGTGATTAGTACATCCACTGTCGAGGACCCACTCAGTAGCTTTGGGTAAGTCATCCTGCAGATGAATTAGTGCATCTTATGAACACATATCTTCAGAGTGAAGAATATGACATCAATTTCATCAGACAGAAATTCATCAGTTAATGCAACATATGTATATAGCAGTATAAGGACATGAGAAATGAATGATTCATTTCTTCATGATTAGCTTGCGTCCTTTCAAGCATTTCAGGTCTCCAGAAAATTCTTCAGACAATTTAATTCGTCTGGAGACCTGACCCTGCATAAGAGATTAGTTCTTTTTCTTCACCACCCACATCTGGAGGGGTGGCAAAGAGTTCATCATTCTACAAGCTCCATAAGAGAAAGGTGGCATTGAAGCCAAAGCGCTTCGTTTCACAGGAGAGGGATTAGTATAGGCATATGAGTAAGCAGAGAAATTCTTTGAGGACTTATGAACATAATGATTTGAAGAATAATGCACATAATCAGAACTCTTAGATTTTCCCTGCAAAACAGAAGCATTAGCATGATGATCATATGAGGACATGGATCCACGTGAGGAATTTGATCCATAAGAGGACTTGGATCCATATGAAGACTTTGGTCCATATGAAGAATTTGATCTGGGGTTCCTATTTTTCACAGGTGGTGTCATGAGGACATTCACCTGAAGACTTCCAAGGCACCTTTTGGGAACCCAGATTTTCTTCATAGGGGGACCATTCCTGCAGTTAGTTCCAACATATCTGGCAAATACTTCACCATTCTGATTTTTGAACAGTTTATAGTTGGAGTCAAATGACTCATCAGATGAATATGAGGATTCACAAGTAAAACCAGATAAAGTGGATGGATCTATGGGAGGTCCCTTCGCAGCAACCCATGAGGTTTTGGGATACTGCTCAGGCTTCCAGTAGGTTCCATCAGTATTGAGTTTCCTCTCAAATGCAATACCCTCTTTCCTAGGGTTCCTGTTCAAGATCTGCTTTTTGAGCACATCACAAAGAGTCTGATGCCCTTTGAGGCTTTTGTACATGCCTGTCACATACAATTCCTTCAACCCTGCATTTTCGTTAGTGATACTAGTGATATCCTCAGGTGAGGAATTTGTGACCACAGAGATAGTTGAAGAATTTGCAGCAATAGAAGCATTTGAACATTCAGGTGAAGAATTAGCAGTTTCACGTTCAATGCATTTCAAGCATGGTGGAATAAATTCTTCGTGAGCGGAACTGATCTGTTGAGCAAGCAATGAATCATTTTCCTTCTGAAGATCTTCATGACTCACCCTTAGCTTCTCAAGATCTTGCTTTCTTTGAAGAAATTCATAAGAAAGCTTCTCATGATCGGCTAAGAGAGTTTCATGACGACCTTGAAGGTTGTCAAACTTAGACTGTAGTTGCTGAAGATTATCAGTCAGTGTTTGAGTTCGATCCATTTCCTCACCTAACAGATCATCGCTTTTGTCTAGCATATTTTGAACCTTTTCCAAAGCCTTTTGTTGTTTAACAGCAATATTAGCAAGTTTGGAATAGCTGGGTTTGAGGTTATCATCAGATTCATCCTCACTTGATTCGGAGGAGGGATATTTGAATACCTTAGCACCTTTTGCCATGAAGCAATAGGTGAGAGCATAGTCATCATTGCCGTCATCAGCAGTGTTGGGGAAGCCATTTTCCTCAGTGTTGAAGATGGACTTGCTGACGTAAGCAGTAGCGAGGGCTAGGCTTGCCACACCAGAGTCTGACTCCTCAGATGCCTCCTCTTCCTCATGTTCCTCAGATTCAGCTTCAGAGTTCATTTCCTTGCTAATGAATGCCCGAGCTTTCTTGGAGCTGCTCTTCTTGTGAGATGAAGACTTTGAAGATTTTGACGATGAGGACTTTGAAGATTTCTTCTTCTTCTTAGAGTCATCTGAACTATCATCCTTGTATTTCTTCTTCTTTGATTCCTTCTCCCACTGAGGACAATCAGTTATGTAGTGACCAGGTTTCTTGCATTTGTGGCAAGTCCTCTTCTAGTAATCACGGGATGAGGAATCTGATTTCATGTCATCACCTCTTGAGGATTTTCCAAATCGGCCATGTCTAGAGAACTTCTGGAATTTCCTCACGAGCATTGCTAGCTCCTGACTCAGTTCTTCAGGATCACCAAGGTTGCTACCAGAATCTTCATCTTCAGATTCAGAGACTGCCTTGGCCTTCAGTGCACGAGATCTGCCATAGCTTGGTCCGTAAAGATCTCTCTTTTCAGCAAGTTGGAACTCATGAGTATTTAGCCTCTCGAGGATATCAGCAGGATCAGGTGACTTGTAGTCTCCACGTTCTTGAATCATCAGTGCCAATGTATCGAATGAAGAATCGAGTGACCTCAGCAATTTCTTCACCACTTCATGGTCGGTGATGTCAGTGGCACCCAGTGCTTGAAGCTCATTTGAAATGTCAGTGAGGTGATCAAAGGTTTGCTGGACATTCTCATTGTTGAGTCTTTTGAAGCGGTTGAAGAGATTGCGAAGAACGTCAACTCGAGAATCACGTTGAGTCGAGACTCCTTCGTTGACCTTGGACAGCCTGCCCCAGATAAGTTTTGCAGACTCCAAAGCACTCACTCTGCCATACTGTCCTTTGCTCAGATGGCCACATATGATATTCTTCGCTTGAGAGTCGAGTTGCTTGAATCTCTTCACATCAGCAGCATTCACGGAAGGAGTGACAGCGGGAACGCCATTTTCCACAACGTACCAGAGATTGTTGTCAATTGCCTCAAGATGCATGCGCATCTTATTCTTCCAGTAGGGGTAGTCCGTCCCATCAAAGGTAGGACACCCAGCCGAGAACTTGATCATGCCTGCAGTCGACATAACTAAAACTCCAGGTGGTTAAACCCAATGTTGGGGATATCGCTTATCGGGAACTTATCGGTCGACCCATGATAAGGGGTAAATCGGCCAGTTTATTGGCATATCGGCCGATTTATCGCCATATCGGCTGATTTATCGGCCGATTTATCTTATCGGTCAGACAACGGTAAGCGATAAATCGGACGATTTATCGCAATATCGGAAGATATCTTGAACACTGGTTAAACCAAAATCACACAGAACAAGGGAGTACCTTGCTCTGATACCAATTGAAAGTGCGTTATATCGACTAGAGGAGGGGTCAATAGGCGATTTTTACAAATTCGTCACTGAGGAATTTCACGGTGAGGAAATTCCTAAGTAACGAACTACTTGGCAGCGGAATAAGTACTCAGATGCAAACATGACATGGCATAAGAACAGTCATCATGATGAAATGAAATAGGCACAGAGTACAGGTAGCATGAAACACAGGATAAGCAGGCTAAAGACTATGTGACTGAAGAAATAGGATTGAGGAAATTGAGAAAGTCTTCAGTCAAAGTCTTCACACAGTAACGATCAAGTACATTAACACATGAATGAGGAAATGAAAGGGTTGAGGAAATAGAACCAGTAGCTCGGTGAAGACAGTGATTTGGTAGACCAGTTCCAACTGCTGTGACAGTTGTACGTCTTGTTGGAGCGGCTAGGTATTTAAACCTGAGGACACACAGTCCCGGACACACAGTCCTCACCGTATTCTCCTTGAGCTAAGGTCACACAGACCTCGCCCAATCACTCGTGGTAAGTCTTCAGGTGACTTCCAAACCTTCACAGACTCGGTCACTCGACGATCCACAATTTCCTCTTAGATGCTCTAGACCATGACGCCTAACCGTCTGGAGGATGCACAGTCCTCAAAGGTAACAAGCGTCGGTTCCACATAGGAACAATTTCTTCAGTGATGCTCAATCACTTTGGGTTTGTAGGTGTTTGGGTTTTTGGGTTTTTCCTCACTTGATGATTTTCGCTCAAAGTACTCGGAGGATGGGATGCTCTAAATGACAAGTGTCAATCTATCTCTCGGAGCAGCCAACTAGCTAGTGGTTGTAGGGGGCGGCTATTTATAGCCTAGGGAGCAGCCTGACATGATAAGACATAAATGCCCTTCAATGATATGACCGTTAGGTGGGTAGGATATTTTGGACAGCTGGCGCGTAGCACAGCAATAGTCAGAAATTTGAGTATCAAATTCCTCAGGGCTATCATGTTCCTCACTTGTAGGCAATCCACACTGGTGAATTCCTAACTCCTCAGTCAGAACAAATTCCTCAGAGAACAGAAGAACTTCATCTCTATCACTGAAGAAATTGACTGAACTGTATGAGATTTCCAATGGCTTCACTCGAAGGGATTGGTAGGTGTAGGATTTTGAGTTGAGCATCACTTGGAAACTTTTCCTTAGTTTTACCTCAACCCCCTTTAACAGTACGGTGTTTCCTTTGACTCAAGAAGAAGAAAATGAAACTACGAAAACAAAAGTCTTCACGCTTCATAATCCTCGGATGAATATCAAGTCTTCAGGGTCACACCAATTTGTTCACTTTCAAAGTCTTCAAGAGAGCCAAAGTCTTCAGTTGAAGACATTCATTTTTAGGGGTCGACTTTCATCGTAAATATCAAACTCCTCATAGACTTATAGAACCTGTGTACACTCACAAACGCATTAGTCCCTTAACCTATAAGTCTTCAATACACCAAAACCACTAAGGGGCACTAGATGCACTTACAGAGGGAACCTTCTATCCTTTGAGAAAAAGAAAGAAGAGAAGACAACGATATGGAACCTTGGCGGTTCGTTAACACTTACCCGAAGCAAGTGTAATACAACATGTCGGATACGCATGCATATAGATTAACATGAAAATCAATAGGAATTGTAAAACACTTAAGCTTATTCAACTATGCACAGGGTCTGCGCCTGGCTTTGTACAAAGGATCATATGCCTTGCCGGCAAAACTTGTACAAAAGGCGGTTGCCGGGAGACCCAGCAACCGCGCCTTATGGGTAGAACTTACGAAGATGTTCGATATTCCAGGAATTGCTCACTAGAATGCCATCCTCGGTCTCCAGGCGACTGCGCCAGGCCTGGTGACTCGTACTACTCGATAAGGGCTTCTCACTTCGGCGTCAACTTGTTAGAATTCTTGACCGACTAAACGCGCCGAAGAACAAGGTCGCCTTGCTGGTAGCGTGCAGCTCGCACAGCAGTCTGAAGACGATCTTCCTCAAGGAGCGTAGCTTCATCTTGCTGCAACTGCTCTTGCTCAAGCTCATCATAAGCGAGCACTCGAGGTGACCCGTATATGAGTTCTGTGGGGAGAACTGCTTCCGCCCCGTATACTAGGGAGAAGGGTGTCTGGCCAGTGGCTCGATTTCGTGTCGTTCTGATTGACCAAAGAACCGCCGGCAGCTCATCAATCCAGCGCCTTCCGCACTTTTTCAGCTTGTCGAAAGTCCTTGTCTTGAGACCTCGCAACACTTCAGCATTTGCCCTTTCCGCTTGACCGTTGCTCCTCGGATGATCAACAGAAGCAAAACAGATTTTGCCGCCAAGGTCTTGAACGTATCGCATGAAGGTGTGGCTCGTGAACTGTGTGCCATTGTCGGTGATAATCCTATTCGGCACACCAAAACGGCAAACTAGTCCTTTGAAGAACTTGACGGCTGATTGTGCTGTCACCTTTCTCACTGCTACCACTTCCGGCCACTTTGTGAACTTGTCGATTGCGACGTACAAGTACTCAAAGCCCCCGGTAGCACGGGGAAAAGGGCCCAATATGTCGAGCCCCCAAACCGAAAATGGCCAGGAAAGAGGGATTGTCTGAAGAGCCTGAGCTGGCTGATGCAGTTTCTTTGAATGGAACTGGCACGCTTCATACTTGGTTACTAGTGCAGTTGCATCCTGGAGGGCAGTGGGCCAAAAGAAACCTTGCCAGAATGCCTTACCGACAAGAGCCCTTGAGCCTATGTTGGAGCCACATATGCCTCCATGTATCTCTGCCAACAGCTCCAATCCATCTTCCCGAGGAATGCACTTCAATTTCATGTCGTTTGGTCTCTTTCTGTACAGGACATTGTCCATGAATTGGTACATACTAGACTGACGGGCTACTTTCTCAGCTTCTTCCTGTTCTTTGGGGAGTTCCCCTGTTTGGAGGAACTGGATGATGTGTAGTGCCCATGCTGGAGCCTGAGGCTCGACAACAAGGACTAAAGGCATGTCTTCCATCGCGGGAGCGTTTGTCTCTACGGCAAGGGCTCGAGGCCTTGCCGGAGCCTGTTGCTCCCCGACAAGCTTGGCGTTGTTCCCGGCAACTTCCTTGCCGACGGCTTCTGGGAGCTCTGCGGGAAAGTACTGGCCGGAACCCAACCTCCTTCGTTTATCTTGCCTTGCTGATGGTGTTATGGATGGCTGAGTCAATCGGAGCACAAAAGTACCTGGTTCCACAGGTAACTTGAGGGCACCACCCTTTGACAGATCGTCAGCAATGTTGTTCTCTGCTCAAGGAACATGCTTTGTCTGCAGACCGTCAAAGCGCTCCTCCAATTTCCTCACTTCATCTACGTATGCTTCCATAAATGGGCTCTGATAGTCTTTGTTAACTTGCTTGACGACAAGTTGTGAATCACCTCAGACGATGAGCTTCTTAATTCCAATGTCCACCGCGATCCTAAGACCGGCAAGCAGCCCTTCATATTCTGCAGTGTTGTTTGTTGATCTCTCCTGGGGAAAGTGCATCTGAATTACATATTTGAGGTGCTCTCCGGTGGGTGCAACAAGTAGCACGCCAGCACCGGCGCCTTGCAGCGAGAAAGCCCCGTCAAAATACATAATCCACTCTCGATCTGTTTCCTTGCCGGGGAGAGTTGTCTCTTGACTTTCTTCGTCTGGCGTTGCGGTCCATTGTGCAATGAACTCCGCCAAGGCTCTACTCTGAATTGTTGAAGTGCTTTCAAACTTGAGACCAAAGTTTGACAGTTCCAACGCCCACTCCACAATCCTGCCGGTCGCATCTGGATTTCGGAATATCCACTGCAACGGGAAGCGAGTGACAACGATGATTTCGTGCGCTTGGAAATAATGGCGCAGCATCCTCGAGGCCATAAGGAGGCCGAAGAGCAACTTCTGCACGCCAGAGTATCTTGACCTAGCCCCCTGCAAAAGGGAGCTGACAAAATAAACTGGGCGCTGCACCATCTTCTTCCTCTGTGTCGGCGTACGACACCTATGGGACCGCGTGGATCCCTTTTACGGTTCGGCAGGGAGAGAGGTATGCACAAAGAGCAAATCCAACGATCAACGCAAGGGGATTTTTACCCAGGTTCGGGCTGCTGAGAAGCGTAATACCCTACTCCTGCTTTGGTTTATTGTGGGTGTTTAAGCCCAAGCTCCAGGAGCGCTTGCGGTGAACAGTATGTTCGAGCAGCAGCTACGCATGCAGAATGGGCCCCCAGAGTCCTCCTCCCTGTAGCTACGCCTTGGGCCTCCTTTTATACGTCCAAGGGGTCACCAACAGTGGCATACAGTACATACAAGAGGTGTAAAGTTGCTACAATGTTTACATGCTTATCACTGACATCTTAGGACAAACGCATTAAATGCTCTGTTTAGGTGCCCGTTTAGGTGTCCCTTACTTTCTTGGGGAAGGAAAAAGGGCCCGTCCCATCAACACCGCTTAAGCCCGTCCACCACTAGTGCCATGACACGCATCCAGGAGGACAAAACCCAAATGACAGGCTGGCCACTGTGCTGGAGTAGTGGCAGGGTGACGGAGTCTTGCCGGGTGCGAGTCTTGCCGGGTCTTCGCAAGCCATCCCGGCAAGTATCTTGCCGGGGATCCGGCCTTTGGGCTTCTATCTTCTGGTCACTGGTTTGAATGCCTTCTTGATAGTCTTGCACTTGCTTCCAGCTGTCCCCCGGCAGGCCTTGCTGCTGGTATGGCTACAGCCGTCCGTGCACAAGTATGGGGTACTAAAGGACCCAAACTTTAGTACACCGACATAAGGATGAAATAATTGGTCTGGCTTCTATTGCCATGCCTCCTACTGATCCACTAGAACAATATTTGCTAGACCATGAAAATGATATGCATATGCATGAAAGAAATGAAATAGATAAATCTTCTTTGAACAACAACCTCTGCTCAAACACAATTTGCGTATTGAAACTCTAGGAGGTCCTCCTCCGCCTAAAGGTGATCCTGTGTTTGAATTAAAACAATTGCCAGACACTTTGAAATATGCTTATCTTGATGAGAAAAAGATATATCCTGTTATTATTAGTGCTAACCTTTCAGAGCATGAAGAAGAAAGATTATTAAAAACTCTGAGGAAGCACCATGATGCTATTGGATATACTCTTGATGATCTTAAGGGCATTAGTCCCACTCTCTGTCAGCACAAGATTAATATGGAGCCTGATGCCAAACCCGTTGTTGATCATCAACAGCGAGTGAATCCTAAGATGAAAGAAGTGGTAAGAACTGAAATACTAAAGCTTCTGGAAGCAGGTATAATCTTATCTATCCCATAGCTGATAGTAGATGGGTAAGTCATGTTCATTGTGTCCCTAAGAAAGGAGGTATTACTATTGTTCCTAATGATAAAAATGAACTTATTCCACAAAGAATTGTTACTAGCTATAGAATGGTAATTGATTTTAGAAAACTTAATAATGCAACTAGAAAAGATCATTACCCTCTGCCTTTTATTGATCAAATGCTGGAAAGATTATCTAAGCACACACACTTTTGCTTCTTTCATGGATATTCCGGTTTTCCTCAAATACCTGTTTCACAACCTGATCAAGAGAAAACTACCTTTACTTGCCCTTTTGGAACTTAGGCTTATAGACGTATGCCTTTTGGTTTATGCAATGCACCTGCTACCTTTCAAAGATGTATGACTGCTATATTCTCTGATTTTTGTGAAAAGATTGTTGAGGTTTTCATGGATGATTTTTTCTGTTTACGGAACTTCTTTTAATGATTGCTTAAGCAACATTGATCGAGTTTTGTAGAGATGTGAGCAAACTAATCTTATCTTGAATTGGGAGAAGTGCCACTTTATGGTTAATGAAGGTATTGTCTTGGGGCATAAAATTTCTGAATGAGGTATTGAGGTGGATAAAGCTAAAGTTGATGCAATTGAGAAAATGCCATGTCCTAAAGATATTAAAGGTATTCGTAGTTTCCTTGGTCATGTTGGTTTCTATAGGAGGTTTCTTAAAGACTTCTCTAAAATTTCTAGGCCTCTTACAAATCTTTTACAAAAGGATGTTCCTTTTGTTTTTGAAGATGAATGTGTAGAAGCCTTTGAAACACTTAAGAAAGCCTTAACTTCTGCACCTATTGTTCAACCACCTGACTAGAACTTACCTTTTCAAATCATGTGTGATGCTAGTGATTATGCTGTTGGTGTTGTTCTAGGATAAAGAGTTGATAAGAAGTTAAATGTTATCCATTATGCTAGCAAAACTCTAGACAGTGCCCAAAAAAATTATGCTACTACTGAAAAAGAATTTTTAGCAGTTGTGTTTGCTTGTGACAAATTTAGATCCTACATTGTTGATTCCAAAGTAATTGTTCACACCGATCATGTTGCTATAAAATATCTTATGGAAAAGAAAGATGCTAAACCTAGACACATTAGGTGGGTTCTCTTGCTACAAGAATTTGATTTGCATATCACTGATAGGAAAGGAGCTGAGAACCCAGTAGCTGATAACTTGTCTAGGTTAGAGAATATTCTTGATGACCCACTACCTATTGATGATAGATTTCCTGATGAACAACTAGCTGCAATAAATGTTTCTCATAATACTCCTTGGTATGCTGACTATGATAATTACATTGGTGCTAAATACATACCGTCTAGTTTTACTTACCAACAAAAGAAAAAAAATCTTCTATGATTTAAGATATTACTTTTGGGATGACCCACATCATATAAAGGAGTAGATGGTATTATTAGACGTTGTGTACCTGAGCATGAACAGGAACAAATCCTACGGAAATGTCACTCCGAAGCTTATGGAGGACATCTGTAACGACCCGAACCTGATAAGATTCGATGTCTGTGTGCTCACTGTGCTAGTCCCTGGATCAATAGCTAGCACACACAGTACAAGATGTAATATCAAGAATAAACCACATGTCATAATATTACATCGTAGATCCAGAATTTAATATGATACATACCTGCATAGCTCAAGCTAGCATACAACAAAATGCAGCAGAAAAGCAAATAAAATCTCCATGAAGTCCATCAACACCACAGGCAAATGTCAAGTATAGACATCGTAACCCTACATCGTATCACTCACTCGTCGTATAAAATATACAACATGAAACGTTGCAGCCACGAAGGGTCAATACTTTGAATGTATTGGCAAGTCACACAGGAATTATATAACAGACCTACATGTATATGCAAGGTATATCAAGATGATAGTGTAGTGGTTGTTTTGCAGAAAGCTAGTTTTTTCCTGATAACTACATAATATAATAGTCACATTTTAATTATGTCTTGCTACAGTTTAATACATATGGTTGAATTGGGCAATCCAATTCCAACCTATCCCCATTATTAAATTTCCCATCAAATTTTATTAAATGTATCATCTGTCAAGATCATCCAACAACTGTAATGGTCTAGCTGCTCAAATTTGTCCATAACTGGGGACACGGCTAATCATGATTAGTTTATACACTCTGCAAAGGTCTGTACACTTTACCCACTGGACTCAACCCGAAGATTGAGACAAAGTCTTTCAGAAGCAGTCGCCTAGTCCCATAGGAGGCCCATCCCAACTATCATAACTACATCTGCTGGCACATCCGGGTAAGGTTTCCACAACTGATCAACTAAGCCAGAGCCCATATAGCCAGTGGCTGCACATGAAAGCTACTAGTCACTAAGTATGTCTGATCTTTTTAGGCCTGGACGACACCCACTTACATTCAGAGGGTATAAACCATGATGTTCTTGAAACCACCCACCAATACCGTTCGGGCACACTTAGCCATGGTCCGTGTCCTTAGAAAAGGAACAAGAAATTCCATGATGCAACCCTGTCCGTCCAGAGGTGAATTATATATTACGTTCTTACTCAAGTTATATTATATATAGTCCTCACATAATCTCGATGCATACACGAACCAATCCCCGTCTACAAAACATAGCAAGAATACACTACCACGATCTACAATAAGGCCATACTAAGTTGAAACTCAGTAGCAATAACATACTACCATGATCTTCCTACACATGCATAATATAGTAATGTGATATATATTACTACATGCATGGAAAAATAATAGGATAAAGGATGATCAAGGTGTAACTTGCCTGATATGTTGGATGAAGTTTGTCGCACTCACAATTCCTCATAATTCTACTCGTCACGCTCCGAGCAATCTATCGCAAATGAAATAATCCAAATAACCAACCATGCCATATAGAAGAACCAAAAGAATAACAAAACAAATATGGCAAGGTTAAACAAAATCAATATTGTTGGGCTTAATATAGAATATAGGCTCTGACGATAATATCAGGTGATAGGATGAAGTAATGAACTCGAAAGAGTTAATGAACAAGGAATATTGCTTTATAAGCTTGTATTTGATATAATACGAATCGAAGTCAGAGTGATGGGAAAACAACATGGAAGTGGTGTAATAGATTGCATAGGACATACGGGTTCATTTGCAAAAAGAATGAATTGAATAGGAGCACTACAACTCAGATTATTGTGAGATGAAGTTTGAATTGAATTTAAATCCAAATAGGTCAAAAGTATTTGAAATTTGAGTTTACAGGACATGACCAGCAAGTATTTGGTACAAATACTCAGACGCAAAAGGAATGAATTAAATAGGTGTCACGGTTCATCCGGTATGATCAAATGAAGGTATGAATTCAAATTTGAATTGGTCAAATATGAAATATTCAAAAGTTGAAACTTATGAGTTAAGTGAGAAGAGGGCTTCAGTACGAAACCAGCGCAAGTGGTTTCATCAAAATCGGAGCCACGGATAAGAAGATATAATGAACTGAAGTTATAGGGGCCTAATTGAAAAAATTACAGAAACAATTTCGGCTGAGAAAGAACTAAAACAAATTAGGGTGACACGTGGCAGCCCATAATTGGTGGATACCTGTTCGTGGCTGGATTAAATATGGGCCTCAGGATTTATGTGACAGTGGATGGGTTGGATCAAGCCACGTGGCTAGATTTTTCGTGTCGGGGAATTCCTCACCGGAACAGAGGAGACTGCGCCGGCGCGGCTCTGGATGATGGCAGCGACGGCTAAGGAGTTTCCCCACGGCGGAGACGGGGTCCGGCGGCTGCGGCGTGACACGGAGACCTCAGGGGACTCGGGGCTGTCGTCTGGATTGGCTGGGGCATACTGCATCGACGGAGGCGAGCAGCTGAACTGCAGATGGCGACAGGAAACTTCGGGCTCCATTGATGAGCTCGATTGGCGCGTTCCTGGAAGAACAGAGAGTGTGGGTAGGTTTCTGATGTGGCAGCGAATACATAGGAAGGCTCGGAGAGGATCTAGGCTTACCGTGGCGGTGGAATCACTCGCCGGAGAAGCTTTGGGCGGCGGCGATTGGCAGGTCCACGCGCTCGGTTTCGAGTTCGGTTCCGCGAGGCGAGGCAGGGAATCGGCAGAGGAGATCGAGTGGGCTGCGGCGGGGTGCCAGATAGGCCGAATCGTGAACGATCGGGGTGAATCGGGCGAGGCCGATGCGGGATTTGCGGACAATGGCGTGCGGGAGCAGGAGATCGAACAGAGGTAGGAGATAACCGCGGGCCAGGGGTGTCAGCGGGTGCGGGGCGGTGTGCAGCTGACAAGTGGGCTCCCCTGTCAGCGATAGGTGGGGGGGGGGCCAAAGCGGTCCGCTGCTAATGCTGTTGGGCCTCCGCTGCTCATGGGCCTCGGCCTGCTGAAAACGGCGCGCCTGGCTGCGCTGCGCAAGCGGGCGATAATGACGAGTGGGCTGCTCCGATGTGGCCCAAGTGAATAGTGATGCTTGCTATATTGTTTATTTATAACCACGAAAGGAAATATAGTATATATAAACACCATATCTACTTAGAAAAATACCCAAAAGTTTCTAAAAACTAAATATGCTAATAGCGAGAATAGTAAACATTTTCCAGTCCAAAATACTTATATTAAATACATATAATATTTTTATAAAATGTTCTATAAAATATTTTTGAACTCTAGAGAAAGATTCAAATAACATTTCCAGAACTTCCAACTCTCTTTAACCTTGAAGGAGTCATATTTCCTTCTCTCATAATATTTTATTTTAGAGTTAGAATTGTTTAAATATTCAAAATCCAAACGAGAGAATATTCAATTATTCACCAATATTATTCTTTGAGGAAGTCATGTCATCCTCTCTCACAATTGGAAATATTTTATATTCAATAAATCCAAAATAAGATGCAAATGGAAAATTGGGAAAGTCCTTTTATTCCCTCTCGTTTATTATTCATTTAAACTCCAAAAGTTTCAAATCCTAGTCAAAATTTACTAACAACAAGCAACACAAGCAAGTTTTAAATTAATTCTATTTATATAATTAACATTCCAAAATTTAAAATTTTGGGATGTTACAAATCTACCACCATTAAAATGAATCTCGTCCTCGAGATTCGAAGAGGCTAGAAAGAAAAGGTTAGGGTCGGGGTCTCCTTGAATGTCCATTGTTCATCCGAGAGTGTGGACTACTACCACCCTTAAAATTAGGGTCACTGGGTCTTGCTACTTCTTGAGCTTGCGTTGGTTTTTCCCTTGAAGAGTAAAGGGTGATGCAGCAAAGTAGAGATATGTATTTCCCTCAGTTAGAGAACCAAGGTATCAATTCAGTAGGAGACAACGCACAAATCACCTAGCACCTGCACAAACAATCAAACAACTTGCACCCAACGCGATAAAGGGGTTGTCAATCCCTTCACGGTTACTTGCAAAAGTGAGATCTGATAGAGATAGGTAAAACTAAACAAAAGATAAAGTAAATATTTTTTAGTTTTTTGGTTTATAGATCTGAAAATAAAAGATTGCAAAATAGTAGATCGGAAAGTAATATGATGGAAAATAGACCCGAGGGCCATAGGTTTCACTAGAGGCTTCTCTCAAGATAGCAAATACTACGGTGGGTGAACAAATTACTGTCGAGCAATTGATAGAAAAGCGCAAAGTTATGACGATATCCAAGGCAATGATTATGAAATATAGGCATCACGTCTGTGTCAAGTAGACCGAAACGATTCTGCATCTACTACTATTACTCCACACATCGATCGACTCCTGCCTGCATCTAGAGTATTAAGTTCATGAAGAACAGAGTAATGCTTTAAGTAAGATGACATGATGTAGAGGAATAAACTCAAGCAATATGATGTAAACCCCATCTTTTTATCCTCGATGGCAACAATACAATACATGTCTTGCTGCCCCTACTGTCACTGGGAAAGGACACCACAAGATTGAACCCAAAACTAGGCACTTCTCCCATTGCAAGAAAAACCAATCTAGTTGGCCAAACCAAATCAAATCACGCATATAAGAATTCAGAGAAGATTCAAATAATATTCATAGATAAGCTGATCATAAATCCACAATTCATCGGATCTCGACAAACACACCGCAAAAGAATATTACATCGGATAGATCTCCAAGAACAACGAGGAGAACATGGTATTGAGAATCAAAGAGAGAGAAGAAGCCATCTAGCTACTAGCTATGGACCCGTAGGTCTGAGGTAAACTACTCACGCTTCATCGGAAGGGCAATAGAGTTGATGTAGAAGCCCTCCGTGATCGAATTCCCCTCCGGCAGGGTGCCGGAAAAGGTCCCTAGATGGGATCTCACGGGTATAGAAGGTAGCGGCGGTAGAAAAGTTTTTTCGTGCATGCTTCTGGTGGTTTGGGAACATATGTGAATATATAGGCGAAAGAATTAGGTCAGGGGAGTCACGGGGGGCCCACAAGGCAGGGGGCGCGCCGTACCCCCCTGGGCGTGCCCTCCACCCTTGTGGCCGCCTCGTGGCTCCTCCGACTTCATCTCCAAGTCTCCTGGGTGTCTTCTGGTCCAAGAAAAATCATCGCGAATGTTTTATTCCGTTTGGACTCCGTTTGGTATTCCTTTCCCACGAAGCTAAAAAACAAGGGAAAAACAGAAACTGGCACTGGGCACTAGGTTAATAGGTTAGTCCCAAAAATAATATAAAATAGCATATTAATGCATATAAAACATCCAAAATAGATAATATAATAGCATGGAACAATAAAAAATTATAGATACGTTGGAGACGTATCAAGCATCCCCAAGCTTAATTCCTGCTCGTCCTCGAGTAGGTAAATGATAAAAACAGAATTTTTTATGTGGAATGCTACCTAACATATTTATCCATGTAATTTTCTTTATTGTGGCATGAATGTTCAGATCCATAAGATTCAAAACAAAAGTTTAATATTGACATAAAAACAATAATACTTCACGCAGACTAACAAGGCAATTATGTCTTCTCAAAATAACATGGCCAAAGAAAGCTTATCCCTACAAAATCATATAGTCTGGCTATGCTCCATCTTCATCACACAAAATATTCAAATCATGCACAACCCCGATGACAAGCCAAGCAATTGTTTCATACTTTTAGTGTTCTTAAACCTTTTCAACTTTCACGCAATACATGAGCGTGAGCCATGGACATAGTACTATAGGTGGAATAGAATATGGTGGTTTTGGAGAACACAAAAAAGAAGGAGATAGTCTCACATCAACTAGGCGTATTAACGGGCTATGGAGATGCCCATCAATAGATATCAATGTGAGTGAGTAGGGATTGCCATGCAACGGATGCACTAGAGCTATAAGTGCATGAAAGCTCAAAAGAAAACTAAGTGGGTGTGCATCCAACTTGCTTGCTCATGAAGACCTAGGGCAATTTGAGGAAGCCCATCGTTGGAATATACAAGCCAAGTTCTATAATGAAAATTTCCCACTGGTATATGAAAGTGACAAAATAGGAGACTCTGTATCATGAAGATCATGGTGCTACTTTGAAGCACAAGTGTGGAAAAAGGATAGTAGCATTGCCCCGTCTCTCTTTTTCTCTCATTTTTCTCTTTCTTTTTTCTCTTTTTTTCTCTCTTTTTTTTTGGCTTGGCTTCTTTGGCCCTTTTTTTTATTTCCTCACATGGGACAATGCTCTAATAATGAAGATCATCACACTTTTATTTACTTACAACTCAAGAATTACAACTCGATACTTAGAACAAAATATGACTCTATATGAATGCCTCCGGCGGTGTACCGGGATGTGCAATTAATCAAAAGTGACATGTATGAAAGAATTATGAAAGGTGGATTTGCCACAAATACGATGTCAACTACATGATCATGCAAAGCAATATGACAATGATGAAGCGTGTCATAATAAAACGGAACGGTGGAAAGTTGCATGGAAATGCCATAATAGGTAGGTATGGTGGCTATTTTGAGGAAGGTATATGGTGGGTGTATGGTACCGGCGAAAGTTGAGCGGCACTAGAGAGGCTAGCAAAGGCGGAAGGGTAAGAGTGCGTATAATCCATGGACTCAACATTAGTCATAAAGAACTCACATACTTATTGCAAAAATCTATTAGTCATCGAAACAAAGTACTACGCGCATGCTCCTAGGGGGATAGATTGGTAGGAAAAGATCATCGCTCATCCCCGACCGCCACTCATAAGGAAGACAATAAAAAAATATCTCATGCTCCAACTTCGTTACAGAACGGTTCACCATACGTGCATGCTACGGGACTCACAAACCTTAACACAAGTATTTCTCCAATTCATAATTACTCACTAGCATGACTCTAATATCACCATCTTTATATCTCAAAACAATCATAAGGAATCAAACTTCTCATAGTATTCAATGAACTTTATATGAAAGTTTTTATTATATCCCTCTTGGATGTCTATCATACTAGGACTAAATTCATAACCAAAGCAAATTACCATGCTGTTTAGAGACTCTCAAAATAATATAAGTGAAGCATGAGAGTTCAATAATTTCTATAAAATAAAACCACCGCCGTGCTCTAAAAAGATATAAGTGAAGCACTAGAGCAAAATTGCCTAGCTCAAAAGATATAAGTGAAGCACATAGAGTATTCTAATAAATCACGATTCATGCGTGTCCCTCTCAAAAGGTGTGTACAGAAAGGATGATTGTGGCAAACTAAAAAGCAAAGACTCAAATCAGACAAGACGCTCCAAGGAAAACACATATCATGTGGTGAATAAAAATATAGCCTCAAGTAAAGTTACTGTCGTGGGATAGTCACAGCAGATGTCCTGGAGAAAGGACTTAGTCGTGGAGCCATCGCGACGGGTTAGCTTAAAGGGGTTAAAGCGGACAAGGGACGCAGAGAGTTTATACTGGTTCGGCCCCTTGCGGTGAAGGTAAGGGCCTAATCCAGTTGTTGTGGAATTGCTAGGGTTTCGATGACCAGGGAGCGAATCCGCTATGCCTGGCTCTCGAGCTGTTGTCTGTCTCTCCTAAACCGCCGCCGGGTCGTCCCCTTATATACATGGGTTGACGCCCGTCGGTTTATAGAATCCCGAGGCCGGCTCATAAACGTGTCCGGCTCGGTCTCTACTCTTTTCTTATCTTACAAGTTACATATAATATGGCGGTTTACACCTACAAGCCCTTAATCCGCCTTTGGGCCCTGGGCCTTCATGAAGCGCCATACTCCTTGTCTTCATGGGCTTCAAATATAAATAACTCATTATGGGTATAACCCGGCCTCTCCTGGCCGGTTTACGCCCAGAAATAATATCCCCAACATTAGGCCCCAGATTGCTTTGAACTTGTTCACATCAATCTTCAATACCTGACTTGTCACAATCTTGCATCACTTGTCTGATAAACCTGACTGTAACCTGCCATAACCTCAGCTCGCAGAATTTTCTTAAACCGCCATGACGTCGCTTCACATTAACCTCGCATGTGGCCCAGAACATCTTGACTGATCTTTATCTTAATAACCATCCCGAGAATCGAGGCGTCCATATAGCCATATGATGATTTTGGCCTCCTCGATTCCTGCGCATGCCTTGTATCCACCCCCTTATAAATAGGGACAGGGGTCCTTATCATTTCCCCCCTCGTTTCCTCCTTCGTCTTCTTCCTTCGCACAGCAACACCAGCGCTCGAGCGCCGCCGCCGCGACCTCCGACCGCCGCATCAACGCAGGCCGCTGCATCAACCTGATCGGACCAGAAAAACGCGACGCCTCCCCGTTGTTCCTTTTATACTGGTAAGCCTTCTCTCCTTCCACCCTAGATCTTATCATTAGGGTTTGTACTCATCGGAGTTCTTCGAAGTTCTAGAGCTATTCTTTCCTATTCTTCTCAGTAGCGCAAATGCCAAGTTAAACCTGATATTTTCCGGTGCCTTTGTAGTTAAAGCTCCCTTTTTCCCCATCAGAGCATCCCTTTCATACAGAAAAACTCATCTGAACCTGATGAACTGTTTAAGTACCTGAAGTTTAGGTCTGAGTATATTCTAGTTTTCTGTCGCACTGCAGATCTGAAATTATCATATCACTTTGTGAAACTTGTTTTTCCCTCACTTAGGTTTTTTAGATCTGTATCTTTCATACCAATATAGGCGGTTTAGCTTTGTCAAAGAACAATAATCCGGTAGGCATCATTAGTCCCCTCTTAAACCGCCGATTCATTGATCTTTGCACCTTCTCCATCGTCAGACTCCGGTTTAACAATATGCATATACTTCTGCTTCTGCTTATCTGCATTGCTTTATGCTCGCTCGTCATAAATCTTAAACCGGCAATAAATATGTTTCAGCTTCCCATTGAAATGGCCAAACAAGTTTACGAGTGCAACTGGGTTCCTTCCCGGGTAACTGAAGAGCAATTAAACATATGTGTCACAACTGGCGCTTTAGCCAAGAAAGAAATCATCCACTGGAGGGCCCCTGGTCCGGAAAATCCTCCTGAACCCAAGGACGGAGAAGTAGTTGTATTTGCTGACCATCTGGGTCGAGGCTTTAGCCCTCCCGGTTCAAAAAATTTCCGAGATGTGCTGGCCAGCTTCCAACTCCACCCTCGAGATATTGGACCAAACTCTGTGTCCAATATTTGCAACTTCCAAGTATTTTGTGAGGCCTATCTTCAAGAGGAGCCCACAGTTGAACTGTTCAGGGATTTCTTTTATTTAAACCGTCGCACAGAGTTCACAGACGGACCCAGCACTGAGCTTGGTGGAATGGCAATTCAAAAGAGGAAGGATGTCAGCTTCCCTCATGCCAAGCTTCATAGTCACCCCAAGGACTGGAACCAGACTTGGTTTTACTGCAAAGACACATCTTCAGCTGATGAAAATCCTCTGCCGGGTTACCGTCCCCACCGGCTTAGCAACACTCATCCCTTCCCTCAAAGGTTGACTGCCAAGGAATGGTCTACCTATGCACCACAACTATCAAAGCTCAGAGCCTTTATGGCAAACGGTTTGACAGGTGTCGACTTTGTGCGCTGTTGGATATCTTGGAGCGTTCTGCCCTTAAGCCGGCGCCCCGGTTTAATGTGCGAGTACACAGGGGATTTGGAAGACCCTCAACGACACATCGACATTCAGCTAACAGAAGCCAAAATTACTGAGGCTGTCAAGAAAATACTGAATGAACCGGAAGCTGTCTGTAGCCAGACCGGGTTAAGCCCTTTCTGCGTCTTCAATAGACCGCCACCTGTAAGAATCACAACTTTCTTGTTTTAGTTTACCTCTTTTCAGATAGTCTCAAAATTTTGTCCATCTTTCACAGGGCGATGACCCGTTCTGGAAGAAAAAACCACAGGATAAACCGGCAAAACCACTTCGCTCAAAGACCAAAGTCACCAAGAAACCTGCCAAGAAGAGGATCGCTGAATCTTCTGAACCAAATGTTGATGCGGATCCGGCTAATCCGGACTCAGAGGTAGAACTTGACTCTCTTGGTTCTTTTTTCATGCACCTTATTGACAATGACTGTTATCAGGACAACGCTGAAGGCAGCCAAGCTGACGATGCAGAGGTAATTATCCTTCCTTCCGGTTCAGACCCTCTGCCAACACAGAAAATCTGTCAAGCAAACCGGAAAATAAAATTTTCTCACCCCTTAGCTCACTTGGACCCAAACTTTCTTTTGAAGAAACAACAACATGAAGCCCGCCACACAACCCGGCACAGTGGCCAGGTAGTTACCTCTGCCGGTTTACCGAACACTCCGGTCCGGAAACGTCGATCAGAGGTCTCTTATACTCCTGACATTTCTTATCCCAAGGCAGGTTGTTTTCGACAGCCTCTTAATCCGTCTGACTCAAATTATCAGGGAACACCTAATTCGTCCTCTGGCGAGTCAACGGCCACACACCTTCCAACCCTCAAGACGGTCCCTGGGTAGGTTATGCTTTAATCTTATCCTTAATGTGTTATGTTTGCATACTGTACTGATCTTTATGTTTGTTCTTCTCAGTGCCAAGCCTAGACCCAGTAAGAAGGCCCGGTTAAATAAACCGTCTAATGACAATGTGGATATTGAACCGGAGAAGACCCCAGATCTGGAAGGAACAAATACTGATGTTACACATGATGATCCACCGCTTCAAGATTATAACTTCATAGTTGAACGAACAGAAATTGACACCACAGGCCACACTGATAAACCGACTAGCCCGGCTCGCGCGGATGATAAGTCGGCCAGCCTAGCTAAGGCTGCTGATAAACCGTCAACTCCCGTGAAGGCTGCTGATGATAAAGAAGATGATATTATGATTACTGGCGTCGGCCACACCGCTCCGGGTAATCCTGTTGCTTTATCTAAGCATAGTGCCAAGGACGAAGTTTCTGCTATGGGCAAAGGCAAATGGAACACAGATTTGTCCACCTACGCTCACCTCAACGCCCAAGACATCCATTCTGGTTTTTTAAACCACCTGCATACAAACCGTGACTTTGAAGCCGGTTTAGTGAATCTAATGAAGGAACGATATGAGGTAACTGCATAACTGCTTCTCTCTTGTGTTCAATTCCAAATATTAACTCCATTAGCACCCAAGTGCCGGTTTATGATAGTCATCTAAACTGGGACTTTGTAATATCTCAACTTTGCATGCTTAGCCTCCAAGGGCCGGTTTAACTGATGAAGATGCACCGGGACTTTTTTTTTAGAAGAATACTCATAATGTCACTTTGAGCAAGCATACATTAGCCCCCAAGTGCCAAGAGTAATACTTGTATTGTACTTGGGACTTGTAGAAATTTCTGATTACGAGCAAATATGCATTAGCCCCCAAGTATCAGGTGCATAACTTGTTATGTGCTTGGTAATTCAAATATTCACTGCCAATTCATGACATGTTTGTCTCTTATAGGCTGAGCTGAGCAAAAAGGAAATCCAAACCGCTAATCTGCAAGAAAACATCAAGTCCCAGCAGGCAGAAACCTCCAAAACCAAAGATGAGCTGACCAATGCCTTAGCCGCTATGGAAAAGCTGAAGGAGAGTTTCAACAAGGGGCGGGCGGATTGGGACACAGAAAAATCCGCATTGCAAAAAAGAGCTGAGGACGCAGAAGCAGCTCTTAAACCGGTGGTAGACGAGCTAACTGGTGTAAAGCGGCAAATACATGCCATGACTGCTGCTGTGTTTGGTAAATATCCTAGCCTTAAATTTTCAACATATCATCCCATATATTGCCGGTTTACTGATGTTTGTAATGGCGCAGGAACTCGCATTAGTCATCTGGGCTCTGACGTGCAGAAGAAGCTGAAGGCTGCCTATACTCTTATAGAGCAGTTATATACCGGCGCGCAACGGATCATCTGCATTGCTTCTCACAACAAGCCGCCCCCAACTTTAATCAAGGAGACCTTAGAAAGGTTGTCAATGTTGCCTGTCCGGGTAGAAGAGCTAAAGAGATCTGCTGCCAGGGCTGGTGCTCTGACCGCACTAACCCGGGCAAAAGCATGGGTGCCTGATCTTGATCCGGTGGATGTAGCTAAAGGCTATCCAAGCTTAAAAGAAGACGGATCAGAATTTGGCAATGAGGACCTCCGAGCAATAAACCGGGAAGTACGTCCACTGGCTTGCCAACTGGCTGAAGAAACTGATCTTTCATATTACCAGGCGAGTTATGATGTCAATAACAAACGGGTTGCTGCACCAATCCCTGAGGCTCAAAATCTTATCCCGCCAATCCGTAAGCACACCTATGCCCCTGACGTTGAACCGTAGACACTTATAAGCGATGAAGCTGTGTTCCAAGCCTTAACTGGGATCGATTGGGCCACCATTGACTTCCAGCCGCTGGGTAGGGAAGAAGAGGATGAACCGGCGCAAGATGATCCACAACCGTCAAGGCCGCCCGGTGACGAGTCATGATCCGGAGGCAGATTTAACCTTCCGCGTGCTGCAATACTTGCCAAAAAACAATTACTCTTTTGGGCACTGAAACGCCTTGTAATAGGCTAGTTTAAACACTTGGTCTGCTATGCCATCGTGCATATTTTACTTTGCTTGATACCGTTAATTCATCATGCTTAAGATATATGATGTTCATAATCCAGAGCGATTTATTCAGGCTGTTCCTGCATACAAAAAGTTGAACTTGTCCTGGCGGTTTACCACCGAACGGGTCATGATGCCCAAAACATATAGCCTGGGTTTATAAACAAGGCTGTTAAAAATAATCAAATATGAAAATAAATGATACCTGTGACATTGAATCACATCGTAGGTTGACCAATTTTTGTAGTAAGGGCGATACCCCTAATCATGAGTATTGATAACTCCTTCCATATTGTGCCGGTTTATGATAAACCCGTACCGGGTTGTGAAAAACACCGGATTACTCATATATAATACTGGCGACTTATAGTCAAAACCAGACCGGGCTAATAAGCACCGGATTATGACTAATCATGTACTGACAACTTGTAGTTGAAAGCCGAGCCGGGTTGATTAACGCCGGTTTACCAAAATCATCATAAATCTCATCAAAGGAGAAAAAACTTGGCAAATAAAAGCATATGAAAACTTGTAGTCGAGGCTTTTCACGGGCTGCCAGGCCCCAAATTCGAGGCTTTTCATGGGCTGCCAGGCCGCTGAGTTAAACCATTTTACAAAGCCTTTTAAGATGGACCTCAATCTTTAACCAATCGCCGTTTTAACTTTGACAAGTTCAGGGTCTTATGAGATTGACTTGTCGAAGTTCGACGGGTCATACCAGGTTTACCTGGACGGAGTGACTTACTTAAAAAAGGCAGGCTAACCCGGGGTTTTAGGTGTATACACCAGGCTTCCAAGCCGTGGCTTGATAGCCTATTACAAGTGTAGATTATTTGTTCATTTTGATAGCAAAGAATCCCCGAGCAATATTTTGAGATGTGCTCAGTGGGTGCCTATGTTTGAGTTGTTCTTCTGGAACACTCTCTTTGGCCCCTATGTAACTTTTCTTTTTGGCTCTGAGCCAATCAAGAGGTGTAGCTATGGTTCGAATATGACCAAGCCCCCAAGTGATTTTTCTGGTGGCCTTGCGCCTATCAAGAGGTGTAGCTAAGGTTCGAATATGACCAAGCCCCCAAGTGATTTATATATATGGCTTGATAAGCCGAATCAAGGAGTAAACCGGACGTCGCTTTATAAGCAGAAACCTCCATGTAACCACACCTGACGTAAGAAAAACAACAGATACCCCTCTTTGGCTAAGGCTCTGGTTTATTATATTGATCATAATATATACATTGTCATAACTATGTACATAGCAGAGCCTAGGGCTCAGGTATAGTAAGGCCGTAGATGAGCGATATTCCACGGCCGGTGGGTCTCCTCCTCCGATTTACGTGAGTCTTTGTGCTCTCGAACATCGATTAGGTAGTATGACCCGTTGTGCAGGTTCTTGCTGACCACAAAGGGTCCTTCCCAAGGCGGGGATAACTTGTGCATATCCGTCTGATCCTGGATGAGTCGGAGCACCAGATCGCCTTCTTGAAAAGTTCTGGTTCTAACCCGGCGGCAGTGATAACGACGCAGATCTTGCTGATAAATCGCCGAACGGGCTGCTGCAATGTCACGCTCCTCATCTAACAGGTCAAGTGCTTCCTGCCGTGCCTTTTCATTATCAGCTTCAACATAAGCCGCCACACGAGGCGAGTCATGACAGATGTCACTCGGGAGGACCGCCTCTGCTCCGTAGACCATGAAGAAAGGTGTGTAACCCGTAGACCTGTTGGGCATGGTATTGATGCTCCATAACGCAGAAGGTAACTCCTCCACCCAACAACCCGGCGTCCGTTGCAAAGGAACCATAAGCCGGGGCTTGATGCCTCTCAAGATCTCCTGATTGTCTCTCTCCGCTTGACCATTAGACTGGGGGTGAGCCACTGAAGATACGTCAAGTCGGATGTGCTCGCGCTGACAGAACTCTTTCATAGCACCTTTGGACAGATTAGTACCATTATCAGTTATAATGCTGTGCGGAAAGACAAACCGGAAAATCACCTTCTTGATGAATTGAACCGCCGTAGCTGCATCACACTAACTGACTGGCTCTGCCTCCACCCACTTAGTAAACTTATCAACCGCCACCAAAAGGTGGGTCTTCTTGTCCTTGGATCTCTTAAAGGGCCCAACCATATCCAGCCCCCAAGTTGCAAACGGCCAAGTGATCGGAATCATCCTTAATTCCTGGGCCGGAACATGAGCTCGTTGTGAAAATTTCTGACAACCATCGCACTTTTTCACCAAGTCTTCTGCATCATCATGAGCCGTCAGCCAATAAAAACCGTGACGAAAAGCT
The DNA here is from genome assembly GCA_011799875.1 of Thinopyrum elongatum. NCBI lineage: Eukaryota > Viridiplantae > Streptophyta > Magnoliopsida > Poales > Poaceae > Thinopyrum > Thinopyrum elongatum. Next base: position 119,822,309 of record CM022303.1, on the reverse strand, counting down.
TTAGCTACCAGGGACTTTGAACCGGCATGATGACCACAATCCCCTTCATGGATCTCACGCAGGATCTCATGGCCTTCTTCAGGAGATACACAACGTTGAAACGCCCCTGTTACACTGCAGTGATGTAATTCACCATTGACAATAGTCATTGACTTGGATCGCCGGATTATCTGTCTGGCCAAGGTCTCATCCTTTGGTAACTCGCCCCAGTTCATGTACACCAGATATGGGACGGTCCAATCCAGAATAACATGAAGTGCTGCCACCAATTGAGCCTCTGGATCAGGAACAGCTAGATCCTCCTCTGTGGGAAGTTTAACCGACGGATTATGCAGAACATCCAAAAAGACGTTGGGTGGAACCGGCTTATGCTGGGAACCCAAACGGCTTAAAGCGTCCACCGCTTCATTCTTCCGCCGGTCCACATGATCAACCTGATAGCCTTTGAAGTGACCTGCAACAATATCCACCTCTCGACGATATGCAGCCATGAGCGGATCCTTAGAATCCCAAGTACCAGACACTTGTTGAGCCACCAGGTCCGAGTCACCGAAACACTTAACCCGGCTCAAATTCATCTCCTTAGCCATCCGAAGACCATGGAGTAAGGCCTCATATTCAGCTGCATTGTTAGTGCAAGGGAACATTAAACGGAGAACATAACAAAACTTATCACCTCGTGGGGAAGTTAATACAACTCCAGCCCCCGAGCCCTCCAATTGCCTAGACCCATCAAAATGAATAGTCCAATAAGTATGATCTGGCTTCTCTTCTAGCGCCTGTAACTCTGTCCAATCATTGATGAAATCCACCAATGCTTGTGATTTGATTGCCGTCCGAGGCACATAATTTAACCCGTGAGGTCCAAGCTCAATGGCCCACTTGGCAATCCGGCCAATCGCTTCCTTGTTCTGGATTATTTCCCCTAAAGGAGCAGAGCTGACCACAGTGATGGGATGACCCTGGAAATACTGCTTAAGCTTCCGGCTCGCCATAAAAACTCCATACACCAGCTTCTGCCAATGTGGGTACCTTTGCTTAGACTCAATAAGTACCTCACTGATGTAATAAACCGGCCGTTGAACCGGATACTCCTTTCCGGTCTCCTTGCGCTCCACCACAATAGCCACGCTAACTGCCCGGGCATTGGCAGCCACATATAGTAGCAAAGGCTCTTTATCAACAGGAGCAGCAAGGACAAGTGGCTCGGCTAGCTGCCGCTTTAAATCCTCAAACGCTTCATTGGCGGCGTCGCTCCAAACGAAATTATCTGTCTTCTTCAGCATCTGATATAAATGGATAGCCTTCTCCCCAAGGCGACTGATAAACCGGCTCAAGGCTGCAATCCGGCCTGCCAAGCGTTGAACATCATTGATGCACTTCAGTTTAGCCAAAGAAGTTATGGCCTTGATTTTCTCCGGATTAGCTTCAATGCCCCTGTTAGGCACCAGAAAGCCCAAGAGCTTGCCTGCCGGTACACCAAAGACACATTTGGCCGGATTAAGCATCGTCTTATAAACCCGGAGTTTATCAAAGGTCTCCTTCAAGTCATCTATCAATGTCTCTTTCTCTCTGGATTTCACCACAATATCATCCACATAAGCATGAACATTGTGGCCGATCTGATCATGGAGACAGTTCTGCACACAGCGCTGATAAGTCGCCTGGGCACTCTTTAGCCCAAAGGGCATAGACACATAGCAGAAGGCTCCAAAGGGAGTTATGAAAGCTATCTTCTCCTGGTCCTTAACTGCCATTTTGATCTGATGGTAGCCAGAATAAGCATCCAGGAAACTCAAACGCTCGCAACCCGCCGTAGCATCAATGATTTGATCAATATGAGGGAGGGCAAAAGGATCCGCTGGACAAGCCTTGTTCAAATCTGTGTAATCCACACACATACGCCAAGTGCCGTTCTTCTTAAGCACTAGCACTGGATTAGCCAACCACTCAGGATGAAATACTTCAACAATAAAGCCAGTTGCCAAGAGCCTGGCCACTTCCTCACCAATAGCCTTGCGTCTTTCTTCATTGAACCGGCGGAGAAACTGCTTGACCGGTTTAAACTTGGGATCAACGTTAAGAGTGTGCTCAGCGAGTTCCCTCGGTACACCTGGCATGTCAGAAGGCTTCCACGCAAAGATGTCCCGGTTCTCACGGATGAACTCGATGAGCGCGCTTTCCTATTTCAGATCCAAGGTAGCGCTGATGCTGAACTGCTGGGATGAATCGCCAGGAACGAAATCAACCAGCTTAGTCTCATCAGCCGACTTAAACTTCAAGGCCGGATCATGCTCTGTAGTTAGCTTCTTCAAGGAAGTCATATCTGTCGGATCAACATTGTCTTTGTAAAACTTCAACTCCTCTGTTGCACAAACCGACTCAGCATAAGCCGCATCACCTTCTTCACATTCCAAAGCGATCTTACGACTCCCATGTACCGTGATAGTCCCCTTATGACCCGGCATCTTGAGCTGCAGATAAACATAACAGGGGCTCGCCATGAATTTAGCATAAGCCGGCCGCCCAAACAGGGCATGATACGGGCTCTTGATTTTCACCACTTCAAAGGTTAATGTTTCTGATCTTGAATCATGCTCATCACCAAAAGCAACCTCCAGAGCTATCTTACCGACCGGATACGCCGATTTACCAGGCACCACACCATGGAAGACCGTGCTGGATGGTTTAAGATTTTTATCTGTTAACCCCATGCGACGGAAGGTTTCATAATAAAGGATATTGATACTACTCCCCCCATCCATGAGTACTTTAGTGAACTTGTAACCTCCCACCTGAGGTGCCACCACCAACGCCAGATGACCCGGATTATCAACCCGAGGTGGATGATCCTCTCGACTCCACACAATGGGCTGTTCAGACCAGCGTAAATAACGGGGCACCGCCGGCTCAACGGAGTTTACTGCCCTTTTATGAAGCTTCTGATCGCGCTTGCATAGGCTGGTGGTGAAGACATGGTACTGTCCACTGTTTAACTGCTTTGGGTTGCTCTGGTAACCCGACCGCTGCTGCTGCTGTTGGTTCCCCTGATGATTATAACCACCTTGGTTGCCTTGATTGCCTTGATTGCCATGTCCGCTTTGATTACCATGGAATCCTGAACCGGAACTACTTCCACCATAACCCGGCCCATGAGACCCGGGGCCTGAACCGCCGGCCGGTCCATTATCATTCCGGAAAAAATCTGAATTTTTGAACTCTCGCATAATATAACAATCCTTCCAGAGGTGCGTGGCCGGCTTGTCCCGCGATCCGTGCTTTGGGCAGGGCTGGTTCAACAGGTAATTCAGGCGCTCCGGATTGGGACTTGGTTCTCTTCCACGCAGGGGCGGTTTACCCTTCCGACGCTGACCATTACCCTGCGCGTTGGTATTAGCTACAAAATCTGAACTGTTATCCGCTTTACGCTTACCGCTATTTCCATGCCCCGCCGAGTTATGCTGCTGCCCTTTGGTACTGCCACCCTTCTTTCCCTTTCCTGTCATGTCATCATCAGATTCAGGGTCCTTGGTACTATCAGAGTCGGCATATTTCACCTGAGCTGCCATAAGTGTCCCCATGTCATTGCAATGGCGTTTGAGCCGTCCCAGCTTCAACTTAAGAGGCGTAAACCGACAATTGCCTTCCAACGTCAAAACGGCCGTATCAGCGTTGATGCGGTCCGATGAATGCAAAATCTCTGAAACCCGGCGCACCCAATGGGTTGTTGATTCTCCTTCCTCTTGGACACAGGCAGCTAAATCCACAATTGACATGGGCTGTTTGCACATGCCTTTGAAATTCTGAATAAACCGGGCTCTTAGCTCAGCCCATGACCCAATGGAGTTAGCTGGTAGGTTTTTTAACCAAGTGCGAGCTGTCCCTTCCAACATCATGGTGAAGTACTTAGCACATGCCGCATCATCTACGTCCAGCATCTCCATCGCCATCTCATAACTCTCCACCCACGATTCGGGGGATAAATCGGCAGTGTAATTCGGCACTTTACGTGGGCCCTTGAAGTCCTTGGGCAGCCGTACATTGCGTAATGCTGGGACGAGACACGGCACCCCCAAAGAACTGGAGGTAACCCCTGGTTCCACCGAAGTTGTTGGACGAAACAGGGTAAACTGACGGGCCACGTTCTGTGCTGCTAACTCAGCCTCTCGACGTGCCCTAGCACGGTCCACCACATCCTGAGCATCAACACCGCCACCCGCCGGGTTATGGCCTCATGGTGGATTACGGTTGCGGGCACTGCTAGATACAGCCGGTTCAACAACATGCCTGCTGTAACTCCGGTTCGGGCGGGGGGTGGAATGAATCCTCTCGCGACTGTATGAATAAGCCTGTTGCTGAGTCAAAGCTGTCTGAAGGAGCTCCCTAGCCCGTCGCGTCTCCACCGCTATAGGGGACTCCCCATCGACTGGAAGGGCTGCCAATCATGAAGCGGCCGCGACTATGTTATCCAAGGGGTTGGAGTAATGACTCGGAGGCGTGGGCACATGCTGGGATGGGATATTCTGAAGAGGCGGATCCATTGTGTGTGGCTGAACCAGCGTCCCCGTTCCAGGCGCTTCTACCCGGTTTATCACTGGCTGGTTGCTGGTTCCGGCCCCTGGCGTATTGAAGAGATTCCTGGCTTCGTAAATCGAAGGTAGGTGAGATCGGTACCTTCTCCTCATTACATCATTTGACGCGTTCTGATCCATTGTAAGCCGATAGGCCTGTGCATCTAACTCGGCCCGCTCTGCAGCCATCCTGGTGTTTTCAGCTGCCAAGTCCACCTTGGCTTGGGCTATCTGATCCTTCACCTTCGCCACTTCTGCGTTGTGCCGCTCCTGATTCGCCGGGCTGACCTCGGCCGCTAACAGTGCTGCCAAGGTGTCGAATAAATCAGACAGAGCCTGAGCCGGTGGTGGCGCAGGACCTCCTGCCCCAGCTGCAGTCGCCGCTGCTGAACCGGAGATCATCGCCGCAGCGGTCGAGAATTGTGGAGCTGACTGTGTACCGGCCATGAAGATCGCAACCCGGCTTGGCGGGTCAAGAGAGTCCGGAATACTGTCGCCATCGGAACAACCATCAAACTGGCCATCCTGCAGCTGGTACAATGACTCGGTCTCTCCAGTAGATGACTCATCACCGGAATAAACAGCGGTTCCTCCATCATATTCCGATCTATCCTCAGATTCCACTCCGTGGATGACTCCCACGAAGACACGCTTCATGACAGGCTTAACCCGGGCAGATCTCGCACGCTGAGCCGTTTCGACGATGTCGGTGCAGATGTCCGGCTCAGGGCCCGGTTCGCTAATCTTGCCAATGAACACGTGAATGCCGCCGAAGGGGACCCGGTACCCGTACTCAATTGAACCGGCCTTCGGGCCCCAGCCTGCGTCGTCGATGTAGAGCTTGCCACGACGACTTTTGGTCATCCGGCCCACAGCGAATCCCTTGAGTCCTTCGAAGCTGCCCTCTAAGAACTCGAAACCATCGTGCGATAGCCCCACGGTGGGCGCCAACTGTCGTGGTATAGTCATGGCAAATGTCCTGGAGAAAGGACTTAGTCGTGGAGCCATCGCGACGGGTTAGCTTAAAGGGGTTAAAGCGGACAAGGGGCGCAGAGAGTTTATACTGGTTCGGCCCCTTGCGGTGAAGGTAAGGGCCTAATCCAGTTGTTGTGGAATTGCTAGGGTTTCGATGACCAGGGAGCGAATCCGCTATGCCTGGCTCTCGAGCTGTTGTCTGTCTCTCCTAAACCGCCGCCGGGTCGTCCCCTTATATACATGGGTTGACGCCCGTCGGTTTACAGAATCCCGAGGCCGGCTCATAAACGTGTCCGGCTCGGTCTCTACTCTTTTCTTATCTTACAAGTTACATATAATATGGCGGTTTACACCTACAAGCCCTTAATCCGCCTTTGGGCCCTGGGCCTTCATGAAGTGCCATACTCCTTGTCTTCATGGGCTTCAAATATAAATAACTCATTATGAGGATAACCCGGCCTCTCCTGGCCGGTTTACGCCAAGTAATAATATCCCCAACAGTTACCGATAGACGAAGACGAAAGAAGGGATGCCTTCCGGGGCATCCCCAAGCTTAGGCTCTTGGTTGTCCTTGAATATTACCTTGGGGTGCCTTGGGCATCCCCAATCTTAGGCTCTTGCCACTCCTTATTCCATAGTCCATCAAATCCTTACCCAAAACTAGAAAACTTCACAACACAAAACTCAACAGAAAATCTCATAAGCTCCGTTAGTATAAGAAAATAAATCACCACTTTTGGTACTGTTGTGAACTCATTATTTATTTATATTGGTGTAATATCTACTGTATTACAACTTCTCCATGGTTCATACCCCCCGATACTACCCATAGATTCATCAAAATAAGCAAACAACACAAAGAAAACAGAATCTGTCAAAAATAGAACAGTCTGCGAAGATCCGAATTTTTCTAATATTTCTGTCACTTCAAAAATTCTGAAACGTTGGTACAACAGAGGAAATTTGCATGTCAATCTCGTGTAAAAAATTCAGGGTTTTTCAATGCTCCAGTGAATTATTAAAATTCTGTGACTGGATGCAAAAGATTCTGTTTTTCAGCAAGATCAAATCAACTATCACCGTAAGCCATCCCGAAGGTTTTACTTGGCACAAAAACTAATTAAAACGCAAAACCACATCTAACCATAGGCTATATGAATTATTCAAAGCAAAACAGGAACAAAAAGCAAAAACAAAAATAAAATTGGGTTGCCTCCCAACAAGCGCTATTGTTTAAAGCCCTTAGCTAGGCATAAAAACACAAATAGATCTAGGTATTGTCATCTTTGGTATGCAATCCATAAGTAGCTCTCATAATAGATTCATATGGAAATTTAATTTTCTTTCTTGGAAACTGTTCCATGCCCTTCCTTAACGGAAATTGAAATCTAATGTTTCGTTCTTTCATATCAATAATTGCACCAATCGTTCTAAGGAAAGGTCTACCAAGAATAATCGGACATGTAGGATTGCAATCTATATCAAGAACAATGAAATCCTTCGGGCACATAATTCCTATTTGCAACAATAAGAACATCATTAATCCTTACCATAGGTTTCTTAATAGTGGAATCCGCAAGATGCAAATTTAAGGAACAATCATCAAATTCACGGAAACCTAACACATCACATAAAGTTTTTGGAATCGTGGAAACACTAGCAACCAAATCACACAAAGCATGGCACTCATAATCTTTAATCTTAATTTTAATAGTAGGTTCCCACTCATCATAAAGTTTTCTAGGGATAGAAACTTCCAATTCAAGCTTTTCTTCAAAATATTGCATCATAGCATCAACGATATGTTTAGTAAAAGCTTTGTTTTGATTATAAGCAAGAGGAGAATTCAACATGGATTGCAACAAGGAAATACAATCTATTAAAGAACAATGATCATAATTAAATTCCTTGAAATCCAAAAGATTGGGTTCGTTGCTACTTAAAGTTTTGACCTCTCCAATCCCACTTTTATCAATTTTTGCATCAAGATCTAAAAACTCCGAATCATTGGGACGCCTTTTAACTAAAGTTGACTCATCTCCAGTCCCATCTTTATCGAGATTTATATTGGAAAACAAAGATTCAATAGGAGTCACATCAACCACTTTAAGAGCTTCATCATTATTTTCACGAAAACTAGAAGAACACGTTTTTACAAACCAATCTCGTTTAGCACGCATCTTAGCGGTTCTTTCTTTGCACTCATCAATGGAAATTCTCATAGCTTTGAGAGACTCATTAATATCATGCTTGGGTGGAATAGATCTCATTTTCAAAGAATCAACATCAAGAGAAATTATATCCACGTTCCTAGCCAAATCATCAATCTTAAGCAATTTTTCTTCAATCAAACCATCGAAACTCTTTTGCGAAATCATAAATTCTTTAACACTATTATCAAAATCAGAGGACATCTTATTATAATTTCCATAAGAATTCTTGTAGGAATTACCATAATTATTAGAGGAATTACTAGGAAACGGCCTAGGATTAAAATTACCTCTATACGCGTTATTACCAAAACTGTTCCTACCAACAAAATTCATTATTATTCTCAATCAAAGTAGACAAAGGCATATCATTAGGATCAATAGAAGCACTCTTGCTAGCAAATAATTTCATAAGTTCATCTATCTTTCCTCTCAAAACATTAATCTCTTCAATTGCATGCACTTTTTTACTAGTGGAAAATCTTTCGGTATGCCATTGAGAATAATTAACCATAATATTATCTAGAAGTTTAGTAGCTTCTCCTAGAGTAATTTCCATAAAAGTACCTCCCGCGGCCGAATCTAAAAGATTTCTAGAAGCAAAATTCAATCCGGCATAAAAATTTTGTATAATCATCCACAAATTCAAACCATGAGTAGGGCAATTTCGTATCATCAATTTCATCCTCTCCCAAGATTGTGCAATATGTTCATGATCAAGTTGCTTGAAATTCATAATATCGTTCCTAAGGGAGATGATCTTAGCGGGAGGAAAATACTTGGAAATAAAAGCATCTTTACACTTATTCCATGAATCAATACTATTTTTAGGCAAAGATGAAAACCAAGTTTTAGCACGATCTCGAAGTGAGAACGGAAATAGCTTCAATTTAACAATATCATTATCCACATATTTTTTCTTTTGCATATCGCACAACTCAACGAAATTATTTAGATGGGATGCGGCATCTTCACTAGGAAGGCCGGAAAATTGATCTTTCATAACAAGATTCAGCAAAGCAGCATTAATTTCATAAGATTCCGCACTAGTGGCGGGAGCAATCGGAGTACTAATAAAATCATTGTTATTAGTGTTGGAAAAATCACACAATTTGGTATTCTCTTGAGCCATCGTGACAAAGCAAGCAATCCAACACACAAGCACAAAAAAAGCAAACGAAAAATACGAACGAAAGAAGGGCGAATAAAAAGGCAAATCTTTTCAAAAATTGTTTTAGAAATGGGGGAGGGGCAAATGGCGAATAATGTAATGCAAGAGATGAGAGTTTTATGATGGGTACTTGGTATGTCTTGACTTGGCGTAGATCTCCCCGGCAACGGCGCCAGAAGTTCTTCCTGCTACTTCTTGAGCTTGCGTTGGTTTTTCCCTTAAAGATGAAAGGGTGATGCAGCAAAGTAGAGATAAGTATTTCCCTCAGTTAGAGAACCAAGGTATCAATCCAGTAGGAGACAATGCACAAATCACCTAGCACCTGCACAAACAATCAAACAACTTGCACCCAACGCGATAAAGGGGTTGCCAATCCCTTCAAGGTTACTTGTAAAAGTGAGATCTGATAGAGATAGGTAAAACTAAACAAAAGATAAAGTAAATATTTTTGGGTTTTTTGGTTTATAGATCTGAAAATAAAAGATTGCAAAATAGTAGATCGGAAAGTAATATGATGGAAAATAGACCCGGGGGCCATAGGTTTCACTAGAGGCTTCTCTCAAGATAGCAAATACTACGGTGGGTGAACAAATTACTGTCGAGCAATTGATAGAAAAGCGCAAAGTTATGACGATATCCAAGGCAATGGTTATGAAATATAGGCATCACGTCCGTGTCAAGTAGACCGAAACGATTCTGCATCTACTACTATTACTCCACACATCGACCGACTCATGCCTGCATCTAGTGTATTAAGTTCATGAAGAACAGAGTAACGCATTAAGTAAGATGACATGATGTAGAGGAATAAACTCAAGCAATATGATGTAAACCCCATCTTTTTATCCTCGATGGCAACAATACAATACGTGCCTTGCTGCCCCTACTGTCACTGGGAAAGGACACCGCAAGATTGAACCCAAAGCTAAGCACTTCTCCCATTGCAAGAAAAACCAATCTAGTTGGCCAGACCAAACCGATAATTCGAAGAGAATTACAAAGATATCAAATCATGCATATAAGAATTCAGAGAAGATTCAAATAATATTCATAGATAAGCTGATCATAAATCCACAATTCATCGGATCTCGACAAACACACCGCAAAAGAATATTACATCGGATAGATCTCCAAGAACAACGAGGAGAACATGGTATTGAGAATCAAAGAGAGAGAAGAAGCCATCTAGCTACTAGCTATGGACCCATATATAGGTCTGAGGTAAACTACTCACGCTTCATTGGAAGGGCAATAGAGTTGATGTAGAAGCCCTCCGTGATCGAATCCCCCTCCGGCAGGGTGCCGGAAAATGTCCCTAGATGGGATCTCACGGGTACAGAAGGTTGCGGCGGTGGAAAAGTGTTTTTGTGGATGCTTCTGGTGGTTTGGGAACTTATGTGAATATATAGGCGAAAGACTTAGGTCAGGGGAGTCACGGGGGCCCACAAGGCAGGGGGCGCGCCCTACCCCCTAGGCGTGCCCTCCACCCTTGTGGACGCCTCGTGGCTCCTCCGACTTCATCTCCAAGTCTCCTGGGTGTCTTCTGGTCCAAGAAAAATCATCGCGAATGTTTTAATCCGTTTGCACTCCGTTTGGTATTCCTTTCCCACGAAGCTAAAAAACAAGGGAAAAACAAAAACTGGCACTGGGCTCTAGGTTAATAGGTTAGTCCCAAAAATAATATAAATAGCATATTAATGCATATAAAACATCCAAAACAGATAATATAATAGCATGGAACAATAAAAAATTATAGATACGTTGGAGGCGTATCAAGCATCCCCAAGCTTAATTCCTGCTCGTCCTCGAGTAGGTAAATGATAAAAACAGAATTTTTTATGTGGAATGCTACCTAACATATTTATCCATGTAATTTTCTTTATTGTGGCATGAATGTTCAGATCCATAAGATTCAAAACAAAAGTTTAATATTGACATAAAAACAATAATACTTCAAGCATACTAACAAGGCAATTATGTCTTCTCAAAATAACATGGCCAAAGAAAGCTTATCCCTACAAAATCATATAGTCTGGCTATGCTCCATCTTCATCACACAAAATATTCAAATCATGCACAACCCCGATGACAAGCCAAGCAATTGTTTCATACTTTTAGTGTTCTTAAACCTTTTCAACTTTCACGCAATACATGAGCGTGAGCCATGGACATAGTACTATAGGTGGAATAGAATATGGTGGTTTTGGAGAACACAAAAAAGAAGGAGATAGTCTCACATCAACTAGGCGTATTAACGGGCTATGGAGATGCCCATCAATAGATATCAATGTGAGTGAGTAGGGATTGCCATGCAACGGATGCACTAGAGCTATAAGTGTATGAAAGCTCAAAAGAAAACTAAGTGGGTGTGCATCCAACTTGCTTGCTCATGAAGACCTAGGGCAATTTGAGGAAGCCCATCGTTGGAATATACAAGCCAAGTTCTATAATGAAAATTTCCCACTAGTATATGAAAGTGACAAAATAGGAGACTCTGTATCATGAAGATCATGGTGCTACTTTGAAGCACAAGTGTGGAAAAAGGATAGTAGCATTGCCCCTTCTCTCTTTTTCTCTTTATTTTTTTCTTTCTTTTTTCTCTTTTTTCTCTCTTTTTTTTGGCTTGGCTTCTTTGGTCCTTTTTTTATTTCCTCACATGGGACAATGCTCTAATAATGAAGATCATCACACTTTTATTTACTTACAACTCAAGAATTACAACTCGATACTTAGAACAAAATATGACTCTATATGAATGCCTCCGGCGGTGTACCGGGATGTGCAATGAATCAAAAGTGACATGTATGAAAGAATTATGAAAGGTGGCTTTGCCACAAATACGATGTCAACTACATGATCATGCAAAGCAATATGACAATGATGAAGCGTGTCATAATAAAACGGAACAGTGGAAAGTTGCATGGCAATATATCTCGGAATGGCTATGGAAATGCCATAATAGGTAGGTATGGTGGCTGTTTTGAGGAAGGTATATGGTGGGTGTATGGTACCGGTGAAAGTTGCGCGGCACTAGAGAGGCTAGCAAAGGCGGAAGGGTAAGAGTGTGTATAATCCATGGACTCAACATTAGTCATAAAGAACTCACATACTTATTGCAAAAATCTATTAGTCATCGAAACAAAGTACTACGCACATGCTCCTAGGGGTATAGATTGGTAGGAAAAGATCATCGCTCATCCCCGACCGCCACTCATAAGGAAGACAATAAAAAAATATCTCATGCTCCAACTTCGTTACATAACGGTTCACCATACGTGCATGCTACGGGACTCACAAACCTTAACACAAGTATTTCTCCAATTCATAATTACTCACTAGCATGACTCTAATATCACCATCTTTATATCTCAAAACAATCATAAGGAATCAAACTTCTCATAGTATTCAATGCACTTTATATGAAAGTTTTTATTATATCCCTCTTGGATGTCTATCATACTAGGACTAAATTCATAACCAAAACAAATTACCATACTGTTTAGATACTCTCAAAATAATGTAAGTGAAGCATGAGAGTTCAATAATTTCTATAAAATAAAACCACCGCCGTGCTCTAAAAAGATATAAGTGAAGCACTAGAGCAAAATTGCCTAGCTCAAAAGATATAAGTGAAGCACATAGAGTATTCTAATAAATCACGATTCATGCGTGTCCCTCTCAAAAGGTGTGTACAGCAAGGATGATTGTGGCAAACTAAAAAACAAAGACTCAAATCATACAAGACGCTCCAAGCAAAACACATATCATGTGGTGAATAAAAATATAGCCTCAAGTAAAGTTACCGATAGACGAAGACGAAAGAGGGGATGCCTTCCGGGGCATCCCCAAGCTTAGGCTCTTGGTTGTCCTTGAATATTACCTTGGGGTGCCTTGGGCATCCCCAAGCTTAGGCTCTTGCCACTCCTTATTCCATAGTCCGTCAAATCCTTACCCAAAACTTGGAAACTTCACAACACAAAACTCAACAGAAAATCTCATAAGCTCCGTTAGTATAAGAAAATAAATCACCACTTTTGGTATTGTTGTGAACTCATTATTTATTAATATTGGTGTAATATCTACTGTGTTACAACTTCTCCATGGTTCATACCCCCCGATACTACGCATAGATTCATCAAAATAAGCAAACAACACAAAGAAAACAGAATCTGTCAAAAATAGAACAGACTGCGAAGATCCGAATTTTTCTAATACTTCTGTAACTCCAAAAATTCTGAAACATTAGGAAAACAGATGCAATTTGTAAATAAATCTCGTGTAAAAAATTCAGGGTTTTCAACGCTCCAGTGAATTATTCAAATTCTATGACTGGACATAAAAGTTTCTGTTTTTCAGCAAAATCAAATCAACTATCACCGTAAGCCATCCCAAAGGTTTTACTTGGCACAAACACTAATTAAAACGCAAAACCACATCTAACCATCGGCTAGATGAATTATTCAAAGCAAAACAGGAACAAAAAGCCAAAACAAAAATAAAATTGGGTTGCCTCCCAACAAGCGCTATTGTTTAAAGCCCTTAGCTAGGCATAAAAACACAAATAGATCTAGGTATTGTCATCTTTGGTGTGCAATCCATAAGTAGCTCTCATAAGAGATTCATATGGAAATTTAATTTTCTTTCTTGGAAAGTGTTCCATGCCCTTCCTTAACGGAAATTGAAATCTAATGTTTCCTTCTTTCATATCAATAATTGCACCAATCGTTCTAAGGAAAGGTCTACCAAGAATAATCGGACATGTAGGATTGCAATCTATATCAAGGACAATGAAATCCTTCGGGCACAAAATTCCTATTTGCAACAATAAGAACATCATTAATCCTTTCCATAGGTTTCTTAATAGTGGAATCCGCAAGATGCAAATTTAAGGAACAATCATCAAATTCACGGAAACCTAACACATCACATAAAGTTTTTGGAATCGTGGAAACACTAGCAACCAAATCACACAAAGCATGGCACTCATAATCTTTAATCTTAATTTTAATAGTAGGTTCCCACTCATCATAAAGTTTTCTAGGGATAGAAACTTCCAATTCAAGCTTTTCTTCAAAAGATTGCATCATAGCATCAACGATATGTTTAGTAAAAGCTTTGTTTTGATTATAAGCATGAGGAGAATTCAACATGGATTGCAACAAGAAAATACAATCTATTAAAGAACAATTATCATAATTAAATTCCATGAAATCCAAAAGAGTGGGTTCGTTGCTACTTAAAGTTTTGACCTCTCCAATCCCACTTTTATCAATTTTTGCATCAAGATCTAAAAACTCCGAATCATTGGGACGCCTTTTAACTAAAGTTGACTCATCTCCTGTCCCATATTTATTGAGATTTATATTGGAAAACAAAGATTCAATAGGATTCACATCAACCACTTTAAGATCTTCATCATTATTTTCACGGAAACTAGAAGAACACGTTTTTACAAACCAATCTCGTTTAGCACGCATCTTAGCTGTTCTTTCTTTGCACTCATCAATGGAAATTCTCATAGCTTTGAGAGACTCATTAATATCATGCTTGGGTGGAATAGATCTAATTTTCAAAGAATCAACATCAAGAGAAATTATATCCATGTTCCTAGCCAAATCATCAATCTTAAGCAATTTTTCTTCAATCAAACCATTGAAACTCTTTTGCGAAATCATAAATTCTTTAACACTATTCTCAAAATAAGAGCATATCTTATTATAATTTCCATAAGAATTGTTGTAGGAATTGCCATAATTATTAGAGGAATTACTAGGAAACGGCCTAGGATTAAAATTACCTCTATACGCGTTATTACCAAAACTGTTCCTACCAACAAAATTCACATCCATAGATTCATTATTATTATCAATCAAAGTAGACAAAGGCATATCATTAGGATCAATAGAAGCACTCTTGCTAGCAAATAATTTCATAAGTTCATCCATCTTTCCTCTCAAAACATTAATCTCTTCAATTGCATGCACTTTTTTACTAGTGGAAGATCTTTCGGTATGCCATTGAGAATAATTAACCATAATATTATCCAGAAGTTTAGTAGCTTCTCCTAGAGTAATTTCCATAAAAGTACCTCCTGCGGCTGAATCTAAAAGATTTCTAGAAGCAAAATTCAATCCGGCATAAAATTTTTGTATAATCATCCAGAAATTCAAACCATGAGTAGGGCAATTTCGTATCATCAATTTCATCCGCTCCCAAGATTGTGCAACATGTTCATGATCAAGTTGCTTGAAATTCATAATATCGTTCCTAAGGGAGATGATCTTAGCGGGAGGAAAATACTTGGAAATAAAAGCATCTTTACACTTATTCCATGAATCAATACTATTTTTAGGCAAAGATGAAAACCAAGTTTTAGCACGATCTCGAAGTGAGAACGGAAATAGCTTCAATTTAACAATATCATTATCCACATCTTTTTTCTTTTGCATATCGCACAACTCAACGAAATTATTTAGATGGGATGCGGCATCTTCACTAGGAAGGCCGAAAAATTGATCTTTCATAACAAGATTCAGCAAAGCAGCATTAATTTCATAAGATTCCGCACTAGTGGCGGGAGCAATCGAAGTACTAATAAAATCATTGTTATTAGTGTTGGAAAAATCACACAATTTGGTATTCTCTTGAGCCATCGTGACAAAGCAAGCAATCCAAGACACGAGCACACAAAAAGCAAACAAAAAATACGAACGAAAGAAGGGCGAATAAAAAGGCAAATCTTTTCGAAAATTGTTTTAGAAATGGGGGAGAGGCAAATGGCGAATAATGTAATGCAAGAGATGAGAGTTTTATGATGGGTACTTGGTATGTCTTGACTTGGCGTAGATCTCCCCGGCAACGGCGCCAGAAATTCTTCCTGCTACTTCTTGAGCTTGCGTTGGTTTTTCCCTTGAAGATGAAAGGGTGATGCAGCAAAGTAGAGATAAGTATTTCCCTCAGTTAGAGAACCAAGGTATCAATCCAGTAGGAGACAACGCACAAATCACCTAGCACCTGCACAAACAATCAAACAACTTGCACCCAACGCGATAAAGGGGTTGCCAATCCCTTCACGGTTACTTGCAAAAGTGAGATCTGATAGAGATAGGTAAAACTAAACAAAAGATAAAGTAAATATTTTTGGGTTTTTTGGTTTATAGATCTGAAAATAAAAGATTGCAAAATAGTAGATCGGAAAGTAATATGATGGAAAATAGACCCGAGGGCCATAGGTTTCACTAGAGGCTTCTCTCAAGATAGCAAATACTACGGTGGGTGAACAAATTACTGTCGAGTAATTGATAGAAAAGCGCAAAGTTATGACGATATCTAAGGCAATGATTATGAAATATAGGCATCACGTCCGTGTCAAGTAGACCAAAACGATTCTACATCTACTACTAGCTATGGACCCATAGGTCTGAGGTAAACTACTCACGCTTCATCGGAAGGGCAATAGAGTTGATGTAGAAGCCCTCCGTGATCGAATCCCCCTCCGGCAGGGTGCCGGAAAAGGTCCCTAGATGGGATCTCACGGGTACAGAAGGTTGCGGCGGTGGAATTTTTTCCCCCGTGGATGCTTCTTGTGGTTTGGGAACATATGTGAATATATAGGCGAAAGAATTAGGTCAGGGGAGTCACGAGGGGCCCACAAGGCAGGGGGCGCGCCTTACCCCCCTGGGCGCGCTCTCCACCCTTGTGGCCGCTTCGTGGCTCCTCCGACTTCATATCCAAGTCTCCTGGGTGTCTTCTGGTCCAAGAAAAATCATCATGAAGGTTTTATTCCGTTTGGTATTCCTTTCCCACGAAGCTAAAAAATGAGGAAAAAACAGAAACTGGCACTGGGCTCTAGGTTAATAGGTTTGTCCCAAAAATAATATAAAATAGCATATTAATGCATATAAAACATCCAAAACAGATAATATAATAGCATGGAACAATCAAAAATTATAGATACGTTGGAGACGTATCAGGTCTTCAAGAATCTTTACTCCCTCGATAATATCATTCATGTGTATGCACTACACTCCTTTGAGATCTTGAGTTCCATATCAAAAGAGTGGTATTCCATTAACTCTGCCTTCGTGGTTGATAGGTCTTGAGCCAATAGTAAACAAATATCGATACTCTCATGGTGGTCATCAAGAATGGTTCCTCTAGAAACGGGTCTTGGCTTATTCTCACCATATAACCTGCTATTGGCAGCGACTGCCTTTTACAAGGGTCGAACGTGCTACCATTCTAAGGTTTTAGGCTTAACATCGTCGTCTCTCAATTATAGGCAAGTCACTCTAGATTTACCATCCCACATAGCAAGAGCGAATAATAAGAGTAAGTTAGCATGGTGATCAATCCATTCCGCACCCAAATCATTACCTTGTATATGGTTTAGAAATCTCGCATTCTAACACTCGGGCATCCTCACAAGCATTGCAGAAACTTATCTTGTTCAGGAATTGGGATCGGATAATTCCATTGGTTCTACATGCCAAACAAAAAAATCTATCATTCCTTTCAACTCTCAGGGTTACGTCAACTACTATAAAACGTCTATTGATGAACTGTAGCTTCCTCTAGGTTTCTTCCTTCAACAAGATTGTGCTTGCTTCTTGGTGGATCCTGGCGTCTGTGGGTTTAGCTTGAACTCATCCCTAGGTTGCATCCATATTCACTCCATGTTCAGGATTTGCAAGCAATGTAGTAACTCCTTTGGTGCGGGACTTGGGTTTAGAAGAGATAGATTGGAGAAAGAGATAGATATACCCATACAAACACCACTCTTGTTTTTTTAAATAAGTTTTGACGTGCGCTGTCAGTAAAACATGCACAATGACAGCTCACAAAACGCTTCTAACGATATACTTATATAGAAATCTTGTATCTTCAAGGTCTTCAATGTAGGTAGCTTCTTTCGTGCATCAATAAAAAAAATCTTCATAGTGTCAAACAATCTTGTATCTTAATCTTCTTGTCATTGCATCTTCTTGAATCTTGAAGCATACTAGAGGGATAGGGGTCTAAATTACGCAACTTATTCTACTCACAAAAAAATTGCAAATCACATCACACAACATCAATCAATAAAAATCACAAAAGTCACACCACACAAGCAAATCCTACAGGTAAGGTCATATCCACAAGAGATATGATCTCATCATACTATGCATGAATCATTTATCAAACTTAAATCAGTAGTGATGGCTGAATCTAAGCTTTGTCCTTCTCATCTAAATTAACCATGAAGATCATCTAGCAATCTAAAATTTAGTACTTCTTGAGTCGCACAAAAATACTTCTTTCTTGAATTCCTTCACTCCTCATTGTAGCATTGCTTCCCAAACATTGCATCCTCAGTGACAGGGGCGAATGAGGTTACTATAGGATGGCCATTACTAGAAAACCAGAGGAGAAGCTTTAGAAGATGAATATTAGACGAGAGTACAAGGAGAGATAGTAAGTAGTCAAGAAGTGATAAAATAATTTTGTTCCTATGGCTTTTCCTAGTCCATTCTAAGGGTAACGACCTATAGTCAACATGGGCTCTGATACCATCTGTAATGACCTGAACCTTATAAGATTCGATGTCTGTGTGCTCACTGTGCTAGTCCCTGGATCAATAGCTAGCACACACAGTACAAGATGTAATTTCAAGAATAAACCACATGTCATAATATTACATCGTAGATCCAGAATTTAATATAATACATACCTGCATACCTCAAGCTAGCATACAACAAAATGCAGCAGAAAAGCAAATAAAATCTCCATGAAGTCCATCAACACCACAGGCAAATGTCGAGTATAGACATCGTAACCCTACATCGTATCACTCACTCGTCGTATAAAATCTGCAACATGAAATGTTACAGCCACGAAGGGTCAATACTTTGAATGTATTGGCAAGTCACACAGGAATTATATAACAGACCTACATGTATATGCAAGGTATATCAAGAGGATAGTGTAGTGGTTGTTTTGCAGAAAGCTAGTTTTTCCCTGATAACTACATAATATAATAGTCAAATTTTAATTATGTCTTGCTACAGTTAAATACATATGGTTGAATTGGGCAATCCAATTCCAACCTATCCCCATTATTAAATTTCCCATCAAATTTTATTAACTGTATCATCTGTCAAGATCATCCAACAACTGTAATGGTCTAGCTGCTCAACTTTGTCCATAACCGAGGACATGGCTAATCATGATTAGTTTATACACTCTGCAGAGGTCTGTACACTTTACCCACTAGACTCAACCCGAAGATTGAGACAAAGTCTTTCAGAAGCAGTCGCCTAGTCCCACAGGAGGCCCATCTCAACTATCATAACTACATCTGCTAGCACATCCGGGTAAGGTTTCCTCAACTGGTCAACTAAGCCAGAGCCCATATAGCCAGTGGCTGCACATGGAAGCTACTAGTCACTAAGTCTGCCTAATCTATTTAGGCCTGGACAGCACCCACTTACATTCAGAGGGTATAAACCATGATGTTCTTGAAACCGCCCACCAATACCGTTCGGGCGCACTTAGCCATGGTCTGTGTCCTTAGAAAAGGAACAAGAAATTCCATGATGCAACCCTGTCCGTCCAAAGGTGAATTATATATTATGTTCTTACTCAAGTTATATTATATATAGTCCTCACATAATCTCGATGCATACACGAACCAATCCCCGTCTACAAAACATAGCAAGAATACACTACCACGATCTACAATAAGGCCATACTAAGTTGAAACTCAGTAGCAATAACATACTACCATGATCTTGCTACACATGCATAATATAGTAATGAGATATATATAACTACATGCATGGAAAAATAATAGGATAAAGGATGATCAAGGTCTAATGATACGTCTCCAACGTATCTATAATTTTTTATTGTTCCATGCTATTATATTATCTTTTTTGGATGTTTTATATGCATTAATATGCTATTTTATATTATTTTTGGGACTAACCTATTAACCTAGAGACCAGTGCCAGTTTCTGTTTTTCCCCTTATTTTTGAGTTTTACAGAAAAGGAATACCAAACGGAGTCCAAACAGAATAAAACTTTCGCGATGATTTTTCTTGGACCAGAAGACACATGTAGGACTTGGAGAGGAAGTCAGAAGAGTCCCAAGGGCTCCACAAGCCCTCAGGGCGCGCCCTAGGGGGGCGCCCCTGGCTTGTGGGCCCCACAAGAGTCCTCCAACTCTAATCTTTGGCCTATAAATTCAGAAATATTCCCAAACGACCAGAAGCGTCCACCAAAATACTTTTCCGCCGTCGTAACCTTCTGTGCCCGTGAGATCCCATCTTGGGGCCTTTTCCGGCATCCTGCCGGAGGGGGATTCGATCACGAAGGGCTTCTACATCAACTCTATTGCCCTTCCGATGAAGCGTGAGTAGTTTACCACAGACCTACGGGTCCATAGCTAGTAGCTAGATGGTTTCTTCTCTCTCTTTGATTCTCAATACCATGTTCTCCTCGATGTTCTTGGAGATCTATTCGATGTAATATTCTTTTGCGGTGTGTTTGTCGAGATCCAATGAATTGTGGATTTATGATCAGTTTATCTATTTATATTATTTGAATCTTCTCTGAATTCTTATATGCATGATTTGATATCTTTGTATTTCTCTTTGAATTATCGGTTTGGTTTGGTCAACTAGATTGGTTCTTCTTGCAATGGGAGAGGTGCTTAGTTTTGGGTTCAATCTTGCGGTGTCCTCACCCAGTGACAAAGCAGGGGTAGCGAGGCCCGTATTTCTATTGTTGCCATCAAGGGTAAAAAGATGGGGTTTTCATCATATTGCTTGAGTTTATCCCTCTACATCATGTCATCTTACTTAAGGTGTTACTCCGTTCTCTATGAACTTAATACTCTAGATGCATGCTAGATAGTGGTCGATGTGTGGAGTAATAGTAGTAGATGTAGGATCGTTTCGGTCTACTTGACACGGACGTGATGCCTATATGCATAATCATTGCCTTGGATATCGTCATAACTTTGCGCTTTTCTATCAATTGCTCGACAGTAATTTGTTCACCCGCCGTATTATTTGCCTTCAAGAGAGAAGCCTCTAGTGAAACCTATGGCCCCCGGGTCTATTTTCCATCATATATTTTTAGATCTATAAAGCAAAAAACCCAAAAAATACCTTGCTGCAATTTATTTACTTTTATTTTGTTTTACATTTTAGTAATCTTTTATATCTATCTCTATCAGATCCCATCCTTGCAAGTGACCGTGAAGGGATTGACAACCCCTTTATCGCGTTGAGTGGAAGTGTTTGAATGTTTGTGCAGGTGCATAGATTGGGGACTTGCTTGTATCTTCTACTGTATTTGATACCTTGGTTCTTAACTGAGGGAAATACTTATCTCTACTTAGCTGCATCACCCTTTCCTCTTCAAGGAAAAAACCAACGCAAGCTCAAGAAGTAGCAGGAAGAATTTCTGGCGCCGTTGCCGGGGAGATCTACATCAAGCCTACCAAGTACCCTCCATAAACTCTCATCTCTTGCATTACATTATTTGCCATTTGCCTCTCGTTTTCCTCTCCTCCACTTCTAAAATGATTTCAGAAAAACACAAAAAGATTTGCCTTTTTATTTGCCTTCTTTTCATTTTCCTTTTATGTCTTACTTGGTTTGTTCGCTTGGAATAATTGTGTATTTATTGAAAATCAGAAAGCAAAAATTTTATGGATCCTCATCCACTTGCTAATCTTTTTAAGAGATCCAATTATGATGAACCAATTGCTAGTGAGATGCGTGCACTAGATTATCTTTATGAAGTTTTGCTTTAATTCGTGAATCTGGAAATTGTGAAGAAATTTATGAAGCGATTCATGATAGCTCCTTGAATGAAAGCATGATTGCAATGGTGTTATTATAAATTCTATTGATGTCAGTTGTGCTAATAATATGCAAAATCCTAAGCTTGGGGATGCTAATTTTGCTATGTCAACTACCTATTGTAATGATCATGATTGGGGTGATTCTTCTTATGATCTTGAAAATTTATTTAAGCCTCATGATAATAATGTTTGCAATAATATTGAAAGTGGGTTTGGAAGAGTGTCAACTTTAGGAAATAATATCCCACTACTTTGGAGTTTGATCAATCTTATGATTTTTTTTATAAAAGTGGGCTTGGAGAAGTAATGACTTTATTCTATGTTAATCTCACTATTTTGGAAGAGTGTCAACTTTGCATGCATGTGGATCATGAAGAGAAAATTTTATGTGATAGTTATATTGTTGAATTTGATTATGATCCTACATGTAATTATTATGAGAGAGGAAAATATGGTTTTAGAAATTTTCATGTTACTAAATTACCTCTCGTTATGTTGAGATTGCTATTGTTTCTTTCTTCTTCCTTGCATATGCTAGTTTTTGCTTGCCTTGATAATTTGTTTGCTTATAAAATGCCTATGCATAGGAAGCATGTTAGACTTAAATTTTCTTGTCACATGTTTTATGATGCTCTCTTTGTGTTCCAATTATTATTTTTTATGTGAGCATCATTTGAATTATCAATGCCTAGCTAAAAGGCTTTAAGGAAAATCGCTTGTTGGGAGACAACCCAATATTTTTATTTTCTATTTTTATGATTATACACATTATTACCTCTGTAGTAATTGTTTTTTGGTATTTTAATTAGTGTTTGAGCCAAGTAAGACCTTTGGGATGGCATACGGTGATAGTTGATTTGATCTTGCTGAAAAACAGAAACTTTTGCGTCCAATAACAGAATTGTGTAAATTCACTGGAGTGTGGAAAAACCCTGAATTTTTTACAAAAGATTTATATACAAATTTACTATGTTGTAATAATTGTTAATAATTTGTTTTAGTTACTGAAGTATTAGAACAATTCAGATCTTTGCAGACTGTTCTGTTTTTGACAGATTCTGTTTTCTATGTGTTGTTTGCTTATTTTAATGAATCTATGGGTAGTATCGGGGGGTATGAACCATGGAGAAGTTGGAATACAGTAGATATTAAACCAATATAAATAAAGAATGAGTTCACAACAGTACCAAAATGTGGTGATTTATTTTCTTATACTAACGGATCTCGTGAGTTTTCTGTTGAGTTTTGTGTTGTGAAGTTTTCAAGTTTTGGGTAAAGATTTGATGGACTATGGAATAAGGAGTGGCAAGAGCCTAAGCTTGGGGATTCCCAAGGCACCCCAAGGTAATATTCAAGGACAACCAAGGATCTAAGCTTGGGGATGCCCCGGATGGCATCCCCTCTTTCGTCTTTGTCTATCGGTAAATTTACTTGAGCCTATATTTTTATTCACCACATGATATGTGTTTTGCTTGGAGTGTCTTGTATGATTTGAGTCTTTGATTTTTAGTTTTCCACAATCATCCTTGCTGTACACACCTTTTGAGAGGGACACACATGAATCGCGAATTTATTAGAATACTCTATGTGCTTCACTTATATCTTTTGAGCTAGGCAATTTTGCTCTAGTGCTTCACTTATATCTTTTTAGAGCACGGCGGTGGCTTTATTTTATAGAAATTGTTGAACTCTCTTGCTTCACTTATATTATTTTGAGAGTCTCTCTAAACAGCATGGTAATTTGCATAGGTTATGAATTTAGTTCTAATATGATGGGCATCCAAGAGGGATATAATAAAAACTTTCATATAAAGAGCATTGAATACTATGAGAAGTTTGATTTCTTATGATTGTTTTGAGATATAAAGATGGTGATATTAGAGTCATGCTAGTGAGTAATTGTGGATTGGTAGAAATACTTGTGTTAAAGTTTGTGATTCCCGTAGCATGCACGTATGGTGAACCGTTATGTGATGAAGTCGGAGCATGATTTATTTATTGATTGTCTTCCTTATGAGTGGCGGTCGGGGACGAGCGATGGTCTTTTCCTACCAATCTATCCCCCTAGGAGCATGCGTGTAGTACTTTGTTTTGATAGCTAATAGACTTTTGCAATAAGTATGTGAGTTCTTTATGACTAATGTTGAGTCCATGAATTATACGCACTCTCACCCTTCCACCGTTGCTAGCCTCTCTAGTACTGCGCAACTTTCGCCGGTGCATTACACCCACCATATACCCTTCCTCAAAACAGCCACCATACCTACCTATTATGGCATTTCCATAGCCATTCCGAGATATATTGCCATGCAACTTCCACCGTTCCGTTTTATTATGACACGCTCCATCATTGTCATATTGCTTTGCATGATCGTAAGATAGCTAGCAAGATGTTTTCATGGCTTGTCCGTTTTTTTATGTCATTGCTATGCTAGATTGTTGCACATCCCGGTACACCGCCGGAGGCATTCATATAGAGTCATATTTATGTTCTAAGTATCGAGTTGTAATTCTTGAGTTGTAAGTAAATAAAAGTGTGATGATCATCATTATTAGAGCATTGTCCCATGTGAGGAAAGGATGATGGAAGCTATGATTCCCTCACAAGTTGGGATGAGTCTCCGGACTTTACAAAAAATAAAAGAGGCCAAAGAAGCCCAAACAAACAAACAAAAAAGAGAGAGAGAAAAAATGAGAGAAAAGAGAGAAGGGGCAATGCTACTATCCTTTTACCACACTTGTGCTTCAAAGTAGCACCATGATCTTCATGATAGAGAGTCTCCTATTTTGTCACTTTCATCTACTAGTGGGAATTTTTCAATGTAGAACTTGGCTTGTATATTCCAATGATGCGCTTCCTCAAATTGCCCTAGGTCTTCGTGAGCAAGCGAGTTGGATGCACACCCACTTAGTTTCTTTTTGAGCTTTCATAAACTTATAGCTCTAGTGCATCCGTTGCATGGCAATCCCTACTCACTCATATTGATATTTATTGATGGGCATCTCCATAGCCCGTTGATACACCTAGTTGATGTGAGACTATCTCCTTCTTTTTGTCTTCTCCACAACCACCGTATTCTATTCCACCTATAGTGCTATGTCCATGGCTCACGCTCATGTATTGCGTGAAAGTTGAAAAAGTTTGAGAACATCAAAAGTATGAAACAATTGCTTGGCTTCTCATCAGGGATGTGCATGATTTAATACTTTGTGTGATGAAGATGGAGCATAGTCAGACTATATGATTTTGTAGGGATAACTTTCTTTGGCCATGTTATTTTGAGAAGACATGATTGCTTTATTAGTATGCTTGAAGTATTATTGTTTTTATGTCAATATTAAACTTTTGTTTTGAATCTTATGGATCTGAATATTCATGCCACAATAAACAAAATTACATGGATAAATATGTTAGGTAGCATTCCACATCAAAAAATTTGTTTTTATCATTTACCTACTCGAGGACGAGCAGGAATTAAGCTTGGGGATGCTTGATACGTCTCCAACGTATCTATAATTTTTTATTGTTCCATGCTATTATATTATCTATTTTGGATGTTTTATATGCATTAATATGCTATTTTATATTATTTTTGGGACTAACTTATTAACCTAGAGCCCAGTGCCAGTTTTGGTTTTTCCTTATTTTTGAGTTTTACAGAAAAGGAATATCAAACGGAGTCCAAACGGAATAAAACTTTATGATGATTTTTCTTGGATCAGAAGACACACGTAGGACTTGAAGAGGAAGTCAGAAGAGTCCCGAGGGCTCCACAAGCCCTCAGGGCGTGCCCCCTGGCTTGTGGGCCCCACGGGAGTCCTCCAACCCTAATCTTTGGCCTATAAATTCAGAAATATTCCCAAATGACCAGAAGCGTCCACCAAAATACTTTTCCGCCGCTGTAACCTTCTGTGCCCGTGAGATCCCATCTTGGGGCCTTTTCCGGCATCCTGCCGGAGGGGGATTCGATCACGAAGGGCTTCTACATCAACTCTATTGCCCTTCCGATGAAGCGTGAGTAGTTTACGACAGACCTACGGGTCCATAGCTAGTAGCTAGATGGCTTGTTCTCTCTCTTTGATTCTCAATACCATGTTCTCCTCGATGTTCTTGGAGATCTATTCGATCTAATATTCTTTTGCGGTGTGTTTGTCGAGATCCGATGAATTGTGGATTTATGATCAGTTTATCTATTTATATTATTTGAATCTTCTCTGAATTCTTATATGCATGATTTGATATCTTTGTATTTCTCTTCGAATTATCGGTTTGGTTTGGCCAACTAGATTGGTTCGTCTTGCAATGGGAGAGGTGCTTAGTTTTGGGTTCAATCTTGCGGTGTCCTCACCCAGTGACAAAGTAGGGGTAGCGAGGCACGTATTTGTATTGTTGCCATCAAGGGTAAAAAGATGGGGTTTTCATCATATTGCTTGAGTTTATCCCTCTACATCATGTCATCTTACTTAAGGCGTTACTCCGTTCTTTATGAACTTAATACTCTAGATGCATGCTGGATAGCGGTCGATGTGTGGAGTAATAGTAGTAGATGCAGAATCGTTTCGGTCTACTTGACACGGACGTGATGCCTATATGCATAATCATTGCCTTGGATATCGTCATAACTTTGCGCTTTTCTATCAATTGCTCGACAGTAATTTGTTCACCCACCGTATTATTTGCCTTCAAGAGAGAAGCCTCTAGTGAAACCTATGGCCCCCGGGTCTATTTTCCATCATATATTTTCAGATCTATAAACCAAAAAACCCAAAAATACCTTGCTGCAATTTATTTACTTTTATTTTATTTTACATTTTAGTAATCTTTTATATCTATCTCTATCAGATCTCATCCTTGCAAGTGACCGTGAAGGGATTGACAACCCTTTATCGCATTGGGTGCAAGTGTTTGATTGTTTGTGCAGGTGCATAATTGAGGACTTGTTTGTATCTCCTACTGGATTTGATACCTTGGTTCTTAACAGAGGGAATACTTATCTCTACTTTGCTGCATCACCCCTTCCTCTTCAAGGGAAAAACCAACGCAAGCTCAAGAAGTAACATCTAACTTGCCTGATATGTTGGATGAAGTTCATCGCACTCACAATTCCTCATAATTCTACCCATCACGCTCCGAGCAATCTATCGCAAACGAAAGAATCCAAATAAACAACCATGCCATATAGAAGAACCAAAAGAATAACAAAACAAATATGGCAAGGTTAAACAAAATCAATATTGTTGGGCTTAATATATAATATAGGCTCTGACGATAATATAAGGTGACAGGATGAAGTAATGAACTCGAAAGAGTTAATGAACAACGAATATTGCTTTATAAGCTCGTATTTGATATAATACGAATCGAAGTTAGAGTGATGGGAAAACAACATGAAAGTGGTGTAATATATTGCAGGACATAAGGGTTCATTTGCAAAAAGAATGAATTGAATAGGAGCACTACAACTCAAATTATAGTGAGATGAAGTTTGAATTGAATTTAAATCCAAATAGGTCAAAAGTATTTGAAATTTGAGTTTACAGGACATAACCAGCAAGTATTTGGTACAAATGTTCAGACGCAAAAGGAATGAATTAAATAGGTATCACGGTTCATCCGGTATGAGTAAATGACGGTATGAATTCAAATTTGAATTGGTCAAATTTGAAATATTCAAAATTTGAAACTTATGAGTTAAGTGAGAAGAGGGCTTCAGTATGAAACCAATGCAATTGGTTTCATCGAAATCGGACCCACGGATAAGAAGATGTAATGAACTGAAGTTATAGGGGCCTATCTGAAAAAATTATAGAAACAATTTCGGCTGAGAAAGAACTAAAACAAATTAGGGTTACACGTGGCAGTCCATAATTGGTGGATACCTGTTCGTGGCTGGATTAAATATGGGCCTCGGGATTTATGTGACAGTGGATGGGTTGGATCAAGCCACGTGGCTAGATTTTTCGTGTTGGGGAATTCCTCACCGGCACAGAGGAGACGGCGCCGGCGCGGCTCTGGATGATGGCAGCGACGGCTAAGGAGTTTCCCCACGGCGGAGACGGGGTCCGGCGGCTGCGGCGTGACACGGAGACCTCAGGGGACTCGGGGCTGTCGTCTGGATTGGCTGGGGCATACTGCATTGACGGAAGCGAGCAGCTGAACTGCAGATGGCGACAACAAACTTCGGGCTCCATTGATAGCTCGATTGGCGCGTTCCTGGAAGAACAGAGAGTGTGGGGAGGTTCCTGATGTGGCAGCGAATACATAGGAATGCTCGGAGAGGATCTAGGCTTACCGTGGCGGTGGAATCACTCGCTGGAGAAGCTTTGGGCGGCGGCGATTGGCAGGTCCACGCGCTCGGTTTCGAGTTCGGTTCCGCGAGGCGAGGCAGGGGATCGGCAGAGGAGATCGAGTGGGCTGCGGCGGGGTGCCAGATAGGCCGAATCGTGAACGATCGGGGTGAATCGGGCGAGGCCGATGCGGGATTTGCGGACAATGGTGTGCGGGAGCAGGAGATCGAACAGAGGTAGGAGATAACCGCGGGCCAGGGGTGTCAGCGAGTGCGGGGCGTTGTGGAGCTAACGAGTGGGCTCCTCCTTTTTTTTTGAGACAATCGAGTGGGCTCCACCTGTCAGCGATATAAAAGAAAAAGAAAGCAAGAGGGGGGCAATGCGGTCCGCTGCTAATACTGTTGGGCCTCCACTGCTCATGGGCCTCGGCCTGCTGAATACGGCGCGCCTGGCTGCGCTGCGCGCGCGGGCGAGAATGAGGAGTGGGCTGCTCCGATGTGGCCCAAGTGAATAGCGATGCTGGTTATATTGTTTATTTATAACCACGAAAGGAAATATAGTATATATAAACACCATATCTACTTAGAAAAATACCCAAAAGTTTCTAAAAACTAAATATGCTAATAGCGAGAATAGTAAACATTTTCCAGTCCAAAATACTTATATAAAATACATATAATATTTTTATAAAACGTTCTATAAAATATTTTTGAACTCTGGAGAAAGATTCAAATAACATTTCAAGAACTTCCAACTCTCTTTAACCTTGAAGGAGTCATATTTCTTTTTCTCATAATACTTTATTTTTGAGTTACAATTGTTTAAATATTCAAATCCAAACGAGAGAATATTCAATTATTCACCAATATTATTCTTTGAGGAAGTCATGTCATCCTCTCTCACAATTGGAAAGAATTTATATTCAATAATTCCAAAATAAGATGCCAATGGAAAATTGGGAAAGTCCTTTTATTCCCTCTTGTTTATTATTCATTTAAACTCCAAAAGTTTCAAATCCTAGTCAACCTTTACTAGCAACAAGCAACGCAAGCAAGTTTTAAATTAATTCTATTTAAATAATTAACATTCCAAAATTTAAAATTTTGTGATGTTACAACATCATGCGAGAGACAGAACTGCTCACAAGGTATTGCAATCTGATTTCTATTGGCCTACTCTCTTCAAGGATGCTCGTAAGTTTGTTTTATCTTGTGACAAATGTCAAAGAATTGGTAATATTGGTAAGCGTCAAGAAATACCTATGAATTATTCACTTGTTGTTGAACCATTTGATGTTTGGGGTTTTGATTACATGGGACCATTTCCTTCCTCTAACGGGTATACTCTATTTTGGTAGCTCTTGATTATGTTACTAAGTGTGTGGAAGTTATTCCAACTAGTAGTGCTGCTCATAACACTTCCATTAAAATGCTTAAAGAGGTTATTTTCTCAAGGTTTGGAGTCATTAGATATTTAATGACTGATGATGGTTCACACTTTATTCATGGTGCTTTCCATAAAATGCTTGCTAGATATGATGTTAACCATAGAATTGCATCATCGTATCATCCTTAATCTAGTGGTCAAGTTGAACTTAGCAATAGAGAAATAAAACTAATATTACAAAAAACTGTCAATAGGTCCCGAAAGAATTGGTCTAAGAAATTGGATGATGCACTTTGGGCCTACAGAACAACATATAAAAATCCTATGGGTATGTCTCCTTATAAAATGGTTTATGGAAAAGCCCGTCATTTGCCTCTTGAGTTAGAACATAAAGCATATTGGGCAATTAAAGAACTCAACTATGATTTCAAACTTGCCGGTGAAAAGAGGTTATTTGATATTAGCTCATTAGATGAATGGAGAACCCAAGCTTATGAAAATGCAAAACTATTTAAAGAAAAAGTTAAAAGATGGCATGACAAAAGAATCCAAAAGCGGGAATTCAAAGTGGGAGAACATGTTCTCTTGTACGACTCTCATTTCAGATTCTTTACAGGAAAACTTCTCTCTAAATGGAAGGGACCATATATCATCGAGGAGGTTTATCGTTCTGGAACCATCAAGATCAATAATGCTGAAGGTACTAACCCGAAGGTAGTCAATGGGCAAAGAATTAAGCACTATATCTCAGGTACGTCTACTAATGTTGAAAGCAATATTATTCAAACCATGACACTAGAGGAACACATAAAAGAAACCTTCCAGAATACTCCAGAATACTAAAAAAGAGGAGGTACGTGATACGGACTCAGAAAAATCCGCAAAAATATTTTTTGTCAGTTTTGGAATATTAAAAAAATAAGAAAAATAAGAAACAACCAGGAAGGCAACCGAGGAGGGCATAAGACACCAGGGCGCTCCAAGGAGGGCATAAGACACCAGGGCGCGCCTGACGCGCCCAGGTGGGTTGTGCCCACCTCGGGACCATTCCCGACTCCGTTTTCCTCCTGTTTGCTTGTTTCCGAAGATAATTTTTTTTATATACCCCCCGAATGTATTGACCACCGTATCACGGAGAAATCTTTTGTTCTTGTTTCTCGCTGTTTTTCTGTCAGATCTGAAAATATGTCGTCCCAAGATTCGGAGGGTGAGAGCTATGTTGCTGATTACATTGCAAACCCCAAGACTTACGGAGATGTGGAACATTATGGTTGGACCACGGAGGAAGAAGAAGACTATGATCCGAAAGGGAAGGAAGAGACAAGCTCAGAAGAGGATGAAGTTCCGTTAGCCCAACCTGGGGACATGCACGTGGATTCAAGAAGTCAAGCCTCCCTAATAAAGCAAAGAAACCTAAGATTCATTTTATCCCTTTTCATCTCTTGTAGGAAAATAAACAGGAATTATGCAAAAAGATATTAAAGTTTGAGCAAGAGATCGATGACTTGGAGGAAAATTCTATCCTTAAGCTTAAGCTGAGAAAGAAGAATACTACTACCTCATCACCACCACCACCATCATCTTCACCACCAAAGGAGACTTAAGTTCATGGTATGGGCACTCCCCTTGGCTTGTGCCATGCTTGGGGGAGGTGCCCCGGTATCGTATCACCGCCACTATCTTTGCCTTTATCTATTTTAGTTCGATCTTTAGTTATCCTATGATTTAGTTGAATAAAAGTTTAGTTCGATCCTTTCTTTTTGAGTGCTTGCTTAGTGATCTACCTATCTATGTAATCGTGTTGCGAGATATATAATAAAGAGTAGTTCGAGTTTTGTTTCTTTACTCTTATGTATCAATAAAAAAGAAAGGGAAATAAATGGAAAAGATCATATGCTAATCTTATGGTAAGTAATGACATCATATAAGGAAAAGTATAAGTAGTAAAATTTGTTGGAGATTTACAAACATAGCATTGGTCAATGATGCAACTCATGAAAGAATTAATAAGGGAAGAGAAGATTCACATGCAAATATACTATCTTGGACATCTCTTTATGATTGTGAGCCCCCATATTATATGTCAAAATTGTTGACGTTGGACAAGGAAGACAACGTAATGATTTATGTTTGTTCATATTCACATAGAAGTTATATTGTCATAGATAACATGTGGTGCTTGCTCAATATCTTTGCTAGCCAAAAACTCCGCACTAAGTAAACTTGTGCATCCAAAAACCCTTAAACCCAAAATCTTATTTTGAGAGTTCACCATACCTACCTATGGATTGAGTAAGATCCTTCAAGTAAGTTGTCATCAGTGCAAAAAGGCAATAAAGATTGCTTCTAAATGTGTTGGATCATTTAGTGTAAGAGAAAATTGAGCGTTGTACGAACTTGTGATGGCAAAGTAATAAAGGCGACGGACTGCATAATAAAGGTTGTCATCATAAGGGGCAATATAACCCGAAGTTCTTTTGCATTAAGGGATTTGACATACAAACAAATAAGCACATGACAACCTCTGCTTCCCTCTGCGAAGGGCCTATCTTTTACTTTTATGCATTTACTTTTAGTTAAGAGTCAAAGTATATATTCTTCCCTATTCCTTTTTATTTTCTCTTTTCGCAAGCATCACGTGGTGAGGAAAGATGTAGGCACATATATCCAGTTGGATATGAGTAGGCATAAGTTATTATTGTTGACATCACCCTTGAGGTGAATACGTTGGGAGGCGAAACTATAAGCCCCTATCTTTCTATGTGTCCGGTTGAAACTTTTTGTTCATGGGTATGCTGTGAGTGTTAGCAATCATAGAACATTATATGATGGTTGAGTATGTGGACTTGCCAAAAGGCTCCGATACGTGACCCTTCCTGAAATTATGATGAATTGTAGTTGCAAAGTTGACTGAGAATATAGTTTGTTGGTTTTCAATAGAGTTTATGCTTTATACTTCAATGTTGTGATGAATTGTTACTTGTTCATGAGAAGTTATATGATAAAAGTTGTGTGATAAAGTTTTATGTTAAAGTTCTTTGCTGCTATAATAATAATTATGATGCTTCTATGTGCGTATTTTGTTTTTATCGACACCTCTCTCTCTAAGCATGTCGACATGTTTTTCGATATCGGTTCTTCGCTTGAGGACAAGCGCGGTCTAAGCTTGGGGGAGTTGATACGTCCATTTTGCATCATTATTTCCTACAGTTATTTATAATGTTTTTATGCATAATAATGCTTTTTGGAGTATTTCTAATGTCTTTTCTCTCATAATATGCAAGGTTTACACAAAGAGGGAGAATGCCGGCAGCTGGAATTCTGGACCTAAAAAAGCTACGTCAGAGTTACCTATTCTGCACATCTCCAAATTAGCTGAAAATTGTTGGGGAACGCAGTAATTTCAAAAAATTTCCTACGAACACGCAAGATCTATCTAGGTGATGCATAACAACGAGCGGGAGAGTGTGTCCACGTACCCTCGTAGACCGAAAGCGGAAGCGTTTAGTAATGCGGTTGATGTAGTCGAACGTCTTCGCGATCCAACCGATCAAGTACCGAACGCACGGCACCTCCGCGATCTGCACATGTTCAGCTCGGTGACGTCCCTCGAACTCTTGATCCAGCTGAGGCCAAGGGAGAGTTCCGTCAGCACGACGGCGTGGTGACGGTGTTGATGAAGTTACCGATGCAGGGCTTTGCCTAAGCACTACAACGATATGACCGAGGTGGAAATCTGTGGAGGGGGGCACCACACACGGCTAAGACAACTGTCAACTTCTGTGTCCTAGGGTGCCCCCTTGCCCCCGTATATAAAAGAGCAAGGGGGAGGCCGGCCGGCCCTCATAGGGCATGCCAAGGGGGGAGGAATCCTACTCCTAGTAGGAGTAGGTTTCCCCCCTTTCCTAGTCCAACTAGGAGGAGAAGGAAAGAGAAGGAGAGGGAGAGGGAAAGAGGGGCTGCGCCCCCCTCCCCTAGTCCAATTCGGACTCCCCTTGGGGGGGGCGCCACCTCCTGGCTGCTGCCCTCTCTCTCCCCTAAAGCCCACTAAGGGCCCATAACTTCCCGGGAGGGGGGGGGATTCCGGTAACCCTCCGGCACTCCGGTTTTATCCGAAACCTTCCGGAACACTTCCGGTGTCCGAATAACATGGTCCAATATATCAATCTTTATGTCTCGGCCATTTCGAGACTCCTCGTCATGTCCGTGATCACATCCGGGATTCTGAACTACCTTCGGTACATCAAGACACATAAACTCATAATACCGATCGTCATCGAACGTTAAGCGTGCGGACCCTACGGGTTCGAGAACTATGTAGACATGACCGAGACTCATCTCCGGTCAATAACCAATAGCGGAACCTAGATGCTCATATTGGCTCCCACATATTCTACGAAGATCTTTATCGGTCAAACCGCATAACAACATACGTTGTTCCCTTTGTCATCGGTATGTTACTTGCCCGAGATTCGATCGTCGGTATCATCATACCTAGTTCAATCTCGTTACCAGCAAAGTCTCTTTACTCGTTCCGTAATGCATCATCCCATAACTAACTCATTAGTCACATTGCTTGCAAGGCTTCATATGATGTGCATTACCGAGAGGGCCCAGAGATACCTCTCCGACAATCGGAGTGACAAATCCTAATCTCGATCTATGCCAACTCAACAAACACCTTCGGAGACACCTGTAGAGCATCTTTATAATCACCCAGTTACGTTGTGACGTTTGATAGCACACTAAGTGTTCCTCCGGTATTCGGGAGTTGCATAATCTCATAGTCATAGGAACTTGTATAAGTCATGAAGAAAGCAATAGCAACAAACTAAACGATCATCGTGCTAAGCTAACGGATGGGTCTTGTCAATCACATCATTCTCTAATGATGTGATCCCGTTCATCAAATGACAACTCATGTCTATGGCTAGGAAACTTAACCATCTTTGATTAACGAGCCAGTCAAGTAGAGGCATACTAGTGACAATCTGTTTGTCTATGTATTCACACATGTATTAAGTTTCCGGTTAATACAATTCTAGCATGAATAATTAACATTTATCATGATATAAGGAAATATAAATAACAACTTTATTATTGCCTCTAGGGCATATTTCCTTCAGTCTCCCACTTGCACTAGAGTCAATAATCTAGATTACACAGTAATGATTCTAACACCCATGGAGTCTTGGTGCTGATCATGTTTTGCTCGTGAGAGAGGCTTAGTCAACGGGTCTGCAACATTCAGATCCTTATGTATTTTGCAAATCTCTATGTCTCCCTCCTTGACTTGACCATGGATGGAATTGAAGCGTCTCTTGATGTGCTTGGTTCTCTTGTGAAATATGGATTCCTTTGCTAAGGCAATTGCACCAGTATTGTCACAAAAGATTTTCATTGGACCCGATGCACTAGGTATGACACCTAGATCGGATATGAACTCCTTCATCCAGACTCCTTCATTCGCTGCTTCCGAAGCAGCTATGTACTCCGCTTCACACGTAGATCCCGCCACGACGCTTTGCTTAGAACTGCACCAACTGACAGCTCCACCGTTCAATATAAATACGTATCCGGTTTGTGACTTAGAGTCATCCGGATCAGTGTCAAAACTTGCATCGACGTAACCACTTACGACGAGCTCTTTGTCACCTCCATAAACGAGAAACATATCCTTAGTCCTTTTCAGGTATTTCAGGATGTTCTTGACCGCTATCCAGTGATCCACTCCTGGATTACTTTGGTACCTCCCTGCTAAACTTATAGCAAGGCACACATCAGGTCTGGTACACAGCATTGCATACATGATAGAACCTGTGGCTGAGGCATAGGGAATGACTTTCATTTTCTCTCTATCTTCTGCAGTGGTCGGGCATTGAGTCTTACTCAACTTCACACCTTGCAACACAGGCAAGAACCCTTTCTTTGCTTGATCCATTTTGAACTTCTTCAAAACTTTATCAAGGTATGTGCTTTGTGAAAGTCCAATTAAGCGTCTTAATCTATCTCTATAGATCTTGATGCCCAATATATAAGCAGCTTCACCGAGGTCTTTCATTGAAAAACTTTTATTCAAGTATCCTTTTATGCTATCCAGAAATTCTATATCATTTCCAATCAACAATATGTCATCCACATATAATATTAGAAATGCTACAGAGCTCCCACTCACTTTCTTGTAAATACAGGCTTCTCCAAAAGTCTGTATGAAACCATATGCTTTGATCACACTATCAAAACGTTTATTCCAACTCCGAGATGCTTGCACCAGTCCATAAATGGATCGCTGAAGCTTGCACACTTTGTTAGCATCCTTTGGATCGATAAAACCTTCGGGTTGTATCATATACAACTCTTCTTCCAGAAATCCATTCAGGAATGCAGTTTTTACATCCATTTGCCAAATTTCATAATCATAAAATGCGGCAATTGCTAACATGATTTGGACGGACTTAAGCATCGCTACGGGTGAGAAGGTCTCATCGTAGTCAACTCCTTGAACTTGTCGAAAACATTTTGCAACAAGTCGAGCTTTGTAGACAGTAACATTACCGTCAGCGTCAGTCTTCTTCTTGAAAATCCATTTATTCTCTATGGCTTGCCGATCATCGGGCAAGTCAACCAAAGTCCACACTTTGTTCTCATACATGGATCCCATCTCAGATTTCATGGCCTCAAGCCATTTCGCGGAATCTGGGCTCATCATCGCTTCCTCATAGTTCGTAGGTTCGTCATGGTCAAGTAACATGACCTCCAGAACTGGATTACCGTACCACTCTGGTGCGGATCTTACTCTGGTTGACCTACGAGGTTCGGTAGTAACTTGATCTGAAGTTACATGATCATCATCATTAGCTTCCTCACTAATTGGTGTAGGAGTCACATGAACTGATTTCTGTGATGAACTACTTTCCAATAAGGGAGCAGGTACAGTTACCTC
Organism: Thinopyrum elongatum; assembly: GCA_011799875.1. Taxonomy (NCBI): domain Eukaryota; kingdom Viridiplantae; phylum Streptophyta; class Magnoliopsida; order Poales; family Poaceae; genus Thinopyrum; species Thinopyrum elongatum. The sequence goes on along the minus strand of CM022303.1, from coordinate 119,785,911 downwards.
ATCAAGTTCTACTTTCCTCCCACTCACTTCTTTTGAGAGAAACTCCTTCTCTAGAAAGGATCCATTCTTAGCAACGAATGTCTTGCCTTCGGATCTGTGATAGAAGGTGTACCCAATAGTCTCCTTTGGGTATCCTATGAAGACACATTTCTCCGATTTGGGTTCGAGCTTATCAGGTTGAAGATTTTTCACATAAGCATCACAGCCCCAAACTTTAAGAAACGACAACTTGGGTTTCTTGCCAAACCACAGTTCATAAGGTGTCGTCTCAACGAATTTAGATGGTGCCCTATTTAACGTGAATGCAGCCGTCTCTAAAGCATAACCCCAAAACGATAGCGGTAAATCAGTAAGAGACATCATAGATCGCACCATATCTAATAAAGTGCGGTTACGACGTTCGGATACACCATTGCGCTGTGGTGTTCCGGGTGGCGTGAGTTGCGAAACTATTCCGCATTGTTTCAAATGAAGACCAAACTCGTAACTCAAATATTCTCCTCCACGATCGGATCGCAGAAACTTTATTTTCTTGTTACGATGATTTTCCACTTCACTCTGAAATTCTTTGAATTTTTCAAATGTTTCAGACTTATGTTTCAGCAAGTAGATATACTCATATCTGCTCAAATCATCTGTGAAGGTCAGAAAATAATGATACCCGCCGCGAGCCTCAATATTCATCGGACCGCATACATCAGTATGTATTATTTCCAATAAATCCGTTGCTCACTCCATTGTTCCGGAGAACGGAGTTTTAGTCATCTTGCCTTTGAGGCATGGTTCGCAAGTACCAAGTGATTCATAATCAAGTGATTCCAAAAGTCCATCAGTATGGAGTTTCTTCATGCGCTTTACACCAATATGACCCAAACGGCAGTGCCACAAATAAGTTGCACTATCATTATCAACTCTGCATCTTTTGGTTTCAATATTATGAATATGTGTATCACTACTATCGAGATTTAACAAAAATAGACCACTCTTCAAGGGTGCATGACCATAAAAGATATTACTCATATAAATAGAACAACCATTATTCTCAGATTTAAATGAATAACCGTCTCGCATCAAACAAGATCCAGATATAATGTTCATGCTTAACGCTGGCACCAAATAACAATTATTCAGGTCTAAAACTAATCCCGAAGGTAGATGTAAAGGTAGCGTGCCGACGACGATCACATCGACTTTGGAACCATTTCCCACACGCATCGTCACCTCATCCTTAGCCAATCTTCGCTTAATCCGTAGTCCCTGTTTAGAGTTGCAAATATTAGCAACAGAACCAGTATCAAATACCCAGGTACTACTGCGAGCATTAGTAAGGTACACATCAATAACATGTATATCACATATACCTTTGTTCACCTTGCCATCCTTCTTATCCGCCAAATACTTTGGGCAATTTCGCTTCCAGTGACCAGTCCCTTTGCAGTAGAAGCACTCAGTCTCAGGCTTAGGTCCAGATTTGGGCTTCTTCACTTGAGCAGCCACTTGCTTGCCGTTCTTCTTGAAGTTCCCCTTCTTTCCTTTACCCTTTTTCTTGAAACTGGTGGTCTTGTTGACCATCAACACTTGATGCTCCTTTTTGATTTCTACCTCCGCAGCCTTTAGCATTGCGAAGAGCTCGGGAATTCTCTTATCCATCCCTTGCATATTATAGTTCATCACGAAGCTCTTGTAGCTTGGTGGCAGTGATTGAAGAACTCTGTCAATGACACTATCAACTGGAAGATTAACTCCCAGCTGAGTCAAGTGATTATGATACCCAGACATTTTGAGTATATGCTCACTGACAGAACTATTCTCCTCCATTTTGCAGCTATAGAACTTATTGGAGACTTCATATCTCTCAATCCGGGCATTTGCTTGAAATATTAACTTCAACTCCTGGAACATCTCATATGCTCCATGACGTTCAAAACGTCGTTGAAGTCCCGGTTCTAAGCCGTAAAGCATGGCACACTGAACTATCGAGTAGTCATCAGCTTTGCTCTGCCAGATGTTCTTAACGTCATCAGTAGCGTCTGCAGCAGGCCTAGCACCTAGCGATGCTTCCAAGACGTAATTCTTCTGTGCATCAATGGGGATAATCCTCAAGTTACGGACCCAGTCCGTGTAGTTGCTACCATCATCTTTCAACTTAGCTTTCTCTAGGAACGCATTAAAATTCAAAGGAACAGTAGCACGGGCCATTGATCTACAACAACATAGACATGAAAAATACTATCAGGTACTAAGTTCATGATAAATTAAAGTTCAATTAATCATATTACTTAAGAACTCCCACTTAGATAGACATCCCTCTAGTCATCTAAATGATCACGTGATCCATATCAACTAAACCATGTCCGATCATCACGTGAGATGGAGTAGTTTTCAATGGTGAACATCTCTATGTTGATCATATCTACTATATGATTCACGTTCGACCTTTCGGTCTCCAGTGTTCCGAGGCTATATCTGCATATGCTAGGCTCGTCAAGTTTAACCCGAGTATTCCGCATGTGCAAAACTGTCTTGCACCCGTTGTATGTGAACGTAGAGCTTATCACACCCGATCATCACGTAGTGTCTCGGCACAAAGAACTTTCGCAACGGTGCATACTCAGGGAGAACACTTATACCTTGAAATTTTAGTGAGGGATCATCTTATAATGCTACCGTCGAACTAAGCAAAATAAGATGCATAAAGGATAAACATCACATGCAATCAATATAAGTGATATGATATGGCCATCATCATCTTGTGCCTTTGATCTCCATCTCCAAAGCACCGTCATGATCACCATTGTCACCAGCGCGACACCTTGATCTCCATCGTAGCATCGTTGTCGTCTCGCCAACTATTGCTTCTACGACTATCGCTACCGCTTAGTGATAAAGTAAAAACAATTACATGGCGATTGCATTGCATACAATAAAGCGACAACCATATGGCTTCTGCCAGTTGCCGATAACTCTGTTACAAAACATGATCATCTCATACAATAAAATATAGCATCATGTCTTGACCATATCACATCACCACATGCTCTGCAAAAACAAGTTAGACGTCCTCTACTTTGTTGTTGCAAGTTTTACGTGGCTGCTACGGGTTTAGAAGAACCGATTCTTACTTACGCAAAACCACAACGTGGTGTAGTGATTGCTTTTTGATCTTCTAAAAGAACCCTCTTCATTGAAACCGATTCAACTAAAGTGAGAGAGACAGACACCCGCCAGTCACCTTTAAGCAACGAGTGCTCGTAGCGGTGAAACCAGTCTCGCGTAAGCGTACGCCTAATGTCGGTCCGGGCCGCTTCATCTCACAATACCGCTGAACCAAGTAACAACTAGTAACGGCAAGCAATATGTATACACCCACGCCCACAACTCCTTTGTGTTCTACTCGTGCAAATCATCTACGCATAGACCTGGCTCGGATGCCACTATTGGGGAACGCAGTAATTTCAAAAAAATTCCTACGAACACGCAAGATCTATCTAGGTGATGCATAGCAACGAGCGGGAGAGTGTGTCCACGTACCCTCGTAGACCGAAAGCGAAAGCGTTTAGTAACGCGGTTGATGTAGTCGAACGTCTTCGCGATCCAACCGATCAAGTACCGAACGCACGGCACCTCCGCGATCTGCACACGTTCAGCTCGGTGACGTCCCTCGAACTCTTGATCCAGCTGAGGCCGAGGGAGAGTTCTGTCAGCACGACGGCGTGGTGACGGTGTTGATGAAGTTACCGATGCAGGGCTTTGCCTAAGCACTACAACGATATGACCGAGGTGGAAATCTGTGGAGGGGGGCACCGTACACGGCTAAGACAACTGTCAACTTCTGTGTCCTAGGGTGCCCCCTTGCCCCCGTATATAAAGGAGCAAGGGGGAGGCCGGCCGGCCCTCATAGGGCGCGCCAAGGGGGGAGGAATCCTTCTCCTAGTAGGAGTAGGTTTCCCCCCTTTCCTAGTCCAACTAGGAGGAGAAGGAAAGAGAGGGAGAGGGAGAGGGAAAGAGGGGCTGCGCCCCCCTCCCCTAGTCCAATTCGGACTCCCCTTGGGGGGGGGGCGCCACCTCCTAGCTACTTCCCTCTCTCTCCCCTAAAGCCCACTAAGGGCCCATAACTTCTGGGGGGGTTCCGGTAACCCTCCGGCACTCCGGTTTTATCCGAAACCTTCCGGAACACTTCCGGTGTCCGAATAACATGGTCCAATATATCAATCTTTATGTCTCGACCATTTCGAGACTCCTCGTCATGTCCGTGATCACATCCGGGATTTTGAACTACCTTCGGTACATCAAAACACATAAACTCATAATACCGATCGTCATCGAACGTTAAGCGTGCGGACCCTACGGGTTCGAGAACTATGTAGACATGACCGAGACTCATCTCCGGTCAATAACCAATAGCGGAACCTAGATGCTCATATTGGCTCCCACATATTCTACGAAGATCTTTATCGGTCAAACCGCATAACAACATACGTTGTTCCCTTTGTCATCGGTATGTTACTTGCCCGAGATTCGATCGTCGGTATCATCATACCTAGTTCAATCTCGTTACCGGCAAGTCTCTTTACTCGTTCCGTAATGCATCATCCCATAACTAACTCATTAGTCACATTGCTTGCAAGGCTTCATATGATGTGCATTACCGAGAGGGCCCAGAGATACCTCTCCGACAATCGGAGTGACAAATCCTAATCTCGATCTATGCCAACTCAACAAACACCTTAGGAGACACCTGTAGAGCATCTTTATAATCACCCAGTTACGTTGTGACGTTTGATAGCACACTAAGTGTTCCTCCGGTATTCGGGAGTTGCATAATCTCATAGTCATAGGAACTTGTATAAGTCATGAAGAAAGCAATAGCAACAAACTAAACGATCATCGTGCTAAGCTAACGGATGGGTCTTGTCAATCACATCATTCTCTAATGATGTGATCCCTTTCATCAAATGACAACTCATGTCTATGGCTAGGAAACTTAACCATCTTTGATTAACGAGTTAGTCAAGTAGAGGCATACTAGTGACACTCTGTTTGTCTATGTATTCACACATGTATTAAGTTTCCGGTTAATACAATTCTAGCATGAATAATAAACATTTATCATGATATAAGAAAATATAAATAACAACCTCATTATTGCCTCTAGGGCATATTTCCTTGAAAAATTTACGGAGAATTGTTTTGGAATATATAAAAAAATACTGGAGCAAATAACTACCGGAGGGGGCCACCATGGTGAGCACAAGACACCAGGGCGCGCCTGGGCCCCCAGGCGCGCTCTGGTGGGTTGTGCCCTCCTCGGCCCACCTCCGGTGCCCATCTTCTGGTATATAGGTCATTTTGACCTAGAAAAAAATAAGGAGAGGACTGTTAGGACGAAGCGCCGCCGTCCCGAGGCGGAACTTGGGCAGCATCACTTTTGCCCTCCGGCGGAGCGATTTCGCCGGGGGAACTTCCCTCCCGGAGGGGGAAATCATCGCCATCGTCATCACCAACAACTCTCCCATCTTTGGGAGGGAAATCTCCATCAACATCTTCAACAGCACCATCTCCTCTCAAACCCTAGTTCATCTCTTGTGTTCAATCTTTGTATCGGAACCTCAAATTGGTACCTGCGGGTGACTAGTCGTGTTGATTACTTCTTGTAGTTGATTACTATATGGTTTATTTGGTGGAAGATTATATGTTTAGATCCATTATGCTATTTAACACCCCTCTGATCTTGAGCATGATTATCATTTGTGAGTAGTTACTTTTGTTCTTGAGGTCACGGGAGAAGTCATGTTGCAAGCAATCATGTGAACTTGATATGTGTTCGATATTTTGATGATATGTATGTTGTGATTCCCTTAGTGGTGTCATGTGAACTTCGACTACATGGCACTTCACCATACTTGGGCCTAAGGGAATGCATTGTGGAGTAGTTATTAGATGATGGGTTGGTAGAGTGATAGAAGCTTAAACCCTAGTTTATGCGCTACTTCGTAAGGGACCGATTTGGATCCAAAAGTTTAATGCTATGGTTAGATTTCATCTTAATACTTTTCTCGTAGTTGTGGATGCTTGGGAGGGGGTTAATCATAAGTAGGAGGTTTGTTCAAGTAAGAACAATACCTAAGCACCGGTCCACCCACATATCAAATTATCAAAGTAGCGAACATGAATCAAACCAACATGATGAAAGTGACATGGTGAAATTCCCGTGTGCCCTCAAGAATGCTTAGCTTATTATAAGAGACCGTTTTGGCCTGTCCTTTGTCACAAAAGGATTGGGCTACCTTGCTGCACTTTGTTTACCACTACTGTTACTTGTCCGTTATAAATTATCTTGTTATCAAACTACCTGTTACAGACTATTTCAGTGCTTGCAGAAAATACCTTGCTGAAAACCACTTGTCATTTCCTTCTGCTCCTTGTTGGGTTCGACACTCTTACTTATTGAAAGGACTACGATTGATCCCCTATACATGTGGGTCATCACGCTTGTTCTCCCGAAAAGCGCTACTGATAAGTTTTTTTTTCTCTTTCTTATCTTTCATTTTCATTTTCATTTTTCATTTTCTGATCTTTCATTTGCATTTTTCTTTTTCTTTTTCTTTATCTTTCATTTGCATTTTTATTTTTCTTATCTTTCATTTGCATTTGTATAACTTGTATAGCAGGGGCATAGCTTTAGGGTTTGGTCTGTTGGAGCAATAACACCGTACCCTCCGGATAATAATTAGTGTATAATATATATTACATCATTTGACCGCTAACGGTGTTAAGTACGGTGTACAAAATAGATACACACAAATTATGTTAGTTTGTCAGCTTGGACGATGACGACGCTTCAGACTGATCTTCTTCTTCCCTCTTTTGTTCGTTGTCGAATAATTGAGCCCATGGTCGTGACTTTTCCTTTTCCAGGGATTACGATCTTTCGTAGGTAATGTAGTCTTCATTCTTCTTTTGACATATGTTTCATCGTCATCAGCATCATCTTCCCTCATCGGGTCACCGTACTGGTCGTAGTCTTCCTCGTTGGCAACTCCATCCATTCTGACGATGCTCCTTTTGCCTTTCCTCACGACAACACGGCTGGGATTGCTCGGGTCGGTTATGAAGAAACATTGTGTCACATGTTTAGCGTGTTCCCATGGCTCATTTTTGGCGGTGGCATTGACGGTACCGCTATCGGAGTCGGGTATACACATGGTAGTGAAATGTCGGTTTTCTCTTTGTACGTTCTTAGCCCATCTGACACGGAACATCATCGCGCTATGCAATCCAGAGTAGTCAAGCTCCCAGATCTCTTCGACCCTTCCGTAATATCTTTCAATTATGTTCCTAGTCATAGCTTCCATCGTCACCCATGAGTTCTGGTTATCACTGTTTATATCTTTGGCCTCCGTGTAGAACGTGTATCCGTTGATATCGTATGCTTGATAAGTCGCGAGGTTGACCGACGGGCCATGTGCTAAGGCGTATATGAGCGTTCCGTCCGGACAGCCCTCTTCCGGGGGATTAGCCAGAACTCGCTCTTTGAACCAACGCAAGAAAGTGGAGTTGTGCTCCCTAATAACTTCAGCGGCCGTCGTGTGCACCCCCACGGTCATGGTAGTTCTTTGCGATGGTCTCTTTGTGTAGTGTCATGAAATCTTCTAGCACATCTAGGTGTTGTAGCACTACTAAGTTTGCCATGTCAAAGTCGTTTTGTCGGCCCAAGCGGACCACATTCACATCCCTCTGACTGTTGGTGTGACCTTCGCCTTCGAGCCTTCCACAGTGCTTGTTGACGGGCAAACCAACAACAGGGTCTCCGGTGCCTAGATAACTCTCACAGAAAGAGATGCACTATTTGGTCAGATATCCCTGGGCTATGCTTCCATTCGGATGGGACATGTTATGAACGAATCCTTTGATGACCCCAAAAATACTCTCGAACGGCATCATGCTATGCAGGAATGTCGGCCCTAGGTCGATGATATCGTCCATGATGTGGACACATAGATGCACCATGACATCAAAGAACGCGGGCGGGAAGTACATCTCTAGCTCATTTAGTATGACAACGATCTCTTCCTGTAGCCTATGGAGTTGCTTCACACTGATCGACTTTCGAGAGATAGCATAAAAAAAGTGGCATAGGTCAGTAAGCGTCTCACGGACGCGTGTGTCCATAATCCCTCTAAGTGCAACCGGGAGTAACTACGTCATCATGTGACAGTCGTGAGACTTCATCCCGCTGAACCTTTTTTTCTTAGTGTCCAGATATCTGCTTATCTTCCCACAGTATCCGGAACTAACTTTGATTTCGGCAAGGCACTTGAACAATTGATCGACCTCCTTCGGATCTAAGGTGACGCAAGAGGGGGGGCAATATTGTTCTTCCTTCTTGTTTACTTTTTTGCCCCTATCTTCCGTCTCCGTCTCCGTCTCCTCCTCCGACTTTTTACCGGGCATTTGGAGATCTTTCCTGATATTCAAAAATTCCAAGTCTTTTCTTGCCTTCGGCCCATCCTTGGTCTTCTCCGGCATGTTCATCAATGTTCCAAGCAAGCTCTCGAGGATATTTTTTGTGATATGCATTTGATCAAGGCTATGAGGCGTGTCGAGTTTTGGGCCAGTACTCCAAGTCCGAGAAAATAGATCTCGTCTTCCATACCTTCAGCAGCGGCTTCGGCGCCTTTTCCTTCATCTTTCCCGGCGAGGGGCACTCTTCCCAGTTCTTCAATAACTCATATATTTTGGCACCGCTATGCTGACGTGGAGGACCTCAATGCTCAGCCTTACCATTGAATAGATCTCCACGCTTTCTCCACGGGTCATCCTTCTCAAGCCATCTTCGATGCCCCATGTACACGATTTTCGAAGACCCGCCATCTTTCGATAGCTGCTGAGAAGTTGTATCATCCATACACCTAGTGCATCCGCAATATCCATGGCACACCTGGCCGGAGAGATAGCCGTAACCGAGATAGTCCTGCACCGTCGTGATCAGCATGAATCTCATGTAGAAATACTCTCCTTTGCTTGCGTCCCATGTCTTGGCTGGCGTTGTCCATAAGGTCTATAGCTCCTCTTTCAGTAACCCGAGATACAAATTTATATCATTTCCCGGTTGTCTCGGCCCTTGAATAAGCATAGTCATGTGTATGTATTTTTCCTTCATGCACTTCCAGGGGGAGATTGTACATCCATACAAACACGTGCCATGTGCTATGATTGGTGTTCTGGTTACCAAATGGATTCATGCCATCACTACTAGCGCCAAGCACGATGTTCCTTGCATCATCTGCGAAAAATTTAAATTCAGCGTTTAATGCTCTCCACTGGCTAGCATCTGCGAGGTGTCTCAGTTTCGGATCATCTCCGTCATCTGGCTTCACCATCTCTGCGTGCCAGCGCATAAGCTTTGCTTCCTTAGGATCTACGAAATACCGCTGCAGACGTAGAGTGATCGGAAAGTACCATACAACTTTCTGTGGAGCTTTCTTTCCAGCCTTCTTATATCGTGAAGCATTGCACTTTGGACAGATGGTTTTTTCCGCGTGCTCATTCCGATATATGATGCAATCGTTGATGCATGCGTGATATCTAATGTGTGGCAGATCAAGAGGGCACATGATTTTCTTTGCCTCCTCGACACTAGTAGGACACAGGCTTCCCGCGGGAAGAACCTTCTTTAGATATTTCAGAAGCTCATCCAGGCTTGCATCCGTCCATTTGTTTTTTGCCTTCATCTTTAGAAGTTCTAGCGTGAAACTCAAGCGGGTCACCTCGGGATCGCAACCATCATACAAAGGAGTCATCGAGTCTACCTCCAGTTGCGCCAGTAGGGACTCCTCTCTAGAAGCAACTCTGTCGCTAGTCGTCTTCTTGCGAAGCAGGTCTCGAACATGCGGGTCCCGCATGCCTGAACTTAGTAGCGACGAAGGTTGCGGCGTGTCCGCGTCTTCTCCACCTTGTACTGCCTCTTCTCCATCGCCATTTCCGAGGCCGTCTTCTTCTTCGGGCCCATAATCGGTCATCTCTTCGTCTGGCCCCATGTCGTTATTTCATTCCCCGTCGACGTCCTCATCATCATCATCTTCACTTATCCACCGAGTATGGCCATCTATGAAACCATGCATGAGCAGGTGCGCCTTGAATTTACCACCCTTAAAGGGGTCGAGCCTGACTCCTCCTTTGCATTTTCGACACGGACATAAAACATCCTTCAGTCTTTTTTCATACATGTCGTCCACCGCGGATTGCCAGTATCTTTCCACCATCCTTCCATTGACCTTCATGATCACCTGTGCGGAGCAAAATATTATAACCACGTATGCATGCATGGATCAAATTCATACAAAAATTCGGCATGACCTTCCCTAAACATAGGACATATTGAGTTTGCCCGAAACTCGCCGAAACGGAATTGAATCGACATTTCGGCAAAACATAGGCAACTCATGTCACCCACAATTCAACAAATACACAATATAGGCAACTCACATGCCACACACAATTCGGTATATTCATATCGCACATATATAGTTTTGGTCCTATCGCACACACACATATTTCCATTCTTGCACAACTTTTTTTTTTGCTCACCTATGTGTCGAGAGGGATATCGAGCACCTTCTTAATTAGCTAGTAGCTCTAGATAGTGATGTACCTACATATAGCTCTAACTAGCTAGGGAGAGAGAGAGAGATAGCTAGTGGAGATGGGTGGATGGCAAAGAAAGAGAGATGGAGGAGGGAGGCCATTAATTAATGGAGGTGGGTGGAGGGGGCAAAGAAAGAAGGAGGGAGGAGGGAGGGCATTAATGGAAGGGGTGGTGGAGGGGCAAAGAAGAGAGGGGGAGGAGGGGAGCATTGAAAGGAAAAACCAACAAGTAAGTGCAAGAGGAGGGGGAGAAAGGAAGGGGGAGGAAGAAGAGGGGGAGGAGGGGAGCATTGAAAGGAAAAACCAACAAGTAAGTGCAAGAGGAGGGGGAGAAAGGAAGGGGGAGGAAGAAGAGGGGGGAAAAGGTGGTAGATATTTTGGCTGGCGATCATAGCAGTAGCGCTGGCCACCAATGCGCGCTACAGCTATGGTCGCCAGCCAAAATATCTACTGGTAAAGTTCTACTAGCTATAGCGCCGACTAGAAAAACACGCTACTGCTAAAAGGGCCCACAAGTTTACACATAGAAGAAATAGCAGTAGCGCGTTGTCAAGACCAGGCGCTACAGATCTGGATTTAATAGTAGCGCTGGGTAGATGACCGACGCTGCTAATATCTCTTGACCTGATGGTGTGGTGTGGCACACTTACCAGTAGCGTGTCCTAGAAAAACCAACGCTGCTGCTAAGTCATACCAGTAGCGCGTTTTGTACCAGGCGCTACTGGTACCAGTAGCGTGGGGGCCCAAACAGGCGCTACTGGTAAAGTTCTACGTATAAGCATTTTCCTAGTAGTGTGCGGTCACATGGCAAATCGTGATCAGAGAGGCCGCCGCAGGGCAAGGAGCCGGATAAATCTATAGTGCCTCGTTTCGCGTGGCTGACCATGCGCGGCAGCCAGGCGGCGGGTCCTCGTCGTCGATAGGCACGGGGAAGATGGCGCCACTAGTGCGCTCCATGCCAGGCTGGAGCTGGAACTGCATGAAGTACTTGCTCACGTCGAGGAACTCGAGCGTGAACAAGTGCGGGGTGGGTCTCGCTAGCCGCTCGAAGATGGTCTCCGCCTAGGACTTGCAGATGATGGCGAAGTGCACCGACTCGAGCGGGCTGATGCAGCCGAGGATCCTCTCCGTGAGGTGGAAAGGGAGGCCGCCGATCGTTCCTCTAGATGCATCGCCACCGGCGGGTTCGGGCTGGACTTGGACGCCGATCTTGCTTGTTAGGGTTGTTGTGGGTTTGGTCGGCTCCATGTGGGCAGAGAGAGGAACGTGGGGAGCATAGGCGCGGAGACTATGAAAGCTAGTGCTTCCTACTGTGTTTTGAGGGACGCACAGCATACCGGACCAGTTTGTTCTAGATATCGGTGAAGGACATGACCACGAGCCCTACGGTCGAGCATACTCTTGTTTTATGTTTGGATAAATTTCAAAACAAACCTTAAATTTGTAGGCGAAAGCTAAATCAAACCCTAGATTCTCAATCCCTGAAATTGACACTCCGAAGTTGTAATCCCGGTCTATTTTGGACCCTAGACCTGTTTGGCACACTGGGAATAAGATAATCCCGACCGGCATAACGTGCTACTCTCAAGGACATGCATTTGGGCCGGCCCACTAGAACACAACAAGAAAAACGTGAACTTTAAAAACTGTGCGCGCATTTATTAAATTGTTCAGAAGTTACAAAATGTTCTTGTTTTATACTTTTCACACAAATTCAATTCCTTTTGTGTTTTTATATTTTTTGAAATTTTGAAATTCTATTCACATTTTTAAAACAGTCCGCGATTTAAAAAAATTCACATTTCTCAAAAAATATTCAGAATTTCAACAGTTTTTCACACGCTATGAAAAATGTTTCGGATTTTCAAAAATTGTGTGACATTTTATAAATAATGTTTTTGGAATTTCTTAAATGATGTTTTTAGAAAATGTTTCGGATTGTTGGCTAAGGACTCAACTGGGCTGGCCCACCAGATATGAAGCGTGTTTTTTTTCTGAAAGCTGAACATATTTATTAAGTGCGAACACTTTTTGAAACATAAACATTTTCTTAAACCTGAACATAATTTTAAAGTGTGAATACTTTATGAAACTTAAAAAAAAGGAACAGTATTCTAAAAAGTTTTGTAAACATGTAATTTAAAAATGTGCATAATGTATTTGAAAATATCAAAAGTTTATCAAAAAATATTTTATGTGTGAGTTAAAAATGTACATTGGGTACGAAGAAAAATTATACATGTGTAAAAAAGAAAAAAGAAAATAAAATAACAAAGAAAAACTAGAGTAGTGCGCACACGCGAGCGGCTGCGTTAATGGGCCAGCCCAGTTCAACAAATACCGGCTAAGTCCTCTCAAGGTTTAAAATAGATTGAGATTAGAAAGTTTGATGTGCTAATTTCAGGGATTGAGAGTTTAGTGTTTGATTTAGCTTTCACCTACAAATTCAAGATTTGTTTCGGACTTTTTACTTTACGTTTTGTGCAGTGTTCCAGGAAACTGGGCCATAGTTCGGAGCTTCACAGAAATCCAGTCGTTTCTCGCAAAGACTAGGCCAACATCATCTACACGTTCAGTAGTGGTAATACTGTACCTGTCAAAAACAAAAGGATATACGGAGTATAATTTTGCCCCGTGCTGCCTTCGGACTCGATTAGTCGATTACCTGTCGGATACAAATTGGAGCAGGGCGCCTGGACATTATATTAGGACACAAATACGGAGCTCTGCTGTCAGACGCGACCCCATAACCCTCCTGCTGCCGATGTGATCGATGGCAGGACATGGTGCAAACTCTGCCGACGGCAGGGAGATCCCTGCCGAGATTCTACTAAGGCTGCCCACTAGGGACGTCACGCGGTGTTCCTCCGTCTCATGGCGATGGTTCTTTTTTTTTTAATTTTCATGGCGATGGTTCTTCGTCGTCAAAAACCCCACCTTCCGCAAGCTCCACGCCGCCAGCCATGCCGTCGCGACGGCGCCGTCGGAGGTCCTGCTTGTATCAGAGCGTTAGGACAAGCACCGCTGCTTCGTCGAGGCCAGCATCTCCAACGTCTCGCTCCGGAAGCCCATGTGCTGCGTCACCCTCCCGCCCGAGTACCGCCTCACCAACGTCTGCGGGGGCTTCCTCTGCTTTGCGCCGGCGACGATGCGCATGGAGGTGTCGCCCGTGTTCGTGTGCAACCCCGTCACCGGCGAGAGGCTGGCACTCCCCAGGCCGCCTATGTGCGGCTTGGACGATCTCGTCGCCTTGGGGTTCAGCCCGTCCACCCAGGAGCTCAAGCTGTTCCGGTATACAGGAACAGGGTTAATGACGCCTGATAATAACAAATACCTGGACGTCTACACCTTGGGTGAGTCCAGCGGGTGGCGCCGACGCCCGTACCTCTGCCAGCGCAGCCCTGTGCACGGCGGCCATCTGCCGGTGCTCGTCGACGGCAAGCTATATGTGTTGATTGACAGGAAGGGTGGAGACAACAGACGGACTGATAGGATACTGGTAATTGACGTGGCGAGCGAGATGCACTGCACCTACCGTCTCCCACGCATTGAGGCCAATGTGCCCGTGAACGCCTTCGAATTGCGTGGCCGGCTGTGCTTGGCCGTGAACACCGGCGAATGGGAGCACCACCCGAAGGTCCAGTTCTGGGTCATGCCGCCCCTAGATTGGCTCGACGCCACGACCAATGACGACAACACCAAGCTAAACTGGGATCTGCTCTACAGCTTCGACCTTGATTCGAAAAAAGTTTCCCGCAGCCTTTGGAGCAATGCACCCCGGGGCGCTTGGCTTGAAGACGATGAGATCTTGTGCTACAGGCTGGGCAACACATTGTACAAGTACGACACAAGTGGTCACTCACTATTTGCCAGTGATGAGCCTATGCAATGGAATCAGAAACTCCAGCTTCCGCCGACTCCACAAAAGATCTACCGTCGATGGGGAATTTATAGTGGCTACCGTTCCAATCTACTCTCGCCTCTCATCTTTCGACCGCCTCCGTTCGAAGAGGAGGAGAAAATCATACGATTTGAGAATGTCTTGTTAGAGACACTACGACTCAATAAATCGAAAGGTCTCTCCGCAGCGGATACCACTGATGAGCCAGCAGCCAAGAGGATTTGCAGCTGAATAGACTCTACATATGCTACCACGCTAGATATATACTTCACTTTTTTTATTCCCAACAGATGAAATTTTAGGTAATACCAGGTGTTGTAGTAGAAAATTAAAAATATAGAATGAATATTTTATTTTGTGCCATTATTGTGTGTGTGTGTGTGTGTCAGTGAAAGATTGTGACATGAAAATACTTTCCGTTAGGAAGAAGCTCTTTTATCTACCAAGCAAAATTCAAAATGCCCCCAAATAATTCAAAATGTCACTTGCTCCATAACCAATATGGTGGATGTGCGAGCGGCCAAGAGGGTTCTATAGCAAGGTTGGATGTCAAAATACTACTAAGCAAAGATAAACTGCATTTTATCCACTCCAAAATAGATGAAATTTTAAGCATTCCAACGTTGAACACCTCCATCTCAAATGTCTACACGCCAATGGAAAAGCTGCGCAAACTAGCGTACGAGTTGGAGCGAGGGTTTGGGCACGAGGCCACGAGCTTTTTTTTTTTTACTAATATAGAGAGATTATATTGTATCTACATACAATCATGAAGGAAGGGTGGAATATAATTGATCCAAATACACCTCCTTCTCTCCTTGGAAGCATGTTTAGTGCAAGGATGGGCAACCTTCTTCGCTTCTCATCCTGCATAAGATAATACATAGCTAGGGAACCTTCTATAAAGCTTGTTGATTTCCTGACATATATATAGCCGCGATGGCGGAATGATTTGAATCCACACATTCGCACAACTTCACAGCCTCGCGAGGGTCACTCCGCATGATAACATGAGTGACTCCTAGATCGACTGCCAACCGGACTCCATCCTGAATTATGCACACCAGCCTTCCTTTGTGGTGACGCAGCGTTATTAGCATGAATGAAAGAAAAGAAAAACCTCACTTCCTTGTCTCGTAAATACAATTGTCCGTGAAAGCATCGCATGAGCTGCTGGCAGGCATGATGTCGTCCGCGGTCTGCCTCTCTGAAAGCAACGGATACGCGTGTGCCTAACCACCAGGACGATGAAGGGGACCTAGTAGATTAGAATGGATAACATCACGAATCTGACGATAATGGAACGGTGTATCTTCTTGTTTGAGCTCGTGGTCATGTGGTGCAGCATTCATGGAAGGAGCCATCTCCAGCCGGCCAAACAAGAGGTTAGCCTACCTACCCATTCTTTGCTCTTGACGCCGCGATGTAGGCTTACCTCGAAGCAGTATTGCTCTGATCGATGGCGCGTGGTTGCTAGGGTAGCCGTCGTCTCCGGCGGGAACAAGGGGATCGGCTTCGAGGTCTGCCAGCAACTAGCCAGCGATGGAGGAGTCACGGTCGTTCTGACGGCCCGGGACGAGACGAGGGGCGCGGAGGCGCGGCCGAGAAGCTCAGAGCGCTGGGGGTCACCGACGTAGTCTTCCATCAGCTGGACATCACGGATGCTTCCAGCATCGCCATGCTAGTCGATTTCATCAAGACCCGTTTCGGGAAGCTGGACATCCTGGCAAGCTTTCCATTTGCTTTCTTCATGCTAACGCTGTGTCACCGAAGGTTTGAAGGTGTAATTTGCAGGTCAATAATGCCGGCGTTGGTGGGGTTGAGTACCCCCAAGAACTGAAGGTGGGTTCAGGTGGCTTTGTTGTTCTGCAGTTGCTCGGACATATATTCATCCAGGCTGAACAAGTTCATCTTATCTGTGCATCAATTCGCTGGCCTCGACTCCAACTAGAGACTTGAATGGATGGTGAAGAATGTCCGGGAGCCCATCGAAGCCGCAAGGAAAGCCGTGGAGACAAACTACTATGGCACCAAGCAGGTAAGCCAAGCACTGCTGCCTCTGCTGCTGCAATCTTCCTCCCAGGGAAGAATAATGAATGTCTCCTCCGAATATGGACTGCTAAGGGTAACTTAACCATGTTCTTTCCAATTTTCATCGATCATGGTATTGCTACCCTGATATCGAATATATAAAGGTAAAGGGATCTTCGATCTATGCATGCAGCTTATCAGCAACGAGGAGGTGAGGCGGGACCTCAACGACATCCACAACCTGATAGAGGAGAGGCTAGACGAGGTGCTGGACAAGTTCTTGGAAGACTTCGAGGCCAACGAAAATATATTTTAGAGCACCTGCACCCAGGCCCCTCTTATCTAGCCATTCATTCTTTGCATCAAGATCCGTGCAAGTACATTTCTTTTTTTTATTTCTCTCACATAGAACATGTCTTCAAGTTCAAATCTTTGCAGAACAGTAAATCGGCCTCGACTCCAACGAGAGACTTGAATGGCTGGTGAAGAATGGCCGGGAGCCCATCGACGCCGCAAGGAAAGCCGTGGAGACAAACTACTATGGCACCAAGCATGTAACCCAAGCCCTGCTGCCGCTGCTGCTGCAATCTTTCTCCCAGGGAAGAATAGTGAATGTCTCCTCCGAATATGGACTGCTAAGGGTAACTTAATCATGTCCTTTCCAATCTCCATCGATGATGCTATTGCTACCCTGGTACCGAATCGAATATATAAAGGGAACTTTGATCTATACATGCAGCTTATTAGCAACGAGGAGGTGAGGCGGGACCTCAACGACATCCACAACCTGACAGAAGAGAGGCTAGACGAGGTGCTGGCGTTATATTCTGCTACATCTTGTTTGATACGACAGAGGTTTTCCATTACATCGGCCGATGCAACATAATCGCCACTCACCATATAAGTAACACCCTATACCCTGTTAGGATTCTTTTTTCTCCCTTTACTGAATTTTTTTTACTGCCCTAGACAATTTACTAGGAGCAGACGCAAGGAGCTAATTCCAGTGCTGCATACTGTGTTACTTCTCTTTACATGTCCCCACGCACGAGCTTAATGAAAGAACTTGGATGGCATAATTTTCAACTCTGCTATTGTATTTTGTTAGTACAACTCTGTTTTTCATTCAGAAGTTGTGTGCTTGGAGTTGATTATCCGGCCTCTAGCTGATTTATGTTTTTGTAGATTTTAGAAAACTCTGTTATCCAAAATGAACTCAACCGTTTGGAACTGGATGTAAATGCTTTTGATTTGAGTACTGATTCTTTGTTTTTTGCCTAATGCTTTCATGTTGTATTAATCAGATCTATTTCATACATCAAGCATGAGATAGAAGGATCTGGACAGGCTATTTTTCTTGAGATGTCAGATCTAGATGTTTGAGGCAAAGGCATGTTGCTGTTGACAATAGAGATGCCAAAACTGTGTGATGAGAAGTCCAATTTTGAAGGTTTGAAGTCTATGATGACAAACTATTTTTAATGGAAAAAATAGAAGTACATCAGTGGATTATCATTTGTCAGTGAACATGAAAGTTGATACAACTGATGCAAGACTCGCAATAAAGACCTGATATAAGGTTTCACAGTACTCAGGCTTGAGAATGCATCACCGTCTTCAGAGACTGACATGCACTTCAATTGTTATTTGTCCTAGGTGGCCTACCCAATGATTTTATGTGCCATGTTTATATCTTCACAATGTATCTCAAAATTGTGGTGTCAAACATTTTAGTTTGGATTGTATGGCAAGGTGGCTTACTCCCAAGTGTTTTATAAATTCCCAATAAGTTGAGGGAAGTCTTAAAAACTAACATAAATAAATGGGTACATAGATTTACCATTCTCTACTTCTGAATGAAAAGTCAATAGCTTAGTATATGTCCATCTCAAAATAGCACCAAGTGACACAATGTCACTGCCTACAAACCGAAAATAGCAACAGACCAGAATCATGTAAAATAGGTGATAAGCTTTCTTTGCCCTAACACAATGACTACCATGTACAACCAACATCCAATTCATAAAGCGAACTCTCACATAGTGTTTCAAAACAAGAATTACCTATAACAAGTCAAGAAATAAACACATACATGTTCCAGCCATATATACCAGTGAACGTCTCTTTTATCACTTCATCAACTCTTTCATCGGAAAATTTTATTATATGAATTAATGAACACACCTTCAAAAAAACGTTCAAATAGCAGGGGGCAACGAAGCAAGACTATAAACAAGAAACAAACTAGGCAAGAAAAGAACAAACAAACATAAATCTAGGCAAATATATAGAAACTACTAATACACAAACATATCAGCAAAGCGCGGCGTGCCGCCGCACATGGGCATGGCTAGTCACATACAAACTGAGGAAAATCCTCGGTTCCACGGTAATGGATCTTAGTAACACCCAAAGCAGCACCAAATTAAGCAAGCACCAAATTTAGCAAGTTCATGCGCAGCTGCATTACAAGTTCTACTACAATAGAAATACGGTACATTAACTACATCAAACTGTCGCTAGTACAACACGTTACCTTCATCAGACGAGTTCTGAGAATGTGATCCTAGAATACTTCGACCCATGCCAAACTGGACCACCGCCTGCAGGGCTGCCACAACGGCCAACGCTTCTGCTTCATAGTAGCATCTTGGGAGGTTTATAAGCCTTCCTTTCATCACCAGCAATGCCCGGACATCTTGATTTCACACAATTGCCTCCCATTCTCCTGGCATTCTATCAGCATAAAAGAAGCCATATGTGTTAACATTTAAATAACTGCTACTGCATTCTCAAAATATTGCTAACCAGATGGTGATACCTAAAGAGCTTGGATTTTTCTCTTTTTTCCTCAATGTGCAAGTGGCACCATAACACCAGGGAGGAACCACCGTGCGGCGTCGTACTTTCCCGGAGAACCACCAACAGGGCGTTGAAACAGCACCTTCCGCTCATCCATGGAGTAGACGCCCCAGGTGACGTAGCAGCACTCGTAGACCTCACCGACAAAGTAGATGCAGTTGCTCATGCACCCTGGTGTCTCCGAGGCACGCACCGTGAATGATGATTGCTCACTCACGAAAAGAGCCCGGTCATGAGCAAGCCTCTCCACTTTCACCCATCGTGCCCCCTCCACATCGAGCCTGTACACCTCGAAGCCACAGATGGTACTGGGGCCTGCGGGTTCTTGTGGTGCCGGTGCGAGCACCGGACCAACAAACATGACCTCCCCTTCTGACTCGAGCAGGTGCGAGTTCCGGATGTATTTATACCCGCAGATCGGGGAGTAGTGCTCGAGAATGCTCGGCACATGGAGCTCCGCCACGCGCCATGGCGGCGGCACACGTGTGTCCACGGTGAAGGCGCAACCAAAGAAGTCTAGCCCGTAGAAGACGCCATTACTGTAGGCGATCAGATCCATCTCTGCGAACTCTTGCTGCGACAGAAGCAGGTTCTGCTTGGACCACTCGTCCTCCATGCGCCACCACAAAGAGACGCTCCACTCGAAACGCATGTACTCGGTAACGAAGACGGTGTTGGTGCCGGCGGCGGCCCTCACCTTCGGATCAGTACGATGAAACGGTGTCCGGGCCGCACGCATCTTGCCGAGGAACGCGCCGGTAATAGGGTTGACGAGGACAACGCGTTTGTCGTCCACGAAGGACAGGCCGCCGCAGGGCAGGGCGCCGGATAACTGGATACCTTTGGTGTGGCTGACCACGGCGGGCAAACGGGCAGCGACCACCGGCGACGGCGAGTCCTCCTCGTCGACCGGCAAGGAGAAGATGGCCCCGCGGTGGCGCTCCATGTCGGGATGCAGCAGGAACTCCGTCCAGTGGATGTACTCGTGGAGGACCTCGTGCGCGAACAGGTGCGGGGTGGGTCTCGCTAGCCGCTCGGAGATGATCTCCGCCCAGGACTTGCAGACGGTGGCGAACCGCACCGACTCGAGTGGGCTGATGCAGCCGAGGATCTTCTCCGTGAGGTGGAACGGGAGGCCGCCGATAGTTCCGCTCGCCGCATCTCCGCCGTCGGCAGATTCGCGGATCTTGCTTGTTAGGGTGGCCGTGGGTTTGATGGGCTCCATATGGGGGAGAGGGAGGAGGGGAATGTGAGAGCGCGTAGGAGCTGGGGGCGGCTGGCGGCGGCGCTGGCCGGAGCGAGAGAAGTGAGAGGGGAACGGATCGGATCGGATCGGTCGGTGAGGCGAAGAGCGAATGGGGCTGGGAGCTTGTGGACGCAGCTGCTGGGCCGGTTCCTCACTTTGGACTTTGGAGACGGGCTCTCTATCTATCGACAGCACGTCCAAGGGTATTTTCCAAAAATCGAGAATGCCATTCTAAGGTTTAGAAAAAAATTGAATGTTTTTCTGCAAAGACATATATAAATGCTATATGTAGGTATCTGTAAAGTTTCATTAAATAATAATGTAATTTGTTGGCTATATACAAAAAAAAAGACAAAATTTTGGCGCAAACACAATCTCATTTTGATGGAGGACGTCGACCGGGTGGAGGAGGAGCGGGAGTGCCGCCGGTAGCGAGGCGGCGCGCGGGCGATCAGGCAAGGCGCGCGCGGTGACGACAAAGTGGAGGAGGCAGCGAGGTGGATGTGTGGCTAGGGTTACAGCCGAGGCGGTTGGCCTCGCGCGCATCCTTTTATAACACACGTGGGGAAGAAAAAAGGTGAACAGGCTGGGGGATAAGCCGAGTACATTATCACCTACTCGTCTTATATTTAGTATTTAAAAAGGCAATATATAAGCTCAATAGGCCAATAAAGGACGCTAGGCGTATAGCGGCCGCCATTATTGAGCCGTCGAGCGTGGGGAGGATGGCCATGTGGCAGTTGCTTATGTCAAGCCTCACGCGTAAGCCAAGTGATAGGCCGATTTCTCCATCTAAGTCGAGTACTTTTTGAGGGGTACTATACTCATATGAAGGGAGAGAGCCATGCAGTTGTCTTGTGTGTTTTGGCGGGTCTCGGCTTACAGTGGACTAATCGAGTAACCGATAAATTACACTTGGTGTATGCCAAAACACTAAGAAACATGTGTTTTTTCCCGTACTGTTGGTTGCATTGCTGTAGATTAGGCTATTCCACTTCGCCTCTCCCCCACTAATTACATGAAAAGACTCATTGAGCGACTAAGACACTTGGAATGGTGTTGTAGCCAACAAGGCAAGGCTAATACCATATGGCATGTGTTGTTTTTGTCCCGTGAAGCAACAACTCTCGATCATGCAGTTTGTCATCCAGAGCTTCACTCTATTTTGGCGGTGATGGAGTACGACACTGAAACAGTTGTTCAACTTGCGTTGCCTGACAAACAATAAATGTCATAGTGCGTAAAACAATACTCCCTTCGTTTTATAATGTAGTGTGCATAGATTTTTTGAAAACTCAAACCTTGAAAATTTTGACCAAGTTATAGAGATAACTATTTATATCTACAATACCAAATATATAAAATATGCAAGTTCATCTTATAATGAATCTAATGATATAAGTTTGGCAGTCTAGATGTAAATATTTTTATCCACAAATTTGGTCAAAGTTTGTGATGCTTGACTTTTCAAAAAATCTATAAAATCTACAATACCAAATATATAAAATATGCAAGTTCATCTTATAATGAATCTAATGATATAAGTTTGGCAGTCTAGATGTAAATATTTTTATCCACAAATTTGGTCAAAGTTTGTGATGCTTGACTTTTCAAAAAATCTATATGCATTATGGAACAGAGGGTGTACTAGTGAGTAGTTTATCATCTATTGAGATGGGTGGCTCATACGATTTCCCAAGACTTCTAATGTTAGTCTATTTTGTGCAAATTTGTTCATCTGCTGTTATTTCAACAGAGTTATGGTGGAATGCCGAGATGTAAAAGGTGAAGCTCGAGACAATGACTTCAAAGGACCTTGATTTAACTTTTAGTTTTTTTAATTGATCTTTGCTGTTCATTTTCATGCCGGTTTGTTTGATTTGATGTAATCTGCTTACTTAATCTAAAGTCTGGTCAGTTGCTAAAACCTACCATCAAAAAGTACCTACTACCATTGCTGGATGGAGGGAGGAAGGGTGAACCAGTAGGCCCCTGTCACTGCCCATGCCCCCTATCAATTTTGTGTGTTTAGAAAATGCCACCGGAAATGAAAAGATTCTATAGAAATGCTGCTGACATTTGAATACTCTAATAAGTGCCGTGATGAGAGGGCCATATCAAATTTAACCGTCTTACAATGGCAACTTTCATTACCATTTTTTAAATTGGCATTTTCCGAATATGCGAAGTCTGTAGTGTCATATCTCGAATTAACCCCACTTTAACATAAAAATCAAAGCATAAAATTGTGAGAACATCTTTAAGATGGTCCCTCTTTTCTGGACAAATGCTCAAATTCTTTTTTTTCCGGGAGCTGACATTGTATGTTGAATACTGGAGAAGTCAAATACACCTCGTCTCTTGGTCACTGAAATAAATATATATTTTCTGTGTGATTAGATTCAATTGAGAAAGAGAGGAGACACTCAACTCCATACAATACAGATTGAGCAGCTCTCCGTGTAGAGTGTAGAGGAGAACTAGAGTACTAGACTCAGGTCGTCCGAAACATCGGCGATGGCGCTACCTGTCGCTGATGCTGTACCTGGACTGCCTGCCAGTCGATGATGTTGACAACTGACTACGTGTGGGATTGACAGGGCCAGCTGAAGTACGTAACACACGTCTTTCAGTACCGGAATTCCTTTCGTACCCACTGTCCTACTCGCAGCTAACGGTATGGTAATACCGTTCAGAATCGAGGCGACGATCATAGAGCTTTGAACAAGGGAGAGATATAACAGGAGCTCAATCAGACACCGTGTCTCTCAAGTTGAGCTCTTGTATGTGTACAATGCTGTAGAAACTATCTCATTATTGCCCCATTTCAGACCATCATCAGTTCATCATCAGTTCATCACCAACCAGTAGCGTCAAGGCAGACAGGACTGATGTTCAAAGCACCAGACTCGGAAACCTCGGCATCTCAAGCTGTTTTAACCAGGGTTAAAAATTTCAGTGAAATTTTGCATATTTCAGTGGGTTCCGAAATATTTTTAACCCTAAAATTTTGACACAGATTCAAACTGATTTCAAAGTAAATTTTTATTATGTTAGAATTCATTCAAATTAAGTGAAATTTGAAATCTCAAAATCCTAAATGATTTCTGAAATATGTGTCCGAAATTATTTTGTTTCCAAAATTTAAAACCGAAATTTCATATATTTTGGTGAGATCCAAAATTATTTTGTTTTCGAAATTAAAAACCTTGGTTTCGACGCACATATGTACACCTCCAAAGGTTTCAAGGAGCACCGCAACGCTGACTAGGAACACACAGAGCTTGGCCGATACACCTTTGCCAGGCAAAACAACTCTATAAACTCCCAACTGAAAAAAATCTATAAGCTCAATGCATGAAAAAATTTGAGGTCACTAGATTCTTGTTCCACATTAAATTCTACTATTGTTTGAGACTACAAGGATTTTCTACTGCGTTGGCGATGCAACACAATGGCCCCGCTCATATCACATACGGAGTGAGGGAAATCCGATGAGAGCAGCGTTTTGGCTCCCGAGCCCAGCTGCTCTCGAAATCTATACCGCTGAAACGCATATGGGGATGCGTGACCTAGGCTAATACGTTGCAAGTACGGTTCGCTGGAAAATAGCTTATTTCTGGCGTCCGTATGACCTGATTGTGTACGATGGGACCACAAAGTGAACGGAGTTTTTGAAAAGCCCGTGACTTAAACGAGCTAGGTTGACCAATGGCTCTGAACCGGCAGGCGTCATGGACCGTGGGACAGAAAATTCGTTTCACCTCAGCCACGTGTGCCGGAGTTCTTGCTGGATCCGGTTGAGATGTATTAGCCAGTGCCACGAGCCCACAACAGCAGGTTCATGATCTGCTCGTGATGCTTTAATTAGCAGCCCCCTCAATCTTAATCTTGGTGTTGCAACAGCAGGTTCTCCATGGCGCTGGAAGAAGTCGCAAACAGCCATAGACTTGCAATGGCGGAGGCTCGGGACAAAGGTGGATTCGGACCCTTCGTCGGCGGCAGCGATATGGTGGTCCGACAAGACTGCAAACAGGATACCATATCTTAGCGGCGCTTGAACAGGTCACCGGCTCACTCGAAGCAATCAACAGTGCAGATGAATCCTCAAGCACTAGGCTGGTCTAAGAGGTCAGTGCTCCGCCCACTCCAAAATGTATTGGCCATGCTACAAATGGCACAAGCTCTTGGTCGCAGAAAGGACATGTGAGGAGGGAGAGAGGATCAACGGTCGCTGGTCAGAGTAACAGCATGAAGACGGCGAACCCGCGGAGATGGTAAATTGCTGGGCCAGCGGGTGAAGCAAAGCTTTGCTTGGAAGACTGCTCGATTAATGCATGCTTGTGGGATTTAATGGCCAAAGACGACAGGCTGTGCAGTGAGATGTAGCCAAGGACAACACTAGCAGAAAGTTTGCATTTGTCCAGTGGTGTTCCAGATTTCTAATAAATGTGGCCAGGCAGCATTGATGGCTTGTGCTCAGTGGGCTCCATTATTATCAATGCTTTCACATATCAGACAGCAAAAATCGAAATACAATCAAAATACACTGCCAAATACAATGCAAATCACCTATCCCAGGTAAGCTGTGTGGCTGTGATTTCAAGAGTAGATGAGCTTGAGCACCGTTTTGCATTTCCCAAATCCGATGTTCTACTGTAATGGATCTTAGAAACCCAAAGCAGCAGCGCCAAACTTAACAAGTTGATGCGCAACCATGTTACAAGTTCTACTGCAATATACTTTCTTCGTTCCTAAATATTTTTTTTTTTAGAGATTTCAAATGGACTACCATATACGAATGTATATAGACATATTTTAGGAACTCATTTTGCTCTGTATGTAGTCACTTGTTGAAATCTCTAGAAAGACAAATATTTAGGAACGGAGAGAGTATATACTACTACAATACATTAACTAAATCAAACTGACTAAAACTTCGCCAATAAATTGACTTCATCAAACGAGCTCTGCGAATCAGATCCTAGAATAATTCAACCCATGCCAAACTGGACCGCCGCCTGCAGAGCTGCCGCAACGGCCGATCCAGGAGGTTCACAAGCCTTCTTGTCATCGCTAGCAACGCCCGGCCGTCCTGATTTCTCACAATTCCTCTGCATCTAAGCACAAAGGAGTCATCTGTGTTAGCATTTAACTGCCACTGCATTCTCATAAGATGATTAAGCATCTTATACCAAACAAACTTGCCTTTTTCACATTTTTTCGGAGTTCGTACAATGCGCATGCGCAAGTGGCATCGCAACACCAGGGAAGAACCACGTCGCAGCTTTGTACTTTCCCGGGGAACCACCGACGGGGCGTTGAAACAGCACCCTCCGCTCCTCCATGCAGTACACGCCCCAGGTGATGTAGGAGTACTGGTCGACCACCTCGACCTCTGCCACAAAGTAGATGCAGTTGCTCATGCACCCTGGAGTCTCGGAGGCGCGCACCGCAAACGATGATTGCCCACTCATGAAAAGGGCCCGGTCACCAGCAAGCCTCTCCACTTTCACCCATCGTGCCCCCTTGACATCTAGCCTATACACCTCATAGCCACCGAAGGAATTGGAGCGTGCGGGTTCTTGTGTTGCGAGCACCCGACCGACAAACATGACTTCCCCTTCCAACTCGAGCAGGTGGGAGTTCCAGATGAAGCGGTCTCCGAGCTGCTCGCGAATGCTCGGCACACTGAGCCTTGTCAGGCGCCACGGCATCGGCGCACGAGTGTCAATGGTGTACGTTGAGCCGGAAATTTGCATGACATAGAAGACGCCGTCGCTGTAGGCCACTAGATCAATGTCGTCAGCACATTTGAGTTCTTCAGGCAGGAGCAGCTTCCGCTCGGACCACTTCCCCTCCGTGCACCACCAGAGAGAGACGTTCCTCCCGAAATACTGGCCAATGAAGAAGGCCTCGGCGCCGCTGCAAAACTACGTAGTGGAGAACATTCTCACTCAGATCGGTACCAACTGTATTAGCAAGTAGTAACTGCTACTGCAATCAGAATAAATCGATCCTCCTCCTGTATCTTTTCACTCACCATAGGTTCAGTCGGATACATGCTCCGATGGGCGTACGTCTGAATGCCCCGGACCGCGCCAGTGACGGGGTTGACGAGGACGAAGCTGCTCTTGTACGCGAAGGAGATTCTGCCGCTGGGCAGGACGCCACATAGCTCAAAATATTTGGCGTCGCTGACAGTGGTCGGCAGCCGGGACGGGACCACCGGCGCGGGCGAGTCCTCCTCCCCGCCGTCGTCGATCGGAATGGAGAAGATCGCCCCGCGGCGGCCCTCGTCGAGGACCTCGAGCGCGAACAGGTGCGGGGTGGGTCTCGCTAGCCGTTCGGAGATGATCTCCTCCCAGGACTTGCAGACGGTGGCGAACCGCACCGACTCGAGCGGGTTGATGCAGCCGAGGATCTTCTCCGTGAGGTGGATAGGGAGGCCGCCGATAGTTCCGCCGTCAGCGGGTTTGACCGTCTCCATGTGGGAGAGAGAGGAGAGGAATGTGAGGGCACGTAGACGTAGGCCGAAGCTGGGGGCGGCGGCGTTGGCCGGAGCGGAGAGAACTCCGCCGCCCCTCTCAGAGAAGTGAAAGGGGGGTCGGTCGGGGAGCCAGGGTTTGGAGCTTGTGGACGCAGCTGCTGGGCCGGGTCAGACTTTGGGGACGGGCTCTATCGAGGGCTTGTGGAAGAAGGGAGGAAGTTAATGGATCGAACACAGAGACGCAACGTGAGCAGCCCTTTTTTAAAAATTTCTGTAACTTCCTATTTTGCTAAAAAAAATCTATAACTAAGATATTTTTTATTCTCAAAAGAAATTATGATAGTACTTTTTTGAGGAGTTGCTCCCTTTTTGGCCACGCTCTGCGCCGGTCGATCCGCGTGACATTCGGCCGATCACCCCGCGAGCCGTTAGATCTGCCCCCGCATAGAACCTCCGGGCCTGTTGGATCACGCTCATGTTAAAATGGCTCACGCGGGACTCAGTTGTCGTCTTCCTCGCGCCTGCGAACCACCCCCCCCCCACCTGCTCCCACGCCTGACCCACTCCCCGCACTAATCTCATGCACGCCCCGCACCTCCTCCCCTATCGCCGGCTCGCCCCCTCGCCGTCGTCATCGTTGTCGCCGCACATGAGGCAAAGAAGATCATTACCTTGAAGGCTTGAATATTGCTACTAGCCTTATTTGTTAGATGTCTCGATGCTATCATTTGGTCTCGCTACCTATCACATTGTCTTGCATTCTCTCAATTGTCATGATAAAGTCTCTAACCTCCACTATCCTAGCAAACCCTTGATTGTCTATGTTCCGCTTGCTCAACCCCTCTTATAGAATTACTAGTTGCAGGTGCAGGGGTTCTTTCCATGTGACAACATGGATATCTTGGGATATCATTATTATCATGGTCAATTGTTAAACTTGATTATATACCTGACTAAGAGTGGAAGGCTTCACTAGTAGAAAACAGGGCTTTGGTCCAGGCCAGCCAAGCCCATTAGTCCCGGTTCAATCAGGAACCGGGACCCATGGGGGCATACGTCCCGGTTCGTGCGCCCAGTGGGCCGGCCGGGCCTCGTGGGGCATTGGTCCCGGTTCGTCTGGACCCTTTGGTCCCGGTTCCAGACACGAACCGGGACCAATGGGCCTCGCTCCTGGCCCACATCCATTGGTCCCGGTTCGTGGCTGGAACCACATCCATTGGTCCCGGTTCGTGTCTGGAACCGGGACCAAAGGGTGGCCTTTGGTCCCGGTTCCAACCATGAACCGGGACCAATGTTGTGCCTATATATATCCCTCGCCCGCGAGCAGAGCACTCCACTGCTCTGTTTTTTTCTGGCCGGCGAGGGGAGGGCTTTGTGGTGCTCTACCTCACCTCCTATGCACATGAGGTGTTCGATGAAATGCCAGAGCCACACTACTTAAGCTTTCTCCTCTCCAAACTCGACCTCCAAGCTCCATTTTCCTCAAGATTTGTCTAGGTTTAGCGGTCCGTCACGTCCCGTCCCCGTCTTCACCGCCGTCGATCGCCCGCGCCGATCTCATCGCCGGCACCACCGTGGTGAGCCTCTTGTTCTTATCTTCTTTTAAAAGAAAAAGATTCTTACTTGTATGATTTAGATAGATACTTGTATAATTTTCTTACTTTTATTATTGTTTGTTATTATATAGTGCGATGGTTTTGGTATCCGCCCCCGTCGGCCCTCGTCCTGTCTATGATTCGGATGTGGTATATATTATATTTTATAACTATTTGGTTCATTTATTGTTAATGACAATTATGCCGACCAACGTGACATAGATTTTTTTATCTAGGAGGTATGTGAACCGGAAATTCCAACCGACCCTATTGTCGAGAGGTTAAATTTAGTTGAAGAAGAAAACAATTACTTGAAGGAAAAATTGAAAAAAATTGAGGAGGAGAAGATGATATTGGAGTTGCATGTTGCGGATGTCGTCGATGATCACAAGATCAAGATGGATGCAATGCGCTTCAAGATTAGAAAGTATAGAAAATATGCCATTCATACCGAGGCTTGGTATCATTATGCCGTTGGATCAATTGTTACCTTGGTTGCGATTATGATCGCATTTGTTGTTGCATTAAAATGTTTTACATAGTTTCAATAATGTATGGTTTAATTAGATGCTCTGGAGAGCTATATGTTGTTCAATGAGAACTATGTATGTACTTTGGTTTTAATGTGATGATGAACTTCTATTAATTTGGTCACTTATCTATTCATGATGTTTTGTAATGGTTTTTGACACACTTAATTATATATAATGCACGCAGATGAACCGGCAATAGATGTACGGTGACATACGCACCTCCGAGTACATTAAGGGCGTGCATAATTTTCTCGAAGTGGCTGAGGCAAACAAGCAGAATGGTTTTATGTGTTGTCCATGCCCTATATGTGGGAATACGAAATCTTACTCTGACCGGAAAATCCTTCACACCCACCTGTTTTATAAGGGTTTCATGCCACACTATAATGTTTGGACCAGGCACGGAGAAATAGGGGTTATGATGGAAGACAGCGAAGAAGAAGAGGACGATGACAACTATGTGCCCCCTGAATACGGTGATGCTGCAACGGGGGAAGCTGAAGATCAAGAGGAACCAAACGATGTGCCCGATGATGATCTCCGCCGGGTCATTGTTAATGCAAGGAGACAGTGCGAAAGTGAAAAGGAGAAGCTGAAGTTCGATCGCTTGTTAGAGGATCACCAAAAAGGGTTGTACCCCAATTGCGAAGATGGCAACACAAAGCTCGGTACCGTACTGGAATTGCTGCAGTGGAAGGCAGAGAATGCTGTGCCTGACAAAGGATTTGAGAAGCTACTGAAAATATTGAAGAAGAAGCTTCCAAAGGATAACGAATTGCCCGACAGTACGTACGTAGCAAAGAAGGTTGTATGCCCTCTAGGATTGGAGGTGCAGAAGATACATGCATGCCCTAATGACTGTATCCTGTACCGCGGTGCGTACGAGGATTTGAACGCATGCCTGGTATGCGGCGCATTGCGGTATAAGATCAGACGAGATGACCCTGGTGATGTTGACGGCGAGCCCCCCAGGAAGAGGGTTCCTGACAAGGTGATGTGGTATGCTCCTATAATACCACGGTTGAAACGTCTGTTCAGAAACAAAGAGCATGCCAAGTTGATGCGATGGCACAGAGAGGACCGTAAGAAAGACGGAAAGTTGAGAGCACCCGCTGACGGGTTGCAGTGGAGAAAAATCGAGAGAAAGTACCGGGCTGAGTTTGCAGGTGACCCAAGGAACGTATGGTTTGGTTTAAGCGCGGATGGCATTAATCCTTTCGGGGAGCAGAGTAGTAATCACAGCACCTGGCCCGTGACTCTATGTATCTATAACCTTCCTCCTTGGCTGTGCATGAAGCGGAAGTTTATTATGATGCCAGTACTCATCCAAGGCCCTAAGCAACCCGGCAACGACATTGATGTGTACCTAAGGCCATTAGTTGAAGAACTTTTACAGCTGTGGAATGGAAACGGTGTACGTGTGTGGGATGAGCACAGGCAGGAGGAATTTGACCTGCATGCATTGCTGTTTGTAACCATCAATGATTGGCCTGCTCTCAGTAACCTTTCAGGACAGACAAATAAGGGATACCACACATGCACGCACTGTTTAGCTGACACCGAAAGTATATACCTGGACAAATGCAGGAAGAATGTGTACCTGGGGCATCGTCGATTTCTTCCGACCAACCATCAATGTCGAAAGAAAGGCAAGCATTTCAAAGGCGAGGCAGATCACCGGAAGAAGCCCGCCATGCGTACCGGTGATCACGTACTTGCTATGGTCAATGATTTACACGTAATCTTTGGAAAGGGTCCCGGCGGACTATCTGTTCCGAATGACGCTGAGGGACGCGCTCCCATGTGGAAGAAGAAATCTATATTTTGGGACCTACCCTACTGGAAAGACCTAGAGGTCTGCTCTTCAATCGACGTGATGCACGTGACAAAGAACCTTTGCGTGAACCTGCTAGGCTTTTTGGGCATGTATGGAAAGACAAAAGATACACCGGAGGCACGGGAGGACCAGCAACGTTGGCACGAAAAAGACGGCATGCCTCCAAAGCAGTATGAAGGTCCTGCCAGCTACGCTCTTACCAAAGAAGAGAAGGAAATCTTTTTTGAATGCCTGCTCAGTATGAAGGTCCCGTCTGGCTTCTCGTCGAATATAAAGGGAATAATAAATATGGCAGAGAAAAAGTTCCAGAACCTAAAGTCTCATGACTGCCACATGATTATGACGCAACTGCTTCCGGTTGCATTGAGGGGGCTTCTACCAGAAAACGTTCGATTAGCCATTGTGAAGCTATGTGCATTCCTCAATGCAATCTCTCAGAAGGTGATCGATCCAGAAATCATACCAAGGCTAAGGAGTGATGTGGCGCAATGTCTTGTCAGTTTTGAGGTGGTGTTCCCACCATCTTTCTTCAATATCATGACGCACGTCCTAGTTCATCGAGTCGACGAGATTGTCGTTCTGGGTCCCGTATTTCTACACAATATGTTCCCCTTTGAGAGGTTCATGGGAGTCCTAAAGAAATATGTGCGTAACCGCGCTAGGCCAGAAGGAAGCATCTCCATGGGCCATCAAACAGAGGATGTCATTGGGTTTTGTGTTGACTTCATTCCTGACCTTAAGAAGATTGGTCTCCCTCAATCGCGGTATGAGGGGAGACTGAATGGAAAAGACACGCTAGGAGGGGACTCAATAATATGCACGGACGGGCATTCTTGGTCTCAAGCACACTACACAGTTCTACAGAACTCTACCTTGGTGACCCCGTATGTCGATGAACACAAGAGCATTCTGCGCTCCAAACACCCGGAGCAGTGTGACGACTGGATTACATGTGAACACATCAGGACTTTCGGCAGTTGGTTGGAAACACGTCTTAGAGGTGACAACACTGTTTCTGATGAGCTGTACTCATTGTCCAGGGGACCATCTTCGACTGTATTGACTTACAAAGGATACGAGATAAATGAGAATACATTTTACATGATCGCCCAAGATCAAAAGAGCACCAACCAAAACAACGGTGTCTGCTTTGATGCAGCAACCAAGAGGGGAAATGACACATATTATGGTTACATAGTGGACATATGAAAACTTGACTACGGACATGATTTTAAGGTCCCTTTGTTTAAGTGCAAATGGGTCAATCTGTCAGGAGGCGGGGTACAGGTAGAGCCACATTACGGAATGACAACAGTGGATCTGAACAATCTTGGGTACACAGACGAACCATTCGTCCTAGCCAATGATTTGGCGCAGGTTTTCTATGTGAAGGACATGTCTGCCAAACCGAGAAAAAGAAAAGATAAGTAAGCGAATACATCATACGATGAGCCAAAGCGCCACATAGTTCTTTCAGGGAAAAGAGACATCGTGGGAGTGGAGGGTAAGACAGACATGTCTGAAGGTTATGAAAAGTTTCATGAAGTTCCTCCCTTCAAAGTCAAGGCTGACCCAAGCACCCTGTTAAGCGATGAAGAATATCCATGGTTACGGCGCAATAAGCAAAGGACACAAGCGAAGAAAAAGTGAAGACAGATGAAGTCAGAAAGGGTTGAAATTGATGATGTGGCTTTGAATGGTTCATTTTGAGCACACAAAAAGTCTGGAGTTCAAATAAGTTCAAAAAAATGAAATCCCTTTGTAACAGATGAGTTTTTGTCCAAAACCCTGATACTTCGAAAGAGATTGTCTATTTTGTACACGAAGTGCATCCAGTTTTTGCCGTAACCCTCTCAACTTTTTAGCACATGCTATGTGGGTGAAATGATGATATCATGCGAATTTTCAACCTCTTCAGAGTTCATTTGAAGTGCTTTTCAATTTCAAGGTCATTTAGCTCAAAAAAATCAGTAAATGCATGAAAAATAACAGATGAAGTCAAAAAGGGTTGAAAATTGATGATGTGGCTTTGAATGGTTCATTTTGAGCACACAAAAAGTCTGGAGTTCAAATAAGTTCAAAAAAAATGAAATCCCTTTGTAACAGATGAGTTTTCGTCCGAAACCCTGATACTTCGAAAGAGATTGTCCATTTTGTACACGAAGTGCATCCAGTTTTTGCCGTAACCCTCTCAACTTTTTAGCACATGCTATGTGGGTGAAATGATGATATCATGCCAATTTTCAACCTCTTCAGAGTTCATTTGAAGTGCTTTCCAATTTCAGGGTCATTTAGCTCAAAAAAATCAGTAAATGCATGAAAAATAACAGATGAAGTCAGAAAGGGTTGAAAATTGATGATGTGGCTTTGAATGGTTCATTTTGAACACACAAAAAGTCTGGAGTTCAAATAAGTTCAAAAAAATGAAATCCCTTTGTAACAGATGAGTTTTCGTCCGAAACCCTGATACTTCGAAAGAGATTGTCAATTTTGTACACGAAGTGCATCCAGTTTTTGCCGTAACCCTCTCAACTTTTATGAAACTCTAATAGCAAAAATAATAAACTAAAAGAATGAACTACAAAACTTTAATGAAACTCTAATAGAAAAAAGAATGAACTAGAAGACTTTAATGAAACTCTAATAGCAAAAGGAATCAACTAAAATTTATGCAACTAAAATTAGCAAAGTATTTTCTGTTCAAAACATTAAAAGCAAAAAGAATTTTCAAAAAGAACTTTTTTTGTTAGAAACTTTAATAGCAAAAAGAATTATCATAAAGATTTTTTTTGTTAGAAACTAAAATAACAAAAACTATTTTTGAATATAATGATAAAACACGGTAATATTAAATAGCAGGAAAAAGAATCACTCAAAAATCTATTTTTATAGTAAAGTTAATCACAAACTAGTGATTCACACAAATTTCAAAGAATTCAAATTTGAACTATTCGAATTGGAAAACTAATGGCACTAACAGAAAGTTTATAATATTTATTACCTAAAAGCAAAAAGAATTAAAAATAAAGCAAAAAAAGAAAATAAATAAATCAAAAAACAAAAACAAAAAAACTGAAAAAAATAGAAAAAAAATGCCACCTACTGGGCCACCACGGCCTGAATACGACTAGAAACCCAACCACGGGCCAGGATTTAGGCCCGCAGAAGGCCCAGTAGGCCCACAGGCAGCGGAGAGTCAGGTTAGGCCCGTAAGCCTGCATTTGAGAGGAGCTTGAGAGGGCAGCGGCAGTGGGGTTTATAAACCACTCCGCGCCCCTCTCAACTAGCGAGGTGGGACTAAACTTTTGGCCGCGGGCAGCACAAGGCCTTTGGTCCCGGTTGGTGGCACCAACCGGGACCAAAGGTCTCTGTTTCCCGCCCTTTGGGCTGCTGAAAAGAGACCTTTGGCCCCGGTTGGTGCCACGAACCGGGACCAATGCTTAGTGTATATAAGCAACACTTGTGAAAATTTCCATTCAGTTCTTCAATCCTGCGCTCCCCGAGCCCGCCGTCCTCGTCCCCGTCGCCGCGTGCCGCCCTGAGCCCGCCGTCCTCGTCCCCGTCGCCGCGTGCCGCCCCGAGCCCGCCGTCCTCGTCGCCGGCCTCGAGTCATCGCCGCCCCCAGTGAGCACCCCCCTTTCCCATGGTCCCCTGCTCCCCGTTTTCACGTGCCCCCGAGCTCGGCCTTGCTCTGCCACTGCTCCATGGTCGCCGCCGGCCCCGACGCATTGAAGAACAGCAGCAACGTTGTGCAGGAGAGGAGAAGGAGTGGATAGTGAAGAGCAGCAGCAGCCCCCCCCCCCTCTGAATTTTCTGAATTTTATTTCTGAATTTTTTTACAATGATGAACAGTGCATAGAAGGTGTTTGATGAAATGCTAGATGGCTTTGGGCGTTTTTGAAATTTCTGAATTTTTTTGTGGTGAGGTACTGATGCAAGACAAAGGTGATGGCAAAATTTCAGAATTTTTGGAGTGGTTTAGAATAGGTTTTCAGCAAGGAATTTGAATCTGGTTCAAATTTCATTTGAACAAAATTTGAAAAATTTGAACTATGGATCAGAAGTTTTTTGGTGAAATGGAGTGTGGGTACTGTCATGAAGTTGGAGTAATTTTTTCAAAAAAATTTAGTAAGGAAAAAATAGGGTTGTAGTTCAATGCCAAGATTGGACCAAAATTGTAAAATGGAAGTTGTGCTCAAAAGTTTCAAATGACCAAAGTGGGTTTTTGCATAAAAATGATCTATAGGCATCAGAGGACTTCTCAAAAAATTTGTGGCATTTGAAAAGAATTATTTGAAATAGTTCTAGTGCAACAGGGTCATTCTAGAGTTTGAAAATACTAATAAAAGAATTTTTTGAGGCCAAATCATTATAAAAATAATTACTACTGATGTGTTTGTTCATAGCATTTTTTCAATGTATGTATGTATGTATGGATGGATGGATATAGAAAATGTTCATATATGATGTTTTTTTTGTTCATAGCAATTTTTTTCCATGTATGTATGTATGTATGTATTTTTTTTAGATGTGCTATGTTTTTTCAGATGAGATGAAATGAGATGAGATGTCCATTTGTTGTATAAACATAACCCCGATAACTTCAATTCCCCTCGGGCTTATATTTTTGTGAGCATAGAAATTTTTGTAACTTGTATGTGTTTGATCACCGCAGACTTATATACTTGATTGGACTATGGAGTGCATATTTAGTCGAGTCCAACATCAATATTTGTGAATGATTTCATATTGTTGGGCACCACGGATAGTTGTGAGAGGAGTTTTTCCTTTGATTTTGAGGCATGTGATCTAGATAATGTCCAATGCCTCATATCGCGAACATAGTTATATTGGACAATTGATCTTCATATAAATGAAGCATAAAAGTTTAGCAAACAGTTTGGCAATCACTTAGAAATTTTCATGTTGTAGGAGTACATGTAAAAAAATTCAGAGTTGTTCATTCACTTAGAAATTTTCATGTTGTTCATTGACTTAGACATGAGGGGGGACGTTGATCAACCCCTTCTCACCCGACCAACTCTGGAGTCCACCCAAACCGGGACTGAAAAAGCGTTGTCGAGGCCACCCCAAACCCTAGAAGAGTTGTCGAGGCCACCCAAATTTACCAAGTTAAAAGAGCGTTGTCGAGGACAATTTTCTGCACATCCAGAATGGCGTCATTTTGTTAAATCCCTTGTCGGTCCGGACGTCGGACATTCATGAGAGAGGCGGTCCGGCCCAAACCCTAGAAGCGTTGTCGAGGCCACCCCAAACCCTAAAAGCGTTGCCTAGGCCACCCCAAACCCTAGAAGCGTTGTCGAGGCCACCCCAAACCATAAAAGCGTCGAGCTAGCTAGGTCTACGTTTGCACTAATATATCCATCTGTCATGTTTGTATATTAATTGCCAGGTTGTAATATTTG
The DNA here is from genome assembly GCA_011799875.1 of Thinopyrum elongatum. Lineage (NCBI taxonomy): Eukaryota > Viridiplantae > Streptophyta > Magnoliopsida > Poales > Poaceae > Thinopyrum > Thinopyrum elongatum. Next base: position 119,749,343 of record CM022303.1, on the reverse strand, counting down.
CAGAAACTATGGAGCACCGAGACATCGAAGCAGAACAGTTGTTGGGGGACATAATCCTCGGCGGAGGTGATGTCTTGTCGTATCTCAACGACACCGATGGTTTGGAAGGAGAGGGTGAAGCAGGCTCCGGTGATCGAACAATGGAGGTGGAAGGACATGATTATGATGGCTCCGGTGACGGAATGCCGGTGGAAGAAGGAGACCGTGATGATTGCTCCGGTGAGCGAACGGAGGAAGGAGCTATTGCAAAGTCCGGCGAGGTATATATATTAATTAAGCCTGTGCTGACTAGCTAATTGATGCATTAGTTGTTTTGGTATGTACACATATTAACTCTCTTCTTTCTTCTTTTCTAGCCCTCCGGATCGAGCCAAACTTCGGTAACGAGACGAGGCCCGAAGAAAAGGTTGCGCCAGGATGAAAGGTCACGATCACAGCAATCAAGGGCGATGGCCAACCGATTGAACCCAGCCGGACCAAGGAAGCATTTTCTGCTCAGTGCGGGGTTCTTGTTAGGGACATGATCCCGATCAGCATCCACCAATGGAATAAGCCTAAGAGCAAAGACCCTCAAGTGTCTTTTGTCAACGATAGACAGAAAGATGATCTTTGGACCGCGCTGAAGGCAAATTTCACCCTACCGCCAGAGGAGGATCCGGATAAGCCAGTTATAGAGCCATTGGTCAAGGCTCATGCTCTTAAGAAGATGGCAGATCTATTCAGGAGGTGGAAGAATGAGTTGAAATCAACGTTTATCGACAAAGGGAAGACTCCAGAATTCACCGGCCGATTTGAGAAGATAAGAGATCACTGGCCCGCATTTGTGGCCCACAAGACATCGGAGAAGAGTAAGAAGATGTCAGCGACAAACAAGAAAAATGCTGCAAAGAAGGAGCATCACCATCGCACGGGGTCAGGTGGCTACCTCAAAGCCCGGCCGTTGTGGGACAAGGCTGAGAAGGACCTGCTTGATAAAGGGGTCGAACCAGAGACATTGAACTGGCCAGACCGTTTAAGGACTTGGTTCTTCGGGGTTGGGGGAACCTTGGACCCTGAAACAGGGACGTGCCGTTGGACGAAGGAGCAACTTGAAATACCCGTCAAGAAGCTTCAGAAGTATATCGCCGCAGCGCAGCAAGGGACGTTCGTTCCCGACAAAGAGAACGACGAGCTCACACAGGCCCTCGGGAATCCTGAGCACCCTGGACGAACACGTGGCACGCCAGGCTCTGTTGCGTGGAAGGTTGCGTTTCCCGGCGCAGGCGGTTACAAAACCCGGGAGAGGAGGAGGAAAGTGGAGCAGACCGAACTGCAGAAGCTGAATGCAAGGGTACGAGCGCTAGAGGAACAAGCACTACTAGTTCAGAGCCAGCGACCTGCCGGAGCTACCCCATAAGCTACCCCACCATCTCAGCGGAGAAGCAGCGTGGCTTCCACCGAGCTCCTTCAGCAGCCTGACTTCACGGCTCCCAGCTACCCCGTGGATGCTATCACGGAGGCTCAAGATTGCCACCTTATGACGCAATGGCAGCACCTCAAAGTCAAGGCGGCTGTCGGCTCTATTGCACCTCCTCAACCCGGCGCAACTTTTCACTGCCTTCCGATTCCACAAGGCTATGCTGTTGTGATGGTCGATGAAATAACGGAGGGATTTGAGGAGCTCGAGCTTGACCACCCTACCGGTGAAGGGGAGACTCAGCTGGGTCTTGCTCTGAAGACTCCATGTCTATGGCGGAAGGAGCTCATCAACCTTCCGAACTGGACGCCTCCACCTCCTCCTCCGGCGAGTGATCAGGGCAGTCCGCCTCCTTCTCCGGCTGCTCCGGTGCGTGGCGGCACTCTGCCTCCTTCTCCGCCTGCGCTGGCGCGTCCGAGCAGCCCGCCTCCTTCTCCGCCTCGTCAGCAACAGCGGAAGACAGCCGCCGCCGCTCCGGCTGCTCCGGCGCGTTGTAGCACTCCGCCTCGTAAGCAACGAAGGAAGACAGCCGCAGCCGCTCCGGCTGCTCCGGCGTCTAGCAGTACAGCCAGAGGCGGGAGGCAATACATATTCGGTCCATCTCTCAAGCCTCTAGAGAAGTTACCATACGAGATGACCGAGGAGGAAAACGAGGAGATCTGTCAAGCCCAAGTGAAGGACTTTTTTGCAAGGAAAAATCCACCTCCGGAGGAGAAGATAGATCCGGTGAAATTGAAGCGCACTTTGAAGAACCTGAAGCGACCACCATCGCCTCCACCGGATGACAACCATGTCCGCGCTCTTAAAAAGGCAGTGGAAGGAGCGCGCCGGTCGGGAACTACTTCAAGTGACAAAAGGTTACAAGAACGAAGAAGTGGGAACAAAATTCCCCAACTCGGCGAACAGGCAAACCAATCGTGCCCCCCGCTCAAGGTGTCTAGAGATATCGTCGCAAATCTGCCGGGGATGCTGCCCGGTACCAATCCTGGTGATTACTTGCCCGACGATGCACATTTTGATACAATGGAGGTGGACGAACACAAATACCGGTACGGGAAGCCTCTCGTCAGACCTGGTGATCCTCCTCTAACAACGATGATGCGAAGATTTCATAAGTGGTACATGGACACCTGCAAGTCTGGGAAGGATATTTTGACGCTGAGAGTTAAAAAGGAGCACGACCTCGTTGGAATTGATCTGTTGTCTGTTCCATTTGAGGAGTTCTTCCAGTTTTTCAATCAAAAGGACCTCGATAAAATAATCATCACTTGCTACTGTCTGTAAGTACTATACTTCTATAATTAAGTCTCTATATATAGCTCAGCTCTTTCATTGCATGTATATATAATTAACCTCACTATATTATGCAGATTGAAGATCGTCGAATGCAGAAATGCACAAATCTATGATATTGGGTTCATTAACACAAATCTCATAGATGAATGGACGGTTAAATATAATGCGAAAGAAACCGAGGCCAACTTGCTACAATCGTTGCTTAAAAATCAAAACAAAGATAAAATACTCTTTCCTTACAACTTCAAGTGAGTGTTACTGTCTTCTGCATATTCGGTTTCCCTTATTACTCGAGGTTATAGTAATGTAATTGATGAGTTATGCATGCGTGCGCAGCTTCCACTTTATTCTCCTAGAGATTAAGCTTGAGCAAGGACTAGTAACCGTCTTAGACTCAAGACGAAAAGATCCCAAGAAGTATGCGGCCATGACTGAAATGCTCCAGAAGTAAGTTCAATCGATAATTATCGCACCATATCGACAACTTTGTTCATTTCCTGATATCAAGTAATTATTTTCTTTGTCTCGCAGGGTTTGGAAAGTGTTCACCGCAGAAGCTCCGGGACTGCCGGGGGAGCTACGATTTACACACCCGAAAGTAAGTACTACTAGCTAGTTCCGCGCATCTCCCATTGATTCTAGCTAGTTTCATCAATACCATTTATAATGCTTGATTATCAGTTTGATTGACCTCTATTTCTCGTAAAGTGGTTGTGGCAGGAAGCCGGGAATAATTTTTGTGGATACTACGTTTGCGAGTACATCTACAACGCGACGACCTCTAAGCGGGGCTACTCTGAAAAATAATATGAAGTGCGTAAGCAATAATATTCACAATTTTTTTATTACCATCATTTGTGTTGATTTTCATTCATATATATGTATTGACCCCCTTCTTCAAATTAGATTTGGCAGATGCGGGATGAACTCCTACCACAAGATCGCATAAAAGCAATTCAAGAGGAATTGGCGGGATTCTTTCTTGACCACGTCATCAATCCAGCCGGAGAATACCATGTGGAACTTGACATCAGATGTTAGGGATTGTAAGAGATCTTATATTATATATATGTAGCTAGTAGCGTCGGATAGATATACGAAAACTTGTTGTTCGACCAATCTCTCGGAGAAGGAGAAGGTCGATCACTTCTCTCTGTATATGTTCATGACAATCTTGTGTCTTTAATGGTTTCCTTCATTTGCTTACTAGCTAGCGTGTCGAGTCCTCTCTATACGTATAGTACGTAGCGTCGACCAAGCACGGAGATAAGAGAGGACACTTCTCTCTATTAGCTAGCTAACACAATATATGAAACCCCTAAATTAACCCTACAAAACCCCCAAACCACCCCCCCCCCTTCAAAAAAAAAAACAAAAACTCCAGCTCCTGAGCTGCTGACGCGTGGATGCTCTTTGGTCCCGGTTGGTGTTACCAACCGGGACTAAAGGCCCTCCTGCCTGAGCTCGCCGCATTGGCCACGTGGAGCCACATCTGTCCCGGTTCGTAAGCGAACCGGGACTAAAGGTGTTGGGCTTTAGTCCCGGTTCCAGAACCGGGAGAAATGAGCCTTTGAAACCGGAACAAATGGGCCTTTTTCTACTAGTGCTTAGACCTATGCCCCGGCGTTTTGTTCCACTCTGGTCAACCTTAAGCACCGATGACCCGGTTATTATGTTACTTGATGAGCGGAGATCCTACCATTGTGTGCGAGATATGGGCCTCCTTGAACCCTTTATCTAGCTTTTCCAGGGAGGCCCAACATTGGTACTATAATTTTCCCATATAAAACTTGCAGAGGTTCTGACGACATCCGAGGTATCTTAAAAACAACATGAGTCAGCGTCCAAGGAGCGTTGGTCCGGAATAGAGTAGTTCTCGGCGCCCCTGGAAAACCGGGTTTGGCTAACTGTAAACATAGCTCACACGGTGGCGTCCGGGGCTAGCGATATGCCGGCTCTCATCCGGGGTCGACACCAGAAGACTTTCTCGACTAGTTTTACATTAGCTGGATGACTTTTCACTCCTAACTCCCTTGAACGAAACTAGGCTGTAACGACCCTGAACTGGGAGGAATGGGTATGCATGCCAAAATCTATAATAGAGAGTTGGAAGCACCCTTACAGGGTTAAATCTTTCGAAAAGTCGTGCCCGCAGTTACGGGCGACTTGAAAATTTATAATGCTAGGCATATAACGAATTTAACTAATAACATAAATTTGCTATACTGTGTGCGTAACCGTGACTGTCAAGAAGAGGACATAGTGGAATTATAAATGACTCATAAGTAGTGTTCAGGATCACTTTTTGATCACTAATTGTGACCACTTATGCATATGATTTATCTTAATATGTTTTAGTACTTGTAGAACTAGTTGATTTACATTTTTTTAGCTGCTTGCTGCAACCTCACCACTTAACCATATCCTACATATAAGTGATATTAGTGTTAGTACCCCTGGTAATGTTATTGTTGAGTCTCAAAGACTCACGGAGACCACAATAACCGTAGGTGCAGGTACAGGTAAAGTTGCTCTGAGGCGGAAGCATGAACGTTCTATGTGGAATTTCTTTTTCATTCTTGTTTGACGACGATCATTTGGATGAGATCTCGGTTGGCAGACTGGAATTAGCAAGGTCGACGTTGCTTATTTATCTTGCCTCTTAGGCATATTTGTTTCTAGTCCGTACTCGGACCCATGCCTTCTTGCGTGCATAATTGATGTAATGTTGGATCGTGTTGACTTCTGTTTGGTGAACTATTTATGTATATGTATGCCGTATTGGATTTTCGTATTATCTCATCTATCTTGTGTAGTTGTATTTGCTTTGATGTCCACCTTGTTCGTTACAAGTTGGCATCAAGGCTAGGTTTAGATCCTGTGACCTAAGAGCAGAGGAGAAGAAGAAGGGGAGAACCGGGAGGCCTTCGAGCAGATTGAGGCTGGGCACATCGATGAGGCTTACATGGCGTCACAGAGGAGCTCCGAGTCTATGAGGCCTACAAGAACCATGCCGATGAGGCCGGACAGTCGGGGGAGGGAGGGGCGAGGGATGAGACCGGACCCTCTGTGATTAAATTGTCGTCTGGATCGGGAGAAGCTCATGGCGGAAGACGATTAGGACTATTTAAATTTATGTTAGTTTAGTTTGAACTGTCTTAATTTATGTTATGCAATGTATGATGTGCTGCATTTGTTTAAGTTTGAGTTTGAATCGAGTAGTTTCAATTTATGTGTAAATGAAATTGTGTATAGAAAATTAGGAGCTAAATTTAAGAACTCGGTTAAGAACAAGTTAAGGTTTGAGGATGCATTTGAAAGCTTCAAGGTTTGGCTAGAGAGGTTGAAGAATAACAAAAGCGTTTTTTTATCTATCGAACTTTTTTTTTAGAGATCATTTACCGAACTTTCATGGTAGTGTGAAAAGCCTCCAGTAAGAGATGCCAGGAGTTGTGACACGGCAGTGCAGGATTTAGATCCGGCACCAACAAAGATATATATATATATATATATATATATAGAAAAGGAGGAAGAACCAACAAAGATATCTACACGGAAGAATCGAGGCATCCAATCACAACGCTACGCACAGAAAAGAAGAAGAAAAACAGATCGTGCCGCCGTACTTTCGTACTATACTCGTCGTCGTTGTGTACTTGGACACGATCGATCACACGGTGGACCGATCATGCGTACTCCTCCTCCTCCTCGTCGTCTTCAGTCTTCTTCCCGGACGACGTGGTCGTCGTCATCCCGGTCGGCGTTGGCCTTCTCGCACTCGTCGATCCACTCGGCGTAGACGTCGACGGGCTCGGTGAGGGCGTGCGCCGTGGTGGAGTAGCTCTCGCTGCACGTGCTGCACGAGGCCTCGGCGACCATGTGCTTGAGGTCGATCTTGCAGCCGATGCTGTCGGGGTGGTTGCAGAAGGGACAGCAGAAGGACGTGTCCAGCTTCTCCGTCTTCTTCCGCGGCGCCGTCTTCGCGCGCGTCGACTTCCGCTTCCCCATCTAGTCGGTCGATCTGGTGCTCGCAACGGCGACGTCGACGGCGGCGAGAGTCGAGGGGGAGCGCGAGATAGGCTAGAGGATGATGCACCGGGCAGAGCGCGCCGCCGCGTCCTGGGCGTAAGCTTTATATTGGTGTGGCCGCGGCCAAAGGGTTAACCGTGTCGTGGTCGACTTGTTTCTTTCTTGTTCCGCGAGTCCCGGTGGTTGTACAATACTTTTTTTTTTAGACATTGTACAATACAGATACCTTTTTTTTAAAACAGTACAGTACAGTTTTTTTTTAGGGGTAACATGCCTTACTTTATTGATCGAAAGTTCGAGTCACCGGTATTACAGAAATGTCATGAGGATTCGTAAGCCACAAACGGCGTCCCTCATTTAGATATAAAGCATGTTTTGCTGAACTATGTGCCTCCATATTGAAGAGCCTACCTTCAAAAACAAAATTACATGAAATAAAGACCCTACTAGTAGCATGTATCTCATTCACATTCGGAGCAATAGGTCCCAAAGTTCCTCCGTATATGTCCTGCGCCACTAACTTACAATCTGAAGCAATTTTGATCCGCTGCACCATGAGATCCTTTGCGACCCTACTAGTAGCATGTATCTCATTCACAATCGGAGCAATAGGTCCCAAAGTTCCTCCGTGTATGTCCTGCACCACTAATTTACAATCTGAAGCAATTTTGATCCGCTGCATCATGAGGTCCTTTGCAAGAGAAAGAGCTTCCCGACATGCAAGGGCTTCGAGAATCGTAGGATCCGTCAGTCCTTGATAGACTAGCGCTGACGAGCCTGCATACATGCCTTGGTCATCGCAATAGCAGATATAGCTCCTCGCTGCGAATTTTTGTGCACAGCCGCATCAACATTCACCTTGTGAGTCCCAGCAGGAGGAGGTACCCAGGCGCTGGGTACAATGGTTGCACGTACTGAAATACTATTCCTTGGTTTCAGAGTTACCAACTCAAGGTCATTCAAAAAATGATTGATGAATGAATGTGTAGACATTGGGCTCTGGTGCTCACCCTCATGAATACAACTATCTTGCCGGTTGCCATGTCGGCCTGCATCGATGTCCTGGCCCAAAGAAGCCCATTTTGATTGTGTATGGTCCATAGGGAAACCATATCATAGGCCTTGTACCCCTAAAAAAAATTATCATAGGCCTTGTTAGTATGCAAATGCGCTCCGAGCCGTAATCGCCTACAGCGTAGTGTAAAAAAAAAGGTCTCGCCAACAGCGCCGCACTACTGGAATAGTCCACTACTGTAGCTGCACGGAGTTTTTTCTGTGATTTTTTATGATATTTTCACTATTTTTTGAATGGTTATCTTTGGTTTTTCTCTGGTTTTCTTCAGTTTTTCTTTTTTTCTTTTTATGTTTTCTTTGGTTTTCTTCAGTTTTTCCCTTTTATTTTTATTTTATTTTCCTTTTTTACACAGTCTAATTTTTCGTACACATTGTACATTTTCCAGATACATCAAGAACTTTTTTTTCTACATGTTTAATATTTTTTAAATACATGATCAATATTTTTTTCTAATATATGTTTTGATGTCTACTTTTTTTCATACATATTGTACACTTTTCGTATACATCAAAATCATTTTTATATACATTTAACATTAATCATATTGTTACCAAACATATGTTTTGAATATGTGTTAAAAAATGAAAAGACACATTAAATTTTTATGGAATGATACAAAATATTTTTTGAACTATGCGATCATTTTTTTCTAAATGTTACAAACATATTTTTGAAATGCATGAACATTTTTTAATTGTAACATACATTTTTTTACTCTATGATACACTTTTTAAATTACATAATTTTTTTTACATTGTATAGCATTTACAAAATGGCAATTATATTTTTATGAAACGTCACATGCATATTTTTAATGGTAAAAAAAATTTCTTAATGTTGAGCGTGCATTTTTCACACTGCATGAACATTTTTTTAATGTGCGAGGAGCAATTTAAAAAGTTAATTTTTTTCTCAACATATGTATTTCGTATTTATTTTTAAAATAAATAAATTTAAATATAGAAGAAAAAACACAGGCGTGACGTCAGTGTGAGGAAACCAGATGGCTACTAGGCCGGCCGACTACAGGTGCCCTATATGTGAGCCGAGCTACTTTCTCGCATAAAGTGAAACATAGCTGCGCCCTTGTTTGTTCCATCCAAATTTTATTTCACCTGTAAAAAAAATAAGATTTTATAAGTGTCCATATTTATTTAAGAAACAGATAAATAATAGCGTCAAGAAATTACAATCCCGACTTGGTGATTTAAAATTACAGTTTGCTGGGAGCTCCTATACGTCACCTTCTACACTGTGGAACCAACTGGCACTCACACACGCCAAAGCGGGCTGCGGGCCAGCAACACGACTTCGCTCCCCCGCTCAGTCCAGCTGCACGCCCGGTCACTTCGCTTGCTCGGCCGCATGCTAGTTTTTTTTTCGTGTTTTTTCTGTTGGCCTGGTAGAAAAAACCAACCAGTTTTTTAATACTTATGAAACGTTGTGAAATCAAAATAGGTTTACAAAGTTTATTAAAAAATCATCCCATTGGAAAAAAGTTAGCATCGATTTTGAAAAAAGGTTCATCAATTTTTTTAAAAAAAGATCACAAAAATAAAGAAATATTCACCGATTTTGAAAAAAATGTTCATAAAGTTTGAAAAAAGTTCATCGATTTTTGAAAAAAACTAACCTATTTGAAAAAAAGCTCATTGATTTTGAGAAAAAGTTCATCAAATTTAAAAAAATCATCAATTTTGGAAAATGTTCATGGATTTTGGCAAAAAGGTTCACCAAATGAAATAAAAGAGAAATAAAAAACAAATTAAAAATGTCCAGAACAGCCAAAACAGAAAAACAAACAAACAGGGAAAAACTGCTCCGTTTTTTAGCGTTATGTTTGAATAAGTAAAAAGAAGTAGACTAGGCAAAGCACAACCGGTTTCCCAGTTTGTTACCTTGGGTTGTACTAAACGAAGAGATTTGGTGTTTGAATCTCATCGGACGCATGGCCTGAAACCGGCGCTTAAGGCGCCAAATAGAAAATGCCCAACTTGCTCATGGTTGAACCAAGCAATCAAAGCAAATCAAAATGGGAGTACTACAATTTTGTATTCTTTAGAGGGCGAAGCCCATGTATTAAAATTGCCGAATCATACTTACAAAATAAGAAAATAGCGCATAGGTTCTTAGGTACATTGGTGTCGTCTTCTTCCTACACTCGTTAGCAGCGCACCATGAGCAAAACTCGATGTCGCCTCGGGATTGCTAAAACACTCTCGAAGCCGGGGTAATGTGACGTAGCAGCCGATAAATCGTCGGTCGGAGCTAGAAGAAACAGGTGACAACGACCTAAGGATCAGATCGCGATCCCGAGGAAGAAGGTGACAAAGGAGGCTGGAAAATGATCCCAGAGCAGACCAGATAGAATCACGAATGGCTTAGCTCACTAGCCTCACGACGAAGCTGAACCTGTTGTGCATCATCGAACAAAGAGGAAGCCAAAAGATCATAGCACGAGCCACCATCGTCCACTCCTCTAAACAACGCCGCTTGAGGCTACCTAGACAAAACAAAGACAAAAACAAGGACGAAAATCTGACCCCGACTGAAGCTCCACATGCCCTCCGCCGATGCCAAACAACATTATTGAAATGATGATAAGAAGGGGATACTTTATTCCTCGTCGCTGATGGCTAGGCCGAGCTGAGACTACATAGCAACCCTAGACCGGCGCCAGAACGCACCCGGAGGCAAGGGCGGACCGGGAACTATGAATGGCCTTACAAGAAAATCCTAGTGAGTGCTAAATTTTACTCGATAAAACATGAGCTTTATTGTCTTCCAAACCCTAGTCTCTCGCTCTATGCAAGTAAGTGTAACTTCCAACTGCCACCGTCTATTAAATTAAGAAGGGAAAGAATAAAAAGTTGGGCATTTAGGAGACCGAGCTCCATGGAGGCTTTAATTTTGAAAATTTTAAAATTTAAACTTTTGAGTTTCAAAAAATTCTATAAACAAATACACATGTATACAAGGATGTAATGTGTATGAGTCTAAAATTTTAGGATGAAATACATTGAATTGCAAGCTGTACAAAAAAAACACAAAATCATGGACTTTGACGATGAACAACACATGTGCTAAAAAGCCACAGATTTGTTTGTTTCTTGTGTAGCTCTCACTTTTACGCATTTCAGACTGAAAATTTACACATGTACATTTTGTCTCTAGGTATAGGTGTATTTTCAGAATTTTTTTAAACTGAAAAGTTTGAATTTTGAAGTTTTCAAACTAAGGCCTCCATGAAGTTCGGCCTCCATTTGGCATTTTCGAAGAATAAATGGCTTTCTAATTCTCAATGGACTAAGAGTTAATTCAATTTCAGTTGCCACTAAGGCTCATCGATGTTGATGTTGAAATCCATGAAAGTTTTAATATATTTCTAAGCTCTAATAATATGAATTACAATTTTTACGTTTTTTTTACGAGATGGACCTCTTTTTGGGAAAGGCCTGTATCAAGTATCGCTTGTCTTTATAAATACACCTTTACAAAAGAGAATACTTCCAAATTCTTACGGGGTCGAACTTTTTTTCCTCCTGTATCCACCAACGGTGCGCCATGAGCAAAGCTCGTTGTCGTCTCTGTGCCTCCGTCTCGACAAAGCAAACTTATTTAAACCCGTCAGGAAGTTGTTGATGTAGACCTGAAGACGCCGACAATGCGGTCTCTATAGCTAATCACCGCCTTGGAGAAGATGCCGAAAAGGGACCGTAAAAACTCCAAAGACCACGATTGCCGGTCGAATCCAGATAGACCAAAACCGACCGGATCCCATAAAACACGCCTCCACACGCCCTCCGTCGTGCTAAGCACACCAATGAACAGGGATAGGGCAGGGAGGACATTATTCCTACACGAGGGTAACGGCGCTGACTCGCGGCCCCAAAACAGACACAAAGACTACCTCCGCTCCAGCAAACTCCCCGCAATCAGAACCTCCCTGCCTTCGCTGATGCTGTGCGGACTTTGCCAGATGAAGCAGTCTGGCGGCGGCGGGAGGGGCGATAGATGGATTGGTGGCTAGGGTTCCTAGTCGCTTCGTGAGACCTCCTCGTAACACTTCGTGCGTAGATGAACATTTTTTTCTTAAGCATTATATGTGAACAAATTTATATAAATTGAGTGAGAATTATCCTCATTCGACTGAGACCTAAGACCTAGACACGAACGAGCTTCGACAGCGCCACCAGGGCTCGTATCGCTTTTATTGCCAGCTTGATCACAAGTTTTCTGAGCCTGACTCGCTCCGTTTCCCTGCGACGACGCATAACCTGTTCGGCGGCTTCACCCCAGGATCGGAGGGGTGCAATAGGGTCCCCTGAGCAATGCGCCGGCGATCACCTTGTTGACCTCCTCCGTCGGGTGGATGCCGTCCCAGCTCAGCCGCGTCGACGGGTCGTGGCACGCGGTGGTCGCCCCCTCCATGCCGCACCTCGCGGTGACGTCGAAGTTGTACTTTCCTCCTCCCGCCCCGCAGCATGCCTCGAACGGCTTGCTAAACCCTAGGGACCAATCGACATAACAACACACAACCAACCCAATCAGATCGATCGTCTTCTCCATGATTTCGCAAGAATATATACGTAGGAAACTCACCGAACTTCTCGGGCTCCTGGACCATCTGGTACACGAGGCTGTAGTAGTCGGCGTACATGATCCTCGTCGAGTTGTAGTGCTTCCGCTGGAGGGCGTCCACCTGCTTCCGGAGCAGCGAGTTGTGGTACTCGGTCAGGCGGTTGTAGGGCTTGAGGCAGCCGGTGCCGTCGAAGTCGGTCTCGCTGGCGGCGTCGCCGAAGAGGGACAGGAAGATTGGGAGGCAGCCCGTCGGGAAGATGCCCGGGACGACGACGTGGACAGCGCCGAGGGCGATCAGTTTCTGCACAAAATGCATGGTGAAATCAAGTGTCACTAGAGCAACTTAACTGGAGCATTGAACATTGCAGTTAATGGTACCTCAATGCCGTTAGCGATGGCACTGACGATCTTTGGGGTGTAGTTCATCGCCTGCAGGGGTGTCAAGCCAAGTTCAAGCAGCTGCACGTTGTAATCATTTCCGCCGTATCCACCGAACATGAACAACGATTTTCGCAGGTATACTTTGCAACCTACAAGCAGAGAGTTAATTTAGATTTCTTCATTGGGGTAAATTAGGTTTAGACAGACATACTTATAAGTCGAACATGTCAAAGACAAAGGACCTAGAAAAATTAGAGTATGCGCTCACTTTGTTGTGTCCCGCATATGGAGGGCATCAACTCCTTGAACCACTGGATCTGCGTGTCCAGTGAGCCATGGTTCCACACTGGATCTTCGATGCCGAGAGATTTGTAGAAGGAGAAGTTCATGGCCGTGCCGCCGGTGATGGCCATGCTTACCCCGCGCCGAAAATCTTTGCCTTTTGCTTTCGATGGTGGGACAAATGGGAGCCCAAGTGCTTGTGCTGGCATTCAGGGACAAATAAAAATAAATTTAAAAAACTTTTGTCTGATCAGACACAAAAAATTCTCAACATAGTGGTCACACTTTTCTGTCAAGAATTGTTTGTTATAGTAATTGTCTGGTTACAAAATGACTAGAATCATGACTTCAATTCCTTCATTTTATATGTTGGCCAGAACAACTTAATTTCTTGGATTGATAGGAAATACTATAATAATGTAGAAAATATATTTTTGGTATTAATTTTCAAATATAGCACATCTCTTAGCTGGTTAAATTACAAGATGCATGCACCTAATGGAAAAATAATTTCTAAGTTTTTTCACGCACTTGCAAGTTCCAACCAAACCTTGTCAACCTTGTCCAAACTGTCTACGATGTAAAGTCGGTTATCGAAATATGCATGCATGCTCTGTGCTACTTTGGAAAAGCATTTACCGATGAAGTCAACAACCACGCGGCCGTCGCACCACCGGCAAGCCGGCCTTCCGAAGTAGGTCTCACCGTACGGCGAGTGGGTGCAGGTGAGCACGTCGAGCTCCGTCTTGTTGCTGCTGGCGGCGCATATGTTGCCGGTCTCATCCATCGAATCACCAAAGGTGAACATGGCATTGTATCTCTTCAGCGCCCCCACCGTCGACGATGTAGTACCGCTGCCGCCACCACTGGCCATCGCCGTGATCAGTTGGATGACTAAGGAAGCCACGAGCAGCGATGAGCCTGAATGGAAGCTTGGGCGCTTCATCGCTAGCTCAGTATATTGAATCACCTGAAAATATCTCGCTTGGACTGATGCTGATCTAATGGCGATGAGGTTGGCCAATATATAGACGCGGGCCCTGCTCGTTGGTAACTGCTGAGTTAATGCCTGAACACTTGAGCACCACCTGAGTCATGAGGGTCGTTGGGTTTTTCAACATATTTGCTCGTCTGCTATTGCTCTCAACAATAGTATTGATGGAAGTCTTGGCGTTTGGATGACTCGCAGGTAGAGCTGAGCAATCATATGAAGTGTAAGACGAACACTACAATGCACAAATAGTACACTATACCATTTGTTTTCTAACAAACAATCACAATGACGTGCTTGTTGTCTAAGAACTAGGTCACCCGCCTCCACAAGTCTGCCGACCACGGCGGCCGTGCAGTAGCTCGGTTGCTGCCGGCTATGATGGCTGCTCCCAGGTTCCCAATGATTGCACGCCACTGCTACATGTCGAGACGAGTGGTCTCAGCCAACCTGCTGCCTTGCAACCTCTTCACTTCGCCTGCTACTTGTCTGTTTAAGTTTGTACCTGCTGCTGCTACCTACTCTGTCTCCGAGTCTGTATGTGCTTCTGTCCGGTCCTGCCCAGTTGTGTTTTGGTTTGCTTATGGATAGTGCGATCTTAAGCTGGAATGTAAGAGGCCTAAACAATCCCGCGAGGCGCCGGGTTGTTGCTGGCGTTGTTCGAGATCACCATTGTAAGCTTGTCTGTCTGCAAGAGACGAAGCTGGATTCTATCTCTAACAGCATCATCGCCGAAACTTTGGATCCCTCCTTCATGGACAACTTTGTTTTCCTTCCTGCTGTTGGCACCAGAGGGGGCATCCTCATTGCCGCCTCCTCTGATCACATCAAAGTTACTCCGCAACCGCTGGTTCAGGGGACTTTCTCAGTGTCCGCTTTGATCACCGACCTCTGCTGCAACTCGTCTTGGCTGTTGACAGGGGTCTACGGCCCACAATCTGATGAGGACAAACTCAACTTCTTGAATGAGATCAGACACATCAAAACCTCGGCTCCGTCTGAATGGGTTGTGCTTGGAGACTTTAACCTTATTAGCCGTGCTTCCGAGAAGAGCAACATCAATATCAACCTTCGTATGATCCGTGCCTTTCGTGCCGCCATTGATGATCTGCATTTAAAGGAGTTGCCTCTGATCGGACGCCGCTTCACTTGGTCAAATGAAAGACTGAATTCTACCCTAACCAAGATAGACAAAGTGCTGTTCACTGAGGAGTGGGAATCAAGATACCCTGACTTCCAGCTACTGCCGGGATCCACTGACATCTCTGACCATTGCCCTCTGATCATGAAGAAGATTCAAGCGCGTCGCTTCTCTGGATTCCGGTTCAAGGCTTGGTGGCCAAACGAGGATGGCTTCAGCGAGGTTGTCTCCCAGGCATGGTCCAAGCAGTTGCATACCAATGACTGCATTCGGAAGCTGCACATCAATCTAACTAGAACAGCCAAAGCCCTCAAAAAGTGGAGTAAAAACCTGATCAAAGAGAGAAGATTCTGCTCTGCAGTTGCCTCCGAGGTCATATTGCAGCTTGACCTCGCGATGGAGAACCGGTTGTTGACCCAACAGGAGCTTGACTTGCGTGCGTTGCTAAAGGGGAGGCTGCTTGCCCTCGCTGCTATTCAGAAAATAAGATGGAGGCAACGATCAAGATTAGTTTGGATCAGAGTTGGCGATGCGAACACCAAGCTGTTTCATCTTCGCGCCAACGGCAGAAGAAGGAAGAATCATATCCCCTTCCTTCATCATGGTGGCCATGTTGCTTCTGACCATGAGGACAAGGCAACAGTTCTCAAAAATCACTTCATCTCCTTGTTGGGTCAACCGGAGAGCGCCACTCTGCGAATGAACTGGCCTAATCTTAATCTGCCATCAGCAGACCTGACACACCTTGATCACCTGTTTGATCTGGATGAGCTGGGCAAAGCTATTAAAGAAATGGCAGCAGAGAAGGCACCGGGCCCGGACGGTTTCATTGGGCTTTTTTTCAAAAGATGTTGGCACACGATTAAGGTGGATTTGCTGAATGCCCTTAACCAGCTCTCTGCCCTTGATGCTAGAAACTGGAACCTGCTGAATTCTGCATTCATTGTCCTAATCCCGAAGAAAGAAAATGCTCTGCGCGCTGCTGATTATCGCCCAATAAGTCTTTCCCACAGTGTTGCTAAGATCTTGGGAAAACTCCTTGCCAATAGACTGGCGCCAACTATGCAGCATCTAATATCTATGAGCCAAAGTGCCTTCCTCAAAGGAAGATCATTCCAAGACAATTTTCTGTATGTTCAAAATCTCGTCCAGAGTTTACATAGAGCCAAGAAAGGGGCAATTTTCCTGAAGCTGGATATTGCGAAGGCATTTGATTCCGTCAGATGGGACTATCTGCTTGAGGTGCTCTGCCACATGGGCTTCGGACAGAGATGCCGTGATTTGATTGCAACCGTGCTCTGCTCAACCTCCTCCAGAATAATCCTCAATGGTGACCCGGGGCTGCCTTTCTACCATCGATGTGGCTTGCGACAAGGCGACCCACTTTCACCTTTTCTGTTCCTGCTTGCTATAGAGCCACTACAACGTATCTTCGCGTCTGCAACCAAAGCCGGGATCCTGAAGCCTATTGCGCACAATTTGGCCTCCATCAGAGCCAGCCTCTATGCCGACGATGCTGCCCTCTTTCTGAACCCGTGCAAGTCCGAGATGATGGCCACACAAGCAATCCTGGAAGCTTTTGGGAGAATCTCTGGACTCTACACCAACTTCAGCAAGTCCTCGGCCTACCCTATCTGTTGTGATGAGCTGGCAACTAATGAAGTGCTCTCCGAGTTCGCGGGAACAACTGACTCTTTCCCTTGCAAATATCTCGGGCTACCACTTAGCCTCCACAACCTTAGGCGCGCCGACCTCTGATTTCTGATTGACAAGATAGCTGCGAAGCTGGCAGGATGGAAAGGCAAGCTCTTGAACAAAGCGGGAAGGCTAACGTTGATCAACTCAGTCCTTACCTCTATCACCACCTACCTTTTGACCCTGTTCGCTCCTAGCAAGTGGCTGATCAAGAGGATCGACAAGCTCAGGAGAAGTTTTCTTTGGAAGGGCAGTGAGGAGGAGGCCAAAGGTGGGAGTTGTGCAGTCAACTGGCAGCTGGTTTGCTCACCAAAAAAGTACGGTGGACTGGGCATAAAAAACCTCTCCTCTTTTAGTAGAGCTCTACGGCTGCGGTGGGCCTGGTTCGCGTGGCAATGCCAACCTAGGCCCTGGTTTGGAATGAAACTCCCCTGCTCTGAAGCTGATATGCAGCTCTTTCATGCCTCCACCAATATTCACCTTGGAAATGGGCAAGCTGCGAGTTTCTGGAAGTCAAAGTGGCTGGATGGGGCGGCACCACGCGACCTTGCATCCTCCCTGTTCAAGCTGGCGCGCAGGAAAAACTACACTGTAACTCAAGCCATGCATGACAACAGGTGGATGAAGGGGCTTGAAAGAATCAGCTCCCATGATGATCTGCACTCCTTTCTGCTTCTGTGGGAGAAGATTCAGAGTGTCAACCTATCTGAAACAAGAGATACCATTGATTGGATCTGGACGAAGGACAAGAAATACACCGCCAAGTCTGCATATTCCTGTCAGTTCATTGGTTCGATTGCCAAGCCTGGTGCTGACCTGATCTGGAGGCTCAAGATTGAAAGAAAGGTGAGGTTTTTCCTTTGGACTTTGGCTCAAAACAGACTACCAACCACTGACAGGCTGCGAGCCCATGGGAGCGATCATAACGCGACGTGTTCTCTCTGCCTCCAACTCCCTGAAACTGCACTCCACCTCTTCAACACATGCCTTTTTTCCAAGGATGTTTGGGACAAGCTAAGCTTGGCACGCCCTTTGTGCTACCCTTCCCTGCCTGCTAATGTTCAGTCCATCTCTCATTGGTGGAGTGTTTGCTCCCAGCGCAACAAAGAGCAGGCCGCTGCTGCTGCTTATTTTGCTTGGCACATTTGGAATGAGAGGAACAGGAGGGTTTTCAACGCCAAGTCTACCTCGGCGGACGGCGTGGTTTCTCTGATAAAAGCTGACTTAGATTTCCTGAGAGTAGCGCTGTAATTCCCCCCCTTTTTTTGTAAAGGCAGCGTTCTCTGGACGACTGCTCACTCTTATGTACATTCCTAATCTTAAATGAAAAGGCAGAGCACCTGCCGTTTGAGTCAAAAAAAAAAAACCCAGCTCGAAGTTTGCCTTCGGGAGTAGGTACCCAGGGAAAACACTGGTCGAAATTTGCGTTGGTGCCAGGGAAAAAAGTTTCGCCCACATTCAGATGAAATTCATGAAACAGTAGAGAAGATAAAAGATAATCTCAATCAAAAAATTTGGTCAAATTTGAAATTTTCTATATTTTTTTGTTCTAAATACCTAAAATGAAATTTTTTTTTGGAACACGCAAGAGATCAACGTGCCTATATATTAAGATAGAAAGCAAGTTACAATCACAAGATTTTCTTTCGTGTTTGCAGCGCCAGCACAAGGCGGCAGCCCAAACCAATCCACCCACACCACTTACTTTACAACTCGCTTTAGACTATCGTTGCTCACCGTGCTCTACTCGTGGCGGCGGTCTTGTGCCTTGGCGATTACAGGCATAGATAGGAGGAAGGTGTTCTTGAACACCCTCCGGTTGCACTCGAGCCAAATACTACGAAATGTGCAGAGGATGACAGAGTTTACCCCCTTTTAACTTTTAAAGCTTTGGAGGCAGAACACGCTGGGCCTCTAAGGCATATTTCCAACAGAGAGGCGGAGGGGAAACGGTAAGGAAGATGGGATGGGGAAGCCAAGGAGGAATTGAGCGGGTGCAGCATATCAATTTGAATTTTGAACAAGGATTGGAGTTGAAGGCATGGGGAAGGGGGAGGGGATGATTGGAGGAGAGAGGCGGCAGGAGAGACAAGATTGGGGGAGGCCATGAGCAGGCGACGGGAGAGACGAAGCAGACCGATTAGGGAGGAAAGGCCGGCACTAGCAGGCTCTTGGCAGAAAAATTGCTATTATCCTTTTCGGCCGAAGAACATAGAGAAAAGTTGGGCAAGGCAGTGGTTCGACTCTTGTCGCCACATTTTTTATTCCCCTCTCCACGAAGAGGTAGACAGACCATCAACAGGAAACTGCCTCTTTTACAGGAGTAGATATATGCATAACTGGTTGAAATAAGGTGGGAAAGACAAAGTTCATCGGGTCATGGATATAGACCTAGTCGAGCATCATAAGCATGGAAATCTCTATTTGCCGCTCTCTGTGACAAATTGTCGCTGATTGGCACAGATGCGAGTGACCTAGCGAAGAAGATGGGCCAGCCCAATTACGAGATAACACACACGCTACAATTTCTGGTTTTGTGAACCTTCTAGAAGGTTCCAGACCAATTTTGGGAACCTTCTAGAAGGTTACTGAACCGGTGTCATTGTTTTTTATTTTTAGTTTTAGTTTTTCCTTTTTATGTTTCTTTTTTTCTTTTTGTTATCTTTCTTTTTCGTTTTCCTTTTATTTTTGTCTATTTTCCTTTTGTTATTAATTTTAAAATTCCTTTTTCTTCTCGTTTCTTTGTTTCTTTTTTTCAGAATTTCAAATTTTGTTGAAAATTTCGAAAAATGTTCCTATTTTAAAAAAAATCACAAATTAAGAAATGTTCACATTTCAAAAAATGTTCTTCTTTTCAACTTTTATTCACAAATTCAATTTTTTTTTGCAAACTTCAAATAATGTTTGCTTTTCCCAAAAAAGAAAACAGAATTTCAAAAATTGTTCACAGATGCAAAAAATGTCCCTTTTTCCAAAAAATGATAACATTGTCAAAGAATGTTCCGTTTTTCAAAATTTGTTCAGAAATTCGAAATAAATCCCGTTTTAATATTTGTTCACAAATTCAAAAATTGTTCGCATTTTTTAGAACTTGTTTT
This sequence comes from Thinopyrum elongatum, assembly GCA_011799875.1. Lineage (NCBI taxonomy): Eukaryota > Viridiplantae > Streptophyta > Magnoliopsida > Poales > Poaceae > Thinopyrum > Thinopyrum elongatum. Next base: position 119,729,318 of record CM022303.1, on the reverse strand, counting down.
GAATTTAAAAAATGTTCCCATTTTTCAAAATTTGTTCGCAAACCCACATATTATTCTTATTTTAAAATGTTTGGTTGAAAATCCAAAAAATGGTCAAACAAAATTCAAAACTATTTCGTGTTTGTCAAAAATTGTTCTGAATTGTAAAATAAGTATTCAGAATTTTCAAGTAATGATTGAAAGAATAGAAAATACTCGAATATGTCGATACAGTTAGTTCCAAAGTATTCGCGCTGCACATTCATCGTGAGTGGTAATTAACTCCAGTGGGTAGGTACCTCTTTTTTTGTAGAGGCGGATGGCGAGTTCGAACCTTTGCTAACACGCTACATTTTTTCGGGGTTCAAAAAAAATGTTCACCTATTTTAAAAAGAAAAAAGTCTATTTTACTACCCTGAACAAAGTTGGTGGTTCACATTACCCCCTGATCTATTTTTCTGCTCCTTTACCCCCCTGAACAATCCCAAACCGGACAAAAAACGTCCCTAGCTGGTCTTCCTCGGTCGGATGCTGACGTGGATGAGGTCAAAGCGGTATTTGACCAGCGGGGGCCCCTCGTCAGTGACCCATGAGTGTCTCTCGGCGGTGTGATGGTGTGGCTGACCGGAGAAGCGGCTGGCGACGGAGCAGCACTGGGCATGAGAGGTCGCCGGCGTGGTGGTGCTCAGGTGCAGTCGTGCACAGAGGAGCTCGAAATGGCGGTCATGGCGGCTACGGAGGGTGTGTCCTCCCGTCGACCAGAGGCGGCGACCCATGGACGTGGAGGCAGCAGCAAGGGCCGGCGGGCCAGTGGAGCAGGGTCGGCGGGCTAGTGGAGCAGGGCGGCGCTCTGGCGGCGGGGCTTGAGCAGGCGAGCCGAGGCACGTGCGGGCGGCGCAGAGCCGGCGTCCCGCGAGTAAAGGACGAGGGAGCGAGTGAACCGGGGAATAGGGGCGATTGCCCTTCACCGGCGAGGGCCATGGCCGGCGGGATCCGGCGGTTGGCGCAGCTCCTGTTGCTAGAGGCGACGGCGCAAGCGACGACGTCGCAGGAAACAGGAGGAGGAGAGGATTTAGGGTTCGATGGGGTGTGGGCCTTGGGCCACTGGTCAAATACAACCTTTGACCATGTCCAAATCAGCGAGCAAACCATGCAGGGATGTTTTTTGTCTGGTTTGAGATTGTTCAGGGGGTAAAGGAGCAAAAAAATAGATCAGTGGGTAATGTGAACCACCAACTTTGTTCAGGTAATAAAAATAACTTTTTTCTTTTAAAAACTACGGCCAGCAAATAAAGAAGGCCTCCAATGGGCCTCATCCCAGTGCACATCTACATGCAACCAGCCGACCTCTGTCTGTTTTTTTGTTTTGCCTGCGAAAACTTCGCGCACACCTCAAAAAACAAAAACAAAACCTAAAACTTCGCGTGGGGTGGCCCACGAGCCAGCATCCACACGCGGCGAACCTTCGCCGCGTCACGGCCGCGTGGGCGCGGCATTGAATCGCGCCGATGAGACAGACGACGACGAACTTACGGTTGATCAGTACCTGACCGGAGACGGTGCTAGCTAGGTTGCATGAACGCACGTACGCATGCGTCCAAGCCGGGTAATTAACCACGATCGAGAAGCGCGCCAGCTAGCTCACCGGAGGTGGTTGTTCGATAGATCGTCGGCGGTGAGCAGCCAGCTGGAGCGAGAGAGCACGCGCGTGCAAAGTGTCGCAGCGCGCGCGTACGTGGACGGGCTCTCATCGACGATATATACACCTTCATGCCCGGCGTAGTTGCCACGCCTGGCGAGCTAGATCGAGCGACGACGGGGACAGCCATGGCTCGGCAAGTCACTAGCGCCATTGCCGCCGCTGGCCTCCTCCTCCTCGGCGCCAGCTGCGTCTTCATGCTCGCGGCCGCGGACGGCGATGGCGGGGCAATGCGGTACAACGCCATGTTCAACTTCGGCGACTCGCTGTCGGACACGGGCAACCTGTGCGTGAACAAGTCGGCGGCGGCGGAGCTCCTGCTCACCTTCGCCAACCCGCCCTACGGAATGACCTACTTCGGCCACCCCACCTGCCGCTGCTCCGACGGCCGACTCGTGGTCGACTTCCTGGCCCAGTCGCTGGGCCTCCCTTTTCTCCCCCCGTCCAAGCTCCCCGGCGCCGACTTCCGGAAGGGCGCCAACATGGCCATCGTGGGCGCGACGGCGCTGGACTTCGACTTCCTCAAGTCCATCGGCCTCGGCTACCCGATCTGGAACAACGGCGCCATCAACGTGCAGCTCCAGTGGTTCCGCGACCTGCTCCCCCGCATCTGCGGCGGGCCGCAGAGCTGCAGGCCCTACCTCGCCAGGTCCCTCTTCCTCCTCGGCTCCATCGGCGGCAACGACTACAACGCCATGCTCTTCTTCGGCTTCAACGTCAGCCGGGCCAAGAGCTACGCCCCCAACGTCGTCGACAACATCGCCGCCGCCCTCGAGAGGCTGATCGAGCTGGGCGCGTCGGACATCGTGGTGCCGGGGACGCTGCCCATCGGGTGCGTCGCGCTCTACCTCGCGGTGCTGCCGAGCGGCGACAAGTCGGACTACGACGAGCGCGGCTGCCTCAAGCCGCTCAACGACCTCGCCACGTACCACAACTCGCTGCTCCAGGACAGGCTGAACCGCGCCCGCGCCAGGCACGGGCCGGCGGCGAGGATCATGTACGCGGACTACTACGCCTACGCCACGGACATGCTCCGCGACCCGGCGCGCTTCGGCTTCACCGCGCCCGTCGCGGCGTGCTGCGGCGCCGGCGGCCCCCCGTACAACTTCCAGTTGGACGCGCGGTGCGGGATGAAGGGCGCCACCGCGTGTGGCGACCCGTGGAGGCACGAGTCCTGGGACGGCGTGCACCCGACGGAGGCGGTGAACAGGCTCGTCGCCGACGGGTGGCTCAGGGGACCATACTGCCACCCTCCCATCCTGCAGTAATTAATAGATCACCGGCGACATGATTTAGCTTCTTATTAGCTAGCCACTCATGCTTTGAGCACAAACACACACCATCTTGCGATGGCAGTGGACAGACGTGTGTGTTGTAGCAGGAGAATGAAGATGTGGGGAAAACGTGATGTTTAGTAGTTTCAGGCTTCCGATCACCGCCATTAGCCAGCACCTTTGCGGCCTTTACATTTCGGTACTGCACTCTTATGTGTCGGTGTATCGACGTGTAATGTAGGTGTAACACCTTTCGGCTGTACCCAGTGTCCGTTTTTCATCAAATGGTTTTGCTGAAAATTTCATTGACTACAACCTAGGACTTTGTGTTGATATCATTAATGTTTCAAAAAGAAAATTCATTTCACTTCACATGTGTTTTGCACATATTTATGAACGGTCGACAATAATATTACCACTCACATGTTTTGATTGTGCACACACGTTATTTCAATATACTCCAATTCTTTTTTGCGAAAAAATAAATTCCAGTTAAACAAAAATGGGTCGTTGTGTTTTGCACATATTTTATTGTTTTTCAACAAATACTAGAGGGTGATGTGCGCTTTGCCGCACTGTTCGTGAGTTAAGTCTCTTTTTCGAGCTATTACAATCAGAGGTGGGCACTTTTACATCGAAGAATCGAACTGAATTGAGTTGACTGATATTCCTAATTTATTAGGTTTATAGTGTTCGGTTTGGTGCTTTCATTGCTAGTTGTTTGTGTTTGGGTGTATCGTTGATTTTTATCCTACATAAACCGAATTGACCATTAGACCATACGAAATGGACCTCCCTTTTGTCTAACTTCCCTATTTTGTTGGCACGTGTAGGCATGGCCCTATTCCTATGTATAATGCACGCCTTCACCAATTCAATTCACTCGTGCCACTGCCTCTCAAAATAATAATTCTTGCACTGGTTTTTTTCCACAAATAGATTTTAATTTCTCAACCCAATCACCTTCCAACCTCGAGGTTATATTTATTTGAGAAAAGTATACTTTTCGTCCCTTAACTCCTCGTGAAGTCTAAATTTAGTCCCTCAACTTCAAAACCGGACAACTTGCACTCCCAACTCTTGAAACCGAACAAGTTCAGTCCCCTGTATGCGCAGACCCGGTATTGCTGCTGACTCAGCATGGTTTTGACCTGTCTTCGTCCACGTGGCAGTATTTCTCTCTCTTATCTTCTTCCTTTTCATATTGGCTTATTGAGATATTTCATCGAACACATTGCGTACACTGCGTCCCACGGCCAGGCCACGGAGGATGCAGGCAAGCCACGCGTGCGATGGCGCTACCTCGTGCTCGCCTCGACTTCCTCTTCTCCACTGCCTGGGAGCACGTGGTCCGGGGTGCACGGGCGAGGGAACCAAGTGCAGGGGCGGCGACGAGGAGAAGCTCAAGAGTGCGTTGGCCATCTCCAGCTCCCGTGCAGCCTCTCCAAGGTGACGGTGGTGGGCGTGGTGCGGCTGGTGGCAGACAAGCTGGCGCGCCGGCGTGCGTGTGAACTCGCGTGCTCTCGGATGATCAATTCGCTCGCTTGTGCAGACAGGGCGTGTACGACATCAGAAGGCTACAACTTCAGGCTAGCGAAGCAGCACGAGCAGCTCTGTGTCCGCGCGGGAACACACCAGCGATCATGCTGTTGCACACGGCGTCACGAACGCGCATCGGCCAGAGCGTACTCCTGCCGACCAGCGCACATGGCGTGCCACCATGCAGGAAGCTAGGATACTCCGCTGTAGATATGCTGCTTGGCTGGTGCGTCGCGTACGCATAGCTGGCTCGTGCACGGCGTTGGTGTACGCGGATTGGTGAGCCAGCAGGCCAACGCAGGACGTGCAAGCAGCCATCGACATCTGTGCGTTGGTGTATACCTGTGCACATAGCGTGGTGCCACAGTGCCATGCATGAAGCTGTGTGGTGCAACGGAGCTGGATGGAGGCGTGCTTGATGAAGGAGTCCCGATCAAATCAAGCGACAACGGCTGGTGGACGACGTGCGTTTTCCTCGAACGCCGCGTGCCGAGCCAAACAGCCATATCGCCCGGTTGCTGCGGCGAGCGCTCCGTTGGTGAGGACCGCAGGAGCTGAGACGATGCCGAGCTGCACTGCTCCCTGGAGAGTTACGACCAATATGGGGGAGAGCATGACGGAGATGTTGATGCTGAGCTGCACTGTCCCGAGCCGTGGCTTTCTTTTGGCCTAAGCAAAGCAGCCCGTTGGCGCACAGGGCGTCGGCCAGCAGCCGTCCACAGCATGGCGCACGTGCACGAGCAACGTGAGCACCGGCGGGAGTAGCCACCGCTGCTTGGTCGTGGAGGGTACATGTAATGCGTGCTAGGTGTTTGATAAAATGTCTCAGTAAGCCAATGTGAGGAGGATGAAGGAAGGAGAGAGATAGACTGCCGAAGACCGGTCAAAACCACACTGAGTCTGCAACGATATCGGGTCAGCCGAGACTAGGGACTAAACTTGACCGGTTTTAAAAGTTGAGGATGCAAGTTGTCCTGTTTTGAAGTTGAGAGACTAAATTTAGACTTCGCCAAAAATTAAGGGACGAAAAGTATAATTTTCTCTATTTATTTCCACTAGGCCTAGCTACAACGGCTCTTCGACAGGTGGTCATGTTGTCTTGGATCTCCGAAGCCTTATTCTTTCTTTCTAGTTCCCTAGCGCTAGCATGGGTCTCACACCACGAATCACCTGTAGAGCTCGACGGGGAAGACAGAGAAGGTGGTGACCCGACCACTCAGACCAGAAATAGCAAGTTGGTGCCACCCACTCACAAACACATGAACTAGAAAACTAATTCACCCCTTCCCTCCGCAACCGTAACAAGTCATAGCACTGGAGGTCCTATTTAGCGTGCAACGCGTTGAAGGATGACCAAACAAGCACAACGCATGACAGGTGCTTTAGTTGGCTGGCCAGTCACCCTGTTGGTCTCTGCCCATCCGAAGAAGTGGAGAAAAAACAATGAGGAAGGGAAACCGAAATATAAATATAGAGAGAATATTAAAAATGATCCAATAAAATAATAAAAATATTAGGGTCCTCTGCTCTGCTCTACGAAAGCCAAAGACAAAGCCAAAACTACTACGAAGGGAGGTACTATGCTCTGCTGGAATCTTATGTTTATGTGAGCTCTATGTGGCACAACCTGTGGTCTACGATGCTGCAACATATGCATGTCCTGTTGGACACTCACTCATGTGTCGAGTCAACCAATCATTGTGCTACTGCCTAGGACAACCTTACTTACCAACCGGATAAGACTAGCAGAGGGAGACTGTTAGGTTTTGTCCATACAATCAATCACATACTACATCATGAACGCGCACGATGAAAAACTTTTAGACAAAGGCTCGTATCGTGCCCTCTTTATCTCTCTTTATTTCTCAATTTTTTGGTGTTCTTAGAACAACACAGCTGTAATAGAGGTGCAGGACATTTTCCGCAAAAAGAAAAGAAAAGAAAGAGGTGCAGGACATGACTCAAACCACCGACATGGACTCCTACTAAGAAATCTAAAACAAACTAACCATCAATCCAAATTGGTCTCAACTTGTACTATCACTCCTACGTTCGCTAGGACATGGAACTCGTGGCATGGAAGATAACTCACAGCACGTATCACCTAATTAGAATGAGCATATATTTGGATGACTATGGAAGAGATTAGCTGGATGCATGCGCTGCATGCACACTTTAGCCAGTTGTCAAAAGAAATTGACTGGCCCAAATTATGAAGGACTTCACTACAAATCTGACATCGAATTTTTAACTATGACAAATTGAACGTTTTTTATGGCAAATTGTGTGTGTTGAGAATGACAAGTTTAGTTGGCAATTATGGCAAATCTGTCTCGGTTCATTTTTGTCAGAAAATTGCCATGCTTGTAAACTAAATTTTTCATCCTCGTGCCAATTAAAGTTGTCATAAAAACGTTTGATTTGTCATGCTAAAAATTCGTCAAAATTTTAGCATTACCAATTATAAAATCAGTCGCCTGCCCTCTGCCCACACAAAAAGAGGTAATACAAGCTTGAAACCAGCAGCGTCAGCAAAGCGCGCCTATCCCCTGGTTAGGCTTACGCATGCAAAAGGCACCAAAGTGGCGAGCAGGACGAGCAATGCGCGTCCTTCTCAGGTACCATTACGATACCTGGGTTTTGTTCTTTTGTATTAGAGATGGGAAAGTTGTGCTCACTTGTTCTGAGAGTGTAGGATGGCGAAGAGCGGAGCGGCCGGAAGGGCAGGAAGCCCGTCACGCCCCCTCCCCGCTTCCTTTGACTCTCGGAGGTTGGCCGGGAAGGTGGCCGTGAGCACCGGCGCGGCGAGCGGCATCGGGAAGGTGACAGCCGCCGAGTTCCTCAGGAACGGCACCAAGGTCGTACTCGCCAACGTCCAGGACATCCTGGGCCGTGCTGTGGCGGCCGAGATCGGCGACCCGGACACGGTCTATTACACCCGCTGCGACGTCATGGACGAGGCGCAGATGGCGGCTCGACGTCATGTTCAACAACGCCGGGATCATGGGCGGCAACTACGCGGGCTTCCCCATCGACATGGCTGACTTCGACCACGTCATGGCCGTCAACCTCCGCGGGGTGGCCGCCGGCATCAAGCACGCGGCACGCGCCATGGCACCGCGTGGCTCGGGGTGCATCCTCTACACGTCCAGCAGTGGCGGAGCTATGTGGGCTCGGGGGGGGGGGGGGGGGGGTGGTGTCCCAACATTGAACCAACTTGTGAAGAAAAAAAATATTGTGAAGGATAGATGAGAACTTTTTTAGCTTTTGCCCCCCCCAAACAATTTTATTTTACGGTTCGGCCCTCCCCCCCCCCCAGCCGATGCTGTCTAGCTCCGCCACTGACGTCCAGCACTGCGGGCACGCTGGGCGGGTCCGGCCCCCACGCATACAGCGTCTCCAAGACGGCCGTCGTCGGCATGGTGCGGTCCGCGGCGGACGAGCTGGCGGCGCGCGCCTGAGGTGTAACGACATCTCCTCGTACCCATCGCACGCCCTATGAGTGGGGGGGGGGGGGGCGCTCCGCGAGGGAGATGCTGAGGCTTCCTCGGGGGGGGGGGGGGGGGGAGGGACGGACGACGAAGAGTTGATCAGGCGGCTGTTTGATGAGGACATCAATGAGATGGGCGGCGGCGTGGTGCTGCGCGCGGAGGACGTTGTGAGGGCGGCGGTGTTCCTGGCGTCCGACGATGCCAGGTACATCACCGGGCATAGTCTCATGGTGAACGGCGGGTTCTCCGTGGGGAAGCCGCTCAACGTCCCGGCATGTTAAGGACGGCGAGAAAAACTAAGTATAAAATATATCTGAAGAAAAAGAAACAGTGTACTTTGGTCTCAGTTGGCAGAGCTCCGTGAGTTAATTTTCAAGTACTATAATGAAATTGAACTGCTCTGAAAGGTTGGAAATAATTGAATGAAGAGTTACGGTTCTACTCCCTCCGACTTTTTAGAGATTTTAATACGGACTACGTATAAACATATTTTAGATTGTAGATTCACTCATTTTGCTTCGTATGTAGTCCATATTAGAATCTCTAAAGAGCATTATATTTGGGAACAGAGGAAGTAGTTGAGTGTTTGGTCAGAGGAACCATATGGTATCACAATGTGTTAGAACAAACATAAAACATATGGTATCGCAAAACATGTACTCATTTGGTGTTTGGCTGGATTGGAGGGACATGACACCAAATAAAATTGATTCAAAGAAACTGTTTCGATCAAGATGTTTTGGTTGCTTTCATCACTTGTTTGCCTTAAACTTTTTGCGACCTCGCCTGGATTGCGTTAGGGAACATGTAGCAACGAGAGGACTACCCCACCAGGAGACTTGCCTGTTCTCCAACAGCAAGAGGAAACAATCAACCAGATTCTCTTGACTTGCGTGTTTGCTAGGACAGCTTGGGCGCAGGTTTGTGCTGCCCTGGGGAAGCTGGAGTGGGCACCTAGCCATTTCGACACGCTGGAAACTTTGGCTTCTCGGCAAAATTGGTTTCAACGCTAAGGCTAGGAAGGACATCCATACCATCTTCTTGCTGGTAATGTGGGAACTGTGAAAGCACCGTAACGCCACTGTGTTTGATAGGGCATCGCCAGCCCTTGAGCTCGTTACAGATAGGATCATATCTGAAGAACCCGCTTGGGCTCAGGTACAATCTTTCTTTGTTTCATCCTCCCAACCAAAATTTATGGACGACCTTAGATTATTGAATGTTCATGTTCTATTGAATTTTTTTCAAATAATTACTTGGAATCTCATGGTTCTGTAACACATAGTTTACATGTCATTAAACTGATGGAGGCAATCCACCATCAAGCATCTGAATTGTCCGCTTTGATTTGGGTTGTAAATTCCCTAACATGCTCTTACCATTATATTGTCAGGACAATTTGTAGAGCACATGTTTGTCGTGACTGATTATCAAACTCCAAAAAACATCGAAGGTATATGGATGGAAGAAAGAGACTAGAGGATAAATTAATTTTCAACATCTCATACTGTAAGTGCATCTAGTGCCCCTTAGTGATTTTGGTGTATTGAAGACTTATAGGTTAAGGGACTAATGTGTTTGTGAGTGTACACACGTTCTATAAGTCTATGAGGAGTTTGATATTTACGAAGAAAGTCGACCCCTAAAAATGAATGTCTTCAGTTGAAGACTTTGGTTTTCTTGAAGACTTTGAAAGTGAGGAAATTGGTGTGACCTTGAAGACTTGATATTGATGCGAGGATTATGAAGCGTGAAGACTTTTGTTTTCATAGTTTTGTTTTTCCTTTCTTGAGTCATAGGAAACACCGTACTCTTAAAGGGGGTCGAGGTAAAACTAAGGAAAAGTTTCCAAGTGATGCTCATCTCAAATCCTACACCTACACAATCCTTTCGAGTGAAGCCATTGGAAATCTCATACAGTTCCGTCAAGTTCTTCAGTGACAGAGACGAAGATCTTTTGTTCTCTGAGGAATTTGTTCTGACTAAGGAGTTAGGAATTCGCCAGTGCGGATTGCCTACAAGTGAGGAACATGATAGCCCTGAGGAATTTGAGAGCTCAAATTTTCGACCGTTGCTGTGCTATGCGCCAGCTGTCCAAAATATCCTACCCACCTAACGGTCATATCATTGAAGGGCATTTATGTCTTATCACGTCGGGCTGCTCCCTAGGCTATAAATAGCCGCCCCCTACAACCACTAGTTGGTTGGCTGCTCCGAGAGAAACTAACACTTGTCATTGAGAGCATCCCATCCTCCGAGGACTTTGAGCGAAAATCATCAAGTGAGGAAAAACCCAAAACCCAAAGTGATTGAGCATCACTGAAGAGATTGTTCCTGTGTGGAACCGACGCTTGTTACCTTTGAGGACTGTGCATCCTCCAGACGGTTAGGCGTCATGGTCTAGAGCATCCAAGAGGAATTGTGGATCGCCGAGTGACCAAGTCTGTGAAGGTTTGGAAGTCACATGTGAAGACTTACCACGAGTGATTGGGCGAGGTCTGTGTGACCTTAGCTCAAGGAGAATACGGTGAGGACTGTGTGTCCTCAGGTTTAAATACCTAGCCGCTCCAACCAGACGTACGACTGTCACAGCAGTTGGAACTGGTCTACCAAATCATCGTCTTCACCGAGCTACTAGTTCTATTTCCTCGACCCTTCCATTTCCTCGCATACTTGCTGTGTACTTGATCGCTACTGTTTGAAGACTTTGACTGAAGACTTTCTCAATTTCCTCAATCCTATTTCTTCGGTTACTTAGTCTTCAGTCTGCTTATCCTGTGTATCACGCTACCTGTACTCTGTGCCTATTTCATTTCGTCATGATGACTGTGCTTATGCCATGTTATGTTTGCATCTGAGTACTTATTCCGCTGCTAAGTAGTTCGTTGCTTAGGAATTTCCTCACCTTGAAATTCCTCAGTGACGAATTTGTAAAAATCGCCTATTCACCCCCCCTCTAGTCGATATAACGCACTTTCACATACTCTGTAGACTTCTCTATCCGGCAACATCTGAGTTAAGAAAGCATACTTGATAAAAACTATGAAATAATATCCTACTCTACAAATATCAATGCTATTTGTTAAACTCCATATATTACAACACCCGTCCAAATTAATTAAAATCACTAAAGAAGACACAGAGACATGTAACCACACATGTGGTGTAAGCAATAAAATGAGAAAAAATAGACTAGGCAGCCCAACCAGAACATCACAGTAAAATTTGGATTTTCCTTGTGTTTCACCATAGTATTTTGGACCATTACAACTATGCTCTTGTACGAAGTAGACTTTGGCCAACGTTATTTTCCCTCACATTTCATCTGCAGGATGATTTACCCAAAGCTACTGAGTGGGTCCTCGACAGTGGATGTACTAATCACATGACCGGTGACAAGAGCTTACTGATGAACACTCCTTTATCTCCATCACATTTGAAGCATATCACCTACGCTGACAAAGGCAAAAGCAAGGTATTGGGTCTAGGTAGGGTTGCAATCTCAAAGGATCGACACTCGAGATTTCTTGTAGTGGAGGAGATTTGTAACATCCCCAGCCTCACACCACAGTGATCACTTTCTGATCATGCCAAGTCACCCTGGTTAACTATGCTTGATCTTCATTGCATAATATCTCATTTCAAATTCCACCACTTAATTCAAATTCAAATCACAAGTGCAAAATAAACTTGCCCAAAAGTTGCTGAGAAAATGTTCATCATCTTGCAAATAACCCAAGACAACTATGTGCTAAGGAACACCACATCACCCTTGAGCACATATGAGCTTTAGCAATTAAAGCAGCACCATTCCAGCCTTTTTAAATGCTAATTTATTTATGAAAAATTCCAAACGAAGTCCACTGGCCTCCAAATTATTTGTGGCAGTGCCAAATATTGTAAAGGAATTATGTGACTTGGCTTCACATTTTTCATAATAATTTTGGATGCCCAAATAAATCCTTTTCCCTCTTTGTTAAATAAATAAAAGTAAAACAGAAAACAGAGAAAGGGAAAAAGGGCCAAAGGCCACTTACCTGGCCGCTGGGCCGAAGCAACAGTGCCTGTGGCCCATCCCGCCGCGGCCTGTCTCTCTCCTCCTTCTCCCTCCTCCCCGTGTCAGCGCGCGCGCGCCCAAGCCGGCGATGGGCAGCTGTCGCCCATCCCCCGGCGCCGCTGCCGCTGCGAGGAGGATAAGAACATCCCCAGCGATCCCCCGATGAACCCTAGTTCACTTCCCCTCTCCTGCTCGTTCTCCTCCCCTTTTTCCCTTCGCCAGATCCGCCGTGACCGAGCGCTGTCGCCGCCGTTCGACGCTCGATTCCGCGGCCACCGAGCCCCTCCGGTCCCGCCAACCTATCCGGAAGCTCCGCCGTCCTCTTCCTCTTCCACGGGTGCTGCCAGACGGAGCCGGAGCGACCTGCCTCGCGTGGATCGAGCCGATCCCCTTCCTCTCGGTCACCGACGCACTCCGGCGACCCCGAGCTCCTCGGCGCTCCTAAGCCTCCACGGGCCTCCTTGCGCCGCGCGGTGAGCCACCAGCTCCCTCTGTTCCCTCTCCAAGCCGCGTTTTCCTTCCCTAGCAAGTTGTACTCGCCGTCGCACCCCGGCCGCCGCAGGTCCTCGCCGTCCGGCCACTTTCGGTCGTCTCCGAGGCCGCGCTCTAGCTCTATTCGACGCGGCGCTTCACTCTCGTTCGAATGCGACCGAAAGCCCATGTTATTTCGGACCGTAGCCACACGCCCGACCTCACCCGAAGCTCATCGCCGCCGCGGCTCGATGCCGGCGCCCTTGCCGGCCACCCCAGCCGTTGCGACCGCCACGGCTGGATGTGCGAAGCAGTGCCCGTTCGGATGCACCCAACTGCGCACGATTTGAGCCACCGTGGGCGAATTCCGAGCAACTCCGGCAAGAGCGCCATCGCGGGAGGCTCGCTGGAGCTCCTCCGGCGGCTCCGCTGACTTGGCGCCCACGTGGCACCACCAGGGCCACTGACCAGCGGGCCCGGTGGGTCCCGCTGGCTCGGTTGACCAAGTCAACCCGCTGACTGGGTTTGACCAGTCACTGCCATGTGGGGTCCACCCCATTGGTTAACTAATTAAACAGAATTAAATTAGTTCAGTTAATTAACTAAATTAAGTACCCACTGACAGTGGGCCCCTGATAGTTAAATAGGTAGTTAGATTAGATTCTAAACCCTGTTAACCCACTGTCTATGACAAGTGGGTCCCACTGGTCAGTTTGACCAGTCAACGGGCCGTTGACTGCTGACGTCAGAGTGATGTCATGCTTATGTCATAATTCATTTTCAATAATTCTGTTAATAAAAATAATTCTGAAAAATCATTTAAACTTCGAAAATTAATAACTTTTAAACCGTAGCTCAGATCGAAAAAGTTAAAACATGAAAGTTGCTTAGAACGACGAGACGAGTCTGTTCGTGCCGTCTGTTTCCTTGTCGGAACCCCCTACATAGGAGAACTCGTAACTCCGAGCTCGATTCCGGTAGATGAATAGTGCACACACAGGTTGGTATCAGAGCCGACTGCCTCTAGGAATCCCCCTATCCAACTCCTTGGCCGAAGTTGAGTCTAGTGGTCCAAAACTGTTTTACTAACTTGGCTGTGTGGCTTACGGGCCCACGTCGCCAACTGGGTGGTATTAGGATCTTTTACTCCTTGACCTTTACTCTGGGACTCTGATCTCTCTTCCTTTCGGGTTAAATAATTTTACTAACTCCGACATTAGGTTCTCGTAACTGCCTTCTCCCGAAGAGCCCCCTCATTCCAGAAGATGGTGAGTCATCATCAGAAGACTCCGAAGATACTCCTCGTAGTTTCCCGAGACCATTATGCCACTGCTTTTGCAAGTCCTTTATTAACGATAATCACCGTGAACAATTACACATCCTTGCTGTTTGTATCTTCATACCCAGTCGCCCTTGTTTTCACGAGATACCCCGTAATACTCCTTGTTAAACAGGGAATCCTTTGAGCCTACTGCCGTGCAGCTTCTTTCGCGCTGCGGTTAATTCCTCACATTACCGGGGATCTGTTCATCCCCAGTTGTTTCTGTGATTCCTAAAGCACTTTGAAATATTATCTGATCTTCCGAGAGTCCTCTGCAACTTACTGCTCTTGAAATTCTTGCCTGCTTATTTTATGGTTAATTCCATATGTTCAGCAATCTTTGTTGACATCCCTCTTCAATGCCATTTAAGTTCCTTGATCCAGTCTACTGCGAATACTCGCAATCATCAGTTGATTATTATGAATTCATCCTTCCGGCTCGGTCACCATTCCGGACATGAGCTGGTTCTCGGCCAATCAAGCATTGGTTGATTGTCTAACTAAGTCTGTTCAATTTACTTGTCCTTTTGCCCAGGTGATCTACCTGCCACCCCTCACTGTTGAGGCCGTGATCCCTCTGAATATTATACTTGAGTTATTCAAGTATTTCCTTAATCCGTTGTGCTTGTCTCCCATCCTTTCTAGGAGGACTCACAGGTGGAATCAGTTGTTTAGAACCTTACCCCGTTAGTTCTCACGGATTACTTGATTTCTTTTGTGGACAATTATCCGACCGATTCTTTTCTATTCTAAGAACCTTATCGGTTCCTTCCCCGTTGACATTGCCTTTGGCACTGAAGCAATCTCTACTTCTTGCCATCTGTATATCCACCCTGCTTGCATGGCACGGAGAGGTAGTGCATTCCTTCTCCTTATTCACTTGGGACTGACTACTATCCAGGACATGTAATGTAACCATGGGTGGAGATCTCTGCAAGACGGAACACTAAAGTTGTCCATCTAGTTCTACTCAACCTATTCGTCTTTCGATCAGAGCTTTTGCTTCTGATCCCTCGTTACCGAACCATAACTCCTTTGTATTTAAAAACGTCGGATTATTCCAAAGTTTCTATAATCTGATGCCGTTTCATTCTTTCTTCTTTTTGGCTAAGTACCGCTACTCACGTCAGATCTTTTGGCCTCTACCTGATCTTTTGTTAGATTAATATCCGACAGTATCCTTCTTATTCAAACATCTTGTGAGCTCTCCCCCTGGTACTTAATACCTCTGGTAAATTGTATCATCTGCTTTAACTTCGATACTCTGCCTTCGAACTCACATCCCTTGCTCTGGTTGATGGTTGTATGGATTCGTAAAATGTCCTGATGGGTTGTATCTATGCTTCTGTCATCTGCGAGAACCCAGAAACTTCTACGAGTCGTACTCTTCTGGTGTTTCACCAGATAAATTTTCAACTCTACAACTTCTTCAAAGACGAGAAGTGAATGAAGGGTTATGCATTGAAGAAGTGGGAGTCGACCTTGAACTTTGTGTTCATGCCCATGGATCCGGTGTAGAACTTATCATGGAAGCTGCTCGTAAAAAAATAATTATTCCCTTGGTACTAGTTTATCCTGTATCTATGAATTGATCCTTTGCAATCGTGGTTCCCACCATATTTCCTTCTTGATTCCATTTCCCAGACAAGTTAAAAGCACTTGTCTTCTGCAAATCAATATGCCTGTCCAACCTCTATACTGAACTACCTCGAGTATTACCCCCTCTACTATCTTGAGGATATCATCCTATTGTACTAAGTCCTATGAATTTTCTGATGGAGTGATACCTTTCCCTGTCTTAGTCACTCCAAGGGTTCTGGGTTGTCATCAACCGAGACCACCGAACAATGAATCGATTCCGCTCAGTGATTCAATACCCCTAGTACTTGTTGCTGGGAAATTTACTACTCCATCATGCCATCCCTAGCCTGATCGGCTATATCTTCATCACGCCAACTTTTAACTGTGCTACCTGGTCCTTAGGCCCGGAGCAACTTCCGACGACGAGCTAAGCTTACGTCGATCTTACTCACCTTATCATTTCGCCCCAAACAACGAGCTTGATTTCGAGATTATGCCGAATCCGAAGTTCTCATAGCCTTTCACTTCATCCTTCCTTTTGCTTGATGTCATCGCTGACCGACTACATCTTCTTGAAACCTCTCGACAAATGTGTCGTGATCATCATCAACATTCCGAGCTCTTTTGGGATATCAATTGAATTCATGGCTAGAAATACCATCCCTGCCCCTCGATGAATTGTGATATCATCGATGTCATCCTTGACTTTCGACCAACACAAACCTGGTTGTATTTGGTTATTCCTTACGTCCCGAGATACCCTTGTAAATGTTTCTCGGTACCTCTTGAGATCTTCGAACCCAATCTTTTACTTGACACCATATCATTGCTGCAACGAAGCATGATTGTGGTATTCCGAATATCAACAAGAACGTTGGAAGCACATTGCCAATTGTTTCTTAATCAATTATCCAAACATCGTTGTAAGGGTAATATCATGATTCATCACTCGCCACTTTATCTAAATGCCTTTGAACTTACTGTTCCATCATGTATATCCTGCTCCGCTTTTCCTTGAGTAGGACGTACTCCCGATTCTCGTGTATAAACACATTTTCCTTTCCATTGTTTTGTTTAACCTTTCCAGTAATCTAGCTTACCTAAGCAGGATTAATTCCCTGCCTATGAAAACATCTCGGTATACAACTCTGTCAGTGAGACCCTGTTACTATTGTTGATGACATTCCGGTAACCACCGATGGATGAGAACTTTGCCTATTGGTCCGCCTCGTTCAACGAGCAGGAAAATGGTTCTCTTCGTCCCTCGCCCTTGGTACCGATGTTGTTACGGACATAACTGACAGACTATTCTCTGACATACCTTGTTGTCGTGACCAGTAAGATGTCACCGTTCTCCCTACTTTGATTGACACCCCTCCACAGTTCCACAGGATCGGAACCTGACTCTCCTGTAACATCCTTGATTCTGAAGCATCCTTTGCCTTTGACTTTGTGTGTTATCCCGAGCCACCCCTCGAGAGAAGATCTACTCCCGATACCATGAACCCCTGTTCACACTTCGTTCAGGTATCGATTGAATGTCCATTCGCTTGATACTTCATATCGTACCTTCATACTTTGCTCTCGATGTTTTCTTAAGTTTCAACTCGAGAGATGCTTCTGCCACATTCCCTGAATTGTTCACCAGATAATTAATCCTATAAGGGACCGTTCTCCCATAGTTACCCTCTTATTTTCCCACTTAAATCTCGGGACGAGATTTCTTGTAGTGGAGGAGATTTGTAACATCCCCAGCCTCACACCACAGTGATCACTTTCTGATCATGCCAAGTCACCCTGGTTAACTATGCTTGATCTTCATTGCATAATATTTCATTTCAAATTCCACCACTTAATTCAAATTCAAATCACAAGTGCAAAATAAACTTGCCCAAAAGTTGCTGAGAAAATGTTCATCATCTTGCAAATAACCCAAGACAACTATGTGCTAAGGAACACCACATCACCCTTGAGCACATATGAGCTTTAGCAATTAAAGCAGCACCATTCCAGCCTTTTTAAATGCTAATTTATTTATGAAAAATTCCAAACGAAGTCCACTGGCCTCCAAATTATTTGTGGCAGTGCCAAATATTGTAAAGGAATTATGTGACTTGGCTTCACATTTTTCATAATAATTTTGGATGCCCAAATAAATCCTTTTCCCTCTTTGTTAAATAAATAAAAGTAAAACAGAAAACAGAGAAAGGGAAAAAGGGCCAAAGGCCACTTACCTGGCCGCTAGGCCGAAGCAACAGTGCCTGTGGCCCATCCCACCGCGGCCTGTCTCTCTCCTCCTTCTCCCTCCTCCCCGTGTCAGCGCGCGCGCGTGCCCGAGCCGGCGATGGGCAGCTGTCGCCCATCCCCCGACGCCGCTGCCGCTGCGAGGAGGATAAGAACATCCCCAGTGATCCCCCGATGAACCCTAGTTCACTTCCCCTCTCCTGCTCGTTCTCCTCCCCTTTTTCCCTTCGCCAGATCCGCCGTGACCGAGCGCTGTCGCCGCCGTTCGACGCTCGATTCCGCGGCCACTGAGCCCCTCCGGTCCCGCCAACCTGTCCGGAAGCTCCGTCCTCTTCCTCTTCCACGGGTGCTGCCAGACGGAGCCGGAGCGACCTGCCTCGCGTGGATCGAGCCGATCCCCTTCCTATCGGTCACCGACGCACTCCGGCGACCCCGAGCTCCTCGGCGCTCCTAAGCCTCCACGGGCCTCCTTGCGCCGCGTGGTGAGCCACCAGCTCCCTCTGTTCCCTCTCCAAGCCGCGTTTTCCTTCCCTAGCAAGTTGTACTCGCCGTCGCACCACGGCCGCCGCAGGACCTCGCCGTCCGGCCACTTTCGGTCATCTCCGAGGCCGCGCTCTAGCTCTATTCGACGCGGCGCTTCACTCTTGTTCGAACGCGACCGAAAGCCCACGTTATTTCGGACCGTAGCCACACGCCCGACCTCGCCCGAAGCTCATCGCCGCCATGGCTCGATGCCGGCGCCCTTGCCGGCCACCCCAGCCGTTGCGACCGCCACGGCTGGATGTGCGAAGCTCTGCCCGTTCGGATTCACCCAACTGTGCACGATTTGAGCCACCGTGGGCGATTTCCGAGCAACTCCGGCGAGAGCGCCGTCGCGGGAGGCTCGCCGGAGCTCCTCCGGCGGCTCCGCTGACTTGGCGCCCACGTGGCACCACCAGGGCCATTGACCAGCGGGCCCGGTGGGTCCCGCTGGCTCGGTTGACCAAGTCAACCCGCTGACTGGGTTTGACCAGTCACTGCCATGTGGGGTCCACCCCACTGTTTAACTAATTAAACAGAATTAAATTAGTTCAGTTAATTAACTAAATTAAGTACCCACCGACAGTGGGCCCCTGATAGTTAAATAGGTAGTTAGATTAGATTCTAAACCCTGTTAACCCCACTGTCTATGACAGGTGGGTCCCACTGGTCAGTTTGACCAGTCAACGGGCCGTTGACTGCTGACCTCAGAGTAATGTCATGCTTACGTCATAATTCATTTTCAATAATTCTGTTAATAAAAATAATTCCAGAAAATCATTTAAACTTTGAAAATTAATAACTTTTAAACCGTAGCTCAGATCGAAAAAGTTAAAACATGAAAGTTGCTCAGAACGACGAGATGAGTCTGTTCGTGCCGTCTGTTTCCTTTTTGGAACCCCCTACGTAGGAGAACTCATAACTCCGAGCTCAATTCCAGTAGATGAATAGTGCACACACACTGGTTAATAAATCCCAGATTAATTCTAAAAATAACTAAAATGACAGGCAGCCCTGCACTGCATCTTAGAATCACACGCACTGTGTTGCATCTGTTTTCATTATATTTGCTTGTTTCTTCCCCCTCTTCTCTTTCGGTAGACCCCGACGTTGCCGTAGCTCCTGAGGCAGACGCCACTCCGGAGTACGACTACGTCCTCGACGATCAGGCCCTTGCCGTCGAGCAGACAGGCAAGCACCCCCATTTTGAGCATTCCGATATCGCCCACTCTCTTCTCTCTTATGCTTGCATTAGAAGTTACTGCTGCTACTGTTATCCTATGTCTGTTGCATAGCCTATTTTATTGTAGCCTACTTTTGATACCTGCCTGTTCTCCTAAACTGTTTAGTATAGGATGGGTAGAGCCTTATCAGAGACCCACTTGTCCCGACTGCCCCGCTGGACTCTCAGAAGACCCGAGCAACTGGATCGAAGATCAGACCCTGGCACTGCACGTCACTTCCCCCTTAAATTGCGCGACTCTACTGGGTTACTATTGAGTGCCGAGGGTGATACCTCGTCAGCACTTCTGATGATAACCTTGTAGGTTAGTTATTCGGTCGTGGTAAGCGAGGGTGATTCCTCCTACACCACCACCGATAACGACGTTGTCGTGCAACTTCTCAAGTGTGGACCTCGAGGGTTATTCCTCATTCGTTCACCTTGACGATAGCATCGAGCGGGAATTCCATCGAGGGTGATTCCTCAGGATTCCCCTTGGTGTCAGACACATGGAGACTTGGTTACTATGACTGAACACTGAACCATGATAACGTGATACTAAAGACGGGTCGGCCCTGAGGGGTACCCGCGCGAGCATGAATGCAAAGTGATGTGGAGTCGGGTTGACCTGAGAGGTGCACGCGAGATAACTACGAGGCGTGGCCGGGCATTCTTAGCCCTTGCCGCAAGTCCTCGAGACGGGGCGACGGGGTCACATCGATCGTGAGTCTCTGCTCGTTTCCGCGCGCTCCTAATCCACTAACGGTTTGGATATTTGATCCAAGGGGCCTCTGGCCTGATAGTACTAACCATCACGTGGGCATAGTATGGGCGTTCTGCGTTGTATACATCAGCCGAAGCTTATTTGACGTCAGTAAGGAGCGGCGCACGCCGATTTGGACTGGGAACGCAACCGCACTTGTATAAGGAGTTGCTAGGTCTGCTCTCGGTGGCCCCGTAACGTGCAGGAGTTCCCGGGGCGATGGCCCAAGACCCCTGGGGGCATAGGTTTAGTCCGGCATGCTGACCCCTCTTATAAGCCTAGGTCGGGTTGCGGCATGTTGCTTAGCCGAGGCCAGGCATGACCCAGAAAAGTGTGTCCGGCCGGAGTTAAGCGAGCGTGGTGGGTAAGTTGGTGCACCCCTGCAGGGAAGAAACTTCTATCGATAGCCTGTCCTACGGTAATGGACACTCGGAGTTGTATCCCGATCGGTACAACTAGAACATGACTTGAGATGAACTAGATAGTATGGCTCTGGGATTGCTTTCTCATAGGGAGTCGAGGAAGAATCTCTGGCCGAGGTTGATGACATTACTACTATACTTTACATTATGTTATTCTGCTCTCTTCTAATGCTGCAAGACTGTTGAAGATGCTAGTCTTCGATAGGACTAGGCTTTCCCCCTCTATTCTGGCATTTCTGCAGCCCAGTCCACATATACAGCCCTCCTTTGAAAATGTTGCATATGTAGTGTAGATCCTTGCTTGCTGAGTACTTCGCATGAGTACTCACGTTTGCTTTATTTTCCTTTTCCCCCCTTTATTCCTTTATCGCATCCAGACGACGGAGCCCCGGAGCCAGTTGTCCCCGTCGACGACCACTACTACTACCAGCCCGGAGAGTACTACTACTACGAGGAGCCGACCGGCGACCAGGAGTAGGATCGGAGGGTCCAGGGCAGGAGGCCTACGCCTTTCGATCATAGTATTTTATTTTGCCCCGCCTCTGTGAAGGCTTATCTCTCTGTTCTGTAATATATCTGTACCCAGATATCTAATGCTTCCGCTGACGCTTGTATGCCATCGAGCTATGTATTCGAGCCCTCGAGGCCCTGGCTTGTAATATTAAGCTTGTATGACTTTATTTATGTTTTAGAGTTGTGTTGTGATATCTTCAAGTGAGTCCTTAGGATTGATCGTGTGCATTTGCGTGTATGGTTAGTGCACGATTAAGCCGGGGTCGTCACAGTTACCGACTCGTAGTGCAGCGGAAGTAGAGTCGATGACGATCGGCGGTGCAGATCCCCGCAGCTAGGATTTACAACCTCCCAACCGCGAGGATGTACTCCCTCATCTGCCCCTCGGACAGCCCTCCGGGACGCGGTCGAATAGTCCCCGGATGGTGTCGCGGACAGCCCTTCGGGAGGACCTTCGAAACTCGGACGGTCACATGGATAGCCCTTCGGGAGGCACTCTCGAACAGCCCCTTGGGCACTAAGATCGAAACTACGACCTCTCTACAGAGTTGCACACATACGGTGTCATCTATCCGGCAGGGCTTCGCCGTCCAGAACTAGTTCCCACCGGAACCCAGACAGCCTTTCGGCTCTACGAAACTATTTCGCCGGGAGGGAGAGAGAAGCCAGATCATTGCATGGCATGTGTATGTGAGAAGGAGTGAGTGTGGAGGGCTGCCCCTCCACCTCTATTTATAGGAAATCCCAAGGGGTAGGGTTGTTTTACAATAAAACCCAAAAGTACATGAATGAAGTCCTTCCACCAAGGGCATAAAGGTGAAACCAAGGAACAAGAGGGGCTCCATGGTGGAGCCCCAAGTGTGGCCGGCCACACCCCTTGGGGGCCCCCCATGAGGCCCTCCCAATCCATGCATGTCATCCCTAGATCTTTTGGGATAAAGCCCAAACAAGTGACTTTCCAAAAAGTAACCCAAAAAGCACTTTCACTATTCACGACGACATTTTTCAGCGTCCGTTCGAACTGAAAATATTTAGGTGGGCTTAGAACATTTCCAGTACCCACTAAAATAATTTTCAACGCGTTCTGGAACAATTCCAGATTAGTGATTTTCATCTGCGAAAAGCATCTGAAGTGGTTCCGACAGCTCCAGAACATTTCCAGTTTTTCTTCCAGAAAATTCCCAAAAGTTTCCAGAATGATTCTGGCACCCTCCAAGAATTATCGGGCATATGCCAAAACCAATTTGACTTTATGGTATCCTCTAAAACAACTTTTCAGTTTCACCGGAACTCATCCGGTGACCTCTCTCTGCGGAACTTTTCCGGTGTCCAAAACTTTTCCGGTGATTTTCTCTCAGACTCGCTGTCTAGTATTCAGCAGATAGATAACCCTTAAGTGTGTGACCCTATAGGTTCGGTGAAGTATAGACATGACACGGAACCCCTTCCGATCAACGATCAACATCGGAGCCGTGGACACCCATATTGACCCCTATACCCACACGAATGAATATTTGAGTGAACCTCCACTTGCCGTGTGCTATTCCTGTTGCTTCGCGATATATTACAAATACACGAGGTGAGACATGTTGGCATTCCTGTGGATCAACAACTTGTCCACTATGCTAGTTACCTCGTTACCGGTATTGTTCTCTTTTCTCGTTACCGTGTTCCGGCATCCTCGTGATCAAATCACAAAGTGTCTGGCCAGACGATGATGGATACCGTAACACCGAGAGGGCCCAGAGATATCTCTCCATCGTCGGAGGAGCAAATCCCAATCTCGAGCTATCAAGTTACTTGACATACTTTTCCATGAACCCGTAAGCCGCCGTAATAGCCACCCATATACGGATGACGTTTAACAAACCCCAAAGTTCATGAAGCAAGCATGAAGAAACTCGATACTCTCATGGTCTAAGGAATCATGCAAACGTTAACCATCTCTGTGTTATTAACCATTAACTTGTGACGAATGTAACTCATAGCATAACATCAATCGGGTCGATTCAACACAAATGTTCTTCTAACATTGTGCCCTCAAAATTGCTGGCATAGACATGCCCATGATCAGGAAAACAGAACCATCATGCAACACTTGAGCTAGTCTTAGAGGCCAGACTAGGAATACATTTTACCATTTATTATTCCACACGTGCATATGAGTCTTCCTCCGAGCCTTGTGGTTATTGCTGACTCGAGAACCATAGCAGTTGTAGCATGGAACATAAACCTAATTATGAACAGGGAGATAATCAATAACATTTATTATTGCCTCTAGGGCATATCTCCTACAGACTCCCACTTGCACTAGAGTCAATAATCTAGTTAATGCTAATGCACTTTATACCTGTGGCACACCGGTGTAAATATGCTTCGCTTGTGGTATAGCCTGATGTCCACCGGATTTGACGACTTCAGTTCCGTGTGTATCTTTGCATATCCTCGTGTTTTCACGCTTTCACAAAATTCATATTTTGTGTGGACTTGGTTTTGTATGTATGTGAATCACAGGTCGAACCTGGATTGCTCAGACTGAGTTATGGAGCAACTACCTGCAGTAGTGTCCCATTGACAAAATCCATCTTGGAACCATACTAAGTTCATGAATGAACTATATGATTCAACATCTTCTTTGTCGCTTTTAAAAGCGGCAACATACTTCGCCTCTGTTATAGAATTCGCCACAGTAACTTGTTTGGAACATTTTCGAACTAACCGTGCCACCACATTGTGTGTTACACAAAACCCTTAACTTAAATCGAAAATCGCTTGGAGCATGGATGAAGACTTTGTCGATGTAAGCTTTTACAATGAACTCTTCATGATCTCCGCTTGCAAGAAAACATGTCATCAGTGCTACTATAGTACTCAATGACCCTTTTTCACTGTTGTCCCATGATCAGTACTTTTGATCACTTTGGTATCTATACTCGCAACAACTTTGGGAGTATTGGACATATCTGGTTGTTTTACATATCATGGAATACATGATTAATCCAAACACAAGAGTGTGTGGAATCTCCATCATGTATTTTGCTCATCAGTGTTTTGGGACACCGAGTCTTGCAAAAACTCTTTCCATGTGACTTCGGCAAGAATCACTCCTTGATGTTTTTAATGCGAAAAAGTTTTAGCATTTTGTCAATATGTATCTTTGCTCAGCCCCATTAGGTAAATCTATCTCCATAGATCATCATGCCTAATATAAAGGCTATTTAGCCCAAGCACTTCATCGAAAAACTATTTTCAAATGAAGTCCTAATTCGTGTCAAGAAATTTATTTCCAATTAACAATGTGTCAAGCACACAACATTTTTAGAAATATTTTTATGCTCCCACTTACTTTCTTGAATCATAAGCATCTTCGTTACCCATTGATGAAGTCAAAAACCCTTTTTGACCATTTCATCAAAACACGAAGATTCCAACTCCATTTTGCTCTCTTCTGTCCATTGCTGGAACTCTGAAGTTTGCACACTCACTAGCATCCTCTGGAATGACAAAATACCTTGGACTGTAACACATGCAAGTCCTTGGTTTCATTTCCATCATATGGAAATCCTATTGTCATCCATGTTTCATATCTCATGACTGAAATATGTATTAATTGCTAGTTCAACCCGAACCGACTTTAAGCATCGCTACGGTGAAACAACCTCATCGTAGTCAACTCCTTGAACTTGTTATTTCAACAAGTCAAGCTTTATGGATAAAACATTTTTATCCGTATCAGTTTTTAGTTCCATAAAAATTCGTTAGACTCTAAGTCTTTCGAAAGGTGTATCAAGATTTTAATCTTGAATCGCTTATATGGAAACTATCTTGGATTGTATTGGCATTTAGCCAATTCCGGAGTCAGGGCCCATAAATGCTTCCTTGTGTATCGTAGGTATACTGTTGTCTAACAACAATATCTCGTTTGCGCACCTAAGAGGTTTGCACGAGCCTTGCCTACGTGGTTCAGCTGCAAGTTCGACCGAAGTCCGTACATTTTATTGTAGAGACTTCCGTATCAGTCGCAGTAGGAAACTCCGGAATCACTTCCAAGGTTCCTTTCCTTTGACCTGATGATGAAGATACTGTTTATCTCGTCGAGTTGCACTATTCTCCCACACACCTTTTTTGAAAGAACCATTTTCTTCAAAAAGCATACCGTTCTTTGTGGCAAACCTATTTGCCTCGGCATAGTGAGGGAGGAATACCCAACATTTTGGGATAACCTACAAAGTAGCACTTGTCTGATTTGGAATAGGTCTGTAACCTTTTACACAAGCCCCATATTCCAAATGTTTAAGAAAAGATATAACATGGTTGGGTGTACCATACCATGGTGTCATTTCAACAGACCCGATGGAGCTCTTTTCAGTGTAAAAGCCGCAGTCTCTAAAGCATCACTCTTTAAAAGGGATAATGGCAAAGTTATTTATGTCATCTTTGATCTTACCATGTCATAAATGGTTCGATTACATCTTCACGGACTTTCCACTTGCAGTGGTGTTCTGGGAGGTGCAAGTTATGAAACCCCTTTCACAACTCATCAGACATTCGCTAAACTTGTAACTCAAATATTCCTTTCTGCAATCGAATTGTAGAAACATAATTTTCTTGTTACAATAACTTCTACTTCATATTTCAAAACCTTTTGAATGAATTCAAAAGATCCAGACTTACGTCTCATCAAGTAAATATCCACATATCTACTTGAGTCAGTTCGAAGATAGATAATCCACTACTTGCAACAATATTTATTGAACTACATCATCAAAATGATGATCACCAATAAGTTCTTTGCTCGTTCCTTATGGCATGTGAACGGTATTTCGTCACTTCTCTTTTCGAGGAAAGTTGCAAGTGTCAGATGAATCAAATCAAACGACTTGAAAATCCATCATAATGGAATTTATCCATGCGGGTTTCTCCAATGTGACCAAATGTAGTGCCACACTTATGTGGTATTCTATTAGTCTTACGACATTTAGCGTCAGTGTTATGGGTGTATCATATTACTATCAATATTCAACATACATCCCATCAGGATGGAAGCATGGCCCTTCATGTTATTCATAATACTGAACAACAATTGTTCTTTTTATGAACAACCCTTTTGCAACAAACATTTTGCAATGGCTAAGTGTATGAAACTCTAAAATGAATTATGAAAGTAAAAACAGAGGTAATATATTATTATCATTATTCATAACATACATCTCATTCTCAATGAAAGTATGGCCCTTATGTTATTCATGACATCGAACATAAAAGTTCTCTTATGAACAACCTTTTTGCAAGATACCTTATGCAAAGGGCTAGAGTGTATGAAACTCTAAATGAATTATGAAAGTAAATACATAGGGATACACCGATGGAAGGTATAGTAACTATTACTATGTTCCCAGCGTGTTCAAAACCTCATTCCTGGCTAGTCCTTTCAGGCCATAGTAGTTCTTACATCGAGTTGCAACAGATGCAATCGAGCGGGTATCTTTGTGATTGTCTCACATACCCAAATTAGTGATTAACATGTTTAACCATAATTCCCAAGAACTAATATCTTTGACCAGCCTTCTATATCAAAAACTTGTATGACATTCATACATGAGCTGGATATTCCAGTCTTCTTTTTATTGCCTTTATACTTCTAACAATTTAACTTTTAGTATTTCTCTCTACTTCCAGAAGAGCCACCCAACTTAAGAGTGGCGTTAGCCCCGGACTTCCTAGGCGTGAAAGTTTCACTAACACCCTTCGGACACTTCCTTTCTCTTTAAGTTGTTGTTTTATTCACCTTATCATCATATGTAGGCGTTCTTCTGGATCCCTCTCTTATCAGTCTATGCATAGTAAACTCCTTACTAATATTTTGCAAACAAACATTGCTTTGGATATCTCATATCTTTTAGCCTTTGTCTGTCTCTGAAAATGATTTTCAGATTCCATGAATATCACATAACTATCCAAACTTTCGAAGTTCGGGTCTCATGGAAGCAAACATATTGCACTTGACTGAAACGGAATCTCAGCTTTTGGATCGAAGGATGAGAGTCATATGATCCATAGCAAGTGAGAGATACCGAAAGTATGCGATAGGACAAAGTCCTTCTCGGCACTCCTGAGGACAATCCTCACATTTGTTACCAACCTTAAAGTTTTAACCAATATTTAACAGCTACTTTCAATTTAAAAAGGGAAGGTGGAAATGCGAGCCATAATTCTACAACTATTATGCAAATCACACTTTAGACAGTGTTCAAAATTAATTGCACTGAGAATTAAACAAGTTAATTCAATAGTGCGCTCCCACTCAACAATATCTCTCATAATTGATTTTGAGTGATACAAGATCCAGACTTCAATTCATCGCCATAGAATCATCATCTCATGACGGGAATTTTAATCGTAGGCCAACTTGCCGATCACATCTCTATGGACTCTTGTTCATCTTTCATGCGTGTGTTCCGAGCTCAGGACGATCCTGCCATGAACGTCAAGATAACCAAGTGATCTTGCTGCGGGTCTGACCATCCACCACCTCACCATCCCTAATCGTGTACCCATGCAACCATGGCGCCCCCGAAATTTAGGTGCCGTGACGGTGCTACACCTTGGAGAACACTAACTACTTGATATTTTTTGTGAGAGATCACCCTAATAAAAAGCGACTACTGCGCAATCAAGAAGGGTGTAACATAAGGGATAAAACATCTCAGGCAATTGTGAATTAGCATGATATGGTATAGCCCTTTCTGACGGAGAAGTCTTTCATTTCTTCGTCTTCGACATTCGCGTCGGTGTTCATTCGCAAAGATTGCCACCACCTTGTCGATGCACTAGATAATATTGCTATCTCTATAGCTAATAAAATAGTGCATTACACAGGTCGACACGCAGGTCATTTAAAGTGCAACATATGGCTCCAGCCATCATGCCAAATCATGACCACGCAGGTCATGTAATCAATTTACATCATAAGTCATCTCATACATAATCAAATTATTATGAGCACTGCTATACCACATCACTGCACATACAAACCCTCCTGCAAAACCAAGTTGACGTCTCTAATCGGTTCATGCAAAACTTGTTTTTCGTGGCTTCTAAGGTTCGAAAAAACCGAAGCTACCACGTCCATAATCAAGTATGATAATCCAAGTCGCTAGATTAACATCGCGGGGTGTATGAACACGAGATAATAAAATCTCGAGCCCCATACTGAACTTCGTCAACGCATGGCCCCCCGTGCAGATCAAATCTGCATTGCCCTTTCGTTTGCGAAACATCATCTTTCTTTAACTATGGTGGAACCCAAGAACTGTTGCACTTCGTTGATCTGTCAATCAGCATACTCAGGAGCAGCATGAAAGGATCGCGGATTGCCAGAACTTTGTGAGATTCCACCATGCGTCAAGATCCAGGACTACGCAAATTCAGGGAAGCAACAAGAATATCGGGTAACGATTCATCTGCTACCCGCACAAATATTTTCAGTAATAGAACTCATCTACTACCTAATTACATTGTGCAACACCCATATCTCCATGTATCTAGATCGCAACCTGCATCTACGTATAGCATGGCTCATGATGCCACTGTAGGGTAACGCAGCAGAAACAAAAAATTTCCGACCTATGCACCAGCCCAGGACCCTATGGAGACTGCATACAAGGTTTGATCATTTTCGTTACCGACTCGTAGCACAGCGGAAGTAGAGTCGATGACGATCGGCGGTGCAGATCCCGCAGCTAGGATTAACAACCTTCGAACCACGAGGATGTACTCCCTCATCTGCCCCTCGGACAGCCCTCCGGGAGGGCGTCGAATAGTCCCGCGACGTGTCGCGGACAGCCCTTCGGGAGGACCTCGAAACTCGGACGGTCACTTGACAGCCCTTCGGAGGCACTCTCGAACAACCCCTCGGGCACTAAGATCGAAACTACGACCTCTCTCCAGAGTTGCAACACATCCGGTGTCATCTATCCGGCAGGCTCACCGTCCAGAACTAGTTCCCACCGGAACCCGACAGCGCTTTCGCTCTACGAAACTATTTCGCGGGGAGGGAGAGATAAGCCGATCATTGTAGGCATGTGTATGTGAGAAGGAGTGAGTGTGGAGGGCTGCCCCTCCACCTCTATTTATAGGAAATCCCAAGGGGTAGGGTGGTTTTACAATAAAACCAAAGTACATGATGAAGTCCTCCACCAAGGGCATAAAGGTGAAACAAGGAACAAGAGGGGCTCCATGGTGGAGCCTCAAGTGTGGCCGCCACACCCCTGGGGGGCCCCCATGAGGGCCTCCCAATCCATCCATGTCATCCCTAGATCTTTTGGGACAAAGCCCAAACAAGTGGCTTTCCAAAAAGTAACCCAAAAGCACTTTCACTATTCACGACAACATTTTCAGCGTCCGTTCAAATTGAAAATATTTATGTGGGCTTAGAACATTTCCAGTACCCCTAAAACAATTTCAACTTGTTCTGGAACAATTCCAGATTAGTGATTTTCATCTGCGAAAGCTCTGAAGTGGTTCCGGCAGCTCCAGAACATTTCCGTTTTTCTTCCAGAAAATTCCCAAAAGTTTCCAGAATGATTCTGGCACCCTCCAAGAATTATCGGGCTGTGCCAAAACCAATTTGACTTTATGGTATCCTCTGAAACAACTTTTCAGTTTTCACCGGAACTCATCCGGTGACCTCTCTCTGCGGAACTTTTCCGGTGTCCGAAACTTTTCCGGTGTTTTTCTCCTCAACTCCCTGTCTAGTTTTCAGCAGATAGATGACCCTTAGTGTGTGACCCTATAGGTTCGGTGAAGTATAGACATGACACGGAACCCCTTCCGATCAATGATCAACATCGGAGCCGTGGACACCCATATTGACCCCTATACACACACGAATAATATTCGATGAACCTCCATTGCCGTGTGCTATTCCTGTTGCTTCGCGATATGTTACAAATACCCGAGTGAGACATGTTGGCATTCCCGTGGATCAACAACTTGTCCCTATGCTAGTTACCTCGTTACCGGTATTGTTCTCTTTTCCTCGTTACCGGTTCCGGCATCCCCTGATCAAATCACAAAGTGTCTGGCCAGACGATGATGGATACCGTAACACCGAGAGGGCCCAGAGATATCTCTCCATCGTCGGAGGAGCAAATCCCAATCTCGAGCTATCAAGTTACTTGACATACTTTTCCATGAACCCGTAAGCCGCCGTAATAGCCACCCATATACGGATGACGTTTAACAAACCCCAAAGTTCATGAAGCAAGCATGAAGAGACTCGATTCTCTCATGGTCTAAGGAATCATGCAAACGTTAACCATCTCTGTGTTATTAACCATTAACTTGTGACGAATGTAACTCATAGCATAACATCAATCGGGTCGATTCAACACAAATGTTCTTCTAACATTGTGCCCTCAAAACTGCTGGCATAGACATGCCCATGATCAGTAAAACAAAACCATCATGCAACACTTTAGCTAGTCTTAGAGGCCAGACTAGGAATACATTTTACCATTTATTATTCCACACGTGCATATGAGTCTTCCTCCGAGCCTCGTGGTTATTGCAGACTCAAGAACCATAGTAGTTGTAGCATGGAACATAAACCTAATTATGAACAGGGAGATAATCAATAACAATTATTATTGCCTCTAGGGCATATCTCCTACAATATGGACCTCTTTGGCCCTACTCATTATGCCACACTAACAAATGCAGCATCTCTATATGGCTTTGTCATTGTTGATGATTATTCTTGTTACACATGGGTGCATGTCATTACTTACAAAACTGAAGTGCAGGAAGTCTTCGGATGATTTTCTTCAAGGGCTTCGATGAATTTTGGTGTGAAGATCAAGCATATACGTAGTGACAATTGGACCGAGTTCAAGAATACTGGTCTTGATGACTATCTCGATGAACTTGGTATTACTCATGAGCTATCTGCCCCATACACTCCTCAGCAGAATGGTGTTCTGGAGCGCAAGAACATGACTCTTGTTGAGATGGCTCGCACCATGCTTGATGAATACAAGACACCTCGTCGCTTCTGGCCTGAGGCAATTGATACTGCATGCCACATCATCAACAGGGTATATCTTCACAAATTCTTCAAGAAGACCTCATATGAACTCCTCACTGACAAGAAACCCAATGTGAGTTATTTCAAAGTCTTTGGTGCTAAATGCTGGATTAGAGATCCTCATCACAATTCTAAATTTGCACCGAAAGCACATGAAGGTTTTATGCTTGGTTACGGAAAAGACTCGCACACCTACAGGGTCTTCAACACCTATCACAACAAGGTTGTCGAAACTGTAGATGTGCGGTTCGATGAAACTAACGGCTCGCAAAGAGAGCACCTACCTCCTGTGCTAGATGAAATGTCACCTGAGGAATCCATCAAGCTAAAGGCTACTGAGGATGTTATTCCTACCGAAGAATCTGCTGAAGAAGTCATTCCAGATCGTGAAGAAAATCATGTTGGTGCATCTGAAGAAAATGGCTCTGAAGAAAATGCTGAGCCAAATCAAAGTCGTCAACCTGCTCATCCTCGCGTTGCAAATGAAGTACAGATTGAGAGAATCATCAACGACATCAACGCACCAGGTCCTCTTACTCGCTCAAAAGCTTCACATTTGTCTAACTTTTGTGGGCATTTTGCTTTCGTCTCTATCACAGAGCCCACCAAAGTTGATGAGGCATTTCTGGAGCCTGAATGGATTCAAGCGATGCAAGAGGAATTACATCAATTCGAGCTGAACAATGTCTGGGAACTTGTCAAGCGACCAGACCCACGCAAGCACAATATCATCGGCACCAAATGGATCTACCGCATCAAGCAAGATGAAAATGGCCTAGTGGTGAGGAACAAGGCTCGTCTTGTAGCTCAAGGCTACACACATGTTGAAGGAATTGATTTCGATGAAACTTTTGCACCTGTTGCTAGACTTGAGGCTATTCACATATTGCTTGCTTATGCTAACCATCATAATATCATCTTATATCAAATGGATGTGAAAAGTGCATTCCTCAATGGTAAGCTTGAGGAAGAAGTATATGTTGCTCAACCCCCAGGTTTTGAAGATCCTAAGCATCCTGATCAAGTCTTCAGACTCAATAAGGCCCTCTATGGCCTCAAGCAGGCCCCTCGGGCGTGGTATGATACTCTGAAGGAATTCCTCATGAAGAAAGGCTTCAAACCCGGTTCACTCGACCCAACTCTTTTCACCAAAACATATGATGATGAATTATTCGTGTGCCAAATATGTGTTGATGATATTATCTTTGGCTGTACTAACCAACATTATAGTGACGAATTTGCTTATATGATGAGTGAGGAATATCAAATGTCCATGATGGGAGAATTAAAATTCTTCTTAGGTCTTCAAATTCGTCAACAACGCAATGGCATCTTCATTTCTCAAGAGAAATACCTCAAGGACGTTCTGAGGAAATTCGGTATGCAAGCGTGCAAAGGCGTCAAAATCCCTATGCCCACAAATGGCCATCTATGCACCGATGAAAATGGTATAGACTTCGATCAAAAGGTATACCGCTCCATGATTGGCTCTTTATTGTATCTATGTGCATCTAGGCCAGATATTATGCTTAGTGTTTGCATGTGTGCCCGTTTTCAAGCTACACCGAAGGAATCACACATAAGGCTGTGAAATATATTCTTCGATATCTAGCTCACACTCCAACACTTGGATTATGGTATCCCAAGGGCTCGGCTTTTGATCTCATTGGATATTTTGACTCTGACTATGCTGGTGATCGAGTGGATCGCAAGTCAACATCAGGCACATGCCATTTCCTCGAACGATCCTTAGTATGTTGGTCCTCGAAGAAGCAAAACTGCGTATCACTCTCTACTGCTGAAGCTGAGTATATTACTGCTGGTTCTTGCTGTGCTCAATTGCTGTGGATGAAGCAAACCCTCAAGGACTACGGCATCAACATGAAGAATATGCCACTCTACTGCGACAACGAGAGTGCCATCAAGATTGCTCATAACCCAGTTCGGCGCTCAAAGACAAAGCACATCCAGATTCGTCATCATTTTCTTCGAGATCATGTGTTGAAGGGAGACATCTCTATTGATCACGTGAAGACTGAAGAACAGCTAGCGGATATCTTCACCAAGCCCTTGGATGAGAAGAGATTTAGCAAGTTGCGGTGTGAGCTAAATATCTTAGAATCTTCGAATGTTCTTTGAAAAGGACACACATCCTAACACTTATGCAAAATTGATGACTTAGATGTGCAACACACGAAATAACATTTTTCTTTAATCAAAGAAGACTAACCCTCTAAGTGTGAAGAAATTAACGAAGAATTTGATTCTCAGAGCCCTACGACAATTGGACGCAGTGTCTGAAATCATCATTCTTATACGGTGGGTCACGCCACCACAAAAGTTGAAAATCTTCAAAATTGAGTTTTTCTTTATTTTGCAAATTCTTCAAATTTTCAAATTCTTCAACTTGCAAAGTCTTCACCTTTTCGACTGGTGTTCTTCATTGACTATATATATATATTTGAGTTGTTCATGTCCTCTACATCATTCACTTATTGCTAATTCTTCAAGTTGACTTTTACCTAAGTGAATGTGATCGGACCCGTCCCCTCTATGCTAAACTCAACCCAGTCTGTTCACAAATTCTTCATGTGCGTTCTTTTTGAAACCCGTTCAAAGTCTTCACTGTGTCCTTGACAGCTGGAGAATTTGCGAACGAAATATTAAAATATTCTTATCTGAATTTTCGGCTTTTGCCGCTCAAACCGTTCCACATCCCTCGATAAGATTTATCTATTCACCCACGATCTAACACGATCTCCACTTCACAGTACGTAGGTGACACATGTCGCTAGGATGAGAAGGGTCAGGGGCACGTTCGTCCATTTTCCTCGGACGAGCGGTTTTTCACCTCGGCTATAAATACCCCTCGCCCTCCTCAGATCTCATTTACACCGCTCGATCTCACTCCCCTCGCTCGAGCTCTCAGACCTAGCGCCGCCGCTACACTCCATCGTTGCCGGTGAGGAAGAGCTTCACTGCCTCGACCTCATCGCCGTCGTACTCACGCCGGCCGCGGAAATCTTCACTCCGCCGCCGCCGTAGCTCTTTTCCATCGCCAAGTTAGGGCGTGGAAGATCTGAACGGACGAGCTTCTTGACTGCTACTCTTAGTTCGTCGTGTTCATCGTCAAGGGTAAATAAAATCTATTTTTACTGCTCTTGTTGATTCTGATGATTTCCACAAAATCTTCAAAAGGTGTTTATTCCTCAACTTTCATGTTCTTAAACACCAACTTGCTTCTGTTCTTGATCTGTTTCTCTACGCAATGTTTTTCTTCAAGATTCCTCAATTGTGTGGATTTTCAATCTATACAAATCTGGAACCTAAGTCAAAGAACGCTTAGTGAAATTCCTCAAGACACCCCTGGTCAAATTCCTCAAACTTGATACTTTTGAAAAACTTCTGAGAACGCATATGACCTCTCCAAATTCCTCGCACCTATATTCTGTTCACAGGTACACATGTCCGCTGCTGAATCACTAGGTTCTCATCAACTAAACTCATTTGCAGCGTTCCTTGAAGAAAAATTGCATACCTCATCAGAAAATTCGATTGTTCAAAATCCTCAAGTAAAGAAGATGCCTGATGGTAAAAGACCTCAGAAGGGAGGAAAGAGGCCAGAGACGAATACTGCTTTTGAGATCCCTGAAGACATCTATGATGAATATTGTACTCCTGATGAAGCAACTCATGGCAAGGAGAACAAAAATCAGCGCAAAGTGCGCATTCAGAAGATTGAGAGGAGATGGGCAAGAGAATGGAGGGAGTATTGATATGTGACTCCAAAGTACATGAAGAAATTCGCTGTTAACCCTCCATGTCCAAGACCTCCATTGGCTCCAGGCCAAGAAGCTGATCCCACAAGCATCAGAAGAGGTGAGGAATTTCCCAAGGAGTGGGCTAAGCGTCAAGCCAAGCTGGCCAAAATGGCTAAAGAGGCAGTGAAGAAATTCAACGAAGATTCTGCTGCTGCCACTGCTGAGGCCTCTGCTAGCAAGCCTAAGAAGGCTATGTTAAAGAAACCAGTTGTCAAGACAAGTTCCTCAGCTGCAATGCCCTCACGGCCAAGCTCTTCAAAGCCCTCATGGCCTGATCCTCAAGCAACTTCCTCAAAAGCAGCTCCAACTCCCTCAGTTGCAAAATCCTCAGCTGCTCCTGCAAAGTCCTCAGCACCTGTGCATCTTGCCACGTGCCAAAGGACTACTGGAATCTCAATTGCTTCAGGAGCCTCTGCAAGTTCCTCAGCTCCACCTCAGTCTTCAACAGCTCCGACCTTGCTGAAGAAAAAGGCCACTGCCGGACGAGGCACAAGGCCAAGTCCTCACAAGAAGCAGGTCGCCTTTCAGGTTCCATCAAGCGAAGATGAAGCTGATGATGAAGAATTAGCTGAGATCATCAGAGATCGACAACAAAGGGCCGCTAGTGCCAAAGGCAGTGCTGTGCCCCTCATGCTGGATCCAAGGAAGATCCTTGATTTCATTGATCTATGGCACAAGAACCCTAACAGACCTTTGCCTGAATTAAACCTCACTCCTGGTCGAAGTCACAAGTTGACGACCTTCATTAATGAAGAAAAATGGAAATTTGAAAAGGCCAAGCAGGTGAAGAAGGCTCAGTACAAGAAGGAGCGTTTTCTGAAGAAAAATGTTGTGAAAATGTCTCCTGAAGAACTTGTGACTATGCAGGCTGAGATCAAAGCACCCAGTGATGAATTTAACGCATACCGTGCAGATTGGCTAGGTGCCAAAGTCAGATTCGTCAGAATGGCAAAGGGATTCACTCCAAATGTTGCAGCTTCATCGCAACCCAAAATTCCTCAGACTGAAACATCTGCTCAGCCTACTGAAGAACATGCAAGCACAGCTGATGAAAATCAGACTGTTGAAGAAAATGAAAGCACCAGGGATGATGAAGAAATTCCAGTCTCTGAAGAAAATGCCAGGGCAACCTCCAATGTTGCGCCTGAAGAGCAAACCAGGCCAGTTGATGCATCTGCTACTGCGCCTGAGGAATCTGAACAAGCTAGGGCAACTGCTTCAGTTGTGCCTGAAGAAATTCAACCAATTTCATCTGCTCCTCCTGCAAAGTCATCACAGATGAAAGATGTCCACCTTCCTTCTGCATCGAAAGCGAAGAAGATCAAAGCCGCAGAGAAGGCTGCGGTGAAGAAAAGGAAAGCATCAGCATCTTCAGAGTCTTCAGCTCCCAAGAAAGTGAAGACTTTGACGAGCTCAACTAAAAACCCAATTGATGCTGTTCCAATATCAAGCATGCCATCAAAGGAGATTGTTCCCTTTGGTGAGGAATATGTCATACCTGATGACTGTGATAAAGAAAATCCTTCTGCTGCTTCGTCAGAGAAGTTGGATGAAGACATTGAAGTGGATGATATCCCTTCAACTCCGCTGGTATCATCGCCCATGCCTCAGTTCACATCTGAAGAGGCAGGCGTCAAAGAAATTGATGAAGAAGATGAGGATGTGGATATTGGGTCTACAACTCCTATTCTGAATGATGACTTTTGGGAAAGTCATCACCCCAATTCACCTCTGACAACCCCACTACATCAAGTTTCTCAGTCCCCTGTGCCAACTGAAGAAATTCATACGGGCTCTGATGGACCTCAATCCTCACTTCATTCTATTCCCGAAGAAGTTCCAGCCGCTAGTGCTGAAGAAATGGAGGCCAAGGCTGCTGCTGATACATCTACTGAAATTCCTCAGCCTGTGGCTCCAGAGGTTGTGCATCAAGAGGCTGTGAAGACTTCAACTGTCAATCTTCAGCCCAAGCCACAGAATCCTCATACCAAGAAGCAGAAGTTCAAGGCTGATGACTTCTTTACTGAGCATCAATTCTTCTCTGACTACAATCCTTATGACTCTGCTCGACTTCGTCTCAAGCGTTTCTGGACGGCCAGTCAAATGAATTTCTATTCCTCACTGTTGTTTGATAAAGACAAGATTTTTGCACATGAGCAAATTCCTCATGTGGATATAGAGTCACTTTCGTGCTTCACCCTAGTCCTCAGTGTTCTTCATGACGCTGGGCTGCTCAACTTCTACACCGACATCTGCGACTGGAACGAAGAACTCATTCTTCAATTCTACACCACACTACATATCACTGGAAATGTTGAAGATGTAAATTCATGGGTGCTAGACTGGATGACCGAAAATACTCATTTCAAAGCACCGGCCTCTGAATTGCTTCACGCCGTCCCAGTCAGTCCTCCCACTGAAGGTGCTAGACACATCTATGAGGAACCTGAACTCTCAAATCATTTGATGCAAGTGCTAATGAAGCCTTTGAAGGCTGGCCAAATTCCAAGGACCACATTCCTCGTCAAGGAATTGCTTTATGTGCCAAGGACAGTTTATCGCATATTGACCAAAACCCTCAGTCCAATCAAGGGCCACAACTCTGATGACGAAGAAGTTGTTGGCATTATGAAGAATCTGTTGTTCAATATCATTCATGGTATTCCTATCAACTACCATGATTTCTTCATGAGGACTTTGGCCAATGCTGCTCTGTCACCTTTTGAGTTGAAGCCTTATGCTCCCTGGATCATGAAGCTCATCAGATCAAGGTCTTCAATTCATTATAAGGCTGACTTTCAAAATCATCTCAGCTATTTGCCCCCTATTGAAGTCCTCAAACGGACTATTTCCTCAGCTGATGAGAAGGGCAAGGCTGCAGTTATTGATGAAGGCACTCGTCCACTGGATGGACAGTTTCGCAAAGCTGCATCCTATTCCACCAATGATGACTCTACAACACAAGATTCCGCCAGCAAAGCTTCAGAACAAAATCCTCAAGCCACAGCTCCGCGTGTGATGACTGATCGTGAACTTCTCGTTAGTCTTCATCAGAAAGTTGATCGAAATCACAAGTGGGTCAAGTGTCAGTTTGGTGCAATTCTTCAGAACATGACAGTCACTCAAAATACTGTGAAGAAGAATCACTACTACTTGCATGAAGTCTTTGACCGCACTTGGGCTATTCTGTCGAATCTTTATAGTGCTGAAGATCTCAAGGAGATGGGCTTCCAACAGGACTTTGACTAGTCTCAGCCACCTTCGAAGAAGTTCAAGAAGGACAAAGTTCCTCAGCTCGTCGCCAGTTCATATTCTTCATCGCGCGAGACGGATGAAGTTGAAGACTTGAACGACATCGCGGCAGGCCCTACTCCAACGGACGAACCCAACAACGCTGGCGCTCCTCCATCGACATCATAATGATATTCTTCAGGGGTGTTAGTCCTCATTTTTCATCCCTTTTGGTCATTCAATGACAAAGGGGGAGAAATCTGAGTTAGTCTTCAAGCGGGTCTATATATATGGGCATTTTTTTTGTTAAGTTACAACTCTTGCTCTTCTGAAGTGTTTGCTCTGATGAGTTGTAAACTTAAGTCCTATGGTGCTCTGACTCTTTTGAACTGTTGTTCTGCATGCTTATTCCTCAAGTACCTTAATGCACGCATGCTGAATTTGTCAGACACCATATTTCATCATGCATTTCAAATTCTTCATATCATATGTTAAATGCGTGTATGAATTACAAGATATAGGGGGAGATCTCCATGATATTACTCTACAACGTGCATTTGCTATTCAAAGCAAATTCCTCAAATATGCACATCTTCAGGGGGAGTTCTTCTATATCTTGCAATCAAATTCCTCAATATCAGTATTGACACTTCATATGTTTTATCCCCGTTGAAAACTTAACCTATTTGTCATCAATCACCAAAAAGGGGGAGATTGTAAGTGCATCTAGTGCCCCTTAGTGATTTTGGTGTATTGAAGACTTATAGGTTAAGGGACTAATGTGTTTGTGAGTGTACACAGGTTCTATAAGTCTATGAGGAGTTTGATATTTACGAAGAAAGTCGACCCCTAAAAATGAATGTCTTCAGTTGAAGACTTTGGTTTTCTTGAAGACTTTGAAAGTGGGGAAATTGGTGTGACCTTGAAGACTTGATATTGATGCGAGGATTATGAAGCATGAAGACTTTTGTTTTCATAGTTTTGTTTTTCCTTTCTTGTGTCATAGGAAACACCGTACTGTTAAAGGGGGTCGAGGTAAAACTAAGGAAAAGTTTCCAAGTGATGCTCATCTCAAATCCTACACCTACCCAATCCTTTCGAGTGAAGCCATTGGAAATCTCATGCAGTTCAGTCAAGTTCTTCAGTGACAGAGACGAAGATCTTCTGTTCTTTGAGGAATTTGTTCTGACTGAGGAGTTAGGAATTCGCCAGTGCGGATTGCCTACAAGTGAGGAACATGATAGCCCTGAGGAATTTGAGAGCTCAAATTTCCGACCGTTGCTATGCTATGCGCTAGCTGTCCAAAATATCCTACCCACCTAACGGTCATATCATTGAAGGGCATTTATGTCTTATCATGTCGGGCTGCTCCCTAGGCTATAAATAGCCGCCCCCTACAACCACTAGTTGGTTGGCTGCTCCGAGAGAAACTGACACTTGTCATTGAGAGCATCCCATCCTCCGAGGACTTTGAGCGAAAATCATCAAGTGAGGAAAAACCCAAAACCCAAACACCTAAAACCCAAAGTGATTGAGCATCACTGAAGAGATTGTTCCTGTGTGGAACCGATGCTTGTTACCTTTGCGGACTGTGCATCCTCCAGACGGTTAGGCGTCATGGTCTAGAGCATCCAAGAGGAATTGTGGATCGCCGAGTGACCAAGTCTGTGAAGGTTTGGAAGTCACCTGTGAAGACTTACCATGAGTGATTGGGCGAGGTCTGTGTGACCTTAGCTCAAGGAGAATACGGTGAGGACTGTGTGTCCGGGACTGTGTGTCCTCAGGTTTAAATACCTAGCCGCTCCAACCAGGCGTACGACTGTCACAGCAGTTGTAACTGGTCTACCAAATCATCGTCTTTACCGAGCTACTGGTTCTATTTCCTCGCATACTTGCTGTGTACTTGATCGCTACTGTTTGAAGACTTTGACTGAAGACTTTCTCAATTTCCTCAATCCTATTTCTTCAGTCACTTAGTCTTCAGCCTGCTTATCCTGTGTATCACGCTACCTGTACTCTGTGCCTATTTTATTTCATCATGATGACTGTGCTTATGCCATGTTATGTTTGCATCTGAGTACTTATTCCGCTGCTAAGTAGTTCGTTGCTTAGGAATTTCCTCACCTTGAAATTCCTCAGTGACAAATTTGTAAAAATCGCCTATTCACCCCCCTATAGTCGATATAACACACTTTCACATACTCTGTAGACTTCTCTATCCGGCAACATCTGAGTTAAAAAAGCATACTTAATAAAAACTATGAAATAATATCCTACTCTACAAATATCAATGCTATTTGTTAAACTCCATATATTACAACACCCGTCCAAATTAATTAAAATCACTAAAGAAGACACAGAGACATGTAACCACACATGTGGTGTAAGCAATAAAATGAGAAAAAATAGACTAGGCAGCCCAACCAGAACATCACAGTAAAATTTGGATTTTCCTTGTGTTTCACCATAGTATTTTGGACCATTACAACTATGCTCTTGTACGAATTAGACTTTGGCCAATGTTATTTTCCCTCACATTTCATGAATTGGAAACACATAGGGTTCAATTTATGTTGAGCCCCTCAGTTTCATTGATGTAAGATCACAAAAAATTCCAAGTTTAATGTTAAATAAAAATTAACAGATAAAGGAATATTTGTTGTTTTCCTTCTTTGTGGTTGGATTTTCTAAAGAAATTTAAGAACATTATAAAAAGAGGGGGGGTCACGTGACTATCCAAAACACAAAAATTGGTTGGGAAACGTTTACACAATTTGAAATAGTTATATTGCCGTTTCATTTTTTAAAATCCTACATAATGTATTAATTTACCAAAGGAGGGGAAGGGGTAATATGTCTTTGGTGATTTTTAGGGATTTATTAAATGTTGGAATTATTTGGATTTTATGGGTATTCCCCTAAAATTGGTTTTAAGGATTTGTTGTCCTAAATAAAATTGATTTCAAATAAATAAACTTACATAATTAAATTTGGGTGAAAATCATATTTCCTAAGCCCATAATAGGTATTTTGATTCACTGGAATTTTCTTGGAGTTTTGGGAAGTGACTTGGCAATTATGAAACCCAAAACCATTTGTCATATAAGCTTTTATGTACAAGAAATAGATTTTAGAAACTCTTTTTTACTTTGCCACAAATATAATTGATGCTTGTTAGTGAATAGTGTTGAACCATCGTCGAACCGGTACACATGACACACCTTGTCGACCAATGGGTGCCTAGGGTCTCACAATACTTGCTGAAAGGAAATACAAATGTATGTGCTAACTGATATCCTTAATAGAAGTTTTAACTAGTATATATTCATGGCTTCATGCCCTTGACACATATGTAAGATTGGCATTCCCAACTTTAGTAGTTTGTTCCACAAAGTTAACTAGTGGAAACTAGAGCAGAAGAAGGTGAACAAATATCACCATCAGTAACCGACCGTCATGCATAGTATTATGCATACTTTCAAAATTCTAGATGCACTATACTCTACACTATTCATGGGATTGTTCGGAGCAGCTTTGCAAAGGTATTATTTCCGGGGGGATTGGTGTAGGCACATATTTATCGATAATGAAATATTGGTAGGTGGATCTAGCCAGGTGGATAAGACACATGAAACAAAGTTGCACAATGCTCCTTTGTGAAATTAATGGAGTTAAATGTAATGAAACCAATAATGATATCAAACTCTTTCATGTTGAACAAATAATCATGGGTTCAGGTTTCCTTGTTTGGAATGAAGATCCAAGAGATGCTTGATGACCCACAAGTATAGGGGATCTATCGTAGTCCTTTCGATAAGTAAGAGTGTCGAACCCAACGAGGAGCAGAAGGAAATGACAAGCAATTTTCAGTAAGGTATTGTCTGCAAGCACTGAAATTATCGGTAATAGATAGTTTTGTGATAAGGTAATTTGTAACAGGTAACAAGTAACAAAAGTAAACAAGGTGCAGCAAGGTGGCCCAATCCTTTTTGTAGCTAAGGACAAGCCTGGACAAACTCTTATATAAAGGAATGCGCTCCCGAGGACACATGGGAATTATCGTCAAGCTAGTTTTCATCATGCTCATATGATTCGCGTTTGTTACATTGATAATTTGATATGTGATTGGATCGGTGCTTGGGTACTGCCCTTCCTTGGACAAGCATCCCACTTATGATTAACCCCCCTCGCAAGCATCCGCAACTATGAAAGAAGAATTAAGGTAAACCTAACCATAGCATGAAACATATGGATCCAAATCAGCCCCTTACGAAGCAACGCATAAACTAGGGTTTAAGCTTCTGTCACTCTAGCAACCCATCATCTACTTATTACTTCCCAATGCCTTCCCCTAGGCCCAAACAATGGTGAAGTGTCATGTAGTCGACGTTCACATAACACCAATAGAGGAAAGACAACATACATCTCATCAAAATATCGAACGAATACCAAATTCACATGACTACTTATAACAAGACTTCTCCCATGTCCTCAGGAACAAACGTAACTACTCACAAATCATATTCATGTTCAAAATCAGAGGGGTATTAATGTGCATAAAGGATCTGAACATATAATCTTCCATCGAATAAACCAACTAGCATCAACTACAAGGAGTAATCAACACTACTAGCAACCCACAGGTACCAATCTGAGGTTTTGAGACAGAGATCGGATACAAGAGATGAACTAGGGTTTGAGAGGAGATGGTGCTGGTGAAGATGTTGATGGAGATTGACCCCCTCCCGATGAGAGGATCGATGGTGATGACGATGGTGACGATTTCCGCCTCCCGGAGGGATGTTTCCCCGGCAGAACAGCTCCGCCGGAGCCCTAGATTGGTTCCGCCAAGGTTCCGCCTCGAGACGACGGCGCTTCGTCCTGAAAGCTTCCTTATGATTTTTTCCAGGGCAAAAGACACCTTATACCAGAAGATGGGTATCGGGGGGCTTCCAGGTGGCCCACGAGGCAGGGGGGCGCGCCCAGGGGGGTAGGGCGCGCCCTCCACCCTCATGGATAGTGGGTGGCCCTCCTCTGGTGCTTTCTTCGCCCAATATTTTTAGTATATTCCAAAACTGACTTTCGTGGAGTTTCAGGACTTTTGGAGTTGTGCAGAATAGGTCTCTAATATTTGCTCCTTTTCCAGCCCAGAATTCCAGCTGCCGGCATTCTCCCTCTTCATGTAAACCTTGTAAAATAAGAGAGAAAAGGCATAAGTATTGTGACATAATGTGTAATAACAGCCCATAATGCAATAAATATCGATATAAAAGCATGATGCAAAATGGACGTATCAACTCCCCCAAACTTAGATCTCGCTTGTCCTCAAGCGGAAGCCGATATAAAAAAATATGTCCACATGTTTAGAGATAGAGGTGTTGATAAAATAAAATACGGACATGAGGGCATCATGATCATTCTTAGAATAGCAACACATATATATATTGTCATATGATTTCTTATGCTGAAGTAACAATCTATTCACAATGTAAAGTATGAATCAGAAACTTCATTGAAAAACCAACAAACTATAATCTCAGTCATTGAAGCAATTGCAATTTATCATAACATCGGAAAGAGTCAATATAAGAGCTTTTCAGCAAGTCCACATACTCAACTATCATTTAGTCTTTCACAATTGCTAACACTCACGCAATACTTATGGATATAAAGTTTTAATCGGACACAGAGAAAGATAGGGGCT
The DNA here is from genome assembly GCA_011799875.1 of Thinopyrum elongatum. Lineage (NCBI taxonomy): Eukaryota > Viridiplantae > Streptophyta > Magnoliopsida > Poales > Poaceae > Thinopyrum > Thinopyrum elongatum. The sequence goes on along the minus strand of CM022303.1, from coordinate 119,685,380 downwards.
TATAGTTTTGCCTCCCAACCTTTTACCTCAAGGGTAACGTCAACAATAATGCTTTATGAAAACCCACATCCAATTGGATATATATATCAGGATCTTTCCAACACATAGTGCTTGCCAAAGGATAAAGTGTAAAAAGGAAAGGTGAAGATCACCATGACTCTTGTATAAGGTAGTATAAGACTAAAATAAAAGATAGGCCCTTCGTAGAGGGAAGCAGAGGTTGTCATGTGCTTTTATGGTTGGATGCACAAAATCTTAATGCAAAAGAACGTCACTTTATATTGCCACTTGAGATAGGGACCTTTATTATGCAGTCCATCGCTTTTATTTCTTCCATATCACAAGCTCATATAAAGTTTATTTTCTCCACACTAATAGATCATACATATTTAGAGAGCAATTTTTATTGCTTGCAACAATGACAACTTACTTGAAGGATCTTACTCAATCCATAGGTAGATATGGTGGACTCTCATGGCAAAACTGGGTTTAAGGATATTTGGAAGCACACGTAGTATCTCTACTTGGTGCAAAGAATTTGGCTAGCATGAGGGGGGAATGGCAAGCTCAACATGTTGGATGATCCATGACAATATAATTTATTTCGGATATAAGAAAACATAACCCATTACGTTGTCTTCCTTGTCCAACATCAACTTTTTAGCATGTCATATTTTAATGAGTGCTCACAATCATAAAAGATGTCCAAGATAGTATATTTATATGTGAAAACCTCTCTTTCTTTATTACTTCCTATTAATTGCAACGATGACCAAAACTATGTTTGTCAACTCTCAACAACTTTTATTCATCATACTCTTTATATGTGAAGTCATTACTCTCCATAAGATCAATATGATCTCTTTATTTCTTTTTATTCTTCCTTTTTTTTCTTTTTTTTCCCTCAAGATCATAGCAAGATAACCAAGCCCTCGACTCAAGACTAATCTTTATTATATATAGCTCATGGACTCGATTACACAGATAAGGATTAACACAAAAACTCAAAGCTAGATCATACTAAACTTTATTCTACTAGATCAAGATATAACCAAAAGGATCGAACTAAGAAAAATGGTAAAGATAGAAGTGTGATGGTGATACGATACTAGGGCACCTTCCCCAAGCTTGGCAGTTGCCAAGGGAAGCGCCCATACCCATGTATTTATGTCTCTTTCTTCGGAGGTGGTGATGATGGAGTCGTTGATGATGTAGGCTTGTCGTCCATCTTCCTTAATTTGCGCTTGAGGATAGAATTTTGCTCCCTTAGGTCATCGATCTCCTGCTCAAGGCTTAATAACTTTTTGCATAGTTCCTGTTTGTTCTCCTACAAGAGGCGAAAAGGGATAATTTTGATCTTAGGTTTCTTTGCTCTATCAGGGAGGCTTGACTTTTTGAACTCCACATGCATGTCCCTAGGTTGAGGTAATGGGACTTCATCTTCATCTGAGCTCGTCTCCGCCTTTCCCCTAGGATCATAGTCTTCTTCTTCCTCCGTGGTCCAACCACAATGCTCCAAGTCCCCGTAGACCTTAGGGTCTGCAAGGTAATCAGCCACATAGCTTTCTTCCTCCGAATCCTGGGACGACATATTGCTCTAATCTGCGGCAGAAACAACTCAAAACAAAAACAGAGGATTTTGTCGTGGTACGGTGGTCAAAACCTTCAGGAGATTATATAATGAATTTTTACCGACCAAAAGAAGTATCGTGCAAGAAAACGGAGTCCGGAGGGCACACGAGGTGCCCACGAGGCAGGGGGGCACGCCCAGGGGGGTAGGGCGCGCCCTCCACCCTCGTGGATGCCTCGTGTCCTTTCTGGACTACTTCTTATTTTCCTATTTTCTTAAGTATTCCAAAATGGAGAAAAATTGCTGTTAGAACTGTTTTGGAGTTGGTTTACTTACCGTACCACATACCTATTCCTTTTCGGAGTCTGAAACATTCTGGAAAGTGTCCCTTATGTACTCCTCCGGGGTTACGGTGTCAATAACATTGGTTTCAACATTTATGGATTACCTGAGATATAATGTTTGATTCTTTGACCGTTCACCACCTTCGGATTTGTGCCTTCGAAGTTGTTGATTTTTATGGCACCGGAATGATAGACCTCCTCGATAACGTAAGGACCTTCCCATTTAGAGAGCAGTTTTCCTGCAAAAAATCTTAAAGAAGAGTTGTATAACAGAACATAATCACCTACATTAATCTCACGCTTTTGTATCCTTTTGTCATGCCATCTTTTAACTTTTTCTTTAAACAGTTTGGCATTCTCATAGGCCTGGGTTCTCCACTCATCAAGTGAGCTAATGTCAAATAGTCTCTTCTCACCAGAAAGTTTGAGATCATAATTGAGCTCTTTAATGGCCCAATATGCCTTATGTTCTAGTTCAAGAGGTAAGTGACATGCTTTTCCATAAACCATTTTATACGGAGACATACCCATAGGATTTTTATATGCAGTTCTATAGGCCCATAATGCATCATCAAGTTTCTTGGACCAATTCTTTCTAGATCTATTAATAGTCTTTTGCAAAATTAATTTAATCTCTCTATTACTCGGTTCTACTTGACCACTAGACTGTGGGTGGTATGGAGATGCAATTCTATATCTATTAACAGTCTTTTGCAAAATTAATTTAATCTCTCTATTACTCGGTTCTACTTGACCACTAGACTGTGGGTGGTATGGAGATGCAATTCTATGATTAACATCATACTTAGCAAGCATTTTACGAAAAGCACCATGAATAAAATGTGAACCACCATCAGTCATTAAGTATCTAGGGACTCCAAACGTCAGAAAAATAACTTCTTTAAGCATCTTAATAGAGGTGTTATGATCAACACTACTAGTTGGAATAGCTTCTACCCACTTAGTAACGTAATCAACAGCAACTAAAATATGTGTATACCCATTAGAGGAAGGAAACAGTCCCATATAATCAAAGCCCCAAACATCAAATGGTTCAATAACAAGTGAATAGTTCATAGGCATTTCTTGACGTCTACTAATATTACCAATTCTTTGACATTCATCACAAGACAAGACAAACTTACGGGCATCTTTGAAAAGAGTAGGCCAATAAAAACCAGATTGCAATACCTTATGTGCAGTTCTATCTCCAGCGTGGTGTCCTCCATAAGCCTCGGAGTGACACTTGCGTAGGATCTGTTCCTGTTCATGCTCAGGTACACAACGTCTAATAACACCATCTACTTCTTCTTTATAAAGGTGTGGGTCATCCCAGAAGTAATGTCTTAAATCATAGAAAAACTTTTTCTTTTGCTGGTATGTGAAACTAGGTGGTATAAATTTAGCAACAATGTAATTAGCATAATCAGCATACCATGGAGCAGTACGAGAAGCATTTATGACAGCTAATTGTTCATCAGGAAAACTATCATCAATAGTGAGTGGGTCATCAAGAACATTTTCTAACCTAGACAAGTTGTCTGCAACGGGGATCTCAGCTCCCTTCCTATCAATAATATGAAAATCAAATTCTTGTAGCAAGAGAACCCATCTAATAAGTCTAGGGTTAGCATCTTTCTTTTCCATAAGGTATTTAATAGCAGCATGATCAGTGTGAACAGTTACTTTAGAATCAACAATATAAAGTCTGAACTTATCACAAGCAAATACAACTGCTAAAAGTTCTTTTTCAGTAGTAGTATAATTTCTTTGGGCACTGTCTAGAGTTTTACTAGCATATTGGATAACATTTAATTTCTTATCAACTCTTTGTCCTAGAACAGCACCTACAGCATAATCACTAGCATCACACATAATTTCAAAGGGTAAATTCAAATCAGGTGGCTGAACAATAGATGCAGAAATCAAGGCTTTCTTAAGTATTTCAAATGCTTCTACACAATCATCATCAAAGACAAAAGGTACATATTTTTGTAAGAGATTAGTCAGAGGCCTAGAAATTTTTGAGAAGTCTTTAATGAACCTCCTATAAAAACCGGCATGACCAAGGAAACTTCTTATACCTTTAATGTCCTTAGGACACGGCATCTTTTCAATAGCATCAACTTTAGCTTTATCAATTTCAATACCTCTTTTAGAAATTTTATGCCCCAAGACAATACCTTCATTAACCATAAAGTGGCACTTCTCCCAATTCAAGACAAGATTAGTTTCTTCACATTTCTGCAAAACTCGATCAAGGTTGCTTAAGCAATCATCAAAAGAAGTTCCATACACGGAGAAATCATCCATGAAAACCTCAACAATCTTTTCACAAAAGTCAGAGAATATAGCAGTCATACATCTTTGAAAGGTAGCAGGTGCATTACATAAACCAAAAGGCATACGTCTATAAGCAAAGGTACCGAAAGGGCAAGTAAAAGTGGTATTTTCCTGATCCTCTTTCGACACAGGTATTTGAGAGAAACCAGAGTAACCGTCTAGAAAGCAAAAATGTGTATGTTTGGATAATCTTTCTAGCATTTGATCAATAAAAGGTAAAGGGTAATGATCCTTTCTAGTAGCTTTATTTAATTTGCGGAAATCAATTACCATTCTATAACCTGTAACAATTCTTTGTGGGATCAATTCGTCTTTATCATTAGGAATAACAGAAATACCTCCCTTCTTAGGGACACAATGGACAGGACTTACCCACTGACTATCAGCAACAGGATAAATTATACCTGCCTCCAGAAGCTTTAGTATTTCATTTCTTACCACTTCTTTCATCTTAGAATTTAACCGTCATTGGTGATCAACAACCGGTTTAGCGTCTTTCTCCAGTTTTATTTTATGCTGGCATAGAGTGGGACTAATGCCCTTAAGATCATAAAGAGTATATCCAATAGCGGCACGGTGCTTCTTCAGAGTTTTCAATAATTTATCTTCTTCCTGCTCTGAAAGGTTAGCACTAATAATAATAGGATATATCTTCTTTTCATCAAGATAAGCATATTTAAGAGTATCAGGTAATGGTTTAAGCTCAAACACGAGATCACCCTTGGGTGGAGGAGGATCCCCTAGAATTTCAACAGGCAAGTTGTGTTTCAAAATAGGTCCCTGTTTAAAGAATACTTCATCTATTTCCCTTCTTTCATTCATAAACATATCATTTTCATGGTCTAGCAAATATTGTTCTAAAGGATCATCAGGAGGCACGGCGATAGAAGCAAGACCAATAATTTCATCTTTACTAGGAAATTCTTTATCATGGGGTTGTCTACGAAATTTAGCAAAATTAAAATCATGAGACATATACCCTAAACCAACAGTAACAATATCCTTTTCGCAGTCTATCGTAGCATTAATAGTATTCAAGAAGGGTCTACCAAATATAATGGGACAAAAGTCATCTTGTGGGGAACCAAGAACAAGAAAATCAGTAGGATATTTAATTTTCCCACACAAGACTTCAACATCTCTAACAATCCCAATTGGTGAAATAGTATCTCTATTGGCAAGCTTAATAGTAACATCAATACCTTCTATTTCAGCAGGTGCAATATCATGCATAATTTCTTTGTATAAGGAATGAGGTATTGCACTGACACTAGCACCCATATCACATAAGCCATGATAACAGTGATCTCCTATTTTAACAGAAACAACAGGCATGCCAACAACCGGTCTATGTTTACCTTTAGTATCGGGTCTAGCAATTCTAGCAGCTTCATCACAGAAGTAAATAACATGCCCATCAATATTATCGACCAAGAGATCCTTAACCATAGCAATACTAGGTTCAACTTTAATTTGCTCTGAGGGTGTAGACGTTCTAGCATTACTCTTACGAACCACAGTTGAAGCTTTAGCATGATCCTTTATTCTAACAGGGAAATGTGGTTTCTCAATATAAGCGGTAGGAACAATAGGATCAACATTATAAGTAATAGTCTTTTATTCAACTTTAATAGGTTCAACTACTTTTACTTCAATGGGAGGATGATATTTAAACCACTTCTCCTTAGGGAGATCAACATGAGTAGCAAATGATTCACAGAAAGAAGCTACTATCTCAGAGTCAAGTCTATATTTAGTGCTAAATTAACGAAAAGCATCGGTATCCATAAAAGATTTAAAAAAAATCAAACTTAGGTGTTATACCTGACTCCTTACCTTCGTCGAGTTCCCAATCTTCAGATTTGCGTTTAATTCTTTCCAATAAATCCCATCTGAATTCAATAGCCTTCATCATAAAAGAACCAGTACAAGAAGTATCGAGCATGGAGCGATTATTGAGAGAAAGCCGAGCATAAAAATTTTGAATAATAATTTCTCTTGAGAGCTCATGATTGGGGCATGAATATAACATTGATTTAAGCCTCCCCCAAGCTTGAGCGATACTTTCTCCTTCGCAAGGCCAAAAATTATATATATAATTACGATCACGATGAACCAGATGCATAAGATAAAACTTCTGATGAAATTCCAATTTCAATCGGTTGTAGTTCCATGATCAAATATCATCACATAGCCTAAACCATGTCAATGCCTTTCCCGTCAAAGATAAAGGGAAGACCTTCTTCTTGATAACATCCTCGGGCATACCTGCAAGCTTAAATAATCCACAAACTTCATCCACATAGATTAGGTGCATATCGGGATGTAATGTTCCATCTCCTGTAAAAGGATTAGCTAGCAGTTTCTCTATCATACCTGAAGAAATTTCAAAGTAAACATTTTCAGTAGGTTCAGTAGGTTGAGGAGCAACTCTTTGCTCTACTGGTCGGGGTGAAGATACCCCGAACAAGCCCCTCAAAGGATTATTTTCCATAGTAACAAGTGACAGTAAATTTCAGCATACTATATAAAATTTTCCTTACCAAATTCCACCTACCAAAGACGCTTCACTCCCCGGCAACGGCGCCAGAAAAGAGTCTTGATGACCCACAAGTATAGGGGATCTATCGTAGTCCTTTCGATAAGTAAGAGTGTCGAACCCAACGAGGAGTAGAAGGAAATGACAAGCAGTTTTCAGTAAGGTATTCTCTGCAAGCACTGAAATTATCGGTAACAGATAGTTTTGTGATAAGGTAATTCGTAACAGGTAACAAGTAACAAAAGTAAACAAGGTGCAGCAAGGTGGCCCAATCCTTTTTGTAGCAAAGGACAAGCCTGGACAAACTCTTATATAAAGGAAAGCGCTCCCGAGGACACATGGGAATTATCGTCAAGCTAGTTTTCATCATGCTCATATGATTCACGTTCGTTACTTTGATAATTTGATATGTGGGTGGACCGGTGCTTGGGTACTGCCCTTCCTTGGACAAGCATCCCACTTATGATTAACCCCCCTCGCAAGCATCCGCAACTACGAAAGAAGAATTAAGGTAAAGCTAACCATAGCATGAAACATATGGATCCAAATCAGCCCCTTACGAAGCAACTCATAAACTAGGGTTTAAGTTTCTGTCACTCTAGCAACCCATCATCTACTTATTACTTCCCAATGCCTTCCCCTAGGCCCAAACAATGGTGAAGTGTCATGTAGTCGACGTTCACATAACACCACTAGAGGAAAGACAACATACATCTCATCAAAATATCGAACGAATACCAAATTCACACGACTACCTATAACAAGACTTCTCCCATGTCCTCAGGAACAAACGTAACTACTAACAAATCATATTCATGTTCAAAATCAGAGGGGTATTAATGTGCATAAAGGATCTGAACATATAATCTTCCACCGAATAAACCAACTAACATCAACTACAAGGAGTAATCAACACTACTAGCAACCCACAGGTACCAATCTGAGGTTTTGAGACAGAGATCGGATACAAGAGATGAACTAGGGTTTGAGAGGAGATGGTGCCGGTGAAGATGTTGATGGAGATTGACCCCCTCCCGATGAGAGGATCGATGGTGACGATTTCCCCCTCCTGGAGGGATGTTTCCCCGGCAGAACAGCTCCGCCGGAGCCCTAGATTGGTTCCGCCAAGGTTCCGTCTCGAGACGGCGGCGCTTCGTCGCGAAAACTTCCTTATGATTTTTTCCAGGGCAAAAGACAACTTATACCAGAAGATGGGCATCGGGGAGCTTCCAGGTGGCCCACGAGGCAGGGGGGCGCGCCCAGGGGGGTAGGGCGCGCCCTCCACCCTCGTGGACAGTGGGTGGCCCCCCCTCTGGTGCTTTCTTCGCCCAATATTTTTAATATATTCCAAAACTGACTTTCGTGGAGTTTCAGAACTTTTGGAGTTGTGCAGAATAGGTCTCTAATATTTGCTCCTTTTCCAGCCCAGAATTCCAGCTGCCGGCATTCTCCCTCTTCATGTAAACCTTGTAAAATAAGAGAGAAAAGGCATAAGTATTGTGACATAATGTGTAATAACAGCCCATAATGCAATAAATATCGATATAAAAGCATGATGCAAAATGAACGTATCAATGCTCCAAGTATAAATTATTTATATTATATACAATAATCAAGTGACACATAATTACTTACAAATAACAATGGAAATGGACGAATCCTCGTTCCTCACACATCACAATGAAAAAGCATACATGCATCTCACAAATCAAAGGTAAGGCAACCCTCTCAAACATCACTTTTCACCGAAGAGCTGTAGCCATCCTGGTCATCATAGTATTTGGACCATAGCATGATCCCTCCATACTTTCCCGTGCTCTTGATCAATGGGAGAACATCTGATTTTAGATCATCAGCTGGGATGAACCCGCTCCCCGCAGCCTGAGGTGATGCCGGGAGGCCAAGGAAGATCTGCTTTGCAGGAACCGTCAACCATTGCTTCCATGCGTCAGCTAGATTGGAAGTGCTGCCTGAAGTGTACTGGCAAGGAGCGTTGTTGTAGAACTGCACCCACACATAGTCAAAGAGACCAGTGTTTAGGGCGCCACCCACCCAGGCATCCGGGAAAGGGCACTGCGGCGCGGCAGTCAGGTACACCCTCCTCCCGGAGTTGTTGTACCCCTTCAGGAATCTTGCAAGATCGTCCCAGTGCAGGGGTGTGCCACCCTCAATGTCGAAGTCGATGCCGTCGAGGACTGCATCACCGAGAGGCCGCGAAGATGACTTACCTCCCAAGAAGTTATTCCACAGGTATGTTGCGACATTCTTGGCGTCCTGGGTCGAGGAAAGGTAGTAGCTGCCTGCCCCACCACCGATCGAGAGAATGACCTTGACGCCGCTACTCTGGCATGACTTGATGTCGGAGCTTAGGGTCGTGCAGCCGCCGTTCGTCGGGTCGCAGTGGCCTGCCAGGTTGAGGACCGGCGCCTGGCCATTGCCAAACACGGCGAGGAAGGCGATGTTGACAAATTTGTAGTTGCCGGTAGCGCAGGTCTCCGCCAGCGTGCCCTCTCCACCATTCTGGCCCCAGTAGATGGAAATGCCGCCGGCTTCCGACCCAAGGAACTGCGTCGCCGCTACTGCCAGTACCAGCAGTTGCAGCAGGGATGATGATCTGCTAGCCATTTCTATTGCTTCTGTGTATGCCTTCTGCTTTTGCTTCTGTGTGTGATGATCTGAGTTTGGGCTCGGGTGGGTTGGCGGCTTATATACGAGGGGACTCGTAATGTGAAATCAATCTGACACTCCCCGTACGTATTGTTATTTATTTTTTTATCAGCCTCGTACGTATTGTTATGCTCGTACGTGGCTTGTCGGGCACATGGATGGATGAACGCATGTGAATGCGTTCCGCTCTCAGCTTCGAATCAACGGCGACGACGTTGGTGATTTTGAACCACAGCTTCGGCTTGTAAGAGTTTTCTTGTACTACTTGAACGGAATAACGTGCAAGGCATCAGTCCAGAATAAGAAAAAGTGATCGACAGGGCTGTTTGAATAAAATTACTCAACACAAAAGGCCAAATGGAAGCTGGCGAGAGCAGGATTTTTCATTCTTTTTTTAGCAAGATTTTTCGCTTCATCGTCGGCTGGCGAGAGCAGGATCGACAATTCGACATGAGTACTCATATTCTACGCTTGAAGCGTATGAAAAGGGGGCGAAACGCACACCTCACACGTATATGGCCGGGCCCGTTACTACGTACACGTGCATTCGGTTGGTTTTCCACCAGTTTTTCTACGTGGTTTTGAAATTATTCACAATTTCTAGCTGGTTTCCAACTGTTTTTTTGTTTGTTTATTTGTGGAAAACCAATAAATGCTTATGATCTAAAGATGGTCCAATTTTTTTAAAATAATCATGGATATTAAAAATTAATCATGGATTGTTAAAAGCGAATTATGTAAACAGTGTACAATAAAGAAGATGATTTTTAAAATTTCCAAATATTTAATAAAATGCCACCTTTTGTCAAAAAATCATGTATTTGAAAAGTCTTGATGTATTTTTTAAATATTTAAATATTCAAAAATAAAAATCTATGAAAATAAAAATTATAAGTGGAAATAAAAAAGAAAAAGAGGAGAAAAACTAAATGAAATTTTGTTCTAGAACATAAAAGTAAATCCACTTTGCCACACGCTGCTATAGGCCGGCCCATGGAGCTGGGGTTTTTTTTTCGTCCATCTTCTAGAAGTTTAAATATTTCCTTTTGGTTTTTACTATTTATTATTTTTCAATATATTTTTTCTCTATGAATTCTGTTTTTTCCTTACTTTTTGGTATTTTAATGCACAATCATTTTCTTAAATTCATACATATATATAAAATAAAGAGCATTTTTCTAAAATACATGAAAAGAATTAGATTTTATTTATTTTCATGCACATTTTCAACTAGTTTTTTCTAGACAAACATTTTTCAACTAGTTGCAGGTTACCTCCGCTAGAGTCACGTATGAGGCCTTGCGGACCAGGCACGTGGCGCTTGGTACAGGGTGCATTCGCTCAGAAGGAGACTACAGTGGTGTTTCCCTTTTTTTCCCTTTTTTTCCCCTTTCATCTTTCTTTTATCGGGTTGTCTTCGTTTTCTCAAGTATAAGTTGCACCAGAGTACAAGTTGTACTACCCGTAGAGTACAAATCGCATATCGTTGAAGAAGAACAGGTCGCACCGCACGCAAGTAAAGCTCTAAAGGTTGCATCGGAAATACAAGTTGCAGTGGAGGGAGCAAGTGTTGCACCATGTCAGGAGTATAAGTTATGCTAGGGAGTACAAGTTTTATTTGCGTGGAGCACAAGTTACATCTAAGAGTACATGGTGTATTGTACGCAGAGCACAAGTTGCATTGTGCAGAGAGTACATGTCACGCCGAGGAGTATAAGTTGTACTCCACGGGGAGAGCATGTTGTATTGCAGGGAATACAAGTTGCACTACGTTAGAGGATACTAATCGCGAGGAGTACATGTATCCTATCTTGTGAGTACATGTAAGTTATTCTAGGGAGGGCATGTTTGTAATAATATATTTGAAAGCACAAGTCGTGTCCGGAAAAAAGTTCGTTGATCAAGTTTTTGCGAAGTTACCGCTGCAAGGAACACAATCGTGACAATCGTGCACAATTCGACCGCTTGGTTTAACAGATTTTTCATTCAGAAAAATGGATAAAAAAGCACGTACACCAACCCAATGAAAAAAATCCTCCAAACTCCCTGGTGGCGACAAGTGCCGTACATGCATTGCGACACTTGTTGCCACCGAAGGAGTTTGGGAGTACCATTTGCAAGTGGTGCCCCTCAACTAGCGATTTCGTTTCAAAATTCGTGAGTTTTTAAATCTTAAAATTACATCTCGTTAATATATAATAGGATCTTGCAGCCAATTGTTTGGAAGAAAGTCAAAAGATCGAAAAGAAAGTCGGTTTGGTACCCTAACTTCAAAGTGGCCAACCTAGCGGCTTCCCTCCAGCACGATCGGTCAAGAATACATTGCAATGTGCGACGTATAAGGGACTCAATGATCACGCATGCTCTTATAGGAAAGAAAATCATTGAAATTGTTTAAGAGGGCAGCTCAGTTAGACACCTCATATCTGATTTGGGGGGTCTATGACACAGCGAGCCTAATATTGGAAATGTCGCTCGACATAGTGTCCCTCTGTGGAAGACAAAAGCAACCATCGGGATTGGGGAGAGCCCTATTTGATGCATTTTGAGCCAAAATGTCGAGGTGACATACAGGACGGGAGTAGCGCCTTGACTGGGCCAGAACCGCAGTGACTAGGATTAAGCTACTATAATGAGCGATTTTTTCCGGTTTCGGTTTTCTACTATTCACACTTTTTTGAAGCTTTTGAACATTAAAGAAGGTTTTGAATATGCACTATGAATTTGTGAACATTTTGAAAATTCAAAATATTTTAATAAAACTAGGATCATTTTTAAAATAAAGAGGTAAGATAAAAATAAATAAAAATAAGAAACCCCCGTTAAAGACCGATAGATAAAACAACGAGCAAAATCAAGATAGTACCTTTTTTTAGTAGAAGATATGACCTTACAGTCGCTCGCTGCTGCTCGTGTGTCATTGTAGGTTCGATTGCTCTGCTATGTTTTTCTTCGTTTGTTTTATCATTGCTCTTTTGTTGTTTTTTTTCCTTTGTTGTATTTTGTTTTTTAATTGATTTTCTATGTTTTTTTTCTTTCTTCTGTTATACTTTTGGTTTTCTTTTGTTTCTTTCTTTGTTTTCTTCATATTCTTCGGTTTTCTTTGCTTTGCTTTTTGTTTCTTTGCAGGTTTTAATTAGTTTTATTTTTTTTCTAACACATATCTAATTTTGTCAGTACACAATGTATATTTTCTAGCACAGACATGATTTTTCTAATATATTTTGGACATTTTCAAAGACATGATGTATATATTTTTAAATACATGTTTAAAAAAATTGAATACACAATAAAATTTCCAAATACATGTGTGTATTTTTCAATGGCAATAAACATTTTTTAGACTGCAACATTTTTTACCTTGTATAAACAATTTTAAAATTTTCACGGATATCTTTTGGAAACACCTGAATATTTCTTAAAATGTCAAGTACACCTTTATAATCAAAATAAACATTTGTTTAGACTATTGAAACAAAAAAATTACATTGTATAATAATTTTTTTAATGTCCAAACGTTTATTTGAATAGCTAATTTTTCTTACAAATGTCAAATACAATTCATTAATGGTACAATTTTTTTACATTATGTAAACTTTTTCACATTGTATACACTTTTTTTTAAATGACACCAACACATTTTCGAAAGTCATGAACATTTGTTTAAAATGTGAAATACAGTTTTATTGAATTAGGCAAACAACTTTTTATATTGTATTAACATTTTTTAAATCATGTATATTTTGAAACACGTGAATTTTTAATTGTCAGAAACATTTTTTTTCTTATAATTGATTAACATTTTTATAGATGTTTACATTTCAAATAAATAATTAACATTTTTCAAAAATTATGTAAAATATATTGTAGTATATATAGGACAAATTTTATATATAAGATAATTCAAAGTGAGTTGCATGAAAAATTTGCAAGTTGGCCCATGGTTTTATTATATTTGTGAAATACGTACATATTTGTACGTAAAAATGAGCATACTTAAAATACAATACATACTACCTAAACACTCTTATATGCTACATACTACGTGTATATACTCTCCGATTTGATAGATACTACATACAACATACAAAACTCAAGTGGTGATAACTAGCACCGGTGGTAGCAAAAATTTGTCCCACATATATACAGGGATAATTGATTTTATGCTCCTAGTTGGGTCACACTCGCCAGGTTTACCCCTAGTTTCCGAGAACACTCGCTCCCGGCCAAAAATTTCCCAGTTTTCTTTTTGCATGAAAAAAAATGTGCTTCTTGAAAAGAAAAAAATACCGTGCTTTCATGACATACACATCTTCTCGTGTAGATACATATTTGGTTCTGTGAGAAGCACAATTTCTAAATTTGCTTCTCGTGGCGGTACAGATTTGCTTCGGCGAGAAGCACAACTTCACAAATTTACTTCTCGTGAAGGCACATCTTCTTGTGGAAGCACAGATTTGCTTCCGCGAGAAGCACAGTTGTTTGTCCGACTCTGGTTTTTCTTCTGTTTTTTTTCGTGAAAAAATTCACAGAAACCTATTAACATGATATCTAGTTTCGGAGAGCTCGATGCAAGAAATCCAATGATGAAAATGATTTAGAATTTGGATGCACAGTTTAAGAGATAAAATATTTTGAATCAACGAATCTACAGAGAAAAACGAAAAACTATCAGATTGCGACAAGTGGCGTACATGTAGCGCGTCATTTGTCAGCGTTTCAGAAGATGGTGGTGACCTTTGCAAGGATAACCTTAATTAGGGATTTCCATTTTTGTCGCTTCATGTATTCTCTCATTCCTCGGTACATGTGTGACTCTGCATGTACCAAATACTTCGTACTCGACTTGTAACCTGCTGATTGCCCATACCCAGTACTCTGTAAAAAAATATAAAAGCATTTAGATAACTACGATCACTACTTTAGTAATCTAAACAGTCTTACATTTCTTCACAGAAGAAGTACTAGCTAGCAAGTTCAAGAACCAGTAGTAGTACTGCACCAGAACTATCGGCCGCGGTGGCAAGTGGGGCGACCTCGCATTGATTTCCACTCAAATTATCCAATGTACTCAATCGGACCGATTCTGCAGTGACCTGGATGCATGTGTGGCCATCGCCCATCGATGATCCATGGATCATTGGAAGCTGAAATGGAGGAGCTCCGTCCCAGCTAGAGGACGCCTACGTAGCCACTACAGTTAAGACTGAATCGCTGGAGCAATTATTCGCGATCCACTGGAAAGCGGGCGGCTCCTTAATACGGCATGATGCGGCCTGTCCTCTTCATGGATTAGGTTTCGGCCTGACAAGCCGTCCGATCAAGACCTTGACGGCCAAGATCAGTGAAGCACACGTGAAGAACCAGTGTGTTATTAAGGTAGAGGTACAGTACAACCGCAAAAAAAAAAGGTAGAGGTACAGTACCAGCTAATCGTACCATGGCATCATGGGGTTCTGTAGACTGCCATTTAAGGTAGAGGTACAGTATTTGCAAGTGTACTGCATATCCGTTTTTTTCAAGGCCAGGCTAGCACGACATCGTTTCATCTGGATATCATTAGTGCCAGTGCATGGTATGCTTATAGATGATCTTGGTTCCATTGTACGTACGTACAGCACAGTTCGAGGCTTCCAGCAACAGCTAGACTGCTACTGCCTACTGGTGCAACTTCTGAATCCCTATCTGCATGCTTGTGGTACTGCAGTCCAGAAAGGTGATCAGCTAGCCATGATATAACTGGTCATCACTAACTGAGCTAGCTAGGCAAAGTAACCTTTCTTTTTCTTTCTTCAATTTGATTTGGTTGGGTACAGTCAAAGAGGCCAGTACCCTGGACTGGAAACAATCTTCCTCACACACACAAGAGTGTGTGGTTGGTTGGGGAGTTGAGAGCATCTCCAATAGGCCCGCAACGCGCGGGGCGCTAACAGTACTAGTATTAGGAGAAAGCCTACTAGTAGCGCTTGAAATGCCTATAGCAGTAGCGCTGGAGGCAGCGCTACTGCTAACATGCTACAGCTAAGTTTTAGCAGTAGTGCTGCCCGGACCAGCGCTACTGGTAAGTATGTTTAGCAGTAGCGCTGCCTATCTGTAGCGCTACGCCAAAGCAAGTGCTGCTGCTAATCCAGCGCTGCCGCTAGATGCCTACCAGCGCTACTGCTAATATTCCTGCTTTCACAGATTTATTTTCCCTCTACGTATTTGTGATGTATTTGTGCATGCTCTATACAGTAGTTTCATCATATCATAATAAACATACACTATTCTCATCATATCATACACATACAGTAGTCTCGTCATACCATCATCATCATCCAACACAAATATCATCACATCTCGAAAATAGCGATACACAAGTCATGTCATGTCTCGAATAAATACAACCGCATGGTCATGGCACACACACAAGTTTCATCATCTCTATCTAAACCATGATGCAGAAGAGAAGAACGATTAGCATGAGCAAGAGCGCGACTATGTAGTACTTCTTGAGGCACCGGCGGTTTCGCTCCTGCTCTTGCCGGAGCATCCACCTCAAGTAACTATTTTCCGCTTCGGCTCTGCTGTCGAACCCTCTGTGTCTAGCACCCGGGTACTTGTCCACCTGGGCCTGAGCGTCTGGCTAGTGGTCATACACTCCTGGAACCCTCCCAACGAACACGGTGTAGTAGTCCTTCGCCATCTCTGATCTATGTACCTGCATCGTCAGTTGATGAATTCAACGATAATATGCAACATAATATACTTAAGAAAACAAAGAGGCATAATTAGCAAAATACAAGCAACCTATAGTAAACATAAATAACGAAGTTCCTCATACCCAAACTAATTAACTAGAGCGATCTACGCTAGTTCAGGAGGACGGTTTAATTACATCACAGAGTTTCGTCGTGCATAAATTCAAAGTTTTGCCATAGAAAGACAGTAGTGACACACTGTCATCGACAATCAGTCCTCCATGTCGGCGGTCCAATCTTCATAGTCAAGGAGGAAGCACCCGAGCTTCTTGAAAGGCTTCAGGTCCAGACGCTGAGCGAGTAGCAGTGCTCGGACATCATCCCACGTGATTGGCCCATGGTAGAACATCCCTATTGGTTCGAGGACCTCCTTCATGATCACTTGGGCAAGTTCACACTGTACGTGATAAAACTCAGCTCGGATTCGATGATCCGGTGTCTTTCCTATGCTTGTGGCCCAGTTGACAATCTCGGCATCGTTGGTAGTAGCTGACATGTGAAGGCGTTCATTATCCCTTTTGTACTCGATCAGGTGATGCATGAGGTAGAATCCATCAGCATTACTGGTGTACGGTTGCTGGATGCAGCAGAAGTCGGTCTTATGGCCGAAACCCAGCCCGTTCTTCCTGTACTTTTTCACCTTGATATATCCACCAGACAGGCTGAAGGTTAACAGGGCACTATCGAGAACACTCTTTATGTGCGTGTAATCCTTTTTCTTGATATTCTTCGATGAGTCCAAGCACATAGCATGGGAGTATTCTGGGTACAGAACGATGAGAACGGCGCCCCCCCTCCCCCCGCCGCGCAAAATAAGTACACCTCAAATTAGCCTCCATGCTTGCAAAGGAATGATTAAAACTTACGAAAGGATATCCGCGGATGACTTACGTGGGATGATAAGGCAGGAGAATCGCTTCCTTGTCCTTATTAGCGATCATGAAATCGCCGATGTACTTGCTCGCATAGTCACGGTGCTCTTTGCAGACTGCCAAGAAGCTCTCGTGCATATAGTATGGGTCCGCGACGCAGATATATTTTATGTTCTCGAGCCCGATGAAGTAGTTGAGATACAACGCATACATGCGGATGAACTGGAAATCCAGCTTGGTCATGTGGAACATGTCGTAGATGTAGTCAAATCGCAGGATGAACTTATCCGCGGGCCATCTCTCGACGTACAACTTCCTGCCCGGCACCTGAGCCGCGTAAAGCGGGTATCCTGGTTTTTCCGAGATGAGAAGGCTTTTCTCTCTGGCCAGCACATCTTCATGAAGTCTCCTTAGATAATTGTTCAGTATGTGCTCTAGCGCTTTCGGAGGTAGGATCGGGTGGCCGGCGACATGGAAACGCTCCGCACCTTTGACAGGTATTCTGTCTACCTCCCGGGGCTTCAGAGGCGGCTGGCTGCTTGAAGCAGCTCTGGTGCCTTTAGGGCCTTTCTTGTCTGGTCTCCTCCTTTGCTTCTTGGCGGGTGGCGGTAGTGAGCCCACCATACCTTCCCTAACCACCACCCCCAGTGTCGTCGGGCTAATCAGTGGACGGCCCTCGGGTTGTTGCTGGGTAGAGGCGGCATCTGGAGGCGTCTCATGCGAGGATCGCATGAAGAGAGACTTTTTGCATTCTGCCTTAGGATGTTCCGGCTCCGGCAAATCAGGCAGCATCAAGTCATCATCTCCATGCTCATAGCCTGAGTCATAGTCCCGAGCCATCAATCCTCCATCGTCATAGGCGGTATTGATATAGTTGAGAGGGTCATCATCCTCCTCCTCCATGAAATCATCAGCATTTGCTTCTTCGACGGGGGCGACGACATCTGGCACTAATGGAGGCTCTCCCTCGCGTCGTCCGCTATCACCCGCCACAACAGGTGCAGGTAATTTGGTAGGTGGGGTGGTGTTCATACCTTCTTGAGAAGCTGTCGTTGGTGTGATACTGGGCGCCTCGACACGAAGAAGAGTCTTCGGCCAAGGCAAGAACCAGCTCTTGCATGCGCCAATCCGTTTAGGGGTCTCCTCGTCATCGACTGGTACCGGAGGAGGCAAATCCTCGAAGCCCGCAAAGACACTGGCCATGTTAACCTTGAAGACGCCATGGGGCATCTCTCGGTTGTGGAACATGCAGTCCTTCGGCTTCACGATCGTTGCCTTTCCCACGGCCACCTTCTGGCCATTGATGTCGTATAGTAGGGTGCATGGGGTATCGTCGGCCTACGAAGACATGTCTTTGACGTCAAACATCCGAAAGGCAACTGAAACGGAAGACTATAGACATGCTGGTGAAAAGGGTATGACGCGTAATTACCATGAGGGTGTCGAGCTCAGCCATAGATGAAGCCCCGCCGAGCATGCCAGAGACGGAGGTCGGGCTGCTATGAACAGGAGCGGGACCTTTTGCGATTGCTTGAGCAGGTGCTGGTGGTGTGATGTTCACCGAATTGCTCCCAACGTAGCTGGGAAGGGGAAAGTCTGCTGGCCCTTTATCTGGATTGCTCTTCGACCAATCGATAATTGTCGGAATCAAGCTGGTAATAATTGAAGATTGGAAGTGAGCCGTGCCGCCAGCCACCGCTTCATTGACCGCTACATTGACTACCCCGAGCAACTCTTCTTTGGTCTCAGCTTTAGTCTTATTGACCGCAATCTCGACCTTCTCGTCGATGGTCTGTTGAGTAAGCAACCGTCTCTTCTTTCTTTCCTCTGGCTGCTCATGGTAGCACGTCTTCCACGAGGCGCCATCTCCGACGCCGTGCACATGTCCATAGGACGGCGGTTTGTCCTCCGGGACCTTTTTCAGTATGTTCAGGGCCCGGTTCAAAGGGGTGTCCCACTTGGGCCTCGCTGACGACTGTGACAACTCGTCGCTTTCGGCTGCCTTTTAGTGCTGCTCTTTCTGCAAAAGGAACGTGGATGGTTTACTAATGTGACAAAACTTGTAGTTGAATTGATTGGAAGCTAATATAATAAGGTGGTAATATAAGAATTACCAGAAGTCTCATGAACTCCCTCGTGTTTGGTCCGTGTAAAAGATCTTATTGACGCGGTCCCACTAGTACTGGGCCCTGATCCAGTCACGCTCCAGCGGGTCGGTGAACTCCACCAAGGGGTCTGGGATTCCGTGACTTTCACGTTCGGCGTCCTCCTTGGCCCATACGTGCCTCTTCCCCTCGTAACCACGGCTTCCGAGGCGGTGGGGAGGCGTGTTCCTGGCTTGGAGCGCCTTCATTTTCTTCGACCTTTGCTTGACTTCTTCTTTAGCGCAAGTCTCCTTGAATTTTTCAAAGTCCTCTTCCTTTATTGACGGATTGTCAGCATGAATCTTGGGACCACGGTTCATTCTTCGCAATCGCTTTTTTCACCCGAACTTTCCAGGCGGACAAGTCGTTGGTGAACATCACCATCGCCTTGCTATTTATCTTTGTCATGGCGTCGTCGTCCCACGGATCTTTGCTTTCATCCCGGCCGGGGAACAGGAACCTATTGTGCAACTTCTTTAGGAGCATGTGCTCCATATGTGGTATCTTCTTCAACTTCTCATTGTTGATGTTGGCGGTTTCCCTGAGGATGCATCCTAGTTGATTGCCCCAGCACGAGAGCGCTTCCTCCGGCGCCGTTAGCTCTAATTTCTTGGGGTGCATCTCCGTGACCACAATTTGTCCGATGCCGAGCTCGTTTGGTCTTCGTGTCCTCTTCTGCTTCGGTGCTTTACCGGCTACGACAGCATCGTTGCCTGTCTCGGGGGTGGTGTCGGTGCCGGTGCCAGTGACGGTGCCGGTGTCGGCGTCGGTGCCATTGCCTCCACCCTGCACCCGCAACTGGTGTTCGTTCAGGTAATCGAAATAATGTTTGCTGCCTCGATGGGGTCTTGTTCGAGGCGACCAGAACCCCCGGCTTCGGCGTGGCTAGACATGTTTCCTATTCAACAATTGTAAATAAAAGATATAACGAAGAGAAAAAAGGGGCCTATATTTGGTCGGAATGATGATTCATTCCCCTTCCGGCAAATCCCGGGCACTCCATATGTCCTAGTTTCTAGCACAAATCACGGAAATTTTCGGCATGACCTTTGCTAAAAAGTGGACATATGGAGCGCCTGAAATTTGCCGGAACGGAAATGAATCAACATTCCGGTAAAACATAGGCCACTCGGATATTCTTCGACGATTGTCCATTCAACCAACATTAATCATATCATATTCAACAATTGTAAATAAAAGATGTAATCAACAATAATGGAATATGCAAATGAACATCAATGCCCTAGCTACTTTTTTTGTTTATAGCTAAATGCCATAGCTACTATTTTTTATTTATAGCTAAATGCTACTGTTTTTTGTTTAAAGCTAAATGCCCTAGCTAATTTATATACCCTCTGCTAATGCCCTTCTCTCTTTTACTTTAACCAAGTTTTTGGAAAGACAAACAATTCTGTTTTTTTTGTTTAAAGCTAAATGCTACTTTTTTGTTTAAAGTTAAATGCCCTAGCTAAATTGCTAAAAATATGAAGCTCTACAGCAATTCATTCCATAGGTTCAATCTCATTAGCATCACTGGTTAAAAGATATGGAGGCAACAAGATGCACAAATGATGTAACAGATTAATGACTTACTGAAATTCTTAGAGTAATCTGAAAAACTACAGCAACAAAGGAACTTGGCAAGCTTGTAACAGTATGCATATCAACTCTAAAATGGAAGATCTTGGCATGCAGCTATATTACACATGGCATACTGCAATTCATACAATTGTCACAAGTTCAATAGAGTCATGGTTTTAACACCACCAAGCTCACAACATAGCATCATGATGTTGACAGCAGACATAATTACTGTTTAGGCATTTTCATAGCAAAGAAAGTACATGCTACAGGACTCTAATGTGGCATAAAAGGGCATGGCATGATAGAGCAAACAACAAGGGAGGAAACATGTTTACTGAATGATACATCTCCAACGCATCTATAATTTTTTATTGTTCCATGCTGTTATATTATCATTCTTGGATGTTTTACAATCATTTTATAGCAACTTTATATCATTTTTTTGGGACTAACCTATTGACATAGTGCCCAGTGCCAGTTGCTATTTTTTGCTTGTTTTTTACTTCGCAGGAAATCAATACCAAACGGAGTCCAAACGCAGCGAAGCTTTTTGGTGATTTTTTCTAGACCAGAAGACACAAGTTGGGCCAAGAAAGTACCTTAGGGGGGCTCCGAGGGGAGCACAACCCACCAGGCGCGCCTAGGTGGGTTGTGCTCACCTCGGCCACCTCCCGCACCGCCTCTTTTCTCTATAAATACCACAATATTCCAGAAACCCTAGGGGAGTCGACGAAAATCAATTCCAGCCGCCGCAAGTTTCAGAAACCACAGATCCAATCTAGACACCATCACGGAGGGGTTCATCATCCTCATTGGTGCCTCTCCGATGATGCGTGAGTAGTTCATTGTAGACCTACGGGTCCGTAGGCAGTTGCTAGATGGCTTCCTCTCTCTCTTTTGATTCTCAATACAATGGTCTCTTGGAGATCTATTTGATGTAACTCTTTTTTGCGCTGTGTTTGTTGGGATCCGATGAACTTTGAGTTTATGATCAGATCTATGTGTTTATCCATGAAAGTTATTTGAGTCTTTTGATCTCTTATAAGCATGATTGCTTATAACCTCGTATTTCTTCTTCGAATCTTTGGTTTAGTTAGGCCAACTAGATCGATTTTTCTTGCCATGGGAAGAGGTGCTTTGTGATGGGTTCGATCTTACGGTGCTTGATCCCAGTGACAGAAGGGGAACCAACACGTATGTATCATTGCTATTAAGGATAACAAGATGGGGTCTATTTCTACATAAATAGATCTTGTCTACATCATGCCATCGTTCTTATTGTATTACTCCGTTTCTCCATGAACTTAATACACTAGATGCATGCTGGATAGCGGTCGATGTGTGGAGTAATAGTAGTAGATGCAAGTAGGAGTCGGTCTACTAATCTTGGACGTGATGCCTATATAATGATCATTGCTTGGATATCGTCATAATTATTTGAAGTTCTATCAATTGCCCAACAGTAATTTGTTTACCCACCGTATGCTATTTTTCTCGAGAGAAGCCACTAGTGAAATCTACGGCCCCCGGGTCTATTTTCTCATCATATATTTTCAGATCTATTTTGGTATTTGCCTTTTTATTTATTTGCCACTTTTATTTTCAGATCTATATTTCCAAAAACCCAAAAATACCTCGCTGAATTTTATTTGCATCTATCAATCTACTACAATTTATCTCACGTCCGTTTGCCAATTTCTAGCGCCGTTACCCAAAAGGGATTGACAACCCCTTTAACACGTCGGGTTGCAAGTATTTGTTCTTTGTGTGCAGGTGCTGTTTACGTAGTGTTGCTTAGTTCTCCTATTGGTTCGATAACCTTGGTCTCATCACTGAGTGAAATACCTACCATTGCTATGCTGCATCATCCCTTCCTCTTTGGGGAAATACCGACATAGTTCAAGCCAACATCACTGAACATATCCAAACGGAGCATGGATTTGATGCTATCATCAAGAGAACATGGCAACATCATATAACAGATTTCCAGGACTTAGCAAATTAACCAAGTGTTAAAAACAGCAACATTGTATAGGCTACTTTGCATGCTTGTTCTAGTCACCACAGGGCATATCATGCTCCTAAAACATCATCTAGGGTTCCTAATTTCCTAGCTAGGGTTCATATGAACACCACCTAAATTTCCCTAAACTAAATTGCCCTAAATGGCTTACGGGGCAGGGGAGAGCGCAGAGAGAGAGAGAGAGAGAGAGAGAGAGAGAGAGAGAGGAGGGCAGGGGAGAGGAGAGGGAGAGGCTTACGGGGCGGCGGCGAGGTCGAGGGCAGGGGAGAGGGCAACGACCGCGGCGAGGTCGAGGGCGGGCCCACGCGGCGATGGTGAGGTCGAGGGAGGGCTCGGGCGACGGCCGGCGTCGAGGGCGACGGTGGGCAGGGGCGACAGCCGGCGACAGAGTGGGGGGAGAGGTGGAGGAGAGGGGGGAAATGACTTGGTGAAATTTTGAATCCGCGCGGCGGGGTGTTAACTCAAAATAGTAGTAGCACTGGACTGGGATCCAGCGCTATAGATAACTTAGCTATAGCGCTGGGTCCTAACCCAGCACTACTGCTAACTATTCCAATTTTTTTTTAATTCTAAAATACACATAGCAGTAGTGCTGGATTAGGATCCAACGCTATAGCTAACTTAGCTATAGCGCTGGTTCCCAATCCAGCGCTACCGCTATTTTTCTTTTTTTTTATTATTTTCCTTTTCTAGTTTCTAGTTTTCTTTTCTTTTTACTATTTTCCTTTTTTTTTGTTTACTTTTCTTTTTCTTTTGTATTGCTTTCTCCCTTTTGTTTTTGTTTTTGTTTTGTTTTGTTTTTCTTCCGACGACGGCGTCTCCCTCCCACACTACACGAATATCACCGGAACCATGCATGTGGTGGTAATTGAAGGGGATACGATGTATACATCATTTGACCGAAAACGGTTACTTAAGTGCGTACACAAAATAGATACATATATATAAATGATGGTTTCTCAGCTGCGTTGATGACGTTTCACATTGAGCTTCTTCCCTTTATTGTTCGTTGTCGAATAATTGAGCCCCTCATTATGACTTTTCCGGCACCATGGAGTACGATCTTTCTTAGGTAATGTAGTATTGATTCTTCTTTTCATGTATGCTTCATCGTCATCGTCATCTTCCCTCATCGGGTTGCCGTATTGGTCATAGTCTTCCTCGTTGGCCACTCCATCCATTCCGAGGATGCTCCTTTTGCCTCTCCTCACGACAACACGGCTGGGATTGGTCTGGTCGGTTATGAAGAAGCATTGTGTCACGTGCTTAGCGTGTACCCATGGCTCAGTTTTGGCGATGACGTTAATGTTCACGGTAGCGCTCTTCGCGTCGGGTATAGACATGGTACTGAAATACTTGTTTTCTCTTACGACGTCCTTAGCCCATCTGACACGGAACATCGTCACATCGTGCATTACAGCGTAGTCAAGCTCCTAGATCTCTTCGACCCTTCCGTAGAATCTTTCAGTTGTGCCGTTGGCGTCGATCACGCATTCAATCGTCACCCCTGAGTTCTGGTAATCACTGTCCATGTCTTTAGCCTCCGTGTAGAACGTGTACCCGTTGATATCATATGCATGATAGATCGCGAGTTTGGGCGCGGGGCCATGTGCTAAGGCGTGTATGAGCAATCCGTCCAAATTGCCCTCTTCCGGGGGATTAGCAAGAACTTGCTCTTTGAACCAACGCAAGAAAGTGGCGTTGTGCTCTACAGTAACTTCGTCGTCCATCTTGAGCATCCCCTTATTACGGTACTTCTCTCGATGGTTTCTTTTGAAGGAAATATGCCCTAGAGGCAATAATAAAGTTATTATTTATTTCCTTATTTCATGTTAAATGTTTATTATTCATGCTAGAATTGTATTAACCGGAAACATAATACATGTGTGAATACATAGACAAACAGAGTGTCACTAGTATGCCTCTACTTGACTAGCTCGTTGGTGAAAGATGGTTATGTTTCCTAACCATAGACATGAGTTGTCATTTGATTAACGGGATCACATCATTAGGAGAATGATGTGATTGACTTGACCCATTCCGTTAGCTTAGCACTTGATCGTTTAGTATGTTGCTATTGCTTTCTTCATGACTTATACATGTTCCTATGACTATGAGATTATGCAACTCCAGTTTACCGGAGGAACACTTTGTGTGCTACCAAACGTCACAACGTAACTGGGTGATTATAAAGGTGCTCTACAGGTGTCTCCGAAGGTACTTGTTGAGTTGGCGTATTTCGATATTAGGATTTGTCACTCCGATTGTCGGAGAGGTATCTCTAGGCCCACTCGGTAATGCACATCACTATAAGCCTTGCAAGCATTGTAACTAATGAGTTAGTTGCGGGATGATGTATTACGGAACGAGTAAAGAGACTTGTCGGTAACGAGATTGAACTAGGTATTGAGATACCGACGATCGAATCTCGGGCAAGTAACATACCGATGACAAAGGGAACAACGTATGTTGTTATGCGGTTTGACCGTTAAAGATCTTCGTAGAATATGTGGGAGCCAACATGAGCATCCAGGTTCAGCTATTGGTTATTGACCGGAGACGTGTCTCGGTCATGTCTACATAGTTCTCGAACCCGTAGGGTCCGCACACTTAAAGTTCGATGACGATCGGTATTTTGAGTTTTTGTGTTTTGATGTACCGAAGTTGTTCGGAGTCCCGGATGAGATCATGGACATGACGAGGAGTCTCGGAATGTCCGAGAGGTAAAGATCGATATATTGGAAGGCTATATTCGGACGGCGGAAAGGTTCCAAGTGATTCGGGTATTTTTCAGAGTACCGGGGAATTACGGGAATTCGCCGGGGGAAGTTATGGGCCTTATTGGGCCATACGGGAAAGAGAGGAGCAGGCCGCAGGGGCTGCTGCGCCCCTTCCCTTGCTGGTCCGAATTGGACAAGGGATTGGGGGGGCGCAACACCCCTCTTTCCTTCTCCCTCTTCCCCTCTTCCTTCTCGTCTTGGTGGACTCCTACTAGGAGTAGGATTCCTAGTAGGAGTCCCCTACTTGGTGCGCCACCCATAGGGGGCTGGCCTCCTCCCCTCCATCCTTTATATACGTGGCCAGGGGGCACCCCATAGACACAACAATTGATCATTGATCTCTTAGCCGTGTGCGGTGCCCCCTCCACCATAATCCACCTCGATCATATCGTAGCGGTGCTTAGGCGAAGCCCTGCGTCGGTAGCATCATCATCACCGTCACCACGCCGTCGTGCTGACGAAACTCTCCTGTGAAGCTTTGCTGGATCGGAGCTCGCGGGATGTCATCGAGTTGAATGTGTGCTGAACTCGGAGGTGCCATGCGTTCGGTACTTGGATCGGTCGGATCGTGAAGACGTACGACTACATCAACCGCGTTGTGCTAACGCTTCCGCTTTCGGTCTACGAGGGTACGTGGACACACTCTCCCCTCTCGTTGCTATGCATCACCACGATCCTGTGTGTGCGTAGGAAATTTTTGAAATTACTACGTTCCCCAACAGTGGCATCCGAGCCTGGTTTTATGCGCAGATGTTTTATGCACGAGTAGAACACAAGTGAGTTGTGGGCGATACAAGTCATACTGCTTACCAGCATGTCACACTTTGGTTCGGCGGTATTGTTGGATGAAGCGACCCGGACCGACATTACGCGTACGCTTACGTGAGACTGGTTTTACCGCCGTGCTTTGCACACAGGTGACTAGCAGGTGTCAGTTTCTCCAACTTTAGTTGAACCGAGTGTGGCTACGCCCGGTCCTTGTGAAGGTTAAAACAACACTAACTTGACGAACTATCATTGTGGTTTTGATGCGTAGGTAAGAACGGTTCTTGCTCAGCCCGTAGCAGCCACGTAAAACTTGCAACAACAAAGTAGAGGACGTCTAACTTGTTTTTGCAGGGCATGTTGTGATGTGATATGATCAAGACATGATGCTATATTTTATTGTATGAGATGATCATGTTTTGTAACTGAGTTATCGGCAACTGGCAGGAGCCATATGGTTGTCGCTTTATTGTATGCAATGCAATCGCCCTGTAATTGCTTTACTTTATCACTAAGCGGTAGCGATAGTCGTAGAAGCAATAGTTGGCGAGACGGCAACGATGCTACGATGGAGATCAAGGTGTCGCGCCAGTAACGATGGTGATCATGACGGTGCTTCGGAGATGGAGATCACAAGCACAAGATGATGATGGCCATATCATATCACTTATATTGATTGCATGTGATGTTTATCCTTTATGCATCTTATTTTGCTTTGTTTGACGGTAGCATTATAAGATGATCTCTCACTAAATTTCAAGGTAAAAGTGTTCTCCCTGAGTATGCACCGTTGCCAAAGTTCGTCGTGCCGAGACACCATGTGATGATCGGGTGTGATAAGCTCAACGTTCATCTACAACAGGTGCAAGCCAGTTTTGCACACGCAGAATACTCGGGTTAAACTTGACAAGCCTAGCATATGCAGATATGGCCTCGGAACACTGAGACCGAAAGGTCGAGCGTGAATCATATAGTAGATATGATCAACATAGTGATGTTCACCATTGAAAACTACTCCATTTCACGTGATGATCGGTTATGGTTTAGTTGATTTGGATCACGTGATCACTTAGATGATTAAGATAGATGTCTATCTAAGTGGGAGTTCTTGAGTAATATGATTAATTGAACTTTAATTTATCATGAACTTAGTCCTGGTAGTATTTGCAAATTATGTTGTAGATCAATAGCTCGTGTATAGCTCCCCTGTTTTATTTTTGATATGTTCTTAGAGAAAACTAAGTTGAAAGATGATAGTAGCAATGATGCGGACTGGTTCCGTGATCTGAGGTTTATCCTCATTGCTGCACAGAAGAATTATGTCCTTGCTGCACCGCTAAATGACAGACCTATTGCAGGAGCAGATGCAGACGTTATGAACGTTTGGCAAGCTCGATATGATGAATACTTGATAGTTTAGTGCACCATGCTTTACGGCTTATAATCGGGACTTCAAAAATGTTTTGAATGCCACGGAGCATATGAGATGTTCCAAGAGATGAAATCGGTATTTCAGACTCATGCCCGTGTCGAGAGGTATGAGACCTCTGACAAGTACTTTGCCTACAAGATGGAGGAGAATAGCTCAATCAGTGAGCATGTGCTCAGAATGTCTGAGTACTACAGTTGCTTGAATCAAGTGGGAGTTGATCTTCCGGATAAGATAGTAATTGATAGAATTCTCTAGTCACTATCACCAAGTTACTGGAACTTCGTGATGAACTATAATATGCAAGGGATGACAAAAACGATTCCCAAGCTCTTCGTGATGCTGAAATCAACGAAGGTAGAAATCAAGAAAGAGCATCAAGTGTTGATGGTTAACAAGACCACTAGTTTCAAGAAAAGGGCAAAGGAAAGAAGGGGAACTTCAAGAAGAATAGCAAGCAAGTTGCTACTCCCGGGAAGAAGTCCAAGTCTGGATCTAAGCCTGAAACTGAGTGCTTCTACTGCAAAGGGACTGGTCACTGGAAGCGGAACTGCCCCAAGTATTTGGCGGATAAGAAGGATGGCAAAGTGAACAAAAGTATATTTGATATACATGTTATTGATGTGTATTTTACTAGTGTTCATAGTAGCCCCTGGGTATTTGATACTGGTTCAGTTGCTAACATTAGTAACTCGAAACATGAGTTGCAAAATGAACAAAAACTAGTTAATGACGAGGTGATGATGGGTGTTGGAAGTGATTCCAAGGTTGATAAGATCACCATCGCACACTCCCTCTATTTTCGGGATTAGTGTTGAACCTAAATAAATATTATTTGGTGTTTGCGTTGAGCATGAATATGATTGGATCATGTTTATTGCAAAATAAAAGTTATTTGGTGTTTGCGTTGAGCATGAATATGATTGGATCATGTTTATTGCAATACGGTTATTCATTTAAGTCAGAGAATAATTGTTGTTCTGTTTACATGAATAAAAACCTTCTATGGTCATACACCCAATGTAAATGGTTTATTGAATCTCAATCGTAGAGATACACATGTTCAAAATATTGAAGCCAAAAGATGCAAAGTTAATAATGATAGTGCAACTTATTTTTGGCACTGCCGTTTAGGTCATATTGGTGTAAAGCGCATGAAGAAACTCCATGCTGATGGGCTTTTGGAATCACTTGATTATGAATCACTTGATACTTGCGAACCATGCCTCATGGGCAAGATGACTAAGACTCCGTTCTCCGGAACAATGGAGCGAGCTAATGACTTATTGGAAATAATACATATCGATGTATGCGGTCCGATGAGTGTTGAGGCTCACGGCAGGTATCGTTATTTTCTGACCTTCACAGATGATTTGAGCAGATATGGGTATATCTACTTGATGAAACATAAGTCTGAAACATCTGAAAAGTTCAAAAGAAATTCAAAGTGAAGTGGAAAATCATCGTAACAAGAAAATAAAATTTCTACGATCTGATCGTGGAGGTGAATATTTGAGTTACGAGTTTGGCCTTCAATTAAAACAATGTGGAATAGTTTCACAAACTCCTGCCACCTGGAACACCACAGCATAATGGTGTGTCCGAACGTCATAACCGTACTTTATTGGATATAGTGCAATCTATGATGTCTCTTACCGATTTACCACTATTGTTTTGGGGTTATGCATTAGAGACAGCTGCATTCACATTAAATAGGGCACCGTCTAAATCCGTTGAGACGACACTGTATGAACTGTGGTTTAGCAGGAAACCTAAGATGTCATTTCTTAAAGTTTAGGGCTGCGATGCTTATGTGAAAAAGTTTCAACCTGATAAGCTCGAACCCAAATCGGAGAAAAGTGTCTTCATAGGATACCCAAAGGAGACTGTTGGGTACACCTTCTATCACAGATCCAAAGGCAAGATATTCGTTGCTAAGAATGGATCCTTTCTAGAGAAGGAGTTTCTCTCGAAAGAAGTGAGTGGGAGGAAAGTAGAACTTGATGAGGTAACTGTACCTGCTCCCTTATTGGAAAGTAGTTCATCACAGAAACCGGTTCCTGTGACTTCTACACCAATTAGTGAGGAAGCTAATGATGATGATCATGAAACTTCAGATCAAGTTACTACCGAACCTCGTAGGTCAACCAGAGTAAGATCCGCACCAGAGTGGTACGGTAATCCTGTTCTAGAGGTCATGTTACTAGACCATGACAAACCTACGAACTATGAGGAAGCGATGATGAGCCCAGATTCCGCGAAATGGCTTGAGGTCATGAAATCTGAGATGGGATCCATGTATGAGAACAAAGTATGGACTTTGGTTGACTTTACCGATGATCGGCAAGCCATAGAAAATAAATGGATCTTCAAGAGGAAGACGGACGCTGATAGTAGTGTTACTATCTACAAAGCTAGACTTGTCGAAAAAGGTTGTTGGCAACGTTCAAAGAGTTGACTACGATGAGACTTTCTCACCCGTAGCGATGCTTAAGTCCGTCCGAATCATGTTAGCAATTGCCGCATTTTATGATTATGAAATTTGGCAAATGGATGTAAAGACTGCATTCCTGAATGGATTTCTGGAAGAAGAGTTGTATATGATGCAACCTGAAGGTTTTATCGATCCAAAGGATGCTAACAAAGTGTGCAAGCTCCAGCGATCCATCTATGGACTGGTGCAAGCATCTCGGAGTTGGAATAAACATTTTGATAGTGTGATCAAAGCATATGGTTTTATACAGACTTTTGGAGAAGCTTGTATTTACAAGAAAGTGAGTGGGAGCTCTGTAGCATTTCTAATATTATATGTGGATGACATATTCGCGATCTGCACATATGTGGATGACATTTCTAGTACGAGGGCACCTTCGCGATCTGCACATGTTCAGCTCGGTGACGTCCCTCGAACTCTTGATCCAGTTGAGGCCGAGGGAGAGTTCCGTCAGCACGATGGCGTGATGACGGTGATGATGAAGTTACCGACGCAGGGCTTCGCCTAAGCACTACAACGATATGACCGAGGTGGAAATCTGTGGAGGGGGGCACCGCACACGGCTAAACAATCAACTTGTGTGTCTATGGGGTGCCCCCTCCCCCGTATATAAAGGAGTGGAGGAGGGGGTCGGCCGGCCTCATGGGGCGCGCCCCAAGGGGGGAATCCTACTCCTACTAGGAGTATGTTGCCCCCTTTCCTAGTCCTACTAGGAGGGGGAAGGAAGGGGAAGAGGGAGAGAAGGAAAGGGGGGCCGACCCCCCTCCCCAATTCGGATTGGGCTTGGGGGGGGGGCGCGCACCTCCACCTGGCCGCCTCCTCCTCTCTTCCACTAAGGCCCATGAAGGCCCATTGACTCCCCGGGGGGTTCCGGTAACCCCCCGGTACTCCAGAAAATGCCCGAACCTATCCGAAACCTTTTCGGTGTCCAAACATAGCCTTCCAATATATCAATTTTTATGTCTCGACCATTTCGAGACTCCTCGTCATGTCTGTGATCACATCCGGGACTCCGAACAACCTTTGGTACATCAAAACACATAAACTCATAATACCGATCATCATCGAATGTTAAGTGTGCGGACCCTACGGGTTCGAGAACTATGTAGACATGACCGAGACTCATCTCCGGTCAATAACCAATAGCGGAGCCTAGATGCTCATATTGGCAACCACATATTCTACGAAGATCTTTATCAGTCAAACCGCATAACAACATACGCTGTTCCCTTTGTCATCGGTATGTTACTTGCCCGAGATTCGATCGTCGGTATCTCAATACCTAGTTCAATCTCGTTACCAGCAAGTCTCTTTACTCATTCCGTAATGCATCATCCCATAACTAACTCATTAGTCACATTGCTTGCAAGGCTTATAGTGATGTGCATTACCGAGAGGGCCCTAGAGATACCTCTCCGACAATCGGAGTGACAAATCCTAATCTCGATCTATGCCAACTCAACAAACACCATCGGAGACACCTGTAGAGCATCTTTCTAATCACCCAGTTACGTTGTGATGTTTGATAGCACACTAAGTGTTCCTCCAGTATTCGGGAGTTGCATAATCTCATAGTCATAGGAACATGTATAAGTCATGAAGAAAGCAATAGCAACAAACTAAACGATCATAGTGCTAAGCTAACGGATGGGTCATGTCAATCATATCATTCTCTAATGATGTGATCCCGTTCATCAAATGACAACTCATGTCTATGGCTAGGAAACTTAACCATCTTTGATCAATGAGCTAGTCAAGTAGAGGCATACTAGTGACACTCTGTTTGTCTATGTATTCACACATGTACTAAGTTTCCGGTTAATACAATTCTAGCATGAATAATAAACATTTATCATGATATAAGGAAATATAAATAACAACTTTATTATTGCCTCTAGGGCATATTTCCTTCAGTCTCCCACTTGCACTAGAGTCAATAATCTAGATTACACAGTAATGATTCTAACACCCATGGAGTCTTGGTGCTGATCATGTTTTGCTCGTGAGAGAGGCTTAGTCAACGGGTCTGCAACATTCAGATCCATATGTATCTTGCAAATCTCTATGTCTCCCTCCTTGACTTGATAGCGGATGGAATTGAAGCATCTCTTGATGTGTTTGGTTCTCTTATGAAATCTGGATTCCTTCGCCAAGGCAATTGCTCCAGTATTGTCACAAAAGATTTTCATTGGACCCGATGCACTAGGTATGACACCTAGATCGGATATGAACTCCTTCATCCAGACTCCTTCATTTGCTGCTTCCGAAGCAGCTATGTACTCCGCTTCACACGTAGATCCCGCCACGACGCTTTGCTTAGAACTGCACCAACTGACGGCTCCACTGTTTAATATAAATACGCATCCGGTTTGTGACTTAGATTCATCCGGATCAGTGTCAAAGATTGCATCAATGTAACCATTTACGACGAGCTCTTTGTCACCTCCATAAACGAGAAACATATCCTTAGTCCTTTTCAGGTATTTCAGGATGTTCTTGACTGCTGTCCAGTGATCCACTACTGGATTACTTTGGTCCCTCCCTGCTAAACTAATAGCAAGGCACACATCATGTCTGGTACACAGCATTGCATACATGATAGAACCTATGGCTGAAGCATAGGGAATGACTTTCATTTTCTCTCTATCTTCTGCAGTGGTCGGGCATTGAGTCTGACTCAACTTCACACCTTGTAACACAGGCAAGAACCCTTTCTTTGCTTGATCCATTTTGAACTTCTTCAAAACTTTATCAAGGTATGTGCTTTGTGAAAGTCCAATTAAGCGTCTTGATCTATCTCTATAGATCTTGATGCCCAATATATAAGCAGCTTCACCGAGGTCTTTCATTGAAGAACTCTTGTTCAATTATCCTTTTATGCTA
The DNA here is from genome assembly GCA_011799875.1 of Thinopyrum elongatum. Classification (NCBI taxonomy): domain Eukaryota; kingdom Viridiplantae; phylum Streptophyta; class Magnoliopsida; order Poales; family Poaceae; genus Thinopyrum; species Thinopyrum elongatum. The sequence continues at coordinate 119,652,203 of CM022303.1, read as the reverse complement.
TCCAGAAATTCTATATCATTTCCAATCAACAATATGTCATCCACATATAATATTAGAAATGCTACAGAGCTCCCACTCACTTTCTTGTAAATACAGGCTTCTCCAAAAGTCTGTATAAAACCATATGCTTTGATCACACTATCAAAATGTTTATTCCAACTCCAAGATGCTTGCACCAGTCCATAAATGGATCGCTGGAGCTTGCACACTTTGTTAGCATCCTTTGGATCGATAAAACCTTCAGGTTGCATCATATACAACTCTTCTTCCAGAAATCCATTCACGAATGCAGTTTTTACATCCATTTGCCAAATTTCATAATCATAAAATGCGGCAATTGCTAACATGATTCGGACGGACTTAAGCATCGCTACGGGTGAGAAGGTCTCATCGTAGTCAACTCCTTGAACTTGTCGAAAACCTTTCGCAACAAGTCGAGCTTTGTAGATAGTAACATTACGGTCAGCGTCAGTCTTCTTCTTGAAGATCAATTTATTCTCTATGGCTTGCCGATCATCGGGCAAGTCAACCAAAGTCCACACTTTGTTCTCATACATGGATCCCATCTCAGATTTCATGGCCTCAAGCCATTTCGCGGAATCTGGGCTCATCATCGCTTCCTCATAGTTCGTAGGTTCGTCATGGTCAAGTAACATGACCTCCAGAACAGGATTACCGTACCACTCTGGTGCGGATCTTACTCTGGTTGACCTATGAGGTTCAGTAGTAACTTGATCTGAAGTTTCATGATCATTATCATTAGCTTCCTCACTAATTGGTGTAGGAATCACTGGAACTGATTTCTGTGATGAACTACTTTACAATAAGGGAGCAGGTACAATTACCTCATCAAGTTCTACTTTCCTCCCACTCACTTCTTTCGAGAGAAACTCCTTCTCTAGAAAGGATCCATTCTTAGCAACGAATATCTTGCCTTCGGATCTGTGATAGAAGGTGTACCCAACAGTCTCCTTTGGGTATCCTATGAAGACACATTTCTCCGATTTGGGTTCAAGCTTATCAGGTTGAAGCTTTTTCACATAAGCATCGCAGCCCCAAACTTTAAGAAACGACAACTTGGGTTTCTTGCCAAACCATAGTTCATAAGGTGTTGTCTCAACGAATTTAGATGGTGCCCTATTTAACGTGAATGCAGCCGTCTCTAAAGCATAACCCCAAAACAATAGCGGTAAATCAGTAAGAGACATCATAGATCGCACCATATCTAATAAAGTGCGGTTACGACGTTCGGACACACCATTACGTTGTGGTGTTCCGGGTGGCGTGAGTTGCGAAACTATTCCGCATTGTTTCAAATGAAGACCAAACTCGTAACTCAAATATTCTCCTCCACGATCAGATCGCAGAAACTTTATTTTCTTGTTAAGATGATTTTCCACTTCACTCTAAAATTCTTTGAACTTTTCAAATGTTTCAGACTTATGTTTCATCAAGTAGATATACCCATATCTTCTCAAATCATCTGTGAAGGTCAGAAAATAACGATACCCGCCGCGAGCCTCAATATTCATCGGACCGCATACATCAGTATGTATTATTTCCAATAAATCTGTTGCTCGCTCCATTGTTCCGGAGAACGGAGTTTTAGTCATCTTGCCCATGAGGCATGGTTCGCAAGTACCAAGTGATTCATAATCAAGTGATTCCAAAAGTCCATCAGTATGGAGTTTCTTCATGCGCTTTCGCTAATATGAGCCAAACGGTAGTGCCACAAATAAGTTGCACTATCATTATCAACTCTGCATCTTTTGGTTTCAATATTATGAATATGTGTATCACTACTAACGAGATTCAACAAAAATAGACCACTCTTCAAGGGTGCATGACCATAAAAGATATTACTCATATAAATAGAACAACCATTATTCTCAGATTTAAATGAATAACCGTCTCGCATCAAACAAGATCCAGATATAAGGTCCATGATTAACGCTGGCACCAAATAACAATTATTCAGGTCTAAAACTAATCCCGAAGGTAGATGTAGAGGTAGCATGCCGACGGCTATCACATCGACTTCGGAACCATTTACCACGCGCATCGTCACCTCGTCCTTAGCCAATCTTCGCTTAATCCGTAGTCCCTGTTTCGAGTTGCAAATATTAGCAACAGAACCAGTATCAAATACCCAGGCACTACTATGAGCATTAGTAAGGTACACATCAATAACATGTATATCACATATACCTTTGTTCACTCTGCCATCCTTCTTATCCGCCAAATACTTGGGGCAGTTCCGCTTCCAGTGACCAGTCCCTTTGCAGTAGAAGCACCCAGTCTCAGGCTTAGGTCCAGACTTGGGCTTCTTCACTTGAGCAGCAACTTGCTTGCCGTTCTTCTTGAAGTTCCCCTTCTTCCCTTTACCCTTTTTCTTGAAACTGGTGGTCTTGTTGACCATCAACACTTGATGCTCCTTCTTGATTTCTACCTCCGCAGCCTTTAGCATTGCGAAGAGCTCAGGAATTGTCTTATCCATCCCTTGCATATTATAGTTCATCACGAAGCTCTTGTAGCTTGGTGGCAGTGATTGAAGAACTCTGTCAATGACACTATCAACCGAAAGATTAACTCCCAGCTGAGTCAAGTGATTATGATACCCAGACATTTTGAGTATATGTTCACTGACAGAACTATTCTCCTCCATTTTGCAGCTATAGAACTTATTGGAGACTTCATATCTCTCAATCCGGGCATTTGCTTGTAATATTAACTTCAACTCCTGGAACATCTCATATGCTCCATGACGTTCAAAACGTCGTAGAAGTCCCGGTTCTAAGCCGTAAAGTATGGCACACTGAACTATCGAGTAGTCATCAGCTTTGCTCTGCCAGGCGTTCACAACGTCCGGCGTTGCTCCTACAGCGGGTCTTGCACCTAGCGGTGCTTCCAGGACGTAATTCTTCTGTGCAGCAATGAGGATAATCCTCAAGTTACGGACCCAGTCCGTGTAGTTGCTACCATCATCTTTCAACTTAGCTTTCTCTAGGAACGCATTAAATTCAAAGGAACAGTAGCACGGGCCATTGATCTACAACAACATAGACATGCAAAATACTATCAGGTACTAAGTTCATGATAAATTAAAGTTCAATTAATCATATTACTTAAGAACTCCCACTTAGATAGACATCCCTCTAGTCATCTAAATGATCACGTGATCCATATCAACTAAACCATGTCCGATCATCACGTGAGATGGAGTAGTTTTCAATGGTGAACATATCTATGTTGATCATATCTACTATATGATTCACGCTCGACCTTTCGGTCTCAGTGTTCCGAGGCCATATCTGCATATGCTAGGCTCGTCAAGTTTAACCCGAGTATTCTGCACGTGCAAAACTGGCTTGCACCCGTTGTATGTGAACGTAGAGCTTATCACACCCGATCATCACGTGGTGTCTCGTCACGACAAACTGTCGCAACGGTGCATACTCAGGGAGAACACTTATACCTTGAAATTTAGTGAGGGATCATCTTATAATGCTACCGCCGTACTAAGCAAAATAAGATGCATAAAGGATAAACATCACATGCAACCAATATAAGTGATATGATATGGCCATCATCATCTTGTGCCTTTGATCTCCATCTCCAAAGCACCGTCATGATTACCATCGTCACCGGCTTGACACCTTGATCTCCATCGAAGCATCGTTGTCGTCTCGCCAACTATTGCTTCTACGACTATCGCTACCGCTTAGTGATAAAGTAAAGCAATTACATGGCGATTGCATTTCATACAATAAAGCGACAACCATAAGGCTCCTGCCAGTTGCCGATAACTTTTACAAAACATGATCATCTCATACAATAATTTATATATCATCACGTCTTGACCATATCACATCACAACATGCCCTGCAAAAACAAGTTAGACGTCCTCTACTTTGTTGTTGCAAGTTTTACGTGGCTGCTACGGGCTTAGCAAGAACCGTTCTTACCTACGTATCAAAAACCACAACGATTTTTCGTCAAGTTTGCTGTTTTAACCTTCAACAAGGACCAAGCGTAGTCACACTCGATTCAACTAAAGTTGGAGAAACAGACTCCCACTAGCCACCTGTGTGCGTAGCACGGCGGTAGAACCAGTCTCATGAACACGGTCATGTAATGTCGGTCTGGGCCGCTTCATCCAACAATATCGCCGAATCAAAGTATGACATGCTGGTAAGCAGTATGACTATTATCGCCCACAACTCTTTGTGTTCTACTCGTGCATATAACATCTACGCATAGACCTGGCTCGGATGCCACTGTTGGGGAACGTAGTATTTCAAAAAAATTACCTACGATCACGCAAGATCTATCTATGTGATGCATAGCAACAAGCGGGAGAGTGTGTCCACGTACCCTTGTAGACCGAAAGCGGAAGCGTTAAGTAACGCGGTTGATGTAGTCGAACGTCTTCACGATCCAACCAATCAAGTACCGAACGCACGGCACCTCCGCGATCTGCACACGTTCAGCTCGGTGATGTCCCTCGAACTCTTGATCCAGCTGAGGCCGAGGGAGAGTTCCATCAGCACGACGGCGTGATGACGGTGATGATGAAGTTACCGACGCAGGGCTTCGCCTAAGCACTACAACGATATGACCGAGGTGTGTAACTGTGGAGGGGGGCACCGCACACGGCTAAACAATCAACTTGTGTGTCTATGGGGTGCCCCCTCCCCCGTATATAAAGGAGTGGAGGAGGGGGTCGGCCGGCCTCATGGGGCGCGCCCCAAGGGGGGAATCCTACTCCTACTAGGAGTAGGTTCCCCCCTTTCCTAGTCCTACTAGGAGGGGGAAGGAAGGGGAAGAGGGAGAGAAGGAAAGGGGGGTCGGCCCCCCTCCCCAATTCGGATTGGGCTTGGGGCGGCGTGCGCCTCCACCTGGCCGCCTCCTCCTCTCTTCCACTAAGGCCCATGAAGGTCCATTGGCTCCCCGGGGGGTTCCGGTAACCCCCCGGTACTCCGAAAAATGCCCGAACCTATCCGAAACCTTTCCGGTGTCCAAACATAACCTTCCAATATATCAATTTTTATGTCTCGACCATTTCGAGACTCCTCGTCATGTCCGTGGTCACATCCGGGACTCCGAACAACCTTCGGTACATCAAAACACATAAACTCATAATACCGATCGTCATCGAACGTTAAGTGTGCGGACCCTACGGGTTCGAGAACTATGTAGACATGACCTAGACTCATCTCCGGTCAATAACCAATAGCGGAACCTGGATGCTCATATTGGCCCCCACATATTCTACGAAGATCTTTATCGGTCAAACCGCATAACAACATACGTTGTTCCCTTTGTCATCGTTATGTTACTTGCCCGAGATTCGATCGTCGGTATCTCAATACCTAGTTCAATCTCGTTACCAGCAAGTCTCTTTACTCGTTCCGTAATGCATCATCCCGTAACTAACTCATTAGTCACATTGCTTGCAAGGCTTATAGTGATGTGCATTACCGAGAGGGCCCTAGAGATACCTCTCCGACAATCGGAGTGACAAATCCTAATCTCGATCTATGCCAACTCAACAAACACCATCGGAGACACCTGTAGAGCATCTTTATAATCACCCAGTTACGTTGTGACGTTTGATAGCACACTAAGTGTTCCTCCGGTATTCGGGAGTTGCATAATCTCATAGTCATAGGAACATGTATAAGTCATGAAGAAAGCAATAGCAACAAACTAAACGATCATAGTGCTAAGCTAACGGATGGGTCATGTCAATCACATCATTCTCTAATGATGTGATCCCGTTCATCAAATGACAACTCATGTCTATGGCTAGGAAACTTAACCATCTTTGATCAACGAGCTAGTCAAGTAGAGGCGTACTAGTGACACTCTGTTTGTCTATGTATTCACACATGTACTAAGTTTCCGGTTAATACAATTCTAGGATGAATAATAAACATTTATCATGATATAAGGAAATATAAATAACAACTTTATTATTGCCTCTAGGGCATATTTCCTTCATCCGCAGTATCCATGGCACACCTGGCCTGAGGTGTACCCGTAACCGAGATAGTCGTGCATCGTCGTCATCAGCGTGGCTCACATATAGAAATACTCTCCTTTGTTGGCGTCCCATGTCCATGCCGGTGTTTTCCATAATTTGTCTAGCTCCTCTTTCAGAAGCCCCATATACAGGTTAATATTATTTCCCTGTTGTTTCGGGATTTTTTTTCAAAACTATGACTAAATTTATAGCCTTTTTGAAAACTATTGAGCACAATGCAAAAATATCAGAAATAGCACCCTGTCGGCCTGGGCTGGGCCGACGGGGGGCCTGTCGGCCTAGGTGGGCCGATGGGGGGCCTGTCGGCCTGGGGTAGGCCGATAGCGGCCTATCGGCCTGCTGTGGCCCGATGGGGGGCCTATCGGCTTCCTGGCGGATGATAGGTGCCTGTCGGCCTCCTGGCGGCCGATAGGCGTGTGGATAAGCCCGACGGGCTCCTTTCTTCTTCCTCTGCTCGCTAGCTCTTCCTCTCTCTCTCGTTTCTCTCTGTACTCTCCACCCCCGCGCCGATCTCTTCCCTCGTCCACCCATTTTCATATCCAACCCGCAGAAACAATAGATCATAGCATTCTCTGTCGGCGTACGTAATTTTTTTTTTGCTATGGTGTAGTTTTTTGTGCGTGGTGGTGAGGAGGAGGTGGTGGTGGTGAGGAGGATGTGGTGATGAGGAGGATGTGGTGGTGAGGAGGAGGTGGTGGTGGTGAGGAGGATGTGGTGGTGAGTTGGAGTTCCGGTGGTGTCGTCCGGTGGTGCAAGTAGTCCGCGAGGTGGCTGGTGCCGCTGAGTTGAAGAGAGGACGAAGAAGAAGGGGACACACGCGTCAAAGGTATACCATTGTCGTCACAAATATTTTTGTAGCCGGTAATATTTTTAGTTAGTGTAGCTGGTAATATTTTAGTGAGTGTATCCGGTTAAATTTTTATAGTGTAGCGGTAATATTTTGTTAGTGTAGCCGGTAATTTTTGTTGGGTAGCCGGTTTAATTTGTAGTTAGTGTAGCCGGTAATATTTTTTTAGTGTAGCGGTAATATTTTTAGTTAGTGTAGCCGGTAATATTTTTTAGTGTAGCGGTAATATTTTAGTTAGTGTAGCCGGTAATATTTTTTTTAGTGTAGCCGGTAATTTTTTAGTTGTGTAGCCGGTAATATTTTTTAGTGTAGCCGGTTTGGTAATATTGTAGTTAGTGTAGCCGGTAATATTTTTAGTGTAGCCGGTTAATAATTTTAGGTAGGGTAGCCGGTAAATTTTTTTTAGTGTAGCCGGTAATATTTGTAGTTAGTGTAGCCGGTAATATTTTTTTTCGTTGCGATTAATGAGAAGGTGGCAATGTCTGACAGGTGAAATGTCTGAATCAGTAAATTTGACTGTTTACTACGGCCCTGGTAATGTTCGATATAATGAGTTGGGGGTTGATCTTAGCGAGTTTAAAAATGGCGTCATGACACTTTCAGACCCGAACAGAATGGACATTAGACAGTTGAAGTACTGGTTGACTACTAGTTTTGGGCTGGATCCTGAAGTATGTTCCGTCAGTATTCATGCATTGTGGACGAAATCCTGTAAAAATGTGAAGTGGGAGTTGATGCCGATAGATAGGAGCCAGCATTGGTTGACCCTGTTAAGTCGTTGCCGAGACAGAAGAATCCACCCATATGCCCTAGTGCAACCTGTGGCGAAGGAGGAGAATACCGTACAACTCCACGTGGGGTATGAACCCGGCCACGGTAGTCAAGTAGCTAACGAGATTTATTTATCTGGGTCACAGCCACCGAATGTGGATGCTAGCCAAGCCGAGAAAGAGTCAGACTATGCGCAACACAATGTTTGTGGTCATGATACTGGGCAGAGTAGTCAGTCGATAATATTGGCGGAGGATGTGGATTCTGATTGGGATGAGGAAGAGGAGGAAATGCTGAGGGTGATGGAGGAAGAGGATGAGGATGGATTGGTGGAGGATCTGGATTCTGAAAATTCCGAGGATGAAGTGGAGGTACCGATTCCTTCTGCATGGGATCAGGACATATCCACCGGCCTTACGGTCAACGATGGCCATGAGACTCCATGGCAGTATAATCTGAACCAAGTCCAGATAGGGGCTATGTTTGATACAAAGAAAAAATTGAAGTATGCGGTGATAAAGTGGGCTATGTCTACGCAGAGGGTTTTTCGGACACACATATCAAGTCCAACAAACTATACCGTGAAGTGTGCTGAAACAGGTTGTCCTGCGAAGGTGCACGGGCACGTGCCGAAGTATAACATCCACTGGGTTGTCACCAATGTGGTCCCACATAATTGTGTGAGGAAAAACCTGTTGGTTCGTCATCCAAACCTGACTTCAACTCTCATTGCGCAACTCATGTATACTGAGATAGTGGAGAAGAAAGATATGGAAGCAAAACACATCCAGACAGCAGTGAAGGTCAGATGGAATTATGAGATTCCTTATGGGAAGGCTTGGAGGGCTAAGCAGAAGGCTATGGAGGAAAGGTTTGGGACGTTCTTCGACTCATATGATAATGTTGTCCGTCTCCTTGACATACTGAAGGAGAGGAATCCCGGCACTTATGTTAACATACAACACACGAGGTTGGAGAGTATACCAGATTTCAAGGTGTTGAAACGAGTATTCTTCTCTTTTGCTATGTGCATCGAAGCTTTCCGGCATTATCCTCCTGTGATGTTTGTGGATGGTACATTCCTGACTGGTCAGTACAAAGGGCAAATCCTGACTGCTATTGGTGTGGACGGGAACAATCAAATCATCCCACTTGCCATGGCATTTGTGGAGGGTGAGAACTTTCCGAGCTGGGTATGGTTCTTCCGTCAAGTTAAAATTGCGATCGTGAAAGACCGACCAAATGTGTGTGTCATTCATGACAGACATGCTGGTATATTGAAGGCTATGAAGACACTAAGGAATCCAACAGCTGACGAACCAACACCTTGGAAGGACTTGCAGAGCCGGTGGTGCATGCGCCATCTTGGGGCTAATTTTTTCTCACAGTTTAAGAACAAACGGTTGATGAACTTGTTCAAAAAATTATGCAACCAGAACCAGCAGTGCAAATACTAATTTATTTGGTCAAAACTAGATGAGTTTACTAAGAAGCAGGTCCGTGCGAGGAAGAAAATGGAAAAAGATCAGGTTAAATTAGCAGCACTCATCGCGGAGCTAGAGGAGCCAGTTGGTCTTTGTGACTTGCCAGCAATTGACCCTCCTAATACTCAAAGAAAGAAGGGCAAGGCAATAAAGATTTTTTCTGAGTGGATAGAGAAAGAGCCTCTGGTGAATTGGTCTTTGCTGCATGACACCCATGGAGCTAGGTATGGCCACATGACAACCAATCTTGCACAGGTGTATAACTTTGTACTCAGAGGGAATAGAGCATTGCCACTCACAGCTATTGTAGAGGCTGTATTCCATGGCACTTTGAGATATTTCAGAGAAAGGCACGAGTTAGCAAAGAAGCATATTGCAGATAACCAGAACACACCTTATTGTAGCCGTATCATGGAGTACATGGCAAAGAAGATAGAGAAAGCAAAGAAGCACACTGTCAGACTCATAGGTAATCAGGAAAGGAGGTATGAGGTTTAGCTTCCTATAGATGGTTTTGGTTCTACAAATGAGGTGAAGACGCACGAGGTAAAAATTGGAACGGAATTTTATCCAACTTGTCAGTGTACATGCAACAAACCGAAGTTGTTGCACCTGCCTTGCTCACATGTGTTGGCTGCCTGTGGCCAGATTGAGTTGGACGCTATCTCCTTCATGTCCCCATACTATTTAAAAGATGCAGTACTCAATGTCTGGACAGGTGAGATGACAGGGTTTAGAGTTGTCGGCAATTTCAACAAGGTAAACGATGGGGAGAGAGTATACATCCCGGATCCAGAACTTCGGCGAACAAGCAGGGGCAGACGTAAGGTAAAGCACATCCAAAATAATATGGACCAATCTGAAGCTGGTGGAGCAACCAGACAATGTTTGCTATGCACGGCTTATGGGCATAGGATGAAATATTGTCCCGACCTGAACAAAGACGGTGCTTCCACATCGACGAGTGCTTCTACATTGATGACTGCGACAACAGTAGGAAGAGGCGGACATGGTCGTGGTAGTCGTGGTGGTCGTGGCAGTCGAGGCCGAAGGGGCGGACGAGGAAGAAATAACTCACAAGCTATATTATGTGTTGGACTATGTTTTAATTTGTAATATGTGTTGGACTATGTTTTAATTTGTAATATGTGTTGGACTATGTTTTAATTTGTAATATGTGTTGCACTATGTTTTAATTTGTAATATGTGTTGGACTATGTTTTAATTTGTAATATTATTTGACTATGTTTTAATTTGTAATATTATTTGACTATGTTTTATTTTGCACCTGAGATTTGTTGGTCGAATTGCAGATATGGCTTCGTATCCATTGCTTAATCGTAATATTGATAGAGGGCACCGGGCCGCACTTATGGAAGCGGGCAAGAACTTAGACGTGTTGGTCACTCGCACCCCAAAGTCTAACTGGATGATACACCATTCATGGGTTAATAGGTATGTGTCGGTATAATGACTTACTATGTTTGACATCATTTTGTTAGCCGCTAACTGTATGCTACATTCTCTTTATTTTGTAGGTTAAGTTGGGCTGGACTTCTACCCTTGGCACGACTGGTTGAGGGTACATTGGATGAGTGGGTTGAACATTCGCAATTGGATGAGGCAGGTGAACCAATGCAGTTACGCAAGAGGCAAGTGAAACATTTCTCTTATGACAAGTCACTCATTACCTGCTTAGTAGATAGATGGAGACCAGAGACACATACGTTTCACTTTCCCTGGGGAGATGGCGCCTACTTTACAGGATGTGTCTTACTTGTTGGGATTAGCTCTGGCCGGTGCTGCCATAGGTCCTTTAGAGGCAGAATCTGGTTGGCTAGCATCGATGCAGGGCCGTTTTTTGGCTGCGGTGCCAACTGCTAAGGTCCTAGACAGCGATACTCACGGGCCTCGTTTTAAGTGGTTGACCCAGTTTCAGGTAACCTTCATGGCCAGTTTAAAAACTGATGTTTTCATTGTTGTCCTCATTGCATAGTTCAAACAATCATTTGGTTTGTATGTAGATTGTCTCCTTAGGATATCCCCATGTTCAGTTGTCAAAGGCACAGATTGACCGATCCCTAGAGGCATATATTTTGTGGTTGTTCGGCAAGACGATGTTCACGGAGAACCACGTGACCACTGTCGATGCACGACTCATCGGTATTGCACGAGAGATAGCTGACGCACGTTGCCCTGGGGATATTCTGCAGAGGAGTTTTGGTTCTGCTGTGTTAGCGGCTACGTACAGAGGCCTGTGCAAAGCTTGCTCGTTGAAGGCTAGAAAATCAGGTATTACAGGATGTCCACTATTGTTGAAGCTCTGGTCATACGAGAGATTCCCTATTGGTCGACCCTATGTCTACGTTGATAGACCTTTTGGTTCGGAGGACATGGCTGGGACTTACGTGCCTGCTATCGGCGACTTGCCTACTATGGGATCTATTTGGACACGGAGAGAGGTATTTTCATATTAAGTAACAACATGAATTACTAATGCTTATTTCTTGCCATTCAATAGTATTACTCTTGCTTATTTCTTGTCATGCACAGAGACAGTTCACGCATAGCCAGGTGAGGGGCTGCTACCCCTCCTTCACGGTGCAGTTTGATAGTTTACACGAGGATCAAGTTATCTGGGAGCCATACTCCCATCAGGCTATATTATCCAGGTGTCCAGTTGGGATTTCCAGATTGTGCACTAGAGATCGGCACTATTGGATGACCAAGGCCAAGTTGGTGTTCGACGTGACGGTTGAGGAGATGGCTCTTCATAGGTTGATGAGACAGTTTGGTCTATGCCAAGAGCCTGACATTCTAGTTATTCCACACTTACCAGATCACGTGCACAAGTAAGTAATACTATTTTAGTTCTCAGGTCTGCATTCAGAATATCACTAATCATGTAACGGGCATGTCAATCTCAGGTACAGTCGTGCAGGAGGAAACAAGTCCCACGATTCTTGGCTTCGCGACATTAGCCCTTACGTGGACGAATGGACTACTACGCCGACAATTAACTGGGATGAGGTTCGGCCCTTTGACTGGGACAAGTTCGGGTTGTATCTGCAGAGTTACCGGCATAGCACCAGTATCTACTTGGTTCCATCAGCAGCTCCTGATCAGATCGAAGCCCCTCTACCCAGCGATATGTACCCAACTGCCTCTGTTATGGGAACCAGACACCACGCGGTACGTGCTATGGTTCTCACATGTTAAGTTTTTTCTTAATCTGAACATATACAATTGGTTGACTATTCGTATTGTCTGCCATATAACAATGACCTAATTGGTTAACTCTCCGTGTACAGGGTGACTTGACAAGCGAGGCGCTACAGGAGGTTTCCGCTTTAATGCAACGCTTTGAGAGGGGAGATAATATCCCACCGCGAGAGAACGTCTCATGGTAGAGGCGTCTTGATGAGAAGCTACGGGGGATTTACGCAGCTGTTACATGTAGACGATCTTCGGATGTTGCTATTCCTCGTCCAGCACATCGTCCACCATGCCACTCTCTGCAGCGTTCAGAACCTCGACCCTCTGTGCAGCATTCAGAACCACGACCCTCTGTGCAGCGTTCACAACCAGGGAGCTCTTCCTGGCAGCAGACACCTCCTTCACAACTAGGGAGCTCTTTCTTCCAGCAGCCACCTCCTTCAGAACCAGGGGGCTCTTCCTGGCATCATCAGATGGACTTAGGTAACACTACTTTGTACATTCTTTTAAACATTGTAGGTTCACAAATCAATTTTACATGTTTTACTTTACCACAGTCGGCAGCCAGTCGCAGCCGTTCATGCAGTCAGTCCAGTCACCAATGCTTAGTGGTGCTGGTTCGTTCTTAGCCGGCGACGACGACGATGATGACCGAGCTGCAAACACCTATGAGTTCTCACAGACAGTTCTTCACACTCCACCACCACCATTGACGTAGGAGACGCAGACAGACAAGGTTATCTATGGTCGTGGTAATCGTTAGCGTCATCCACCGGCTGATCGCTTATCGCCTTCCTGTCCTTGTCCGAGGAAGACCCAGATTCGTCGTCGTCCCCCCCAGTGATATCGTTATCTATGTATGAGTCGTTATCTATATTAGTTTCAGACTATTCGCATATGTTACTATCACACTTGCTTCTATCTGATCAGGAGACATATATTGTTTTATGTATGCGAGAGACATATTACTATTAATCCGCATTGTTATTCGAGTTACATTTCCAAAGAGATTGCAACCGATAATTAAGATACAAGTACATCTCACATAAACGGTAGGACTGAACTTAAAAAATACAGCTTACATACTACATGAAGGCATCATCGTCATCCTCCATCGATGCAGCACTCTTGCCCTTCGACGATGTGGGTACTCTTGCCCTTCGATGATGCGGTACTCTTGCCCTTCGACGATGAGGTACTCTTGGCCTTGGTGCTCGGCATGAAGATATCGTCTTCGTCTTCGCTGTCGGCAGTCCATAAATATGTATGCTCTGCTGCAATCCTTATAAAATTTTCACTCTTCGTCTGCACTACCTTCTTCCACCTTCCATGCAACCTAAGAAGTTCTTTACGTACCTCCTCATAGGTCCTCTCAAGCCACCCAGACCTACGTAATGCATGAGCCAACTCATTATGTATGGTGTCACTACTGATGAGTTCGTCCCATGGAACTATCCTATTGTCCATCCTGAAATTGGTGGCTAGCCTAAGAAGACATTTGCTCATCTCAGGGTGAAAACTACGATCGAAAGGATAATCGGACATCTCGACTACACTAAAATGGACTGCTTATCCAACTCCGTGTGAAGGGGGTCTTATAGGTAGAGAGGAGAAAATGGCGGGAAAGAACGACTGCGGTATGGAGGGAAAGGTGGCGGGAACATATGGCGGGAGGGGTTGGCGGGAAACGGGTGGCGGGAAGGGGTTGGTGGGAAACGGGTTGCGGGAACATATATCGGCACAGAGTTGGCGGAAAAATATTGAGGGAAATGAGGGGGAATGGTTGTGCAGCAATTATAATGAATTTATTTGTAAAAAAAACACTTAGAACCCCTCGGCCCGCAGCACTGCCTACTACACTACACTTCACTGCCTACCCACCTTACTGTCAAGGGGGTTTTATAGGAAGAGAGTAGAAAATGGCGGGAAAGGGTTGACGAGAAAGCATGGCGGGAAAGGTAGGCCCGCGGAAGCATAAATAATATTTTTACAATATTTATAAGACGGGCAATCGTTGTACATCATTAATAAGTCAAATTTCACAAAAAAAACATTTCGGCTTACCATGGGCCAACAGGAGCCCACTCGGCCGTGTGGAGGCCGACAGCCACTCGTCGGCTTCGTGTAGGCCGACAAGCCACTGGTCGGCCTACTGCTGGCCGACAGGCCCCCCATCGGCCTACTGGTGGCCGACAGGCCCCCCATCGGCCCACCCTAGGCCGATAGGCCCCCCATCGGCCTACCCCAGGCCGACAGGCCCCCCCGTCGGCCCAGCCCAGGCCGACAGGGTGCTATTTCTGATATTTTTGCATTCTGCCCAATAGTTTTCAAAAAGGCTATAAATTTAGTCATAGTTTTGAAAAAAAATCTTGTTTCGGCCCTTGAATCAGCATGCTCATGTGTATGTACTTTGTCTTCATGCACTTCCATGGGGGGAGGTTGTACATCCATACAAAGATGGGCCATGTGTAGTGGTTGGTGTTCTGGTTTCCAAACGGATTCATGCCATCGACACTCGCACCAAGCACGATGTTCCTTGGATCTTCTGCGGCAAATCCATATACGGCGTTGAATGCTCTCCACTGGCTAGCATCTGCGAGGTATCTCAGCTTCGGATCATCTCCATCGTCGGGCTTCTTCCTCTACGCGTGCCAGCGCATGAGCTTTGCTTCCTTAGGATCTACAAAATACTGCTGCAGACGGGGAGTGATCGGAAAGTACCATACAACTTTCTGAGGAGCTTTCTTTCCTGCCTTCTTGTATCGAGAAGCATTGCACACTGGACAGCTAGTTTTTTCCGCGTGCTCCCCCCGATAAATGATGCAATCGTTGATGCATGCGTGGTATCTAATGTGCGGCAAATCAAAAGGGCAAACGATTTTCTTGGCCTCCTCGACACTAGTAGGATACAGGTTCCCCGCGGGAAGAACTTTATTATGTAGATACTTCAAATGCTCATCGAGACTTTTGTCTGTCCATTTGTTTTTGGCTTTCGTCTTTAGAAGTTCGAGCGTGAAACTCAAGCGGGTCACCTCGGGATCGCAACCGTCATACAATGGAGTCTTCGAGTCTACTTCAAGTTGCGCCAGCTTGGCCTCCTCTCTAGAAGCAGCTCTCTCACTAGTCGTACACTTGCGAAGGAGGTCTCGAACATGAGGGTCCTGCACGACTGCTCTTAGTAGCGTCGAAGACAGCGGCGTGACCGCCGCCTCTTCTTCGCCATGTCCGGACTCTTCTTCGCCGTGTTCGGAATCTTCTCCGCTGCCGCCATGTCCGGACTCTTCCCCGCCTCCATGTCCGGTGCCATCGTCTTTGTGTCGATCGGTCATTTCTTTGTCTAGCCCCATGTCGTTATTCCTTGCCATGTGGACGTCCTCATCATCATCTTCACTTATCCACCGAGTATAGCCATCCATGAAACCATTCATCAGCAGGTGCGCCTTCAAACTGCCATGATCAAAAGGGTCCAAAAGGACTCCTTCTTTGCATCTTGTACACGGACATCTAATCCTAGTCCGATTATTTGCATACATGTCCATCACCGCAGATTGCAAGTATTGCTC
This sequence comes from Thinopyrum elongatum, assembly GCA_011799875.1. Classification (NCBI taxonomy): domain Eukaryota; kingdom Viridiplantae; phylum Streptophyta; class Magnoliopsida; order Poales; family Poaceae; genus Thinopyrum; species Thinopyrum elongatum. The sequence continues at coordinate 119,636,276 of CM022303.1, read as the reverse complement.
CACCTTCCATCCACTCACCTTCATGACCGACTGCGTGGTATAACAAGCAAAAGGGTTATAAAAAAATGCATGCATGCATCAAAGTCATATAAAAATTTGGTATGACCTTGTCTAAAAATAGGACATATCGAGTTTGCTCGAAATTCACCGAAACGGAAATAAATCGACATTTCGGCAAAACATAAGCAACTCGGGGGCATGTCACTCGCACAAATCTCTCCATATCTCAAAGACACATATTCCCATTCTTGAAATGCATAAATTTTTACTCACCTATCTCCCGAGAGAGACCGAGCACGGTTAGATGAGGCCTTTCGCTACCTATAGGGATCGAAAGTGTGGATGGCTAAATAACTAGCTAGATCTAGCTGTTGGGGAGGAGAGATGACTCTAGCTAACTAATGGAGAGGGAGAGAGATGAGCTAGCTAGATCTATATCTATGGAATGGAGGGAGAGCCAAATAAATGAGGTAGCTAGATAGAGATGAGAAGGCCATTTATGGAGGAGAATTATGGTGGAGGGGGCATTAATGAGGAGAGAAGAGAGGTAGGAGGAAGAGATAAGAAGGGCAACAATGGTGGAGAACTAACTTAGAGAGGGGAGAGGGGAAAGGAGGGGGAGAGAGGGCAAAGGGAGGGAGGAGGGGGAGAGGGGGTGAAAAGGTGGCACCAGCCGCAACTAGCAGTAGCGCTATTTTCTAGAAAGCATTGTTGCTATGGTACTTAGTAGTAGCGCTTTCCAGGAAAAGCGCTACTATTAAGTGGGGCCCATTAGCAGTAGCGGTGCTGTCAAATAAAGTGCTACTGCTACTGCTATTAGTAGTAGCGTTGTATTCTGGAAAGCGCTGCTACTAGAGCTAGCGTTGGTGGGCTCGTTGGGTCCCACCTAGTAGTAGCGCTTTTTCCTTTTCCGGTGCTACTGCTAAAGCGTTACTTGTAGCGCTGCCCCAGAATAGCGTTACTTCTAATTAACAGCAGCGCTTGCTATTTTCCAGCACTACTACTGATGTCCTACCTATAAGCATTTCCCTAGTAGTGTGAAAAAACGTTTACAGCACCTCCATAGCTAGTTTTTGCGCGCCGCGGACCGCTGGCTCTAGCGACCGCTGTAAAAAATTGCGCGCGCGCGCCACTCCAGCAGACGCGTGAAACTACAGCGCACGCGAGCAGCCAGCGCTTGCCATATGTTCATTTTGGAGACAATACGGTGATATTTCAAACATCAAAACAAGACATAGCATAGTTTAAAATCACCCAAACAAGTTCATGACATAAAAGTTCAAAATCATGCCACATCACATCATCATCCAACCAAGTTCAAAATCATCCAACCAAGTTCATGACATAAAAGTTCACACAACCAAATGGCACATCAACAATCAGGCCTCATCCTCATCTTTGTCCTCCTCTTCCTCCGATTCTTCATCCTCATCTTCGTCCTCCTCTTCCTCTGATTCTTCCTCCTCCTCTTCATTGTGTCACGCCGCATCATCATGGGGAGCTCGGAAGGTGTTGGCAAGATCTCCAACGGTATTATGCGAAGTTATGTGAGGCACACCGGAAGATATGCGTCCACCCATGTCACCCAGAGATGCTCCCATGCCTCCCATGATAGACGCAAAACTCATGCCTCCCATGGTAGCTTCAAAGCCACCCATGCCTCCCATGCCACCCATCGTAGCTCCAAAGCCACCCATGCCTCCCATGCCACCCATGCCACCCATGGCCATGGCTCTTTTTTGACCAAGACTTCTTCACGGGCAAGATTGACGTACTCCTTTTGCTTCTCATAGAGGGTAGATGTGTCCATGAAGAACAAGAACGTCTCCCATTCCAACAATCTAGTTCGCTCCTCCATGGCCAATTTCTTCTCCTCCAATGCCACCTTCCTCTCCTCGGCCGCCACCCTCCTCTCCTCGGTCGCCGCATCTTGGTTCCTTGCCATCTTCCTCACCTTGTTCGCTTTCTTTCTTGCGTTCACAATAGCTTCCATAGCATTTTTTAGCTCATCATCTCCTTCCCTCTTCTTCTTTTCTTTTCCGTCTTTCTTGCATCCATTTGGTCTTTTTGGCTTGGAGTACGCAACCGAGTTTGGTGTAGGGCTTCTCTTGCCGTCATCACTTGATGCCTCCTCCTCATCATCATCCAAATCAATAGTTCGCTTGCGTTTGTTGCTCTCCTCATCGACACCATCACGGGGCTTCCATTTCTCATCATCCTTCAACGTATCATAGCAATGAGGCAAGGTAAATGGTCTCCCTTTCTTGATCTTCCCTTTCTTGGTCTTCTTCTCCTCTCCTTGAAATAAGTTTTGTTCAATAGTGAGCTACAAACAAAAGAACAAGTTAGCACTTGAAACACCAAGAAGAAGCATGAACATGGAAGAATCATGAAAGAAATGGCACTTACCCTATCTCTATCATTAGTGCCACTTGGGTTTAACGTGTCAACCGCTTTAAGTGCGGCCGCCCATCTTTGACAATCTTTGTTGATTGTCGACCACCAGGAGCGAAGAGATCTTTCCGTGCGGTCAATTCCACTTTTGTTGTGTAAATCAAAGTGCTCCTTCATCCGGATCCAATATGCATCTCTACTTTGATCCCCTCCAATGGTGGCATCCCTAGACACTTGCAACCATGTATTGCATAGCAAGATGTCTTCGTCCATGGTGTAGTTGCCCGCTCTTTCTTTCTGTGCATCGACGATACCCTCACCTCCTCGTCCACCTCAAACTCATGATCATCGAAATGCACATCATTGGTTTGAGACCAATGAGAATTGTTGGAGCCAACACCCATAGTTGACATATATGTCTCATCATTGAAACTACAAAGTATATACAACAAAGCAAATAAGCTATCCATATGTATGCATTCAAAAAACAACAACAACAAAAAGTGGGTGAAATTTTACCTTGTGGGCATTTCATCGAACAGCTTGTGCCCATCGGCCGCCGGCGCAACAAGCGAGCTTGCCGACGCTTCGGTCGCCGCCGCATCCGTCGCACGCCCTGCAAGCTTCTTCTTCGGCCGCCTAGAGGAGCCATCCGCCGCCTTGTTCTTCTTCCCGGACACCTTGTCCACCTTCGCCCACGCCGCATTGGGAAGCTTCGAGAGGGGGCCACGTGGCTTCACGGCGGGCGCCAGCGCGACGCCACCCGCCGCCGAGGTCGTCCGTGGCACCATGAAAAGGCCCCGCACGAGACCGGTGCTTGGAGGAGCACCGGCGGAGGTCGCGGGTGTAGGACGGGGTGAGGGGGATGTCGGCGCGGCCGTCCATCGGGCGAATTCGCCGGCGGCGGCACGGGCGGGGCGAAAGCGGTGCGCGGAGAGGGTGCGGCGCGGGCGCTCGAGTGTGCAGCGCGCGGAAGCGGGCGCACGAAATAAGCTGCGCACGATGCCGTTTCGCCCCACGCTGAACCACTTATGCCGCGCACGCGTTTTTTACGCCTCCACTGGAGCGCCCGGAGCAGCTGCGCGGGCGCAAAAAACTGTATTTTTCCAACGCGACGCTTATATCGCGCGGCTGTTGGAGATGCTATGAGAAGAGGACCGCGCGCGGCATTACTCGTTAACTAAACTCTCCTATTTGATGAATAGTCGTTGAACTCTGAACATGACATCGGGGTGTCCAAGTCACCACTTGATCCTCGACAGCTGATGCTGCAAACTGCAGGACATGAACGGCATGCGTAACCTTGCACGCCTGGTTCTTGGATAAGAAGGCATCATTCTAGTTTGACAGGGATCGCCTCGTTGGAGAGACGGAGCTTTCCATGACAGAGAACTCAAACAATCAATCTCGTACTAATATGTCCTGCCTGATTAATTATTTTTGTGAGGCATCTTATGGAGGGTCTCACCAATAATATAAGGGAACGACCCAATTTATAGTTACTCTAGATCGGGTGCGTTCGTTCCCTGTTGCTGCAGTCAGTCATGATGGATCACTATGACTCCAATTAGCTAGGTGCTGCTAATTGTACGACATGATTAGACTTTAAGCTAAATAAACCAACCATACATCATTTTCAGATAGTTAGATACCACTAACGTATTAGGGACTGACAAAATAACTCTTGCCTTGGCAGTTCATCAACAGAATTCTCGTGCCGTAATGGAATAGGCAGTGCTAGCTCCGTCTAATCTTGCTAAAAAAACGATCGAAAATGCTAAAAATCCGACGTAAGATTCTTAAGCGTGGCAAATCGAACCCTTTTTGTTGGTAAACTACGTGTCACGAGCATGGCTTCCCTTCAGCAAGCATGACAAATCCTGGGGGAAAATTTGAACCCGTCAGGATTTGCCACCCTTGTCGAAGGGAATTGCAAAATTTGGAACTCTAACTAGTGTCATACTCGGTACACATCGAGATGTTTATTGCAAACTTTTTTTTTTGAAACGGAGGCAAAAGCTTTGCCTCATATATTAAATAAGGAGGAGAAAGAGTTTGTTACAACACACAGCCAAGAATCGGCATGACAATTATTCTCGCAATAAAAAAGACCCTAGTTTCTTCGCCTCGGCCTTGACCCAAAGGTTTGTCTCATCGATGATGGTGTTGAGTAGGATTTGCGGAGGTGCGCTCTTATGCCGAAACACCCTTGCGTTATGCTCGTTCCAGATAACCCACGAAACCAGCATTGTAATTGATGCCTTGACTTTTTGGTCGCCGGTGCCCATGGTGCACGTGCTCGCCCACCACTCGTGGACGGAGTCGAACAAGTGCCAAGCGGAAGTGTCCAAGTCGTAGATGTGAAGCTTCTGAATCACCATGTTCCAAAGGCAGAGAGTGAAGCAGCACCGAAAGAAAAGGTGGGGACCGCATTCCTGAACCCCACTGCACAAGGGACAAGGGCCGTAGTTTGGCTAGCCTCGCCTCTCCAATCTGTCGGCAGTCCATATCCTATCCTGAAGCGTGAGCCAAGCAAAGAACTTGACTTTCGGAGGGGCCCAAATCTTCCAAACCATTTGGTCCATGGGGGAGAGGACCAAGCCCAAAAACTGCGCCCTGTAGGCGGAGGCAGCGGAGTAGTGCCCAGAACGCGTGTGCTTCCACAGAATATCGTCCTCAACAAGCTCGTCCAGGTGCACCTCTTGCAGCAACGTCCAGAGGGTGAAGAATTGCGAGACAAGCTCGACGGAAACCGAAGCGGGTGGCCTGATTTTGATAATCCACGCATTCTCCTTGAGGGCCTCCCGAACCTTCCAGCACTTTCGTGAGGAGGCCTCGAAAATGAGCGGAGCAATGTCTTTGGGCCTACGACCAAGGAGCCAAGGGCTGTCCCAAAAAGGTGTCTCTGCACCATTCCTGACCGTGATGGTTGTACAGGCATAAAAAAGCTGAGGTCACCCTCGTTACATGGGTTCCCACCCCAACCCACAACTTCGTGGGTTCTTTCCACTCGTACCACGGCCACCGCAATCTCAAGGCCCGCGCGAACTTGTTGGTGTTGAGGACCCCAAGCCCACCAAAAGCAAGCGGACTGCTCACAATGTCCCAGTTGACCTTGCACTTTGCTCCCGTGGTTTTATCCGACCCAGACCAAAGGAAGGCCCGCTCAAGCTTGTCAATGCTTTGCAGAATGGTGGGTTGAATGACAAGCGACGTGATGAAGTAGATCACTTGGGAAGCGAGCACCGACTTGACAAGCGCAGTACGGCCAATGGCGGTGATGTTTTGACCCTCATATGTTGTCAATCTGCTCGCGACCTTATCCACGAGAAATTGAAGATCAGCAAGCTTGAGCTTCCACACTGAGAGTGGCAGACCCAAATAGCGGAGTGGGAAGGAGGCCCTAATAGCTGGAAGACCGCGGGTAATATGGTCCAAGTCGAGGTTGCCACACCTGATGGGGACCACCGAGCTCTTATGGAGGTTAGTGCGCAGGCCGGTGACATCCCCAAAGCCCCTCAGAATGGCCGCAAGCTTGTCCACATCCCTTTTGATCGGCGCGACAAACACGGCCGCATCGTTCGTGTAGAGAGAGGTTCGCACCATTACCCCTCTCCCATGGATCTTATGCAAGAGGCCCTTCCTCGTTGCCATGTCCAGGATTTGCTGCAGAGGGTCAATGGCGATGGCAAAAAGGAGGGGAGAGATGGGGTCTCCTTGCCATAGACCCTGGCCATGCTTCATGGGAGAACCAGCCACCCCATTCAAGAGAACCCTCGAAGATGAGGAACAGAGGAGAGCCACAATCCACTCACGAAATTTGCTAGGGAAGCCTCGTCTCCGCAGTAGATCAAGCAAATACTCCCACTTAACTGAGTCAAAGGCCTTTCGAATGTCTAGCTTGAAGAGGAGAGAGGGGGTCCTGCTCTTATGCAGCCGACGCGCAAGGTTTCTAACATACATGAAGTTGTCGTGGATGCTCCGTGTTTTGATGAAAGCACTTTGGGCGTTGGAGACGAGGGCGGACATGTGAGGGCCAAGCCTGACAGAGAGCACCTTCGCAATGATCTTGGCGACCGCATGGATGAGGCTAATGGGCCAAAAGTCGACGATGCTCTCCGCCCCATCTTTCTTGGGAAGAAACACAATATTGGCAGAGTTGAGCCAGTGCAGGTTTGCCGTGTGTAAGGAGTCAAAGCGTTGGATCACCCTCATGATCGGTCGTGCTTGATGATGCCCCAACACTTCTTGAAGAAGAGATTGGTGAAGCCATCCGGCCCCGGTGCCTTATCAGTAGGCATGCTATTTATCGCCTCGAGGACCTCCTCCTCAGAGCCATGCGAGACGACTGTTGCGTTCCCGTACTCCCTAGCGTACCAATGATCAACCGAATTGCTGCAGCAATCATTCAGAATGTCAGTATCATAAAATTAACGCGGTGAAAGTTGAAGAAATTCCAATATAATTCCTCCCTTTTTTGTGAGGCATCATGTTTGACAAAAGTATTAGCACGTAGATATTTCACTATTTTAATTTACTTTCAAAGATGGTTTGATGTGTTTCACACAAAAGAACTTTCAAATAGCTTTCAACCATGTGGGGAAATCAGAATGACTACAAGGTGGTATGCAACAAAAAAAATACATGAGTCTTACCATATTTTTTAGGCGCTTAACTATTTTACAAGAGTGTCATCATGTTTCGGCTCATACCATTAATGTTTCAGAAAGAAGCTTCATTTCACTTCACATGTGATATGCACATATTTCATGAACGATTGACAACAATATTACCATGCACATGTTTCATTGTGACCCACACACGTTGTTACAATATATTTCATGAACGATTTGCAACAAAATCGTTGGAAAACCCTTTCGCCCAAAAAAACGTTATTACATTATATTCCAGTTAACAATCAAAGATGGGTCATTCAGTTTCGCGCATTTTTCATTGTATTTCAACAAAGACTAGAGGGCGGAGCAACTAGTATAGAATCTGAGCCTATGATGCAAAAATAGAAAAAACGGATTTGTACCATTGGATGTAAGATTGGTGGCCCAGATTCGGGTGGGGCGTTGTGTGCGCAAAATTTGCAAAAAAGACCGTCTCCAACAGCTATTTTGGTCCCGATGCCCCTGCTCGTTCATACCCAAATCCCCTGGGCAGAGGCAGCACACGAACAGATTTTTCCCCGAGGGCGGCGACCCAGATCCCTTCTCCAAGCTAGCCGAGTACTCCCTCCTCCAGATCTGTCGATGGCTCCTTGCCGTTGTGGGGCTAGCGGCCCAGTTTGAGACGGACCAGACCGGAGCTCGTCAGCCACCAACCTCCGCCCCACACTGTCCTCGTCGCAGCCTCCCTTCTGAAGGTCTGATAGCTCTGGGTTCGTCGCTTCCTCTCCCTCTCTCTCTATGGCTCCAGTAATAGATCGCGTCCTCCTCCCCCACGTCGACGGCAAGTCGGTTGTGGTCTCCTCGGCTCCTTCCCGACCGGCCCGACGAGGTGCTTCATTTTTCTGGTAAGTAGATGTTAACTTTTATTTCCTAGTAATTTTCTTCTACATCCCAATTTTACTATCTAGTAGATTAATGCACCTTCTCTGTGGTTCTATTTTTTTTGTTCATGTCAAATTTTCTCAGTGAATGATGCATTTTAATAACTTCGATTTGATGGTGTATTGGCACTGTCATAGGCGTTTTGGTACTCTAATTTGGAAGACTTGATGGTGTATTGCTACTGTTCTAGACTCTGGGTCACTCAAGAATATGCCTATAATATTTTCGAATTTTCCTATAATATGTTAGTTAATGGCTATGCCTAATTATTGTGAATCATCAATTAACATTATAGTTCACACGAAAATGCCATTAGTCATGAATATACTCTATTGCTGTTGTGCAAGCAAGTTCATTTTAGGTGCTGCTTTAGTCTCAACACCTGAATATCTTGGTTCAAAAATAGCTTGACAAGCAAAACATGCTGGAAAGAAAGTAAATTATTCTACTAGGCAGAAAAACTGAAATTTGTCCATTTTATTGACCCAGAATCAACAGCTTGACAAGCTGGAAAGAAAGTAAATTGATTCTACTAAGCAAAAAATTTGAAATTGGTCCATTTGTCAGCATATCAAAATTTGGATTCATGTAACTTAGGATTTTTCCATTAATAGTATGTTCTTATCTTTAAGATGAAAACTATGAAGGTCTCTTCAAATCTGGATCAGGTACGTACTGTGCTATATGCATATATGGAACCTACCTCAGATTACCGGTAAAACATCACAAGCAATACTGCAATGGGAGGTACCACAAAACAACCACGATGTTTTTTTGTTCATTTCAAGCTCTTTTAGATGTGCAACCACAGCAACAGAATCGGTGGCACTAAGCAGGCCGCCGAGCAACAACAATGTTTTCCCAGTTCCAATTATAGGTAAAAGTAAACTGCAACAAATGAACTAGCTCTCAAAGTATTAAAGCTGATGAATGGTATCCATTTTAACTGTAAGTGCAAACCTTGAGAGCAGTGCCAAGTAAAAATGTCTACATTAGCATGCCAGGACCGGCAAGTAAGATCTGTGTGCCATGCATTTGTTCATAAATCATAATAAACATTATACTATTTTAATACAGGTTAAACAAAGATATATGCAGCTCCTGTTTTCGTTATTTGATCCATGTGCCTAATGTCTGATCTAGAAAAGATGATATAATTTCTAACTTTGCAATTCTCATCTCAGGATCCAGTAATGGAGGGGAGTAGCGCGATGTTGCCTTTAGGAGAGCCCATGGCTGCAATGATTGTAGCATGTGCACCAGCACTATCAGGTGAGAACATCGGTCTAAGAAAGTATGTTGATGTACCTTACATTTTGTTAATCCCTTGTGTGATGTTTGCGAAAAAATTGTTTGTAGCTGTGGAATCGGTCAACAACGTTCAAAATCAAGAATTCAGCGATGCTACCTCGTTCGCAGAGATCAATTCCCCCATGCTTCTCATCGATGATTTCTGTACTCCAAAAAAGAAACAATCATTTTCTCAAGAGGTATCTATACTGCTCACAACCTACAATACTTGTTGAATGTGCATTGCATCTAGCTAGTTGTAGTTGAATTTTAGTTTGCTTGAAAATATATTACTAGATGTGACAGAAAAATGAGATCTCATAAGTAAATAGCATGTAGTATTTTACAGATCAATATGGTATCACAATTGGGACACAAGGTCGATGGTATTAAACTTACAATTTGTGTTGCAGGGTTCTTTGTATAAGCCACAATGTGACGAGGAATTGAAGCCAAAAGTAGGTATGATATTTGATGACATTGGCTCGGTGATGGAATTTTACAGAACATATGCACACAATGTCGGCTTTGGTGTATGTCTTGGGCAGCAAAAAGTCGTAGATAATGTGCTTCAGTGGAAGCGCTTCTTGTGTGCAAAAGAAGGCTTTCGGACCGAGAAAGGTATCATTGCTATTGACCCTGCTAAGAAAAGGAGAAAGGTGAAATTGACCAAATGTGGATGTGAAGCTTATATCTATGTCACCCACGAAAGTGATGGAAAATATAGGATCGCTTCACTCACTGAATATCACAATCACCCTTTTGTGCCTCCTAGCCAACAACATTTGATTAGATCTAATCGTCAAGTTAGTGAGAGGGTGAAGACAACACTTTATGATTGCCAGAGAGCTAGCATCGGCACCACTTTAGCATATAGGTTCCTTCATGTTGATGCAGGTGGTTTTGAGCATGTTGGGTGCACAAAGAAGGACCTACAGAATCACTATGGTGTATTGAAAAACAAAATTAAAAATTGTGATGCTCAAATGCTAGTGGACCAATTTGGTATATTGAAGGCCTTGAATCCTGGTTTTTTTATGAGTACGAAGTTGACGAAGTTGGTACATTGGTCCGTTTGTTTTGGGCAGATGCATCTAGTAGGAAAAATTATGGTCATTTCAATGATGTGGTATCTTTTGATTCGACTTACAGAACCAACCAATATGAATACATCTTTGCACCCTTCACTGGAGTTAACCATCATATGCAAAGTGTATTTTTTGGGGCGGGGTTTCTACTACATGAGACAACAGACTTGTATGCTTGGTTGTTCACGGCGTTTCTTAGAGCAATGGGTGGGATTGCACCTAGGCTGATAATAAATGATGAGTGTCTTAGGATGAAGAATGCTATTTGTAAAATTCTATCAAACACTGCACATCGATTGTGTATGTGGCACATTATGGAGAAGGTCCCTGGAAAGGTACGTCCTGAATTGAAGAATGATCTTGCATTCTATGATAGGCTGAAATATTGTGTGTGGAATTCTGAAACACCAGCTGAGTTTGAGTGTCGGCGTGCGACACCTATGGGACCCTCAAGGAATCCCTTTACGATTCGGCGGGGGGAGAGGTGTGCGCAAAGAGCAGAACCAACGATCGACGCGGGGCGATTTTACCCAGGTTCGGGCCGCTGATCAACGTAAAACCCTACTCCTGCCTTGTTTTATTATCAGTGTTCTTGAGCCCAGGCTCCAGGAGCGCTCGCAGTGAACAGTACGTTCAAAGAGCAGCTACGCATGCAGAATGGGCCAGAAGATCCTCCCCCCTGTAGCAGTTGCCTTGGGCCTCCTTTTATATCACCAAGGGGTCACCACAGTGGCGAAATGTACATACATTGAGGTGTAAAGTAGCTACAGGGTCATCATACCTAACCCCTGACGGATTTGGACGAACGCATTTAATGCACCATGAGGTGTCCGTCTAGGTGTCCTCACTTTCTTGGGGATGGAAAAAGGGGCCATCCCATCAGCACCGCTTAAGCTCTCCTCCACTGGCGCGTCACCACGCATCCAAAGAAGGACCCAGAATGTCGGGTTTGTTGCTGTGCCAGAGTGGTGGCACAGCAACAAAATCTTGCCGGGCGCTGAATCTTGCCGGGCGCCGAACCTTGCCGGGCGCCGAATCTTGCCGGGCTTCGCAGGCCACCCTGGCAAGATCTTGCCGGGGAAGCTGGCCTTCGGATTTCAGCCCTTCTTATCTGCTAATCCTCAGATCTTTGACATGAGGATTTCTTTGGTGGCCTGAGTCAACCTCGAACTGTTCCCTGACAAGCCTTGCCGCGAGTATGGCTACAACTGCCCGTGCACAAGTACGGGGTACTAATGGCCCAATACTTAGTACACCGACAGGAGCTCCCGGGCATAGGCCGCACACGAGTGCGAGGCGTTGTTGGGCTAGGCCCAAACAGGGCATGGGCACACGTGGCAGGGGATTAACTGCTCGTAAATATCCCGTTTACTGTGCCCCCCACTACGCGCGCTGAATGTGCGACGTGGGAAGCAAGCATCAAAAAGCTGTAACTACAACGCGCCTGCAGAGGCGCATTCACATTGGGGAGTAAAAGAGGCGGCCCCGCTCCTTCCCCATAAAAAGGAGAAACCGCAGAGGCACAGGCCTATTTACCCCCCCTCTTCTTCTCAATCTGGCCGTCGCCATTGCTTTCCTTCTCTCGAGCTCAGAGCAAAGCTTTCCCTCATCCGCTCGTCGCCTCCACGCCCGCTTCATCCCCGGCTTCCGCCCTTGCAGTCGCCATGCCGCCCAAGACCAGCAAAGGCAAGGGCAGGGAGACGAAAGCCGATGTCGCGGAGAGCGAGCTGGTGAAGATGCGGAAGAAGTATGTCGTCTTCGCCCCGTCGCTTGATGCGGAAGCTTTGAAGAGGCGGTACCAGTGCATGTGGGCGAAGGAGACGCAGGCTCACCCCGCCACTCGTGTGATTCCAGGTTCTTGCTCCAAGAGTGGGTCAGACAGATACCCCTTTTTTGTCGCATACTTCTATTGCAGGCTCTGCCCTCCATTTTCTGACTTCTTCAACGACATTATGTACACATACGGCTTCCATCTTCTCGATTTCACGCCGAATGCGGTATTGTGCATGTCCATCTTTGCTCACCTTTGTGAAAACTTACCGGAGTGGTTCCCAATACTGCCCTTTTCCGCCACTACTTTTTCCCTCGTATACAAAAAGGGGAGGCCCTCTCTGGTTCTATCGCCTGGATTCCAAGGGCTTGGAATAAGGAAATATACCCAGAAGGGGTTTATCGCGTGAAGTGGGACGAATGGCGGGCTAAGTGGTGCTGGATCAAGGAAACATATCCCCATCCGTTCTGTCTGCCTCGACAACAGAAAGCGGTCCGCGGCAGTGGCTGGAGCAATCTTGCTGCTGAAGATGAAAAACTCACAATCGCCACCACCAGGATTCTTCGCCTGAAAGCTGTCGGGCTTACAATGGAGATGATTGGCTTCGATTTTCTCCGCCGCCACATTGCCCCCTTACAGAATAAAGGAAGACCAGCTTGGGAATACCGAAACGCAGCAGACATCATGAGACTGCGCCCCGGGTTGAACAACAATTTGACTGCTATGCAACTTGGCGCTCTTCGTCAAAAGCTGTTCCAGCGCGACAACAAGCATCGGTTGCCGGCAAGGATTGTCCCTCTGTGCAACAACTCTACCCTGGGGTTAACTATCACTACCATGCCACTGTTCAATGCCCACAGTCTCGACGCGACATGGGTTGAGCCATCCGAGGAAGAGGCACAAAAGTTCTTAGATAACTTGACGGAGAGGGCCGTCCGGGAAGAAGTAGACTTCATTCGAGCCACCACCGATGAAGAGGTGGCATACATCGCCACTAGGGCGGAGGAGGCAAATCTTACAGCGGAGGCCGGCAGCGCCAGCTTCACAGAATGGGAAACCAGTGACGCAGAGGTAGTGGTGGAGAAAAATCCTGCCGGGAAGGACAAAGCTGCCGGGGAACTGAGCAGCACAGCCGCCGAGAGTTCGTCCGACGAAGACGCGGCTGAAGAAGAACCGCAAGAAGAGCTCCCAGCCCCGAAGAAGACAAAGCGTGTTCTTCGAAAGGCTGCATCTGGCATCCCGGAAAGCCAACCTTCCTCAAGCAGCGCGGCTCCCGGCAAGAAAGCTGCCGGCAAGACTGCGCCGCGGCAAGGAGTTCGACAGCAACCTGCGCGGCGTGCGAGACCCACATCTGCGGCAACTGCTGAGGCGGCAGGGGTGTCTCGCACTACCGCACCGGAAGCTGAGGTGACAGAAACACGCCAACCACCGGCGCTTGCTACAGCCAAACGACCTAGGACCCCTCCTCCGCCTCCCCACACAGACACTGCAACGGAGGTCGATTTCGACATCTCCGGATTCAGTCCGGAGCGAGAAGAGGAAGAGTGAGTACCTTGCCACAGCCTTTATCTTCCAATCCTGGATTAATCTTATTGACTTGCTTGTATTGTCTCTGCAGTGATGCAGAAACCTTGATGGAGAGGATGGCGAAGAGGACAAAGACTTCTACAGGCGACGAGCCTCCGGCAGGCTTCATGAGCGCGCCGGAAACTACTACCATCAGCCCGGATCTTAGTCCTCGACGCAGCCCCCAGCGCAGCCCCCAGCGTAAGTTCATTATTCTTTTCGGTTGGGGAATGCTGAGGTTCCTATCCTTGCTGCTGATATCTTTGGGCTTGCAGGAGAAGGACGGCAACAAAGGGAGTTATCAGGAGATACCCTCGTCGCGCAACCTCTGTCAACCACATCGCGTCCCCGGCAAGTGATCACACCGACGAGCTTGTCTTGGTTGAGGAGGAGCCAACAACCATGGATGCTGGCATCTTACCCCCGGCAACCGAGGTTGCCGGGAGGGGCGAGGCCACCTCTCGACAGCCCGATGCAGGTAACCAATTGCCTCAGCGCGCTTGCTATTCTTTCCTTTATCTTTCTTTCTTTTGTCTTCTTGAACTTCGATCTTGATCTCATTCTGTTTCTCCCCCTTGTCCTTTAGAATTCCCTGAGATGGAAGACATGGACATCGACGCTGTCATCGAGGAGACCGCCAGGGATGTTGCCGCCGAAGCCGACAAGATCGCTGCCAGCGAGGCCGCCATGGATGCCACCGTAGAAGCCGGCGGTGCTTTTGCCGAGGAGGCCGCCAAGACTGCACAGGAGGAACCCGCCAAAGAGTCTACTGAAGAGGGCGGCAAAGAGACTGGTGACCGTACTGACGGCATTCCTGCCGCAGGAGCGCCAGGCGCTACGCCGGCCATGGAGCCCCCTGCTACTGGTGAGGCGGTTGTTGAGGATCAACCGTCAACATCTGAAGTCCCCTCATCCAGCAAATATCTCAAAGTTGGCGAGAACCTGTTTGTCAACTTGCCGGGGACGGCAAGCATTGGGGCACCGACCGAAGGGGAAGTCTTTGATGAAGAAATCATCGCTGCTGCCGGGCTCGAGGTTGTTGATGATCCAAGCGCTAGCAGCGGCAAATCTGAAGAGGATCAGCTCCTTCAGGCCATGGGCAAAAATTTCCGCAAGCTCCAGGCTCTTCACCGCGCCCGAAAAGAGAAAGCGGATTCTAGAATGGCAGTTGTCGTGGCGGCCGAAGCAGATTTTCAGAGGCGCGTCGAACAAATGCAAGTCTGGTACACCGAGGCCCTCCAAGAGTTGACTGCCGACTGGGAACAAGTGAGCCAACAGTGGACAGAAATCCTCCTAAAACAATCTGACTTGGAGAAGGCGCAAGAGGAAGCTACGCAAGGAATTGCTGCTGAAGACGCTCTCCTGACGGGGCGTCACATTGTGCTTGATGCTCACGAGGAAGACCTTGCCGGACGTGAGCAGGCGCTCGCCGCCAAGCTTCACTGCAAAGATGAAGATATCGAGAAGCTTGTCGCGCGGCGGACCCAGGAGCTGGAGCAGAAACACAAAGAGGCGCTCGAAGCTCTAACTGTAGATCACGCCGGCAAGCTCAAGGAGGCCGTCGATGCTGCCGAGGCTGTAGAGGCCGCCAAGAATGAGCTGAGCGACAAAGTAAAGAAGCTGGAAGTGGATCTCGAAGAACACGGCAAGGAGCTCTCGACGCTCAAAGGTGATAGGGAAAAAACCCTCCACACCCTGGCGGAGATGCAAGTTGCCATGTCTGTAACACCCCCAGTAGTTAACTACAGTAATCACCCTTTTGATTATGCCAAGTCATCATGATCAACAGTGTTTAATCATCATTTGCATCCATATTGCATTTCAACTCCTAACTCAAATTCAAATTTAAATGAAAGTGGAAAATAAAAGTTGTTCAACATAGAAACTAAAATGTTCATTAAATAATAAATATTCCAGAGACTATTCTAAAATTGTAACCAACAGTTAATAAATTAATTAGGTAGCACTAACATTATCAAAACAGCAGGGATTAATACATATTATTTATTATAGAATTTGTGTGAGCTCCAATTGTCTCCAAACCAATTTTGGACAGTGGTATATAGTGCCTAGTAATTAATGGAACAAGTACCATGTTTTACAAAATTGAATTTGAGGCCTAACTAATTACAAAACAGAAAATGTGAATAAATAAAAGAAAAAGGCAAAAGAAAACAGAGAAAAAGAAAAAGGAAAAACCCCCGGCCCAACTGGGCCAAGGCCCAGCCGGCCGGCCCACCCCGCGCCTATATGGCCTCCCCAGGGGACCCCGAACCCTAACCCCACCGACACTCCCCCCCCCCTCGCTTCCCCCCCTCCCGATCCATTTCTGGATCGGGCCAGCGCCCGGGCTCGCCTCGCCAGCGCCGACGCCGCTCGACCCGCCCACCGTCGCCCATCACCAGACTGCACTGCCCCGCCTCGCCATCGCCGGATCCACCGAGCCTCGCCTCCCTCTTCTCTGTATCGGGGGTGAGAACCCCGTCGCCCCCTGGTCACCGCCGCTGCTCGCTCACCTAGCCGCAGCTCCGCGCGCGCCCGTGCCGTCGCCCCGCGCCGACCGCGCTCACCGCGGCCCTGCCACGCTCGGCGTGTCACCGTGCGCCCGCACCTCGCGTGTACCTGCTCGCCTAGCACCGCTGCTCACCCGACGCTGCTCCGCTGCGGCTGCGGCCCGCTCCTGCCAGCCCCTCCCCGCGCCTCGCCTCTGGTTTGCCTCGCCCGCGCGCCCGCGCACGCGCCCGCGCACGCGCGCCCACGGGGCTCCGCCCGCTGCCCGCCAGCGCCCGTGCCCGCTAAGGCCACTGTGCCACTGACAGAAGGGGCCCAGCCCTAAAACATATTAAGTTAAATAGAAAATAAAATAAAAATAAATAAAATAAAAATTATTAAAATTATTAATTAATTAATTAATTATTTTAATTAATCCTAATTAGATTAACCTAATCACTAGTTAAGTTAATTAAACCCTGATTAACCTAACAGTCTAAGACAGGTGGACTCCACCTGTCAGGTTGACTGCTGACATCATGCTGACGTCAGCATAACACTGTTTTGGATAATTCGAATTTAAATGATTAAATAAATTCCAGAAATTGCTAAAATCTTTAAAAAATCATATTAAATAAACCGTAACTCCGATGAAAATAATTTATACATGAAACTTGCTCAGAATTTTGATACGAACCCGAATACATCCTCCGTATTCCTGTCAGACGCCCGTAGCTATATGAACGTGGAACTTTTAGACCTATATCAGTAAATGAATAGTGCACAACCTTAAGTAAATAAATCCGAATAAATTCCTAAAATAACTAATTGACTTAGACATGTCTTCAGGCAACTCTGCACTGCACGTTAGCGTAGCCTGCTCTGTGTTGCTTTTGTTGGTTGTGTATTTATACTGTTTCCTCCCCCTCTTCTCTCTCGTTAGACCCCGACGTAGTTCCCGGTACCGCCGCAGCTCCGGAGACCGAAGATACCATTGACGACCTTGCCCTTGCCGCCGAGCAACCAGGCAAGCCCCCCCTTGATCATACCGATATCGCCCATTCTATTTTCTCATGCTTGCATTAGAATTGCTGCTGCTATTGGTTTACCTATTCCGATGCATAGCCTGTTTATTGTAACCTGCTGTTGATAATTACCTGCATATCCTAAACTGCTTAGTATAGGCTGGGTAGAGACCTATCAGTGACCCCACTTATCCCGACTGCCCCGCTGGATTATCAGAAGACCCGATCAACGGGATTGAAGACCAGACCCCGGCACCGCACATCACCCCCCCCCTTAGTTGTAACGACACTGCAGCGTTACTATCAAGTGCCGAGGGTGATACCTCGTGTAGCACTTCTGATGTTAACTCTGTAGAGTAGCTATTCGGTCGTGGTCATCGAGGGTGATTCCTCTTTCACCGCTTCCGATAACGACGTTGTCGTGCACCACCTCAAGTGTGAACCCATCAAAGGTGAATCCTCCGAGTTCACCTTGACAGACACATCGAGTAGGAATCCAACGAGGGTGATACCTCGGATTCCCCTGATGTTATGGACACACAGATACTTGGACTTTACACTGTTACCTGGATAGGCGGGTCGACCCTGAGGGGTACCCGCGTGTGATGTGAAGACGGGTTGCCTGTATGGTGCCCGAGTGATGAATACGAGGCGTGGCCGGGCATTCTTAACCCTTGCAGCAAGTCCTCGAGACGGGGCGACGGGGTCACATCTTTCGTGAGTCTCTGCTCGTTACCGCAAGCCCTAGTCCACTAACGATTTGGATATTTGATCCGAGAGGGCCTCTGGCCTGATAGCACTAACCATCACGTGGGCATAGTATGGGCGTTCTGCATCGTATGCATCAGCCGAAAGCTTTGTTAGACGTCCAGTTCAGCACTATGACCGGGCTGGGCCGACACCATCCTGAGGGGTGGAGCCTGGTTCGCCCGGCACGCAATGACCCGGAGGGCGAGGGGCGATGGCCAAGACCCCCTTGCGCTTAGGATGTAGACCGACGGGGACCTCTCTGCTGAGCTGTAGGTAGGGTTGCGGTGTGTCGTTTGGCCGAGGCCGGACATAACCTAGGAAAGTGTGTCCGGCCGGAGTTAATCGAGCGTGGTGGGTAAGTTGGTGCACCCCTACAGGGAAGAAAACTTCTATCGATAGCCTGTCCTACGGTAACGGACACTCGGAGTTGTATCCTGATTGATACAATTAGAACTGGATACTTGGATACTTTGGCTCTGGGATTGCTTCTCGCAGGGAGTGAAGAAGGGATCTCAGGACGAGGTTGATAACTGTATGGCTCTGGGACTGCTTTCTCGCAGGGAGTCGAGAAAGGATCTCTGGGTGAGGTTGAGACTTAATGATACTGCTACATTATATGGTACTGTTCTTCTCTCTTCTATTGCTGCAAGACCTCTGAAGATGCTAGTCTTCGATAGGACTAGGCCTTCTCTCTATTCTGGCATTTCTGCAGCCCAGTTCACATATACAGCCTCCCCTTGAAATGTTGCATATGTAGTTTAGATCCTTGCTTGCTGAGTACTTCTGAGTACTCACGGTTGCTTTGTTTTCCTTTTCTCCCCATATTAGTTTGTCGTGACCAGAGGACGGAGCCCCCTGAGACAGATGCCCCGTCGATCGACTACTACTACCACCCCGAGGATGGATACTACTGCGAGTTGGAAGACGACCAGGAGTAGGTTCGGAGGGTCCCAGGCAGGAGGCCTACGCCTTTCGATCGTAGTGTTTTATTTTGCCCCGCCTTTCTAAAGGCCTTTCTGTTTCTCTTTTAATATCTGTACTCAGATATCTGATGCTTCCGCTGATGCTTGTACGCAAGCTTATGTATTCGAGCCCTCGAGGCCCCTGGCTTGTAATATAAAGCTTGTATGACTTTATTTATGTTTTAGAGTTGTGTTGTGATATCATCCCGTGAGTCCTTAGGCCTGATCATGTGCATTTGCGTGTATGATTAGTGCACTATTGAGCTGGGGGCGTCACAAGTTGGTATCAGAGCCGACTGACTGTAGGAACCCCCTTTCCAACTCCTTGGTCGAAGTTGAGTCTAGTGGTCCAAAAACCGTTTTACTAACATGGCTGTGTGGCTTACGGGCCCACATCGCCAATTGGGTGGTATTAGGATCTTTTACTCCTCGACCTTTACTCTGGGACTCTGATCTCTCTTCTACTCGGGTTAAAATTTTACTAACTCCAACCTTAGGTTCTCGTAATCACATCCACCCGGAGTTCTTAAATTTCCCCCTTTCTTCAAGATTGTGGGCCAGGTTCTGCTTGCAGGATCCTCTTATCGAGGGCACCCTGTGTTGTCACTTGCAGATTCCTCGCTCCAATAGTTTTCTCCGACGTTGATGTAGCCTTTGCTATGTCTCGTTGTGTACTTCCCTACTGCGTGCCTGCGCGCCGCCTAGATGTATAGCCCTCCCCTTTCAGTTGTTGTATTGCCGGATTGTAATCGAGGCTATGTGCGGATTCGAATGTCTGGTGCGAATATGATGAAGTATCTATTGCACCTCCTTCTATTGTGCGTGTTACTTCATGAATCATTCCATACACCTGCAGTTCTTCTTGCTAAACTGCCCCTGTTGATTTGGTAGGATGGCTGACGATCCTCCACCTCCACCTTATATTGCCGCAATGATGCAGCAATTTGAACTGAACCGTCAGGTTATGACCAGAATATTGGCCCAGTTCCCTACTCAGAATGCTCAACAGCAGAATGCTCCAATAACTCTGCCAGAATTTGTGCGCCTCAACCCGTCCGTTTTCCGCAACTCCACCAATCCTATTGATGCTGATGATTGGCTTCGTGACATCCTGTTTGAAATGGAGTCAGCTAATGTTGCCCCTGACAGTCACGTCACCTTTGCGACATTCCACTTAAAGGGTCCAGCTGCTCAATGGTGGAAAAGCCACAAGGGTATGTTACCTGCTGAGACTGAAACCACTTGGCAGGAATTTCAGTCAGCTTTTCGTGCACGGTACATTCCTCAAGGTCTGATGGACCAGAAGAAGCAGGAGTTCTGCAAACTCTCACAGGGAAAAATGACTGTGGATGAATATCAGAGGAATTTCTTGAATTGTCCCGCTATGCTAAGGATGACGTCGACACTGACACTCGCAAGCAGGAGAAATTCTGTGAAGGACTACGTACGGATATAAAACTTGCACTTGCTGCCCATGATTTCACAGATTTCGCAACGCTTGTCAGCAAATCTTTCCAAGTTGAAACAGCTCTGACTGAGTACCAGGAGTCGCTCAAGCGCACTCATGAAGCTGGCTCATCCTCGGGTCATCCTGTTCAGAAGCGTCGAGTGTGGATCCCACACAATGTTCATCATCGGCCTGCTCCAACACCAAGGCCGTCTTATGTTGCACCTCGACTGCCTCCGCCGCCAAGACAGCTAACGATCCAGGGTGGACAGACCAATGTCGTAGCTCCGCTCCATAATGATGGTTTATGCCGCAAGTGTGGACAGCCGGGGCATCATGCTTTCAACTGTCCTCAGAGTCAGCCGCAAAATTCATCACGTTGTTTTGTTGACCGTAGAAAGGGCCGTCGAAACCACCCTAGCAGAAATTGTAATGCCAGACCACCTGATAGTCAGCTTGTTCATGTTAACCATGTCAAGACCGAAGAAGCTAGACAGGACACCAACATTGTGATGGGCACCCTTCTAGTGAATTCAATCGCAGCTTTAGTCCTCTTTGATTCTGGAGCATCGCACTCCTTCATGTCCAAAAGTTTTGCACGAAGTCATCATATACCTTTCGAGGAGATGTGCACCCCTTTGGTAATTCAGTCACCTGGGGCTAATTGGCAAACTACCAGGGTAAGCCACGGTAACCACATTGTGATCGGAGGATTGATGTTCCCTGTTTCTCTCATTGCTCTCAAGACCTCCAACATAGACATTATTCTGGGTATGGACTGGTTGAAGCCTCATAAAGCTTTGATTGACTGTGCCACTGAAACAGTCCGCCTCACACACCCTTCTGGCCAGACAGTCAAATACTCAGCCCAAATAGCTCAAGATGCTGAGACTCAAATATATGTTCTGAATGCATTGAATGCTTCACCTCTTGAAGGCATTGAGAACGTTCCAGTTGTTCATGAATTTCAAGATGTCTTTCCAGAAGAACTTCCAGGAATACCGCCTGCTAGAGCTGTTGAGTTTGTCATCGACTTGAAACCAGGCACAACTCCTATTGCGAAGCGCCCTTATAAGATGCCTCCGCATCATCTTCTCGAGCTTAAGGAAGAAATTGACATGTCACTTAAGAAAGGTTTCATCCATCCCAGTTCCTCTGCTTGGGGAGCACCTTCACTCTTCGTTAAGAAGAAGGATGGAACTAACCGATTGGTTCAGGATTATCGGCCCATTAACCAAGCCACAATTCAGAATAAATATCCGCTTCCTCGGATCAATGATTTGTATGATCAACTTGCTGGGTCATCGGTATTTTCTAAACTCGACTTGAGGTTGGGTTATCATCAGATCCGTGTTCGTGAAGAGGATATTCCGAAGACTGCATTTGTTACTCGCTATGGCTCCTACGAGTACACTGTAATGTCATTTGGCTTAACAAATGCTCCAGCCACATTCTCCTGTCTAATGAATTACATCTTCATGGATTACCTCGACAAGTTCTTCATGGTTTATCTAGATGATATTCTGGTATATTCGAAGAATAAAGAAGAACATGCTGAACACATCCATCTTGTACTGGAAAGGCTCCGAGAACACCAGTTGTATGCCAAATACCCCAAATGTGAATTCTGGCTTTCTGAAGTAACCTATCTTGGTCATGTGATTTCCATGGATGGAATTGCTGTTAATCCAGAACGAGTTCAGGCTATTCTGGACTGGACTCCTCCGAAGAATGTCAAGCAAGTCAGAAGTTTCCTCGGCCTTGCAAGCTATTGCCGTCGATTTGTCGAGAACTTTTCTAAGATTGCTAAGCCTTTGACTGATCTGCTTCACAAGGGCGTTAAATTTGAATGGACAGAAAAATGTCAGGAAAGTTTCCAGACACTCAAAGACAAGCTGACATCTGCCCCAGTACTATCTCGTCCAGATACCCGCAAAGACTTTGTGATCTATTGTGACGCATCCCGTGAAGGATTAGGCTGTGTCCTAATGCAAGAGCGTAAAGTGATTGCTTATGGCTCTCGTCAGTTGCGCCCACATGAAGAGAATTATCCGGTACATGATCTAGAACTAGCTGCTGTGATCTATGCATTGCAGTTGTGGTGACATTACCTTCTCGGTAATCGTTGCGAGATATACACGGATCATAAAAGCCTGAAGTACTTGTTCACTCAACCATCTCTTAACCTCCGTCAGCAAAGATGGATGGAGGCCATTGCGGACTATGATTTGGGTATTTCTTATACCCCTGGCAAGGCTAACGTGATGGCTGATGCCTTAAGCCGCAAGTCCTATTGCGACAACCTCATGGTTAGGCGAGCTCAACCTCGTCTTTTTGAAGAACTGTGCAAGCTGAATCTGCGTATTGTTCCACAGGGCTCTCTAAATAACCTTGTGATACAACCAGATCTTGAGAAAGCTGTTAAGAATGCGCAAGCTAAAGATGCTGAAATTGATCTGATGAAGAAAGATCTTCACCTTCAAAAGTACAGGGATTTCTCGCTGTCTGAAGATGGAACCTTGTATTTCAGAAACCGTATTGTCGTACCTCGCTTCGAGCTTATGACTGACAAAGTCATGAAGGAGGCACATGATACCCCGCTATCTATTCATCCGGGTAGCACCAAGATGTATCGTGATCTCCGTCAAAGGTACTGGTGGTCTAAAATGAAGCAGGATATTGCTCGATATGTTGCTGAATGTGATGTGTGTCGTCGCGTTAAAGTAGAACATCAGAAACTAGCTGGAATTCTGCAACCACTTCCTATTCCTCTATGGAAATGGGATAAGGTTCAGATGGATTTCATTACAGGACTTCCTAGGTCACAGAAGGGTCACGATGCTATTCTTGTCGTCGTCGACCAACTCTCTAAAGTTGCACACTTTCTGCCTGTCAAGGAGACGATCACTGCTAGTCAACTAGCAGAGTTATATATCTCCAGAATTGTTTCACTCCACGGTATTCCGAAGGAGATCAGTTCGGACCGTGGCGGTCTTTTCACCTCAAAGTTATGGGAAGGTTTCCAAGAAGCTATGGGAACTCATATTACCTGGAGTTCAGCTTATCACCCCCAATCCCAAGGCCAAGTCGAACGAGTCAATCAAGTGCTTGAAGACATGCTTCGGGCTTGTGTTATATCGTTTGGCAAGAAGTGAGAAGAATCTCTTCCTTATGCGGAATTCTCATATAACAACAGCCATCAAGCCAGCTTGAAAATGGCTCCCTTTGAAGTTCTTTATGTACGTAAGTGTCGAACCCCTCTGAATTGGTCAGAAACTGGGGAACGACCACTCGTGGGTCCAGATATTATTCAACACGCCGAAGAACAAGTTCGTGTTGTCCGGGAAAATCTCAAGGCGGCTCAGGACCGCTAGAAGAGCAACTATGATCGCAAACGATGGGGTTTGACTTATCAACCCGGTGATCAAGCTTATTTACGTGTCACCCCTATGAAGGGCACTCACCGTTTTGGAATCAAGGGCAAGCTAGCTCCACGCTACATTGGTCATTTTCGCATTATTGCTAGACGTGGTCAGGTGGCATATAAATTGGAGTAGCCGCCGCAATTCTCTCATATCCACGACGTATTCCATGTGTCGCAACTTCGTAAATGCTTCAAGGAATCTCCGTACTGAGCTGTGGATCACGAAATTCTCGAATTGCATGATGATCTTTTTTATAAGGAGCATCCGATCTGCATTCTCCATGAAGCTGAACGTCGGACCCGCCAAAAGGTTACCAAGTTCCTCAAAGTGCAGTGGTCAAATCATACTGAAGAAGAAGCCACTTGGGAACGCGAGGATAATCTTCGTGCGGAATACCCCGAACTTTTTCTTTCTACCTCTTAATTCTCGGGACGAGAATTCTTGTTAGTGGAGGAGACTTGTAACACCCCCAGTGGTTAACTACAGTAATCACCCTTTTGATTATGCCAAGTCATCATGATCAACAGTGTTTAATCATCATTTGCATCCATATTGCATTTCAACTCCTAACTCAAATTCAAATTTAAATGAAAGTGGAAAATAAAAGTTGTTCAACATAGAAACTAAAATGTTCATTAAATAATAAATATTCCAGAGACTATTCTAAAACTGTAACCAACAGTTAATAAATTAATTAGGTGGCACTAACATTATCAAAACAGCAGGGATTAATACATATTATTTATTATAGAATTTGTGTGAGCTCCAATTGTCTCCAAACCAATTTTGGACAGTGGTATATAGTGCCTAGTAATTAATGGAACAAGTACCATGTTTTACAAAATTGAATTTGAGGCCTAACTAATTACAAAACAGAAAATGTGAATAGATAAAAGAAAAAGGCAAAAGAAAACAGAGAAAAAGAAAAAGGAAAAACCACCGGTCCAACTGGGCCAAGGCCCAGCCGGCCGGCCCACCCCGCGCCTCTATGGCCTCCCCAGGGGACCCCGAACCCTAACCCCACCGAAACTCCCCCCCCCTTGCTTCCCCTCCCCCCCCCCGATCCATTTCTGGATCAGGCCAGCGCCCGCGCTCGCCTCGCCAGCGCCGACGCCACTCGACCCCGTCGCCCACCGCCACCCCTCGCCGGACTGCACTGCCCCGCCTCGCCATCGCCGGCTCCACCGAGCCTCGCTGCCCTCTTCTCTGCATCGGGGGTGAGAACCCCGTCGCCCCCTGGCCACCGCCGCTGCTCGCTCACCTCGCCGTAGCTCCGCGCGCGCCTGCGCTGTCGCCCTGCGCCGACCGCGCTCACCGCGGCCCTGCCCCGCTCGGCGTGTCGCCGCGCGCGCCCGCACCTCGCCTGTACCCGCTCACCGCGCGCCGCCTGCCGCTGCTGCCGACCGCCCGCGCGCCGCACCTCGCCTGTACCTGCTCGCCTAGCGCCGCTGCTTGCCCGACGCTGCTCCGTTGCGGCTGCGGCCCGCTGCCCGCCAGCGCCCGTGCCCGCTAAGGCCACTGTGCCACTGACAGATGGGGCCCAGCCCTAAAACAAATTAAGTAAAATAGTAAATAAAATAAAATTTATTAAAATTATTAATTAATTAATTAATTAGTTTAATTAATCCTAATTACATTAACCTAATCACTAGTTAAATTAATTAAACCCTGATTAGCCTAACAGTCTATGACAGGTGGACCCCACCTGTCAGGTTGACTGCTGACATCATGATGACGTCAGCATAACACTGTTTTGGATAATTCAAATTTAAATGATTAAATAAATTCCAGAAATTGCTAAAATCTTTAGAAAATCATATTAAATAAACCGTAACTCCGATGAAAATAATTTATACATGAAACTTGCTCAGAATTTCGATACGAACTCGAATACATCCTCCGTATTCCTGTCAGATGCCCATAGCTATATGAACGTGGAACTTTTAGACCGATATCACTAAATAAATCCGAATAAATTCCTAAAATAACTAATTGACTTAGACATGTCTTCAGGCAACTCTGCACTGCACGTTAGCGTAGCCTGCTCCGTGTTGCTTATGTTGGTTGTGTATTTATACTGTTTCCTCCCCCTCTTCTCTCTCGTTAGGCCCCGACACAGTTCCCGATACCGCCACAGCTCCGGAGACCGAAGACACCATTGACGACCTTGCCCTTGCCGCCGAGCAACCAGGCAAGCCCCCCCCCCCCCTTGATCATCCCGATATCGCCCATTCTATTTTCTCATGCTTGCATTAGAATTGCTGCTGCTATTGCTTTACCTATTCCGATGCATAGCCTGTTTATTGTAACCTGCTGTTGATAATTACCTGCATATCCTAAACTGCTTAGTATAGGCTGGGTAGAAACCTATCAGTGACCCCACTTATCCCGACTGCCCCCCCTCTGGTATTAATTCAAAGACCCGATCAATGGGATTGAAGACCAGACCCCGGCACCGCACATCACCCCCCCCCCCCCTTATTGAACTACAGCTGCAGTGTTACTATTAAGTGCCGAGGGTGATACCTCGTGTAGCACTTCTGATGTTAACTCTGTAGTGTAGCTATTCGGTTGTGGTCATCGAGGGTGATTCCTCTTTCACCGCTTCCGATAACGACGCTGTCGTGCACCACCTCAAGTGTGAACCCATCGAAGGTGAATCCTCCGAGTTCACCTTGACAGACACATCGAGTAGGAATCCAACGAGGGTGATACCTCGGATTCCCCTGATGTTATGGACACACGGATACTTGGACTTTACACTGTTACCTGGATAGGCGGGTCGACCCTGAGGGGTACCCGTGTGTGATGTGAAGACGGGTTGCCTGTATGGTGCCCGAGTGATGAATACGAGGCGCGGCCGGGCATTCTTAACCCTTGCAGCAAGTCCTTGAGACGGGGCGACAGGGTCACATCTTTCGTGAGTCTCTGCTCGTTACCGCAAGCCCTAGTCCACTAACGATTTGGATATTTGATCCGAGAGGGCCTCTGGCCTGATAGCACTAACCATCACATGGGCATAGTATGGGCGTTCTGCATCGTATGCATCAGCCGAAAGCTCTGTCAGACATCCAGTTCTGCACTGTGGCCGGGCTGGGCCGGCACCATCCTGAGGGGTGGAGCCTGGTTCGCCCGGCACGCAACGACCCGGAGGGCGAGGGGTGATGGCCAAGACCCCCTTGCGCTTAGGATGTAGACCGACAGGGACCTCTCTGCTGAGCTGTAGGTAGGGTTGCGGTGTGTCGTTTGGCCGAGGCCGGGCATAACCCAGGAAAGTGTGTCCGGCCGGAGTTAATCGAGCGTGGTGGGTAAGTTGGTGCACCCCTGCAGGGAAGAAAACTTCTATCGATAGCCTGTCCTACGGTAACGGACACTCGGAGTTGTATCCTGATTGATACAATTAGAACTGGATACTTGGATACTATGGCTCTGGGATTGCTTCTCGCAGGGAGTCGAGAAGGGATCTCAGGACGAGGTTGATGACTGTATGGCTCTGGGATTGCTTTCTCGCAGGGAGTCGAGAAAGGATCTCTGGGTGAGGTTGAGACTTAATGATACTGCTACATTATATGGTACTGTTCTTCTCTCTTCTATTGCTGCAAGACCTCTGAAGATGCTAGTCTTCGATAGGACTAGGCCTTCTCTCTATTCTGGCATTTCTACAGCCCAGTCCACATATACAGCCTCCCCTTGAAAATGTTGCATATGTACTGTAGATCCTTGCTTGCTGAGTAATTCTGAGTACTCACGGTTGCTTTGTTTTCCTTTTCTCCCCATATCAGTTTGTCGTGACCAGAGGACGGAGCCCCCTGAGACAGATGCCCCGTCGATCGACTACTACTACCACCCCGAGGATGGATACTACTGCGAGTTGGAAGATGACCAGGAGTAGGTTCGGAGGGTCCCAGGCAGGAGGCCTACGCCTTTCGATCATAGTGTATTATTTTGCCCCGCCTTTCTAAAGGCCTTTCTGTTTCTCTTTTAATATCTGTACTCAGATATCTGATGCTTCCGCTGACGCTTGTACGCAAGCTTATGTATTCGTGCCCTCGAGGCCCCTGGCTTGTAATATAAAGCTTGTATGACTTTATTTATGTTTTAGAGTTGTGTTGTGATATCTTCCCGTGAGTCCTTAGGCTTGATCATGTGCATTTGCGTGTATGATTAGTGCACGATTGAGCTGGGGGCGTCACAATGTCTAACAAGACCAAGCAGCTCTCCTCAGCAAATGATGCTATTGCCGTTCTGGAATTGAAGCTGACCACGTTGGAGAAGTCTCTCGAGGCAGGCAGGGCCCGCGAGAAGGCCCTGCTCAAAGATCTCCAGGAAGTGAGGAACCTGCTCAAGAGTGCTGCCGCCGCCCAAGTTGATTACGAAAAGGGGGTGAAAATCTGGACTGGACGTCTCATCGACGCTGCAGAGAAGCTCACAGCAGAACTGTCAACCATGGGCCTGTCAAACTTCAGGTATTCTTCCGAGGAAAGGATATCTTCGAGTGCTAGGTTGACGATGTTCTTCGAAAGCATCATTGATGCCCTGAAGTTGCTTCTGTCTAACCGGGCGACCCAATTGGCCAATGAGTCCCGCCGGCTTTGCCGGGCCGTCCTCCGCAAGGTACTTATCAAGGTGGTGCATAATAATCCTGGCATCAACCTCTCCAACATGCTTGGCCACCTGCCAAAGGACGCAAATCTCGAGGCACTTGAAGACCTTGTCACGCCTATCCTTGAGAAGGTGGATTCAATCAAAAGGGTCGAAGGCCAGCGCAGAGATTAACTGCTCCACCTCTTCTTGCCGTCGTCATTCCATGCCAAAGACAATTAAGTCTTAAGCTAGAACTGCGACAACTTATTAATGTAATATAACTTGCTTATGTTTAGGTACATGCATGCTATCTCCCTTGTCTGATTCCTTTATGTATGGAGTTCACCCTACGCTTACCGAAAAACTTGCCGGTGCGCAACCTGCCGCGAGCGCTGGGTGCGGGACTTCAGCAGCCTGCTGGAGGCGCAGCGGCCGGCAAGACTCCTTGGTGTTCTCAGCGCAGCCACTTAAATTGTTGAGTGGACTCGAAAGAAAATAAGGGCGCAACTGATTACAGCAAGGGTTCCTTCGCGTGCAGATTTTCCATACAAAAGTCGAAATCGTCCAAGGAAATAACTTTGCAATAAAGGAAACTTGTTCTAAGTTTTAGAACTTAGCTTTCTGTCACTGTCCTTCCTTCGGCAAGCATCAATTCTAAACGTCGCCAACTGGTACTCATATCTCCCTTCCCCCCCCCCCCCCCGGGCAAATGTGCATGCGAGGAATCCTTATGTCTTTTGGGAAAAAGAAAGAAGAGAAAATAAAGATATGAAGCCTTGGTGGTTCGTTAGAACTTACCGGGAGTAAGTGTCATACAACATCTTTGACACACATGCATATATATATGAACATGGAAATCAATAAGGAAATGCACAACACTTAAATTTATTCATCTGTGCTCAGGGTCTGCGCCTGGCTTTGTACAAAGGATTATATGCCTTGCCGGCAAGACTTGTACAAAAAGGGGGGTTGCCGGGGGCCCCCAGCAACCGCCCCTTATGGGTAGAACTTGCGAAGATGTTCGATATTCCAGGAATTGCTTACTGGAACACCATCTTCGGTCTCCAGGCGGACAGCGCTGAGCCTGGTGACTCGTACTACCCGATAAGGGCCTTCCCACTTTAGCGTCAACTTTTTTGAATTCTTGGCGGATTGAATCCGTCGAAGAACAAGGTCGCCTTCCTCAAGGCTTCGGGCATGAACTTTACGGCTATGGTAGCGGCGCAAAGCTTGCTGGTAGCGTGCAGCTCGCACAGCAGCCTGAAGACGATTCTCCTCAAGGAGCACAGCGTCATCTTGCCGCAGCTGCTCTTGCTCAAGCTCATCATAAGCGAGCACTCGAGATGATCCGTACGTGAGTTCCGTGGGGAGAACTGCTTCCGCTCCGTAGACCAGAGCGAAGGGTGTCTGGCCGGTGGCTCGATTTGGTGTCGTTCTGATTGACCAAAGAACCGCCGGCAACTCATCAATCCAGCGTCTTCCGCACTTTTTTAGCCTATCAAAGGTTCTGGTCCTGAGACCGCGCAGCACTTCAGCATTGGCCCTCTCCGCTTGGCCGTTGCTTCTCGGGTGAGGAACAGAGGCAAAACAAATTTTGCTGCCAAGGTCTTGGACGTACTGCATGAAGGTGCGACTTGTGAATTGCGTGCCGTTGTCGGTGATGACCCTTTTGGGCACACCGAAACGGCAAACTATCCCTTTAAAGAACTTGACGGCTGATGGTGCTGTCACCTTCCTCACTGCTTCCACTTCCGACCACTTTGTGAACTTGTCGATAGCAACGTACAAGTACTCAAAGCCCCCGGTAGCACGGGGGAAAGGGCCCAGTATGTCGAGCCCCCAGACCGAAAATGGCCAGGAGAGAGGGATTATCTAAAGAGCTTGAGTTGGTTGATGCGATTTCTTCGAATGAAACTGGCACGCTTCACACTTAGTTACTAGTGCAGTTGCATCCTGGAGAGCGGTGGGCCAAAAGAAACCTTGCCGGAATGCTTTCCCGACAAGTGCTCTTGATCCTATGTGAGAGCCACATATGCCTCCATGTATTTCTGCCAACAGCTCTAGTCGATCCTCCCGAGGAATGCACTTCAATTTCACACCGTTTGGTCTCTTTCTGTACAGGACGTCATCGACGAACTTGTACATAACAGACCGACGGGCTACTCTTTCCGCTTCTTCCTGTTCCTCCGGGAGTTCTGCTGTTTGAAGGAAATGGACAATGTGTTGTGCCCATGCTAGAGCCTGGGGCTCGACAGCTAGGACTAAAGGCATCTCCTCCGCCGGGGGAACATTTGTCTCGACAGCAAAAGCGTGAGGTTCCGCCGGAGCCTGTCGTTCCCCGGCAGGTTTGTCGTTGATCCCGGCAAGTTCCTTGCCGGCGGCTCCGGGGAGCTCTGCCAGAAAGTACTGTCCAGTGTTCAACTTTCTTCTCTTTTCTTGTCGCATTGATGGCCCCACGGATGGTTGAGTCAAATGGAGCACAAAAGTTCCTGGTTCCACAGGCAACTTGAGGGCAGCGCGCTTTGACAGGTCGTCAGCAATACTGTTCTCGGCACGAGGGATGTGCTTCATTTGCAGACCGTCAAAGTGCTCTTCCATTTTTCTCACTTCATCCACGTAGGCTTGCATTAATGGACTCTTATAACTCTTATTAACTTGCCTGACGACAAACTGTGAATCGCCTCTGATGACAAGCTTCTTGATACCAAGGTCTGCCGTGATCCTGGGACCGGCAAGCAAGCCCTCGTACTGCGCAGTGTTGTTCGTCGAACTCTCCCGGGGAAAATGCATTTGGACTACATACTTGAGGTGTTCTCCAGTGGGTGCGACAAGCAGCACGCCAGCACCGGCGCCTTGCAGCGAAAAAGCCCCGTCAAAGTACATAACCCATTGCTGGTCAATTTCCTTGCCGGGGAGAATTGTTTCTTGAACCTCCTCGTCTGGCGTTGGGGTCCATTCCGCAATGAACTCTGCCAAGGCCCTGCTCTGAATTATCGAAGTGCTTTCAAACTTGAGACCAAAGATCAACAACTCCAACGCCCACTCTACAATCCTGCCGGTTGCTTCTGGATTTCGCAAAATCCGTTGCAACGGAAAGCAAGTGACGACGGTGATTTCATGTGCTTGAAAATAATGGCGCAGCTTCCTCGAGGCCATAAGGAGGCCGAAAAGCAACTTCTGCATGCCAGAATATCTTGACCTAGCTCCTTGTAAAAGAGAGCTAACAAAATAAACTGGGCGCTGCACCACCTTTTTCTTCTGCAATGATTCTTTTGACTGCACAGATCTTGTCTTGCCGGGATCAACCCTTGCCGGGGAAGATCCTGCCGCGTCACCTGACGGTCCTGCAGCTGGTGTTGCTTCCTCGTCAGCTTTTCTCTGCACCACTAACGCAGCACTAACCACTTGATTTGTTGCTGCCAAATATAGCAGCAACGGCTCTCGTGGTTTAGGCGCGACTAGCGTCGGTGGAGAAGAAAGGTATTTCTTCAAATCTTGCAGCGCAGCCTCGGCCTCCGGAGTCCATTTCATCGGACCTGCCTTTTTCAAAATTTTGAAAAAGGGCAGGGCGCGCTCAGCAGATTTGGAAATAAACCTGCTTAGAGCAGCAACACAGCCAGCAAGATGACGGACGTCCTTGACGCGTCTTGGTGCTTCAATCTGCTCAATAGCTTTGATCTTGTCGGGGTTCGCTTCGATTCCCCGACAAGATACAAAGAATCCGAGGAGTTTGCCGGAAGGAACACCAAACACGCACTTCTCAGGATTGAGCTTTAAGTTGATCTTGCGCAGATTTGCAAATGTTTCTTCTAAATCTTGTATGAGCGTTGCTTTGTCCTTGGTTTTGATCACTATATCATCCATATATGCCTCTATATTTCTATGGAGCTGAGGCTCATAACCAATTTGGACCGCTCTCGCAAATGTAGAACCAGCACTTTTCAACCCGAAAGGCATTCGTATAAAACAATACGTACCACATGGGGTGATAAATGCGGTCTTTTCCTCATCTTCTTTCGCCATGAAGATCTGATGATACCCTGAGTAGGCATCAAGGAAGGACAGGAGATCACAACTAGCGGTGGAATCCACAATCTGGTCGATGCGCGGCAAGGGAAAGGGATCTTTTGGACAGGCTTTATTGATATCTGTATAATCGATACACAGCCTCCATTTCCCATTCGCCTTGCGCACTACAACCGAATTGGCCAACCAGGTTGGGTGAAGCACTCCTCTGACCAATCCTGCCGCCTCCAGCTTTCTGATTTCCTCGGCAATGAATTCTTGCCTCTCCAAGGCTTGCTTCCTAACCCTCTTCTTGACGGGCCACGCGTGAGGACAAACAGCAAGGTGGTGCTCAATTACCTCCCTAGGAACACCGGGGATGTCAGACGGTTGCCATGCAAACACGTCGACATTCGCCCGCAGGAAGGCAACGAGCGCGCTTTCCTATTTGTCATATAGGGTGGAACTTATGGTGAAAGTTCCTCCCATTCCGTCCTCCCTGACGGGCACCTTCTTGGTCTCTGGTGGAGCAGCCTTGGATTTCTTGTTCTTGCCGGTGGAACTCTCTGGTGCATCCTCGACGGAAGCGCAGCACTTCGAGGAGGCGCGCTTACCGGAGTTCGCACCAAGGTTCTAGCCGGTCTTCTTCTTCCCCCCGGGAGTTCCAGCGGCAGAAGCAGATGCCTTGAAGGCAGGTGCTGCAACTGCTTCCCGGTAGAGTTGGTCGGCATAGATGAGTTCATCCTTCTTATCGGAATGGATAGTAATGACACTCAACGGCCCGGGCATCTTCAAAACATTATACGCGTAGTGTGATGCCGCCATGAACTTAGCCAGCGCTGGCCGACCAAGGATCCCATAGTATGACATAGGGATCTTGGCGACATCAAACACTACCTTCTCGGTCCTGTAGTTGAGCTCGCTACCAAATGTCACCGGTAGCGTAATCTTGCCCTTTCGCTGGGTTCTTCCTGGATTGACCCCTTGAAACGTGCCCGTTTCTTCGAGATCTTCATCAGGAATTTGAAGCCTCTTGAGCACATCTTGATTTCCATGTTCATATATATATGCATGTGTGTCTAAGATGTTGTATGACACTTACTCCCGGTAAGTTCTAACGAACCGCCAAGGTTTCATATCTTTATTTTCTCTTCTTTCTTTTTTCTCAAAAGACAGAAGGATTCCTCGCGTGCACATTTGCAGGGGGGGAAGGGAGATATGAGTACCAGTTGGCGACGTTTAGAATTGATGCTTGCCGGAGGAAGGACAGCGACAGAAAGCTAAGTTCTAAAACTTAGAACAAGTTTCCTTTATTGCAAAGTTATTTCCTTGGACGATTTCGACTTTTGTATGGAAAATCTGCACGCGAAGGAAACCTTGCTGTAATCGGTTGCGCCCTTATTTTGTTTCGAGTCCACTCAACAATTTAAGTGGCTGCACTGAGAATGCCAAGGAGTCTTGCCGGCCGCTGCGCCTCCAGCAGGCTGCTGAAGTCCCGCACCCAGCGCTCGCGGCAGGTTGCGCGCTGGCAAGTTTTTCAGTAAGCGTAGGGTGAACTCCATACATAAAGGAATCAGACAAGGGATATAGCATGCATGTACCCAAACATAAGCAAGTTATATTACATTAATAAGTTGCCGCAGTTCTAACTTAAGACTTAATTGTCTTTGGCATGGAATGACGACGGCAAGAAGAGGTGGAGCAGTTAATCTTTGTGCTGGCCTTCGACCCTTTTGATTGAATCCACCTTCTCAAGGATAGGTGCGACAAGCTCTTCAAGTGCCTCAAGATTTGCGTCCTTTGGCAGGTGGCCAAGCACGTTGGAGAGGTCGATGACAGGATTATTATGCACCACCTTGATAAGTACCTTGCGGAGGACGGCCCGGCAAAGCCGGCGGGACTCGTTGGCCAATTGGGTCGCCCGGTTAGACTGAAGCAACTTCAGGGCATCAATGATGCTTTCGAAGAACATCGTCAACCTGGCACTCGAAGATATCCTTTCCTCGGAAGAATACCTGAAGTTTGACAGGCCCATGGTTGACAGTTCTGCCGTGAGCTTCTCCGCAGCGTCGATGAGACGTCCAGTCCAGATTTTCACCCCCTTTTCGTAATCAACTTGGGCGGCGGCAACGCTCTTGAGCAGGTTCCTCTCTTCCTGGAGATCTTTGAGCAGGGCCTTCTCGCAGGCCCTGCCGGCCTCGAGAGACTTCTCCAACGTGGTCAGCTTCAATTCTAGAACGGCAATAGCATCATTTGCTGAGGAGAGCTGCTTGGTCTTGTTAGACATGGCAACTTGCATCTCCGCCAGGGTGTGGAGGGTCTTTTCCCTATCACCTTTGAGCGTTGAGAGCTCCTTGCCGTGTTCTTCAAGATCCACTTCCAGCTTCTTTACTTTGTCGCTCAGCTCATTCTTGGCGGCCTCTGCAGCATCGACAGCATCGATGGCCTCCTTGAGCTTGCCGGCGTGATCTACAGTTAGAGCTTCGAGCGCCTCTTTGTGTTTCTGCTACAGCTCCTGGGTCCGCCGCGCGACAAGCTTCTCGATATCTTCATCTTTGCTGCGAAGCTTTGCGGCGAGCGCCTGCTCACGTGCGGCAAGGTCTTCCTCGTGACATCAAGCGCAATGCGACGCCCCGTCAGGAGAGCGTCTTCAGCAGCAATTCTTTGTGTAGCTTCCTCTTGTGCCTTCTCAATGTCAGATTGTTTCAGGAGGATTTCTGTCCACTGTTGGCTCACTTGTTCCCGGTCGGCAGTCAACTCTTGGAGGGCCTCGGCGTACCAGACTTGCATTTGCTCGATGCGCCTCTGAAAATCTGCTTCGGCTGCCTCGACAACTGCCATTCTGGAATCCGCTTTCTCTTTCCGGGCGCGGTGAAGAGCCTGGAGCTTGCGGAAATTTTCGCCCATGGCCTGAAGGAGCTGATCCTCTTCAGATTTGCCGCTGCTAGCGCTTGGATCATCAACAACCTCGAGCCCGGCAGCAGCGATGATTTCTTCATCAAAGACTTCCCCTTCGGTCGGTGCCCCAATGCTTGCCGTCCCCGGCAACTTGACAAACAGGTTCTCGCCAACTTTGAGATATTTGCTGGATGAGGGGACTTCAGATGTTGACGGTTGATCCTCAACAACCGCCTCACCAGTAGCAGGGGGCTCCGTGGCCGGCGTAGCGCCTGGCGCTCCTGCGGCAGGAATGCCGTCAGTACGGTCACCAGCCTCCTTGCCGCCCTCTTCAGTAGACTCTTTGGCGGGTTCCTCCTGTGCAGTCTTGACGGCCTCCTCGGCAAAAGCACCGCCGGCTTCTACGGTGGCATCCATGGCGGCCTCGCTGACAGCGATCTTGTCGGCTTCGGCGGCAACATCCCTGGCGGTCTCCTCGATGACAGCGTCGATGTCCATGTCTTCCATCTCAGGGAATTCTAAAGGACAAGGGGGAGAAACAGAATGAGATCAAGATCGAAGTTCAAGAAGACAAAAAAAAGAGAGATAAAGGAAAGAATAGCAAGCGCGCTGAGTCAATTGGTTACCTGCATCAGGCTGTCGAGAGGTGGCCTCGCCCCTCCCGGCAACCTCGGTTGCCGGGGGTAAGATGCCAGCATCCATGGTTGTTGGCTCCTCCTCAACCAAGACAAGCTCGTCGGTGTGATCACTTGCCGGGGACGCGATGTGGTTGACAGAGGTGGCGCGACGAGGGCATCTCCTGATAACTCCCTTTGTTGTCATCCTTCTCCTGCAAGCCCAAAGATATCAGCGGCAAGGATAGGAACCTCAGCATTCCCCAACGAAAAAGAATACTGAACTTACGCTGGGGGCTGCGCTGGGGGCTGCGTCGAGGACTAAGATCCGGGCTGATGGTAGTAGTTTCTGGCGCGCTCACGAAGCCTGCCGGAGGCTCGTCGCCTGTAGAAGTCTTTGTCCTCTTCGCCATCCTCTCCATCAAGGTTTCTGCATCACTGTAGAGACAATACAAGCAAGTCAATAAGATTGATCCAGGATTGGAAGATAAAGGCTGTGGCAAGGTACTCACTCTTCCTCTTCTCGCTCCGGACTGAAGCTGGAGATGTCGAAATCGACCTCCGTTGCAGTGTCTGTGTGGGGAGGCGGAAGAGGGGTCCTAGGTCGTTTGGCTGTAGCAAGCGCCGGGGGTTGGCGTGTTTCCGTCACCTCAGCTTCCGGTGCGGTAGTGCGAGACACCCCTCCCGCCTCAGCAGTTGCCGCTGATGTGGGTCTTGCACGCCGCGCAGATTGCTGTTGAACTCCTTGCCGCGGCGCAGTCTTGCCGGCCGCTTTCTTGCCGGGAGCCTCGCTGCGCGAGGAAGGTTGGCTTGCCGGGATGCCAGATGCAGCCTTTCGAAGAACACCCTTTGTCTTCTTCGGGGCTGGGAGCTCTTCTTGCGGTTCTTCTTCAGCCGCGTCTTCGTCGGACGAGCTCTCAATGGCTGTGCTGCTTTGTTCCCCGACAGCTTTGTCCTTCTCGGCAGGATTTTTCTCCACCAATACCTCTACGTCACTGGTTTCCCATTCTGTGAAGCCGGCGCTACCAGCCTCCGCGGCAAGATTTGCCTCCTCCGCCCTAGTGGTGACGTTCAAGGACGTCCGTCGTCTTGCCGGCTGTGTTGCTGCTCTAAGCAGGTTTATTTCCAAATTTGCTGATCGCGCCCTGCCCTTTTTCAAAATTTTGAAAAAGGCAGGTCCAATGAAATGGACTCCGGAGGCCGAGGCTGTGCTACAAGATTTGAAGAAATACCTTTCTTCTCCGCCGACGCTAGTCGCGCCTAAACCACGAGAGCCGTTGCTGCTATATTTGGCAGCAACAAATCAAGTGGTTAGTGCTGCGTTAGTGGTGCAGAGAGAAGCTGATGAGGAAGCAACACCAACGGCAGGACCGTCAGGTGACGCGGCAGGATCTTCCCTGGCAAGGGTTGATCCCGGCAAGACAAGATATGTGCAGTCAGAAGAATCATTGCAGAAGAAAAAGTTGGTGCACCGCCCAGTTTATTTTGTTAGCTCTCTTTTACAAGGAGCTAGGTCAAGATATTCTGGCGTGCAGAAGTTTCTTTTCGGCCTCCTTATGGCCTCGAGGAAGCTGCGCCATTATTTTCAAGCACAAGGAATCACCGTCGTCACTCGCTTTCCGTTGCAACGGATTTTGCGAAATCCAGAAGCAACCGGCAGGATTGTGGAGTAGGCATTGGAGTTGTCGAGCTTTGGTCTCAAGTTTGAAAGCACTTCGACAATTCAGAGCAGGGCCTTGGCAGAGTTCATTGCGGAATGGACCCCAACGCCAGACGAGGAGGTTCAAGAAACAATTCTCCCCGGCAAGGAAATTGACCAGCAATGGGTTATGTACTTTGACGGGGCTTTTTCGCTGCAAGGCGCCGGTGCTGGCGTGCTGCTTGTCGCACCCACCGGAGAGCACCTCAAGTATGTAGTCCAAATGCATTTTCCCTGGGAGAGTTCGACGAACAACACTGCGGAGTACGAGGGCTTGCTTGCCGGTCCCAGGATCGCGGCAGACCTTGGTATCAAGAAGCTCGTCATCAGAGGCGATTCACAGTTTGTCGTCAGGCAAGTTAATAAGAGTTATAAGAGTCCATTAATGCAAGCCTATGTGAATGAAGTGAGAAAAATGGAAGAGCACTTTGACGGTCTGCAAATGAAGCACATCCCTCGTGCCGAGAACAGTATTGCTAACGACCTGTCAAAGCGTGCTGTCCTCAAGTTGCCTGTGGAACCAGGAACTTTTGTGCTCCATTTGACTCAACCATCCGTGGCGCTATCAATGCGACAAGAAAAGAGAAGAAAGTTGAACACTGGACAGTACTTTTCGGCAGAGCTCCCCGGAGCCGTCGGCAAGGAACTTGCCGGGATCAACGACAAACCTGCCGGGGAACGACAGGCTCCTACGGAACCTCACGCTTTTGCTGTCGAGACAAATGTTCCCCAGGCAGAGGAGATGCCTTTAGTCCTAGCTATCGAGCCCCAGGCTCCAGCATGGGCACAGCACATTGTCCATTTCCTTCAAACAGCAGAACTCCCGGAGGAACAGGAAGAAGCGGAAAGAGTAGCCCGTCGGTCTGTTATGTACAAGTTTGTCGATGACGTCCTATATAGAAAGAGACCAAACGGTGTGAAATTGAAGTGCATTCCTCGGGAGGATGGACTAGAGCTGTTGGCAGAAATACATGGAGGCATATGTGGCTCTCACATAGGATCAAGAGCACTTGTCAGGAAAGCATTCCGGCAAGGTTTCTTTTGGCCCACCGCTCTCCAGGATGCAACTGCACTAGTAACTAAGTGTGAAGCGTGCCAGTTTCATTCGAAGAAATCGCATCAACCAGCTCAAGATCTTCAGACAATCCCTCTCTCATGGCCATTTTCGGTCTGGGGGCTCGACATACTGGGCCCTTTCCCCCGTGCTACCGGGGGCTTTGAGTACTTGTACGTTGCTATCGACAAGTTCACAAAGTGGCCGGAGGTGGAAGCAGTGAGGAAGGTGACAGCACAATCAGCCGTCAAGTTCTTTAAAGGGATAGTTTGCCGTTTCAGTGTGCCCAACAGGATCATCACCGACAACGGCACGCAATTCACAAGTCGCACCTTCATGCAGTACGTCCAAGACCTTGGCGGCAAAATTTGTTTTGCCTCTGTTCCTCACCTGAGAAGCAACGGCCAAGCTGAGAGGGCCAATGCTGAAGTGCTGCGCGGTCTCAGGACCAGAACCTTTGACAGGCTAAAAAAGTGCGGAAGACGCTAGATTGATGAGTTGCCGGCGGTTCTTTGGTCAATCAGAACGACACCAAATCGAGCCACCGGCCAGACACCCTTCGCTCTGGTCTACGGAGCGGAAGCAGTTCTCCCCACGGAACTCACGTACGGATCATCTCGAGTGCTCGCTTATGATGAGCTTGAGCAAGAGCAGCTGCGGCAAGATGACGCTGTGCTCCTTGAGGAGAATCGTCTTCAGGCTGCTGTGCGAGCTGCACGCTTCCAGCAAGCTTTGCGCCGCTACCATAGCCGTAAAGTTCATGCCCGAAGCCTTGAGGAAGGCGACCTTGTTCTTCGACGGATTCAGTCCGCCAAGAATTCAAACAAGTTGACGCCGAAGTGGGAAGGCCCTTATCGGGTAGTACGAGTCACCAGGCCCGGCGCTGTCCGCCTGGAGACCGAAGATGGTGTTCCAGTAAGCAATTCCTGGAATATCAAACATCTTCGCAAGTTCTACCCATAAGGCGCGGTTGCTGGGGGCCCCCGGCAACCCCCCTTTTTGTACAAGTCTTGCCGGCAAGGCATATAATCCTTTGTACAAAGCCAGGCGCAGACCCTGAGCACAGATGAATAAATTTAAGTGTTGTGCATTTCCTTATTGATTTCCATGTTCATATATATATGCATGTGTGTCAAAGATGTTGTATGACACTTACTCCCGGTAAGTTCTAACAAACCACCAAGGCTTCATATCTTTATTTTCTCTTCTTTCTTTTTCCCAAAAGACAGAAGGATTCCTTGCGTGCACATTTGCCCGGGGGGGGGGGGGAGGGAGATATGAGTACCAGTTGGCGACGTTCAGAATTGACGCTTGCCGGAGGAAGGACAGCGACAGAAAGCTAAGTTCTAAAACTTAGAACAAGTTTCCTTTATTGCAAAGTTATTTCCTTGGACGATTTCGACTTTTGTATGGAAAATCTGCATGCGAAGGAACCCTTGCTGTAATCGGTTGCGCCCTTATTTTGTTTCGAGTCCACTCAACAATTTAAGTGGCTGCACTAAGAACGCCAAGGAGTCTTGCCGGCCGCTGCGTCTCCAGCAGGCTGCTGAAGTCCCGCACCCAGCGCTCGCGGCAGGTTGCGCACCGGCAAGTTTTTCAGTAAGCGTAGGGTGAACTCCATACATAAAGGAATCAGACAAGGGAGATAGCATGCATGTACCAAAACATAAGCAAGTTATATTACATTAATAAGTTGCCGTAGTTCTAACTTAAGACTTAATTGTCTTTGGCATGGAATGACGACGGCAAGAAGAGGTGGAGCAGTTAATCTCTGCGCTGGCCTTCGACCCTTTTGATTGAATCCACCTTCTCAAGGATAGGCGCAACAAGCTCTTCAAGTGCCTCGAGATTTGCGTCCTTTGGTAGGTGGCCAAGCACGTTGGAGAGGTCGATGCCAGGATTATTATGCACCACCTTGATAAGTACCTTGCGGAGGACGGCCCGGCAAAGCCGGCGGGACTCGTTGGCCAATTGGGTCGCCCAGTTAGACTGAAGCAACTTCAGAGCATCAATGATGCTTTCGAAGAACTTCGTCAACCTGGCACTCGAAGATATCCTTTCCTTGGAAGAATACCTGAAGTTTGACAGGCCCATGGTTGACAGTTCTGCCGTGAGCTTCTCCGCAGCACCGATGAGACGTCCAGTCCAGATTTTCATCCCCTTTTCGTAATCAACTTGGGCGGCGGCAGCGCTCTTGAGCAGGTTCCTCTCTTCCTGGAGATCTTTGAGCAGGGCCTTCTCGCGGGCCCTGCCGGCCCCGAGAGACTTCTCCAACGTGGTCAGCTTCAATTCCAGAATGGCAATAGCATCATTTGTTGAGGAGAGTTGCTTGGTCTTGTTAGACATGGCAACTTGCATCTCCGCCAGGGTGTGGAGGATTTTTTTCCCTATCACCTTTGAGCCTCGAGAGCTCCTTGCCGTGTTCTTCAAGATCCACTTCGAGTTTCTTTACTTTGTCGCTCAGCTCATTCTTGGCGGCCTTTGCAGCCTCGGCAGCATCGACGGCCTCCTTGCGCTTGCCGGCGTGATCTACAGTTAGAGCTTCGAGCGCCTCTTTGTGTTTCTGCTCCAGCTCCTGGGTCCGCCGCGCGACAAGCTTCTCGATATCTTCATCTTTGCTGCCAAGCTTGGTGGCGAGCGCCTGCTCACGTGCGGCAAGGTCTTCCTCGTGAGCATCAAGCGCAATGTGACGCCCCGTCAAGAGAGCATCTTCAGCAGCAATTCTTTGCGTAGCTTCCTCTTGCGCCTTCTCCATGTCAGATTGTTTCAGCAGGATTTCTGTCCACTGTTGGCTCACTTGTTCCCGGCCAGCAGTCAACTCTTGGAGGGCCTTGGCGTACCAGACTTGCATTTGTTCGACGTGCCTCTGAAAATCTGCTTCGGCCACCTCGACAACTGCCATTCTGGAATCCGCTTTCTCTTTTCGGGCGCGGTGAAGAGCCTGGAGCTTGCGGAAATTTTCGCCCATGGCCTGAAGGAGCTGATCCTCTTCAGATTTGCCGCTGCTAGCGCTTGGATCATCAACAACCTCAAGCCCGGCAGCAGCGATGATTTCTTCATCAAAGACTTCCCCTTTGGTCGGTGCCCCAATGCTTGCCGTCCCAGGCAAGTTGACAAACAGGTTCTCGCCAACTTTGAGATATTTGCTGGATGAGGGGACTTCAGATGTTGACGGTTGATCCTCAACAACCGCCTCACCAGTAGCAGGGGGCTCCATGGCCGGCGTAGCGCCTGGCGCTCCTGCGGCAGGAATGCCGTCAGTACGGTCACCAGCCTCGTTGCCGCCCTCTTCAGTAGACTCTTTGGCGGGTTCCTCCTGTGCAGTCTTGGCGGCCTCCTCGGCAAAAGCACCGCCGGCTTCTACGGTGGCATCCATGGCGGCCTCGCTGCCAGCGATCTTGTCGGCTTCGGCTGCAACATCCCTGGCGGTCTCCTCGATGACAGCGTCGATGTCCATGTCTTCCATCTCAGGGAATTCTAAAGGACAAGGGGGAGAAACAGAATGAGATCAAGATCGAAGTTCAAGAAGACAAAAGAAAGAGAGATAAAGGAAAGAAGAGCAAGCGTGCTGAGGCAATTGGTTACCTGCATCGGGCTGTCGAGAAGTGGCCTCGCCCCTCCTGGCAACCTCGGTTGCCGGGGGTAAGATGCCAGCATCCATGGTTGTTGGCTCCTCCTCAACCAAGACAAGCTCGTAGGTGTGATCACTTGCCGGGGACGCGATGTGGTTGACAGAGGTGGCGCGACGAGGGCATCTCCTGATAACTCCCTTTGTTGCCGTCCTTCTCCTGCAAGCCCAAAGATATCAGCGACAAGGATAGGAACCTCAGCATTCCCCAACCGAAAAGAATAATGAACTTACACTGGGGGCTGCGTCGAGGACTAAGATCCGGGCTGATGGTAGTAGTTTCCGGCGCACTCACGAAGCCTGCCGGAGGCTCGTCGCATGTAGAAGTCTTTGTCCTCTTCGCCATCCTCTCCATCAAGGTTTCTGCATCACTGCAGAGACAATACAAGCAAGTTAATAAGATTGATCCAGGATTAGAAGATAAAGGCTGTGGCAAGGTACTCACTCTTCCTCTTCTCGCTCCGGACTGAAGCCGGAGATGTCAAAATCGACCTCCATTGCAGCGTCTGTGTGGGGAGGCGGAGGAGGGGTCCTAGGTCATTTGGCTGTAGCAAGCGCTGGGGGTTGGCGTGTTTCCGTCACCTCAGCTTCCGGTGTGGTAGTGCGAGACACCCCTGCCGCCTCAGCAGTTGCCGCTGATGTGGGTCTCGCACGCCGCGCAGGTTGCTGTCGAACTCCTTGCCGCGGCGCAGTCTTGCCGGCCGCTTTCTTGCCGGGAGCCTCGCTGCTCGAGGAAGGTTGGCTTGTCGGGATGCCAGATGCAGCCTTTCGAAGAACACGCTTTGTCTTCTTTGGGGCTGGGAGCTCTTCTTGCGGTTCTTCTTCAGCCGCGTCTTCGTCGGACGAGCTCTCAGCGGCTGTGCTGCTCTGTTCCCCGGCAGCTTTGTCCTTCCTGGCAGGATTTTTCTCCACCACTACCTCTGCGTCACTGGTTTCCCATTCTGTGAAGCCGGCGTTGCCAGCCTCCGCGGCAAGATTTGCCTCCTCTGCCCTAGTGGCGATGTATGCCACCTCTTCGTCGGTGGTGGCTCGGATGAAGTCTGCTTCTTCCCGGACGGCCCTCTCCGTCAAGTTATCAGAGAACTTTTGTGCCTCTTCCTCGGATGGCTCAACCCATGTCGCATCGAGACTGTGGGCATTGAACAGTGGCATGGTAGCGATAATTGACCCCAGGGCAGAGTTGTTGCATAGAGGGACAATCCTTGCCGGCAACCGATGCTTGTTGTCGCGCTGGAACAGCTTTTGACGAAGAGCGCCAAGTTGCATAGCAGTCAAATTGTTGTTCAACCCGGGGCGTAGTCTCATGATGTCTGCTGTGTTTCGGTATTCCCAAGCTGGTCTTCCTTTATTCTGCAACGGGGCAATGCGGCGGCGGAGAAAATCGAAGCCAATCATCTCCTTTGTTAGCCCGGCAGCTTTCACGCGAAGAATCCTGGTGGTGGCGATTGTGAGTTTTTC
The DNA here is from genome assembly GCA_011799875.1 of Thinopyrum elongatum. Classification (NCBI taxonomy): domain Eukaryota; kingdom Viridiplantae; phylum Streptophyta; class Magnoliopsida; order Poales; family Poaceae; genus Thinopyrum; species Thinopyrum elongatum. The sequence goes on along the minus strand of CM022303.1, from coordinate 119,592,570 downwards.
ATCTTCAGCAGCAAGATTGCTCCAGCCACTGCCGCGGACCGCTTTCTGTTGTCGAGGCAGACAGAACGGATGGGGATCTGTTTCCTTGATCCAGCACCACTCAGCCCGCCATTCATCCCACTTCTCGCGATAAACCCCTTCTGGGTATATTTCCTTATTCAAAGCCCTTGGAATCCAGGCGATAGAACCAGAGAGGGCCTCCCCCTTTTGGATACGAGGGAAAAAGTAGTGGCGGAAAAGGGCAGTATTGGGAACCATTCCGGCAAAGTTTTCACAAAGGTGAGCAAAGATGGACATGCACAATACCGCATTCGGCGTGAAATCGAGAAGATGGAAGCCGTATGTGTACATAATGTCATTGAAGAAGTCAGAAAATGGAGGGCAGAGCCCGCAATAGAAGTATGCGACAAAAAAGGGTATCTGTCTGACCCACTCTTGGAGCAAGAACTTGGAATCACACGAGTGGCGGGGTGAGCCTGCGTCTCCTTCGCCCACATGCACTGGTACCGCCTCTTCAAAGCTTCCGCATCAAGCGACGGGGCGAAGACGACATACTTCTTCCGCATCTTCACCAGCTCGCTCTCCGCGACATCGGCTTTCGTCTCCCTGCCCTTGCCTTTGCTGGTCTTGGGCGGCATGGCGACTGCAAGGGCGGAAGCCGGGGATGAAGCGGGCGTGGAGGCGACGAGCGGATGAGGGAAAGCTTTGCTCTGAGCTCGAGAGAAGGAAAGCAATGGCGACGGCCAGATTGAGAAGAAGAGGGGGGTAAATAGGCGTGTGCCTCTGTGGTTTCTCCTTTTTATGGGGAAGGAGCGGGGCCGCCTCTTTTACTCCCCAATGTGAATGCGCCTCTGCAGGCGCGTTGCAGTTGCAGCTTTTTGATGCACGCTTCCCACGCCGCGCATTCAGCGCGCGTAGTGGGGGGCACAGTAAACGGGATATTTACGAGCAGTTAATCCTCTGCCATGTGTGCCCATGCACTGTTTGGGCCTAGCCCAACAACGCCTCGCACTCGTGTGTGGCCTAGGCCCAGGGGCTCCTGTCGGTGTACTAAGTATTGGGCCATTAGTACCCCGTACTTGTGCACGGGCAGTTGTAGCCATACTCGCGGCAAGGCTTGTCGGGGAATAGTTCGAGGTTGACTCAGGCCACCATAGAAATCCTCAAGTCAAAGATCTGAGGATCAGCAGATAAGAAGGGCTGGAATCCGAAGGCCAGCTTCCCCGGTAAGATCTTGCCGGGGTGGCCTGCGAAGCCCGGCAAGATTCGGCACCCGGCAAGTTCGGCGCCCGGCAAGATTTTGTTGCTGTGCCACCTCGGTGTACTAAGTATTGGGCCATTAGTACCCCGTACTTGTGCACGGGCAGTTGTAGCCATACTCGCGGCAAGGCTTGTCGGGGAACAGTTCGAGGTTGACTCAGGCCACCAAAGAAATCCTCAAGTCAAAGATCTGAGGATCAGCAGATAAGAAGGGCTAGAATCCGAAGGCCAGCTTCCCCGGCAAGATCTTGCCGGGGTGGCCTGCGAAGCCCGGCAAGATTCGGCGCCCGGCAAGGTTCGGCGCCCGGCAAGATTCAGCGCCCGACAAGATTTTGTTGTTGTGCCACCACTCTGGCACAGCAACAAACCCGACATTTTGGGTCCTTCTTTGGATGCGTGGCGACGCGCCAGTGGAGGAGAGCTTAAGCGGTGCTGATGGGATGGCCCCTTTTTCCATCCCCAAGAAAGTGAGGACACCTAGACGGACACCTCATGGTGCATTAAATGCGTTCGCCCTAATCCGTCAGGGGTTAGGTATGATGACCCTGTAGCTACTTTACACCTCAATGTATGTACATTTCGCCACTGTGGTGACCCCTTGGTGATATAAAAGGAGGCCCAAGGCAACTGCTACAGGGGGGAGGATCTTCTGGCCCATTCTGCATGCGTAGCTGCTCTTTGAACGTACTGTTCACTGCAAGCGCTCCTGGAGCCTGGGCTCAAGAACACTGATAATAAAACAAGGCAGGAGTAGGGTTTTACGCTGATCAGCGGCCCGAACCTAGGTAAAATCGCCCCGCGTCGATCGTTGGTTCTGCTCTTTGCGCATACCTCTCCCCCCGCCGAATCGTAAAGGGATTCCTTGAGGGTCCCATAGGTGTCGCACGCCGACATCTTTGGCGCGCCAGGTAGGGGTGGAGAAAAATCCTGCCGGGAAGGACAAAGCTACCGGGGAACAGAGCAGCACAGCCGCTGAGAGCTCGTCCGACGAAGACGCGGCTGAACAAGAACCGTAAGAAGAGCTCCCAGCCCCGAAGAAGACAAAGCGTGTTCTTTGAAAGGCTGCATTTGGCATCCCGGCAAGCCAACCTTCCTCGAGCAGCGAGGCTCCCGGCAAGAAAGAGGCCGGCAAGACTGCGCCGCGGCAAGGAGTTCAACAGCAACCTGCGCGGCGTGCGAGACCCACATCTGCGGCAACTGCTGAGGCGGCAGGGGTGTCTCGCACTACCGCACCGGAAGTTGAGGTGACGGAAACACGCCAACCCCCGGCGCTTGCTATAGCCAAACGACCTAGGACCCCTCCTTCGCCTCCCCACACAGACACTACAACGGAGGTCGATTTCGACATCTCCGGCTTCAGTCTGGAGTGAGAAGAGGAAGAGTGAGTACCTTGCCACAGCCTTTATCTTCCAATCCTGGATCAATCTTATTGACTTGCTTGTATTGTCTCTGCAGTGATGCAGAAACCTTGATGGAGAGGATGGCGAAGAGGACAAAGACTTCTACAGGCGACGAGCCTCCGGCAGGCTTCGTGAGCACACCAGAAACTACTACCATCAGCCCGGATCTTAGTCCTCGACGCAGCCCCCAGCGCAACCCCCAGCGTAAGTTCATTATTCTTTTCGGTTGGGGAATGCTGAGGTTCCTATCCTTGCCGCTGATATCTTTGGGCTTGCAGGAGAAGGATGGCAACAAAGGGAGTTATCAGGAGATACCCTCGTTGCGCCACCTCTGTCAACCACATCGCCCACAAGCGCGTCCCCGGCAAGTGATCACACCGACGAGCTTGTCTTGGTTGAGGATGAGCCAACAACCATGGATGCTGGCATCTTACCCCCGGCAACCGAGGTTGCCGGGAGGGCGAGGCCACCTCTCGATAGCCCGATGCAGGTAACCAATTGCCTCAGCGCACTTGCCATTATTTCCTTTATCTTTCTTTCTTTTGTCTTCTTGAACTTCGATCTTGATCTCATTCTGTTTCTCCCCCTTGTCCTTTAGAATTCCCTGAGATGGAAGACATGGACATCGACGCTGTCATCGTGAAGACCACCAGGGTTGTTGCCGCCGAAGTCGACAAGATCGCTGCCAGCGAGGCCGCCATGGATTCCACCATAGAAGCCGGCGGTGCTTTTGCCGAGGAGGCCGCCAAGACTGCACAGGAGGAACCCGCCAAAGAGTCTACTGAAGAGGGCGGCAAAGAGGCTGGTGACCGTACTAACGGCATTCCTGCCGCAGGAGCGCCAGGCGCTACACCGGCCACGGAGCCCCCTGCTACTGGTGAGGCGGTTGTTGAGGATCAACCGTCAACATCTGAAGTCCCCTCATCCAGCAAATATCTCAAAGTTGGCAATAACCTGTTTGTCAACTTTCTGGGGACGGCAAGCATTGGGGCACCAACTGAAGGGGAAGTCTTTGATGAAGAAATGATCACTACTGCCGGGCTCGACGTTGTTGATGATCCAAGTGCTATCAACGGCAAATCTGAAGAGGATCAGCTCCTTCAGGCCATGGGCAAAAATTTCCGCAAGCTCCAGGCTCTTCACCGCGCCCGGAAAGAGAAAGCGGATTCCAGAATGGCAGTTGTCGAGGCGGCCGAAGCAGATTTTCAGAGGCGTATCGAACAAATGCAAGTATGGTACGCCGAGGCCCTCCAAGAGTTGACTGCCAGCCGGGAACAAGTGAGCCAACAGTGGACAGAAATCCTCCTGAAACAATCTGACATGGAGAAGGCGCAAGAGGAAGTTACGCAAAGAATTGCTGCTGAAGACGCTCTCCTGACGGGGCGTCGCATTGCGCTTCATGCTCACGAGGAAGACCTTGCCGCACGTGAGCAGGCACTCACCGCCAAGCTTCGCAGCCAAGATGAAGATATCGAGAAGCTTGTCACACGGCGGACCTAGGAGCTGGAGCAGAAACACAAAGAGGCGCTCGAAGCTCTAACTGTAGATCACGCCGGCAAGCTCAAGGAGGCCGTCGATGATGGCGAGGCTGCAGAGGCCGCCAAGAATGAGCTGAGCGACAAAGTAAAGAAGCTGGAAGTGGATCTCGAAGAACACGGCAAGGAGCTCTCGACGCTCAAAGGTGATATGGAAAAAACCCTCCACACCCTGGCGGAGATGCAAGTTGCCATGTCTAACAAGACCAAGCAGCTCTCCTCAGCAAATGATGCTATTGCCGTTCTGGAATTGAAGCTGACCACGTTGGAGAAGTCTCTCGAGGCCGGCAGGGCCCGCGAGAAGGCCCTGCTCAAAGATCTCCAGGAAGAGAGGAACCTGCTCAAGAGCGCTGCCACCGCCCAAGTTGATTATGAAAAGGGGGTGAAAATCTGGACTGGACGTCTCATCGACGCTGCGGAGAAGCTCACGGCAGAACTGTCAACCATGGGCCTGTCAAACTTCAGGTATTCTTCCGAGGAAAGGATATCTTCGAGTGCCAGGTTGACGATGTTCTTCGAAAGCATCATTGATGCCCTGAAATTGCTTCAGTCTAACCGGGCGACCAAATTGGCCAACAAGTCCCGCCGGCTTTGCCGGGCCGTCCTCTGCAAGGTACTTATCAAGGTGGTGCATAATAATCCTGGCATCGACCTCTCCAACGTGCTTGGCCACCTGCCAAAGGACGCAAATCTCGAGGCACTTGAAGAGCTTGTCGCGCCTATCCTTGAGAAGGTGGATTCAATCAAAAGGGTCGAAGGCCAGCGCAGAGATTAACTGCTCCACCTCTTCTTGCCGTCATCATTCCATGCCAAAGACAATTAAGTCTTAAGTTAGAAGTGCGGCAACTTATTAATGTAATATAACTTGCTTATGTTTGGGTACATGCATGCTATCTCCCTTGTCTGATTCCTTTATGTATGGAGTTCACCCTACGCTTACTGAAAAACTTGCCGGCGCGCAACCTGCCACGAGCGCTGGGTGCGGGACTTCAGCAGCCTGCTGGAGGCGCAGCGGCCGGCAAGACTCCTTGGCATTCTCAGTGCAGCCACTTAAATTGTTGAGTGGACTCGAAACAAAATAAGGGCGCAAACGATTACAGCAAGGGTTCCTTCGCGTGCAGATTTTCCATATAGAAGTCGAAATCATCCAAGGAAATAACTTTGCAATAAAGGAAACTTGTTCTAAGTTTTAGAACTTAGCTTTCTGTCGCTGTCCTTCCTCTGGCAAGCGTCAATTCTGAACGTCGCCAACTGGTACTCATATCTCCCTTCCCCCCCCCCCCCCCGCAATGTGCACGCGAGGAATCCTTCTGTCTTTTGAGAAAAAGAAAGAAGAGAAAATAAAGATATGAAACCTTGGCGGTTCGTTAGAACTTACCGGGAGTAAGTGTCATACAACATCTTAGACACACATGCATATATATATGAACATGGAAATCAATTTGGAAATGCACAACACTTAAATTTATTCATCTGTGCTCAGGGTCTGCGCCTGGCTTTGTACAAAGGATTATATGCCTTGCCGGCAAGACTTGTACAAAAAGGGGGGTTGCCGGGGGCCCCCGGCAACCGCGCCTTTTGGGTAGAACTTGCGAAGATGTTCGATATTACAGGAATTGCTCACTGGAACGCCATCTTCGGTCTCTAGGCGGACAGCGCCGGGCCTGGTGACTCGTACTACCCGATAAGGGCCTTCCCGCTTCGGCGACAACTTGTTTGAATTCTTGGCAGACTGAATCCGTCGAAGAACAAGGTCACCTTCCTCAAGGCTTCGGGCATGAACTTTACGGCTATGGTAGCGGCGCAAAGCTTGCTGGTAGCATGCAGCTCGCACAGCAGCCTGAAGACGATTCTCCTCAAGGAGCACAGCGTCATCTTGCCGCAGCTGCTCTTGCTCAAGCTTATCATAAGCGAGCACTCGAGGTGATCCGTATGTGAGTTCCGTGGGGAGAACTGCTTCCACTCCGTAGACCAGAGCGAAGGGTGTCTGGACGGTGGCTCGATTTGGTGTCATTCTGATTGACCAAAGAACCGCCGGCAACTCATCAATCCAGCGTCTTCTGCAATTTTTCTGCCTGTCAAAGGTTCTGGTCCTGAGACCGCGCAGCACTTCAGCATTGGCCCTCTTCGCTTGGCCCTCTCCGCTTGGCCGTTGCTTCTCGGGTGAGGAACAGAGGCAAAAAAAAAATTTGCCGCCAAGGTCTTGGACGTACTGCATGAAGGTGCGACTTGTGAATTGCGTGCCGTTGTCGGTGATGATCCTGTTGGGCACACCGAAACGGCAAACTATCCCGTTAAAGAACTTGACGGCTGATTGTGCTGTCACCTTCCTCACTGCTTCCACCTCCGGCCACTTTGTGAACTTGTCGATAGCAACGTACAAGTACTCAAAGCCCCCGGTAGCACGGGGGAAAGGGCCCAGTATGTCGAGCCCCCAGACCGAAAATGGCCAGGAGAGAGGGATTGTCTGAAGAGCTTGAGCTGGTTGATGCGATTTCTTCGAATGAAACTGGCACGCTTCACACTTAGTTACTAGTGCAGTTGCATCCTGGAGAGCGGTGGGCCAAAAGAAACCTTGCCGGAATGCTTTCCCGACAAGTGCTCTTGATCCTATGTGAGAGCCACATATGCCTTCATGTATTTCTGCCAACAGCTCTAGTCCATCCTCCCGAGGAATGCACTTCAATTTCACACCGTTTGGTCTCTTTCTGTAGAGGACGTCATCGACGAACTTGTACATAACAGACCGACGGGCTACTCTTTCCGCTTCTTCCTGTTCCTCCGGGAGTTCTCCTGTTTGAAGGAAATGGAAAATGTGTTGTGCCCATGCTGGAGCCTGGGGCTCGACAACTAGGACTAAAGGCATCTCCTCCACCGGGGGAACATTTGTCTCGACAGCGAAAGCGTGAGGTTCCGCCGGAGCCTGTCGTTCCCCGACAGGTTTGTCGTTGATCTCGGCAAGTTCCTTGCCGGCGGCTCCGGGGAGCTCTGCCGGAAAGTACTGTCCAGTGTTCAACTTTCTTCTCTTTTCTTGTCGCATTGATGGCGCCACGGATGGTTGAGTCAAATGGAGCACAAAAGTTCCTGGTTCCATAGGCAACTTGAGGGCAGCGCGCTTTGACAGGTCGTCAGCAATACTGTTCTCGGCACGAGGGATGTGCTTCATTTGCAGACCGTCAAAGTGCTCTTCCATTTTTCTCACTTTATCCACGTAGGCTTGCATTAATGGACTCTGATAACTCTTATTTAACTTGCCTGACGACAAGCTGTGAATCGCCTCTGATGACGAGCTTCTTGATACCAAGGTCTGCCGCGATCCTGAGACCGGCAAGCAAGCCCTCATACTCCGCAGTGTTGTTCGTCGAACTCTCCCGGGGAAAATGCATTTGGACTACGTACTTGAGGTGCTCTCCGGTGGGTGCGACAAGCAGCACGCCAGCACCGGCGCCTTGCAGCAAAAAAGCCCCGTCAAAGTACATAACCCATTGCTGGTCAATTTCCTTGCCGGGGAGAATTATTTCTTGAACCTCCTCGTTTGGCGTTGGGGTCCATTCCACAACGAACTCTGCCAAGGCCCTGCTCTGAATTGTCGAAGTTCTTTCAAACTTGAGACCAAAGCTCGACAACTCCAACGTACACTCCACAATCCTGCCGGTTGCTTCTGGATTTCGCAAAATCCCTTGCAACGGAAAGCGAGTGACGACGGTGATTTCATGTGCTTGAAAATAATGGCGCAGCTTCCTCGAGGCCATAAGGAGGCCGAAAAGCAACTTCTACACGCTAGAATATCTTGACCTAGCTCCTTGTAAAAGAGAGCTAACAAAATAAACTGGGTGCTGCATCACCTTTTTCTTCTGCAATGATTCTTCTGACTGCACAGATCTTGTCTTGCCGGGATCAACCCTTGCCAGGGAAGATCCTGCTGCGTCACCTGACGGTCCTGCCGCTGGTGTTGCTTCCTCATCAGCTTCTCTCTGCGCCACTAACGCAGCACTAACCACTTGATTTGTTGCTGCCAAATATAGCAGCAACGGCTCTCGTGGATTAGGCACGACTAGCGTCGGCGGAGAAGAAAAGTATTTCTTCAAATCTTGCAGCGCAGCCTCGGCCTCCGGAGTCCATTTCATAGGACCTGCCTTTTTCAAAATTTTGAAAAAGGGCAGGGCGCGCTCAGCAGATTTGGAAATAAACCTGCTTAGAGCAGCAACACAGCCGGCAAGACGACGGACGTCCTTGACGCGTCTTGGTGCTTCAATCTGCTCAATAGCTTTGATCTTGTCGGGGTTCGCTTCGATTCCCCGACAAGATACAAAGAATCCAAGGAGTTTGCCGGAAGGAACACCGAACACGCACTTCTCAGGATTGAGCTTTAAGTTGATCTTGCGCAGATTTGCAAATGTTTCTTCTAAATCTTGTATGAGCGTCGCTTTGTCCTTGGTTTTGACCACTATATCATCCATATATGCCTCTATATTTCTATGGAGCTGAGGCTCAAAACCAATTTGGACCGCTCTCGCAAATGTAGAACCAGCACTTTTCAACCCGAAAGGCATTCGTATAAAACAATACGTACCACATGGGGTGATAAATGCAGTCTTTTCCTCATCTTCTTTCGCCATGAAGATCTGATGATACCCTGAGTAGGCATCAAGGAAGGACAGGAGATCACAACTAGCGGTGGAATCCACAATTTGGTCGATGCGCGGCAAGGGAAAGGGATCTTTTGGACAGGCTTTATTGATATCTGTATAATCGATACACAGCCTCCATTTCCCATTCGCCTTGCGCACTACAACCGAATTGGCCAACCAGGTTGGGTGAAGCACTCCTCTGACCAATCCTGCCGCCTCCAGCTTTCTGATTTCCTCGGCAATGAATTCTTGCCTCTCCAAGGCTTGCTTCCTAACCCTCTTCTTGACGGGCCACGCGTGAGGACAAACAGCAAGGTGGTGCTCAATTACCTCCCTAGGAACACCGGGGATGTCAGACGGTTGCCATGCAAACACGTCGACATTCGCCCGCAGGAAGGCAACGAGCGCGCTTTCCTATTTGTCATCTAGGGTGGAACTTATGGTGAAAGTTCCTCCCGTTCCGTCCTCCCTGACGGGCACCTTCTTGGTCTCTGGTGGAGCAGCCTTGGATTTCTTGTTCTTGCCGGTTGAACTCTCTGGTGCATCCTCGACGGAAGCGCAGCACTCCGAGGAGGCGCGCTTACCGGAGTTCGCGCCAAGATTCTCGCCGGTCTTCTTCTTCCCCCCGGGAGTTCCAGCGGCAGGAGCAGATGCCTTGACGGCAGGTGCTGCAACTGTTTCCCGGTAGAGTTGGTCGGCACAGATGAGCGCATCCTTCTTATCGGAATGGATAGTAATGACACTCAACGGCCCGGGCATCTTCAAAACATGATACGCGTAGTGTGATGCCGCCATAAACTTAGCCAGCGCTGGCCGACCAAGGATCCCATTGTATGACATAGGGATCTTGGCGACATCAAACACTACCTTCTCGGTCCTATAGTTGAGCTCGCTACCAAATGTCACCGGTAGCGTAATCTTGCCCTTTGGCTGGGTTCTTCCTGGATTGACCCCTTGAAACATGCCCGTTTCTTTGAGATCTTCATCAGGAATTTGAAGCCTCTTGAGCACATCTGGTGAGATTAGGTTCAGCCCGGCCCCACCGTCAACTAGCATTTTCGTCACCTTGAGGTTGTGGATTGTTGGTGAGACCAACAATGGCAAGCACCCGACCACGGTTGTGCGATCAGGGTGATCCTCGGCGTCGAAAATGATAGGCGTGTTGGACCACTTCAGGGGCTTACACGCATCTGGTGACGGCTCTGTTGCATTGACTTCCCACACCCACTGTTTGAGTCGACGGTGAGAAGAATGCAACGAGGCGCCCCCATCGATACACATGGCCTCTGTAGCTTTCTGGAATTCTTGCTCACTGGACTCATCGTCTTCTTCGTCATCATCTTCTTCCTTGTCTCGGCCTCGAGCGGGCCTCTCCCTCTGTTGCTTGGCCTTGCCGCGGCAACCCCCTCGGCCATCGCGCTTCTTGCCGGATCCGTCAGCACCGTCATGGGCCTTCTCCTTATCTCGCCTTTCATACTCAGCCCTCTGTTTCTCGGCAAGTTGTTCAACTTGCCGGCAGTTTTGGAGATCGTGGCCCTTGGTGCGATGGATCTTGCAATACTGCTTGCCGGAGCTTTTCGACTTGTCGGCCGCCGCCAAGGCCTGACAGGAAGAGCACCCGGCAAGTTCCTTGCCGGGGTCGTCAACCTTGGCCTTCTTGGCGGCGCCGGGGTTGCCGGATTCCTCGACAGCAAGCACGGCCTTGCCTCTGCGTTTCTTGTTCCGCCGCCGGCCTTTCCTTGACGGGATCGCAGCGTCTTCATCTTCCGATTCGCCCCCTGTGCCAACAGCCTCGCCAGGGAGTTTCCTCCCCTCTTCAGCTCGAGCGCATTTGTCGGCCAAAGCGTAAAGCTCGGCGATACTCCTGACTTTGTTCATTGCTAGCTCTTCCCGCATTTTGCGGTTACGCACGTTCTGATGAAACGCGCTAACAACAGTGGCAGGGTGAACGTTAGGAATATTGTACTGCACCCGGCTGAATCTTTGGATAAACTTGCGCAGGGATTCGCCCTCCTTCTGAGGGATGATATGCAAATCACTCTCTTGGCCAGGAGCTTGGTGGCCTCCAACAAAGGCGCCAACAAACTGATGGCACAGATCTGACCAAGAAGAAATAGAATTCTCCGACAGATGCATCAACCACGACCTGACGTTGGGTTTGAGCACCAACGGGAAGTAGTTGGCAAGTATCTTGTCATCTCGGCCCCCGGCAGCTTGCACCGCAATGGTGTAAATGCTCAGGAACTCCGAGGGATGAGTCTTGCCGTCATATTTCTCCGGGACCTCTGGCTTGAAGGTTCGGGAATTAGGCCACTGGACTTGCCGCAGCTCACGGGTAAACGCTGGAGTCCCTACCTCGTAAGGCAAGTCTCCTGCGTCCCCCGGCGCAGGCTCGTCGACAGCTGGCCCTGCGCGCTTATCAGACTGATAGCACGCTTCCCGTCGCCGCTCGATGGTAGTTCGAGCGTCCTCTTTGCCTAGTTCCTGGAGAACTTGACGCTGGTCGCGGCGCATCCGTGGGTCGGACGACGCCGTGGAATCATCATCACGGCGATCGACCTGCTGGGTTGTCGCCCGCCGCTGGTATCGTGGAGGGGAGTGCACCGTGGTTGCACCACCTCCGGTTTTCTCCACATCGGCTCGCGCCGGATCGATGGGCCTTCGCTGTGAGGGCCCTGCCTCTTGTGGTCCATCTTTGTTGGCGAAGCCGATAAGGCTCTGGATAGTAGCTTGCCACTCCTCCATCTTCTCCGGAGCAGGAAGGAAATCAAGGAGCAGCTGCGCACGTGCCAAGGCTTCCGCTGGTGTAGGCGGCGGCGAAAGGTGCGAGGTACGTGAGGTGCTCTGACTCCTAGCCATGTTAGAAGGAGCACCGTCACGGTCACGCGACCGCGCGCCACCTCCGCCGGCAGCTCGGTGTGCATGCTGGGCTCGCGCATCTTGGGATCGATGCGCAGAAATCTTTTCATGGGGACGCCCTGAACCACCAGCGCCATGACGTCGCGCGTCGTGCACGACCTGGGTAGGCCGTGACGCTTGCGCCGGCGCGGGAGCTCCAGAAGGCGTCCTCCAATCTCTGGAATTCGTTGTGCCACCCGTAGGCAACACAGCTCCGTCTCTGGATCCAGCGGCGTGTGGGTTGCCGCTGCCACTGCGAACGACACCGCTCGCCTGGCTTGGATCACCGGAACGCCGTGGAGGCTCTAATCCTCTTCCTTCTGCATCCACGCCATCGCCCGTATGCGAAGGCACAGGCAAAACGGACGTGGATGGTTGCGCCGTTGCAGCGCTCTTCTGCTTGGGTGGCATGATGATGAAGATGATGAAGAAACTAAGGCGCCGATCACTAGATCAGGTTCACACACCCTTCAATCCCCTACCTGGCGCGCCAAAGATGTCGGCGTGCGACACCTATGGGACCCTCAAGGAATCCCTTTACGATTCGTCGGGGGGAGAGGTATGCGCAAAGAGCAGAACCAATGATCGACGCGGGGCGATTTTACCCAGGTTCGGGCCGCTGATCAGCGTAAAACCCTACTCATGCCTTGTTTTATTATCAGTGTTCTTGAGCCCAGGCTCCAGGAGCGCTCGCAGTGAACAGTACGTTCAAAGAGCAGCTACGCATGCAGAATGGGCCAGAAGATCCTCCCCCCTGTAGCAGTTGCCTTGGGCCTCCTTTTATATCACCAAGGGGTCACCACAGTGGCAAAATGTACATACATTGAGGTGTAAAGTAGCTATAGGGTCATCATACTTAACCCCTGACGGATTAGGATGAACGCATTTAATGCACCGTGAGGTGTCCGTCTAGGTGTCCTCACTTTCTTGGGGATGGAAAAAGGGGCCATCCCATCAGCACCGCTTAAGCTCTCCTCCACTGGCGCGTCGCCACGCATCCAAAGAAGGACCCAGAATGTCGGGTTTGTTGCTGTGCCAGAGCGGTGGCACAGCAACAAAATCTTGCCGGGCGCTGAATCTTGCCGGGCGCCGAATCTTGCCGGGCTTCGCAGGCCACCCCGGCAAGATCTTGCCGGGGAAGCTGGCCTTCGGATTCCAGCCCTTCTTATCTGCTGATCCTCAGATCTTTGATTGAGGATTTCTTTGGTGGCCTGAGTCAACCTCGAACTGTTCCCCGACAAGCCTTGCCGCGAGTATGGCTACAACTGCCCGTGCACAAGTACGGGGTACTAATGGCCCAATGCTTAGTACACCGACATTGAGGATAGATGGAAGTCTTTCATCACAGAGTTTAAGTTGGAGGACCATGAGTGGTTTGCTAAAAGGTACACGCTTAGTGCGACATGGATACCAGCTTATTTCATGAACATTCCACTAGCTGGTCTTCTTAGGACAACTTCGATTTCGGAGAGTGCAAACTCGTTTTTTAAGCGCTTCATCTGTCGCAAGCTCACATTTGTTGAATTTTGGCTAAGGTTTGACACTGCTTTGAAATGTAAGAGGCAGAATGAGTTGATTGCTGATAACACAAGCCAATACACAACAACTGAATTGTTAACATCATGGGATATAGAGAGACAAGCTAGGGCCTTATTCACACATGAGATCTTTGAATTGTTCCAGGCTCAGGTGCTTGCTGCGAGAGATGAATGTGATGTTCAGGAGACGGCAAATGGCGAGGGGAATAAAATCATCTCTGTTAGCGATCAATATAAGAAGATTAGAGAAGTTTGTTATGAGACAACAACCATGACTGCTAAATGTTCTTGCAAGCTTTTTGAGTCAACAGGAATTGTATGCCGCCATATTATCCGAGTATTGAGGGGTGCCAAGATAAATGAATTACCGAGCTCATGTGTTCTTAAGCGGTGGCAGAAAAATTGCAAAAGGTATATTTCTTTCATGTAGATGTAGACTCATTAACGCTTCTCTACCTTGACCCACATGATGATATTTTTTTTCTAGGGACATTGTATTGGATGGGGAAGGAAACGTGCTTGAAGAGAATTTCATTGACCAAGTAGACATGGCCGTGAAAAGGAAGATAACTGCTATTAGGAACAAGCTAGAAGATCTTATACAGAATGCTAAAGGGTCAATGGAAGGAATTGAATTGCTCCACACTAGTTTGTGCATTGTCGAGTTGGGTTTAGCCCAGCTCGTACCAGACGTAGCATGTAGCACACAAGAAAATCAGGAGTCGTTTATTGGGAGCACCATTCCGAAGCATGTTACCATCCTCACACCTACTGATGTCAATGGAAGGGGCACATGCTCTAGAATAAAGGGACACAGGGATGGTGTGAAGAGTGGATCTGGTGAGAAGAGCAGAAGACCTGGAATCCATCAAAAAGTCGCGCGCAAATGCAGCATTTGTAAGGAACTGGTGTTCCATGATGCAAGAACATGCTCCAAGAAACAAATGACACAACAGTAGAGGTTTGTTTTTCGTCTTGTTTCAAAGACTACCACTTCTTTTGTCTTTCTATGACTGCTCAACCAGGTTGACTGAAATGATCTGGCTTACATAGATCATTTACCCAAGATATGTATACCTTCCATTTTGACTGACCTCTGTTATCGCTAAAGCAAGGATCTATGTATGTGATATAGTAGCAATCATTCTACCATGACATGAGCATATCTGCCATCTTGTTCATTTATATTTTTCCTGTGCAGTTGTAGTTTTATTTTTATTACAAGGTATAATATAATGCATGCCAAATTCTTTGTTTATAGCTATCGAATTCGAACATAATCTGCATCTGCAGGGCAGTCATAAAACTCCCTAATTTCTCGATGCCACTTGTTTGTCATTCTCATTTATGCTTTTAACTAATCCTTGAAATTGTAGTATGTTCATCATAGGTCTATGCATATGCTCGTGCAAGCTTTAACCCCGTGTGAAACTGGAGCATATGTTCCTATTTTCTCAAGGTACCAAGATTTACTTTGTGCATGCCCAATATGTTTGTAACCATGCCCAAGTCCTTATTATATGGGTAACGTCAAATTTATAATTGTAACCTTGGGTCATACTCTCTAACCTTCACCACCATGAAACTTTTATGAGCTGGTTTTTATGCAAGCAGCTAAGGTCCATTCAATGGTATAAACATGAGTGTTTGTCTGTTGTCAGAATTCCTTTTGAATCAGAACATATGCGTGTTATGTTGATCTCTTGTGAAAAATGAGTTTCAATGTTGTTCGTTTTATAACATAATTTGTAATGGCCTAACGAAATATGCTGCAACAAATATTTGTACTGTCTTTGTTTGCCATCTCCTGCTATTTCCTATTTGTTTCTAACTGACACCTATTTATTTCGTGTTCTTAGCTAGGTAGATTGAACTGATAAATGTATAAGAGTCCATGGAGGTTGTCATCTCTCACAGCAGATGAAGCTCAATTACCAGGAAGCACTAAAACAGGAGGCCAATGATGGATCTTTCTCTCTCATGTACTATCAAGATGCTTGTTGGGCACTGATAATTTCAGTCCTTAACACTTGGTCCTGCCGGCCATGTAGTAAAAATGATCTATGTATGCCTCTTGTGTTATGTTCTCATGTACTCAAATACTAATTTCGGTCCTTAATTTGCTCCTGTACTTGGATACTTCCAGTTTGACATGTATATGTAGTTCTGCTTGATCTAGGATGGCTTAGTTCTCTCATAGGGTGATCGATCACCTTGCCGCGTCATTCCTCGGTCATGAGTTTAAGTCTCTTTTTCTCAGGTTATTACGGTAAGAGGTCATCACTTTTACATTGGAAATCAAAGAATTAAACTGAACTAAGTCCAACATTCCTGATTTATTAGGTTTATGGTGTTTGGTTCGGTGTTTCCGTTGCTAGTTGTTTGTGTTCGGGTGTATTGTGGATTTTCATCCTATATAAACCAAATTGACCATCAGACCATACACATCGAAATGGACCTCCATTTTATCTAACTTCCCTAGTTTGTTGGCACATGTAGGCATGGTCCTAGGCCCATGTACAATGCACGCCCATACACAGCCCAATTCACTCACGCCTTTGCCTCTCAAAATCGCTCCTTGCACTGGTTTTTTTTTCACAGAAGGATTTCAATCTGTCAACCTAGTTATCTTCCAACCTTGACGTTTGATCTACTTTTGACAGGCCTAGCAATAACGGCTCTCTGACAGGTGCTGATGGCATGGAACTTCAGCGCGCGGTTTTTTATTCTAGCTCCACCAGCGCTAGCGTGGCTCTTACACCACAAATCCACCGCCCGAGGAGCCCGACTGGCAAGACACAGAAAGTGGCAAGCAATAGCTTGGCCCAAAACCAGCAAGTTGGTGCCACCCCCTCATAAATACATGAGCCAAAAAACCAATTCACCCCTTCCCTTGGCAAACGCAATACATCGCACGTGTTGGAGGTCCTATTCAGACCGCAACGCGTCGAAGGACGAGAAAATGTGCACGCCCGAGAACGCTTGCTTCAATTGGCTGGCCAATCGCCCCACTGGGCCTCGGCCCGTCCAAAGAAGATAACCAAAAAAACAAAGAGGAAGGAAAACCAAAAGAAGTAGAGATGGTATTAAAATTGCTCAGATAAAATAAGCATGTCTATAAATTAAAAAACATGGTAAAAATTAAAAAAATGTCCGTGAATTTAAAACATCTATGTGAAAATTCATGAAATTAAAACGTGTTTGTGAATTTAACAAATATTCATGAATCTAGAAAATGTTGGGGAAAATGTTCTTGAATTATAAAAATATAGAAAGTATAAAAATATACAAATGTTCACAAATATAGAAAGTATTTTTGAATTTCAATTTTTTTTTAAATTAAAAAATATTCCGTAATTCAAAAAAATGTTCCTGAATTATAAAAATATTCCCAGATTTCAAAAGTCCTCGAATTTAAGAAATAAGGACGAATAAAATATTCATGAATTTAAATATTTGTCTATCGTTTAGCGTAGGAGCGCCATATTCACGCGCTAATAGGCCAAACCACAGCCCACAACCGATCCACTCTCTGACATGGGAGCCACAAATGCTAAAACCACCTCGATGCACAAGGAGGCTCCGTTTGTTCATGGATTTTAAAAAACATTATAAAAAATTAAGAATGTTCATGAATTTTAAGAAATCCACGAATGTTCACGAAATTAAAACATGTTCATGGATTTAACAAATATTCACGAATGTAGAAAATCTAGAATAATATTATATTTTCATGAACATTCGCCAAACCTCCAACACTCAAAAACCACCACAAAATTTAGAAAATCTAGAATAATAGTAGCCTAGTAGGCTGTTATGGGCTGGGGCACAATTATACGACTCTGGATCCAGCAGAATCGAAAGAAAAAATAGGTCCAGGTGGCGTACGAGCAACCTAGAAAAAAGTGGTGTACACCCTCATCAAAAAAGAAAAAGAAAAAAAAGTGGTGTGCGAAGAGGAGAAAAAAGAGAGCTTGGAAGCAGGTTGGTCAATGATGCACGGGAAAGGCAAACTTTGAAGCTTGGTCTCGTTCGTGGTACTACTACGACTCAGTACTCAAGTACTAGCACGGTTCTTTTTTTTTTCTTTTTCTTTTTTTTGAAGTTACTAGCACGGTTCTTTGAATCCAATGCCACGGTACAAAACTGCAAAGTCCATTTGTGCTTATGGCCGATCGAGGACATCTCAATACCTCATCATGCATCGTCCATTCCGGGGAAGCAATCAAACAAATGATCGGCCAGTCGATCAGATCAGAAAGAGGAACACAAGGACAGAGGCACAGACCCTCAAAAAAAAAGGACAGAGGCACAGTGCACACCGTGCCGTTCGGATCTCCTGATACTCCTACGCGTCATCACTAATGCGTCGTACGATTGCGTCTACCGTAGTAGAATTAGATCATCTCTATGAGTGGTACTCTTTCTCTTTGGATGATGATCTGATGGGTGAGGTGGGCAAAAGAGAACGGGCTCAACTTTTACATGTAGCATGGCAACTTCCGTTCTGCACGCAAGGCGTCGAGCACATGCTGCTTTTGGCCATGCCATTCTCAACGAAAGAAAATGGTCTGCTCAGGTGTTAAAGGCTATCATCGTCAAGTTGTTGCTACTGGTTCGCGGGCGTCGGTGAGTCAATTTTGTTTATGTTTTGGCGCCAATGATTAGTTTGGTCGTGTACGCACTGGATCATGAATGTTCCAACCACACCTTTCATCAAACATTCAATCAATCAAACACATAAATAACCGCCCGATCGCATTCCTAACCCAAAGCGCAAATTACACGAGAATCAACCAAATCGATGCTTATTCTCGCAACACATCTTCTTCTTCTTCTGCTAAAAATAATAGTAATCCATTCCCTCCCCAGCTTCGAGGAAGGAACGGAGGAACAACCAAACGACAAGCCGAGGTCGCTCTAGGTCTCTAGGAGAGGATGGCCGGGTGGCAGTAGGGCCCGTTGACCCAGCCGTCGGCGATCTTCTTGTACGCCGCCTCCGTCAGGTGGATGCCGTCCCAGCTCAGCGACGACGACGGGTTGCCGCACGCCGACGCGCCGGACATGCCGCACCTGGCGCCGTTCTGGTAGTTGTACTTGCCGCCGCCCGCGCCGCAGCACGCCCTCAGGTTCGTGCTGAACCCTGCACGCACAAACATACACAAACAAAACGCTCAGCTCGCCGGAAAAGACGAAGGAGCAGGAGGACGACGACGATCAGTGAGACAAACAGCGGCGTACGTACCGTAGGAGGCGGGGCTCTTGACCATGTCGAAGACGTGGGAGTAGAAGTCGGCGTACATGATCTTGGCGTAGGGGTACTTGCGCTGCAGGCTGGTGACCTTGCTCTGCAGCAGCGAGTTGTGGCGGGCCGACAGCGCGTTGAACCGCTTCAGGCAGCCGTACTGGTCGTAGTCGCCGGCGTTGGAGGTCTGGTAGAGCGTGAGGTAGATGGGGAAGCAGCCGACGGGGAGCACCCCGGGGATGACGATGTACATGGCGCCCAGCCCGATAAGCTTCTCGGCGCCGGCGCCGATGGCGTCCACGATGGTGGGGCTCTGCCCGGCCGCTTTCTCCGGCGTGTAGCCGCCGAAGAGCTGCGCGTTGTAGTCGTTCCCGCCCAGCTCGCCCAGCACGAACAGGGACTTGGACAGGTACGTCTTGCACGCTGTAGTACGTACGTGGAGTTAGTTAATGGCGCGCGTGATCATGCATGGGGCCTGGACCAGGCGGCGTTAATGGCGATGGCGGTAGAGTGGAGGAGGTAGGAGGGGGTTAATGGCGCCTGTTTGTTACGTACATGAGCCGCAGACGGAGGGGAGGAGGTTCCGGAACCACTGGATCTGGGTGTCGAGGGGCCCGTTGTTCCAAATCTTGTCGCCGACGCCGAGCGACTGGAAGAAGCTGGAGCCCATGGCGGTGGCGCCGATGATGGCCATGTTGGCGCCCTTCTTGAAGTCGGCGCCGCCCTGCTTCGACGGCTTCAGCAGCGGCAGCCCGAACTTCTCAGCTGCACGCACACGCCAAAACAGAGCACGTCAGGTCACGTACCGAAGCAGAGTACATGCTCTGTTTCTCTTGTTTTGGAGGGAAAATGCATGGCGGGTTCAAATCAAAACCGCCGGCGTGCGTGCGTACCGAGGAAGTCGACGACGAGGCGGCCGTCGGAGCAGCGGCAGGTGGCGCGGCCGAAGAAGGTCTCGCCGTAGGGGGGCTGGGTGAGGGTGAGGCCGGCGGGGGGCCCGTTCACGCAGAGGTTGCCGGTGTCGGACATGGAGTCGCCGAAGCTGTAGATGGCGTTGAACTTCTGGCCGGACACGGCCAAGAGGCACGACGAGACCATCACAAGCGCCACGAGCAGCGGAGACGACGCCATTGTTGGCTAGCTCGGAGCTCTGGGAGTGGGACTACTGATCGCTCGACTGATGGATGGATGGGTTGATGAAGGAAATGGGCGATGGCTCGGAGGCTTATATAGACGGAGCCGTTGGTCCGGTGGCACGTAGCTGTTGCGCCATTAGCCCACCTCGCCTCAATCAATCTACAATCTTCACCGAGCTTAACTAACTAGCACTAGTCACTAAACTAGTTATTTCGTCACTGGGTTGTTGTGCATGCATGAACTCTTTTCTTTCTCAACGCTTTCCTCTCTGGTTCCCTTTCATCCTCGTGTTCTAATGTTCAATCATGTCAATACATCAGATCTTTATCTTCCCCTGCTTTTATCCGGTTACCACTTTTTAGCTCGGCTAGGCTACATATCTTTCTATGCAGCGGAATCTAGAAAGCACGTAGATTACATTATTTCATTTGCTGGCTAATATGTTAATATGCTTTTCACTAAGCGTTTGGAAAATTCGCGTGTTAATCGATTTTCGAACGAGTCCGAAGATGGGAGTGGCACAATGAGCACCAGCGAGGAGCGTCGACCCCGGCGAGGTGTGTGGCACAATGAGCACCAGCGAGGAGCGTCGACCCCGGCGAGGCCGAGTCAGGTTGCTCACTAGAGATTGGACGACGCTACAAGCGGCAGCGAGCTGCGGCATTCGTAATAGGGTTGACTGGCATGGGTTGGGCCGTTGGGGGTCGTCACCAACGCTGGAGATTGGGGGGGGGGGGGGGGGGGGGTGGGGGGGGGGGGGGTGGGGGGGGGGGGGGGGGGGGGGGGGGGGTGCCTTAGAGGGATGGTGAGCAGGGTAAATTGACTAATGCAAAAAAAAAAAAAAAAATCAGACACGTGTTGCATATGCGGTCCTTTTTCAGTACCATCACAAAGCACACACAAGGACACCCACACACTAACGCGAATTGCACTGAATTTTTGTGAACACCGTGGTGTGTGAGCACCATGATTTGAACCTCAACAGATGAACTGATGTCCCTGCGCCTTTCAAACACCACCATATCACGAATCACGTACAGGTTCCCGGGTGTGGTCCTTTTAGAGCGCAGATCGTTTCAATTAGCTAGATGATGACTTTGGTCGTTGACATGTGTGCCCGCATGTCAGGCAGGCCACTGCTAAGTTATCTGACTTAAGCTAGAGCATATCAGTTATTACTTTTGCGATGAGTAGAGGTTTAGTTCCTTCTTCCTTGATGCCACTGCAGGGGATGAATCAAGCTTGATTATTAACGTATTAGCAGGGGCAGCAAAGGAAATAATGCAATATAATTAAGTAGGTAGGTAGGTGCGTATTTACAGGCAGACTTTCAGCACTGATGAGCTCTACTGTACCTGCTTTCTTGATGCCACTGCATGGAAAGCCACTGGTCTCTCTCATATAATGATGCCATGGACGAAAGCCATGGACACACTGCATATAATACAACTACTAAAAAAAACTGAACAACATCGAGTGCATGATCTCAGAAGGAAAGAGAGAAAGGGAGGTGACTGATTAGGTAATCAATTCCATCAACCAAGCAGCTAGGTAGCCAGCAGTCCAGCACCATCATGATCATCACGTACATACACATGCTGCATGATTCCACAGCCCCCGTTATAATTGGCAGCCAGTCCTTTGTTTGAATCCGTCGCCAAAAAGCCGTGCTTCTTCAGAAACAGAAACCTACAACGACCAGTCGACCGCATCAGCTAGCTAGCAGCCAGCCAGCTGAACAGCACCGGTGGTTATGCTGCAGTTGTGTCAACCGGACGCCACCATCGTTCGTTGCTTTCGACCTCCTCCTTTCCCGGCTCGGGAAGCTATCAGCAGCCCAGCAGGTCAAACACCATTGTCAGCAACAGCAGCTGCATGCGGATGCAATGATCCATGTGTGGTTACACTAATACGGGCACCAGCTTTATAAAGCGCAGGGGTACTATATTTGTGGAATTGTAGCCTGTGTGCGTGGCTTTATAGGTCAGAGGAAATATTCGTCTTCCCTTCGCCTGTGTTTGTTAGCGTGGCGGTAGTTGCACTTGCATGCATGTGTCGTACGTGGTACCGACTTGAATATCTCGATTTCCCGCGAGAAAAATCCTTGAATATCTCCACTGAAAAGTGAAGGCTATACTTACTTAACGAGCCAGAGCTGCCGTGCACTGCGTGATCACATCGTCGGTAGCCAAGATGATCAACATCAAGCCAGTTAAATAAGATTATCCGGTCATGATGAGTGGAGACCAGCTGCAGACCAACGTCAAGCCAGGCGTCGCACATCTTCCGCCAGCTTCGATTTCTTGCTCCTCTCGCGGTTAGACGCTCCAGGAAAAAGGCATCCATACCTACACATCATGAGCACCTGGCTACTACTTTTATATAGTACTATTTCGCTTACTCCTACTCTCTTTGCTTTATTAATTTATATAATCAGTAAGTTATAGAAAAACTCTATTAGCTCAGCTAATCAGCCGGCCCTCCTGCCTACCAAACAAAACCGTTTAATTCCATGCCGCACCGGAAAAATAATTCGAGCCATCAACTTGAGCTGCTTGCTACTAGCAGCTAGCTCCGGGACAAGGGGAGCAGGTACATTACATACGTAGTACCACTGCCACTAACACTCTAGCAGCCACTCCTTGTTAGGTAGCAGCGGCGGCGGGCAAGAACCATTTCTTCTTCCTTTCCTTGGACAGGCGCTCCGTCCGCTACGTTTCTGAATAATTAGCGTGGACCGTCGTTATCGGCAGAAGCATGCATGCATATGCTGATACTGTGTCTTGCAAGCGAACACACACCAACGAGTATAACTTCCATGACACCAACTCTTCTCTCTTTCCGCCCGTGGCATTAGGTCTGAGCCGTGACAGAGAAGCAACATGAAGCTTTTAGAAAAAGAGAGAAGAATTATATTGGATTATTTTGCACTGTCATGACTTTCGTTTTATGTGGTGCTCTGCATGGCAGTATGATATTGACATTTTTGAATGGTTGTTGTTGTTGTTGCAGCAGTTAGATTACAATTTGGAACGCTAGCTAGCAAGTAGGGGTACACCATCTTCTGGTGATGTATCGTCGTGGGTCATGCCATCATCGGCATTATATACTCTCTTTCTTTTTAATAAAATGCATGCATCTTAAAAAAAAAAGAGAGTATGTGTGTATGTTAGAGCCTCGCATGACTTTGCATGAATTTCATTTCAAAAAAAATTTGCATGAATTCTACAAGAAACATCTCAGGTTCCAAATTTTGCAAGAATCTGGAGATTGGCAGGAGCTAGCACTGCCCATTCCATTACGGCATAGAGAATTCTGTTGATGAACATGCATGTGTGTCATGCATGCTACTCCCTCCGTTCCTAAATATTTGTCTTTCTAGAGATTTCAACAAGTGACTATATATGGAGCAAAATGAGTGAATCTACACTCTAAAATATGTCTATATACATCCATATGCGGTAGTCCATTTGAAATCTCTAAAAAGACAAATATTTAGGAACGGAGGGAGTAGCAATTAACTGCCAAGTGAAGACTCAGCTTGTCAGTCGTCCCTGCATGTACTATAACATGTCAGTATTAGTATGTAACTATCTGAAAATGACGTCGATCTCGTTGCATTCATTTACCTTTAAGTCTGATCCAGTCGTACAATTAGCACAACCACCTAATCGTTGGAGTCCTAGCGATCCATCTGACTGCAGCCTCAGGGAACGGACCTGCCAGTCTAGATGAACTATAAACCGGGTCGTTACATTATTGGTGAGACCATCCACAAGATGTCTCACGAAAATAATCAGTCAAGCCATATTAGTACGAGATTGTTTGTTCAAGTTATCTGTCATGCACGGAAAGCTCCGTCTCTCCAACGATGGCGATCCCTGCCAAACTAAAATGATGCCTTCTCATCCAAGAACCAGGCCTGCATGGCTACGCATGCCATTCACGCCCTGCAGGCTGGAGTGTCAGTTGTCAAAGATCAAGTAGCGACTTGACGTCGTGTTTGCAGTTCAACGAATATCTCCGTATATTGGCAACCATACTTAACGTACGTAAGGAGAGATGTGTATGTAGCCGGCAACAACTCCATTACCGGAGGCGGGGGGCATGGAGGAAGTGGAAGCAGAGGAGATGCATGCATTGCAAAGCATGGATCATGGATGCGGTTGCAACGGCTGGTGTTTGCCGGGTGGATGGCGTGTCATGTTCTTGAGCTAACTTGGCACTCTGGATGGATATGGATGGGCCAGTCTTGTCTCAAGGGGGTGGATCCAAGGGGAAAGGTTTTGACAGGGTGGTCAAAGAACGCAACCTACTGATGTTTCCATAGCTAGGTTAATTATTATTGTTGAAATGTATATAGGAGTAGTACTTAGTAGCTAATTAAACAAAACCTAGTGACTACTTAAGTTGGGCTTGAAGGCGCTGGACTTGCTTAAGGGCGTTGTACTTTGTTATCCAAAACAGCAAAGAAAACAACGTTTTAAACGCAGCAGAAGAGGGCCAGTGGTTTGGTCAGGTCGTTGGAGTGTTTGATCTGGATACATGCATGCATGCGATGTGCTCGTTGTGACCGTGCTTTGACTAATGCGTCAGCCTCGGGGCGACATGTTCATCTGCAGAGAGACTGAGAACTACCACGCATCGCATCTTCACATCAATAGGCAAGGTGATCAACATCAAGCTAGATTAGATAAAAATTATGTTGTCATGATGAGAAGAGACCAGCTGCAGCCTGCAGACCAACGTCAAGCCATGCGACGCCACCTTCGATTCCTTGCTCTTCTCGCGGTCACACGTTCCTGGAAAAAGGCATGCATGCATATGATCATGAGCACCTGGCTACTACTATAGATTACTCTATGTGTTTAATTAACATAATTAGCAGCTTGGCCATTAGCTTAACCTAACCAGGCGGTCCTCCTGCCTACCAAACAAAACCATTTAATTCCGTGCGGCACCAGAAAAATAATTCCAGCCATCAACTTGAGCTTCAGGACAAGGGGAGCAGGTACGTACGTAACCACTAAGGGTGTGTTTGGTAGGGTGTATAAAGGATGCATGAGAGCAAAAGTTCCCTTCTCGACTCACTTTTGGGTGTTTGGTAGAGTGTATGGAGGATGCATAAGCCTACACTAGCTTAACACAAATACACTAGGAGCATGCATGAAAATGGATGATGAGATGAGCATGCATGAAGAGGGAACAACTATGCTGAGATGAGAATGCAACCAAAACACACCCAGCTACTCCTAGTTAGGCGGCGGCGGCAGCAGCAGCGGGCAAGAACCATTTCTTATTCTTCTTCTTCTTTCCCTTTGATGATTGGCTAATGGACCGACGCTCCGGTACGTTTCTGATTAATTAGCGTGGACTAGGGGAGCAACCAGGGGCATCGTTATCGGCGGCATGCATGCATATGCTTCTTTTCCTTTGAGAATGCATGCATGCATAGGCTGATCGATATCGGTGGTGTGTGTCTTGCAAGCGAAAACACACCAACGTCGTACGTGCCATACCTTCCGACCCAATATAACTTCCATGCTAACAACTCTTATCTCTTTCCTAACGCCCATGGCATTAGTTAGGTCCGAGCCGTGACAGGGAAGCAACCTCAGACTTTTGGGAAAAGAGAGAGGAATTATATTGGAATTTCTTCAACTGTCGCGGGTACGCAAGAGTCTCGCATGGCTTTTGCATGAATTTTGCAATAAACATCTCCATGGGTACCGAGTAAGACACTAGTTAGAGTTCCAAATTTTGCAATTCCCTTGCACAGGGGTGGCAAATCCTGACATGTTCAGTGTTTTTGCTAGGATTTGTCATGCTTGATGAAGGGAATTACCATGCTCGCGACACGTATTTTGCCCAAAAAAGCGTTCAATTTGCCACGCTTAAAGATCTTAAGTCAGATTTTTAGCATTTTTAATAATTTTTTTAACAGGATTAGAAGGAGCTAGCACTGCCCATTACATTACAGCGCAAAGAATTCTGTTGATGAACTGCCAAGGGAAGAGCTAATTTCTCAGTCCCTGCAGGTACCAACATGTTAGTGGTATCTAACTATCTTAAAATGACGTATGGTTGATTTATTTAGCTTAAAGTCTGATCATGTCGTACAATTAGCAGCACCTAATTGATGGAGTCATAGTGATCCATCATGACTGACTGCAGCAACAGGGAACGAACGCACCAAGTCTATAAATTGAATCGTTCCCTTATATTATTGGTGAGACCCTCCATAAGATGCATGTCTCACGAAAATACTCCCTCCGTTCAGAAATATTTGTCAGACAAATGAATGTATCTAGACGTATTTTAGTTCTAGATACATCCATTTTTATTCATTTCTTCGACAAGTATTTCTGGACGGAGGGAGTAGTTAATCAGGGAGGACATATTGGTACGAGATTTTTGTTTGTTTATAAGTTCAATGTCATGGAAAGCTCCGTCTCTCCAACGACGGCGATCCCTGTCAAACTGGAATGATGCCTTCTTATCCAAGAACCAGGCGTGCACGGCTACGCATGCCATTCATGACCTGCGGTGTCATTGTCCAAGGATCAAGTAGTGACTCCGACACTCCGGACGTCGCGTTCAAAGTTCAACGGTTAGTCGTCCAAAGGAGACTTTAGTTAACGAGCAATGCCGCAGTCTTCTTCTTTCAACTCCTGAACCAACCACACACTTGTGTGTGTGCTAGGATAAGATTGTTTCGAGAGTATTGCGTCTCTGCGACTGTACCCAGCGAAATCAAATTGATGAAATAAAAAAGAAAGGTTACTTTGCCTGCGACACGTACGGCCGGTCGTTATAGCTAGCCTAGCGAGCTCAACTGGTGATGACCACTTTATTATGGCTGATTACATTGCCGGACTGCAGTACCGGCGAACTGATAGGGGTTCAGAACTTGTGTTAAGTACCAGTCTAGCTGTTCGTGGAAGTCTGGAAGTGTGCTGTACGACAATGGAACGCACTTTTTTCACAAGCTGGTACCAACTACTCCCTCCGTCCTAAAATAAGTGTCTCAACTTTGTACTAATTTTCATATAAAATTATACTAAACTTGAAACACTTATTTTGATACGGAGAGAGTACCAAGCATAATAACACTGGTTTTTCACGTGTGCTTCACTGATCTGGGCCGTCCAGGTCTGAGAGATCAGACGGCTCGCCAGGCCAAAATTAATAAACTAATTAAAGAGGACAAGCCGGCCGAATTAAGGAGCCGCCCGCTTTCCGGTGGACCGTGAATAATTGCTCCAGCGAATCAGTCTCAAGTGGATTGGCTACGTAGGCTGGGACGGAGCTCCTCGAATAGATCATCGATGGGCGACGGCCATACATGCATCCAGGTCATTTCAAAATTGGTCCGATTGAGTGCATTGGATACTCGGGGCCGCGGCGATAGTTTTGGTGCAGTACTACTACTAGTACTTGCTAGCTACTGGTTATGGGCAATCTGCAGGGTTTACAAGTCGAGTACTAGGTATTTGGTACCACTAAAACATTTATGTGACATTTTGCAAAAAACAAATCAGCGACTCAAAAAAATGTCCGTGACATTTAAAATTTGTTTATGCAATGCAAACAAATCTTCAAGTAGACGTTTATTTCCATTTCAAAATAGTTCGTGACATATTGAAAAAATGTGTATACAATGTAAAAAAAAATCCAGTAGTCTCATTTTATTATTTCCATTACAAAAAGGTACATGACATTTTAAAGCAATATTCAGGTGTTTCCAGAAAATGTCTGTGAAGATTTAAAAAATATTTATGCAATGTAAAAAAATGTTCGTGTAGTTTTAAAGAATATTTATTGCCATTAGAAAAATATACAATGTGTATTTGGAAAATATATGGCATATTTAAAAAAGTGTTCACAACATGTATTTAAAAATATATACATCATATTTTTGAAAAAATGTGCAAGTATGCTAGAAAATATTTCACGTGTGTGATAAAAAAATACATTGTGTACTGAGAAAAAGTACACATGTGTTAAAAAATAAAACTAATTAAAACCAACAAATAAAATAAAAGGAAAGAAAAGAAAAGTTAAGAATATGAAAAAACCAAGAAAGAAACAAAAGAAAACTCAAAGAATAATGAAAGAAAGAAAAGAACATAGAAAATCAGTGAAAAAAAGAAGAAAACAAAGTATAACAAAAGAAAAAAGAAAAACGAAAGACAAGAAATGAGAAAACAGAAAAAATAAAATAAAACGAATATGAAAAAAAAAAAGACAACCAGAGCAGAGCAAGCACACTACAGCGACACACTAGGGGTAGCGAGCAACTGTGCTAATGGGCCGGCCCGACTTGCTCGCCTGTAGGTGGTTCATAATAGCAACTAGCGGCTAGCCAATCCCAACAAATCCTAGATTTAGGACGCGTTTGGGTGCCCGCATTTGGGCCAACCAGGCCCGCGCGGGATTGAATCTGCCTGTTTGGTTTGTCTGCATACACTGTTCGGCCTGCACGGCACGAACTTTAAAGCACTCACAGCCAGGCCCGCGAGCTACGCCCAGATCCGCAGTTTCTCCAGAGCCAGGCTCATGCGAGGCAGGGGAGGGGAACGCGGCGCGCAGCTCGCGCGAGCAGGGAGATGGCGGGAGCTCGCGCGCGTCTCCGAAAAATCGGCGGGAGGATTTCGGCTCACCTCCCGCCGATTTGGTCGCACTATTTAGCCCCCATCCACTCACCGCCCTAAGCCCCGCCACCCTTCTCCCCCCTTTCGATCTTTCCCGCCGGCGCGCACCGGCATCGACGACCAGGTAAGCGGAGTTCCTTCACCGGCCCGCGGTCGACGACGGCGGCGACTCACGTCCTCAACTTCTCCGACCGTTCCCGCACCCCCCCGAGCTGCAGCCATGACCTCTGTGAGTTCAATGACCTCTTTCTTTGTGTTCGTTCAAGCTAGATCTGAAAGGACGTGGTCGTAGGGTTAGATGTGCAAGCATGTGGTAGGGTTGATTCGTGCATTGATCTTTGAGCAGATGCTAGATTTTTATGTAGTGGTATCTATTTGTGTTGGATCTGTGTAGATTGAGTAGTATGATAATAATGAACACTATGGATGAACACTATGGATTCATAGCTAGTAGTGTAAGATTTGTAGCATGCTAGAGTAGCTATTTGTGATGAACACAATTGATTCATAGCTAGTTCTGATGTTGTGGTAGCTATTGGTGATGGATTCATATCTAGTTGGCATGTATGCTCCTACTTTCATAGATCGTCCGGTTGCTATGTTGTGGTACTGTGTGTGTTATGCTTACTGTGTATGTGTGATACGATTGTAGGACATGACCACGCAGACGCAAGATCTTAGTCAGGCCCTTGTCCTGTCGGACAGCCAGTTTGCGGCCTCCTATGTCGAGGACTCGCAGCCCCTCCTCGATCAGAACATGCCTGCTGATTCAGAGGTGTTCGAGGTTTCACCTTCTTGCTTTGTGCCAGTTGTGCTTGTTGAGCCAACTGCCAATTCTGCTGCCGCTGCACTGAACGCCAAGAAGGTTGGTAGGGGGAACAACATGAAGTGGCAGCTGTTCATGTCCACGTTTGTGCTGAACAAGATGTGCAAGCTCATCTCCAGTGGGGTTAGGACTGACAAGGGCTTCAAGGAGGTGCACTTGAACACTGCTGCGAAGCAGGTGTTTGAGTTCTGTGGCCAGGAGGTGACCGCCACCCAGGTGTACAACCACCTGAGGAAGTGGAGAGCTCGATGGATCCAAGTGTCCAAGCTCAGTGACCTTAGCGGTTCCTCCTAGGATCAGAGCACTTGCTCTATCGTTCTGAAGGCAGAGCACTACACTGGCCATGTCGCGGTTAGCTCACTGTCCTCTTGTTTTGCACATTATCATCGCCTTGTAGCTACTAATAACCCTTCTGCTTCTATCGTAGGGCCACCCCAAGGATGTTGAGTTCCTCAACACACCCATCCAGAACTACAACTAGATGCAACACATCTTCTCCTTCGGCCTGGCAACCGGCAAGCATGCCATGGGCTTCGGTGAGCCTCTCGGTTCTCCCATGTCGGAGTTCCCAGGCACCCGGACATTGAGGCAGTCCTTGATGGCCCTAACAAAGCATTTGAGCATGTCCCTGTGTTCGATAGGAAGAGGAAGAGGGGCGGCCTGATGGAGGAGGAGACCAGTGCCTTCAGCAGCATGACTGAGACAGTGAAGGAGGTAGCAACCGCCATTAGGGAGAGCAACGCCGGCGTCCACCCTGGCCTGTACAGCGCCGTCATGGAGCAAGGTGGCTTCAGCGATGAGGCTCTCATGGCAGCTCTCAGCCACCTGCTGGACAACATTAGAAGGAGCCAGCACTGCCCATTACATTAAGGCGCAAATAATTCTGTTGATGAACTGCCAAGGGAAGAGCTAATTTCTCAATCCCTGCAGGTACCAACATGTTAGTGGCATCTAACTATATGAAAGTGATGTATGGTTGGTTTATTTAGCTTAAAGTCTGATCATGTTGTACAATTAGTAGCACCTAATTGATGGAGTCATAGTGATCCATCATGACTGACTGCAGCAACAGGGAACGAACGCACCCAATCTATAAATTGGATCGTTCCCTTATATTATTGGTGATACCTTCCATAAGATGTCTCACAAAATAATTAATCAGGGAGGACATATTAGTATGAGATTGATGGTTTAAGTTCTCTATCATGGAAAGCTCCATCTCTCCAACGACAGCGATCCCTGTCAAACTAGAATGATGCCTTCTTATCCAAGAACCAGGCATGCACGGCTACGCATGCTGTTCATGTCTGCATGCTGTAGCGTCAGCTGTCGAGGATCAAGTAGTGACTTGGCCACCCCGACGTCGTGCTCAGAGTTCAACGACTATTCGTCAAATAGGAGAGTTTATTAGTTTTTTTTGATAAAAGAAGGGCTCCCCCCTTCCGATTTTCATTAAAGAAAACCATAACATCCGAAAGAACAAACTACGAAAGAAACCAAAGCACAGGTCTAGCCCTGCGCTCCTCCCTCTCAACTCCAACCAAAACCTCATCAGGGAGGCCTGCCAGAGCTAAGTACAGGGAGCCCACCCCACAATGATCATGACCCTGTCTTACATATCCAAAGGTAATACAGACTCCAAAAGACACAGAAAATGCTAAAGAAATGAAGCAACAAAGGTAAACTAGCAGCCACAACAGGCAGAAAGGACTTTTGCTCATCCTTCCAGTCGCGCCACGTTGATCCTCCACCCCTGCGACGATGCATAGACTTCACCTTCTACTCGTTCTAGCAGTTTTGCTCCCAGCTCCAGCACCCCTTTTTGATGCTCCTTTGTCTGCAAAATTGACCAATCAACCATCCAGTGGCGCATTAGTTTGATCAAAATAATGGGGTTAGTCACCCTCTTATTCTAAAAAATAATCCCATTTCTACATTTCCATATAGTCCATAATAAAGCAGAAATCCCTACCATAACCAGTTTTTTATCATTCTTCTTAAACCTATCTAACCACACCCCAAAACATTCCTTAATTGATGCAGGAGTAGCCCTTAAACCCAAATAACATTTAACCAAGCCCCATGTTAGAGAAGCCACCGAACAAGTAAAGAGAAGTGGGCCACCGACTCATCTTTCCCACAAAAAAACATAGTTTTTATCCCCCTGCCACCCTCTTTTGAGCAGTGAATCTCTGGTTAGAATGCTCTTTCTATTCACCAACCATAGAAAGATTTTGATTTTAGCTAGTACTTTAGTTTTCCACAAGAATTTCTGTGGGAATCTAAGATCAGAAATGATCAGTTTTCTATACAAAGATTTGACAGAGAATTTATGATCGACAGTGAGGGTCCAAATTATTTCATCTTTTCCTTCTCCTATTTCAATATCTTCACATCTACTTTTCAGACTATTCCATAGCCCTAAAGTTTCACCATACAAAGTCCTCCTATATTTGAACCCGCGCCAACCTTTTTGCAAGGCTTCAGCTACTGTTATGTTGTGATAAAAACTTAAATCATACAGCCTGGGATAGGCTTCTTTTAGAGTTTTCTCATCCACCCATACATCTTCCCAGAACCTAATATTTTCTCCATTCCCCACTTTTTTCCTAACAAATCTATAAAAGATCTCTTTCACCTCAGCAACCCAGCCCAGAATTGAGAATCCCCAGGTTTCTTTGAGGCTCTAGATAAGCATCTATCTCCCTATATTTTCTGAGCAACACATCTTGCCACAATCCCTCCTCCGTTTTCATTTTCCAAAACCATTTAGCAAGCAGTGAGATGTTCATTAACTCCAAATTTAAAATCCCTAGCCCCCCTATCTCTTTGGGCAGGCAACATATCTTCCAGTTTACTAAATGATATTTCTTACATTTTCATCTTCTTGCCATACCAGTCTAGCTCTGAAAAAATCAGCTTTCTTAGTCACCCCTTTGGGAATAGCATGAAAGGACA
Source organism: Thinopyrum elongatum (assembly GCA_011799875.1). NCBI lineage: Eukaryota > Viridiplantae > Streptophyta > Magnoliopsida > Poales > Poaceae > Thinopyrum > Thinopyrum elongatum. Next base: position 119,560,488 of record CM022303.1, on the reverse strand, counting down.
TCATGAAGAGTAGAATGTTTGTTAAGCAGGCTTGAACCAGTGTGACTCTGCCTGCTATAGAGCCAAGCAATTTCCCTTGCCAGCAGCTACATCTTTTTTCAATATTTTCAGTCACACATCTCCAATGTGTGTTAACGAGCAATGCTGCAGTCCTCTTCTCAACTCCTGAACCAACCACAAACTCTTGTGTGTGTGAGGATAAGATTGATTTCAGGGTACACTTGCAAATACTACTCTCTCTGTCCTATAATATAAGAGCATGGGGACGGAGAGACTACCATTTACTGGTAGTCTACAGAACCCCCTGATGCCATGATACGATTAGCTATCCATCGGTCCATCTAAGACCCAAGTGCCAAGATCAATAACAACGTGCACAAGCTGGTACTGTACCTCTACCTTAATAACACACTGGTTCTTCACGTGTGCTTCACTGATCTTGGTCGTCAAGGTCTTGATCGGACGGTTTCGTCAGGACTCATCATGCCGGATTAAGGAGCCGCCCGCTTTCTGGTGGATCGCGAATAATTGCTCCAGCGATTCAGTCTTAACTGGAGTGGCTACATACGCGTAGCTGGGATGGAGCTCCTCCATTTGAGCTTCCAATGATCGATAGATCGTTGATGGGCCATGGCCATACATGCATCCATGTCACTGCAAAATTGATCCGATTGAGTACATTGGATAATTTGAGTGGAAATCAATGCGAGGTCGCCCCACTCGGCGCCGCGGCCGATAGTTCTGGTGCAGTACTTCTACTCGGTACTTGAACTTGTTAAAACATCTACAGCCGGACATCTCAAACCCGCCTCATAGCCCGGTCACTGTCAGGTCAAGATTTTTTGACCTAGACGAGCCCTTCAAACGCCCGGACTGATCGGCAGCCCCATATCCAGCATAAATATGGGGCGGATTTGGGGGCGCCCAGGCACGCCCGCCATGTCGGTCTGACGGCAGGGTCCCACGTGAAAACGCCCGGAAACCCGTTGGTCGGTGTGAACGCCGCGTGGCGCTACTCCGGCTCGCCGTCCAAGACCAACTCTGGCTATTTAAGTCGGCCGACGTCTCACAACCCTAACCCATCCCCCTTCCCTCTCTTCGCGTCGCCAGTCTGAGCCCATCCACCTCCTGCTTCTCCTGCTCCGGTGCTCTGCCCACGGTCGGACACTCCGCCCACGCTCTGGCACTCCGCCCACGCTCCGGCACTCCGCCTTGGTCCGAAGCAAAATCACCTACTACGCCATGCTCACGCTGGAGCGCCGCTACGAGATCCAGCAGGAGATCCGGGCAAGGCAAGCCGCACACGCCACCCGCATCGCTGTCGGGCTGCCTCCGGACTCTCCGGAGCCGGAGGAGGAGGACACTAGTAGAAAACAGGGCATCAGTCCCGGTTCGTAAGGGCCTTTAGTCTCGGTTCTGCAACTGGGACTAAGCAATCGGGACTAAAGGTACCCACTTTTAGTCCCGGTTGTGCTACGAACCGGGACTAAAGGAGCTCCACGTGGCCGCTGTGGGGTACCCAGCCAAGAGGACCTACACCGACCGGGACTAAAAGGCAGCCACGTGTCAGCACCTACCAAGCGCTGGGGTTTTTGTTTTTTTTAAAGGAGGGGTTTAGGGGTTTCATTTTGTGTTTCCCCCTTTTCTTTTTGTGTTTACCATTCAATTCTTTTACATTTAGGGTTTTCATTTTTATTTTATGTTTTTCATTCAACTCGACGCTAGCTACTACATATAGCAATGAAGGAACCATTACACAACATTGGCATGAATATATAGAGAGAAGTGACCTCTCTTTCTCCGTGCTTGGTCGAACAACAAGTTTTCATATATCTATTCGACGCTACTACATATAGTACACGTTCATGCATATATACAATATAACATCTCTTACGATCCCTAATATCTAATTACCAAAATCGCATTGCAAATCCCGATGGTATTCTCCGTCTGTAGGTATGACCTGCTCAAGAAAGAATCCCACCAATTCCTCTTGAATTGCTCGTATGCGATCATTTGGTAGGAGTTCGTCCCGCTTCCGCCAGATCTAATTTAAAGAATGGGGTCAATAATATATATGAATGAAACTCCGCACAATTGATGGTAATAAAATAAAATTGTGAATATTGTGTGATGTACTTCAAGTTGTTGTGAAGATCTGCCCTGCTTAGAGGTCGTGTGGTGAATGAACTCGCAAATGTAGTATCCACATAAATTATTCCCGGGTGCCTGCCACAAGCACTTTACGAGAATATAGTTCAATCAAAATGATAATCAAGCATGATAATGGTATTGAAACTAGAATCAATGAGAGATGCGTGGAACTAGGTAGTACTACTTACTTTGGGGTGTTGAAATCGTAGCTCCTTTTTCCATTCACCCCTAGCCTCCTTGGTGAAAATTTTCCAAACCCTGCCCGGCAAAGAAAATAATTACTTGATATCAGGAAATGAACGAAAGTTGCCAATATAGTGCGATAATGATTGAACTTACTTCTGGAGCATTTGACTCATGTCCGCCCACTCCTTAGGCTCTTTACGTCTCAAGTCCAAGATAATTACTACTCCCGTGTCAAGCTGAATGACTAGCAGAATAAAGTGGAACCTGCGCACGCATAACTCATCAATTACACTTAACCTCGACTAAGCGAAAGAGAATGTGCACAGGACAGTAACACTCACTTGAAGTTGTAAGGAAATAGTATTTCCCTTCTGGTTTGTTGTCGAATTAATGCCTTTAGCAAGATTTTCGTTGTATCCTCGGCGTTGTGTTTTACCGTATATTCATTTACGGTATTTGGGTTAATGAACCCAATGTCATAGATTTGTCCTCTTTTGCATTCGAGGATCTTCAATCTGCATAATATAGCGAGGATAATTATACATGTATTGAACGAGCTGAGCTGGAGACTTAATTACAGAAATAATACTTACAGACAATAGCAACTGATGATAGTTTTGTCGAGGGCGTCTTGATTGTATAACTGAAATAATTCTTTAAATTCAATGTACAACGCCTCGACTCCATTGAAGTAATGCTCATCTTTAATTCCCACGTAGATACTGTCGCTCCCTTCCTCGCAGGATTTCATGTACCACTGATGCAATCTTCGCATTTGTGTTGGTAGATGCAGGAGCTGCTCAGGTCTGACGAGAGGCTTCCCGTGCTCGTATCTAAAGGCTAACTCAGCCATGGGGAACACTGCCTCCTCGCCTAAGTATTCACCAAGAGTGTAACCAAGATCCGCTACCCCCGGATCATTAGCGATATCGGCAAACACCTTGAGCGGGGTGCACGATTGGTCTTTCTGTTCGCTGAGCTGGGGAATTATTTTCCCACTTCTTGCACCACTGCTACTTCCCAACCGCTTCACTTCATCAAATGTCTTTAGAATACAGTGGTCATAGTGTGATAGCGGCAGAGGCGGTGCTGGTCGCGCAAGGTTATCCAGACAGTGGTTCGCTTTTACCGGATCTATTTTCTCCTTTGGATCTGGACATTTCGGTGCAAACTGGCGTTTCACATCGACAGCCACGAACTTGTCGAGTTCGTCATCTCTCAGTTCGTAAGCTAACTTGGGAGGAGCCTTCTTGACGCTTGTATTTGCTCTGGATTTCTTCTTAGTTGTACTACTAGCCGTCGGAGCGATGGCCGTTCTCTTTCGCTGGGGCTGAGGCAGCGAAGTCTGCTGACGCGGAGGAGACGACCGAGGCCGCGGAGTGTGTTGACGCGGCGGAGACGGCTGAGGCAGCGGAGTCTACTGACGCAGTGGAGACGGCTCAGGCAGCGGAGTCTGCTGACGCTACAGAGGCGACTCAGGCAGCAGAGTCTGCTGATGCGACGGAGATGACTCAGGCGGCGGAGACGGCTGACGCGGTGTCCGGTGTGGAAGCACGATGTGTTCCTTTCTCCATAGAATGGTAGTCCTTATGGCATCTTCCAGATGAGTCTCCCCTTCACTTGTAGGGTACTCAAGCTCGAGCCCCTCAAATTCATTCATAACTTCATGCACCCCGACAACAGCATAGCCATCTGGAATCGGACGCAATGGAAAGTTCCATCAGGTCCACGAGGTAAGGCATAGCCGACTGCCACCTTCAAGGTTATGTTCATGCATTTCGCATGTAGATCACAATGTTCCCTCTCCGTGATATCATCCACGGGGTAGCGAGGAGCCGTGATATCAGGCCGAACGAGCTCCGTGGAAGCCACGCCACTTTTCCGCTGAGATGGTGGGGTAGCTCCATGGGCAGTATCGAATGAAGGATCTTCGTGCCGCTGAGATGATGGGCCGGTAGCTCGCTAGCTGGTAAGTTTCTCTATTTTCTTCTCCTGCAACGCTAATCTTTCTTCTACCTTCTGCAGCTGGTCTGCTTCCTTTATCTTCTTTCTCCCTCGGCTTCTATAAGTGGCACTACTGTCGGGAAACCCAACCTTCCATGGAACGGAGCCTGATGTGCCTCGTGTTCGTCCAGGGTGTTCAGGATTCTCAAGGGCGCGTGACAACTCGTCCTTCTCTCTGTCGGGATGGAACGTCCCATCCTGCACGGCCTGGATTGCTTCCTGAATCTTTTTGATGGGTGTTGCAAGTTGAGCTTTCGTATAAACACACTTCTGTGTTTCTGGGTGCAAAGTTCCGCCATGCCCGAAGAACCATGTCCTTGCCCGTTCGGGCCAGTTCAATGTCTCTGGATGGATCCCTTTATCAAGCAGGTCGTTCTCAGCTTTGTCCCACGTAGGCCGGGCAACCTTGTAGCCACCTGACCCCGTAACATGGTAATATTCCTTCTTTGCAGCATTTTGCTTATTTATCAGTGACCTTTTCTTACCTTTCTCCGATTCCTTGTACGCCACAAATGCGGGCCAGTGATATTTTATCTTCTCATATTGACCGGTGAATGTTGGAGTCTTCTCTTTTAGGACAAACTTTTCATTCAATCTTTTCTTCCAGTTCTTGAATTGTTCGGCCATCTTCTTAAGAGCCCACACCTTGACATTCTGCTCTATAACAAGGTTATTTGGATCCACCTTTGGCGGTAGGCTGAGATTTATCATGAGCGTATTCCAAAGCTCATCTTTGCATCTATCGCCGACATAAGAAACTCCATCGTCATCCTTCTTTGGCTTATTCCATTCTTGGATGCTGATCGGGATGCTGTCCCTAACAACCACTCTACACTTATGTATAAATCGGTCTGAGGACCGCTTGGGAAGAGTCGGTTTGCCATCTGCAGCGACTTCTTCGATCGTGAACCTTTCATTCTCGCCCAACCTTTTTTTCGGGCCTCGTCTCCTTATATAAGGTTGGCTCGATCCGGAGGGCTAAAGGAAGAAAGAAGCATTAATATATGTACATACAAATCAATTAATGCATCTAGTCAGCAGAGGCTTAATTAATATATATACCTTGCAGGACTTTCCAACAGTTAAGGCTCCAACACCGACAGAGCCGTCATCTCCTCCCTCCATTCCAACATCGGAGCCGTCATCTTCTCTTCCCTCACCATCGGTGTCGTTGAGAAACTATAAGGTGATATCATCATCTCCGTCGCGGATTATTTCCCCCAACATCTCTTCTTGTTCTAAGTCTTTGTCGTGTTCTATAGTTTCTGCAAATATTACAACATGGTAATATACAACCATGAGAGATAAGCTGTTTTTCAGACTTAATGAAATCTAGGAATGCAAAACAACAATATTATGATGACAACTTGAGAGCAAGATTGAGTCATGCTACAACAACTTTACATGGCAACCAAGGGCATGGCATCAAAGTACACATTACATAGACCAAATCACAAGAAGGAATCATATGCATATAAGCAATGGATTAGTGGCAAACATCATGCAAAGTTGACAAGTTTTATAACAGTCAGTTTCAGACTTAGCAATTTTTCAGTAAGTGTAAAAAAAAGTTTATTCATTAAATACCAGCAGCAAATAGACATTAAAATGCACCAAACACATGTACAAAGTTTATTCATGTCGATCGTCGAGGACGACTCCTCTGGCGATCGTCGGGGCCTCCTCCGGCGATCGTCAAGGACTCCTCCCCCCTCATGTCAAAGTTATGCCGAAGTTATCGGGGTTATGTTTTAACGACCCCCCTCATGTCGAAGATATATTGAAGTTATCGGGGTTATGTTTTAACGACCCCCCGCCCTCATGTCTAAGCCAATGAACAACATGAAAATTTCTAAGTCGATGAACAACTCTGATTTTTCTTACATGTACTCCTACAACATGAAAATTTCTAAGTGATTGCTAAACTATTTGCTAAACTTTTATGCTTCATTTATATGAAGATCAATTATCCAATATAACTATGTTCACAATATGAGGCATTGGGCATTATCTAGAATCTTATCTGATGAGTCGTCCTATCTTCCAGGAGAGGATAATTTGCAGTCCGCCTCTCTCATGCCTGTCCGATGTGCAAATCATGTTTTCATATGCCTCAAAATCAAAGGGGAATCTCCTATCATAACTCTACTCCATCAACCATGAAAGAAGATGTGTCACAAACTAAAACTTCAAAATGCCCACGGTGCCCAACAATCTGAAATCAATCACTAATATTGATGTTGGACTCAACTAAATATGCACTCCAAAGTCCAATCAACTATATAATCCCGCGGTGATCAAACACATACATGTTACAAAAATTTCTATGTTCACAAAAATATATAAGACCAAGGGGAATTGAATGGCGGCGGCTCACACAGCAGGGGCGGCATTGCACCGAAGTTATACTGAAGATATCAGGATTATGTTTACACAACAAATGGACACCTTTTGTCGAACAGCGGAGGGACGATCAGGGACCAACAGCTCCAATGTCGACGATCACTCCACGGAGATGCAACACCACAAATCCTGTAATTCCACCGAGAAAAAAAAAATTAGGTCATCACATCACATAAAGCATTGACACTTCAAACTAGAAAAAAAATCATAGTGCTAATGACATCTACTGAGGATTTTTGATAATCATGATACTTCAAATCCTAATCTCTCTGTCAAGTGTGAAATTTTGTTCTTCAATTTGTTTTAGCAAGATCATCATGATGAAGTAACCACTCATCATATGCAAATTTTAACATTTGTTTCTCTATCTAAAAAAACCTAAAAAAAATTCTCTTCCATCTCATCTCATCTCCACAAAACATCTATCTATCATGTTGAGTATATGTATCTAAAAACCTAGTAAAACTACAAAAAACAAACAAAAAATTTCAGCCATCTCCATCACATCTCATCTCATGAACAAAAATTTCATCCATATATCTATCTATCCATCTAACATCCATATATCTATCTATCCATCTATCCATCTAACTGATGACCCACAAGTATAGGGGATCTATCGTAGTCCTTTCGATAAGTAAGAGTGTCAAACCCAACGAGGAGCAGAAGGAAATGACAAGCGGTTTTCAGCGAGGTATTCTCTGCAAGCACTGAAATTATCGGTAACAGATAGTTTTGTGATAAGATAATTCGTAACGGGTAACAAGTAACAAGTGTAACAAAGGTGCAGCAAGGTGGCCCAATCCTTTTTGTAGCAAAGGATAAGCATGGATGAACTCTTATATAAAGCAAAGCGCTCCCAAGGACACATGGGAATTGTTGTCAAGTTAGTTTTCATCATGCTCAAATGATTCACGTTCGTTACTTTGATAATTGGATATGTGGGTGGACCGGTGCTTGGGTGTTGTCCTTACTTGGACAAGCCTCCCACTTATGATTAACCCCTATCACAAGCATCCGCAACTATGAAAGAATAATTAAGATAAATCTAACCATAGCATGAAACATGTGGATCCAAATCAGCCCCTTACGAAGCAACGCATAACCTAGAGATGAAGCTTCTGTCACTCTAGCAACCCATCATCTACTTATTACTTCCGAATGCCTTCTCCTAGGCCCAAATCATGGTGAAGTGTCATGTAGTTGATGTTTACATAACACTAGTAGAGGAAAGACAATATACATCTCATCAAAATATCGAATGAATACCAAATTCACATGATTACTTAAAACAAGACTTCTCCCATGTCCTCAGGAACAAACGTAACTACTCACAAAGCATATTCATGTTCAAGATCAGAGGGGTATTGAATATCATTAAGGATCTGAACATATGATCTTCCACCGAATAAACCAACTAGCATCAACTACAAGGAGTAATCAACACTACTAGCAACCCATAGGTACCAATCTGAGGTTTTGAGACAAAGATTGAATACAAGAGATGAACTAGGGTTTGAGAGGAGATGGTGCTGGTGAAGATGTTGATGAAGATTGACCCCCTCTCGATGAGAGGATCGTTGCTGATGACGATGGCTTCGATTTCCCCCTCCCGGAGGGAAGTTTCCCCGGCAGAACAGCTCCGCTGGAGCCCTAGATTGCTTCTGCCCAGGTTCCACCTCGAGACGGCGGCGCTTCGTCCCGAAAGCTTCCTTATGATTTTTTCAAGGTAAAAACCCTTCATATAGCAGAAGATGGACACCGAAGACCTGCCAGGGGCCCCACAAGCCCTAGGGGTACGCCCAGGGGGTAGGGCGCGCCCCTAGGCTTGTGGCCACCTGGTGGGTCCCCTCTGGTATTTTCTTCACCCAATAATTCTTATATATTCCAAAATAATTCTCCGTAAATTTTCAGGACTTTTGGAGTTGTGCAGAATAGGTCTATCAGATTTGCTCCTTTCCTGGTCCAGAATTCCAGTTGCCGGCATTCTCCCTCTTTGTGTAAACCTTGTAAAATAAGAGAGAAAAGGCATAAGTATTGTACCATAATGTGTAATAACAGCCCATAATGCAATAAATATCAACATAAAAGCATGATGCATAATGGATGTATCACTAACATCTATCTATCTCATGAACAAAAATTTCAACACATATATATGAGCAGCAGTGGCAAGCAGCAGAGCACGCATCAGGGGGCTCAGGGGCGGCGGCAACAAGTAGCAGGGGGCCTTGGGAAGGGGGAGCTCACTGGGGGCACGTAGCGATGGAGCTGGAGGCCGTTGACGTAGGGGTGGCGATGGCGAGGAGGTCCGACGACGTGGTCGAGAGGGCTCGGAGGTGGCAATGGCGAGGAGGTACGGCAACGAGGCCGAGTGGGCTCGGCGGCGGCGATGCACGGGGAGGAGGGCGAGGAGGACCGGCGACGGTCACCGGGCTCTTGGACGGCTCGGAGGCGACGACGATCTCCGGCAGCCTGGCGGCGTCTGGTGTGGTTCGCGGGCGTCGGGGGAGGGAGTGGAGAGGAAGATTGGGGGGAGGGAGTAGGCGCATTTGTATACCCCGGCCTTTAGTCTCAGTTCTAACCACCAACCAGGACTAAAGGCCTACCTTTAGTCCTGATAACCCACAAGTATAGGGGATCGCAACAGTTTTGGAGGGTAGAGTATTCAACCCAAATTTATTGATTCGACACAAGGGGAGCCAAAGAATATTCCCAAGTATTAGCAGCTGAGTTGTCAATTCAACCACACCTGAAAGACTTAATATCTGCAGCAAAGTTTTTAGTAGCAAAGTAGTATGGAAGTAACGGTAACAGTGGCAAAAGTAACAATAGCAACGGAAAAGTAACTTAGCAAAGATCAATATGTGAAAAGCTCGTAGGCAATGGATCAGGGATGGATAATTATGTCGGATGTCATTCATCATGCAACAGTCATAACCTAGGGTGACACAGAACTAGCTCCAATTCATCAATATAATGTAGGCATGTATTCCGTATATAGTCATACGTGCTTATGGAAAAGAACTTGCATGATATCTTTTGTCCTACCCTCCCGTGACAACGGGGTCCTAATGGAAACTAAGGGATATTAAGGCCTCCTTTTAATAGAGAACCGAAACAAAGAATTAGCACTTAGTGAATACATGAACTCCTCAAACTACGGTAATTACCGGAAAGAATCCCAATTATTGTCACCTTGGGGTATGCGGATCATAACACATAATAGGTGTCTACAACTTGCAAGATAGGATCAAGAACACAAATATATTCATGAAAACATAATAGGTTCAGATCTGAAATCATGGCACTCGGGCCCTAGTGACAAGCATTAAGCATAGCAAAGTCATAGCAACATCAATCTCAGAACATAGTGGATACTAGGGATCAAACCCTATCAAAACTAACTCAATTACATAATAAATCTGATCCAACCCATCACCGTCCAGCAAGCCTATGATGGAATTACTCACTCTCGGCGACGAGAATCACGAAATTGGTGATGGAGGAAGGTTGGTGATGATGATGGCGACGGATCCCCCTCTCCGGAGCCCCGAACGGACTCCAGATCTGCCCTCCCGATGAAGAACAGGAGGTGGCGGCGGCTCCGTATCGTAAAACATGATGAATCCTTTTCTCTGATTTTTTTCTCCCCGAATAGGGTTATGTGGAGTTGGAGTTGAGGTCGGAGGGGCTCCAGGGGGCCCACAAGCCTGTAGGGCGCGCCCTAGGGGGGTGGGCGTGCCCCAGGGCTTGTGGCCTCCTGGTGGCCCCCCTCTGGTCGATTCTTTCGCCAATATTTTTTATATATTCCAAAAATATTCTCCGTAAATTTTCAGGTCAATCCGAAAACTTTTATTTTTGCACAGAAATAACACCATAGCAATTCTGCTGGAAACATCGTCAGTCCGGGTTAGTTCCATTCAAATCATGCAAATTAGAGTCCAAAACGAGGGCAAAAGAGTTTGGAAAAGTAGATAGGATGGAGACGTATCAACTCCCCCAAGATTAACCCATTGCTTGTCCTCAAGCAATTCAGTTGACAAACTGAAAGTGACAAAGAAAAACTTTTACAAACTCTGTTTGATCTTGTTGTTGCAAATATGTATAGCCAGCATTCAGGGTTTCAGCAAAGATTATGAACTAACCACATTCACAATAACATTTAGGTCTCACATTTACGCATATCAATGGCATAATCAACTAGTGAGCAATAATAATAAATCTTGGATGACAACACTTTTTTTAAAACAATCATGATATGATATGACAAAATGGTATCTCGCTAGCCCTTTCTGAGACCGCAAAACATAAATGCAGAGCACCCCTGAAGATTAAGGACTGACTAGACATTGTAATTCATGGTAAAAGAGATCCAGTCACACTCATACTCAATATCAAGTAATAACAAAGCATACAAATGACAGTGGTGTTCTCTAACTGGTGCTTTTTATAAGAGGATGATGACTCAACATAAAAGTAAATAGATAGGCCCTTTGCCGAGGGAAGCAGGGATTTGCAGAGGTGCCAGAGCTCGAGCTTTTAAAACAGAGATGAATATAATTTTCAGCGGTATGCTTTCATTGTCAACATAACAACCAAGAGATCTCACTATCTTCCATGCTAGATACATTATAGGCGGTTCCCAAACAGAATGGTAAAGTTTTTATTCCCCCTCCACCAACAATCACACTCCACAGCTAGCCGAATCCACGGGTGCCGTCCATACCAATAACAGTCCTGGGGGAGTTTTGTTTTATGATTATATTTTGATTTGATTTCGAGCATGGAACTGGGCATCCCGATTACCAGCCACTTTCTCGTGAATGACAAGTGAATAAATACTCATCGTGAGAATAACCCACCTAGCATGGAAGATACTGACAGCCCCCCAGTCACTACATGAGCGATTTGGGCATACAAAACAGATTATTATTTGAAGTTTTAGAGTTTGGCACATGCAAATTTACTTGGAACGGCAGGTAAATACCGCATATAGGTAGGTATGGTGGACTCATATGGAACAACTTTGGGTTTAAGGAAGTGGATGCACAAGCAGTAATCCCGCTTAGTACAAGTGAAGGCTAGCAAAGGATTGAGGAGCGACCAACTAGAGAGCGACAACGGTCATAAACATGCATTGAGATTAACCAACATTGAATGCAAGCATGAGTAGGATATAATCACCATGAACATAAATATCGTGGTGGCTATGTTGTTTTTGTTACAACTACATGCGTGAACATGTGCCAAGTCAAGCCACTTAAATCATTCAAAGGAGGATACCATCCTATCATACTACATCATAACCATTTTAATTTGCATGTTGGCACCCAAGACAAACCATTATACACTCCTAGCTAATTAAGAATGGCATGAGTAACTATAATCTCTAATTGTCATTGCAAACATGTTTCATTCATAATGGGCTGAATCAGGAACGATGAGCTAATCATATCTGCAAAAACAAAATAGGTTGAGTTCATACCAGCTTTTCTCCATCTCAATCATTTCATCATATATTGTCATTATTGCCTTTCACTTGCACGACCGAACAGTGTGAATAATAATAAGAGTGCACATGCATTGGACTAAGCTGGAATCTGCAAACATTTATTCAAAGGAGAAGACAAGGTAATATGGGCTCTCTGTTAGATCAACAATAATGCATATGAGAGCCACTCAACATTTTCATCGTGGTCTTCTCCTTACGACCCAAAGAAAAGGAAAAGAATTTCAAAGAAACACACTGAAATATTTTTGGAGTTTTTGTTTTTCTGAAGAGAGTAAAACAAGAACGAGAAAAACTATTTGCACGGGAAAGCTCCCAACAAGCAGAAGAAGAACGAGAAATCTTTTTGGGTTTTCTTTTAATACTACAACTAAATTAACTAGAAAGAAAAACTAAAAAGAAGCGAGAACTAATTTTTTTGGATTTTCTCAAAGTTTTTCAAACACACAAGAAGAAAGCAAGAAGAAGAAATAAACTAACATGGATAATACAATGAAAAAGTATGAACACCGACAACTGAAATGAGTGTGTGAACATGAATGTAATGTTGGTGAGAAATACGTACTCCCCCAAGATTAGGCTTTTGGCCTAAGTTGGTCTAGGGCCACAGCTAGAAATAACCCTCTCCTCGATACTCCGGAGGGTCCTGAGGGTTCCACTGGTTGGCGAGCTCCTGTGGCTCCCGCTGATAAACGGACTCGTGGTATGGATCAGGTGATAATGCTGGCTCAGGAACTGGGGATCGCGTTCGCTCCCAGTATGCATAAATGTCATCGGGCATAATAATGTACTTGCCTGAATGAATATCGAACAAAGAAGGTGCAGGCAAAGTAATAATCTGATAAGTGCCCTGACTGAACACTAAGTTATAGATGAGTCGCTTGTCATCGTCTTTGGTAATGAAATCATGTGCTACCATACTATCATAGTCTAAATACTTAGTGGGTAACAATATCTCCTCCTTTTCATCAAGGCTAATGGGTATCTCAAAATGTGTAGCAAGACGAGAGGCATAGATACCTCCAAAAATAGGCCCATTCATACAGTTCGTGTTCAACCGTCGAGCAACAATAGCGCCCAAACTAAAAGTTCTATCAGAATATAAAGCATGACGCAAAATAGCAAGATCCGGGGCACTGAGGCCTCCACTCTCGTCACGACCAGTCAAACATCTCCCAGCAAATAGTGAATAATAACGTAAAACAAGAAAATGTAAACTAGCCACTCTTGCCTCCGACACTCCTCTCTCTTCCCCCACAGTAACTTCATCCAAGGTTGTTAGAATCGCGATTCTGTTATACGATTCTACGACTTTACGATCCTAACTAACCCCTATGATTCTACGATTTTAGTTCATAGAATCTACGTTTCTGATAGCGAAGATTCTATGATTTGCGATCTTACCATCGGAGCTCCGATCCGATTCATAATCGTGATTCTGACAACCTTGACTTCATCAATAAAATCCTCCACATCCCTAGGACGTGGCTCTCTGACGTTGCCCTCATAAGGTTGTTTGCAAACATCGCAAAAATCATAAAATGACATTATCTTGGGCACGTCGTACAAGTGAAATTCTACCATAGGAGGATCCTCCCTAGAATGAAAGTGAAAATTTTGCACGAAGGAATTACTGAGTAGAAGGTATTGGTCACACTTATCGTGGAGGAAGTCGGTGATGCCTGCATTCTCCGCCAAATAATAGAAATCATCATAAATTCCGGCCGCCCTCAAGAATGCATCACTTGGCCATTCACCCGGCCAAACCTCCGCGGTGCAAGGAAGATTGTACTTGGGATTCTTCTTCTCCTCATTTTCATTTCCTCCGGAGTTGCGGCACGAAGAGCCCCTTAACAACCTCCTCATCTTGTCTTTTCTTTCCTATGAAATATCTGAAATTTTTAGTGACTCAAAATAAAAGTGAACAAAACTCAACAAGATTGATAGCAACTACTCCTACAAGTGTCTAGAGGCTATATCATGCATAAAAACTACTTTGGACCATATAAATTTGACATGCAAGCTCAAGAACAAGGTCACCACAGCAGCAAAAATTTGCAATAAATAAAGCACTAGAACAAAAACTAATTGGACCATTGGAGGAGTCACATACCGAAGAACAATCCCTCAAAACAGTTTTGTGAATGGAGCTTTGAGCAAGGAGATCGAAAATGGCAGCAAGATGAGATAGAACATGGGTTTGAGCAATGGTGTGATTTTTTCTGGAGGAAGATGAAGTGCATGGGTTCTGGAATAAGTGAGGGGGACCCATGTGGGGCCCACAAGCCACCTAGGCATGCCCAGGGGTGGGCGCGCCCTGTGGGCTCGTGGCCCACTGGTGCTGCCCCCTGGTGTGTTTTCAGTGGCAGAAATTCTCAAATATTCTATAAAAAATCATACTAAATTTTCAGGGCATTTGGAGAACTTTTATTTTTGGGACATTGTTTATTGCATAGATAATTCAGAAAACAGATAGATAATAGTATTTTTACTTTATTTAATCTAAATAACAGAAAGTAAAAAGTGGGTACAGAAATTTGTGCTTATTACTGTTAGAGATGGATGAATTTAGAAAGACAGGTCTAAGCATTTCGACAAAGCACTCAAAATCCTCATCATTCTTTTTCTTGGATGGTTTAGGAGGAAAGGGCATGGGTTTCTGAACCCATGGTTCTCTTTCTTTACCATGTTTCCTAGCAATGAAGTCTCTGTTATCATATCTGTTATTCTTAGGTTGTGGGTTATCAAGATCAACAGCAGGTTCTATCTCCACATCATTATCATTACTAGGCTAAGCATCAACATGAACATCATCATTAACATTATCACTAGGTTCATGTTCATCACCAGATTGTGTCTCAGCATCAGAAATAGAAATATCATTTGGATTCTCAGGTGTGTCTACAACAGGTTCACTAGAAGCATGCAAAGTCCTATCAGTTTTCTTTTTCTTTTTATTACTATGACTAGGTGCATCAGTATTAATTCTTTGAGAATCTTGCTCAACTCTCTTAGGATGGCCCTCAGGATACAAAGGTTCCTGAGTCATTTTACCACCTCTAGTCATAACTCTAACAACATTATCATTCTCCTTATTATTCATTGATACGTCCATTTTGCATCATGCTTTTATATTGATATTTATTGCATTATGGGCTGTTATTACACATTCTTGTACAATACTTATGCCTTCTCTCTCTTATTTTACAAGGTTTATATAAAGAAGGAGAATGCCGGCAGCTAGAATTCTGGGCTGGAAAAGGAGCAAATATTAGAGACCTATTCTGCACAACTCCAAAAGTCTTGAAACTTTATGGAGAGTCATTTTGGAATTAATAAAAAAAATTGGGTGAAGAAAATACCAAAGGGGACCCACCAGGCAACAACAAGGGTGGAGGGCGTGCCCTACCCCCCTGGGCGCGCCCCCTGCCTTGTGGCCCACCTGGAAGGCCCCCGATGCCCATCTTCTGCTATATGGTGTGTTTTGACCTAGAAAAAATCAGAAGGAAGCTTTCGGGACGAAGCGCCGCCGTCTCGAGGCGGAACCTAGGCAGAACCAATCTAGGGCTCCGGCGGAGCTGTTCTGCGTGAGAAACTTCCCTCCGGGAGGGGAAATCGAAGCCGTCGTCATCACCAATGATCCTCTCATCGAGAGGGGGGCAATCTCCATCAACATCTTCACCAGCACCATTTCCTCTCAAACCCTAGTTCATCTCTTGTATCCGATCTTTGTCTCAAAACCTCAGATTGGTACCTGTGGGTTGCTAGTAGTGTTGATTACTCCTTGTAGTTGATGCTAGTTGGTTTATTCGGTGGAAGATCATATGTTCAGATCCTTAATGCTATTCAATACCCCTCTGATTATGAACATGAATATGCTTTGTGAGTAGTTACGTTTGTTCCTGAGGACATGGGAGAAGTCTTGTTATAAGTAATCATGTGAATTTGGTATTCGTTCGATATTTTGATGAGATGTATGTTGTCTTTCCTCTAGTGGTGTTATGTGAACGTCGACTACATGACACTTCACCATGATTTGGGCCTAGGGGAAGGCATTGGGAAATAATAAGTAGATGATGGGTTGCTAGAGTGACAGAAGCTTAAACCCTAGTTTATGCGTTGCTTCGTAAGGGGCTGATTTGGATCCATATGTTTCATGCTATGGTTAGATTTATCTTAATTCTTCTTTCGTAGTTGTGGATGCTTGCGAGAGGGGTTAATCATAAGTGGGAGGCTTGTCCAAGTAAGGGAAGCACCCAAGCACCGGTCCACCCACATATCAAATTATCAAAGTAACGAACGCGAATCATATGAGCATGATGAAAACTAGCTTGACGGTAATTCCCATGTGTCCTCGGGAGCGCTTTGCTTTATATAAGAGTTTGTCCAGGCTTGTCCTTTGCTACAAAAAGGATTGGGACACCTTGCTGCACCTTAGTTACTTTTGTTACTTGTTACCCGTTACGAATTATCTTATCACACAACTATCTGTTACCGATAATTTCAGTGCTTGCAGAGAATACCTTGCTGAAAACCGCTTGTCATTTTCTTCTGCTTCTCGTTGGGTTCGACACTCTTACTTATCGAAAGGACTATGATAGATCCCCTATACTTGTGGGTCATCAAGACTCTTTTCTGGCGCCATTGCCGGGGAGTGAAGCACCTTTGGTAAGGAAACATTTATATAGTGTGCTGAAATTTATTGTCACTTGTCACTATGGAGAATAATCCTTTGAGGTGCTTGTTCGGGGTATCTTTGAAGGAAATATGCCCTAGAGGCAATAATAAAGTTGTTATTTATATTTCCTTATATCATGATAAATGTTTATTATTCATGCTAGAATTGTATTAACCGGAAACTTGATACATGTGTGAATACATAGACAAAACACCAAGTCCCTAGTAAGCCTCTACTAGACTAGCTCGTTGATCAAAGATGGTTAAGTTTCCTAACCATAGACATGTGTTGTCATTTGATGAACGGGATCACATCATTAGGAGAATGATGTGATGGACAAGACCCATATGTTAGCTTAGCATAATGATCGTTAAGTTTTATTGCTATTGCTTTCTTCTTGACTCATACATATTCCTTTGACTATGAGATTATGCAACTCCCGAATACCGGCGGAACACCTTGTGTGCTATCAAACGTCACAATGTAACTGGGTGATTATAAATATGCTCTACAGATGTCTCCGAAGGTGTTTGTTGGGTTGGCATAGATGAAGATTAGGATTTGTCACTCCGAGTATCGGAGAGGTATCTCTGGGCCCTCTCGGTAATGCACATCATGATAAGCCTTGCAAGCAATGTGACTAATGAGTTAGTTACGAGATGATGCATTACGGAACAAGTAAAGAGACTTGCCGATAACGAGATTGAACTAGGTATGGAGATACCGACGATCGAATCTCGGGCAAGTAACATACCGATGACAAAGGGAATGACGTATGTTGTCATTGCGGTTTGACCGATAAAAGATCTTCATAGAATATGTAGGAACCAATATGAGCATCCAGGTTCCGCTGTTGGTTATTGATCGGAGATGTGTCTCGGTCATGTCTACATAGTTCTCGAACCCGTAGGGTCCGCACGCTTAACGTTCGATGACGATTTGTATTATGAGTTATGTGTTTTGGTGACCGAAGATTGTTCGGAGTCCCGGATGAGATCACGGACATGACGAGGAGTCTCGAAATGGTTGAGAGGTAAAGATTGATATATTGGACGATAGTATTTGGACACCGGAAGTGTTTCGGAATGTATCGGGTACGTATCGAAGTACCGGGGGGGGGGGGGGGGGGGGGTCACCCCTACGGAACCCAGGGGAAGGGAAGTTTATGGCCATATGGGCCATAGGAGGGAGGCACACTAGCCCACAAAGGGGTGGCACGCCCCCAACAGGGAAGGAGGCCGAATAAGATTAGGAGAGGGGGCTGCGCCCCCCTTTCCTTCTTCCTCTCTCTCTCTTTCGCTCTTTCCCCCTCCGGTAAATGGAAAGGGGGGGGGGGCGAATCCTACTAGGAGCCCAAGTGGGACTCCTCCCACTTGGGGCGCCCCTAGGGCCGGCCTTCTCCCCTCTCCCTCCTTTATATACGGGGGCGGGGGCGCCTCCAAGGACACAACAATTGTTCTTAGCCGTGTGCGGCGCCCCCCTCCACCGTTTACTCCTCCGGTCATATTGTCATAGTGCTTAGGCGAAGCCCTACGCGGATCACTTCACCATCACCGTCACCACGCCGTTGTGCTGACGAAACTCTCCCTCGACACTTTGCTGGATCAAGAGTTTGAGGGACGTCATCGAGCTGAACGTGTGCAGAACTCGGAGGTGCCATACGTTCGGTGCTTGATCGGTTGAATCGAGAAGATGTTCGACTACATCAACCACGTTAAGCTAATGCTTCCGCTTTCAGTCTACGAGGGTACGTGGACACACTCTCCCCCTCTCGTTGCTATGCATCTCCTAGATAGATCTTGCGTGAGCGTAGAATTTTTTTGAAATTGCATGCTACGTTCCCCAACAATGGCATCCGAGCCAGGTCTATGCGTAGATGATATGCACGAGTAGAACACAAAGAGTTGTGGGCGATGATAGTCATACTGCTTACCACCAATGTCTTATTTTGATTCGGCGGTATTGTTGGATGAAGCGGCCCGGACCAACCTTACATGACCGCGTTCATGAGACCGGTTCCACCAACAGACATGCAACTTGTTGCATAAAGGTGGCTGGCGGGTGTCTGTTTCTCCAACTTTAGTTGAATCGAATTTGACTACGGCCGGTCCTTGTTGAAGGTTAAAACAACAAACTTGACGAAACATCATTGTGGTTTTGATGCGTAGGTAAGAACGGTTCTTACTAGAAGCCCGTAGCAGCCACGTAAAACTTGCAACAACAAAGTAGAGGACGTCTAACTTGTTTTTGCAGGGCATGTTGTGATGTGATATGGTCAGGACATGATGTGATATACGTTGTTTTATGAGATGACCATGTTTTGTAAAAGTTATCGACAACTGGCAGGAGCCTTATGGTAGTCACTTTATTGTATGAAATGCAAACGCCATGTAATTGCTTTACTTTATCACTATGCGTTAGCGATAGTTGTAGAAGCAATAGTTGGCGAGACGACCACGAAGCTACGATGGAGATCAAGGTGTCAAGCCGGTGACGATGGAGATCATGACAGTGCTTTGGAGATGGAGATCAAAGGCACAAGATGATGATGGCCATATCATGTCACATATTTTGATTGCATGTGATGTTTATCTTTTATGCATCTTATTTTGCTTAGTACGGCGGTAGCATTATGAGATGACCCCTCACTAAAATTTCAAGATATAAGTGTTCTCCCTGAGTATGCACCATTGCGACAGTTCGTCATGCCGAGACACCACGTGATGATCGGGTGTGATAAGCTCTACGTTCACATACAACGGGTGCAGGACAGTTTTGCACGTGCGGAATACTCGGGTTAAACTTGACGAGCCTAGCATGTACAGACATGGCCTCGGAACACTGGAGACCGAAAGGTCGAACGTGAATCATATAGTAGATATGATCAACATAGAGATGTTCACCATTGAAGACTACTCCATCTCACGTGATGATCGGACATGGTTTAGTTGATATGGATCACGTGATCATTTAGATGACTCGAGGGATGTCTATCTAAGTGGGAGTTCTTAAGTAATATGATTAATTGAACTTAATTTATCATGAACTTAGTCCTGATAGTTTTTGCATATCTATGTTGTAGATCAATGGCCCGTGCTACTGTTCCCTTGAATTTTAATGCGTTCCTAGAGAAAGCTAAGTTTAAAGATGATGATAGCAACTACACGGACTGGGTCCGTAACTTGAGGATTATCCTCATTGCTGCACAGAAGAATTATGTCCTTGATGCACCGCTAGATGAAAGGCCTACTGTAGGAGCAGATGCTGATGTTATGAATGTCTGGCAAGCTCGATCTGATGAGTACTCGATAGTTCAGTGTGCCATGCTTCACGGCTTAGAATCGGGACTTCAAAGACGTTTTGAATGTCATGGTCCATATGAGATGTTCCAGGAGTTGAAGTTAATATTTCAAGCAAATGCCAGAGTTGAGAGATATGAAGTCTCCAACAAGTTCTATAGCTGCAAGATGGAGGAGAATAGTTCTGTCAGTGAACACATACTCAGAATGTCTGGATATTATAATCACTTGACTCAGCTGGGAGTTAATCTTCCAGATGATAGTGTTATTGACAGAGTTCTTCAATCACTGCCACCAAGCTACAAAGGCTTCTTGATGAACTATAACATGCAAGGGATGGATAAGACAATTCCTGAGCTCTTCGCTATGCTCAAAGCCGCGGAGGTAGAAATCAAAAAGGAGCATCAAGTGTTGATGGTTAACAAGACCACTAGTTTCAAGAAAAAGGGCAAAGGAAAGAAGAGGAACTTCAAGAAGAATGGCAAGCAAGTTGCCACTCCCGGGAAGAAGCCCAAGTATGGACCTAAGCATGAAACTGAGTGCTTCTACTGCAAAGGGACTGGTCACTGGAAGCGGAACTGCCCCAAGTATTTGGCGGATAAGAAGGATGGCAAAGTGAACAAAGGTATATTTGATATACATGTTATTGATGTGTACCTTACTAATGCTCGTAGTAGCGCCTGGGTATTTGATACTGGTTCTGTTGCTCATATTTGCAACTCGAAATAGGGGCTTCGGATTAAACGAAGATTAGCTAAGGACGAGGTGACGATGCGCGTCGGGAATGGTTCCAAGGTCAATGTGATCGCCGTCGGCACGCTACCTCTACATCTACCTTCGGGATTAGTTTTAGACCTGAATAATTGTTATGTGGTGCCAGCGTTGAGCATGAACATTATATCTAGATCTTGTTTGATGCGAGACAGTTATTCATTTAAATCAGAGAATAATGGTTGTTCTATTTATATGAGCAATATCTTTTATGGTCATGCACCCTTGAAGAGTGGTCTATTTTTATTGAATCTCGATCATGGTGATACACATATTCATAATATTGATGCCAAAAGATGCAAAGTTGATAATGATAGTGCAACATATTTACGGCACTGCCATTTAGGTCACATTGGTGTAAAGCGCATGAAGAAACTCCATGCGGATGGACTTTTGGAATCACTTGATTATGAATCATTTGATGCTTGCGAACCATGCCTCATGGGCAAGATGACTATGACTTTGTTCTCTGGAACAATGGAGCAAGCCACTGACTTATTGGAAATAATACATACCGATGTATGCGGTTCGATGAGTGTTGAGGCTCGTGGCGGGTAACGTTATTTTCTAACCTTCACAGATGATTTGAGCAGATATGGGTATATCTACTTATTGAAACACAAGTCTGAAACATTTGAAAAGTTCAAAGAATTTCAGAGTGAAGTGGAAAATCATCGTAACAAGAAAATAAAGTTTCTACGATCTGATCGCGGAGGTGAATATTTGAGTTACGAGTTTGGCCTTCATTTAAAACAATGTGGAATAGTTTCACAACTCACGCCACTTTGAACACCACAGCGTAATGGTTTGTCCGAACGTCGTAACCGTACTTTATTAGATATGGTGCGATCTATGATGTCTCTTACCGATTTACCATTATCGTTTTGGGGTTATGCATTAGAGACAGCTGCATTCACGTTAAATAGGGCACCATCTAAATCCGTTGAGACGACACTGTATGAACTGTGGTTTGGCAAGAAACCTAAGCTATCGTTTCTTAAAGTTTGGGGTTACGATGCTTATGTGAAAAAGCTTCAGCCTGATAAGCTCGAACCCAAATCGGAGAAGTGCGTCTTCATAGGATACCCAAAAGAGACTGTTGGGTACACCTTCTATCACAGATCCGAAGGCAAGATATTTGTTGCTAAGAATGGATCCTTTCTAGAGAAGGAGTTTCTCTCGAAAGAAGTGAGTGTGAGGAAAGTAGAACTTGATGAGGTAATTGTACCTCCTCTCAATTTGGAAAGTAGCTCATCAGAGAAATCTGTTCCCGTGATGCTTACACCAATTAGTGAGGAAGCTAATGATGATGATCATGAAACTTCAGATCAAGTTTCTACAGAACCTCATAGGTCAACCAGAGTATGTTCCGCACCAGAGTGGTACGGTAATCCTGTTCTGGAAGTCATGTTACTAGACCATGACGAACCTACGAACTATGAGGAAGCAATGATGATCCCAGATTCCGCGAAATGGCTTGAGGCCATGAAATCTGAGATGGGATCCATGTATGAGAACAAAGTGTGGACTTTGGTTGACTTGCCCGATGATCGGCAAGCCATAGAGAATAAATGGATCTTCAAGAAGAAGACTGACGCTGATGGTAATGTTACTGTCTACAAAGCTCGACTTGTTGCAAAAGGTTTTCGAGCAGTTCAAGGAGTTGACTATGATGAGACCTTCTCATCCGTAGCGATGCTTAAGTATATCCGAATCATGTTAGCAATTGCCGCATTTTATGATTATGAAATCTGGCAAATGGACGTCAAAACTGCATTCCTTAATGGATTTCTTAAAGAAGAGTTGTATATGATGCAACCAGAAGGTTTTGTCGAACCTAAAGGTGCTAACAAAGTGTGCAAGCTCCAACGATCCATTTATGGACTGGTGCAAGCATCTCGGAGTTGGAATATACGCTTTGATAGTGTGATCAAAGCATATGGTTTTATACAGACTTTTGGAGAAGCCTGTATTTACAAGAAAGTGAGTGGGAGCTCTGTAGCATTTCTAATATTATATGTGGATGACATATTGTTGATTGGAAATGATATAGAATTTCTGGATAGCATAAAAGGATACTTGAATAAGAATTTTTCAATGAAAGACCTTGGTGAAGCTGCTTATATATTGGGCATTAAGATCTATAGAGATAGATCAAGACGCTTAATTGGACTTTCACAAAGCACATACCTTGATAAAGTTTTGAAGAAGTTCAAAATGGATCAGTCAAAGAAAGGGTTCTTGCCTGTGTTACAAGGTGTGAAATTGAGTCAGACTCAATGTCCGACCACTGCAGAAGATAGAGAGAAAATGAAAGTCATTCCCTATGCCTCAGCCATAGGTTCTACCATGTATGCAATGCTGTGTACCAGACCTGATGTGTGCCTTGCTATAAGTCTAGCAGGGAGGTACCAAAGTAATCCAGGAGTGGATCCCTGGACAGCGGTCAAGAACATCCTGAAATACCTGAAAAGGACTAAGGATATGTTTCTCGTTTATGGAGGTGACAAAGAGCTCGTCGTAAATGGTTATGTTGATGCTAGCTTTGACACTAATCCGGATGACTCTAAGTCACAAACCGGATACATATTTATATTGAATGGTGGAGTTGTCAGTTGGTGCAGTTCCAAGCAAAGCGTCGTGGTGGGATCTACATGTGAAGCGGAGTATATAGCTGCTTCGGAACCAGCAAATGAAGGAGTCTGGATGAAGGAGTTCATATCTGATCTAGGCGTAATACCTAGTGCATCAGGTCCAATGAAAATCTTTTGTGACAATACTGGAGCAATTGCCTTGGCGAAGGAATCCAGATTTCACAAAAGAACCAAACACATCAAGAGACGCTTCAACTCCATCCGTGATCAAGTCAAGGAGGGAGACATAGAGATTTGCAAAATACATACGGACCTGAATGTGGCAGACCCGTTGACTAAGCCTCTTCCACGAGTAAAACATGATCAACACCAAGACTCCATGGGTGTTAGAATCATAACTATGTAATCTAGATTATTGACTCTAGTGCAAGTGGGAGACTGAAGGAAATATGCCCTAGAGGTAATAATAAAGGTGTTATTTATATTTCCTTATATCATGATAAATGTTTATTATTCATGCTAGAATTGTATTAACCGGAAACTTGATACATGTGTGAATACATAGACAAAACACCAAGTCCCTAGTAAGCCTCTACTAGACTAGCTCGTTGATCAAAGATGGTTAAGTTTCCTAACCATAGACATGTGTTGTCATTTGATGAATGGGATCACATCATTAGGAGAATGATGTGATGGACAAGACCCATCCATTAGCTTAGCATAATGATCGTTAAGTTTTATTGCTATTGCTTTCTTCATGACTTGTACATATTCCTTTGACTATGAGATTATGCAACACCCGAATACCGGAGGAACACCTTGTGTGCTATCAAATGTCACAACGTAACTGGGTGATTATAAAGATGCTCTACAGATGTCTCCGAAGGTGTTTGTTGGGTTGGCATAGATCGATATTAGGATTTGTCACTCCGAGTATCGGAGAGGTATCTCTGGGCCCTCTCGGTAATGCACATCATGATAAGCCTTGCAAGCAATGTGACTAATGAGTTAGTTATGGGATGATGCATTACGGAACGAGTAAAGTGACTTGCCGGTAACGAGATTGAACTAGGTATGGAGATACCGACGATCGAATCTCGGGCAAGTAACATACCGATGACAAAGGGAATGACATATGTTGTCATTGCGGTTTGACCGATAAAAGATCTTCGTAGAATATGTAGGAACCAATATGAGCATCCAGGTTCCGCTGTTGGTTATTGACCGGAGATGTGTCTCGGTCATGTCTACATAGTTCTCGAACCCGTAGGGTCCACACACTTAACGTTCGATGACGATTTGTATTATGAGTTATGTGTTTTGGTGACCGAAGATTGTTCGGAGTCCCGGATGAGATCACGGACATGACGAGGAGTCTCTAAATGGTCGAGAGGTAAAGATTAATATATTGGACGATAGTATTCAGACACCGGAAGTGTTTTGGAATGTATCGGGTACGTATCGGAGTACCGGGGGGGGGGGGGGGGTTACCGGAACCCCTCGGGGGAAGATATGGGCCATATGGGCCATAGGAGGGAGGCACACCAGCCCACAAAGGGGTGGCGTGCCCCCCCACAGGGAAGGAGGCCGAATAGGATTAGGAGAGGGGGCTGCGCCTCCCTTTCCTTCTCCCTCTCTCTCTCTTTCCCCCTTTCCCCCTCCGGTAAAAGGAAGGGGGGTGGGGGCGAATCCTACTAGGAGCCCAAGTGGGACTCCTCCCACTTGGGGCGCCCCTAGGGCCGGCCTCCTCACCTCTCCCTCCTTTATATACGGGGGCGGGGGGTGCCTCCAAGGACACAACAATTGTTCTTAGCTGTGTGCGGTGCCCCCCTCCACCGTTTACTCCTCCGGTCATATTGTCGTAGTGCTTAGGCGAAGCCCTGTGCAGATCACTTCACCATCACTGTCACCATGCCGTCGTGCTGACGAAACTCTCCCTTGACACTTTGCTGGATCAAGAGTTCGAGGGACGTCATCGAGCTGAACGTGTGCAGAACTCAGAGGTGCCGTACGTTCGGTGCTTGATCGGTTGAATCGAGAAGACGTTCGACTACATCAACCACGTTAAGCTAATGCTTACGCTTTTGGTCTATGAGGGTACGTGGACACACTCTCCCCATCTCATTGCTATGCATCTCCTAGATAGATCTTGCATGAGTGTAGATTTTTTTTGAAATTGCATGCTACGTTCCCCAACAATCTTCACCTCGACCGGAAGAGCAAAGAGTTGCTCCTCAACCTACTGCACCTACTGAAAATATTTATTATGAAATTCCTTCGGGTATGATAGAGAAACTGCTAGCTAATCCTTATGCAGGAGATGGAACATTACATCCCGATATGCACCTAATCTATGTGGATGAAGTTTGTGGATTATTTAAGCTTGCAGGTTTGCCCAAGGATGATGTCAAGAAGAAGGTCTTCCCTTTATCTTTGAAGGGAAAGGCATTGACATGGTATAGGCTATGTGATGATATTGGATCATGGAACTACAACCGATTGAAATTGGAATTTCATCAAAAGTTTTATCCTATGCATCTGGTTCATCGTGATCGAAATTATATTTATAATTTTTGGCCTCGTGAAGGAGAAAGTATCGCTCAAGCTTGGGGGAGGCTTAAGTCTATGTTATATTCATGCCCCAATCATGAGCTCTCAAGGGAAATTATTATTCAGAATTTTTATGCCTGGCTTTCTCGTAATGATCAATCCATGCTCGATACTTCTTGTACTGGTTCTTTTATGAAGAAGACTATTGAATTCAAATGGGATTTATTGGACAGAATTAAACGCAACTCTGAAGATTGGGAACTCGACGAAGGTAAGGAGTCAGGTATAAACCTCAAGTTTGATTGTGTTAAATCTTTCATGGATACCGATGCTTTTCGTGATTTTAGCACTAAATATGGACTTGACTCCGAGATAGTAGCTTCCTTTTGTGAATCATTTGCTACTCATGTTGATCTCCCTAAGGAGAAGTGGTTTAAATATCATCCTACCATTTAAGTAAAAGTAGTAGAACCTATTAAAGGTGAAGAAGAAACTATTACTTATAATGTTGATCCTATTGTTCCTACTGCTTATATTGAGAAACCACCTTTCCCTGTGAGAATAAAGGATCATGCTAAAGCTTCAACTGTGGTTCGTAAGAGTAATATTAGAACACCTACACCCCCTGAACAAATTAAAGTTGAACCTAGTATTGGTATGGTTAAAGATCGCTTGGTCGATAATATTGATGGGCATGTTATTTATTTCTGTGATGAAGCTGCTAGGATTGCTAAACCTGATATTAAAGATAAACATAGACCCATTGTTGGCATGCCTGTTGTTTATGTTAAAATAGGAGATCATTGTTATCATGGTTTATGTGATGTGGGTGCTAGTGTGAGTGCAATTCCTTATACCTTATATCAAGAAATTATGAATGATATTGCACCTGCTGAGATAGAAGATATTGATGTTACTATTAAACTTGCCAATAGAGATACTATATCACCAATTGGGATTGTTAGAGATGTTGAAGTCTTGTGTGGGAAAATAAAATACCCTACTGATTTTCTTGTTCTTGGTTCCCCATAAGATGATTTTTGTCCCATTATATTTTGTAGACCTTTCTTGAATACTGTTAATGCTAGGATAGACTGTGAGAAAGAAACTATTACTGTAAGTTTTGGGGATGTGTCTCATGAGTTTAATTTCTCTAAATTTCGTAGACAACCCCATGATAAATAATTGCCTAGTAAGGATGAAATTATTGGTCTTGCTTCTATTGCCGTGCCTCCTACTGATCCTTTAGAACAATATTTGCTAGATCATGAAAATGACATGTTTATGAATGAAAGAAAGGAGTTAGATGAAATATTCTTTAATCAAATGCCTATTTTGAAACACAATTTGCCTGTTGAAATCCTTGGAGATCCTCCTCCACCCAAGGGTGATCCCGTGTTTGAGCTTAAACAATTACCAAATACTTTGAAATATGCTTATCTTGATGAAAAGAAGATATATCCTGTTATTATTAGTGCTAACCTTTCAGAGCATGAAGAAAAGAAATTATTGAAAACTCTGAGGAAGCACCGTGCCGCTATTGGATATACTCTTGATGATCTTAAGGGAATTAGTCCCACTCTATGTCAACACAAAATTAATATGGAACCTGATGCTAAACTAGTTGTTGATCACCAACGACGGGTAAATCCTAAGATGAAGGAAGTGGTAAGAAATGAAATACTAAAACTTCTGGAGGCAGGTATAATCTATCCTATTGCTGATAGTAGATGGGTAAGTCCTGTTCATTGTGTTCCTAAGAAGGGAGGTATAACTGTTGTTCCTAATGATAAGAATGAATTGATCCCACAAAGAATTGTTACAGGTTATAGAATGGTAATTGATTTTCGCAAATTAAACAAATCTACTAGAAAAGATCATTACCCTCAACCTTTTATTGATCAAATGCTAGAAAGATTATCCAAACATACACATTTTTGCTTTGTAGATGGTTATTCTGGTTTTCTCAAATACCTGTGTCAAAAGAGGACCAAGAAAAGACCATTTTACTTGCCCTTTCGGTACCTTTGCTTATAGACGTATGGCTTTTGGTTTATGCAATGCACCTGCTACCTTTCAAAGATGTATGACTGCTATATTCTCTGACTTTTGTGAAAAGATTGTTGAGGTTTTCATGGATGATTTCTCCGTTTACGGAACTTCTTTTGATGATTGCTTAAGCAACCTTGATCGAGTTTTGCAGAGATATGAAGAAACTAATCTTGTCTTGAATTGGGAGAAGTGCCACTTTATGGTTAATGAAGGTATTGTCTTGGGACATAAAATTTCTGAAAGAGGTATTGAAGTTGATAAAGCTCAAGTAGATGCTATTGAGAAGATGCCGTGTCCTAAAGATATCAAAGGTATAAGAAGTTTCCTTGGTCATGCTGGCTTCTATAGGAGGTTTATTAAAGACTTCTCTAAAATTTCTAGGCCTCTCACTAATCTCTTGCAAAAAGATGTTCCTTTTGTTTTTGATGATGATTGTGTAGAAGCATTTGAAATACTTAAGAAAGCCTTGATTTCTGCACCTATTGTTCAACCACCTGATTGGAATCTACCCTTTGAAATTATGTGTGATGCTAGTGATAATGTTGTTGGTGCTGTTCTAGGACAAAGAGTTGATAAGAAATTGAATGTTATTCACTATGCTAGTAAAACTCTAGACAGTGCCCAGAGAAATTATGCTACTACTGAAAAAGAATTTTTAGCAGTTGTTTTTGCTTGTGATAAGTTCAGATATTATATTGTTGATTCCAAAGTAACTGTTCACACTGATCATGCTGCTATTAAATACCTTATGGAAAAGAAAGATGCTAAACCTAGACTTATTAGATGGGTTCTCTTATTGCAAGAATTTGATTTGCATATTATTGATAGAAAGGGAGCTGAGAACCCCGTTGCAGACAACTTGTCTAGGTGTAACACCCCCTGTCATGAGCTACAATAGTCACTTTTGATAATGACATGTCAGCAAGCCTAATAGTGCATAATCATCATTAGCATCATATTGCATTTCAACTCCTAAGTCAGATTCAAATTTAAATGAAAGTGGAAAATAAAAGTTGTCCAACATAGAAACTAAAATGTTCAATAAATAGCAAATATTGCAGAGGCTATTCTAAAATTGTAACCAATAATTAATAAATTCATTAGGTGGCACTAACATTACCAAAACAGCAAGGACTAATGTATTTTAATTATTACAAAATTTGTGTGAACTCAAGTTAACTCCAAACTAATTTTTGGTAGTAGTAGAGGATGCCTAGTATTTGTTGGAACAATTCCTATGTTATACAAAAATTATTTTGAGGCCCAACTATTTACTAAACAGGAGATATGATTAAATAAAAAGAAAAAGACAAAAGAAAAGAAAACAGAGAAAAAGAAAATGGAGAAAGAACCCCCCCGGCCCAACTGGGCCACAGCCCAGCCGGCCGGCCCCTATATCCCCCCCCGAGTGACCCCAAACCCTAACCCCCACTCACCCCCTCGCTCACTCCCCTACCCCCTCCCCCGATCCAGAACTGGATCGGGCGCTGGCCGACGCCGACGACCGCGCCCCGCGCTCGACGACGCCGCCGACGCCGCACGACGCCGCCGCCCCCTCGCCGGACCCCGTCGCCGTCTTCCCCGCGCCCACTGCCTCCGCCCTACACCGTGTGGTGAGGCCCCGGCCTCTCCCCTTTCTCGTCCGTCGCTTCGCTCCCCCCGGCCACTCCGCCCCGCACCTCGCTCACCGCCGCTCGCCGCGCCTCTGTCGCCGACCCGCGCCTGCTCGCGCCGCCCCAAGCCCGCGCGCTCGCCCTGCCCGCGCCCGACGCGCCACCACCGCCGTCGCCTCGCGCCCCCGCGCCTGCCGTTGCTGCCGTCCGCCCCGCGCTGCCGCTCGCCCTTGCCGCTGCACGCGCACGCGCCCGTGCATGCGCTGCCGCGCCCTCGCCACGCCCTCGCCGCGCCCGTCACCCGCGCCCGCGCCCCGCCACCCGCACGCCCTCGCCGCGACGAATGGGGCCCAGCCCTAAAAACATTTTAAGAACATAGAAAATAGAAAATGAAAATAAAATAAAAATAATTAAAATAAATAAAAAAATAAATAATTAATTAGTTAATTAATCCTGATTAGGTTAATCTAATTTAGTTAATTAGTTTAATTAAATATTAATTAATTAGTTAACCACTAATTAACCTAACAATCTATGACATGTGGGACCCACGTGTCAGGACGCCTGCTGATGTCATGCTGACGTCATGATGACGTCAGCATAACACTGTTTCGGATAATGTTAATTTAAATAATTAATTAAATTCCAGAAATTAATAAAAACTTTAGAAAATCATATTAAATAATCCGTAACTCCGATAAAAATACTTTATACATGAAACTTGCTCAGAATTCCGATACGAACCCGAATACGCCCTCCGTATTCCCGTCAGATGCCTCTAGCTAGAAGAACGTTGAACTTTAAGACCGATTTCGATAAATGAATAGTGCCCAACTTTAATTAAATAAATCCGAATAAATTCTTAAATTAACTAAATCATTTAGTTAGGCAGTAGAACACCCCGGCATATCATTTAGGCATGTCATACATATTGTTTGCATTATTGCCGTGAATTTATTGTTTCTCTCCCCCTCCTTCTCTCTCTCGATAGACGCCGAGACCGACGACGCTGCACCTGGATACGACTACACTACCGACGAGCAGCCCGTTGGCGATCTCTCTCTCTTGCCAGAGCAACCAGGCAAGCCCCCCCTTGAGCATCCAGATATCGCCCATTCTATTCTCCTGCTTGCATTAGATTTTGCTACTGTTATTGTATGCTCCTATTCTGATGCATAGCCTGCTATTGTAACCTGTTCATTGCTACCTTACCTGCCTATGATAAACTGTTTAGTATAGGTTGGTAGTGAACCATCAGTGACCCCACCACCTTACCCTTGTTGCCCCTGCTTGATCATCGACGACTCGATCAACGTGATCATCGACCAGAGACCGACACCTCACTTCACACCCCCTTAGTTGTACGACTCTGCTTAGTTACTATCGACTGCCGAGGGTGATACCTCGTAACGCACTCTCGATGAATACTCTGCAGTGTAGCTGTTCGGTCATGGTCATCGAGGGTGATTCCTCCTTCTCCACTTCCGATACGACTCTGTCGTGCAACCCTCAGTGTGAACCTCGAGGGTGATGCCTCTTACGTTCACCCTGATGATTTCATCGAGTGGAATCCGCCGAGGGTGATTCCTCGGGTTTCCCCCTTGATGTTATGACCACACGATTACTTGACCCTTGTTACAGGCGGGTCCACCCTGGTGGGTACCCGCTGGGGATCTATGATTTCGGGTGTGCCGGAAGGGCACTCGAGTGTGACATTGCGGCGGAGCATCAGAGACTCTGATTGTCTCCGCGTGATACTAATTGAGCCTATTGGATTTGGGTGTGTGATCTGAGTGGGTCGACGTGCCCTATACGCACTACCACCATGCGGGATAATGGTTATGGGACCCTCTGCGAAGTACGTTTCTCTCGAAAGCTCGTCTGACGTCACGATTCACCGTGCGGGCTGATTGTCGGGATTGGGCTGGATACTTCACTGACGAGTTCAGTGTCGCGCCTGCACCCCGGCCAGTCTCGCAACGCGTAGGGTGCCCAGGGCGATGGCCCGAGACCTCTGGGTGCATAGGTTAGTCCGGCGTGCTGACCTCTCTGCCGAGCCTAGGTAGAGCGCTGCTTCATGTTGATCTTCCAAGGACGGGCATTACCCAGCAAGTGTGTCCGGCCAGAGTTGATCGAGCGTGTTGGGTAACAGTAGTGCACCCCTGCAGGGATGAATCTTCTATCGATAGCCGGTCCTACGGTAAAGGACTCTCAGTTTGTGTATCCCGATCTACTACTTGAACTGGATACTTGTTACTTAATTGAAGCTTCGGGATCACTTTCTCGCTTGGGAGTCGAGGAAGGATCTTTAAGCTGTACTTCAACATGTTTGCTAAATAAAATGCTATTCTACTCTCTTCTACTGCTGTGAGATGATGGCCTCGTGAAGATGTTTGAAGATGCTAGTCTTCGATAGGACTAGGCCTTCTCTCTATTCTGGCATTTCTGCAGCCCAGTCCACATATACAGCCTTTCTCTATTGATAATGTTGCATATGTAGTATAGATCCTTGCTTGCTGAGTACTTCGGATGAGTACTCACGGTTGCTTTAATTTCTCTTTTCCCCATACCCCACCTTGATGATACATCAGACGATGGAGTCCAGGAGCCAGATGCCACCACCGGAGCTTACTACCAGGAGGGTCCAGAGGGTACTTACTACTGGATCGAGCCAGTCCGACCAGGAGTAGGATCGGAGGCTCCCAGGCAGGAGGCCAACGCCTTTCGATCTAGTGTCGCTGTTTATGCTAGCCTTCTTAAGGCAAAACCTGTCTAACTATGTGTGTACTCAGATAATATTTGTATGACTGACTTATGTATTCGGATCTTCGGATCCCTGGTATGTAATATTGTGGACCTCCGTTTAAATTGTGTTAGAGTTGTGTTGTGATATCTTCCCGTGAGTCCCTGTGCTTGATCATACATGTTTGCGTGTATGATTAGTGTACGATTGAGTCGAGGGCGCCACAAGTTGGTATCAGAGCCGACTGCCTGTAGGAATCCCCCTTCCAATTCCTTGGCCGAAGTTGAGTCTAGAAACCGAAAAACTAATTTACTAACTTGGCTGTGTGGCTTTCGGGCCCACGTCGCCAACTGGGTGGTATTAGGATCTTTTATTCCTCGTCTATACTCTGGGACTCTGATCTCTCTTCTACTCGGGTTAAATAAATTTTACTAACGCCGACACTTAGGATCTCGTAAATCCCATCTACCCGGAGAGCTGGATATCTGTGCGATTTCCCTGTCGTTGATCTGATTAGTCTGATAATCATTTTCCTTTCCATTGTTTTGTTTAGCCTTTCTCTCCGAGTTGTGTTAAACTTCTCATTATCGTTCAACAACCCTGAATTTCCTCTGTTTCAGATGGATCGTTTGTTTCCACCGCGTCCAATGACACAGCTTGTGCTTCGCACTTGGGCTCGTGATGCCCCTGGGTTTCTAGCTGTCTTGATCGCTCTCATGACCAGACTTGGCTACCGTTGGTATCCTGAGTACTTGGTTTACGAGGATTACCGCGAGTTCAATCAGGAGCAGTACCATGCTGATGTTCGTATCTATGATCAGCAAAATGACTCAGACACCGAGCTACACCTTTTCCACGGTATCGGCGTGACGATTGAGATGGCAGTCCGTGATGCCGCCTACTCTGCTGTCGCACGTCTTCGAGGACAGTTCAACGATATCTTGGATGACTCTGAGTTTTGATACATTTCGTATGCCCCTGCTGGAGATGCTACTGGATACTACACAGCTATCTGTGCCCCGTTCGAGCCTCGTCGCTATGACCCGCGCGTTCTGATTCAGCGCACTCAGGCTCTGGATCGCACTGTTCGGGCTCTTGCCGTCGAGTTGGTTGCCACTCGAGCACGTCTCTACGATGCTATGACGCAGTAGCTACCCACTGTTCGCGCAGGGATACATTCGGAGTACATCCTTTACCCGCGCAGGACTCAGATGTATGCTAGTATTGATTGGCCTGCTGTTGGAGGTCATACACCTGCACGTGGACCTCTTCTTACAGCTCGAGACCGGATTCTGCATCAGAGTGCACATGGAGCGCAGGATCCTTCCGCGACGAACATTCGTCGTCCGCACTTGCAGTTACCCCGTTTCGGTGGTTTTCTCTGATGTTGATGTAGACTTTGCTATGTCTCATTGTGTACTTCCTTACCGTGTGCCTGCGCGCCGCCTAGTATGTCTAGCTTTTGAAATTGCGCCGTTATGCTGTCCGCATGTACCCGACTCTGTGTATGGATCTGTATGCCTTAATCGACTACTGATATGTATTTGTTACACTAGTTAAATTGTTGTCGAGTTACATCATGTTTGTCACTAAACGCTTGTAATTGCTTTTACTAAACTACCCCCTGTTGATACTTAGCAGGATGGTTAGACCAGGTGGTCGTGGTCGTGCCCCTGAACGCCCACCACCGCCAGACTATATGGCGGCTATGATGCAACAGTTTGAGCTTAACCGCCAGTTCATGACTGGAATCATGGCTCAGTTTCCGCATCAGAACAACCAGAACCAGAACCCAGCTTCAATAACTTTGACAGAGTTTATGCGACTTAACCCAACTCAGTTCCGCAACTCTGACAAGCCACTGGATGCAGATGACTGGCTCCGCGACATCACTCACGAGATGGAGTCAGCTAATGTCGCCCCTGCCAACTTCGTCAACTTCACGGCCTTTTTCTTAAAGGGCCCCGCTGCTCAATGGTGGGACACACACAAGCATACTCTGCCTATTGGAACAGTCATCACCTGGTATGAGTTCCAGGCTGCTTTCCGTACACGTTACATCCCTCAGGCAATTATGGAACGCATGAAGACCCAGTTCCGTAACCTCACTCGGGGAAACAAGACTGTCGAAGCTTATCAGCGGGAATTTCTAGACCTCTCCCGCTATGCTGAAGAAGACATCGCTACAGATGCACACAGACAAGAGAAGTTCCATAGTGGACTACACCCCGACCTCAAGCTTGCACTTGCTGCTCAAGACTTCAATGACTTTTCAACTCTGACGAACAAGGCTATTCTTGTTGAGACCGCTCAGATGGAATACAAGGACTCGCCGAAGCGCTATCATGATGCTGGCTCATCTTCGGGCTCAGCATCGAAGCATCGAGTTTGGATTCCCAACAATGCATTCCGTTCCAATACCTCTGCGCCAAAGAACAACTATGCTGCACCATGTATGCCTCCTCCACCACCGAGGCAGCCAAAAGCTCAAGCTATTCAAAACAATGCTCCTCTTCGTCCTGAAGATGGTCTATGCTTCAAGTGCCACAAACCAGGTCACCAGGCTAAAGACTGCCGCCAAAATCAGAATCAGTTAGCCTTTCCTCGTACTGGCCGTGGCAATGGTCGTGGCAACAATCAGACCCGCAACTATAATACTGGGTCTGCTGCACATGGTCGTGGACACGCTTATAACATTGACATTGAAGAAGTCCAGGATCAACCTGCTACTGTGATGGGTACCCTTCTTGTTAACTCAGTACCTGCTTCTGTTTTATTTGATTCAGGAGCATCACATTCATTCATCTCTGGAAAATTTGCATTTATGCATGGCATTCGATATGAGAAAATGCATACCCCGTTAGTCATTAAAACTCCCGGAGGTCACTGTCATGCTGACGTGATAGCACCTAACGTTACCGTCGAAATTAAAGGGTTGGAATTCCTTGCCTCGCCCATCGTCTTGAAGTCTTCCACCATAGACCTCATACTTGGAATGGATTGGTTGAAAGCTCACATTGCTTCGATCAATTGCGCCACTAAAGTCGTCCAACTTCTTCACCCCACCGATGAGATAGTGAACTATACCGCCCGCATTACACGGGACGCTGAAGCTCAGATATATGTTCTGAATGCTTTGAACGCCTCACCTCTGGAAGGAATCGAGAACGTTCCTGTCGTTCGAGATTTTCCAGACGTCTTTCCAGAAGAACTTCCAGGAATACCCCCGGCTAGAGCTGTTGAGTTTGTCATTGACTTGAAGCCTGGCACCGTCCCTATTGCCAAGCGACCTTATAAGATGCCTCCGCATCACCTACTCGAGCTTAAGGAAGATATCGACAAGTCGCTTAAGAGTGGTTTCATCCGCCCCAGTTCCTCTGCTTGGGGAGCACCTTCACTCTTCGTTAAGAAGAAGGATGGAACTAACCGTTTGGTTCAGGATTATCGGCCCATTAACCAGGCCACAATCCAGAATAAATACCCACTGCCCCGGATCAATGATCTTTATGATCAACTCGCTGGATCATCGGTGTTCTCTAAACTCGAATTGAGGTTGGGTTATCACCAGATCCGTGTCCGTGAAGAGGATATTCCAAAGACTGCATTCGTCACTCGTTATGGCTCCTATGAATACACCGTCATGTCATTTGGCCTAACGAATGCTCCAGCAACTTTCTCCCGTCTGATGAATTATATATTCATGGATTACCTCGACAAATTCGTCGTGGTTTATTTGGATGATATCCTGATATATTCTAAGAATAGAAAAGAACATGCTGAACACCTCCGTTTGGTACTAGAAAGGCTCCGAGAACACCAGTTGTATGCCAAGTATTCCAAATGTGAATTTTGGCTTTCTGAAGTAACTTACCTTGGACATGTGGTTTCCAAGGATGGCATTGCTGTTAACCCCGAACGAGTTCAGGCTATTCTTGACTGGACTCCCCTGAAGAATGTTAAGCAAGTCAGAAGTTTTCTCGGACTTGCTAGTTATTGTCGTCGATTCGTTGAGAATTTTTCCAAGATTGCAAAACCATTGACAAATCTGCTTCACAAAGGTGTTAAATTTGAGTGGACAGAAAAATGTCAAGAAAGCTTTCAGACACTAAAAGATAAATTGACATCTGCCCCAGTATTAGCACCCCCGGATTCCCAAAAGGATTTCGTGATATACTGTGATGCCTCCCGTCAAGGATTAGGCTGTGTCCTAATGCAAGAACGCAAAGTGATTGCTTATGCCTCCCGACAATTGCGTCCTCACGAAGAAAATTACTGAGTGCACAATCTCGAACTTTCTGCGGTTA
This sequence comes from Thinopyrum elongatum, assembly GCA_011799875.1. Lineage (NCBI taxonomy): Eukaryota > Viridiplantae > Streptophyta > Magnoliopsida > Poales > Poaceae > Thinopyrum > Thinopyrum elongatum. Next base: position 119,523,625 of record CM022303.1, on the reverse strand, counting down.
TTTATGCCCTGAAGCTATGGCGACATTACCTTCTCGGTAAGAATTGCGAGATATATACGGATCATCAAAGTTTGAAGTATTTGTATACTCAACCGGATCTGAACCTTCGTCAACAAAGATGGCTCGAGACAATAGCCGATTATGATATGAATATCTCATACACCCCTGGCAAGGCAAATGTAATGGCCGATGCTTTGAGCCGTAAGGCTTATTGCAGCAACCATGTGGTTCAGGAATCACAACCTCTTCTTTATGAAGAGTTTCGTAAATTGAACCTCCATATTGTTCCACAAGGTTATCTCAATACCCTCGTTGTCGAACCAGATTTAGAACACATCATCAAGACTATGCAACGGTATGACTCTGAAGTTGAAAGGATCAAGCGATACCTTGAAAAAGGAAAACCGTCGGAGTTCCATCTTAATGATGATGGGATCCTATTTTTCCAACACCGTCTCTTCGTACCTAAGTTCAAAGATGAGAGGGAACACGTTATGATGGAAGCTCATGACACTCCTCTGTCAATTCATCCTGGTAGCACAAAGATGTACCGTGACATTTATCAGAGATACTGGTGGCCTAATATGAAGCGAGATATTGCTCGTTATGTTTCTGAGTGTGACGTTTGCCGCCGCATTAAAGCTCAACATCAAAGGCCCGCTGGAACTCTGCAACCCCTTGCAATTCCTGAATGGAAATGGGACAAGGTCCAAATGGATTTCATTACTGGTTTTCCCAAATCCCAGAAGGGTCATGTTGCTATTTTTGTCGTCATTGACCGATTCTCTAAAGTTGCTCACTTTCTGCCAGTTAAAGAGACAATCACTGCTAGCCAGTTAGCAGACTTGTATGTTTCCCGAATTGTGTCACTCCATGGTGTTTCGTTGGAGATCAGTTCTGATCATGGCAGCCTCTTCACCTCCAGATTCTGGAATAGTTTCCAAGAAGCTATGGGAACTCATCTGTCTTTCAGCACCGCTTTTCACCCTCAGTCACAGGGTCAAGTTGAACGAGTTAATCAAGTGCTCGAAGATATGCTTCGAGCTTGCGTCATCTCCTTCGGTAAGAAATGGGAGGAATCTCTCCCGTATGCCGAATTCTCTTACAACAATAGCTATCAGGCTAGTCTGAAGATGGCACCATTTGAAGTTCTATACGGACGTAAGTGTCGAACCCCTCTAAATTGGTCAGAAACTGGGGAACGCTCACTCGTCGGACTGGACATTATTCAGCAAGCAGAAGACCAAGTCCGCATTGTCCGTGAACATTTGAAAACTGTTGAGTCTGGTCAGAAGAGCAACTATGACCGAAAGCACGAGGAAATGGTCTATCAACCTGGCGAGCAAGCTTACCTCCGCGTCACTCCGTTGAAAGGCACTCATAGGTTCGGAATCAAAGGCAAGTTAGCTCCTCGCTACATTGGCCCGTTTCGTATTCTTGCCCGTCGAGGAGAAGTGGCATATCAATTGCAGTTGCCGCCTAATCTTTCCCAAGTACATGATGTCTTTCATGTATCCCAACTCCGTCGCTGCTTCAAGGATCCTATTCGAGCTGTGGATCATGAAGTGTTTGAATTACGAGAAGATCTGTCTTATCCAGAATATCCCATCTGTGTTCTTGATGAAGCTGAACGTTGGACTCGTCAAAAGTCAATCAAATTCCTCAAGTTTCAGTGGTCAAATCATTCTGAAGATGAGGCCACTTGGGAACGCGAGGATCGTCTTCGTGAAGAATACCCCTCTTTCTTTCAGTCTTCCTCTTAATTCTCGGGACGAGAACTCTTAATAGATGAGGAGAACTGTAACACCCCCTGTCATTAGCTACAGTAGTCACTTTTGATAATGACATGTCAGCAAGCCTAATAGTGCATAATCATCATTAGCATCATATTGCATTTCAACTCCTAAGTCAGATTCAAATTTAAATGAAAGTGGAAAATAAAATTTGTCCAACATAGAAACTAAAATGTTCAATAAATAGCAAATATTGCAGAGGCTATTCTAAAATTGTAACCAACAATTAATAAATTCATTAGGTGGCACTAACATTACCAAAACAGCAAGGATTAATGCATTTTAATTATTACAAAATTTGTGTGAACTCAAGTTAACTCCAAACTAATTTTTGGTAGTAGTAGAGGATGCCTAGTATTTGTTGGAACAATTCCTATGTTATACAAAAATCATTTTGAGGCCCAACTATTTACTAAACAAGAGATATGATTAAATAAAAAGAAAAAGACAAAAGAAAAGAAAACAGAGAAAAAGAAAAAGGAGAAAGAACCCCCCCGGCCCAACTGGGCCACAGCCCAGCCGGCCGGCCCCTATATTCCCTCCCCCCCCGTCAGAGTGACCCCAAACCCTAACCCCCACTCACCCCCTCGCTCACTCCCCTCCCCCCATCCCCCGATCCATAACTGGATCGGGCGCTGGCCGACGCCGATGACCGCGCCCCGCGCTCGACGCCGCCGCCGACGCCGCACGACGCCGCCGCCTCGTCCCCGACGCCGCCCCCTCGCCGGACCCCGTCGCCGTCTTCCCCGCGCCCACTGCCTCCGCCCTACACCGTGCGGTGAGGCCCCGGCCTCTCCCCTCTCTCGTCCGTCACCTCGCTCGCCCCGGCCACTCTGCCCCGCACCTCGCTCACCGCCGCTCGCCGCGCCTCTATCGCCGGCCCGCGCCTGCTCGCGCCGTCCCGAGCCCGCGCGCTCGCCCTGCCCACGCCCGACGAGCCACCGCCGCCGTCGCCTCGCGCCCCCGCGCCTGCCGTTGCTGCCGTCCGTCCCGCGCTGCCGCTCGCCCCTGCCGCTGCACGCGCACGCGCCCGCGCATGCGCTGCCGCGCCCTCGCCACGCCCCCGCCGCGCCCGTCGCACGCGCCCGTGCCCCGCCACCCGCACGCCCGCCGCCCCGGGGCCACTGCCCGGTGGTGCCCCGCCGCCCCTGTACCACTGGCCCGTGGGGCCGAACCCCCCTGTGACGCTGACGAATGGGGCCCAGCCCTAAAAACATTTTAAGAAAATAGAAAATGAAAATAAAATAAAAATAAATAAAATAAATAAATAAATAAATAATTAGTTAATTAATCCTGATTAGGTTAATCTAATTTAGTTAATTATTTTAATTAAATATTAATTAATTAGTTAACCACTAATTAGCCTAACAGTCTATGACATGTGGGACCCATGTGTCAGGACGCCTGCTGATGTCATGCTGATGTCATGATGACATCAGCATAACACTGTTTCGGATAATGTTAATTTAAATAATTAATTAAATTCCAGAAATTAATAAAAACTTTAGAAAATCATATTAAATAATCCGTAACTCCGATAAAAATACTTTATACATGAAACTTGCTCAGAATTCCGATACGAACCCGAATACGCCCTCCGTATTCCCGTCAGATGCCTCTAGCTATAAGAACGTTGAACTTTTAGACCGATTTCGATAAATGAATAGTGCCCAACTTTAATTAAATAAATCCGAATAAATTCCTAAATTAACTAAATCATTTAGTTAGGCAGTAGAACACCCCGGCATATCATTTAGGCATGTCATACATATTGTTTGCATTATTGCCGTGAATTTATTGTTTCTCTCCCCCTCCTTCTCTCTCTCGATAGACGCCGAGACCGACGACGCTGCACCTGGATACGACTACACTACCGACGAGCAGCCCGTTGGCGATCTCTCTCTCTTGCCAGAGCAACCAGGCAAGCCCCCCCCTTGAGCTTCCAGATATCGCCCATTCTATTCTCCTGCTTGCATTAGATTTTGCTACTGTTATTGTATGCTCCTATTCTGATGCATAGCCTGCTGTTGTAACCTGTTCATTGCTACCTTACCTGCCTATGATAAAGTGTTTAGTATAGGTTGGTAGTGAACCATCAGTGACCCCACCACCTTACCCTTGTTGCCCCTGCTTGATCATCGATGACTCGATCAAAGTGATTGTCGACCAGAGACCGACACCTCACTTCACACCCCCTTAGTTGTACGACTCTGCTTAGTTACTATCGAGTGCCGAGGGTGATACCTCGTAATGCACTCCCGATGAATACTCTGCAGTGTAGCTGTTCGGTCGTGGTCATCGAGGGTGATTCCTCCTTCTCCACTTCCGATACGACTCTGTCGTGCAACCCTCAGTGTGAACCTCGAGGGTGATGCCTCATACGTTCAACCTGATGATTTCGTCGAGTGGAATCCGCCGAGGGTGATTCCTCGGGTTTCCCCCTTGATGTTATGACCACACGATTACTTGACCCTTGTTACAGGCGGGTCCACCCTGGTGGGTACCCGCTGGGGATCTATGATTTCGGGTGTGCCGGAAGGGCACTCGAGTGTGACATTGTGGCGGAGCATCAGAGACTCTGATTGTCTCCGCGTGATACTAATTGAGCCTATTGGATTTGGGTGTGTGATCTGAGTGGGTCGACGTGCCCTATACGCACTACCACCACGCGGGATAATGGTTATGGGACCCTCTGCGAAGTACATTTCTCCCGAAAGCTCGTCTGACGTCACGATTCACCGTGCGGGCTGATTGTCGGGATTGGGCTGGATACTTCACTGACAAGTTCAGTGTCGCGCCTGCACCCCGGCCAGTCTCGCAACGCGTAGGGTGCCCAGGGCGATGGCCCGAGACCTCTGGGTGCATAGGTTAGTCCGACGTGCTGACCTCTCTGCCGAGCCTAGGTAGAGCGCTGCTTCGTGTTGATCTTCCGAGGACGGGCATTACCCAGCAAGTGTGTCCGGCCAGAGTTGATCGAGCGTGTTGGGTAACAGTAGTGCACCCCTGCAGGGATGAATCTTCTATCGATAGCCGGTCCTACGGTAAAGGACACTCAGATTGTGTATCCCGATCTACTACTTGAACTGGATACTTGTTACTTAATTGAAGCTTCGGGATCACTTTCTCGCTTGGGAGTCGAGGAAGGATCTTTAAGCTGTACTTCAACATGTTTGCTAAATAAAATGGTATTCTACTCTCTTCTACTGCTGCGAGATGATGGCCTCATGAAGATGTTTGAAGATGCTAGTCTTCGATAGGACTAGGCCTTCTCTCTATTCTGGCATTTCTGCAGCCCAGTCCACATATTCAGCCTTTCTCTATTGATAATGTTGCATATGTAGTATAGATCATTGCTTGCTGAGTACTTCGGATGAGTACTCACGGTTGCTTTAATTTTTCTTTTCCCCATACCCCACCTTGATGATACATCAGACGATGGAGTCCAGGAGCTAGATGCCATCACCGGAGCTTACTACCAGGAGGGTCCAGAGGGTACTTACTACTGGATCGAGCCAGCCGACCAGGAGTAGGATCGGAGGCTCCCAGGCAGGAGGCCAAAGCCTTTCGATCTAGTGTCGCTGTTTGTGCTAGCCTTCTTAAGGCAAAACTTGTCTAACTATGTCTGTACTCAGATAATATTTGTATGACTGACTTATGTATTCGGATCTTCGGATCCCTGGTATGTAATATTGTGGACCTCCGTTTAAATTGTGTTAGAGTTGTGTTGTGATATCTTCCCGTGAGTCCCTGTGCTTGATCGTACATGTTTGCGTGTATGATTAGTGTACGATTGAGTCGGGGGCGCCACACTAGGTTAGAAAATGTCCTTGGTGACCCACTGCCTATTGATGATAGCATTCCTGATGAGCAATTAGCTATCATAAATGCCTCTCCTAATACTCCATGGTATGCTGATTATGCTAATTACATTGTTGCTAAATTTATACCACCTAGCTTAACATACCAGCAAAACAAAAAGTTTTTCTATGATTTAAGACATTACTTTTGGGATGACCCACACCTTTATAAAGGAGTAGATGGTGTTATTAGACATTGTGTACCTGAGCATGAATAGGAACAGATCTTACACAAGTGCCACTCTGAAGCTTACGGAGGACACCATGCTGGAGATAGAACTGCGCACAAGGTATTGCAATCCGGTTTTTAATTGCCTACTCTCTTCAAGGATGCCCGTAAGTTTGTCTTGTCTTGTGATGAATACCAGAGAATTGGCAATATTAGTAGACGTCCGGAAATGCCTATGAATTATTCACTTGTTATTGAACCATTTGATGTCTGGGGCTTTGATTATATGGGACCTTTTCCTTCCTCTAATGGGTATACACATATTTTAGTTGCTGTTGATTACGTTACTAAGTGGGTAGAAGCTATTCCAACTAGTAGTGCTGATCATAACACTTCTATTAAGATGCTTAAAGAAGTTATTTTTCCGAGATTTGGAGTCCCTAGATATTTAATGACTGATGGTGGTTCACATTTTATTCATGATGCTTTCCGTAAAATGCTTGCTAAATATGATGTCAACCATAGAATTGCATCCCCATATCACCCTCAGTCTAGTGGTCAAGTAGAATTGAGCAATAGAGAGATTAAATTAATTTTGCAAAAGACTATTAATAGATCTAGAAAGAATTGGTCTAAGAAACTTGATGATGCATTATGGGCTTATAGAACTGCTTATAAAAACCCTATGGGTATGTCTCCTTATAAAATGGTTTATGGAAAAGCATGTCACTTACCTCTTGAACTAGAACATAAGGCTTATTGGGCTATTAAAGAGATTAATTATGATTTCAAACTTGCCTGTGAAAAGAGGCTATTTGACATTAGCTCACTTGATGAATGGAGAACCCAAGCTTATGAGAATGCCAAGTTGTTTAAAGAAAAAGTTAAAAGATGGCATGACAAAAGGATACAAAAGCGTGAGTTTAATGTAGGTGATCATGTTTTGCTATACAACTCTCGTTTAAGATTTTTTGCAGGAAAGCTTCTCTCTAAATGGGAAGGTCCTTATATTATCGAGGAGGTCTATCGTTCCGGTGCCATTAAAATCAACAATGCCAAAGGCACTAACCCGAAGGTGGTAAACGGTCAATGAATCAAACATTATATTTTAGGTACTCCCATAAATGTCGAGACGAATATTATCAATACCGTAACACCGGAAGAGTACATAAGGGACACTTTCCAGAATGTTTCAGACTCCGAAAAGGAATAGGTATGTGGTACAGTAAGTAAACCGACTCCAAAACTGTTCTAATGGCAATTTTTCTCCGTTTTGGAATATTTAAAAAATTAGGAAAATTAAAAGTAGTACGAAAAGTACACGAGGAAGTGACAAGGAAGGGAGGCGCACCCTACCCCCCTGGGCACGCCCCCCACCCTTGCCGCCACCTCGTGTGCCCTCCGGACTCCGTTTTCTTGCACGATACTTCTTTTGGTCGGTAAAAATTCATTATATAATCTCTCGAAGGTTTTGACCACCGTACCACGGCAAAGTCTTCTATTTTTGTGTTTAGCTATTTTTGCAGCAGATTCGGAGCAAGATGTCCTCGCAAGAGTCGGTCGGGAGAGTCGTGTCTCTCACCCGGCACGGGATCCAGGGGCCTACTGCCATGCTGAACCCTTTGGATGGTCCATGGAGGAAGAAATGGAGGCCGACCTCAAAAGAATAGACGCCATGGAGAAGGATCAAGAGGTTACTTCTCGCCTTCAACCAGGAGTTCTGCTTGAGGAGCTTCAGAGCTCAGCAATACCGTATTCGGTCATACCTCCGAATGCTCGATTTCTCTCTTATGATAACATGAAAAAGAGTGTTGCTTTTTCTCCCGTAGCCAGCAAGCATCCATGGGTGATCGGAGCACTAGCCGTCACAGGAAAGCTTCATAAGGAAATTATGGATCTCAAACAGCAAGTTAATAAGCTCGAGGAAGAAAATCATATTCTGAAGGGTATTATCACCAAGAATATTGGATCACCACCCCCGAAGAAAGAGATCTAAATATATGGGTATGGGCACTCCCCTTGGCAACTGCGAAGCTCGGGGGAGGTGCCCCAATATCGTATCACCATCACACCTTTACTTTTACCGTTTTCTTAGTTCGATCCTTTTGGTTATATCTAGATCTAGTAGAATAAAGTTTTAGTATGATCTAGCCTTGAGTTTTGCTTTATGTTCCCTCTATGTAATCGAGTCCGAGTTATATATAATAAAGAGTAGTTTTGAGTCGAGGGCTTTGCTTTCTTGCTATGATCTTGAGGGAATAAATAAAAGAAAGAATAAAAACAAATAAAAAGATCGTATAATGATCTTATGGAGAGTAATGACTTCACATATAAAGAGTATGATGAATAAAAGTTGTTGAGAGTTGACAAACATAGTTTTGGTCATTGTTGCAATTAATAGGAAGTAATAAAGAAAGAGAGGTGTCACATATAAATATACTATCTTGGACATCTTTTGTAATTGTGAGCACTCATTAAAATATGACATGCTAAAAAGTTGATGTTGGACAAGGAAGACAACATAATGGATTATGTTTTCTTATATCCGAATAGAAGTTATTGTGTCTTGGATCCTCCAACATGTTGAGCTTGCTTTTCCCTCTTATGCTAGCCAAATCCTTTGCACCAAGTAGAGATACTACTTGTGCATCCAAACATCCCTTAAACCAGTTTTGCCATGAGAGTCCACCATACCTACCTATGGATTGAGTAAGATCCTTCAAGTAAGTTGTCATCGGTGCAAGCAATAAAAATTGCCCTCTAAATATGTATGATCTATTAGTGCGAAGAAAATAAGCTTTATACGAACTTGTGATATAGAAGAAATAAAAGCGACGGACTGCATAATAAAGTTCTTTATCACAAGCGGCAATATAAAGTGACGTTCTTTTGCATTAAGATTTTGTGCATCCAACAATAAAAGCGCATGACAACCTCTGCTTCCCTCTGCGAAGGGCCTATCTTTTACTTTTATCTTCCACCCTTATACAAGAGTCATGGTGATCTTCACCTTTCCTTTTTACACCTTTTCTTTTGGCAACACTACTAGAAAAACGGCTATAGATAAGTGGCGCACCAGATATAGGTACGCCATTAATGGCCATATTACTAATGGCGCACCACACCCACGGTGCGCCACTACTAACATTTTTTATTTTTATTTTTTCAAAACTAGTAATGGCGCACTAGGGGAAAGTGCGCCATTACTAGTTTTAACTAGTAATGGCGCACCACATCCTCTGTGCGCCACTACTAACAAATTTTTATTTATTTATTTTTTCAAAACTAGTAATGGCGCACCAGGGGAAAGTGCGCCATTACTAGTTTTAACTAGTAATGGCGCACCACACCCACGGTGCGCCACTACTAACAATTTTTTTTTTCAAAACTAGTAATGGCGCACCAGGGGAAAGTGCGCCATTACTAGTTTTAACTAGTAATGGCGCACCACACCTACGGTGCGCCACTACTAACTTTCTGAGGTGGCCAAAAAATTCACCAAATGCACCCCCCCCCCCCCCGACGTGGACCGCCTTTTCAGTTTAAAAAAAAATAAAAGAAAATGATAGAAATGTCAAAAAAATAAAAGAAAATAAGATTCCCATGTGATATGTGGTCTAGTTGTTAGCAAAATTTACAAACATGAATTTTCAACTTTTTTGCAAAATCTCTCGAGAATTTGTAAAATGGGCATAACTTTTGCATACGAACTCCGATGAAAAAGTTTTTTATATGAAAAATCATCTACTCGAAAAGTTATATCCGAATTCAACCGCGGGGAACCCCATTGAAGATTTTTAGAATCCCCAAAAACCTAACAGAATAAAAGATACGGGACTTTTAAGATCTAGAGGGGGGAAAATGGAAAAAAATTCAAACTTAGTAATGGCGCACCATTTGCTAGGTGCGCCACTAGTAACAGAAAAAAAAATTGGTTTCGATTTTTTTTTTGGAAAAAATGTTCAAAATATGATACGTAATATGACCGGGAAGTTTGAAATATTTTTTCAAAATTTCATCACATTCATAACATGAACAAAGTCTTAGACATCAACAAGGTTTAATAGGATTGATATGATAGATATATCAACAAGTGCCTGTTAAGTGAGCTGGTGCTGGGGTTGAATAGAACTGAGAAGTTAAGCGTGCTTAGGCTGGAGTAGTGTGAGGATGGGTGACCTTCCGGGAAGTTTGACCACGGAGTGCGATTTGACTTGAGATTAAGCATAGTGACCTGAGAATAAGAAAAAAATGAAAAAAATAATTCTGAAATTTTTTTTGAAAAAAAATTGTTAGTAATGGCGCACTTCTATGTGGTGCGCCATTACTAAGTCAGATAGTAATAGCGCACTTCTATGTGGTGCACCATTACTAAGTCAGATAGTAATGGCGCACTTCTAGGCATAGTAATGGCGCACTATGTGGTGCGCCACTATTGTCTGGTATACTAATGGCGCACCAGGGGTGCGTCTTTAGTATTTGTTACTAGTGGCGTGATGATAGTGGTGCACCTATAGTGCGTCATTAATGGCCAAAACAGGTGCGCCACTAATTAGCCTTTTCCTAGTAGTGCAAGCACTATGTGTTGGAGAAGGATCCAGATATATTTATCCACTTGGATGTAGGTTATCATAAAGTATTATTGTTGATGTTACCCTTGAGGTAAAAGGTTGGGAGGGAAAACTATAAGCCCCTATCTTTCTCTGTGTCCGACTGAGACTTTGAAACCATAAGTATAGCGTGAGTGTTAGCAATTGTGAAAGATTAAATGATAGTTGAGTATGTGAACTTACTGAAAAGCTCTTGAATTGACTCTTTCCGATGTTATGATAAATTGCAACTGCTTCAATGACTGAGATCATAGTTTGTTAGTTTTCAATGAAATTTCCAATTCATGCTTTACCTTGTGAACGAATTGTTACTTTGGCATAAGAAGTTATATGACAATATTTGTTGCTGTTTTAAAGATGATCATGATGCCCACATGTCCGTATTTTATTTTATCGACACCTCTATCTCTAAATATGTGGACATATTTTTTGATTTCGGCTTTCGCTTGAGGACAAGCGAGGTCTAAGCTTGGGGGAGTTGATACATCCATTTTGCATCATGCTTTTATATTGATATTTATTGCATTATGGGCTGTTATTACACATTCTAGTACAATACTTATGCCTTTTCTCTCTTATTCTACAAGGTTTATATAAAGAAGGAGAATGCCGGCAGCTGGAATTCTGGGCTGGAAAAGGAGCAAGTATTAGAGACCTATTCTGCACAACTCCAAAAGTCCTGAAACTTTACAAAGAGACATTTTGGAATTAATTAAAAATATTGGGCGATGAAAATACCAGAGGGGAGCCACTAGGCAACCACAAGGGTGGAGGGCGCGCCCTACCCCCCTGGGCGCGCCCCTGCCTTGTGGCCCACCTGGAAGGCCCCCGATGCCCATCTTCTGCTATATGGTGTGTTTTGACCTGGAAAAAATCAGAAGGAAGCTTTCGGGACGAAGCGCCACCGTCTCGAGGCGGAACCTGGGCAGAACCAATCTAGTGCTCCGGCGGAGCTATTCTGCCGGAGAAACTTCCCTCCGGGAGGGGGAAATCGAAGCCATCGTCATCACCAACGATCCTCTCATCGAGAGGGGGCCAATCTCCATTAACATCTTCACCAGCACCATCTCCTCTCAAACCCTAGTTCATCTCTTGTATCCAATCTTTATCTCAAAACTTCAGATTGGTACCTGTGGGTTGCTAGTAGTGTTGATTACTCCTTGTAGTTGATGCTAGTTGGTTTATTCGGTGGAAGATCATATGTTCAGATCCTTAATGCTATTCAATACCCCTCTAATTATGAACATGAATATGCTTTGTGAGTAGTTACGTTTGTTCCTGAGGACATGGGAGCAGTCTTGTTATAATTAATCATGTGAATTTGGTATTCGTTCGATATTTTGATGAGATGTATGTTGTCTTTCCTCTAGTGGTTTTATGTGAATGTCGACTACATGACACTTCACCATGATTTGGGCCTAGGGGAAGGCATTGGGAAGTAATAAGTAGATGATGGGTTGCTAGAGTGACAGAAGCTTAAACCCTAGTTTATGCATTGCTTCGTAAGCGGCTGATTTGGATCCATATGTTTCATGCTATGGTTAGATTTATCTTAATTCTTCTTTCGTAGTTGCGGATGCTTGCGAGGGGGGTTAATCATAAGTGGGAGGCTTTTCTATGTAAGGGCAGCACCCAAGCACCGGTCCACCCACATATCAAATTATCAAAGTAACGAACGCGAATAATATGAGCATGATGAAAACTAGCTTGACGGTAATTCCCTTGTGTCCTCGGGAGCGCTTTGCTTTATATAAGAGTTTGTCCAGGCTTGTCCTTTGCTACAAAAAGGATTGGGCCACCTTTCTGCACCTTAGTTACTTTTGTTACTTGTTACCCGTTACGAATTATCTTATCACACAACTATCTGTTACCGATAATTTCAGTGCTTGCAGAGAATACCTTGCTGAAAACCGCTTGTCATTTCCTTCTGCTCCTCGTTGGATTCAACACTCTTACTTATCGAAAGGACTACGATAGATCCCCTGTACTTGTGGGTCATCATTCATCTCATTTAACAAATCATTTTGTGCCTTGAGAACTTGTTCTACTTGAGTTTTTACCATGGAAGCATGTTTACTAATAATTTTGAGATCATTAACAGTTCTACACATGTAGTCACTCAAGCAATCAAGCATATAAGAATTTCGTTTCAATTGTCTACTAACATAAGCATTGAAATTTTCTTGTTTAACAATAAAGTTATCAAATTCATCCAAGCATTGACTAGCAGAATTATTATAAGGAATATCACCTTCATCAAATCTATAGAGAGAATTTACCTTTACTACCTGTGTTGGGTTATCAAGACCATGTATTTCTTCAATAGGTGGTAAATTCTTAACATCTTCAGCTTTAATACCTTTTTCTTTCATAGATTTCTTTGCCTCTTGCATATCTTCAGGACTGAGAAATAGAATACCTCTTTTCTTCGGAGTTGGCTTAGGCGGTGGTTCGGGAAGAGTCCAATCATTATCATTACTCAATATATTATTCAATAGCACTTCAGCTTGTTCAATAGTTCGTTCCCTAAAAACGCAACCAGTATAACTATCTAGGTGGTCCCTAGAAGCATCAGTTAGTCCATTATAAAAGATACCATGTATTTCATTTTTCTTGAGTGGATGATCAAGCAAAGCATTAAGTAATTGGAGAAGCCTCCCCCAAGCTTGTGGGAGACTCTCTTCTTCAATTTGCACAAAATTAAATATTTCCTGTAAAGCAGCTTGTTTCTTATGAGCAGGAAAATATTTTTCAGAGAAGTAGTATATCATATCCTTGGACTACGCACACAACCAGGAGCAAGAGAATTAAACCATAACTTAGCATCACCCTTTAACGAGAAAGGAAACAACTTAAGAACATAGTAATAGCGAATTTTTTCCTCATGAGCAAATAGGGTGGTGATGTTGGCTTGAACTACGTCGGTATTTCCCCAAAGAGGAAGGGATGATGCAGCACAACAACGGTAGGTATTTCCCTCAGTGATGAGACCAAGGTTATCGAACCAGTAGGAGGACCACGCAACACCACGTAAATAGCTCCTGCACACAAAGAACAAATACTTGCAACCCGACGTAAGAGTGGGGTTGTCAATCCCTCACGGGTAAAAGGATAGGTAAAATTGTAGTAGATTGGATAAATAGGTCTCACGGGAATGCGAGACAAAACAAATAAATAAAAATTGCAGCAAGGTATTTTTGTGTTTTTGGATTAATAGATCTGAAAATAAAAGTTGCAAATAAATAAAATGGCAAATAGAAAAATAGATCTGAAAGTATATGATGAGAAAATAGACCCGGGGGCCGTAGATTTCACTAGTGGCTTCTCTCGAGAAAAATAGCATACAGTGGGTAAACAAATTACTGTTGGGCAATTGATAGAACTTCAAATAATTATGACGATATCCAGGCAATGATCATTATATACGCATCACGTCCAAGATTAGTAGACCGACTCCTGCCTGCATCTACTACTATTACTCCACACATCGACCGCTATCCAGCATGCATCTAGTGTATTAAGTTCATGGAGAAATGGAGTAATGCAATAAGAACGATGACATGATGTAGACAAGATCTATTTATGTAGCAATAGACCCCATCTTGTTATCCTTAATGGCAACGATACATACGTGTCGGTTCCCCTTCTGTCACTGGGATCAAGCACCGTAAGATCGAACCCATCACAAAGCACCTCTTCCCATGGCAAGAAAGATCGATCTAGTTGGCCTAACTAAACCAAAGATTTGAAGAAGAAATACGAGGCTATAAGTAATCATGCATATAAGAGATCAAAAGACTCAAATAACTTTCATGGATAAAAACATAGATCTGATCATAAACTCAAAGTTCATCGGATCCCAACAAACACACCGCAAAAAGAGTTACATCAAATAGATCTCCAAGAGACCATTGTATTGAGAATCAAAAGAGACAGAGGAAGCCATCTAGCTACTAACTATGGACCCGTCGTTCTACAATGAACTACTCACGCATCATCGAAGAGGCACCAATGAGGATGATGAACCCCTCCGTGATGGTGTCCAGATTGGATCTGTGGTTTCTGGAACTTGCAGCGGCTGGAATTGATTTTCGTTGACTCCCCTAGGGTTGCTAGAATATTGGGGTATTATAGAGCAAAGAGGCAATGCGGGAGGCGGCCGAGGTGGGCACAACCAACCTGGGCGCGCCTGGGGCCCCAGGCATGCCCTGGTGGGTTGTGCTCCCCTCGGAGCCCCCCTTAGGTACTTTCTTGGCTCAACTTGTGTCTTCTGGTCCAGAAAAAATCACCAAAGATTTTTGCTGCGTTTGGACTCCATTTGGTATTGATTTCCTGCGAAGTAAAAAACAAGCAAAAAACAGCAACTGGCACTGGGCACTATGTCAATAGGTTAGTCCCAAAAAATGATATAAAGTTGCTATAAAATGATTGTAAAACATCCAAGAATGATAATATAACAGCATGGAACAATAAAAAATTATAGGTACGTTGGAGACGTATCAGGTGGCTATATCATTCAATTTAGTAAAATGTGCCACAATAGTTTCAGATTTATAACCATGGAAAGGATCAGATTCAACCAAAGTAATTAACTCAGCATTGAAAGAGAATTCATAATCCTTATCAGTAACAAAGATAGGTGAAGTAGCAAACTTAGGATCATATTGCATTCTAGCATTCAAAGATTTTTCTTTCCACTTGCATAGTAATTTATTAAGATCATCTCTATCCTTACAAGCAAGAAACTTCCTAGCTAACCCTCAGGTATAACAGGCAATTCATATCTAGGAGAGCTAGGTCTAGCAGGTGTTTCAAAGTGTTCAGTGTCAATAATTTCATCAGATTCAGAAATATCATCAGTTTCACCATTAACTCTAGCAAGTTGTTCATCAAGAAATTCACCCAGTGGCACAGTATTATCAAGCAAAGTATCATCATAAGCATCATGCATAGCAGAAGTAGCACCATCAATTACTTGCGACATATCAGCATGAATAGCAGGTGGTGATGTCGCAAGCTTACTCAAAACAGAAGTTGAATCAAGTGCAGAGCTAGATGGCAGTTCCTTACCTCCCCTCGTAGTAGAGGGAAAAAATCCTGGTTTTGTTATCTTTCAAATTCCTCATAGTGATCAATAGATATAAATCTCAAGTGACTCAGAGAATAGAGCTATGCTCCCCGGCAACGGCGCCAGAAAAAGGTCTTGATAACCCACAAGTATAGGGGGATCGCAACAGTTTTTGAGGGTAGAGTATTCAACCCAAATTTATTGATTCGACACAAGGGGAGCTAAAGAATATTCCCAAGTATTAGCAGCTGAGTTGTCAATTCAACCACATCTAAAAGACTTAATATCTGCAGCAAAGTTTTTAGTAGCAAAGTAGTATGGAAGTAACGGTAACGGTGGCAAAAGTAACAGTAGCAGCATAAAAGTAACTTAGGAAAGATCAATATGTGAAAAGCTCGTAGGCAACGGATCAGTGATGGATAATTATGTCGGATGGCATTCAGCATGCAACAGTCATAACCTAGGGTGACACAGAACTAGCTCCAATTCATCAATATAATGTAGGCATGTATTCCGCATATAGTCATACGTGCTTATGGAAAAGAACTTACATGACATCTTTTATCCTACCCTCCCATGGCAGCGGGGTCCTAATGGAAACTAAGGGATATTAAGGCCTCCTTTTAATAGAGAACTGGAATAAAGCATTAGCACTTAGTGAATACATGAACTCCTCAAACTACGGTAATCACCGGAAAGAATCCCAATTATTGTCACCTTGGGGTATGTGGATCATAACACATAATAGGTGTCTACAACTTGCAAGATAGGATCAAGAACACAAATATATTCATGAAAACATATTAGGTTCAGATCTAAAATCATGGCACTCGGGCCCTAGTGACAAGCATTAAGCATAGCAAAGTTATAGCAACATCAATCTCAGAACATAGTGCATACTAGGGATCAAACCCTAACAAAACTAACTCAATTACATGATAAATCTCATCCAACCCATCACTGTCCAGCAAGCCTACGATGGAATTACTCACTCCCGGCGGTGAGCATCATGAAATTGATGATGGAGGAAGGTTGGTGACGATGATGGCGACGGATCCCCCTCTCCGGAGCCGCGAACGGACTCCAGAACTGCCCCCCCAATGAAGAACAGGAGGTGGCGGCGGCTCCATATCGTAAAACATGATGAATCCTTCTCTCTGATTTTTTTCTCCCCGAATAGGGTTATATGGAGTTGGAATTGAGGTCGGAGGGGCTCCAGGGGGCCCACAAGCCTGCAGGGCGCGCCCCAGGGAGCTGGGCGCCCCCCAGGGCTTGTGGCCTCTGGGTGGCCCCCCTCTGGTTGTTTCTTTCGCCAATATTTTTTATATATTCCAAAAATATTCTCCGTAAATTTTTAGGTCAATCCGAGAACTTTTATTTCTGCACAAAAATAACACCATAGCAATTCTGCTGAAAACAGCGTCAGTCCGGGTTAGTTCCGTTCAAATCATGCAAATTAGAGTCCAAAACAAGGGCAAAAGAGTTTGGAAAAGTAGATACGATGGAGACGTATCAAGTCCTGGTTGGTGGCTAGGACCGGGACTAAAGCTGAATTTCACTAGCCAAGAGTGCATGAAAGCTAGGCCTTTAGTGCCGGTCCTAGCCACCAACCGGGACTAAAGGAAGGCCTTTAGTCCCGGTTGGTGGTTAGAACCGGGACTAAATCTATTTTTCCTATTTTTGGTTTTTGGCCTTTTTAGGAAATTTGAGTTTAAGTTTTCTTTTAAACAGATTCAAAAACAGTAGCATACATGCATTTTACTTTCTATTAACTTACTTTAGATCAGAAATAATTTGTATTATTGGTTGACTTTTTTTAATTCTAAGTTAATATTATTTTGATCATAAATAGAGTTTTATAAAAGCTTTTTAGTTGATTCTTTTTGCTATTGAAGAATATTATAAAATACTTTTTGTTAACCTAATAATGTTATATTTTCTTTTCTGTTAAGTTATTAGTTTATCCTAATACTTTTTGCTATTAAAGTTTTTTATGAAAAAATACTTTATGAAAATTGTAGTTGGATAAATTTTACTTTCTATATTAACTTTACTTTAGATCAGAAACAATTTGTAATATTAGTTGAATTTTTTTATTTAATTCTAAGTTAATCTTATTTTGATCATAACTAGAGTTTTATGAAAGATTTTTAGTTGATTCTTTTTGCTATTGAAGAATATTATGAAATACTTTTTGTTAGCCTAATATGTTTTTGAAAATATGACAAAAAGGGATCAATGCTGTCAAAATCTTTCTTCCTGAATCTAAAGCCCTTTGGGTATAACCCAACATACTCATAAGGTGGGTTTGTACTCCTGATGTAAGATAATATAAAGGTGCCTGGATGTTCATGAGATATGCCAAAACAATATACTATTCTCATAGGATTGTCCGATTTCTCATCCCTCAACATATCATCAACTCTGCTTGCATGTTAGGTAAGCTTGGATCATGGTTATTTCTTGAGAATGGCCATCTCTTTATGGCTATTTCTCGAGAAAGGCCATCTGATATGTTGTCCTTAGTTTCACCAGAAAGCAACCACAGAACTCCGTATCTGGATTTGGCTTGGCATAAGGGGTCCTCCGATCAGAGAAACCACATAGTACCTCCAACTTTATGTCATACAATGTTTCTCTCTTATCATCTCCGATGCTTCTGCTGTATTCATCTGGACTTGGCTCGGCATAAAGGGTCCTCTGATACACGCGAAGGATGACAACACGGTGCATGCAAGTGCCACGGAGCTCACTTGGGATTCCAGCTGTCGCCCCTTCTTTATCCAAGCGACAGGAGAGAGCCCCCCTGAGTTGACTGACGTTGACTGACATGAAAACACCTCCAATGCTTAACTTCTCTCTCAAGCCTAATTTACTGGGAGCAACCGAGCAGGCGAACCCGTGTTCCTCTTAGTGCCGCCCCTATCTCAGCTACTCTGCTGCTCTATAAAGATCTCCAACTGGTGCTCCAAGCCTTCGACCTACCCATTTTCTTGTCCCCAAGGCTTGAAGTTTCACTAGAAAGCAACTAGAAGTCCTCATCTCTTCATGGTTATTTCTCGAGAATGGCCATCTGATACGTTGTCCTCAGTTTCACCAGAAAGCAACCAGAGAACTCTGATAACCCACAAGTATAGGGGATAGCAACAGTTTTCGAGGGTAGAGTATTCAACCCAATTTTTTAGATTCGACACAAGGGGAGCCAAAGAATATTTGTAAGCATTAGCAGCTGAATTGTCAATTCAACCACACTTGGAGATTAAATATCTGCAGCAAAGTGATCAGTAGCACAGTAATATGATAATTTTGATAGCAGTGGTCATAGTAGCAGTAACGGTAACAGTGATAGCAATGATTTCGTAGCAAGTGTAACAGTAGCAACAGCAGTAGTAACTTAGTAAGAACAATATGTGGAAAATTCGTAGGCATTGGATCGGTGAATTCATTGGACGATATTCATCATATAACAGTCGTAACCTAGGGCGATACAAAACTAGCTCCAGTTCATAAATATAATGTAGGCATGTATTCTATAAATAGTCACACGTGCTTATGGAAAGAACTTGCATGACATCTCTTTGTCCTACCCTCCCGTGGTAGCGGGGTCCATAAGGAAACTAAGGGATATTAAGGCCTCCTTTTAATAGAGAACCGGAACAAAGCATTAACACATAGTGAATACATGAACACCTCAAACTACGGTCATCACCGCAAAGTATCCCGACTATTGTCACTCCGGGCTTTATGGATCATAACACATAATAGGTGAATATGACTTGCAAGACCGAATCTAAAATACAGATATAATGGTGAAAACATAAACGGTTCAGATCTGAAATCATGGCACTCGGGCCCTAGTGACAAGCATTAACATAGCAAAGTCATAGCAACATCAATCTAAGAACATAGTGGATACTAGGGATCAAACCCTAACAAAACTAACATGATTACATGACAAATATCATCCAACCCATCACCGTCCAGCAAGCCTACGATGGAATTACTCATGCACGGCAGTGAGCATCATGAAATTGGTAATGGAGGATGGTTGGTGATAATGATGGCGATGAATCCCCCTCTCCAGAGCCCTGAACGGACTCCAGATCTGCCCTCCCGATGAAGAACAGGAGGTGGCGGCGGCTCCGTATCGTAAAATGTGATGAATCCTTCTCTCTGATTTTTTCTCCCCGAATAGGGTTATATGGAGTTGGAGTTGATGTTGGAGGGGCTCCAGGGGGCCCACAAGCCTGCAAGGCACGCCCCAGGGGGGTGGGCGCGCCCCCAGGGCTTGTGGCCTCTGGGTGGCCCCCCTTTGGTTGATTCTTTCGCCAATATTTTTATATATTCCAAAAATATTCTTCGAAAATTTTCAGGTCAAGGTGGTCCCTAGAATCATCGGTATTCCATTATAAAAGATATCAAGTATTTCATTTTTCTTGAAAGGACGATCAGGCAAAGCATTAAGTAATTGGAGAAGCCTCCCCCAAGCTTGTGGGAGACTCTCTTCTTCAATTTGCACAAAGTTAAATATTTCCTGTAAAGCAACTTGTTTCTTATGAGCAGGAAAATATTTTTCAGAGAAGTAGTAGATCATATCCTGGGGACTACGCACACATCCAGGAGCAAGAGATTTAAACCATATCTTAGCATCACCCGTTAACAAGAAAGGAAACAACTTAAGAATATAGTAATAGCGAATTTTTTCCTCATGAGCAAATAGGGTGGCTATATCATTCAGTTTAGTAAGATGTGCCACAACAGTTTCAGATTCATAACCATGGAAAGGATCATATTCAACCAAAGTAATTAACTTAGGATCGACAGAGAATTCATAATCCTTATCAGTAACAAAGATAGGTTAAGTAGTAAACTTAGGATCAAATTACATTCTAGCATTCAAAGATTTTTCTTTCCACTTGCGTAGTAATTTCTTAAGATCATCTCTATCCTTACAAGCAAGAAAGTACCTAGCTACCTCTCCATCCATAATGTAACCCTCAGGTATATCAGGCAATTCATATCTAGGAGAGCTAGGTCTAGCAGGTGTTTCAAAGTGTTCAGTTTCAATAATTTCATCAGTTTCAGCATTAACTCTAGCAATTTATTTATCAAGAAATTCACCCAGTGGCACAATATTATCAAGCAAAGTATCATCACAAGCATCATGCATAGCAGAAGTAGCATCATCAATTACTTGCGACATATCAGAATGAATAGCAGGTGGTGGTGTTGCAAGCTTACTTAAAACAGAAGGTGAATCAAGTGCAGGGCTAGATGGCAGTTCCTTACCTCCCCTCGTAGTAGAGGAAAAAATCTTGGTTTTGTTATCTTTCAGATTCCTCATAGTGATCAACAGATATAAATCCCAAGTGACTCAGAGAATAGAGCTATGCTCCCCGGCAATGGCGCCAGAAAAAGGTCTTAATAACCCATAAGTATAGGGGATCGCAACAGTTTTCGAGGGTAGAGTATTCAACCCAAATTTATTGATTTGACACAAGGGGAGCCAAAGAATATTCTCAAGTATTAGCATCTGGGTTGTCAATTCAATCACACCTGAAAGACTTAATATCTGCAGCAAAGTTTTTAGTAGCAAAGTAGTATGGAAGTAACGGTAACGGTGGCAAAAGTAACAGTAGCAGTTTTGTGATGATTGTAACAGTAGCAACGGAAAAGTAACTTAGCAAAGATCAATATATGAAAAGCTCGTAGGCAACGGATCAGTGATGGATAATTATGTCAGATGGCATTCATCATGCAACAGTTATAACCTAGGGTGACACAGAACTAGCTCCAATTCATCAATATAATGTAGGCATGTATTCCATATATAGTTATACATGCTTATGGAAAAGAACTTGCATGACATATTTTGTCCTACCCTCCCGTGGCAGCGGTGTCATAATGGAAACTAAGGGATACTAAGGCCTCCTTTTAATAGAGAACCGGACCAAAGCATTAGCACTTAGTGAATACATGAACTCCTCAAACTACGGTAATCATCGGAAAGAATCCCAATTATTGTCACCTTGGGGTATGCGAATCATAACACATAGTAAGTGTCTACAACTTGCAAGATAGGCTCAAGAACACAAATATATTCATGAAAACATAATAGGTTCAGATCTGAAATCATGGCACTCGGACCCTAGTGACAAGCATTAAGCATAGCAAAGTCATAGCAACATCAATCTCAAAACATAGTGGATACTAGGGACCAAACGCTAACAAAACTAACTCGATTACATGATAAATCTCATCCAACCCATCACCGTCCAGTAAGCCTACGATGGAATTACTCATGCATGGCGGTGAGCATCATGAAATTGGTGATGGAGGAAGGTTGGTGATGATGATGGCGACGAATCCCCCTCTCGGAGCCCCGAACGGACTCCAGATCTGCCCTCCCGATGAAGAACAAGAGGTGGCGGTGTCTCCGTATCGTAAAACGCGATGAATCCTTCTCTCTGATTTTTTTCTCCCCGAATAGGGTTATATGGAGTTGGAGTTGAGGTCGGAGGGGCTCCAGGGGGCCCACAAGCCTGCAGGGCGTGCCCCAGGGGGGTGGGCGCGCCCCCAGGGCTTGTGGCCTCTGGGTGGCCCCCCTTTGGTTTATTATTTCGCCAATATTTTTTATATATTCCAAAAATATTCTCCATAAATTTTTAGGTCAATCCGAGAACTTTTATTGTTGCACAAAAATAACACCATGGCAATTCTGCTGAAAATAGCGTCAAACCGGGTTAGTTCCATTCAAATCATGCAAATTAGAGTCCAAAACAAGGGCAAAAGAGTTTAGAAAAGTAGATATGATGGAGACGTATCAGGGCCCCCCTCCGGTGGTTCTTGGCTCCGGTATTTTTCTTTTATTGTAAAATAAATCTCCAAAAAGTTTCGTTCCATTCCGAGAACTTTTATTTCTGCACAAAAACAACACCATGGTAGTTCTGCTGAAAACAGTGCCAGTCCAGGTTAGTTTCATTCAAATCATGCAAATTAGAGTCCAAAACAAGACCAAAAGCATTAGGAAAAGTAGATACAACGGAGACGTATCAACTCCCCCAGGCTTAAACCTTTGCTTGTGCAAGAAATTCAGTTGACAAACTGAAAGTGAAAAAGAAAAACTTTTACGAACTCTTTTTGTCTTGTTTACATAAATAAGCTTAAGTAGCACCCAGCTTTTCAACAAAGATCATGACTAACCATGTCAACAATAACTCTTAGAAATTATATTAACTCATATCAATGGCATAAGCAACTAGCGAGCAATAATAAAATATCTCAAATGCCAACACTTTGTCAAAACAACCGTGATATAATATGACAACAATGGTATCTCGCTAGCCCTTTCTGAGACCACAAAACATAAATGCAGAGCACCTCCAAAGTTCAAGGAGTGACTAAACATTGTAATTCATGGTAGAAAAGATCCAGTCATGATGCATCCAACATTAACTATGCACAATGCATTAGGATGACAATAGTGCGCTCAGATCTGGCTATTATTTGAGACGGTGATGACTGAACATAAAAGTAAATAGATAGTCCCTTCGCAGAGGGAAGCAGGGATTTGCAGCAGTGCCAGAGCTCAAAGTTTTTAAAAGCAGAGATAAATGAAATTTTGGAAAATGCACCCTTCCTGTTTACTTCACGACCAAAAGTTATCGATATCTTCCATGCTAAACACATTAGTGGCAGTTCCCAAGCAATAAAAGTAAAGGTTTACCCCCCCTCCACCAACAAACACATTCCACGGCTAGCCGAATCCAAGGGTACCGTCCATACCAACATCAGTCCTGGGGGAGTTTTGTTTAATTATTTGCAATTTTTGATTTCGGGACTGGGAATCCCTATTACTGCCCCTCTCGTGCAAGGACGAGTGAATAAACACTCATCATGAGAATAACCCGCTTAGCATGGAAGATACCGACTACCCCCTGTCGCTCTATGAACAATCTAGGCACACCAAAACAGAAATTCATTTGATGTTTTTTAGAGGTGGCACATGCAAATTTACTTAGAATGGCAGGGTAATACCGCATATAGGTAGATATGGTGGACTCATCTGGAATAACTTGGGTTTTAGGATTTTGATGCACAAGCAGTATTCCCGGCTAGTATAGGCGAAGGCTAGCAAATAGGTTGAGAAGCGGCCAGCTAGAGAGCAAAAACGGTCATGAACATGAGTTATGCATAATTAACATTGAATACTAGCATGAGTAGGATATGGACACCATGAACATAAATATCATAGAGGCTATGCTGGTTTTGATTCAACTACATGCATGAACATGTCCCAAGTCAAGCCACTTGAAACATTCAGAGGAGGATACCATATCATCATACTACATCACAATCATTTTAATGCATGTTGACATCCAAGATAAATCATTATCCACTCCTAGCTACTTAAGCATGGCATGAGAAACTATAATCTCTAATTGTCATTGCAAACATGTTTGATCATAATATGTTGAATCATGGATACTAGGTTAAACATATTTACAAAAACAGAACAAGTTGAGTTCATACCCGTTTCTCTCTGCCACAACCAGTTCATCAAATATCGTCATTATTGCCTTTCACTTGCACGGCCGAATGATATGAAAATAATAATAGTGCAAGAGTGCCGTGGACTAAGCTGGAATCTGCAAACATTTTATTCAAAAGGAGAAGACAAGGTAATATGGGCTCTTTATTAGATTAATAGAAATGCATATGAGAGCCACTCAATATTTTCATCGTGGTCTTCTCCTCGGTACGACTCAATAAAAAGAAGAGAATTTCAGAGAAACATACTGAAATATTTTTGGAGTTTTTAGTTTTTCATGAAGAAAGCAAATTAAAGAAAAACAAAAACAAAAAACAAGAAAAACTATTTACACGGGAAAGCTCCCAACAAGCAAAAGAAGAACAAGGAAATCTTTTTGGGTTTTCTTTTTAAGACTACAACTAACTAAACTAGAAAGAAAAACCAAAAAGAAGCAAGAAACATTTTTTTGGATTTTCTCAAAGTTTTTCAAACACACAAGAAGAAAGCGAGAAAATAAATCTAACATGGATAATACAATGAAAAAGTGTGAACACTGACAACTGGAATGAAATGTGTGAACATGAATGTAATGTCGGTGGAAATATGTACTCCCCCAAGCTTAGGCTTTTGTCCTAGCTTGGTAATCACCACTCGTAATAGCCATCCGGTCCCATCTCGGAGTGCTGTGGAGCGGGCACCTGAGCGTCCCACTCCTGAGGATGCTCCTCTGCCTCTGCCTGGGCATTCCGATAGGCAATAATGTCCTTGGGCATGATCCTATATCCTCCCCTGGCAATAGAATCAAACAAAGTAGGTGCAGGCAACTCAATAATATCACGGGAATCCACACTGAAAACCAGGTTGTAAGGAATATTCTTAATAGAATTATCAATATCAGTAAACTGGTGATCCATCATCGCCTGGTGATCTAAATAAACCTTGGGTAAATGATAATCATGTTGGTGAATCTGAACATTAAAGTGACTCACTAAACGAGTAGCATAAATACCGCCATGAATTTTTCCCTTGGTTTTGTTAAGGTGCAGACGGCGTGCAATAATGGCCCCGAGGCTAAAAGTGTTATCACCGTATAGTGCATGGCGTAAGATGGCGAAGTTAGGAGCACTGAGTGCACAGAGTTTCTCTCTAGCAATTAAACACTTAGCAATGAATAGAGAAAAATAATGCACAGAAGAAAACTGCAAACTAGTAGTAGTGACACTCGACACGCCTCTCTCATCTCACACTGATAGAGTATGATAAAAGTCCTCAAACTCTGCAGGCCTAGGCTCTCTTATTTCCCCGTCAGAAGGGATCAAGCATACATTGCAAAAATCAGTGAGTGGCATCTGACGGGTTTCAGCATATAAATTAAATTGCACCTCAGGGGGGTTATTCCTACTCAGAAAATGAAAATTTTGAACAAAGAAATTTGTAAGGAGATGGTATTGTTCACACTCAGCTGCGATGAAGTCGGTGAGCCCAGCATTAGCAGCAAATTGTGCGAACTCTTGACGGATCCCGGCTCCATCCATGAAGGGGTTATGCGGCCATTCACACGGCCGCACCTCCGCCCTTTTCCGAGTATGGAGGTCATTGTCCGATGATTCCCCAATAACTCCCTTAGCGCATTTCTTGGAGGCAAACTTCCTAAAGAAACTTATCTTATTCCTATGAACAAAATTCTAAAAAATTTTGTCAACAAAACTTCACAAGATTGATAGCAACTACTCATAAAAGAGGCATAGAGGCCATATTGAGCATTCAAACTACTTAGAACTCTAAGAATTCAACATGCAAGCTCATCTACAGCAGCACCAAGAGTAGCTAATTATTCAAATATAATCCACTAAAGCAAAAACTAATTGGAGCAATGGAGGAGTCACATAAGAAGTAGCAATCCCCCAAAACAGTTTCGGAAACAAAACTTCGAGCAAAGAGATCGAAATCCACGGGTTTGAGAGCAAGAACACAAGAGAGAGAGCAATGGTGATTTTTTTTGAGGTAGGAGAACACATGGGCTAAAGAGATAAGTGAGGGGGCCCACGTGGGGACCACAACCCACCAGGGCGCGCCTGGGGCTGCTGGAGCGCCCAGGTGGGTTGTGCCCACCTGGTGCACCCCCTCTGATGTTATTTGTTCTAAAAATTCAGAAATATTAAAAAAAATCGTATTAAATTTTCAGGGCATTCTGGGAACTTTTATTTTTTGGTCTTTTTTTATTGCATGAGAAATTCAGAAAAGAGACAAAACATGGCATTTTATTTTATTTAACTAATAAAAACAGAAAATAAAAGTTGGGAGCAGAAGGTTGTGCTTACTAAATTCATTAACTTCATACCTCTCAAAAATGATCCATTGATAAGGTTGATCAAGTCTTATTAACAACCACCTTCGATTAGCATGAAACCGAAGAACTTTCGCAAAACACTAAGTTTCCTCAACGGGGATATGTATGTCCCCAACAATAAGCATTTCATATTTCTTTTTGGCAGTAGGTAGAGGTAGTTGAAAACTTCCAATAGTGAGTGTCGGAGATTTTTCAATAACGTTAATACCATTCACTTGGAATTGTTTCTTTTGAAAGTGCACCGTATGTTCATTATCATTGATATGAAAAGTGACCTTGCTTTTATTGCAATCAATAACAGCCCCTGTAGTATTCAAAAAGGGTCTTCCAAGGATAATCAACATGTTGTCGTCCTCGGGCATCTCAAGTATATCAAAGTCAGTTAAGATAGTAACATTTGCAACAACAACAGGCACATCCTCACAAATACCGATAGGTATGGCAGTTGATTTATCAGCCATTTGCAAAGATATTTTAGTAGGTGTGAGTTTATTCAAATCAAGTCTTATATATAAGGAGAAAGGCATAACACTAACACTAGCTCCTAGATCACACAAAGCAGTTTTAACATAATTTCTTTTGATTGAGCAATGTATATTTGGTATTCCTGGATTTCCAAGTTTTTTAGGTAATCCATCCTTAAAAGAATAATTGGTAAGCATGGTGGAGATTTCAGCTTCAGATATTTTTCTCTTATTAGTGATGTTGTCTTTCATATATCTTGCATAAGGGGCCATCTTTAAAATATCAGTAAAGCGAGTGCGCAAAAAGACCGGCCTAAGCATCTAAAAAAAGCATTCAAATTCTTCATCATCCTTTTTCTTAGTTGATTTAGGTGGAAAGGGCATGGGTTTTTGAACCCATGGTTCTCTTTCTCTTCCATGTTTTCTAGGAACAAAGTCTCTTTTATCATATCTTTTATTGTTAGGTTGTGGGTTATCAAGATCAACAGCTGGTTCTATTTCAATATCATTGTCTGGTTGTTTATCATTGTCTAGTTGAGTGTCTTCATGAACATCATCATTATATTTTTCATTATCACTAGATGAGTGTTCATTACAAGATTGAGTTTCACCATTAGAAATAGAAACATCATTATTATTATCAGGAGGTTTTTCTGCTTCAGGTTCACTAGAGCTATGCAAAGTCCTATCATTTTTATTTTTCTTCTTCCTTCTAGAAGGACTAGGTGCGTCAGCGTTAATTCTTTGAGAGTCTTGTTCAATTCTCTTAGGGTGTCCCTCAGGATAAAGAGGTTCCTGAGTCATTTTACCTCCTCTAGTTGCTACTCTAACAGCAAAGTCATTCATATTATTATTCATTTCATCAAGCAACTCTCTTTGAGATCTAGCAACTTGTTCTAGTTGAGTTTGAACCATAGAAGCATGTTTTCCTACACCTCTTACATCATTAGTGATTCTAAATAACAACTCACTCAAGCGATCAATCATATTGGAGTTGTATTTCAAATGTTTCATAACATTTTCATTGAAGTGATCTTGCTTTCTAATGTAGTTGTCAAACTCATAAAGGCATTGACTAGGATGTTTATTGTAAGGGATATCACTTTCATCAAATTTCATTAAAGAGTTTACCTCTACCACCTTTGGTGGTGGTGTGTCAAGTCCATGTATCTCTTCAATAGGAGGTAAATTTTTAACATCCTCTGCTTTAATACCTTTTTCCTTCATACTTTTCTTTGCCTCCTACATATATTCAGGACTGAGATATAAGATACCCCTCTTCTTTGGAGTCGGTTTAGGCGGTGGTTCAGGAAGAGTCCAATCATCATAATTTTTCAATATATTATTCAATAATTCCTCAGCTTGTTCAACAGTTCGTTCCCTGAAAACACTACCAGCATAACTATCCAGGAAGTCCCTAGAAGCATCAGTTAGTCCATTATAGAAGATATCAAGTATTTCATTTTTCTTAAGAGGATGATCAGGCAAAGCATTAAGCAATTGGAGAAGCCTACCCCAAGCTTGTGGGAGACTCTCTTCTTCAATTTGCACAAAGTTAAATATTTCCTGTAAGGAAGCTTGTTTCTTATGAGCAGGAAAATATTTTTTAGATAAGTAATAAATCATATCCTGGGGACTACGCACACAACCAGGAGCAAGAATATTGTACCATATCTTAGCATCACCCTTTAATGAGAACGGAAATAATTTGAGAATATAGTAATAGCGAACCTTCTCCTCATGAGCAAATAGGGTGGCTATATCATTTAATTTAGTACGGTGTGCCACAACAGTTTCAGTTTCATAGCCATAGAAAGGATCAGATTCAACCAAAGTAATTAACTCTGGGTCGACAGAGAATTCATAATACTTATCATCAACAAAGATAGGTGAAGTAGCAAACTTATGATCACATTTTGATATGTCCATTTTGTATCATGTTTTCCTACTGTTATTTATAATGTTTTTATGCATAATAATGCTTTTTGGAGTAATTCTAATGCCTTTTCTCTCATAATTTGAAAGGTTCACACAAAGGGGGAGAATACCGGCAGCTGGAATTCTCGACCTGAAAAAGCTATGTCAGGCCACCTATTCTGCACAACTCCAAATGAGCTGAAACTTCACGGAGATTTTTTATGGAATATATAAGAATTATTGGAGCAAATAACTACCAGAGGGGGCCCACCAGGTGGGCACAACCCACCTGGGGGTGCTAGGGAGCCCAGACATGCCCTGGTGGGTTGTGCCCTCCTCGGCCCACCTCCGGTGCCTCTCTTCTGGTATATAAGTCATTTTGACCTAGAAAAAATAAGGAGAGGATTTTCGGGACGAAGCGTCGCCGTCTCGAGGCGGAACTTGGGCAGGAGCACTTTTGCCCTCCGGCGGAGCGATTCCGCCGGGGGAACTTCCCTCCCGGAGGGGGAAATCATCGTCATCGTCATCACCAACAACTCTCCCATCTTGGGGAGGGCAATCTCCATCAACATCTTCAACAACACCATCTCCTCTCAAACCCTAGTTCATCTCTTGTGTTCAATCTTTGTACCAGAACCTTAGATTGGTGCTTGTGGGTGACTAGTAGTGTTGATTACATCTTGTAGTTGATTACTATATGGTTTATTTGGTGGAAGATTATATGTTCAGATCCATTATGCTATTTAATACCCCTGTGATCTTGAGCATGATTATCATTTGTGAGTAGTTACTTTTGTTCTTGAGGACTACGATTGATCCCCTATACTTGTGGGTCATCAAGGCTCTTTTCTGGTCCCGTTGCCGGGAAGTGAAGCGCTCTTGGTAAGTGGAAATCGGTAAGGAAAAATTATTACTACGTGCTGAAATTTATTGTCACTTATTACTATGGAGAACAATCCTTTGAGGGGTTTGTTCGGGGTATCTTCACCTCGACCGGAACCACAATTAGTTACCCCTCAACCTACTACACCTACTAAAAATATTGGTTATGAAATTCCTTTTTGTATGATAGAACAACTGCTAGCTAATCCTTATGCAGGAGAAGGAACTGAACATCCTGATATGCACTTGATATATGTGGATGAAATTTGTGGATTATTTAAGCTTGCAGGTTTACCCGGAGATGAAGCTAAGAAGAAGGTTTTCCCTTTATCTTTGAAGGGAAAAGCATTGGTATGGTATAGGCTATGCGATGATATTGGATCTTGGAATTGGAATCGATTGAAATTGGAATTTCATCAAAAAAATTATCCTATGCATCTAGTTCATCGTGATCGGAATTACATATATAATTTTTGGCCTCGTGAAGGAGAAAGTATCGCTCTAGCTTGGGGGTGGCTTAAGTCAATGTTGTATTCATACCCCAATCATGAGCTCTCAAGAGAAATTATTATTCAGAATGTTTATGCTCGGCTTTCTCGTGATGATCAATCCATGCTTGATACTTCTTGTACCAGTTCCTTTATGAAGAAGACTATTGAATTCAGGTGGGATCTTTTAGAAAGAATTAAACGCAACTCCAAAGATTGGGAACTCGACGAAGGTAAAGAGTCAGGTATTAAGCTTAAGTATGATTGTGTTAAATCTTTTATGAATACCGATGCTTTTCAAAAGTTTAGCACTAAATATGGACTTGACTCTGAGATAGTAGCCTCCTTTTATGAATCATTTGGTACTCATGTTGAACTCCCTAAGGAGAAGTGGTTTAAATATCACACACCTATTAAAGAAGCAATTGAAGAACCGGTAATAGCTAAAGATGAAACCATTATTTATAATGTTGATCCAGTTGTTCCTACTGCCTATATTGAAAAATCACCTTTCCATGTTAGGATAATGGAACATGCTAAAGTTTCAACTGTGGTCAATAAAAGTTATATAAGAGCACCTAAACTTGCTGAACAAATCAAAGTAGAACCTAGTGTTGCTATGGTTAAAGATCTCCTGGTAGAAAATCTAGATGGGCATGTTATTTACTTCTGTGATGAAGGTGCTAGAATTGCCAAACCCGATGAAAAAGATAAACATAGACCTATTATTGGCATGCCTGTTGGCTCAGTCAAAATAGGAGAACACTGTTATCATGGTTCATGCGATCTTGGTGCTAGCGTGAGTGCTATTCCTTTTACTTTATATCAAGAAATTATGAATGATATAGCACCTGCTGAAATAGAAGACATTGATGTTACTATTAAACTTGCTAATAGAGACAGTATCACACCACTTGGGATTGTTAGAGATGTTGAAGTCTTGTGTGCGAAAATAAAATATCCTACTAATTTTTTCATTCTTGGTTCCCCACAAGATGACTTTTGTCCCATTATCTTTGGTAGACCTTTCTTAAACACTGTGAATGCTAAAATATATTGTAAGAAGCAAACCGTCGGTGTTAGTTTTGGTGATGACTCTCATGAGTTTAATTTTTCTGAGTTTAGTAGAAAGCATCATAAGAAAGAATTACCTAGTAAGGACGAAATAATTGGTCTTGCTTCTATTGCCGTGCCTCTGATCCATTAGAACAATATTTGCTAGACCATCAAAATGATATGCATATGCATGAAAGAAATGAGATACATGAAATTTTCTTTGAACAACGACCTCTGCTTAAACACAATGTGCCTATTGAAACTCTAGGAGGTCCTCCTCCACCTAAAGGTGATCCTTTGTTTGAACTAAAACAATTGCCAGACACTCTGAAATATGCTTATCTTGATGATAAAAAGATATATCATGTTATTATTAGTGCTAACCTTTCAGAACATGAAGAAGAAAGATTATTGAAGGTTCTGAAGAAGCACCGAGCTGATATTGGATATACTCTTGATGATCTTAAGGGCATTAGTCCCACTCTCTATCAGCACAAGAATTATATGGAACCTGATGCTAAACCCGTTGTTGATCACCAAAGATGTTTAAATCCTAAAATGAAAGAAGTGGTAAGAACTGAAATATTGAAGCTTCTGGAAGCAGGTATAATTTATCATATAGCTGATAGTAGATGGGTAAGTCCTGTCCATTGTGTCTCTAAGAAGGGAGGTATTACTGTTGATCCTAATGATAAGAATAAACTTATTCCACAAAGAATTGTCACTGGTTATAGAATGGTAATTGATTTTAGAAAATTAAATAAAGCTACAAGAAATGATCATTACCCTCTACCTT
Source organism: Thinopyrum elongatum (assembly GCA_011799875.1). Lineage (NCBI taxonomy): Eukaryota > Viridiplantae > Streptophyta > Magnoliopsida > Poales > Poaceae > Thinopyrum > Thinopyrum elongatum. The sequence goes on along the minus strand of CM022303.1, from coordinate 119,491,642 downwards.
TTATTGATCAAATGCTAGAAAGACTATCTAAGCACACACAATTTTGTTTCCTAGACGGATATTCTGGTTTTTTTCAAATACCTATTTCACAACCAGATCAAGAGAAAACCACCTTTACTTGTCCTTTTGGAACATATGCTTATAGATGTATGTCTTTTGGTTTATGTAATGCACCTGCTACCTTTCAAAGATGTATGACTGCTATATTCTCTGAATTTTGTGAAAAGATTGTTGAGGTTTTCATGGATGATTTTTCCGTTTATGGAACTTCTTTTGATGATTGCTTAAGCAACCTTGACCGGGTTTTGCAGAGATGCGAGCAAACTAATCTTGTCTTGAATTGGGAGAAGTGCCACTTTATGGTTAATGAAGGTATTGTCTTGGGACATAAAATTTCTGAACGAGGTATTGAGGTGGATAAAGCTAAAGTTGATGCAATTGAGAAATGCCATGTCCTAAAGATATCAAAGGTATTTGTAGTTTCCTCGGTCATGCTGGTTTCTATAGGAGATTTATTAAAGACTTCTCTAAAATTTCTAGGCCTCTTAAAAATCTTTTACAAAAGGATGTTCCATTTGTTTTTGATGATGATTGTGTAGAAGCCTTTGAAACACTTAAGAAAGCCTTAATTTCTGCACCTATTGTTCAACCATCTGATTGGAACTTGCCTTTTGAAAATATGTGTGATGCTAGTGATTATGCTGTTGGTGCTGTTCTAGGACAAAGAATTGATAAGAAATTAAATGTTATTCATTATGCTAGTAAAACTCTAGACAGTGCCCAACGCAATTATGCTACTACTGAAAAAGAATTTTTAGCAGTTGTGTTTGCTTGTGATAAATTCAGAAATTACATTGTTGATTCTAAAGTGATTGTTCACACTGATCATGCTGCTATAAAATATCTTATGGAAAAGAAAGATGCTAAACCTAGACTCATTAGGTGGGTTCTCTTTCTACAAGAACTCGACTTGCATATCACTGATAGGAAAGGAGCTGAGAACCCCGTAGCTGATAATTTGTCTAGGTTAGAAAATATTCTTGATGACCCACAACCTATTAATGATAGCTTTCCTAATGAACAATTAGCTGCAATAAATGTATCTCATAACACTCCTTTGTATGCTGACTATACTAATTACATTGTTGCTAAATATATACCACCTAGCTTAACATACCAACAAAAGAAAAAATTCTTCTATGATTTAAGACATTACTTTTGGGATGACCCACATCTTTATAAAGAAGGAGTAGATGGTATTAGTAGACGTTGTGTACCTAAGCATGAACAGGAACAAATTCTACGGAAATGTCACTCCGAAGCTTATGGAGGGCATCATGCGGGAGATAGAAATGCTCACAAGGTATTGCAATCTGGTTTTTATTGGCCTACTCTCTTCAAGGATGCTCGTGTGACGCCCCCGATTCAATCGTACACTAATCATACACGCAATTGTGTACAATCAAGATCAGGGACTCACGGGAAGATATCACAACACAACTCTAGACACAAATTAAAATAATACAAGCTTTATATTACAAGCCAAGGGCCTCGAGGGCTCGAATACATAAGCTCGATCATAAACGAGTCAGCGGAAGCAACAATATCTGAGTACAGACATTAAGTTAAACAAGGTGCCATAAGATGGCTAGCACAAACAAGGATACAGATCGAAGAGGTGCAGGTCTCCTGCCTGGGATCTTCCTAAACTACTCCTGGTCGTCAGTGGCTTGCACGTAGTAGTAGGCACCCTCGGGGTAGTAGCAGTCGTCGAAGGAGGCGTCTGGCTCCTAGTTCCACTATCTGGTTGCGACATCCGAGAAGAAAGGAAAAGGGGGAAAAGGGGGAGCAAAGCAACCGTGAGTACTCATCCAAAGTACTCGCAAGCAAGGATCTACACTACATATGCATCGGTATCAATGAAATGGGTAGTACCTGTGGACTAAACTGCAGATGAAGGGAAACATAGCATATAATTTCAAAAAAAATCCTACGCTCACGCAAGATCTATCTAGGAGATGCATAGCAACGAGAGGGGGAGAGTGTGTCTATGTACCCTCATAGACCGAAAGCGGAAGCGTTTGACAACGTGGTTGATGTAGTCAAACTTCTTCTCGTTCCGACCGATCAAGCACCGAACGTACGGCACCTCTGAGTTCTGCACACGTTCAGCTCGATGACGTCCCTTGAACTCTTGATCCAGCATAGTGTCGAGGAAGTAGATGAGTTCCGTCAGCACAACGGCGTGGTGACGGTGATGGTGAAGTGATCCGCATAGGGCTTCGCCTAAGCACCGCGAGAATATGACCGAGTGTGTAATCTGTGGAGAGGGGCGCCGCACACGGCTAACAGTTGATGTTGTGTGTTCTAGGTGCCCCCCTCCCCACATATATATTGGTGGGATGGGAGGAGAGGCAGCCATGGGGCGCCCCAAGTTGGATCCGAATCCTACTTGGGGTTTCCCAAGTGGTGCGCCCCCCCCCCCCCTTCCTTATTTACCGGAGTGGGAAGGAAAGAGGAGGGAGGAGGGAAGGAAGGGGGAGGCCGAATCCCTCCCCTTCCTTCTCTCTTCCCCTCTTTCCTTCTCCTCTGATGCAGCCCATATGGGGGGCGCAACAGCCCCTGCTGGCTGCTGCGTTTCCCCTCTTGGCCCATTAGGCCCATATCTTTTGTCGGGGGTGCCCGGAACCCCTTCCGGTGACCCGATATGTACCCGGTACCCTCCGGAACACTTCCGGTGTCCGAATACCATTGTCCCATATATCAATCTTTACCTCTTAACCATTTAGAGACTCCTTGTCATGTCCGTGATCTCATCCGGGACTCCGAACAACATTCGGTCACCAAATCACATAACTCATATAATACTAAATCATCATCGAACGTTAAGCGTGCGGACCCTACGGGTTCGAGAACTATGTAGACATGACCGAGACACTTCTCCGGTCAATAACTAATAGCGGAACCTGGATGCTCATATTGGCTCCCACATATTCTACGAAGATCTTTTTCGGTCGAACCGTTATGACAACATATGTTATTTCCTTTGTCCATCGGTATGTTACTTGCCCAAGATTCGATCGTCGGTATCTTTATACCTAGTTCAATCTCGTTACTGGCAAGTCTCTTAACTCGTTCCATAATACATCATCCTGTGACTAAGTCACTTTGCTTGCAAGGCTTCTTATGATGTGCATTACCGAGAGGGCCCAGAGATACCTCTCCGATACTCGGAGTGACAAATCCTAATCTCGATCTATGCCAACCCAACAGACACCTTCGGAGATACCTGTAGAGCATCTTTATAATCACCCAGTTAGGCTGTGACGTTTGATAGCACACAAGGCATTCCTCCGGTATCCGGGAGTTGCATAATCTCATAGTCGAAGGAATATGTATTTGACATGAAGAAAGCAGTAGCAATAAAACTGAACGATCCTTATGCTAAACTAACGGATGGGTCTTGTCCATCACATCATTCTCCTAATGATGTGATCCCATTATCAAATGACAACTCATGTCCATGGTTAGGAAGCCATAACCATCTTTGATCAATGAGCTAGCCAAGTAGAGGCTCACTAGGGACATGGTGTTTGTTTATGTATTCACACATGTATTTAGGTTTCCGATCAATACAATTCTAGCATGAACAATAAACCTTTATCATGAATAAGGAAATATAAATAACAACTTTATTATTGCCTCTAGGGCACATTTCCTTCAGCAGAATGCCAGAATAAGAGGGGGATAGCTAGGCCTATCGAAGACTACGCTTCTGGCAGCCTCCATCTTGAAGCATGTAGAAGAGAGTAGCAAGTGCAGCATCAAGTAACATCGCATAGCATAATCCTCCCCTCGTCGCCCTGTGGGAAAGCGATCACCGGGTTGTATCTGGAACTTGTAAGGGGTGTGTTTTATTAAGTATCCGGTTCTAGATGTCATAAGATCGAAGTACAACTCCGGGTCGTCCTGTTACCGTGGACACGGCTATTCGAATAGATCAATCTTCTCTGCAGGGGTACACCACATTACCCAACACGCTCGATCCCTTTGGCCAGACACACTTTCCTGGGTCATGCCCGGCCTCAGAAGGTCAACACATCACAGCCCTACCTAGGCCCGACAGAGAGGTTGGCACGCCGGTCTAAATCCTAAGCGCGCAAGGGTCTTGGGTCCATCGCCCTTTGCACTCCTGCATGTTGCGTACGCGGCCGGTGAGCAGACGTAGCCCCCCTTATACAAGAGCAGGCGTTCCAGTCCAACTCAGTGCACGCCTCTCATTCGCTGACATCTAGGAGGCTTCGGCTGATACTATGACATCGAGTGCCCATAACTGTTCCCGCGTGGTGGTTAGTGCGTATAGGCCAGTGGCCAACTAAGATCAAATACCAAGATCTCGTTAAGCGTATTATTTGATGTAACCGCGGACGCCGACCAAGGACCAGGCCCACCTGTCTCCTAGGTGGTCACAACCTGCCGTGTCGCTCCGCCATAAAGTAACACTCGGGGGCTGTCGGGAACCCAGGCCCACCACTACCTGGGTGGAAGCACCTGTCCCTTCAGCCCCATATCCGAAAGTAACATAAGTATGTAATAGTATATAGTATATACTCGTGATCACCTCCCGGGTGATCATGGCCCAGTAGTATAGCATGGCAGACGGACAAGTATGTAGGGCCACTGATGATAAACAAGCAACCTATACTAAGCACATAGGATTGCAGGTACGGTAACAACAGAAGTAACAAGGACAGGCTATGCAACAGTATAGGATCAAACCGATGAAACAGTAACACTGCTTTGATGCAAGCAGTAGAGGGAAAGAGTAGGTGATATCATGATGGACAAGGGGGGTTGGCTTGCCTGGAAGCTCTGCTGAGAAGGAGGGGTTGTCAACACCATAGTCGTACTGGGTAGCAGCGGTGTCAGTCTCGATGTCTAACAAGCGAAGAGGGGGAAGAAACAATAAATATAATGCAAACAGATGCATGACGATGCATGACATGACAATAAGCGGTGCTAGGTATGCCCTAACGTGGTACTAGGTTCTACTGGCGAAGGGGGAAAACATCCGGTAAAGCATTCCCGCTGTTTGGCATTTTCGGATAGACGAACCAGAGGGGGATGGTTGCATGTTCGCTATGCTAGGGACGTGTGGCGGACGAACGGACAGTGTATTCGGATTCGTCTTGTCGTTCTGAGCAACTTTCATGTACAAAGTATTTTCATCCGAGTTACAAATTATTTTATATTAATTTTTGAAGTTTTAGTTCATTTTTTGGAATTAACGGGATTAACTTAATTCGAAAACATTTAATACGTCATCATGACATCAGCAGTCAACTCTGACCGTTGACCAGTCAAACTGACGGTGGGGTCCATTTGTCATCGACTGTTATCCTAATTAACAGATTTAATTAGTCTAATTAGGTGGTTCGCTTAATTAGTTTGATTAAACCAAATTAATTAAGTTAATTAAATCACTAATTAATTAATTATTTATTTGTTTATTTATTTATTTTTCATTTTCGTTCTCTGAGGCGGGGCCCCACTGGCAGTGGCCCATATGGGGCTAACGGGCGCGCGGGCGCTAGCGGTTACGGGCTGCGGGCGCCAACCGTGGTCGCCAGCGCCTGGACCCAGGGGCGGGCCGGCGGCCATGGCGCACGGCCGGCCGGCCGGAGCTGCGCACGGGAGGGACGGAGAGGCAACGGCAGGTGCGAGCGATGACGGCGGCCAAGTAGTAGCACCAAGCAGGGAGGCGGGCGCGGGGTGCAGTGGCGATGCGAGGGCGCGGGCGGTGACCGGCCGGGGCGCACGAGCGCGTCCAGGGGCAGTCGGCGGGCGCAGGCCAATGCGCATCGGCAGGCGGCTTCGGGAGGCAAGCGGGAGGGGCGGTGGTGAGCGCGGCTCGGTGGCGCTGGGCGCGGCCGCAGCAGCGCTGCGGTGCGCGGCAAGCAGCGGTGCTAGGCGCGGAGTGCTGCGGGTGAGGCCGCGCGGGATGGGGCGGCCATGGCGGTGCAGGGAGGCGCGGTGGCCTGGCAGAGCTGCGGGATGGCACATGCGGCTGCGTGGTGCGGCGACCGTCCGGCAAACACAGTGGGGACAGGGGAAAACGGGCACGGGGAGGGCCTCACATGCGCTGCAGGGGTACGAGCAGCGAGGCTCGGTGGAGCCCTTGGGGAAGAGGCGAGGAAGCAATGGCGACGGCGGTCCTGGTCGGCTGCGGCGGCGGCGACGGGATCGGGCCCTCCCACTCCAGATCCAGCGAGGGGGGAGGGAAACGAGAGAGAGAGACGTGGGGGCGAGTGGGGAGTGGGCTAGGGTTCGGTTCGGTGGGGGGAATTAGTAGCGGGGCAGTGGGGGGAGCCCGGCTGGGCCAGGTGGGCCGGTTGGCCACCTGGGCCAGTTGGACTGGTGGGGTACTTCTCCTTTTTCCTTTTTTTTTGTTTTAGTCTTTGTTTTTATTTATTTTTGTCTTTTGTTTATTTTTCCTATACTATTTTATATAATTTTAGTTTTATAAAAATACAAAAGTTGCTCCTAATTTAGTATTAGTAATTATGCTACTGCCCCACTAATTTTTGGCAACTAAATAAATAGTTTATTATTTTATAAAATAGAAAAAGGCATTTAATCCATAGTTTTACTTCTGTTTTATTTAAGCATTTAAGCATTTTATAACAATGTGGTTTCTTCACCATATCTACTTATGAATTATTTGGCACATCCAGAACCTTTTAGTTTCAATATTTGAAAACTGTTGTTGTTTGCCTTTATTTTGGATTTGAATTTGAATCAGTTTCGAATCATCGCGAGATTAACAACAGTAATCATGGTGACGTGGCATCATTAGCAGGGAATTACTGTAGCTTAATTATCCGGGCGTCACAATTCTCCTGCACTACAAGAAATCTCGTCCCGAGATTTAAGAGGTGGTGTAAGGGAGAAAGTTCTGGTTACAAAATTCTAATGAATCTTCCCGGTGTTGGTTGCTCTTCTCGAAGAGGTTGGTTCTTCTCATTGATGTCTTCATTTCTCTACTCCAGTTCATCATGATGAAGCCGGCATCCTATCTTCAGGATCTCTATTCTACTTATGGTAGAATAAGGGGGGTTATTCCGGGAGGACGGACCTGCAAGGGTGACTATCTGGTAGCTAACATCGGGGAAGGTGGCGGAAAGTAACTCTCGAGCTGAAACTTAAGAAAATATCGAGAGCAAAGTAAGAAGGTACCATGAGAAGTTTCAAGCAGGTAGGCAATCGTTCGATGCCTGAAACAAAGTGTGAAAGGGGTCCAGAGCAATGAGAATAAGTATTGCGTTTGATACCAGAATAGATTACTCGGAAGGTGACCCATGAATTACATACGAAGTCAAGCACGAGGAATAAGGCAAGAGGGGTGTACAGGAGAGTCAGGTTTCGATCCTGTGGAACTGTGGGTTATGGGCCCACCATGTGGGTTAAAAGTAGGAGAGGTGACATCTTGCACGGTCATGATTGCAAGGCATGTCAGAGGGTAGCCTGTCAATTATGTCGGCAACAATGTCGGTACCAAGGGCGAGGGACGAAGAGAACCATTTTCCTGTTCGTTGAACAAGGCGGACCAGTAGGTAAAGTTCTCATCCATCGGTGGTTACCGAAATGTCATCAGTAATAGTAACAGGGTCTTACTGACAGTGTTGTACACTGTGGTGTTACATAAGCAGGGAATTATTACCGCTTAGAATATATGTAGACCTCAAGAAAGGTTAAACAAACCAACGGAAAGGAAAATGTGATTATCAGTTTAAACAAACCAATGGGAAGGAAATTTGTTCAAACACAAGTAATAGGAGTATATCCTTCCCAAGGATTAGAAGGGCATGATATCCACGACAGGATATAAAGTAGAAAACCCTTTAGATAAGGGGAGAGAAATTTCATGACATTACCCATGCAACGGTGTTTGGATAATTGATAAGAAAATTTTAGCATTGTGCTTCAATTGTTCTTATAGAAGATCGGAGTACCACAAACATGCTTCGAGATAGCATTGACATGGTCTTCAAGCAAAGGTCAGACTTCGGATACACGAAGGATCCATCAGGAACAACTTGTAGCATAAGTTTTACAATTTCCTCATGGAAGAATGGATAACTTAGCTAAAAAGGAAACTATAACAATAGGTCCTCCAGCCAGGTGTGCTAGGCATGACATCACCTTACCGGGTCATACATAGACCAATGTTATAACTCTTGGAAATATGTTCCAACCATCATATCTGGCCGAGATCCAGATCTAATTGGTGTCAGGGTACCCCAAACGCAGGATGTCTGAGAAGAAAAGGTGCAACACAAATTGACGAGATGACATTGTAAGATTCTCGGGAAATGAACTACAGAAGCAAGTTCCAAAATAAGAGTTCATCATTAAACCAATGAGGGGATGAGGAGGTAGCTGATGAACTTAGCGACAATTCATCGAGATTTCCAAAAGATGGATTTCCACAATTATGTGAACAAGGAGGTAACATTTGTCAGATCAAATGGTATAATGATGTATGCTCCAGGAAAACATACACAATTAAACATTGGTTGAAAGGTGCGCCTGAAATATGGGCGTAGGTAGCATAATCAGTGTTAGAATGGTGATTCCATATCCAATGGTCTAAGAATGAAATGTCGACCATTAACTTCAAAGTAATAGGGTTGCTAGAAGTACAGAATCCAAGCAGCATCGTTCACTTGTTGGTATCCCGGTTAGAATCAACACAGGGACCCAGAAAGAATGGTGATTGTGAGAAGTATCACTATACCAAGAATTCTTAGGAGGTGGAGTAATCCTCGCAACATCCTTGTCATAACGGACAGTAATACTTCAAGGTAGAACATAATACAAACTGGATAGCAAGTTGTATCCATAACATGAAAAAGTTTGTGATGAAAGGAAGGTAAGGATATTGTTGATGGTAACTAAAATTAAAAAGGGACGAGGATGGCACTTATCATCATGAATTCGATTGATTCCTGGAAGGAGTCAAAATGTTGATGATGATCATGACACATTTGTCGAGAGATTTCATGAAGATGTAATCGATCAGCGATGACATCAAGTAAAAGGAATGATGAAGCAAAAGGTGATTGGAACCACGGGTACGACACAAACTTGAAATCAAGCTTGCTGTTCAAGGCGAAATGATATGACGAGGAAGATCGACGTATGCTTAGCTCATCGTCGAAAATTGTGCTCCGGGAAGAAGGACCAGATAGCATGGTTAAAATTTAGCACGATAATTATATAACTGATCAGGTTAGGAATGACTTGAAGGATTATTAAACTCATAAGCAACAAAAATTGCGTAGAGTTATTGAATCGGAGTGAGGAATCGATTCACTTATCGGTGTTCTCGAGTGACTAATAACTCAGAGCCCGAGGGAAATCTAAAATCGGTGAGAAGCAATACTAGATGAACACTCATAGGAAGCAACACAGTTCTTTGGTATTCTCGAGATACCGGAGGGTAATACTCGAAGGAAGATCAAAATAGGGGTTGCGGAGATGTACTGTTCTGCAGAAGACAAGTGCTTTACCTTGTCTGGGAAATGGAATCAATTAGAAAATATGGTCGGAACCACGAGTGCAAAGGATGAATTCATAGATACTAGATGATATTATATCAAGGAAATAGTTATTATTACAAGAAGCTTCCTTGATAGGATCTACATCGTGTCCATGGGCATGAACACAAAGTTCAAGGTCGACTCCCACTTCTCCAATGCATAACCTATCATTCACTTCTCATCCTCAAAGAGGTTGTACGGTAGAAAATTATCTAGTAAAACACCAGAAGGGTATGACTTGTGAAAACCTTCAGGTTCATACGGTTTTTAGGGAAGGTATAGGTTCAACCCATAGGGGCATCTTAGGAACATATACCACAAGCTTCAAGAGTAAATATCACCAGCTCGAAAGCAGAGCATGGTTGGCCAAATCAGAGAATAGGATTTACCAATGTCATTTTGTATCAAGGAAAGAACTCCAGGTTTTGAGAATATGCAGAACGGTCGGATAATAATCCACCAAAGGATCCAGCGGACCGCAAAGGATCTAATGTGAGTAACGGTACTCAACCAGAAGAAGAAAGAATGCAAGGAGATCGGATTATAGAAACAACTGACTAATTCAAAGCTCAAATGCAAAGGAATTATGATTTCCAAATCAAAGGATCAGAAGCAAATGCTCTGATTAAGGATGGATAAGTTGAATAGACTTAGGGGTACAATTGATGGCAAATTGATTGGTCAAGAACCAGCTCATGTTCAAAATGACGTCTGAGCCGGAAGGATGAATTCTAGGCGTCGACTGAGGATTGCGAGCATCCTCAGCATATTGAATCAACGGACTTAAAGTGATGGAGACAAAGGATGCCTATAACTTTACTAGACTTATGGGATTAACCATAATGCAAGCAAGAATTTTAAGAGCAAGAGTTTGTTGACGATTTTTGGAAGATCGGATAGTATTTCTAAGTATCATATGAAACATATGAACAACTCTATAAATGCATAGAATTATCCTTAGGGGTATTCATGCGGTAGAGAACTACAAGGCAGTAGGCACAAAGGATTCTCGAGACAACGGAGAGTATTTTGAGGCATCTTGTACTAACAAGAGCAACTGGGAACGAATGTAAGAATGGCAGTGTAAGAAGTTATCCATAAGGATGTATCGGTGGAAGGTAATTGCAAAGCGAAGGTACAAAGTCTCGGGAGAACACCGGAGAGTATCTTTAGAATCTTCTGGTGGTTCAAGCCATCGTCGGGAAGGAGCGGCTCTCCGGAAGGAAGTATTTACGAGAACCTAAAGTTAGAGTTAGCAAAATCATTTAACCTGAATAGAAGAGAGATCAGAGTACCAGAGTATAGACGAGGAATAAAAGATCCTAATACCACCCAATGGCGCCGTGGGCCCGTAAGCCACACAGCCATGTTAGTAAATGTTTTGCAATGACTAGACTCAACTTCGGCCAAGGAGTTGGGAAGGGGCATTCCTACAGGCAGTCGGCTCTGATACCAACTTGTGACGCCCCCGATTCAATCGTACAATAATGCTTCTTCTTGAGCTTGCGTTGGTTTTTTCCTTGAAGAGGAAAGGGTGATGCAGCAAAGTAGAGATAAGTATTTCCCTCAGTTAGAGAACCAAGGTATCAATCCAGTAGGAGACGATGCACAAATCACCTAATACCTGCACAAACAATCAAACACTTGCACCCAACGCGATAAAGGGGTTGTAAATCCCTTCATGGTCACTTGCAAAAGTGAGATCTGATAGAGATAGATAAAACTAAAAAAAAGGTAAAGTAAATATTTTTGGGTTTTTTGGTTTATAGATCTGAAAGTAAAATATTACAAAATAGTAAATCAGAAACTTATATGATGGAAAATAGACCCGGGGGCCAGAGGTTTCACTAGAGGCTTCTCTCAAGATAGCAAATAATACGGTGGGTGAACAAATTACTGTCGAGCAATTGATAGAAAAGCGCAAAGTTATGATGATATCTAAGGCAATGATTATGAAATATAGTCATCACGTCCGTGTCAAGTAGACCAAAACGATTCTGCATCTACTACTATTACTCCACACATCGACCGACTCCTGCTTGCATCTAGAGTATTCATGAAGAACAGAGTAACGCATTAAGTAAGATGACATGATGTAGAGGAATGAACTCAATCAATATGATGAAAACCCCATCTTTTTATCCTCGATGGCAACAATACAATACGTGCCTTGCTTCCCCAACTGTCACTGGGAAAGGACACCACAAGATTGACCCCAAAGCTAAGCACTTCTCCCATTGCAAGAAAAACCAATCTAGTTGGCCAACCCAAACCGATAATTCGAAGAGAATTACAAAGATATCAAATCATGCATATAAGAATTCAGAGAAGATTCAAATAATATTCATAGATAAGCTGATCATAAATCCACAATTCATCGGATCTCGACAAACACACCGCAAAAGAAGATTACATCGGATAGATCTCCAAGAACATCAAGGAGAATGTGGTATTGAGAATCAAAGAGAGAGAAGAAGCCATCTAGTTACTAGCTATGGACCCATAGGTTTGAGGTAAACTACTCACGCTTCATCGGAAGGACAATAGAGTTGATGTAGAAGCCCTCCGTGATCGAATCCCCTCCGGCAGGGTGCCGGAAAAGGCCCCTAGATGGGATCTCATGGGTACAGAAGGTTGCGGCGGTGGAAAAGTGTTTTCGTGGATGCTTCTGGTCGTTTGGGGGATATATGTGAATATATAGGACGAATAATTAGGTCAGGAGGTGTTGGAGTAGGCCACAAGGCAGGGGGCGCCCCCCCCCCCTAGGGTGCGCCCCTGTGGCTTATCGTCTACTCCAAGGTCTTCTGACTTGGAGTCCAAGTCCCACAGGTGTCTTCTGGTCCAAGAAAAATCATTGCGAAGGTTTTATTCCGTTTGGTATTCCTTTTCTGTGAAATTCAAAAACAAGGAAAAAACAGAAACTGGCACTGGGCTCTAGGTTAATAGGTTAGTCCCAAAAATAATATAAAATAGCATAATAATGCATATAAAACATCCAAAATAGATAATAATAGCATGGAACAATCAAAAATTATAGATACGTTGGAGACGTATCAAGCATCCCCAAGCTTAATTCCTGCTCGTCCTCGAGTAGGTAAATGATAAAAACAGAATTTTTGATGTGGAATGCTACCTAACATATTTATCCATGTAATTTTCTTTATTGTGGCATGAATGTTCAGATCCATAAGATTCAAAACAAAAGTTTAATATTGACATAAAAACAATAATACTTCAAGAATACTAACAAGGCAATTATGTCTTCTCAAAATAACATGGCCAAAGAAAGCTTATCCCTACAAAATCATATAGTCTGGCTATGCTCCATCTTCATCACACAAAATATTAAAATCATGCACAACCCCGATGGCAAGCCAAGCAATTGTTTCATACTTTTGATGTTCTCAAACCTTTTCAACTTTCAGGCAATACATGAGCGTGAGCCATGGACATAGCACTATAGGTGGAATAGAATATGGTGGTTGTGGAGAAGATAAAAAGAAGGAGATAGTCTCACATCAACTAGGCGTATCAACGGGCTATGGAGATGCCCATCGATAGATATCAATGTGAGTGAGTAGGGATTGCCATGCAATGGATGCAATAGAGCTATAAGTGTATGAAAGCTCATAAGAAAACTAAGTGGGTGTGCATCCAACTTGCTTGCTCATGAAGACCTAGGGCAATTTGAGGAAGCCCATCGTTGGAATATACAAGCCAAGTTCTATAATGAAAAATTCCCACTAGCATATGAAAATGAAAACATAGGAGACTCTCTATCATGAAGATCATGGTGCTACTTTGAAGCACAAGTGTGGAAAAAAGGATAGTAACATTGCCCCTTCTCTCTTTTTCTCTCATTTTTTTCCTTTTTTTTTGTTTGGCTTCTTTGGCCTCTTTTTTTCCTCACATGGGACAATGCTCTAATAATGAGGATCATCACACTTCTATTTACTTACAACTCAAGAATTACAACTCGATACTTAGAACAAAATATGAATCTATATGAATGCCTCCGGCGGTGTATCGGGATGTGCAATGACTCAAGAGTGACATGTATGAAAAAATTACGAAAGGTGGCTTTGCCACAAATACGATGTCAACTACATGATCATGCAAAGCAATATGACAATGATGACGTGTCATAATAAAACGGAACGGTGGAAAGTTGCATGGAAATATATCTCGGAATGGCTATGGAAATGCCATAATAGGTAGGTATGGTGGCTGTTTTGAGGAAGGTATATGGTGGGTGTATGGTACCGGCGAAAGTTGCGCGGCACTAGAGAGGCTAGCAATGGTGGAAGGGTGAGAGTGCATATAATCCATGGACTCAACATTAGTCATAAAGAACTCACATACTTATTGCAAAAATCTATTAGTCATCAAAACAAAGTACTACGCGCATGCTCCTAGGGGGATAGATTGGTAGGAAAAGACCATCGCTCGTCCCCGACCGCCACTCATAAGGAAGACAATCAAAAAATATCTCATGCTCCAACTTCGTTACATAACGGTTCACCATATGTGCATGCTACGGGACTCACAAACCTTAACACAAGTATTTCTCCAATTCACAATTACTCACTAGCATGACTCTAATATCACCATCTTTATATCTCAAAACAATCATAAGGAATCAACCTTCTCATAGTATTCAATGCACTTTATATGAAAGTTTTTATTATATCCCTCTTGTATGTCTATCATTTTAGGACTAAATTCATAACCAAAGCAAATTACCATGCTGTTTAGAGACTCTAAAAATAATATAAGTGAAGCATGAGAGTTCAATAATTTCTACAAAATAAAGCCACCGCCGTGCTCTAAAAAGATATAAGTGAAGCACTAGAGCAAAATTGGCTAGCTCAAAAGATATAAGTGAAGCACATAGAGTATTCTGATAAATCACGATTCATGCGTGTCCCTCTCAAAAGGTGTGTACAGCAAGGATGATTGTGGAAAACTAAAAAGGAAAGACTCATATCATACAAGACGCTCCAAGCAAAACACATATCATGTGGTGAATAAAAATATAGCCTCAAGTAAAGTTACCGATAGACGAAGCCGAAAGAGGGGATGCTTTTCGGGGCATCCCCAAGCTTAGGCTTTTGGTTGTCCTTGAATATTACCTTGGGGTGCCTTGGGCATCACCAAGCTTAGGCTCTTGCCACTCCTTATTCCATAATCCATCAAATCCTTACCCAAAACATGAAAACTTCACAACACAAAACTCAATAGAAAATCTTATAAGCTCCGTTAGTATAAGAAAATAAATCACCACCTTTGTTACTGTTGTGAACTCATTCTTTATTTATATTGGTGTAATATCTACTGTATTCCTACTTTTCGATGGTTCATACCCCCCGATACTACCCATAGATTCGTCAAAATAAGCAAACAACGCATAGAAAACAGAATCTGTCAAAAACAGAACAGTCTGCGAAGATCTGAATTTTCTAATACTTCTGTAACTCGAAAAATTCTGAAAAATTAGGACAACAGAGGAAATTTGTATATCAATCTTGTGTAAACAAATCAGGGTTTTGCTATGCTCCAGTGAATCTAAACAATTCTGTAACTGGACGCAAAATTTTCTGTTTTTCAGCAAGATCAAATCAACTATCACCGTAAGCCATCCCAAAGGTCTTACTTGGCAAAAACACTAATTAAAACACAAAAACACATCTAACCAGAGGCTGGATGAATTATTTATTGCAAAACAGCAAGGAAAATATTGGGTTGTCTCCCAACAAGCGCTTTTCTTTAAAACCTTTTTAGCTAGGCATTGAGATTTCGATGATGCTCACATGAAAGACAAGAATTGAAGCACAAAGAGAGCATCATAAAGCATGTGAAAAATGAGTTTAAGTCTAACATAATTCCTATGCATAGGTATTTTATAATCAAACAAATTATCAAGACAAGAAAAACCTAGCATATGCAAGGAAGGAGAATAAAACATAGACAATCTCAACATGAAGAGAGGTAATTTAGGAACATAAAAATTTCTATGACCATATTTTCCCCTCTCATAATAATTACATGTGGGATAATATTCAAATTCAACAATATAGCTATCACATAAAATATTCTCTACATGATCCACATGCATGCAAAGTTGACACTCTTCCAAAATAGTGGGATTATCATAAAATAAAGTCATGACCTCTCCAAACCCACTTTTATCAAAAATTTCATAAGTTTGATCATTCTCCAAATATGTGGGATCTAGAGTTGACACTCTTCCAAACCCACTTTCAATATTATTGCAAACATTATTATCGATCTTATATTCATCATGGGGCTTAAATAAATTTTCAAGATCATAAGAAGAATCACCCCAATCATGATCATTGCAACAAGTAGTGGACATAGCAAAACTAGCATCCCCAAGCTAAGGGTTTTGCATATCATCAACACAATTGACATTAATAGGATTTATAATAACATCATTGCAATCATGCTTTTCATTCAAGGAGCTATCGTGAATCACTTTATAATTTTCTTCTTTCAACACTTCATCACAATTTTCAGATTCACGAATTTCAAGCAAAACTTCATAAAGATAATCTAGTGCACAAAACTCACTAGCAATTGGTTCATCATAATTGGATCTCTTAAAAAGATTAGCAAGTGGATGAGGATCCATAAACTTTTGTTTCAGAATTTCAATAAACACACAATTATATCAAGCGGACAAGCAAACAAACCAAGTAAGACATAGAGGCAAACGGAAAGAAGGCAAATAAAAAGGCAAATCTTTTCGAAAATCATTTTAGAAGTGGGGGAGAGGAAAACAAGAGGCAAATGGCAAATAATGTAATGCAAGAGATCAGAGTTTATGATGGGTACTTGGTATGTCTTGACTTGGCGTAGATCTCCCAGGCAACGGCGCCAGAAATTCTTCCTGCCACTTCTTGAGCTTGCGTTGGTTTTTCCCTTGAAGAGGAAAGGGTGATGCAGCAAAGTAGAGACAAGTATTTCCCTCAGTTAGAGAACCAAGGTATCAATCCAGTAGGAGACGACGGACAAATCACCTAATACCTGCACAAACAATCACACACTTGCACCCAACGCGATAAAGGGGTTATCAATCCCTTCACGGTCACTTGCAAAAGTGAGATCTGATAGAGATAGATAAAACTAAACAAAAGATAAAGTAAATATTTTTGGGTTTTTTAGTTTATAGATTTGAAAGTAAAAGATTGCAAAATAGTAAATCGGAAACTTATATGATGGAAAATAGACCCGAGGGCCATAAGTTTCACTAGAGGCTTCTCTCAAGATAGCAAATAATACGGTGGGTGAACAAATTACTGTCGAGCAATTGATAGAAAAGCGCAAAGTTATGACGATATCTAAGGCAATGATTATGAAATATAGGCATCACGTCCGTGTCAAGTAGACCGAAACGATTCTGCATCTACTACTATTACTCCACACATCGACCGACTCCTGCCTGCATCTAGAGTATTAAGTTCATGAAGAACAGAGTAATGCATTAAGTAAGATGACATGATGTAGAGGAATTAACTCAAGCAATATGATGAAAACCCCATCTTTTTATCCTCGATGGCAACAATACAATACGTGCCTTGCTGCCCCAACTGTCACTGGGAAAGGACACCGCAAGATTAAACCCAAAGCTAAGCACTTCTCCCATTGCAAGAAAAACCAATCTAGTTGGCCAAACCAAACCGATAATTCGAAGAGAATTACAAAGATATCAAATCATGCATATAAGAATTCAGAGAAGATTCAAATAATATTCATAGATAATCTGATCATAAATCCACAATTCATCGGATCTCGACAAACACACCACAAAAGAAGATTACATCGGATAGAACTCCAAGAACATCAAGGAGAACGTGGTATTGAGAATCAAAGAGAGAGAAGAAGCCATCTAGCTACTAGCTATGGACCCATAGGTCTGAGGTAAACTACTCACGCTTCATCGGAAGGGCAATAGAGTTGATGTAGAAGCCCTCCGTGATCGAATCCCCCTCCGGCAGGGTGCTGGAAAAGACCCCTAGATGGGATCTCACGGGTACAGAAGGTTGTGGCGGTGGAAAAGTGTTTTCGTGGATGCTTCTGGTTGTTTGGGGATATTTGTGAATATATAGGACGAAGAATTAGGTCAGGAGGTGTTGGAGTAGGCCACAAGGCAGGGGGGCGCCCCCCCTAGGGTGCGCCCCTGTGGCTTGTCGTCTACTCCAAGGTCTTCTGACTTGGAGTCCAAGTCCCACAGGTGTCTTCTGGTCCTAGAAAAATCATCGGGAAGGTTTTATTCCATTTGGTATTCCTTTTCTGCGAAACTCACAAACAAGGAAAAAAAAGAAACTGGCACTGGGCTCTAGGTTAATAGGTTAGTCCCAAAAATAATATAAAATAGCATAATAATGCATATAAAACATCCAAAACAGATAATATAATAGCATGGAACAATAAAAAATTATAGATACGTTGGAGACGTATCAACTAATCCTACACGCAATTGTGTACGATCAAGATCAGGGACTCATGGGAAGATATCACAACACAACTCTAGACACAAATTAAAATAATACAAGCTTTATATTACAAGCCAGGGGCCTCGAGGGCTCGAATACATAAGCTCAATCATAAACGAGTCAGCGAAAGCAACAATATCTGAGTACAGACATTAAGTTAAATAAGGTGCCATAATATGGCTAGCACAAACATGGATACAGATCGAAGAGGCGTAGGCCTCCTACCTGGGATCCTCCTAAACTACTCCTGGTCGTCAGCGGCCTGCACATAGTAGTAGGCACCCTCGGGGTAGTAGCAGTTATCGAAAGTGGCGTCTGGCTCCTAGGCTCCACCATCTGGTTGCGACATCCGAGAAGAAAGGAAAAGGGGGGAAAGGGGGAGCAAAGCAACCGTGAGTACTCATCCAAAGTACTCGCAAGCAAGGATCTACACTACATATGCATCGGTATCAATGAAATGGGTAGTATCTATGGACTGAACTGCAGAATGCCAGAATAAGAGGCGGATAGCTAGGCCTATCGAAGACTACGCTTCTGGCAGCCTCCATCTTGAAGCATGTAGAAGAGAGTAGCAAGTGCAGCATCAAGTAACATCGCATAGCATAATCCTACCCGGCAATCCTCCCCTCGTCGCCCTGTGGGAAAGCGATCACCGGGTTGTATCGGGAACTTGTAAGGGGTGTGTTTTATTAAGTATCCGGTTCTAGTTGTCATAAGGTCGAAGTACAACTCCGGGTCATCCTGTTAACGTGGACACGGCTATTCGAATAGATCAATCTTCCCTACAGGGGTGCACCACATTACCCAACATGCTCGATCCCTCTGGCCAGACACACTTTCCTGGGTCATGCCCGGCCTCGGAAGATCAACACATCGCAGCCCTACCTAGGCCCGACGGAGAGGTCAGCACGCCGGTCTAAATCCTAAGCGCGCAGGGGTCTTGGGCCCATCGCCCTTTGCACTCCTGCATGTTGCGTATGCGACCGGTGAGCAGACCTAGCCCCCCTTATACAAGAGCAGGCATTCCTGTCCAACCCGGCGCGCGCCGCTCAGTCACTGACGTCTAGAAGGCTTCGGCTGATACTACGACGTCGAGTGCCCATAACTGTTGCCGCGTGGTGGTTAGTGCGTATAGGCCAATGGCCAACTCAAATCAAATACCAAGATCTCGTTAAGCGTATTATTTGATCTAACCGCGGACTCTGACCAGGGACCAGGCCCACCTGTCTCCTAGGTGGTCACAACCTGCCCTGTCGCTCCGCCACAAAGTAACACTAGGGGGCCGTCGGAAACCCAGGCCCACCACTACCTGGGTGGAACCACCTGTCCCTTCAGCCCCATATCCGAAAGTAACATAAGTATGTAATAGTATATAGTATATACACGTGATCACCTCCCGAGTGATCACAACCCAGTAGTATAGCATGGCAGACGGACAAGTATGTAGGGCCACTGATGATAAACTCGCAACCTATACTAAGCATATTGGATTGCAGGTAAGGTAACAACAGAAGTAACAAGGATAGGCTATGCAGTAGTATAGGATCAAACCGATGAAACAGTAACATTACTCTAATGCAAGCAGTAGAGGGAAAGAGTAGGTGATATCGGGATGAACAAGGGGACTTGGCTTGCCTGGAAGCTCTACTGAGAAGGAGGGGTCGTCAACACCGCAGTCATACTGGGTAGCAGCGGCGTCAGTCTCGGTTTCTAACGAGAGAAGAGGGGGAAGAAACAATAAATATAATGCAAACAGATGCATGACGATGCATGACATGACAATAAGCGGTGCTAGGTATGCCCTAACGCGGTACTAGGTTCTACTGGCGAAGGGTGAAAAACATCCAGGAAAGCATTCCCGCTGTTTGGCATTTTTGGACAGATGAACCAGAGGGGGATGGTTGCATGTTCGCTATGCTAGGGACGTGTGGCGGACGAACTGAAAGTATATTCGGATTCGTCTCGTCGTTCTGAGCAACTTTCATGTACAAAGTATTTTCATCCGAGTTACAAATTATTTTATATTAATTTTTAAAATTTTAGTTCATTTTTTGGAATTAACGGGATTAACTTAATTCGAAAACATTTAATATGTCATCATGACATCAGCAGTCAACTCTGACCGTTGACCAGTCAAACTGACGGTGGGGTCCGTTTGTCATTGACCGTTATCCTAATTAACAGATTTAATTAGTCTAATTAGGTGGTTAGCTTAATTAGTTTAATTAAAACAAATTAATTAAGTTAATTAATTCACTAATTAATTAATTAATTAATTAATTTTCATTTTCGTTCTCTAAGGCGGGGCCCCACTGGTAGTGGCCCATATGGGGCTAACGGGCGCACAAGCGCTAGCGGTTACGGGCTGCGGGCGCCAACAGTGGTCGCCAGCGCCCGGACCCAGGGGCGGGCTGGCGGCCATGGCGCATGGCCGGCCAGCCTGAGCTGCGCATGGGAGGGACGGGGAGGCAACGGAAGGTGGCGAACGACAGCGGCGGCCAAGTAGCAGCACCAAGCAGGGAGGCGGGCGCGGGGTGCAGTGGCGATGCGAGGGCGCGAGTGGTGACCGACCGGGGCGCGCGAGCGCGTCCAGGGGCAGTCGGCGGGCGCAGGCTGATGCGCAGCGGGAGGCGGCGGCGGGAGGCAAGTAGGGGGATGATACGTCTCCAACGTATCTATAATTTTATCTTGTTCCATGCTGTTATATTATCATTCTTGGATGTTTTACAATCATTTTATAGCAACTTTATATCATTTTTTTTCGGGACTAACCTATTGACATAGTGCCCAGTGCCAGTTGCTGTTTTTTGCTTGTTTTTTACATCGCAGAAAATCAATACCAAAAGGAGTCCAAACGCAGCGAAACTTTTTGGAGATTTTTTCTGGACCAGAAGACACCCGGTGGGCCAAAGAAGTACCAGAGGGGAGCTCCGAGGAGAGCACAACCCACCAGGGCACGCCTGGGGGCCCAGGCGCGCCCAGGTGGGTTGTGCCCACCTCGGTGGCCTCCCGCACCGCCTCTTTACCCTATAAATTCCCAAATATTCCAAAAACCCTCGGGGTAACCCTAGATCAGAAGTTCCGCCGCCGCAAGCCTTTGTAGCCACAAAAAAACCAATCTAGAACCCGTTCCGGCACCCTGTTAAAGGGGGAAATCATCACCGGTGGCCATCTTCATCATCCCGGCGGCCACCATGAATAGGAGGGAGTATTTCACCCTCGGGACTGAGGGTTTGTACAAGTAGCTATATGTTTAATCTCTCTCTCCCTCTTGTGTTCTTGAGTTGGCACGATCTTGATGTATCGCGGGCTTTGTTAATATAGTTGGATCATATGGTGTTTTCCCCTCTCTATCTTGTTGTGATGACTTGAGTTTTCCCTGTGAGATTTCATTTTATCGGATTGAATACTTTTATGGATTTGAGAGCACTTGATATATGTCTTGCATATGAATACCCATGGTGACAATGGGGTATTATATTGATTCACTTGAGATATGTTTTGGCACTCAACTCGCGGATTCCCGAGGTGACATTGGGGTAATCTATGCATAGGGGTTGATGCACGTTCTCGTCTTTTGTTTCTCCGGTAGAAATCTTGGGGCACTCTTTGAGGTTCTTTGTGTTAGATTGAGTATTATGAATCTGAATTTGCTTTGGTGTTATTTTAGTATGAACTCTTGATAGATCGATCGAAAAGAATAACTTGGTGTTATTTTAGTACGAACCCTTGATAGATCGATCGGAAAGAATAGCTACAAACAATTTCTTCTTATGTTCTCCACTAGATAGGAACTTTGGAGTGATTCTTCATCGCACTTTGAGGGATGGTTATATGATCCAATTAGATTAGCATTGTTGAGAGATTGCACTAGTGAAAGTACGGACCCTAGGCCTCATTTTCAAGCATTGCAATACCATTTGTGCTCCGTTTTATCAATTGCTACATTGCTGTTTTTTATTGTTCCTATTACAAAAATCAATATCTACTATCATTACTACACTTTTATCACCATCTCTTCGCCGAACTAGTGCACCTATACAATTTACCATTGTATTTGGTGTGTTGGGGACACAAGAGACTTTTTATTCTTTGGTTGCAGGATTGTTTGAGAGTGACTATCTTCATCCTATGCCTCCCACGGATTGATAAACCTTAGGTCATCCACTTGAGGAAAATTTGCTACTGTCTTACAAAACTTTGCGCTTGGAGGCCCAACACGAGTCTACAAGAACAAGTTGTGTAGTAGACATCAAGCTCTTTTTTGGCATCGTTACCGGGGAGGTGAGTGCTTGAAGGTATATCTTTAGATCTTGCAATCGAATCTTTTAGTTTCTTGTTTTATCACTAGTTTGGTTTATAAAAAGAAAACTACCAAAAAAATGGAATTGAGGTGGTCTCATATTGTTTATCTTTATAATGTCTTTCGTGAAAATGATGGAAAGGAAAATTGTGCCCAATTGATAGAAGAAGAATTCAATAAAATATTTGGCATGAATGATGAGCATGATTGCAATGTTGTTAGTATGAATTCTATAAATATCCAAAATGCTAATGATGATTGCACTAGTCATGAAAAAAATGTTTCTTATAAACATGTCAATTTTTGTGGAGTGGAAAGACTTTGTGAAGACATGCCTTATAGGGATGATAGATTTTGCAAGAAGCATAAACATGATAGAACCAATTTTTTGCTCAAGGTGATAGATAAATTTGCTACAAAATTATGCTCTCTTTATCCTATTACTTGTGAACTTTGCAATAAAGTTGGTCACCTTAATTTCCAATGCATGCTTTTTCATGATCGAATTGTGTCGAAATATTGCAATAACTTGATCACCCTTGAACTTTATAATGAACTTTGCTTATTTTTGGGGTGTGAAGAATTGTCACATAAAAATGGTTGGTTTGAAGCATTCATATTCACAGACCACGCTAAAACTAATTTGAAAGAAATCCATATGTTTTGCATGGTAAATTGCAATGAAAATGCTTATATTGCCAACTATAGAAAGACGGGAAAACCAATAGAATATAAAAGGAATATTAATGAAACGGTAAAGATCTCTACTTTCCCTCCTATTGTCTCTCATGATGAAATAGGTGACGAGAAGGAGCTCCCTATTCAACCAATCTCATCAATAAGAAGCTCGGAAAAATTAATTAAACCCACACTTGATGTGGTGAAGAAGAAGAAAAGAAGAAAGAGTAGAGGTAAAAAGGCATCTCTCCCAAATAATGTTGCTCCTATTATTGTTGTGCCTCATGAAAATGAATCAAAAATAATTGTGAAAGATGATGCACTTGATGATGATATTGCTTCTTTGTCTTATGGCACAATGTCCGAGAGCACTATTGATGATGATTTCGTTATGCCTACTGCTTGTTGTGATGATTATGATTGGGAAGATAATGATACTTCTTATAATCTTGGAAATCTTTTTGGCACCAACTTGGGAAATTATGATGATAGCAATTGTTATACCGTTGGTGTTATTCATACTATTAATGATGAGAGTGATTATGCTTATGATATGCCAAGCCACAAGCTTGGGGATGCTATGTTTGATGAGAATGACATGTTTGAGAATTTATTTGATGCAATTAATGTTTGTCCCAATCTTGGGGATGCTATGCTTAATGAAGATGATCTTTTTAGTCCCCCTACTTTGAATGATCAAATTTGCTATGATGTTTGCATGCCTCCTATCTATGATGAGAACAAAGTTGCTACTTATGATGATTATTGTGATGATACTTATGTCATAAAAAGTAGTGATAATTATTGTCATAATTTTGAATATCCTTTTACTGAACATTACTCTTTTAATGTTGAAACAATTTATAGTATTCAAGTTTCCTATGATACTCCCACTATTATGAATGAGAATAGAATTGCTTATGTGGAGAGTAATAAAAATACTATGCTTGTGGATCATGAAAGGAATGCTTTGTGTGATAGTTATATTGATGAATCCATTCATGATGCTACAGAAAATTATTATGAGAGAGGAACTTGTGATTCTTGATGCTCTCGTTATGTTTCAATTCTTATCTTTTATGCGCGCATCATTGAAATCATCATGCCTAGCTAAAAGGCATTAAAGAAAAGCGCTTGTTGGGAGACAAACCAACACTTTTACCTACTGTTTTTGTGTGTTCACATGATTAGGCTACTGTAGTGATATTGTTTTATAGCTTTTGTTTCAAATAAAGTGCCAAGTAAAGCCTTTGGGATAGTGTGGATGATAGTTGACTTGATTCTGTGCAAAAACAGAAACTTTTGCGTCCAGTGCAGAAATTCCTGTTTTTTACTGGAACGTGGATTTTTTTTGAATTTTTACAGTTGATGGGTATATAAATTTTCTACGTTGTCCTAATTTTTCAGAATTTCTGGAGTTACAGAAGTATGACCTTAATTCAGATCTTTACGTACTATTCTGTTTTTGACAGATTCTGTTTTCAATGCATAATTTGCTTGTTTTCTAGTCTCTATGGCTTATATTGCTTAATATAAATTGTGGAAATTGTAGAGTGCAGTAGGAATTGTGTGAGAACAATTATGAATCTTGTCTTTGACAAGTGAATGATTTGTCTTTATCATACTAACCCATCTCACGAAGTTCTGTTAAGTTTTGTGTGATTGAAGTTTTCAAGTTTTGGGTGAGATATCGATATGAGGAGAATAAGGAGTGACAAGACCCTAAGCTTGGGGATGCCCCAGAAGGCATCCCCTCTTTCATCTTAAACATTATCAGTAACCTCACTTGGAGCTATATTTTCATTCGTCACATGATATGAGTTTTGCTTGGAGAGTCATTTTCTTTTATTAGGATTTGCTTACTGTTATTTAGAATAATGTTTTGCATCTTTTATTTCAATAAAAGTGGCAAGGATAGCCATCACCATGCTTATTTTGCAAATATATGAGTTGCTGTTTCAAAACAGAAAGTTTAGCGCTGTTGCAATAATTATCCAGAAAAGTCAGAATGTGATAAAATGTTGAAACTTTTTGCACAATAAGATCTTATAAATTTTCTACAGTGTGGCAAATTCTCAAAAAAATTGGAGTTAGGGAAGTATGAGTACAATTGCACTCTTTACAGACTGTCCTGTTTAGACAGATTGCTGTTATGTTCGCATTGTTTGCATATGTTTGCTTGTTTAATGATTCTATATGAGGATAGGAGTATTAAATATGCAGAGGCATTTAGTATGCAATGTTGAATAATAATTTTAGTTATTTGCTACAGTAGAGAATGATAAGGTTTTGCATTGATTTATACTAACTTATCTCATGAGTTCGTGTTGAGTTTTGTGTGGATGAAGTTTTTAAGAATTAGGGAAACCGTGATTTGAAAGGAATGAAGAAGACACAAGAGCTCAAGCTTGGGGATGCCGAAGGCATCCCAATTTAATATTCCAATAAGTCTCAAGCATCTAAGCTTGGGGATGCCCCGGTAGGCATCTCACCTTTCTTCATCAACAATTATCGGTTAGTCTCGGTTGAGCCTAAGTTTTTGCTTCTTCACATGATGTGTGCTATTCTTGGAATGTCATTTAAATTTTTTTTTGCTTGCTGTTTTAATAAAACACTTAGATCTGAAAGTTTTTTTAAATAAGACAGAGTCCTCACATAGCTACCCATTTACTTAACTACTCGCATGATCTTCACTTATATCTTTTTGGAGTAGTTTGTCATTTGCTCTAGTGCTTCACTTATATCTTTTTGAGCACGGTGTGCTTTATTATTTTTGAAGAAATTCTCTCATGCTTCACTTATATTATTTTGAGAGACGAAAATTGTTATGCTCATGTTCTTCACTTAAATTTGTTTGAGCTTGTCAAAAGTAATTGCAATATATGAAACTAATCCCAAAGTGAGAGATATTCAAGAGGGATATAATAAAAACTTTCATGAAGATCATTGGACAAAATAAACTTGATTCTTTGTAATAGTTTTGAGATATGATGATAGTGATATGTGAGTCATGTTGATGAGTAATTATGCTTTAGTAAGAATATTGGTGTTAAGGTTTGTGATTCCCTATGCAAGCACGAA
Organism: Thinopyrum elongatum; assembly: GCA_011799875.1. Taxonomy (NCBI): domain Eukaryota; kingdom Viridiplantae; phylum Streptophyta; class Magnoliopsida; order Poales; family Poaceae; genus Thinopyrum; species Thinopyrum elongatum. Next base: position 119,465,462 of record CM022303.1, on the reverse strand, counting down.
AGTCAATAGTTATGCAATGAAATTACATCCTACTTGTGGTGCATTATTCGGTGTTAGTTATGCTTAATGCTCGTTTATGTTAATTTTTGTTTCTTGGTTGGTTGCTTCTCAATCTATTTGCTAGCCTCCATTTGTACTAAGTGGGAATACTACTTGTGCATCCAAAATCCTTACACCTAGTTTTGCCACATGAGTCCACCATACCTACCTATATGCGGTATTTCCATGCCGTTCTAAGCAAATTTGCATGTGCCATCTCTAATTTTCAAAATAATTTCCTTTTTGTGTGCTTGTACCGCTCATGAAATGGTAGGGGGTGGCTGATATTTTTTCATGCTAGATGTGTTATTCTCAAGATGAGTGTTTATTCACTTGTCATTGCACGAGATTATGGCAAAGGTAATAGGGATGCCCAGTCCCGAAATGAAAAATGAATTTACTTTATGTTGTCAAATAATAAATTCCTTGGAATGTGTTGGTATGGACGGTACCCGTGGATACGGCTAGCCGTGGAATATGAAAGAATGGTGGAAAAAGGAATAAACTTTATTTTCTGTTTGGGAACCGCCTATGATATATCTAGCATGGAAAGTATTGGGAACCACTCGATCGTTTTCATTGACAGGAAAAGCATGCCACCCAAAATGTTTCTATCTCTCTTTTTCGCCTTGAGCTCTGGCACCTCTACAAATCCCTACTTCCCTCTGCGAAGGGCCTATCTATTTACTTTATGCAATTTTTATTTTTATTTGAGTCTCCATCTTCTCTTATAAAGCACCAACTAAGGGGCACTATGACCGTACTTGAGCATTGGATGTAGCTAATATGCGAGTGTGTTTCATGAATGGATCAATGATTGAGCATGATGGGCTAGGGATAGCTTTCTTTAGTGTTGATATTTTGAAAGACATGGCTGCTTGTTGATATGCTTGAGTATTGAAATCTCCATGTCAAAACTAGACTATTGCTTTGAACCATATAAAAGTCCATATGTCCATGCTACAAAAGAAAAGAATATGTGATGAACATGTTAGGCAGCATTCCACATCAAAAATTCTATTTTATCATTTACCTACTCGAGGACGAGTAGGAATTAAGCTTGGGGATGCTGATACGTCTCCAACGTATCTATATATTTTGCTTGTTCCATGCTGTTATATTATCATTCTTGGATGTTTTACAATCATTTTATAGCAACTTTATATCATTTTTTTGGTACTAACCTATTGACATAGTGCCCAGTGCCAGTTGCTGTTTTTTGCTTATTTTTTACATCGCAGAAAATCAATACCAAACGGAGTCCAAACACAGCGAAACTTTTTGGAGATTTTTTCTGGACCAGAAGACACCCGGTGGGCCAAAGAAGTACCAGAGGGGAGCTCCGAGGAGAGCACAACCCACCAGGGCGCGCCTAAGGGCCCAGGCGCGCCCAGGTGGGTTGTGCCCACCTCGGTGGCCTCCCGCGCCGCCTCTTCGCCCTATAAATTCGCAAATATTCCAAAAACCCTTGGGGTAACTCTAGATCAGAAGTTCTGCCGCCACAAGCCTCTGTAGCCACGAAAAAACCAATCTAGACCCCGTTTCGGCACCCTGCTGGATGGGGAAATCATCACCGGTGGCCATCTTCATCATCCCGGCGGCCACCATGATGAGGAGGGAGTAGTCCACCCTCGGGGCTGAGGGTTCGTACCAGTAGCTATGTGTTTAATCTCTCTCTCTCTCTCTCTCTTGTGTTCTTGAGATGGCACGATCTTGATTTATCGCGGGCTTTGTTAATATAGTTGGGTCATATGGTGTTTTCCCCTCTCTATCTTGTTGTGATGAATTGAGTTTTCCTTTTGAGATTTTGTTTTATCAGATTGAATACTTTGATGGATTTGAGAGCACTTGATATATGTCTTGCATATGAATACGCGTGGTGACAATGGGGTATTATATTGATTCACTTGAGATATGTTTTGGCACTCAACTCGCGGATTCCCGAGGTGACATTGGGGTAATCTATGCATAGGGGTTGATGCACGTTCTCGTCTTTTGTTTCTCTGGTAGAAATCTTGGGGCACTCTTTGAGGTTCTTTGTGTTGGATTGAGTATTATGAATCTGAATTTGCTTTGGTGTTATTTTAGTATGAACTCTTGATAGATCGATCGGAAAGAATAACTTGGTGTTATTTTAGTACGAACTCTTGATAGATCAATCGGAAAGAGTAGCTACAAACAATTTCTTCTTATGTTCTCCGCTAGATAGGAACTTTGGAGTGATTCTTCATCGCACTTTGAGGGACGGTTATATGATCCAATTAGATTAGCATTGTTGAGAGATTGCACTAGTGAAAGTGCGGACCCTAGGCCTCATTTTCAAGCATTGCAATACCATTTGTGCTCCGTTTTATCAATTGCTACCTTGCTATTTTTTATTGTTCCTATTACAAAAATCAATATCTACTATCATTACTACACTTTTATCACCATCTCTTCGCCGAACTAGTGCACCTATACAATTTACCATTGTATTTGGTGTGTTGGGGACACAAGAGACTTTTTATTATTTGGTTGCAGGATGGTTTGAGAGAGACCATGTTCATCCTACGCCTCCCACGGATTGATAAACCTTAGGTCATCCACTTGAGGGAAATTTGCTACTGTCCTACAAAACTCTGCGCTTGGAGGCCCAAAACGAGTCTACAAGAACAAGTTGTGTAGTATACATCAGGGGAGGGCACGGTGGCGAGCGCGGCTCGGTGGTGCTGGGCGCGGCCGCAGCAGCGCTGCGGTGCGCGGCAAGCAGCGGCGCTGGGCGTGGAGAGCTGCGGGTGAGGCCGCGCAGGATGGGCCGGCCACGGCGGCGCAGGGAGGAGTGGTGGCCGGGCGGAGCTGCGGGACGACGTGTGCGGCTGCTTGGTGCGGCGACCGTCCGGCAAACGCAGCGGGGACAGGGGGAAAATGGGCACGGGGAGGGCCTCACATGCGCTGCAGGGGTACGGGCAGCGAGGCTCGGTGGATCCCTTGGGGAGGAGGCGAGGAAGCAACGGCGGCGGCTGTCCCGGGCGGCACCGGGCGTCGGCGACAGGAGCGGGCCCTCCCGATCCATATCAGCGGGGGGGGGTGGGGAAACAGAAGGGAGAATGGGGGATGAGTGGGGAGTGGGCTAGGGTTCGGTTCGGTGGGGGGAATTAGTAGCGGGGCAGTGGGGGGAGGCCGGCTGGGCCAGATGGGCCGGTTGGCCACCTGGGCCAGTTGGACTGGTGGGGTGATTCTCCTTTTTTCCTTTTTTGTTTTAGTCTTTGTTTTTATTTATTTTTGTCTTTTGTTTATTTTTCCTATACTGTTTTATATAATTTTAGTTTTATAAAAATACAAAAGTTGCTCCTAATTTAGTATTAGTAATTATGCTACTGCCCCACTAATTTTAGGCAACTAAATAAATAGTTTATTATTTTATAAAATACTAAAAGGCATTTAATCAATTGTTTTGTTGTTGTTTTATTTATTTTAAAGCATTTAAGCATTTTATAACAATGTGGTTTCTTCACCATATCTACTTATGAATTATTTGGCACATCCAGAACATTTTAGTTTCAATATTTGAAAACTGTTGTTGTTTGCCTTTATTTTGGATTTGAATTTGAATCGGTTTCGAATCATCGCGAGATTAACAACAGTAATTGTGGTGACGTGGCATCATTAGTAGGGAATTACTTTATCTTAATTATTCGGGCGTCACAGCTCGTAAGTTTGTTTTATCTTGGGATGAATGTCAACGAATTGGTAATATCGGTAAGCGTCAAGAAATGCCTATGAATTATTCACTTGCTGTTGAACCATTTGATGTTTGGGGTTTTGATTATATGGGACCTTTTCCTTCCTCTAATGGGTATACTCTTATTTTGGTTGCTGTTGATTATGTTACTAAGTGGGTAGAAGCTATTCCAACCAGTAGTGCCGATCACAACACCTCTATTAAAATGCTTAAGGAAGTTATTTTCCCAAGGTTTGGAGTCCCTAGATATTTAATGACTGATGGTGGTTCACATTTTATTCATGATGCTTTCTGTAAAATGCTTGCTAAGTATGATATTAATCATAGAATTACATCTCCCTATCATCCTCAGTCTAGTGGTCAAGTTGAACTTACCAATAGAGAAATAAACTTAATTTTACAAAAAACTGTCAATAGGTCCCGGAAGAATTGGTCTAAGAAATTAGATGATGCACTTTGGGCTTACCGAACAACATATAAAAATCCTATTGGTATGTCTCCTTATAAAGTGGTTTATGGAAAAGCTTGTCATTTGCCTCTTGAGTTAAAACATAAAGCATATTGGGATATTAAAGAACTCAACTATGATTTCAAACTTGCCGGTGAAAAGAGGTTATTTGATATCAGCTCACCAGAGGAATGGAGAACCCAAGCTTATGAAAATGCCAAGTTATTTAAAGAAAAAGTTAAAAGATGGCATGACAAAAGAATCCAAAAGCGTGAGTTCAAAGTTGGAGAATATGTTCTTTTGTACAACTCTCATTTTAGATTCTTTGCAGGAAAACTCCTATCCAAATGGGAAGGACCCTATGTTATTGAGGAGGTTTATCGATCTTGAGCCATCAAAATAAATAATGCCAAAGGTACCAACCCGAAGGTTGTCAATGGGCAAAGAATAAAATATTATATTTTTGGTACGCCCATTGATGTCTACTACGCAAGCTTCTTCTTGTAGACTCGTGTTGGGCCTCCAAGCGTAGAGTTTTGTAGGATAGTAGCAAATTTCCCTCAAGTGGATGACCTAAGGTTTATCAATCCGTGGGAGGCATAGGATGAAGATGGTCTCTCTCAAACAACCCTACAACCAAATAACAAAGAGTCTCTTGTGTCCCCAACACACCCAATAAAATGGTAAATTGTATAGGTGCACTAGTTCGGCGAAGAGATGGTGATACAAGTGTAATATGGATGGTAGATATAGGTTTTTGTAATATGAAAATATAAAAAGAGCAAGGTAGCTAGTAACAAAAGTGAGCAAAAACGGTATTGCAATGCTTGGAAATAAGGCCTAGGGTTCATACTTTCACTAGTGCAAGTTCTCTCAACAATGATAACATAATCGGATCATATAACAATCCCTCAACGTGCAACAAAGAATCACTCCAAGGTTCCTATCAAAGAACGTAAGACGAAAACATGCATCAACCCCTATGCATCAAGTGAATCAATAGAACATCCCATTGTCACCACAGATATCCCATCGCAAGACATACATCAAGTGTTCTCAAATCCAATACTCAATCCAACATAACGGAACCTCAAACAGCAAGACTCAATTCATCACAAGAAGGTAGAGGGGGAGAAACACCATATGATCCAACTATAATAACAAAGCTCGCGGTTCATCAAGATTGTGCCAAATCAAGAACACGAGAGAGAGATCAAACACATAGCTACTGGTACATACCCTCAGCCTAGAGGGTAAACTACTCCCTCCTCATCATGGAGACCGTCGGTATGATGAAGATGGCCTCCGGTGATGATTCCCCCCTCCGGCAGGGTGCCGGAACAGGCTCCCGATTGGTTTTTGGTGGCTACAGAGGCTTGCGGCGGCGGAACTCCCGATCTTGGTTTATTTCTGGAGTTTTCTCTATTTATAGGAGTTTTTGGCGTCGGGGACAAGTCAAGGGGGTCTACGAGGCGGCGGCAAGGCAGGGTGGCGCGCCCTAGGGGGGCGCCCCCCACCCTTGTGGTTGCCTCGGGACTCCTCTCTGGTATCTTTTCGCTACAGTATTTCTATATTTTCCAAAAATATTCTCCGTAAATTTTCAGCTCATTCCGAGAACTTTTATTTCTGCACAAAAAATGACACCATGGTAGTTCTGCTGAAAACAGCGTCAGTCCGGGTTAGTTCTAATAAAATCATACCAAAACCATATAAAATTATTGTAAACATCGCATGAATACTTCATAAATTATAGATACGTTGGAGACGTATCAGCATCCCCAAGCTTAATTCCTGCTCGTCCGCGAGTAGGTAAATGATGAAAGAAATAATTTATGAAGTGTGAATGCTAGCAAGTGCACAAGTATGATCAATAATAATTTCAACCACTTTTTCTAGCATCATTATATATAATAACAGTGGCTCATATCATAAAACTGCTCATGATCAAGTGGCAAGCTATTCACATGTTAAAGCATAGACCATAAACTTTCTTGAAAACTAACAAACTATGTTCTCAGTCATCAAACAATTGCAATTCATCTTATTTTCAGGAATGGTCGATGTAAGAGCTTTGATTTAGCAAATTCCACATACTCAACTATCATATAGTCTTCCATGATTGCTACCACTCAAAGCATATTTTTAGAACAAATAGCATCCATCGAACACAGAGAAAGATAGGGGCTTAGTGTTTCGCCTCCCAACTTATTTATCATATAGATAATTGTCAACAATAATAATTCATGATCAAATATATTTGAATGGCCATATATGCTTAGATCTTTCCCCACCACATGATGCTTGCCATCTAAAGAATAGGTTGGAATAAGAAATTGACTCAACAAAAATAAAAGTAAAAGATAGGCCCTTCGCAGAGGGAAGCAGGGATTTGTAGAGGTGCCAGAGCTCGAAGCTTTTAAAATAGAGATGAACATGCTTTTGAGAGGTATGCTTTCATTGTCAACATAACAACCAAGAGTTCTCACTATCTTCCATGCTAGACACATTATAGGCGGTTCCCAAACAGAATGGTAAAGTTTTTACTCCCCCTCCACCAACAATCACACTCCACGGCTAGCTGAATTCACGGGTGCCGTCCATACCAACAACTTTCCTGGGGGAGTTTTGTTTAATTATTTGCAATTTTGTTTTTGATCTTTTGATCATAGGACTGGGCATCCCAATTACCAGCCACTCTCTCATGAATGACAAGTGAATAAACACTCATCGTGAGAATAACCCACCTAGCATGGAAGATACTGACAGCCCCTAGTCACTACATGAGCGATTCGTGCATACAAAATAGATTATTATTTGAGGGTTTAGAGTTTGGCACATGCAAATTTACTTGGAACAGTAGGTAAATACTGCATATAGGTAGATATGGTGGACACTCAGGGAAGAAACTTGGTTCAAGGATTTTGGATGCACAAGCAGCATTCCCGCTTAGTACAGAAATTTTGGCTAGCAAAGGATTATAAATAGCAAGCACCACATGTTGGAGGATCCATAACAATATAACTTCTATACAAATATACCCAAGCATAACTCATTACGTTGTCTTCCTTGTCCAACTTCAACTAATTTGCTCAAGTTTGAAAATAATTAATGGGGCTCACAATCATAGAAGATGTCCAAGAAAGTATATTTATATGTGAAATCTCTCTTCCTTCAATATTCTTTCATGAATTGTTCAAGTGACCAATACTATGTTTGCTAACTTTCAATAAATTTACCACCTATACTTCTTATATGTGAAGTCATTACTCCCCATGGGATAAGCATATGAAACATATATAATTTCAGGTTTATGATATTCAATTCATTCAACCATTTACTCATAGAGTATAAGTGAAGCACGGGAGTAAATGACAAACTACTCCAAAAAGATATAAATGAAGATCAATGAGTAGTCAAATAATTAAGTAGCTATGTGAAGACTCTCTCTCATAAATAAATTTTTAGATCTTAAGTATTTTATTCAAACAGCAAGCAAAACCAAATAAAATGACATTCCAAGGATAACACATATCATGTGAAGAAGCAAAAACTTAGGCTCAACCAAAACTGACCGATCATTGTTGAAGAAGAAAGGTGGGATGCCAACCGGGGCATCCCCAAGCTTAGATGCTTGAGACTTCTTGAAATATTAACAAGGGATGCCTTGGGCATCCCCAAGCTTGAGCTTTTGTGTCTCCTTAATTCCTTTTATATCATGGTTTCCCTAAATCTTAAAGACTTCATCCACTCAAAACTCAACAAGAACTCGTGAGAAAAGTTAGTATAAATCAAATGCAAAACCTTATCATTCTATACTGTATAAAATCACTAAATTATAATTTGACATTGCATACTAAATGCCTCTGCATATTTAATACTCCTATCCTCAAATAGAATCATTAAACAAGCAAACAATGCAAACATAACAGCAATCTGTCAAAACAGGATAGTCTGTAAAGAGTGCAATTGTCCTCATACTTACCTAACTCCAAAAATTCTGAAAACTTACCACACTATTGAAAATTTTCTGTTACTCATTTTGTAAAAATTTCAAGATGTTATCACATTCTGACTTTCCAGAAGAATTCAGACAATGATAGAAAACTTTCTGTTTTCAAACAGCAACATATAGACTTGCAAAATAAGCATGGTAAAGGCTATACTTGACACTTTTATTGAAATAAAAGATGAAAAACATTACTCTAAATAACAGCAAGCAAATCCTAATAAAATAAAATGACGCTCCAAGCAAAACTCATATCATGTGACGAATAAAAATATAGCCCCAAGTAAGGTTACCGATAATGTTGGAGACGAAAGAGGGGATGCCTTCCGGGGCATCCCCAAGCGTAGTTGCTTGGGTATTCCTTGAATATTACCTTGGGGTGCCTTGGGCATCCCCAAGATTAGGGTCTTGTCACTCATTATTCTCCTCATATCGATATCTCACCCAAAACTTGAAAACTTCAATCACACAAAACTTAACGGAACTTCTTGAGATGGGTTAGTATGATGAAACAAATCATTCACTTTGGTACTATGAAGACAAGATTCAAAAAATTTCTCACATGATACCTAATTTACCCTATCTCTACAATTTATATTAAGCAATATAAGCCATAGAAACTAGAAAATAAGCAAACTATGCATCGAAAACAGAATCTGTCAAAAACAGAACAGTCTGTGAAGATCTGAATTGAAATGATACTTCTGTGACTCCAAAAATTATGAAAACCTAGGGAAATGTATAAAACTTATATATCAATCCTCTGTAAAAAAATAAGAGTTTTATCACGTTCCAGTAAAAGATAGTAATTTCTGTACTGGACACATAAGTTTCTGTTTTTGCACAGAATCAAATCAACTATAAACCACACTATCCCAAAGGCTTTACTTGGCACTTTATTGAAACAAAGGCTATAAAACATGATTAATACAGTAGCTTAATCATGTTAACACATGAAAAGAGTAGGGGTAATTATTGGGTTGTCTCCCAACAAGCGCTTTTCTTTAATGCCTTTTAGCTAGGCATGATGATGTAAATGATGCTCACATAAAAGATAAGAATTGAAACATAACGGGAGCATCATGAAGAATATGACTAGCACATTTAAGCCTAACCCACTTCCTATGCATAGGGATTTTGTGAGAAAATAATTTGTGGGAACAAGAATCAACTAGCATAGGAAGGCAAAACAAGCAAAACTTGAAGATTTTCAACACATAGAGAGGAAATTTGATATTATTGCAATTCCTACAAGCATATATTCCTCCCTCATAATAATTTTCAGTAGCATCATGAATTAATTAAACAATATAACTATCACATAAAGCATTCTTTTCATGATTCACATGCATAGAAATTTTATTACTCTCCACACAAGCAAAATTCTTCTCATGAATAGTAGTGGGAGCAAAGTCAACAAAATAAGTATCATGTGAGGCATAATCCAATTGAAAATTAAAATCATGATGACAAGTTTCATGGTTATCATTATTCTTTATAGCATACATGTCATCACAATAATCATCATATATAGCAACTTTGTTCTCATAATCAATTGGAACCTCTTCCAAAATAGTGGATTCATCACTAAATAAAGTCATGACCTCTCCAAATCCACTTTTATCAATATTGTGAAAAGATTCAACACCCTCCAAAATAGTGGGATCAATACTACCTAGAGTTGACACTCTTCCAAACCCACTTTCATCAATATAATCATCATAAACAGGAGGCTATCATCATAATAAATATTTTCATCAAAACTTGGGGGACTAAAAATATCATCTTCATCAAACATAGCATCCCCAAGCTTATGGCTTTGCATATCATTAGCTTCATGGATATTCAAAGAATTCATACTAACAACATTGCAATCATGCTCATCATTCAAAGATTTTGTGCCAAACATTTTATTGCATTCCTCTTCTATCAATTGAGCATAATTTTCCGATCCATCATTTTCATGGAAGACATGATAAAGATGAATTATATGTGGCAACCTCAATTCCATTTTTTTTAGTTTTATTTTATAGACTAACTAGTGATAAAACAAGAAACTAAAAGATTCAATTGCAAGATCTAAAGATATACCTTCAAGCACTCACCTCCCCGGCAACGGCGCCAGAAAAAAGCTTCGTTGACGGAGTGTGAGTGCCGCTTACCTAGCCTCCCCGGCAACGGCGCCAGAAAAGAGCTGGATGTCTACTACGCAACCTTCTTCTTGTAGACTCGTGTTGGGCCTCCAAGCGCAGAGTTTTGTAGGACAGTAGCAAATTTCCCTCAAGTGGATGACCTAAGGTTTATCAATCCGTGGGAGGCGTAGGATGAAGATGGTCTCTCTCAAACAACCCTGCAACCAAATAACGAAGAGTCTCTTGTGTCCCCAACACACCCAATACAATGGTAAATTGTATAGGTGCACTAGTTCGGCGAAGAGATGGTGATACAAGTGTAATATGGATGGTAGATATAGGTTTTTGTAATATGAAAATATAAAAAGAGCAAGGTAGCTAGTAACAAAAGTGAGCAAAAATGGTATTGCAATGCTTGGAAATAAGGCCTAGGGTTCATACTTTCACTAGTGCAAGTTCTCTCAGCAATGATAACATAATCGGATCATATAACAATCCCTCAACGTGCAACAAAGAATCACTCCAAAGTTCCTATCGAAGAATGTAGGACGAAAACATGCATCAACCCCTATGCATAGATTACCCCATGTCACCTCGGGAATCCGCGAGTTGAGTGCCAAAACATACATCAAGTGAATCAATAGAACATCCCATTGTCACCACAGATATCCCATCGCAAGACATACATCAAGTGTTCTCAAATCCAATACTCAATCCAACATAACGGAACCTCAAACAGCAAGACTCAATTCATCACAAGAAGTTAAAGGGGGGAAAACACCATATGATCCAACTATAATAACAAAGCTAGCGGTACATCAAGATCGTGCCAAATCAAGAACACGAGAGAGAGAGAGATCAAACACATAGCTACTGGTACATACCCTCAGCCCCGAGGGTGAACTACTCCCTCCTCGTCATGGAGACCACCGGGATGATGAAGATGGCCTCCGGTGATGATTCCCCCCTCCGACAGGGTGCCGGAACAGGCTCCCGATCGGTTTTTGGTGGCTATAGAGGCTAGCGGCGGCGGAACTCCCGATCTAGGTTTATTTCTGGTGTTTTCTCTATTTATAGGAGTTTTTGGCATCGGGGACAAGTCAAGGGGGTCCACAAGGCGGCGGCAAGGCAGGGGGCGCGCCCCCCACCCTTGTGGTTGCCTCGGGACTCCTCTCTCGTATCTTTTCGCTCCAGTATTTTTTATATTTTCCAAAAATATTCTCCGTAAATTTTCAGCTCATTCCGAGAACTTTTATTTCTGCACAAAAAATGACACCACGGTAGTTCTGCTGAAAACAGCGTCAGTCCGGGTTAGTTCTAATAAAATCATACCAAAACCATATAAAATTGTTGTAAACATGGCATGAATACTTCATAAATTATAGAGACATTAGAGACGTATCACCCATTAATGTTGAAAGCAATATTATCCAAACTATGACATCGGAAGAACACATAAAGGAAACCTTCCGGAATACTCTAGAATCGTGAAAAAAGAGGAGGTACGTGATACGGTAAGTAAATGGACTCCAAAAAATCCGCAAAAATATTTTTTGTCAGTTTTGGAATATATGAAAAATTAGGAAAATAAGAAACAGCCAGGAAGGTAACCCTGGTGGGCACAAGACACCAGGGCGCGGGCGCGCCCAGGTGGGTTGTGCCCACCTCGGGTACCTTTCGGACTCCATTTTTCTTCCGTTTGCTTGTTTCCCAAGATAAAAATTCTTTATATACCCCCCGAACCTATTGACCACCGTATCGCGGAGAAATCTCTTGTTTTTCTTTTCTTGATGTTTCCTGAGAGATCTGAAAATATGTCATCCCATGACTCGGAGGGTGAGAGCTATGTTGCTAATTATATCGCAAACCCCAAGGTTTATGGGGATGTGGATCACTATAGCTGGGCTTCGGAGGAAGAAGAAGACTATGATCCTAAAGGAGAGGAGGAGACAAGATCAGACGAAGTTGAAGTTCCATTACCTCAACCTGGGGACATGCACGTGGAATTCAAGAAGTCAAGTCTCCCCAACAAAGTAAAGAAACCTAAGGTCCAGTTTATCCCCTTTCGTCTCTTGCAGGAAAACAAGCAAGAATTATGCAAAAAGATATTAGAACTCGCGCAGGAGATCAGTGACTTAATGGAGGAAAATTCCATCCTCAAGCGTAAGCTAAGGAAGAAACACAAATCTACTACTTCATCACCACCAACTCCTTCTTCATCACCAAAGGAAACTTGAGTATCGTGTATGGGCACTCCCCTTGGCTTGTGCCAAGCTTGGGGGAGGTGCCCCAGTATCGTATCACCTCCACTATCTTTTGCCTTTACTTATCTTAGTTCGATCCTCAGTTATCTTTTGCTTTAGTTGAATAAAAGTTTAGTTCGATCCTTTCTTTTAGAGTGTTTGCTTAGCGATCTATCCTTGTAATCGTGTGCGAGGTATATAATAAAGTTTTGTTTGAGTTTTGTTTTCTTTACTTTCTTGTTCAATAAAAAGAAATTAAATAAATGAAAAGGATCACATGCTAATCTTATGTTAAGTAATGACATCACATAAGGAAGAGTATTAGTAGCAAATTTTATTGGAGATTTACAAACATAGCATTGGTCAATGATGCAATTCATGAAAGAATTAATAAGGGAAGAGAAGATTCACATGCAAATACACTATCTTGGACATCTTTTGTGATTGTGAGCCCCCATCAAAATATTATATGCCAAAATTATTGCCGTTGGACAAGGAAGACAACGCAATGATTTATGTTGTCCATATTCACAAAGAAGTTATATTGTCATAGATCCTTTAACATGTGGTGCTTGTCCCCCATCTTTGCTAGCCAAAAATTCCGCACTAAGTAGAGATACTACTTGTGCATCCAAAAACCCTTAAACCCAAATCTTGCTTTGAGAGTCCACCATACCTACCTATCGATTGAGTAAGATCCTTCAAGTAAGTTGTCATCGGTGCAAAAAGGCAATAAAAATTGCTTCTAAAAGTGTTGGATCATTTAGTGTAAGATAAAATTGAGCGTTGTACGAACTTGTGATGGCAAAGAATAAAAGCGACAGACTGCATAATAAAGGTTGCTATTACAAGGGGCAATATAACGTGACGTTCTTTTGCACTAAGAGATTGAGCATACAAAAAAAGCGCATGGCAACCTCTGCTTCCCTCTGCGAAGGGTCTATCTTTTACTTTTATGTATTTACTTTTATGCAAGAGTCAAAGTATTTCTCTCTATTCCTTTTTATTTTCTCTTTTGGCAAGCACCATGTCGTGAGGAAAGATCTAGGCACATATATCCAGTTGAATATGAGTGAGCATGAGTTATTATTGTTGGCATCACCCTTGAGGTGAGTACGTTGGGAGGCGGAACTATAAGCCCCTATCTTCCTATGTGTCCGGTTGAAACTTTTTGCTCATGTGGATGCGGTGAGTGTTAGCAATCATAGAAGACTATATGATGGTTGAGTATGTGGACTTGCCTAAAGGCTCCGATACATGACCCTTCCTGAAAAGATGATGAATTGTAGTTGCTAAGTTGACTGAGAACAAAGTTTGTTGGTTTTCAATAGAGTTTATGCTTTATACTTCGATGTTGTGATGAATTGTTACTTATTCATGAGAAGTTATATGATAGAAGTTCTATGATAAAGTTTTATGTTAAAGCTTGTTGCTCTTACAATAATATACATGATGCTTCTATGTCCGTATTTTTTTTTATCGACACCTCTCTCTCTAAGCGTGTGGACATGTTTTTCGATTTCGGTTTTTGCTTGAGGACAAGCGAGGTTGAAGCTTGGGGGAGTTGATACGTCCATTTTGCATCATGTTTTCCTACTTTTATTTATAATGTTTTTATGCATAATCATGTTTTTTGGAGTAATTCTAATGCCCTTTCTCTCATAATATGCAAGGTTCACGCAAAGGGGGAGAATACCGGCAGCTGGAATTCTGGACCTGAAAAAGCTATGTAAGGCCACCTATTCTGCACAACTCCAAATGAGATGAAACTTAATGAAGATTTTTTATGGCATATATAAGAATTATTGGAACAAATAACTACCAGAGGGGGCCCACCAGGTGGGCACAACCCACCTGGGGGTGCCAGGGACCCCAGGCGCGCCCTGGTGGGTTATGCCCTCCTCGGCCCACATCCGGTGCCCCTCTTCTGGTATATAAGTCATTTTGACTTAGAAAAAATAAGGAGAGGACTTTCGGGATGAAGTGCCACCGTCTCGAGGCGGAACATGGGCAGGAGCACTTTTGCCCTCCGGCGGAGTGATTCCGCCGGGGGAACTTCCCTCCCGGAGGGGGAAATCATCGTCATCGTCATCGCCAACAACTCTCCCATCTTGGGGAGGGCAATCTCCATCAACATCTTCAACAGCACCATCTCCTCTCAAACCCTAGTTCATCTCTTGTGTTCAATCTTTGTACCGGAACCTTAGATTGGTGCTTGTGGGTGACTAGTAGTGTTGATTACATCTTGTAGTTGATTACTATATGGTTTATTTGGTGGAAGATTATATGTTCAGATCCATTATGTTATTAAATACCCCTCTGATCTTGAGCATGATTATCATTTGTGAGTAGTTACTTTTGTTCTTGAGGTCACGGGAGAAATCTTGTTGCAAGTAATCATGTGAACTTGATATGTGTTCGATATTTTGATGGTATGTATGTTGTGATTCCCTTAGTGGTGTCACGTGAACGTCGACTACATGGCACTTCACCTTATTATGGCCTAAGGGAATGCATTGTGGAGTAGTTATTAGATGATGGGTTGCGAGAGTGACAGAAGCTTAAACCCTAGTTTATGCGCTACTTCGTAAGGGGCTGATTTGGATCCAAAAGTTTAATGCTATGGTTAGATTTTATCTTAATACTTTTCTCGTAGTTGCGGATGCTTGCGAGGGGGTTAGTCATAAGTAGGAGGTTTGTTCAAGTAAGAACAACACCTAAGCACCGGTCCACCCACATATCAAATTATCAAAGTAGCGAACACAAATCAAACCAACATGATGAAAGTGACTAGATGAAATTCCCGTGTACCCTCAAGAACGCTTTGCTTATCATAAGAGTCCGTTTTGGCCTGTCCTTTGTCTCAAAAGGATTGGGCTACCTTGATGCACTTTTGTTACCATTACCGTTACTTGCTCGTTACAAATTATCTTGCTATCAAACTACTCGTTACTTATAATTTCAGTGCTTGCAGAGAATACCTTGCTGAAAACTACTTGTCATTTTCTTCTACTCCTCGTTGGGTTCGAAACTCTTACTTATCGAAAGGACTACGATTGATCCCCTATACTTGTGGGTCATCACATTTCATTCTAGCATTCAAGGATTTCTCCTTTAGTTTGCATAGTAATTTCTTAAAATCATCTCTATCATTGCAATCAAGAAAATCTCTAGCTGTCTCCTCATCCATAACATAACCTTCAGGTATCTTAGGCACTTCATATCTAGGAGAGCTAGGCCTAATAGGTGTTTCAAGATTTTCAGTTTCAAGTACTTCATCAGTTTCAATAATTTCATCAGTTTCAGCATTCTCAATATCTTTAGCTCTAGCAATTTGTTCATCAAGAAATTCACCTAGTGGCATATTATCATCAAGCAAGGTACTAGCATCATCATGAGTAGCATTCATAGAAGAAGTGGCATCATCAATAACTTGCGACATATCAGGATTAATAGCATGTGGTTGTGTTGCAAGTCTACTCAAAATAGAAGGTGAATCAAGTGCAGAGTGTGATGGCAGTTCCTTAATTACCTCCCCTCATCTTAGAGGGAAAATCTTAGTCTTGGTATCCTTCAGATTCTTCATAGTGATAAATAGATAATAATCCCAAGTGACTCAACAAATATAGCTTTACTCCCCGGCAATGGCGCCAGGAAAAGGTCTTAATAACCCACAAGTATAGGGGATCGCAACAGTTTTCGAGGGTAGAGTATTCAACCCAAATTTATAGATTCGACACAAGGCGACCCAAAGAATATTTGTAAGTATTAGCAGCTGAGTTGTCAATTCAACCACACCTGGAGATTAAATATCTGCAGCAAAGTGATCAGTAGCACAGTAATATGATAATTTTGATAGCAGTGGTAATAGTAGCAGTAACGGTAACAGTGATAGCAATGATTTTGTAGCAAGTGTAACAGTAGCAACAGCAGTAGTAACTTAGTAAGAATAATATGTGGAAAATTCGTAGGCATTGGATTGGTGAATTCGTTGGATGATATTCATCATATAATAGTCATAACCTAGGGCGATACAAAACTAGCTCCAGTTCATAAATATAATGTAGGCATGTATTCCGTAAATAGTCATACTTGCTTATGGAAAGAACTTGCATGACATCTTTTGTCCTACCCTCCCGTGGCAGTGGGGTCCATAAGAAAACTAAGGGATATTACGGACTCCTTTTAATAGAGAACCGGAACAAAGCATTAACACATAGTGAATACATGAACTCCTCAAACTACGGTCTTCACTGGAAAGTTTCCCGACTATTGCCACTCCGGGGTTTACGGATCATAACACGTAATAGGTGAATATGTCTTGCAAGATCGGATCTATAACATAGATATAATGATAAAAACATAAACGGTTCAGATCTGAAATCATGGCACTTGGGCCCTAGTGACAAGCATTAAGCATGGCAAAGTAATAACAACATCAATCTCAGAACATAGTGGATACTAGGGATCAAGCCCTAATAAAACTAACTCGATTAAATGATGAATCTCATCCAACTCCTCACCGACCAGCGAGCCTATGAAGGAATTACTCACTCCCGATGGGGAGCATCATGGAATTGGCGATGGAGAAGGGTTGGTGATGACAAAGACCGAAGATCCCCCTCTCTGGAGCCCCAAACGGGCTCCAGATCTAGCCTCCCGATGAAGAACAGGAGGTGGCGGCGGCTCCGTATCGTGAAACGTGATAATTCTTTCTCCCTGATTTTTTTCTCTCCAAATATAGGTATTTAAGGAGTCGGAATCAGGGTCTGCGGGGCCACCAGGTGGGCACAACCCACCTGGGCGCGCCTGGAGGGGGGGTGCGCCCTGGTGAGTTGTGCTCACCCAGGGGCCCCCCTCCGGTGGTTCTTGGCTCCAGTATTTTTCTTTTATTGTAAAATAAATCTCCAAAAAGTTTTGTTCCATTTCGAGAACTTTTATTTTTGCACAAAAATAACACCATGGTAGTTCTGCTGAAAACAGCGTCAGTCCAGGTTAGTTTCATTCAAATCATGCAAATTAGAGTCCAAAACAAGAGCAAAAGCATTAGGAAAAGTAGATACGATGGAGACGTATCTAACTCCTCATCTGGACTTGGCTAGGCATAAGGGGTCCTCCGATCAGAGAAACCATATAGTACCTCCAACTTTATGTCATACAACGTTTCTCTCTTATCATCTCCGATGCTTCTACTATATTCATCTGGACTTCACTCGGCATAAGGGGTCGTCCGATACACGCGAAGGATGACAACACGGTGCATGCAAGTGCCACGGAGCTCACTTGGGTTTCCAGCTGCCGCCCCTTCTTTATCCAAGCGGCGGGAGAGAGCTGATGGAAATATACCCTAGAGGTAATAATAAAATGGTTATTATTATATTTCCTAAATCATGATAAAATTTTATTATTCATGCTAGAATTGTATTGATCGGAAACTTAAATACATGTGTGAATACATAAACAAATACCATGTCCCTAGTAAGCCTCTTCTAGACTAGCTCGTTGATCAAAGATGGTTAAGGTTTCCTAACCATAGACATGTGTTATCATTTGATAACAGGATCACATCATTAGGAGAATGATGTGATGGACAGGACCCATCCGTTAGCTTAGCATATTGATCGTTCAGTTTATTGCTATTGCTTTCTTCATGTCAAATACATATTCCTTCGACTATGAGATTATGCAACTCCCGGATACCGGAGGAATACCTTGTGTGCTATCAAACATCACAACGTAACTGGGTGATCATAAAGATGCTCTACAGGTATCTCCGAAGGTGTTTGTTGAGTTGGCATAAATCGAGATTAGGATTTGTCACTCCGAGTATCGGAGAGGTATCTCTGGGCCCTCTCGGTAATACACATCATAAGCTTGCAAGCAAATGACTAAGGAGTTAGTCACAAGGTGATGTATTATGGAACAAGTAAAGAGACTTGCCGATAACGAGATTGAACTAGGTATGAAGATACCGACGATCGAATCTCGGGCAAGTAACATACCGATGGACAAAGAGAATTACGTATGTTGTCATAACGTTCGACCGATAAAGATCTTCGTAGAATATGTAGGAGCCAATATGGGCATCCAGGTTCCGCTGTTTTTTATTGACCGGAGAGGTGTCTCGGTCATGTCTACATAGTTCTCGAACCCATAGGGTCCGCACGCTTAACGTTCGTTGACGATATAGTGTTATATGAGTTATATGTTTTGGTGACCGAATGTTGTTCGGAGTCCCGGATGAGATCACAGACATGACGAGGAGTCTCAAAATGGTCGAGGGGTAAAGATTGATATATAGGACGATGGTATTTGGACACCGGAAGTGTTTCGGGACGTACCGGGAAGGAATCGGGTCACCGGAAGGGGTTCCAGGCACCCCCCCGGCAAGTTATGGGCCTTGTGGGCCAAAGGAGGGGACAGACTAGCCCACAAGGGGGCTGGTGCGCCCCTCCCTTGTTTGGCCAGCCCAAGGGAAGGAAAAGAGGGAGAGCTAGCCCCTCCTGCCTTTCCCTCTCATGGGAGAAAGGAAAGGGGGGGGCTACCCTCCCCTCCCTTTCCCCGCGCTCCAAATAAGGAAAGGGGGGCGCGGCTTGGGAGGGACTCCAAGTAGGATTCCTCCTACTTGGGCGCCTCCTTTGGTGCTCCTCCCTCCCTCCCACCTATATATATGTGGGAGGGGGCACCTAGCACACAACAAACAATTGCATAGCCGTGTGCGGCGCCCCCCCCCCCCCCCTCCACCGTTTACACCCCCGGTCATATTTTCGTAGAGTTTAGGCGAAGCCCTGCGGAGATCACTTCACCATCACCGTCACCACGCCGTCATGCTAACGGAACTCATCTACTACCTTGACGTCTTGCTGGATCAAGAAGGCGAGGGACATCACCGAGCTGAACGTGTGCAGAACGCGGAGGTGCCGTGCGTTCGGTACTTGATCGGTTGAAGCGCGAAGAAGTTCGACTACATCAACCGCATTGTGAAACGCTTCCGCTTACGGTCTACGAGGGTACGTAGACACACTCTCCCCCTCGTTGCTATGCATCTCCATGGATAGATCATTGGGTGTGCATAGAATTTTTTTTGTTTTCCATGCAACGTTTCCCAACAAGATCCCCCTCGACTTGACTGACATGAAAACACCTCCAATGCTTAACTTCTCTCTCAGGCCTAATTTACGGGGAGCAACTGAGCAGGCGAACCCATGTTCCTCTTAGTGCCGCCCCTATCTCAGCTACTCTGCTACTCTATAAAGATCTCCAACTGGTGCTCCAAGCCTCCGACATACCCATTTTCTAGTCCCCAAGGCTTGAAGTTTCACCAGAAAGCAACCAGAACTCCTCATCTCTTCATGGTTATTTCTCGAGAATGTCCATCTAATACGTTGTCCTCAGTTTCACCAGAAAACAACCAGAGAACTCCTCATCTTGACTTGGCTTGGCATAATGGGTCATCCAATAAGAGAAACCACATATTACCTCCAACTTTATGTCATACAACGTTTCTCTCTTATCATCTCCGATGCTTCTGTTGTATTCATCTATGTCAAGATGTTTAAGCCATGTCTATATTAACATTGTTATTTTATATGGAGCCACCAACCGGGACTAACCGCGTATGATCAACCTTGCAAAACTTGGGACTGAAATCACTACAACTAGTGATGGTTAACTCCTCTGTATAATTAAAATAATAAAAGGATATGAATAATTGAAATTTCATAACTTAATAAATAATTATTCTAAAATCATGTTTCAAATGCTAAAATGCCCTAGCTAGCTCTTACAAAGATTCCCTCCGGTTTGTCCGAAGTGGCACTTTTCAGCTATAAGTCCGGAAACTCACACTAGAGAGAAAGTGATGGCGGTGAAGTCGGTCACATCCCAGAGTGGGATCTTTTGGGGTATAAAATTGTTTCTTCGCGTGTGTCCCTTGCTTATTGCGCTGTAACCATGGATAATCTTCATCATTTAACAGAATGCTTGGGTCAGTCTTCACTGTGAAAGGAGGAATTTCATGAAACATTTCATAATCTTCTGACATGTCTATCTTGTCCTCCACTCCCACAATGTTTCTTTTCCCTGAAAGAACTATGTGGCGCTTTGGCTCGTCGTATGATGTATTCGCTTCCTTATCTTTTCTTTTTCTCGGTTTGGTAGACATGTCCTTCACATACAAAAACCGCGCCACATCATTGGCTAGGACGAGTGGTTCGTCTGTGTACCCAAGATTCTTGAGATCCACTGTTCTCATTCCGTCCTGCGGGTCTACCTATACCCCGCCTGCTGTCAGGTTGACCCATTTGCACCAAAACAAAGGGACCTTAAAATCACGTCCATAGTCAAGTTCCCATATGTCCTCTATGTAACCATAATATGTGTCCTTTGCCCTATTGGTGTTTCCTGCATCAAAGCGGACACCACTGTTTTGGTTGGTGCTCTTTTTATCTTGGGCGATCGTGTAAAATGTATTCCCATTTATCTCGTACCCTTGGAAAGTCAATACAGTCGAAGATGGTGTCCTGGCCAACAAGTACAGCTCATCTCCAACAGTGTTGTTA
Source organism: Thinopyrum elongatum (assembly GCA_011799875.1). Classification (NCBI taxonomy): domain Eukaryota; kingdom Viridiplantae; phylum Streptophyta; class Magnoliopsida; order Poales; family Poaceae; genus Thinopyrum; species Thinopyrum elongatum. Next base: position 119,444,312 of record CM022303.1, on the reverse strand, counting down.
CCCGTGAGATGTGTTTGCAACCAACCGCCGAAAGTCCCCATGTGTTTACGTGTAATCCAGTCATCAGACTGCTACAGGTGTTTGTAGCATAGAATATTCTTGTGTTCATTGATATACGGGGACACCAAGGTAGGATTTTGTAGAACTCTATAGTGTGCTTGTGCCCAAGCATGCCCGTCCCTACATATTATTGAGTCCGGTCCTAGCGTGCCTTTTCCACCCAGTCTCCCCTCATGCCACGAGTAGGGAACACCAATCGGCTTAAGGTCAGGAATAAAGTCAACCCAAAACTCAATGACCTCCTCTATTTCATGGCCCTTGGAGATGCTTCCTTCTGGCCTAGCACGGTTACGAACAAATTTCTTTAAGACACCCATGAACTTCTCAAAGGGGAACATATTGTGTAGAAATACATGACCCAGAATTGCAATCTCGTCGACTAGGTGAACTAGGACCTGCATCATAATATTGAAGAAGGATGGTGGGAACACCAACTCGAAACTGACAAGACATTGGACCAAATCATTCTGTAACCTTGGTAGGATTTCTGGATCGATTACCTTCTGAGAAATTGCATTGAGGAATGCACATAGCTTCGCAATGGCTAATCGAATATTTTCTGGTAGAAGCCCCCTCAATGCAACCGGAAGCAGTTGCGTCATAATCACGTGGCAGTCATGAGACTTTTGGTTCTGGAATTTTTTTTCTTTGCCATATTTATTATTCCCTTTATATTCGACGAGAAGCCATACGGGACCTTGATACTGAGCAGGCATTCAAAAAAGATTTCCTTCTTTGTTTAGGTAAGAGCGTAGCTGGCAGGACCTTGATACTTCTTTGGATGCATGCCGTCTTTTTCGTTCATACGTTGCTGGTCCTCCCGTGCCTCTGGTGTATCTTTTGTCTTCCCATACACGCCCAAGAAGCCTAGCAGGTTCACGCAAAGATTCTTCGTCACGTGCATCACGTCGATTGCAGAGTGGACCTCTAGGTCTTTCCAATAGGGTAGGTCCCAAAATATAGATTTCTTCTTCCACATGGGTGCGTGTCCGTCAGCGTCATTCGGAACAGATTGTCCGCCAGGACCCTTTCCAAAGATTGTTTTTAAATCCTTGACCATATAAAATTTATCATCACCGGTACGGAGGACAGGCTTGTTCCGGTGATCTGCCTCACCTTTGAAATGCTTGCCTTTCTTTCTTAAGGGATGCCTGCTCAGAAGAAATCAACGATGTCCCAAGTACACATTCTTCTTACATTTATCTAAATATATACTTTTAGTATCATCTAAACAGTGTTTGCATGCATTGTATCCCTTGTTTGTCTGTCCTGAAAGGTTACTAATAGCAGGCCAATCATTGATGGTTACAAACAGCAACGCTCGTAGGTCAAATTCCTACTGTTTGTGATCATCCCACACACATACACCTTTGATATCCCATAGCTGTAAAAGTTCTTTAACTAATGGCCGTAGGTACACAGCAATGTCGTTGTCGGGTTGCTTAGGGCCTTGGATGAGCACTGGCATCATAATGAACTTCCGCTTCATGCACAACCAAGGAGGAAGGTTATAGATACATAGAGTCACAGGCCAGGTTGTATGATTGCTGCTCTGCTTCCCAAAAGGATTAATGCCATCCACACTTAAACCAAACCATAAGTTCCTTGCGTCATCCGCAAACTCCGGCCACTTTCTCTCGATTTTTCTCCACTGCGACCCATCAGCGGGTACTCTCAACACCCCGTCTTTCTTACGGTGTTCTTTGTGCCATCGCAACAACTTGGCATGCTCTTTGTTTCTGAACAGACATTTTAACTGTGGTATTATAGGAGCATACCACATCACCTTGGCAGGAACCCTCTTCCTGGGGCGCTCGCCCTCAACATCACCAGGGTCATCTCATCTGATTTTATACTACAATGCACCGCATACCAGGCATCCATTGAAATTCTCGTACTCCTCACCGCGGTAGAGGATGCAGTCATTAGGGCATGCATGTATCTTCTGCACCTCTAATCCTAGAGGGCAGAGAATCTTCTTTGCTTCGTACGTACTGTCAGGCAATTCGTTATCCTTTGGAAGCTTCTTCTTCATTATTTTAAGTAGCTTCTGAAATCCCTTGTCAGATACACCATTCTCTGCCTTCCATTGCAGCAATTCCAGTGTGGTACCGAGCTTTGTGTTGCCATCTTCGCAATTTGGGTACAACCCTTTTTTTTATCCTCTAACATGCGACCGAATTTCAACTTCTCCCTTTCACTTTCGCATTCTCTCTGTGCATCAACAATGACCCGGCGAAGATCATCATCGGGCACATCTGGTGCCTCTTGATCTTCAGCTTCCCCCGTTGCAGTATCACCGTATTCACGGAACATAGGATAGTTGTCATCATCCACTTCTTCTTCATTGTCTTCCATCATAACCCCTCTTTCTCCGTGTTTGGTCCAACAATTATAGTGGGGCATGAAACCCTTCTCCAGCAGGTGGAAGTGAAGGGTTTTCGAGGAAGAGTAATCCTTCGTATTCCCACGGATAAGACATGGACAGTACAAAAAACCATTCTGCTTCTTTGCCTCAGCCACATCGAGAAAATTATGCAGGCCCGTAATGTAGTCGGAGGTGCGTCGGTCACCGTACATCCATTGCCGGTTCATCTGCATGCATTATATAATTAAGTATATCAAAAACCATTACAGAATATCATGAATAGAGAAATGACCAAATTAAAACCAAAGTACAGTAGTGATTAAATGTTATTACTGAAAAAATAAATACATAAAGTTCATACATAGTTCTCATAGAACAACATACAACTATCTAGAGCATCTAATTAAAACATACATTGAAACTAACATACAACTATGTAAAACATTTAAATGCAACAACAAATGCGATCAAAATCACAACTAAGGTAACAATTGATCCAACAGCATAATGATAGCAAGCCTCTTTATCAATGGCATATTTTCTAATCTTTCTAATCTTCAAGCGCATTGCATACATCTGGATCTTGTGTAGATCGACGACATCGGCAACATGCAAATCCAATCTCATATTCTCTTCTTCAATTCTTTTCAATTTTTCTTTCAAATAATTGTTTTCTTTTTCAACTAAATTTAACCTCTCGACAAGAGGTCGGTTGGAATTTTCGGTTCACATACCTCCTAGATAAAAACATCTATGTCAAGTTGGTCGGCATAATTGTCATAAACACTAAATGAAACAAATAGTTATAAAAGATAATATACCATATCCGAATCATAGACCGGACGAGAGCCGACGGGGGCAGATACCAGAACCATGGCACTATATAATAACAAACAATTATACAAGTAAGAAAATTATACAAGTAGCTATCTAAATCATACAAGTAAGAATTTTTTTCTTTAAAAAAAGATAAGAACAAGAGGCTCACCACGGTGGTGCTGGCGACGAGATCGGCACGGGCGATCGACGGTGGTGAGGACGGGGACGGGGACGGGACGGCACCCTACACATGTGCAAACTAAGAAGTTAATTTGAGCTCAAATTCTGCATCTAAATCAAATAAACTCCCACATACACTACTCCACTAAAACCCACAAACCACTCTACTTTTAGAGCATTTGAAATGAGCTAAACTAGCAGTGAGAGATGAAAGGATGAAGTTGCTAACCTTTTCGAACACTTGGATAGTTGGTGCACTGCCAAACCTAGACAAATCTTGGGAAAAATGGAGCTTGGAGGTCGAGCTTGGAGGAAGAACAGAGGAGAAAGCTTAAGTGTGGCTCGGGCATTTCATCGAACACCTCATGTTCATAGGAAGTGAGAACAGAGTAGCACACACATGTCCCACCTTCTGCGGCCAAAAACAGAGGAGAGGGCGCGGGCAAGGCGAGGATATATATAGGCATATTTTTAGTCCCGGTTGGTGTCTAGAACCGGGACTGAAGACTGACCTTTAGTCCCGGTTCCTTCAGTCCCGGTTCTAGACACCAACCGGGACTAAAGGGGTTGCGTCAAGAGCAAGGCCCTTTAGTCCTGGTTGGTGTCTTAAATCGGGACTAAAGGTCCCAGCCGAACCGGGACTGATGCCTGCCGAGGCCCGGCCGGCGTCCTAGCCGCTCGAACCTGGACTGATGCTCACATTAGTCCCGGTTCGTAACACGACCGAGACTGTTGCTCTGATCTGGCCAGAACCAAAGCCCTGTTTTCTACTAGTGGGAGGAGCAGCCGGGGGAAGAGGAGGAGGAGGAGATGCCTCCGATGGAGGTGGAGGAGCCGGACCAGCAGGTGTCGGCCTTCAACATGGAGCAGGCAGAGGCGGAGTTCGCCGTCGCCAAGTCCGACGAGATGGCCGAGCAGCAGGCCATCTTGGAGTCCATCCAGGATGAGGCCTATGTGGAGGACAACCGGGCGTTCCTCCTGCGGGAGCAGGCGGAGTCCGACTCGCTCTTCGCCGAACTCGACACGGAGATAGAGGCGGAGGAAGCCGGAGCGGAGCAGCCGGAGGAGTTGGAGCTGCAGATGCCGCCCATCCTGCCGGAGCCGGGCATGGAGATCGTTGTGATCTCCGACGAGGAGTAGCTAGGATCGACGTAGTACGTAGGGTCTACTTCCTTTTGCATGTCTTTGTATGGATATAAGAATCGAGTATGAGATGTCCGGATACAATAAGTGAAATTTGAGGCGTGCCCGGTCACTGCCCGCGGAAGCACCCGAACACGTCCGTGGGCGTTTGAGGGACCATATTTGTCATATGTGGCTGTAGATACTCTTAGCTAGTACTTCAGTGAAGAAATGTAAAAGTGTTTAGATCACTAAAATAGTGATCGTAGTAATCTAAATGCTTTAATATTTTTTACAAAGGGAGTAGTGGGTATGGGCAATCTGCAGGGTTACAAGTCGAATACGAAATATTTGGTACATGCAGAGTCACACACGTACCGAGGAATGAGAGAATACATGAAGCGAAAAAATAAAAACCCCTAACTAATTAAGATTATCCATTGCAAATGTTATTATCACTTTCTCAAACGCTTACAAATGCACTGCATGCCACTTGTCGCAATCTGATAGTTTTTCTTTTTTTTTATAGATTTGTTGATTCAGAACATTTTATCTCTTAGACTGTGATCCAAATTCCGAATCATTTTCGCCATTGAATTTCTTGCGTCAAGCTCTTCGAAACTAGATATCATGTTAATAGGTTTCAATAAACTTTTTTCACGAAAAAACCAGAAGAAAAACTGGAGTCGGATACAAAATTGTGCTTCACACACACACACACACACACACACACACACTACAAAATACTTTACATAAAATTTTGAAAAATGTTAATCATGCATTTGAAAATGTAAACGTCTATAAAAATGTTAATAAATTATAAGAAAAAATGTTTGTGAAAATTAAAAAATTCACGTGTTTAAAAAATATACATGATTTTAAACAATGTTAATGCTATATAAAAAGCTGTTTGCCGAATTGAATAAAAATGTATTTTATATTTTAACAAAATGTTCATGACTTTCAAAAATGTGTTGGTGTCATTTAAAAGAAAAAGTGTATACAATGTTAAAAAAAATTTGCATAATGTAAAAAAATAGTTTGTACCATTAAAAAATTGTATACATTTGTAAGAAAATTCAGCTATTCAAAAAAATGTTTGTGACATATAACTAAATGTTTATACAATGTAATTTTTTTTGTTCCACTAGGCTAAAGTAATTTCTATTTGATTACAAAAATGTACTTGACATTTAAAAAAAATATTCAGGTGTTTCCAAAAGATATCCGTGAAAATTCTAAAAATGTTGCAGTTTTAAAAATATATTTATTGCCATTAAAAATACAAACATGTATTCAGAAATTTTATTGTGTATTCATTTTTTTTTCAGAACATGTATTTAAAAATATATATACATCATGTCTTTGAAAAATGTCCAAAGTATATTAAAAAATCATGTCTATGCTAAAAAATATACATTGTGTGCTGACAAAAGTAGACATGTGTTAGAAAAAAGTAAATCAATTAAAACCTGCAAAGAAAAACAAACCAAAGCAAAGAAAACCGAAGAATATGAAGAAAACCGAAGAATATGAAGAAAACCAAGAAAGAAACAAAAGGAAACCAAAACTGTAAAATAAGAAGAAAAAAATAGAAAATCAATTTAAAAACGAAGTGCAATGAAGGAAAAAAAAAAGCAATGATAAAAGCAGATCAAGCAAACCTTCAACGACACACGAGCAGCAGCCAGCGACTGTAAGGTTATATCTTCTGCTAAAAAAAGGTACTATCTTGTTTTTGCTCGTTGTTTTATGTATCAGTCTTTTTCAGGGTTTTCCTATTTTTATTTACTTTTATGTTAGCCTTTTATTTTAAAAAATGATCATGGTTTTATAAAAATATTCTGAATTTTCAAAATGTTCACAAATTTGCAGTACATACTCACAACTTCATTTAACGTTCAAAAACTTCAAAAAAGTGCAAATGGTACAAAACCGAAACCAGTAAAAATCGCTCATGATATTAGCTTAATCCTAGTCACTACGGTTCTGGCCCAGGCAAGGCGCTACTCCCTTCCTGTATGTCACCTCGACATTTTGGCTCAAAGTGCATCAAATAGGGCTCTCCCCAATCCTGATGGTTGCTTTTGTCTTCCACAAAGGGACACTATGTCGACGACATTTCCAATACTAGGCCCGCTGCGTCATAGACCCCCCCAAATCAGATATGAGGTGTCTAACTGAGTTGCCTTCTTAAACAATTTCAACGATTTTTCTTTCCTACAAGGGCATGTGTGATCATTGAGTCCCTTATACGTCGCACATTGCAATGTATTCGCGACCGATCATGCTGGAGGGAGCGGCTAGGTTGGGCCAGTTTGAAAATAGGATACCAAAGCGACTCATGTGGCAATTTTAGTTTGTAGAGCATGGCAATTTTAGTATTTTGATGATGGTAATTCCAGTACTTTGACCATGAAAATTATTTTTTGTATGAACCATGGCAATTTTAAGTGCATGTATCATGACAATTTTAGTTTATGGTTCATGGCAAGTCTAGTTTCTTAATTCCCCGTTTTATAAATGTCAAAATTTACTTTTAAATGTAGAAGAAAATAGCTGAAACATATCATATCAACTTTAGTGTAAACACCATGGCAATTCATGTGCAATAGACATGGCAACTTTTAACCCAAAAAAATTCGTCAAAATATATTGATATGAGATCTAGTTTCGAAGATCTCATCGCAAGGGATTTAATGGTGAAAACGGATCTTCAATCGGATTTTTCATTTAAGAGATAAAACATTTTAAAAACTGAAAATCTAAAAAGATTCCCACATGCATGCATGTGGTGACGTGGCGTAGACTGTGTGTTATAGGGCGTGTGGGCGGGTTTCGCTCCCACCACATATGTAGGCATTAGCGTTGTCCATAATTTTTAATTACTTGGAGCATGTCGTGGATCTTTCATTTCAAACGAAGAAACCTAAACCCATCATTAGTTTCATTACATTTAATTCTATTGACTACACGAAGGAGCATTGCGCTACTTTGTTCACGTGTCTTATCCACTTGGCCAGATCGAGGTATCATCAATTCAGTACCGATAAATATGTGCCTACTCCAACCCCTGGGAAACAATACCTCTGCAAAGCTACTCCACAACTCCCGTGAGTAGAGTAGAGTATAATGCATCATGGAGTTAACACATACATCCATATTTCCTTAGAGCAAGTCTTGGGAGACCCTAGGCACGCATTGATCGACAAGGTGTGTCCATGTAGGTACTGTGTATCGTTTCGATGATGGTTCAACAGTATTCACGAACAAGAATCAATTATATTTGTTGCAAAATGGGAAACAGTTTCTAATACCTATTTCTTAAACATAAATAATTTGTCAAATGGTTTTGGCTTTTATAATTGCCAAGTCACTTCCTAAAAATCCAAGAAATTCAAGTGAATCAAAGTACTTATTATGAGCTTAGAAAACAAAAATTGTACCCAATTTTTTAATTATGTAAGTTTACTTTATTTGGAAGCAATTTGATTTAGGCCTAACAAATCCCTAAACTAATTTTAGGGGTTATCAATACCAATAAAATCCAAATATAATTTTGAGATGCCGATGAGGCATTGATGAAATATTCCAACATTTGAAAAATGATTCCAACAATTAAGAAGTCCCTAAAACCAATTTTGAAAAGTCATACCCCTACCCCTCCTTTGGTAGGTTAATACATTGTGTCGGAAAATTTAAAAATACTCAAAGTGAAATGGCAATATAACTATTTAAAACTGTGTAAACTTTTCCTAGCCAATTTTATGTTTTGGATAGTCACATGAATCCCCTCTTTTTATGACGGTCATAAATAAGGCTTGGGAAAATTCAAATAATTTTTTAAGAAATTTAGTTTCTTTAGAAAATCCAACCTCAAACAAAGAAAACAACAATATTCATTTAATTGATAATTTTTATTTAACATTAAACTTTAAATTTTTTGTGATGTTACATCTATGAAACCGAGGGGGTTAACAAAAATGAAACCTAATGTGTTTCCAATTCGTGAAATGTGAGGGAAAATAAACTAGCCAAAGTCTACTTCATACAAGAGCACAACTGTAATAGTTCAAAATATTTATTGTGAAACTCAAGGAAAATCCAAATTTTGCTGAGATGTTGTGGTTGGGCTGCCCTAGTCTAGTCTTTCTCGTTTTATTGCTTATACCACATATGCACTATGTCTTCGTGTCTTCTGTAGTGATTTTAATTAACTTGGTTGGGTGTTAAAATATATGAAGTTTACCAAAGTATCATAGAGCTTTCCAGAGTAGGATATTATCTCATAATGTTTACCAAGTATGATTTTCTAACTCACATGTTGCAGAATAGAGAATTTTACAACTTACAGAATGTTGAAACATAACTTCTGCTCTAGTATGTTTCTTCCATCCATATACGAGTACCTTCTATGTTTTTTGGAGTTTGATAATCAGTCACCACACATATGTGCTCTACAAATTATCTTTAAAATATAGTGGTAAGAGCGTGTTAGGGAATTTAGGGTGTGTTTGGTTCGAGAATGAAGTAGAATGGAATGTGTTTGGCCATTCCGGGGGCCACGGCCATGGTCCTTGTCGTGCGCCGGCTCGAAGATGAGCGCGACGTCCTCAAGCTCCCCTCCCCTTGCACCGGAAGCAGGGGAGAAAACCATCGAATGGGGGTAAAAATACCCTCATACGCCAGGCCGGAAAAGGACGGAGACGGCGGGGATTGAATCCCCGCCGATGTGGAGCCCAAGATGATGACGTCCGGCATCGGTGGTGGAGCCAGAGCGAGCAGTGGCGTCGCTGCATTGGCACGGGGCGGCAGCTTGGTGCAGAACGGGGACGACGCCCGGAGAGCCGCGGCAAGATCCTGTCCCAAGGAGGAAAGGCCGGCAATCCACCTCTCTTGGATGGGATTGCTGCCGGCGATGACGAGAGTGGGTAGGGCGCGACGATACGGCGGCTCTGCCATCGGAGAAACCGAACATGCGGTGAAGGGAGAGAGAGGGTGTGTGTCAACTGGCGAGGGAGGGAACGTGGGGAGTTATGAGACGTCGTGTTATCTCCCGTGCTTCCCCAAGCGCGCAACCAAGCCTGGCTCGCAAAAACTGCCGATTCGGCCGTTCCTCCAGAGCCAGACCCAGAGCTGCTTTGATGTTCGTGCGGGCCATGAAACAGATGCAGCTAAAGCAACCAAATGGGCCGAATTCATCCGGCGCGGACCTGACTGGACTTAGTGCAGCCTACCAAACACGTCAGCAGTGATGCAGAGGCATACATATAGAGAGGAATGAGGGAATACACGAAGAGAAAAAAATGCATGCTTGCATGGGCCGGATCAAGGGGGCCGAACAGTGGAGGGCCCATTAATACCCATTATCGGGCTTGCCAAGGGCATGGCTATGCTTATGTGCCACCATAGCGACTCCTAGTACAGGGTCGCCTTTAGGGAGCCGTTCTTGGGCCGGCCAAGTAACCACATGGCCGTATCATGCTTACATCACCAATATTTTTTCGGTTTTTTTCACATTTTTGTTTTTTTTCGCTTTATTTTTTATTACTCATATTTCAAAATATTCCAAAAAAAAATTAAATAAAATTTTGAAAAATGTTAATCATGTCTTTGAAAATGTAGAGGAAGCAGTGGATCGGTGGCGAACAGTCGCGTGGTTGCTTCCCAAATACCTAATCGCCCCTCTCCTGTACAGGATCCAGAGAGGCGGGGTTTCGGAGACCTGCTCTCCCGTCAACCGTGTATGCGGTGAACGGGATGGAGTCGCCGACGGCAGCAAAAGGAACGACAGGAGCGGTGCACGTGGAGCAGATGTGATCTGATCGTAGCGGCTGGGGTTAGCCAGCGCCTCACAAATATATATATGCGCGTCCGGGTGGAGAGACGTGGGCTGAACCCACGTCGGAGACAGCCCATGATCTGACGTCTCAGATCGTGGCCCAGCTATCAGAAACTCTCCGTTCCTGACCGGCAAAAATAAGCGCATATGTGTGAGCTCGGCTCAATCCCGGGGCGGGGCGGTGGAGGAGGAGCGCGCGGGAACCACTTCTCTTCTCGAGATCCAATAGCATGTGGAAGAGAATCCTTTATAAGGAGATCCAACTCCTTCTCCACTAGCGGGGTGAGACTAAACTTCCCACCACCCCTTGTCATGACACCTACATGAGCCCTTAGAGATTTTTCTAAAATTGTTAGATGGGCCTAAAGCCCACCCCATATTTCAACACGCTAGCTACACCATCTTCTGGTGATGTATCTGCCATCCTCATCATTATACTCCCTCCGTTCCTAACTACAAGTCTTTTTGAGATTTCATTACAAACTACATACGGATGTATATAGACATATTTTAGAGTGTATGTTCACTCATTTTGCTCCGTATGTAGTCCATTGAAATCTCTAGAAAGACTTATATTTTGGAACGAAGGAAGTATATATTCTCTTTCTTCTTAATAAAATGCATGCATCTTCAAAAAATAGTACGGGGTACGTTAGAGCCTCGCACAACTTTGCATGAATTCTACGAGAAACATCCCATGTTCCAAATTTTGCAAGAAACTTAGCTTGTCAGTACCCACAGGCACTACAACATGTCAGTACTAGTACGTACGTAACTATCTGAAAACGACGCCGATCGATCTCGTTGGTTTCATTTAGCTTTTGATCATGTCGTACAATTAGCACCACCTAATCATTGGGCACTAGTAGAAAACAGGGCTTTGGTCCAGGCAGGGCCAGCCCATTAATCCCGGTTCACTCACGAACCGGGACCAAAGGAGACATCGGTCCCGGTTCGTGAGGCCAGGGGGGCGGCCGGGCCTCCTGGGGCATTGGTCCCGGTTCGTCTGGCCCCTTTGGTCCCGGTTCCAGCCATGAACCGGGACCAATGGTTGTGGGCCAGGAGCGAGGCCCAGTCCCGGTTCCAGCCACGAACCGGGACCAATGGTTGTGGGCCAGGAGCGAGGCCCATTGGTCCCGGTTCGTGGCCCCATTGGTCCCGGTTCGTGGCTGGAACCGGGACCAAAGGCCCTTTGGTCCCGGTTCCAGCCACGAACCGAGACCAATGAGATGCCTATATATACCCCCTCGCCCGCGAGCAGAGCAGTGGAGTGCTCTGTTTTTTGGGTCGGTCGTGGGAGAGCTTTGTGGTGCTCTAGCTCACCTCGTATGCACATGAGGTGTTTGATGAAATGCCCGAGCCACACTTAAGTTTTCTAATCTCAAAGCTCCTTGTCCAAACTCCATTTTCCTCGAGATTTGTCTAGGTTTGGCGGTCCGTCCTGTCCCGTCCCCGTCCTCACCGCCGTCGATCGCCCGCGCCGATCTCGTCGCCGGCACCGCAGTGGTGAGCCTCTTGGTCTTATCTTCTTTGTAAAAGAAAAAAAGTTCTTACTTGTATGATTAAGATAGATACTTGTGTAATTTTCTTACTTTTATTATTGTTTGTTATTATATATATTTGAGAGAGGAAGAATGCCGACTGTTGTCGTGGGGGTCGCTTCTCCTTCTTCTCTTTTGTGCTAGACCTTTGTTACGCACTAGGGGAAGAAGGAGTAGCGACCATCATCGACGGTCGAAACGGTGAGGGAGTGTCCACCATATATGAGAGAAGAAGAATGCCGACTATTGTCGTGGGGGTCGCTTCTTCTTCTTTTCCTTGTGCTAGATATTTGTAATGCACTAGGGAAAGGAGGAGTAGCGACCATCACCGACGGTCGCAATATCAGAGAGGGAGTGCCCACCATATACATGAGATGAGAGTTCAGGAAGGAAGACTCGACAGACCTAAAGTCAACCCGTTGCATATTGAGTAATAGTGATCTGTTTGTTGAGTTTCCTGGTAGTTGCCTTCAATCAATTTTTGATCAACTATGAACATAGGAAATGTCTGACGACGAAAATGATTTCGGTATGTGCGAATACTGCAAAGACGAGCGCGGCCTGTGCGACAGAAATTTCTTATTTGGTGGTAGGCGCTTCAGCATCAAGTTGGATGAGACCTTCGAAGTGGATACAGTAAGTCACAACGACAAGTCTTTTTTCGTAATTAAGCATGACTTCTGCTTCTTTTGCTTCAACTTATAATTTTAATTTTTTACTATTCTACTAGCGTATCCCCTGCCATGCAAGAATTTATGTCTTGGATAAGATTGGTTTCAGTCCTATGGAAACTATGGAGGTAAAGATAGTTCACTTGAGGACCGAGCATGGTTATACTTTTGCCGCAAAATTATACAATGCAGACACCTACACCTATTTTGAATGCAAAAATTGGAGATCACTATGCAAGGCTTATGCATTTGAGCCTGATATGCTTATCACCTTTGATATTCGTCCGGAAGATGATATTGAAGGTAATATCGACATCTGGGTCGATGTGCAGACGCCTCCAGTTCTACCATTATGTGAGTTTCTCAACCATATTTATGTCTTGGATATTGTTTATTCAAAAATAGTTGACAACTAATTTCTATTGACAGCTTATTTCCATTCAAACAAACATGTCCAGCGCTTGGTAGACATGACCTACTACTGTCCCGGGGCTGAACTAAACTGCGAGGTGATAAGTCATTATGTTTCATGGCTTGAGGATCTTGATACTGTCAAGACAAATTATTTTCCTGGACTTGAAAATCTTAGTACTCAAAACGTGCAACCACTAGCGTACGTATTGAACTACGGTCATATCTATTTAGGAAAGATGGTAAGATTTTTACTATTTGTCCTCAGTGCATCTTTTGCATACATTATTTTTTAAGCTAAACTTCATTGCTAAGTATGTTACTACGATGTTCTTCAACAGGGACTCCCAATGAAAATTGTGCCTCATTGGGTCGAGCCTAAAGGTCGCATGGCAATGCTTAGCTTACGGCCAAGACATCCTACATTGCACATGAGTGCATTCAGGATTTCTAAAAGCGAGCAAGTCTTAATAGTCAAAAACTTGAGCAAAATTGTGAAGGATCGCAGAGAAGTACTAGGGGGCAGCAATCAGAAGCGCAGCCCACAATTAGGAGACAGGTTCATCTGCATGCTCCAATATGATGAAGCAGGAGTGCTACACATGTTGTATGCTATTTTACCTGAGAGAGAGCAGCAGGAGTGATTAGCTAGCTAGAATGAGTTTGAAGATGATGATGTGCTACACTATGACTATGATGATTAAATAGCTAGTGTTGGTGGTAATGACTATGATGATTATTATTAGCTAGTGTTGGTGGTGATTAGATAGCTACACTATGACTATGATGATTAAATAGTGTTGGTGGTAATGACTATGATGATTATTGGCTTTGAATGGTGCATTTTGAACACACAAAAAGTCTGGAGTTCAAATAAGTTCAAAAAAAATGAAATCCCTTTGTAACAGACGAGTTTTCGTATGAAACCTTGATACTTCGAAAGAGATTGCCCGTTTTGTACACGAAGTGCATCCAGTTTTTGCTGTAACCCTCTCAACTTTTTAGCACAAACTATGTGGGTGAAATGATGATACCATGCCAACTTTCAACCTTTTCAGAGTTCATTTGAAGTGCTTTTCAATTTCAGGGTCATATAACTAAAAAAAAATCAGTAAATGTATGAAAAATAACAAATAAAGTCAGAAAGGGTTGAAAATTGATGATGTGGCTTTGAATGGTGCATTTTGAACACATAAAAAGTTTGGAGTTCAAATAAGTTCAAAAAAATGAAATCCCTTTGTAACAGACGAGTTTCCGTATGAAACCCTGATACTTCGAAAGAGATTGCCTGTTTTGTACACAAAGTGCATCCAGTTTTTGCCGTAACCCTCTCAACTTTTTAGCACATGCTATGTGGGTGAAATGATGATACCATGCCAACTTTCAACCTTTTCAGAGTTCATTTGTAGTGCTTTTCAATTTCAGGGTCATTTAGCGCAAAAAGAATGAACTAATAGCAAAACGAATGAACTTAAAATAATCAATTAAAATATTCTGTTACGATCAACTAAAACAAAACTATAATATTCTTCAATAGCAAAAAGAATCAACTAAAAAGCTTTTATAAAACTCTAATAGCAAAAGGAATCAACTAAAAAGCTTTTATAAACCTCTAGTATTTTTGAAACTAAAATTATATAAAATTTATGCAACTAAAAATTATCAAAGTATTTTCTGTTCAAAACATTAATGGCAAAATGAATTTTCATAAAGAATTTTTTTGTTAGAAACTTTAATAGCAAAAAGAATTATCATAAAGAATTTTTTGTTAGAAACTAAAATAACAAAATCTGTTTTGAATATAATGTTAAAACATAGTAATATTAAATAGCAGGAAAAAGAATCACTCAAAAATCTATTTTATAGTAAAGTTATTCACAAACTAGTGATTCACACAAATTTCAAAGAATTTAAATTTAAACTATTCAAATTTGAAAACTAATGGCACTAACAGAAAGTTTATAATTTTTGTGACCTAACAGCAAAAAGAATTAAACAAAAACTATGGTCAAACTATTGTCAAATCTGGTCAAACTATGGTCAAACTATGGTCAAATCTGGTCAAATTATGGTCAAACTATGGTCAAACTACTTATTCAAGAAATATTAGTGTTAATAAATAATTATTGTTTTTTAGAATAATAATTTCAAACTCAAACGGTGCTTAATGCTCAAGTTCAACTACTAAGGGTTAATAGGATTGACAGCTTAGTATTGTTAGGAAAACAACAAGTGCAGACTTGAAAACTAGGGCGAATAGAACTCGAAAGTTAAGCGTGCTCAGGCTGGAGTAGTGAGAGGATGGGTGACCGGCCGGGAAGTTAGACGATTTGGAATGAGTGGTTCATAATTGAGCAGTGATAAGGGGTGATTAGAGATTGAATTGTCAAATAATTCAGAAATTTGAAAATAAGAAAATATTTAAAAATAATAAAATTTTATTTTTCAAAAAAATTCAGAAAAACAAAATTTCAAAAAAATTCCTTTAGTCCTGGTTGGTTTTACCAACCGGGACTAAAGGTGGAGCTCCAGAGAGCGGCCACGTGGAGAGCCTTTAGTCCCGGTTTGTAACACAACCGGGACTAAAGGGGGGGCCCCTTAGTCCCGACCCTTTAGTCCCGGTTTGGGAACCGGGACAAATTAGCCTTATGAACCGGGACAAATAGGCCTTTTTCTACTAGTGGGGAGTCCTGGCGACCCATCTGACTGCCAGTCTAGATGAACTATAAACCGGGTCGTTACATTATTGGTGAGACCCTCTACAAGATGTCTCACAAAAATAATCAGTCAAGCCATATTAGTACGAGATTGATTGTTTATGTTATCTGTCATGCATGGAAAGCTCCGTTTCTCCAACGACCGCGATCCCTGCCAAACTAAAAGGCCAGTACTACGCGCCGGCGCGCCGGCCTAAAATTTCGGACGGCCGCCTAGCAACCGTTGATTAGCACTTTTTAGGCCGTTTGACTCGGGTCGTCTTTCTCCTCTCGCAAACTACCTGTTCCCCAAATCTTCGTCTCCCAGCCATGGCGGTAGATGCCCCTGTCAGCCCCCGCAGCCAGTACCTAGCGTCTCGGGCGAGACCTCATGGCTTGCGTCTCTGGCGAGACCTCGCGGCTTGCAACAGACCGGCGCCTTGTGCCTCCGACGGGACCTCGTATCACCGCTCATCGTCGTCCCCCAGCACGGGTTGCGCCCTCCCCCGGGCAGCAGCACCGTGCGCTCACCCCGTTCCAGTGTAGGCACTCGTCGTTCCTCCTAGCATCTGTGGCCGCTGCATCCCGCGGCCGTCGTTGCAGCTTGTCCGCGCCGACCCTATCCTTCAAAACTCGCCGTGGTTACCATCATCGGCATGGTTCCACCATAGTAGCAAAAAACCTCGCTGGTAGAAGCTTCTGCAGTTCCCGGTTGCAACAAAAAACATGGCTTCGACGTCACCACCGCAAAATCACCCCAAACGATTGCAGCAAATCCACATGCTGGTTCCAGCTTTGTATTTGCCGGTTGCAACAAACCATGTGCTCCGTCGTCGCTGCCGCCGAAAAACGCTCCGACGATGCAGCAAAAACGGTTGTTGGTTCCAACTTCGGCTTAGTCGGTTATAGCAAAACCAAAAGTTGGTTCCAGCTCTGACTTTGCCAGGAACACATCTTTTGCTTCGAACCCCCCTGGTCGCTACTTCCCGCCGGTCGCCTTGTGTGGAACATAAAGGATTGATAGGCTTGATCGATGGAATCACACACCGCCCTGTAGGGGTGCGTTGATCTCATATATATAACAAAGGACAGTACAAGTACATGGTATATACGTATCGTGTACTATTTGGATTCTAACACCCTCCCTCAATCTTAACCGTTGTCAAGAAGGTTGAGATTGCGCCGACAAACTTCAAACAAAGGAAGTGGCAACGGTTTAGTGAAAATGTCAGCAAGTTGATCCTTTGACGAGATGAACTTGATTTGTAATAGCTTTTGTGCAACTCGTTCCCGCACAAAATGAAAGTCAACTTCGATATGTTTCGTCCTTGCGTGAAATACTGGGTTGGATGAAAGGTATGTGGCTCCAATATTATCACACCAAAGAACCGGAGGTATGTCTTGAGGAATACCCAACTCTTGTAGCAAGGATTGTACCCAAATAAGTTCAGCAGTATCATTAGCAACAGCTTTGTACTTAGCTTCTGTACTACTCCGAGAAACAGTGGCTTGCTTTCGAGCATTCCACGCGATCAAGTTTGATCCAAAGAACACAGCATATCCTCCCGTAGATCGCCGATCATCAGGACTCCCAGCCCAGTCTGCATCAGAAAAGGCAGACAATACTCTGGAAGTGGCCGGCCGAAGATGCAAACCAAATGAGGCAGTAAGACGAACATAACGCAGAATGCGTTTAACTGCAGACCAATGTGTGTCACGAGGCTCATGAAGATACTGGCAGACACAGTTAACTGCAAAAGAAAGATCCGGTCAAGTAATGGTAAGATACTGCAGACCACCGACAATACTCCGATACTCTGTAGCATCCTTGGAAGAAAGAAGCACACCAACATCAACTGAGAGCTTCTCGGTCACAGCCATGGGTGTTGTGACTGGTTTACACTTCAACATACCCGCTCGTCAAAGGAGATCCAGAGAATATTTCTTCTGAGAGAGAGAGAGACCAGCAACAGTATGAGTCACTTCTAAGCCCAGAAAATAGTGGAGAGGACCAAGATCCTTAACGGCAAAGTCATGTCGAAGATTTAAGATCAGCCTATCGGCAGCAACAGATGAAGAACTGATGAGAATGATATCATCAACATAAACCAAAATATACATCGTGAGCTCGGGGCGCTGTAGGAGAAACAATGATGTGTCTGCAGTAGAAGGAACAAATCCATGTGAACGAAGAGCAGAACCAAGACGAGCATGCCAAGCACGGGGAGCTTGTTTGAGACCATAAATCGCTTTGATGAGACGACAAAGGTGATGTGGACGATCTGGATCAACAAAACCAGGAGGTTGCCGCATATAAACTTCTTCCTCTAAAACACCATGAAGGAATGCGTTCTGGACATCCAACTGCCGAAGGGACTAGCCACGAGTAACTGCCAATGAGAGAAGAAGTCGTATGGTGGTAGGCTTGACGACAGGACTAAAGGTATCTTCGTAATCTAAGACCATATCGTTGCTTAAACCCTTTGGCAACTAGGCGCGCTTTGTAGCGTTCAATAGAACCATCAGCATGCTTCTTGACCTTGAAAACCCATTTAGACTCAATCACATTCACCCCGGAAGGAGGAGGAACAAGTTGCCAGGTCTCATTTTTTTTAAGAGCGAGAAACTCTTGTTCCATGGCCGTTCGCCGGTGAGGTATAGTCATGGCTGCTTGATAATGCCGAGGCTCGGACGTCGGGTCAGAGACTGCATGTGCCATGCACGTAGCTAGCCATGCGACAGTGCCGTCAGTCCTTTGCTTAGGCTGAAAAATCCCGCTTTGGCTACGCGTGTGCACACGACGAACAGCAGGAGCAGGAGCCGGCGACTGTACAGGAGACGGCAACGAAGCAGGAGAATCTGAGGCTGGAGACATCAACATAGGCGAGGCCAAACTGGGTTCTTCAGAGTTCAGACTCAACAAGTGCTTGGCGAACAGGCGTCGACGGCGCAGAAGAGATCAACTCGGTCTCGTCGCGAGCTGGTGAGTCTGCAGACTCAGAAGGAGCCGTGGGTGCATGGCGCACCTGCATGTGATCAACGTCCAATGCATGGCTGGGATCCGCCTGCATGCAATTAACGTGAGGAGTATCTGTAGCTCCTGTATTTTCTAGCAGCTCAAGACGAGCACCATGTCCAGTACCTGCATCATGGTTAGGAAGCAAAATAGGAGAATATGCAACATCTACTAATTGGTCAGACGAAACAAGCGACGGAGAAATAGAATTGGATGAAGTATGAGACCCAGAAAAATTAGAAAAAGGATAGAGATTCTCATCAAAGATAACGTCACGAGATATATAGACACGATTAGATGGAACATGGAGACACTTATACCCTTTATGAAGAGAACTATACCCAAGAAACACACATTTTTTTGATCGAAACTCTAGTTTGTGACGATTATACGGTCGAAGGTGTGGCCAGCAGGCACAACCAAAAACCTTAAGAAAAGTATAATCAGGTGTTTCTTGAAGCAGACACTCAATGGGGGTTTTCATGTCTAGAACTCGTGTGGGAAGTCTGTTGATGAGGAAGCAAGCTGTAGAGAAAACATCAGTCCAAAATCGAAAAGGTACAAATGCATGTGCCAAGAGAGTTAGACCGGTTTCTACTATGTGGCGATGCTTACGCTCAGCGGATCCATACTGCTGATGTGTATGTGGGCAGGACACACGATGAGTAATCCCAAATTTACCAAAGAATGTGTTGAGGTTGCGGTATTCCCCACCCCAATCAGATTGAACATGAAGTATTTTATGATTAAGAAGATGCTCAACATGAGTTTGGAATTGGAGAAATACGTTGAACACATCTGCCTTGCGCTTAAGAAAATAAAGCCAAGTAAAACGACTATAAGCATCAATAAAGCTGACATAGTAATTGTGACCACTAACTGAAGTTTGGGCAGGGCCCCATACATCTGAAAACACAATTTCAAGAGGAGCTGTAACTACACGACTCGACAACGAAAACGGGAGCTGATGACTTTTTCCTTGCTGGCAGGCATCACACACGGAGACATCTTTATTGCTAGACTCGACTGGAAGTTGATGACGATGTAGGACATGACGCACAATAAGAGAAGCTGGATGACCAAGACGCGAGTGCCACTGAGACGGCTTGACACGAACACTGCTGAAGACTTTGAAGGCTGCAGGTGCATCAAGTGGATAGAGACCATGATGGAAGTGACCTCTAAGAAGAACGCCCCTCGTTGCGCGATCCTTAATAAAGACATCAAAAGGGTGAAATTCAACGAAGACGTCATTGTCATGAGTAAGTCGAGGAACAGACAAGAGATTGCGTGTAACATCGGGAACATGAAGAACATCACGAAGTTGAAGCTTCCTAGATGTACTAGTTGGAAGGGAAGATTGACCAATATGTGTGATGTGCGTACCTGACCCATTTGCAGTGTGCACCTTGTCGTGGCCGAGGTAGGGTTCGCGCGCGTGAAGCTTATCCAACTCATTTGTCATCTGTAGCTGCGGTGTCCATGTACCAGCTTGCATCAATGGGATACGAGGGGGTGTGGCATTGGGCAGGACCAACAGAGCCAATAGGACCTTGGGTAGCCATGGCAGCCTGCCTCTCGTTGTTGCGTCCGTCGTTGCCGATCCCTAGGAAATCACGCTTAAAGCGTTTGTGGCAGCGAGATGCAACAAGACCCTGAAACCCGCAGAGTTGGCACATGGGGCGGCCGCCATTTGGACGACCACATGTAGGGCAGGAGGATCCGGACTTGTTGTTGACATTGTGTTGCTGCTGTGATGGCGAGGGAAGAAGCGCCTTGCCACCAGAAGAACTACCGCCCACACGATAGGGCTGTCTTGCACCACCGCGGGTCACCGCATTAGCCGAGGGAAAACCACCATGAACTTCAACGGAACGACGCGATTCAATGCGTTGCTCGGTCTGGAGTAGTCGAGCATAAAGATCTCGAGGAGGCATTGGAGTGTCACGTCCTTGAACGACCTCAACCAGTGAGTCATAGTCACCATCCAATCCATCTAGAATAAAACCGGTGAATTCCTCATCAGAGAGTGGTTTCCCAATAGCGGCAAGAGTATCAGCGAGCGTCTTGACTTTGTTAAAGTAGACCGTGGCTGAGAGATCAAGCTTCTTGGTGTCCTGGAGTTGCCGGTGAAGTGCCATAGAGCGGGCCGTTGATTGAGAGGAAAAGCTACTCTCTAGGGTTATCCAGGCGTCCTGAGAGGTCGCAGCAAACAGGATCATGCCGGCCACCCCCTCTGTCAGCGACGATTGAATTGCGGAGAGGATGGCTTGGTCCTGCTGAACCCAGACAGTGTATGCCCGGTTGGGAACCATGTGCTGCACACCATCGGTTGTGGTAACAACGACGGTCGGCGACGGGCACGGCAGCGATCCGTCGACATAGCCAAGAAGGTTGTGACTACGGAGGAGAGGAAGGACCTGCGCTCGCCAGTAGAGAAAATTCTCCGTCGATAGCTTGATGGTCAGCAGATGGGCGAAGTGGAACGGCGCCGGAGTGGGCACGTCGGCCACCATAGGTGGGCAGACGGGATCGAGCCGAGCAGCGATGACAGGAGGTGGAGTAGAAGCAGGTGGCATCACCCCCGGCCATGAAGGAGCCTAAGGTATTGCCAACGCTGGATGTGCCAGCCATGGTGCTGACGACGAGGGCGTTGTTCACGCCGTTGGTGCCGGCGAGGAGTGCGGCGAGGGTGGGAGAGAAGATTCCTCTAGAGGTGGAGGGAGCAGAGGGGGCTCCGGCGGCGGCGGCGGAAGAAGCAGCGGAAGACATGTTAGCTAAACCTAGTCTGAAACCATGTGGAACGTAAAGGATTGATAGGTTTGATCGATGGAATCACACACCGCCCTATAGGGGTGCGTTGATCTCATATATATAACAAAGGACAGTATAAGTACATGGTATATACGTATCGTGTACTATTTGGATTCTAACACCTTGGTAATAAAAAAGCTCGCCGGTAGAAGCTTTTGCCTTGTCGGTTGCAACAAATGAGGAAGTTCGCCGTCATTGCCGCAGAAAACACTCCAAACGATGCAGCGAAAACACATGCCAGTTCCGGCTCGGGATATGCCGGTTGTAGCAAAACCAGATGCTGGTTGAAGCATCTTATCTTATCTTATATTTACTAATTGAAGGCATCATACGAGTCTCTATGTTAATCCACATCATTAAAAATATCATAGCCATTGATCTATGTAATTAGCCTATCCTCACCCTAGGTTTTACGTTACTTTTGCCGTGAAAAAAGAAGCAACCTACACGTAACAATCTTATATTTATATGAAAAAAAGAGCCAACCTACACGTAACAATATATATATATATATATTTTTGAACATAACAATATATATATTGTTATAGTAATTAGAAGCACCTTTCTGAGCCTCACATCTAAACAGCTATTAACCATTGGATTGTTAGCTAGATGAACAACCGAGATGAATCATTTAACCGTAATATTCCCACAGGGCTGGAACGGTGTCAAATATCTATCTCTCTCTGACATCTCTCTTATTCATGTCCCCATCTCACGTCGACGCTGACTTTTATCAAATTGTTTGGGTAATCAAGGCTGCCTTCTATGTGTGGATCTCGCCGGACAAGCTTCATGGAGGATCGCATCAGGAAGGAATAACAACTAGTTTGCTTCATCACCATTCACAGGCCGATGCCCCAAGACAGTACGACGAAGGTCCTGGAACGGTGTCAAATATCAATCTCTCTCGGATATCTCTCTTATTCGTGTCTCAATCTCACACCGCCGCCAACTCCTATGAAATCGTTAGGTCAATCGAGGTTGTCTTCTACATGTGGATCTTGCCGGACAAGCTTCATGCAGAATCGCATTAGGGACGAATCAAGCTAGCTTGCTTCATCACATTCAGATGCCAATGCCGCAGGCTAATACTGCCATGGTCCTGTTACCATCAATCATGTGTTCTCACGTGGGTGTGGCAGGAGCCGCTCAATCTGGGTTACATGTACGTGCGGACAGGGGCGGAGCCAGTGTATTGCCATTGGGTTCAGATGAACCCAATGAATTTGTCTGGCCGCGTATAGTATACAGATTCAAGATGGCAACGGGGACGAAATCCATCGGGTTTTGCCTTCTCAAACCCATCCCCACGAGAAAATCGTAAACCCATCCCCGTCCCCATCACCGTGCGCGGGGCTAGTTTTCCGCCCGTCCTCTAAACCCATCGGGTTTCGGCGAACCCACGGGAAACCCACGAGAAAATCAAAATATTTAAACAAACATAGTGGCGACAAAGAATAACATTTTAGCAGCAAAACAGGCACATTTCAGCAGCATAACTTGAGCAAATTTCAACATAAAATAATAGTAGATGGTTCAACAGCTATATAGAGTGTATTTCAGCAGCATGATACCACATTTCAGCAGCGATACTGGCCACCCAGCGAGGGGTTGGTTTGGCCAATTGGCCTCGACGCTGGGGGTGGGGGGGGGGGGGGGGGGCTCGGTCGCTCAGGCTCGGTCGCATTGGGTTGGGCCGGATCAGTGCTTGGTAAAAAAAATGTAATTTCACGGGTATTGCCGGGTTTCGGGTTCGGGGACTACCGAAACGGGTGTAAACCCACGAAACGTGTCGGGTTGTATGATGTGCCCAACAACAGCCCCGCGGGGATGAAAAGATGCCCATCCCCGTCCGCTAATAGGGTAAAAACCCACGGGGACGCGGGTTTCGGGGCCCCGTTGCCATCTTGAATACAGATACGCATATGCTTTGAACCCAATAAAAAATAAGGGCTGACCCCATCAACTTAAATTCCAACGCTGAATGCAAAGCCGAAAAGCCCGCAAGTGAATTGCCACCGTGGCACCCTGACAAGCCTGTTCGTGGCTTCCTGTTCATTGCTTTCGTGACCTTATTCCTATTCTGCAGTATGCGTACACGGCAGCCGCATGATCTTCCGCCCTTGTTCGCTTCCTTGACTATGCTAACTGGTCTCTCCTATTCGCCATCAATTGGTTAACACTCGGGACTCCACAACGGTAGGTCGACGGTGGCAAACCGACTATAATTCAAATTCAAGGTATTTAAGATCTCATCACATCTCCTTTCGGCTGCCCATGCCCTAGTTTCCTAATTGCTTATCCCACGTACTTTGATTGATTAGGCCTATCATACGGAGTTTCTCAGAGGGAAGTCGATCACAAGATCCAGATAATCACACGGGGAATTCAAGGCCACCCATTAGACGTAGCAAAGTACATGAATGTTCATCGCAAACGGTCTTTAAAGCCACATAATTAATTTAGATGTGTTGCCTAATGATTCAGCTAATCGAAGGAGAATTTCGGAGAATGGTAATATTAGGCTAAGATATTTAATCAAGGGACCTTACACGCCACTGCCTAATTTTGATTGTCCACAAAGATCCATTGGCAATGTTTCATGAAAATTTAATCTAGAACGGTTTGATCAATAAGCATGTTACTTTTTATTTGGTCTATCACATTCTAAATCTAGTGCCAGCTGCTACAACATCATGGAAGCGATGCTTTTCAGTTATGAATGCTATCAAGAAAAAAGTTAAGTTGCAAAACAAAATGGGTAATACATCCATGAGTGATTCTTTAATTTTCTATGTGGAGAAAACTATATTTTATACCATTAGTATAAATTGTTTGATCTTTTCAAGATGATAAAAAATCGAAATGGAGCACCCTAAAATGTGAGTGACTTAACATGCTTCTTTTGCTTGATGGTATTTATTTTAAACTTATCATTTGCTTCAATGTTTTCGGGAAGATAACAAACTACACCTAAGACCTGAAGTTACGAAGTTATTTTGGTACCACTCAATTTATAATACTATGTAAGAGAGAGGTATGTACATCATTCTTCAGTTTTACTCTAAGACAATTTGCTATACTCTTCTTGTAAGATTGTGTGAAATTAGACTTCACATGTAATTAATTTGTATCAAATTCTCAAACCAAGTCAAGTCAGTGAACCCAATGGCTAAATTTTCTGGCTCCGCCCCTGCGTGCGGAATTGCTGCTTCTCTTTCAGCCAGACTCGCTTTCCTGCTGCTTGGAAAGTCAGCTTGGCTGCCTGCAGTCCTCTCTGTCTCTCTTTCGACAACTTCCGTCCCTCTCCTTCTCTTTTTACTACTGTCGCTAAACACAATGATATTCAGTTTTTTCAGGTTGACAGTGCGCAGATATTTACTGCAGGAGCTAATTCCTACTTATTGGGACGTACAAGAGGATCGCAAGCACATCTGACCGCCGTCAAAAATCCCTTCATTAAATATGGGAAAATCTAGATTTTCCAACATGCAAATATCCACTTACATTAACATTCAACAAAAACAATATTTTATTTGTGGGTTATGAAACAAAATTACTTATTGTGGACGTGAAATATCAAATAGAAGATAAGAGCGTGCATGCATTGGTCTTCCAGTGTAGCATACAACTAAACATATTTTATGATATGGTCTAAAGTTTGGAAGTACACATCTACAAGTACATTTTTCTGAAACTTGGGGTTTCTACACGATATCGTGATACATTTGTGTCATTGAGTTTTAGAAAATTGGTGTGGCAAGCACACAAGATTTCAGATCATACTATTAATGATAGGAAATTGATTAATAATTATTTTGTCTTGGAAAATATACTTTTTCTAGAGTATGTTAACTAATAATTTAGGGCTTCAGGACACTCAATTAGTAAATATACCGATGAATATATTGGTGAATATTGCCATATTGTCGTGTACAATATTTATATATTGATGAAGACAATACAAAATTACTCCAAGATAATTATGTAAACATAGATATATGTAAATTATACGATCATGAATTTACTGAAAATAATATATCTTTTTTTCATATGATAGAGATTATGCATTCTTCAATGTTTGCAATAATTTAAAATTTATTATAATTATTATTTCAAAATTCATTTCTTCCAAGTACTGCATGCAACAAATGTTACTACAACTATAACACATAAGCATCTATCTAAATGTAGGCTAGTCCGCACGGGTTGATGACTAGTGTAGCAAAATGGTGATGCCTGTTGTTTCGCGGAGCAGTGCCGCCATGTCCTCGCCGTCCCACGGTCACCCTTCTCGCCGTCCATGGTTGCAACCCCCTGACACTGGTTGAAGCTTCCCCTGACACCGGTTGCAGTTCCTAGGCTCGCCGCCTCCATGCGGGGTGTGGGCTCGAAGCTCGCGCGGTCACCGGCAAGAGCGTCAGATCCGCCTGCGCCCGGCATGGTGGACGCCTCCCGTGGCAGCAGCCCCCTACGGGTCTCGCCGATTGACCTGCTTCGTATCGCGGCGCGTGGTCCTTTGGGGAGACGCATCCCATTGCGCGTGTGGAGCTTGAGTCTGGCAGGTGCCATGGCCGGCAGGTGAAGAAAAAGGAAAGAGAGATGGGAGGAAAGAGAGTCATGGCCGAAACGAATGGAACAGAAAATAAGGGAAGGGACAAAACGGTGTGTGGGGTCAACCACGACACGCGCGTGCGAGTGACCGGCTGAAAACTCAGCCGGCGCGCCGATTTCAAACGTTTTCCAAACTAAAATGATGCCTTCTTATCCAAGAACCAGGCGTGCATGGCTACGCATGCCATTCATGCCCTGCAGGCTGGAGTGTCCGTTGTCAAGGATCGAGTAGTGACTTGGACACCATGGACGTCGTGTTAACAGTTCAACGAATATCTCGTATATTGTCAACCATACTTAACGTAATTAAGGGGGAGAGCCGAGAGGAGAGATGTGTATGTAGTGGGCAACAACTCCATTACAGCAGCTCATTGCTCGCGACTCACGCACAGAGCCTCGATCTAGCGCCACCGCCGGCACCCAACGCCGGATCCCTCCTCGGCTGCCACCTTCCCGCCGGTGCATCTTCCTCCCCAGCCGCATCTTCCTCTCCTTGCCGCCACCCGAGGCGCCCTCCGGCGAAGTCCGGATGGCTCCGGGGAAGGTGGCGGCGAGGCCCTTTTCTAGCTGATCAGCGCGGCTGTAGCGGCCGTGATCCATGGATCCGGGGCGGCGGCCCCATGAAGAGGCGGCGGCATCCTCATCGGGACGGTGCCCGCAGCGGCGGCGGGTCGGATCAGATCGGACCTCAACTGCGGCGGCGGCATGGTGGGTCTGGTCTCTGGTCAGATCTGATCCATCCTGTGCAGCCTGCTCCATGCGTGGCGGCGGTGATCGGTGGCGGTCCCCTGCACATGATGCTGGATGAAGGGTCCTCGAGCGGATCTGGGTGAAAATCCTACTTTTGGCACGTTGCCAAGGTCGGCGATGGCGGCGTTTTTCTGTGTCGTCCCCTTGTTGAAGGCATTGTCGTGGAGAAGCTCTAGACCCCTATCCACTATCTCCGGGGGAAACCCTAGATCAGTCGAGAGGATGACGGTGGCGCTCACATGTCGTACACCTCTCGAGGGCGTCATTCTTGGAGGTGTGCATATAGGCTCGAGGGACCAGTGGACGCCATCTGCGGTGGAGCGGCGTTCACTGTGACACATCGACGTCGTGGAGTCTTGGCGGCGAGGCGCAGCAAAGTCTCAACGGCGGTGCATGATGATGAACGCACGTAGGGAGGAGGCGCTATCTGGCGCCATAGGGGCGTCGACGACAGGCCTGGCAAGGTCGATGTGTCAGTACCTGCTCTGAAGATGGATTGATGGAAGATGGCGACGACGACCTATGAGTGCGTCGGACCGGTTTGTGTCTCAGACCCGGTATGTGGCTTCACTAGTGCAGAATCGGGCTGTAGTGCCGGTTGGTAAGGGCCTTTAGTGCCGGTTCTGCAACCAGCACTAAAGGGTGGGGACTAGAGGTACCCCCCCCCCTTAGTCCCGGTTCAACACGAACCGGGACCAAAGGCCCACCACGTGGCACGAGCCCGCGCCGGGAGGCTGGGAGACCTTTAGTCCCGGTTGGTTACACCAACCGGGGCTAAAAGGTTTAGGGGTTTATGATTTATTTTTCGTTTTAGTTTTGTGTTTTGCATTTAATTCTTTTTCATTTCAAACATATTTTACGCTACATATATTCCTATATATTCAACTTGGTCACTTGAATACATCCACTTTAATCTAATATGTGTTTCTTCCACCCTAATGATATACAACTCATATCATCATCATAATGATATATATAACAACTCATCATCATCGTAGTCATATATACAACTCATCTTGATCGTAGTGACATAACAATCTCACTATTATGATCATCATAAGTTAACCACTACTAGGTAAGGTGCTAGTGATATAACAATCTCACCATTATGATCATCATAAGTTAACCAACTACACTAGGTAAGGTAGCAGGACCTACTACTATCTCTCTCGGGTAGCATAGTATAAAACAGAAAAATCCCTCCTTCTCCGTTATGCAACATAGAGATCCAATTGTCTCCATTTTGTGGCCTTCGCTCAGCCACTATTTTTCTTCAAGCCTTGATTTTGAGGCCTTCATCTGTTTTAGAGGTCGAGTATGCATATTTGAGACCCTCCGACCATGGTCGTATGCAAACAACTGTCATCTCACCTTCGACAAACATAAATGGAGGCACAACCATATCCGGGAGCTTCTGTTGAAGAGCATAATAGTAACATATATAATTAGCAATGAAGTTTACTTCAGAAGAATGTATGAAAAAGATGGACTAACTAGTGACACAATAGTAAAAATCTTACCATGATACTAGCACGAATGTTAGCATCGCACAACTCGTGGACTAGTGGCATGTATTTACCATAATTTTTCCCAACTCCATAGATGACCTTAAGTTGCAGAACGTCTTTAACAAAGGAGATACGATAATTCTTCTCCTCCCAAGTTAGCTCTGCGCCATGACTATAGTAGGTGTCGTCTATTATCTTTTGTATTTCTTGGGAAGAGAGAAAATAAGCTGTCAATTATAAAAAACAAGTTCAGCAGGTATGAATAACAAGTATTTTTAGATATGGAATATAGATCATTTAACAAATATGTTTAACAAACTCACACGGAGGCAGAATCGGAATCATTTTAGGATCCAGCCAAATGATTTCATCTTCCGGATTGCCAAGATCAAATGTTATTTCCATATCCTCCTCGAATCCATAGGCCTTGCATAATCCTTCCCAATTTGAACATCCAAAATGAGTGTGACCTACTTCATTTATGATCTTAACCTCAAAATCGAAACCATGTTTCGTTTTAAGGTGAGCTATCTTCTTGTCCACCTTGGACATCTCTTCGAAAGATAGCTTCTCAAGGACATATGGTCTTGCATAACAGGGTATGCACTAGTCAAATTATAAAAAATAGAAATTACACGTTAAAGCAAAAATCTTAAGCCATGCTTAATTCAGAAGAAACACGTGCCACTGAATTTACATACCGTAAAACTTTCGAAGCCCTCCTTAAACGTGAGGGAGAAGCATGTACCGTTATCTAGGTGCGGTCTGTCGCACATACCTCCGTCGTCGGTACAGTCATCGCACTCGGAGATCTTATCGTCGTCAGACATTTCCTATATATGTTCATAATTCAAAGATTAAAAATTACGGCATGACCTTCGCTAAAATAGGACATATCGAGCGCCTAAAATTTGTCGGAATGGAAATGAATCAATAATCCTCCTAAAATATAGCATTCTTTGATGACAAAGTGATGATGGCATAAAAATTTATATTGTAAACCTATATTCAAAAAACCTATATGATTACTAGTTTACTATTCTATTCAAAAGACCATTCTACCTATGACATAAAAAACCTATATGCAAATTAATCCACAATTGATTTTTGTAATGTAAATTGTATCATCTACTTTGACTTCGACACTTTGCTTCGAACTCGTATCCCTTGCTTTGGTTGATGGTTCTATAGATCGTTAAAATGCCCGATGGGTTGAATTATTCTTCCATAATCCGTGTGAACCCGAGAGTTCTCACGAGTCATACTCTTGTGGTGTTTCGCCAGATAAATTCAAACACTACAATTTCTTCAAAAACGAGGAGCGAATGAAAGGTTATGCCTTGAAGAAGTGGGAGTCGACCTTGAACCTTTGTGTTCATGCCCATGTACTCGATGTAGAACTATCATGGAAGCTGCTTGTAAATTAATATTTCCTTGGTACAAATTCATCTTGCATCTGTGAATTGATACTTTGCAATCACGGTTCCGACCATGTTTTCTCTGTGACTCTATCCCGGACAAGTTAATGTACTGTCTTCTGCAGATCATTTCACTGTCCAACCTCTACTGATCTACCTTCGAGCATTACCCTCTGGTATCTCGAGAATATCACGGAACTACGTAACTTCTTTGAGTTCTTCATCAAAATTATTTCTCGCGGATTCAAATTTTCCAAGGGTTCTGAGTGGTTGGTCACTCGAGAACACGGTAAGTGAATTGATTCCGCTCTCCGATTCGATAAATCTAAGTAATTTTCATTGCTTACGAGTTTAATAATCCTTCCAGTCATTCCTAGCTGATCGGCTATATCTTTAGTGCCAACTTTTAACTGTGCTACCTGGTCCTTATGCCCGGAAAACTTCCGACGACGAGCTAAGCTTATGTCGATCTTCCTCGTCATATCTTCAGCTCGAACAACCATCTTGATTCCAAGTTTGTGTCGTATTCGTGGTTTCAATAACCATTCGCTTATCTTTCCTTTGACTTGATGTCATCGCCGATCGATTATATCTCATGAAATCTCTCGACACATGTGTCGCGATCATCATCAACATTCTGAGCTCTTCCAGGATATCAATCGAATTCATGTTGAGAAGTACCATCCTTGCCCCTCGATGAATTGTGATATCACCAACAACCTTCTTGTCTTCTTTCCAACAAAATGTTTGATCATGTCTTGCTTATACTTTGAGCTCCTTGCCATTCTTGCAATTGTTCCTTGAGTATTTCTTGTGATCTTCAACTCCAACCTTTACTTGAAGCACCATGTTATGGCACCTCGAAGCATGACTATGGTACTCGAATATCAACAAGAACATTGGAAGCACATTGCCAAATGCTTCTTGATCTATTATCACACAAGTTGTATGGGTAATATCATGAATTTTTCCCCTCGTCCCTTTATCTTAACGCTTTTGAACCTGCTGTCCTATCTTGTATATCATGCCGCTTTTCCTTGGGAAGGATATACCCCTAGATCTTGTGTGTAAACACATTCCCCTTTCCATAGTCAATTTGAATATCAATTAATCATTTTTTCCCTTCCATTGGTTTGTTTAACCTTTCTTGTGTTCTATAAGATATAAGCAGAAATAATTCCCTGCTTATGTAAACACACCTCGATGTACAAACCTTACAGTGAGACCCTGTTACTATTGTTGATGACATTCCGGTAACCACGATGGACGAGAACTTTGCCTATTGGCCCGCCTCGTTCAACGAGCAGGAATATGGTTCTCTTCGTCCCTTGCCCTTGGTACAGATGATTGTCGCCGACATAATGACAGACTATCCTCTGACATACCTTGCTGTCGAGACCGGTAAGATGGCACCGTTCCCCCTACTCTCGATCGACACCCCCCACAATTCCACAGGATCGGAACATGAATCTCCTATACATCCTTGACTGCGAACTATCATATGCCCTTGGTGTTGTGTTATCATGAGCCACCCTTCGAGAGAAGATCTATTCCCGATGCTCTGAAACCCTTTTACACTTGTCAGGTATCGATCGTTTGTCCATTCGCTTGATATTCTTATCGTACCTTAACTTTGCTCTCGATGTGTTCCTAAGTTTCAACTCGAGAGATACTTCTACCAATCCCTAAATTGTTCCCAGATAATCGACCACTACAAGTGTCAGCTCTTCGAAGTATCCTTTACTTCCCCACTTAAATCTTGGGACGAGATTTTTGTAGTGGAGGAGATTTGTAACACCCCCCAAATTACTCCACCTTAGTTAAGCTAGTTAACTTGCTTGTCATCATGAACATTCTAAACAAATTGCAATTAGGAAATAATTCAACCTCAATCAAAATTCAAAATGCAAGTCAATTAATTATTTCTTCAATCAGCAAACAATAATGTTCATAGTATGCAAATAATCCTAGAACAATTATAAAAATAAAACTAACATAATTAAATTCCCAAATTGCCCCTGGAAATTGATTAGTGATCCAGCAACATTTAAATATGCCCTTCTCCATTTTCAAAATTTCTAGACAATTCCTCTTGCCTCCAAAATAATTGTAGCCTGCCTAAATATGGGATGGATTTAAGGGGCCAAGTCCCATATTTTTCCAGCTCATCTTGAAGCCCTAAATAATTCTGTTAACTCTCTATTAATAAATAAAACAGAAAAATAGAATAAAGAACAGGGGCAGAGCTTACCTGACTACTGGCCGAACCGGCCCAGCCCACTCCCCCACCTACCTCTCCCTCCATTCCGTCGTCTCCTTGGACGACCGCGGCCTCGCCGGCGCAGTTCGACACGCCGACGGGCAGGCAGCCCCGAGAAGATAAGGCCGGCCTCCCGTTCTTCCCCTCTGGACCCCTTTCTCCATTCCCCCTCTCCTCTCGCCTCACGCTCGCTCACTCTCCCTTCCGATGCTCCCTCGCTCAGATCCACTGCCCCGAGCGCCACCGCGCCGCGAGCGTTGCTGCCCGCGGCCACCGTCGACCCGCCGAAATGCTCAGGAGCTTCACCGGCCTCCCCCTCTTCTCCTGGAGCTCTCAGGCGAACCGGGAGCCACCGCAAACGCCGGACACCGCCGCCCCCTTTCGTCTTGCTTCGACGCTCGCCGGCGACTCGAGCACCTTTGCTGCTCCAAAACTGTCACCGGCCTCCGTGCTACCACGTGAGCTCCTTCCCCCTTTCATTCCCTCCCCAGCGCGTGGTTTCTCACCGTAGTAGCTGTCACCGCCGCCATGTTCGCCGTCGCCATTGCCGGCGTTGAGCTCGGCACAGAGCTGCCCGAGCCTCTCCGCCTTGTCCCACAAGCTCCTGGCGCCCGTAGTGATCCGCTAGCCGCGTAACTCGCTCGAAAACGGCCCAGGCCGCGAATCGACCACACCCTTATGCCACCGCCGCCTTCCCCGACACCGGCGACATTTCTGACCACGACAGGCCGCGCCACCACTGCGTTGGATGTGGCGCTCTCCCCTCGTTCGAAAGCCGCAAGATGCATGCAAAACAACCCAAGTAGCGCATTTCCGGCCATCTCGGCGATCGGCCACCGCGCGCAGGCTCGCCGGAGCAACTCCGGGGGCGCCGCTGACCTGGCGTGGCCTGGGGCCCGCCAGGGTCGCTGCGAGTGGGCCCCGCCGCGTGTTTACCAGGTTGACCGAGTCAACGCTGGTTACTGTTCACCCACTGCGAATGACATGTGGGCCCCCTCTATTAATTAGGCTAATTACACATTTTTATAAAATAAATTGGTTATAAAAACCTATCCACTCACTGACATAGGGGCCCACACCCTAATTAGTTTCTGTTAGATTAGTTTAAACTACTGTTAGAATAACGAGGCTGACAGGGGGGTCCCACAGGTCAGTTTGACCTGGTCAGCGGCGTTGTTGACTGCTGATGTATCCTCCTGTCATACTGACATCATAATTCCATTTCTGTTAATATAAATAATTCAGAATTTCAGAAAATATTTTAATCTTTAAAAATTCGTAGAAAATAAACCGTAACTCGTATCGAAAAACTTTATACAATGAAAGTTGCTCAGAACGACGAGACGAACCCAATCGTACAATCTGTTTCTGTGCCGGGACCCTCTATGGAGGTGAACCCGCAACTTTAGCTGTTTTCGATAGATGAATAGTGCATATACACCGGTTAATAACAACTTTAATCCTAAAATAACTAATTGCCTTAGACATGCTTTTAGGCAACCCTGCACTGCACGTTAGCATAGCAAGCTCTGAGTTACTTTGTCTGCCTTGTATTTATCTGTTTTCCCCCTCTTCTCTCTCGAGAGGGCCGGTACCGACGTCGCCTCCGAGACCGACGCAGCTCCGGAGATCGACGACCTCTGACGACCTTGCCTTGCCGCGAGCAACTAGGCAAGCCCCCCCCCTTGATTATCCCGATATCGCCCATTCTATTTTATCATGGTTGCATTAGATTTTGCTACTGTAATTGATTGCTCCTATTCTGTTGCATAGCTGTTTTTGTGACTACTGTTGATACCTGCCTGATATCCAAACTGCTTAGTATAGGCTGGCTAGAGACCCACCAGTGACCCCACTTGTCCCGACTGCCCCGCTGGATTCTCAGAAGACCGATCAACGGGATCGAAGACCTGGCCCCAGCAACGCCTCCTTCCCCTTAGTTGCTCGACACTACTGGGTTTATACGAGTGCCGAGGGTGATACCTCATAGCACTTCTGATGATAACCTTGTAGGTAGTTAATCGGTCGTGGTCAGCGCGGGTGATTCCTCCTAAACCACCCCCGATAACGACGAAGTCGTGCAAACACCTCAAGTGTGGACCTCGAGGGTGATCCTCCTTCATTCACCTTGACGATAACATCAGGTGGAATTCCATCGAGGGTGATTCCTCATGGTTCCCCTTGGTGTTAGACACACGGTTACTGTGGTTACTATGGATTTACACTGAACCATGATACTATAGGCGGGTTGACCCTGAGGGGTACCCGCAAAGATGGATAGTTACCCGTGACTTATTTTACGAGGCGCGTCGGGCATTTTTAGCCCTTGCAGCAAGTCCTCGAGACGGGGCGACGGGGTCACATTGATCGTGAGTCTCTGTGTACCGCAAGCCCTTAATCCATAACGATTTGGATATTTGATCCGAGGGGCTCTGGCCCGATAGCACTAACCATCACGTGGGCATAGTATGGGCGTTCTGCGTCGTAACATCAGCCGAAGCTAATAGACGTCAGCGTGGAGCGGCGCGCGCTGGATTGGACGGGATGCAACCACGCTTGTATAAGGGGTTGCTAGGTCTGTTTTTGGCCGCCCACGCAACATGCACGAGATCCGGGGCGATGGCCCAAGACCCTTGGGGCATAGGTTTAGTCCGACGTGGACCTCTCGTTAAGCCTAGGTCGGCTTGCGGCATGTCGTTTGGCCGAGTCCGGGCATGACCCAGAAAAGTGTGTCCGGCGGAGTTAGCGAGCGTGATGGGTAAGTTGGTGACCCTGGAGGAAGAAACAATCTATCGATAGCCCGTCCTACGGTAACGGACACTCGGAGTTGTATCCCGATCGATACAACTAGAAACTTGGGATGGTGCCTGGATATGTGGCTCCGGGATCGCTTTTCTCGCAGGGAGTCGAGGAAGGATCTCTGGGCGAGACTCTTACTTGATACTACTACTACTTTACATTATGCTAATCTCACTTTCTAATGTACAAGACC
Organism: Thinopyrum elongatum; assembly: GCA_011799875.1. NCBI lineage: Eukaryota > Viridiplantae > Streptophyta > Magnoliopsida > Poales > Poaceae > Thinopyrum > Thinopyrum elongatum. The sequence continues at coordinate 119,409,227 of CM022303.1, read as the reverse complement.
GATGAAGGATGTGAAGATGCTAGTCTATGATAGGACTAGGTCTTTTCTCTATTCTGGCATTTCTGCAGCCCAGTCCACTATACAGCCTTCCTTTGATAATGTTGCATATGTAGTGTAGATCCTTGCTTGCTGAGTACTTCGGATGAGTACTCACGGTTACTTACTTTCTTTTTCCCCATATTCATTCGATGCAACCAGACAACGGAGCCCCTGAGGCGCTGCCCCGGGTGACGACTTCAACTACCACTTCACCCCGAGGGTGGCTACTACTATGAGCTGGCCGACGACCAGGAGTTGGATCGGAGGGTCTAAGGCAGGAGGCCTACGCCTTTCGATCATAGTGTTTTATTTTGCCCTGCCTTGTTAAAGGCATATCTGTAACTCTATTATATCTGTACCCAGATATCGATGCTTCCGCTGACACTTGTATGCCATCGAGCTATGTATTTGAGCCCTCGAGGCCCTAGCTTGTAATTAAAGCTTGTATGCCTTTATTATGTTTAGAGTTTGTGTTGTGGTCTTCATGTGAGTTCTTAGGCTTGATCGTGTGCATTTGCGTGTATGGTTAGTGCACGATTAAGCCGGGGGCGTCACACTGACCTTCATTTGCATTTTTCATGCATTTACCAATTTTTTTGAGCTAAATGACCCCTGAAATTGAAAAGCACTACAAATGAACTCTGAAAAGGTTGAAAGTTGGAAAGGTATCTTATTTCAGCCACATAGCATGTGCAAAAAAGTTGAGAGGGTTACGGCAAAAACTGAATGCACTTCGTGTACAAAATGGACAACTCTTTCGAATATCACGGTTTTGGACGAAAACTCATCTGTTACAAAGGTATTTTATTTTTTTAAATAACCTAAGTATTACCAAATTAATATAACGATAAAAAAACACATAATATTAAACAGAAGAAAAAAAATCACTGAAAAATCTATTTTTAAAGTAAAGTTATTCACAAACTAGTGATTCACACAAATTTCAAATAATTCAAATTTAAACTATTCAAAGTTGAAAACTACTTGCACTAACAGAAAGTTTATAATTTTTTTACCTAAAGCAAAAAGATTCACAAAGAAACTCTAATAAAGCAAAAAAAAACTCAGAATAAAAGAAAATAAATAAAGTAGAAAAAAATGAAAAATAAATAAAGAAAAAAGCCCGCCTATTGTGCCACAACGCTGCATAGACTAGAAACCCAACTGTAGTTGGGCCAGGATGCAGGGGCGCAAGGCCCAGTAGGCCCACATGGCAGCACAGGTGAGGTAGGCACAGAAGGCCTGCTTAGAGAGGAGCTCGAAGGAGCAGCCGCGGCTGGATTTAAAACCAGTGGCGGCTGCCCTTCGCTGGGCGAGGTGGGACTAAATTCGTGTACTGCGGTGTGGAAGCGCACCACTTTAGTCGCGGTTGGTGGCTCCAACCGGGACTAAAGGGGGGCCTTTAGTCCCGGTTGGAGCCACCAACCGCGACTAAAGGTGGTCGCTTCCCGCGCTTGGCCTTGACCTTTAGTCCCGGTTGAGACGCATATTTAACACCACTTGAAATTTTCTCAGCTTCCCTCTGCTTCTTCGTCTTCGAGCACACGAACAGAGGACATCGCCGCCGCCCCCAACGCGCAGCTAGGCTGCCCCGACGCCGTCGCCGCCCACCGCCGTCGCCGCCCACGACGCGCCACCCCTCGTCATCGCCCCCCGTCGCACGCCGCCCCCCAACGCCGCCCCCGTCGCGCGCCGCCCCCCGTCGCCTCGCCTCACTGGCCGTCGCCCCGCCTGTGAGCCCCTGCGCCATGGCGCCCCTCCCATCGAGCCGCACCACACACACACACACATGCACGAACACCACACACACACACACACACCACACACACATATATTCTTATTTTCTGTTTTTCTGTTTTTTAGTTTTTTATACTTTTAGTTCTAGAAAGTTAGATGAATGTAGAATATAAATGTTAGATGATGTTTTTTAGTTTTTTTATACTTTTAGTTATATAGAAATGTTAGATATATAAATGTTAGATGAATATTTTTTAGTTTTTTATACTTTTGTATATAGAAATGTTAGATAATAATGTTAATGAATGTTATGATGAATGATGTTTTATGTTTTTTTTTTACTTTAGTTATATAGAAATGTTAGAATATAAATGTTAGATGAATGTTTTTTAGTTTTTTATAC